>CM042035.1:59685000-62185000 GCA_023525975.1 Smallanthus sonchifolius | reverse complement strand
AATTGGGTTTCGAAAATACTTTAATTACTATTTAATGCAATTTGAATTTTATTAGTATTTGATCCAAAACAAAAGTTACATAATTATATTTCAAAGTTTTTTTTAAGTTTATTAGTATAATTAGTATTTTCTTTAAAATATATATTATTATTAAAATATAGAGGTGTATTTAATAAGAGAGAGAAGCGAAAAAAAAGAACTAATATAGAGACGACACATGACATATAAAAACCTTTATTTATTATATAGTATAGATTGCACATGACTTTCTTAATTAATTTCTAAAAAATCATGAAAAACTATATTTGTTTTATTATATTTATTTCTCAATATTAATTTTTCTATTATTTTTTAATATTTTAACTTTAGGTTTTTTCTTTTATTATGTAACTAAATTTGTGTTGTATAATAAATCTTTTTAACAAACGTGAGTTTTTTTTACAAAATTTTTTATTAGTATTAATACTTTTAATAACTTTTATAGTTATTAAATAATAATGATTATTCGTAATATTTTTTTAACAATTCATCTAATTATTTTCTTTTCTCATAGACTCATTTTTTATTTTTATTTTATTTTCGTAGATTTAATGTTATTATTATTATTATTATTATTATTATTATTATTATTATTATTATTATTATTATTATTATCACCTAATTTCCTTTTGATTTGTACCTTTTCAATTTCAATCTATTTTTTTCTGCTTTTATGTGGACATCATTATATTATAATACTTTCTTTACTCTTCTTTTAATTTAATTAATGTTTAATCAAATTAAATGTTTTAAAATAACGTAGAGGGCCGGAACTATAGAACTTTTGGCTGAATACATATAAATTACACACTATTGAGCGAAAAATCGGCCGAATACGTAAATATAAACACTTTTGAGTGAAAAATCGGAGGGAGTGTCGGGACCCCCCGGGCTCTCATTATCCTCCGCCATTGGGTAACATGCGACTGGCGAGACGGACTGCAGAGGTGGAGGACTGGGGTTTGGCGGAGGCGGCGCCAGGCGGTGGTCTCAGCTCAGGTCGAGCGGTCGGTCTCTAGATCTCACAGTCTCACTGTTCTTGCTCCCTATCTTTCTTTTTGGCCGACGGCTTGGGTAAGTTGGGTTTGAAAATTTGAAGTATTGGGTTTTAATAAAACATTTGGTCCGGCTAAAACACAAATGTTTTATTAAAACCCAATACCTCAAAACTTTTAATAAAATGTGGGGACTTTTTATAAAGTATTAGATTTTTTATAAAATTATAGATTTTTTATGAAGTGTTGAACTTTTAAAAAAATTTGAGTGGTAACGTAAATTTTTCTCAGGGGTAACCGGATATATAAAACGGTAAAAAAAAAAAAAAACTTGCACTACGCGTAAAAGTTGAGGGGTAGCGGGGACTACCCCTACCCCCAAGGTAGGTCCGCCCCTGTTCAGAAGTTGTAGTTGGTTGTGGAGGGACAAAATAAAGGGGAGGTGGGTAAACAGGTCCAGGAACTAAAATTGGTGGGCCAGGAACTTTAAATGGTGCTCGAGGATCTTCAGTTGAGGATACATTGAAAAGTTTAGTTTAGTTTAGTTTAGTTTAGTTTAGTTCAGTGAAGTCTAGCATGAACAAGTTAGTGTGCAAAAATATATATATCAGTACAAACCTGGAGACCTTCTGAATGTCATGCTTGTAGATTCCTTGGTCACCGTTGCTGAAACATAGGGGCCCACTACACTTAGTTTTGGTATAAGAGTATCCACAATAAAAACACAACCAAAAGGGCTACGTAAACTACCATATTAGATTTCCACATCCAACAACAGCAAGCTTGTGTTCCATTTCAATTCAAGTGATTCTTGGGTTTGGTTTGATAATTTTCAACAATTTGAAAGGTATATATGCTTTCCCAAACAACAGCAGTTACATTTGGTCTATGTAAACGGACAGCAAATCATCAGAAGTAGTCTACCGTAATTAATAAACAGTTGAACTTGATTTTTTTGTTTTTACATTTACAGGAATATTATCCTCTTTGAGTTTAGGTAGATAATTATTTGATTGTTTTCTAGATGTTTATTATATTTTATTAATTCTATTATTATTCAAGTATTTAGTAAAGTTTAAATGATTATTGAAATAGTTTGTAATCTGTTCTTTATCAAACCTTGAGTGGAAAAAAAAATCCGTCGTTCAAAAACCCATGTGTTACCTTATAAGGAGAATTCTTGTGTTTGGTTTGCTTGTTTTCATCAATTTGAATGGTCTATATGCCTTTTAGCAAGGAAAACCCACAAAATATCCGTATTACCAATCATTTCTCTCATCATATTGCTTTAGACCTATTTTTCTCAAATATGTCTTTCTAACACCGTCAGATCTGCTAGTATAACATGGTCATCCGACACTATTCTCAGCCAACTACGGCCCGCCACGTGTCTGAAAAAGATCGGAATCGCCGGTATGTTTGTAAACACCGGTGGATCCAACTGTATTTGCGTCGTTAATTTCTATGACGTTACTGCGGATCTTATCCCCGTCCCGACGGTTTTTTTTACAAAATTGTTGAGTTAAACTTTTTTTAACACGGTCGGAAATTTAAAACCATCAAGACCGTGGGATTTTTACAAACACTGCCGGACGACGCTATAACGCCGTCGGATGATGCTATAACACCGTCAGACAATTTAAAAAAATAATAATTTTATATAAATGCAGTGACCGCCGGAGACATTAATTGCAAAAATATTGTAGGGTCCGCCGGTGTTATAAAATATACGGACGAATCAAGTGACGGATGCTAAGCTTGACCGGGGTGGGGTCTAGCACCAACTAGGATTTGTTGTCGGGTTTTCCAGTGTTATAAAATATACGGCCGAATCCAGTAGCGAATGCTAAGCTTGATTTGGGGGTTGGGGGGGGGGTGAGATATGTAAATATCAAGAAGTTCTTCTCTAGAGAAGAACAGTTATGAAATAAAACTTTCTTTTCTCTATATCTCAATTTTGTTTATCGTAAAAGCTTTGCAAAACTTGGAGCTCTGGAGCCATAAAAGAGTACCGTTTAGGCAGGTGGCCGTAGGGAAATAGTGGCTGAGTTGGTTCCTTGCAGAGATAACCTTTAAAGATCAACAGTTGAGAAGTAAAGAAAAAGTATAAATTTATTTTATGCTGTTAAAACACTTCAAAATATTTATTTAATTTCTCCTTAAGCATTAATTAATATACGTTTTTGCAAACAAACACAAACACGAAAAATGATTCCGCAACCTGGGGGGGTTGAGGTTTAAGACACCTAAATAAATGATTTTTTATAAGGACCAAATCTAATAACTCACCTCTAAAACAAAAATCAATTCCAAAATTATATTTTTCTGAACAAAATATACTTGTAAGTTTGAATTTTTTATTTTTAAAACACCCGTATTTTAGTTGTAGGTTTAAATATTTTCTAATATTTTATTAGTTCCTATGTATAAACAAATGATTTACTAATTATATATTTAGATTAAAATTCTTACCTAAAAACCGTGAATTTAAACACTTGTGTAATTTGTGTAAACGATAGAGTTACTAGAATTTCTAATGAAATCAATTTAAGTTTATTTTATTTGACCAGACTCATTTTCACCCAACCCATATTTTGCACCACTTAACACAAATTTCTAGATCCGCCATTGGCGAATCCAACTCCTTTGAGACACGTGGTGTACCGTAATTGGTTCTAAACACCGTCACCCAACGGTGTTATACCGTCGGATCCGGATCCGACGGTGTTAGATAAGACATTCTCGAAAAATATGTGTCAAAGAAATATATTCACTACAAGGAATTCACCATGTGCCGACGTCGCCTATACCGACGACATGTAGTCGGAATAATCTAATCCCAAAATTTGAGAGAGCAGACTCTATACCGACGACATGTCGTCGGTGCAGGGTTGAGCCAGATGGAGAGAAAACATGGCGCCCAATGAAATATTGGGGAAAACTATACCGACGACATGTCGTCGGTATAGGGTAATTTTGATTTTGTTTTTGTTTTTTTTAATATAATAATTTTTCGTCGGAAGTTTTTTTTTCTTTTAAATTAAAAAAATTCTGGAATGCCCTATACCGACGACATGTCGTCGGCATAGAATTTTTTACGTTATTGACCGGTCAAAACCCTCCGAAGCCTATACCGACGACATGTCGTCGGTACAGACAACCTACAGCGCCGACATGCTAGCCTATACCGACGACTAGGTCTCAGCGTGAATTAACCAAGGAAACAGTTTTCTGCTTCCCATTTCCAACAAAAAAACCCCAAATCACTCCATCTCTCTCTCCGGCGATTTCACGATTTTTGGGTATTTTGTGGAGCAATTTTCACTAATCTCTCGGGTTTTGAGGTGAGTTAACATCTATGTTTCAATCTTGACAAGAAAATCAACATTTTTGGGTTTTTGGCTTAATTTCTTTGATTTTTGTTAGGTGTTTGAAGCTTTAACCATTTTTGAAGGATTTCAAGCTATTTGAAGCTATTTTGCAAACTTGGTTAGTAATTTTTCTACAAATTGTAATTTTATGGTGAAATTAGGGCATTTATACATATTTATTTATGTAATTTTATGATGAAAAAGGATTACACCCCTAATGTATATATGTTTGTATGTATGAGTATGTATATTTGTATGTATGATGGAATTATTAAATTATGATTAATTTATGTCTTTTGGTTTAGATGTGTGATTATTTTATATAATTTAGTTTATGTAAATTAGTGTTTGTATGTATGTGTGTAATTTGTGTTTATGATGATTAGTTTGAATGTTTAGTTTGTATGTATGTGTGTAATTTGTGTTTATGATGATTAGTTTGAATGTTTAGTTTGTATGTATGTGTGTAATTTGTGTTTATGATCATTAGTTTGGATGATTAGTTTGTATGCATGTGTGTAATTTGTGTTTATGATGATTAGTTAATATGAATGTATATATGTGTATGTATGTTTGTATGTATATGTTTGTAAATATGTAATTGGGTTTTTATTTATGTATGTATGTATGTATGTATGTAATTGTGATATGTAGGTATATAAGAGGGTATTTATTCATATGCTTATATATGTATTTTTGTGTGTATGTTCGTTTATGTTCAACGGATGTATGTATGTTTGTAGGTATATTTCTTCTTTTTTATCTATGTTTATGTATATAATTGTGTGTATGTATATATATGTTTGTATGTTTATATATATAGTTGTGTGTATCTATTTATTTTTATGATTTGTATCTATATAATTGTGTATGTATATATATAAGTGTGATGTATATATATATGTTTGTATGTATATGTAACTTTATTTAATTTTGTTACAAGTTCAGAACTCGTTGCGTTGACGAGGTGGGAATAACATTATATTTGTGTTTCATTGAACTTATTTAAGGTATGTATCCCGGCTTTTTTTTTTACCTTTGTGTAGTTAATTATTTATTTCATTTATGGTGTAAACGGATCGTTTATCATAATTTTATAAATACTATTAGTTATATATTAAAAAAATATATATTTTATAATTTTAAAAAATAAATAAGAAAAAAGCTTACACCCCTAATGTCATTTATGTACGTCTTTTTGTACACTAGTATGTTTATTTAGGATAACCCTTTAGAATATACCCGTCCAAAATTTATTTAATAGAGATAAATTTTGGATTGTCCCCTTTGGGACTGCTTTTTGAACATTCTATCTCATTTAGGATATGTATACATTTTAACGGGTTGACATTTAAGATAAAATTGGTAGCTATTTCTCCTTACTCCTTCGAGTTTGCGGTTTAGCTGCATACTTGGGGAGTTAAGGAGAAACGCTGTTGATTTTTTCTTAAATAGTCAACTCGATAAAATGTATACATATAAGATCGAATATTCAAAAAGTGGGTTAGGATCCACCGCCTTAGAGTACCGATCAAATCATATACATTCATTTATATCATTTATTACATGCACGTATATGTGTATGCTTATGACACTAGATATGGTAATTGATAAAAGCTGGGTTACACTGGGAAATCGGAATTCTCCGGCTTTCTTAAGCGGTCTTCGCAACTTTATAGAGACGGCCAAGAACCATGTAGACGGTCGAGGTAGAGCGTTTTGCCCATGTAGACGTTGTTGTAATGCGTGTCGACGGGATTTGAACACGATATATGGCCACATACATGACCGTGGGTTTCTATAATCATATCAGAATTGGATTTATCTTGGTGAACAACATCCTCGTGCGGCGGAGATAGCATCACTTTTCGCCCCAAGAACAACACCAACTCCTCCAATAACTACAACAACAAATAATGAGATGTTTGATGCCATAGATGATGTGATGGCAGAGCAAAATACAAACGCGGATAATATAGATGAAGATGGAACTGGTTTAGACCCAGAGTTTGATGTGTTGTTTGAGGAGCTAAATAAGGAGTTATACTCCGATTGTAGTCAAATGTCTTCCCTAAACTTCATAGCCAAATTTATGCATATCAAAGTTATCAACAAATGGACGAATAGTTCGTTTAACCAACTGTTAGAGCTTCTACAAATTGCATTGCCGAAGGAAAATCATGTTACAGCGTCACACTATGAAGCTACGAAGAAACTGAGTAAGATTGGGTTAGGATATCAGTCTATCCATGCTTGCATTAATGATTGTGCACTGTTTTAGAAGGAGAATGAATCAATGCAAAACTGTCCGGTTTGTAATGAGAGCAGATGGGTTAATAAAAACACAAAGGGGAAGAAAGTACCACAGAAAGTGTTGCGCTACTTTCCCTTAACTTCACGGCTTTGACGAAGGTATATTTCAAGATTAACGGCAAAAGGTATGATCTGGCATAATACTGGACGCTCAACGGATGGCATGATGCGACATCCGGTTGATGGGAAGAAATGGCAATAATTTGATGAGAGATATCCGGATTTTGCTAAAGAACCAAGGAATGTCTGCTTAGGTTTGGCTGCCGATGGTTTTAATCCATTCGGTAACATGAGTCAGACTTACAGTATATGGTCGGTAGTGTTAACAACATATAATACACCACCGTGGTTATGTATGAAAGAGTCTTCTTTTATGTTAACCTTGCTAATTCCCGGGCCTAAATCACCTAGTAAGGACATTGATGTTTTCTTAAGGCATTTGTTTGATGAGTTGAAAATGTTGTGGGCTGAAGGAGTCCAGGTGAGAGATGCATCAACCAAAACTGTATTTAGGATGCATGCGGCACTGTTATGGACTATCAACGATTATCCTACTCGTAGTAGCTTGTCTGGATGGAGTGGTCAAGGTTATAAAGCATGTCCTACGTGTAACATTGACACACCTTCGTGCGCTATAACGAATAAGATAGCTTTTGTTGGACACATAAGATTTTTGCCTAGAAAGCATAAATGGAGGAACGATCTGTCCTTTGATGGCAAGAAAGAGACAAGACATCCTCCCCGACGATTGACTAATGCTCAAATATTAGAACAACTAAAAACTCTCCCAGATCGTGTCCCGGGGAAACATCCAATACATGGAGGGATTAAAAAAAAGCGCCTTGCATCAGAGTTGAATTGGACTAAACGAAGTATCTTCTTTGAGCTGGATTATTGGTCTTATCTGCTTTTAAAACACAATCTTGATGTTATGCACGTGGAGAAAAATGTGTGTGAGAGTTTATTGGGTACTTTGTTGATGAACGATAAATCAAAAGACACACACAAAGCACGCAAAGATTTGGAAAATATGGGTATTTGACATAACCTATGGCTAAGACAAAAAAACAACAAGTTGTACCAACCACAAGTTCCTTACTCTTTCACACCTAGTGATCGATAACGCTTTTGTCAGTTTATTCGAGGAGTGAGACTGCCTGATGGATTTGGATCGAATTTCAAAAATAAGGTACTTCACAATGATTCAAATATAATTGGGTTAAAATCCCATGATTATCACATCCTCATGCAACGATTGTTGCCAATAGGGGTACGATCGGGTCTGCACAAAAAAAATGTTTCAACAACAATCAATGACGTTTGCACATTCTTTCAAAAAATTTGTGCACGATCAGTATATGTGAAAGACATGTATGAAGCAAATGAGGAAGTGGTAAGATATTATGCAATTTGGAAATGATATATCCTCCAGCATTTTTTGACATAATGGTTCATCTCATTCTTCATTTACGTAAAGCAGCTATTCTTGGTGGCCCTGTGTATATGAGATGGATGTATCCTTTTGAAAGATACATGAAAAAGCATAAAGCAAATGTTAGAAACAAAGCCAAACCTGAAGGCTCAATTGCAGAGGGTTATGTTGCAGATGAAGCCTTGACATTCTGCTCTATGTATTTGGACGGTATGCAGACCAAATTTAACCGACCAGATAGAAATACAGATGCTGGCATCCCTAAAAGGAAGTTTCAAGTATTTTCTTCACAATGTCGACCAATATCGAAAAAGAAAATCAAGGCGCTCTATGAACATGCCAACAAATGATTACAATGGTTTGTGTTCAACAACTGCGATGAAATCAAAGAATACAAATCGTAAGTTTTTTTTATCCATCTACCAGTGATAAACTATTATTATATTTTAATTTAATTCCACTAATTTGAATTTTATTTTGTCCATCTACCAGTGAATTTGAATCTAAATTTCCTGAACGTAATATGCAAACCGATTTTTCTTCATGGTTAAAATATGAAGCAAATGTATTTTCATCTTCATTTTCTACACCCGATAATAAAGAATTAAGGGCATTGGCACATGGTCCCTTGTACGCATATTCTTACACTGCTTGCATATTCAATGGTGTTAGATTTGTGGTATAAAATCGTGATTCCCAACGCACTACTCAGAACAGTGGTGTGGTTACAATAGGAGAAGACGATACTCCATTTTATGGTCAACTAGAGGATATCATAGAGTTGAACTACATTGATGGTTACTCGGTTGTACTATTCCGTTGTTGTCAGGCCCCAAACCCGGGAGGCCCCACTTGTTGGATTTACTCATTCACAAACAGTTCTTAAACATGAATATCAAATAACGCAGCGGAAAATTTCATTTAAACATAACTTAATCGTTTTCATACATGCGGAAGCGTAAACATTGATTAAATCATAATTACATCATAGACAAAACATAACGGGATGCCAGTCTTCAAAAGCAGTCGGGTAACTCTTCATCTCTAGCCCAGCATCACCGTCCGTCCTCATAACCTGCCTTAACCTGAATGTGCACACACTTAAAACGTCAGCTACGCTGGTGAGTTCTAGCTTTACATAAAACCTTAACATAAACATTTTTGCCAAAAACATAACATACATTTGTTTAACAAAAGCGTACGTAAAACATGCAATAACTTAACATCATCATAACATCGCAACATAACACATAAGTCGACATGAACCGAATCTGCGCCTTTTCGTAACCGTCAATTCCATTCATCGCGTACCAGCGGATGAACTTAAGGCTCGTTACCTCTAAGTCATCCGTCACACAGGTCCCCTAAGGCTCGTTACCTCTAGGTGAACCAAACATATGTCTCCTAAGGCTCGTTACCTCTAGGTAGACAGCGCATACCAGCGGATGAACTTAAGGCTCGTTACCTCTAAGTCATCCGTCACACAGGTCCCCTAAGGCTCGTTACCTCTAGGTGAACCAAACATATGTCTCCTAAGGCTCGTTACCTCTAGGAAGACAGAACATAACATAGGCACTATTTCCCCGTAAAGAATAGTACCTTCCATCGGGATCCCGGTAATCCCATGGGTGACCGTCGTCACCCCATCATCAACCAGTTGTACAACCGTTAGCCAGCCACAAAGGCCCCCCGTAAGGGTGAGGCCCTTACATACATACATACCTTAGCTCCCGTAGGAACTCGTGGCAGATTCGTTCATTCGTGACTTTCATAAAAACATTTACCTCATTTTAGTTAAAGCATTCGTACGTTTTATTAAACAAAACATCATCCCTTTCGTAAACCTTTCGTAAACTTCATTTGGCAAAACATTTCATAAACATCATTTCGTAAACATCCTTTCGTAAACATCCTTTCGTAAACATCCTTTCGTACATCCTTTCGTATGTATGCACACCAGCCCAAAACATTATATAAAACATTTAAAAGAGGGCTTCTAGAACTCACCTTATAAGCTAGTCTCGGTTGTCCTAAACAAAGGTCCAACAAAGTCACTTCCGATCTGAATTGATTAATTAAATACACATCAGACCTAAATCCCGACTCTAACGGTTTACTCGTTCTGTTACAGGTGAATACACTGACTTCACTTACTGATGCAGACCTATCGAAACTACTTAGTTTCGACAGGTGCAGGCCCATCGAAACTTCTAGTTTCGACAACTGCAGGTCACTCGAAACTTCTAGTTTCGATAACTGCAGGTCACTCGAAACTTCTAGTTTCGACAACTGCAGGTCACTCGAAACTTCTAGTTTCGACAACTGCAGGTCACTCGAAACTTCTAGTTTCGACAACTGCAGGTCACTCGAAACTTCTAGTTTCGACAACTGCAGGTCACTCGAAACTTCTAGTTTCGATACCTGCAGAACTCAGCTATCTTCCCCAAAAACCCTAACTTTCGCATGCAGGTCCGATCTTGTCAAGATCCGGACTTTTTACATTCAAAACGTGTATTTTCCCTTCGTGATTCCAGATTTATAACCCTTTCCTCATTTGGTTTATAAAAACCCGTCATTTTCCCGAAAATACCCGAAAACCCAAAAACGAACAAAAACTCAGATTTGGTTCGGGTGTTACCTGATTTCGAGATTCTGATCCGGAGGTTTTGCTCACGAGTTCAGTAGCAACAAGCTCCTTCAATCTCGGGTCGATCCGCCAACTTTCTCTCTCTACGGTTTCTCTCTCTAGATTCTTGCAAATGAGAGAAATGGTGTGTGTGTTGGCTATTTAAAGGGAGGAAACCCCCCTTCCTTCAAGTTTGCCGGCCCAACCGGCCCGGCCCGTTACGCCTCGTTCTTTTATCCCGTTCGTCCCGGTTCAACTCGTTATTTAAAATCCTCATTTATTTTGGGATGTTACAAGTCTACCCCCCTTACAATAGGTTTCGTCCCCGAAACCTATCATAAGTCAAACAGTTGAGGGTACGACTCCTTCATTTCCGTCTCCGTTTCCCATGTAGCTTCCGATCCCTTCCGGTGCTTCCACTGGACTTTAACCAACTGGATAACTTTGTTACGTAAACGTTTCTCTTTCCTGTCTAGGATGGCCACAGGTTCTTCAATGTAGTTAAGGCTGTTGTCGACCTCGATGTCCGTAAGTGGTACGTGAGCTGTTTCATCCGCCAAACACTTTGGCAAGTGTGATACATGGAAGGTAGGATGAATCCCACTTAACTCATCAAGCAATTCCAACCGATATGCGACTTCACCAACCCGTGCCATAATCCTGAATGGTCCGATAAACCTCGGACTTAACTTTCCTCTCTTCCTGAATCGTATGATTCCCTTCCAGGGCGACACTTTCAACATTACTCTGTCCCCAACATTAAATTCAATAGGCCTTCGTCGTCTATCCGCGTAGGATTTCTGACGATCTTGGGCGGCCTTCATTCGTGCTTTGATCTGATCAAACCTTTCCGATGTTTCTTTAACGACTTCGAGACTTCCCAATTCCTTCTGTCCAATCTCACCCCAACAAACCGGGGTCCTGCATCTTCTCCCATACAACATTTCATAAGGCGGCATGCCTATCGTCGTGTGATAACTGTTGTTGTAGGAGAATTCGGCTAATGGCAGATGACTGTCCCAACTGCCACCAAAGTCGATAATACAAGCACGAAGCATGTCCTCCAACGTCTGAATGGTCCTTTCGGTCTGACCATCCGTTTGCGGGTGGTATGCCGTGCTGATATTAAGTCTCGTACCCATCGCCTCGTGAAATCTTTTCCAGAACCTCGATGTGAATCGTGTGTCCCGGTCAGATACGATCGTCAAGGGCATCCCATGCCGCGCTACTACTTCGTTGATAAATACCTCTGCTAACCTTTCCGACGAGAACGTCTCGCGAATAGGTAGAAAATGAGCACTCTTCGTTAAACGGTCCACAATTACCCAAATGGTGTCATGACCTTTAGCTGTGCGAGGTAGCTTGGTTATGAAGTCCATAGTAATGTGTTCCCACTTCCATTCCGGTATCCCAAGTGGTTGAATTTTCCCATACGGTTTCTGGTGTTCGGCCTTCACTTGTGAGCAAGTCAAACACTTGCTTACATACTTCGTCACATCATATTTCATTCCAGGCCACCAGTATTCCTTCTTCAAATCTTGGTACATTTTATTGGTACCGGGATGGATAGAGTAACGAGACTTATGAGCCTCATCCAAGATTTTGGTCCTAAGCTCGCCACCCATAGGTATCCATACTCGACCAAAACGTGTCCTAACACCAAGGGTGTTATATTCTAACTTATCCTGTTGGCCAACCATCCTTTCCTTCTTTATGTTTTCCTCTTTAAGTGCCTCATCTTGAGCCTTTTCAATTTCTCTCATCACATCTGAAGTTACCACCAACTGGCAAGCCTTCACTCTAATAGGAGTAGGCACATCCTTTCGGCTTAGAGCGTCAGCCACCACGTTTGCCTTTCCAGGGTGGTATATGATTTCACAGTCATAATCTTTCAGAAGTTCCAACCATCGTCTCTGCCTCATATTAAGCTCTCTTTGTTCGAAGAAGTATTTCAAACTTTTGTGGTCGGAGTAAATAGTAAACTTCACCCCATAGAGGTAGTGCCTCCATATTTTCAATGCAAATACGACAGCAGTAAGTTCCAAATCATGAGTCGGATAATTGACTTCGTGAACTTTCAACTGCCGCGACGTATATGCAATCACTCTCCCGTTGACAGATCCTTGTGTAGTCTTGACTATACCTCTCTCGTTCTTGATAGACGTTATCTTTTTCAGCATCGTACATCCCTAGTCGGTCTTTCACATCTAACCGTTAGGGTTCTTATATCGTCATTCTATGTGAAATGTCTTATCAAACTCGGAGTCGTCCACAGAAGACTCCTTGGCCATAATTTCAACTCCTCGTTCAGGTTATCCACCTTTCCATCTAGACGGTTCCTATCGACCGTCTCTCAACTATTTGGATCATTGTGTATACCTCATAAGCTGTCCATGGTGCATTCGTCCTTGAAGGACCATACCATGTCGTTCTCGAATGAATCATAATATCCCGTTCCTGAATGATTCCTACTATCAAGTTTCCTAAGGTACCGTACCATCTCATTCCCGAAGGAACCACATCGTCTCGTTCCCTAAGGAACCATATGCTTCATTCCAGAAGGAACCTTATCGCTTCGTTCCCGTAGGAACCGTATCGCTTCGTTCCCGTAGGAACCGTATCGGGTATCCCCCAAACATATGAGGTATCCCTTATCACATTCAACTTGTCGGGAAGGTATTCATTCAGATGGCACACTAGTCACTCGAACTTTTCATTCATATCTTCATACACAATCTCCTTCTAGTCTTTCTTTCAAACGTACTTGTCAGGTTTTACATTTCACATCGTTGGTTCATTGAACACCCTTATTCCTACATATCACTGGATGGTCTTAGGGATTGGCATCCCATCTGACCGACAATATATATTCTCTAGCTACTCGTTTCCGTTAGCCTTTTCTGCATGCATTTCTTCTAAAGTCACATTCGTTGGTCTTACTATGGATAGATGACACGTACGGTGACACTTGTACTTTCATTTCCTTTCTAGTTTCAGTGGGTCCCTCAACGGCTTTCCAATTCTAGTAACACTCGCAGCTATTGATTAGACTTAGACATAGTAGAGCGTTCTCTGAGTCGCCTTGAATTTCTTCTTAGTGCCCATGCCTTGCTTCACATTGTTAGTCAAAACTTGTCCTTCACATTCATTCTAGACAAACAATCCTTGGGTCGGATCTGGTTTGGTTTGGTTTAGTCTGCACGCCCTAATTAACATCGCGGTTTCCGTCTCTTGTTGTTGTTGGTATATCTATTTTCTCATTTCAGCAGATACCCTTATTAGTTGTCTTGGACTGTCTTCTACATGGAAAGATGCACTTTGTGCATTCGTGCACTCATATATTCTTTGGACATACACTAGTGTGGTTATTTCTTTCATGCTCATGCATACTTCAACAGTAGACCGATTCTTATTCATCAGAACGTGTTTGCGCTAAGCGTAGCCCATCCTAGCTCCTTGGCATCCTTCATACGTATGCTCGTCTGACTTAGGTAAACCGAAGTTTCATTCCTCCTCATCTTGTCTGTGGCTCGTACTTGCTGACATCATTCACCGTTGTAAGGTACACCATCCTTGACATCATTACCATTACTAATGATGTTCATCAATCTCCTTAATCGTTACTCGGGTGACTAACATCTCGTAGTCGTGGTTGAGTAATTGGATCAACTCTGATACGTAAGCATTAATCAATACCATAAGATTCACCATCATGCACGTGCACCTGTAAATTCACAATTTCGCGGATCCAAACGAAATTACCAATTTACCTTACTCGAGCATTCTAGTTCCTCTTATAACACTTTCTAATACTCGCGTCCCTTCAAAGTTGAGATTTTGTCCCGGCATTCTCATCGACACCTCTTACCACTTTCGCTCTAAGTCAACACAACGGAGGACATTTCGCATCACACTCGTACGGTCTCATGCACACTACCTTCCGGTTTCGCAAGAACTCTTGCCTTTTCACTATAAACTTAGTGGGCGGGAATCCTACCGTGTCATCCGGTACGACCCTCACCACGCCTTCCGCCTATTCTTCCCTCCATTTCGTTCTTAAAAGACAAGGAATCTAATGTCATCACGCTAGTTAACAAATAAAATTCAATAAGTACTGTAAGATGTTAATATACACTGGCCATCTGTAATTAACCATTACACTACTTTTCGATTTCCATTTGACCACCTTTGTGATTCCATCAGAACTCAAGTCCTCATCTAACCTCTTCTAAGGCATACTATATACGTAATATATATACTACCTTCATACCTGATGCTGTGGCTCGAGTTACCCGTACTGGCATCCGCTTTCGGTCCCATTCACAGTTTAAGTTTAGACACTGGGAGTGTCCAAATCTCTCAAACTATTGCTCTGATACCAACTTGTCAGGCCCCAAACCCGGGAGGCCCCACTTGTTGGATTTACTCATTCACAAACAGTTCTTAAACATGAATATCAAATAACGCAGCGGAAAATTTCATTTAAACATAACTTAATCGTTTTCATACATGCGGAAGCGTAAACATTGATTAAATCATAATTACATCATAGACAAAACATAACGGGATGCCAGTCTTCAAAAGCAGTCGGGTAACTCTTCATCTCTAGCCCAGCATCACCGTCCGTCCTCATAACCTGCCTTAACCTGAATGTGCACACACTTAAAACGTCAGCTACGCTGGTGAGTTCTAGCTTTACATAAAACCTTAACATAAACATTTTTGCCAAAAACATAACATACATTTGTTTAACAAAAGCGTACGTAAAACATGCAATAACTTAACATCATCATAACATCGCAACATAACACATAAGTCGACATGAACCGAATCTGCGCCTTTTCGTAACCGTCAATTCCATTCATCGCGTACCAGCGGATGAACTTAAGGCTCGTTACCTCTAAGTCATCCGTCACACAGGTCCCCTAAGGCTCGTTACCTCTAGGTGAACCAAACATATGTCTCCTAAGGCTCGTTACCTCTAGGTAGACAGCGCATACCAGCGGATGAACTTAAGGCTCGTTACCTCTAAGTCATCCGTCACACAGGTCCCCTAAGGCTCGTTACCTCTAGGTGAACCAAACATATGTCTCCTAAGGCTCGTTACCTCTAGGAAGACAGAACATAACATAGGCACTATTTCCCCGTAAAGAATAGTACCTTCCATCGGGATCCCGGTAATCCCATGGGTGACCGTCGTCACCCCATCATCAACCAGTTGTACAACCGTTAGCCAGCCACAAAGGCCCCCCGTAAGGGTGAGGCCCTTACATACATACATACCTTAGCTCCCGTAGGAACTCGTGGCAGATTCGTTCATTCGTGACTTTCATAAAAACATTTACCTCATTTTAGTTAAAGCATTCGTACGTTTTATTAAACAAAACATCATCCCTTTCGTAAACCTTTCGTAAACTTCATTTGGCAAAACATTTCATAAACATCATTTCGTAAACATCCTTTCGTAAACATCCTTTCGTAAACATCCTTTCGTACATCCTTTCGTATGTATGCACACCAGCCCAAAACATTATATAAAACATTTAAAAGAGGGCTTCTAGAACTCACCTTATAAGCTAGTCTCGGTTGTCCTAAACAAAGGTCCAACAAAGTCACTTCCGATCTGAATTGATTAATTAAATACACATCAGACCTAAATCCCGACTCTAACGGTTTACTCGTTCTGTTACAGGTGAATACACTGACTTCACTTACTGATGCAGACCTATCGAAACTACTTAGTTTCGACAGGTGCAGGCCCATCGAAACTTCTAGTTTCGACAACTGCAGGTCACTCGAAACTTCTAGTTTCGACAACTGCAGGTCACTCGAAACTTCTAGTTTCGACAACTGCAGGTCACTCGAAACTTCTAGTTTCGACAACTGCAGGTCACTCGAAACTTCTAGTTTCGACAACTGCAGGTCACTCGAAACTTCTAGTTTCGATACCTGCAGAACTCAGCTATCTTCCCCAAAAACCCTAACTTTCGCATGCAGGTCCGATCTTGTCAAGATCCGGACTTTTTACATTCAAAACGTGTATTTTCCCTTCGTGATTCCAGATTTATAACCCTTTCCTCATTTGGTTTATAAAAACCCGTCATTTTCCCGAAAATACCCGAAAACCCAAAAACGAACAAAAACTCAGATTTGGTTCGGGTGTTACCTGATTTCGAGATTCTGATCCGGAGGTTTTGCTCACGAGTTCAGTAGCAACAAGCTCCTTCAATCTCGGGTCGATCCGCCAACTTTCTCTCTCTACGGTTTCTCTCTCTAGATTCTTGCAAATGAGAGAAATGGTGTGTGTGTTGGCTATTTAAAGGGAGGAAACCCCCCTTCCTTCAAGTTTGCCGGCCCAACCGGCCCGGCCCGTTACGCCTCGTTCTTTTATCCCGTTCGTCCCGGTTCAACTCGTTATTTAAAATCCTCATTTATTTTGGGATGTTACAGTTGTAAATGGTTCGACACGAGAGGTAAAATATTAATTAAGCAAAACAATACTATCATAATTGACATCGGCTGGGAATGGTATGTTGGTGAAGAATGGTATGATGATGTCCAATATATATTAGCCACACAGGCTAAACAAGTGTTCTATCTTCGAGATCCTTCTCGAACCACTGGCCAATGGAGGGTTGTTGAGAACGTTCACCCTCAGAAGCTTTGGGATCATCCTAATGTTGTTAATGAGATAGATATATTGCACGACACTCAATCAAATGATTATACTTTGGTTGTCGACACCGGATGCGAAGGTGGTGAATCAAGTCATGTTGCCCCGATTCCCCATGTCGACAATCAATCTATTACACTGGAAACTCAATCATTTTTTGGTAACTTGGTTGTCGACTTAGGCTACTTGCCCATGCATATAACTTTAAATGAGGGTGGTGACCCAAGTCATGTTGCCCCGATTGATCTCGATGAAAGTTTTATTAATGATGATGTAGAAGATGAAGAAGATGCATACAATTCAGATGAGGAAGATGAAATAAATAACGATGAAGAAGAAGATGATGATGATGATGTTGACACAGGTTATTGTAGTGATGATTCTGATTGAATGTATGTTAAAAATGTAGTATTAGTGTTTAATAGAAGTCTTTATATTTGTCTTTGTTAATTATTAATTACGAGTGCTTACTAATTATTTTTGTTGTAGAAATAATGGCAAAGACGGCGCAATCACACGGTGGTGATGGTGGAGACGGTGGATATGGGGGTCTGTATAACTTAGACTCGGGTTGTGCGAGTGGATATGTTGGTAAGTTACTTGTTAGTGTTTAATGGATGTCTTTATAATTGCCTAACTTTCATGTGTCAATGTAGGTAGTGCCTCACAAAAAAGGCGTTATAAAGGCAAAAACCTCAAATTATATAAGAAATTTGAGGAAAATGGGAGGAAGCCTCTTCCCATTGGTGTTGAACTTCATGCCGGTGGCTACAAGTTCGTGGGTCCGAACGCTTCTGATTTTATCCGTGCTATCTCATTGGAGGTTGAAAAGGTTGTTCCGCCATATTATCCTAACTGGGCCAAGGTTCCAAATAAGAAGAAACAGGTCGTATATCCCACTCTACTAGTAAGTATAGATGTTTTATAATTACTTACAATTTCATAACAATTAGATTTTTTCTAATTACTTTCCATTTGTAGGATTATTTTAATCTGGACTACTGGAGAAACACTGACAAGTGGCGAGGCGTTGAACTCGGAATCACCGCCGAGTGTCAGAGGGCTTATAAAGACCGCAAAGGAGAGTTGAAAGTTCATTTCGACGAGAATGGGGGATACGATGATGTGGAGGCGGCGAGGAGTAATCCACCACAAGATCTTGATCAAGAAACTTGGGATATTTTGATTAATGAGCTATTTTTAAGTGCGAGCTATAGAAACCGCTCGGAGAAGAACAAACAAAACCGAGCACAACAACGCTACCCAAGTTTCCATGGCAGCAAATCATACGCCCAACGTCGACATATGGAGGTATGAAATACAGTTATTATTATACAAACATGCTTATTAATTATTAGTGATATTATTTTTGTTTTTCACAGGGGACCGGCCCTATTGACGTGTTCAGATCGACCCATTATAAAGAAGGGACGGGCTGGGTCAATGAGTTAGCATCAACAGATTATGTAAGTGAAATAATTTTATTGTTAAAACATCCAAGTTTGACTTTAACGGGTCAAAATGACTCAAACACACTTTAATAGACTTAAAACAAAATACTTTAACTTAAACGGGTCAAAATGACCCAAACACACTTTAATATACTTAACATCCAACTGTAACTTTAAACGGGTCAAAATGACCCAAACACAGTTTAATAGACTTAGAACATTCAACTTGAGGCCAATTGTTGAATATGTTTGCTAGTATTAATAGTATTTGTTGTTATTAGTGTTGATTGATTGTAATTTGTGAATTTGGGTTATCAGCTGCAACTTTGGTCAGCAGCAGATAAGTCCTATCAGCTGCAACTTTGGTCAGCAGCAGATAAGGCCTATCAGCTGCAACTTTGGTCAGCAGCAGATAAGGCCTATCAGCTGCAACTTTGTCGATCCGCAGCAATCTTTGAGATCAGCAGCATTTGTACTTAGAGAATTTTGTAGCCATCAGTCTTTATTTCTACAACACTCTACACAGTGTCCATCAGAAGAACTGAGAATCTAAAGACTCTCCAAATGACTGAGCTCTTCGGTATGCAAAAAACCTATGAGCTAGAGATGATTCAGACAAAAGAAAGAAGCTCAAGCTACCAAACAGCCTCAACATCCACCACCACCTCTTCTGCCCTCCACTCTGACCACTCAGGTCCTAGTTCCAGCAACTATTATCCTCCCATCGTCACCCATCCTCAAACTCCAACCTCTCAAACTAACACATCACCATTTCTCCTAGAAGCTCCTCCCCAAACCTCAACCTCTGCTGCTTTTGTTTCTGAAAACTCAAGCAACATGTCCTTTATCAAGGAGGATCTGGAATGCTTTCATCCAGATGACTTAGAAGAAATGGACATACAGCACTCGTATGCCATGCTCTCTATAAGAGCAAAAAGGTTCTACTCTAGAACCGGAAGACCCAATCCAAGTAACAACTCCAACACCAGAGTTGGCTTGGATAAAAGCAAACTAAGATGTTACAACTGTAACCAACTGGGTCACTTTGCTAGAGAATGCAAGGCACCCAGGGCAAACCCAACAGCTCCTCAATCGAGACAAGCTCACCAAGCCCAACCAAGACAACAACAGCAACAAGCTACTCCTCCAGCTCAAACTGCAACTTGTGCAGCTGTTGGAACCTCTGACTTTGACTGGAGCTTCCAGTATGAAGATCTGCCTGCTAACAACCAAGCTCTTATGGCAGACACAACTGAAATACTGCCTCAGGTATATGAACATCTCTGTTCCCAAGCTTGTATTGATAAGGTGTTAGGCTACAGAAAGCATAATCAAAACCTTATAGATCAAAATGAAGAGTTTCATCAAATGAAATCTGAATTCACAAAAGTAGAAAACAGTTATAAAGAAAAAATTAACTGCCTAAAGAAAGAGATTTCATTACTAAAACATGAACAAACAAACCTTGAAACTCAGATTGATGATCTACTGGCTAGATTAAAAGCTACCAGAGCAGAATTGGCAGAACAAAAAGTTCATGTTGACAAATATGAATTTGCATCCAAAAATCTGCAAAGACTTTTGGATGCTCAAATTCATGACAAGGTAAAAAATGGTCTGGGGTATCATGCTGAATAATACCAAGCCGTTGCACCTCTTACTGACTACGTTGCAATCCATGAACCAAGCTTCAATCTCTCAAATCTTGAGAAGGCCAACCGAAATCTTGATCCTTCAAGGAATGAACCGTTTGTGCAAGAATGCACTACCTCGTCAGATTCTGAGTCAACTTGCTCAGAGTCCACTAAAACTGAGACCTCATCACCAGATCAAGTACCAGCACCACTTGTCCTTGAAGTCATTCAAACAAGTGCTCCTGTTCCTTTCATCTCTTCAGTACAAGTACCAGCTGTTCCGGCTCCTATTCCTTTCAACCAAATCAAAATCAATTATCCTCTAGAAGGAAGAAAGCTAACTGTTGAAAAGGGACAGTCTTCAAACTCCACCAACTCCAAGCCTCAGAGGAAGGTGTTTGACATATGTCATGCGCCTGGAGAAAGAGTTCCATATGTTCAAAAGACATTGGAAGAAGCCACTTTTGAGCATAACAAAGCTCACCCTTGGAACTTCAAAGACTTGTTCAAAAGAAAGGATTATGTTTACCTTTCAAGGGACAAACTGGCTAAATCATGCTTTGTCTGTGGCAAATACAACCATACTGCCAGCACCTGCTTCTACTACCTTCAGCAGCAAAGAAACCTCAAGCAGCATGCTTTTGAGAAGACAAACAAAAACAAACAGGTAAGAAGTTTTGAAGCCAAGACAACTCAATTCCGAAACTCTCTTTCTCCACCAAGGAAGCAGTTGTCAAAACCTCAACAAACTTGCATCATCTGTGGTGAATCAGACCACTTTGCTGCAAATTGTAAGTTTAACCTTTTCAATCAGATCCTTCATCAAGCCCCTCATAAACAAAAACTGACCAGCAAAAGAACTTTTATAGAGAGGCCCTATGTCAACAAGGTAAAGAAGGATCAGCAGGCATCGGTTGTTGATCCATCAGCAGCCAGCAAAAATGTTGGTAATCAAGTGAAGCCCAAGAAAACAAAGGACAAGCCTTCAGCAGCAACCAAATCTGCTGTTGCCCCAGCAAAATCATCAGCAGCAAAATCTGCTGCTGATAAGCTAAAGTCCTCAGTAGCAAAATCTGCTGCTGATAAGCCGAAGCCATCAACAGCAACAAAATCTGCTGCTGATAAGCTAAAGTCCTTAGCAGCAAAATCTACTACTGATAAAGCAAATCCATCTGCAGCCAAAGCAAGATCAGCTGCTAACAAAGAAAAGAAAATTGGAAAACCGCCTTCTCAGCAATGGAAAGCCAAGATCTCAGCTTCTATCCCTCCAAGAATCATCATTGCTTCCGTTGAATGCACACATGCTGAATCTGACATTACGAGAACCCTTTTCTTCAAAGATTCAAGCTCTTGGACTCCTCCCACTAACTAGATCTCTCTCATGTGCATGGGCAGCCAAGTCACAAGAATAACACTTGGGTGGTAGACAATGGTTGTTCCAGGCACATGACAGGCAATAGATCCATCCTCTCAAACTTCAGACACTTCAATGGAGGATATGTTGCCTTTGGGAGTGACTCAAAAGGAGGATCTATTACTAGACAAGGGACTGTGTCCAATGAAAGATTGAGTATTGATAAAGTAAATTATGTCAAAGAATTGAACTTCAATCTCATGAGTGTTTCCCAGGTCTGTGATCAAAAGCATTGGATGCTCTTCACAGACAAAGAATGCTTTGTACTATCTCCTGGCCTATCCAAACCTCCTCTAGAAAATATTTTATTAACAGCACAGAGAAAAGAAAATCTTTATGTACTTGATATGAATGAGGTCACTCCATCTGGCAATGTATCACGCTTTCTGTCAAAAGCTTCAGTTGATGAATCAGCTCTCTGGCACAGGAGATTAAGCCATGTTAATATCAAACTATCAATAAACTGGTGAAGGATAATCTTGTCAGAGGGCTTCCTGACAAAGAATTCCAGCTAGAAGATCATTGCATTGCTTGCTTAAAAGGGAAACAACACAAGAGTTCTCACAAGCCCAAGACTTTGAACACAAATGACACTCCACTACAGCTGCTACATATGGATCTCTTAGTCCTACAAATGTTATGTCAATGGGCAAGAAGTCATACTGTCTGGTGATAACTGATGACTACACCAGATTCTCATGGGTATACTTCTTGAGAACTAAAGATGAAACTGCTGAGATCCTCAAATCCTATATCCTTAAGGTAGAGAATCAAAGCAATCAGAAGGTGAAGATCATAAGGTGTGATCAGGGAACAGAGTTCAAGAACCACACTTTGAACTATTTCTGTGAGAGCAAGGGGATTGAAAGGCAATACAGTGCTCCAAGAACTCCTCAACAAAATGGAGTTGCTGAAAGAAGAAACAGAACTCTAATTGAGTCAGCAAGATCTATGTTGGCTGACCCAAAACTGCCTCTCACATTTTAGGCAGAAGCAGTCAGCACAGCCTGCTATGTGCAAAATAGAGTTCTCATAGTCAAGCCTCTCAACAAGACACCCTATGAACTATAGTTCCAAAGAGTTCCATACATTGGATTTCTAAAACCTTTTGGATGTCCATGCACAATTCTGATCACACATGGGGTTCTTCCTAAGTTTGGTGCCAAATCTGATGAAGGATATTTTGTGGGCTATTCCTCTCAATGCAAGGCCTACAGAGTATTCAACTCAAGAATAAGAATTGTGGAAGAATCAGCCAATGTGGAATGCAGAGAACACATTGTCTGTGAACAGAGAAAAGGCCCAAACTGGCTTTTTGACATAGACTCCTTCACCCAAATATTTGAGCCTTTCATCTTCTCAAATATGGAGTCTACCTCTACACAAGCACCTGCTTCCACTGACTATAGACTGGATTTCCCTAAACCTTCTATCAGTCTGAAAAGACCATCCATTGATCCTCCATCAGTTGTGGAAGCCATTGAAGCAAGTGAAGCCGGAACAAGACTATACAATGTCACCAGCAGCAGCCTATCTGAAACTGAACATTTGGATGACGACTCTTCAGTAAATGCTGTAGATGTTGAAGATACTATTGCTGAAAATAATGATGTGGCTGTTGATGTTGAAGAATCTTCCACCATGAATGAAGGGACCCCTGATCAAAATCAAAGCAATCTTCAGCAAGGGATACAGCTAGAAATGGTACCAGCACAATGGATCCACAAGCAATATCCTCAGGAAAACATCATTGGTCAAGTTCACCAAGGAGTTGTAACAATAAGCAAAAGTCATGAGGCCAATATATGTTTGTTTTCATGTTTTCTATCTCAAGTGGAACCAAAGAAGATAGATGAAGCTCTGCAACACAGCAGTTGGATTGAGGTAATGCAGGAAGAGTTGCTGCAATTCAAGAGACAGGATGTCTGGAAGCTTGTTGATCTTCCACCAGGTCAATCTGCCATTGGCACAAGATGGGTATTCAGGAACAATCAAGATGTGAAAGGAATTGTGGTCAAGAACAAAGACAGACTTGTAGCTCAAGGCTACACTTAGGAAGAGGGAATTGACTATGATGAAGTCTTTGCTCCTGTTGCCGGCCTAGAGGCCATCAAAATCTTCCTGGCATATGCTGCATCCAAGAATTTCATGGTCTATCAAATGGATGTCAAGAGTGCCTTTCTGTATGGAAAGATTGGTGAAGAAGTATATGTCAAACAACCTCTGGGCTTTGTAGATCCTGCACATCCTAACCAAGTGTTCAAACTAGACAAAGCTCTGTATGGCTTACATCAAGCCCCAAGAGCATGGTATGAAACTTTGTCCGGATATCTACTAAGCAATAACTTCAGAAGAGGTGCCATTGACCAGACCTTGTTTATCAAAGATGAAGGGGGAGAAATCTTACTGGTTCAAATCTACGTAGATGATATCATCTTTGGATCAACAAGGAAGAAGCTGTGTAAAGACTTCGAGATCCTGATGCACTCAAAGTTTGAAATGAGCTCAATGGGTGAGCAAAATTTCTTTCTGGGTCTTCAAGTCAAACAAGTCCCAAATGGAATCTTCATCAATCAATCCAAATGTCTCAAGAGAATTCTGGAAAGATTCAAAATGGCTGACTGCTCTGCTGCAAGAAACCCCTATGCAAGTGCACCATCAGCTGACTCCAGACAAAGATGGTCAAGACACTGGTCAACATCAGTACCGTGCAGTGATAGGGTCTCTCATGTATCTCACTGCCTCAATGCCAGATATCATGTTTGCAGTATGTCTCTGTGCAAGATTCCAAGCAGCTCCAAAGATCTCACATCTTCACGTTGTCAAGAGAATTTTCAGATACCTAAAGGGAGCCCCAAGACTTGGGCTATGTTATTCTAAAAATGATAAGTTCAATCTGTATGTATACACTGACAGTGATTATGGGGGATGCAACTTGGACAAAAAATCAACTTCAGGGGGATGAAAGTTTCTGGGAGGAAGACTTATTTCATGGCAGTGCAAGAAGCAAACATGTGTTTCAACTTCTACAGCAGAAGCAGAATACATTGCAGCTTCAAGTTGCTGTGCACAAGTGATCTGGATACAAAATCAAATGCTGGATTATGGGATGACTTTCATGGCAACTCCCATTCACATCGACAACATGAGTGCTATATCAATCACAAACAATCTGGTGCAGCACTCAAAGACAAAGCACATTGACATCAGGTATCACTTGATAAGAGATCAAGCTGAGAAAAAGAGAATTATTTTAACCAAAGTTCATACCAATGAGCAATATGCTGATTTGTTTACAAAACCATTTGATGAAGCTAGATTTAGATATTTAGTTGAATCTATTGGTATGATGAATTTTGATTAAACTATGTCTCTAAATTTTTTGTCTTTGTAAATATGTTTGTCTTCTGTTATAAATGAAAGTTACAAGTCAGCAGCATCCATTTTTGCTGCTGACAGGTTTAATCATCAACAACAACTCCCTTGTTGCGGATCATTATATCCGTTAGCACCAACTCCCTTGCTGCGGATCAATGCATCCATCAGCAGCAATAGTGGTTGCTACTGACAGACTTAACTGTCTGCCGCAACCAAGCTTGCAGCGGACATGCTTAACCATCCGCAGTAACCAAGTTTGCTGCTGATGGGTAAAATTAAGTCCACATTAACTTTTACCCGCTGTAAAAAAATTCCTTTCAGTCTTTACCATGACTTCAATAATGCATTACAGCTGTAACAGTAAAAAGTGAATATGGTTGTACTTTACAAGTCATTTTCCTTTTCCTTCCTCTGTCGTTATAAGAACTAATCAAATTTCTTCACCATCCCTTCACATTCAATTTCGCCCTAACTCCCATCAGTTTCTCTCAAGCCCCCACAACATTCAAAGCCTTCCATTCTTAATCACTCTTCAAAACCTTCCTCTTTCCCTCCAAAATCCAACAAAAATGGCAGACATCAACAATCCAGATGATAAGTTCTCCCCCCATCACAACCTT
Organism: Smallanthus sonchifolius; assembly: GCA_023525975.1. Lineage (NCBI taxonomy): Eukaryota > Viridiplantae > Streptophyta > Magnoliopsida > Asterales > Asteraceae > Smallanthus > Smallanthus sonchifolius. The sequence continues at coordinate 62,159,054 of CM042035.1, read as the reverse complement.
ACGGCATACTTAACAAAAGAGAAGAAATCCGATGGTTTCGATGATATGATCGACTTTCTCTGTCGATCAAAATTACACCATGCACTCACCGTCAACCCTACCATATACATTCCTCACATGGAGGATTTTTGGAATACCGCCGTATACTCTATCGAACAGGGGATTCCCCAAATAAAAGCCAAGGTAGACGGTAACGACATCACCATCTCTGAAGCCACTCTCCGCAAACATCTTCAGCTTCAAGATGAAGGGGCAGCCATCTCATACTCAAAGGAAGAATACATGAGGACCTTTGTATCAATAGGGTACACTGGAAATCAAAATGAGTATACAATCGAGAAGGCACTGATGGGCCCTCCATGGAAGTATCTCTGCCACACACTTCTACAATGCATATCTCAGAAGAGAAGTGGATGGCATCAAGTGAGCTCTGCACTTGCCTCTGCTGTTCACGGTATGATTACTGACCAGGGATTCAACTTTGCACACCTCATCTTTGAAGGTTTGAGATATAACCTTCAAGAGGGTGCAAAGCAAAATATTTTTATGTACCCGAGATTTTTGCAGGAGGTTTTCAACTAGGAACTAAAAGATCTCTCAAAACCTGCAAGAATCTACATCATGTTGGGTCATAAAAATAATATTTTTCAAAGTATGAGAACTGTTTCCAAAAAGTTCTTAAGGGTCAATGTTCCATTGTTATCTACAATGCTGAACATACAAAGTGCCGAGGGTGACAGTGAAGTAATCCCAGCTAATACTGATCCCACACCCTCCACCTCACATCCTAAACAACCATCTGCTTCCACAATTCGAACCCCTGTGCATTCTACTAACGATGCACAGGTACAAAAATCACTTACATCTCTTTTGGACGTTATCGTTCAACTGGAACAAAGGGCCCCAGTTGCAACAACATACACAAGAAAGAGGAGCAAGAAGACTCCTTCTCTTCTTGCTTCAAAGGCCTAATCCCAACCTCAAAGCCCTCATTCAGAATCCCAAAAATCTGGTGAGAATATCAAAAGGGATAGCCACAACATTAGAGAGACTTCCTTGGAAGCCTCTCTATTAGGATCAGGATCACATCCCGAATCCATAGAACAACTTTATGAGCCATTCCTTTTTTCTTCTCTGAACTTAAGTGCAGAGGCAACTCCAACAACTACTATCTCAGAGGTATTGATTGACCTGGCTGCTGATGCACCCAACCCAAGTTCATCACCCAAGAAGGTTCACTCTGGTGGTTCTGATAGAGTGAATGTGGAAAGGGCTGTCACTATGTCTAGTACATCAACTGCCCAGGAGGACAGTGACAACATAGCTAAGTCCCTAACCACGTCAACTCACAATGAAGATGTTTCCTTTGAAACACTCTTCATTGAGAGGAATCCCAGGCGCCAAGAAAACCATGGTGATGGGGATGCAGAGGCTAGGCCTAAGGCCCCATCTAGCTCCAAAGATTCCACAACTGTGGATGAGGACAGACTGAAACTTCATAATTTGGAATTGACGGCCAGGGTGGCTATGCTAGAGGCTAAAGTGTCCAAACTAAGGCACCAAGTGTCTATGCATGAAGCCCATCAATGCCCACCTGTGACTACTCCCTCCCTTATATCAGTGGGCACTCAAACAGATAACACTTTATGCACTGATGCAACCAAAAAGGGGGAGGTAATTACCAAGGAAGATGACGCGGACAGCCTAGAAGAATGGATACAAGAGCAGACTATGTTTCAAAGTTCGCTATACAAACCTGCTTTTGTTCAAATCCATGACTTTCCAGACTCAGTTGATGAAGAGGAAGATATCACTGAGTATTGGAAGCTAGTTGTCCGAGTTGTTGAGGAGGTGTTGTAAGATGAAACTCCCTATGAAGACACACATCCATCTTTCAGCATACTTCCTGAAGCTGCAGCCATAATAAGTCAAACATCTACCCCCTAATTCACACTGTCTTCAAACAAGCTAGAATTCGACTCCATTCTAGCTTGGGGTATGATGGCATAGCTGAGAGATTCTGGATTGGATGGGAGTTTAGTGGAATAGAAGAGCTAAACTAGAACACTCTTAATGCCCTCCAGGTTCTTAATCTGTATCTGACAAGTTGTGTCAACACTTCATCAAATCTCTCAGCAGAACTTGCAATCTGCAGGTTCTATGACTTAATGGAGGATAATTTGCCCCGATTTGAAAGACTACTACCAGAAGCAAATAGGGTGGCTTATCCTGAATCTTCATCAACAGCAGAACAAAGACTAGCTCCAAGAAGACTTGACCTAATCAGGAGCAGTGCTTTAACTGAAGAAGAAGTTATCTGTTGGCGAAGATTTCTGTACAATATAATGGTCAGGGACTTGGAAGTGCTAGGATGGGTGAGCACTGATTCCTCTAACTTCACCTTCTTCCTAAGCAATGGATCTTCTATCTCAATCAACATCAAATAGATCCTACTCCTACCTTCAGACTTCCTGCACAAGGTCTTTGAGCTCAGATCACTCATCTGCAACATCAACTCCTTAGAAAGTCAAGAAATGATCAAACTCATCAAGGCTTCTCTTTACAAGGAGGAATCGCCTGCAATGAATGACTCTGACTCAGATCTATCCCTACCCTCCTCACCAACTGTTATACTGAGTGCAACAGTAGAGTCAAGAAGAGTGGCTGCTCAGAATGTCAAAGAGGATTTTAAAGCTCTACATGGGGGTGAATTGGAAAAAGAAGAGAGTGAAGCAGTCTCTTCCTCTGTGTCTACTCCTAATTCTGCCAATGAAGCTGAGGCTGAGATCCCAACAGCATCTACTACATCTGCTGTTGTGGTCCATGAAGCTGAAGCAGAGGCATCCAACAAAGACAAGGGGAAGGGACTAATGACTAAAGAAGATGAAGAGAGGATAGTGAAGGAGAAGAAAGAAAAAGAGGAAAGAAGAAGAAGAAGAGGAAATGGCCGAACTAAAAAAAAGCTCAAGAAAGAAAAACGGCCATTCTCCTCAGAGAACAACAGATCCAGCTGTATGTCAAACAGCTGGATGATCTGAAAGTCAAGATTCCTGCAGTCTATCAAATTCAAGAAGATGAAGCTCTTGCTCTTCAACTGCAGGAACAATTTAATAAAGAAGAAGAAGAAGAAAGAGAGAAGAAGAAGGAAGAGACCAAGTTCAGAATAACTGATTCTGAACTAGCCAAAGAAATGAGAGAGGAGTGGATAGAGGCTCTGATTTCTCAAGGTGAGGATGCAGACTACCTTGAGAAACTATCAAATAAAGAAATCTACAGAGCCTTCATGGGCCAGCAAGGTCTATTGGCAAGCAAGAAAAGAGCTGAAGAAGAAGAAAAAGCCAAACAGAAATCCAAGAAGGCCATTGCCTTCAACAAAAGAACCCATGGAAAAAGGAAGGTCATGATTGACTTCCTAAAGGCTAGAGTAGAGAGTGGAAAAAGGCTAGGTCCCATGAATTTCATGAACCTGCAAGCCCTTGACATTAAAGTCAAGAAGGAAGAGGAAGAAAGACTGGGGAAGAAAGGCTTAAAGAAGAGGGTAATCAATCAAGAAGAAGATAGGAAACCAAAGAAACCCAAGCCTTCTCCCACATCCACCACTTCCTCAATCCAACAACCTTCCACTCTCCATCCTAGACCTCCCTCCTCTCCACCCAAAGAGTCCAAATCCTCACACCCAGCTCCTACTCATCAACAACCTCCCAAGAAGAAAAGCAAACCTACTACCAAACCAGAAGACTCAAGAGAAATTGTCAACTGGTTCTACAACACTAAAGATCAAAGGTTTGAAGTCTCCAGGGGAAGAACAGAAGAAAGAAGATCAATATATACATCTGTTGATGAGGTATTGCAGCTTTCAGATTCTGATCTAAGAAGAATGATGGAGCTGGGTGAGGCCAATGAGTCTGAGAATGAAGGTGAGAGGCATCTATTGCAGGTAATCAAACATTACTTCAACCCCAGCAAAGATGAAATCATTGATGTCAAACCTCTCCAATCATGCTCTCCATTCATTAGCTGGTCCTACAATGCTGAAAAGGATGAATTCACACTGACAGATGTTAAAGGATAGAAGATGAGGTGTTCAAGCAAGGCTATCTTCAAAATGGCAAGCAAAGACATCAAGACTCTATCTGAGCTTCCTCTTAACAATCCCAGGAAGGACCAGAAATGATATGAGGTTGAAAGAATAGTCAGCAACATGCAAAATCTTTAGCAACAAAAGCAGTAAGAGAGTTTTGGTAGCATCAGTCTAGGGGGAGTTTGTAGAAATAAATACTGATGGCTACAAAATTCTCTAAGTAGAAATGTTGTTTACCTCAGAGATTGTTGCTGACCACAAACTGCTGCGGATAAGCTTATCTGCAGCGGATACTTGTTCTTCTGCTGAAGAACAAATCTGCTGCGGATAGGCCTTATCTACTGAAAACCAAAGTTGCAGCGGATAGGCCTTATCTGCTGAAGACCAAAGTTGCAGCGGATAGGCATATGCTGCTGAAGACCAAAGTTGCTGCTGTTAGGCAGTTGCTGCTGATCACCAAAGTTGTAGCTGATAGCCATCTCCACTGAAGATCAAACGTTGCAGCTGACTGTTCTTGATAAAGAAACCATTACCACTGACAACTTTCTGCTGCTACACTGACACACTCCACGCAGAAAGAATGACATTGGTACAAGACAATAAAAGACAACAACGCTCTTCTCCAAGCATGCAAGCAATGATGCCTTAGAAGACGTTTGAATAAAGTTTACTAGCATAGTTATTATTATTGTCTGTACATGTAGAATAGCTTCAATACAAGATCAACGGTCTGTGTTAGATTTGATCCTTAGAATCAAGGGTCTGTCTTGATTCTAAGTTACTATATAAGCAGTACTTAGAGTCATTGTACAGTAGTGCTTTTCTTAGAGTTCTCTCTGTAATCTTGTAACCATTGAAGCTTAATACAAATTGCATTTATCAGTACTTCTTGTGTTTAATAGTTTACTTTGATCAAGTTGTGATTGTTTCCGCCAATCTCAACTAGAATAGAACCATCTTGTATTTACCGATCCTACAGTATGTATAGCCTAACCGTTTTTATTTTATATAAATTGTTTTTAAACTTAAAAAGGGTTTTAGAAAGTAATGATTAATTGAAAGGAGTAAAAGGGGGAGTAGAAGGGGGAGGGGTATACGTTTTATTTTATAGAAAGTGTTTAAAAAAATAGTTTTACAAATAATGATTATTCGAAGCAGATAAATGACAAGTTAAAATATTATTTTTTTCATGTGGGGTGTGATAAGTAGGAGAGAGGTATGCTTGAGCTAACTCGTTTTTATTTTATAGAAAGTGATTTTAAACTTCAAAAATGGTTTTATAAATAATGATTATTCGAATAGAGTAAATGAGGGGTACGACAAGTAGGAGGGGGATACACAAGTAACATAGGGGGTGTACATTTTATCTTATACAAAGTGTTTTTAAACTTAAAAGAATGGTTTTAAAAATAATATATTTTCAAATGGGTAAAACAACAATTTTATAAATTATTTTTTCAGGGAGAGGAGTATGACAAGCAGGAGTGGGGTATATATGGCCTAACCTAATACCAAGGTACAAAATATGTTGGATGATATTTGAAGTGTTTATGTTATATAAAGATGCATTTTGGTTATTAATGGATTTAACATATATAATCACAAGAAATTTAGTTTTAAATATTCTGGCATTATTATAGTTTAAAATATATAATTTTTACAAACTATAATCATAAACTTTAATCCATTTAGTGATCACCAAAACTTCGAATAATATCATTTGCATTTGCAACGCAAGCCTTTGGCCTAATTGTACGTAATCCATATTGGGTTCTGTCGATTGTCAAAAACTATGTATAACGTGGAGGAGACCCATATAAATACTCAGAAGAGGTAATTGGTAGTGGAGGGATAGATTAAGTCTGTAAGGTGGTCCATGACGTTCAACTAGTGGTGGTGCCGTGGTGGAGGGCCAAGATTATGTCTGTTAGGAGGTCCATGACGTTTAACAGGTGGATGAGGTCACTGTAACTAGTTTATAGAACAATGTTGTAAATAATAAAAAGTTATGGTTTTAGTCTTCCGCTGTATATTTCTGTATCAACCTCAATATAACTAGTATCTAGGAACTAGGGTGTGACAATCATGTCTTATGTTAGCATCTACGGTACACTTGTAGGTGAAGCACGTAAGTCGGCAATTTCGTCGGATTTATTGAATATAGCAGCGATTTTGACATGTTTAATTTATTTTATCGAAGTTGAAAATTAAACGTTTGTTTTGAGAAAAAAGATTAGTAACATATTCATTTTGGTAACTTTCCCTAAAAGAAATGCTTTATTTTTGAAAATTTAGATTATCACAAAACTTAAGAGCATCAACAACTCTTGGTCCACCTTTTCCGTTTAATCTTAAAATCCGGATGTAAGCAAGCAAACGCTGACCAAACCACCCTCTTCAATGCTAACTTCTTTGATTATGTTTCGTTCGTCTTCATCCACTTTTAACAGTGGAGATGCGCTAAACAAAACAACTCAGGCATACATAGACAAGCCAACTAAAGCAGAATATTATTTAGAAAAACAAAGTGAAAATGCCAACACATGAACATCTCTCTATTTATTTACCACAAACACAAACAGATCTCACATTTATTTAACATGAACCTAATTGTACATAATCCATCTTGGGTTCTGTCGACTGTCGAAAACTATGTATTACGCGGAGGAGACCCATATAAGTTGTCACACCCCAACCGACGGCGGATTAAACGTCAGGGCAGACGCGATTGTTCAAAAGCACGAGGTTGACTATTAAAGTTTAAATATTTCATTAATGACTTTCAAAGGTTCAATACAAAGAATGAGACGACACATAACGAGAATACAAAGTTTATTTGATACGTAATCTAGGTCCAAAGCATCTTATGTGATCATAACAAGTCTCATGATAGCGCACCTGAAACATGTGAGTAAACTGTCAACTAAAAATAGTTGGTGAGATACGAAAGTTTTAGCAAAAAATTTTGAAAGTATTACAATTTACTATGTCATGCATTCTATAGTATAAACGTGAGAACAAACAAGTTAAACATAGTGCATATCAATCCTCCAACCAATTTTAGGCATAACCCGAAGGTTGCCCTTAAAGTTTAAAGTCTTAAGTTCAGTAACAATCAGCATGGGCTCCCCCCGAAGGGTCAATCAATCTAGGTGGATTGGTCAAATACAATAGATCTATCATTGTTACCATAGGCTTGATCAAAGTTAATGGATATGCTAGTATTAATTTTAATTCAAGCATGCAAGTCTCAAGCATAACAACACAAGAATAAGCATGTAGGCATAGTTATACAAGAATTGTATAAGTGTTGATACATGTTTCACCCTAAGTTTATAAAGAAAGTAAAACGAAAAGGGGCTAAGTATACTCACTTGGAATGATGAAGGAGTGTCCAACAAAAATTAAGAGTAGTAAGGTTTTGAAGGAGAATATCCTCATGACAACCTAAGAATACCAGTCTAGAGTTTCAAGTTTTGATTCAACAAGTTTATGGCAAATGATTTAGGATTCTAAGATTAACTAGAGTTCAAATGGGAGACGGGAATGATTATGTTTATAAAGTTTAAGTAAAATTGTAAATAAGGATTTGAATAAATACACAAGATATGAATATTAAATTTTAATAAGTTTATAGTTTAGAATAATTATTACTTAAAATAATTATTTAGGAAGCTTTATAATAATTACATAAGTTATGTAATAATAATCCAGAGTAGTGTCTTAAGTATTTAGACGTGGAGTTGTAATAAGTGTAATACTAAATAATTATTAAAGATTAACAATAATTTTTTATAGAATAAATAGTTATTAAAGATTTATAATAATTATTTTAAGGATAAATAATTATTAAAGATTTATCTAAAGAATAATTAATAATAATTATTTAAAGAATGAATAATTATTAAGGATAAACAATTATTTAAAGAGTAAATAATAATTAAAGATTCATTACTCAAGGCATACATCATTATTAAGGATAAACCATTATAAGAATAGTTATTTTGTTTAATTAATATAAACCATTTATTAGGGTATTTAAATGTTAAATATTTATTTTATAATTTAATTTGTAAATAAATAATGTTTAAAATGTGATTATAAGTTTTGAATAAATAATGAAATTATGATTTTAAACATGTATGTTAAAGGTAACTTTTTATAAAGTTTATATTCTAAATTGTAAGTTTTTTTTTCTTGAATCACTCATCTTATAGTTGCCCTTCTTGTATTTATCGGCATATAGAACCTTCTCTTCTTCACCCTTAATCACAACAGCACTAAACTGTTTTGTTAAGGCTTCTTTACATGCATGCAAGGAGGTTTTCAAGGTCGGTTATGGGTGGATGGGTTAGCCACCCTTGTATGGCCTCTACGAAGCTTTAAAACTTTGGTATTAACCCATGTATGATGATCTGTTTCATTATGGAATCACCTATCTTTGCTTGTTGATCCAGCTCCCCAATCTCCCTACAAAATGTTTTCACTTCGTGAAAGTATTATGGTATCGTCAACTCTTTTGGGCTAACAGAAAAAGCTCTTGACCTTGTAGGTAAGACATCATGTAGGTGGACCATGTCTAGTAGTTGGTGTTGTTCAATTTCTTGATGCCGCCAATCAGTTAGAGTTATTCGATCAAGGGTTTTCAGTCCCTTGATGCCGCCAATCAGTTAGTGTTATTCGATCAAGGGTTTTCAGCTCCCCAATCTCCCTACAAAGTCTTGATTATGTTCTGATAACAGTTTTAACCGGATCTTCATGAGTTATTCAATCAAGGGTTTTCAGTCCCTTTAATCGGATTCTTGGAATGTACACAACTAATAGAATCTCTGGTGATCAAGACTTCAATTTGCTACTTCCTTCTTCGATCGGACTCTCTTAATACAATGGCATGGTTCACGGCTGCTATTGCAATCCGATTCTTCTTTTTCTTGGAATACTCTGATACCATTTGTTGAACACGTACACGATCACAAGAAGGTAACAAACATAGCAACACACCAACTTGAACAACATGTTCGACTCTTTTTATTATAAGAACCTTGAAACTATTACGAGTAAAATGATTTAATGATGAATGAGAAATACTAACTTATTTTCTGGATGAATTAAATCAAACAACAAGACCTCTATTATAACTATTCTAAACTTGCTATGCAAGTTAAAGAATTATTCTAAAATACTAACTCAGTATTCTATTACTAAAATCAAACAAACTTAATGAACAAGTTATTATTATATTTCATTCGATCATCTTTATGATTTCCTCAAAACCACCATTTGAAATCGGACGTGGCGCCTTTGATTTTGCTAACTTTATCAAAATTAAGAATGTACTTGGAGTTTCACATTGTTTGCACAAATTCAACATCATATTTAAAGGGCCATGTAGTGTGGGTGTGTTGTTTTTTTCCACTTAATTAATAAATACCGACTTCAGAAAATGTCTAACACAAATATATATAAGAAAATTTCATCCCAATTTAATTTAAAGATATGAAAATACCACTGGTCGTTTGTACTTTGGAGACATTCTTCGGAGTCTGAAAAATGACCAATCTCTTCATTTATAAGAACTATAAAAACATGTGAATAATCATCGACAACATTACTTGGGTAGTTTTGTTATTACTTGGGTAGTTTTGTTATATTTAAATAGAACAAAACTACCCAAGTAATGTTGTCGATGATTATTCACATGTTTTAATAGTTCTTATAAATGAAGGATATTGCAACAAAGATGATCATATGCACAATACCACTGGTCTATGTATAACTTATGACTTAAGATCCTTTGGCACCATATATTTTTGCAGTTAAAAGTTTTGTTGTTGTGGTTTAGTTGCCTATATTATCACTTAAAATTGTGTCCTAATCTTGGGAGTTTGATTAAATTTTGCCATGATTTAATGTAAATTTTTGACCTGATCCATTTTGACTTCACAAAAAATATTGGATCCGCCACTATCTATTTTCATAAGCTTATGAATATTTAGACGAAAAGTACAAAACCAAAGCAACACTTGAACAGATACAAGCCAACTACAATAGAATATTGTTTGAAATATGGCCGGATGAAAACGAAACATCACAAACACCAACAGAGCCCATTGATCCCTAGGAAAATAAACAACAAAGAAAACTTATTTGTGTAGCATCAGCCTAACTACAATATTGGTTTAGGGTTTAGGGTTTAGGCGAGTTTTCTCCACGATCTGGTTTTGGATCCACAACTGTATCATTCAGGAAGTCGATCATAAGTTTAGTTAAACGAGTCAAGTACAGCATGCACAAGTTTGTGTTTAAAAAGATATATTAAATAAAACCTTGAAGTGTTCTGAATCCGGTCCTTGTAGATTCGTGGATCATAGTTGCTAAAACAGTTGAAATCAATAAGATGAAACATAGAACAGCAACAAGTTTGTGTTTCATTTCATTAAGTGGAGTATTTCTTGGGTTTGGTTTGCTTATTTTAAGCAACATGAAAGGTATATATATGCATTCCCAAGCATGTTTAATTTTCAAGATAATTATTAAGTATCCGTCTCTGGTGTGAAGGGCAAGCTTAAGTCGTGTTTTGCATTCAAACGTATGTAACATTTCCTTTATCAACATCTGTTTATAAACTTCATTACAAAAAATAATCAGAATAAAAAAAATGTTTATTAAATGCTATATAAAAGTAATCTTGACTATATTTATTAGTAATATGACATTTGACTTCTCAACAAATATACTTGAATCATATCTTTTTATATGGTTATATTTCTGTTTATCTCAATTTTTGCTTCCAACTTCCAAGATAACCCCTTATGTCTTGCAAGTTGTATTAAAATCATATCTAAAAAAGTAAACTTTGGTTTTGTTTTAGGATAAACAATCTTTTTTTAGTCTATTATTACTTCTAATTTAGTTTAGTCCGATGTTAACTTTTTTTTTCTTGACAAAAATACCCATTGAAGAGTTCCGAAAGACTCAACAATAATGAATGAGACAATTCCGGTTACTTTTCTTTTTAATAATTTTTTTTCTTACAAGTATCAGAATGAAGAAATGCCCTTTTACTCATGAGATCATTATCCTTTATATTGAAAGAGCTTTGCAATTAAATAGTAACTTTTTATTTATTTATTTATTTTTAATTTTTTTAACTCTCATACTTTGTATAATATACGTTTTTAACCCGTTAAATTTTCTAATGATTTCGTTTCTCTGTAATAACTTTCGCTTATTTACTTTTGTTTATACGGCTGTCTTTAGTTTATTTTTGGTGCCGGTATTGGTATTATCGGAGTCAGTATTGGTATTGGCTTTTTATGCTTTCGACGAGCCAAAAATAACATTATTGCTGGTTTTGGTATTATCGGAACGGGCATCGGTATGCGCTTCTATGGTTTTTGGCGATTTGCATTATGCGGGAAAAAACGACCAAAATCACGCCGCGAAGCGCGGAGGGCAAAAAAACTAGTTTATATTTATAAGCTATCTTGACAAATTTCTCTCTCCTCTAAATACCCGAATGATTTTAACATCTCTCTTTGTATGTAATCGTGGAATGTTTCCTCCTCTCCTCATGCTCTTTTCTTGTTAGTAATGTGGGTCCCAACTTATGTAACCGAAAGTTTATCATGTGGATTCCCTCTTTGCCCTTCGAGGAAAGAATAATTATTATCATACCTCGTCAAGTCCCCCAGTCAAGTTCGTTCTGCTCGCCGTACCTGACTTGCGCCGTGAGCTTTTTGAAAAAAAAATTCTTTTTTTAAGAGACACTTTCTTCATTAATTTCGGAGTATCGAATATGATGTATTGGCGAGAATTTTAAGGTGAAACACTAGGGTTGTCAAAAAGTCACATCGTATGACTTGGTAACAACTTTTGCAATGTGGGAGTAGCCGTGGTGGAACACGCGTCGGTCACGGTACCCATCATCATTCCGAATGTGACGCTTTCTTCCCCCCCTACTTTTCCTTTTCCCGCTCACCTATTACTTATAAATAGAGAGGGGGCCTTTTTCTCAACTTTTACTGAACCTTTGAATTACCGATTACCTTTCCACTGTCTCTGTTGCTATCGTACTTTTTGTTTCAATCGCCATGTCGTCTGACAATACTGACGTTTCTCTCATTTCCATAAACTGGCATGTTGAACGTTTTGAGAAACTGAAAACTACATTCGGTGTTCCTAATGATCTTGATGCAGAATACCCTTCCAAATGAGGTACCGCCTCGAGTCCTCCTATAGGCAACATCTCACTATATGCTGATATCTTCATAGAGTGTAACTTCCGTGTTCTAGTGACCCATTTCTTTATATAGCTACTTCGTCACTACAAACTTCATATCTCGCAACTGCACCCTTTGGGCATGTGTAGGATTCGCCACTTCGAATTCTGCTCTAATTATCAAGACCCTAACTGCCATGGCAGATCAAACTAGAAATAGAAACTCACACGAAGACAAGACGATCAGAGAAAGACAAGATTCGTCTGATGAATGTCGCCTCAAGAAGATGAGTGCTCTGTATGAACAGCAGCCCCTTCTCCAAGTTTTCTCAAAAACACACCAAAATCAGTCAAGAAGTCCAATAAAACGAAAATCTAAACCATCATATAGCTAACAATAATGATTTTGAGTAAAAACCTCTCAAATAACACACGAATCCATCAACAAACAGATTTGAATCTGAAGAAAAAAGTGAAAAAAATGTAAAAACTCCAAAAACTCAATACAATCTAGAAATCTAGAGCCATAGCTCGGATACCAAATTGTAGTTCCTGAAAAGCACAAACCAGATCCAAACTATGATTTCTAGATCTAAATCAACCTTCACAAACAACTACGGAGAAGCTGAGATGAAGATCAAAGATGATATAAAATGAAGAACATACTCATAATTCAAACGTAATCCATGGAAATAAACCCAATAGATTGATAACAATAAGATCTTGACTATTACAATGATACCCTAATTCTCATACTAGAAAAGCACACAAAAAGTGAATTACAATTGAAAGACCTAACCCTAGAATGAGAAAAACAAGACTGGCATCCGGATACTAAGAGTTTCTTTTGTAGTGTCGCCAGGATCCATAACTTATCCAAATGTCAGCCAACCCTTGATCTTTTGCCGGATGCTATACACCGGTATAACTATTATATCCAAACATCATGCAATTTCTTATAGTTTAGTCTTATATATAATGTTAATTATGGTTTCACGAGATCAGGTTTTGAATTTATAAAATGATAAATACTCAAACTTAAAACACACACAATAGGCAAGTGTACTATCGCAGCGTAATGTAGTTTAGGTAAGAACCATGTAGCGAACAAATGGACACGGTTGAGTTCCAATACTCAACTTTTGTTATCGTTTAGTCGGTTTAATTAGTGAGTGGGTTTTGCGTGCTTATGAAGCAGAAAAGTAAATACAAAAAAGTAAATAACGTTAAAGTAAATAACATAAATGCTAAATGTGTGTAAATTGTGTAACAGAAATGTAAATAGCAGAATAGTAAATAGGAGGAAAGTAAGTATCTTGAAAATGATCAGGTCACAAAGAGTATTGCTTTGGTCTTCAAACCCGCTTGGTATATGATAATGTTAAGTTGACTAATCTGATGGTATAACTACAAACGTGTGAACGGTATACCGCTAGAGCCTCATTCTCATAACATTTGATTCACGAATTATATTCTTTAATAATAAAATGGTAGGACTCTCAACTAGGGATATCGTTACCCTCAACTCTTCGATTCTATCTTCGAGTTGGTTTAAAACATCAAACTTAAATTCTTATTTATTATTACTAAAAAAGTGATTAGACTTTGTTCACCGCTAGGCGATGTAACAACGGGACCATGTATAAAGACGTGCAGTTCTCAACATGAGTTCACCAATTCTTGGTCTAATAACAAGTTCGTATAAAGACGTACGACCTTATTAATAATAACCAAGCCTTGGATTATCAAAATCTACTTGTATAAAGGTGTACAAGTATCAAGAGAAGTTTGATTAAAAAGGTTTTATGGTCTTACGCTTTAAAATCAAGAACACTCACAAGTGTGAAGACAGATTTAAATAATAATAATAATAATAATAATAAACCCACCTACAAGGTGATTTTAAGAGCGAATAGTTAAAACATAAACATACCATTAGATTAATGTGTTAAACATTAACATACTCCAAACTTCATTTTCACCCTACCAATACAAAGAGGTTAGCCACGAATGACCATACTAACTAGCGTAACGTTGAGTTTCGTAGGCTCCCCTATTGTGGACAAAGAGGTGGAGCCTCTCTACTCTCTACTCTAACTACGAAAATACTGTCTCTGCATAGTGTTTCTTTGCTTCTTAAGGTGTTTGTAATGACGAACTCAAGTTTATTTATAGGCCTCAGAATGAGCAATGCACGGCCGTGCATTGGTTTGTATGGGCGTGCAAACACCTAGACAATCAAAGGGTACAAATGGCAGTATACTAGGAGCCGTGGGGAGCAAGGTAGGGCAATGCACGCCCGTGCATTGGGATGCACGACCGTGCATCAAGTTTTGTCTTTTAGCTGCTTGGTTGACTTTTGTTGACCTTGGTTGATGGAGGTCAAAGCTCAGAAATGATCCTTCTAGAAGCTTGGTTTCTTGGTGTTTTTGATTGGTTATTGCTTTATTTATCTCAAGACACCGAATAACCTGCAATTATCAAATATTAACATTTTAAGTATCAATTACAAGGTTATTATTCAATTAGTACCATTATTAATTGCAAGGTTATTATTATACATGAAATATTAACGTTTTTAGGTCCTATACAGCGTTTGATGGGCCATACAATTGTTGGGAAGTGGAATAGTAACCGATTCAAGGTCCTTTGATTATGATTGTGATTGTGTATATGGAATTGGTTTTGATTATATGATTACATATATGGTATTGTGTGGTAGTACTTATAATATGTTCAATTAAGCATTGCCGTTTATCTTTATTGTATTAGGGTCTGATTATGTATAGTAATTGGTTATAATATGGTTGGTTTAGTTTCTTTGGGCAATGGCAATCTCCATCTATTACAAATATAAAAGATTATTTTTACACATGGTTTGTGGGAAGAGTTAGCAGATCATTGATTCTTTGGTGGAATGTGTGTTCTAGGAAATTAGAGTCGAATATAGTCTACAATCTTAGACTTCATGTGAGTCCCTGGTTTCATTCTAAGTTTTACCTCATTAATCCGTAAATTTTCTTTCTAATTTCTTAATCATGTGCAATGATCTTGTAATTGGATGGTTCACCACTAACTATAATCTATGAGTTGCTAATGGAATTGCTAGGATAGTACATTTTCAAACTGCATTAGCTGGTTTAATTGTAAAAAAATTATATTTGTTTACTAATTGAAAATTCTTACAAATCCATATTCATGGTTCATAATGTCACATTATTTATAACTGTTAATTCTTTGGAAGTAGTGTGGACTAGTGATGAAGGTAATGTTTCCTCATTGTTATTAATGTCACACTCTTTATAACTATTAGTTCTTTACAAGTGCCTTCTTACGGTAGGAAGTTAAAGCATATTAAAAGACAACTGATGGTGCACGTTCAATATCCTGTAATATATTACAAGAATGACATGCTACGTGTCAACTCAATTACACTAGCATGTGTTGTCATTGATGGTATATGAAAGGTTGGGGATTTGACTGGCCTGCAAGAGTTCTCAAAGATTGCTCCTCTTCAAGGATTGTGTTTCCTCTTCAGTTTTGTTATGTTGCACACCAATATTGCTCCTCTTGTGTAGGTTAAATGTAATAAACTTTGCACTAAACTTTTTCTCGTAGATCAAATCTTTGACGACCTTTGCAAACCAATCAAATCTTCAATATTTCATGTACCATCAATGACTACACATGCTTGTAAAATTGAGTTGACACGTGACATTTATATTTTATCAAATTCTCAACCTTTAATGTAGTAAACCCCTATGTTATAAGAAATACCCTATTATGATGTATTTAACTCCATATCTGATCATGATTTTAGAAATATACTTAAATTAATAGGATTAAAGTTGAATAGAGTCTACAATCTTAAATTTGACGTGTCCATATTTTACTCTGTGTCGTAGTGTCAATATTTAACGCGGTAATGGTTCATTTCTCTCCATTGCGTGTCTTGAATGTCTCAGATTTTGAATTTTCTTCAGTAGGTTTGGGTTTTCTTTTCTTCATCTATAATTCTAACTGTATGAAGGAGACTTCCTGGATTTGTTCTTTAATGAAGAAGACTTGTGTGGAATAAAATTGATGAGACTTTTCGTTTATGTTCCATATTCTAATCACCTCTTCTAATATGACCGTAAATCGAAGACTTTGGTTGTTCCATGAAGGAAAAAATGGCCAAAACCATTAAATGCTTTAACAAAGTCCTTCTCTTCAGTTGACAAATAAAATGAGATTCCAATTCCCCTCCCAATTAAGTCATTATATGTTGTAGTTAGGTTGTCTTGTTATTATAGCTTGAATTTCTTAGAATCTCATTTTAGTTATGTCAATATTTGCCGAGTCAAACTGTACGATGTGAATAATATCTTAATGTGATTTATATGATTTGAAATGCGAAAATTTCTACAACACCATTCACAATGGAAGTCCTCATGTGAGTATGTGACGCATGAATGAGGTAAGAGCTTGTCACGAAAGCCCATGTTGCATGGAGTCGTCCGTAGCCAGCCGTGGGAGTGGTGTTCATGGTGAAGAATGGACAATGAACGAAATGGACCATGGTTGGGTATTTTATCTAATTTCTTTTTTTAGTTTTCAATTTTTTCTATATTTAGTTCATCTATTTGTATAATTTTAAAATTATTAAAAATCATATTAATCTATACGATATAATAAATAAATATTTTTTTCATGACACGTGTCGGCACCATATTCATTCTCATCATTTTTTTCCCGTCTCTCCTTATTAAATACACTTGTATCTTATAAAAATAATATATTTTAAAAAAATCTAATCTTCATATTATATTAATAAATAAATCTCCTGATATATTTTGACAAGTGTATGTATTAACAGATTATATTGTATTCTACGAGTTTATTCAACACGAGATTTTAACCTAGTAGATATATATATATATATTATATATATATATATATATATAAAAGGATCATGTGTAAACCACTTTTTATCGTGTAAACAAAAAAATCAATTTTGCACCATTCATTTAATTTCATAATATTTTAATTAGTGGTCCAAATTAAATATGATTTCTTTTTTTATAAATGAGTGGATAAGAATGTCTTAAGGGTGTAATGATAATTTAATTTTTACTTTATCTCTCCTCACCACCACATTAAATTATTAAATTAAATAAATATACTATATATAAACTTAATTTATTATTTATGTAAAACTAAAAAATTATTATCTAATTTAAAATTTTACTTATTGTAAAGTTAAAACTATTTGAAAAAAAGTTTATTATAAATTTAAAACATTATTTTATATAAAATATTGAGAAATAATAAATGTTATTTAAAATTTCATATACTAAATATATATGTAATCGATCGCTATATATAAAATTATATACTAAATTTTTTATGGAATCGATACCAACCAAAATCTCACTGCGTAACGCGGAGGAATGACACTAGTCAATTATTAAATCCGTCGCTATATATAAAATTAAATAATTAAATATGTGGCTAAATATAAAATTAAATAATAAATTTATAATATTAATCGTTAACACGAGATTTTAACCTAGTATATATATATATATAAAAGGATCATGTGTAAACCACTTTTTAACCTAGTAGATATATATATATATATATATAAAAGAATCATGTGTAAACCACATTTTATTGTGTAAACAAAAAAATCAATTTTGCACAATTCATTTAATTTCATAATATTTTAATTAGTGTTCTAAATTAAATATGATTTCTTTTTTTATAAATGAGTGGCTAAGAATGTCTTAAGGGTGTAATGATAATTTAATTTTTACTTTATCTCTCCTCACAACCACATTAAATTATTAAATTAAATAAATATACTATATATAAACTTAATTTATTATTTATGTAAAACTAAAAAATTATTATCTAATTTAAAATTTTACTTATTGTAAAGTTAAAACTATTTGAAAAAAAGTTTATTATAAATTTAAAACATTATTTTATATAAAATATTGAGAAATACTAAATGTTATTTAAAATTTTATATACTAAATATACATGTAATCGATCGCTATATATAAAATTATATACTAAATTTTTTATGGAATCGATACCAACCAAAATCTCATTGCGTAACGCGGAGGAATGACACTAGTCAATTATTAAATCCGTCGCTATATATAAAATTAAATAATTAAATATGTGGCTAAATATAATATTAAATAATAAATTTATAATATTAATCGTTAACTATTTCATTAAGAAAATATAATCATTAAGCGTATTGTTACTTTCATTGACATATTTAAAACAAAAAAAATGGTAAAACTAATGATATGAAATATGGTTAATTATTTTGTAATATGTTACTAGCTATTGCATGTATGTAATATTGTACTACATATGTAACAAGATATTTACATATATGTTATAAGATTTTACTTATATGTAATATGATATTACATATAAGTAATAACATGAGATTACATATATGTAATATGATAATACATGTATATAATATCTCACTCCATGTATGTAATATAAACAATTACATATATGTTCATATTGCATATGTATGTGATTGTATATTACATATATGTAATTGTTTTTACTTATTGTAAATGTTAATCTTTTATATTTATTTTATAATAAAACAAATCATTGATGAATGTACATTGCTATTATCTAAATAAATGATTTAAAAGATATAAATATAATTTATAACAAGACTATACTTAAATGTTTTTTACATATATGTAATAATAGACGTTAAAACATTTATATAGCAAGAGTATAATAGAATTAAAGATAGAAGAATGCTTTATTTAATAGTGTAATTTTTATAAAAAAAATAAAATTGTATGAAAAAATTATTAATGTTATAAAAAAGAGAGGATTTTGAATAATTATATTTATATCTATATTACATATACAATAACATACGTTGGAGCATGGTAATTGTTTAAATTTTGATATATGTAATTTTTATATATTAGATAGTATGAACAAAAACATTGTACAAAACGTTATTAGTATTCAAAAAAATACGGGGAATATTTTAAAAACTTTGGAATATTGAACAATTAAATTTATGTTTATATTACATATATGTAACTGTTCCTTACGCGTATGTAGCAAAACAAAGGTTTAAAAAAATAAAAAATTATATATAGCAAAACTATACTCGAATTAAAGATAAAAAGACGTTCTATTTAATGGTGTAACTTTTATAAAAAAATAATATTGTATAAAAAAGTTATTAATATTCAAAAAAGAAGGGGGAAAGTTGATTAAGTGGAATATTTAAATATTAAAAAATGGTGGGAATGTTACAAAAAAATGGTGGGAATGTTACAAATGAAAAGTTATTATTGGGTTAATTGGTTTACACATGAAAAGGTGGTTTACAAATGATCCATATATATATATATATATATATATAGGGGAGGGATATTCAAAAAAGTGTAAGAAGTGTAGGAAGCCACCATAGAATGTAATGTGTCCAAGAAAAGATTCCAAAGGAAAAAGACAAAAACGTAAATCCATCATCCACATGCTACTCACATGACAAGGAAAATGCATATGCAAGTTACATACATATTCCCCCCATATTTTTAAACGTGCATAACTTTTTTATGCTTTATTATTTTTTAAAAAAAATTGCACCATAATAACGAGCTTTTTTTATCTTTTCAACGAGTATGCTATTGATATATATATTTTAAAAAAAAATCATCGATTTATGGTGTTTTTGAACCGGGCGTTTTAAGTTGTTTCTGAACTAGAAATTTATGGTGTTTTTGAACTGCGCCTTTAACATTCTGTTCATGGTCTTTTACACATGACGTTTTACACATGGTGTTTTAGATTGGCCATGTAAAAATCACTTTTTTTAACTTGAACCGGGCGTTTCCTACATGGGTTTTAGATTGGTCATGGTGTTTTACACATGACGTTTTAGATTATGATTATGATGTTTTACACCTGGACATGGTGTTCTACACATGGCGTTTTAGATTCTGTTGATAGTGTTTTACACCTGGGATGGTGTATTACACATGGTGTTTTAAAACACCACGTAGAAAAAATTGAAATAATTTTCCTAATACTTGTATTCCACTCCGAATCAAATATGGCAAGTCCGAAATATTAAACGACATAAACATGTAAAACACCATGGGTAGATTAACGTTTAAATGTAAAACATTATGTATAAAATGTTAAAACACAATGTAAAGAGTAAAAACACCATATAAATACTTAAAACGTCATCACCATAAAACGCAATAAACATGTAAAACATAATGTGTTAATTGACGTCTAAGTTTAAAACACCATGTACAGACTAAAACAATAAAGTTTATATGTTAAAACACCATGTACTGACTAAAACAATAAAGTTTATATGTTAAACACCATGTACAGACTTAAACATTAAAGTTTAAATGTTAAAACACCATGTACAGACTTACACACACATGTATAAACTTAAACACCATGTACAGACTTAAACAACACCGTATGCAAATTTAAACACCATGTACAGACTTACACGCAGATGTATAGACTTAAATACCATGACAGACTTACACACAAATGTATAGACTTAAACACCATGTACAGAGTTACACACAAATGTATAGACTTAAACACCATGTATAGACTTAAACAACACCATGCACCATGTACAGACTTAAACATTGAAGTTTAAATGTTAAAACACCATGTAAAGACTTAAACACCATGTACAGACTTAAACAACATCATGTGCAGATTTAAACACCATGTACAGACTTAAACATTAAAGTTTAAATGTTAAAACACTATGTACAGACTTAAACACCATGTACAGACTTACACACACATGTATAAACTTAAACACTATGTACAGACTTAAACAACACCATGTGCAAATTTAAACACCATGTATAAACTTAAACATTGAAGTTTAAATGTTAAAATACCAGACAGAATCTTATTTACGTTTGTGTGGGTAATCGCTGCAGTCGGTGGACGAATTTTGTTGTGCAGTAGCGAAAAGAAACAAAAAACGCCATAAAAACACCATATACACCATAAAACGACCAGTTTAATGCAACACCCACTTCATCGGGTTTTTTTATATATATCAATACTATACTCATTGGAAAGATAAAAAAAAATGCTCGATTTTATAGTATATTTAAAAAAAAAGACGTATAAAATAGTTATTAACGTTTAAGAAAAATGGGGGAAATTGCATGTGACTAGCATGTGGGGTTCTTTGGCCGGATTTTACCTTTCTACCCCTCCCGGAGGAATCTAATTTGCAATTATTTACCCTTTTGCCACCGCCTCAATCTCAACAAAAACACCAATGATCTTATGGCTCAAAATCCTTCCTACACTTTTAACACTTTTTAGTGGAACCCTATACTATATATATATATGGGAAGGATCAGAAAAAACTCAATGTTGATGAGAAAACCAAAAAACTACTTATTTAAGGTAAAAAATAATAACTCAAAAAATAATTCAAAAATTAAGAAACTGGTTCGGAGACCTTGATTCCCACGTCGTCCTCGTTCAAAATTTTTTTTTTTGAAAAATAGTGGGTTTAGCTTTTAGTTTTTTGGGTTTAGTTTACATTTTAGGTTAAGTTTTTTGAGGGGTGGGGTGGGGGTTTAGGTTTTTGGGGGGTGGATGGGGGGTTTAGGTTTTTAGGGTGTGGGTGAGGTGGTAGGTGGTGTAGGTTTAGGGTTTTGGGTGGGGGTGGGGTGGGGGGTTTAGGTTTTTGGGGGTGGATTAGGCTTTTTGGTTTAGTTTAGATTTTTGGAGGGGTGGGTGGTTTAGGTTTTTGGGGGGTGGGCGAGGGGGTGGGTGGGGTGGGTTTAGGTTTTTGGTTGGGGTGGGGGGTTTAGGTTTTTGAGGATGGGTTAGGTTTTTGGGTGTACTACACATATGCAGTAGAAGTGTTTTAATATATATATATATATATATATATATATATATATGGTTGGGTTAGAATGGAAACCCATTTGAGTTGTGAAAACCTATGAAAACTCTACTTTTTTATTTATTTATTTTTTTAAAATATAAGTTAGTTTTGTTACATATTTTCTTCACTTTTTAAAAAAAAAGTGCCGAAGGAATTTTTTTTTAAAAGATATAAAATTGTAAAAAACAACTGAAAAACGGGATTTTTATACAATTGTTACATCTTTTTTTATAAAAAAATTCTTTCGGCGCTTTTTTGAATTTTTTTTTATAAAAAGTGACGAAAATATGTAACAAAACTACACTATTTAAAAAAAAATAAAGTTGTTACATATAGTTTTCATAGAGTTTTCACAACTCATACGGTTTTTCACCCTATATATACCCTATATATAAATATATATATATATATGGGAAGTATTAAATACAAAGGGCCCATATCTTACGAAGGATACGAAGCAATATGGATGTGTCACGCGTTCCTTTTTAATTTTAGTGCGAAGGATATTTTCGTCATTTTACAATTCATGATCGTGCGATGCAATTTGAGAACTGTGTGATTCTGTTTTGCTAGCTTTGCACGATATGATCATGTGTAATGCATAATTTTTGTAAAGATCGAGTATCCCAATCTCTTCTATATATGGGTCGTTATGATTTTTCCGTATTTGCGATACATCTGTTTCTATTTTTTTTTGTGGAAATTTTTTTGTCTCGAGTGGCGATGGAATTTGTTCAACGTACTATTATGATCTCCTGTTAACCGTTTTTCCTTCATCCTTATTCAAACAAGTTGCATTATCCATATAGACGTATTTTATTATTACGATTGCGATTCATATATCTTTCGTGTGTTTTATTTATTTAGTTTCATCTGTAATATGCGGATCTGATACGTAATTATCATTAATCCAAATACATAATTATGTTTCGATACGTATTTTGAATAATCGTAAGTAGGTAAGAACATGATTATAATATTATCAGTTTGTTAAAACGCAATTGTTAATTTCAAGTTAAAAACAATATTTAGCGTAATTAGTATATACAAACGTAATTATTATTCAATGCGTGATTACGTAATAATGTTTTTTAACTCCTGATGTTTTGCAGAAAATATCCTTGAAGATATAAGCTCTGGTTTTTAACATGTATCTCCAAATATTGGGAAACCCATTTTTATTCCCAAAGTACCTGATTCATGTAAACCAATTGAAGGGATGATTTTCCCGAGCTAATTATATCATGTGTATGAGTTTTATTGCTCTTATGCTAAACAAGGTGGTTTTTGTGTTCGCAAAGGTTCCGAATATCTTACTCATAGCCTTTTAAAGATTAAGTTTTTTACATGTTCTAAAGAGGATAAGAAGCCATAAAAAAAAGTATGATTCTAGTGATGCCATTGGAAATGTTAGCAAAACCGGTCATTGTAGGAAAAAAAACCTACTATACGTTGCGGTTGTCGTGCAAGTTTGTGTTTTTCTTTAGTGGCTGGAACTACAACGTATAAGATATATAAGTTTGTTGAGAAGCATAATCATAGGTTAGTTTCTGCTGACGACATCCATTTGATTCGATTCTCTAGAAAGGTGTCTTATATTCAAGAAGAGATGTTATGTGAGTTGGCCAATTTAAATTTAGGTCCTTTCAAATCTTTTCACCTCACGAAGACCAAGTATGACGATTTTAAACATGTTGGTGCAACAACAACTGAGGGTAAAATTTTTATAAGGGATTTAAATTGTTTTATTGGTGAGTAGGATACATAAATGATAGTTAGAAGATTATCTAATTAGAAAGAGTTTCTATCTGATTATTCATTTGAGTATTCTACTGACGTGAAAAGGGCTTTGACTGTACTTTTTTGGGCTGATGAAGAATGTAAGCATAATCACATGGCTTTTGGGGATGTAATATCTTTTGATGTCACATTCAACACCAACAAGTGTGTTATAGTTTTGTGTATTTTTGCCAATAAAAACGTAATTTTGTGTCATGCAACATTATTAACACAACGTCATTATTTTGTTTAAGATATAGAATGCTTTTTGTTCCATTCACTAGTATTGATAATCACTTCCGTAATGTTTCGCTTGGTACTTGGTTGTTAGCATATGAAACTATTGAACCGTACAAGTGGTTATGAAACCAATATTTGAAATCATTTGGGCATCAGCCTAAAGTTGTAGTTACTGATCAAAACCTATCTATGAAGCAAGCCATTCAACAAGTTTTTACACAGAGCATGCATAGATTATGCATGTGGCATATAATAAAAAAGTACCCGATAAGGTGTGAATCTTTTTAAGTTACTATGTGTAATAATTGTTTATGTTTGAGGAAAAAACATGATTTAAAACTATTGCCTGATTATAGTTTTAAATCATGTGTGATAATAATGTTTAAGAATGATAACTTAATATAAATATAATGCGTGACTTTCTATTTTTTAGATTGGTAGTCCCCTTTGCAATGACGAGGAAGTAAAAAGAGTGTCTGTAATATAGTTTTGACTAATGCAAATAGTCACAAAAAATTTGAGACTCAGTGGAAGGAGGCAAGGGCTCTAAAATGTATTGCTTTAGGCTATCCAGAGGAAGTGAAGGGGTATAGATTTTGGAGGTTAGATGGTGGAAGTCCTAAGATCATGGTCAGTAGGAATGTGGTTGCTTTCCAAGAAGAGATCATGTATAAGGATGTGGTGAATGATAGTGTGGGCAAAGACCAGTCTAATCAGAAGGTCTATTTTTCCGTGTAGCCTAGTGAAAGTGATAACATGGTTGCACCTACTCAACAGTGTATTTCCACTGGTGGTGAGTTTAGCAGCTATAGTGTAGCTAGGGAAAGACCAAGAAGACAGATTATATATCTAGTTAGGTATAAGAATACAAAAGATATTTCTGCATTTGTCTTTACTGCAGCAGAGGAAGAAAGTGTAATAGAGCCAATTACCTTTGAAGAGGCAGTCAGTTGTGTAGATAAAGTCAAATGGGTAGCTGCAATGGAAGATGAAAAGATGTCATTATAGAAGAATGATACATGTTTACTTGTTGATAAACTTGAAGAGTACAAACATGTTGATTGTAAGTGGATCTTTAAGGTGAAGGAAGGGATTAATGATGAGTTGCCTAGATACAAGGCAAGATTAGTAGCTAAGGGCTTTACACAGAAGGCAAGAATTTATTATAATGATATTTTTTTCACATGTGGTAAAACATTCTTCTATTAGTGTGGTGTTTGTTATGACTGCTGTATGGACACATAATTAGAGCAGCTTGATCTTAAGGCTACATTTTTTCATGGGAACTTAGAAGAAGAAATCTATATGAAGCATCCAAAGGGGTTTGAGGCTGTGGGACCAGAGGATAAAGTTTGTCTATTAAAGTGGTCATTGTATGGGTTAAAACAGTCACTATGGCAATGGTACAAGAGGTTTGATGAGTATGTGGTGACTCATGGCTTCAACAGAAGCAACTATCTTAGATGTGTGTACTTCAATGAGTATCAAAAGGGTTACTTTGTTTCTCTTTTACTTTATGTAGATCATATGCAATAGGCTTGTAAAAGCAAGGAAAAAAATCAAAGCTATAAAAGAGTTGTTGATGGCAGAGTTTGAAATGAAGCAACTTGGTAATGCCAAGAAGATTGTGGGTATATAGATTACAAGAGATAGACAAATCAAGCAGTTCAAGTTAACTCAAAGTTCTTATTTCAGGATGCTTTTGTAGAATCTTGGGATGGAGAATAGCATGGCTGTTGTAACCCCTATAGCTCAACATTTCAAAGTATCAACAAGAGACTCTCCGACAACTACTGAACAAGTGGCGGTGATGGAGAGGGTGCTTATACTCCAGAAGTGGGGTCACTGATGTACCTAATGGTCTGTACCATACCTAATATACGGTATGAAGTGAGTTTGGTGAGCAGGAAATATGGCCAATCCAAGCAAGGCACGCTGGGATGTGGTCAAATGGATATTAAGGTACTTAAATGGCACTAGAGAGACTAGGCTAGTCTTTGGTGATAGTGCAGGTATTAGTGAAGCAGAAAAAATGATTTTTGGCTATGTTTCTTCAGATTTTGCTAAGGACATAGACAAGGGAAGGTGAATTTTAGGCTATGCATTTACTGTTATGGGATGTGTAGCGATTTGGAAGGAAGCTCTTCAACACATAGTGGCTTTATCCACCACAGAAGCAGAGTTTGTTGCATTGACAGAAGCTGTTAAAGAGGGGTTGTGGATTATGGGCTTTATTTCTGAAATGGGTGTGAAGGTTGATAGGGCAGTGGTCTTGTGTGACAATCAAGCTGCTGTTCAGCTTTCAAAGAATCAATTTTTTTGTGAAAGAACTAAGCACATCAGTGTCAAACTTCATTTCATAAGAGACACTGTAAATTCAAAGGTGATAGAGGTGGAAAGTGTTAATACACTTGAGAATGATGCTGATATGCTTACTAAAGCATTGCCCGGATCGAAGTTCTGTTATTGTTTTAAGAAGTTAAACATTGGTTGACTTGTTATCAATGGTGGAGATTGTTATATTTTAGTCAAAGTCAACATTTGCAAATTCGAGGGGTATTCTGTCATTCTTTGATAGTTGTAACTTTAGGGGGCTATTTGTTATTCTTGAAATTTAGTTTGTTAATCTCTGATTAAGCAGGTTGTTATAGCTTTAGAGTTGGTTAGGTTGTTCATACTTTTTGTTTTCAATTCTTATGATCAAAGATTCAATAGAATGAATAAGATTGGTAATCGTTTAAGGTTTCTTATGTGTTTCAATTCCTTTATCTTGATTTCGATACAACGGGAACGACTCCCTAACCATAGTTTAACTGTTTTATCTAAATAATGAACAAAAATAGATATAACTAATAAAAACATACAATATAACACAATGACGATTTACCTAATTTACTACAGATTGTTTTATCAAACTTTTAATATCTAAGTGCATCACAATGACCACTAAATAATTGTAAGTATATAAACAGAATCACCCCACAATTCTTACTGAAGGATTGTTATGAGACCATCCGTAGTGGTGGCGTGAAGGAGGTGGTGTGAGCCACCTAGCTATTTCACCGGCTGCGGTGGGCGTGAAAGAGGTGTGAGCCCTTGTGGCGTGAGCCCTTTCACGGCAAAGGGGGCAAAGTGACAAAGTGGCATCACCAATGAGAATTAAACAACACACAATTTCTTTTTTGTTTTTTTAATTAGATTTTTAGTTTAGGATTTAATTTGATCTTTCTCAAATAACTTGTTTTCGGTAATTACTTTATAAAAAAAAATACATGGGCTTGTTTATTTTTTTTTTCTGAACATCTAGGTATAATTTTTTAACGAAAACGGAGTTGTTTTAAAAAAAAAATTTTGATCTCGTAAGTGGAGAGACGAAAAAAAGAACTATACGAACGCCAAAACATAAACGAGAGGACGAGTAGTTTTTTTTATTTTTATTAATGTAGTTTTTTATAAATGTAGTTTTTTTTTGTTTTTTTTAATGAATGTACTTTTTTAATAACAACTGAAAAACGGGATTTTTATACAATTGTTACATCTTTTTTTATAAAAAATTCTTTCGGCGCTTTTTTGATTTTTTTTTTATAAAAAGTGACGAAAATATGTAACAAAGCTACACTATTTTTTGTTTTTTAAATAAAGTTGTTAAATAGAGTTTTCATAGAGTTTTCACAACTCATATGGGTTTTCACCCTATATATACCCTATATATAAATATATATAGGGGAAGTAATAAATACAAAGGGCTCACATCGTACGAAGGATACGAAGCAATATGGATGTGTCACGCGTTCCTTTTTAATTTTAGTGGGAAGAATATTTTCGTCATTTTACAATTCATGATCGTGCGATGCAATTTGAGAACTGCGTGATACTGTTTTGCCAGCTTTGCACGATATGATCATGTGTAATGCATAATTTTCGTAAAGATCGAGTATCCCCATCTCTTCTATATATTGGTCGTTATGATTTTTCCGTATTTGTGATACATCAGTTTCTATTTTTTTGTTTAAATTTTTTTGTCTCGATTGGCGATGGAATTTGTTCAAGGTACTATTATGATCTCCTGTTAACCGTTTTTCCTTCATCCATATTCAAACCAGTTGCATTATCCATATAGGTTGTTTTAACGTATTTTATTATTACGATTACGATTCGTATATCTTTCGTGTGTTTTATTTATTTAGTTTCATCTGTAATATGCATATCTGATACGTAATTATTATTAATCCAAAAACGTAATTATGTTTTAATACGTATTTTGAATAATCGTATGTAGGTAAGAACGTGATTATAATATTATCAGTTGGTTAAAACGCAAATGTTAATTTCAAGTTAAAAACAATATTTAGCGTAATTAGTATATACAAACGTAATTATTATTCAATGCGTGATTACGTGATAATGTTTTTCAACGCGTGATGTTTGAAGAAAATATCCTTGAAGATATAAGCTCTGATTTTTAACATGTATATCCAAACACTAGGAAACCCATTTTTATTCTCAAAGTACCTGATTCATGTAAACCAATTGAAGGGATGATTTTCCCCAGCTAATTAGATCATGCGTATGAGTTTTATTGCTCTTATGCTAAACAAGGTGGTTTTTGTGTTCGCAAAGGTTCCGAATATCTTACTCATGGCCTTTTAAAGATTAAGCATTTTACATGTTCCAAAGAGGGTAAGAAGCCATAAAAAATTTATGATTCTAGTGATGCCATTGGAAATGTTAGCAAAACCGGTCATTATTGGAAAAAAAAACTACTATTCGATGCGGTTGTCGTGCAAGTTTGTGTTTGTCTTTGTGGCTGGAACTACAACGTATAAGATATACAAGTTTGTTGAGAAGCATAATCATAGGTTAGTTTCTGCTGACGACATCCATTTGATTTGATTCTCTAGAAAGTTGTCTTATATTCAAGAAGAGATGTTATGTGAGTTGGCCAATTTAAATTTAGGTCCTTTCAAATCTTTTCACCTCACGAAGACCAAGTATGGAGATTTTGAACATGTTGGTGTAACAACAACTGAGTGTAAAATTTTTATAAGGGATTTAAATTGTTTTATTGGTGAGTAGGATGCAGAAATGATAGTTAGAAGATTATCGAATAAGAAAGAGTTTCTATCTGATTATTCATTTGAGTATTCTGCTAACGTGAAAGGGGCTTTGACTGTACTTTTTTGGGCTGATGAAGAATGTAAGCGTAATCACATGGCTTTTGGGGATGTAATATCTTTTGATGTCACATTCAACACCAACAAGTATGTTATAGTTTTGTGTATTTTTGCCAATAAAAACGTAATTTTGTGTCAAGCAACATTATTAACACAGCGTCATTGTTTTGCTTAAGATACATAATGGTTTTTGTTCCATTCACTAGTATTGATAATCACTTCCATAATGTTTCGCTTGGTGCTGGGTTGTTAGCCTCTGAAACTATTGAACCGTACAAGTGGTTATTAAACCAATATTTGAAATCATTTGGGCATCAGCCTAAAGTTGTAGTTACTGATCAAGACCTTGCTATGAAGCAAGCCATTCAACAAGTTTTTACAAAGAGCATGCATAGATTATGCATGTGGCATATCATAAAAAAGTGCCCGATAAGGTGTGAATCTTTTTAAGTTACTATGTGTGATAATTATTTATGTTTGAGGAAAAAACATGATTTAAAACTATTGCGTGATTATAGTTTTAAATAATGTGTGATACTAATGTTTAAGAATGATAACTTAATATAAATATAATGCGAGACTTTCCATTTTTTTAGGTTGGTAGTCCCCTTTGCAATGACGAGGAAGTAAAAAGAGAGTCTGTAATATAGTTTGGACTAATGCAAATAGTCTCGAAGAATTTGAGACTCAGTGGAAGGAGGCAGGGGCTCTAAAATATATTGCTTTAGGCTATCCAGATGGAGTGAAGGGGTATAGATTTTGGAGGTTAGATGGTGGTAGTCCTAAGATCATGGTCAGTAGGAATGTGGTTGCTTTCCAAGAAGAGATCATGTATAAGGATGTGGTGAATGATAGTGTGGGCAAAGACCAGTCTAATCAAAAGGTCTATTTTTCCGTGTAGCCTAGTGAAAGTGATAAGATGGTTGCACCTATTCAACAGTGTATTTTCACTGGTGGTGAGTTTAATAGCTATAGTGTAGCTAGGGAAAGACCAAGAAGGCAGATTATACATCTAGTTAGGGATAAGAATTCAAAAGATATTTTTGCATTTGTCTTTATTGCTGCAGAGGAAGAAAGTGTAATAGAGCCAATTAACTTTGAAGAAGCAATCAGTTGTGTAGATAAAGTCAAATGGGCAACTGCAATGGAAGGTGAAATGATGTCATTGTAGAAGAATGAGACATGGTTACTTGTTAATAAACTTGAAGAGTACAAACATGTTGATTGTAAGTGGATCTTTAAGGTGAAGGAAGGGATTAATGATGAGCTGCCTAGATACAAGGCAAGATTAGTAGCTAAGGGCTTTACACAAAAGGCAAGAATTGATTATAATGATATTTTTTCACATGTGGTAAAACATTCTTCTATTAGTGTGGTGTTAGTTATGACTGTTGTATAGACACAGAATTAGATCAGCTTGATCTTAAGACTGCATTCCTTCATGGGAACTTAGAAGAAGAAATCTATATGAAGCATCCAAAGGGGTTTGAGGTTGTGGGACAAGAGGATAAAGTTTGTCTATTAAAGTGGTCATTGTATGGGTTAAAACAGTCACCATGGCAATTGTACAAGAGGTTTGATGAGTATGTGGTGACTCATGGCTTCAACAGAAGAAACTATGATAGATGTCTGTACTTCAATGAGTATCAAAAGGTTTACTTTGTTTATCTTTTACTTTATGTAGATCATATGCAATGGGCTCGTAAAAGCAAGGAAAGAAATCAAAGCTATAAAAGAGTTGTTGATGGCAGAGTTTGAAATGAAGCAACTTGGTAATGCCAAGAAGATTGTGGGTATATAGATTACAACAGATATACAACTCAAGCAGTTCAAGTTAACTCAAAGTTCTTATTTCCGGAAGGTTTTGAAGAATCTTGGGATGGAGAATAGCAAAGCTATTGTAACCCCTATAGCTCAACATTTCAAAGTATCAATAAGAGACTCTCCGACAACTACTGAACAAGTGGCGGTGATGGAGAGGGTGCCTTATGCTCAAGAAGTGGGGTCACTGATGTACCTAATGGTCTGTACCAAACCTGATATACGGTATGCAGTGAGTTTGGTGAGCAGGAAATATGGCCAATCCAAGCAAGGCACGCTGGGATGTGGTCAAATGGATATTAAGGTACTTAAATGGCACTAGAGAGACTAGGCTAGTCTTTGGTCATAGTGCAGGTATTGGTGAAGCAGAAAAAATTATTTTTGGCGCTGTTTTATCAGATTTTGCTAAGGACAAAGACAAGGGAAGGTGAATTTCACACTATGCATTTACTGTTATGGGATGTGTAGTGAGTTGGAAGGCATATCTTCAACACATAGTGGCTTTATCCACCACAGAAGCAGAGTTTGTTGCATTGACAGAAGCTGTTAAAGAGGGGTTGTGGATGAAGGGTTTTATTTCTGAAATGGGTGTGAAGGTTGATAGGGTAGTGGTCTTGTGTGACAATCAAGCTGCTGTTCAGCTTTTAAAGAATAATTTTTTTCATGAAAGAACTAAGCACATTAGTGTGAAACTTCATTTCATAAGAGACACTGTAAATTCAAAGGTGATAGAGGTGGAAAGTGTTAATACACTTGAGAATGATGCTAATATGCTTACTAAAGCATTGCCCGGATCGAAGTTCTGTTATTGTTTTAAGAAGTTAAACATTGGTTGACTTGTTATCAGTGGTGGAGATTGTTATATTTTAGTCAAAGTCAACATGTGCAAATTCGAGGGGTATTCTGTCATTCTTTGATAGTTGTAACTTTAGGGGGCTATTTGTTATTCTTGACATTTAGTTTGTTAATCTCCGATTAAGCAGGTTGTTATAGCTTTAGAGTTGGTTAGGTTGTTCATACTTTTCGTTTTCAATTCTTATGATCAAAGATTCAATAGAATGAATAAGATTGGTAATCGTTTAAGGTTTCTTATGTGTTTCAATTCCTTTATATTGATTTCGATACAACGGGAACGACTCCCTAACCATAGTTTAACTGTTTTATCTAAATAATGAACAAAAATAGATATAACTAATAAAAACATACAATATAACACAATGACGATTTATCTAATTTAATACAGATTGTTTTATCAAACTTTTAATATCTAAGTGCATCACAATGACCACTAAATAATTGTAAGTATATAAACACAATCACCCCACAATTCTTACCCAAGGATTGTTATGAGACCATCCGTAGTAATGGCGTGAAGGAGGTGGTGTGAGCCATGTAGCTATTTCACTGGCTGCGGTGGGCGTTAAAGTGGGCGTGAGCCCTTTCACGGCTAAGGGGGCAAAGTGACAAAGTGGCATCACCAATGAGTATTAAACAACACACCATTTTTTTTTTGTTTTTTTAATTAAATTTTTAGTTTAGGATTTAATTTTATTTTTCTCAAATAACTTTTATAAAAACAAAATACATGGGCTTGTTTATTTTTTTTCTGAACATATAGGTATAATTTTTTTTATCGAAAACGGAGTTGTTTTAAAAAAAATATTTTTGATCTCGTAAGTGGAGAGACGAAAAAAAGAACTATACGAACGCCAAAACATAAACGACGAGGATGAAGATGAGGATGAGTAGTTTTTTTATTTTTATGAATGTAGTTTTTTTATTTTTATGAATGTAGTTTTTTTATAAATGTTGTTTTTTTAATGTAATTTTTTTTAATGAATGTACTTTTTTAATTACTTTAATTTTATTTTATTGGTATTTAGTTAACTATTAGTTAATGATTAAAAATAAAATGCGGGGCGTGAAACCACTACGCACCTTAGTGAAAATGGGCAGTGAAAATTGTTGTGTTGATGTGGCGCTGACGTGGAGAGGCGTAAAAGAGAGGGGCGTGAAACCACTACGGATAGCCTGAACACAAAAACAAAGGTTATTGGGATCACATTCTCAATCTCGTGAAACCTTCTTCATCTAGCTCTCTTATGCTTTAGGAAAACAACTTTAATAAGATCGTTTTCATATTTTTTTTTGTCTATTTTGAGTACGCACGCGGTGGGGTGGGGTGGGGGGGGTTGGGTGGCGTGGCGGTTGGTGGTAGGATGGAGCGGGTCGCGGGCCCGAACCTGTTTGACTCGAACCAAATTGATATTCTTTTTAAAGACGACCGTTTTGACCCAAACTAATTTTGCTTCAAACCTGTTTTGACCCGAAGTCATTTTGCTCCTAACCCGTATTTACCCGAACCCGTTCTGACCCGTGACCCAAACCCGCCCGCTCCGCCCAGTTTGTCGGGCCTACTCCACACCTTCCCCTTTAAACGTTTAAATTTCAAAATTTTTAAATAGCCTTAATTATATTATATAATTTTTATATATATTTTATTTATTTAAAATTTAAACTAAACTAGAATGAGGCTCCGCGCGCTGCGGCGGATTCAGGGTGAGAATGTTAGCTTTTCCGAACGCCCATTGCGGCGTGTTAAACCACATAAAAATTAACGTTCTCGAATACATCAGAATATCATATAAGATTTATAGTTATAAAGTAAAAAGAAACAAAAAAAAATAGCATTAAAGTAAAAAAACAGCCAAGGGGGTTGCGGGTTTCGAACCCGCGTCTCCTGCTCCGGCATAAACCACCGGTGCGCGTCGATAAACATTAAACAACTATTAAAGTTTAAAGAAAACGCAAAACTATTGCACGTTACGGAAAAGTATTATTAAAACTCGTTTGAAAAAACACAACATACAAAGTAAACCGTGAAACAAACCGAATTCACCAAAAGATTTTGTTTAAAAGTTAAAAATCAGATTTTTCAAAAAAATAATAATAGCAAAGGATAGGAGATAGATACGTGTGTGGTGGCCCATCTGGTTAATTTCCCGCTGTCCTTTAGAAAAAGATCTCACTACTAATAAACATGAATATTTCCTATAAAAGTTTCCGACAAGTTTATCAACAAAAGAAATTTTTTACAAGTTTGCGACAACTTTCCGACAAAACAAAAACAAAAAAAGTAAATATACGATTTTCTACAATTTTCCGAAAAGTTTATTAAATAAGTTTACTTATTTATCTACTATAATCGTCGGAATATTGTCGGAATTTACCGACGAAAGGCTTTAGTCGTTAATTCGTCGGAAAATTAGTCGGGACTTTGTCGGAAAAAACACTTCCTACGGGGTTTTTTCCAACAAACACTTTTTGTCGGAAACTTGTCGCTAACGACCAGTTCCGACAAATTTCTCACGAAATCTCACTACTAAAAGAATGAAAAATTTGCGACAGTAGTTTTGTAGGAATTGGTCGTTAGCGACAAGTTTCCGACAAAAAGTGTTTGTTGGAAAAAACCCCGTAGGAAATGTATTTTCTGACAAAGTCCCGACTAATTTTCCGACGAATTAGCGACTTAAGTCTTTCGTCGGTAATTTCCGACGATTATAGTAAATAAATAAATAAACTTATTTAATAAATTTGTCGGAAAATTGTAGGAAATCGTATAGTTACTTTTTTGTTTTTGTTTTGTCGGAAAGTTGTCGCAAACTTGTTCTTTTGTCGGAAACTTTTGTAGGAAATATGCATGTTTTCTAGTAGTGTCTAAACCAAAATGTAATCCATCCATTTTTTACTTGTACATGTAGCTATAATAATTGTACAATTTGATTGTGAGAGAAGTCATTTTTCATTTTTAATATATATTAATAATTTATTATAATAAATAGTTTTATTATGTATATAAATGTAAAAAAAGTGATGTTTATGTGAAAAACTAAAGATGAGTGAAATAAATATATTATTTGGGAAAATCAATGGGTGCATGCTTATCTAGCCAGCCTGTTTTGAAATTTCATTCTTGGCTCCCAACTTGTCTTCTATTCATTATTCCAGCGTAGAACATTATGTTTCCACAAGCAATCAATATTAATTACCTCAAAGAACATTACTCTTTCGTAGACACCCCAACCAAAGCATGGAACCTCTCTCCCTTCCAGTCATCTTACTTGCTACATGTACTGTTTTCTGTACCATAACTGTTGCAAGTTCTTCAGATGAAGTTAATGCTCTCCTAAAGTGGAAAGCAACCCTCCATAGCCAAAATACAAACCTCCTTCTACCTTCATGGACACATGATCCTAATCTCAATTTTTCTGCTCAAGAAACTGCGTCTGCATGCAACTGGTATGGCGTTTCACGTAATGAAAATGACAGCATAAACAGATTGAACCTTTCCTCATCTGGTTTAGATGGTACACTTGATCACTTCTCCTTCTCCTCGTTCCCGAATCTTGAATTTTTCGAACTTAGTTTTAACAACTTTTCTGGGATTATCCCATCTGAAATTGGTCACCTGTCAAAACTAGTTTATCTTGATTTCTCCTCAAATCAATTAACAGGAATAATCCCACCAGAGATTGGTGAACTCAGAAATCTTGCCACCCTTCATTTGTTCCAAAATCGGTTGAATGGTTCTATTCCTCAATCCGTATGTCAAATGAGATTCCTTTCTGGGTTTGCAATGTATAGTAACAATCTTCACGGTTCGATTCCAACATGTTTAGGTCAGTTATCGAATTTGCGCTATGTTTATCTGAATCGTAACAATATTTCTGGTTCAATTCCTCATGAATTGGGAAATCTTTACCATCTAGAGCAGCTTTATATGAACAATAACTATCTAACTGGATTTATCCCAGAAACTTTGGTCAATCTGAAAAATCTAACCGTCTTAAGTTTATATGAGAATCATTTGAATGGATCAATCCCAAGAGAAATAGGTAACATGACTTCACTCGAAGAGGTGGAGCTACAAATGAACAATCTCACTGGTCTGATTCCTTCGTCTCTAGGTGAACTCAAATCCCTTTCTGTTCGTCTCCACTCTAACAAACTTTCTGGTCCCATCCCGCAAGAGTTAGGAAACTTGACATCACTTTCTAATTTGCAATTAGGAATCAATCAACTAAATGGATCCATTCCAAGTTCATTCGGTAACCTACGAACAATAGAAATATTGTCTCTTCATGATAATCAACTTTCAGGTTCTATTCCCCAGGAATTAGGAAAGCTAATGTTGGTTGAATTTCTAATCAACAACAATAGCTTTTCTGGTAGTTTGCCTAACGAAATTTGCAATGGAAGGAAGCTTGAATATCTTCTAGCTAATAATAATCAACTTACTGAAAAAATTCCTAAGAGCTTGTACAACTGCTCAAGCTTGATCCGAGTTCGTTTGGATGAAAACCAGATTACAGGAGATGTTTCCAAGAGCTTTGGTGTCCATCCACATCTCTATTACATCAATCTCAACGATAACCAGCTTTACGGGGAAATCTCAGACAACTGGAGTAAGTGCAGAAACTTAACCACCATACAGATGGGAGGGAATCGAATCCGAGGTAACATACCTCCTTCCCTTGGAAACTCGATTCAGTTGGAAACTCTTAATCTTTCTTTTAATGATTTGATTGGAGAGATACCTAAAGAATTTGGAAGAATGACTCGCATGGGGAAGCTTTTTTTAAACACTAATAGACTTTCTGGTGTTGTGCCACAAGATCTAGGATCGCTACTTGAACTTTCGTATCTTGATCTGTCCATGAATAAGTTGAATGGGTCCATTCCATCTTCCTTTGGGGAGTGCTTACAACTCTTTTCCCTAAACTTGAGCAACAACGAATTTACTGGTGAAATCCCAGTCCAATTAGGTAGATTGATTCGCCTCTCCGTTCTTGATTTGAGTCATAATTCACTCATCAAAGAGATTCCTTCTGGGCTGTCCAGTATGAGTAGCTTGGAGACGCTAAATCTCTCTCACAACAAATTGCCGGGTTATATTCCAGAGAGTTTCGAATCAATGAATTCATTATCGAACGTTGATCTTTCTTATAATCACCTAAGAGGTCTCCTTCCCAAAAGCAGAGTCTTTACGAATCTTTCAATAGAATCATTGCAAGGGAACGTAGATTTGTGTGGAAATGTTAGCGGATTGAAACAATGTGCATCATCAGAAAACCGTACCCCAAAGCAGAAACAGAAACTGGCACT
The DNA here is from genome assembly GCA_023525975.1 of Smallanthus sonchifolius. Taxonomy (NCBI): domain Eukaryota; kingdom Viridiplantae; phylum Streptophyta; class Magnoliopsida; order Asterales; family Asteraceae; genus Smallanthus; species Smallanthus sonchifolius. The sequence continues at coordinate 62,121,627 of CM042035.1, read as the reverse complement.
AGTGATTTGTCTTCCACTTGTTGGAGCCCTTCTACTTGGCGGTCTCATGGGAATATTTACTTTCTATAGTTGTAGATCGAAGAGGCTGCCATCAACACAGCATGTGGACAAACATAAACAAGGAAAAAATTTCTTTTCGATTTCAACATTCAATGGAAAAGAAACTTATGAAGAAATCCTAACCCAAACCGAGGAGTTTAACGCAGCATATTGCATCGGAATGGGAGCATGTGGAAGTGTGTACAGAGTGAAGTTGGCATCAGGTGATATAGTTGCTGTGAAGAGGCTTCACTCGTCTTCTGAGGTGATCAATCACAATGATTTCTTTAATGAGATTAAAGCACTGACAAGAATACGACATAGAAACATCGTCAAACTACTTGGCTACTGTTCGCATTCTCAAAACTCATTTTTGGTTTATGAATATCTCGAAGGGGGTAGTCTAGCAGATACCTTGTGCAAAAAAGGTGCTGAGAATTTGGATTGGACGAAGAGGGTGAACATTATCAAAGGTGTAGCTTATGCTTTATCGTATATGCATCATGATTGTTCGCCGGCCATCATTCATCGTGACATATCAAGCAAAAATATTTTGCTTGATTCTGAGTACGAAGCTTGTGTTTTGGATTTTGGTATGTCCAAAATTTTGAACCCAAATTCTTCGAATTGGAGTAATATTGCAGGAACATTTGGATACCTTGCACCAGGTAATTTATTTTCCAGTCATTCATATATCTCTTTAGTTAGTGTTGGATCAGATTAAACACACTCGATAGCAGATATATACAACCGAAAAGAAAATACTAAATCAAAACAGATATAACTAGCAACTCAAATTATTTTGGGTCGCTTGACTGAACAAACTTCTTGACTTCTTCAAGCAACGGCTCCTAGATTATGTGAAATACTCTAAACATTTCCCCTTAATTCAAATTATGACTCCCAATCTCGCCCTTAGATAGCTAATCTATTTGCTCCCAAAGGTTTCATAACAGTGTCAACCACTTGCTCTTGTGACAAACTGATAGAACCCAAGTAATAAAACAGTCGACTTGATTGAATTGAAAGGAAATACCCAATTCGAGAAGGATAAAGTCTCCGATTACAATATTGAACTTGATAAAAATACTGAATTGAAAATGACAAAATGAAAGACTGATACTATTAACCTAAATTGTCGAACTGCTCTAGATAGTGGCTTCATAACCGCTCAGCCACTATCTTTGTTCCCGCCCACTTCTTGGCCCAGTGGGTCAGCCCATGATCCGAATATTGCTTCCAATTGACCCATGTCTGACTCGTGATGTTTCTTCTTTTTTCGCGCATAGACCTTGACTACTGGACTCGTATCATTACATCTTGTCCTCAAGGCGAAAATCTGGGAATTGATCAGCCAACAAATCATAAGACTCCTAAGTAGCTTCTTCTACGGGTCGATTTCTCCAAGAAACCAATAACTCCAGAATCTGTTGTCCAACTTCAGAGACCCAGCGGTGATCAATAATGTGGCTAGGTTGCACATCAAATACCCAATCCTTAGTAACATGCAATGGAGGAATGACATCAAGGGAGAAGGAACCATACGCAGGTTTGAGCATAGAAACATGGAATACCGGATGAATGCGAGATTCTGGGGGAAGAATAAGCTCATAAGCAACCAGACCAATGCAGCGTTGGATTCGTTAAGGGCCAAAGAACCGGGGAGATAGTTTCTCAAACCTCCGTTTTGCTAAACTCCGTTGTCGATAGGGCTGTATTTTCAGGAAAACATAATCACCTACTGAAGAGGACAACTCATGGCGTTTGGAATTGGCTTGGTTCTTCATACGATCTTGGGCCTTAGAAAGATTAGCATGAAGGAGTTTGAGCATATCGTCCCGGTCAAGTAGCTGTTGTTCCAGATCCGCGTTCTTTGTTTCCCCCTTAGTGTAGGGGAGTAGAGATGGAGGGGGTCTGCCATAAACGACAAAAAACGGAGTAGTGCCAGCTGAGGTGTGGTACCCAGTGTTGTATGAATATTCTGCCCAAGACAAAAAGGAGCTCCAACGGTGAGGCTGCTCAAGGGCAAAGCAGCGCAGATATGCTTCCAAACAGCGATTTAATACCTCGGTTTGCCCATCTGTTTGTGGGTGGTAGCTAGTACTTAGCTGCAGTTTAGTGTGATTCAGTCGAATCAGTTCTTGCCATAAGTGACTAAGAAAAACAACATCCCTGTCAGATACTATAGAGCGGGGAAAACCATGAAGCCGGACGATGTCTTTACAAAAAGGTGCAGCCACACTTTTGGCCGTGAAAGGGTGGGCTAAACAAATAAAGTGGGCATACTTACTAAGTCTGTCAACCACCACCAGAATAGTATCAAACCGCTGTGATGAAGGCAGACCGGTGATAAAATCCATTGACAAGTCCTCCCAAATGCGAGTGGGAATGGGTAAGGGTTGGAGAAGACAAGCAGGAGACAGAGTCTGGTATTTTTGTTGTTGACACACCAGGCTTTGTTTCATATAAAGTTGAACTTCCTGCTTCATATTGGGCCAAAAGTATTGTTCCGAAAGCCGCTTTAACGTTTTTAAAAACCCGTCGTGACCACCTACTGGCGTGTCATGTGTTTCCTGCAAAAGTTTCATCTTGAGTGTGGGGTTATTTGGGATAACCAGCCGCCCTTTGAAGAGTAAGAAATTATCCACCAATGAGAAATCAGGCACCGCAGATCTGTCACTCAACAATTGTTGGATAATGGTACTGGTATAAGTGTCAATTTGGAGGCCCTCTTTAATGTCTGCAAGCTCTACACAATAAGGAACTGAGAGTACCAGTAACTCTCCCGAGTGTGGGCGCCGAGACAAAGCATCGGCACCTTTGTTCTCTTTACCGGCGCGATGGGAAATGGAAAAATCATATGGCATGAGCTTGAGTAGTAACCGCTGCTGCTCCGGGGTGGTAATCCGCTGTTCTAGCAGGAATTTTAACGTATAGTGATCAGTCTTGATGAGGAAATGTCGACCCAACAAATAATGACTCCACTTTTGGACCACCAAGACTAGGCCGAGAAGCTTACGATCATAAGCAGACTTAAAACGGTTAGACAGAGAGACCCACTAACTAAAGTATGCAATCGGATGGTCCTGTTGGGATAGAATTGCTCCAACACCGTCGGACGAGGCATCACATTCCACCACGAAGGGTTGTGAGAAATCAGGTAAGTGAAGAACCGGGGTGGTGAGCAGGGCTTGTTTTAAGGTGTTAAAAGCAAGCAATGCGTCGTCTGACCATTTGAAGCTGTCTTTTTTGGTGAGGGCAGTTAAGGGACGAGCCATTAATCCGTAGTTTCGGACAAAACAACGATAATACCCGGTGAGTCCAAGGAACCCCCTTACCTCCTTAACATTAGAAGGAATCGGCCATGATTGGACAGCTTTCATCTTTTCCTGTTCCACTTGTACACCCTCCCCTGTGATGACATGACCAAGGAACACTACCTCTTGTTGGCCGAAACAGCATTTAGAGTGTTTGACAAAGAACTTGTTGTCAGAGAGGAGTTTCAGGGCCTGCTCCAAATGTCCCATATGTTGCTCCATATCATGGTTGTAAATGAGGATATCATCAAAGAAAACCAATATAAATCTCCGAAGGTAGGGCCGAAACAGCTCATTCATAACCGCTTGAAATGTAGATGGTGCGTTGGTGACACCAAAAGGCATGACCTTGAATTCATAATGCCAGGAATGAGTGCGGAAGGCAGTTTTTGGGATGTCCGGTTCATGAACTCTGATTTGATAATAACCTGAGCGTAAGTCAAGTTTGGAGAATATTTTGGCGCCATACAATTCGTCTAGCAGTTCATCGATGTTTGGGATAGGGTACTTATCAGTAATGGTAAGCTTATTAAGTGCCCTATAGTCAACACACATCCGCCGCGAGTTGTCTTTTTTCTTGACTTGCAGGACCGGTCTGGAGAATGGGCTGGTACTAGGCTGAATAAACCCAGCTGCGAGTAATGTGTTCACTTGCGTTTCAATTTCTGTTTTTTGGGAATAGGGGTAACGGTATGGACGGATGTTTGGTGGGGTGGAGTTGGGTAGTAGGGGAATGACATGGGTTTGTAACGGGGGTAAGGTGTTGGGTTCATGAAAGACATCAGCATACTGGTTGATGATAGGTTGTAATATAGGAGGGATGGGTGGACATTTTTCGGGTTCTATGGCAAGGTGCTAGAAACTAGATGATTTCTAAGGTCCGGAAGAGACGCCCTGCAGCTTGTATTGTTTACCATCAATAGAAAATATCATAAACATCTCCTTCCAATTGGCTTGAACAGTGTTCAAGGTGGCCAACCATTGTACTCCCAAAACCAAATCAGCCCCCCCAATGGAAAAGGGGTAAAAATCTTGCACTATTTTGATGTCATCCACGTTGATTGTAACATCCCTGCATACTTGAGTACAACGTATGATATCTCCATTCCCAATTTGGACACCAAAAGGTTGTACAAATTGTGATGTGAGTTTTAATTCTCTCACCAAAAAGTCCGAAATAAAGTTATGGGTGGAGCCCCCATCTACTAGAATAAGAACCTAAGTTGAATGGAGCATACCATGGACCTTCATGGTGGTTGGATGTGTTTTGCCCAAGATAGCATGTAAACTGATTTCAGCTACCTCTGCTTCATTGAGCTCAGCATTGGTATCTTCGGCACCCGTTTGTACCTCAGAATTCTCCTCCACCTCACACAGTTTGAGAGTACCTGTCTTACATCTGTGCCCCGGTCCATATTTATCTCCGCAACGGAAACACTCTCCTCGGAGAAAACGTGATTGTTTTTCCGAATCAGAAATGCGAAGGGGGATTCGGGTAGTGCTGCTGGTTTGGGGTTGGGTTAGGGTGGAAGTTACTGTTTTTGGGTCAGGTTTTGGGAGAGATGACCAGACATGGGATTTTCAGGTTCGGGTGTGGGTGATTTTGGACTCAAACTCCAAAGCAAGGCTCATGGCCTTGTAAACTGTTCTAGGCTTGTGTATACGTACGTCTGCCTTAAGTTCCTCCTTTAGCCCATTTAAAAAAAATCCCCAATAGGCAATGATCTGGCCAATCAGAGACCCGCGAGGACCTTTTTACGAACTCCTGGCGGTACTCCTGCACCGTGCCCGTTTGTTTAATGCTACAGGGGTGTTCATCTGGGTTTTGGAATTCTGCAGGTCCAAAATGCTTCTGAAAAGCAAGGATCAGGTCTTCCCAAAAGTTGATTTCTTGATCAGTTGACAGGCAGGAAAATAAATCCAATGCATCCCCTTCAAGGCACATAGCAGCGACATCCACTTTCTCTTCATCGGGTACGTTATAGTAGCGGAAATATTTTTCAGCCTTGAGAATCCACCCTGTTGGATCTCCCTCGCTGAAAGTAGGGAAATCGATTTTGTTGTAAGGTCGAAAATTACGGTTTTGATTCCTGAAGTTGTCTCCATCCTCATGTCTACCATAACCCCGATCTGATTTCTCCACGTGCGACTTGAGGGCTGCAAGCTCTGTCCTGAACACGTCCATGGTTTCCAATTTTGTAGCGATTGCTGCCAATTGATTCGCCAGCGCATCCGAGGAAGACGAGCCTTCTGTATTCCGGGTATTCACCATGATTTTTTCTGCGAATTTCCTGGCAATGGAACCAAAATGATAGAACCCATGTAATAAAACAGTCGGCTTGATTGAATTGAAAAGAAATACCCAATTCGAGAAGGGTAAAGTCTCCGATTACAATACTGAACTTTATAAAAATACTGAATTGAAAATGACAAAATGAAAGACTGATACTATTAATCCTAAATTGCCGAACTGCTCCAGATAGTGGCTTCATAACCGCTCCGCCACTATCTTTGTTCCCGCACACTTCTTGACCCAGTGGGTCAGCCCATGATCCGAATATTGCTTCCAATTGACCCATGTCTGACTAGTGATGTTTCTTCTTTTTTCACGCATAGACCTTGACGATTGGACTCGTATCACAAACCTTATTTTTTGTCAAGAAAACTGCAGATTAATTATCACAACACATTGTAGTCGCCTCTTGCTGTTCCTGAAAAAAGTTCTTTCATCATCTTCCTTACCCATATAGCTTGACAAGCAGTTACATCTGCTGTCATATACTGTGCCTTGGGCTGTGGACACAGCTCCTAAACCAATTGAAAACACGCTTGCTGAAACACTTATCATATCTCCAGACAAACTCACCCGTCCCTATTCGTGCAACCTGTGAGATTTATTTCGTTTGTTTTGCTATACCATAAACCATATGTAGCAGTTCCACTATAAAGTTTTGAAGCTATATCTGGGCGTGTGTGGGTGAGATGTATAAATTACCCTACCAAACTTTTGAAGTTATATGTATCAGCTGGATCACCACCCGTCCTCTATAAGAAACTTGTCATTAATGTTAATTGGAGTAACAGAGACCTAGCATGATGCTATACCAAACTTTCTCAGCAACTCTATAACATATTCTTTTATGAGAAAAAATTCCATCTGATCTTTGCACCACTTGTATGCCAAAGTATTGTAACTACCCTCTATCAGTCTTTTAGAACTCAGTGGTCATATTTTCTTTGAATTCAAATATAAGATCCTGTGATGAAAAATGGTATAGATTATGTCGTCGATGTATAAACATATGACAATAAAGTCTGTACAATTACTCCTTTTAACATACATGAAGCTCATTCATACTAGCTTCTTTCATAACCATTGAGGATAATGTAGCTATCATCCTGCTATACAAAGCCTATGGGGCTTGTTTCAAACCACACAACACCTTGCGCAAATTATAAACCTTGTCCTCATTTCCTTTTATCTAAAAACAGGGGTAAGTTGTAATATGTACACTTCTCTTGCAGTGAACCATTGAAAAAAACCTTGCTTTACGTCGTTCGGGATAGGGTGAGGTTTTCTTGTCCCTATAGGGTGTTACTATTGTATTGACAGGAGATAAGATTAATCTAATAGTTTCAAACCGTGGTACCAGTTAAAGGTTTTTTCAAAGTCTATGCCAAATTCTTGAGGCACCTTGTACTTATGAACCCGCCCATTTGCATGAAATTGTTAACTTAAACATCCATTTTATCCCAATAGCATCCGTGCCATCAGATTGGCTATTGACCACCTTTGGTGATTTTATAAGTCTTGTAATTATTCATTCAGTACCTGCCTCCAAGTGCTCCTTTGTATGGGTTTAGTTCCATTAAAGAGAGTGCAAATTGACATGAGGCATATACGTCTGCTAAGGAGCGTACCTCGGCTGGGTGTTCACTTGATTCTCACCCTTGTTTTCACTACTGCCATTATTGCGAGACTCATTTGTTGCAGTCGTATCTCCTTGGCTACCTCATCCACTACTTGAACTGCTACTATTTGCGCTACTCCCAACTGCATTTGTAGTGGTTGCAGCATCTTCACTAGTATCTAGCTTTTCTATATCAACAACTATTAGTTCTGCTGGTAGCCCACTTTTGGCATTCTCATCGTACTTCCATATCAAGCTTCCCGGCTAGTAATAATGCTCCTTTTTGCAGGATCATAAAGTCTATAGGCCTTAGAATTTGGACAGTAACATACAAAGACATACTTGCTCGACTTTAGATCCAACTTTTTCTTTTGTTCATTATGATTTACTATAGGCAACACCCCCAAACACCCAGAGATGGCTAACGGCTATGCCACGCCTCATATGGTGTTTGTCATAACAGGACCTTTGTTGGCGACAGATTCAACAAATAATTCAAATATAAGATATATAAAATCGTTTCCATACAGTAATTGTTTATACAAGTTTAATTGAAGAATCATACCAATCTGGGCATCAAATTGGAATTAGAGTGAGACCTGAAGAATACGATAGTCTTCTTCCCATCGTTATTTGCCAACCCCCAAAATCGCAAACCCTAGAGAGCCGTTGAAATAAAGGCCGGTTCTGTTTGAACAAATCGCGAAGGACTGTGGATTCTCAAGTCGCAGATGGCGAAATTTTTTAACAAAATCTGAAGAACAGGAAGCAGGAGTTACGATCTTGATTTCTAACACCAAATCAAAATCGAAATCTCAATCATGTAATAGAGATTGACGGACGAATAGCAAGAACACGAATTGACAGAAGATAGAAATTGGAAGCGAAAAGCCGATCTCAAAACCAAAATCGCAAGAAGTGAAAGAACGAGTGTCAAAAGCAGGGGTGTAAACGAGCCCCCCGAGCTCGTTGAGAGCTCGAGCTCTATTAAGCTCGATCTTAGCTCGGCTCGTTTATTATTTATTCATTAATTTATATATATATTTATAATTACTTTTATATATTTTTTATTATAATTTTTATATATAATATAATATATATTATTTAGTTATTTTTTTATAATTTTATATATGGTAATTATTATTTTATAAATAAATATTTAATATATTAACAAAAAAAATATATACAAATAAAAAAAGCTCATTTAGGTTCGCGAACCGACACGAGCTTGATAAGTGAAGCTCGGGCTCGGGCTTGTTTAATAAACAAACTTATTTTTAGGTTCAGGCTCGAACTCGTTTAAGTTTGTCTCGATTCAAGGTTTAACGAGCAAATCTCGAGTAACTTACGAGCCGGTTTGGCTCGTTTACACCCCTAGTCAAAAGGAGATCAAAAGTCAACAGGGTTAAAGATAAATGTAACACATTAAACTTAAAAAATTTATTAATAATAAATAAATTCAAATTTACTCTTCTTTAATTTACAAAAATAATGCATCAGGCAATTGTACAAAATGCAAAACGAACGTACGTTACTATTCAACTCCTTCCTTAATGTTTAGTTGATAACGTCGGTATGCAATTGAATCATGTCAATTTACTATTTCTTTTTACTTCTTTTTAAATAAATATTTCGGCCCCTAAGACCCAAAACTTTGTTTTTAGTAGGATCGGTTTTGCTATTCAAAAGGGGGTTGCAGCACAACTTGTTGCCCGTTTACCTGACACTTTATTGTAATCGGCCTTACTTAATTGAGAATAATAACCATATTGTTATCTACAAAAAAAAAAAAGAAAAAAAAAACAAATAGAGGCCTGGGACTTTGTGAGATTATTTCCTTTTTTATTAACTTTTGTATGTGTTGGTGTTTTTCCTTAATAATAATAAAAAATATTATTAAAAAGAAATGTAGAAAACTTTCGTAGATGATAAATAATAAAAATAAAGATCTAAAACTTTCATAAATTCATTTTTTTTATTGTTTAAATATGTTTAATAAGATGTTTTTAATAATAATTTTTTCGTACTTTAATTCTTTTATTATTTACATAAATTTAATAAACTAGTTTTTTATATGTTTTGTCAAATTTGATATGTTTTTACTTTTTTTAATAAGCGTTCGCGTTTTCTAACGCTTATTCTTATAATGATGTAACTTTTTTTGTCTTAATACTCTGAATCTAGTCGTCGTAACTTTTTACGTTTCTCTTTATGTATTTAACCACGTCAGTGTCACCGTCGCAACACGCGTTCGCCCCGCTGCAGAGCGCGGGTTAAAATACTTGCTTAAAACAAATTATATGTGTGTGTTAAAAGGACGTTTCATACAAAAGATCAAAAGTACATGATCAAATTAAAGAGAAGATAAATCACCACATCGAAATTTCAACAAGAACAACACAATTTGAAAATGCAAAACCTCGATAGCAATGAATTTCGAGTGTCATATGTTGAACTAAATAAATTACACCATATAGGTGGTAAGCATTAAGATTATACCGGAAAGCAAATGATTTGTGGGATACTATTGAACCCACTACCGTAACCGAAATCAATGTCAAGATGGATGGATAGAATGGCTATTGCTTACGTGTTCCAATCAATTCCTTCACATATCTCCTTTTTTTAATTGAAGGTTTAAAATCAATGATCTTTATCGTACCACTGTAGATCCTAGAAGACCATGATCAAACCATTCAATCAAGAAATTAACAAGTTGAAGAGAAACCCTAAACGGATTTTATTCGATTGATCGAACCATTGAAAGTTTACATCAAATCAATGGTTTTATAACCCTAATTAAACATGACACGCCGTATTCTTAGAAATACAGTTTCTAACTTATAAATAGTACACAACAACCCCTTTACTCATAACAATTACATAAAGTCACTAAAATATATTATAAACTATTTACAATCTTGACCCGTAATTTTCTCCTAAACTTGGGTTCAACAATTAAGCCCAACAAAGACATGATGGATGAATTGCTTGCCATTTTGGCTAAATGAATCAGAAAAGATACAAGATTGCCTCATTTAAAATACCTTGGCTCTCAAAGCATAATGTTAGATCAGATTGCACTGCACACACTCGATAATTGTTGGAACTGGTCATTTTCTTTAAGACTCAAACACTTCTTTATACATACAAGCGAAAAGAAATTACTAAATCATACAGAAATAAGAAAAAACAAAAATTATATACGTAGCTAAAGACCCACTTGACTCAATAAACTTCTGGACTTTTTTCATGCAATGACTCCTATATTATTTCAATTACTCTCAACAATTAAAACGGAATTCATCATGTTATAATTTCTTTGTGCAGAACTCGCTTACACGATGAAAGTAACGGAAAAGTGTGATGTTTATAGTTTTGGTGTTCTAGTATTAGAAGTCATTAAAGGAGAGCATCCTGGCGACATCATTACATCAACCGAAGAGATCAACCTCACAGATTTGGTGGATCGTCGTCTTCTAGTTCCACTCCCGGAAATCAAAGAAGTTCTAACCTCGATATTGATTCTAGCAACTAAATGCATTAGTCCAAACCCTGAAATAAGGCCTACAATGCATGAAGTTTCGCAAAAACTTGCATGTATTATTCGCGACATGCATATGACCGCTGATGTTGTATAGGGTCATCTTTTTTCATATTTGGTGCTTGTTTATGGTGTTTACGACGGTGGGATTGCATTTCATTATCGTTAAATATAAACTTGAGTTATCAAATAAGTTGTATTTCATAAAGATTATAAATGTATGATTAAAGATACCGTATTTAATGTAGTCAAACTTAAATTTTACCAATATTTCTTCCGGAAATCAAATTTCTTATGTATCTTTATACTTTATCAAACAAAATTTTGAAACTATTAGCCAACCCCTTTTATGTTGATATATACATTAGCATCTATCAGCCGTGCAAACAACTTCTGATATATAAAAAAAAACAAGCTGACGCTAATTAGGGCCTCTATATTTTACAGGCCCCCAATTTTTAGAATTTAACTTGGTTTAATTTTTACATTTTTTACAAAAGGAACAAAAAATCAGTATACTTGAAATAGTTTCTTTTAACTAAAACTAACTACAACTTTAATACATGTGACTGTGTGGATTTAAAATATCATATTCCAATGTGTTAGGATTCTAAGAAAAAAAAATGTGTGTTTTTTTATGAAAAGGGCCCCGATTATATAATTCGCTTTGGGTCTATATATGAAAGGGCCCCAATTTATGAAAAAAATTCGAGCTGACCTTGCTTACATATAAAATTAGATCAAATTTTGGCCACCCATGTAAAACCAATAAACCAATTCTAATAACAGAATTATTTTAATTAGTAGATGGGATTACATGTTGGCTTTCAGAATAATAAACTTAAAATAAATGTGTGGCTAAAATGTAGATATTTTATATACCAAAACTTCTTGATCATGAAAAAAAAAATTGTAACCAACCAAATTCTGATTATCAGGGATATAAATTGCAATTTAGTTGAAGGTTGTTTATTAAGCAAGACTATCAAACTCAAATTATCAGGTAATACCTACCATCAGCATATTGTAGGGATCCTAAGACCATCTGGTAGGAGATGCTCTCAATGTCCGTGGCAAAATCAGCTCTGTTGTGGCTAGTCCGTGGTGCCTTCATCAATCGCGTTGCTATACTCTAACAGCACAAACGAAACTCTCCAGATCTATCTGTTTCCTAAAATCCAATACACAAACTCTTTGAATTCTTTCTCTTTATAATATAATCTATTAACTATGTAAATTATAAAATTTTAGCTGAATTGTTTTTCATAATAATACCTTAAGCTTGAAAAGGGAAAAATAGATTGGTTCACATGTGAAGTGTTCTGGTTGGACCAAAACTGTATATAATGTGATGATATAAGTCTTCTTAGAACTCATCTCTACCTAACCAAATTCTTCATCAACCGAGCAAAAGAAGCCGTACGGTTCTTTTCATCAAGACCGGTACCCTTCATTCTCTTACGCCTTCTTTCTTTCATAACAGACATCGTTCGAATACGATTTCTTTCTTCAAGGTCATCCATCGTCTTCATAATATTTCTTTCTTCAAGATCAAACATCATTCTCCCCCACTTTGTTTCTTCCGGATCAGACAGATTCATGTTTTCTTCAAGATCAGAATGTCGTTGCTGGTGCATTCGGATCATGAGATTGGCATCAAACACTTTCCTACTTTGTTCGTTCTTGAGGATTTTGTAAGACGCCTGCAGCCTTTGAAAACCGATAACAGCATTGGGGTCCTCAGGTCTCTTGTCTGGATGCACTTCCAAAGCCTTTGATCGGTATGCTGTTGTTATCTCTTTCTCTGAAATCTTGAATCTTTCCTCTCCTGATGCTAATCCAAGCACCAGGTAATGATCAATGAAAGCGTCCATATCGATCTGTTTGAACAAGAACACTATGTGAGATTTAGAAAAACTATTTACACAAATAACTTCCGGGCGGAAACGATTTATTGTTTTTGTTAAGAGAATAATCAAACGATTTATGATTTTACCTGTAGTTTAGTTCTATTGCGAAATCCCAGGGTAATGAAAAGTTGAGACTTGAGAGGAATGCTTGATGAGGGTTGTGTTTGCATTAAATAGGGGTGAAGGCTTGAGGCGGTTAATATATATTTATGCGAAATATATATTTGAAAACCAGGGTCGTGAGAAACTGATTGATAGAGTCGGTAAATTCAAAATAATCAACCGGGTTGGGCCCAACAACCCACCGGTTATTTTTTTTTTGACAGGGTAGAAATCCAGCTGGGTAGGAACTGGAACCGAAACCGGTTTATGGATTAAAAAACCCTATCTTGTGGAACCGGGTAGGGTAGGGTTAGGTCCGGTTCGGGTCTATAACCGGTTAAATGCTTAAATGCTTATTATTAGTGGTGTTTAAAAAACCGGTTTGGACCGGTGAACCGGTTTTAAACCCGTCCCGATCAAGTGACCAAACCGACTCGAGCCAACCCGGTCTTGAACCTGAGTCGGCCCGTAGGTTTAAGATAGGTTTATGATCTTTTAAAACCTTCCAACTTCAAACTTGGCCCGAGTTGGTCCCTACACACAAACCGACCTCTGACCCGACTCGAGTCGGTTCACCACACCCGAGTCGGTTTGAAACCAACTTCAAACTTGTTCATAACGTTAAAAAATAGTCGTTAGTTACCTTTAATATAGCCGTTGGATGCCATTTTTTACCCTTTTTTGCCTTCTTTTTTAACATTTTGCCCTCCCTAATTTAATATAAATTGGTATTGTTTGTGTTGGTTGAATCACACAATTCTCTACTTTCTACAATATAAAAAGCGTTCAATATTCTCAAACCCGTTCAAAATAACGTTGTCAAAAAATGAAAATGGGTTCCGAAAGTGCTAATTCTACACCGAAGTCGGTTCCTCTACTAGCATCACGGTTGTGAAAGTTGTTCCCACAACTAGGAACCGAAATATTTGGCAACATATGATTTGTGTGAGATGCTAAGTGGCCCGAGGAAAGCTCGTTGCAAATTGTGTGGTCACTTTGTAGTGAGTTCATCTTGATCCACTAAGTATACTCTGTCATTTCTGACAAGATAGCTAATGTGCACCAAATTATACATGTTTTTCATATCAAATGTCATTCCTTTCTTGTTAGTTTTCTTAAGATTCTTTTGAATTAGTGCCTTAATTGATTCATATTGAGTTTTCAGGACCTAAAGACCGATAATCGATCAAAGGAGCAAAAATCAATGCAAAAACAATAAGATTTGATAGACTCAGCAAGTTAGCCACGCCCCCAGGTCAAGAGACAAGAAAACATTTGGGACCCACTCCCCCATGTCCAAACCAACATGCCCGCGTGCCAAAGGTCTAGCACGCCTCATGTTCAAGCTCAACACGCCCCCGTGTGAACCATCTTGTCCAAGTGTGGTTTGACCAAGTTAGTGGAGCAACAAACCTATACACACGGGGCCGTGCCTCATAATTAGATGGTTCTTGCACCATTGTGAAGGGAGCTTGGTTAGGATTTGTTAGCCATTTGTGTAGAAGAATTCTCTGTAATTTTTAATAGTTAGTTTCAACTTCCTAGATTCTAGACTCGATTAACAAATTTGAAATCTTTTAATGATGTTTAATTATGTTTATACAAGTTTAATCTTTGTTGATTGCACGAATATTCTTGGCTAAATATTTGAATCAATTTGGGAAGATGAACTTCCAATAAAGTAGTTAGTATGTTTAAGGATTCAATATTTGTGTGTGTGAGTGACATCAAAATGTGATCTTTTAACATTGAAATGGGATCCGCACAACTGTCGGAGCGATTTACCAACTTCATGTTTCGTTGATTCGGACATTCACATTTCTATGTCTATGTAGAGTCGGTGTGTTAGTTACTTGGAATGGTGCTAGAAGTTGTGAATTGTGAACGCGGTTGTACAGTTCCTTGTTTTTTAATATGCGGTGACTCGGTATTCTAAAGACTTGACTTTGTGCATTACCACTACTTTTTTAAATAGAAATCAAAGCAAAGGAGACATAGTGAGTAGTATATGAAGTCCCATGTCTAAAGACACAATTTTGATACTTTAAGCGCGACATTGAGGTAGTTGTTATGGTGGAAACTTTTCAATATTGTTGTTGGAGTTAATGTCCCGACCGAGGAGTCACTCCATCTTTTGCACTTACACACACATTATCACTTTTCTTTAAGTTCATGATGTGGTGAGTCGAACCAGGAACCATGTCTAGCTAAAGATAGTGGTTGTCATGTTGCTCAAACTACTACCCTCGGGAAGACAAAATCGACCCGAGATAGGGTTTAACGACTTAAATGACAACCACCATGTTTGCGATATAGTGATCTTTTGAGAATCCATAAATAAAAGTTAACTATAACAATAGATGGAATTCGAAACAAAGTGATTTATTCTTGTCATTGATTACTATTACTATCTTCTACCAGTTTTACCCTTTCTTTAAAGCTCCCAAAATCAAAATCAAAATTATGGAAAGATTAGACGATACGAAGAGCCTCTGTATCCTTGGATCGATACTTGGTCTTACCAATGCTATACTACGCCCATGATGGGTGCATTTGCCTTAAGTGTGTTGTAGTGAGAGGCAGTAATTCCATTTTATAAATTTAAAACTTTGTGTTAAAAATTATTTTTATATATAGACTCTAAAACACATCAATAGCCATATCTCTCAGCCTCATGACGAGTTCTACTAGAACACATCAATAGCCATGTAAACCCACCGCACCCACCCCCTACCCTCAAAAACCTAACCCTAAATGTAATATTGCATATGTGTAGTACCACCCCAAAAACCTAAACCCCTCACCCCACCCCCATCCAAAAACCTAACCCCACCCCACCCACCCCCCAAAAACCTAAACCCCCCACCCACCCCAAAAAAACCTACCCCCCACCCACCCCCTATCCAAAAACCTAACCTAAAAGTTAAGCTAAACCCAAAAACTAAACCCTAATGCTAAACCGACTATTTTTACGAGTTTTTTTTTAACGAGGACGACGTGGGAAACAAGGTCTCCGAACCACTTTTTTAGTTTTTGATTTATATTTTGAGTTATGATTTTTTTATTATTATGTTTTTACCTTTAGATAGGAGTTCTCTAGTTCTCTCCCTAAATGTTAGTTTTCTTATGAACTTTACCCTATATACATATATATCCATATATATGTATGAATATTTATTCATAAATAATTGTATACAAATGTATTTATGTATTTGAATTTATTAAACCACACAAGAAGATTTGTTTAGCAAATTATATATATATATATATATATATATATATATATATATTTGACGTTATTAATTATAATTAGTTTTATAAAGTTTATAAAAGAAATAATTTTTTATATATAATTACAAAGGAAACCTCAAACAAATAAACCTAGTTTGAACCCCCGTAAGCATTTGAACTCCTAACTTGAACCCCACCTTTGAACTTGAATCCTATCACCACTAATTTTGACCATTCATACTCATTAACCTATTTTGACTTCTGGAAAGTCAAAGCTCACCAAATTCTTACAAGATAGCGTTCAAACTCAATTAGATCCGAATGTTTCAGACTCTCTTTGTATACTTGAGGGATTTGCGATCTCACATACCAAATGTCATGCCAATTCGACCATTAAAACGGGTAAATTCAGAGTTAAACGCGTTTGACTTTCATAGTTAAAGCCAAATAAAAAAATCAATTCAAAGCCTTGAAATTCAAGCGCGTTATCACCGCAAATCACGCCCCTTTCAATCCTTGTATGAATCTAGACACTATACGTGACCCAATTCATCGCCAATTAAGCGAATTAATTCGAATATCAATCACGTAGCTGTCCCGTCAATCCCGAACCAAATTTGCGCGTTTCGAATTAAATTGGTGCATGCAATCTACTCATACATCCTCGCAACGCCTCTTCCTACTTCCAGAACACCCAAATACACCTCAATCCAAGTCGGAAACGCGGACGATCCCCTTGAACGCCGAGCCCTTGCAGCGCGTCGATCTTCTTCGATTCGTAACCATTACAGGTAATTCTCATACCTTTAGTTTCGTTTTGATCTCAGGAACATAAGCCCCATGATTCCCGGTTCAATCGAGGGCTTAATCGAATCGATTTAAGGGCAAGGGTTTGCAGTTGTGAATTAGGGAAGAAAGGGTTCAGGGATTGTTTGTTAAAATCGATATTGATGCTAGTGACGATATCCTCAATATCGATATCATCAAAACCTTGAGACTTGTTATCCAGAAACTTGTTCAGAAATACGGGTGAATTAGTAGAATTTCAAGAGGGTACAATAGTCTTGTGTGTTTCCACGCTCCCTTGAGACCCCGAAAAATGGACAAATTCCGGTAAACTTACCAAGGCTTCCGCCCTTTTCCAGCGGTTAATACGCAAGACCCGTACACACGTGGTCACGGGTTCTAAACCCATAGCCGACACATTTTTTTTATTCCCTTTGTTACCAGAATCCGGGCTCTTTCAATTGCATGTTAAAGCGAATTCAAACCAGTTCAAGTTCAATGGTTAGCCTCTGGTCTAGTGGTTAATACTTGAGGCCTTCACCGGGCAGACCCTGGTTCGACCCGAGCAAACCTCATTTATTTTTAAAACTGTTTTTACTACTCTTTATGTTTTATAAAAACCCTTATCATTTAGAACAGATTAAAACAATAACTTACAATTCTAAAACATAAAACAATTAATTATAGAATTTAAATGGTTTTAAAATTTCTTTTTTTTATAAAAATTATTTAAAATTTTATGTTAAATTAGATTTTTAACTTTCAAAAGAAAGCCTTTAAAATTACTTATTTTATTAAAATTGCGTAAAGATTTTTATAAATTACATTAGCATTTTCTTTAACAAATTTCATAAACACAATATTATAAATCCTTTTTTTTTCATTGATTACCTAATTAGGATTTAATTTGTATTTAAAAAAATATAATTTTTCTAAATATATATTAGCACATATATATTTATAACCCCCTTGTTTCTTTTGAAAAACACTTTATCTAAATTAAATATCTTTTTACATTAACATTTCATTTAGGGTTTAAATTGTGATGTATATTAACAAATATATTTACACTATATTTTGACACATAATTATAAATAAATAAAATAATTTTTTTTATTTGGATTATAAGTATAATATCACACAAAATTTAAAGACTCACTATTTTTAAATAAATAAATAAGAGGAATTTATTTATTTAAACACAAACCCTAAAGTTAAATATTATTTTTCATATATACTTTGAACTTACAATTTTATATCAAACTTTTGCCAACTATATCTTTTACATAACGCAAACTCTTTTGTACAAATCCCTATACTCTAATCCCGTTGAACCTTAGACCTTACTTTAGACATTGTACATGTCTTTGATTTAAGTTCATACATTTTCACTCTAGGTTAACCTTGTGAGTTACAAGAATCACTTTACTACCTATTCTCTCGTCCTATTTACATATTTGATACAGGTGAGTTTTACATAGCCCATTTTTCAGTATTTTACATTTTTGGGGTGAAACACGAACATTACATACAATGTTTTGCACAAACTACACAATACAAATCCACTTTACAATTTGTGTGCAATTTGAGCTTTATGTTTGAGTACTATGTGTGTTTACTACTTTTTGTGCAATTACATGTACAATCATTAAATATTCAAGCCGACGGTTGACAATGATAGATCTATTGAGTCTGACAAACTCACCCAGTTAGGGTGATTGTTACCGACAACACACTTTGTTTTGCATGCTAGTTACAAAGGTTTGATTGTACTACCTGGTTACACAATAGTAACTCCCCATAATTGCCTTATTAATCATGACTTGTATGGATTTGTTTACACACAACACTTGATTCTATTTAGAGTCAAAACCTATGTATGCTCACCAACTTTTTAGTTGACCTCGTTTTCATCATGTTTTAGGTACAAAAGTTTGAGTAGATCAAGTTTGCTTCACTTAGGTTGTGGACCTAGTTAAATGAATCAGATGAACTTATTATGTAAGCAAAATTCTTGTATTGTTGAATTTAGAGTTATGATTGGAAATGTAACGTTTTAATATATTAAATTTTATTCAACCATGTGCTCATTAACAGTCTACATGTCCCGCCCCGACATTTCCGCTGTCGGTTGGGGTGTGACAACGATGACACATTATCATTCTAGACATTATAAGATATGACTCTTACACAAAATCAAGCGCCCATCATCTTACATTCACAAGGTATGGGGTTCACCACCAACTCTTGAAACCTAACTTACAATTTTACCTACATAAAGTGAAATTTTGCTTACCAACAAGGTTTAGGAATCGTAGGAGGATGTCTGAAACGTGCTTTAATCTAATCAATTTTATTCGGCGATGAACCTGTCTCTCTCTGTTTCCTGCTAGCGACGTGAGCCAAGGGGTCGACACCCCTCCCTGGCCGACTCCTCCCTTCCCACTTCGATTTCAACCTAAGATGATGGCAAAAAAAACCAACTCCCCTCTCGATTTTGAAGATTCATGAAACAAGGGTTTCACTCCTGCTCTCTTCTTGTCCATCGCACACACACCAGAGCACAATTTCCCTTTTTATTTTTATATATCTTTCTTTTTTCCAATCTCCCAATTACCCCCTTGAATCCTTTTTTGTTTAATAAGCCCCTTTTCTTTTAGTTTAGGGTTTTGCCATGTTTAGCCCCCATTAATACAAGTTTATAAATAATAGATGAAATCTTTTATTCACATCTTACCCATGGCAATTTAACTCCCTTTATATTAAACTACATTATAGTATTTTTATAAAATACTATTTCACTCGCCATCAATTCCATTTTAAGGAGTATATATGTTTATTTAAAACATATTTTATTATATACGAAAATTGGAATGTTACAATATGACATGAGATGAGAAAGTTGATAGTTTCAAATCGCTCATTGCAAGATCAGAGAGTTGATAGTTTCCTTTAGCAACATAACGTATGCACGGAGATCCTTTAAAATTCATTTGGATCTCGGGTACCATGTATATGAGAATAAGGCATGACACATCTGATGTGTCATCCACATTCTTTAGCCACGCATTCCTAACAGCCGCAGCAGCACCTTTAGGTTCATCAGGTAATGGACCTTCAATGACATATAATTTCTTGTCCGCTTTATAGCCTATCATTAAGTTACGGAGCTAGTCGAAGAAATTTGAGCTATTAAGCTTATCTTTGTCCAGTATCGACCTTAGTGAGTGATTACCGGGATAATTTGTAGGATCTATGGTTCACTATACTCGTGCGAGGACCATGCGCAATACACGAATATAGCTATGTAAGTAAGTAACAGTTGCTAATTGTATGAACAATAAAACTCCTAATCTTTATTAGAACGTTTAGAAAATTGCTTGTCATGAAAACACGTTGATGTTGGGAATCATGCACCGGTTTTACCTAATTAAACAATTAGTTTCCAAAATCATATTTGCGTTGCGGAAGCATTTTAAGGCACCTGTTTATAAAGTTCCAAACTTTATTCGGATAGTGATCCGATTGCACGGCGGATAGACAATAAATAAATAATACGAACGCAACCATATGGTGTTCCAAGGTTATACTTTTGACGAATAACCGCGTTGAAACACCCGGGTGCAAAGAACCGTCACACTAGTTAATTATAACAAACTCGTCTCACGAAACTCCCCCGTCCGGCTTTCGTGTTAAACTCCATCCGTGATAAACGGCTCGCATGAAGGAGTGTTTCGGTCGACTAGGCCTGCAGCGGCTTGGACGGTTCATGATGGAGCAGCAGCCGTTGGTCAGCGGCTCGTCAACAGGTAGTAGGCGGTGGAGCGGTGTCGGACGGAGAGCGAAAGGGGGGTCGGCAATCGCAAGAAAGGGGAGGGAGGCCACCGAAACTGATTAGGGTTTTGATTTAAGCATGTTTATATAATCTCATTATTTATAAGTCAATCAATGGGTAAATAACATATAATTACTAACTAATTAACACTTACTCAGTTCTAGTCCCTAGAGTTTATAATTACTTTAATTAATAAAACCATCTTTTGTAAACCAAACACATTTTTTATATTTAACTATTAAATATAAAACCTATTAATATATTTTACTAATATCACATTCCGTCTTTTGGTAATTAAATATTCTAAATAATCAAATATGAAACCTATTAATATTCTCTAAATATTTAATCCACCGCTTTCCGAATTCACATTTCGTGAAATAACGTTTAACATTTAAACGCTATGCTTTGTTCTTTGTCGAATATCTAACTCGTCGGATCGTACCTTGATCGTAACATTGATATAACAATCTCCCACTTTGATGAATCATCAATTAATTGATTCGACATAGACAGTGGTGGACGCCTATCTGCATCTCACTGCACCTAGAAAGGTATGACGTATTATAATCGCCAACTATTTTCTTGTGTACAAGCAACTCTTACTTGACCAAGTAAAACATTCATGGAAAATATATCTATGTCTCATTTCCATTTAGGCCATCCGTTGAACTCCTGGTCAAAGGATAACAGAATTTCGTAGGTCAAATACAACTCCCACTTAACTTCAAATTTATTCCCAATCATACCATTATTATTGCCTTTCACGGAACAGCCTTAGGTAGGGTCAAAGAACAAACTTCCATTAAAGTTAGTTCAAATACGTGCCTCGGGTCGAAGAATCAAGAGATTTTTACCATAGTCAACACTTCTCAAGACCTTGATCCATGAAGATAGTTTTGAAATGACTTATGTCCAATATTCATTCTCTAATTAATATATGTGAATATGATCTCCAACTACTTGGATTTTTATTCAAAATGAACCAATCATCTAATAAACAATAGTCTTACACTCAAACTGATTCCCATGAATCCGATCGACTACGGACATTTAGAATACAATATTCAAGGATTCTAAAACGTATAAAATATCGAACATAGAAACATCTCGTTATAATGCATGTAACCATTAAATTAAGATAAAATACCAATATATCTATATTGTTAAAAAGCACCAAATACTAAAATACAAATCAAACTCAAAGTCTAGCAAATCTAAGTCCTATCAGCATGCTCCTCATGTACAGCTTGAGGTATAGGCTTAGAGAATGGGTAAGCTAGATATTGATTTTTTTTTTGTGAATTTTGTTTGATATTAGTCTCTAAGCTTCATGATCCCATGAATGAAACCTATAAGGAAAAACCCTTTAGAACTTCTTTCCAACTATTTAGAAGCTATCTGAACTCTTTCCGAATACGGTCTTCTAATGTTTCCAAACTGCAACATCTTATGTTGCAGTTTAGTTACTAATGGACTCTTTCATTTGTAACAACGATATTCCTTATGGTGCATTTAATCATTATTAACGATTGCCATTTTGGTGTTCATATCTTAACTCTTAAGGTAATAACGTTTGACTGATAAGTTGTCATAGCTTTTATGATCTTGTTCCAAGATCTCTTCTTGTTAGTCAATGTTAGCACTCTCGTATCTTATCTCATAAGATAGTAGTCTTGCATCATAACTCTTTATGATGCTCACCATTTTATTCTTCTCAAGAATTTCCTTTTATTCTGATATACTTGATTTAAAAATTCTTTCATCATATGAACTGAGCAGGGACTCGACTACATGACTCTGTTTGAGTTACTGTTTGAGGTCAAGTCGAATGTTAGCTATTTCAAGGTGTTTGGATGTGTCTGTTATGCCTTTATTCCAAGCCACTTGAGACATAAGTTGGAAAAGAAAGCCGTACGCTGCATCTTTGTAGGGTATGACCAACAAAGAAAAGGTTGGAGGTGTAGTGACCCGAACAAAGGAAGGTGTCATGTTTCTCGTAATGTGGTATTCGACGAGCACTCCTCTTGGTGGTCATCGAATAAAGAGCTCCTACCAGATTCGGAAAAACTAAAAGTAAGGCTTGAAACCGGTCAGAATAAGCTAAATATGTTCGACAATGAACCACAAGATGAACCGGTCGAACAAAACGAACCCTGTGATGAAGTAGCTCGGCAAACTGAGACCGGAGCTGAACTAGGAAAAGAAACAGGGGCTGAAATGCAAACTAAAGAGCCACGCCGGACTTTATCGGACATGAAAGCCAAATTCTCGGTATGCAAATGTTGCAATAATCAAAGAAAAGGAGGTGGAACCTTCGAACTATTCTGAATCATGTAGAAAACCAGAATGGGTAGTATCAACGAAGCAAGAACTAGATGCATTGCAAAGTAATGAGACGTTGGATTTGGTACCGCCGGAAGGAGTGAAAACCGTCTCTTGCAATAAAATAAAACGGAAGGCAGATGGAAGTATTGATTGGTAAAAAGCCCGACTAGTGGCCCGCGGTTTCCCACAAGAGTATGGATTGGATTACGATGAAACGTTTAGCCTCGTGGCTAAGCTTATAACAGTACGAGTAATTTTAGCCATTGTAGCAAGAAAAAATTAGAAGCTTGGTCAAATGAATGTAAATAACGCATTTTTGTAGGGGGATCTAAGTCACACCATTTATATGGAACAACCCATTGGATTTGAGGAAAAATCAAATCTCGATTATGTGTGTAAGCTAAAGAAGCATTATACGGGTTGAAATAATCCCCCACGAGCTTGGTACGGTAAAATTGGAGAGTTTCTTGAATACAACGTATACACTAGTACAGCTTCAGATGCTATTTTATTTATTAAAAAGAATGGAACTCAAGTTGCCATAGTATTAATCTATGTGGATGATCTAATTATTACCGGGGATTAGGAAGAAGAGACAGAACAGCTAAAGGCGAATTTGAGTGTTCGATTCAAGATCAAAGACTTGGGAAAATTAAGTCATTTTCTGGGCTTGGAGGTGGAGTATCATGAAGATGGGCTGTTGTTACACCAAAAGAAGTATGCAACAGAATTGTTGTTTTGATTTAACATGGTGGACTCAAAGTCGGCTATAACACCAACAGATGTAAACATGAAGCTCCTTGCAACTGAAGGAACCGAACTAGAAAATGATATGGAATATCTGCAAATGGTGGGAAGTTTAATTTATTTAGCGTTGACTAGACCTGACCTAGCGTTCTCAGTAGGTGTTCTAAGTCACTTTATGCAACAACCGAGAAAGCCACATTTGTATGCAGCAAAACGAGTCCTGCGATACGTAAAGGACACGTTTTATTATGGGATCGAGTTCAAGAGGGAGACGGAAGTGAATCTTAAAGGTTTCTGCGATGCAGATTATGTCAGGAACCCGGATGGTAGGCGGTCTACAACCGGGTATGTTTTCTTTGTTGGTGAAAGTGCAGTGACCGGTTGAATGCAAGCCAGCGGATACTGCAATGATTTTTAATCATAAGTTTCATATGGAGGAAGGAGTGGAATTAGCAGACAAAAACATATATCATAGGATGGTCGAAAAACTAATATATCTCTCGCATACTCGTGCAGGTATAGCTTACGATGTTGGAGTGGTAAGTCAATTCATGCATTAACCTCAAGTTCCCATATGGAAGCAGTTTTGAGAATCGTGAGGTATCTCAAGGGAACATATAGTCATGGAGTTCTATTTAAATCAAATGGGAATATAGAAATCCAAGCATATACCAATGCAGACTCGGTAAGAGATAAAGGGAACTGTAGATCAACATCAGGTCACTTCATGTTGGTTGGCGGAAATCTTGTTACTTGGAGAAACAAAAAACAAAAGATGGTTGCTCTCAAGTGTGGAAGCCGAATTCAGGTGGGTGGCACAGAGAGTGGCAGAAGTTTTATAGATAAGTAAGCTCCTAACTGAAATTGGTTTTCCCCTTGCAACGACTAGCATGATTATGTGAGATAACAAAGCCGCAGTTCAAATATCAGAGAACCAAGTATAACATGATCGAACAAAACATGCAAAGTTGATAGACACTTCATTAAAGAAAAATTGGAAGCATGGGTTGGTGAATTCCCATTTGTTGGATCAGATGACCGACTAGAAGACATTCTAACAAAAGCACTGAATAGAAAATTTTTCAGCAATTGTTTAGTCAATTCGAAAATTAGATATCTCACTATTTAACTTTTAACTTAAGAGGGAGTGTTAAGAGTAAAGGATTTTTTGAAGTCAGTCAAATCATCATTTCCCTTCTACCAAAGTTAGTAGCAATCATCGGACAATCAACCAGCTCTTTCCAGCTCATCATTCACAACCTAAATTAATTTATTTTCCTTGTATATGTTTTGTATTTTCCTATAAATTATGGGTCCTTGTCTTTGTAATAATAATTCAGAAATACAGTTACATTCAAATCCTAGCTGTACCGTGTAACAGTACGTAATGAAAGAACAAAGATAAAACCATAAGCTTAACCAAAACAACACCTACACATAGACAAACTGAAAGCACCCAATAAGCTTAAAGACGAGAAAGATCAAACACCAGAAACACCAACACGTTTCATATTTATTTGAGATGAACCTAATTGTACTGTAACTGTCTTTTGGGTCGGATCGGATGAAAACTAGTTATTCCATTGAGGGCGATACGTACTATGCATGTGCATTTGGGGGAGGTGGGGGGTTGTGATTTTGAGTTCCTGGGTAAGGACGTCCAGGGTCTGGTCTAGGTGTGCGAGCTTCGGCTAATGAGTACATGCAATACATAGAAAAGTTTAGTTCAGTGAATCAAGTATATCATGAACGATTTATTGTGCAAAAAATACCTTGAGACTCTTTGAATGTTGTGCTTGTAGATTCTTTGGTCACTGTTGCTGAGACAGTTAAAATCAACAAGATGCAACATACAATAACAAGTTTGTTTTCCATTTCAATTCGAGTAATTTTTCTATATGTATTTGGTTTGTTTAGTTTCATCAGTTTGAATGGTATATATATGCTTTCCCAAACATGTGAATTCTTCAGGATGGTCATCAATATGTACTACCAAACTACTTTTCAAGAAGATTATTGGTAAGTATTAAACACTTTTGCGTTTGGTTTTTTTTCTTTTTTTTTTGCCATGTCAGTCATGTATGTGGCTCACTCACAATTTTTTTTCTTTTATAACTTTAAAAATATAATGTTTTATAAAACTATGAATGTACTGTCACGACATTCTTATTTTTATCTACATTTAATGTAAGTCTATTCAAAACCGAGTTGTACGTAATAATGTACAAGCTATCAAAGCACAAACACACAAGCCGCCAAATCTGTTTAAAGGTTTTGTTTTTTTATGGTTTTATAAAATTCCTATTTTCCCGTTGTGATGAGTTTATTGTTAACAATGTTTTCGCCGTATGTTCATTGAAACCGAGCTTTATAAATTTTAAGAACACTGTAACCGCAGGTTGGTTTTGTGCACTAGTTTATGTATGGTTACTTGGTGTTTTAATTATTTTCATGAAACTTTAACAATCCATAGAAGGTGATAAATAAAATTTTGACCATAAAATAAAGAAAGAACTTATGAGCGAATGTGGAAGGTGGTTGAGAAAACTTTTCGTATATGTCTCGCTTTTCAATCAGCTCACCAAATATGACGGTTAATATCAAAGACTTGGTTGTTCCATGTGTCTTTGAAGGAGAAAAATGGCTAAACTCATTTAATGGTTTAACAACGACCACTGGTTTTGTTGACAAAAATAAAGATTAAAAATAAAAGGACATTTCAGTTCCCACTAGTTACATCTTAGAGTTCATATATTGTGAATAGCAATGTAAGGTATGCTAAACTTTCGCATACGTTTAGACTTTTTTAACGTGTACTACACACCACTTTATAACTAACCAAACACCGGCTGACATCTATACAAGTTGTACAGGTCCTATATGACTAGTATAGAGTACGACCATCTGACTAATTAATATTCCATACGAGTCGTATGCCACACACCTATATGAGTGGTATAGCAACTATACAACTCGTATGATTATTTGATACGACAAAACATTCCGTCAATTAATTGATACGACATAAGAGTCCGTCAAAACATGTTATATGTAAACGACTATATGTTTCATTCATTTGTTTATTCATATCTATCTAAATCTGATGAATTTTATGCACGTATCATCAATTAAATTAAAAAACGAGTTAACCATGTCGGGTTGTTCCATGTGTCTTTGGAGGAGAAAAATGGCTAAACTCATTTAATGGTTTAACAAGGACCATTGATTTTGTTGACCAAAATAAAGTTGAAAAGTAAAAGGAGATTCCAGTTTGCACTGGTAATTAATCCCTTACATGTTATAGTTATGGGATGTTTTGAGGTACTGATATAACTTGAATATATTAGATTTGAGGTCGTAATAACTAAAACGTTTATTCT
This sequence comes from Smallanthus sonchifolius, assembly GCA_023525975.1. NCBI lineage: Eukaryota > Viridiplantae > Streptophyta > Magnoliopsida > Asterales > Asteraceae > Smallanthus > Smallanthus sonchifolius. Next base: position 62,094,497 of record CM042035.1, on the reverse strand, counting down.
TTCGGTAAGATGCATTTTAATCATGTGATTAACTTATAATGATATGTTTAGATGTCATCAGGCCTGGCAAACTGGGCGGGTCGGGCGGGTTCGGGTCACGGGTTATAACGGATTCGGGTTAATACGGGTTAGGAGCAAAATGACTTCGGGTCAAAACGGGTTTGGAGCAAAATTAGTCCGGGTCAAAACGGGTCGTTTTAAAAAAAAAACTACAAATTGAGTTTGAGTAAAATACGGTGGGAGGGGGCAGGGGCGGGGGTGGGGTAGGTGGCTGCGACAGGCGGTGGTGCCGTGGTGGGGTGTGGCGGGTGGGGTGGGGTGGCTGGGGGTGGGGTGGGGCTAGGTGGGGTGGGTGGCGGCGACATGAGGTGGCGACGTGGTGGGTTGTGGCGAGTAAGGGTGGGGGGGGTCGGGGCGGGTGGGGTGGGGGTGTGGCTTGTGGGGGTAGGTGGGAGTGGGTTGGGCGGGGGGGTGGAGTGGGTGTCGGTGGGTGGGGTGGCGGCAGCAGGTGGTTGGCGGCAAATGCGGGTGGCGGCGGTGGCGGGTGTGGGTGGCGGGTGGTGGCGATGGCGGCAGGGGCGGGGCGACAACATGTGGGGTGCTGGGTGGGGCGGGTGCGGCGGTGTCGGGTGGGGTGGGTTGATAACGTTGGGAGACTCATATACACTATTTTTCAGTTAACAAAATTTTATTATATTTGATCATTTTGGTATGTTGACTTATTTATGGTGACCCACATGAACCCACTGAAAATTTAATGTGACCCAAATTAACCCGTTGACTAATTTAAGGTCATCCAAATTAACTCATACATTAATTGATTTTTGCTCAAGTTTTGAGGGACGAAAACTGAAGTTTACTCTTAAAGTTATTATATCTTGATGTGGAATATTAGATGACATATAACCAAGTATAGGCTAGTTGATATTTGGATGTCTATCGTTATGTTATGTAAGCATTTTGATTATTTAAGAAATTAATATATAGAATGACTAAGAAAAGTATTTTTACATATTGATGAATTATTATAATTCAATATACATATTCTATAAACTATAATCGTAAAATTTTATCAGTTTATTCATCAACAAAAGTTTGAATAATATCAGTAAGTTATTTTTTTCTTTTACGGCAAGCATTTGGTAGTTAAGGGTTCCCATGACTAACTTATTGATGATTAAAGTCGTGTCCACGTACCATAGATACCTAATTAACTATGAATACCATATTCATTTTAAATGTATATATCAAACATGATTTTATACAAATAAAACACATTTATGTTTAATTATCCCATATTATAAGAAACGTTGAAATTTAATTATGTAACTTTTATTTCAATAAATTGTAATGAAAGTCAAATTATATTAAATATTAATTAACGTATTTTCGAAACCCAATTATATATTAATTTTTACATATTTTGAGTTTGTTTCTATCCTTAGTATATGTAATATATTTTTACACCTGTAAAATATATACATAAAGATTTAAAAAATTTATATATTAATATTTTTCACTACGTGTGTAAACACGGGATCTAAACTAGTAGCAAATATATATAAGGTTTAGCATACATTCAGACTTTTTTAACATGGACTACACCACCTTATAACTAATCATACACTGGCTGACATCTATACAAACTAACCACACAATGGCTGACATCTATACAAGTTGTATGGGTCCTATATGACTAATATAGAGTATGAATTATATTCTTTGTACGATTTCCCCCTTCTTTTTGTTCGCTTTTTTTCGTTGCGCGTGCCGATTATTTGATACGACAAAAGATTCCTCCAATTATTTGATATGACATAAGAGTCCGTCAAAACATACTATATAAACGACTATATGTATTATTAATTTGTTTATTCAATTCTATCTAAATCTGATACATTTCATTCGCGTATCATCAATTAAATTCAAAAACGAGTTAACCATGACAGATTTTGACGGAAACTATCTAGCATTAGGTAGTGAATGTTCTAGCAATATATCTGAGTTTTCCACCAATCTTCTATAATATTCGTAATTATGTTTGTATTATCAAAGTGTCATTGGGTGCAAAACACTAGGGGTCGGTATAGTTATGTCATAGTGTCACACCCCGCCAAGACGGAAACGCGAGGCGCGACGTTCATGGTTTTTCAAAGCATATAATTATTGTAAACGCATACATAGAACTGGATACATAAATTAAATTTAAGGTTTTACAGCCCAAAATAGTATTTGAAGTTACAAAATATTAAGATTTTGCAAATATGACCCGAACATTATGGGTTATACAAGAAAACTCTTCAAAAGTTGTATCCACCGTGTATGCATGAACCCTACGTAGTGTTACTCTTGTTGCCGCGATTAATTTCCTGAAAAACATACTTGAAAATGTCAACACTAGGTTGGTGAGTTCACAGGTTTTATATGTGAATACAATGAGCAAACCAATTGCATGAAAATGATTTTTACGTATATGATAAACAAAACAAGTAATGTTTGACCCATTTGTAAACTAGCTAGGAATACAAATAATATGTACATACATGAGGCATAACCAAACCAAGACCAGGTGTTTTGCCCCTCACTCGTACCTCACGAGCAATATTAGAACACTATGCAGTCATTTGGCCAGAGGGACCCATGGTTAGCGCGACTAACCATGACCGGGGGTGTCAGACCCAATAGTACTATCCATAGAATCTCAGGCTAATCTATAGCTAATGGTTATAAATATGATGATCAGGGGACTTTACGAGCTCCAAATGTGTTCACTCATGCATACATAAAGGTCAGGTCTTGTTTTCTTGTTATCATATAAAAAAAATAGTTGTAAGTATGTTCTTCCCCCAAATAGTACAAAACAGTAAAAAGGAGCCGTGAAACTCACCTTGAGTTTGTGTATGCTTGTAACGATATTTGTCCTAGTCAACTTGACTATTTGTACCCTAGATACCAAAGGGTAAATTGTGTTAAGACCCAACGTCTCATATTGCAAATTGTTCACCGACTTTGTAAATCTGGTTGTGTTTGTTTTTAAAATCTTCTTAGTTGTTCAACACTTGATTTGTAGTAAAAACAGTTCTAAGTTACTGCTAAATGGGACTGATGACCAGGTATCGAAGCTACTTAGTTTCGATTGAACAGGACAGAACAGAACAGAGGTTGAAACTGCCTAGTTTCAATTAAGAAAACTGGGTATCGAAACTATCTAGTTTCGATTGAGTACTAGGTATCGAAACTCCTAGTTTCGATTGAATAATAGCTATCGAAACTACCTAGTTTCGATTGAGTAAACAGGTATCGAAACTCCTAGTTTCGATTGAGAAACAGGTATCGAAACTATAGTTTCGATTACTGCAATTCTGAATGACAGAATCAGTCCTGCATATTTTTTATGTTTTAAACTTGAATTCGACACACTTTTCTTGTTATCTTACTTGCGTTTGAATATTTTGTATGTTTTGGCTACGGTTTTTAAAGAAAATAATATAGATAGTATTGAGTTTTTACCTTAAAACAGATATGAAGATGATGAGAGAAAACAGGGAATGATCTTGATTCTTCTGTAAAATTTCCTTTAGAAGCACTTGAAATTCTTCTTAGGACACCGAATTGTGGTGGATTTTCTCTTTAAACCGGACTTCAACTTGGAGAGGATTGGGGAAAATTTGTCGTGAGAAATGAGAATTATGACAGAGATTGTGAGGTTGAGACTGAGGAGGTATGGGTTTTTCTAAATATGAGTGAGGTAGGAAGTGGGAGGGATGGTCTCTTCTGAATTTCGGCCGAAAAGTCAAGGAAAGTGGTTTGGGGTTGATAAATCAAATAATTAGGTTTTTAGTGTTAATTAATTAATTTATTAAGGGTATTAATTTTAATTAGAACTTCAATTGGTAATTTAATTTGGTTTAGATTCTCTACGGTATTGTAAGTTTATTAAGTTTATGGCTCGTTAACGAAAGATATTGAAATCTTGGATTGTATAATTCGTCGAGGTGGTTATTCGTAGGTATAGATATCTAAAGTTGACGCTACTAGGTAATATCTTCGAAAGGGTTCGTTAATTTACTTTTACGTATTGATATATATATTTTAGTCTAAAAATGAAATATATTGTCCAACGTAAAGTTCGTGTAATATATATGTCTAAATATTTTTCTTGGTTATTTAATTTAATCACTAACGTTCGCAATTAGTCGGGTTATCCTGGTACGTGAACCGGTAACTCCTAGAATTACCAACTATGAAATGAGACCATGTACGGTTTTTGTCAGACCTTAGTGTCCTAATTTATGCAATTAGATAAATCACGAAAACAAATATAATATAAACTTGTTTACATCGTGTACGGATATTAACCTGAAATGTCGGGTGTCACATTCTCCCCATGTTAAAAGAATTTCGTCCCGAAATTCAATTCGTGCCATCTTGAACTGGTGTATCTTAAACAAGGAGGGGTATTTCGTTTTCATTTGGTCCTCTCGTTCCCATGTATACTCAGGACCATGTTTTGAGTTCCAACGTACTTTAACCAGTTTGATTCGACTACGTCTCAGTTTGAACTTTCCAATCCGAAATCTCAATCGGTTTCTCTATGAAATGCAACCTGTCGTCTATGTGAATCTCGTCAGGCGGTATAATTAACGTCTCGTCTGATAAACACTTCTTGAGGTTTGATACTTGAAACGTGTCATGCACGTTGTCTAGTTCTTGCGGTAGTTTGAGCTTGTAAGCTACAGGGCCAACCCTAGCCAGTATTTCAAACGGTCCAACGTATCTGGGGTTGAGTTTACCACGGTTACCAAACCTTGCAACGCCTTTCCATGGTGAGACTTTTAACATTACTCAGTCACCAATTTGAAATTCTAATGGTTTCCGTCTGTTATCAGCATAGCTCTTTTGTCTGTCTCGGGCAGCTTTCAGACGGTCCTTAATTTTGAAGATCTTATCAGTGGTTTCCTGGACAATCTCAGGGCCTGTCAAATGTTTTTCACCAACTTCCGCCCAACATAGCGGTGAGCGGCATTTACGACCATATAAAGCTTCAAACGGAGCTGCCTTGATGCTTGTGTGGTAACTGTTATTATAGGAAAACTCCGCCAACGGTAAATGAGTATCCCAATTTCCTCCGAAATCAATTACACACGCACGGAACATATCTTCTAATGTTTGGATAGTCCTTTCACTTTGACCGTCCGTTTGTGGATGGTAGGCTGTGATCATGTCTAGGCGCGTGCCTAAGGCTTCTTGTAACGACTTCCAAATCCTTGACACGAAACGGCTATCCCTATCAGAGATAATAGAAACTGGTACTCCGTGTCTTGCCACAATATCTTTAATGTAGAGTCTCGTAAGTTTCTCTGTCTTGTCGGTTTCTTTAATTGGCAGAAAGTGAGCAGATTTCGTTAAACGGTCGACAATTACCCATATGGTATCATAACCGCTGGACGTCCTGGGTAACTTCGTGATGAAATCCATAGAAATCTGTTCCCATTTCCATTGAGGTATCTCGGGTTGTTGTAACAATCCCGACGGTTTCTGATGTTCTGCCTTTACCTTTGAACATGTCAGGCATTTACCGACATAAATAGCAATTTCTCCTTTCATGTTCGGCCACCAATAGTGTTCTTTCAGATCCTTATACATCTTATCTGAACCTGGGTGAATGGAGTACCTGGACTTGTGGGCTTCGTCCATAACCAACTCCCGTATGTTACCAAAACATGGCACCCAAGTTCTATTCATGAAGTATAGAGTGTCATCTGACTTAGTCTCCAATTGTTTGATCATTCCACGTAGTGCTTCATTCTGAATGTTTTCTTCTTTGATCGCCTCTTGTTGTGCCATCCGGATTTGAGTCGTGAGACTCGTATGAATTGTTAATCCTAGGGCACGAACACGAAGAGTTTTAACTCGTTCCTTGCGACTTAAGGCGTCTGCTACGACATTGGCTTTTCCGGGATGGTACTTGATATCACAATCATAGTCGTTTAGTAGTTCTACCCAACGACGTTGTCTCATGTTCAGTTCCTTTTGATCGAAGATATGTTGAAGACTCTTGTGATCAGTAAAGATAGTGCATCTTGTACCGTAAAGATAATGTCTCCAAATCTTGAGTGCAAACACAACTGCGCTCAACTCCAAGTCATGGGTCGTATAATTCTTTTCATGCACTTTTAGTTGTCGTGAGGCATAAGCGATGACTTTGTCTTTTTGCATTAACACACAACCAAGTCCTTGGTGTGATGCATCGCAATATACGACAAAGTTGTCGATTCCTTCAGGAAGGGATAAGATCGGTGCACTACACAGCTTCTGCTTTAGTAATTGAAAAGCTAACTCTTGCTTGTCATTCCAATCAAACTTCTTTTCTTTCTGGGTTAATGTGGTTAAAGGCAGGGCTATTTTTGAAAAATTCTTGATGAATCGCCTGTAATAGCCTGCCAAACCCAGAAATTGACGCACCTCAGTCGGAGTTCTTGGTGCTTCCCAGTTTTTGATAGCTTCAATCTTGGATGGGTCTACGTGAATACCATTCTTATTGATGACGTGTCCGAGAAAGTGAACCTCTCGGATCCAAAACTCACACTTTGAGAATTTAGCATAAAGTTTCTCCTTTCTGAGTAGTTCCAAAATTAATTTCAGATGATGTTCATGATCTTCCTTGGTTCGTGAATATATTAATATATCATCAATAAATACTATCACGAATTTATCTAAGTATGGCTTGCACACGCGGTTCATGAGATCCATGAAAACAGCTGGTGCGTTCGTCAAACCAAATTGCATAACTAGGAACTCGTAGTGACCGTAACGAGTCCTAAAAGCCGTTTTTTGTATATCTTCTTCCTGAATTTTCAGTTGATGATACCCTGATCGTAGATCAACTTTAGAATAGAAACTAGAACCTTGTAGTTGATCGAACAAATCGTCTATTCGAGGGAGTGGGTATCGGTTTTTGATTGTAAGCTTGTTTAATTCCCGGTAATCAATACACATCCTAAAGGTTCCATCCTTCTTCTTTACGAACAAGACCGGAGCTCCCCAAGGTGAGAAACTCGGTCTTATGAAACCTTTATCAAGCAATTCTTGCAGTTGATTAGATAATTCCTGCATCTCGGAAGGTGCTAGTCGATACGGTGATCGCGCAACCGGTGGGGCTCCTGGTACCAAGTCGATTCGGAATTCGACTTGCCTCGGTGGTGGTAATCCAGGTAAGTATTCAGGAAAAACTTCGGGGTAATCCTTAACGACTGGTATGTCTTCAAATCGACGTTTCTCGGGTTTCTTCTCGATGACGTGAGCCAGGAATACGCAATAGCCTTTACATAGGTACCTACGAGCTTTCATGCAGTTTATCATCTTCAATGTCACTCCACTTTTCTCACCTTGTACCGAAAGAACTTCTCCGTTTGGGAGAGGAATATGAACAATCTTCTCAAAACAGACAATCTCAGCGTGATTCTTCGACAACCAATCCATGCCAATAACAACGTCAAAACTTCCCAAGTCAATAGGTAACAGGTCTATACTAAAGGTGTGGTCTTCCAAACATAGAGTACAACCCTGAATGACTTCTTCGGTTTTAATTAATTTCCCTTTTGCTAATTCAATTGTAACATTTTGGTCTAGTTTGCTGGGCTTAATACCAAGTAGGGACTTAAAGTCATTTGACACAAAACTCATATCATCACCCGTATCGAAAAGTATAGAAGCATAATGATTGTTTATCAGGAACGTACCAGTGACAATGTCAGGGTCCTGGCGTGCGTCCCTAGCTCCCATCACGAACGCTCTTCCTCGGGCCTGATTGTTATTCTGATTATTCAACTTGGGGCAATCTTTCCTGTAGTGCTTCAGGTCTCCACATTCGTAGCATCCTTGCTTAATCTTATCGGTGGGGTTGGCATTGAGTCGACATGTCTGCGCTCGATGCCCAAACTTTCTACACCTTTCACATTGAGTGCATTTCCTCACATGGTGATACCCGCACTTATCACACCTCGGTTGGGGGCCAGCATAACCCCTTTTCTCCACAGCGTTAGCAGCAAAAGCTTTCACAGTCTCTTGTCTCTTATAGGCTTGATTCCTAAATTGGTTATTTGGTTTTCCCACCCATTTCCTCTTTTCTCCTAACTTTCTTTCCTCGGTTTCCTTTTTCTCGAACAAACCATTACGAACAACATCATCCCTTAGTTTGTAGGCTAAGACTATGGCACTCTTGGTATCCATGGGGTTCGACGAAGTCACCATACTACGAATTTGAGGTGCAAGACCCCACAAGTACCTTTCAACCTTTTTGTACTCGGGCGTGACCATGTGTGGCACCAAGATTTCCAGCTCATTGAACCTATCAGTGTAACCAGCCACATCATCTCCTATCATTTGAAGGTTCCACATTTCAGTTTCGATTTTCTGCAATTCATTTCGAGGACAGTACTCCTCGATCATCATGGCCTTTAGATCATCCCAAGATAGCTGGTAGGCAGTCTGTCTTCCCAATGTTTTCATCTGAGAATTCCACCAGGTTAATGCTTTGTCAGCAAGTGTGCAAGTGGCATATTTCACCATACAGTCGGCTGTGCATTCACTAAGATCAATCACAGATTCCATCTTCTCAATCCACCTCATCAGGCCTACTGCACCCTCGGTGCCATTGAAGTTGCGAGGGTTGCAGGATAGAAAAGCCTTATAAGTGCACTTCTTGCTCGAAGTATCTGTAGGGTCACAAGTCAATATTTTTAATAATGTTGTTAACTTAGATCGTGACTGTGTTACAGAGGTGATTACACATTCTGTTACCTCCAGAACCTCCAGCTGTCACACCCCCAAATTTATTTACTTACTGAATAAATAAATAAATTAAGGTTGCAACGATTGGTAACATTACACAACAGCGGAAGTTAAAGTAAAGACTTCTGAATATTGAACACCATTACAAATACTATAATAAACTTGTACATTGTCCTAGAACCATGTATAGGTGAAAGCTATCTTGAGGTTTGACGATCATACTCCTTCGACTTCTAGGGTTTAATCCAAAAGGCTAACCTATTCCAACCATGCCATGACTATGAATTACCTGAAAAACATACTTAAAATGTCAACACAAAGGTTGGTGAGTTCACAGGTTTGATTGTTTCAATGTAAAGTGATTTTCCTTGAAAACATTGATATTGTGTACATGGCCATGATACGAAACTGTTTTCCTTGAAAACATTTAAAATATGTACACGGGTTTAATGTAAGGTTGTTTTCCTCGAAAACATGTGATGACTTCATAGTCATAAAACGAGTAGTTTTCCCAATGAAAACCTGTGATGACTTCATAGTCATAAAACGAGTAGTTTTCCCAATGAAAACATGTGATGACTTCATAGTCATAAAACGAGTAGTTTTCCCAATGAAAACATGTGATGACTTCATAGTCATAAAACGAGTAGTTTTCCCAATGAAAACATGTGATGACTTCATAGTCATAAAACGAGTAGTTTTCCCAACGAAAACATGTGATGACGTCATAGTCATAAAACGAGTAGTTTTCCCAATGAAAACATGTGATGACTTCATAGTCATAAAACGAGTAGTTTTCCCAATGAAAACATGTGATGACTTCATAGTCATAAAACGAGTAGTTTTCCCAATGAAAACATGTGATGACTTCATAGTCATAAAACGAGTAGTTTTCCCAATGAAAACATGTGATGACTTCATAGTCATAAAACGAGTAGTTTTCCCAATGAAAACATGTGATGACTTCATAGTCATAAAACGAGTAGTTTTCCCAACGAAAACATGTGATGACGTCATAGTCATAAAATAAGTCGTTTTTCCTTAAAACATTGATAATGTGTACATGGCCATAATATGAAACTGTTTTCCTTGAAAACATTGATAAAAACATTTCCACGTAAACGAATGGCAAAACCATTGGTGTATAAGTGATTGGCAGATCCATCTGCACGAAAACGTTTCAATGAATATGATAAACAAAACAAGTAATGTTGACCCATTTGTAGACTAGCTAGGAATACAAATAATATGTACATACATGAGGCATAACCAAACCATGACACAGGTGTTTTGCCCCTCGCTCATACCTCACGAGCAATGTTTGAACACTATGCGGTCATTTGGCCAGAGGGACCCATGGTTAGCGCGACTAACCATGACCGGGGGTGTCAATCCCAATAGTACTATCCATAGAATCTCAGGCTATCCTTAGCTAATGGTTATAAAATATGATGGTCAGGGGGCTTTACGAGCTCCAAACGTGTTCACTCATGCAAACATAAAGGTCGGGTCTTGTTTTCTTATTACCATATGAAAATGTTTATAAGTATGTGTTCCATGTTTTCTAAGATGTATCAAGTAATGATGTTTCGTGTTTTCAAACGTGTTATGGAAGTATGTTTCTCCCCCGATGTTTCTAAAACATTAAAAGTTAAAAGGGGACAGTGAACTCACCTCAAGTCCAGCAAATGCGATCACAAGCTCAACTGACAACAAGTGAGCGCAACGATCCTAAACGGTTCCTATTGTTCAAACAAGTGTTGTCAATATCAACAACAATATAACTAGGATCGTGCCCTAACATTATGGTTTCAAATCTAAACCCAACCCATGTTGAGGACATCTAAGTTGTAGAAATCAAATTCTTTATTTTTAACGAAAATTGGGCAGAGTCCCGTTTGTTTTTGGCTAAACCCGACAATATCCAATTGTCCAATTACAACACCAACTTACACCAATAATCCAATAAACCACACTTTAGATCCTAATACTAAAGTCATACTTCAATTCGACAATTATTTGATAAATATATAAAAACTATATCATTATAATACAATTTAACGTGCCCGAAAAACGTTCTCAAAAGACGTCCCCGACAAAATTTATAGGTCCCGTGCTACTACCTGATAATAGATATATAAGTGTTTCGGGTCATACCTTAGCCTACAAGCCGTTCTAAGCGGTTTTGTACGAAAAGCTGAGCACGACGCGAGAAGAAACTTGTTTCGCTCATAACTTGATCATACGAACTCCGACTGAGGTGATTCAAGCGGCCATGAACTCGTCTCGCCAAGCCCCACCAGCGCCGCCGGTCTCCGCCGCCGGCCGCCGCCGCCGCAGTCGCCGGAAAACCGGACAGTGGCCGGATTTGGTGGTTTTGGCCGGAAAGCTTCACTTTTTCGACCCAAACTTCTTCGTATGCGTAGATCGGACCTTTAGGAACCCTTTTCTAGCAAAAGCCCCATTTTTCGAGGTCGCCGGAAAAGTGTTTTTGGCCGGAATCTCCACCACCGTCGCGATCTAGTGCAAACCACCACCACCATCGGACTCAGGACGTCGAGATCTATCAGATGAGATGGTGCACTTGCCGCCACTCGCCGGTCCGCTGTGATCCGCCGCTGTGCGCCGCCGCCTCCTGATGCTGTCGCTGCGCCACCGTGCGCCGCTGCTCTCCGCCGTTGTTCTTCCGTTCATGCTCGCCGGAGGAGGCCGCCGAAAGGTGGCCGACCCCCCCTTCCTTTCTCTCGTTCTCTTTCTGATCACACACACACAAGTGTGTGTGTTTGTTGTGCAAATGAGGAAAAAGATGAGAAGATTTTATATATATATCTAGCGTTTTAAGTGGGTAGGCTACCTACCAGTAACGCGTGTCAAACCCAAAATATCGTCATGCATTTAGTTCCCGATTAATATTTGTCGTTCATAATATAAATATTAATACTAAAATAAATATTCAAATAATTTATTTTGTTAGCTTATTACCGGAGAATATTCGAGTCGGTATGAGCTGACAACGCGTGTGTGAGTCTGTTCGTCGGATTTATCGTTTCACTCTCCGGTTATTAATAACATTTTTATTATAAACAAATATTTATAATATTTGTCGTATCGGTAATAACCGTACCGCTATCGTTAGTTTTACGAGGATCTAACGTGGTTTAACATTCGTATACCCGTACTACACGTGTATTTATCCGAACAGTCTTTTCAAATGAATATTAATACTTAATATCAATAATTCATTAATTCATTTAATCGTTCTGTCGAATACCCGGTAAAAACCGTTGTTTAACACGTTTAACGTTTAGAATTTCTGAACCGCGTACGTTCTTATATCTTTTCTTAAATTCTCAGAATCGCGTAACGAGTCATTAAATGAAATCGTGTGACTAATATGATATTCGGATTGTGTAAATTTGGATTTCTAACGGGCTTGGATCCTTACCGGGCCTCAAATGGACTTGACTTCCTATTGGGCCTTATTGGGCCTAGTTGGGTTTTAGCCCAACAACTGGGTTTTGGATTCTGAAATTTTGCAGGTGTCACACCAGCAGTGCCACTGCCTCCTACACCTCCTCCGCTACCACTACCATTTCCTCGTACTGCTCCAAGGCGGCGGCTACACGTTGTGATATGAGTTGCTCAACTTCTGCAGAAATCGTCGTGTTGTTTTCACCAGTAGTGTCACGCGGTGTCCTTCTTTTGGGTGCCATGGGTCTGAAGTCGAAATGGGGTTAGTGTGTGACGATGTTCAGTGTCTACGATATCCGTACAATATGATGATAAGTTATGACATGCATATGCAATGAAAAACGTCTCAGTGAGTCATTTAAATTATAGACTAGGTTCGATTTTTAGACTCCTAGTTCGCTATAATCAATTGGCTCTGATACCAATCTGTCACACCCCGCCAAGGCGGAAACGCGAGTCGCGACGTTCATGGTTTTTCAAAACATATAATTATTGCAAACGCATACATAGAACTGGATACATAAATTAAATTTAAGGTTTTACAGCCCAAAATAGTATTTGAAGTTACAAAATATTAAGATTTTGCAAATATGACCCGAACATTATGGGTTATATAAGAAAAATCTTCAAAAGTTGTATCCACCGTGTATGCATGAACCCTACGTAGTGTTACTCTTGTTGCCGCGATTAATTTCCTGAAAAACATACTTGAAAATGTCAACACTAGGTTGGTGAGTTCACAGGTTTTATATGTGAATACAATGAGCAAACCAATTGCATGAAAATGATTTTTACGTATATGATAAACAAAACAAGTAATGTTTGACCCATTTGTAAACTAGCTAGGAATACAAATAATATGTACATACATGAGGCATAACCAAACCAAGACCAGGTGTTTTGCCCCTCACTCGTACCTCACGAGCAATATTAGAACACTATGCAGTCATTTGGCCAGAGAGACCCATGGTTAGCGCGACTAACCATGTCCGGGGGTGTCAGACCCAATAGTAGTATCCATAGAATCTCAGACTAATCTATAGCTAATGGTTATAAATATGATGATCAGGGGACTTTACGAGCTCCAAATGTGTTCACTCATGCATACATAAAGGTCGGGTCTTGTTTTCTTGTTATCATATAAAAAAAAATAGTTGTAAGTATGTTCTTCCCCCAAATAGTACAAAACAGTAAAAAGGGGCCGTGAAACTCACATTGAGTTTGTGTATGCTTGTAACGATATTTGTCCTAGTCAACTTGACTATTTGTACCCTAGATACCAAAGGGTAAATTGTGTTAAGACCGAACGTCTCATATTGCAAATTGTTCACCGACTTTGTAAATCTGGTTGTGTTTGTTTTTAAAATCTTCTTAGTTGTTCAACACTTGATTTGTAGTAAAAACAGTTCTAAGTTACTGCTAAATGGGACTGATGACCAGGTATCGAAGCTACTTAGTTTCGATTGAACAGGACAGAACAGAACAGAGGTCGAAACTGCCTAGTTTCGATTAAGCAAACTGGGTATCGAAACTATCTAGTTTCGATTGAGTACTAGGTATCGAAACTCCTAGTTTCGATTGAATAATAGCTATGTTTCGATTGAGTAAACAGGTATCGAAACTCCTAGTTTCGATCAAATAGGTATCGAAACTCCTAGTTTCGATCAAACTGGTATCGAAACTCCTAGTTTCGATTGAGAAACAGGTATCGAAACTATAGTTTCGATTACTGCAATTCTGAATGACAGAATCAGTCCTGCATATTTTTATGTTTTAAACTTGAATTCGACACACTTTTCTTGTTATCTTACTTGCGTTTGAATATTTTGTATGTTTTGGCTACGGTTTTTAAAGAAAATAATATAGATAGTATTGAGTTTTTACCTTAAAACAGATATGAAGATGATGAGAGAAAACAGGGAATGATCTTGATTCTTCTGTAAATTTTCCTTTAGAAGCACTTGAAATTCTTCTTAGGACACCGAATTGAGGTGGATTTTCGCTTTAAACCGGACTTCAACTTGGAGAGGATTGGGGAAAATTTGTCGTGAGAAATGAGAATTATGACAGAGATTGTGAGGTTGAGACTGAGGAGGTATGGGTTTTTCTAAATATGAGTGAGATAGGAAGTGGGAGGGATGGTCTCTTCTGAATTTCGGCCGAAAAGTCAAGGAAAGTGGTTTGGGGTTGATAAATCAAATAATTAGGTTTTTAGTGTTAATTAATTAATTTATTAAGGGTATTAATTTTAATTAGAACTTCAATTGGTAATTTAATTTGGTTTAGATTCTCTACGGTATTGTAAGTTTATTAAGTTTATGGCTCGTTAACGAAAGATATTGAAATCTTGGATTGTATAATTCGTCGAGGTGGTTATTCGTAGGTATAGATATCTAAAGTTGACGCTACTAGGTAATATCTTCGAAAGGGTTCGTTAATTTACTTTTACGTATTGATATATATATTTTAGTCTAAAAATGAAATATATTGTCCAACGTAAAGTTCGTGTAATATATATGTCTAAATATTTTTCTTGGTTATTTAATTTAATCACTAACGTTCGCAATTAGTTGGGTTATCCTGGTACGTGAACCGGTAACTCCTAGAATTACCAACTATGAAATGAGACCATGTACGGTTTTTGTCAGACCTTAGTGTCCTAATTTATGCAATTAGATAAATCACGAAAACAAATATAATATAAACTTGTTTACATCGTGTACGGATATTAACCTGAAATGTCGGGTGTCACACATAGTTACCGTAAGATCGAAGAAAAATGCAAGAAAAGTTGTTATCAAAGTGTATCTTAAATGTGATCGTGGTGAGAATACAAGGGAACATCAACAATTAGACGTTTTAATAAAAAAAAACTAAGTGTCTGTTTCAATTGGTGGGAAAATACGAGAAAAGGGTTAATGCTTGGATGTACGGGTGAAACATGCAAAATATATGCATCTACCCGCTCAACATTCGAATGGGTATCCATTTGCAATGAAATTAAATTATCAAGATATGCGTTTTGGTGGAAGACCTATCAAAGCACATGATATTCAACCACGTAACATTATATCAAGAATAAAGACCCGAACCCCAAAAATGTGTCTTCACTCAAAACCGTATACAATGCACGCCAAAAGATATGTAAAGCCAAACAACTTGGAACAACTCCAATGCATATTCTTTTCTCAATCTTGCATTCTAAAGAGTATGTTTGCAAACATCATGAATATAATGGTGTCTTGGATGAGTTATTCTATGTACATAAAAGCTCGTTTATAATGACGCGAGCAATCCCACATGTGTTGATAATAGACACAACTTACAAAACTAACAAATACATGTTACCATTTGTTGAGATTGTTGGTGTAACTCCGGCAAAGAAAACTTTTTTGTTTTTGTTTTGCCTTTATAAATAAAGAAAAGGAGGATAACTTTGTCTCGGTGTTAGAGAAACTAAAAGAGACATTAATTGAATAAGGTCGGTAGACTAGCAAGCATTTAGGAGCATGTGGCAGTCCACTTCCATTTATGTGGTTGTACCTCGTATTGCTGTATGTGTTGGTTTATACACCGATCAGGAGAAGGTTACATGTACTTTTTTATGAGTAAGGTAGCGGAGGATTACCAGGTGCGTAGAGCGTGTTGGCCGCAGATTGGTGATATGCCTTTCCTTTTGAAGGAAAGGGTCACTAATATTAGAGACCCTCTACATAGATATTTACATTGGTTGATTACGACCACCACATTGGGGCATGGTCAGAGCTACGAGTGGGTCACGCAGTGGAACCTGTGTTTACATATATTTCTACTTGCACCTCATAGGTGCAACTTGCCTTGGTTGATGGTTGATTACTTTCCCCACCATGTCACCCCCGAGGCTTGGTGGTGCGATCACTTGTGGCCCTTGCGTCACATGTAACTCTAACTCATTTGGTGTTTTCCAGAGGCCTATTCAGAGCAACATGACGTTGAATTACCCAATTTCACTACTAGGTCGTCAGACTTGTATGTTGAAGGGTATCACAGTACGTATTTATGACCAGGGTCTTTGATTCTCCCTTAACAGGCAGGCCGTTTGGGAGCCACGTACCACAGCAACAGGCCCATGACCACACGGCCCGCACCACCAGCATAACCAGTCTCCACAGGTCCTACGACCCCATCCTGACCAACCGCCACAGCGCTCGCTACAGAAGCCCGCCACAACACCAACTTGCTATTAAATATGTGATGCTTCATCCACTAGTAGAGACTTTGTTACAAAATATTAGTCATCTTCTGAACCGGGTAGCGGACTTGAAGCGCTGGCAGGTTACTCGAGAGCTATGTTGTCAAAGGCGCACGGCGCAATCAAGACACAAAAGGTGAGCCTTGGGCCTAGGCGCAAGGCACTTAAAAAACGATGGCTTTTTTAAGTTAGGCGCACAAAATAATATTACAATTTTTATGGGTTTTAAGCATGTTTTTAAGCTAGGTATCGATATAATATTTATAAGAGTAAATTACAAATTGTGTCATTTAACTATTATTCAAATTGCAAGTATTGTCCTTTGGCTTCATTAATTACACTGTATGTCCTTTGGCTTCATTAATTACACTGTATGTCCTTATTTTGAAACCTTTGCACATTTACATCCTTTTGACTAACTACCATCCAAAACCTTTGTTAACTCTGATCATTTTTGTTATTTTAGCCTTAATTTTTTTTACTCATTTTCTGTCTCAAATACACCCAAATCCTTTCATTACTCTCAGCACCCAGTAAAAAACCGTAATTCATGGGCTGAAGAAGACGATGGCAGCTTGATTTTCATTAGAGTGCACAACCCAAATGGAGTGCACAAAATTGTGAGTATCAGAGTGCATAGCCCAAATGGAGCTTGTTTTCTTGATTTTTTTTATCATCTATCAATTTATTTGTATTTGATTTTTTATTTGTACGCTATATATGAAATTGGATTCAAATATGAACTATCCATCAATAGCGATTTCAAAATTCGATGGGAAAGAGAGCAACGTAAATAGAACAATGGCGAATGTTGAAGATGATGATTTGATTTATACGGAATCAGTGGAAGTTGTACCGAATACATTGGAATTCACAGAGAGCAAGAAACAGTTAACTTACTAGTTATCTTCAGAATGGTGAATTGGTTGAAGATAATTTTGGGGGCAATTACGTTGTCGAATGATAAGTACAGAGTGCGGAGCCCATTTGTGGTGAGCAGCAAGTGAAACACGTTTCATGTTAGTGAGTGAGGTTTTAATTTAGAACATTCTTTTTGTTCAATATAATCCGTCAGCAGGTATCAGAGTGCCCAACTCAAATGGGGCTTTGTTTTTTTATTTTGGATCGTGTTCTTCAGCCTGTTAATTAATTAGGGTTTATTACAGGGGTCGTAGATTGGGGTGGGTTGTATTTGAGAGGGAAAAAAGTAGAGCTAAAAACACGAAAATGCCCCTCATATAAGGGGTACATGACCAGTGTTAACAGAGGTTTTGGATGAGAGTTAGTCAAAATGACGTAAATTATGCAAATGTTTTAAAATAAGGACATACAGTGTAATTAATAAAGTCAAAGGACAATATTTGCAATTTGAATAATAGTTAAAAGACACAATTTGTAATTTACTATACTTATAAATTAGTTTCATATAACAATTTCTAAATATTAATAAATGTCATATCTTAAATATTATTATATAGAAAATCTTTTTCATTAAAAGTTACTGCAACACACATTTACAGAGAAAGTTAGAAAAACTACTGTAGCAAGCTTTGAAACCCACTACAACCCACCACCCCCCATCTCTCCTCTTTATATATGTGAATATGGATGATATCTCCTCCTTCTATCCTCTCTTCTCCCTTTTTAAGATCACACCTTTATATCAAGACCTTTGAAGCCGGAATTTACAAACTTTTGGCCGGAAAGTCGCCGGAAATGGCCTGAACCTCGCCAGAATCGCGCCTGGACAACCACGAGGCGCTTTTCTTGCGATGGGTTGCGCCTAGTGCGCTTTTGACAACATAGCTCAAGAGATTGATCGTGCGACAACTACGGGGATCGATCTTTCTCCTTTACCACCGACCCAACGGTATCGGGTCAGCAACATGATCCAACTCAATAGAATTGGTAGTATGACTACCTTGTGTATTTTTTATCTTTTATGTATAAAAACTAGTTTGTTTATTTAACTTGCTTTGTTTATTGTTTGATTGTTTACTATATGTGCTTGTTCGTATTTAGTTGTTTACTATGTTTGATTGAACTGTTTTATGGTGAAACATGTTCGAAACTTTTAATGGTATAACAATTGCAGGACTAGTATGGAACATAAATAATACCTTTTAGTTTAAAACAAATCAAGTGTTATCCTTTAAAAAAATGTATTCGGGTTATTTCAATGGTTGTGTAAACCAATCTATTATTTATAGTTAAAAGTTGTAAGCATTTTAGGAAATACCACCGACATGTATACTTCGTAACCGTAAGCAATTAGTACATTTTTATCGATATAAATTAACATAAACTTTTTAAAAATAATAAACCGGATCATACGACTTATATAGGTCCATATGAGTCATTGTATAGATGAGATGTATGCATGTAGACACCTTTTTAACTTATGGGATTTTTCCATCTTTGTATCTCCACCCAAGAATTATGTCAAGCAATTGAATTCAATATTTTAGCATATCCTAGGTCTATCATCAAAAGTATGGGATGGTTTTCATATACACCAAATGTGTAGTTCTTACTCGTCATGCCCACGATTTCAGTGCATGAGTGGGTACGAGTCAAGGACGTTGCTTGATTGTTTTGATGCTTGCGTTGGGACATGATTCAGCAACCTACTTGATTAAGTCCCCATGAATGCCGCTAGGTTGTTGAGATCTTTGGACGTCGAGCACAAATCACCAAAACGATAGTGTCCACATGACAATGACTTTTATGTGTTATGTGCTTGTCGTCCAAAGATCTCAACAACTGAAAATAACCTAGTAGGGATTTGTCCCTGCGCCAACATGAGGGGGATGCTGAGAGCTAGAAGGCAAGGGGGTACAAACACCAATCAGCCTTTGTCCTAATTGATACACCAATCAGCCTTTGTCCTAATTGATGTGTGTTTTGTGTTTGACGTCCAAAGCTTGATGTTGATCCTAGATCCTAACTGAAGACAATATTCTTCTCGAAGCTCCGAGAAAAGAATATGTATATGTTTTGGATATGAATTATGCAACTCCATCTGGGATTATATCATGCTTTGTATCTGAAGTATAAAAACACTCAAGAAGAAATGTTGAAGCAGAAGCTAAAAGCACTGATAGAGAAATTCATAAGAACACTTGGTCAAAAGAATAAATGACAAAATCCGATGCTCCCTCTAATCAGGTTTGGATCAAAATATGCATGAACATCTTCTTGAATATTGATTGAGATGGGTGCTTGTGGTCTAATTCATCAACAACTTAAAGAAACAGATGAAGAATCAAGAGATAAACAATTGTGTAGATGAAATCATCACAATTTTATTCATTCATTATACACATACACACGTTTAAGCTCATGCCAATCCTAAGAGCTCATCCTAGGGTTGAAGACTCACAAGAAACACACACTCTACTCTAAGAGCTTAGTCCCTATTTACAGAGACTTGAGGTCTTTATTAGCTGCCTCTAATGAAATAACTCCACTTTGACTTTGTCCAACCTCTCCATGATATAAGTCAATGATTCACTTCTCCGGAATCATTACTAAGAAGTTTGACTTCAGCTTAGACTTTAACTTTAACTGTCACTTCAACTTTGACTTTGATAATTGACTTTGACTTTCTGGAGTTTACATTGACTTTGACCAAGCATGCAAACTTCTTCTAGTATCAACGATGCCTTGAAATTATCTAAAAGTGATCTTCTATACCAAATAAACTATGACAAGTTAGATTTGTTACACATTAGTCTCAAATAAACCCAACAACAAACGATAGAGAAAAGAAGGAATCTCATGAAAAATGTCTTCGGGGAGATAGAGAAAGAATGAAAGAATTTATGAAATCAAAAGGTGTTGATGTTAAGAGGCTTAGAAGAATGAAATTTGAAGTTGAAAACTTACTGGTAAGGACATGCGAAATTTCTTATTTTTATACAAGTCTAATTGCTTTATCCAAATGAGCCAGTCTTCTAAAGAAAAATAGTGACTTCAGCCCTTCTCTTCCGAGACAATGGTAGATAGAATTATTGTATAGTATGAAAGACACAAATGTTTAAGAAGCGCTCTTCTTTTTCCCTCTTCGAATGTATCAGCGTGACTGCCACCCCAAAAGAAGCGACGAACATAGGTCAATGTTGTGAATGCCAAGTAGAGTGAATCGGTCCCTAAATATGCTTGTCTCGCTGGGATGGGACTCACTCAAAAGTAATTGCTAAATAAAGTCATAGCCTATAGCTTGAATGACAGCACCAACTTCCTATCCTTGACTTCTCCTAGTAGCGGTATGATATAGTAGAGTGCGTGCTCTCCCTCTCGTATAGTGACACTGAGAACAGAAGGAAGGAAGAAAGCTTGTCTTTACAGATGTTAGAAGCTCTGAAAGCAATCCATGTTTGGGTGAAGTTCCAAAACAAACCCATCGTTTGATAGATGAGGGACTTAGTGCTGTAGTTAGTGGGGTGGAATGATATGGTGGTTTCAAAAGGGCACATCCTTAACTTGAAGTTTTACCATTTGCTTGATACACCAACTTCTAAAGAAAAGAAATGAAAGCCTGCTGTACCAAGAAATTAAAGCCTACATCATTAATGAAATCGATATCAGTGCAACAATCACAACCTTCACCATCAACTTCAGAACATCAAGCACAACCTTCCACACTCACTTCTTCAAAACCTATTAAAGACAAGGCTTAAGAGATATGCAAAGCGTGTTTCTGATAATCCAAATCCCAACTAGCAAAAAGTACCAGAGCCAACCCCTGGGGATATAAAGACAGATGCAGAGATTATCTCATTGAAGTATTATCCTGAAATGAGATGTGATGTTCAAGAGGAAAGAAAACATCATAACATTTTGTTGGAGTGTAACTGAAGTTTTTTTATCTGCCCAAGTATTTGGTCTGAAGACTAGCTGAAATGTTCAAACCTAAAGTAGTTCAACAATTGCATCTTGAACCCCTTACTAGATATGATCCTATTATTAATTGGGAATATAATTAGTTGTCAAAGGGTTACCTCATGACTTGAAGATCCTTGTATTCAAAAGGTGCTGTTTTGAAAGTCTCTAAACTGGACATTGAAAACCTATTACCTTTGAAATTGAAAAATCCAACTAAAGATGGTGAAGCTTGGAAACCGAAAGGATCATCAATCGCATGAAAAATATCAACAAAGGTACTTAGTTTTGGTAGCATGTGTCTAGGGGAGATTGTAAGGATAATTGAGCCTGGTGTTTACAAAAGATAATTAAGTTACTTTGATACCAATAAACTAACTTAGTTTTGATGTCTAAGAACAAATTCACTACCGTCCAATATGTTTTGCTACGAAGAAGAATTTTGCTACCTATGTACAAAGTTGATGTTGTCTAACAACTTTCACTGTCAATTGGTAGTTCTCCACCAAAGCACATTTTGTCTACCGATGATCAGTTGGTGTCGAAGTAAGAGTGGTATAATATATGCACCCAATCAAGATTCAAGTGAATATACTTGGTAATTATCAAGAATCCTGTTAGTAACTTTTGTAATTATCAATATGAGGGTTTGCTAATTAATTGCTTTATTTATGCGTTTTAAAGTTTTTTAACAAAGATTTTCTGCTGTAGTTGGTCTTAATGGCAGTGGGAAGAACAATGTGATTGATGCTATGCTATTCATATTTGGAAATCGAACAAAGCAGGTAGTCTAATTATCCTCCTTATTGAAAAACAAACTAAAAGGAATAGTAAATATTTTTTTAATTTTTGTTTTGACCCTCATACTTTGTATAATATACGTTTTTAACCCGTTTCATTTTCCTTTGTATTTTTCACCCTCATACTTTGTATAATATACGTTTTTAACCCATTTCATTTACTTTGTATAATATACGTTTTTAACCAGTTTCATTTTCTAAATGATATTGGTATTATCGGAGAAACGTGTACGTTTCGACGCGTCGCCGTAACGCAGGGTGGTTCGAGTTACAATACGTTTCGACGCCGCCGCAAGGCGAGACGGGTAAATCCCCTAGTTATATATGAATTATTGTTTGCTAAATAATTTTAGGGTGAGGTCGAGCTTCACTTACGTAACAAAAAGAGCATAATCCCCATGATGAAGTTTTATTGAATGCTTAGAGTATATAATTCTTCAAAAGTATTATGGTGGACGGTCTTCATAGACGAACAATATTAGATATGTTGTTTTATTACACTAAAAAAATTGAAATTTGTTTTGTCTCTCTATTATTCAATGAAAAATAACACACACACACACAATTAAACCCAAACTCAATTTATTCAAAGTGATCTTAAACAAACGAACCAATAGTTCGGAATATTATAGTTAATCAAAAACTGATTGTATGGTCATAAAATATATGGTTATTTTCCGCCACCACCGTCGTCGCCTTCTTCTTCTTCTTCTTTAACATTACCGAACCCATCACACACACTCTTGAACATCTTTCTTGCCGCCTCAACTTTACCTTTACGAAACGAAAACCGGCACCCTTGCCACCGTCACTCTCATCGCCGTCACCACCAAATTTGGGAATGTTAAGAATACAGAGTGGAATTAGGTTGCTAGTTTTCGGTTTCGTAAAGGTAAAGTTGAGGCGGCAAGAAAGATGTTCAAGAGTGTGTGTGATGGGTTCGGTAATGTTAAAGAAGAAGAAGAAGGCGGTGGTGGCGGCAAATAACCATATATTCTATGATCATACGATCAATTTTTGATTAACTATAATATTGCGCGCTATTGATTCGTTTGTTTAAGATCAATTTGAATAAAGTGAGTTTTGTTTTGTGTGTTATCTTTTTATTGAAGAAAAGGCAGACTTGAAAATTTTCAAATTTTTTAGTGTAATAAAACAACATATCTGATATTGTTCGTCTATGAAGACCGTCCACCATAATACTTTTTTAGAATTATATATTCCAAGCATTCAATAAAACTTTCATCATGAGGACCATGCTCTTTTTGTTACGTAAGTAAAATTTGCTCGACCTTACCCAAAAATGGTTCATCAAACAATCAAACATATATAATTAGACCGGTACGTGCTTTGTTCACTTTCCAAATATGAACAACATAGCATCAATCACATTGTTCTTCCCACTGCCAATAAGACGCATGAATAAAACTTTAAAACGCATGAATAAAGCAACTAATCAGAAAACCCTCATATTGATAATTATCAAGAATATGCTTTGTAATTACCATGAATAAAAAACTCTTGGTAATAGAGCTCATATATGTAGTTGTACTCAATTCAGTATTGTAACTTTTGTAACTCCTGTAATCCTTGCATTATAATCGTTGAGATCAATACGATTTGAGCTTGAAAGTGAATTATTCGTTATTCCTTTTGCTGTTATACGGTTCTATTGAATTCATTGTGAGAATTGTGTTTTTGGTTAAGATTGTGTCCGCCAATCTTAGCTGATTCGGAACCATCTAGTGTGTGTGTAACCCGATCTTACACTGATTATCTATCATGGTTGGGATTGACGTCGTGTCACTAGATTTAAAATCGAACTGGGGTTTAGAGAATATCAAGGGAGAGGTAAAAAGAATCAAGGGACCAAGGTTCTTGAGTTTGATTCCTCCATGTTCTCAGTATGAGATGGGAGCGGAGGCTACTTCCCGTCAGTGTTGTGGTGGGTAGGGGATGAAGAGAAGGATAATTTGGGTTTTCATTTGTATTTTTTATAATAAGTGTAGTGTTTCACATATAAAATTAACAGGACTTTTAACGTGTGTTAGTGTGAACGATCAAACGTCTTACTCATGAGTGTGAACACCGGTACAGAACATGAACATCAACAAAAATCCATGCAATTAGTTCTGAACTTCAATATATATATATAGCTAGAAACAATTGTTGCCAAATAATCTTAACGTTGGTACAACTTGTTGTTGGGTATTTTACAGTGGTGATATGTTAGATTAGTTATCAAAAACGGTTGATAAATAACTGTATATTAATAATAATTATTAAGTAATTATTAATACACAGCGGAACCAAACCGATTCAACACAAAATAAAAAACCTGACAGGATCTGGGTTACGAAAACATACGAATAGACTAACTACCAATGAGATAGATATACCTCGGTTAATGATTAACCGGTTGAGACACCAAGGTACAATGAACGATGCTAGATCATGAACCGAACGCGAGACACGGGAAGCGCCGGATGAAAACGCAGCGGCGGGGCTGGATGGGGCTGCTGGAGCGCGCAGGTTGCGGGGGTCAACGCCTTGGCGGGCGGTGACGACGGGCGGAGTTCAGGTGATTGCCGGAAAACGCAAGGAAAGGAGCTCTCCTTTCTTGGTGCTGTGAATCACAAAAGGGAACACCAAATAGCCCTTGCCGCTGTCTATGGGATTGTAAAAGAATTGATATTCTATTTATATAAAAAATCCTTAATCCCTTATTATAACCTTTACCACACCCAAAACCCAATAGTTAATAAAAAGGCCGAACCCATTTAATTAATTTAATAAAAAAATTAAAACAACAAATATATATTATTATTTATAAAACTGTATAAATAATAAATCCAGTGAAACGAATATATATAATAGAAATCGTCTCGCTAACAGTTCCTAATTACCAGTTAAACGGGTTAAGTGAATTTAATGTTCGTTGCAATAGGTGCAACTTTTACGGGTCACAACTCAGTTAGTAGCGTTAAATTAACCGTGACCGAACATATATTTCCAACACTTGTTTCATTAAAAAAGTGTAACTTTTTGAAAAGGAGTTTTTAAAAAAATGTTTGGATTAGCTTTTATGGTGGGAAAAGTCAATAAGTCTAAAAATTATTTTTTAAAAAGTGTTTGGCTTAGGTTATTCACGTAAAATGACCAACAAGGATATTTTTATATTTTATATATGTATTTGTTAGAAATTGTTAGGGATAGATTGGTAATATTTTATTACAAAAGCTAAAAGCCATTTGAAAAGCCAGAAATTTGTGACTTCTTAAAAAACAACTTTTTAGCTTTATCAAAAAGTTAAAACAAAAAGTGCTTTTATTGGCTTAAGTCAATAAACAGTTTTCCAACGCAATCCCGAACACCCTCTAACCTGCTCTTGAAAGCAATTCGTCACCATTGCATAAGAAACTACAAACAAGATATTTTTTGTTTCATTCATGGCTCCCAAATAATTATCTTCTCGTCCAACGGAGATTTCACACAGCAAGTCTTCCATTCATTTAATTCCAGCCTAGGAAATTATGTTTGGGGAAAATTAGCTACAAACGGAATCAATATAAATTACAACCAAGAACCTTACTCGTTGGCATCCATCAATGCAAAATATGGCACATTTTCCCCCTTCAATTATCTTTATTGCAACATGTATAGTTTTCTGTACCCTAAGTGCTGCAGGTTCTTCAAATGAAGCTAATGCTCTCCTAAAATGGAAAGCAACCCTCCATAGCCAAAATTCCAACACCCATCTACCTTCTTGGACACATGATCTTAATCTCAATTTTTCCTCTCAAAAACCTGTTTCCCCATGCAACTGGTATGGAGTTTCATGTAATGAAAATAGCAGCATAATCAGATTGAACCTTTCCTCATCCGGTTTAAACGGTACGCTTGATCACTTCTCCT
Source organism: Smallanthus sonchifolius (assembly GCA_023525975.1). Lineage (NCBI taxonomy): Eukaryota > Viridiplantae > Streptophyta > Magnoliopsida > Asterales > Asteraceae > Smallanthus > Smallanthus sonchifolius. Next base: position 62,068,403 of record CM042035.1, on the reverse strand, counting down.
TCTCATCGTTCCCGAATCTTGCCTATTTAGATCTTACTATAAACAATTTTTCTGGGATCATCCCATCTGAAATCAGTCAACTATCAAAACTTGTTTTTCTTGATCTCTCCTCTAATCAGTTGACCGGAATAATCCCACAAGAGATTGGTCAACTGAGAAATCTTGCCACCCTTTATTTGGCCCAAAATCAGTTGAATGGTTCAATTCCCCAAAGCATATGTCAATTGACTTTCCTTTCTGGGCTTGGGTTAGATAAAAACAATCTTCACGGTTTGATTCCCACTTGTTTGGGCCAGTTATCGTATTTGAATAACGTTTATTTGAATCGTAACAATATTTCTGGTTCAATTCCTCATGAGTTGGGAAATCTTTATCATCTAGAAGTGCTTTATATGAACAGCAACTATCTAACTGGATCTATCCCAGAAACTTTGGTTAATCTGAAAAATCTATCCGTCTTAAGTCTATACGAGAATAAATTGAATGGATCAATCCCCAGAGAAATAGGTAACATGACTTCACTCAAGTTTATAGAACTACAACAGAATCATCTCAGTGGTTCGATTCCTTCATCTCTAGGTGAACTTAAATCCCTTTACGTTCTTGGTCTACACTCTAATCAACTTTCGGGTCCCATCCCGCAAGAATTGGGAAACATGACATCCCTTTCTAATATGCAATTAGCAGGCAATCAACTCAATGGTTCCATTCCAAGTTCATTTGGTAATCTACAAAACCTAGAAATATTGTCTCTTACTGACAATGATCTTTCTGGTTCTATACCACATGAATTAGTAGAGCTTAACCTTGTTGAAATTCAAATAACCAACAACCGTTTTTCGGGTAATTTGCCTGGTGAAATCTGCAATGGAAGGAAGCTTGAATATCTTCGTGTTGGTAATAATAAACTAACAGGTCCAATTCCGAAAAGCTTGTACAACTGCTCGACCTTGATCCGAGTACGTTTGGATGGAAACCAGATTACCGGAGATGTTTCTGGGAGCTTTGGTGTCTATCCTCACCTCAATTACATCAGTCTCAATGATAACCAGGTTTATGGGGAGATCTCTGATAGCTGGAGTAAGTGCACAAACTTAGCCACTATACAGATGGGAGGGAATCGAATCCGGGGTAACATACCTCCTTCCCTTGGAAACTCAATTCAGTTAGAAATTCTTAATCTTTCTTTTAATGAATTGATTGGAGAGATACCTAAAGAATTTGGAAGAATGACTCGCATGGGGAAGCTTTTTTTAAACAATAATGGACTTTCTGGTGTCGTCCCACAAGATCTAGGATTGCTAGTTGAACTCTCCTATCTTGATCTGTCCATGAATAAGTTGAAGGGGTCCATTCCATCTTCCATTGGGGAGTGCTCAAAACTCTTTTCTCTAAACTTGAGCAACAATGAATTTATTGGTGAAATCCCAGTCCAATTAGGTAGATTGGTTCGCCTTTCCGTTCTTGATTTGAGTCATAATTCACTCAACAAAGAGATACCTTCTGGGCTTTCGAGTATGAGTAGCTTGGAGACGCTAAATCTCTCTCACAACAAACTTTCGGGTTATATTCCTAAGAGTTTCGAATCGATGAATGCATTGTCGAACGTTGATCTTTCTTATAATCACTTACGAGGTCCCCTTCCCAAAAGCAGAGTATTTACAAATCTTTCAACAGAAGCATTGCAAGGGAATGAAGATTTGTGCGGAAATGTTCCTGGATTGAAACAATGTGCATCATCAGAAAGCCATACCCCAAATCGGAAACAAAAACTCGCACTAGTGATTTCTCTTCCACTTCTTGGAGCTCTTCTTCTTGGCGCTCTCATGGGAATATTCGTTTTCTATAGTTGCAGGTCGAAGAGGCTGCCATCAACACAGCTTGAGGACCAACATAAAGATGGAAAAAGTTTCTTCTCCGTTTCAACTTTTAATGGAAGAGAGACATACGAAGAAATCCTAAACCGAACAAAGGAGTTTAACGAAGCATATTGCATTGGAATGGGAGCATGTGGAAGTGTGTACAGAGTGAAGTTGTCATCAGGTGATATAATTGCTGTAAAGAGACTTCACTCATCTTCTGAGGAGATCAATCACACTGATTTCCTAAACGAGATTAGGGCATTGACAAGAATACGACATAGAAACATCGTCAAACTACTTGGCTATTGTTCGCATGCTCAAAACTCATTTTTGATTTATGAGTATCTGGAAGGGGGTAATCTAGCAGATATTTTGTACCATAAAACTGCTGAAAATTTGGATTGGACGAAGAGGGTGAACATTATCAAAGGTGTTGCATACGCATTATCGTATATGCATCATGATTGTTCGCCAGCCATCATTCATCGTGACATATCAAGCAAAAATATTTTGCTTGATTCTGAGTACGAAGCTTGTGTTTCGGATTTTGGTACGTCCAAAATGTTGAACCCAAACTCTTCGAATTGGAGTAACATTGCAGGAACATTTGGATACGTTGCACCAGGTAATTAATTTATTTTCCAATGGTTCGTAATCACAAACTATCATATCATCTCTTCAATTAGAAGGGAATTCATCATGTCAATATTTTTTTGTAGAACTCGCTTACACGATGAAGGTAACGGAAAAGTGTGATGTTTATAGTTTCGGTGTTCTAGTGCTAGAAATCATCAAAGGAGAGCATCCTGGCGATATCATTATATCAATAGAAGAGGCCAAACTTACAGATTTGGTGGATCATCGTCTTCCTGATCCAAGCCCAGAAATCAAAGATGTTCTAACATCATTATTGATTCTTGCGATCAAATGCATTAATTCAAACCCTGAAATAAGGCCTACAATGCATGAAGTTTCGCAAAATTTGCAAGTATTAGTTGCGACATGTATATGAGCGATGATGTTGTGTAGTATGTGTTAGATTATTGTTGATAAAGAGATACTAGAACTTGGTTATCTTTTACTAAATGGCAGAATACTGCTTAAATAGCAAAAATGCATGACAAAAATTTTTGTTTGAACATCAATTTGGATCACTAACAGGCCACTGGCGCACCCGATCATCTTCAAATAACACCACTTTTTCTAGTCTAAAAACTTGTGAAAAGATCATTATTTCATTCCAATGTGTGATGCCTTGTTAAGAAAATAGTTAGCAGACAGATTATTGCAGAAAATTGTTGCTGCTTTGTGTTGTTCCTGAAACAATTCTCTAAACATTTTTCTTAGCCACTACTTCCTATGAGGTTCAGAACAATTTGTGAAAAGATCATTATTTCATTTCAATGTGTGATGCCTTTTAGGGCAATAGACCATGAGACAATACAGGAGAGTTCAAAAGAAAGTACAACAACTTTGACTATACTAATTCAAACAATAATTTAAAATTTAAATGTGATTCCAATGGGAGTATAATCATCCGATATCCTTAATACTGTTGGGTGTTTAGCAGTTTTGATAAATAATTATAGATTAATAATAATTATTTAGTAATTATTAATACGCAGCGGAACATGGAATCTGGGTTATAAAATCATACGAATACGGAATAAATATTTAATCTACCAATGAGATTAATTATATCTTAGTGGTTAACGATTAACCGGTTGAGACACCAAGGTACAACTAGGGGTGTTCAAAACCGGATATCCGAAATTTCGGATATCCGAATTTCGGATATCCGAAAATTTCGGATAGTGAATTTCACTATCCGAATCCGTATCCGAAATTTCGGATATCATATCCATTCGGATAGTGAAACGGATATCCGAAAATATAAAAAAATAAAAAAATATATAAAAAAAATATTTTAAAATTACAAAAACAATTAAAAACCTTAAAAAACATTAGAAAATATACATATAAAAATATATAAATATAATATATCGGGTTTTGATTCAAATTTTCTTATTTTTAAATAATAAAAACAATTAAAAAAAATATATAAATATAATATTTCGGATATTCGGATATCCGAACTATCCGAAATATCCGAAAATCACTATCCGAATCCTAATCCGAAAATTCGGATATCCGAATTTCGGATATCCGAAATTTCGGATATCCGAATTTTCGGATAATTCGGATTCGGATTTTCGGATAATTCGGGTTCGGTTTCGGATTCGGATTTTTTTGAACACCCCTAGGTACAACGAATCGAAGATAGACACGAACCAAAAACGTGGGAACGGGGCGGCGCCGGTCAGCGGCGGCTTGACGCTGCCGGAAGTGCAAAGGCAGGGGCCTTTTTTCTTTTGGCTAGCAGCTTTGGAAAAAGCAAAGTCTTGCTCTTGTTTTGGTGTTAGACCGAAAAAACCAAAAGAAAAAAAAAACCATAGTCTTCTTCCTATGTGGCTAGGGATTTTTGGGTGAAACAAAAAAATAAGATTATCTTATTAAATAAATGTTTAAGTTGAACATTTGTTGCTTTCTTATGACTTCTTACATTGTTTTTCCCGTCTCTCTACTAATAAATACACATATATCTTATTAAATAAGAATATCTGTATAGAGAAAGGTTCTACTACAAAGTGGTTTTTGCCTAAAAAGGATAGGAAGTAAGGAGATTGCGTCACGTGTATAATACTGATTTCATGACCGAGGGTATTTGCGTCAATTATGCGTGCAGAAAACAATACAGTTATATGATCATAACCTGTGCTGGTTTAACATTTACAACTATACTGTTATATCATATAACTGTGTTGATAATAGTAATCAGCACAAATTTCGAGCATGGTTATATTTTTTCTAAAAATCGTCATTTTTTAAAATATAACAATACTATACTCAAATTAAAGATAAAAAAATGCTCGATTTTATGGTGTAATGTATTTAAAAAAATAATAATGTATAAAAAAGTTATATTAGTTTAAAAATTATGGTGGAGTTATTATTAAATGCAAAAGAAAAGTAAAAAAATGTGCAAAAATTCTATTTTACCCCTCTAGTTATTAATTAACATGTAAATCAATCTTAGTCATTAGATGAGTTTGATCAAATGACTACATTACTTGCTACACTTTTTAGGCAAAAGAGACTTTTGTAATTGAACATTCCTATATATATATATATATATATATATATATATATATATATATAGGGAGAAGTTCATTTCAGAACACTTAAATATTGCGAGAACAAGGGGAACAAACCTAAATCGTTTATTTTTTTGATCCATGGTAAAAAATTTTGAAATTTTATATTTGTTACATACAAATATATATGTTTATATGCATAAAAAACCATCAAACTAGTTTTTTCATGTGTTTTTATATATTTAAGAGTTTCATACACATGTCTAGGTTATATGTAGGTAAAAAAAACCTACACATGAATTACACAAGTGTAGGTATGTATATAAACGCAATGTGTTCATATTTTTTGTTTGAATTTCATGAAAAACAAATAAACATTACATTTATATATTTTTCTTATATTTTAAAACCTTTTAACATTGAAAAAGTAAATGATTCGTTTTGTTCTGCGTGTTCTCGTAAAATTTAGTGTTCTGAATTGAACATTCCCCTATATATATATATATATATATATATATATATATATATATATATATATATATATATATATATATATATATATATATATATGCGGTTATCGTACAAAGTGTTTTAACGTACTAAGCGTACGAAGTCACCAAAATGCGACACGTGTTCAGTGGGCGAGGGGTAAATACGTACGCGTTATAATCACGCATGATTTATAATAACACATGACCATAATAACGTAGTCACGCATGTTATAATCATGACCATAATCACGTAATCGCGCAATCACGCATGTTATACACATGACCATAATCACGTAATCACGCATGTTATACACATGACCATAATCACGTAATCAAGCATGGTATACGAACAACACATCGACCTTTTAAAAAAAGGTCATTTTTTTTAATAAAAATATAGCAAAAGTATACTCAAATTAAAAAGAACAAAATGCTCGATTTTATGGTGTAATTTAAAATAAATAATGTCGTATAAAAAGTTATTTTTGTTTTAAAAAAAATGGGGGAACTTATAAAAAGTCAACAAATGTAGGCTATTTCAATATTACACTTTTCGGAATCTTTTCACGCTTATAACAAACGCATTTAATCTTAACCATTGATTTCCTAGATCAACGCTTCAAAATACTTCTTACGCTTCTCACGTAAAAAACACTTTGTATTTAAACAATTCCCTATATATATATATATATATATATATATATATATATATATATATATATATATATATATATATATATATATATATATATGGAAGGATTCAAATACTAATCAACTTTTTATGTGATAATTGTACTAACCACTATAAATTAATCACATTATGTATAAATTATTTTTTTCTTTTAATTGTTAAAATAGTATTTAAATATCTTGAATAGATATTTTGAACGTAAATACGAAAATGACGAGTCTTACGTATACGTACCAAATAATGTTACGTATACGTGACACATAGTGTTTACATATATGTAGCATTATTTGGTATGTATATGTAGCACTATGTTTGAGAGTGGTTATCACATAAATATTGGTTAGCATTTGAGCCTCACCCTATATATATATCTATATATATATATATATATATATATATATATATATATATATATATATATATATAGGGGAAGGTTTCCCTAAGAAGTCTAATTTGCCTAAGAAACCTAAGAAACAATCTCAATCATTCAGTTTGATGATCAATGGTTGAGATTTAAGTGTATGAAATATAAGAGGTGGAGGGGCATTGTAGAAAAACCTACAATTGTTGACTTTTTTAAGTTTTCCCCAAATTTTTTAAATGGTCATAATTTTTTTAGAAGACATTATTTAAAAAAAATTACACCATAAAATCGAGCGTTTTTTTACCATTAATTCAAATATAGTATTGCCATATTAAAAAAAACGACGTTATGCAAAACTGTGCTGTTTTGTAAAACAGCACAGTTTTTTTGTAAAACAGCATAGTTTTTTATGTTGCTTTGTCAAACAACACAGTTTTTTTTGTTGCTTTGTAAGTAAAACAGCACAATTTAAAAAAAATTACACCATAAAATCGAGCGTTTTTTTACATTTAATTCAAGTATAGTATTTCTATATTTAAAAAGAATGACGCTATGCAAAACTGTATTGTTTTGTAAAACATCACAGTTTTTTGTAAAACAACACAGTTTTTTGTGCTGCTTTGTCAAACAACACATTTTTTTTTTTTTTTGTAAGTAAAACAACACAATTTTTTGTGCTGTTTAACCATTGAACAACACAAATAAGTGTGCTACTTCTTAAAACAACACAATTATTTATGTTGTTTTACCATAAAACAGCACCAAACAGCAAACAACACAAATAATTGTGCTGTGCTGTTTTACCATAAAACAACACTATAAACAACATAAGAATAAAATACCAACACATAAATAAACAACTAGCACAAATAACCGTGTTGCTTATTTGTGCTGTTTTATAAACAGCACAAAAATAAACAAGTCAGCACAAAAATAACTAGATAATTGTTGAACATTCACCATGTACATCTGTAATCAATCATAAAGGAATCAAACTTCACATTGAACCAAACAAACTCAACTATAAGTTAATATACACTCACTAGTTTCAAGCAAAACTGATTATTTAATTTCGAAATCTTAACACTTAGGAACCATTTCATAAATTCAGATTAAACACTCTACTCATTGATCAAAAAATCGATTCCATTAGATGCAAAAGTTGCAATAATCACTTTCAAAAATGCACATCCAAAACACCCCTAGTCAACCATGACAATTAAATATCACTTTATAAGCAAATATTCTTCAATTCATGTTCATAAATAATCATAAAAACTGAATCTGACCAAGATTACTAAATTAAAAAGGTGGAAATTAAAAATCTTACATTTCTCCCTTTCCATAAATTTGTTTTATTTCTCTCCGAGTGTGTTCCATAGTTTGATCGACTTGTCACGCGACGTCGACAATATCTGGCGGTTGTCAATAGAGAAGGCGACGGAGAGGACGTCATTGGTGTGCCCGACGAACTGGCGAGCGATGCTTCCGGCGTTGAGGTCATACGGTTTTCTCCGTCCCATGAGCCGGAGAGAGCGAACGGGCCGTCGGAGGAGAGGACGACGTCTTGGACGAAGTGAGAATGGTCGGTGAGGCGGCATTGGGACTTTAAACTATGGTGGTGAGAGGCTGAACAGAGAAGAAGGAGTCTGAACATAGAAGTAGGAGGCTGGGAGAAACCCTAGAAGAACAAGCTGGGAATTTATAGTACGGGGTGAGCTTTTTTTGCCGCCGGTTGGTTAGGTAACAGGGTGAGAAGTTGGGGAGTCATGATCAGAGAGGATCTTGAAGATGAATTGTGTTGGTGGGGTGGAAATGAAGGAGACGAGATTTGAGTAGGTTTGGATAAGAACCGGAGATTATTTTGTTACCAAAATGACCTTTAATATATTTTCAAAGTGTGTCACATGTCATCCTTACATTCCTTCTTAGACTTTTTAGAAAAAACTTACTTCTTATTTGAACCTCCTCCTATATATGTGTATATATATATATATATATATATGGGGAAGTTCAAATAAAAAGTAGGTTTTCGCTAAAAAATCTAAGAAATGACCAAAACGCTTAGAAACGATATCAAACGAACTCCGATTGAGCTCATTTCAGCGACGCTGGAACCGTATCTTCGAACTCTAACATCTTAGCTTTTAGGGTTTAGCTTTTAAGGTTTTGATTTTACTTTTGAATTTTATGGTTTTAGCCTTATGGTTTAACCTTAGGGTTTAGATTTTATGGTTTAGGTTTTTTTGGAGGGTGGGGGTGGGGGGTTTAGGTTTTTGGGGGTGGGTTTAGGTTTTTGGAAGTGGTGGTTTTAGGCTTTTTGAGGTGGGGTTGGAGGGGGGTTTAGGTTTTTGGGGGTGCGGGTGGAGGGGGTTTAGGTTTTTGGGTCTGGATTACAGTTCGATGAGACGGTTCCAACGCCGCTGGAATGAGCTCAATCGTAGTTCGTTTGACCCACTTCTTAGCGTTTCTTAGCGAAAAACCACTTCTTAGTGTAACCTTCCCCTATATATATATATATATATATATATATATATATATATATATATATATATATATAATAGGAAATCAAAATATAACTAATTAAAGAAAAATATTAATTTGTTATACACACACATTTTCACTTGATATATATCGAGATGATCATAAGAGTTTGACAAGTTAGACGATCATAATAGTCTGACAAATTAGGACGTATTTACAAATTTATAAGTTATATCATTTTCAACATACAACCCGTGTAATACACGGGATTTTAACCTAGTTATTCATATATATACACTAGGTTACAACCCATGTATTACAAGGGTTGAATAAAGACAACTTGTTATAACCAGTAGTTTTTATAAAGATTTGTATGCGGGATGTTATCGGTGAAATAGTTATTTTATAAAAATATTTTCTAAAAAGAATAAAAGAAATGTTAAATTTATTAAAATATTTTACGAACAAACATATTTTTTTCAAATAAAAAACTATTTATACAAATAATTATAGAAATCATAATTATTTAATAGGAGAGAAAGAGAGAGAAGGGAAATGATGACCTGTTGAGTTACCCGTGTTAATTGTATATTTTACGAACAAGGGATCGATAAATACAAGATGGTTCTATTCCAGTTGAGATTGGCGGAAACAATCACAACCTTATCAAAGTAAACAAGTAGACGAGAAGAATACTGATAAATGCAATTTGTATTAAGCTTCAAGTGTTACAAGATTACAGAGAAAAATCTTAAGCACAAAAGTTTTTTTACAATGAATCTAAGTACTACTTATATAGTAACTTAGAATCAAGACAGACACTTGATTCTAAGGATTAGATCTAACACAGACCGTTGATCTTGTATTGAAGCTATTCTACATATACAGACAATAATAATAACTACAAAGGTTAACTTTACTCAAATGTCTTCTTAAGCACCATTGCTTGCATGCTTGGAGAAGAGCGTTGTAGTGCTTTATTGTCTGTACCAGTGACTTTCTTTCTGCATGGAGTGTGTCAGTGGTGTAGCCGAAAGTTGTTAGTGGTAATGGTTGCTTTTGCTTTTGCAAGGCTGGTCAGCTACAACGTTTGATCTTCAATGGATGAATAACTATCAGCAGCAAGATTCAACCATCCAAAGTTGCTGATGATTTGCTTATCAGCAGCATCAAGTGTTGATGCTGATGAAAAGCCTATCCGCAGCAGCTCTGGTCTTCAGCAGATAAGGCTATTCGCAGCAGATTTGTTCTTCAGTAGAAGAACAAGTATCCGCTGCAGATAAGCTTATCCGCAGCAGTTTGTTGGTCAGCAGCAAACTCTGAGATCAGCAGTATTTGTACTTAGAGAATTTTGTAGCCATCAGTCTTTTTTTCTACAAACTCCCCCTAGACTGATGCTACCAAAACTCTCTTACTGCTTTTGTTGCTGAAGCTTTTGCACGTGGCTGAAAATTCTTTCAACCTCATATCCTCTCTGGCCCTTGCTGGGATTGTTAAGAGGAAGCTCAGATAGAGTCTTGATGTCTTTGCTGTCCATTTTGAAGATAGCTTTGCTTGAACATCTCATCTTCTGTCCTTTAACATCTGTCAATGTGAATTTATCCTTTTTCAGCATTGTAGGACTAGCTGATGAATGGAGAGTGAGATTGGAGAGGTTTGACATCAAGGATTTCATCTCTGCTGGGGTTGAAGTGATGTTTGATTGCCAGCAGCAGATGTCTCCCACCTTCATTCATGGGCTCATTGACTTCACCCAGCTCCATCATTCTTCTTAGATCAGAATCTGGAAGCTGTAGTACCTCATCAACAGTTGTATAAATTGATATTTTAGCTTCTGTCCTCCCCCTGAAAACTTCAAACCATTGGTCTTGAGAGCTGTATGACCATCTGATTATTTCTCTTGAGTCTTCTAGTTTGGAAGTAGGTTTGTTTTTCTTTTTGGGAGGTTGTTGATGAGTAGGAGCTGGGTGTGAGGATTTGGACTTTGAGGGTGGAGAGGAGGGAGGTCTAGGATGTAGAGTGGAAGGTTGTTGGATTGAGGAAGTGTTGGGTGAGGGAGAAGGCTTGGGTTTCTTTGTTTTCCTTTCTTCTTCTTGAATGATTACCCTTTTCTTGGAGCCTTTCTTGCTCAGTCTCTCTTCCTCATCCTTCTTGACTTTAAGGTAGAGGGCTTGCAGGTTCATGAAGTTCATGGGACCTAGCCTCTTTCCACTCTCTCCTCTAGCCTTAAGGAAGTCAATCATGATCTTCCTTTCTTCATGGGATCTTCGGTTAAAGGCAATGGTCTTCTTGGACTTTTGTTTGGCTTTTTCTTCTTCTTCTTCAGCCTTTTTCTTGTTTGCCAATTTACCCTGCTGACCCATGAAGGCTCTGTAGATTTCTTTATTTGATAGTTTCTCAAGGTAGTCTACATCCTCACCTTGAGAAATCAGAGCCTTTACCCATTCCTCTCTCATTTCTTTGGCTAGTTCAGAATCAGTTATTCTGAACTTAGCCTCTTTCTTCTTCTTCTTCTTCTTCTGTATCTCTTCTTCTTCTTTATCGAATTGTTCCTGCAGTTTAAGAGCAAGAGCTTCATCTTCTTCAATTTGATAAACTGCAGGAATTTTTACTTTCAGATCATCCAGCTGTTTTTCATACAGCTGGATCTGTTGTTCTCTGAGGAGAATGGCTGTGAGTCTGTCTTGTGCTTTCTTTAGTTCAGCCATCTCCTATTCTTCTCTTCTTCTTCTTCTTTCCTCCTTTTCTTTCTTCTCCTTCTCAATTCTTTCTTCATCTTCTTTGGTCATTAGTCCCTTTCCTTTATCTTTGTTGGATGCCTCTGCTTTAGCTTCATGGATCACAACAGTAGGTGTAGTAGATGCTGTTGAGATCTCAGCTTTAGTTTCATTGGCATGTTGGGGAATGAACAAGGGAAGGGAACTTTCTTCATCTTCTTTCCATTCCGTACATGTCACTTCTTTCCATGCTTCTTTCATCTTTTCCTCGTCTCTTCTTTTTGATTCTTCTTCTGTGTTCAGTCTAACTGTTGGAGAAGAGAGAATGGATAGGTCTGAGTTAGATCCAGATTCCTCCTTATAAAGAGAAGCCTTGATGATTTTGATCATTTCTTGACTTTCTAAGGAGTTGACATTGAAGATGAGTGATTTGAGCTCAAAGACTTTGTGCAGGAAAGCTGAACGTAGGAGCAAGATCTCTTTGATGTTGATTGAGGGAGAAGATCCATTGCTCAGGAAGAAGGTGAAGTCATGGGAGTCGGTGCTTATCCATCCTTGCACTTCTACATCCCTGACCATTATGTTGTACAGGAATCTTCTCCAGCAGATAACCTATTCTTTAGTTAAAGTATTAGTCCTGATTATGTCAAGTCTTCTCGGAGCCAGTCTTTGTTCTGCTGCTGATGAAGATTCAGGATAAGCCGCCCTGTTAGCTTCTTTTAGTAGTCTTTCAAACCAGGGCATGTTATCCTCCATTAAGTCATAGAACCTGCTGATTGCAAGTTCTGCTGAGAGATCTGATGAATTGTTGACACATTTTGTCAGATACAGATTGAGAACTTGGAAGGCATTAAGAGAGTTCCAGTTTAGCTCTTCTACTCCACTAAACTCCCATCCAATCCAGAATCTCTCAGCTATTTCATCATACCCCCAAGCTAGAATGGAGTCAAATTCTAGCTTCTTTGAAGTTAGGAAGAGTTAGGGGGTAGATGAGTGACTTATTATGGCTGCAGCTTCAGGAAGAAGGCTGAATGATGGAGGTGTGTCTTCATGGAGAGTTTCTTCTAGTAGCACCTCATCAACAACTAACTTCCAATCCTCAGTGACATCTTCCTCTTCATTTACTGAGTCTGGCAAGTCATGGATTTGAACAAAAGCAGGTTTGTATAGGGAACTTTGAAACACAACTTGCTCTTGTATCCATTCTTCGAGGCTGTCAGCATCGTCTTCCTTGGTAACCACCTCCCCCTTTTTGGTTGCATCAGTGAAAAGGGATATATCTGTTTGAGTTCCCACTGAAACAAGAGATGGAGTAGGCACAGTGGGGCATTGATGGGCTTCATGCATAGAGACTTGGTGTCTTAGTTTGGACACTTCAGCCTCTAGCATTGCCACCCTGGCCGTCAATTCCAAGTTATGAAGTTTCAGTCTGTCCTCATCCACAGTTGTGGAATCCTTGGAGCTAGATGGGGTCTTAGGCCTAGCCTCTGCATCCCCATCACCCTGGTTTTCTTGGCGCCTGGGATTCCTCTCAATGAATAGTGTTTCACAGGAAACATCCTCACTGGGAGTTGTCGTGGTTAGGGTCTTAGCTATGTTATCACTGTCCTCCTGGACAGTTGATGTACCAGGAGTAGTGATAGCCCTTTCCACATTCACTCTATCAATACTACCAGAGTGAACCATCTTGGGTGATGAACCTGGGTTGGGTGCACCAGCAGCCAAATCAATCAATACCTCCGATATAGTGGTTGTTGGAGAAGGTATATCATCTTGACCAGGTGCCTCTGCACTTAGGTTCAGAGAAGAGAAATAATGGAATGGCTTAGGGGGTTGCTCTATGGATCTGGGATGTGATCCTGATCCTAATAGAGAGGCTTCCAAGGAAGTCTCTCTAGTGTTGTGGCTATCCCTTTTGGTATTCTCATCATAATGTTGGGATTCTGAATGAGGGCTTAGAGGTTGGGTTTGGGCCTTTGAGACAAGAAGAGAAGGAGTCTTCTTGCTCCTTTTTCTGGTGTATGTCGTTGCAACTGGGGCCCTTTGTTCCAATTGAACGATAACATCCAAAACAGATGTAAGTACTTTTTGTACCTGTGCATCCTTAGTAGTATGCACAGGGGTTCGAATGGTGGAAGCAGATTGTTGTTCAGGATGTGATGTGGAGGGTGTGGGATCAGTATCAGCTGGGATTGCTGAACTGTCACCCGGGGTACTTTGTATGTTCAGCATTGTAGATAACAATAGAACATTGACTCCTGAGAACTTTTTGGAAACATTTCTTATACTTTGAAAAATATTATTTTTATGTCCCAACATGATGTAGATTCTTGTAGGTTTTGAAAGTTCTTTTAGTTCCTGGTTGAAAACCTCCTGTAAGAATCTTGGGTACATAAAAAATTGTTGCTTTGCACCCTCTTGAAGGTTATATCTCAAACCCTCAAAGATGAGGTGTGCAAAGTTGAAACCTAGGCCAGTAATCATACCATGGAAAGCAGAGGCAAGTGCGGAGCTCACTTGATGCCATTCACTTCTCTTCTGAGATATGCATTGGAGAAGAGTGTGGCAGAGATACTTCCATGGAGGGCCCATAAGCACCTTCTCTATTGTATACTCATTTTGATTTCCAGTGTACCCTATGGATACAAAGGTCCTCATGTACTCATCCTTTGAGTATGAGATGGCTGCTCCCTCATCTTGAAGCTTAAGATGTCTTCGGAGGGTAGCTTCAGAGATGATGATGTCCTTGCCGTCTACCTTGGCTTTTATTTGGGGAATCCCCTGTTCGGTAGAGTAGACGGCGGTATTCCAGAAATCCTCCATATGAGGGATATATATGGTAGGGTTGGTTGTGAGGGCAAAATGGATCTTTGATCGGCATAGTAAGTCGATCATATCATCGAATCCTTAGGATTTCTTTCACTTGGTTAAGTATGCTGTAAGGTTGTGGTACGGGGAGAACTTGTCGTCAGGGTTATTGATGTCTGCAATTGTTGTTTGATTTCGGAGGGAAGGTTTGAAGGTTTAAGAATATGGAAGGCTTTGAATGTTTTAAGGATGGAAAGCTTTGAATGTGGTAGGGACTTGAGAGAAAGTGAATGTGAAGAGGTGGTAAGGAAATTTGATTTGTTCTTATAACGGCTGAGGATGGAAAAAGCAAAATGACTTGTACAGTACAACCTCATTTACCTTTTACTGTTACAGCTGTAATACACCGAGGCAGTCATGGTAAAGACTGACGTTAATTTTTACAGCGGTTAAAAGTTAATTTGGACTTAAATTTACCCATCAGCAGCAAAATTGGTTGCTGTGGATGAATAAGCCTGTCCGCTGCAAGCTTGGTTACTGCGGAAGGTTAAATCTGTCAGCAACGAACTCAATTGCTGCTGATGGATTCAATGATCTGCAGCAAGAATGTCGCTGCTGACAGCCTTAAAGCTATCCGTAGGAAAATTTGTTCCTGCTGATAATTTAAAGCAGTCGGTGGCAAATCCTTTGTTGCTGAAGATTAAACATGTCAGCAGCTGAAGGACAAAAATGCTGCTGACTTATAACTTTTATTTACAACAAAAGACAAAACACATTTTAAAATAGAATTTTTACAGATAGATTTTAATCAAATTTCATCATACCAATGGATTCAACTAAATATCTAAATCTAGCTTCATCAAAAGGTTTTGTAAACAAATCAGCATATTGCTCATTTGTATGAACTTTGGTTAAAATAATCCTCTTTTTCTCAGCTTGATCTCTTATGAAATGATACCTGATGTCAATGTGCTTTGTCTTGGAGTGCTGCACTGGATTGTTTGTGATTGATATAGCACTCATGTTGTCAATGTGAATTGGAGTTGCCATGAAAGTCATCCCATAATCCAGCATTTGATTTTGTATCCAGATGACTTGTGCACAGCAACTTGAAGCTGCAATGTATTCTGCTTCAGCAGTAGAAGTTGAAACACATGTTTGCTTTTTGCACTGCCATGAAATCAGTTTTCCTCCCAGAAACTGACATCCCCCTGATGTGGACTTTTTGTCCAACTTGCATCCCCGTAATCACTGTCAGTGTATGCATACAGATTGAACTTGTCATCTTTAGAGTACCAAAGCCCAAGTCTTGAGGCTCCTTTTAGGTATCTAATAATTCTCTTGACAGCTTGAAGATGTGAAACCTTTGGAGCTGCTTGAAATCTTGCACAGAGACATACTGCAAACATGATATCTGGCCTTGAGGCAGTGAGATACATGAGAGACCCTATCATTGCACGGTACTAATGTTGATCAGTGTCTTGGCCATCTTTGTCTGGAGTCAACTGATGGTGCACTTGCATAGGGGTTCTTGCAGCAGAGCAGTCTGCCATCTTGAATATTTCCAAAATTCTTTTTACATATTTGGATTGGCTGATGAAGATTCCATTTGGTATGTGTTTGACTTGTAGACCCAAGAAGAAATTTAGTTCACCCATTGAACTCATTTCAAACTTTGAGTGCATCAGAATCTCAAAGTCTTTGCACAGCTTTTTCTTTGTTGATCCAAAGATGATATCATCAACATAGATTTGAACTAGTAAGATTTCTCCCCCTTCATCTTTGATAAACAAGGTCTGGTCAATAGCACCCCTTCTAAAGTTGTTGCTTAGTAGATATCCTGACAAAGTTTCATACCAGGCTCTTGGTGCTTGATGTAAGCCATACAGAGCTTTGTCTAGTTTAAACACTTGAGTAGGATGTGCAGGACCTACAAATCCTGGAGGCTATTTAACGTATACTTCCTCACCAATCTTTCCAAACAGAAAGGCACTCTTTACATCCATTTGATAGACAGTGAAATTCTTGGATGCAGCATATGCCAGGAAGATTCTGATGGCCTCCAGCCTGGCAACAGGAGCAAAGACTTCATCATAGTCAATTCCTTCTTCCTGAGTGTATCCTTGAGCTACAACTCTGGCTTTGTTTTTTTTACTACAATGCCTCTCTCATCTTGCTTGTTCCTGAAAACCTATCGTGTGCTAATAGCATATTGACCTGGTGGAAGATCAACAAGTTTCCAGACATCCTACCTCTTGAATTGCAGTAACTCTTCCTGCATTGCCTCAATCCAGCTGCTGTGTTTGAGTGCCTCATCTATCTTCTTGGGTTCCACCTGAGATAGAAAACATGAAAACAAGCATATATTGGCCTCCTGAGATTTGCTTCTTATAAGAACTCCTTGGTAGACTTGGCCAATAATATTTTCTTGAGGAAGTTCTTTGTGGATCCTCTGTGCTGGTACCACCTCCAGTTGTATCCCTTTTCCCATATTGCTTTGATTTTGATCTAGGGTCTTTTCATTCATGGTGGAAGTGTCTTCAATATCAGCAGCCACATCAATATTTTCAGCAATAGCATCAACAGTATCTACATCATTTATCGAAGAGTCGTCATCTAAATTTTCAGTTTCAGACATGCTGCTGCTGGTGACATTGGAGAGTCTTGTTTCGGCTTCGCTTGCTTCAATTTCTTCCACAACTGATGGAGGATCAATGAATGGTCTTCGCAGACGGATAGAAGATTTGGGAAAATCCAGTCTATAGTCAGTGGATGAAGTGGAGGCAGGTGTTTGTGTAGAGTTAGACTCCATATTTGAGAAGGTGAGAGGCTCAAATATTTGGGAGGAGGAGTCTATGTCAAAGAGCCAGTTTGGGCCTTTTCCCTGCTCACAGACGATGTGTTCTCTACATTCCACATTTGTTGATTCTTCCACAATTCTTGTTCTTGAATTGAATACTCTGTAGGCCTTTGATTGAGAGGAATAGCCTACAAAATATCCTTCATCAGATTTGGCACCAAACTTACGAAGAACCCCATGTGTGATGAGAATGGTGAATGGACACCCAAAGGGCTTTAGAAACCCAATGTAGGGAACTATTTGAAACCAAAGTTCATAAGGTGTCTTGTTGAGGGGCTTGACGATGAGAACTCTATTTTGCACATAGCAGGCTGTGCTGACTGCTTTTGCCCAGAATGTGAGAGGTAGTTTTGAGTCAGTCAACATAGATCTTGCTGACTCAATTAGAGTTCTGTTTCTCCTTTCAGCAACTCTATTTTGTTGAGGAGTTCTTGGAGCACTGTATTGTCTCTCTATCCCCTTGCTTTCACAGAAACAGTTTAAAGTGTTGTTCTTGAAATCTGTGCCCTGATCACACCTTATGATCTTCACCTTTTGATTGCTTTGATTCTCTACCCTAAGAATGTAAGATTTGAGAATTTCAGCAGTTTCATCTTTAGTTCTCAAGAAGTATACCCATGATAATCTGGTGTAATCATCAGTTATCACCAGACCGTATGACTTCTTTCCCATTGACATGACATTTGTAGGACCAAAGAGATCCATGTGTAGCAGCTGTAGTGGAGTGTCATTTGTATTCAAGGTCTTGGGCTTGTGAGAGCTCTTGTGTTGCTTCCCCTTTAAGCAAGCAATGCAGTGGTCTTCTAGCTGGAATTCTTTGTCAGGAAGCCCTCTGACAAGATTATCCTTCACCAGTTTGTTAATAGTTTTGATATTAACATGACTTAATCTCCTGTGCCAGAGAGCTGATTCATCAACTGAGGCTTTTGATAGAAAACAGGAAACACTCCCAGATGGAGTGACTTCATTCATGTCCAGTATATAGAGATTTTCTTTTCTCTGAGTAGTTAATAAAATCTTTTCTGGAGGAGGTTTGGATAAGCCTGGAGACAGTACAAAGCATTCTTTATCTGTGAAGAGCATCCAATGCTTTTGATCAAAGACCTGGGAAACACTCATGAGATTGATGTCCAATTCTTTGACATAGTTGACCTTATCAATGCTCATTCTTTCGTTGGACACCGTTCCTTGTCCAGTAATGGATCCTCCCTTTGAGTCACTTCCAAAGGCAACATATCCTCCATTGAAATGTCTGAAGTTGGAGAGGATGGATCCGTTGCCTGTCATGTGCCTGGAACAACCACTGTCTACCACCCATGTGTTATTCTTGTGACCTAGCAGTCCCTGCACATGATAGAGATCTAGTTAGTGGCAGGAGTCCATGAGCTTGCATCCTTGAAGAAAAGGGTTCTTGGAATGTTAGAGTCATCATGTGTGCAATCAACAGAACCAATGATAAGTCTTGGAGTGATAGAAATTGGGATCTTGGTTTTCCATTGTTGAGGAGATGGTCTTCATGTTCTCTTTTCTCTGTCAGCAGCTGATTTTGCTTTGACTGCTGATGGCTGTTTTTTCAACAGCAGTAGATTTTGTTGCTGCTGATGGCTTTGGCTTCTCAACAACTGCTGATTTAAGCTTATCAGCAGCAGATGTTGTTGCTGCTGATGGTTTTGCTTGAGCAGCAGCATATTTGGTTGCTGCTGAAGGCTTGTCTTTAGGTTGCTTGTGCTTCACTTGATTTCTAACATTTTTTCTAGCTGCTGATGGTTTAACAACCGATATATGCTGATCCTTCTTTACCTTTCGTCTTTGAGGGGCTTGATGAAGGATCTGGTTGAAAGGGTTAAATTGACAATTTGCAGCAAAGTGGTCTGATTCACCACAGATGATGCACGTCTGTTGAGATTTTGACAATTTCTCCCTTGGTGGAGAAAGAGAGTTTCTGAATTGAATTGTCTTTGCTTCAGACCTTCTTACCTGTTTGTTCTTCTTAGTCTTCTCAAAAGCACGTTGCCTGAGGTTTCCTTGCTGCTGAGGGTAGTAGAAGCAGGTGCTGGCAGTGTGGTTATATTTTCCACTGACAAAGCATGATTTTGCCAGTTTGTCCCTTGAAAGATAAACATAATCCTTTCTTTTGAAAAGATCTTTCAAGTTCGAAGGGTGAGCTTTGTTGTGCTCAAAAGTAGCTTCTTCCAATGTCTTTTGAACACATGGAACTCTTTCTCCAGGCTTATGGCATATGTCAAACACCTTTCTTTAAGGCTTTGAGGTTGAAGAATGCCCCTTTTCAACATTTAGCTTTCTTCCTTCTGGAGGATAGCTAATTTTGATTTGGTTGAAAGGTATAGGAACCGGAGCGGCTGGTAAAGGGACAGGAGTACTTGTTTGAATGACTTCAAGAACAGGCTTTGGTACTTGTACTGGTGATGAGATCTCCTCAGTTTTAGTGGACTGTGAGCAAGATGACTCAGATGCTGATGAGGTAGTGTATTCTTGCACCAGTGGTTCATATATTGAAGGATCAAGATTTCGGTTGGCCTTTTCAAGATTTGAGAGATTGAAGCTTGGTTCATGGATGGCAACGTAGTCAGTAGGAGGTGCAACGGCTTGGTATTGTTCACCATGATACCCCAGACCAGTTTTTACCTTTTCATGAATTTGAGCATCTAAAAGTCTTTGCAGATTTTTAGATGCAAATTTATATTTATCAACTTGAACCTTTTGTTCTGCCAATTCTGCTCTGGTAGCTTTTAGTCTAGTCAGTAGATCATCAATCTGAGTTTCAAGATTGCTTTGTTCATGTTTTAGTAATGAAATCTCTTTCTTTAGGCAGTTAATTTTTTCTTTATAACTGTTTTCTACCTTTATGAATTCAGATTTCATTTGATGAAACTCTTCATTTTGATCTATAAGGTTTTGATTATGCTTTTTGTAGCCTAAAACCTTATCAATACAAGCTTGGGAACAGAGATGTTCATATACCTGAGGCGGTATCTCAGTTTTGTCTGCTATAAGTGCTTGGTTGTTGGCAGGCAGCTCTTCATACTGGAAGCTCCAGTCGAAGTCAGAAGTTCCAACAGTTGCACAGGCTGCATTTTGAACTGGAGGAGTAGCTTGTTGCTGTTGTTGTCTGGGTTGGGCTTGGTGAGCTTGTCTTGATTGAGGAGTAGCTGGATTGGCTCTTGATGCCTTGCATTCTCTAGCAAAGTGACCCAGTTGGTTACAGTTGTAACATCGTAGTTTGCTTTTATCCAATCCAACTCTGGTGTTGGAGTTGTTGCATGGAATGGGTCTTCCGGTTCTAGAGTAGAACCTTTTTGCTCTTATAGAGAGCATGACATACGAGTGCTGTATGTCCATTTCTTCTAAGTCATCTGGATGGAAGCATTCCAGATCCTTCTTGATAAAAGACATGTTGCTTGAGTTTTCAGAAACAAAAGCAGCAGAGGTTGAGGTTTGAGGAGGAGCTTCTAGGAGAAATGGTGAGGTGTTTGTTTGAGAGGTTGGAGTTTGTGGATGGGTGACAATGGGAGAATAGTAGTTGCTGGAACTAGGACCTGCGTGGTCATAGTGGAGGGCAGAGGTAGTGGTGGATGTTGAGGCATTTTGATAGCTTGAGCTTCGTTCTTTTGCCTGAATCATCTCTAGCTCATAGGTTTTCAGAATACCAAAGAGCTCAGTCATTTGGAGAGTCTTCAGATTTTCAGTTCTTCTAATAGACACTGTGTAGAGTGTCCAACAGCTAGGTAAAGACCTGATGAATTTTTTTAGAATATCTTCATTCTCCAGCTTCACCTTTGAGCACTGCAGCTCACCTACAAGATAAGTAAATCTGTTATATAAAACAGTTAGGGACTCACCTTCCTTCCAGACGAAGTTTTCGTACTGCTGCTTCAGCATGTCCCTTCTGTTTTCTTTGACTTCCTCTGAGCCAGCAAACATCTTCTCAAGAGCCTCCCATAGCTCCTTAGCAGTTTTGTAACATCTGAAGTTGTGAAAAACTTCATTTGGTAAGCACATTTGAATGGCTCCCACCCCTTTGAAGTCTACCTCCATTTTCTTGATATCTTCATCAGAGTACTTGGAGGTTCTTTGGGAACCAGTGCACCTTCGGAATCAGCAGAGGACACCATGGGTATGTATGGTCCATCTTTAATGGATTTCCACATCCCATATTCCTGATAGCAGTAGAAGCTTTCCATTCTGTTCTTCCACATATCGTAATCTTCACCAGACACCAGTCTTGGTGGTCTGTTGATGCTTCCAATATCTTCAAATCCATTGTGTTGAGCCATTTCTGTCTTTTAGACAATGAGTGACTTTTAGCAAAGAGATAGATAAGAATAGAACCAGAGAGTGATTAAACAAATGTGAGTTTGTTTAATCTGTGAGCCAAAGCTCTAATACCAGTTGTAGGATCGATAAATACAAGATGGTTCTATTCCAGTTGAGATTGGCGGAAACAATCACAACCTTATCAAAGTAAACAAGTAGATGAGAAGAATACTGATAAATGCAATTTGTATTAAGCTTCAAGTGTTACAAGATTACAGAGAAAAAACTTAAGCACAAAAGTACTTTTACAATGAATCTAAGTACTACTTATATAGTAACTTAGAATCAAGACAGACCCTTGATTCTAAGGATCAGATCTAACACAGACCGTTGATCTTGTATTGAAGCTATTCTACATATACAGACAATAATAATAACTACAAAGGTTAACTTTACTCAAACGTGCTTGGAGAAGAGCGTTATAGTGCTTTATTGTCTGTACCAGTGACTTTCTTTCTGCATGGAGTGTGTCAGTGGTGTAGCCGAAAGTTGTCAGTAGTAATGGTTGCTTTTGATTTTGCAAGGCTGGTCAGCTGCAACGTTTGATCTTCAATGGATGAATAACTATCAGCAGCAGAGTTGTTGATCAGCAGCAAGATTCAACCATCCAAAGCTGCTGATGATTTGCTTATCAGCAGCATCAAGTGTTGATGCTACTGAGAAGCCTATCCGCAACAGCTCTGGTCTTCAGCAGATAAGGCTATCCGCAGCAGATTTGTTCTTCAGCAGAAGAACAAGTATCCGCTGCAGATAAGCTTATCCGCAGCAGTTTGTTGGTCAACAGCAAACTCTGAGATCAGCAGCATTTGTACTTAGAGAATTTTGTAGCCATCAGTCTTTATTTCTACATATATAATTATATGTTTTTAACTCTAATTGTTTAACTTGTTTTTATATTTTATAGGTTTTGAGATATAATAGATTATAAACCATAAATTAAAATTGAAGATTAACTAAATGAGAAAATAAAATATAAAAGTAATTGATTGATTAAAGTTAATTGAATTCAAATTACTAAATATTGTTTTGATGTATTGTTATTATTTTACTCTATTTAATTGACAGCCTACTATTTGAATTAGCATATAAACTCATGATGACATGAGTTTTGGTTGTGGAACAAAAAAAAAGCAACTCACGTGGGCAAGTGAGAAGAAAACGCAGGAAAAAAGAAAGGTTTAGATTGTTTTGGGCTTTGGACTATTGGGCTATTTGTGTAGTTACCTAGAGATGGCACGGCTAAGAGAAGAATTGTCTTGCGTCAAGCTTGGAACAGAAAAGAAACAGGAGGCCCACAAGCAGAATTGGAATTTGAGAACAAAAAGGCGCAGGTCAAAGGGAATTGTTTTCTTTTGTGGGTGGACCAGATAAAAGGGATTGGCGGCTGGGAATTAGAGAAAGGCGAATTTTGCTGCTTGTGCAGACGAACCTAAGAAGAAAAATAGAGAGTATGATTGGCTAAAATCACATACGGCTTCTTTAAGACGGACGGTTCGTATAGGTTTTATGTTTGATTAAGTTGTTTATAATTTTGGTGTTTTGTTTCTAACAATAACTGAGTAGATTGATTTATTGGTAGAATTAAATAGTTTATTATTGTGCTTTGAGTTTTCTGCTTTATAATCTGTGTTCGGTTGATGACAAAACCTAGTAACAGGGTTGAGTAACTAAAGTGGGTAACTTGGTATTTATAAATTGGGTAATTGGATTAACATAGGTTTTCTGACAAAGAATCTGTCTTCAATTACTGTTTCAACTGATTTTTCAACACTATGTCTATGTGGTGTCCAATTAAATAATTGAATTTTAAACCTAAAGTTTGGAGGAGGTTGCATTTTTACTTAATTAGAGTTTTAATTAATTATAACTTACTAAACTAGACAGTTATATCTTTCCACTGATTCCCTCTGGATTCGACAACCCTACTTCCCTGTCTATAGTCTAAGGTAGCTAAGTAGTAGTTTTTATAAATGTTTTTGATTAACCTTGACACCGCGATCAGGTAACAACAAGTTTTTAAAAAATGTAAATAAAATTTGTATAATTAATAGGAGAGAGAGGCGGGAAAAAATTGTTGAGGATGAACATTAGAGTGACAAGTGTCCCTCCAAAACCTTTATTTATTATATAGTATAGATATAGATATAGATATAATAACTAGGTTACAATCCCGTGTATTACACGGGTTGAATAAATATATGTTATATATTTAGTAATAAAAAAATTATATTTTATAACCCCTTGTGTTACACGGGTTGAATCAATTATAATGTAATATATTAACATATGCACTCGTAAAAATTTGTCTTTAAAAAATGTATTTTGACGTGACAGTTATAAATTATGTTAAGTTAGTTTTGAAAACATAATTTTTTAACTCAGTATTAATTTTTTTATGTATGTTAAGTTAGTTTTTAAAACATAATTTTTCAACTTGGTATTAGTTTTTTTTGTTTAATTGATAAATGTTAATTTATATTAAATTCATTTGCTTAATGATATAATAACTAATAACTATATAATTAAATAACAAGTATTAATAATTAGATTTATAATAAAGATTTAAAAATATTTAATTATAATATCATCATTTAATAAGAGAGAGAAACGAGAAAAATATGGTGATGATGCATCAGAAAGTGACATGTGTCCACTAGTATTTTTATTAATTAGTATAGACTAGGTTAAAATCACGTGTATTACACGGGTTAAATAAATAAAATGTTATATACACTTAGCAATAAAAAAATTATATTTTTAAAAACTCGTGTAATACGCGGGTTGAATAGGAAAAAAAGATAGTTGCCTCCACGGCTAGAGTAGTTGTCGGTGTGGTGCAGGTATAGGTACAGATTCTGGTACGGGTTCAGCCTGTTGTGATACCAAGATCGGTAACTGACGGTTGCTGCCGTCGTCGCCCAAGCTCAGCTCGTAACTCGATCTTCTAAGGTTGTAGTATGCTGAGTACCCGTTATTCTTGACTCGTAATCCGAACAGTAACATGTTGTAAGTGTTTATTATTTTCACATTGTTGTACGTGTTTGAGTGTTCACTACATGTGCCATGTAATTGTATTAGTGTAGCTAATGGTACCCTAGTGTAACTCCATACACTAATAGTCTACACAAATTGTTCGACAACGGTTGGAATTCCTATGCTCAAGTCTTAGGTGTTTTTAGTGTGATGCAAGTCTTAGAAATCTTGGTCCCTAAATGAGTCCGGTTAGAGCCTAGGTATCACTGAGGACACCTAATTCGCTAAAACCATTGCTCTGATACCAATCTGTCACACCCCTAATATTTATTTACTTATTAAATAAATACAGGTTGCAACAATTGGTTCATTACACGATAGCGGAAGCTGTAATAGTGATTTCTAAGACTTGATTACATATACAATTACTAAAACTAAGTAATACTATGATCTAAGTTCTTCTAGATCAACGATAGACTTGAGACTTGATATTCTACGTCCTTCCAGCCTTTAGGAATTGATCCAATATAGCTAGCCTATTCCAACCGCGCCATGGCTAAAAGTTACCTGAGAAACATACTTGAAAATGTCAACACAAAGGTTGGTGAGTTCACAGAGTTAGTTATATTAGTGCTTATAGTTTTTCCTGAAAACATGTTCATGACTTTACCGTCATAAAACTAAGTAGTTTTCATATGAAAACATTACCATGACTTAACCGTCATAAAATATGTAGTTTTCCTTTGAAAACATTACCATGACTTAACCGTCATAAATTTATGTAGTTTTCCTTTGAAAACATTACCATGACTTAACCGTCATAAATTCAATGTTTAAACATGATCATTTTAACCAGATCAGAACCCTTTTGTATAAACATGATCACTTTAACCGGATCAAAACTCTTTTGTTTAAACCTGATCACTTTAACCTGATCAGAACCCTTTTGTTTACACCTGATCACTTTAACCTGATCAGAACCCTTTGTTTAAATTCAATTGTTCGTAAATAGTTCCAGTTGCATGTGATAATCATAATAAGAATTGTTGACCCATTTGTAAACTAGCTAGGAATACAAATAATATGTTCCTACATGAGCCGTAACCAAACCATGACAATTGTACACACCCCTAATTTCGTTATCCGGTTCTATGTGGCCATAAATCCTCCAGATTGTGGTTAGCGCGACTAACCATGACCGGGAGACGTCACTCTCCATAGTACTATTCATAGGACCCTAGGCTACAGTTAATGGTTACCAAATTGTTCCAGGGGACTTTTAGCGGCCTAAAATCGTTTAACTCATGTAACATAAAAGTCGAGTCTTATTCTCTTGTTATCACACAAAAATAGTTGTAAGTATGTTTTTCCCCCAAATCGTTGAGTGTTGTTCATCCGAACAATCGTTGTGTGTTGTTCATCCGAACAATCGTTGAGTGTACTTGTGTCCAGTTGTTTAGTTGAGCAAGTTTTCTCCCCGTTTGTTTAAAAACAAGTAGTAAAAGTGGGGCCGGGAGACTCACAAGAAGTTAAACCAAAATGTTCATATTGTTAAACATATAAGCAATGTAATTCATGTTTTCAAAACATAACAAGTAAGTATGTTTCTCCCCCGATGTTTACAAAACAGTAAAGAGTTAAAAGGGGGCCGTGAACTCACCTTGTGTTCGATGAAATCCTAGCAAACAAACTTGTGCTAGTTCTTGTCTATCTGTACCCTAATCACACAAGGGTACTAATGTGTTAAAACTACCCGTCTTATACGTAAGTTGTTCATCTGACTTAACAAATCTGTTTGCTTTTTGTTTAAATATCTTTTTAGTTTTTCAACAATTGTTTCGTTATAAAATAGTTCTAAGTTACTGCCCCATGGGACTGATGAACAGGTATCGAAACTTTCTTGGTTTCAATTGAACAGAACAGATGTCGAAACTTCCTAGTTTCGATTGAGCAAAACAGATGTCGAAACTTCCTAGTTTCGATTGAGCAAAACAGGTATCGAAGCTACCTGGTTTTGATTAAGTAATAGGTATCGAAACTACCTCGTTTCGATTGAACAAACAGGTATCGAAACTACCTAGTTTCGATTGGCAAGAACAGTATCGAAACTACCTAGTTTCGATTGGGCAATAGGTATCGAAACTACTTAGTTTCGATTGAACAACAGGTATCGAACCTATTTAGTTTCGATTGAACAACAGGTAACGAAACTACTTAGTTTCGATTGAACCACAGGTATCGAAACTACTTAGTTTCGATTGAGTAAACAGGTATCGAAACTATAGTTTCGATTACTGAACTTTTGATTGACAGAATCAGTCCTGCATATTTTTATGTTTGAATCTTGAATTTGACACACTTTTCTTGTTATCTTACTTGCGTTCGAATGATTTGTATATTTAGCTACGATTTTAAAGAAAATAATATGAATAATATTGAGTTTTTACCTAAAACAGAGAATGATGATTTTGAGAGAAACAGATAATGATCTTGAGCTCCTTAGCTTGATTCTTGAGAAAAGCACTTGGATGTTTCGTATAACACCCAAAAGATAGATAACTTTGAGCTTGAAAATGGATGAACTCTTGAGAATATGATGAGGATGAAGGCGTTGATGTTGCTGCCGTAAAGAGAGAAAAATATACGGTGGAGTGTGTGTTTGGAAATGGTAAGTATATGTAAATCTTGGGAATAGATGGGGGAATGGCTTCTCTGAATTTCGGCCGAAAAGTCAAGGAAGTGGGTTGGGGTTAAATAAATCAATTAATTAGATTTAAGTGTAAATTTAACCACTAGTGTTCGTATTTAGTCGGGTTATCCTGGTACGTGAACCGGTAACTCCTAGAATTACCAAATATGAAATGAGACCATGTACGGTTTTTGTTAGACCTTAATGCCCTTGTTTGTGAAATTAAGTAAATCACAAAACAATTATAATGTAAACTCGTTTATAACATGTACGAATATTGACCTGAAATGTCGGGTGTCACATTCTCCCCATGTTAAAAGAATTTCGTCCCGAAATTCAATTTGTGTCCTCTTGAACTGGTGTATCCTTAAACAAGGATGGGTATTTTGTTTTCATTTGATCCTCTCGTTCAAATGGTTCAACGTACCTAGGGTTAAGCTTGCCACGGTTGCCAAATCTTGCAACTCCTTTCCAAGGTGAGACCTTCAACATAACTTTGTCTCCCACTTGGAATTCTAATGGTTTTCGTCTTTTGCTAGCTCAACTCTCTTTCGTCTGTCTTGAGTGGCTTTCAGATGATCTTTTATTTTGACGATTTTGTCAATGGTTCCCTAGTCAATATCAGGACCAGTAAAATGCTTTTCACCAATCTCCGCCCAACATAGCGATGAGTGACACTTACAACCATACAAAGCCTCAACGGAGCGGCTTTAATGCTGGTATGGTAGTTGGTATTATATGAAAACTCAGCCAACGGCGGTGAGTATCCCTATTTCCTCTGAAATCAATTACACACGCACGGAGCACATCTTTTAAAGTTTGGATGGTCCTTTTACTTTGACCGTTCATCTGGGGATGATATGCAGTGCTCATGTAAAGGCGTGTGCTCAAGGCTTCTTGTACAGACTACCAGGTTCTTGACCTGAATCGACTGTCCCTTTTAGAGAAAATGGAAACTGGCATACCATGCCTAGCCTTAATTCCCTTAATATTTAGCCTTGCACGCTTATTACTTTTATCTGTCTCCTTTATTGGTAGGGAATGCGCGGATTTCGTCAAACGACTGACGATTACCATATAGTGTCATACCCGCTCGACGTCTTGGGTAACTTTGTAATGAAATCCATTGAAATTTGTTCCCATTTCCATTGAGGTATCTCGGGTTGTTGTAACAATCCCGACGGTTTCTGATGTTCTGCCTTTACCTTTGAACATGTCAGGCATTTACCGACATAAATAGCAATTTCTCCTTTCATGTTCGGCCACTAGTAGAGTTCTTTCAGATCCTTATACATTTTATCAGAACCTGGGTGAATGGAGTACCTGGACTTGTGGGCTTCGTCCATAACCATCTCCCGTAAGTTACCAAAACATGGCACCCAAATTCTATTTGCAAAGTATAAAGTATCATCTGATTTTGGCTCTAACTGTCTGATCATTCCTCGTAAAGCTTCACTCTGAATGTTTTCTTCTTTGATTGCCTCCTGTTGTGCCATCCGGATTTGAGCCGTGAGACTCGTATGAATTGTCACTCCTAGGGCACGAACACGGAGAGTTTTAACCCGTTCCTTACGACTCAAGGCATCTGCTACGACGTTTGCCTTACTAGGGTGATATTTGATATCACAGTCGTAATCATTCAGTAGTTCTACCCAACAACGTTGCCTCATGTTGAGTTCTTTCTGATTAACGATGTGCTGGAGACTCTTGTGGCCTGTAAAGATAGTACATTTTGTACCGTATAAGTAATGTCTCCAAATCTTGAGTGCAAACACGACAGCACCCAATTTCAGATCGTGCTTCGTATAATTTTTCTCATGTACTTTTAGCTGTCTGGATGCATACGCTATGACTTTTTCTTTCTGCATCAATACACATCCCAGACCTTGGTGTGATGCGTCGCAGTACACGATGAAATTGTCAGTTCCTTCGGGAAGGGATAGGGTTGGTGCACTGCAAAGCTTCTGCTTCAACAATTGAAACGCTGATTCTTGTTTATCAGTTCAATCAAACTTTTTGTCCTTCTGGGTTAACGTGGTCAAAGGCAAGGCTATCTTTGAAAGATTCTCGATAAATCGCCTGTAATATCCTGCCAAACCCAGAAATTGACGCACCTCAGTCGGAGTTCTTGGTGCTTCCCAGTTTTTTTTTTTGATAGCTTCAATCTTGGTTGGGTCTACGTGAATACCCTTCTTATTGATGACGTGTCCGAGAAAGTGAACCTCTCGGATCCGAAACTCACACTTAGAGAATTTGGCATAAAGCTTCAAGATTGATTTCAAATGATGTCCATGTTCCTCCTTGGTTCGTGAATATATTAATATGTCATCGATAAATACAATCACGAATTTATCCAAGTATGGCTTGCACACGCGGTTCATTAGATCCATGAAAACGGCCGGTGCATTAGTCAAGCCAAATGGCCTAACTAGGAACTCGTAGTGACCGTAACGAGTCCTAAAAGCCGTTTTTGGTATATCTTCTTCCTGAATTTTCAGTGGATGATACCCTGATCGTAGATCAATTTTTGAATAGAAACTGGAACCTTGAAGTTGATCAAACAAATCGTCTATTCGAGGAAGAGGATACCGGTTTTTTTTTATTGTCAGCTTGTTCAACTCCCGATAATCAATGCACATTCTAAAGGTTCCATCCTTTTTCTTTACAAATAGGACCGGGGCTCCCCATGGTGTGAAACTCGGTCTTATGAAAGAATTACTCGACGAGGTGTCCAAGTCTTTGTTGTATATTGGGTAGAAATGAAAAAGTATGAAAATGAAACTTTATGTTTGTCCCTCTTATGCTTTTCAAAAGCATTTTCCCGGACTAAGACTTTTCTCTTATTTCAGGTTTTATGTATTCTAGGATTGTCCTCTCCATGTGTCTTCATGGAGCTAGGAATTGATGTTCCTTGGGAGCTCTTATTTGTGAACTTCGAGTCTAATCACCACTTTACCCCTTTGCTTGCACTACTTTTCGAGGCAGACTAGCCTTTGGGTTGTAGCGTCCTGATATGTAAACTCATGTCTCGACTACCATACCTTCAAAGTATGTAAGCCATATGAAGTTCGATGTTTGTTTGGAATATTCACATTCCGTTTAGCTGAGGGAATGAATAGTAATACTGTGAGAATGATCTCATCAAATTAGTGCTTTCCCCAAAATGGGCTATGGGTTTGTCAACCCATTAAGTTGGTTGAGATGTTTTTGGAGTTTGACAAATGCCATCTTGTAGTCATTCAGTGTGTCTGCATTTCCTTAGGGTTTGAATGGTACTTTGGTGACTTACCATTACGTATTCCACTCATCCAGGTTATAGCCTCAAAATCCTTAGCACAAGGATAAACTTGAGGTAATGAGTGTTGAACGTCGAGACTTTTGTATTCTTACTGAGTCTACTCCAAGAGATCATTTCTTAACAATAGATGCTCTAGAGCTTCCCAATTATAGAAAACTAGGAGTGAAAGATGCAGTCACACCTCTCTTCTACGCTAAATTTGGGATCCATCCAACAAGATGAACTTTGGGGAAGTGCGGGTACAAAAGAGTAATAAATTATTCTTCTCAACTCTTTGTGGACAGTGACCTGTTGTGAATAGCTCGAGCTTACGCCCCTTATGCATATCAGGAGCTAATGAGATTTGCATGAAATTCCGCATTTGGGACTCCTTTAAGAGTTTTGCATGTCGTTTTGGTTAGTGTGACAATAGTCGTTAGTCCACATTTAGGTTTCTTTGGCATTGACTTGAGCATCAACCCCGGCTTATCCATTGCAGAGAGAATAGTCAGACTTAAAGGTATATTGAATGTCAATGGTTGCGAGAGCAATCCTGTTTGACCGATATTCTGAAATGTCAGATTAGCTACTTGTCTCACATAGAGCTTCCACAATACCTCATAGGTACTATGTGTATACGGGTCAGAAATATTTTCTGCCCCATTACCGGAGTTAGTGCCTGATACTCCTGACGAAAATTTCAAGTATATGTGAGACTAAATTGTACGATGGATCTTGAGATTATGCTATAATCTCCCACAATAATTGTGCAATTATTGTAAGCGTGGGTTGTGGTAATGCTCAATTTAAAGCTATCTTGACCAGTAGAATCTTAAAGAATGAATGTGCGAATTCCTTCGCCGTTCAGGATTCACTAAGGATTGGTTGAATTCAATTTGAATTTCTCTCGTTCCTCCAAAACTAAGAGAATGCTTTGTGAGCACCTAATTGAGAAGTCTGATTTGTTAAGATCCAATCCTTAATCAAGTGATTGAGAACATGGGTTGATCATCAGCTTAGACAGCAAAACTCACTAAAGTTCCCATGCACTGTAAATTATGATTACGTGTGCACCCGTAATGATAATTTGCCTTGCCTGATCCCTATAGTGTTTCTTCTATCCCTAGCTTTTAATCAAAAGGGATTTGAAATGATCATTAGATTGCGTTTGCATATTTGTACAAGAGTGTGTATTGTTTTATCGGATTACTCTTAATTATGTGTACCAATACTCATGAATCTGTCGAATATGGCAGTTGTCGGATGAGGCTAATGGTAGAGAGGCACCACCAGTGTCTCTTAAAATAAAATGTGTATGGTGAAATTCAGGCACTATGTGTTGGGCAGAGATCCTCAAATGAGTGTCGAGCAACTCATGCTCCAAGTCTGTATATATGCATGGATCCACATGATCCTGATGCATGTCTGAGTCTTCTGACCCTTGGAGTTCTCTCCCATTTAGTCCTGCTTATTCACCTTGAATTCCCTTCTGTCTGGGCAATCATGCCTGCCATATATCATTGCGAGAGTCTAGGCATCCGATCCGACAACTTATGAAGGAGAGTATTTATATCGTAAATACATTAGAAAGATAGTTGCCTCCACGGCTAGAGTAGTTGTCGGTGTGGTGCAGGTATAGGTACAGATTCTGGTATGGGTTCAGCTTGTTGTGATACCAAGATCGGTAACTGACGGTTGCTGTCGTCGTCGCCCAAGCTCAGCTCGTAACTCGATCTTCTAAGGTTGTAGTATGCTGAGTACCCGTTATTCTTGACTCGTAATCCGAACAGTAACATGTTGTAAGTGTTTATTATTTTCACATTGTTGTACGTGTTTGAGTGTTCACTACATGTGCCATGTAATTGTATTAGTGTAGCTAATGGTACCCTAGTGTAACTCCATACACTAATAGTCTACACAAATTGTTCGGCAACGGTTGTAATTCCTATGCTCAAGTCTTGGGTGTTTTTAGTGTGATGCAAGTCTTAGAAATCTTGGTCCCTAAATGAGTCCGGTTAGAGCCTAGGTATCACTGAGGTCACCTAATTCGCTAAAACCATTGCTCTGATACCAATATGTCACACCCCCAATATTTATTTACTTATTAAATAAATACAGGTTGCAACAATTGGTTCATTACACGATAGCGGAAGCTGTAATAGTGATTTCTAAGACTTGATTACATATACAATTACTAAAACTAAGTAATACTATGATCTAAGTTCTTCTAGATCAATGATAGACTTGAGACTTGATATTCTACGTCCTTCCAGCCTTTAGGAATTGATCCAATATAGCTAGCCTATTCCAACCGCGCCATGGCTACAAGTTACCTGAGAAACATACTTGAAAATGTCAACACAAAGGTTGGTGAGTTCACAGAGTTAGTTATATTAGTGCTTATAGTTTTTCCCGAAAACATGTTCATGACTTTACGGTCATAAAACTAAGTAGTTTTCATTTGAAAACATTACCATGACTTAACCGTCATAAAATATGTAGTTTTCCTTTGAAAACATTACCATGACTTAACCGTCATAAATTTATGTAGTTTTCCTTTGAAAACATTACCATGACTTAACCGTCATAAATTCAATGTTTAAACAAGATCATTTTAACCAGATCAGAACCCTTTTGTACAAACATGATCACTTTAACCGGATCAAAACTCTTTTGTTTAAACCTGATCACTTTAACCTGATCAGAACCCTTTTGTTTACACCTGATCACTTTAACCTGATCAGAACCCTTTGTTTAAATTCAATTGTTCGTAAATAGTTCCAGTTGCATGTGATAATCAGAATAAGAATTGTTGACCCATTTGTAAACTAGCTAGGAATACAAATAATATGTTCCTACATGAGCCGTAACCAAACCATGACAATTGTACACACCCCTAATTTCGTTATCCGGTTCTATGCGGCCATAAATCCTCCAGATTGTGGTTAGCGCGACTAACCATGACTGGGAGACGTCACTCTCCATAGTACTATTCATAGGACCCTAGGCTACAGTTAGTGGTTACCAAATTGTTCCAGGGGACTTTTAGCGGCCTAAAATCGTTTAACTCATGTAACATAAAAGTCGAGTCTTATTCTCTTGTTATCACACAAAAATAGTTGTAAGTATGTTTTTCCCCCAAATCGTTGAGTGTTGTTCATCTGAACAATCGTTTAGTGTACTTGTGTCCAGCTGTTTAGTTGAGCAAGTTTTCTCCCCGTTTGTTTAAAAACAATTTAAAAACAAGTAGTAAAAGTGGGGCCGGGAGACTCACAAGAAGTTAAACCAAAATGTTCATATTGTTAAACATATAAGCAATGTAATTCATGTTTTCAAAACATAACAAGTAAGTATGTTTCTCCCCCGATGTTTACAAAACAGTAAAGAGTTAAAAGGGGGCCGTGAACTCACCTTGTGTTCGATGAAATCCTAGCAAACAAACTTGTGCTAGTTCTTGTCTATCCGTACCCTAATCACACAAGGGTACTAATGTGTTAAAACTACCCGTCTTATACGTAAGTTGTTCATCTGACTTAACAAATCTGTTTGCTTTTGTTTAAATATCTTTTTAGTTTTTTCAACAATTGTTTCGTTATAAAATAGTTCTAAGTTACTGCCCCATGGGACTGATGAACAGGTATCGAAACTTTCTTAGTTTCGATTGAACAGAACAGATGTCGAAACTTCCTAGTTTCGATTGAGCAAAACAGATGTCGAAACTTCCTAGTTTCGATTGAGCAAAATAGGTATCGAAGCTACCTGGTTTTGATTAAGTAATAGGTATCGAAACTACCTAGTTTCGATTGAACAAACAGGTATCGAAACTACCTAGTTTCGATTGGCAAGAACAGTATCGAAACTACCTAGTTTTGATTGGGCAATAGGTATCGAAACTACTTAGTTACGATTGAACAACAGGTATCGAAACTACTTAGTTTTGATTGAACAACAGGTATCGAAACTACTTAGTTTCGATTGAACCACAGGTATCGAAACTACTTAGTTTCGATTGAGTAAACAGGTATCGAAACTATAGTTTCGATTACTGAACTTTTGATTGACAGAATCAGTCCTGCATATTTTTATGTTTTAATCTTGAATTTGACACACTTTTCTTGTTATCTTACTTGCGTTCGAACGATTTGTATATTTAGCTACGATTTTAAAGAAAATAATATGAATAATATTGAGTTTTTACCTAAAATAGAGAATGATGATTTTGAGAGAAACAGATAATGATCTTGTGCTCCTTAGCTTGATTCTTGAGAAAAGCACTTGGATGTTTCGTATAACACCCAAAAGATAGATAACTTTGAGCTTGAAAATGGATGAATTCTTGAGAATATGATGAGGATGAAGGCGTTGATGTTGCTGCCGTAAAGAGAGAAAAATATACGGTGGAGTGTGTGTTTGGAAATGGTAAGTATATGTAAATCTTGGGAATAGATGGGGGAATGGCTTCTCTGAATTTCGACCGAAAAGTCAAGGAAGTGGGTTGGGGTTAAATAAATCAATTAATTAGATTTAAGTGTAAATTTAACCACTAGTGTTCGTATTTAGTCGGGTTATCCTGGTACGTGAACCGGTAACTCCTAGAATTACCAAATATGAAATGAGACCATGTACGGTTTTTGTTAGACCTTAATGTCCTTGTTTGTGAAATTAAGTAAATCACAAAACAATTATAATGTAAACTCGTTTATAACATGTACGGATATTGACCTGAAATGTCGGGTGTCACAAATGGATTTAATGATCGTTGCCCTAGGTGTAACTCTTACGGGTCATAATTCTGTTAGTAGCGTTAAATTAATCGTGACCGGACATATGTATTTCCAACAGTCTCCTACTTGGACGGCCTTTAATTATGTTTTTTAACGGAGAAACCCAGAGGTGCTCTAGCTACAGATGTTTGCCCCTAACAAGGTATAACACTTTAAAGTTATTAACCAAAACATCTTACTATTAGTAATCTTTTACCGTCGCAAGACAATAGACTTATGGTAATTATAATTAATTATTCTTTCTGTAAAATACATCAATTGAATCAATGAGACATGGATTAGATTCATTCTCATGTAATGTTCAATTATTATTGTTCTCGTTCAAGATCCATAGTGGTCCAATCAAACACATAGTTAGTTTGGGTAAGGCCTTACATTTCACCAGTTTGAATCACAAGGGCGCCCTGATGTCTAACTGTTACATGTCATTTAATAGTACAAAATCCCTTATTGACTACATACAGCTCCTACTAAACTTCAGATCTGTTCTTAATCATTGCCTTTATGACTGACAGTTACGCGCCAACAGTTGACAGTAATTAAAGAACAGTCCTCGGTAAACTTAAGTTCTAGTATGCATCTCAGGTCAGAGGATACTAAATGAAATGAGTATACCAATATCAAAACATCTTATGACTAAAATCCATGAAGATGATTTGAAGCGAGTTACATCCAACGTCATCCATGATGAGGTCTTTGAAATTGGAAGTCAACCACTTTAGTCCAAGTTCAGAATAGTCTTAATTCAGAGTCGTTCCCACGATTCTGACTGACTACGGATAATTAAGAATACAAAATTCATGGATTAACGTATTAAAATCAAACAAGGTTATAAGATTCAAAGTTGCATTTAACTAGTAAATCAAATTGAATTCAAAACTACAACTGTTTAAATGTCTGTACATCCAAATACTAAATCAAAACATATCGCTAGCTAATCTAAGACCGATAGCATTTATGTGTTGATCATGCTTCTCCTGAGTCATTGGTTTAGTGAACGGGTCCGCTAGGTTTTGATCTGTGTCTACTTTGCTTATCACGATCTCTCCACATTCCACAATTTCTCATATATAGTGGAACTTTTTGAGATTGTGCTTGCCTTTGTGATGAGATCTGGGCTGTTTGGCTTGAGCAATAGCACCTGTGTTATCACAAAATATCTCGATTGGTTTCCGTATGCTCGGATCCACATCGAGGTCGGTTATGAATTTCTTCATCCAAGTAGCTTCCTTTGCAGCATCTCATGCAACGATATACTCAGATTCAATGGTTGAATCCGTCACCACACTCTGCTTGGAGCTCTTCCAAGAGATAGCTCCTCCGTTTAGAGTGAATACGAATCCTAATTGTGAGCGAGAATCATCTCAATCAGTTTGGAAGCTGGCGTCAGTGTAACATCTTACAGTGAGCTCTTCTTCCAATCCTCCGAATAATAAGAACATGTCTTTAGTCCTTATCAAGTACTTCAGGATGTTCTTGAATGCAGTCCAATGGACAATACCAAGACTTTGCTGAAAACGACTAGTCAAGCGTAAAGCATACAAGGTATCAGGTCTGGTACATAACATAGCATACATGATATAAGCAATCTCCGAAGCATATGGAATTGCTTCCATAAGCTTAGTGTCAATATCCGTTGAAGGAGATTGCGATTTGTTCAACACGGTGCCTTTAGTCATAGGAACACCTCCTTTCTTGGAGTTTTCCATATGAAAGCGTACCATGACTTTGTCTATGTATGTGCCTTGACTTAGCCCTAGAAGCCGCTTAGATCTATCCCTGTAGATCTTGATTCCTAGAATGTAAGCTGATTCTCCAAGATTTGCAAAACATGTTTCCAGCCATGTTTAACTTCGTTAAGCATTGGGATTTTTTTTCCAATTAATAGTATATTATCCACATACAAGATGTGGAATGATATAGTGCTCCCACTAGCCTTTCTGTAAACACAAGGCTCATCTTCATTTTTTACAAAACCAAACTCTTTGATCTTTTGGTCAAGACGAACATTCCAGCTTCGAGATGCTTGTTTGAGTCTATAAATGGACTTATTCAGTTTACACACCTTATTAGAATATTTTGGATCAACAAAACCATCAGGCTGTACCATATAGACATCTTAGAGAGAAGTCCATTAAGGAAAGCGATTTT
Organism: Smallanthus sonchifolius; assembly: GCA_023525975.1. NCBI lineage: Eukaryota > Viridiplantae > Streptophyta > Magnoliopsida > Asterales > Asteraceae > Smallanthus > Smallanthus sonchifolius. Next base: position 62,030,762 of record CM042035.1, on the reverse strand, counting down.
AACATCCATTTTCCATATCTCGTAGTCATAGTACGCGACTATGGCAAGCAATATCCTGATAGGTTTGATTAAAAAAACGGGAGAGAAGGTTTCATCATAGTCAATGCCTTGAGTATGAGTACAACCTTTCGCAACTAACCGTGCTTTATAGGTGTGTACATTTCCATGCATGTCGGTTTTCTCTTGAAAATCCATTTGCTCCCTACTGCCCAAGATTCGGGGGGTAGCTCAACCAAGTCCCAGACTTGATTGTCACGCATAGATTGCATCTCGACGTTCACGGCTTCGAGTCATTTTGCAGATTCTGGATATGAAAATAGCAGATTTTTAGTTAGTAGGTTCGCCATTAGACTCGGTTACTAATAGGACTTCGGTACCCTCAAGATGCCATAGGTATCTGTTAGGTTCTTTGTGAGTCCTTACACTTCTGTGAAGGCTTGTGTTTATATCTAATTCAGCAGCAACAACTTCTTGTTGTTCAGACGCTCCGACTTCATCAGCGGTTGTTTGTGTTTCTTGAATTTCTTCAAGATCCACTATATTATCTCCAGTTCCTCGTTCAAGAATTTCTTTCTCAAGGAAGTGTCCCTTCCTTTTGATGGAAATAACATTTGCATCAGGATGGTAGAAATAATATCCGCTTCTGTTAGTATCCGACAAAAACAACCTTTCCGCCTCTAGTTGTCATCAGAATCGCTGGTGACATATGCATCACATCCCCATACTCTAAGGTAAGACAGTTTGGGTTTAGACCTATGCCATATCTCATATGGAGTCTTCTTTACCTTCTTAGTCGATGCTATATTGACAATGCCGACGACGGTCATAAGAGCATAACTCCAGAAGTAGTGAGGCTAGTTTGTTCTACACGTCATCGAACGAACCATATTAAGTTGGAGTTTGCCAGGTGGAGTGGGTTGTGAAACTATTCCACGCTCCTTGAAATGATTGATGAACTATGTGGTGAGATATTCACCACCTCGATCTGATCGGAGCGTCTTTATCATTTTACCGAGTTGGTTTTCCATTTTCGTTTTGAAACTCTTTGAACTTTTCAAAAGTTTCATGCTTGTGTTTCATAAGATAGACATAAGCACACCGATAGTAATCGTCGATGAATGAAACGAAGTATCTCTCATGATTTCTATACATAGTTCTGAAAGAGCCACATACATCAGTGTGTATGAGTCCTAGTAGATCTTTGGCTTGTTCACCAATGTCGGTGAAGGATCCTTTAGTGAGTTTTCCGGTTAAGCAAGACTTGCAGTCTTTAAAGGAGTCCTGTCCGGTGGATTCAAGGATCCCTTCCCATTGGAGCCTTTTCATGCGGTCTTTGCTTATGTGACAAAGTCTACTGTGCCATAGAAATGTATCATTAATGCTAGATTCGATACGTTTAGAAAGATTGTATATGTTATTAATTGTTTGAACATCAACCTCATAAATACCATTTCGAGGTTTAGCCTCAAAATAGAAAATATCATTTAAGTAAGCAGAAATAAAAATTCCATTGAAAACGTACTTAAAACCTTGTTAAAAAAAATAAGGAAACTGAAATGATGTTTCTGGTTAACCAAATGCAAACAAACAATTATTTAAGATAACTACAAGGCTAGAATGACATGAAAGATGAAATGTTCTAGCTGCAAGAACTAGTACTCTCTTCCCATCACCAACAATGAGTTCCATGTCGCCTTGTTTCATCATCTTCGACTTTTCAGGCTCCTGTAATACATTAATGATGTGATAAACACATCTAGTATCAAATACCCATGTGTCGCTAGAGACCGTAAAAAGTACAATAACATAATTGGAAATACCTGAAGTGGTGCCTTCACCATTGGCTCTCTTCGATCTCGGCTTAGCCAAATATTCAGGGTAGTTACCTTTCCAGTGCCCCATTTTGTTGCATTCAAGAAGGGGTGGTTTGGGTTTTGCCACTTGCTTGTCATTGTTGGTGGCAGGCTTGGCATCAATATTAACTTTCTTCTTGCCTTTGCTGTTATTAACCCTTCTCTTGGGTTTGGGCTTGGTACTACCACTAGATCTGAAGATTAACACTTGATTAGTGTTGCTTTAAACATTCACGTCGACTCTTTTTAACATACCATGAATTTCAGGAACAGTCTTGACCCATCCGTTCATATTGTAATCCATTACGAACTGTTCATAGGAGCTAGGGAGAGAGTTCAAAATGAAGTATGCTGCCATTTCATCCTGCATGGGCTAGCAAAGTTTGTTCATTTGGTCGATGTAGCCTTCCATCTTAACCACATGAGCGCTAAGAGAGGTGCCTTATTGCATACGACAGAATATGAGTTTCTTCATAGTGTCGTAGCGCTCTTGGTGATCTTGTGTCTAAAACATGCCCTTAAGCTGCACTATCATGTCATATGCATCTATGTCTTCCATATTCTTCTAGAGATCGGAACACATAGTGGCTTGTATAAGGCAGGCTACCTCAATGGCATCCTCGTTATACTTATCCCATGCCCTATGAGCAGCGACCGTGTTATTCTCGGGCTCGATAGGAATGGGGCCTTCTATGACATAGAGATTTTTCTCCATCTTGAGAACTATTCTAAGATTGCGATGCCAATAGATATAGTTGGTGTTATTTAGTTTTTAGTTCTCAAGTAAATACATTAAAGAGAAGGAGGAGTGTGACTATTTTTCAGTAGACATCTGTTAAACAAGCAAATAAATGTTAATTAGTATTTTGTGTAAGGCCCCAAACCCGTGAGGCCTCACTTGTTGGATTTACTCATTCACAAATAGTTCTTAGACTTGAATATTAAAATAACGCAGCGAAAAATTTCATTAAAACATAATCAAAACATTGTTCAACATGCGGAAGCGTAACATAGTCTAATACATAAACATAACATAACTAATCATAATGGGATGCCAGTCTTCATATCATCCGGGTAACTCATCAAGCCGTCCAACATCACCGTCCATCATCATAACCTGTCTTAACCTGAATGTGCATACTAAAAGTCAGCTACGCTGGTGAGTTCTAGCTTTACATAAAACCTTAACATAAACATTTTGCCAAAAACATAACATACATTTGTTTAACAAAAGCGTACGTAAAACATGCAGTAACTTAACATCACCAAAACATCGTAACATAGCATCATAACATAAGTTAACATGAACCGAATCTGCACCTTCTCGTAACCGTCAATTCCATACATCGCATACCAGCGGATGAACTTAAGGCTCGTTACCTCTAAGTCATCCGTCACCAGGTCTCCTAAGGCTCGTTACCTCTAGGTGGACCAAACATATGTATCCTAAGGCTCGTTACCTCTAGGAAGACAGAACATAACATAGGCACTATTTCCACGCAAGGAATAGTACCTTCCATCAGGATACCGGTAATCCCATGGGTGACCGTCATCAACCCATCATCAACCTGTTGTACATCCGTTATCCAGCCACAAAGGCCCCCCGTAAGGGTGAGGCCAATACATACATACATACCTTAGCTCCCGTAGGAACTCGTGGCAGATTCGTTCATTCGTAACTTTCATAAAACCTTCACCTCATTTTAGTTAAAGCATTTATACGTTTTATTAAACAAAACATCATCTCTTTCATAAACCTTTCGTAAACTTCATTTGGCAAAACATTTCATAAACATCATCTCGTAAACATCATTTCGTAAACCTCATTTTAAAAACATCATTCCGTATGTATGCACGCCAGCCCAAAAATATTTAATTAAAACATTTAAAGAAGGGCTTCTAGAACTCACCGGATAAGCTAATCTGGGTTGTCCTAAACAAAGGTCCAACAACGTCACTTTCGATCTGAATTGATGAGTTAAATACACATCAGACCAAATCCCGACTCTAACGGTTTAACCATTCTAAACATACTGACTTTACTTAACCAGCCTGATGCCTATGCACTTAGCAAGTGCACAGGGCCTTGTTCTTGTGTACTTAATAAGTGCGCAGACTTCGCTTCATGCGTACTTGATAAGTACGCAGTCTTTGCTTCATGCGTACTTGATAAGTACGCAGTCTTTGCTTCATGCATACTTGATAAGTACGCAGACTTTGCTTCATGCGTACTTGATAAGTACGCAGACTTTGCTTCATGCGTACTTGATTAGTACGTAGGAACTTCTTCATGCGTACTTGATAAGTACGCAGACTTTCTTCCCCGTAAAAACCCTAAATTTCGCATGCGGGTATGATCACGTCAAGATCCCGAAGTTGTTTACATTCAAAACGTTTGCTTTTCGTTTAAGAACTCAAATCTATGTTTTTCTTCCAGTTTCATCCGTAAAAACGTTACCTTTTCGTCCAAAACCCGAAAAACCCCAAAACGAACAAAAACTCAGATCTAGGGTAGATCGTTACCTGTATCGAGCTTCTGATCTGGAGGTTCTTTTCACGAGCTATGGAGCAACACTTGGCTGGAATCTCGGGTCGATCCGCCAACTTTTTCTCTCTACGGTTTCTCTCTTTAGATGTAGGAAATGAGAGAAAGGGTGATGACTTAGGCTATTTATAGGGGAGGCTCCCCTATGTTCGCCCCTTCTAGCCCGCCGGTCCATCCGGCCCAGCCCGTCATGCCTCGTTCATTTATTCCGTTATTATAACTATCGTTTTATTTTTGGGATGTTACAAGTCTACCCCCCCTTACAATAGGTTTCGTCCCCGAAACCTATCATAAGTCAAATAGTTGAGGGTACGACTCCCTCATTTCCGTCTCCGTTTCCCAAGTAGATTCCGATCCCTTTCGGTGCTTCCATTGGACTTTAACCAATTGAATAATCTTATTACGCATACGCTTCTCCTTTCTGTCTAAGATGGCCACTGGTTCTTCGATGTAGTTAAGGATGTTGTCGACCTCGATGTCAGTAAGTGGTACGTGAGCCGATTCATCCGCCAAACACTTTCGCAAGTGTGATACATGGAAGGTACGATGAATCCCACTTAATTCATCAGGCAACTCTAACCGATAAGCGACTTCTCCAACCCGTGCCATTATGCTGAATGGTCCGACAAACCTCGGTCTTAACTTTCCTCTCTTCCTGAATCGTATGATTCCCTTCCAGGGTGACACTTTCAACATTACTCTGTTCCCAACATCAAACTCAATAGGCCTTAGTCGTTTATTCCCATAGGATTTCTGACGATCTTGTGCGGCCTTCATTCGTGCTTTGATTTGATCAAACCTTTCCGACATTTCTCTTACGACTTCAATACATCCTAATTCCTTCTGTCCAATCTCACCCCAACAAACCGGGGTCCTGCATCTTCTCCCATACAACATTTCGTAAGGCAGCATGCCTATCGTCATGTGATGACTATTGTTGTAGAAGAATTCGGCTAACGGCAGATGACTGTCCCATATGCCGCCAAAATCGATAATACAAGCACGAAACATGTCTTCCAATGTCTGAATGGTCCTTTCGGACTGACCACCCGTTTGTGGGTGGTATGCCGTGCTAACATTGAGTCTCGTACCCATCGCCTCATGAAATCTTTTCCAGAACCTCGATGTGAATCGTGTGTCCCGGTCAGATACGATCATCAAAGGCATCCCATGCCGTGCTACTACTTCATTAATAAATACTTCCGCTAACCTTTCCGACGAGAACGTCTCGCGAATAGGTAGAAAATGAGCACTCTTCGTTAATCGGTCCACAATTACCCAAATGGTGTCATGACCTTTAGCTGTGCGAGGTAGCTTGGTTATGAAGTCCATGGTAATGTGTTCCCACTTCCATTTCGGTATATCAAGTGGTTGAATCTTTCCATACGGTTTCTGGTGTTCGGCCTTTACTTGTGAGCAAGTCAAGCACTTGCTTACATACTTTGTCACCTCATGTTTCATTCCAGGCCACCAGTATTCCTTCCTCAGATCTTGGTACATTTTATTGGTACCAGGATGGATAGAATACCAAGACTTATGAGCCACATCCAGGATTTTGGTTCTAAGCTCACCACCCATAGGTATCCATACCCGGCCAAAACGTGTCCTAACACCAAGGGTGTTATATTCCAACTTGTCCTGTTGGCCAACCATTCTTTCCTTCTTTATATTTTCTTCCTTTAGTGCTTCATCTTGAGCTCTTTCAATTTCCCTCATCACATCTGATGTCACCACCAACTGGCAAGCTTTCACTTTAATAGGAGTAGGCACATCCTTTCGGCTTAGAGCGTCTGCCACCACGTTTTCCTTTCCAGGATGGTATATGATTTCACAGTCATAGTCTTTCAATAGTTCCAACCATCGTCACTTTTGTGGTCGGAGTAAATAGTAAACTTCACCCCGTAATGATAGTGCCTCCAGATTTTCAATGCGAATACGACAGCAGCAAGTTCCAAATCGTGAGTCGGATAATTGGCTTCGTGAATCTTCAACTGCCGTGACGCATACGCGATCACTCTCCCGCGTTGCATCAATACGCACCCCAATCCCTGACCCGAAGCGTCAGAGTATACCACTAAGTCTTCATTTCCCTCGGGAAGGGCCAAAACTGGAGCTTTGGTTAGCTTCTCCTTCAATTCCCTAAACGCCTTGTCCTGGGTCGAACCCTATTCGTACTTTACCTCCTTCCGAGTAAACTTTTTCAATGGCGAAGCTATTTTTGAGAAATCCTGGGTGAATCTCCGATAGTAGCCTGCCAATCCCAAGAAACTGCGGATTTCAGTTGGCGTTTTAGGAATGTTCCATTCCCTTACCGTCATTATCTTTGTTGGGTCAACCATAATGCCGTTCGGGTTAATGACGTGACCTAGGAATTGGACTTCCCTAAGCCAGAACACGCATTTAGAGAACTTAGCATACAACTTTTCCTTCTTCAGAGCTTCCAATACCTCCTTCAAGTGACACGCGTGATCACCCTCATTCTTGGAGTAGATGAGGATATCATCGATGAACACGATTACCGATCGATCCAACATTGGTCGACAAACTCTATTCATCAAATCCATGAATGCTGCGGGGGCGTTCGTCAATCCGAAAGACATTACGCGGAACTCGAAATGTCCATAACGCGTGCGAAATGCAGTTTTCGGTATGTCTTCTTCCCTCACCTTCAACTGATGGTACCCGGATCGAAGGTCGATCTTTGAGAACCAACTTGCGCCTTGCAATTGATCGAACGGGTCATCGATCCTTGGTAAAGGGTACTTTTTCTTTACCGTACGTTTGTTCAACTCGCGATAATTAATACACATTCTCATTGAACCATCTTTCTTCTTCATAAATAACACCGGAGCACCCCACGGCGAGATGCTAGGTTGGATAAACCCTTTCTCAAGTAACTCGTCTAGTTGGGCCATAAGTTCTTTCATCTCCACTGGTGCTAGTCGATATGGAGCCTTAGCCACGGGCCGGGCATCTGCTATTAAGTCGATTCGGAGCGCAATCTCTCTGTCGGGTGGTATCCCAGGCAAATCCTCTGGAAACACCTCTGGGTACTCGCGTACCACGGGCACATCGTCTAGTTCCTTCACTTCCTTACACTTGTCAATCACGTACACCATATAAGCCTCGCATCCGCGCCTCAGGTAATCTGCTACCTTGATCATTGAGATGACATTAGGCATCGGGGCGTCACGATCTCCAAAAACCTCCACTTCGCTACCATCCGGAGCCTTGAGTCGGATTATCTTTCGTTTGCATATAATTTGCGCTTCATTGGCAGTTAGCCAATCCATACCTAACATGACATCGAACCCACCCAAAACCATAACAAACAACCTGACATGGAACCTATGACCTTCTATTTTTATCATGGAGTTGTCAACTACATCGGTCACTCTCGCAGTTCTACCCTCAGCGGTTTCTACTCTAAAGGCCCTTTCTAGCTTACTCACAGTGTACTTCACTCGTTTACAAAAAGTCACAGATATAAAACTCTTACTGGCACCCGAATCAAATAATACATAAACAAAAGTGTTGTCAAAGATGAACGTACCTGACGCCACATCGGGGTCTGTCCTGGCTTGTTCTTGCGTCAGTGCGTACGCACGAGTATTTGCTCGGGGCCTCTCTTCTTTCTTCTCAGGGCCTTTCCTTTTCCCGCTTCACCTGTTCTTGGTTTGGTGCATTCCCGGCTCATGTGGCCGCTTTCACCACAATTAAAGCATTTAATGCCTTGCATGCATTCAGATGGAGTAGTGCCCAGTCTTGCCACATTTGTAGCACAGATTTGTCCCTAGCCGACATTCACCCGCATGTCTTACCCCACATTTTCCACAGAAGGCCGTCTCGCCTACCCTAGCCTGTTTTTCCCGAGCCCGAAACAACTTCCCAGCCAATCGCTTAGCGGGGAAACTCAGCTTCCTCTTTGGTTCTTCTATGGTAACGACATTCAGCGCCAGATCATCAAATACCCCGCCGCTCAGTTCTACTGCCGAATCATAGTTAGTAGGGGCGCTTGCCTTAACATAGGTGCGGACCTGGTCCGGCAGCCCTTGAATGTACCAGGCAATCTTTCTTTCCTCAGTCGTGAGAAGATGTGGCACCAGACGTGCCAGTTCATTGAACCGTGTGGTGTACTGCCGGTGCGTCATGCTCCCGGCCTTAATCCCCAGAAATTCCCTTTCTACCTTTTCGATCTCATTCATTGGACAGAAATTCTTGATCACCAAAGTTTTCAAATCATTCCACATCATTGCATCCACAGCCTCGTCCCCCTTGGCTTGACGTACACCTTCCCACCAATGGGATTCTTCCTCTCTCAAGGAGTTAGCCACAAATTTCACAACATGATTCGCTCGACACTCGCTCAGACGAATGGCAGCCTCCATACGAATCACCCAATCAAACGTAGCCACCGCGTCTTTCTTTCCAGTGAGAACAGGCGGATCACATGCCTTAAAGGACTTATAGTCGCAACCACGGGTAAGAGGTGCGTTTATTGCCTCAGTGTTCGGGGTACTAACCGCCGTGTTAGACCCACCCGTCTCACTAGCCTTCTTTAATGCTTCTGCCAACAGTCCTGGCAAAGAAACCTTCATCAACTCAGTGAACTCGCGTGCCAGAGCCGCTCTCACTTCCGGTTCAAAAGTGAATTGTTGTTCTTTGACATGAGTCGGCTCAGTCCCGTGCATACTAACTTCTAGCTCAGTGTGAACACTTCCTTCTTCACTGCACTCGTGGCGTGCAGGGTCCTGCCGCGCCCACCGTTACGACCACCGATACAACCCCCACCACGCCTTCCGTTTCCTCTCCTTGCCAATTCGTTCTATAAGACAAGGAATCCAATGTCATCACGCTAGTTAACAAATAGAATTCAACAAGCACTGTAAGATGTTAATATACACTGGCTATCTGCAATTAACCATTACACTACCTTTCGATTTCTATTTGACCACCTTTGTGATTCCATCACAACACAAGTCCTTACCTAACCCTTTCTAAGGCATACTATACATGTAAATATATACTACCTTCATACCTGATGCTGTGGCTCGAGTTACCCGTATTGGCATCCGCTTTCGGTCCCATTCACAGTTTAAGTTCAGACACTGGGAGTGTCTGAATCTCTCAAACTATTGCTCTGATACCAACTTGTAAGGCCCCAAACCCGAGAGGCCTCACTTGTTGGATTTACTCATTCATAAACAGTTCTTAGACTTGAATATCAAAATAACGCAGCGGAAAATTTCATTAAAACATAATCAAAACATTGTTCAACATGCGAAAGCGTAACATAGTCTAATACATAAACATAACATAACTAATCATAACGGGATGCCAATCTTCATATCATCCGGGTAACTCATCAAGCTGCCCAGCATCACCATCCATCATCATAACCTGCCTTATCCTGAATGTGCATACTAAAAGTCAGCTACGCTGGTGAGTTCTAGATTTACATAAAACTTTAACATAAACATTTTGCCAAAAACATAACATACATTTGTTTAACAAAAGCGTGAGTAAAACATGCAGTAACTTAACATCATCAAAACATCGTAACATAGCATCATAACATAAGTCAACATGAACCGAATCTACGTCTTCTCGTAACCATCAATTCCATACATCGCATACCAGCGGATGAACTTAAGGCTCGTTACCTCTAATTCATCCGTCACCAGGTCTCCTAAGGCTCGTTACCTCTAGGTGGACCAAACATATGTCTCCTAAGGCTCGTTACCTCTAGGAAGACAGAACATAACATAGTCATTATTTCCCCGCAAGGAATAGTACCTTCCATCGGGATCCCGGTAATCCCATGGGTGACCGTCGTCACCCCATCATCAACCAGTTGTACAACCGTTAGCCAGCCACAAAGGCCCCCCGTAAGGGTGAGGCCAATACATACATACATTAGCTCCCGTAGGAACTCGTGGCAGATTCGTTCATTCGTGACTTTCATAAAACCTTCACCTCATTTTAGTAAGCATTTGTACGTTTTATTAAACAAAACATCATCTCTTTCGTAAACCTTTCGTAAACTTCATTTGGCAAAACATTTCATAAACATCATCTCGTAAACATCATTTCATAAACATCATATCGTAAACATCATATCGTAAACATCGTTTCGTAAACCTCATTTTAAAAACATCATTCCGTATGTATGCACACCAGCCCAAAAATATTTAATTAAAACATTTAAAGAAGGGCTTCTAGAACTCACCGGATAAGCTAATCTGGGTTGTCCTAAACAAAGGTCCAACAACGTCACTTCCGATCTGAATTGATTAGTTAAATACACATCAGACCAAATCCCGACTCTAACGGTTTAACCATTCTAAACATACTGACTTTACTTAACCAGCCTGATGCCTACGCACTTAGCAAGTGCGCAGGGCCTTGTTTTTGCGTACTTAATAAGTGCGTAGACTTCGCTTCATGCGTACTTGATAAGTACGCAGTCTTTGCTTCATGCGTACTTGATAAGTACACAGTCTTTGCTTCATGCGTACTTGATAAGTACGCAGACTTTGCTTCATGCGTACTTGATAAGTACGCAGACTTTCTTCCCCGTAAAAACCCTAACTTTCGCATGCGAGTCTGATCACGTCATGATCCCGAACTTGTTTACATTCAACACGTTTGCTTTTCGTTTAAGAACTCAAATCAATGTTTTTCTTCTAGTTTCATCCGTAAAAATGTTACCTTTTCGTCCAAAACCCAAAAAACCCCAAAATGAACGAAAACTCATATCTAGGCTAGATCGTTACCTGTATCGAGCTTCTGATCCGGAGGTTCTTCTCATGAGCTATGGAGCAACACTTGGCTGGAATCTTGGGTCGATCCGTCAACTTTCTCTCTCTATGGTTTCTCTCTCTAGATGTTGCAAATGAGAGAAAGGGTGGTGACTTAGGCTATTTATAGGGGAGGATCCCCTATGTTCGCCCCTTCTAGCCCACCGGCCCGGCCCGGCCCGGCCCGTCATGCCTCGTTCGTTTATTCCGTTATTATAACTGTCGTTTTATTTTTGTGATGTTACATTTTGTATGTAATAAATTATTATATTAATGACCAATGGAAAAAATAGAATAAAAATAGAGAATCTGGTTGTATCAATTAGTAATTGCGGCTGTGGCACGCATCATTAGTAAGTGATTTTTGCAGACTGACAATAACTGCCAATTGTGAAAAAGTAAAATTTAATTCTTAGCTACTTAATACTATATTACAGGAAGTAGGGTTTGTCACACCCCAACCGATGGCTGATTATATGTCGGGGCGGACGCGGTTGTTCAAAAAGCACAAGGTTGACTATTAAAGTTTAAATATTTCATTAATGCTTTTCAAAGGTTCAATACAAAGAATGAGACAACACATAACAAGATTACAAAGTTTATTTAATAAGTAATCTAGGTCCAAAGCATCCTAAGTGATCACAATACAAGCCTCATGCTAGAGTACCTGAAACATGTTAAGTAAACTGTCAACTAAAAATAGTTGGTAAGATAAGAAGGTTTTATCATAGTTTAACAAAGCCTTTGAAAAATTTTACAATTCGCTATGTCATCCATTCTATAGTATAAGTGTGAGAACAAACATGTTAATTGTAGAAATAAAGACTGGTGGCTACAAAACTTTCTAAGTACAAATGCTGCGGATAAGCCTTATCTACTGAACACCAAAGTTGTTGCTGATAGGCATATCATCAACAGCTGTGGACAGTTGTGTCTTGCTGCTGATCTCCAACTTTGCAGCTGATAGCCATTTCCACTGAAGATCAAACGTTGCAGCTGACTGGCTTTGATAAAGCAACCATTACCACTGACAACTTTCTGCTGCAACACTGACACACTCCACGCAGAAAGAATATCACTGGTGCAGACAATAAAGAACTACAACACTCTTCTCCAAGCATGCAAGCAATGATGCCTAAGAAGACGTTTGAGTAAAGTTAACTTTTGTAGTGTTTATTGTCATTATATGTAGAATAGATTCAATACAAGATCAACGGCTTGTGTTAGATCTGATCCTTAGAATCAAGGGTCTGTCTTGATTCTAAGTTACTATATAAGTAGTACTTAGAGTCATTGTGCTTAGTGATTTTCTTAGAGTTTTCTCTGTAATCTTGTAACCATTGAAGCTTAATACAAATTGCATTTATAAGTACTTCTTGTGTTTATTTGTTTACATTGCTTAGTTGTGATTGTTTCCGCCAATCTCAACTAGAATAGAACCATCTTGTATTTACCGATCCTACAAGTGGTATCAGAGCTTTGGCTCACAGATTAAACAAACTCACACTTGTTTAATCATTCTCCGGTTCTATTCTAAACTATCTCTTTGCTAAAGTCTCTCATTATGACAAATCAAAACAAAATGGCACAAAACAATGGATTTGAAGATATTGGAAGCATCTCCAGACCACCAAAACTGGTGTCTGGAGAAGACTATGATATGTGGAAGAACAGAATGGAAAGCTTCTTCTTCTATCAAGAATATGGGATGTGGAAATCCATTAAAAATGGACCATACATACCCATGGTGGCGTCAGCGGATTCTGGAGGTACACTGGTTCCCAAAGAATCCTCCAAGTACTTTGCTGAAGACATCAAGAAAATGGAGGTATATTTCAAAGCCTTGGGAGCCATCCAGATGTGCTTACCAAATGACGTTTTTCATAACTTCAGAGGTTATAAAACTGCAAAGGAGCTATGGGAGGCTCTTAAGAAGATGTTTGCTGGTTCAGAAGAAGTGAAAGAAAACAGAAGAGACATCCTGAAGCAGCAATATGAAAACTTCGTCTGGAAGGAAGATGAGTCTCTAACAGTTTTATATAACAGATATACCTATCTTGTAGGTGAGCTGCAGTGCTCAAAGGTGAAGCTGGAGAATGAAGATATTCTCAAGAAGTTCATCAGGTATCTACCGAGTTGCTGGACACTCTACACAGTGTCCATCAGAAGAACTGAGAATCTGAAGACTCTCTAGATGACTGAGCTTTTCGGAATGCTAAAAACCTATGAGCTAGAGATGATTTAGGAAAAAGAAAGAAGCTCAAGCTACCAAACAGCCTCAACATCCACCACCACCTCTTCTGCCCTCCACTCTGACCACGCAGGTCCTAGTCAAGCAACTATTATCCTCCCATCATCACTCATCCCCAAACTCCAACCTCTCAAACAAACACATCACCATTTCTCCTAGAAGCTCCTCCTCAAACCTCAACCTCTGCTGCTTTTGTTTCTGAAAACTCAAGCAACATGTCCTTTATCAAGGAGGATCTGGAATGCTTCCATCCAGATGACTTAGAAGAAATGGATATACAGCACTCGTATGCCATACTCTCTATAAGAGCAAAAAGGTTCTACTCTAGAACCGGAAGACCCATTCCAAGTAACAACTCCAACACCAGAGTTGGCTTGGATAAAAGCAAATTAAGATGTTACAACTGTAACCAACTGGGTCATTTTGCTAGAGAATGCAAGGCTCCTAGGGCAAACCCAGCAGCTCCTCAATCATGACAAGCTCACCAAGCCCAACCAAGACAACAACAGCAATAAGCTACTCCTCCAGCTCAAACTGCAGCTTGTGCAGCTGTTGGAACTTCTGACTTTGACTGGAGCTTCCAGTATGAAGATCTGCCTGCTAACAACCAAGCTCTTATGGCAGACACAACTGAGATACCGCCTCAGGTATATGAACATCTCTGTTCCCAAGCTTGTTTTGATAAGGTGTTAGGCTACAGAAAGCATAATCAAAACCTTATAGATCAAAATGAAGAGTTTCATCAAATGAAATCTGAATTCACAAAATTCGAAAACAGTTATAAAGAAAAAATTAACTGCCTAAAGAAAGAGATTTCATTACTATAACATGAACAAACCAATCTTGAAACTCAGATTGATGATCTACTGGCTAGATTAAAAGCTACCAGAGCAAAATTGGCAGAACATAAAGTTCATGTTAACAAATATGAATTTGCATCCAAAAAGCTGCAAAGACTTTTGGATGCTCAAATTCATGACAAGGTAAAAACTGGTCTGGGGTATCATGCTGAACAATACCAAGCCGTTGCACCTCCTGCTGACTACGTTGCCATCCTTGAACCAAGCTTCAATCTCTCAAATCTTGAAAAGGCCAACCGAGATCCTGATCCTTCAAGGCATGAACCATTGGTGCAAGAATGCACTACCTCGTCAAATTCTGAGTCAACTTGCTCAGAGTCCACTAAAACTAGGAGGCCTCATCACCAGTACAAGTACCAGCACCGCCTGTTCTTGAAGTCATTTAAACAAGTGCTCCTGTCCCTTTACCAGCCGTTCCGGTTCCTATGCCTTTCAACCAAATCAAAATCAGCTATCCTCCAGAAGGAAGAAAGCTAACTGTTGAAAAGGGACAGTCTTCAACCTCTACCAACTCAAAGCCTCAAAGAAAGGTGTTTGACATATGTCATGCGCCTGGAGAAAGAGTTCCATATGTTCAAAAGACATTGGAAGAAGCCACCTTTGAGCACAACAAAGCTCGCCCCTGGAACTTCAAAGACTTATGCAAAAGAAAGGACTATGTTTACCTTTCAAGGGACAAACTGGCTAAATCATGCTTTGTCTATGGAAAATACAACCACACTGCCAGCACCTGCTTCTACTACCTTCAGCAGCAAAGAAACCTCAAACAATATGCTTTTGAGAAGACAAACAAGAACAGAAAGGTAAGGAGTTCTGAAGCCATGGCAACTCATTTCAGAAACTTTCTTTCCCCACCAAGGAAGCAGCTGCTAAAGCCTCAATAATCTTGCATCATCTGTGGTGAATCATACCACTTTGCTGCAAATTGTGAATTTAATCCCTTCAACCAAATCCTTCATCAAGCCCCTCCTAAACAAAAGCCCATCAGCATGAGAACTTTTACAGAGAAGCCCTCCGTCAACAAGGTAAAGAAGGATAAGCATACATTGGTTGTTGAACCATCAGCAGCCAGCAAAAATGTTAGTAATCAAGCCAAGCCCAAGAAACCAAAGGACAAGCCTTCAGCAGCAACCAAGTCTGCTGCTGCAGAAGCAAAACCATCATAAGCAACAAAATCTACTGCTGATAAGCCGAAGTTCTTTGCAGAAACAAAATCGGCTGCTGATAAGCTAAAGTCATCAGCAGCAAAATCTGCTGCTGATAAAGCAAATCCATCAGCAGCCAAAGCAACATCAGCTGCTGACAGAGCAAAGAGAATTGGAAAACCATCTCCTCGGCAATGGAAAGCCAAGATCCCAGCTTCTATCCTTCCAAGAATCATCATTGGCTCTGTTGAATGCACACATGCTGAATCTGATATTTCGAGAACCCTTTTCTTCAAGGATGCAAGCTCTTGGATTCCTCTCACTAACTAGATCTCTCTCATGTGCAGGGGCAGCCAGGTCGCAAGAATAACACCTGGGTGGTAGACAGTGGTTGTTCCAGGCACATGACAGGAAACAGATCCATCCTCTCCAACTTCAGACACTTCAATGGAGGATATGTTCCCTTTAGAAGTGACTCAAAAGGAGGATCTATTACTCGACAAGGGACTGTGTCAAATGAAAGAATGAGTATTGATAGGGTAAATTATGTCAAAGAATTGGACTTCAATCTCATGAGTGTTTCCTAGGTCTGTGATCAAAAGCATTGGATGCTCTTCACAGACAAAGAATGCTTTGTACTATCTCCTGGCTTATCAAAACCTCCTCCAGATAAGATTTTATTAACTGCTCAGAGAAAAGAAAATCTTTATGTGCTTGACATGAATGAGGTCACTCCATCTGGCAGTGTATCCTGTTTCTATCAAAAGCCTCAGTTGATGAATCAGTTCTATGGCACAGGAGATTAAGCCACGTTAACATCAAAACTATCAACAAATTGGTGAAGGATAATCTTGTCAGAGGGCTTTCTGACAAAGAATTCCAGTTAGAAGATCACTGCATTGCTTGTTTGAAGGGGAAGCAACACAAGAGTTCTCACAAGCCCAAGACTTTGAAATCAAATGATACACCACTACAGTTGCTGCATATGGATCTCTTTGGTCCTACAAATATTATGTCAATGGGTAAGAAGTCATACTGTCTGGTGATAACTGATGACTACACTAGATTCTCATGGGTATACTTCTTGAGAACAAAAGATGAAACTGCTGAAATTCTCAAATCCTACATCCTTAGGGTAGAGAATCAAAGCAATCAGAAGGTAAAGATAATAAGGTGTGATCAGGGCACAGAGTTCAAGAACCACACTTTGAACTGTTTCTGTGAGAGCAAGGGAATCGAAAGGCAATACAGTGCTCCAAGAACTCCTCAACAAAATGGAGTTGCTGAAAGAAGAAACAAAACTCTAATTAAGTCAGCAAGATCTATGTTGGCTGACTCAAAACTGCCTCTCACATTCTGGGCAGAAGCAGTAAGCACAGCCTGCTATGTGCAAAATAGAGTTGTCATAGTCAAGCCTCTCAACAAGACACCTTATGAACTATGGTTCCAAAGAGTTCCATACATTGGATTTCTAAAACCTTTTGGATGTCCATGCACAATTCTGATCACACATGGGGTTCTTCCTAAGTTTGGTGCCAAATCTGATGAAGGATATTTTATGGGCTATTCCTCTCAATCCAAGGCCTACAAAGTATTCAACTCAAGAACAAGAATTGTGGAAGAATCGGCCAATGTGGAATGCAGAGAACACATTGTCTGTGAACAGGGAAAAGGCCCAAACTTTCTTTTTGACATAGACTCCTTCACCCAAATATTTGAGCCTCTCATCTTCTCAAATATGGAGTCTTCCTCTTCTCAAGCACCTGCTTCCACTTTCTCCTCTGACTATAGACTGGATTTTCCAAAATCTTCTATCAGTCTGAGAAGACCATCCATTGATCCTCCATCTGTTATGGAAGACATTAAAGCAAGTGCAACCAGAACCACACTCTCAAATGTCATCAGCAGCAGCCTGTCTGAAAATGAAAATTTGAATGAAGACTCTTCGGTAAATGTTGTAGATGCAGCAAATACTATTGCTAATAATACTGATGTAGCTGTTGATCTTGAAGACTCTTCAACCATGAATGAGGAAATCCCTTATCAAAATCAAAGCAATCTTGAGCAAGGGATACAGCTGGAGGTGGTACCAGCACAAAGGATCAACAAGGAACATCCTCTGGAAACTATTATTGGCCAAGTTCAACAAGGAGTTCTAACAAGAAGCAAATCTCATGAGGCCAATATATGTTTGTTTTCATGTTTTCTATCTCAGGTGGAACCCAAGAAGATAGATGAAGCTCTGCAACACAGCAGTTGGATTGAGGTAATGCAGGAAGAGTTGCTGCAATTCAAGAGACATGATGTCTGGAAGCTTGTTGATCTTCCACCTGGTCAATCTACCATTGGCACAAGATGGGTATTCAGGAACAAGCAAGATGAGAGAGGCATTGTAGTAAAGAACAAAGCCAGACTTGTAGCTCAAGGCTACACTCAGGAAGAGGGAATTGACTATGATGAAGTCTTTGCTCCTGTTGCAAGACTGGAGGCCATCAGAATCTTCCTGGCATTTGCTGCATCCAAGAATTTCATGGTCTATCAAATGGATGTCAAGAGTGCCTTTCTGTATGGGAAGATTGGTGAAGAAGTATATGTCAAAGAGCCTCTGGGCTTTGTAGATCCTGCACATCCTAACCAAGTGTTCAAACTAGACAAAGCTCTGTATGGCCTACATCAAGCCCCAAGAGCCTGGTATGAAACTTGTCTGGATATCTACTAAGCAACAACTTCAGAAGAGGTGCCATTGACCAGACCTTGTTCATCAAAGATGAATGGGGAGAAATCTTACTGGTACAAATCTATGTAGATGATATCATCTTTGGATCAACAAGGAAGAAGTTGTGTAAAGACTTTGAGATCCTGATACACTCAAAGTTTGAAATGAGTTCAATGGGTGAACTAAATTTCTTTCTAGGTCTTCAAGTCAAACAAGTTCCAAATGGAATCTTCATCAGCCAATCCATATATGTCAAGAGCATTCTGGAAAGATTCAAGATGGCTGACTGCTCTGTTGCAAGAACCCCTATGCAAGTGCATCATCAGCTGACTCCAGACAAATATGGTCAAGACAATGATCAACATCAGTACCATGCAATGATAGGGTCTCTCATGTATCTCACTGCCTCAAGGTCAGATATCATGTTTGCAGTATGTCTTTGTGCAAGATTCCAAGCAGCTCCAAAGATTTCACATCGTCAAGCTGTCAAGAGAATTTTTAGAATAAATCATATAATATACGTAAAAGTAAACTAACGAACTCTTTCGAAAATGCTATCGTGTAGCGTCACCTTTAGGTATTTATACCTACAAATAATCACCTCAACGAATTATACAATCCAAGATTTCAATATTTTTCATCAACGAGCCATAAACTTGCTAAACTTATAATACCGTGAAGAATCTAAACCGAATTAAATTACCCCTTTAAAACTCTAATTGATACTAATACCATTAATAAATTAATACTTAAATCTAATTATTATTAACCCAAACCACTTCCTTGACTTTTCGGCCGAAATTCAGAAGAGCCATTCTCCCACTTCCTACTTCACTCACATCCTAAAAGCCCATACATGCCTGCGAGAATTCAGATAAAAGCCATACCCTTCACTCTTTGTCTTCATATTTCTCTTTTTCTTACGGCAATTTCCCCATTTCTCTTCAAGTTAAATTCAAGTTTTTAAAGCAAAATCCACATATTTCGGTGCTATAAGAAGAGTTCCAAGTGTTTTTCTCAAGAATCAAGCTAAGGAGCTCAAGATCATTCTCTGTTTCTCTCAAAATCATCATTCTCTGTTTTAGGTAAAACTCAATATTATTCATATTATTTTCTTTAAAATCGTAGCTAAACATACAAATCGTTCGAACGCAAGTAAGATAACAAGAAAAGTGTGTCAAATTCAAGATTAAAACATAAAAATATGCAGGACTGATTCTGTCAATCAAAGTTCAGTAATCGAAACTATAGTTTCGATACCTATTACTCAATCGAAACTAGGAGTTTCGATACCTATTACTCAATCGAAACTAGGAGTTTCGATACCTATTACTCAATCGAAAGTAGGAGTTTCGATACCTATTACTCAATCGAAACTAGGAGTTTCGATACCTATTACTCAATCGAAACTAAGTAGTTTCGATACATGTTTACTCAATCGAAACTGAGTAGTTTCGATACCTAGATGTCCAATCGAAACTAGTAGTTTCGATACCGGTTGCTCAATCGAAACTAGGTAGTTTCGATACTCAGTTTGCTCAATCGAAACTAGGTAGTTTCGACATCTGTTCTGTTCTGTTCTGTTCAATCGAAACTATGTAGTTTCGATACCTGGTCATCAGTCCCACTTAGCAGTAACTTAGAACTATTTTATAACGAAACAAGTGTTGAAAAACTAAAAAGATATTTAAACAAAAGCAATCAGATTTGCTAAGTCGGTGAACAATTTGCATATGAGACATTCGGTCATAACACAAATTACCCTTTTTGTAATTAGGGTACGAATAGTCAAGTTTGACTAGAACAATTATCATCGCAAGCATACACAAACTCAAGGTGAGTTTCACGGCCCCTTTTTACTGTTTTCAATATTTGGGGGAAGAACATACTTACAACTATTTTTATGTGATAACAAGAGAATAAGACTCGACTTTTATGTTTACATGAGTTAAACGATTTGAGGCCGCTAAAGTCCCCTGGAACAATTTAGTAACCATTAACTGTAGCCTAGGGTCCTATGAATAGTACTATGGAGAGTGACGTCTCCCGATCATGGTTAGTCGCGGTAACCACAATCTGGAGGATTTATGGCCGCATAGAACCGGATAACGAAATTAGGGGCGTGTACAAATGTCATGGTTTGGTTACGGCTCATGTAGGAACATATTATTTGTATCCCTAGCTAGTTTACAAATGGGTCAACAATTCTTATTCTGATTATCACATGCACCTGAAACTATTTACGAACAATTGAATTTTACAAAGATCTATTTGATTTAAACCTGTGAACTCACCAACCTCGTGTTGACAATTTCAAGTATGTTTTTCAGGAAATTGAACGTGATCACAAGGTTAGCAATGTAGATAACATGCATGCACGATGGATACAACTTTTGGGGGATTTCTCTTGTATAACTCATTGTAATAGAGTCATATTTGCGAAATCTTCAGTTTTTGTAAACTCAATTTACATTTTGGAATGTAAAACTTTAAACCTATTTATGTATCCATTTATCATGTATGTGTTTGCGGTAATCATATGCTTTGGAAACCATGAACGTCGCGCCTCGCGTTTCCGCCTTGGCGGGGTGTGACACCTACTCCCTCTCTTGTATCAGTGGGCACCCAAACTGATGCTTATTTGTCCACTGATGCAACCAAAAAGGGGGAGATGGACCCAATGGAGGAAGACTCAGACAGTCTTGACGACTGGATTCAAGAGCAGGCTGTATTTTGAAGCACACTATTCAAGCCAGCTTTTGTACAGGTTCATGACTTGCCAACTTCAGATAACGAAGAAGAAGAGACATCTGAAGACTGGAAGTTAATCGTCAGGGCTGTTGATGAGATGCTGAATGATGCTGAAGACACAGAACAAACATATACATCATTCAGCATCATCCCTGAAGCAGCAGCCATCATAAGTCAATCCACTGCCCCTCAATTTTCACTAACTTCAACACAGCTAGAGTTTGACACAATACTAGCTTGGGGGTATGATGGAAAGTCTGAGAGGTTCTGGGTTGGTTGGGAGTTTGGCGGAGTAGAAGAGCTAAACTGGGACTTTCTCAACAGCATCCAAGTCCTTCACCTATACAATCTACAATGCATTAACAACTCGACGGACCTCTCAGCGGAACTTGCTATCGGCAGGTTCTATGACTTGATGGATGATAATCTACCCAATTTTGAAAGACAAATACAAGCAGCAAAAAGGGTAGCCTATCCTGAATCTTCAACAGCAGCAGAAAGAAAACTGACTCCTAGAAGACTTGAAATTATAAGGAGCAGTCTTCTACTGAAGAAGAAGTTCTGTGCTTAAGAAGATTTCTGTACACCTTCATTGTCAAAGACTTAGATGTGCTGGGATGGGTAAGCACTAAGTCTCTTGACCACACCTTCCTACTGAGCAACGGCTCCTCTCTCACCATCAACACCAGGATCATCCTGTCACTACCTACAAACTTTCTTTACAAGATCTTTCAACTCAGGGAAAATATCTGCAATGTCAACTCCCTCGAAAGCCAGGCAATGATAGCTACTGTCAGAGCCCATCTTGAACAAGAAGGAAGGATTGCTGAGGCAGTACATGTGTCAAATTCTGACACTGATTCTGACTCAGCTTCCCCTCGAGTAGACATCTTTGCTACAGCATATAAGTCAAGATCAACTGTCAAAGAAATGCTGAGAGAATTTACAAGTCCTGAGTGCAAATCAGATAAAGCTAATGACCTTCCCTTATTTACC
Source organism: Smallanthus sonchifolius (assembly GCA_023525975.1). Taxonomy (NCBI): domain Eukaryota; kingdom Viridiplantae; phylum Streptophyta; class Magnoliopsida; order Asterales; family Asteraceae; genus Smallanthus; species Smallanthus sonchifolius. The sequence continues at coordinate 62,008,845 of CM042035.1, read as the reverse complement.
TCTCAATTTGCCAATGAAGCCGAGGCTGAGATCCCAACAGCAGCACAATCATCTGCTGCTATGATCAGTGAGGCTGAAGCAGAGGCATCCAGTGTAAACAAAGGGAAGGGTATTATGACCAAAGAAGATGAAGAGAGGTTGCTCAGAGAAAAGAGAGAGAAGGAAGAAGGAAGAAGAGGAGATGGCTGACCTGAAAAAGGCTCAAGAAAGAAAAACAGCCATGCTCCTCAGAGAACAACAGATCCAGCTGTATGCAAAGCAGCTGGATGATCTGAAAGTAAAGATTCATGCAGTTTATCAAATTGAAGAAGATGAAGCTCTTGCTCTTCAACTGCAGGAACAATTCTATAGAGAAGAAGAAGAACTAGAGAAGAAGAAGAAGGAAGAGGCTAAGTTCAGAATAACTGATTCTGAACTAGCCAAAGAAATGAGAGAGGAGTGGGTAAAGGCTCTAGTTTCTCAAGGTGAGGATGCAGACTACCTTGAGAAACTATCAAATAAAGAAATCTACAGAGCCTTCATGGGTCAGCAGGGTCAATTAGCAAAGAAGAAGAAGGCTGAAGAAGAAGAAAAAGCCAAACAAAAGTCCAAAAAGACCATTGCCTTTAATAAAAGGACCCATGAAGAAAGGAAGATCATGATTGACTTCCTTAAGGCTAGAGGAGAGAATGGAAAGAGGCTAGGTCCCATGAATTTCATGAACCTGCAAGCCCTCTATTTTAAAGTAAAGAAGGACGAGGAAGAAAAATTGGAGAAGAAAGGCTCCAAGAAAAGGGTAAACATTCAAGAAGAAGAAAGGAAATCAAAGAAAACCAAGCCTTCTCTCTCACCCATCACTTCCTCAATCCAACAACCTTCCACTCTCCTTCCTAGACCTCCCTCATCTCCTCCCTCAAAGTCCACATCCTCACACCCAGCTCCTACTCATCAACAACCTCCCAAAAAGAAAAACAAACCCACTTCCAAACCAGAAGACTCAAGAGAAATAATCAGATGGTCATACAGCCCTGAAGACAAATGGTTTGAAGTGTTCAGGGGGAGAACAGAAGCTAAAAGATCAATACATACATCTGTTGATGAGGTACTACAGCTTCCAGATTCTGATCTAAGAAGAATGATGGAGCTGTGTGAATCCTCTATGCCTGAGAATGAAGGTGGGAGACATCTATTGCTGGCAATCATACATTACTTCAACCCCAGCAAAGATGAAATCATTGATGCCAAACCTCTTCAGTCCCACTCTCCATTCATCAGCTGGTCCTACAATGCTAAGAAGAATGAATTCACTCTGACAGATGTTAAAGGACAGAAGATGAGGTGTTCAAGCAAAGCTATCTTCAAAATGGCAAGCAAAGACATCAAGACTCTATCTGAGTTTCCTCTTAACAATCCCAGCATGGACCAGAGAGGATATGAGGTTGAAAGGATAGTCAGAAACATGCAAAAGCTTCAGCAACAAAGGCAGTAAGAGAATTTTGGTAGCATCAGTCTAGGGGGAGTTTGTAGAAATAAAAGACTGATGGCTACAAAATTCTCTAAGTACAAATGCTGTTGATCTCAGAGTTTGCTGCTGACCAACAAACTGTTGCAGACAAGCTTATCTGCTGCGGATACTTGTTCTCCTGCTGAAGAACAAATCTGTTGCGGATAGCCTTATCTGCTGAAGACCAAAGTTGCTGCGGATTGGCTTCTCAGCAACATCAACACTTGATGTTGCTGATAGGCAAATCATCAGCAGCTTTGGATGGTTACATCTTGCTGCTGATCATCATCTTTGCTGCTGAGAACGTGTGCCTTGAAGACAAATCATTGCAGCTGACTATCCATGCCAAGCGTCACTGACAACTTTCTGCATAAGAAACTGACACACTCAAAGCAGAAGGAACCTCAATGGCACAACCAATGAAAGACAACAATGCTCTTCTCCAGACATGCAAGAAATAATGCATAAAGAAGACGTTTTAATAAAGTTAACTAGTTTTAGACTAAACGTGTAATAGTTAGCTATATACAAAAGATCAACGGTCTCTGTTAGATCTGATCCTTAGAATCAAGGGTCTGTGCTGATTCTAAGTTAGTATAAATACTGTGTAAACACTTCATTGTAAGGGTTCTTTTTTATCGAGTTTTCATTTGTAATCGTTTATTTGCAAAAGCTTAATACAACAGTGTTCTTAAAAGTATTCTTTCTGTTTACTCGATTATACTTGTGTAGTTGTTATTGTTTCCGCCAATTTCAACTAAGAACAGAACCATCTTGTATTTTCACGATCCTACAAAATCTTATGCAAAGGTATATAAGGCTATAACCGATATTAGTGAAATACTAAATGGTAAGTCATAGTAACACCGTTCGAAAGTCAAGGAAGTTGCAGGCGTACTGTACTACCAGTTATTGGCAGATAATCAATTCGATCCTCTTCAACGCGAGATCTAAGGACAAAATCTGAAATCTTATGTTCCATTTTCACCGAATTTAATGGAAAGCGAGGACCTAAGTAGAAATTTGAAAACCTTATAATTTGAAAGATGTGTCCTTAAATCATAGGAGGGAAATTTTGAATTTATTTATATGTTTTACGATTCTTAACCAATTAAAGTTGTACGCTACCAGGAAGAGGAACAAGGGACGAATCATAGTTGACTCTGCTCTCTTGAAGATCCACTTGAGATTTCATTATCTTTAAAGGACCTATGAGCATGACATCCTCACATTTGGAAAATTCCTGAAGTTTTACTTGATCCTCCCCTATTTTCTGACGTCTACTTTATAAGAATCAAACTCCATGCTAAATTGACAATGATATTACATCAAAGTCTACCCATTTTGTGGGTTAGCAAACTCATAATCATTTTCGAGAGACACTATTTTTATGAGATTATTTCCATAACGTGACTGTTTATTTCCTCATCTAGCTAAATAGCGGATTACTTCCGAATCATTTCAATACACATCAAGAAAGATGCAGACGTCTAATGTTATCATATCAAATTTGGCCGACTCGTTGTGAGGAGTAGACCATCTTTTTGATATGGACTTCTTGTTAAAATTTCAGAATTCTATTTCTGACCGTTAACCAAAATCGATTTCTGGTGGTAGTCAATTCAATGTCCAAATATTGAACTTGCACCTAGTCTTTTAACTAATCTACTTGAATAGATCATCCTAGATCTTTAGTCACTTTCTCTATCTAGATCTTGTGGTGACTTGATTATCATATAGCCCATTGCTAACTTTCGACAATAGGTATATGAATCTTTAATTGAAAATCACCAAACATGGTTTATTATATCGAGACAAAATGCGAGTTAGTACCAAATCCTAATGCTTTGTGGTGAGGTTACATAGCACCGGGTCATCGCTGATATCTATTTTATGATGATGACTCATTTGCTATAACACTTCATAGGATTGAGTAAATTTGACTCTTAGCAAATTTATATTGACAGAATCCTAGTATAATCTTCTATGTTTGTTAATCTTCGGTTTAACGACTCGAGTTTGGTACAATCATATTGGTACTCATTATATACTTGCTTTGTAAAGCTTTAAGCTTGGATTTCTCGTTATTAATTCATTCTCTAATGACTAATCATCACTCTTCAATTCTAGTACAAGAGATGTGAATCTCGTCCTTTTGTTATGTTGATTTTCAAAATTCCCTTGTATCTACTTTTATGGTTATGTCGTATACACACCAACCAAGTTGTATTGCCCTATGATGCAACAATGTACCAACTATTGGATAGTAACTACTATTACTGACAATCACATGGTACAACAACCCGAGATTTCACTGTGGATGCGAGAACAAATTTCAATAGATTTCATTACTAGGCCTGCCTAGAACATTAGGCGGCTATGATTCATTTTGGAACATTGTTAACTAATTAATGATAGACTCTGCACATTTCCTACTTATCCGAGAGGACTTCTAGATAGAAAAGCTAGCTCGACTGTATAGTACTGAAATTGTAGAAAGGCATGGAGTGCCTGATTCCTTTATCTCCGATAGGGATAGTCGCTTTACATCCCATTTCTGCCAGACACTATAAAAAGCTTTGAGAACGCGCAAGCACTGCTTATTATCCTCAAACTGACGGTCTAAGTGATCGAACTATTCATACCTCGGAGGATATGCTAAGGGCTTGTGTGATACAATTTGGTGGTAATTTGGATACTCTTTTACCTTTGGTCCGATTTCCTTACACTAACAGTGATCACACTACCATTAAATGAGCCCCATTGGAAGCTCTGTTTTGACACAAATGTTGATCACCATTTTGTTGTGCTGAAGTTGGTAGTAATCATTTGATTGGTCTTGTTATGTATAAATTAAAACTACCTCAGGAGCTTAATGGTATATACGATGCTTATCGTATATCGAGTCTCAAAAGGTGTTTAGCCGACGAATCCGTAATTATAAAACCTAAGGAAGTTCGTATTGATGACAATTTTCATTTTAACGAGGTGTTATCTCTCTGTATTCTAAGTACATGATATGATCATCCTTCATAATCTATGGTATTTGTTATCGCTGTGATACATTTTTATTCTAATGAGTCATGGTCATTCTACCGACTCTTTGGATCTTAATAGCACATCTCATAGTATAATTTTATGGTTACTATTTATAATAGTATTCTTTAATGGCACCAAGACAAATGATACTTTTCCTTGCTCATAAAAGGATACTGAATCACCGGGATTTTGTATCATAATATCATTATGGATTTGTACCAATTTTGTATACTTGTGTATATCAATCCTATGACGGATTTCTTAATCTTCTGAATAACACCAGCAGTGTACCTTTTAACTGATTCGGTGAAACAATGATCTTTAGATTCTTTGGAATTCGAATGATTTTTCTCTCATGATTATTCAATTTGCTTTTGAGTCTTTCTAAGTGTAACCTACTCTCTATGATTCTTAGATCTCGAATTGTCAAATCTCCCCGCTATATCTAGGAAACTAGATTTCCCTTGATAATCGTACATGAATCAATTTACGAAAAAGAACTTGTCAACTATTATACCAGTTGAATTTCGGGACGAAATTCTGTTAACTGGGGGAGAATGTGACAACCGTGACTTTTACGGTCAACACCCGTGTTCGACGAGTCGTATAATAATAATAGTATTATTATAATGTGAAATATACTTTTAAACGTAAGGAACTCGTTAGAGAACGATAAATAATAGCAAGATTTATTTGGGTGATTATAATGTCAAAATTTTGATCAAGTTCGGGTTTATACACGTTAACACCCGAGTCGAACGGTTTCGTAAATTTTAATTTAAATCAGAAAGGATATATATTTACGAGACGCAAGGACTCGAGGGAAAATAATAAATTATAATAAGTTATTTTTGTTTAAAATAACGCCTCTATTTTTTTATCGGGTTCGTTTAAGCGAGAAACCGGCACGCGATCGGAGACCACGAGGGATATAAATACCCCAATACACTCCCTTTTTCTCATTTGATCAATTCATTGAAAGAAATTAGAGAGAGAGAGGGCTGGAGCTGGTGGTGGTCCGGTGGTGGTCCGGCGGTGGTCCGATGGCGGCCGACGGCGGTCCACGGTGGTCCGGCACAGTGGCCGGTGGCGTCCGAAACCCGTTTTTCACCCGGAACCTTTTCTCGATGCTACGAGCGCAATGGTAAGCTCATATTCCCTTAAATACTTGCTTAAATTCGTTAAAAAGGGTTTTTAAATTCTGTCCAGAAAGTTTTATGCATGCGCAGTCTTAAAGATCGGACGATCCCCGGAAATCCGACCATTAGAAATGCATGAATTTTGGATATGATGTTTTCAACACATATATGCAGAACCATACCAGAGTAATTTTTGATCAGAGCTCTCTAGGTATGCTTTTCATACCCTCGAATGTGACTGATCGGATTTTCGGATTTGAAAAACTGGGTCTCAAAGTCGATCCCCGGAGATCCGACCGTTGGATCGTGACGGTTTTTGGAAAGTAGTTTCGTAGCACAAATATGATTGTTTTCACCGTAGGAAATTCCGATAAGATGTTGGAAACTATATTTTTGAATACTAACAGATTGTAACAATTTATAAGACCGAAACATGAAATTGATCGGGTTACATGGCCATCCAATTGGCATTGCATGTCAATTTTGAGCATATGGAAATGCTCGGGAGATAAAAACTATCCTAATGGTGTTTTTGGTTCGTATTGCATTTGAAATATGGGAGGTTCCGCGTACGCGAACCATTTTTACGAAAGGTATAAACTTTACCCGTTAAGATTTAATTTTATGTTAGAATAGTTTTATGAGTCATTGGTTGAGAATTGAACCCGAAAATATTTAGTATTGAAATATTTGATATTTTGAGTGGTTATTAGGTTATAAACCCAATCTCGGTTCACGTATAACTAATATATTTATTTTTATACAACAATTGTTTTTTTTATGGATTTTTATAAACTTTTGATTTAGCTTTCAAGCATTAATTTTATGTCTAAATATGGTTTTAGAATTATTTTCCATTAAAACTTTATAAAAAGTTACCATTTTTGGAAATTTTTGTATAAAAATACTTTTATAAAAGTCTTAATGAGAGTTTGGACAGAAGTATTATCATGTTAAAAATATAAAATTTGGACTTTTAAATTGGGTGCTAAAATCACACTAAAACCCTAATTTCGGATGAATCGGATTTTTAAACCGTAAACCTTACTTTACGCGCATAATCGCGTTTTTGGTCAAACGAAACCGTGACTTCAGATTTTATCATATATGACATTATAACTACTGATATTCATTAATAAAATCTAAAACTTAAGGTTTTAAAGTCACGAATTTATATAAAAGCCGGTTTTACAACTTTTGAGCGGTTCGTACGTGTGTGCACGGGTTATGGGTATGCAACTGACTGCATAGCCACTTTTTGAGTAGTAGACTCAGTTTTATACTTTAGGCATCCTAAATGCTATTTTTTTCGTGTCTACTTGGTTAGTAGGACTCGGTTAGGACACCTGTTTTTGCGGTTCTTACGGATTTAGCCATACCTTGGTAGCACTGAGTTGCTAGCCACACTTTGCTTGCATTTGGCTGCTAGCCTTTGATAGAATTTGGATGTTAACCGTACTTTGTGGTTTTTGTTGACTATGTCACACTTATCACCAACGTTGTTCAGGTGAGTTTCGCGGCCTCACTTTTTATTTTTTACTGTTTTACGGGGAAAAAGTTGTTTCACTCTACACGTTGTTACTTGGGATTAGGGTTACCTGGGTTTACTTATGGAGGTATTAAGTCCTCACTTTAACGTAATCAATTAGCTTGGATAGCCGGTTAGAATTATGAATAGTACTATTTTGGTTGACACCCCCGCCCAGGGTTGGTCCCGCCAACCAGACTTGTAGGGTCATTTGGGCGCATAATTAGCCATAGTAGGTGTTCACATTCGACACCTGGATACAGGGGCAACAATTAGTCTGACGGTTTTGATTGTGGCTCAGGGTAATTATACCTTAACATGTGTACTTGATCATCTGCGGATGGTTACTATTACGTCTTGAAATTTATCTACTTACTTTTTATAGAGTCGCAAAACCTGCGTGCTTACCAACTATTTTTATAGTTGATCCGTTTTTGAAAAATGCTTTTCAGGTAAACAGTTATGGGGATAACGAGCTTTAAATGGCTTGCTTTTGGGAAGAGTTATTATTATGTACTTTTGGTTGTAGTTGGGCATTTTAGACCCTTTTTATTGATTCGGAATTTTCCGTATATTTGTACTTTCGATAGAGGCATGTAGTATGGTTCAATGTAATGCACAACTTTCCTTTTAGTTTCTCTTGTACTTGTGTTCAATGTTATTTATCGGTCCCACTCCGTGTTTTCATCTTCGGCGGGGTGTGACAGAAGTGTCCAAACTAAGGCACCAAGTCTCTATGCATGAAGCTCATCAATGCCCAACTGTGCCTACTTCTTCCCTTGTATCAGTAGGAACTCAAACAGATGCAACCCTTTACACTGATGCAACCAAAAAGGGGAGATAGTTGCAGTAGAAGATGATGCTGACAGCCTAGAAGAATGGATACAAGAGCAGGCCGCATTTCAGAGTTCATTATTCAAGCCTGCCTTTGTTCAAGTTCATGACTTGCCAGACTCAGTAGATGAAGAGGAAGAAATCACTGAGGACTGGAAGTTGGTTATCAGAGCTGTTGATGAGGTGTTAAAGGATGAAAGTCAAAATGAAGACACACCTCCATCAGTCAGCATAGTTCCTGAAGCAGCAGCAATAATAAAACAAACCACTACCCCCCAATTCACACTGTTTGCAAATAAGCTAGAATTTGACTCCATACTAGCTTGGGGGTATGATGATTCAACTAAGAGATTCTGGATTGGGAAAGAGTTTAGCGGAGTAGAAGAGCTGAACTGGAGTGCACTAAATCCACTCCAAGTGCTTGAACTGTACCTATCCAATTGCATCAACTCCACTACAAATCTCTCAGCAGAACTTGCAATCAGCATGTTCCAATATGTCACACCCCACCAAGGCGGAAGTACGGGATGTAACCGGTATATCGCATTGAACACAAGTACAAGGGAAACTAAAAGGAAAGTTGTGCATTACATTGAACCATACTACATGCTTCTAATGAATGTACGAATACATGAAAATCCTGAATCAATACAAAGTGTCTAAAATGCATGACTACAACCAAAGGTACACAATAATAATTCTTCCCAAAAGCAAGCCGTTTAAAGCTCGTGATCCCCATAACTGTTTACCTGAAAAGCATGTTTCGAAAACCGGTCAACTATAAAAATAGTTGGTGAGTACGCAGGTTTTGCGACTCTATAAAAAGTAAGTAAATAAATTTCAAAATGTAATAGTAACCATCCGCAGATGATCAAGTACACGTGTTAAGATATAATTACCTTGAGCCACAATCAAAACCGTCAGACTAGTTGTTGCCCCTGTATCCAGGTGTCGAATGTGAACACCTACTATGGCTAATTATGCGCCCAAATGACCCTACATGTCTGGTTGGCGCGACCAATCCTGGGCGGGGGTGTCAACCCAAATAGTACTATTCATAATTCACACCGGCTATCCAAGCTAATTGATTGCGTTAAAGTGGGGACTTAATACATCCATAAGTAAACCCAGGTAACCCTAATCCCAAGTAACAATGTGTAGAGTGAAACAGCTTTCCCCCCTTAAAACAGTAAAAATTGAAAAGTGGGGCCGCGAAACTCACCTGAACAACGTCGGTGATAAGTGTGACATAGTCAACAAAAACCGCAAAGTACGGTTAACATCCAAATTCTATCAAAGGCCAGCAGCCAAATGTAAGCAAAGTGTGGCTAGCAACTCAGTGCTACCAAGGTACGGCTAAATCCGCAAGAACCGTAAAAATAGGTGTCATGACCGAGTCCTACTAACCAAGTAGACATAAAAAAATAACATTTAGGACGCCTAAAGTATAAAACTAAGTCTACTACTCAAAAGTGGCTATTTAGTCGGTTGCATACCCAAAACCCGTGCACACACGTACGAACCGCTCAAAAGTTGTAAAACGAGCCTTTATATAAATTCGTGACTTTGAAACCTTAAGTTTTAGATTTTATTAATGAATATCAATAGTTATAATGTCATATATGAAAAAATCTCAAGTCACAGTTTCGTTTGACCAAAAGCGCGGTTACACGCGTAAAGTCCGGTTTACGGTTTAAAAATCTGATTCATCCGAAATTAGGGTTTTAGTGTGATATTAGCACCCAATTTAAAAGTCAAATTTTATGTTTTAAATGGGGTTATACTTCTGTCCAAAATCCCCTAGAATTTTTATAAAATCAATTTTATATAAAAATTTTCAAAATTAATAACTTTTTATAAAATTTAAATGGACCATAATTCCAAAACCATACTTAGACATAAATTTACTGCTTGAAATTTATACCAATTGATCATATATATAAATAAAAATTTCTGACCAATTTCATATTTTTCCAATATCCAGATTATTTAATATGAATTTAACATTGTTAAAAATTTACAAATTCGGAAAAAATAGTTAAACACATTAAAACTTCACCAAATTTTTACCATATTAGTTTTAAGTCAATATAAGATCCCATACTAAGTTTCAAGTCCTGATTTTATCCAGAAGTATACAAACCCTAAATCATCCGTTTAAACTTTATAAATACTAAACACATACTTAAACAACTCCAATTTTTATAAAATTTGGACAGGAGTCTTAGTTCATCATATAACAATCATTGTCCAATTTCCAGAATTTTTCAATACTCAGAATTATTTTTCCCAAATTTCCATGTATTAAACTTGTGGAAATTTTAATAAATAATCTATAAATAGTTTAGTTACCAATATTTTTAGATCTCACTTTTTATATAAATACTACTTTTTAAAAATAAATTTGGAAGCTAAATCAAAAGTTTATAAAAATCCATCAAAAACAATTGTTGTATAAAAATAAATATATTAGTTCCATGTGAACCGGTATTGGGTTTATAACCTAATAACCACTCAAAATATCAAATATCTCAATACTAAATGTTTTCGGGTTCAATTCCCAACCAATGACTCATAAAACTATTCTAACATAAAATTAAATCTTAACGGGTAAAGTTTATACCTTTCGTATATATGGTTCGCGTACGCGGAACCTTCCGTATTTCACATGCAATACGAACCAAAAACACCATTAGGATCGTTTTTATCTCCCGAGCATTTCCATATGCTCAAAATTGACATGCAATGCCGTTTGGATGGCCATGCAACCCCGATCAATTTCCTGTTTCGGTCCTATAAACTGTTACAACCTGTTCGTATTCAAAAGTATAGTTCCCAACATCTGATCGGATTTTCCTTCGGTGAAAACATTCATATTTGTGCTAAGAAACTACTGTCCAAAAAACGTCACGATCCAACCGTTGGATCTCCTGGGATCGACGATTCTTTGAGACCCAGTTTTTGAAATCCGAAAATCCGATCAGTCACATTCAAGGGTATGAAAAGCATACCTAGAGAGCTCTGATCAAATATTCCTCCCGTAGGGTTTTGCGTCTATGTGTTGAAAACATCATATCCAAATTTCATGCATTTCTAACGGTCGGATTTCTGGGGATCGTCCGATCTTTAAAACTGCGCATGCATAAAACTTTTTGGACAGATTTTAAAAACTCTTTTTCACCAATTTAAGCAAGGATTTAGAGAAATATGAGCTTACCATTGCGTTCGTAGCATCGAGAAATGGTTCCAGGTGAAAAACGGGCTTCGGCCTCCACCGACCACCGCGCCGGACCACCGTTGGCCGCCACGCTCCACCGCTGGACCACCACTACTTCGCCGGAATCCTCTCCACTCTCTCTCTGACTTTTTCTCTGAATTGATCAAATGAGAAAAAGGGAGTGTAGTGGGGTATTTATATCCCTCGTGGTCTCCGATCACGTGCCGGTTTCTCGGTTAAACGAAGCCGATAAAAAAATAGAGGCGTTATTTTATCCAAAAATAACTTATTATAATTTATTATTTTCCCTCGAGTCCTTGCGTCTCGTAAATATATATCCTTTCGGATTTAAATTAAAATTTACGAAACCGTTCGACTCGGGTGTTAACGCGTATAAACTAGAACTTGATCAAAATTTTTGACATTATAACACTCAAATAAATCTTGCTATTATTTTTCGTTTACTAACAAGTTCCTTTCATTTGAAAGTATATTTCACATAATAATAATACTATTATTATTATTATTATACGAACTCGTCGAACATGGGTGTTGACCGTAAAAGTCACGGTTGTCACACAAGACCTAATGGAGGAAAATCTGCCCTGGTTTGAAACACTATTAGAAGAAGCAAACAAGGTGGCCTATCCTAAAGACAGTTCAGAATCTTCAACAGCAGCAAAACAAAGACTGGCTCCTAGAAGACTTGACTTAATCAGGAGCAGCACTTTAACAGAAGAAGCTGTCTGTTGGAGAAGATCTTTGTACAACAAAGTGGTCAGAGATGTGGAAGTGCTAGGATGGTCGAGCACTGGGTCTTCTGACTTCACATTCTTCCTGAGTAATGGATCATCTCTCTCAATCAACATCAATGAGATCCTACTCTTAAATTCAGACTTCCTACACAAGGTCTTCGAGCTCAGAACACACATCTGCAACGTTAATTCCTTAAAGAGTCAAGCAATGATAAAAACCATCAAAGCTCAGCTTGAAAAGGAAGGTCTACTTGCAATGGATGCCTCTGAATCCAACTCAGACCTATCCTTCCTTTCCTCACCTACAGTCAGACTGAACACAAAAGAAGAATCCAAAAGAAGAGAAGAGGAAAATGTGAAGGAAGGGTGGAAAGAAGTAACAGGTCTTGAATGGGAATACGATGAAGAAAGTGTCCTTCACTTGTCCATTCCCCAAACTGCCAATGAAGCTGAAGCTGAGATCCCAACAACATCTCCTACATCTGCCGTTGTGGTCCATTAGGCTGAAGCAGAGGCATCCGGCAAAGACAAGGGGAATGGACTTATGACAAAAGAAGATGAAGAAAGGATAGTGAAGAAAAAGATGGAAAAGGAGGAAGGAAGAAGAAGAAGTGAAGAAGAGGAGATGGCTGAACTACGAAAAGCTCAAGACAGAAAAACAACCATTCTCCTCAGAGAACAAGAGATCCAGCTGTATGCTAAGCAGCTGGATGATCTGAAAGTCAAGATTCCTGCAGCATTCCAAATACAAGAAGATGAAGCTCTAGCTCTTCAGCTGCAGGAACAATTAAATAAAGAAGAAGAAGAAAGCGAGCAGAAAAGAAAAGAAGAGGCTAAGTTTAGAATTACTGACTCTAAACTAACCAAATAGATGAGAGAGGAGTGGATAGAAGCTCTTGTTTCTCAAGGTGAGGATGCAGACTACCTTGAGAAATTATCCAATAAAGAAATCTACAGAGCCTTCATGGGTCAGCAAGGTCTATTGGCAAATAAGAAAAGGGCTGAAGAAGAAGAAAAAGCCAAACAGAAATCCAAGAAGACCATTGCCTTCAACAAAAGATCCCATGAAGAAAGGAAGGTCATGATTGACTTCCTAAAGGCTAGAGGAGAAAGTGGAAAAAGGCTGGGTCCCATGAGTTTCATGAACCTGCAAGCCCTTTACTTTAAAGTCAAAAAGGAAGTGGAAGAAAGACTGGGGAAGAAAGGCTCAAAAAAAGAGGGTAATCAATCAAGAAGAAGAAAGGAAACCAAAGAAACCCAAGCCTTCTCCCTCATCCACCACTTCCTCTATCCAACAACCTTCCTCTCTCCATCCTAGACCTCCCTCCTCTCCACCCATAAAGTCCAAATCCTCCCACCTAGCTCCTACTCATCAACAACCTCCCAAGAAGAAAAGCAAACCTACTACCAAACCAGAAGACTCAATAGAAATTGTCAACTGGTTCTACAACACTCAAAATGACAAGAAAAGCCATCAAGACACTATCTAAGCTTCCTCTTAACAATCCCAGCAAGGACCAGAGAGGATATGAGTTTGCAAGAATAGTCAACAACATGGAAAAGCTTCAGCAGCAAAAGAAGTAAAAGAGTTTTGGTAGCATCAGTCTAGGAGGAGTTTGTATAAATAAACACTGATGGCTACAAAACTTTCTAAGTACAAATGCTGTTTACCTCAGAGTTTGCTGCTGACCAACAAGCTGTTGCGGAAAAGCTTATCTGCATCGGATACTTGTTCTTCTGCTGAAGAATAAATCAGCTGCGGATAAGCCTTATTTGCTGAATACCAAAGTTGCTGCTGATAGGCATATCAGCAGCTGTGGACAGTTGTGTCTTGCTGCTGATCTCCAACTTTGCAGCTGATAGCCATTTCCACTGAAGATCAAACGTTGCAGCTGACTGGCTTCGATAAAGCAACCATTACCACTAACAACTTTCAGCTGCAACACTGACACACTCCACGCATAAAGAATATCACTGGTGCAGACAATAAAGAACTACAACGCTCTTCTCCAAGCATGCAAGCAATGATGTCTAAGAAGACGTATGAGTAAAGTTAACTTTTGTAGTGTTTATTGTCATTATATGTAGAATAGCTTCAATACAAGATCAACGGCTCGTGTTAGATCTGATCCTTAGAATCAAGGGTCTGTCTTGATTCTAAGTTACTATATAAGTAGTACTTAGAGTCATTGTGCTTAGTGCTTTTCTTAGAGTTTTCTCTGTAATCTTGTAACCATTGAAGCTTAATACAAATTGCATTTATCAGTACTTCTTGTGTTTACTTGTTTACATTGCTTAGTTGTGATTGTTTTCGCCAATCTCAACTAGAATAGAACCATCTTGTATTTACCAATCCTACATTAAACATTGTGCATATCAATCCTCCAACCAAGTTTAGGCATAACCCAAAGGTTACCCTTAAAAGTTTAAAGTTTAAATTCAGTAACAATCACCATGGGCTCCCCCCGAAGGGTCAATCAATCTAGGTGGATTGGTCAAATACAATAGATCTATCATTGTTACTATAGACTTGATCAAAGTTAATGGATGTGCTAGTATTAAGTTTAATTTAAGCATGCAAGTCTCAAGCATAATAACACAAGAATAAGCGTGTAGGCATAGTTGTACAAGAATTGTATAAGTTTGATACATGTTTCACCCCAAATTTATAAATAAAGTAAAACGAAAAGGGGCTAAGTATACTCACATGGAATGATGCAAGAGTGTCCAACAAGGATTAAGTGTAGCAAGAATTTGAGGAAGAATATCCTCAACAAGCCTAAGAATCACAAGTCTAAAGTTTCAGGTTTGATCCTATAAGTCTATTGCAACGAATGAGAGACGGGAACAATTTTGTTTATAAAGTTTAATAATTTTTCAAGTAGGGTTTCTCAAGACTTGGATATCAAAGTTTAATAAGTTTATAGTTTAGAATAATTATTAATTAAAATAATTATTTAAAAGGTCTTACAATTATTAATTACACAAAATAGGTAATAATAATCAAAGATAGTTTTTTAAATAGGTAAATTAAGTGTAATATTAAATAATTATTAACAATTTATAATAATTATTTAAAGAATAAATAGTTATTAAATAATAATAATTATTTAGAGGATAAATATTATTTAAAGATTAATAATAATTATTTAAAGACTAAATAATGGTTAAGGGTTAATAAACATTATTTCAAGATTACAACAGTTATTAAGGTTAAATAATGATCTACAAGAATTATTATTTTGTTTAATCAATATAAATAATTTAAGTGTGAAGCATTTATTTTATAATTTAACTTGTAAATTAATAATGTTTAAAATGTAGTTATAAGTTTAAATAAATAATATGCAATTATAAGTTTATAAAAATGTTAAATATAATTTCTTATAACGCTTATATTTTAATTATAAGTTTATAAATATTTTTAAAGTTTAAATGAAACCATAAGTTTCTAAAGTGTTACATTATAACTTTTATAAATATTCTAACTTTATATACAAGTTTATAAATGTTTTGATATTAAAGTTTCTTTTTAAGCTTTATAAAGTTTATAAATTTATAAGTGTCCTGATTTTTAAATAAATAATTAAACAACTTTTCTGTTTTATAAAAACATGGGTTTTATAAAATGTACAAGTTCCTAATTTACTAAGTTTAAAGTTCCTGTTTTTATAAGTTTATAAAAGTATATTTATTTTCTTGTTTTAAATAAATAAATAAACAAGCCTTGAACTTAAAAGATATAAGTTTTTATAGAATGTACAAGTTGATAAGTTTTATGTTTTTTAAATAATATATAAGTTTTATAAACTTTCCTGATTTTATACAGGTTATATAAGTTTTTTTTTTATTTAATTTTATAAGTTTAACACAAACAATTAAGATAAAAGAATTCTTTTAAATTCAGGATGCAAATAATGTATACAGTTTACTACTATAAATAAATAGTTGTTGTATAAATATAAGTTTTATAAAAGTTTAAAAGTATTTTTATGGTTTTTAGGTATTTAAAACTAATTTTAAAGATTAATCTTTTTTATAAGTTTTAACTAAGTTTAATTAATTAAAATAGTTTCAGAATGTAAAAGTGTAAATAAAAATCAGATTCAAAATTATAAAAGTGTAACTGAATTTATAAAAATTGTTACAAGTATTAAAACAGAGTAAAAAGGCTTAAAAAAATCAAAACATAGAAACTTGGGCTGGCCGGATTCGAACCCGGGCCACCCAAGTCTACACACAATCGCACAAACCACCCGACTATGGGCCTCGTTAAGGTTTTACTCAGAAAATCAAATAGATGAACGCATTCCCAAATCGCCCCTCTTTTTCTTATGAACCCTAGAATCGAATTTCCCCGAATACGTACTGACTAACCCTCTGTCATTGGAAATTGACAGAGGGCTTTTGTTACTTGAATGAAAACGAAGATTGTGAGCACTCGAATTACCTGGATTGAAGTCGAATTGAGTGAGAACGAATCTGGACTTCTGCGCGACTGAATTGAGATCAAATCGAGCAATGCAGGTGCAATACAATGGAATTGAGGTTTCAGAGAGTTCAAGTGATGTGTCGTTGAGGTTTAGCAACGGGGGTTTATAACAAATTCCATTGTTTAATGTGTGTACAATTGGGGAGATAACGGTTGTAAGGAACGAGTTCGAATTTTGAAATACGTGGGTCTAGAGTTGAATTCAAGCATTGAAGTTTCTTGGGTTTGGGTCGCACGCTCGAGTAGGAGCTCGAGGTGCAACGAATCTGGTCGATTACGCGTTTTTAGAAATTCGGAGGTGAAAACCGGTCATGATGGGGATCGAACTCGGGACTGGATTCAAATCCGGGAGTTTGGCCTTATTGCACTTTCAGTCCCTGGAGTTTCCCAACCTTATCATTTCATGTTAAAATTTTAGTATTAGTTTAAAATAAGTTTCATAAAATGACTGTTTAGTCCCTCAACTTTCTGAAACAAATAATATGTTTTATCTTATAAAAACTACATAAGTTTTATTATTTTATAATTATATAAAATAATTTATAAGATTTCTAGTTTACATGGTTAAGTATCTAAAATAAGTTTATTAATTATTTTTATTTATATAATTACAAACTTACAAAGTTTTAACAATTTAACCATTTTATTTATAAGATATATATATATATATATATATATATATATATATATATCTATCCGAAGTATAATTGTTTTTCTTAAATATTAATTGAGTAATTTAATATTTACTGTTTAATAAATTAGTTTTAGTAAGAATTCAAGTTTTAAGTTAATAGTACGTGTAAAGGTTTAGGGAAAGATACATCGGAAAAATCTTGGACATTACAGTCTCCCACACTTTAGTAAATTTCATCCTGAAATTAAAGTAGAAGGTTCCTGTTTTCAAGATTTAAGCTTATGATACGTGCAAGGGGAATGAGGAAGATATCATTCATTTGCCTTATGTTTTCCCCAAGTAAACCCTGGGTTACGTTAAGACTTTCAAATGGACTGCGATGATAAGAATACGTTTACGCTTTAGCTTCTAGATTTCTGGTTTATGATTGCCAGGAGTTACTTTAAGAAGTATATAGTTCCATTGAGGGATATGTGGACTTAGTTTTTTGGAAATGAATTTAAGGAGAAGAACCGTTGCATAATCATTTTAATTCTAAAAGTGAATTGCATTATTTGGAATAGATTTGATGATAATTTAATGATCTAAGTTTGCTCTAATATGCCCAAGAATTGTCGTATTACCTTAGTTTCATTGTTCTCTATCGCAATAGGTTTTAGGTCATAGCACACGGCAGAGTTTACTATGTCTTTCCATGCGCTGATTTTCATAATTACGTGAGCACCCGTAAGTACTCGAATCGTTGCATGGTCTGCATAGATCGTTCCGTTCGTGTGTGGGTCAAGAGAGGGCACATAGATTGCTTAGTGCATAACTATTGTTTTCGCCTAAGAGTAGTTATCAATTAACGGAGTCCCTAGAGGGAAACGTCAATCAGTAACTAAAGAGTAATGATGTGGCATGACTTAGAGTTTCAAAGCTTCCTCGTTTTTGAACAAGAATTCGTCGAACCCCGAGTAGTTTAAAGTCTTTCATGTTCCTCGTGTTTGAACAAGAATACGTCAAACCCTGAGTAGTTTAAAGTTTTACACCTTCCTCGTGTTTGAACATGAATACATCAAACCCCGAGTAGTTTAAAGTCTCACATCTTTCTCATGTTTGAACAAGAATACGTCAAACCCCGAGTAGCTTTATAGTCTTCCAGTTTCCAACTTTAGTGAATAAAGTGTGTAATCACGCCTAGAGTATAAAGTGATCACTCCAATACTCTGGTGCTCATGAGAGGAGTTGGAAAGTTTTCGTAACGAAATCAATTGTTATACGTTCCTTATTCCTATATAGGAGATTCTGGTCGTTCAAGGAGACCAGATAGATATCGATGTTTGGTTTTGATTCGAAGGCAAGTGAGATACTTTGCTATAGAGAGCAATGTCCTTCTTCATGTTAGTTTCTAGTATTAGAAATGAAGTTTCTTGTGCATTCAGGATGAAACGAGTAACAAGTCTTATAAGTTTTATTCAAGATGAAAGTACAACAATTGTCGTAATCAGGAATTTAGGTATGATTTAGTAAGGAAAATCATTTAGCTTAGATTGAAGTCATGACATTTCGTTGTACATGCTTACTTTTGGTAACCGAAAGGTGTTGAGCTTTATGGATATGGGTTTGAATATCGTATTAAATTTTGTATAACGAATCAAGGTGTGCCCTCCAGACGTAAAGTTTTGTCTTTACGGTGATGCGTATTTTGTGTATATGTAAGTTTATTGTTTTTTCATTAGTAACGTGCATTTGCATTTTAGACTCCCGTTGTGGTTTCGGGTGAATATTTTATGTAGCAAGATTCATTTATTTAATGAGGAAAGTCTTCTAGTGTAAGATAACAGGAAAGGTTATGATAGCGTTTATAGGAGTATGTTTACGAATAACTGATCTTGTTTTGTAAAAGAAATTTGTAGTTCACTTTTGTTTGTGTATAGATAGGATGTTCGGAGAAATAATGAGTTAGACAATGGATGAGTAGTTATAAAAAGGATTTATCAAGGGACATGTACGATTAACAAGTAGTTAGTTTAGCCAAGGCTTAGAAATGGTAACACTTAAGGGTTAAACTTTTAAGGGTTAAAGGTCATAGTTGATCAAGATAGTGTTTCATAAGTCATGTTGTTTTAAAATAACTTTTTCAAAACATAATGTTTGTTCAAAGTTCATTCTTCAATCATACTCACAATTTAGGGTTTGATAACTTAGTATGTCGTTGTTATTTAAATCAGCCATTAAGATCAATTGTTTTAGATGAATATGTTGGATAAAAGTGTTAAGTTGTAATGGAAAAAGGAAGGTTTCGGTACGATTTGCGTCAAATCAGTAAGTAATAACATTTAAATTGCAAAGTAGAACTTATCATTAAATGCTTCAAAACCGGGACTTTTAGTCCTTACATATGGAATTGTTTCTTAAATGAAAGATAAAGACAAGGAAAATGGAATTTCAACTAACTCTTTAGATAACTCTCCACTAGGAAGCAGATGAGTACTACGACGAGAACTGCTAAGGTTACCCGGATGGCAAACCTAGCCTCGTCCCTAGTGGTTTCCGTATGGCACTCAAGTATCTCCCTGTCTTCCTCCAGGGTTGTGATTTTCTCTTCCTGACACCATATCTGATTTGCCAGGTCTTCGATCCTTTGGTTCAACAGGTCGTGCCGTATCCTATGTTCCATCTCTCGTCTCACAAATTCCACGGTTCCCACATACTGGTGAATGTTATTAAACGGGATTCCCATTGTCCCAGTATGTCTAGCCCTTGAGTTAGGGCCAGGTGCCAAGTACGGGTCCCTTGGTGGGGATGAGAACCGGTGGTGAAGATGGGGTGCTTGGTAATGATTTCTTGGTGGGGATGGCCCAGATGTCCTGAATATTAGGCCAGAGTTTCTGGTCCAGTTGGCATTAAGGTCAATTCTTGCCCTAGCAGTAGGATAGGCTGATGGCTGATGAACTGGTGACTCGCTGTCCCCTTCATGATCGAATTATACTCCGGGACGGTACACGGGTGAGGGAGGTGAGTGTGAGTCCATTGCCTATCAAGAAAAAGGAAAAGAAAGAAGTTTGTAAGTGATGGTGAGATTTTTAAATGTTAAATGTGAAAGCTCTTCATGAAGTTAAAGTTTGTTTATACATAATATTGAGTCATCACAGTAATATTTTAGAAATGGCTCTTGACTTGTAAACGGTGTGCTCATGAAGAGAATTCTGGAAAAAGGGGGGTGGGTCACAAGGACTCACTTAAGTACCCTATTTTCCCTAGCCAGAACTCCTCACGGGCCTACACCCTCTTTCAATCATTATGTACCATTGTTTGGGCTTATGGTATTATGATAAGGTTCATTGTGGGCTGGACTTTGAGGTCTTAATGTGAGGTTCATTCATTCCAGCTGGCTTCTTCCTCTTGGGGAAAACAAGTAGGTTCCTTAATTTCTTGTTAATGTACTTTAGGTCCAAAGATATTAAGTTTGTTTACAAGGGATGGTGATGTGTGTAGATTTAAGGATTTATGAAGGATTTGAGATGTATAAGAGTGTAGTAAAACCTGGGATAGTACTTAACTAATTTAGTTAGGTAATTATGAAGGTAGGATTGCTTGTAAGCACAAGAGTTTTTACATAGTGTAGTATACATAGTATTAAGTATTGTAATATAAGTAGGATTCAGCTTCGATTATGACCAGTAGGTATGTTTTAGAGTAACAACGAAAAGAAGGAATATACGGATTATAGAGTAGGATTCATAGACGAGGTTTTGAAATCAGGAAATCATGAAGTATAAAACATTTAGATGGTACCCATTTAGTGAACATTACTAAATAGGCACTTTGACACATCAAGAGTAATTCAAATTCACTAAAGTTAGAGAAGTCATGCATTCCTATAAGTGGACACTCATCCCAAGAATTCCCAAGAAAGCATACGGGTCCTACGGTTGATCTAGATTTGTACGAAATGCTTTCCTTGACAGAATTTCCTAGAATACACGTATCCACCCTTTCGGTCCGCACAAGTTCTCATACATTGTTTAGAATTTAAATATTCTTGACGGGAGTTAGTTTTTAGATTAGACTTTGAAGCCTAAGAATATAACCTCGATGTAGTAGATTCTTGTAACACGTAAGTAGATAGAGGTATAATATTTCAGGTATGAGCATACACGTATAGGTTTTAAAGTTTAAGAATAGAATGCAGAGGATAATCCTAGTATAGGGCATAAGATAACTCATGTTTGGGACTCCTAAGTTATAGTCTAAGTCATGTGTCTAATAACCTAATTCCCTATAACCAAGGCTATGATACCAATCTGTCACACCCCAACCGACGGCGGATTATACGTCGGGGCGGACGCAGTTGTTCAAAAAGCACAAGGTTGACTATTAAAGTTTAAATATTTCATTAATGCTTTCAAAGGTTCAATACAAAGAATGAGACAACACATAACAAGATTACAAAGTTTATTTAATAAGTAATCTAGGTCCAAAGCATCCTAAGTGATCACAATACAAGCCTCATGCTAGAGTACCTGAAACATGTTAAGTAAACTGTCAACTAAAAATAGTTACTGAGATACGAAGGTTTTATCATAGTTTAACAAAGCCTTTGAAAAGTTTTACAATTCGTTATGTCATGAATTCTATAGTATAGGTGTGAGAACAAACATGTTAAACATTGTGCATATCAATCATCCAACTAAGTTTAGGCATAACCCAAAGGTTACCCTTAAAAGTTTAAAGTTTAAATTCAGTAACAATCACCATGGGCTCCCCCAAAGGGTCAATCAATCTAGGTGGATTGGTCAAATACAATAGATCTATCATTGTTACTATAGGCTTGATCAAAGTTAATGGATGTGCTAGTATTAAGTTTAATTTAAGCATGCAAGTCTCAAGCATAATAACAGAAGAATAAGCATGTAGACATAGTTGTACAAGAATTGTATAAGTTTGGAAGTTTGATACATATTCCACCCCAAGTTTATAAATAAAGTAAAATGAAAAGGGGCTAAGTATACTCACTTGGAATGATGCAAGGGTGTCTAACAAGGATTAAGTGTAGCAAGAATTTGAGGGAGAATATCCTCAACAATCCTAAGAATCACAAGTCTAAAGTTTTAGGTTTGATCATATAAGTCTATGGCAAAGAATCTAGGATGCTAAGAGTAACTAGGGTTCCAAATGGGAGACGGGAACGATTTTGTTTATAAAGTTTAAATAATTTTTCAAGTAGGGTTTCTCAAGACTTGGATATCAAAGTTTAATAAGTTTATAGTTTAGAATAGATATTATTTAAAATAATTATTTAAAAGGTCTTACAATTATTAATTACACACAATAGGTAATAATAATCTAAGATAGTTTTCTAAGTAGGTAAATTAAGTGTAAGATTAAATAATTATTAAAGATTTATAATAATTATTTAAAGATTAAATAATTATATATAAGAATTATTATTTTATTTAATCAATATAAATCATTTAAGATTTATTAAAGTATTTAAGTGTTAAGCATTTATTTTATAATTTAACTTGTAAATAAATAATGATTAAAATTTAGTTATAAGTTTAAATAAATAATATGCAATTATAAGTTTATAAAATTGTTAAATAGAATTTCTTATATGGCTTATATTTTAATTATTAGTTTATAAATATTTTTAAAGTTTAAATGAAACCATAAGTTTCTAAGGTGTTACTTTATAAGTTTTATAAATATTCTAACTTTATATACAAGTTTATAAATGTTATGATATTAAAGTTTCTTTTTAAGTATTAGAAAGTTTACAAATTTATAAGTATCCTGATTTTTAAATAAATAATTAAACAACTTTTCTGTTTTATAAAAACACGCGTTTTATTAAATGTACAAGTTTCTAATTTACTAAATTTAAAGTTCATGTTTTTAAAAGTTTACAAAAGTATATTTATTTTCTAGTTTTAAATAAATAAATAAAAAAGCCTTGAACTTAATAGATATAAATTTTTATAGAATGTAAAAATTTATAAGTTTTCTGTTTTCTAAATAATATAAAAGTTTTATAAACTTTCCTGATTTTATAAAGGTTATATAAGTTTTTTTTTTGTTTAATTTTTATAAGTTTAACACAAACAATTAAGATAAAAGAATTCTTTTAAATTCAGGATGCAAATAATGTATATAGTTTACTGTTATAAATAAATAGTTGTTGTATAAATATATGTTTTATAAAAGTTTAAAAGTATTTTTTATGGTTTTTAAGTATTTAAAACTAATTTTAAATATTAATCTTTTTTATAAGTTTTAACTAAGTTTAATTAATTAAAATAGTTTTAGAATATAAAAGTGTAAATAAAAATCAGATTCAAGTTTATAAAAGTATAACTGAATTTATAAAAATTGTTACAAGTATTAAAACTGAGTAAAAAGGCTTAAAATAAATCAAAACATAAAAACTTGGGCTGCCCGGATTCGAACCCGGGCCACCCAAGTCAACACACAAGCGCACAAACCACCCGACTACGGGCCTCGTTAAGGTTTTACTTAGAAAAACAAATAGATGAACACATTCCCAAATCGCCCCTCTTTTCCTTATGAACCCTAGAATCGAATTTGCTCGAATACATATTGACTAACCCTCTGCCATTGTAAATTGACAGAGGGCTTTTGTTCCTTGAATGAAAACGAAGATTGTGAGCATTCGAATTACCTGGATTGAAGTCGAATTGAGTGAGAACGAGTCTCGACTTCTGTGCGACTGACCGGATATCAAATCGAGCAATGCAGGTGCAAAACAATGGAATTGAGGTTTCAGAGAGTTCAAGTGATGTGTCGTTGAGGTTTAGCAACTGGTATTTATAACAAATTCCATCGTTTAATGCGTGTACAGTTGGGGAGATAACGGTTGTAAGGAACGAGTTCGAATTTTGAAATACGCGGGTCTAGATGTGAATTCAAGCATTAAAGTTTCTTAAAAATTAATTGAGTAATTTAATATTTACTATTTAATAAATTAGTTTTAGTAAGAATTCAAGTTTTAAGTTAATAGTACGTGTAAAGGATTAGGGAAAGATACATCGAAAAAATCCTGGACATTACAGGGTTGTCGAATCCACCGGAAATTCGTGAAGAATGCTATTTAGAAAAATTATTGACTCAATACTACTAAATATTGAAACTTTATGATTCAAAACACCTGTACTTGGCAAAACAGACTTGAATTTAGTTGGAAAAACAATTGGAGAAGGAATGACCACTCCGGTTTTCTGATTTAGCAAAATACACATTCAGTTTTAATTCAGACCAGATAGGAGATTACAAAGACATGAACTTGTTTAAATTGTTCGACCCAATTCAATATTATAAAATCAAACACGTAGTCAAATTATTCCAGATGCAAGAAAACAAAGATACGATGACACACATGTAAGCAAAAGGTTAAATGTGGGGATGTGATGTAAGGTCAAATATCCAGTGTTTAAGAGTCTAGTTTGTATAGTTTTATGCGTTTTACTTTGTATATCGAGTAGCTTTTACGTTGTCTTTGTAGTTGTGTCTATTACAGGTTAAAGTGCTAATTGAGCAGATAACGAAGCATAATTGAGAAGGCACGAAAGTACATGGGGTGAAAGAGTCAAAAAAGTAAATTTCATGGAAAATAGGTCTTTTGTGGTACGCGAAGACCAAAGAGTGAACTTTCGCGGTACGCGAGAGAAGGGAAAAGGGACCCCGGCTACTTTGTCCTTCGCGCCACGCGAAGGACGGGCCAAGAATCTTCGCAGTATGCGACGAGCCTGCGAAACAGGAAAAAGCCCTAGTTTTCAATTAAAACCAAATCCAACCCTAATTCGCAAACATATTTCAATCAAACGAATTTGGAGCAGCTAGGGGCGATTTTGATAGGTAGAAGGAGTTCCAGATCATCTATTGAAGCTATGCTCGTGTGTCTGACAAAGATGCATGGCTATGCTGCGTGTGGCTTCCTCCTGGCGGATGGTTCGTATAGGTTCTTTGTTTTGTTCAGTTGTTTACTTGATTGGATCTTGTTAGTTTTTAACACAAACTTGATAGATTGATGTATTAATTATTATAAACAATTTATGTTGATGCTTTGAGTTTCTCATTTACGATTTTGTTCGGTTGATGATAAGACCTAGTAGTAGGGTTGGCTGACTAAAGAGGGTAACTTGGTATTCATAAATTAGGTGATTGAATTATACTGGTTGTAACTAAACTAGTTGTATAGGTTGCTGACAATAGCATGTCTTCAATTACTGTTTTAACTGATTTTCCAACACTATGTCTATGTGGTGTCCATTGAACAACTGAGTTTTGCATAAACCTAGAACCTAAATTTTGGTGGGAGTTACATCTTTATTTGATGTGAGTTTTAATTATAATTTACTAAACTAAGCAATTTTATCTTTCTACTAATTCCATGTGGATTCGACAAACCTACTTTCTTGTGTACATTCTAAGGTAGCTAAGGATTAGTTTTTATAAGTGTTTTTGATTGACCTTGACACCGCGATCAAAATGGCACCGTTTCCAAGGAATCGGTGTGCTTAGTTTTGTTGCTTTAGTTTAGTTGATTTAAAAAAAAAAACAAAAACCCATAAATATTTTTTTATTCTTTTATTTGATTGTTAGTTTTTAGTTTTATTTCTCTATTCAGAACTACTCGGTTGTGCTACTTGTACAGGTCGACATGGACAGATATTATGATGATGGCCAATATTACTATGAGTCATGCATGAACTGTGGCATCACTTGCCACTGGGCTCAAGATTGCCTAAGGTACAATTAATAGGGTGGTAGTCCAAACTCTAAAAATTATCAGCAGGATTACAACCAAGGCTACCACCCTAAAGGTTCAGCTAGCCAAAGCATCAAGATGAGTGGCAGAATCAGGGAGATCTATAAACATGCTAATTTGAACCGGATGACATCCGGTCAGATATGAAGGAGCTGACAAAAGTGGTCCAAGCAGTCATGCAACAACATGAGGACCATGAAAAAGATCATCAAGCCTTGATAGAGAAGTTGCCCACTTAACTGAGATTGTTGAAACCATCGTCATGGAGTTAGGTAAGCCCTTCAGTGCACATCAGTCTTCAAGTCCCCAAACCATAAACAGTGCACACCAAAATATTGTAAGTCTTCAACCTTCACTTGAAATTTCTGATGCTGAACAGACTCCACCACCAATTGTAGAAAGAGTGGTGGAGCACAGTTAGTCCGACTCTGACCCTAATCAGGATTTTATTTCACAAAATAAAATGAAAATTAATATTGTGAATAAACCTGTAAAAATCCCGTTTCCTACTACTTTAATCAAATTGGTTTTAAAAGAAAAGGATCCAACACAGGATGAAAGATGGGAAAAGTTTGAAAAGCGTAAAATTAATTTACCATTTTTAAATATGCTTAAACAAAATCCTGATAATGTTGAGTGTCTGAAAGGCTTAAGTACCCAAAAACGACGGCACAAATGTCCTGAACAAGTCAAGCTAAGTACTAGTGTGAATGCCATTTTTATAGGTACCCTTCCCCCGAAACTCCAAGATCCAGGAGCACCTCTTATTTCAATACAAATAGGTGCAATTAAACTGGATAAAGCGTTGCTATATCTTGGAGCATCTGTGAGCCAAATACCTGGGAGTCTGTACAATCAGCATGATTTTGGTCTATTACAGAGAGTCCACTCCTGGTGTTAGCTGATCAGACTCCCACACATCCTCCGGGGATTATAAAGGATGTGATTGTGAAGGTAGGGGAGTTTTACTATATGGTGGATTTCTTGGTGTTGGACTGTGTCAAGAACACACAACCAACTATTATTTTGGGTAGATCGTTCTTGGCCACTACTCAGGAAACTATTAATTGTGCTGAGGGAACGGTAAGAATGAGATTTGGGGTTCAAAAAATGAGTCTTAAAATATTTCCAAACTTGCCTAACCCAAAAGCTAACAAGTGTGAATCACCTAAAAAGGTGAATCACATGGAAAATAATGATTGCGTTGTGAGTGACAGGTTACCTGAGCAAAAGGAAGGTGAAACTCCAGACAATGGAAGAACTAAACGGGTCAGGAAGAGGAAGTGGAAAGGGAAGAAACATCAAGTCCCGGATGAAGAGCAATAACTCTTTGCCTTATTTGTAAAGGTTTGGAGGAAATTTGATTATGAGTGGAATTTAAGTGTGGGGAAAGAGGATGGCAAGCACCCCACCCAACCACCATGATGCAAGTAACGTACACCACGTCTGGCTAAAGACGTTAAACTTAGCGCTCTTAGGAGTCAGCCTAAGGTTAGCATGCTTTAATTTCTTGTCTAGTTAAATGAACTTTGCCGGTGTGTTCAATAGAAACCCTCACGAGACTAAACTCGTCCACTCGGGCTACTGAGGGGTTTAAAAGGCTTGATGTATCCGCTAAATGCATCTGTGAATACTACGAAAGTGAGTTAGGATTTTATTTTTGTTTTGTGTGTTTTTTTTGTGAACCGACCAAGTATGGGGAAGTCACATGGGGTATCATGCACGTGGGGTGCAATTGGGTGCGTGTGAAAATTTTCTAAGTATAAATATGTCAATAACTTTCTGTGAACACTAGGTCTTTGCGGTACACGAAGAACCCTCCTCCAGACTCCGCGACACGCGAAGGCCTTAAGTCAAGGGTCGGATCAACTTTCATCACTTCGCGGTACGCGAAGAAATTCCTCCAAGATTTTGCGGTACGCGAAGACTTAAATTAGTGTTTTATTTTTGTAAACTTTTTTATTATATTATTTTTTATTTTTTTAGTGTTGAGTCGTGTAGAGTCATTAGTATCTTTTATTTTTATTGAGTCTTGTTATTGAGTCGAGGTGATGGTTGTGGGTGTGTTGTGAGCTTTATTTTGCAGAATTAGATTTAATTACCCGTACTCAATCTTCATTCGGGTGCTGAAAATCTGAATTTGCCGCTTCTTGTACAAGGCAGCCCACTTGCATCTCTAGAGCACGACCGCGAATGACATGCTATACGATCATTTAAATAGCTAAGTTTTCTTTATTTTTGTAATTATCTTTCATTTTAGAGTCGCTCTTCCTACATTGAGGACAATGTAAAGTTCAAGTATGGGGAGGGGAGATCTTAGTCCAGGTCGGTGTTTGAGTCTTTGTTTTAATCAGAAAAATCAGAAAAATTTAAAAAAATTTAAAAAATGTCCCTCTATTAGAATCTTTGCAAATAAATGGAAATTATAGGTACAATCGGGAACTTTGCCTGTGAAATTAAATGAATAATAATGATAATCAAACGCGTCTAATTTGTAATGTTTTGCTAGGTCCAACCGACTTTAAGAGCTTAAACATCCTGATAGTGTATCTAGGTTAAAATGAATAATAATTCAGGATATCTTGTGGTTTCTCATCTTACTAGTGTCGGTAAGGTCAAAACCGTGAATATAGGGTGATAAGTACCACTATAAGCAAGAATTTATAGGTTTTTAAAACTTTGTCACACCGCTTTTTTTTATGAGAATAAATCCGAAAGTTAGTGGCGCTTGCATTCCATAGTCCAAATTTGCATGAGCTTAATTAATTAAATAGAAAGCTTAGGTGTTGCCTACGTGTTACCCTCCGGGATGGTGACCCGGTTGAAACACCCATGGGCTAGACTTAAGTGATCAATATCTGGATATCTAAGTTAGGTTTATGTGTTACCCTCTGGTATAGTGACTTGGGGGATACACCACTAAACCGAATCTTATGAACTTCATTGCTTAAAAACTAAAACCTATGCATTACCCTCCGGCGTAGTGACTTGGTCGATACACCACTGGGTTAGGTTTAATCATATTATGTTAATAAAAGCTCGAATCATTCATCCATCGATCCATTATCCATCTTACTTTTGAGAGGTAGAAGGAGTTCCGGATCATCTATTGAAGCTATGCTCGTGTGTCTGACAAACATGCGTGGCTAAGTTGCGTGTGGCTTCCTCCCGGCGGGTGGTTCGTATAGGTTCTTTGTTTTTTTTCAGTTGTTTACTTGATTGGATCTTATTAGTTTTTGACACAAACTTGATAGATTGATGTATTAGTTATTATAAATAATTTATGTTGATGCTTTGAGTTTTCTCATTCACAATCTTGTTCGGTTAATGATAAGACCTAGTAGTAGGGTTGGGTGACTAAAGGGGGTAACTTGGTATTCATAAATTGGGTGATTGAATTATACTAGTTGTGAAGAAACTAGTTGTATAGGTTGCTGACAACAGCCTGTCTTCAATTACTGTTTTAACTGATTTTTCAACACTATGTCTATGTGGTGTTCATTGAACAACTGAGTTTTGCATTGACATAGAACCTGAAGTTTGGAGGGAGTTACATCTTTATTTGATCTGAGTTTTAATTATAATTTACTAAACTAAGCAATTTTATATTTCCACTGATTCCCTGTGGATTCGACAACCCTACTTTCCTGTCTACAGTCTAAGGTAACTAAGGAGTAGTTTTCATAAGTGTTTTTGATTGACCTTGACACCACGATCAATGTGGCGCAAAGACATGAATTCCAAGATTTCTTCTTTTTGATCTTCTGATTCTCCTATGCTATGTATCCTCTTGATTCTCTCGTGTTTCCTGCTCATTTAGCACTTTAAACCTGTATCATACACTACTACCAAGTACACTGTAAAATGTAACATCCCAAAAATAATAAATAAGTAAATAATAACATGATAGAGATGTAATCGTCAAAAATGAAAGAAAAATGGATGGGCTTGGGCTCGGCTCCAACGGGCCAAGACAGCCTTAGACTCTCATTTCCACCACAACTTTCAATCTAGAGAGAGAAAGGAGAGCTCGGGTATAGAGAGAGAAAGTTGACGGATCAACCCGAAATTGAAGGAGCATGTTACTACTGAGCTCGTGAGCAAAACCTCCGAATCAAAATTCCAATCCAGGTAACGATTCGACCCTAAACTGAGTTTTTGTTCGTTTTAGGGTTTTTCGGGTTTTAGCTAAATAGGAGACGTTTTTATGGATGAAACTTGAAAATAAGCTTAGAACTAGCATCTAGAATAAAAACCGCACATTTTGAACAAATAAATTTGTAAGATTGGCATGATCGGGTTAGCATGCAAGAATTTCGGACTTGTTTAGGAAACAGGTCTTGCGTACTTATCAAGTACGCAAGAAGGATGTCCTGCGTACTTATCAAGTACGCATGAGGAAGATCTTGCGTACTTATCAAGTACGCAGGAGGAAGATCCTGTGTGCTTATCAAGTACGCAAGAAGAATGTTATGCGCACTTGTCAAGTACGCATGAACCAGGCCCTGCGCAATTGCTAAGTGCGCAGGCATCAGGCTAGATAGTGAAGTCAGTATGATCGCCTAATTCAGTATGATTAGACTGTCAGAGTCGGGATTGGGTCTGATGTGTATTTAACTACCTAATTCAGATCGTACGTGACGTTGTTAGGCCCTTGTTTAGGACAACCAAGACTAGCTTATCCGGTGAGTTCTATGTGCCCCCTTCTATGTTATGTGCAAATCATTTTAAATGTTTTGGGGCTGAACTGTATACACTAAGTGAATAAATGTTATGAATGCCAATGTGATCATACATGATATACAAATAAGTATATTATATATATATATGAAAATGAATTATGGAAAAAGAATGAAACATATGATTATAAAGAATGAATGAAAGAATGACATAACGTGAATGAATGAAATCTTGGTTTATATTTTATATATGTTGCATGTTATGAACGTATGTAAACGTTATGGATGCTTCGATGACAACGGCTACTTCGTAGACGGACGACCACGTGACTATTTTGCAACCGGGACAAAAACGTTCCTTCGCAAGCTAGGACGTTTAAAAAACACTCATGGACGGTCGAAGCAAATGCCTTAACTCATGTAGAACGGTTGCATACATAATAGTCGCGTGGGAAACGGATGCCCTAGGGTAGACGGACAAATGACAGACTACGACGGTATAACGGTTTAAGAGCGGACGGACAAAGGTTGCCGGACGGATTTATGTTTCGACGGACGGTTTTCTAGAGCCGGATGGTTTATGAAAAGGGCTACGACGGTAGTTCTCACTGCGTTGTCTTTGTGACATTCGCGACAAGTATGACGGGTTGATCACCCCTATGTGTATGGCCAATAAATGTTCTCCACAAGTAAGAATGTATGTACATATGTATATACTCAGTATGAATATTATGTGAGAACAGTAAGGCAAAGAATATGCTAATGCACGTATATTATATATATATATATATATATATAATACTTAACGATAAGATAAATGCTATGTATGATTGTTTTTAAACTAGAACACACCAGCGTTAGCTGACTTTTAGTATACATTTCAGGTAAAGAAAGGAAGGGTCGTGCGAAGGCGTGATGGTTACCCGGCAAGCGACTGACATCCCACTCTTGATTGTTAATTAAAAATGTTGTGTTTTTAATTGTTAAGACTTCCGCTGTTATGTTATGTATTTGAATGATGTTTGTTTTCGCTACTCTCGAATGTTTTAATTTAAGTTCAGTATTTATAACTATGTTTATGAGTAAATCCAACGAGTGAGGTTACCCGGGAAAGGGGCCTTACAAGTTGGTATCTGAGCCAGGTTTGAGAGATTCAGACATCCCTAAATGTCTGGACTCAAGCTGATTATGGGACCAACGCACGGATGTCAGTATGGGTAACCAACGTCAACGCCAACACGGTAAGTAAGTACTAAAGTTAATGGACTTGGATAAGAATAGATACCATAACTTAGAACCAATAGATGTCAATGTCACAACCGATTTGAAGAGTTTTGAACCCGAAAAGCAATGTAAATTAGTAATCACAAACCAGTCACTGTAATTAACAATTTACCTTGCTCGTACTGTTCCAAACTATGATATGAAGAAATGACATTGATGTATTCCCTTTATAAATATCAGGAAACTAAGAACTATGGCTGGTGGAGGGAGGACCGGACGCCGAGGCGGTCTCACTGGCCGAGTAGGTAGACCTCCATTGAATCAAAGACACGAAGAGGAAGAAAGTGTGCACGCAGAACACACTGAAAGTGTGCACGAAACAGATGTGACCCCAACTGGGGGCGACAATCAAGGGCCTCTACAGTTAGAACCCAAGGTCAGGGATGCTATTGCCCGCGAAGTTGCACTCACTCTGAAGAAAGTATTGCCTGATCTACTATCTGAGGCACTAAAGAAAATTAGAGAGGAGGATGAAGGAGACCATGAAGAGAAAGTGTATGACAGTGATGGGGATGAAGTAAAGGTGGGATCAAGAAATCGTGGGTGTACTTACAAAGGTTTCAAGGACGGAGACCCACCCAAGTTTGATGGGAACAAGGATTCAGTGGCTACGTTCGAATGGATTAAGAGGATGAACGTTGTAGTCAACATCAACGAGTGTCGACCGGACCAGGCTGTTAAGTATGTTGCCCATTCTTTCACCAATGAGGCACTAAGTTAGTGGAAGAACATTCAGAGGACAAAGTCACCAAACGCTCTTGCCAGAATGACATGGGAAGATCTGAAGAAGCTGATAATCCAAAAGTTCTGTCCCCATAATGAAATTGATAGAGTGGAAAATGAATTCCTAAACTTTAAGGCTGGCAACAAGACGCACCTCCAGTAAACTTCTAGGTTCAATGAACTAGCTCAACTGGTACCCCACCTGGTGGAGACAGAAGAACGAATGATTAAATACTATGTAAAGGGCCTACCTCAAAGGTTCCGTGTTCATGTAAAAGCTAATCTACCAGCGACCTTCGAGTCAGTAGTCAACCTGTCTGGAATCGTCTATGACGATTATGCTAACGAGGACACAACTCCCGAAGCTCCAAAACGGAAGTGGGAGAACTCGTTCAAAGGAAATGGAAAGGGAAACTACACCGCTGAGGCGAAGAAGCGTAGGGTAGAAGGGTATGAAGTTTGTAAGAGATGCTAAAAGAAACACCAAGGAGAATGTCTTGTTGGCTCAACCATGTGTTATAAGTGCGGGAGGCCGGGGCACTACTCCCGAGATTGTTTGAAGGACGTCAAGTGCCAAAGTTGTTGAAGATATGGACACCAGACTAGGGATTGCAGAAAACCAGACAATCCGGTTCGGGAAAGGAAAAGGAAGTTGAAAAGGAACAACCGAAGGCGAGGACTCGAGCCTACGCCCTGACTGAGGAGGAAGCAAGGGGAAACCCTGATGTTGTGTCAGGTACGTTCCTAGTTAATGATGAATATGATGCTATTTTATTTGACTCTGGTGCTAGTAAAAGCTT
The DNA here is from genome assembly GCA_023525975.1 of Smallanthus sonchifolius. Classification (NCBI taxonomy): domain Eukaryota; kingdom Viridiplantae; phylum Streptophyta; class Magnoliopsida; order Asterales; family Asteraceae; genus Smallanthus; species Smallanthus sonchifolius. The sequence goes on along the minus strand of CM042035.1, from coordinate 61,975,465 downwards.
TATATCCAATGCATTTAGTCGTAAACTAGATTGCACTATCAACACCATAGTAAAGGCCTTTAGCGTAGAAACTGTCGTTGGTAAAAATTCGGCAGTATTCCAAGTAACAGAGGATTGAATCATAGAAATAGAGGGCTATAAGTTTCCTTCTAGATTATTCCTTCTCACCTTAGGAGGATTCGATTTAGTATTGGGTATGGATTGGCTAGCTGCCAACGAAGCTCAATTCATATGTAAACGTAAGAGGATACACCTCAAAGCTCCTAGCGGCAGTCCAATTACGGTGTATGGGGATTGGAATTGCACGATGTCGAACGTCATCTCGATGATCAAGGCCGAAAGTTACATGAGGCGCGGTTGTGAAGCTTATTTGGCGTATGTTATTGACGATAGAATGAAAACGAAAGAACTCAAGAATGTACCCGTGGTGTGCAACTTTACGGAAGTATTCCCTTAGGATCTACCTGGGTTGCCACCCGATCGGGAAATAGATTTTCAGATTGACTTACTGCTAGGAGCTGAGCCCGTTGCCAAAGCCCCCTACCGATTGGCTTCGTCAGAAATGAAAGAAATGATGTCTCAAATAGAGGAACTAACATAAAAAGGATTTATTAGACCGAGCATTTCACCATGGGGCGCTCCGGTACTATTTGTAAAGAAGAAGGACGGCAGCATGCTCATGTGCATTGACTATCGCGAATTGAACAAGAGGACAGTAAAGAACAAATACCCCTGCCTAGAATAGACGACCTTTTTGATCAACTGTAAGGTGCGAGTTGGTTCTCAAAGATCGATCTTAGGTCGGGTTACCATCAGTTGAAAGTAAGAGAAGAAGATGTACCAAAGAGCGCGTTTCGCACGCGTTATGGACATTATGAGTTTCTCGTGATGTCCTTCGGATTGACCAACGCACCAGCAGCGTTCATGGATTTGATGAATAAAGTATGTCGACCCATGTTGGATCGATCAGTGATAGTTTTTATAGACGACATGCTGGTATATTCGAAAAGCGAGGGTAATCACCACTGTCACCTAAGAGAGGTTTTGGAGGTGCTAAAGCAGGAAGAGTTGTACGCAAAATTCTCTAAATGCGCGTTCTGGCTTAGGGAAGTCCAATTCCTAGGTCATGTGATAAACCCAAACGGCATCATGGTAGATCCTGCAAAGATTGAGGCAGTAAAGGAATGGAATGTCCCGAAGACACCAACAGAGAAACGAAGTTTTCTAGGACTGGCAGGCTACTATCGAAGGTTCATTCAAGATTTCTCAAGAATAGCCTCGCCACTAACTAAACTGACATGGAAGGAAGTAAAATATGAATGGGGTCCAACCCAAAACCACGGGTTTGAGGAAATTAAGACACGATTAACCCAAGCTCCAGTCTTGAGACTACCTGAGGGAAATGAAGACTTGGTAGTCTACTCTGACGCTTCGGGTCAGGGTTTAGGTTGCGTACTTATGCAACGAGGAAATGTAATTGCTTACGCCTCGCGACAACTAAAGATTCATGAGGTTAACTACCCAACTCACGATCTGGAGTTAGCAGCAGTAGTTTTCGCGTTGAAAATATGGAGGCACTATCTGTATGGAGTTAAATGCACCATTTACTCCGATCACAAAAGCCTGAAGTACTTTTTCGAACAAAAGGAATTAAACATGAGACAAAGGAGGTGGTTAGAGCTACTGAAGGACTATGATTGTGAGATATTGTACCATCCAGGCAAGGCAAACGTAGTGGTTGACGCTTTAAGCATAAAAGAAGAATCAGAACATATCCGAATCAAAGCGTGTCAGCTGATTATAACGCCTGATTTGATGAGTGAAATATCAAAGGCACAAGATGAAGCACTATTAGAAGGAAATATAAAACGGGAAAGAATAGTAGGACAACAAGGAAATTTGGATGCAAATGCATACGGTGTACGAACTAGGTTTGGCCGGATGTGGATAACTAAGATTGGCGAGCTTAGAGGCAAAATACTCGATGAGGCCCATAAGTCTCGCTATTCTATCCACCCTGGGACAAACAAAATGTATCAAGACTTGAAGAAAGAGTACTGGTGGCCTGGCATGAAGAATGATCTGACTGAGTACGTGAACAAGTGCCTAACGTGTTCCCTAGTTAAGGCCGAGCACTAGAAACCATGCGGTAAAATGCAACATTTACCAATACCGGAATGGAAGTGGGAGGAGATCACGATGGACTTCATTACCAAGCTATCGCGAATAGCTAGAGGCAATGATACCATTTGGGTGATCGTCGACCACTTGACGAAAAGTGCTCACTTCTTGCCAATACGTGAGACTTCTTCGTCAGAAAGACTAGCAGAAATATTTATCAAGGAAGTTGTGAGCAGACATGGTATGCCGCTATCGATTGTGTCCGACAGGGATACTAGATTCACGTCAAGGTTTTGGAAGAAATTCAACGAAGCAATGGGCACTAGACTGAACATCAGCACCGCTTACCACCCCCAAACAGATGGACAATCGGAAAGGACCTTTCAGACCTTGGAGGACATGCTCCGGGCCTGTATAATTGACTTCGGTGGGAGCTGGGACAGCCATCTAACATTGGCAGAATTTTCATATAACAACAGCTATCAATCAACTATTGGCATGCCGCCATTTGAAATGTTGTATGGGAGGAGATGTAGGACCCCGGTTTGTTGGGGGGAAATTGGACAAAAGGATTTTGCAAGTCTCGAAGTGGTCAAAGCTACTTTCGAGAAGTTTGATGAAATCAAGGCTCGAATGAAAGCCGCAAAAGACAGACATAAATCATACGCGGATAAGAGAAGAAGGGATGTAGAGTTTCAAGTAGGGGACATGGTACTGTTAAAGGTATCACCATGGAAAGGAATCATTCGATTCAGAAAACGTAGCAAACTAAGTCCAAGGTCTGTCGGACCTTTCAAGATTTTAGCGAGAGTGTGTCAAGTTGCTTACAGACTCGACCTACCCGTTGAGCTTAGTGGAATACACCCTACGTTCTAAGTGTCGCACTTACGCAAGTGCCTAGCTGACGACACAGCTCACATACCTTACGACGATATCGAAGTGGATAACAATCTAAATTATGTAGAGGAACCGATAGCCATCCTTGACCGAGCTGAGAAACGACTACGCAATAAGTCGATTCCTTTAGTCAAAGTACAATGGAAGCACAGAAAAGGGTCAGAAGCTACATGGGAAAAAGAAGACGAGATGAGGGGACTATACCCTAAATTGTTTAACGTATAAGCGGTTTCGAGGACGAAACCTCTTTAAGGAGGGTAGACTTGTAACATCCCAAAAATAATAAATAAGTAAATAATAACACGATAGAGATGTAATCGTCAAAAAATGAAAGAAAAATGGATGGGCTTGGGCTTGGCTCCAACGGGCCGAGGGAAGCCCAGGTATATAAGGGTCAAGACAGCCTTAGACTCTCATTTCCACCACAACTTTCAATCTAGAGAGAGAAAGGAGAGCTCGGGTCTAGAAAGAGAAAGTTGACGGATCGACCCGAAATTGAAGGAGCACGTTACTACTGCGCTCGTGAGCAAAACCTCCGAATCAGAATTCCAATCCAGGTAACGATTCGACCCTAAACTGAGTTTTTGTTCGTTTTGGGGTTTTTCGGGTTTTAGCTAAATAGGAGACATTTTTATGGATGAAACTTGAAAATAAGCTTAGAACTAGCATCTAGAATAAAAACCGCACATTTTGATCAAAGAAAATTGTAAGATTGGCATGATCGGGTTAGCATGCAAGAATTTCGGACTTGTTTAGGAAACAGGTCTTGCGTACTTATCAAGTACGCACGAAGGATGTCCTGCGTACTTATCAAGTACGCATGAGGAAGATCCTGTGTGCTTATCAAGTACGCAAGAAGAATGTTATGTGCACTTGTCAAGTATGCATGAACCAGGCCCTGCGCACTTGCTAAGTGCGCAGGCATCAGGCTAGATAGTGAAGTCAGTATGATCACCTAATTCAGTATGATTAAACCGTCAGAGTCGGGATTGGGTCTGATGTGTATTTAACTACCGAATTCAGATCGTACGTGTAACATTTCTGATTTTCATCATGTAATCGTTTGATTTCAATAAACAAACACATTTCAGTTTCGATTCGTGTACAAACAAACTACGATGCAGTTACATATACAAACTATTCTATTACAATAACAAATTAAACAAAAACGCAATTATCTCACAAGCCCCGAGGACCAACACTGACAAAACTCAAAAACTACAAAACTAGGCAAGCACGGTCGCGCCTAGGACTAGGCACGGTCACGCCTGCCGACCTAAGCACGGTCGCGCCTAAAGTAGGCACGGTCGCGCTGATGAACCCACTTGACTGCAGAAAGTCAAACCATACCATACCATCTGAATTCGCGAAATTTAAAATAGAGAAAAGCCGGTTTTCACGCGACAGACCTTACTCGACTGAATTCAATCTGCAACACGCCTAAATTATCCTCCAATTTGCACATTTTTTTTAATCCCATTCACACCACAACCGAGTCTCTCAAATTCGTCGATATAGAGCCAGTTGCAGGCTTCCTACACTCTCATATACACCCACTCAATCTCTCAGAACTCTCACTCGACGCTCACAACACCCCTGTCGTCCGATTGATCGCCAAGAAACGAAGCCGCTCGACCCGTAGCCGACCGCATTCAATTGCCCACTTTCAACAAGTAAGTAACACGTCTTCAGCTTTGTATCTACCTCTACTACGAAAGCCCTATGTCAATTCGTTGTAGAAACACTCAAATCGATCCGATTTTGAACCAAAAAGCCGAAACATAAATTTTACTCGAACTACACTCTAGACATGATATAAATACAATTAAACTATGTAGAAACATTCGTAATCATCCACTAAGTGAAAGCCCTAAGAATCTAGAAGCTATTAATATAAGAATCGATTGAATTGTGTCTGAAAAAGGCCCGACACGGTCGCGCTCATCCCTGAGCGCGGTCGTGCCTGACCAAGCACAGTCGTGCCCCAGGTGTGGCTCGGTCGTGCTTACCGAGCAAACAAGTCTTGACCAAAAACAAACACTAGACGCGGTCGTGCCAGATACGAGCACGGTCGTGCTCTATGTCCAGAACCTAGGAAGTACCTTCTGACTCGACCACGGGCGCGCTCAGACCACCACGGTCACGCCCGGCAACGAGCGCGGTCGTGCCCTACTTGAGCACGGTCGTGCTCCTTGACCAGAAACTTTAATTTTATTATTTTCAAACTTAATTTAATATGTTTTTATTTAAACATTTCAAAACTTGTTTATAAAAATTTAAGTTATAAAATCCCAAAACCCGGGAATCATTTATATACCAAATCGCTGATTTAGAAATTTAAAACGATTAATTCCCGATAGTTTCAAAACCGATGAAATAGTGAATTTATATAATCATTTTTATTTATACAAATATATATATATATTGATTTAAACAAATATCGTTTAATTAAATTTTATTTAAATAAATATATATATATATATATCGCTACTAATTTATTATTCCAAAACCAACCCTAAACACACAAACCACCAACGAACCCACTTTGGACACAAAATAACACAAACAGTGACACGCGTTATACCCTCATTCAATAGGTCAAACGTAGCGACCTACAACACGCTTGGTATTTTTGTTGATCTGTGCAAACTACACGCTCCAACACAAGTGAGTTACATATCCCCTCTTTTACTCTATTTACAAACTTTTGGGGTGGAACATGCGTTCTATTTACTATGTTTACAAACTACACAATATACAATTCCACCCTACAATCATGTGTTACAATTTTGAGCTTTGTGCTTGAGTACTAGGTGTGTAGACCAACACGCAGTTTGCTATTCACGTGCAATCATTAACTATTTTATAGCCTACAGTAAACAGTGATAGATCTATTGAGTCTGACAAACCCACCCAGGTAGGGTGACTGTTACTGCCAACACGCGTTTGTTTTGCATGCTAGTTACAAAGGTTTGATTGTACTACCAGGTCACACGATGGTATCTCTCCATAAATGCCTTAATTGCCATGTTTGTATGAATTGTATACACACAACACTATATTCTATTACATGACACGAAAACCTATGTATTCTCACCAACTTTTTAGTTGACTTTGTTTTTAACCATGTTTCAGGTGACAATGTTTGAAGTATTACAAGCTGCTACATATAGGATTTGGACCTAGCAATTAATCTAAACTATTTATATTTTGTAATCGCTACATTTGGTTCTTGTATGGTATGAACTTGCTACGTGTAATGAAAATGAATGTTTAAATTATTCAAACTTTAGCAACCATGAGCTATGAACAGTCTGCACAGCTTCACGCCCCGACGTTTTCCGCCGTCGGTCGGGGTGTGACAGTACGTGACGTTGTTGGGCCCTTGTTTAGGATAACCAAGACTCGCTTATCAGGTGAGTTCTATGTGCCCCCTTCTATGTTATGTGCAAATCATTTTAAATGTTTTGGGGCTGAACTGTATACACTAAGTGAATAAATGTTATGAATGCCAATGTGATCATACATGATATACAAATAAGTATATTATATATATATATGAAAATGAATTATGGACAAAGAATGAAACATATGATTATAAAGAATGAATGAAAGAATGACATAACGTGAATGAATGAAATCTTGCTTTATATTTTATATATATTGCATGTTATGAACGTATGTAAACGTTATGGACGCTTCGATGACAACGGCTACTTTGGTAGACGGACGACCACATGACTATTTTGCAACCGGGACAAAAACGTTCCTTCGCAAGCTAGGATGTATAAAAGGCACTCATGGACGGTCGAAGAAAATGCCTTAACTCATGTAGAACGGTTGCATACATAATAGTCGCGTGGGAAACGGATGCCCTAGGGCAGACGGACAAATGACAGACTACGACGGTAGGATGGTTTAAGAGCGGATGGACAAAGGTTGCCGGACGGATTTATGTTTCGACGGACGGTTTTCTAGAGCCGGACGGTTTATGAAAAGGGCTACGACGGTAGTTCTCACTGCGTTGTCTTTGTGACATTCGTGACAAGTATGACGGGTTGATCACCCCTATGTGTATGGCCAATAAATGTTCTCCCCAAGTAAGAATGTATGTACATATGTATATACTCAGTATGAATATTATGTGAGAACAGTAAGGCAAAGAATATGCTAATACAAGTATATTATATATATATAATACTTAACGATAAGATAAATGCTATGTATGATTGTTTTTAAACTAGAACTCACCAGCGTTAGCTGACTTTTAGTATACATTTCAGGTAAAGAAAGGAAGGGTCGTGCGAAGGCGTGATGGTTACCCGACAAGCGACTGACATCCCACTCTTGATTGTTAATTAAAAATGTTGTGTTTTTAATTGTTAAGACTTCCGCTGTTATGTTATGTATTTGAATGATGTTTGTTTTCGCTACTCTCGAATGTTTTAATTTAAGTTCAGTATTTATGACTATGTTTATGAGTAAATCCAACGAGTGAGGTTACCCGGGAAAGGGGCCTTACATAAAACGACTCAAAGTACACACTTTAAACCATACAAAACTACACATTAATCGGGGGTTATTTAGCACTACATCACAAGTTTCCTTTCTCCCTCACCTCAAGGTAAGACATTTCCGTGTCCCCACACCTCAAGGTGGGACTTTCTTTCTCACTTACACCTCATGGTAACACTTTGTTTGATCACACCTTAGGGTGAGACTTCTTTGCTTGCTTACACCTCAAGGTAAGACTTTGTTTACTCATACCCTAGGGCAAGACTACTACTTTAGTTGTGCATGAAAGGCTTTCTAATTTACGCTACTATGCAACTATACTACAACACATAACAATTCAAACAACACACAATCTAGACAAATAGCACACATTAACACAAAAGCATATAACATGGCATCTGTCACTTTCAAGCTATACAAAGGTGCTGCTTCTCTGTCATTCTTTACTTTCTTTGAAACATTTATTTCAAAAATAACGTTGTACTCTATATATGTTTTTTTTGTCTTTTATAAAATACATTTTTTATTATAAAATAGTGCTTTATCTTTTATGTATATGTGTCAGTATGCATGCCAACCCAAAAACATAAGAAAATGGACAATAGAAACTCACATGATAAATTATCCTGTTTGTACTACAAATTGGTCCAAGAGGCGCCACTTACTATCTGAGTTAATGATTAATAAAACGTTACTTCTACACCCTCTACTAGCTCAGCGAAATAGGCCACTTTCGCTTTCTGAGATTACAGTGAAACTAGTTAGTTCCGCTTTGTGCGGTTAGGCAAAACTATGGTCTTAACGAAACTAGTTCGTAGCGAAACTATATCACAACGAAACTATTGCCTCAACAAAACTAGTCAGTTTCGTTTCTCTTGCTAGTTATGCTTCTCTTTAATTTCACTTGGTCATCTTCGTCAGCGGAAACCTAGGGTTTCTGCATGGAAATGGCGGCCAAGCATCCATATGACCAAGGTCCAAACTTTTTACGTTAGACATATTTTTTCACCTTCGTGAGTCCAGATGCAACGTCCGTTTTCCATTAAATACGTAAAAATCCGACCATTTTTGTGAAAATAAACCAAAAACCCATTTCAAACGAAAAACTCCAATTTGGAGGAGTTTGTGATGTCGTCCAGACGGTCTATAAAAACTAACTATAAAACCTAACCTAAACTCCTAAGTAATAAATGGAAAACCTATGAACTAAACCGCACTGACACGCAAGTGGACCTATCGAGTGTAGCACAACTTAATGGTAAACCGGATTATCGAACTCTAGAGACACTACTATAGCAAACTAGACTCTGACTCGAACTAGAGATTTGATTGGTTTGGGGGGTTTACCACACTACTGATTATCACTAAGGAATTCAATAAACAAGAACGATTCAACTATCAAGACAAGAACTAAGGAAGATACAAGGAATGGGAAGAATACTACCTATGTCAGAATCCTACTTGCAAAGAAAAACTTCTACCGGCTATGGAATATGATGGATCTGGGTTTCTAAGGATAACAACTATAGATAACCTAGTGGATTCCTAATCACTCTCAGGGTGTCACCAACTAAGCTACCTAAAGTGTACTAAACTCACCAGATTGTTGGATCACTTCTCAGGTATTTCCAACTATGATAATGTACTCTAATGGATGGATTACCTCTCAGTCTCACCGTCCATAATATACTCAAGGAATGCATGAGGTAATCCTAGAATAACAACTATGATTCAGAATAGCAACAGATAACTAGACACCTTATACTAACGCCCTCTCAGACTGTTAACACTCAGATTCCTAATGATGAAGCCTAACCGACTAATTCTCACCTCTCGGGTATTGAACTAGAACACACACTTAATTCTAATAAGCAATCAATGACAACCCCTATGGTCACTACGTCTAGCAAACCACGAAAATCACAAACCCTAAGATCTATGACCTAGATACGCTAATCGAACCGGCAGACAACCACAATCAACGCACGGAATCAAAAATCAATCACACAATCAGATTCGAGCATGCATATATATCATAATTATCATACTACGATCATTACAAAATCATAAATCCATCAAACGAAACCAAAACCGATAAAAATTAGAACTTTAACAAGAATTCATCGTTAACCTAGGCAGTATTAATGAGTTTAGCCTAGATTCGTGTTCAAAACAACAAAACAGAAGTAATTAAACATAAACATGGGTTCAATCACAGAAAACAAACACAAAGATTCAATCTTGGAAAACCGAACAAGTTAATCTAATAAACCCGGAGTCCAAAGCTTTAATCTTTAGCTTCAATTCTTCTTCCAACTCCCAAAATCGCCTATGGAACCCTTCTAGACGGCAAGAAATCGAACTCCCTTCATAATGGTTATCAAATTCTATTGAAACTAATTTTAGGGTTTTTTTATCGGATTTTGAGGCCCTCGCGTACCGCGAGGGACAAATTAGTCGCGCCCGGATTTCCTTTCTCTCGCGTACCGTGAGAGATGGACTTCTGATCTTCGCGTACCGAGAAGACTATATTTTTCCTATTTTTGCTTTTGAACTTCGTGCTTCATTCTCGTGCTCGGTTTCTTCGGGTTTTCACTTGTAATCATCATGAGCACCGCAGAACATGACAAAGACTCAATATGTAACAAAAACGACTCAAAACAAATATAAAACTAACTAAAACGACATAAAACATGAAGGAAATACATGTGTGCTTTGCAACACATCAAACATCCCCACACTTAACCTTTTTTCATCCTCGAAAAAGTCTGCAACGGAATCATAACTGAAATCTAACTTAGCAATCAATTACCAATTAGTTAAACATACTCACGCGATAAAAAGCAATAATCGGTATTTCTGTCAGATTAAACCCAAGCACCAACTGTCTAGCCCCCGTAATGTGTTATAATTCCATTTTATACAACAATCAATCAACCTATGTGACTCGCACTTAGAAGCTACAGCTCTACCTAGTCCCGTCTCACGGTCATGTTTAGGCACGGGTTAAACCATATAGATTTGCCCACCACGTTAACCTAAGATTTACAGATTTTTAGAAAACATAGGGATATGGAAAGAATGGATGGAAATGAGCGTTAATTAAAGCATAAGCACTTTCGTCTAGAGGCGTCTCAACCAAGTCACTATCCCAGAAGCTAACACAAAGACTAGATTCTACACATTTAAGCACATAAATCTCACTTAGGGTGTATTCTCCAAGTCGCCATCCCAGAGGGAAACACATAAGCAAGACTCGGTTTTCAAATTAATTAAGCTCGTAGTAATGGAAATTGTGGACTTATGGAATGGGTACCACCGAAACTCAGATTTATTCTCATAAAAAGAGAGTGGTGTGCCATGAAAATTTTCAAAAACCTCTAAATATTAGCTTAACGTGGTACCTATCACCCTATGTTGACAGTTTCAATATTACAGTTACCCTAAGATGCGTACCCACAAGATATCATGATTTTATTACGTGATTAATCCTAAGTAAAACTCACAGTCTATTTAAGCTATTCAAGTTGGCTGAGACTACCAAAACATCACTAATTAGACGCGTTTTCAGTTATTTATTCATTTAAACAAACAAGTAGATCCAGTTGTACTATCATTTTTCATTTATTATGCAAAAACATATACTTTCAAAGGACATTTTTCAATTTTTTTTTTCAATTTTTTTGTATTTTTGGATTTTTATAAAGGCACAACTAAGACACTCACATCCCACAATTGAAAGACACATTGTCCTCAATGTGAAGCAAAACACAAGTAAAATAAAGATTCAAAAATAAAAACAGGAAACGACTTAGCTGGTAATGAATGTGCAAACAAACGTGCAGCTTCGTTCTTCCTTGTGTGCACCGTATATCATTTCGGTCGCGGTTGCACACACTACTGGGTTGCCTCAATAAGATATCAGGATCAATTTCGTCCGAATGGAGATTGAGTACGGATAGAATGATGTACACCTGCAAAACTAAACTTACACATACCCGCAACATCAAACTGACACAAATAAAGGACTCACTAAACTGACTCTCGATAGAATGCAAGGACACGTACCTGATGGTTGGCAAAGACATACACATGAATGCCATGGCAAGAAAAAATCATCGGTTACGAACGGTTCCTAAGTTTCCCATGGTCGGTGTTGAGTGGCGAATATGATATGGATGATGGATATATGATATGATGAATGAAGGATGGACGATGAGAGATGATGATATGGAGGGTGGTGAGTGATGGTGGATGGTAGATGGTGTTGAGTGATGGTGAGTGGTGTAAGAATGGTGATCGGGTGGTCGGTGCGGGGAACCATGGGAAAACAAAGAACAAGTGGCAAATCAGATGCCTCTCGCGTACCGCGAGAAAACAGGCTTCACCCCTCGCGTACCATGAGGAATGACAAACAAGCTGGCATTAAAGTTTGTCTCTCACGTACCGCGAGAGACTTGGGTTCATGTTTTGCGGTACGCGAAGAGGGTTCAATCACATAAAGTTTCAAAAAATTTTCAATTTTATACTTAGAAAATTTTTGACCCCTTAAAATTTTTTGTTCACCCAAAATTTCCAAAACTCATTCCCATGATAAAAAACAAAATAAAACATACCTGAAACTTCATTCCCAACGATTTTCCTCACGAAATCAAGCACAAATCCCTGCAAGACACGACACACACAAACACACAATACCGAAAAACATAGAAAAGAAATGGACTCAACCAAGTAACGCATACAAACTCTACATCCCGGGCACTTGCCCGAGATTCAAGAAAACCTATCAGGAAAGTTTCTCCTTGATTATGACCGGCATTGCCTTCATCCTACGCGGTCTCCCGGTTGTGCACAAACTCATCACACGCCTACCACTCTCAAACCTCGAACTTATATCACATTCTTCACACCGATCTTTCCACCACAACTTAAATCTACATCCAAAGATAATATGACTCAAATAGCCAAGCAATTTACTCTCCCTAAACGTCCCCACACTTAGGGTTTGAACACTCCCTAAATCAGATAAATCTATTAAAGTACGGGTTCTCTTACGGGGTGGACTAGACCTAGGGCAACTGGAACTAGGGATAGGCTCAGCAGCTTTCCCTTCAGAACAAATAATAGGAAGAGGTTCAGGAATAAGATTTTTTATGAATGTAACCTCTAATCCCTCACCAGGATCATCAGTATCCTCAACACTCTCCACAATGGGTGCGTCACGAACCATCTGCTCCACTTGTGCTAATATTTCACTCAAACTGTAAGCATCATCGTCAGCACTTAGGAACGAGGACCCTACCATTTTCCTCTCAAATTCCTCCAACCAATCCAGAGGCTCCTCTTTCAACCTTCCTACATCTCTATCAACATCATCCTCTAACGGATTAGAGTCCCAATAATCGTTTATGGAGGCATCAAGCATGCACACAGAGTGGCTATGCTCGCCAACATCCTTCACATACGGTGTGGCATCGAATATAACCGACTCATCCCCCACACGAAGTGTGAGTCTCCCGTTAAAGACATCAATCACTGCGTTGGCGGTGCGCAAGAATGGGCGCCCTAAGATGAGTGAGACTCCATCATCCACCTCCATATCTAGAATGACAAAATCCACGGGGAAGACAAGTTTGCCTACTTTTACTAACATATTTACCACAATTCCCCGTGGATACTTGATTGAACGGTCAGCCAAGGTTATGCTCATGCGTGTCAGCTCTGGTTCACCTAGGTCTAGCTGCTTATAAAGAGAAAATGGCATCAGATAGATGCTAGCACCTAAGTCGGCCAACTTGTGGTGCACGGGAAAACTACCTAGGAGACATGGGATCGTGAAACGACCCGAGTCTCCCAGTTTCTCTAGCAGTTGTTCTGCACCACCGCAGAACATTGCTCACTAAGTGAGACTTTTGAGACCTCCTCTACTTTCTTCTTGTTGGAAAGAAGATCTTTCAGGAACTTGCCATATTTTTGCATACTCTGGAGGGTCTCTATGAGTGGAAGATTGGCCTTGAGAAGTTTGAACATGTCAAGGAAATGACCGTACTCCCTGTGTAACACCCAAAAATAAAAAGAAAAGAAAAATTCAAAATTTCACTCCCTCGCGGTACGCGAGGGAGATTTTGACAAAACCTCGCGATACGCGAGGGGACTGCTTATGCGCCAGAAAATCACCTTCTCGCGGTACGCGAGAAGATCTTCGATGAAGTCTCGCGGTACGCGAGGGAATAGTACACGCGTCAGGGCCAGAAAACACGTGTCATGTACACTTGCCACCTGCTGCCACGTGTCATGCTGACTCACCTCGATTCGCGACTTGTCATCCTCTCGCGGTACGCGAGGGACCGGAATTCCAGCCTATAAAAGGCCTTCAAAGGGGATTGAATTCTGTACAGTTTCCAAACGTTCGTTTCACACAAACCCCGTTCTTTCAAGCTCCACGACATCCCGAAGTGCTATCCAAGAGTCCAAACGAAATCCTGCACCAGCCGAAGTTTCGTCCAAATCCCGCGAAGTAGGTATCGTTAAAACTATTCATATATATATAGCCGCAATTATATATATATTCTCTCATATATATTCTCGTTAATCGTGTCTTCCCTAGGAAGAAACGTGTCGAGGTTCTGCTCAAATTCCGAAGCCTACAACCCTACCAGCCATCAAAATCAAGGTGAACACGTTTAACGCTTTTCAAACGATAAAACCATTTTATTTACGAAAACGGCATGAAACAAATTAAATGCTTTAATCATAAGGGTAATCTACGTGATAGCATTCAGGCCATAAGCATACGTAGATTTGATCAAATGGTATACATGTGACGGGTGAAAGTCCGGTCCGTGGCTGGGTACAGATCATGTAATGGGAAATCATAAGACTAAGGATGGGTTTCCTTAGCAGATTATACGAGGGACGAGTTCCTGAGTATCATGTAAGACTAAGAACAAGGTTCTTAGCATCATCACCCTGGGAATAGGCTATCAGTCTGAGACATAGCGCTCAGCCAGTTGACCCCATGGCAGTTAACCCAGTGTATGTAGGTGGTATATACTTCAGGTGAAATAGACTGCTGAATGTGTAGATTTATCATACAAAAACGTGCTTAAAGGCTTTAATTTGGTTTATGTTAGAAATCATTTTCGTGTCAGTTAAATGTGATTCACCAGCTTTATGCTGATGTTTATTTTCAAAACGTTTTTCACAGGTAATGAAAGAAATCATTAAATTCAGGGTGATGCAGTAAAGACAAGATCTTTAGGCATATCAAAATCCCTGTGGCAGACTAATACAAGACCAAATGTTGGAACGGACGTAGATCCTAGACATTTTGAATGGCTTGTATTATGTAAATTATTTCAATCACTGTACATTATATAATAGACTTTTGAAGATCTATTATCATGAAATGAAAAGGGACGTGGATCCCAAGTTTTGACAAAAAGTACAGAATTAACCCTTGAGGTTATTTACATTACATTTCATTACAAAAAGGCATCAAGTAAAAACAAAGACTTCCGCTGTCCAAATTTATGGGACCTCATTCAGATACCAGCATTATCTCGCGACGCCCGGGCAGGGGTAGCCCGGGGTTGTGACACCCTGGCTTGCTCAAATGGCAGCAAACGTGCAGTTAGGTCAATCTCGGGGGTCACCCCCTTCTTCTCCTCCTCTACCTTCTCGGCAGGAACCTCTACTATCTTCTCCTCGTCTACCTGCTCCTCGGTCATCTTGGTATCGATCTCAGCGAATCAAGCCTTCCAGTCAATCTTCTTGACCTCCTCAGGTGACGGAATATTGTACTTGCAGGAGTGGGAGTCATCCTCTACAACCTATTTCTCCTCCACACTCTTGACCGACACGGCCATCACTGAGGCGTTGGATCCTGAAGATTGACCTCCCTGACGATCCTTCAGACTCTTAGCGATGTCCTCAACCGTGCATTTTAGATCATGTAATGCCGATTGCTGATTCTTTAGTAAAGTGTCATGGCCATCAATCTCTGCCTAGCATCCCTGTCCTGCTGGACTAGGTGGGCAAGCAGCTGTGTCTGAGTCTCAATCAACTCTTTGATCGAAGTCGTGTCGAAACTGCTTCCCGTGCTAGGTCCTGTCTCTCCTCCTCCATTCTGCTGAAACTGATGACCATTAAACCCCGGTGGGTAATTTCTAAATCTTCATCCCGAGCCAAATGAATTGTAGTTGTTGTACCCTTGGTTCTAGTGTTTGTTGCGAGCATAGCTCACCTGCTCTTGATTATTCACTAGGCAATCACGGGTGTCGTGGCCTCCCCTGCACACTTGACACCGCTGAGCACTGAGCTTCAGCTCCTTTATTTCATTAGCCATAGAGGCGAGGGCAGCAGCCACGCTAGAATCAGGAGTGACCTGATGCACACCTCGAGGAGATGTGGTGGATACTCTAGCACTAGGAATAGAAGTCCTAGAAGATGGAGACTGATTTTCGGCTTGAGCGAAGCTCTCGAACATTTCCTCACATTCGGCTGGCTCAAAATTTTCCATTATATGGCCTCCCGCAGCTGTATTGAACATCTGCTGCTTCTTGAAGGTGAGGCCATTATAGAACTACTCCACTATCACCCAGTCAGAAAGACCGTGCTGGGGACATCGGCTCAACAACACGTTGAACCGCTCCCAGGCCATGTGATAGGGCTCGTCAGGATCCATCCGGAATGAGTGGATTTGATCCCTAAGGCGAGCGGCCCGGGAAGGTGGATAATATTTCTTAAAGAACTTGGCTTCGAGATCCTCCCAAGTGGTGATCGAGTTATCTGGAAGATTATCGAGCCAAGTAGAAGCACGCCTAGAGAGAGAATGGGAAGAGACACAAGTAGATTGCGTCCTTAGATACACCCGTGATATTCAAAGTATCACATATGCACGCAAAGCGGGACACATGTCCCGGTGCATCCTTATCCTCAAGGCCATGGAACTGAGTGGCGTGAGTGATCGTACTCGTGACATGTAATGGGATCTGACAAGAATTTAAATTAGGAATAGCGGGGCGAGTGATCAAAGATCTCGCGCCCGTGACCCCATCACTGGCCCTCTGGTGTACTGTGCGTCGCACTGGAGGATCAGCGTCGCCCATTGTAGGAAATGGAATAGGGCTAATAGGACGTACCTGGGTGTTACACAACTGCTTCAAACGCTCCCGAAAGTCACGGGTACGCTCGTGAAGCTCTCGCTCGGGCTCTAAGAAAGCAGAATATGGTGGTGATCCCTGCGAGCGAGTATGGTGCATACAAAGAAAGACACAAGAAAGGAAGAAACAGAAAGACTCAAGAACAGAAAGACTTTATCCTAGATTAGACACGCACGTAAGCAAAGAAGAAAAGAGCACCAAACAGACTCAAAGAAAAAACAAATAAACCAAAAATCAAACAAAGAACTAGTCAAAGCTAATATTGCTATTACCAAGTGTCCCATGCAACGGCGCTAAAACTTGATGTCGTGCAGACGGTCTATAAAAACTAACTATAAAACCTAACCTAGACTCCTAAGTAATAAATGGAAAACCTATGAACTAAACCGCACTGACAGGCAAGTGGACCTATCGAGTGTAGCACAACTTAATGGTAAACAGGATTATCGAACCCTAGAGACATTAATATAGCAAACTAGACTCTGACTCGAACTAGAGATTTGATTGGTTTAGGGGGTTTACTACACTACCGATTATCACTGAGGAATGCAATAAACAAGAACAATTCAACTATCAAGACAAGAACTAAGGAAGATATAAGGAACGGGAAGAATACTACCAAGGTCGGAATCCTATTTGCAAAGAACAACTTCTACCGGCTATGGAATATGATGGATCTGGGTTTCTAAGGATAACAACTATAGATAACCTAGTGGATCCCTAATCACTCTCAGGGTGTCACCAACTAAGCTACCTAAAGTGTACTAAACTCACCAGATTGTTGGATCACTTCTCAGGTATTTTCGACTATGATAATGTACTCTAATGGATGGATTACCTCTCTGTCTCACCATCCACAATATACTCAAGGAATGCACGGGGTAATCCTAGAATAACAAGTATGATTCAGAATAGCAGCAGATCACCGGACACCTTATACTAACGCCCTATCAGACTGTTAACACTTAGATTCCTAATGATGAAAACTAACCGACTAATTCTCACCTCTCAGGTATTGAACTAGGACACACACTTAATTCTAATCAGCAATCAATGACAACCCATATGGTCACTACGTCCAGCAAACCACCAAAATCACAAACCCTAAGGTCTATGACCTAGATACGCTAATCGAAATGGCAGACAACCACAATCAACGCAAGGAATCAAAAATCAATCACACAATCAGATTCAAGCATGCATATACATCATAATTATCATACTACGATCGTTACAAAATCATAAATCCATCAAACGAAACCAAAACCGATAAAAATCCGAACTTTAACAAGAATTCATCGTTAACCTAGGCAGTATTAATGAGTTTAGCCTAGATTCATGTGCAACACACCAAAACAGAAGTAATTAAACATAAACATGGGTTCAATCTCAGAAAACAAACACGAAGATTCAATCTTGGAAAACCGAACAAGTTAATCTAACAAACCCGGAGTCCAAAGCTTTAATCTTTAGCTTCAATTCTTCTTCCAACTCCCAAAATCTCCTATGGAACCCTTCTAGACGGAAAGAAATCGAACTCCCTTCATAATGGTTATCAAATTCTATTAAAACTGATTTTAGGGTTTTTTATCGGATTTTGAGGCCCTCGCGTACCGCGTTGTGCCGTATTTCCTTTCTCTCGCGTACCGCGAGAGATGGACTTTTGATCTTCGCGTACCGCGAAGACTATATTTTTCTTATTTTTGACTTTTGAACTTCGGGCTTCATTCTCGTGCTCGGTTTCTTCGGGTTTTCACTTGTAATCATCACGAGCACCTGAGAAAATGACAAAGACTCAATATGTAACAAAAACGACTCAAAACAAATATAAAACTAACTAAAACGATATAAAACATGGCGGAAATACATGTGTGCTTTGCAACACATCAGTTTGTTACTTGGATTAACTACAATCTTCGATCATTAGCTTCAACCGATGATAAGGAACTATCTTGGAGCTTCTTGACCCGAAAACTGACTTTCTCTCTTTCGGTTCTCTCTTTCTCACTAGAATTCAACGGAGATGATGAAAATGAGGGGGGAGGGTAATGACGTCTAGGGTTTGTAGCACCCTCCCCATCGCTTTTTCCTTCTTTTTCATTATGCCTCGGATAGCCCCCGATATTTTTATTTTCTTTATTTTCCGAACCTTATTGAACTATTAATATTTTGGGATGTTACATAAGTTGAGATAGTAAGAGACAAGTGGGAGTGGCAACGAATTAAAGGCCGAGGAAATAGTGTAGAGTGCCAAGATCGTTGATCAAGAACTTGGTACTTAAGGTTGAAATTAATTGGTCATTAAAGAGTGTATTGTTGCCGGTGAGCACGATGTCATAAACATAGACCATAAAATAGCAATTGACATCGTTGTGTTGGTAAACGAAAAGAGAGGCATGAACAAGTGACTTTTGTAAACCATATTAAAAAAATAAATTACCAAGTTCAATGTACCATGCACGGGGAGCTTGCTTTAGGCCATAAAGAGATTTCCTTATTTTAAAAATGTTGTTGGCAAATTGAGTGTAGGCGTGATAGATCAAGTGAGGTTAAGGGTGAGGGAGTAGGAGAGGGAAGGTGATAGTGGTGGTGAGGGTGTAGGAGTTGACATTTAATGATCAAGAGATGAAGACGTTAAGGTATGCATGGGAGTAGAGTGTGATTGCATGGTAACAATGGGTATATGAGTAGGTGGCAGGGTAACTATGTGTATAGGAGTAGGTGATGCAGGCATGGGTTTAGTAGTAGATGATGTAAGGTAAACGTGGTTTGGGTTAGTGGGTTTTGTGGAAGAAGTAGGTTAGAGTGATTAGATGTAGGTTTATTTGTGGATGATGGGTTGATATTAAAAAAATCAACAGTAGGGGGAGAGGAAGAAGTTTGGATTTCCTTTTTAAATGTGTCAAGGCATTTATAGGCTGATTTTGAGAATAAGTATCTTAGAAAAATAAATGGAGTGGAGTGGGGTTGTAGTTTGGAGGTGGTATATGGATGTAACCAATGATAACATAGACAACCGAAAGGCTTGAGTTTGGAGCTGAGGGGTTGAGAGCCATACAATCGGTCAAAGGTTGATTTTGAGTTGAGGATAAAGGTGGGGAGTCAGTTGATAAGGTAGACTTCTTCAATCGCATGAGCGTACGGTTGTGGCTAACATAAAACATAGATCTTATGAGATAGTTAGTGGGTGTTATCGATGATTATAACTTTGGGTGAAATAGTCCCACTGAGTGTGTAAACTAACCATCCAAATATGGGCAAATTGTTCCATTTCTTCAATTTAGTCAGATTAAAAACTGTATATGTATTCACCAACTTTTACGAAGATGTTTTCAAAACATTTTTAGGTAACCAAGGATAAATTAATGAATTATTTCGGAAGGACAAAGGAAAAGGATGTTGGAAAGGAAAGATAAACTCCTAAACATCTACTGAAACTGTTGGCTCTGTAAAATCTTGGTTTTGAAACAAAATTTTGTAAGAATGAAGGTGAAATTCCTTGTTTACCTCTGTAAATTATTTTCTGTTGCATATTTCAAAACTCTGATATTTATGAAAAACATGTAAACGGGTACCAACTGATGTAAACGGTGTAACAATTAGTATATTACCCTTGGTCTAGAAGAACTTGGACTAGTTGTTACATCAAAAATGACATGGAATGGAACATCTTCATCTTCTTCATCTTTAGATTCTTAGACAATTAACTTCCTCTTCACTTTCCTTTGATTGATAGCCTCATATGTTAGACATCGTCCTCTAGATCAGCTTGAGTAGATGCATTGGTTTGAAAATGCATAGTAACATCAATGATTAACTTAGCTTAATGTAAATCACCGTCATCATCATCAACATCAACATTAACAAATATATTAGTATCAACCACTACCTAAATAGTAGTGGGCTCAAGATTGTTCCATCATCTTTCTCCACCTGTTGCTTGAAGCTTCACTGAAGAAACGAATCGTTTTGAGGTAACGATTTTGTCCAAGTCTCTATTTTAGGGTTTTTGGGTAAAAATGGGTAAAAACGAGTTTGATCCAAAAGGATTAGATTTTTACGTGTGATTAAGCTTAAAAACCTTGGATTTAGCTTCATGGGAAGTAATCAATAATCAGCTGAGAACTGTTTCAACAACATCCTCTTCTACTTCATTGGTAGTAAGAACTGTTTCAACAACATGACTAATCAGTTGAGAAAAAACGTGTTCAACAACATCTATCACATTGGCAAGTAGTTCCTGAATGGCATCATGTAACCTTTCAACAACAACAATATTTTCATAACCACTAATCATAAGACAACGAGCAATACATTTTCTTTTTGAAGAACTTACAGATAAAGTGCTAGCTGTAAGTTGTCATTCAAAAGTACTATTTACTAATCATAACATTCTTCTTTCCATAATTCTTCTTTCTAATTGCATTAGTTCTTCATTCTCCACTACATCATGAAATATGTTAGCTTTGACTTAACATTAACATTACTTTCTACAACATTTCTTGTAGGACTGATAACCTAATAGTAACAGATGTCTAGCAAATCCTCGAAGGATAAAGCACATAGGTTATTATAAGTTAGATGACTAAACTCCTTTCTAATCCATGTGATTGAGTATTGGTGAAACACTTATAATTCTTTCAACTTTTGATCTTGGAGAACATAAGGAACTATAGTATGTGCATCCTCATTCAAAACATCAGAATTAGCCACATCAACAACAATATCAACAACATAACCTACATTACCGGCAACTTCATTTACAAAGTAACTTTGATAGACAATTAAGGCTCTTGAAATGTCCACGCTTTGAGCTTCATTACGATCATCACTACTTGAGGAGCTTGTTGGAAAGACTTCAGTAGATTCACCCTCAATGTATATCTTACTTTCATCATAATCCAAGTTTTCATCTTCTTCATTTTCACCATCATTATCATCATTCTCTTCAATATCTTCTTTAATATTACTCTTCCCTTCTTTTGTTGCATCACTCCCAGATGGGTTTGAATTCGCATCTCTCCAAAGACATATTGTGGTAGCTTAGTTTGTTCAGTCTGTGTATGAATAATTAAATTTACCTTGGTCCTGAAACTACCCACCTCCACAAATAGCTTTGCACAAGTATCCATCAATTCTTTTCGTTACAGGTTGCTGTTAACCACATAAGAGGTATCTTTGGGCAAAGGTGAAGTCTCAGGCCTAGCCTTTGCACCTTCACCACCCACGTGTTCTTGAAGCCGGGGATTCCCATTACTTTAATAGACACATATCTCATTATGGTTCTCATCGGCGTGGTGTTAGTGATATTCAGTATTTCCTGACTTGCATTTGAGGACTAATCAGTAGATTGAGCCCCTTCCATATTAGCCATTTTTACACACCCATGGATAACCTCCATCTCACTAGAACCGAGGATGGGTACTTCCCATCTCAATTTTGTGAACATACCCATGATTATATTGGTTGTTTGGTTGGGATTGTGCATCATCCTAAATAAGTTGGCCGCTACTTGGGGTTTCTTCAAGTTTATCTCGACTAGCTGACTTAGGACGAGATTCATTATCTATAGACCTGGGAGATGGTCATTGTGTTAATAAAGATGCTTCCTCAGAAGTTCCTTTAATAATGTGGGTGCTATATTGGATAATCCCACATGAGTTCCGAGACACAAAGTCAGGGCTTTGTAGCAGGGTTTGGGCCACAAGGTGTTCAGGGGGAGGAGCCTTCACACAATTAGTTCTTTTTCTCACATAGGTGAGTTTAAAAGCATTTCCTAGGGCCTTAGATTCTAGGACAACTTGGCTAGGGGATTTGGGGGCATGTTCATCCCGAACAGGAAAAACATGGGTTCGCACAAGGGAAACTGATATATTTTGGTGGGGCAATTTTGTGGATTGGAAGGTGTGGGTTCAACATCATATATGTTTTCTAAGTTATCCCTTGTTGAACATGTTCACCCATTGTTGTAGAGAACTGTGGTGTGAACTAACCTGAAAAACATTTAGATTTTGATTTCATGTTATTAAAAACTCTCTTTGAGTGAGATTTCATGACAAATATAAAATCAGTTTTAGACAGATCATCATACTCATTGTCAAAAATAATTTAGAGAAACCTGTGGTACACATAAAACTTTTTAACCTTTGCATCCTAAATTTTATACCTTATGATGGACCTAGTATGCCCAAGTAACAACATATATAAATCAATACTGCTAGACGAAGTTGTGAAATCATAAATGGTCACACAATGAATAACGTAAATTGATCATGTAACACTCTCGAATGACAGGCACGACCCTGCCTAGTTATACATAATACAATAATAAAAGTTGAGGGTTTATTTTGCAAATATACTAAAGTTAAAGTCCAGGGTTAAAAGTGAATATTTAGGAAATAAAGGCGGTAGCGGACCTCTACATTTTCCTTCGTGGTCCGCTAGGAAATGGTGATACGCGACAAACATGATGCCACGTGTCCAATGACTAACCCTAAAGAACTGCCACGTAGCATGGGTAGCGGGCCGCTACCACACCGGTAACGGTCCACTACGTCACAATGAACCGATGACCGACACGTGTCTCGTTATCAATCAGGATTTACAATAAAACATTTCTTAACTTCACACATTTTGGATATTTAATTAACAATAAAACATTTCTTAACTTTAGATATACTAGTTTTATTGTAAAAAGTAAAAACAATAAATTATGAGAACTTGTTATCAATCATTCACAACGGGATAAAAATATGGCAATTTCTTCCTTTATTCCCATCCTGTCAATAATTCATCTTGACCTGATCAAAAAGTCAGTCAACTCATGTTCAGTCTTCATCGTCTCTTCCTCTGATCCAACGTCGCTAAACCTCCGTACAAACCATCTAATGGATTTACAACTTCGAATTTAGCATCATCCAGTCAGGTATCTGCAACGTGAATTCAACATTTTTTGTCATCGAATATGAATTTTGATTTGAAGTAGTTTATATGAATTTTTGTTTTTCAATTTTAAAGAGTTTATATGAATTTTGTTTGGATCAATTACTCTATTTCAGCAACGATTAGCCGTTATTTTTTAAGTAATTCATTGTAGTTACCTTCTTTTGATAGGATGAAAACATGTTTGAACTTTTGATTTCAGTAAGATCAATATAAATGGCTGGTCTTGATCCCATGATCTACTGATAAGTACTAAAGTAATAATAGTTTGGGTTAAAGTTGTAAATATTAGAAACTATGTTTAGAGTCAAAAGTGTATTTGTAGGAAGTGTAAGGGTAAGTATGTATGTATGTAAACGTCTAAACGGTTATGTAGGAAGGGACGTGTCGATCTGTATTTAGGGTTATAAGAACCCTTTGAACCGTATGGATCGATTGATAAATATACGCATAATTTATCGTGTTTGTTCATCCAATTTTCTTGATTACCAACACGATCACTTTTTTCGAATCTAGTGTTTCTTTTAATAGAAAATATATGGTTTTTTATTTTATTAAAATGCCTTAAATATCACTAGTTTTTGTTCATTTAACATCTGAATTTCGTGGTTGATTCAATATGAAACAAGAAAATGAAGCCATCCTTAACAATAACATTTTTTGATATTTTCTTTCTATTTTGGGATTCTAAGAGCTAGTGTATCTGTTTCATAAAAAAAATTAAACATCACGTGTATTGTAGAAAATTAATTTCTCATAAAGTTCATTTCACAAAAAAATATTATGTTTAAAGAGCTGATACTCGGTTTGGGGTGAACCTAGGAAGAAAGGTATGGGGTCACCATAAATATGTGGTATTCGATACTCGGTTTATGTGTATTTTACAAAGATTAATCTCGATTCACCATAAATATTCGAAAGAGTATACTTCGTTTTTGCTCCCTGTGGTTTGACCATTTTAACCCTTTTGCTGTAATAGTTTGAAAATGGCCAAAACACTCCTTGAAGTTACCATTTTGTTGCCATTTTGCTCCTCGGCACTAACTCCGATAAATATTTCAGTTAAAATTAAGGGCATTTTAGTAATTTCACGATGTAAGATTATATATATATATATATATATATATATATATATATATCCCAAAACGCCCTTAATTTTTACTGAAATATTTAACGGAGTTAGTGCCAATGAGCAAAATGACAACAAAATGGTAACCTCAAGTAGTGTTTTGGCTATTTTCAAACTATTTGAGCAAAATGGTTAAAATGGTCAAACCACAGGGAGTAAAAACGAAGTTTACTTCATGTTCTGCATTCGTATGGAATGTACTGCATATGATGGGTTTGGTGATTTGTAATCACTCTATCACTTCTAATTTGACTACTGATGTTGCATATGTTACAGGTTTGTAGTGACTTGATGGCTGAAGAAGTTGTTGCAGCAGTACTTCCAAAAGCCGGCGAAACAGTATGGGATTCTTTCCAAAGAATCACAGAGGCTTCGATTTGTATGAACGAAAACCATTCACGTTTTGAGGCAAAAATGAAGACCCTGTGTGCAGTAAGGGATGATCTGAAAGATAGAACCTTAAAATACAAGTCAACAAAGAACCGGACCATGGAGGACTGGTTTCACAGGGTGATGGCTGTGGAAAAGGTTGTGGAAGAACTTGAAAGCCGGTTCACAGAGAAACAAGAAACCTCAACATGGATTCATGTACTTCCGCGGTCAAAGTTGAGCAAACAAATGGCAAGCATGTGCTTAGAAATTGACGAACTTGTAATGGAAGGAAATCAATTGGGGGATACTTTGGTCCACAAAGTTGCTGAGCGCGTAGTGAAGGTGACAGCCCCGGATATCTCATATCTTCCAACCCTCCAAGCAGTGGCGGATCCAGGAATTTTTTTCAGGGGGTTCACTGTTTTTAGATGATCCAATTTCATAGGGCCGGACATAAAATTTTTCGGTTCGGTTCGATTGGTCGGGTCGGGTCGGGTCGGGCAGGGGCGGCTCAACCATTTTTGGAGGCCTAAAACGAAGAAAAAAACATGAAAATTATGCTTAAAATGTTCACAAAATCAACTAATTTGTATTTAAGAGTCATCTACTCATTTGTTTCTATCAATTTTTTACCTCTAATCATATGAATGCTCAAGAACACACATTTAGTTTAAGAAAGAGTTCTTAGTTTTATAGCTTCACAACCGGATCAAGCGAGCTGCAGTGGGCCGTGGGGTGGGCAGCGTCGTCAGGGGGTTCACCCTATAATATTTTAGGGGGTTCACCCCAGTTTTTTTACCTACCGTTACACTAAAATTTCGAAACTCGGGGGGTTCCTGTGCACCCCCCGCTTCACTATTACATCCGCCCCTGCCTCCAAGGAGTTTTGGACAAAATACTGCAAGATCTATCAAACGAAGATCTTAAAGCAGTAAGGGTTATAGGAATGTTGGGGGCAGGGAAAACGACGATATTGCAGAATTTGAATAACCATGAAAAAGTTGCTGGTATGTATGACAGAGTAGTCTGGGTGACGGTTTCAGGTGAGGAAAATAACAAGGAGAATTTGAGCATTGAGATGCTGCAACATGTGATTGCTGAAAGACTAATAGTGGACACAGAAGGTGCCACAGATGTTTACAAAGTTGCAGGAAGAATAAATAAGGAGCTAGCAGGTGTAAAGTATTTGCTTTTACTCGTTGATGTTAAGGCAGAACTCGATTTAGAAACGATAGGCATTCTACAAGGTGCAAAAGGCAGCAAAATAGTCATGACAACCAAATACCGACATGTTCGGCTTCCTTCATGTTCTAGTATTGAAGTGAAGAAGTTATCTCAAAGTGAATCATGGAACATGTTCCATAGGCTATTGTCTCTGCCCAATGGGGTTAAAAATAAGCCACAGCTTGAACGCATGGCACACAAAGCTGTTTCTTTGTGTGGTGGTCATCCGTTGATGATAAAAATGGCAGCACGCGTCTTCAAATCAATAGAACACCATGAACTCAGTGAGATAAGTTGGAGTGATGGATTACAAACATTAAGAAGGTGGCCGGAAAAAGGAAATAATGAGCCAATGAAAGACTTGCTTAAATTCTGTTGTGATCACTTGGATCAAGAACATAAACCATGTTTTCTTTACAGTGCATTGTATCCAGAAGACACTGAAATTTCCACAGAGGGCTTATTGGAATGTTGGGAAGCCGAAAGTTTTCTTAAGAGTAATGATGATGCAAAAATTGGTGGGCGAAGTATATTGCGCCACCTCCAAAATGTAATTTTACTTGAGGAAGGTGCAACTGGGCAATATGTAAGGATGCATAAGTTGATCCGAGCAGCCGCGTTAAATCTTTTGTCTGAAGACAGGAAAGATAGGTGTATGGTGAAAACAAGTGAATCCCTGCCAAAACTCAATGACGTTATACCAAAGCGACAGTGTGTTGATTTGTGGACAGATAAGGAATGGATCTCTTTGGCCAACAACTCACTTGATAACTTACCTGATGCCCCTCGTTCATCTCAGCTTTCGACACTTTTTGTCCAGAAA
The DNA here is from genome assembly GCA_023525975.1 of Smallanthus sonchifolius. Taxonomy (NCBI): domain Eukaryota; kingdom Viridiplantae; phylum Streptophyta; class Magnoliopsida; order Asterales; family Asteraceae; genus Smallanthus; species Smallanthus sonchifolius. Next base: position 61,948,278 of record CM042035.1, on the reverse strand, counting down.
TATTCAAAACATAAGAAGATTCCTGACTCGTTCTTTCAACACATGTCTCGCCTGTTGGTTTTAGATCTTTACATGACAGAGATCATGACACTGCCATCATCGATATATAGGCTATCAAATCTTAAAGTCCTTTATCTGAATGGTTGTAATGTATTAAAAGAGCTTCCTGGTTTTATAGGACAACTTAAGTCTCTTGAAGTGCTTGATATCCGTGGTTGTGGAGTTGGTAAATTACCACATCAGATTTTAGGCTTAACTCGAATGAGGCGTTTGTTAGTATCCTTCACCATGTCAACACAAGACAACTACGATATGATTTTTAAAATATCAGGACTTGAAGAGTTAATCATTGATGTTGATTCAGAAATGGAAGATTGGTGTAATACTTTGATTGAAGATGTAGTGGAAAAAGTCAGCACACTACAGAAGCTGAATTCTTTCCAATTTCGTTTTAACAACAGGGTTATACATGTGATACAAGTTATTGATGACACTGTGAAGATATATGTACCCAATGAGCTCCATCTTAGAGGTTTTCTTGACCAAAGGAAAGATCTTCAAAAAAGTTCTTTTCAAGTTTACATTGGATGTTTCATGTCTTGTGGCCCTGAGATCCCTGAATTCTACCGTTATGATAAGTACCTAAAATATAATAGTGGGAGGGGCAAAAACAATGCCATTAATAACGTACTTAGCGAAGTACATGCATTTGAGTTGATCAACCATATTGACATTGAGTACCTATCTAGCAATGTCATTGAGAGCATGGATTGTGTCCAAGGTTGTCTAATTCAGAATTGCAGCAACATGACGACCGTTGTAGGGGGTTGTCACTCACCAAAAAAACCATTGTTTCCTAACTTGGAAAGGTTGGATGCAAAGAACATGCCTAAATTGGAAAGGATATGGGAGGGTCGTGTGCAATCAGGAAGCCTATCCAAACTGAAGACTCTGGTTCTATGTAATTGTCCAATGATGACTATGGTATTTTTCAATGCTATAGTTCACCAACTTAGAGAACTCCAATATCTAGAAGTTCAAGACTGTTGTAAGGTCGAGGAGGTCGTTATGTGTTCTCAGAATGTTAGCCCATATGTTATCCCAAAATTAAGAACACTGATTCTTTGTAATTTGCCAAGTTTAAGAAAGATAAGCACCAGACTAGATTGGACTTCATTAGAGAGATTGAAGATACAAGATTGTCCCACACTGAAAGATTTGCCTTTTGATAGAGACAATGCAAAGGTGCTTCAGAACATTGAAGTGGATGCAGATTGGTGGGAGGCATTGCAATGGTCGGATTCTAATGTCAAAGCCCGTCTTGTTAGGTGCTGCCTTTTCAGGTAGGTTTCTTTTTCGAAACCTAAACTCTATTTGGTATTTCGTCTTTATATTTCTCGGTACTCTTTTGTACTCTTTTGGACATTGATTGTACAGAGAAATAAAAAGAGAATGCCTCATAGAGCCCATGTATGCATGAATGTGTTCATTTGCTCATGTTTGTTTACATCTATACTATATAATAAATAAATGTTTTGTCATGTCACGTGTCGCCTCCATATTCACTCTCATCATTTTTTCTCGCATCTCTCTTCTAATAAATACAACTCTATTTTTTAATAATAATACATTTTAAAGAAAATACTAATTATACTAATAAAAACACATTTATTTTAAAAGATCTCTTAATATAAGAAACTTTGAACTAATTATGTCATTTTTATTTTCAATCAAATAGAAATGAAAGTCATATTACATAAATAGTAATTAACGTATTTTCGAAACCCAATTATATATTAATTTTTATTATTTTGAATTTTATTTCCTATCCTTAGTATATGTAATACATTTACACCTGTAAAATATATAAATAAAGATTTTATAATTTTATGTATTGATATTTTTCACCCCGTGTGGGTTACACGGATTCTAAGCTAGTTGTTCATTAATTTCAGGCAGCGGGCATAACAATTTTGCCACCGAGTATGTCAACTAGAGCATTTTCTTCATATGGTTAACTAGTTAAATCTTAACTGATTGTTATGTGAAACAGTAAACATTGTGTTAAATTTTCTCCGTATATTCATGTTTAAAACATGTTGTTGGTATTGACTTGGAATAAACTGTAACAGCTTTATATATGTAAAACTTATCTGTGTTTCCTGAGAGTTCCAATGCATTTTGAGGGCAAATGACAAACTGTTATGTTCTCCCACATCACTGCTGCTTCGACGTCTAAACAGGCTTGGGATGTTCTCCATATCGAGTTTCAAGGCGATTCGAATATGGTCATGCTACAAGGGTTGAGACGTGAGTTCGAAACCATCCAGATGCGCGAGAATGAATCTGTGACAAGCTTTCTATCTTCTGTCATTAGCATTGTCAACAACAAACGTGCCTTTGGCATGGACGTTTCTGATCAGGTGTTGTCAAAAAAAGTGTTGAGAAGTCTTCCAACGAAATGGGACCATGTAGTCACCTCTATAGAAGAGTCCAAGGATATGTTGGTAATTTTAGTGTTATTGAGTTAACTTGTCGATCGAGAAAATAATGTTAATCGTTTAATTGAGTTGGGTAAAGCGGGAGTGCAGACTCATTTAACATTAATATTATTTATTTGTGTGATTGGTTTTGGGCCCTTTATTAAACATAATGGAATTACTAATATAAGTTTGACATTAACTTGTGCCTTTTAAAGTAGTAAACTGCAGTTTTTATGCCTGAGGTTTACCTGAAAAATTACTTTACGTCCCTCATACTTTCAAACTGCTATTTGCGTGACCGTAGTTTCTATTTTCATCAATTTTCTTCCTTGGACCAAGCGTATGTTGGTCAACGGTTAGCCTTCAGGGACTGGTGTAGGGTCAAATATCTTGTGTTTAAAAGTCGGTTTTTGTATAGTTTTAAGTATTTTATCTTGTACTCTGAGTCGGTTTTATGTTTGGTAGTTGTGTCTGTTTGAGGGTAATTGTGCTTAAAAGAGCGGGAAACACGAAGGAATCAAAGAAGGCATCAAAGCATGGAAAGTCAAAGTCAAAACCATGGAATTTGGAGTCTTCACGTATCGAAAAGTTCGCGGTACGCGAGGAAAAGAAATATGGGTCGCAACTATTTTGGCCTTCGCGGTACTCCACTTGTGATTGTTTTTTGGTGGATAGTTTGTCTCATTGTAGCTTTAGTTATGGTTCTTTTGTGTTTGATTTGTGTTTTTGAATGACAAACTTGAATACACACGCGTTTGATTAAGTTAAACTATTTACTTTTGTTTAAGTTATCTGAGTTGCCATTTGTTTTCGGTTTTCTTGCATCTCTAGCTATTTGGTGGATATGTATCTCTTTGCAATTGTAAATTGGTGATTGTGCAGATGAATGAATCTCAAAAGATTGTCACACAATCATCGCTTTAATTGAATTTTCAGTGTCACGTTTAGTGGACTAGAACCAATTGAACCTAAACTTTTGTGAATCTGTTGAATTTGAACCCTGGAAGCAATTGCGTTTTTCTCCAATAGTTTTCTCAACCTAAAGTTAATTGCTTTTGATAATTATAAGTATTCCAAGTAATAAAGTTTGACACTTTTGTAGTAGTGATAATTCATTTTTCTAAATAACATTCTCCACGAGTTTCGTGTGGATTCGACAACCGTACTTTGTTATACTATAGTTTAAGATAGCTAATAAACTAGTTTTAATATAATTTTTGATTGACTTTAACATTGCTATTAAAAATGACTTTGACTTTGACTACCCGCACTATGATTCTCACAACCAGATGAACCAGAACGTCCAAGGGTACAATCTATATGGTGGTAGTCCAGATTACCAAAGTTACCAGGAGAATTACAATCAAGGCTACCAACCGAAAGGTTCGCATAGTCAAGAAAACTATCAAGAGAACTGGCAGAATTAAGGAGAGCAACAAACGGGCCAATCTGGATTGGAAGATATTAAGGACTTGACAAGCTTGGTCAAAGCAGTGGTATAACAACAAGTGATCCAAGCAAAGGATCATCGAGCCATGGCAGAACAAGTTGCCCAGTTAGCTGAGATAGTTGCAACAATCGTCCGAGATTCAAGTAAGTCTCCTAGTCCACATCAGCCTTCAAGTTCCCAAACCACATCAGCCATCAGCCTTGAATTTTCAACTACTGAGCATACTCCACCACTAGCAGCAGCAGAGAGTGGTGGAGCATAGTGAGTCTAAATCTGACCCTAATCAGGATTTAATTTCACAAAATAAACTGAAAATGTGAAAACAAATCTTTAAAAATTCCATTTCGTTAAGCTTTAATCAACCCAGATTTAAGTGAACGGGACCCAACACAAGATGAAAGATTCGAAAATTTGAAAAGCGTAAAATTAACTTACCATTTTTTAATACACTTAAGGAAAATCCTGATAATGATGAGTGTCTGAAAGGTTTGAGTACCCAAACACGATGGCACAAATGTCCTAAACAAGTTGAGTTAAGTGCTAGCGTGAATGCCGTGTTGTTGGGTACCATTCCCCTGAAACTCCAAGATCCAGGGGCACCTATTATTTCAATACAAGTAGGTGAATTTAAACTGGATAGAGTGTTGCTAGATCTTAGAGCATTTGTGAGTATTTTACCGGGGAGTCGGTACGATCAGTATGACTTTGGCTGATCAGACTCCCACACATCCTTGGGGGATTGTAAAGGATGTGATTGTGAAGATAGGAGAGTTTTACTACCTAATGGACTTTCTAGTATTGGATTGTGTCAAGAACATACAACCAACTATTATTTTGGGTGGACTGTTTTTGGCCACTGCTAGAGAAACTATTAATTGTGTTGAAGGGACGGTAAGAATGAGATTTGGTGCTAAGAAGATGAGTCTTAAAATACTTTCAAACTTGCCTAACCTGAATGCTAACAACTGTGAATCACCTGAAAAGGTACACGGAAAAAAAAGATTGCGTTGTGTTTGACAGCGCGGTTGAGAATAAGGATGGTGACACTCCAGAGGAAGGAAGGAAGAAAAGGAAAAGGAAATGAAAGGGACAGAAACAACAACATCAGGACGCATAGCAAGAACTGTTTGCTTTGTTTGTGAAGGCTTAGAGGAAATATGATGATGAAAGGAACGTAAGTGTGGGGAAGGAGGACTGTAAGCATCCCGACCACCATAATGGCAGTAAGGTACACTGCGTATGGCTGAAAACGTTAAACTTAGCGCTCTTGGGAGGCAACCTAAGGTTAGTTATTTTATTTTCATGTCTAGTTAAATGAACGTTGTGGGTGTGTTCTCTAGAAATCCTCATGAGACTCAACTCGTCCACTCGGGCTACCGAGGGGTTTAAAAGACTTGTTGCATACGCTAAATGCATTCGTGATTCCTACGAAAGTGAGTTAGGATTTTATTTTCATTTTGTGTGTTTTTGTGTGTGAACCGGCCAAGTGTGGGGAAGTATCATGGGTTATCATGCATGTTGGGTGCAATTGGGTGCGTGTGCGAGTTTTTGGAGGAGTTGAATTTTTTTAGGATTTTGTGTGCGAAAATTTTTCTAAGTATAAAAATGCTCATTACTATCTGTGAACATAGGGTATTCACGGTACGCGAAGACCTCTCCTCCAAATCTCGCGACACGCGAAGAACAAAAGTCAAGGGCCATGTCAAATTTCACCCTTTCACGGTACGCGAAGAAGTTCTCCCAGTCTTTCACGGTACGCGAAAACTTAGCCGTGAAGTTATTTTCCTAAAAAAAACATTTTTGTAATTTTCAGCAGTGTCGAGTACGTAGTTCTTTTAATTTTTATCGAGTCAATATGATGCTATTTGGTTTGTTTCGAGCTTAACATTACATGTTTACATTGATCCACATGAACCAAAGCTCCATTCAGGTGGTGATATTCCAACTTTCGATTGATTCGTGTGTACAAGGCAACCCATTTGCAAATTTTAACACGATCACGAATGAAATACTATACGATCGTCAGTTTCTTTCTTCCTACATTGAGGGTAATGTCGAGTTCAAGTGTGTGGAGGGGAGACCTTAGTCCAGGTCTGTAGTTTGAGTTGTTTGAGATAGAAAATTCAAAAAATCTATAAAAAAAGTCAAAAATGTCCTTGGATTAGAATTACTGCAAATAAATGGAAAATGTTAGGTATAATTGGAAACTTTGCATGTGGAATTGAAATTAATAATAAAATAAAAATTGTGTCTACTTTGTAATGTTTTGGTAAGCCCAACCGACTTTAAGAGCTTAAATATCCTGATAGTGTATCTAGGTTTAATTGAATAATTAATGTAGAAATAAAGACCGATGGCTACAAAATTCTCTAAGTACAAATGCTGCGGACTTCAGAGTTTGCTGCAGATCGACAAACTGCTGCGAATAAGCTTATTTGCTGCTGATACTTGTTCTTCTGCTGAAGAACAAATCTGCTGCTGATAGCCTTATCTGCTGAAGACCAAAGTTGCTGCTGATAGGCAAATCATCAGCAGTTGTGGACAGTTGTGTCTGGCTGCTGATCAACAACTTTGCTGCTGATAGCTTCATCTAATGAAGATCAAACGTTGCAGCTGACCAGCCTTGCAAAAGCAAAAGCAACCATTACCACTGACAACTTTCTGCTGCAACACTGACACAATCCACGTAGAAAGAATGTCACTGGTGCAGACAATAAAGAACAACAACGCTCTCCTTTCAAGTATCCAAGCAATGATGCCTAAAGAAACGTTTGAGTAAAGTTAACTAGTATAGTCATTATTGTCTTTAAATGTAGAATAGCTTCAATACAAGATCAACGGCTTGTGTTAGATCTGATCCTTAGAATCAAGGGTCTGTCTTGATTCTAAGTTACTATATAAGTAGCACTTAGAGTTATTGTAAAAGCGTGCTTGAATAGAGTTTTCTTTGTAATCTTGTAATAGTTGAAGCTTAATACACATTGCATTTATCAGTATTCTTCTTATTTACTTGTTTGCATTGCTCAGTTGTGATTGTTTCCGCCAATCTCAACTGGAATAGAACCATCTTGTATTTACCGATCCTACAAGTGGTATCAGAGCTTTGGCTCATAGATTAAACAAACTCCCACTTGTTTAATCATTCTCTGGTTCTATTCAAAACTATCTCTTTGCTAAAGTCACCCATTATCACAAATCAAAATGACACAAAACAATGGATTTGAAGACATGGGAAGCATCACCAGACCACCAAGACTGATGTCTGGAGAAGACTATGATATGTGGAAGAACAGAATGGAGAGCTTCTTCTGCTATCAAGAATATGAGATGTGGAAATCCATTAAAGATGGACCATACATACCCATGGTGGCCTCCGCTAATTCCGGAGGTACACTGGTTCCCAAAGAATCCTCCAAATACTATGAAGAAGACATCAAGAAAATGGAGGTAGATTTCAAGGCCTTGGGAGCCATCCAGATGTGCTTACCAAATGAAGTTTTTCACAACTTCAGAGGATACAAGACTGCTAAGGAGCTATGGGAGGCTCTTGAGAAGATGTTTGCTGGTTCAGAGGAAGTTAAAGAAAACAGAAGAGACATCTTGAAGCAGCAATATGAAAACTTCGTCTGGAAGGAAGGTGAGTCTCTAACTGTTTTATTCAACAGATATACTTATCTTGTAGGTGAGCTGCAGTGCTCAAAAGTGAAGCTGGAGAATGAAGATATTCTCAAGAATTTCATCAGGTCTCTACCCAGCTGCTGGACACTCTACACAGTGTCCATCAGAAGAACTGAGAATCTAAAGACTCTTTAGATGACTGAACTGTTCGGTATGCTCAAAACCTATGAATTAGAGATGATTCAGGCCAGGGAAAGGAGCTCAAGCTACCAAACAAATTCAACATCCACCACCACCTCTTCTGCTCTTCACTCTGACCACTCAGGTCCTAGTACTAGCAACTACTATCCTCCCATAGTCACACATCCTCAAACACCCACCTCTCATTCAAATACCTCACCATTTCTTCTTGAAGCTCCTCCTCAAGCCTCAACTTCTGCCGCTTTTGTTTCCGATAACTCAAGCAACATGTCCTTTATTAAGGAGGACATGGAATGCTTTCATCCAGATGATCTAGAAGAAATGGACATACAACATTCTTATGCCATGCTCTCTCTAAGAGCAAAAAGGTTCTACTCCAGAACAGGTAGATCCGTTCCAAGCAATAACTCCAACACCAGAGTTGGCTTGGATAAAAGCAAAATAAGATGTTACAACTGTAACCAAATGGGTCACTTTGCTAGAGAATGTAAGGCACCCAAAGCAAACCCAGCTGCTGGACAATCAAGACAAGCTTACCAAGCCCAGCCAAGACAACAACAGCAGCAACAGGACGCTCCTCCTGCACAAACTGCAGCTTGTGCAGCTGTTGGAACTGCTGACTTTGACTGGAGCTTCCAGTATGAGGATCTACCTGCCAACAATCAAGCTCTCATGGCAGACACATCAGAGGTACCACCTCAGGTATATGAAAATCTTTGTACTCAAGCTTGTATTGATAAGGTCCTTGGATACAGGAAACATAACCAGAATCTCATAGATCAAAATGAAGAATTTCACCAAATGAAATCTGAATTTAAAAAAGTTGAAAACAGTTACAAGGAAAAGATTGATTGTTTAAAGAAATAAATTTCATCATTAAAACATGAACAAACAAACCTTGAAACTCAAATTGATGATCTTCTGGTTAAGTTAAAAGCTACAAGGGCCGAATTAGCAGACCAAAAGGTCCATGTGGAAAAATATGAGTTTGCATCCAAAAAGCTGCAAAGACTTTTGGATGCCTAAATTCATGAAAAGGTAACTGCTGGTCTTGGATTCCAAGCTGAACAACCCTACAATGTTGTTCCTCCACCCGCTGACTATGTAGCCATTCATGAACCAAGCTTCAATCTTTCCAACCTTGACATGGCCAACCGAAATCTTGACCCTGTTGTCCAAGAAACCCTTGTGCAAGAATGCACTACCTCATCAGAATCTGATTCAACTTGCTCAGACTCCACTGAAACAAGTGAAGCTTATTCTTCTCCTGCCCCTCAATTTATTCTGACTAAAGATGAATTCCCCATTATCCCTTCAGTACCGGTACCAGCCATTTCAGTATCAGTTCCTAAATCATTCAAACAAATCAAAATTAGCTATCCTCTAGAAGGTAGGAAGCTAAATACTGAAAAGGGCCAGTCTTTAACCAACCCAAATCCTCAATACAAATCAGCCCAACCAAGGAAGGTGTTTGACATATGTCATACACCTGGAGAAAGAGCTCCATATATTCAAAAGACATTGGAGGAAGCCACCTTTGAGCACAACAAAGCTCACCCCTCGAATTTCAAAGATTTATTCAAAAGGAAAGATTATGTGTACTTCCAAAGGGAAAAATTGGCTAAATCATGCTTTGTATGTGGCAAATATAACCATACTGCCAGCACCTGCTTCTACTACCTTCATCAACAAAGAAACCTAAAGCAACATGCTTTTGTGAAAACAAACAAGAACAGAAAGGTAAGAAGCTTTGAAGCCAAAGCTACTCAGTTCAGAAACTCTCTGTCTCCACCAAGAAAGCCTATGCCAAAACTCCAACAATCTTGCATCATCTGTGGTGAATCAGACCATTTTGCTACAAATTGTACGTTTAATCCTTTCAATCAGATTCTTCTTCAAGCCCCAGTTAAACAAAATCCTATCAGCATGGTGAAGAAGGATAGGCATACATCTGTTCTTAAACCATCAGCAGCCAACAAAGGTGCTGCTGATCGAGTAAAGCCCAAGCAACCAAAAGAAAAGCCTTCAGCAGCAACAAAGTCTGCTGCTGCTCAATTAAAACCATCAGCAGCAAAGTTGTTAGATCAAAGAAATCTGGAAAACCACCACATCAGCAATGGAAGGCAAAGATACCACCAAGCATCATCATTGGTTCAGTTGAATGCAAGCATGCAATGGAAGGCAAAGATACCACTTAACCATCCGTAGCAACCAAGTTTGCAGCGGATAGGTTTAACCATCTGCAGCAACCAAGTTTGCTGCTGATGGGTAAAAAATAAGTCCAAATTAACTTTTACCCGCTATAAAAAGTACTTTCAGTCTTTACCATGACTGCTTTAGTGTATTACAGCTGTAACAGTAAAAAGGTGAATAAGGTTGTACTGTACAAGTCATTTTGCTTTTTCCCTCCTCTGCCGTTATAACACAAATCAAACTTCTCCACAATCTCTTCACATTCAATTTCAACCTAACTCTCATAAATTTCTCTCAAGCTTTCTCCACATTTAAAGCCCTCCATACTTAATCACCTTTCAAAAACCTTCCTCCTTCCCTCCAAAAATCCAACAAAAATGGCAGACATAAACAATCCTGATGATAAGTTCTCCTCTTATCACAACCTCATGGCATACTTAACCAAAGGAAAGAAGTCCGAGGGGTTCGATGATATGATCGATTTTCTGTGCCGATCAAAGATATATTTTGCACTAACAGTCAACCCTACCATATACATCCCTCATATGGAGGATTTTTGGAATACCGCTGTCTACTCTACCGAACAGGGGATTCCCCAAATCAAAGCCACGGTAGACGGCAAGGACATCACCATCTTTGAAACTACTCTCCGAAAACACCTTCAGCTTCAAGGAGAGGGGGCAGCCATCTCATACTCAAAGGAAGAATACATGAGGACCTTTGTATCCATAGGGTACACTGGAAATCAAAATGAATACACGATAGAGAAGGCGCTGATGGGCCCTCCATGGAAGTACCTATGCCACACTCTTCTATAATGCATATCTCAGAAGAGAAGTGGATGGCATCAAGTGAGCTCTGAACTTGCCTCTGCTTTCCACGGTATGGTTACTGGCTTAGACTTCAACTTTGCACACCTCATCTTTGAGGGTTTGAGATATAACCTTCAAGAGGGTGCAAAGCAACAATTTTTTATGTACCCCAGATTCTTGCAGGAGGTTTTCAATAAGGAACTAAAAGATCTCTCAAAACCTGCAAGAATCTACATCATGTTGGGTCATAAAAATAACATTTTCCAAAGTATGAGAACTGTTTCATTGTTATCTACAATGCTGAACATACAAAGTACTCAGGGTGACAGTTCAGCAATCCCAGCTGATACTGATCCCACACCCTCCACTTCACATCCTGAACAACAATCCGCTTCCACTGTTCGAACCCCTGTGCATACTACTAAAGATGCACAGGCACAGAAATTACTTACACCTGTTTTGGATGTTATCGTTCAACTGGAACAAAGGGCCCCAGTTGCAACAAAATATACTAGAAAAAGGAGCAAGAAGACTCCTTCTCTTCTTGTCTCACAGGCCCAATCCCAACCTAAAAGCCCTCATTCAGAATCCCAACATTCTGATGAGAATATCAAAAGGGATAGCCACAACATTAGAGAGACTTCCTTGGAAGTTTCTCTATTAGGATCAGGATCACATCCCGGATCCATAGAGCAACCATCTGAGCCATCCCTATCTTTTCTGAACTTAAGTGCAGAGGCACCTTGTCAAGATGATATACCTTCTCCAACTACCACTATCTCAGAGGTATTGATTAACTTGGCTGCCAATGCACCCAACCCAAGTTCATCACCCATGAAGGTTCACTCTGGGAGTACTGATAGAGTGAATGTGGAAAGGGCTGTCACTACTTCTGGTACATCAATTAACCAGGAGGACAGTGACAACATCATTAAGACCCTAACCACGGTAACTCACAGTGAGGATGTTTCTCTTGAAACACTCTTCACTGAGAGAAATCCCAGGTGCTAAGAAAACTAGGGTGATGGGGATGCAGGGGCTAGGCCTAAGGCCCCATCTGGATCCAAGGATTCCACAACTGTGGATGAGGACAGACTGAAACTTCATAACTTGGAAGACTACTAGAAGAAGCAAATAGGGTGGCTTATCCTGAATCTTCATCAACAGTAGAACAAAGACTGGCTCCAAGAAGACTTGACTTAATCAGGAGCAGTTCTTTAACCGAAGAAGAAGTTATCTGCTGGCGAAGATTCCTGTACAACATCATGGTCAGGGACTTGGAAGTGCTAGGATGGGTGAGCACTGAGTCCTCTGATTTCACCTTCTTCCTAAGCAATGGATCTTCTCTTTCAATCAACATCAATGAGATCCTACTCCTACCTTCAGACTACATGCACAAGGTCTTTGAGCTCAGAACACACATATGCAATGTAAATTCCTTAGAGAGTCAAGTAATGATAAAAACCATCAAAGCTAGGCTTGAAAAGGAAGGACGACTTGTAATGGATGACTCCAACTCTGACTCAGATCTATCCTTTATTTCCTCTCCAACTGTCACATTAAACACAGCAGAAGAATCCAGAAGAAGAGAAAAGGAAAAGATGAGGAAAGAGTGGAAAGAAGTGACAGGTTTTGAATGGGTAGAGGATGAAGAAAGTATCCTTCCCTTGTCTACTCCTCAAGATGCCAATGAAGCTGAAGCTGAGATCCTAATAGCATCTCTTACATCTGCTGTTGTGGTCCATGAAGCTGAAGCAGAGGCATCCAGCAAAAACAAGGGGAAGGGACCGATGACAGAAGAAGATGAAGAAAGATTGTTGAAAGAGAAGAAAGAAAGGGAGGAAAGAGAAGAAAGAAAGGGAGGAGAGGAGATGGCTGAATTAAGAAAAACTCAAGAAAGAAAAACGGCCTTTCTCCTCAGAGAACAACAGATCCAATTGTATGCTAAGCAGCTGGATGATCTGAAAGTCAAGATTCCTGCAGATTTTCAAATTCAAGAAGATGAAGCTCTAGCTCTTCAACTGCAGGAACAATTCAATAAAGAAGAAGAAGAAAGAGAGAAGAAAAAGGAAGAGGCTAAGTTCAGAGTAACTGATTCTGAACTAGCCAAAGAAATGAGAGAGGAATGGATAGAGGCTCTGATTTCTCAAGGTGAGGATGCAGACTACCTTGAGAAACTATCAAATAAAGAAATCTACAGAGCCTTCATGGGTCAGGAAGGTCAATTGGCAAATAAGAAAAGGGCTGAAGAAGAATAAAAAGACAAACGGAAATCCAAGAAGACCATTGCCTTTAACAGAAGAACCCATGAAGAAAGGAAGGTCATGATTGAATTCCTAAAAGCTAGAGGAGAGAGTGGAAAAAGGCTGGGTCCCATGAATTTCATGAACCTGCAAGCCCTTTACTTTAAAGTCAAGAAGGAAGAGGAAGAAAGACTGGGAAAGAAAGGCAAAAAGAAGAGGGTGATTAATCAAGAAGATGAAAGGAAACAAAAGAAACCCAAGCCTTCTCCCTCATCAACCACTTCCTCTATTCAACAACCTTCCACTCTCAGTCCTAGACCTCCCTCCTCTCCACCCACAAAGTCAAAACCTTCCCACTCAGCTCCTACTCATCAACAGCCTCCCAAGAAGAAAACCAAATCTACCACCAAACCAGAAGACTCAAGTGAAATCGTCATCTGGTTCTACAGCACTCAAGATCAATGGTTTGAGGTCTTCAGGGGGAGGACAGAAGTAAAAAGATCAATCTATACAACTGTTGATGAGATATTGCAACTTTCAGATTCAGAACTAAGAAGAATGATGGAGCTGGGTGAAGCTCATGAGCCTGAAAATGAAGGTGGGAGACATCTGTTGCTGGTGATCAAACATCACTTCAACCCCAGCAAAGATGAAATTATTGATGCAAAACCTCTCCAAACCCACTCTCCATTCATCAGTTGGTCCTACAATGCTGAAAAAGATAAGTTCACTTTGATAGATGCTAAAGGACAGAAGATGAGGTGTTTAAGCAAGGCTATCTTCAAAATGCCAAGCAAAGACATCAAGACTCTATCTGAGCTTCCTCTTAACAATCCCAGTAAGGACCCGAGAGGCTATGAGGTTGCAAGAATAGCCAGCTACATGCAAAAGCTTCAGCAACAAAAGCAGTAAGAGAGTTTTGGTAGCATCAGTCTAGGGGGAGTTTGTAGAAATAAAGACTGATGGCAACAAAATTCTCTAAGTACAAATGCTGCGGACCTCAGAGTTTGCTGCAGATCGACAAACTGCTGCGGTTAAGCTTATTTGCTGCTGATACTTGTTCTTCTGCTGAAGAACAAATCTGCTGCTGATAGCCTTATCTGCTGAAGACCAAAGTTGCTGCTGATAGGCAAATCATCAGCAGCCGTGGACAATTGTGTCTGGCTGCTGATCAACAACTTTGCTGCTGATAGCTTCATCCAACGAAGATCAAACGTTGCAGCTGGCCAGCCTTGCAAAAGCAAAAGCAACCATTACCACTGACAACTTTCTGCTGCAACACTGACACAATCCACGCAGAAAGAATGTCACTGGTGCAGACAATAAAGAACAACAACGCTCTCCTTTCAAGTATCCAAGCAATGATTCCTAAAGAGACGTTTGAGTAAAGTTAACTAGTATAGTCATTATTTTAAATGTAGAATAGCTTCAATACAAAATCAAAGGCTTGTGTTAGATCTGATCCTTAGAATCAAGGGTCTGTCTTGATTCTAAGTTACTATATAAGTAGCACTTAGAGTTATTGTAAAAGCGTGCTTGAATAGAGTTTTCTTTGTAATCTTGTAATCGTTGAAGCTTAATACACATTGCATTTATCAGTATTTTTCTTGTTTACTTGTTTGCATTGCTCAGTTGTGATTGTTTCCGCCAATCTCAACTGGAATAGAACCATCTTGTATTTATCGATCCTACAATTAATTCAGGATATCTTGTGGGTTCTCATCTGAGGGGTGTCAGTAAGGTTGAAACTGTCAATATAGGGTGATAGATACACTTATAAACAAAAATTAATAAGTTTTTAAAATTCTTGGCACACCACTTTCTTTTTATGAGAATAAATCCGAAAGTTGGTGGCGCCCGCATTCCATAATCCGCTGTTTTAATGAGCTTAATTAATTAATTTGAAAACTTGAGTTTCGCCAATGTGTTACCCTCCAATTTTATAAGCTTGGTTGAAACACCCATGGGCTAGACTCTTAAGTAATCAATAATCGGGATGACTAAGTTAGTTATGTGTTGATGGAAACCTGGTTGAAACACCACTAAGCTGAATCTTATTTATTGCAACCTACGTGTTACACGTCGAGTTACAGCTTGATTGAAACACCACTTGGTTAGGTTTACTCATATAATATTAACAAAAGCTTGATATTTCATCCATTCAACCATCAATCCATGATTCATCTTTTTAATTTTTAAAAAACAAAAATATATGTTTATAGTGGTGAGAAAATCTATATGGTTTATCCCAGGCTTAGACATGACCTTAAGACGGGAATAGGCTGAGTTGTAGCTTTCTGAGTGTGAGACCCATAAATAGACTGGCTGATTGGTAATGTATAAGATAGTAGATCACAAAATTGGGGGCTCGATAGGTCGGTGGTAGGGGTGTAAACGAATCAAGCCGGCTCGCGAGCTACTCGAGATCGGCTCGCTAAAAACTCGAATCAAGCCGAGCTTAAACGAGCTCGAGCCTAAAAAAAACTTGTTTAACAAACGAGCCCAAGCCTGAGATTTCACTTATCGAGCTCGAGCCGACTGAGCCTATTATTTATATATATATATATATATATATATTTAATTAATATATATTTTCAAAATAATAATTAGTATGTATAAAATTATAATACAGATTAAAATAGAAGGCTTATGAATAGTATATTTTTCATGTTTTCAATTTTTGTCACAAAAGCTTTATATATTTTCATTGTCACCCCTTATAATATATATAATATACGTTTTAAACCCGTTTTATTTTCTAATAATTTTATTTTCGTTCAATAACTTTCGTTTGTTAACTTTTTTCAAAAAACGGACCGCGCGTCTGCTATTAGTTTTTTTTTGTCAACATTCTGATAATTTTTTTTTAAAATGGAGTTCTATTGAAATTAGAGTTTTTATTTTGGTATCGTAGCCTATAGAGAGTGTCGAAACCGTTGCGGTACCATAACGAGCAGAACCTATTATGAGTGAATAACATTATTACCGGTATTGGTATTATCGGAACCGATTTTTATACTCAATTTTATAGTTTTCGATGACCCGAACCAGTGATATTTAAATTTTTTTCCTTTTCTATTATTTAGTTTTATGTTTCGACATTATTTTTACCTTTGCGCCTACGTTTTCATTTAAGTTTTATTAACGATCGACCTCACACCCGCCGCGAAGCACGTGTATAACCACCTAGTTATCATAAAAATAACTAAATAATATATATTATGTTATATAAAATATTATAATAAATTTTATTAAAAAAAATTTAATTAAAAGTATATTTATATTAATTAATAAATTATAAATGAGTCGAACCCTAGCCGAGCTCGAGCTTGAAAAACAACTCACGAGCCGAGCCCGAGCTTTACAAATAGAGCTTCAATTGATCCGAGCTCGAACTCGAGCCCACAGTAAGTTAAACGAGGCGAGCTCGAGCCTAGTCGAGCTCGGGCTCGGATCGGCTACATCCCTATTCGGTCGTTGGGTTTAATCGGATCGAAATACCAATTGTTATAATTAACGCGTAAGTATGTTCAAAGTTATGAAAGTGTGAAGCAAGTTTCCGGTTGTGATTACATTTCATAATTCCTTTTCGGGACGCAAAAGGTTAAGTGTGGGGATGTGATGTAGGGTCAAATATCCCGTGTTTAGGAGTCGTTTTTTGTATAGTTTTAAGTATTTTATCTTGTACTTTGAGTCGGTTTTATGTGCATTTGGTAGTTGTGTCTGTTTCAAGGTAATTGTGCTTAAAAGAGCGGGAAACACGTAGGAATCAAACAAGGCATCATAGCACGGAAAGTCAAGAAAGTCAAAGTCAAAGATTAAAAGTCAAAATCATGGAATTTGGAGTCTTCGCGGTACCGCGAAGACTGGAGTGGAGAAGTTCGCGTTACGCAAGGAAAAGAAATATGGGTCGCGACTATTTTGGCCTTTGCTGTACACGAAGGTTTGACCAACGAACTTCGCGACACGTGAGAAATGGGATTATGGCACTTTTAAACACAATTTGAATTATAAAGCATTAAGTATCCAATGTCGAATTATCTTTTGTTCCGGCCGTTTTAGAAGTTCCTAAGGGCGATTTTCATCTTGCTTTGGTCACTTGTTCATACTTTTGAATGCTTGTAAGTTCTAGATCGAACACTTTGATGTTTGCAACAATCATGAGCGGCTAATCCACTTGTGATTGCTTTCGGATGGATAGTTCGTCTCGGTGCAGCTTTAGTTTTGGTTCTTTTGTGTTTGATTTGTGTTTTTGAATGACAAACTTGAATACACACGCGTTTAATTAAGTTAAACTGTTTACTTTTGTTTAAGTTATCTGAGTTGCCATTTGTTTTCGGTTTTCTTGCATCGTTAGCAATTTGGTGGATTTGTATATCATTCCAATTGTAAATTGGTGACTAGGCGGATGAACGAATCTTAAAAGATTATCCCACAATCATCACTTTAATTGAATTGTCAGTGTCACGTTTAATGGAGTTGAACCAATTGAACCTAAACGTTTGTGAATCTGCTGAATTTGAACCCGGAAGCTATTGCGTTTTTCTCCAATAGTTTTCTCAACCTAAATTTAATTGCTTTTGATAATTACAATTATTCCAAGTAATAAATTTTAAATCTTTAGTAGTAGTGATAATTCGCTTTTCTAAATAGCATTCTTCACAAGTTCCCTATGAATTCGACAACCCTACTTTGCTATACTATAGTTTAAGGTAGCTAATAAACTAGTTTTAATATAATTTTTTATTGACCTTGAGATCGCGATCAGGGATAATGGTGTCTTTTCACTTCATCTTATGTGGCTATTTTGGTCTTTTCCACCACGTTTTTTATTTAAATATAACCCTCCCTCTCACCATTTCTCATCACCCACCTCAATACCCTTTATAAAAATCATCGACGGCGATTCAGTTCAGGATGCTCGGATATGACGATTGATGCTCAGAAAGATGCCACCGCGATTCAGGTCATTGAGGATGTAACGACCAACGCCGACACGGTTTAGGCGAACGTTTTGACATACATACTCAGCCGGAACATTGATACAGAGTATCTCTTCCTTTACAATCTCACCGGAGCTACGGATCGAGAAACTTTCAAATTGAAAATTCGGGTTGGTAATTACAAGGATATTGATAGAGACCTGTTGAGCGGGTTAGACTCCAAGATATAGACCCTTTGAGCGGGTTGGACTCCAAGAAATTAGAGAAGAAAAAGAATGCAATTTTGCTACAATTTTCTGCTTAATATTCTCAAGAACTAAAAGGCATTTTAAGGCTTACAAACACGAAGGAAAAACGAACACGAATTAACCGAAATAAAACATGGGTACTCCAGTAAACCACTAACTAAATAACTGAACACTAATGCAAAGCAAGTAACTAAATAAAAGGTCCATGCATGATGTGGTGACATGGTGATGGGTTGAAGAGTGGGCACGTATCAATTCCCGACCCCTTAAAAACGTCCTTGTCCTCAAGGATGGAATCCGAATAAGGTTTAGCAGTGTGCCACGGTGGTCGCCATTCGACTCGGACAATCACATACGGGTCGGTCTCAACGTGAAGCCATGGTGGACGCCACTCACTGTAACATTTTTGATTTTATTACTGTTTTTTTAATCCAATGTAACACATTTCAAATCCAATTCTAGTGAAACGCTTTAAATTCATTCGAGCAAACAACTAAACCCTAATTATCAATACGAATTCACAAATTTCAATTCACATTTATTCTAGAATCCCTATATATATAAATATTTAGACATATACATGTATATATACATTGATACATCACACAAGTACAAACACATATATAAACACACAATTGACAAGTGATCCCGCAAAATGGTTTGAACCCGAACACCTTGGTTTGAACCTTAAAGTCGCGAATTTGGACCAAGACCCAAAACAATCTCGCCTGTTTGACTTTTAGAAGTCAAACAGGGCCGAATCCTCCAAATCCAAGTCCCAATATTGACCCAATCAATTCCTACGGGTTTCCATCTCGTGTACAAGCATTAAACGACCCAATCTCGGCCCAAGCATCAAGTCAATTCGATCGATTAAGCGACTGATTCAAAATTTGAACGAATTGACTTTAGATAGTCAAATTCGTATCAAATCATCATTCAATTCGTGAAATTTACGCGTCCCCAATCCCCCAAATCACGCACAAGCCAATCCCCTCAAGTATCCGGTCCTTAACATGACCCGATTCATCCCCAATTCAACGGATTAACGCGTAATCAGTCACCGCGACCATTCCGGTCAATTAGAAATCTAATTGGCATATACGAACGAAATTAATCGAATTAAATCCCTCACCAATTGTCGTATACGTACTCACAAGCTCTCCCAACCCCTGATCGAACCGCATTTCACCTCAAGAGTTCTGTCGAGTACCCAGATTAACGTGTTCTGAAACTCTGTCGTGCACCCTCGGTTCTTCATCATTTCAAGTACGAGTTAGGTCACTAGACTCGTAAACCCTTGCTTATTGAAAGCCCTCTGCCAATTCTTGATGGCAGAGGTAATCGAGCTCGATTTTGGGTTAGGGTTCATGGCGGGTATAAATCGAAGATTGAAATTGTTCTTAATCTAATATGTGTATAAATGTTTCGAGATTACATGGTTAACCAGCGAGACCACCTGGTCTGAATCGTTTAGTCACTTCACCATCAGACCAGGTGGCCAGGGTTCGAAACCCCCCAAGCCCTAAACCGGTCGGCTCCTTTTTGCGCATGCCCTGAATAACAAACTCGGGTTCTTTTTCCTTTCGTGTTAATAACCAGCCGAACCGAGTCTGTACGCTGGTTACTCATTTGGTCCAGTGGTAAAACGAACCACCTACTCAGAAACCACCTGAGTTCGAACCGGGTGGCCTACTTATATTTTTAAACCGACTTTTTAAAGCTCCAAAAATTTTATAAAAATTATTTTATAAACCTCACAATATTTTGAACAGCATGAAACCAAATTTGTCTATTTTCAATATAAACTCATTTTTATTACGAATTTTATTGTTAAAATCATATATTAATTATTTAAAACAAAAATATAGACTTTTAAATAATTAAAAGAAATTGATTATTAAATTAAATACTTGTTGTCACAAGATTTTATAAAAATTATATCCCCTTGAAAGAAAAGTTTATAAAGCCTTATTAAATTTTAAACTTGATTTAAAACTAATAAAAATCATTTTAAATCATAACTATTTTAAATAGTAAATAAATAAATAAATTTATTTATTGTTTGTATAATCTACACTTTAGATTTTAAAATATAATTACTATTAGTTCTTAACTTTTTTTACACACTTTTATAAATAAATAAATAAAATAAAGATAATTGTTTAAATCATATTTGAATAATTCTCACATTATTTTTGTAACTAAATAAATAAATAACAATTATTAAATTTATTTAGTTATTCAAACTCAAACCCTAATTAAAATATTTTTTTTAACTATTCATTTCAAATCTTTCATTTTATACAACACTTTTTCAAGTACAAACAACAATTTCCTACGCTCCTATACAACTCTTTGTACACACATCCAATTAAACCCTAGACTTAGACCTAGACTATAGTACACATTAGTAATTTAATATATATTACACACTACGTTAACGTGGTGAGTTACAAGAATCATTTTGCTACCTAGTTTCGCGTGCTAGCTACACCCTTGAATCATGTGAGTATTACATAGCCGCTTTTACTATTTTATACTTTTTGGGGTGAAACATGAACTCTATACACACAATTGCTTACATTTACACAAAGTACACAAACACAAATCCTCTTTACATTCATGTATGCAAAATTTGAGCTTTATGTTTTAGTGCTAGGTGTATCGACTGTTTGTGTGCAGTTTATTTGCAATCATTAACTATTCAAGCCGACGGTTAACAATGATAGATCTATTGAGTCTGACAAACCCACCCAGATTGGGGTGATTGTTACCGACAACACAATTTGCATGCTAGTTACAAAGGTTTGATTGTACTTTGGTTACACAATAGTTGCTCCCCATAAATGCCTTATTTTATCATGTTATGTAAGGATTTGTTTATTCACATCTATATAAACTACCTATGTACAAACCTATGTATGCTCACCAACTTTTTAGTTGACTTAATTTTATTCATGTTTCAGGTGCTAACGTGTGACTTTGATCAAGACATGCTACACATAGGCTTTCGACTTAGTTAAATTTAAATAAAGAATCTTATGTATTTCATTTACGTACTTGTTTGAATTTGGTTGTGTTTGATTTGTTTGAAATGAAATTTGATGATTAAAATATTGCAATCTAATTAACCTTGTGCTCATGAACAGTCTAAATGTCCTGCCCCGACGTAGTCCGCCGTCGGTTGGGGTGTGACAGATTGGTATCAGAGCCTTGCTTATAGGGAACTAGGTTATTAGACACTCTTGACCTAGACTATAACTTTTGGACACCCATTATGCCATGCTTCATGATTATATGCTACATGTTATGTGTTACGTGCTTATTATGTTAATTATTATTTCATTTGATTCCTTACTTGTTAAAATTCATGACTTATTAGACTATACTTAAATAATAAATTAAATAAACAATATCCCTACCCATACCCTAAGCCTCATAACCTTCTTACCTGCTTCTTTATCATCATCAACATAGCACGTGGAAACTTCATGGATCTAAATCTATAAAATTTCTTTATTCCCTCGTTAAGGTTTTTAAACTTTGTTAATTATTAGAGGAGACGTGCAATCTGGAAGGGTGACACCTGTATTATGGGTCTTCTATCTAGGAAAGCATTTCGTATAAATCCCAATCAACCGAGGGACCTGTATGCTTTCCTGGGAATTCCCGGGATGAGTGTTTACTTATAGGCTAAAGCATGTCTCCTTGAAAGTTATATAAGTTTAATTAACCTTAATGTGCCATAGTATTCAAGTGATTATGTCACTATTTGAGTACAATCCAAACTATGATTAACTATTTTTATTTATTATCTTACCCTCTTTAAATCCAATCAAATTTCATAAGTTCTTACATCTTTTCTTGTCTTGTGCAAATCTGTAGAATGCCTCCCGTCATGCTACCGTGACCAACAACAACACCGATATTGCTGCTATCCTTGCATAACTTGTAACTCAACTCACCCAAGCTAATGGAGCCATTAATGGTACCCATGGACCTAATGGTGGTGGTGGTGCTAACCCACCACAATGCACCTTCAAGCACTTCAATTCGTGTAATCCTCTCAAGTTTTATGGTACCGAGGGAGCCACCAGACTCCTTCAATGGTTCAAAAGTATTGAGGGAACCTTCCTCAATAGTTACTGCCCCCGATAACCTTCGTGTTCATCATGCCACAAGTGTCTTTCAAAAACGGGCGCTCACGTGGTGGAATGGGGAAAGAAGAACTAGAGGCATGGAGGCAGCAATGGCCTTACCATGGGATGAGGTTAAGAGACTAATGACCGAAGAGTTCTGTCCTCGGAATGAGGTGAAGAAACTGGAGGCTGAGTTTTGGGATCTTGCCCAAGACAGTGGTGAGAGTCTGGCTTATAAAACCCGGTTCCATGAGCTGAGTCTCCTTGTCCCCCATATGGTCACACCTTTATCCCGCTGCATTGAGAAGTACATTGGTGGATTGCCTAGGCAGATTCAGGATACTGTCTTAGGGAGAAATCCTGCAACACTCGAAGATGCTATCCGGCTATCTGCTACTTTGACCGACAACCATGTAAAAGCAGGGACTCTGACTAGAAAAGGCACCAAGAAAGTTCCGACACCGCAACCCCTCCTACACACATCAAAGAAGCCAAAACTGAACCGTACCACAATAATAAGAAAAGAAAGGCTAAGAATTATGCTGTGGTCACTCCTGCTATCCTTGTTAACCAAGTTGCCCCCATGGCTCAAGCACTAGTCAAGAAGCCATATGTTGGGATCCACCCACTCTGTGCCACATGCAATTATCACCACCTCCAAAACATTCCCTGCCGCCTTTGCACCCACTGTGGAAAATATAGCCATACGATCAATGTTTGTAGAGCCAAGGCACTTGCAGGTCAAGTCAACCCACCAACCCGGACCAACCAGCAAGTGGCTAATCAAGGTGTTCCCACTATTGCAAACGGGCATGCTTGTTATGAATGTGGCAACCCGAATCATTTCCGTGACCAGTGCCTGAAGTTCATCAATGCTAAACAAGGCGGATCTCGTGGGCGTGCTTTCAACATAAACGCCAATGAAGCTCAGGCCAGCAATGATGTGGTCAAAGATACGTTCCTTGTTAATAGTCAATATGCCTCTATTTTATTTGATACTAGTGCAGATAAGAGTTTTGTGTCACTTAAGTTTGAACCCTTGCTTGCAAAAACACGATCCAAATTAGAGAAAACCTTCACCGTAGAAGTAGCAAATGGTGACTCTCTTACAATTGACTCCATTATCCATGACTGCTCTCTAGAACTCAATGATCATACGTTTCCAATCAACCTTGTGCCAATGCCACTAGGAAGTTTTGACATCAGCATAGGCATGGATTGGCTGTCGAATCACCATGCCGAAGTCATCTGTTTTGAGAAGTGCATCCGAATACCTCTACCGTCGGGGGAAACGTTAAGAGTCTTTGGTGAAAAGCCTTGCAAAGGACTCAAGTTAATGTCATGCACTACTGCTCAAAAGTACTTACGAAAGAAGTACGTGGCCTTCTTAGCTCATGTTGTTCAAAAGAATGTCAAAGAGAAGAGTATTAAAGACATCCCTATCATCCGGGATTTTCCCGAAGTTTTTCCCGAGGACCTATCCGGTCTTCCACCCGTCCGACAAGTAGAATTTCGCATTCATCTTGTGCCCGGAGCTAACCCTGTGGCTAGAGCTCCATATCGTATTGCACCTTCTCAAATGCAAGAACTTGCAAGTCAACTCCAAGAGCTCTCTGACAAGGGCTTCATCCGTCCAAGTCATTCACCGTGGGGTGCACCCGTCTTATTCGTCAAGAAGAAGGATGGATCATTCCGCATGTGCATTGACTACCGCGAACTCAACAAGCTTACCATCAAGTACCGTTACCCATTTCCTAGAATTGATGATCTCTTTGATCAACTTCAAGGCTCTACTTGCTTCTCGAAGATTGATCTTCGATCTGGTTATCACCAACTTCGTGTACAAGAGGAAGATATTCCAAAGATTGCCTTCTGGACAAGGTATGGTCACTACGAGTTTATGGTCATGACTTTTGGGCTAACCAATGCATCCGCGGTTTTCATGCACCTCATGAATCGTGTGTGCAAACCGTATCTTGAAAAATTTGTGATCGTCTTCATTGACGATATCTTAATCTACTCCAAGACAAAAGCCGATCGTGAGCAACACCTTAGTTTGGTTTTGGACCTCTTGAGGAAAGAGAAACTATATGCCAAGTTCTCCAAATGTGAATTTTGGCTAAAGGAGGTTCAATTCGTGGGTCATATGTCAATGAAAAGGGAATTAATGTTGACCCTACTAAGATCGAAGCTGTTAAGAATTGGAATGCCCCTAAGACCCCCACCGAAGTTCGGTCATTTCTTGGTCTTGCGGGATATTACCGTCGTTTCATTTCAAACTTCTCAAAAATTGTTGTCCCCCTCACCGCTTTGACACACAAGGGTAAACCTTATGAATGGGGATCAAAGCAAGAAGAAGCTTTCCAGACTCTCAAGCAAAAGTTGTGCAACGCTCCTATTTTGATTCTCCCTGACGGGAATGACGATCTAGTTGTCTACTGTGATGCCTCCAACCAAGGTCTCGGTTGTGTTCTCATGCAACGAGGCAAGGTGATCGCTTATGCATCAAGGCAACTTAAGATTCATGAGAAGAATTATACGACGCACGATCTCGAGTTGGGTGCGGTCGTATTCGCATTGAAGATTTGGAGACATTACCTTTATGGCACAAAATGTGTGGTGTTCACCGACCACAAAAGTCTCCAACATATCTTCAACCAAAAAGAACTCAATATGAGGCAACGACGTTGGGTTGAACTCCTTAACGACTATGACTGTGAGATTCGTTACCATCCCGGCAAAGCGAATGTTGTATTCGACGCTTTGAGTCGTAAGGACCATGTAATGCTTCATTGTATCCGAATCCAAACCGACATTCAAAATCGTATCCTAGAAGCTCAACACGTCTAGGTCACCGAGGGTAACATGTACGATGAAATGTCGTGTGGTGTTGAACATCAGCTTGAATCTAAACCTAATGGCTTACTTTATTACTTGAACCGTATTTGGGTTCCCGATCGCGATGATCTCCGTGCATTTCTCATGAACGAGGCTCACAAGACTCGTTATTCTATTCATCCTAGTGCGGATAAAATGTACCAAGACCTTCGCCAACAATAATGGTGGCCCGGTATGAAGAAAGACATTGCTCTCTATGTTGCCAAATGTTTAACTTGCTCCAAAGTCAAGGCCGAGCACCAACGTCCTTCCGATTTGCTTGAACAACCGGAAATTCCCGTGTGGAAATGGGAGAATTTAGCTATGGACTTCATTACCAAACTCCCTCCCACCTCAAGTGGTTATGATAGCAACTGGGTGATCATTGACCGCCTCACCAAATCTGCTCATTTCTTGCCTATCCGTGAAGACTATCGGGCTGAGAAATTGGCTCGAATTTACATTGACGAAATTGTGAGTCGTCACGGTGTCCCACTAAACATAATTTCTGATAGAGATGCTCGTTTCACCTCCTGTTTCTGGCAATCCCTCCAAACTGCTCTTGGCACACGATTGGATTTGAGCACGGCTTACCATCCCCAAACTGATGGTCAGACCGAGCGAACAATCCAAACTCTTGAGGACATGCTTAGAGCTTGTGTAATTGATTTTGGTGGCAATTGGGATTCACATCTATCCCTAATTGAGTTCTCTTACAACAATAGCTACCACATAAGTATCAACATGGCCCCATTTGAAGCCCTCTAGGGTCGTAAGTGTCGTTCTCCTATATGTTGGAACGAGATTGGTGAAGCACAAATCACCGGTCCCGAGCTAATTCAAGAAACATCCGATAAGATCCTTCAAATCCGTGACAACATTCGAGTAGCGAGGAGTCGGCAAAAGAGCTATGCCGACAAACGACGAAAACCCATGGAGTTCCAAGTCGGTGATCTTGTTCTTCTAAAGGTGTCTCCATGGAAGGGTGTGATCCATTTTGGAAAGAAAGGCAAGCTAGCACCTCGCTATCCGGGTCCATTCAAGATCCTTGAAAGGATTGGGAAAGTGGCTTACAAACTCGAGTTACCTCCATCACTTGGCAATGTGCATCCTACATTTCATGTGTCCAATCTAAAGAAATGTCTTGCTGATGAGAATCTCCATATACCTCTTAACGATGTGCGCATTGACGAAATGATGCACTTCGTTGAGAGACCGGTGGAGATCATGGATCGTGAGATCAATCAGCTCAAGCGAAGCCGTATCCCTATTGTCAAAGTTCGTTAGGAATCTAAACGTGGACCCGAGTTTACTTGGGAGCGTGAGGACCAAATTAAGCTCAAGTATCCGCACTTTTTTGCTGATTCAGTCGCCTCGACTAGCTAAATTTCGGGAGGAAATTCCCTCAACATGGGGATACTGTAACATTTCTGATTTCATTACTTTTTTTTAATCCAATGTAACACATTTCAAATCCAATTCTAGTGCAACGTTTTAAATTCATTCGAGCAAACAACTAAACCCTAATTATCAATACGAATTCACAAATTTCAATTCACATTTATTCTAGAATCCCAATATATATATAAATATTTAGACATATACATGTATATATACAGTGATACATCACACAAGTACATACACATATATAAACACACAATTGACAAGTGATCCCACACAATGGTTTGAACCCTAACACCTTGGTTTGAACCTTAAAGTCGTGAATTTGGACCAAGACCCCACACAATCTCGCCTGAAGTCAAACAGGGCTGAATCCTCAAAATCCAAGTCCCAATATCGACCCAATCGATTCCTACGGGTTTCCATCTCGTGTACAAGCATTAAATGACCCAATCTCGGCCCAAGCATCAAGTCAATTCGATCGATTAAGCGGTTGATTCAAAAATTGAACGAATTGACTTTAGATAGTCAAATTCGTATCAAATCATCATTCAATTAATGAAATTTACGCGTCCCCAATCCCGCAAATCACGCACAAGCCAATCCCTCATGTATCCAGTCCTTAACATGACCCGATTCATCCCCAATTCAACGGATTAACGCGTAATCAGTCACCGCGACCATTCCAGTCAATTTGAAATCAAATTGGCTTATACGAATGAAATTAATCGAATTAAATCCCTCACCGACTCTCGTATACGTACTCACAAGCTCTCCCAACCCCTGATTGAACCGCATTTCACCTCCAGAGTTCTGTCGAGTACCAAGATTAACGGGTTCTGAAACTCTGCCGTGCACCCTCGGTTCTTCATCATTTCAGGTACGAGTTAGGTCACTAGACTCGTAAACCCTTGCTTATTGAAAGCCCTCTGCCAATTCTTGATGGCAGAGGGAATCGAACTCGATTTTGAGTTAGGGTTCATGGCGGGTATAAATCGAAGATTGAAACTGTTCTTAATCTAATATGTGTATAAATGTTTCGAGATTACATGGTTAACCAGCGAGACCACCTGGTCTGAATCGTTTAGTCACTGCACCATCAGACCAGGTGGACAGGGTTCGAAACCCCCCAAGCCCTAAACCGGTCGGCTCCTTTTTGTGCATGCCCTGAATAACAGACTCGGGTTCTTTTTCCTTTCGTGTTAATAACTAGCCGAACCGAGTCTGTACGCGGGTTACTCCTTTGGTCTAGTGGTAAAACGAACCACCTACTCAGAAACCACCCGGGTTCGAACCGGGTGGCCTACTTATATTTTTAAACCGACTTTTTAAAGCTCCAAAAAATTTATAAAAAATATTTTATAAACCTCACAATATTTTGAACATAATGAAACCAAATTTGTCTATTTTCAATATAAACTCATTTTTATTACGAATTTTATTGTTAAAATCATATATTAATTATTTAAAAAAAATATAGACTTTTAAATAATTAAAAGAAATTGATTACTAAATTAAATACTGGTTGTCATAAGATTTGATAAAAATTATCTCCCCTTGAAAGCAAAGTTTATAAAGCCTTATTAAATTTTAAACTTGATTTAAAACTAATAAAAATCCTTTTAAATCATAACTATTTTAAATAGTAAATAAATAAATAAATTTATTTATTGTTTATATAATCTACACTTTGGATTTTAAAATATAATTACCATTAGTTCTTAAATTTATTTACACACACTTTTATAAATAAATAAATAAAATAAAGATAATTGTTTAAATCATATTTGAATAAATATATTTCTCACATTATTTTTGTAACTAAATAAATAAATAATAATTATTTAATTTATTTAGTTATTCAAACCCAAACCCTAATTAAAATATTTTTTTAAACTATTCATTTCAAATCTTTCATTTTATACAACACTTTTTCAAGTACAAACCACAATTTCCTACGCTCCTATACAACTCTTTGTACACACATCCAATTAAACCGTAGACTTAGACCTAGACTATCGTACACATTAATAATTTAATATATATTACACACTAGGTTAACGTGGTGAGTTACAAGGGTCATTTTGCTACCTAGTTTCACGTGCTAGCTACACCCTTGAATCATGTGAGTATTACATAGCCCCTTTTACTCTTTTACACTTTTTGGGGTGAAACATGAACTCTATACACACAAGTGCTTACATTTACACAAACTACACAAACACAAATCCTCTTTACATTCATGTATGCAAAATTTGAGCTTTATGTTTGAGTGCTAGGTGTGTTAACTGTTTGTGTGTAGTTTATGTACAATCATTAACTATTCAAGCCGACGGTTAACAATGATATATCTATTGAGTCTGACAAACCCACCCAGATTGGGGTGATTGTTACCGACAACACAATTTGCATGCTAGTTACAAAGGTTTGATTGTACTTTGATTACACAATAGTTGCTCCCCATAAATGCCTTATTTTATCATGTTATGTAAGGATTTTTTTATTCACATCTATATATACTACCTATGTACAAACCCGTGTATGCTCACCAACTTTTTAGTTGACTTAATTTTATTCATGTTTCAGGTGCTAACGTATGAGTTTGATCGAGACATGCTACACATAGGCTTTGGACTTAGTTAAATTTAAATAAAGAATTTTATGTATTTCATTTACGTACTTGTTTGAATTTGGTTGTGTTTGATTTGTTTGAAATGAAATTTGATGATTAAAATATTGCAATCTAGTCAACCTTGTACTCATGAACAGTCTAATGTCCCGCCCTGACGTATTTCGCCGTCGGTTGGGGTGTGACACTCACGTCTTGCGTTGGTGGTCGATTAGACCTATTGTGGTTGTTGTTTTGGTGTTATGGTTTGCAGTTGATGAAATGGTTGGAAATAGGGAATCAGTCCACTTATTGCTATGGTAACCATGGTCGAGGATGTGGTTATTGCAGTCGGAATCGGAGACGGTGGATGGCCAAATACACGAGATGATGGTGTTGAGTGTGTTGACGGGTTTGGGGTGGATATGGGTGTAGATGATGTTAGTTTCGAGGATGGTTTTGGGGCAGGCGAGAATGAGTCAGTGTTAAACGTGGAGATTGTTGGTCCTCGGGGTCTACGGATCTTGTATACGAACTGGCGAATCTATACGACGAGTGCGGAAGCCAAATCACGTAGACATGAACGATCGACTAGTAACATGCAAGATCTAAATTAAACTTGTTTATATTACTATAATCTTTGATTACAAAAGTTCTCTCCAAAACACACACAACACCTTCAACTCTCCAGTGTTCAGTGGAATATGAACTTGTAACTCCTGTTTATAGTAAACACAAACCTTCTAGAGTACTTAGCTAGGTGCTCTAATACAAACCTAGACACTTAGACAAAGACTAATACAACTCGATCAGCTACAATAACACAAACATTCTTCAAGCTCGTTGTCACATAAAATGCTCCAATAGACTCCCCCTTGACAACAGCTTGAGAAGATGTTTGTCACTTGATTCCAAATAAGCTCTAACAAACTCCCCCTTGACAACAGCTTTAGAAGGTGTCTGCTAATCTGCTTACATCATGAAGTCCCTTTTGTACCGGTAGTCCATGTCCATCTGCACTCAAACTTGATCAACACATAAGAAAGAGAATTCTTTGTCTACATTCAACAACCCTCAAACACTTACAAAATATTATGCATTCATATCAAATTTCAATTTTTCAAAGATGTACCCAAGTCAGAAAAATAAGGTAATTTCCAGGGAAGCTAGAAATAAAATTTTTTGAGTTTTTGAAATTTATATCAGAACACACTGGAAATATTTTTGGTATTTTTGAATTAAAAATGCAGAAAATATGAAATGTAAAGGCGATATTTTTGGATTTTTCAAAAAATAACAAACATAAAATCATTTTGGACTTTTTCTTAATGAATTAAAGCAGTAAAAACTAAGAACAACTAAAATCAAAATCTTTTTGGTTTTTCTCTTTACATACTGAATCACATATTTTTGGTTGAACACGGCGAGTAAGAAGATCATATCAGTATCTTTGATGTATCACACACACATCCTGAATATAAAATTTTCTAGCAGATCTAAGGGTTGACCTATGGCATTCTGCATATTCACAGATTTTTGTCTCAACAAACAAGCGCTTTATACTACACTGTATGAAATCTTAGCAAATAATCTCTCAGAACTAACACTTCATGTTTTCATAAACTATCAATTCTTTTGAAATATCTATTCAGATATCAGCTCACACAGATTTAACAACTTTCTTTTTCTTGATCATTTTAATCTTTTAATATCATTTTCTTTCTCACATATTTTCATTTTGATCAATACTCAACAATTTTCATGAAATGATACGCGATAAACTTCAAAGTAAACAGGATTAGATCATGACATGCTAACTTATTCATATCTAATTTGCAATACACTACATGTCAAATCAAGTTGTCAGTGTTACAAGATTTGAAACTACAAGCGTTTTTATCCCACATTCTTGAGAGTTAGTACCATTTATATGAAAACAATGTGTACCCCAAAAATATTCCAACAGAAATTTAAACAACACTATCTTCAAGACATATGAAACTTATGCAAATATAAGATCAATATCTAGGATGAAACTATCTCAATTAGCATAAAAAAAACATATCCCGAAGGATATATGGAATCAGAATGATTCAGAATCGAATGATTCAGAATCGAATGATTCAGAATCGAATGATTCATATTATTTGGTTTGGATGAAGTATAATGATTCATAGTAACAGAAAGATTGTACCGATAGAATTCTTCAACAATAAGATTGATCAAGGAATCTATTGATTCAATGACATAGGGTAGCGTGATCCAACTATTATCTGGATAAATTCAATGGAATCAAGATAATTGATCCAAGGGTGAGTATATGTTCCAACAAATGTTGTCAGAAACATATCTTAGTACAACTTCACATTGCATGTTTTTCGGGGCATGGGCAGTGAAGTGAACTGAAAAATTGTGTTAATCAATATAGTCTGATACTGGTTTCCTGAAATACTTGAAGTCTCATATTCTTTATCTGATAATGAACTTTTAACACACACACCCTGCATACCATGGGTTCAAATCACAATTGTGACGTAGACCATTATGTTTTCACACTACTAATGGTTTAAAAACGCTTCTAGCCTACTGACAATTCAAATTACATGCAAATATCCAAATTAAAATATTATATAGAGCAATGTCAAGCAGTCATGAAGCTATCATTTCCTGTTTATGTAGACTAAGAAGTTTAGATCAAATCATATAAGCACAAACTTCAATCATAAAAGCAAAAACCAGGTAGTCATTCTATGGTCATCTGTGTACAATCCCCTACTGATGTACTATAATTTCTTCTCTAACTTCAAGCAGTACCGATTTTATCTTTTTCAAAATTGTTTGGGTTTCTTAGAAAGCAGGTAAACAAAAGAAAATAAAACACAAAATAAGTTAAAAATTAAAAAATAAAAGCTTCCATGAAAAAGCTTTTTGAAAATATTTTTACTCGGGCACTGATCATTTTCCCCACATACTTAAAAGAAGTTCAAATATATCATCAGAAGTTACCACAATCTAACCTTTATCACCTGTGTAGACTCCCCCTGTCTAGATGACTCCCCATGAACACTCGAACTAGGTTCAATATCAAGAGCTTGATGCTCACACACCTACTTCCTGTATCTCAAGATTCTTTGTCATCATAGATTCATCTACTGTGTGACCAACGAAACAAGTAACTCCTTCAATTTTTCCCCCTGAGCATCGAGTCGTGGAACCACAATCAACAACTTATTGAGTGAAGAGTCTATGCCATGTCGCTATGTGCCATGAAACAACCACTATGAACACAATTAATCAATGACAATTAAGAAAAGTTAGCAGCTAATAGTTCTCTTTGGTTGTCCCTGCACAACAAACAGCAAAGATTAGTTTGAAATGGAAACCCAAGCCATAGTGGTCTTGGGTCGTCCATCTTTATTAACGTAAACCACTTCACACAATTCACAGTCGAATCTCTTATCAATCTTTGGAGATAGCTCCGACGAATCAGAAACAATAACTTTTCTTTTCCAAACACTCTTATGTTCATTAAGTTCTCTCTTCTTAAAATGTAAAGTGTTTGAACATTCTGGTTCATTTGAAATATGTTTAGATTGTGAAACCTCGTGTTGTTCTAAAAGTTTTCTCAATCTTTTATTTCTTCTTCTCTTTTGAGGTTTAGATAACTTCACCTCGGATTTTGAATCAAGAGAGTGTGGACCAACAGATATTGTCAAAAACGGTCTAGTCTTCGATGTCTCATAAGACTTTGTACCCCCAGCCTTTGAAGGACAATTCACACAAATGTGTCCCACAACACCACAATGAAAACAAACTCTCATTTCAATAAACTTCCTTATGTAAGGAGCTTTAGGAGTCATACCTCTTGAACTAGACGCTTCATTCTGACTTACAACATTTGGAGGCTTAACTTGTCACTTTGGATTAACCATTGGTTTTGTCTGTGGTTTAACAAACGGTCTAGCCATCTTTGGATCTTCCAATCTCTTTCCAGCATTCTTATTCGGGCAATACTTCACAATATGACCAACTGAACCACAGTGAAAACACACATGCTTTTCTTTATATACCCGAACATATCGTTCCTTTTGAACACCACTTGAACTAGATGATTCACACTGAGAAACAGTGTTAGATGATTGAACAACCTTGGGTTTATCATAATTAACTTTGTCTTTAACAGAATCCACATTTGTTGTTTTCTCAATAGTATTAATTTCTTGAAAATCAAACCGACTACTAACAAAAAGTTTTAAAGGTTTAGTTTTTGATTGTTCAACATCCTCATCAGGTTCTGTCAAGATGCACCGATCTCTGGTGACTTTCTTGACAACAACAGGTTCATCAACCTTACATTCTTTCACATTTCCTTCAGCCTTTTCTAGATCAAAAGATTCATCATCACTTGAGTCATCATAAACCATGTCCTCTCCTGTAACAGGATTTACCTTGAGGATGGTTTTTGGTTCCAGCTCGTCATCTGTCACAATCTCAACAGTACAAGAAGTGTAATTACCGTTGAACGGTGGACAATAACCAACACCTCCACCAATAGCTTTGTCATAAAAAAAATGGGCAAGAACCTATTCCTCCAACCACTTTCTCACCTGGAGCTTTCTCATTATAGTATTCCAACATAAAACTGGAATTCTTATAACTTTCAAGCTTTCTTAACAATTTGGTGACCTCGCTCTGTGATTGGGAAAGTTCATTTATCTTTTTCTCGTATTCAGAATATGCCACATCAATGTGAAAAAGCTTGTTCATTTACTTGTATCTGTAAAATCTTGATATCATCTATCAATGATTCAATTCTTGCATTTAAAAGCTTTTCATTTTCTTTCAAAACTTGGTTTGATGTATAAATTGATTTCATGTCACAGATGAGGTTTGTGTTATCATCACACAGCCTTACAATCTTGAGATCAGAATCAATGCATTTAGGATAAGGAACATAAACAACCTCATTTACCTGTTTAGAATCGGCAAACATTTTAGCTAACTTCTCTGTCACTTTCCTTGCAGCTAGATTGTCATTAATCAGCTCTTCAGTAGATACTTTTGACTTCACATTCTGACAAATACGCTTTTCACTTTCAGCAACACTCCCAGACTCATTGGAGTCACTTTCTGAAGAACTATTATCAGAACCAGCAACAGAATGGGCCTCAGCGTTTACCTTTGAAGATGAAGAAGGAAAACTTTCACTATCACTTGATTCTGTGAAACAGTCACTTTCAGAATCACTCTTGTCACTAACTTCAGTCACATCACTTTCTTCATAAGAATGAACTATAGCAATCAAAGCCTCTAGAGACATATCCAGTGAAAGAAAGCTCAGGTCGGCGATTCACTAAGATTTGGTTTGATGTCAACTGATTTACAGTCTTCTCATGCCTACAAGGAACATGTATGTATATAATAGTAAGAGTTAATTACATCGGTAGTCCATGTGGTTTGTGTAAAGTAACAGGTATGGGTACTAAGGGTTTGAAGTTGCAAGTATGGGTATTATGCTTTCATTTTTGTAACACTATTGGGTATTAAGACTAACTGACGTTAGTTTTTTTATTAAGTTGATGGGCAATTAAGTCATTTCACATATCTGGGCTAATTATGTATGTTTTCATATATGATTTGTGTAATTAAGTCTAATTTATAAAGAAAAACCCACCACCGTCTCCATCCACCGGCACCTGAACCCACCACCGTCTCCTTCATCTCCGGCACCATCCCCACCACCGTCCTCTTGTTTCCACCTCCTATAACCACCCCCATCACCGCGTGCCACTGTCACCACGTTAATCCCCAACAAATTTCACCCCCCCCAATTCAATCTTAAACCTCCTTCTTTCTTAAACCTCCGCCATTTCCCCTTTCATTCGATCGTCAAACCCTAATTTAGGGTTTTGATTCTGCCATCAAGAGTGAAGGAGCTTGGAACTGGGCGATTTATTATCGACTGGAAAATCAAAACCCCAGCTTGAAGATGACTTTCGAAAATCATATGCTTAGGTGCGTTCCAAATACGGGTGCTAAGAAGAGTTCCGAAATCAGACCAAAGCACCGGCGATTGATTATCGAACGGAAATCACACCAAAGCGCCGGTGATCATCCTAAGTTCAAAAATTCCTATTAACAAGACAGTGGAAATCGGCGATTGATATTGGAATTGGGGAACGACAAATGGAGTGGTGACGGTGGGGGTGTTGGACGGCGGTGGTGGCGGTGGTGGTGGACGACAACGGTGGTGGCGTTTCTCCCAAACTTGTGTATGTGTATATATATGTGTGTATATATATAATTTATTATATATATGTTTAATAATTATTTTTTAGTAAAGGACATTTTAGTAATTTTAGAAAAACTTAACGGAAAACTAACGTCAGTTAGCCTTAATACCCAATAGTGTTATAAAATTGAAAGCATAATACTCATACTTGCAACTTCAAACCCTTAGTACCCATACCTGTTACTTTTAACAAACCACAGGGACTAACGATGTAATTAACTCTAGTAGTAGTAGTAATAATAATAATACTAATAATAATACATAGTTACTGGTGATGATGGATGGTCACTTTGTGGACGAAAATGATGGTTTTTGGAGGTAGGGTAGGTTACAGGAAGGTGGTGATGAAGAAGATGGGGTGAGGACGAAAAGTGTTAGAATTTTGTAACATCAGGGCGAAAACCGTTAAAGAAAAAGGGGCATTTTAGTCATTTCACCAATTATTTAACAGATCAATAATAGACGTTTGGTATAGGACGAAAGAGATTAAAATAGAAACTACGATGACGCAAATAGCAGTTTTAAAGTAGGAGGGACGTAAAGTGGTTTTTGGGGTAAACCTTAGGGACGGAAATTGCAGTTTACTCGCCTTTTAATTAGACTTGAGATGATAATTTCATTTATTCGATACTAGGTTATGGACCCGTGTATTACACGGGTTATAAAAATTAAATTTATACAAATAAAGTGTCGTTACATTTCAATAAGTTGTAATGCATTCATAAATCAGTCATTTCAACTAAATTAACAAACAAACAATGCCGTCAATGCAATATGGGTAACACATTCCGAAACACATTGTTCTTAATACGGGTCGGGTGCAACTTACCCGTGTCTTAAAAATAAAAACAAAAAAAAATCCAGCTACCTTGGCATGCTCACAAATAATATGAAAGAAAATTGATAGTTTTTTTTTAACGACAACACCTGATATTCTAGGATAATTTGGTTTCCTCGGGGCAACACCTAGAACATCTAGGGTAGCCCACCCTAGGAGGAACCCCTCAACTAGGTAAACCCCATGACCTGGCCATAGACCCTTTTTTGCTGTGACCAGGATTCGAACTCAAGACCTTCACTATGGGAAGTCTTGAGGCTACCATTGCAGCAGATGGCCAACCGTGAAAATTGATAGTTAATGAACATTTTCTTAAACTCTATCAATGTATCTTTAATGAAAAGTCTAGCAATATGTAAGAATTAAAAATATATGGACAATGTGAAAAAAAAAAAAGTAGAAAGTAACAAATTATAAATTATACATATTGTATGAAAGAAGACAAAAAACAGAAAATAGGAAATAACCCGTAATAAAAATAGAACATAATTATTGTACCGTGAAAAAAATTGACTTTGACAAAAATGAAGAATAATAACGATTTTGTTATCGATTGTTTGAAATATAGACAAATATCTGGTCAAAATATTCATCTCACAAAGTAACATAAACTTGACGACTCCTAAAAAAATATTAAGTATTAATGTTTAATTATGATTAAAATTAAAGTTAAAAGGAACTTGTATTAAGAAAAAAAGAAGCAATTGAAAATGATATAGGAAAATTAAACGGTATAAGTATTTATAAATTATGTAAATTATACTCTTATGAAAAAATTTTGAGTTAAATAATTTAAAAAAGAAATCAATTTAAAAATAGTAAAAAATATTATACTAAAAAAGTCAACTGTAATTAATTAATTTAATAATTGATAAAATAAGTTATTGCTTTAGGCCGGAAAGTTATGATGAGGCTTAACCATAAAGCGACACGTGTCTGCCTAACATTTTCCTTTATTATAAGATAAGATAAGATGAGATGAGATGAGATGGGCTCAAAACTTGAGCCCATTGAAATGAGACGGGGCTCTCAGACGGTTTTTCCTCTTCATCGATCGTAAAGAAAATCGAAGAAAATATATCACAGACTACGAAAATCAAGAATTCCTTCAAGCTTCCATCCTTGTCTAATCTTATAAACATAGGGGTAACCCTCAAATGGTTTTTCTGATAGGGATTCACAATTCAAGCAGGGTTTGTACCAGGTTCCTGTTTGATTTCCGATTGAGGCTTCAAGGTAATTGATTATGTTTGTGTTCTGCTCTTTTAGATTACAAATACAGCAAAGATAAACCATTTTCAAGTCCGTATTTGAGATGATCCGTCTTCCAGTCTTCTTTTTCATGCCCACCGGACCAAAGAAAAGTCAAATGAGCGAGGAAGGTTATAGCAAAGCACGAAATGGGAATTTATATGATTCGGACGGTTTCGGTTTAGAAGATTAAGAACGAATACAGAGAATCTGGTGTTTAAGATTTCTAGTGTTAAATTGGAATCTGAAATCATGGCTTATGGTTTTGGAATTAGAAATTGTTTTAGATTTCTATTTGGGTGTTTGAATTCGAAATAGTCTTTGTCTGTTTGGTTTAGTCTTCAAGGGTTAAGTTACGACAGGGGTTGGAACAAGATTGGGTATTTCTGTTTGGATTACGAATTCAATATGTGGTTAATCGTTGTCTGGAAGATTGGGTACAAATAGACTGTTGTTTTATTGGAATAAGTCGTAAGGATTTGTTTTGGGATATCATTGATTTTGGGAATAAAAAATATCTAATGGTGAATCAGTTCGGGATATGTCTAGCAAGTTTGCTAAGTTGAAAAAGTTTGAGGGACCAGATTTTAGAAGGTGAAGGAAAAAGAAGCATTTCTTGTTGACCACTTTTAAAGTGGTTTATGTGTTATGAACCTCGTGTCCCGAGATAGTGGAGGATAAAATCATAGAGCAATCTAGAAGACGACTAAAATGAGAAAATGATGATTATATATGTCAGGGACATATATTGAATGGAACGTCGGATGCTTTATTTGATGTCCATCGAAATGAGGAATCGGCTAAACTGTGGGACGCTTTGGAATCTAAAAATATATGCCGGAGGACGCTTCAAGTCTGAAATTTGTTGTTAGTAACTTCATGAACTATAAGATGTTAGACTCTAAACTGGTGATGGAACAGTATATTGAGTTGCTTCATATCTTTGGCCAATTTACACAACACGATATGAAAATGGATGAGTCTATATCGTAGTCTAGCATTGTTGATAAGTTTCCACCATCTTGGAAGGACTTTAAGCATACTCTTAAACATAAAAAGGAAGACTTGTCTTTGGTTGAACCGGGTAGTCACATCCGGATTGAGGAATCCCTTAAAGTTCAAGAACTTGGAAAAGGGAAGGAAAAGGTGCAAGCTTCATCTTCGGCTAATGTTGTTGAACATGATAAGAAATTCGAGAAGTTCAACAAGTTAAAGGGTGATATAAGGAAGTTCCACAAGGACGATGATCACTTCTAAAAGAAGTCGAAGCCGTCATGTTAGAGATGTGGTAAACTGGGACATCTCAAGAATGATTGTCGAGTGAAGATTGTGGGTGGAAATTAATCTCATGTGGCGGGTCCAAGCGGGTCGAAAGACCCAAAGGTGCCACCAGGTACACCTACTAATTCTACTTTAATTTTAACAAAACCTATGAGTTTTGTAGATGATTCAATGGTTCATTCAGGACATGTTAATTATGTACAAAATTCAAGAACTGGTTTTAGTTCAAACAAACCAAGTATAATTGGTAATCCTGTTGGATTTTTACAAGTTGGGAAAAACCCATTTGGTTGTGAAATAAATGAAACCCGGTCTTCGGGTTTGGTTTTGGACTCAAGAAGTCTAGTGGTCTTTAACAATAAATCGGTTGAGAATTATGTGTCATTTATTTGTGAATCCTTTTATGTACATGATGACATGCTTGCTTGGAGGGTAGACTCTAGTGCTACGAGTCACGTATGTAAGGATCAGAAGTGTTTTGATTCATTTGAACCAATTGAAGATGGATCGGTGCTAAGGATGGGAAATGTAGCAACCGAGCCAATTAAAGGAACCTGAAAAGTTAAACTTGTGTTTTCATCTGGAAAACATTTATTATTAGATAATGTGTTTTTATACCGGGGATTCGAAAGAACCTCTTATATGGGATTATGTGAAACAATTATGGTTTTAAACAGGTTATCGAGTCGGATAAGTTTATCTTGTCTCGACATGGAACCTTTGTTGGATTTGGATATGTAATGGCTTGTTTAAACTTAATATTAATGTCCCGTTTGATGTTGAATATGTTTGTATAGCTTAGTCATCTGTTAGCAAAGTAGATCAAGTTTTTAAATTGTGGCATACTATATTAGGTCATGTTAATTATTTTAGAATGAAATACATGTCCAAGATGAGTTTAATACCGACTTTTGATATGCATGATAATAAATGTTATACTTGTAAATTAACTAAAATTACAAGGAAACCATTTCATGATGTTAAAAAGGATTCTAAGGTATTAGAACATGTTCATTCGGATTTATTTGACTTTCATTGCACACCATCCCTTGGTAATAAGAAATATGTAGTAACATATATTGATGACGCAACTAGATATTGTTATGTGTATCTAGTTCATACTAAAGATGAATCACTTGATAAATTTAAAAATTATAAACAAGAAGTTGAACTGGTTCATGATGACCTTATTAAAACTCTTCAAACCGGTCAAGGAGGGGAGTATTAAGATCCGGTACACTTTCAATCTACTGAAATAATACATCAGGCCACAACAGAATAGTATAGCTGAAAGGAAAAAATAGAACCATGAAGGAAATGGGTTTTGGCAAGTTTAGTCCTTGTTTCCTTAGGAATTTTTGAGGTGTTACAATATCTTTCGATTAGTTACAATTTATATATTCTGATCGGCTCCGGGTACATTCTTTTGATATGATTATTTTGTGTATATCTGTTATCGTTTCACTATTTTTGTTAGTTCTGATTCTGTCATTCTGACACTCATGTATCTGTATTATGTTACTTATAGTACTTTGTTACGTATGTTATCTTACTGTCTAATAATATCTTCGTTCACTTGGCATTTGGTTCAGGCATGCTTTTTTCATGCAGTTCACGTTTAAAGACACATCCGGGCGGCCAGTGAGGAGTGCATTAGATCGACTAGAGAACATTTATTTTAATAATGTAATGAACAATTAATTTAAGTCTTCTATTAGAATATTTTGGAAATTTGAATGTTGGATCTTTATTTAAAATATTATAGACTATTGCTATGATTATGATTTCTGTAATAGTGACACGTCAATCGTATCCGATTTCGGGTGTTACAATTCTACTTGATGACATAAACTTCTTAGCATGGAAGTATCAAATCATAAATGTGATGAAGCCTATGGATTTACCGTCGTTTCTAAACAAAAATGCACACGTTCCACATGCAAATACACCATAACGTCATGTTTGGGAGCGAACTGATGCTTATGTTGCTACTTTCATCACTTCAACTATGTCAACATCTGTAGTATATCTCGTAATTGACACAAAGTCTGCTTCTAAACTTTGGAATGTAATTGGAGAGTCATTCTATCAACAGGTATTTGCTTGATAGTCTCGGTTGCGTACCAGAATTTCATCTCCTCGGGCAAAATAACATGAATATTATCGGGTGTTGCAATAAAGCGAAGTCGTTTGTAGATTCGGTTATGGCTGCTGGCGAACCTATCTCAGATGTTGCAAGGATTAATGAATCCTGATTATGAGATTTTCATCCTAATCACTTCCATATTTTTCTTAATGAAATCTCAAATATCTTTAATCATTACATCACCCATATATAATAAACTATTATTATGTATATTATAGAATTAATATAAATGTTTTTATTATATTTTATCATTTATTATTATTATTATTATTATTATTATTTGTGTTTTTATATATATATATATACTAGTTTAAAACCCCGTGTCTACACACGTGACGAAAAATATCAATTTATAAAATTCTTAATTTTTTATGTATATATTTTACATGTGTAAAAATGTATTTCATATACGAAGGATAAAAAAAATTCAAAATATGTAAAATGTAATATATAATTGGGTTTCGAAAATACGTTAATTACTATTCACTGTTGTAACCTCCAGGATTTTCCGGCCTTTATTTTTACTATTCCGGTACTTGTATTTCCGTTATTCTATGATTTGTACTTTCCCATTTCAATGGAAACTATCATATTTATCCATCTCATTACATGAACATATACATACATAAGTGCATTGTGTACAATTATTTCATTTCAATTATAAGAAAGATTTATATAAAGGATTATATAAATAATTGTTTAAAGTTCAAAAAAAATAAATACATATATATGTTAGGTTATTACTAAGCCATGATATGATTATAATTTTAAAAGGTATGAAACATTAGTGTTTCATGAAAAACACCGGACAAATGCCATCCTTTAGAATTATGGGTGTGTAAACGTAAATATGCATACAAGTAATTTACTTATAAACAATTATTATTATAAACCTATATTTTTTTTAGGACCGCTCAAGGGTTTACAAATAATATTCTTTTCAAATAAATATATATATATATATATATATATATATACTTATAACTAAGATTAATTGTTCTAGTTATCTCAAATATATAACAAATATTATATGAGCACCACACGCGGATTATTTTCGTTACCAATCCCATATTTCTAAATGATGACATATGTCGGGTGTTTTCCATGAAACCCTAATGTTTCATAACTTTTAAAATTATAATCACATCGTGACTTTTATTAAACGAAATAGATTATACATATATTTTATCTAAACCATTATAACAACGTAACCCATATTTAATATTAAAATTAGTATTACTAAAAAAATCATAATTATTTTAATCGCTTCACTCACATTAAAATCCCTTTAGAATTTTTGAAAATACAACCATTCGTATAAACAATTTGTTTATTTATTCCAAATGATATTTTCGTCCCAACATGATGATTACTCTAACCTAATCGTATTATCGAGATATCAATTTTGCAATTAAAAACTTATTATTGGCATCAAAGATCTATTTTATAAATAAAAGTATAAAACAATATTTCACATAATTCTATCTATATACTATCACTTTAATTACTATTAAGGTTCGTATTCTTCCTTTGTTCATCCGTTCCAAAACCCTACGAACGCAACTGTCCCATCCTTATTTCCCTTATTTATTTCTATATTAAACTTGTATAAACTATTGATCCGTACACTTCATCATAACATAGGTTAACCTAGAGGTTAGCTTGAACTTTTGTGCAACAAACAATACACTTGTGTGGCATACAAAACTTCTTATTGCAAGGTGAGTTTCATAGCCCCTTTTACATTATCTATGTTTACAAATACTCGGGGTGAAACATGTCTACAATTACTTTACATATACAATTCAATTATTATGTTGTTATGCAAAGTCCATGTGCTTCATGTCTTCAACTACTTGGT
This sequence comes from Smallanthus sonchifolius, assembly GCA_023525975.1. NCBI lineage: Eukaryota > Viridiplantae > Streptophyta > Magnoliopsida > Asterales > Asteraceae > Smallanthus > Smallanthus sonchifolius. The sequence goes on along the minus strand of CM042035.1, from coordinate 61,905,390 downwards.
GATACATGTGTTCATGTTTTAGTACAATCATTAACTTGTGTTGCAAGCCTAAGGTAGTACCTATCATGATCATTTGTATGGGAATCCGATTCATCACTTAACACAAATCTTGGCGGGTTTGTGTATACATTTTGGTACCTTACATCACACAATCAAGTGGATTGTGCATACATATTACATGGCTTGATTGTACACTTTGGAACCTTGTATGTTTTCACATTTATGCCTTAGATTTGATTTGAACATATTGAATTGTAAATCATTTTCAACTCTTTGTTGGTGTCAAAACCTATGTTACTCACCAACTACTTGTAGTTGACATTTACATAACATGTTTCAGGTGCACCCGTTTGAGGACCAGTCTTGATAACTTAGGGCCATGGACCTAGTTATAATAAATTCAAATTTTGTTTATGTTATGTTATGTTATGTTATGTTATGTTTCTTTGAACTATATGTTTCTCATTTTTCCTTGTAACGGATATTTAATGTTTTGGGTAAAAATTAACAAGACTAATTTTGTAACCAAACTTAGTTTGTGAGGTAGTGTGCTTGTAAAATCAATGTAATTCAATACGAAAATGTATAGAGTGACACGGTTGTTTACGAGGAAAGACCTTGATCTTTAGGGATCGCCGGCATAAAACCTCGAGAGGTGACAATCGATACATACCTCGTTTCTTGAATAAATAATAAAGAATTACAAGTGTTGAGCAGTAAATGATCGATATCTAAGTGTTACAGAGCTTGTTTGCGAGTGTATATTGATAAGTGCGTAGTGAATTGTGCGCTGATGTGATTCCTAAACGACCAAACTGCTGATTATATATAGATAATAACTCAACTAACTATCTGAGAATCTCGGAATCGACTAAGTCTTCAAATATGACTGTTGGAGGCCACTCCACGCGTCTTCAACACGTTCTTCTTGACTTCAGGAATGATTCTTCAGGGATGACTTTGACTGCACGTGTTTTACCTGCGTATTAGTCAAGATAAATGAAAGATATAACGGTTAAATATTGAGGATACCGGAACCTGTCAGGATACCGAAGTACGTTGAAGATCCAGGATCCCTAGCTGTAAAATGACCCATAACAATTGTCCCCAAATTTTAACAGCTGTCAAACACTTATCGACATCTGTAAAAATTTTAAAATTCAAATAGTAAATGATGATAAGGTTGCGAAGAGATGTTTACGAATACCAATGCGATTTAACCGTTGTAATTTTCAGAATATATTCATCATTACTCCTTCTCTCCCATTCTTATCTTCTTCAAGCGATTAGCACCTAGAGATATTTTTCTTCTGTGATTTTTGATTTCTTTCTTCTTATTTCTCACGATCATGGGCAAGAAAATGACTAGATTGGCTTCTTCCATTATTGTCGAAACAATAGAGGATTTTACTGATCAAGGGATCCTTGATCACTTTGATCTTGAACTCTGTTCTTTCACTGATTCGGACATCAAACTTCTGAAATCGAACAATGTTTTTCCTCCAAAAACCATTATTAGGTCTTTCGATTCTAGAACAAAAGTCGATCTGATTTCTGAAACTTGGGTCTGCCTTCATAGCTATCCTTTTTCTTTGGGTCTGTTATATCCTTTTCCTCCACTCATCACCGAGTTCTTCAAACTTACCGGTCTTTGCTATTCCCAAATCATGCCGATGGTTTGGAGGATTTTGGCTACTCTTGAAATGTTAAATCGTTCTCATTCTTTGACCATTGGCGTCCCTAAATTAGCAGATGTTTATAATTTAAGAACACATGGCTCTTCTCGATTCATTCTTCAGCTCAAGTCTGGACGAACTCATTTGATTCCGAAAGCCACCCAAAATGATACTGACTGGAAAGGAAAGTTCTTCTTTATGAGGAGAGATTCAATCCCCGATGGGAAACTTTTGCTGCTTGAATGGGTTAAGAAGGGTAGGAAATAACTAGGATCCCTACAATTTATATTACATTTCACATGTTGTTGATAATTCTTCTTTTTTTCTTATACAGCTCCGAAATTTACCAAACTGGTTCGTGCAAGAAGTGATACAGATAAAAGAATTAAAGATCTGTTAGAAATACCAGTGGGGGAGACAACCTTTCAATTCGAGTCCACCATTAGCGAAGCGACCTTTGAGACCCATCATTCAGAATCTGAGATGTCGTCAGGTAAAAATAATTCACAATTATATTATCGAGTATCGTTTTTGTGATTCTGAATCACTAATCCGTCTGAATTTTGCGGGTCTCGAGAGGCTACACGTTAATTTGTCTGAGGCAGAGAAGAGTGCTGAGGAAACTCTGGAGAAGGTTGAGGACTTGAAGAAATCTTAGCTTCCAAAACCATGTACTTGGAGAATTAGATTCAGAATCAGAAGAACAAGCTGCAGGATCCGAACTGAAATTGCAGGAGACTGTGGATAACGCCAAGAAGTTTGTGGCCATGTCTATTCTTCAATCCAGGATCCAGATGGCTGAGCAAGCTACTGTTGAAGGTTTTGACCGTGCAGCCTGGGATCTTGAGCGATGACGCTCTTCTCTAGCTAAGCTTGCAGGAGACTGTGGATAATGTCGGGAGCTGGTGATGGCGAGAAGCAGGTTGACCAGGGCGATGAGGGTAACGATGCCTAGACTTGAGCCCTGAAATTTATGGTTCCTTAACTGTTTACCTGTCTTAGAACAATTTCCTTTCTTGTCTGTGGTTGATGAACAATTTTCTTTTTCATGCTTTTGTGATCCCTACTATGGGATATACAATTTGATAATTTGTGATTTCAGGTGGATGGGTCCAGGTTTTGGATGAAGCCCGAATCACTTTTCTAACCTGCACTTTAAATATTAGTGGATGGTTGATGACTATTTGCCATGATTGTTATATGTTTGGTTTGTTTTGATATGTTTTTAGAAAATTAGAATCCTTAGATAATCAAAATTTGAAATACTTAAAAAGACAGATTTGAATATATTTCCAGGATATCGGATCCTTAACAATAAGCTCGTAGGTTTTCATTAAATTTAGACTTAGGAAAAGACAATTTGGTTTTGTTAAGTGTTAAGTAAGAATACCGAACGTATCATGACTTAGTCATTTAGCTTTCAAATATGAAAAATAAGTATTACATACCTTATTTGAGTATCAAGTGGGGTAGATACACATACCGGATTATAGCATAGAGTCCAAAGTATAACAACTATTAGTTGTCCTCGGTGTTCAGTCATTTCGTAGACTTAGTCATTGAACTTCATGGTGTTCATAAGTTTTTAATCTGTGACAAATTAGAATCATGGGTTAAGCCAAAAACGTGGGCCAAGCCAGTTTCGTGGGCTAAGCCAAATTTCGTGGGCTAAACCAAATAACGTGGGCTACTCCAATTCTGAGTTAGCATGAAAATGCTAAAAACCATAGCTTTAACATATGAGTGTTAAATGATCGGGAGAAACTTGAGTAATAACACGTCTGTTATATTTGTAGCACCCAATATATAGCCAACAGTGATGAAATTATCAGCCACGGTTACATGGACTGGTCGCACCACCTTGAACTATAATTGGATATCGTGCGCTCCTGGCGGGGTGTATTAACCCTATACTTAGAAAGGCGAAAGCCGTTTAAACCTTCGAAGTATTTCTGGATACACAAACTTAGGAGAGATGGTCAATCTCTATCGAGGATCCTTTCCTGCAAAACACGAAACCTTGGTGAAGGTGGGTGTTAGACTGGCTAACACCTCTCTGACGCTCAAGTCAGTACTTTGATCAAAATAAATAAATATAAAAATAATTATGAAAAGAAGACGTACCATTTTTAGTCAGAATATAATTTCTAACTTACATGAAGTAGGTTTTGAGATGAATGGCGTTCTAGGATTTCTCCTTCCATAGTAGCTAACCAATACGCACCTTTGTCTGCTTTTGAGTCAATCAGGTACGGGCCTTCCCATTTTGGTGCAAGCTTTCCGTCGCTGGGATTGGTAGTATTCTGGAATGCCTTCCTTAGTACTAAGTCACCAACTTGGAACCATCTGATCCTTATGCTGTTGTTGTACGTTCTTGCTATCCTCTGCTGGTAAGATGATATACGAACTTTAGCAAGGTCTCTGAGTTCATCTATGGTGTCGAGATCTTGAGCAAGGGCTTCATTGTTGGATTCTGGAGTTTGCAGACTGGTTCTGGCAGTGGGGATAACCATCTCAGTAAGGATCATAGCTTCAGTTCCAAACACCAAAGAAAATGGGGTTTGTCCTGTTGCGTTCTTTGCAGTTGTTCTTTCTGCCCAAAGTACAAAAGGTAGCTATTCAGCCCATCTTCCTTTCTTTGCTCCCAATCTTTTCTTGAGGTTGTTCATGATGATCTTGTTGCTGGATTCTGCTTGTCCATTGGCTTGAGGATGTACAAGGGTGGAAGTTATCATTTTGATCCCCCAACTAGCACAGAAGTTGGTTGTCCTTTTGCCGATGAATTGAGATCCATTGTCGCATACTATTTCCTCCGGGATCCCGAATCTTGTCAGGATATTGCGCTTGATGAAGGAGATGTCTTCCTTTTCTATTACTTGGACAAATGCCTCGGCTTCGATCCATTTTGAGAAGTAGTCAGTCATTGCTAGCATGAAGACTTTTCCTCTGGTGCCTTTAGATCCATCCCCCACTCCATAAACGGCCATGGAGAAATAATTGGATATAATGGTTCTGTTGGTTGATGAAGTATGTTGCTGTGTCTTTGGCAGGCATCACACTTTTGAGAATAAGTTACAGCGTCTTTCCTCATGGTAGGCCAGTAGTAACCTGTCCTCGGGATCTTTGAGAATAGCGCCTTGCCCCCAGTGTGATTTCCGCAATCTCCTTCATGTATGTCTTTGAGAACTTCAAGTGCTTCAGGATCCTCCAAACATCTCAAATATGGACCTGCAATAGATTTCCTGTACAAGATATCATATAAAATTATAAAACGAGATATCCTCATACGAAAAGCTCTGTGGTTCTTTTCGTCACTTGGGATTTCTCCATCCTGCAAATATTTTTTAATAGGTAAAGTCCAGGATTCCTGACTAGGTTCGGGATCCTGAATATCTACTTCTTCTGCATTTGACACTTCGTTTGACTTTTTGATTGCTGGACTCAGGATATGTATGATCGGTATCGTAACTCCTTCTGGTATCTTGAGAGCCGAAGCAAGATTTTCTAAGGCATTAGCTTCATCGTTGTCTTCTCTTGGTACCTGTGTGATATCAAATATCTCGAATTTCACAGATAATTGTTTAACTATGTCCAGATACTTGACTAATCTTTCACTCTTAATTGCATACGAGCCATTAAAATGGTTAGCAGTTAATAACGAGTCTATATATACCTGGAGATACCTGATTTTCATATCCCAAGCTAGTTGTAATCCTTCTATCAGCGCCTCATATTCCGCTTCGTTATTGGTTGCCTGGAATTCACAGCTTATAGACTGGGGTATTATGTCCCTTTGTGGCGATTTCAGTATGATGCCTAGACCTATTCCTCTAATATTTGATGCTCTGTCAGTAAATAAAGTCCACTTGTCTTTGGACTCTTCTAATTGCTGAACTTCAAGGTCTGTTTCTTGTTGAATGTCACTACTGAAATCAGCCACAAAGTCTGCAAGTGCCTGAGACTTTATCGCTATTCTAGGCTCATATATTAGATCATAGGCGCTGATCTTGACTGACCATTTTTCCATCCTTCCAGACATTTCTGGCTTTCTTAAAACAGACTTAATAAGGTAGTTAGTTTTCACGTGAATAGCATGTGTTTCAAAATAATGTCCAAGTTTTGTGGAAGCCATTATTAATTTTTCTAAATGAGAATACCTGGTTTCTGTCGGGAGTAGGCTTTTACTTGCATAGTATATCGGATGATGCTGGCCTTCGTGATCCTTGACTAGGACGGCACTCACTGAGTTTCCGGATACCGCCAGATATAGGGATAATGGTTCGCCATCTTCTGGTTTCATCAATAGAGGAGCAGTTGACAAGTACTCCTTTAATGATTGGAGTGCTTGTTCATGCTTCTCTTCCCATTCGAACCTCTTATACTTTTTCAGGATGTCGTAGAACTCCTTGCATCTTTATGAGGATCTTGATATGAATCCATTAAGTGTTGCTACTCTGCCAGTTAGTCTTTGGACATCCTTGGTATTTGCTGGGTATTTCAGATTGACGATTGCTTTGATCTGTTCTGGACTGGCTTCTATTCCTCTTTTAGTTACCATATAGCCTAAGAATTTTCCTGCCCCCACTCCAAAGTGGCATTTGGAAGGGTTCAGCTTCATGTTATATTTGTCCAAAATGTCAAATGCTTCCCTGAGATCCTTGAGATGATCCTCAACTCTTTTTTATTTTACCACCATGTCATCTATGTAAACCTCCATGGTGTCCCCTAGCTTGTCTTTAAACATCATGTTCACCAGTCTTTGATACGTAGCACCTGCATTTTTCAAACCAAAAGGCATAGCAATATAACAATATATACCTGTCGGAGTCATTAAATGCAGTATCCTCATGGTCTGAGGGTTCCATTTGGATTTGTTGGAATCCTGACGAAGCATCCATGAATGTTAACATCTCGTGGCCTTCTGTAGCATCAACCATTGAGTCTATGTGCGGCATGGGAATGGATCTTTTGGACATGCTTTGTTTAAGTCTGTGAAGTCTACACAGACTCTCCATTTTTCGTTCTTCTTCTGGACCACCACTACATTAGCTAGCCATCATGGGAATTTTACTTCCCTTATCATCCCTGCCTTCAATAGTCTTTCAACCTCTTCTTGGATGATAACATTCCTTTCCGGTGCAAACTTCCTTCTTTTTTTATGTATAGGCCTGAAACTGTTATCAAGACCCAATTTATGTGTAATAACGTTTTTAGAAATACATGTCATGTCTTCATGCTTCCAAGAGAAAGTTGAAGTTTTTCTTGTCATCCTTGAGCCTGATGAATCTTAGTGCCCTGTTCCTGACTTCGTCAAGGTTCCTGCAAGGATTCATGACAAGGTCTTCATAAAATTGAGAATCTTTCCTTAGTCCCATCTTGAATGCTTGGACAGCAGTGGCAACGCCAAGGTTCGGGATGTCCAAGGATTCTCGACCGAATTTGCTGACATAATCTCGGACAGATTCTCCGGGCTTCTATCCTGTATAAGTCACTTGTTAACCTTTCAAAGGTTCTACTACAAGAAAATTGATTGTTAAACAGGTTAATCAAATGAGCAAATGAAGTAATAGAATATGGAGGAACATTAAGTAGCCATTTCAAGGCTGATCCTGTTAAGGTCGAGCCGAAGCCTTTGCACAAACAAGCTTCCTTCAGGTCTAAAGGAATGGGGTTGATTTCCATCCTTTCTCTGTACTGCGCCACATGTTCCTCAGGATCCGTAGTTCCGTCATATAGTTTCATGTTTGGAGTTTGAAAGCGCTTGGGGATCTCTGCATCGCATATTGGAGGAGCGAATCTGGAGATCCTTTGACTAGTAGCGGACATCTCAGGTATAGGTTGGACTACGCCTGGTACACTGGAGATCATCTCCCTTAGCTTCTTTAACTCCTTGGCCATGGACGGAGTGATCCCTGTATCCTGCACAGATTCTTTAGTATTTGAAAATCGATTGAAAGTGTTACCCATGTCAGGATTTCTAAATGATGATCCCAGAGTAAATCCAAGATCCTTACTCGTAGTAACTCTAACAGCCGGAGTTGGTTCAACAGTAGTGACTCCGGTATGCATTGGAAGAAAGTCTCCGCAATGGATTCCTGAGGATCCTGAATAATCAAAATCCAAGATCCTTGGTTGCAGCAGGCTCGTCACTTCCACTGGTTTCTTTGATTCTTTGACCATCTCAAGCTCTCTGAACAATGCTTGGTTAGTCTTTTTCTGCTGCTCCATTTGTTCTTTGACTTCCGAGAACAATTTGAGAATCTCGTCGTTTGAAGCAAGCATAGGTGCACCAGCGGATATTCTAGATCCCGAAAAACCCGCAGGAGTGATTTTCTTTGGCTGACTAACACTCTTTTGGAATGGAGGAGGAGGAATAGGGTGGTTCAACCCAGAGGTTGAAGATGGACCAGAAACAGAAACATTTTTGGATTTGGACGACATTTTTTAAATCAGTTTTGAAAGATAGTGATTGAACACGAACTTTAGCAAAGATTTAAGGATAAAAAGCACCACTTGCCCCATGGTGGGCGCCAAATTGTTTTGGGTAAAAATTAACAAGACTAATTTTGTAACCAAACTTAGTTTGTGAGGTAGTGTGCTTGTAAAATCAATGTAATTCAATACGAAAATGTATAGAGTGACATGGTTGTTCACGAGGAAAGCCCTTGATCTTTAGAGATCGCCAGCATAAAACCTCGGGAGGTGACACACGACACCTGCCTCGTTTCTTGAATAAATAATAAAGAATTACAAGTGTTGAGCAGTAAATGATCAATATCTAAGTGTTACGGAGCTTGTTTGCTAGTGTATATTGCTAAATTCGTAGTGAATTGTGCGCTGATGTGATTCCTAATCGACCAAACTGCTGATTATATACCGATAATAGCTCAACTAACTATCCTAGAATCGACTAAGTCTTCAAATATGACAGTTGGAGGCCACTCCACGCGTCTTCAACACTTTCTTCTTGACTTCAGGAGGGATTCTTCAGGGATGAGGGATTCTTCAGGGATGACTTTGACTACACGTGTTTTACCTGCGTATTAGTCAAGATAAATGAAAGATACAATGGTTAAATATTGAGGATACCGGAACCTGTCAGGATACCGAAGTACGTTGAAGATCCAGGATCCCTAGCTGTAAAATGACTCATAACATTTAATATGAATGAATAAATATTGAAACACATTTAATAGTTGATCATGTGCTTTTGAACAATCGCGTCAGCCCCGGCGTATAATCCGTCGTCGGCCGGGGTGTGACAACTGCAATTTGACGTTTATTACTATTTGATTCAAAATAAAAGTTATATATTTGAATTTCAAAGTTTCTTATAATAAAAGATAATTTAAAATAAATGTGTTTTATTAGTATAATTAGTATTTTCTTTAAAAATATATTATTATAAAAATATGAAGGTGTATTTAATAAGAGAGAGAATGTAACACCCCGACATTTCTTAGAAAAAGGAAGGACTAAAATTGCCAAATTTCAAAGTTGAGGGTTGGATATGTAAATAATCAAAGTCCAGGGACTTAAAATGAAAATTCTGAAAATCGAAGAGGTAGCGCACCGCTACCCAAGATCTTAGCTGCCCGCTACGTATGGACTAAGGAACACCCCGAGAGCTGACACGTGTCCCTGTGACTCACCGATTGGATTCTGACGCGTGTAAGGGGTGGCGGACCGCTAGCCAGACCATAACGGTTCGCTACGTGTGCGCAAAGCCAAATAAGCCGCCTCAAGGGGTGGCGGGCCGCCCCCACTAAACATAGCGGTCCGCTACGGGTGCCACTTTGACCCTATAAATAGACGATCGATTTCAACTTCTTTTCACACACAAACACACTCTCCTAAACACACACACACACTCTGATTCTCCAATCCCGAGCCCCGGTTCGCGTACGAGAGTCTGGTTTCTGACCATTCGTCTTTAAAACACCATAGATAGTGCTGAGGTAAGGTTTCAACCTCCTATTTAAGCTTTGGTTACGAACCATTAATCTATTATTATATGATTAAGAAATGTTATGATTATCTAGGAACTCTGCCCGAGGTGTTGGTCACATTACTGATTATTAAGCAGAAATACTGTCAAGGTGAGTTCTTAAACTGTGATGCATGAACCCTTTCATGACCTTGTCTGGCATGATTGATTTATGAAACATTTTGAGTATCTTGAAACGATTGTACCGATTGTTTATATATAACGTATTCTAAGCGCTTATTTTATTTCACTTGCCCGTGGAACGGCATATTGGACAGGACCCGTGGAACGGTCCTTGGTTATATATATACTGATGATTGTTCATAGTTATCTATGAATTTGGGGGTGGAACCCCATGGATGTGTTTAAGATACTTTGGAAGGTCATTTTGATAAACTATTTTAGTTTATGAATTCACCAGCGTTGTGTTGACCCATGTTTTATCAAATGTTTTTAACCGCATCACAGGTAGCCATTAGGCAGGGCATTTTAGGACTAGAATGACTGATGGAACGATCCAGATGATGGGCATGCCAAGAACTATAAGTCACGAATGATATGTTCCTTATTAGGGACAAGTGATGTAACTTTTATTAATTATGTTGTAAACAATATTTTGATATTAATAGAAGTTATAATTTAGTCTTCCGCTGTGTGTTTTTGATATCAAAGTCACAGTAACTAGAAGGCGACCTTCTGAATAGTATGTAGTTATCTGACAAACGGAATGTTCTGTCTAGGAAAGAGCGGTGTATAAATCTTTCCTAGACCCGTCGCTCTTACCTGGGAACATATCTGTTGGAGGTACTACTCTAGTTAGATAACTGTCCTGTGTTACGGGTGTGACAAGTTGGTATCAGAGCCTCAGTTTAAGAGTTTTAGATACTACAGGAATAGTGTCTAGACTTAAACTAGGACTCTAAGATTAGTCTGGAATGCCCAGGATAAGTTTGATATATACATTCAGTCCGACCTATAACGGAAAATACCTAGAAATCTGATAATTAAAGGCATTTTTGGCCAAGTGTTGTTAATTTCTGAATTTCTGGATTATGACCGGTTATAAGAATTCTGATGTTATATATCTGTATGTAGGTACCAGATGGCAGGACGTGGTAGAGGAAGAGGTAGGGGTAGGATGCCCAATACTAGGTCTCGTACTCGCGATACGACAAACATAAATACTGATCCAAACGAGAACGTGAATATGAATACTGAACCCGAACAACCTGTGGAAGAAGTCATTATGAGTGAAGCTCAGTTGTAGGGAGCGATAGCATCTGAGGACACCCGTATGCTTCAAACAACTTTACCTGGAATGCTTGATGATGCCCTTAGAAGAAGGGATAATCATAACAGTTTAGGAAACCGAAATGAAGGAACTAGTGGTGCTGTTCCTCGAACATAAGATATCCTTCATACCACTCCACTAGGAAATAATATAGGCACAACTCGTACCCATGAAACAGTCGGCGTGACTAACCAGAGCACATGAGTGCACGGCCATGGATGTAACTATAAGAATTTCAGTGACTGTCATCCTAAGCCATTTAATGGAAAGAAGGATGCCATCGCAGCCTTGCAATGGATCACATCTATGGAAGCTGTCTTAAAGATGAGTGAATGTAGAGCAGACCAAGTTGTGAAATTTGCTGCACATTCTTTCGAAGAGGAGGCTCTTGATTGGTGGGAATCGGTCGAACAGACAAAGGGAGAAGCAGTAACTGACAGGATGACTTGGGAGGATCTCAAGTCTTTGATTATTAAGAGATACTGTCCACAGAATGCCGTGGACAAGATTGAAGCTGAATTTCTGAGGTTCATAGCTGGAAACATTACTCATCAGGAGTATACAACCAAGTTTAATGAAATGGCCAAGTTAGTGCCACATTTGGTTACTCCTGAGTCAAGAAGAGTCAAATGCTACATTCAAGGTTTACCTCCTGAAGTTCGTACCTTAGTAAAATCCATCGCACCGGAGACAATAGATTTGGCTGTTAAGAAGAGTGCAGTGATGTTTAATGAGGTGGCAGCACAAGAGCCACTGAAAGTAGATCACAAAAGGAAACCTGAGGAGGTTGTCTACAAATTCAAACCAGGGAACACTAAGTTCCCAAGGAGAGGAGGATTCAATTCCAACCCTGATAGAGTCAATCAGGGAATGAGATGCCAGACTTGTCAGAAGTTTGGCCATTTTGCAACCCAATGCCCGAATGTTAAATGCTTTAACTGCGGAGAGGTAGGGCATTATAAGACTTCTTGTCCCAAACCACTTAAACCCAGAATGAGTGGTCAAAATAAAGGAACAGGACGAGTATTCGTATTAGGAAGTGGAGATGAACAAAAAGGCAAAGCTAAAGAAGTGGCAGGTACTTTCTTAGTTAATAATATTTACGCCAAGATCCTATTTGATACAGGGGCGAATAGAAGTTTTGTTTCATATGCAATCATCCCATATTTAGGCGTAAGACTGATCCCAATTATTAATGCCTATGTCATTGAAACGGCAAGTGGCGAACAGATTAGGACAACCGAATCATACCCTGATTGTGTCATCGATTTTGGTGTCAATAAGGTATTAGTTACACTAATGCCTATGAATTTGAATGAATATGAGGTTATCCTAGGAATGGATTGGTTAAACCAATACCAAGCCCAGATTGATTATGACCAGAGAATGGTCAAGATTAAGAAACCAGATAAAACTAGTTTGATGATTCAAGGAGATAGTGAGTCCAGTAAGATTGAAATTATTTCAATAGCAAAGGCTAAGAAAGAATTGATTAAGGGAGACGGTATATTCTTACTCCATGCTTTAAACGCTAAAACTAAAGGACAGATTGCGGATATTCCCGTAGTCTGTGATCACCCGGATGTCTTTCCGGAAGAATTACCCGGTCTTCCACCTGATCGTCAGATCGAATTCCGAATCGAACTCATTCCTGGAGCTAAGCCTGTTGCAAAATCCCCTTATCGTCTAGCTCCTTCCGGAATGAAGGAACTTATGAAACAAATTCAAGAACTCTTAGACAAATGGTTCATTCGCCTGAGTACTTCCCCTTGGGGAGCACCAGTGCTATTCATAAAGAAGAAAGATGGAAGCATGAGAATGTGCATTGATTATCGGGAATTGAACAAACTGACTATAAAGAAAAGATATCCATTGCCTAGAATAGATGATCTATTCGATCAGCTACAAGGAGCCAAATACTTTTCAAAGATCGATCTTAGATCAGGATATCATCAGTTAAAGGTACAAGAAGAGCACATACCTAAGACTGCTTTTAGAACTCGATATGGTCACTATGAATTCCTGGTCATGTCATTTGGTCTAACAAATGCCCCTGCAGCATTTATGGACCTAATGAACAGGGTTTGTAAACCATTCCTTGACAAGTTTGTCATTGTTTTTATCGATGATATTCTCATCTACTCCCGAAGCAAAGAAGATCATACTGAGCATCTTAGGGTCATTTTAGAAACCCTGAGAAAAGAAAGATTGTACGCTAAGTTTTCCAAATGTGAATTTTGGAAACAAGAAGTACAATTTCTTGGGCACGTGGTGAACGAACATGGAATACAAGTAGACCCAAGTAAGATTGAAGCTGTCATGAAATGGGAAGCCCTAAAGACTCCAACAGAAATTAGAAGCTTTCTTGGACTAGCTGGCTATTATAGAAGATTCATTAAAGACTTCTCCAAGATAGCTACATGTAGCATCCCAAAAATGAAATGAGAAATAAAATATCAAGTTCAAGCGGGACGAATGGATTGAGCGGACCGCGGGCCGAGGATGGGCCGAGTTGGTCACGAGGTGGGCTCGGGGAGGGGAGGCCTCTCCTATAAATACCCAACCCTCACTTCTTGTCTCTCTTTTACAACTTCTAGAGAGAGAAACCCGTAGAGAGAGAAAGTGCCAGAATCGCTCAAGATTTTACCAGCTCGTGTCTCCTGTGCTCGTGAAGAGAACCTCCGAATCAGAATCTCGATTCAGGTAACAAATCGAGCTAGATTTGAGATTTTTGCTTATGTTGGGTTTTTGGGTTTTTGGGTAAAAAGGTAACGTTTTACGGATGAAACTTGAAAATAAGCTTAGGTCTAGCATCTAGAAGGTAAACCGAACGTTTTGACCAAAGAAAGTTGGGATTTTGTTATGATTAGATTAGCATGCAAGAACTTCGGATTGTTTGGGGAAGATGACTGCCCGAACAGCAAGTTCGCCTGGATGGAGCGAACTTATCAATTTCGCCTGACAAGTTCGCCTGGCAAGGTTGAGGCGAACTTATCAAGTTCGCCTGGCAAGTTCGCTTATGGCATCTAGGGGCGAACTTGATTATGTTCGCTTGATTATGTTCGCCTGTTAAGTTCGCTTGGTCAAGTTAAGCGAACTTAGGACAAGTTCGCCTATAAGTTCACCTAGGCTATGGGCAGCGAACTTAGCCTTAAGTTCGCCTAGATCAGACTACATAACGGTGTGAAATTGAGATTAGGACTGATGTAGTGTAATTAACCAATTCAGATCGTGTGTGACGCTCGTGGGCCATTGTTAGGACAGAGCTGAGTCTAGCTTATCAGGTGAGTTCTAAAAGCCCTCTTTTAAATGTTTTAAATAATATTTTTGGGTTGGTGTGCATATGTGACGATGTGACTGTTTTATAAAACGATGTTTATGAATGATATATGTGACGTTTTATGAAATGATGTTTATGAACGATGTTTTGGAAGGAAATGTTATGAAAGAAGTGTTTATGAAATATGTTGCCAAAAGAAGTTTACGAAGTGTTTATAAATGAATGATTTTTAATAAAACGTACGAATGCTTTAATTGAATTTTTAAGTAAAAGAAGTGAATGCTTACGAAAGTCACAAACGAACGAATCTGCCATTATTCCTTAGGGAATGAAGGTTATGGGTATGGGATGGATGATATGGGCCTTTACCTTTTAGGGGCCTTTGTGGCTGGTCAACTGTTGTACAACTGGGGTGATGACGGTCACCAAGGGGATTATCGTGATCCTTGAAGTTGGTGCGATTTACCTTACGGGGTAGTCGTGCTTGAAGTTGGTACGTGTCATCCTTGTGATGCCGTGCTTGAAGTTCGGTGTTGAATAGCCTAAGTGTCGGGCCCTAGGAGTTCTCCGCCCGAAGGGCAGTATGGCGGTGATGGGCCTAGTGGTGTTGATCCTTAGGTTATTCCGCCAGTATGTGACGTTTGGATTTGACGGTTATGAGAAGGTGCAGATTCGATATGTTCGTTGACTTATGGTTATGTTTTACATATGTTATATTATTGCATGTTACCGTACGCTTTTATTAATAAGGTTAAATGATGTGTTTTTGGCAAATATTTGAAGTTAATGTTTTATGTAAAAGCTAGAACTCACCAGCGTAGCTGAATTTTTAGTATGCACATTCAGGTTAAGGCACGTCATGAGGATGGAAGGTGATGCTTGGCTAGAGATGAAGAGTTACCCGGCTATTTATGAAGACTGGCATCCCGTTATGTTTTGATTACACTTATGTCTTGTTTAGTCTATGTTTACGCTTCCGTATGTTGAACAATGTAATGTTATGTTATAATGAAGTATTTTTCCGTTGCGTTATTTTGATATTCTAGTTTAAGAACCATTGTGAATGAGTAAATCCAATAAGTGAGGCCTCCCGAGTTTGGGGCCTTACAAGTTGGTATCAAAGCGATAGTTTGAGAGATTTGGACACTCCCAGTGTCTAAACTTAAACTGTGAATGGGACCGAAAGCGGATGCCAGTACGGGTAACTCGAGCCACATCATCAGGTATGAAGGAAGATTGTATATTTACTTATGGTATGCCTTAGAAGTGTTAGGTAAGGACGTGTGTTCTAATGGAATCACAAAGGTGGTCAAATGGAAATCGAGAGGTAGAGTAATGGTTAATTGCAGATGGCCTGTGTATATTAACATCTTACAATACTTGTTGAATTCTATTTGTTAACTAGCGTGATAACGTTGGATTTCTTGTCTTATAGAATGAAATGGCTGGTAGAAGAGGAGGAAGGCGTGGTGAGGGTCGTACCGGAGGCAGAAATGGTGGGCGTGGCAGGACCCCTGCGCGCCATGAATATAGTGAAGAAGAAAGTGTCCACACCGAACCGGCGGTTAGTGTGCACGGAACTGAGCGGACACAGGTTGAAGAGCAACCTTTCACCTTTGAACCAGAAGTGAGAGCAGCTATAGCCCGTGAATTCACAGACCTGATGAAGACTTCACTGCCTGGTCTGTTGGAAGAAGCATTGAAGAAAGTTAACGGGGAAGGTGGGTCTAACACGGCAACTGGTGCCCAGAATGACGAGACTGATAACGCACCGCCTGCTCGCGGATGCGACTATAAGTCTTTCAAAGCATGTGACCCGCCGATCCTGATTGGAAGGAAAGACGCGGTGGCCACTTTTGACTGGGTAATTCATATGGAAGCCGCCAATCGTCTGAGCGAATGTCGAGCGAATCAGGTTGTGAAGTTTGCTGCTAACTCCTTGAGTGAGGAAGTGTCTCATTGGTGGGAAGGAGTGCGTCAAGCCAAGGGTGATGAGGTTGTTGACGCAATGATGTGGAATGATCTGAAGACTCTAGTAATCAAGAATTTCTGCCCAAGGAATGAGATCGAGAAGGTGGAAAGAGAGTTTCTGGGGTTGAAGGCCGGGAGCATGACGCACCGGCAATACACTACCCGATTCAACGAACTGGCACGTCTGGTGCCACATCTTGTCACGACTGAGGAGAGAAAAATAGTCTGCTATATTCAGGGATTGCCGGACCAGGTCCGCACCTATGTTAAGGCAAACGCCCCTACTACCTATGACTCGGCGGTAGAGCTAAATGGCGTGGTATTTGATGATCTGGCACTAAATGTCGTTTCCACTGACGAGCCCAAGAGGAAGCTGAGTTTTCCCGCCAAGCGATCGGGTGGGAAGCTGACCAGGGCCCGAGACAAACAGGCCAGGGTAGGAGGGGTAGCTATCTGCGAAAAGTGTGGGGGAAGACATGTCGGGGAATGTCGACTGGGATCGAACCTATGCTTTAAGTACGGCAAAACCGGACACTACTCCCGTGAATGCCCGCAAGGCTTCAAATGCTACAACTGCGGGGAGAGTGGCCATATGAGCCGGGAATGCACTAAGCCCAGGATGGGGGAAGCCGGGAAAGGAAAAGGCCCGGAAAAGAAAGGAGAGGGATCTTGAGCGAAGACTCGAGCGTATGCGCAGACGCAGGAACAGGCCAGGAGGGACCCCGATGTGGCGTCAGGTACGTTCATTCTTGACCACACTGATGTATCTGTGTTATTTGATTCGGGTGCCAGTAAGAGTTTTATATCTGTAACTTTCTGTAAATGGGAAAAATGCACAGTTAATAAGATAGAAAAAGCCTTTAGTTAGAAACCACTGAGGGTAGAACCGCGAGAGTAACTGACGTAGTTGATAATTCCACGATAAAAATAGAAGGTCATAGTTACCCCGTCAGGCTTTTCGTTATGGTTTTGGGTGGGTTTGATGTAGTGTTGGGTATGGATTGGCTAACCTCCAATGAAGCGCAAATTATATGCAAGCGGAAGATAATCCGACTCAAGGCTCCGGATGGTAGTGACGTCGAAATTCTTGGAGATCGTGATGCTCCAATGCCTAACATCATCTCGATGATTAAGGCAGCAGATTATTTGTGGCGCGGATGCGAGGCTTATCTGGTGTACATGATTGACAAGTGCAAGGAAGCAAAGGAACTAGACGATGTACCCGTGGTACGCGAGTACCCGGAGGTGTTTCCAGAGGATTTGCCTGGAATACCACCCGACAGAGAGATCGAGTTTCGAATCGACTTGGTACCGGATGCCCAGCCTGTGGCTAAGGCTCCATATCGACTAGCACCAGTGGAGATGAAAGAACTTATGACCCAGTTAGACGAATTGCTTGACAAGGGATTTATTCAACCAAGCATCTCGCCGTGGGGCGCTCTGGTGCTGTTTGTAAAGAAAAAGGATGGTTCCATGAGAATGTGTATCGACTACAGAGAGTTGAACAAACGAACTATGAAGAACAAGTATCCTCTACCAAGGATCGACGACCTGTTCGATCAATTACAGGGTGCAAGTTGGTTCTCAAAAATAGACCTTCGATCCGGGTACCATCAGCTGAAGGTGAGAGAAGAGGACATACCAAAAACCCCGTTTCGCAAGCGTTATGGACATTTCGAGTTCCGCGTGATGTCCTTTGGATTGACGAATGCCCCTGCAGCATTTATGGATTTGATGAATAGGGTCTGTCGACCGATGTTGGATCGATCGGTAATTGTGTTCATCGATGATATCCTTATCTACACCAAGAATGAGGGTGATCACGCGTGTCACTTGAAGGAGGTGTTGGAAGCTTTGAAAAAGGAGAAGTTGTATGCTAAGTTCTCCAAATGCGCGTTCTGGCTTAGGGAGGTTCAATTCCTAGGTCACGTCATTAACCCGAGCGGCATTATGGTTGACCCCGCAAAGATAATGATGGTAAAAGATTGGAATATTCCTAAGACGCCAACTGAGGTCCGCAGTTTCTTAGGATTGGCAGGCTACTACCGGAGATTCATTCAGGATTTCTCGAAAATAGCTTTGCCGTTGACCAAGTTGACACGGAAGGAGGTAAAGTATGAATGGGGTTCGACTTAAGATGAAGCGTTTAAGAAATTGAAGGAGAAGTTGACCCAAGCTCCAGTCTTGGCCCTTCCCGAGGGCAATGAAGGCTTGGTTGTATACTCTGACGCTTCGGGTCAGGGATTGGGGTGCGTGCTTATGCAACGCGGGAGAATGATCGCGTATGCATCGCGGTAGTTGAAAGTTCACGAAGTCAATTATCCGACTCACGACTTGGAACTTGCTGCCGTTGTGTTTGCATTGAAGATCTGGATGCACTACCTTTATGGGGTGAAGTTTACCATTTACTCTGACCACAAAAGTTTAAAGTACTTCTTCGAGCAAAAGGAGCTGAACATGAGGCAGAGGCGATGGTTAGAACTTTTGAAGGACTACGATTGTGAAATCTTGTATCATCCTGGAAAGGCGAATACGGTGGCTGACGCTCTAAGCCGAAAGTATGTACCGACTCTTATTAGAGTAAAAGCTTACCAATTGGTGGTGACACTGGATGTGATGAGGGAAATCGAGAAGGCTCAGTATGAGGCACTTAAGGAAGAAAATATAAAGAAAAAAAGGGTGGTTGGCCAACATGACAAATTGGAATATAACACCCTTGGTGTTAGGACACGTTTTGGCCGGATATGGATACCTGTGGGTGGCGAGCTTAGGACCAAGATCTTGGATGAAGCTCACAAGTCTCGCTACTCTATCCACCCCGGTACCAATAAAATGTACCAAGACCTGAAGAAGGACTACTGGTGGCCTGGAATGAAATATGATGTGACAAAGTATGTAAGCAGGTGATTGACTTGCTCACAAGTAAAAGCCGAACACCAGAAACCGTATGGAAAGATTCAACCACTTGAGATACTGGAATGGAAGTGGGAACACATTACCATGGACTTCATAATCAATCTACCTCGCACAGCTAAAGGTCATGATGCCATTTGGGTGATTGTGGACCGATTGACGAAGAGTGCTCACTTCCTACCTATCCGCGAGACGTTCTCGTCGGAAAGGTTAGCGGAGGTATTTATTAATTAAATAGTAGCACGGCATGGGATGCCTTTGACGATTGTATCTGACCGGGACACATGATTCACCTCGAGGTTCTGGAAAAGATTTCACGAGGCGATGGGTACGAGACTTAATATCAGCACGGCATACCACCCGCTAAGGGATGGTCAGTCTGAAAGGACCATTCAGACGCTTGAGGATATGCTCCGTGCTTGCATTATCGACTTTGGTGGCAGTTGGGACAGTCATCTGCCGTTAGCCGAATTCTCCTACAACAACAGTCATCACGCGACGATAGGCATGCCGCCTTATGAAATGTTGTATGGGAGAAAATGTAGGACCCCGGTTTACTGGGGTGAGATTGGACAGAAGGAATTGGGAAGTCTGGAAGTCGTACGAGAAACATCGAAAAGGTTTGATCAAATCAAGGCAAGAATGAAGGCCGCTCAAGATCGTCAGAAATCCTACGCGGATAAGCGACGAAGGCCTATTGAGTTTAACGTTGGGGATCGCGTAATGTTGAAGGTATCGCCCTGGAAGGGGATCATTCGGTTCAAGAAGAGAGCAAAGTTAAGTCCGAGGTTTGTCGGACCTTTTAGGATAGCGGCACGGGTTGGTGAAGTCGCTTATCGGTTGGAGTTGCCCGATGAGTTAAGTGGGATCCATCCTACCTTCCATGTGTCACACTTACGAAAGTTTTTGGCGGATGAATCGGCTCACGTACCCCTTACTGACATCGAGGTCGACAACTGTCTTAACTACATTGAAGAACCCGTGGCTATCTTAGATCAGAAAGGAGAAACGTTTACGTAACAAAGTGATCCAATTGGTTAAAGTCCAATCGAAGCACCGAAAGGGATCGGAGGCTACATGGGAAGCGGAGACGGAGATGAGGGAGTCATACCCTTATCTATTTGACCTATGATAGGTTTCGGGGACGAAACCTATTGTAAGGGGGGTAGACTTGTAACATCCCAAAAATGAAATGAGAAATAAAATATCAAGTTCAAGCGGGACGAATGGATTGAGCGGACCGCGGGCCGAGGATGGGCCGAGTTGGTCGTGAGGTGGGCTCAGGGAGGGGAGGCCTCTCCTATAAATACCCAACCCTCACTTCTTGTCTCTCTTTTACAACTTCTAGAGAGAGAAACCCGTAGAGAGAGAAAGTACCGGAATCGCTCAAGATTTTACCAGCTCGTGTCTCCTGTGCTCGTGAAGAGAACCTCCGAATCAGAATCTCGATTCAGGTAACAACTCGAGCTAGATTTGAGATTTTTGCTTATGTTGGGTTTTTAGGTTTTTGGGTAAAAAGGTAACATTTTTACGGGTCAAACTTGAAAATAAGCTTAGGTCTAGCATCTAGAAGGTAAACCGAACGTTTTGACCAAAGAAAGTTGGGATTTTGGCATGATTAGATTAGCATGCAAGAACTTCGGATTGTTTGGGGAAAATGACTGCCCGAACAGGCGAACTTAGCAAGTTCGCCTGGATGGGGCAAACTTATCAAGTTCGCCTGGCAAGTTCGCCTAGCAAGGTTGAGGCGAACTTCCTGGAAAGTTCGCTTATGGTATCTAGGGGCGAGCTTGATTATGTTCGCTTGATTATGTTCGCCTGTTAAGTTCGCTTGGTCAAGTTAAGCGAACTTAGGACAAGTTCGCCTATAAGTTCGCCTAGGCTATGGGCAGCGAACTTAGCCTTAAGTTCGCCTAGATCAGACTGCATAAGGGTGTGAAATTGAGATTAGGACTGATGTAGTGTAATTAACCAATTCAGATCGTGTGTGATGCTCGTGGGCCATTGTTAGGACAGAGCTGAGTCTAGCTTATCAGGTGAGTTCTAGAAGCCCTCTTTTAAATGTTTTAAATAATATTTTTGGGCTGGTGTGCATATGTGACGATGTGACTGTTTTATAAAACGATGTTTATGAATGATATATGTGACGTTTTATGAAATGATGTTTATGAACGATGTTTTGGAAGGAAAGGTTATGAAAGAATTGTTTATGAAATATGTTGCCAAAAGAAGTTTACGAAGTTTATAAATGAATGATTTTTAATAAAACGTGCGAATGCTTTAATTGAATTTTTAAGTAAAAGAAGTGAATGCTTACGAAAGTTACAAACGAACGAATCTGCCATTATTCCTTAGGGAATGAAGGTTATGGGTATGGGTATGGGATGGATGATATGGGCCTTTACCATTTAGGGGCCTTTGTGGCTGCCCAACTGTTGTACAACTGGGGTGATGACGGTCACCAAGGGGATTATCGTGATCCTTGAAGTTGGTGCGATTTACCTTACGGGGTAGTCGTGCTTGAAGTTGGTACGTGTCATCCTTGTGATGTCGTGCTTAAAGTTCGGTGTTAAATAGCCTAAGTGTCGGGCCCTAGGAGTTCTCCGCCCGAAGGGCAGTACGGCGGTGATGGGCCTAGTGGTGGTGATCCTTAGGTTATTCCACCAGTATGTGACGTTTGGATTTGACGGTTACGAGATGGAAAAAATTTGATATGTTCGTTGACTTATGGTTATGTTTTACGTATGTTATATTATTGCATGTTACCTTATATTGTTGCATGTTACCGTACGCTTTTATTAATAAGGTTAAATGACGTGTTTTTGGCAAATATTTGAAGTTAATGTTTTATGTAAAAGCTAGAACTCACCAGCGTAGCTGACTTTTTAGTATGCACATTCAGGTTAAGGCAGGTCATGAGGATGGACGCTGATGCTTGGCTACAGATGAAGAGTTACCCGGCTGTTTATGAAGACTGGCATCCCGTTATGTTTTGATTACGCTTATGTCTTGTTTAGTCTATGTTTACGCTTCCGTATGTTGAACAATGTAATGTTATGTTATAATGAAGTATTTTTCCGCTGCGTTATTTTGATATTCTAGTTTAAGAACCGTTGTGAATGAGTAAATCCAATAAGTGAGGCCTCTCGGGTTTGGGGCCTTACACTACACCTTTAACTGCTTTAACTCAAAAAGCAGCAAAGTTTGAATGGGGCATCAAACAGGAAGAAGCCTTCAACATTCTCAAAGATAAGCTTAGTCATGCACCAATCTTAGCACTACCTGAAGGAAATGAAGACTTTGTCATCTATTGTGACGCCTCCCGAACTGGTCTAGGTTGTGTGCTGATGCAGCGAAACAAGGTAATTGCCTACGCATCACGTCAACTTAAAGTTCATGAGAAGAACTATACTACGCATGACTTTGAACTTGGTGCCATAGTGTTTGCTCTAAAGATTTGGAGACACTATCTGTATGGTACTAAATGCGTAATATATTCAGACCATAAAAGCCTCCAACATATTTTTAATCAGAAGTATTTAAACATAAGACAAAGGAGGTGGATGGAACTTATCAACGATTATGACTGTGAAATCAAATACCATCCCGGGAAGGCAAACGTAGTAGCAGATGCTTTAAGTCGAAAAGAACGAAGCCAACCGATTAAAGTAAAAGCACTACGATTAGATCTAAAGTTAGACTTGATGGAGCAGATTAAAGAAATCCAACCAAAAGCATTAGAAGAAGAAAACATTAAGAAAGAGCGTATGGTTGGAAAACAGAAGTTACTATCCAAAGGAAATGATGGAATCATGAGATTTGAGCAAAGAATCTGGATTCCTAAACTTGGAGATATTCAAGAAAAGATCTTAGATGAAGCACACAAATCAAGATATTCCATGCATCCTGGTGCAAACAAGATGTACAAAGATCTGAAGACTCGTTACTGGTGGCCAAACATGAAAAGATCTATAGCCCAGTTCATAGACAAATGCTTGACTTGCCTTCAAGTTAAGATTGAGCATCAGAAACTAGCAGGGCAGTTACAACAGATAGAATTACCTGTCTGGAAATGGGATCGAATTACAATGGACTTCATAACCAAACTACCTAGAACACAAAAAATACATAATGCCATATGGGTCGTGGTCGATAGACTGACCAAGTCAGCCCATTTCATACCTATCAATGAAACATACACTATGGATAAGTTAGCTAGAATCTATATCAATGAAATTGTGAGCCACCATGGTATACCACTATCTATTATTTCTGACAGAGATAGTCGGTTCACATCTAGATTTTGGATGAGTTTTCAGAAAGAATTGGGAACTCGACTTACCATGAGCACTGCATATCATCCTCAGAATGACGGACAAAGTGAACGTACAATTCAAACTCTGGAAGATATGCTAAGAGCCTGTGCTATAGATTTCGGAGGTAATTGGGATAATCACCTTCCGTTAATCGAATTCTCTTATAACAACAACTATCACTCTAGCATCAAAGCTGCACCATTCGAAGCATTATATGGAAGAAAGTGCAGAACTCCTATCTGTTGGACTGAGGTAGGAGATAGTTAGTTATCTGGACCTGAAGTTATACAGGAAACAACAAATAAGATAGTCCAGATTAGACAACGATTAAAGGCTGCTCAAGATCGTCAGAAAAGCTATGCTGACAAATGACGTCGACCGATAGAATTCCAAGTCGGGGATTCTGTGTTGTTAAAGGTTTCACCTTGGAAAGGTGTAGTAAGGTTCAGGAAACGAGGAAAGTTAGGACCAAGGTACATCGGACCTTACAAGATCATTGAAAGAATCGGAGCAGTAGCCTACAAGTTAGATCTACCCGAAGCTTTACAAGGGATTCATAATACATTTCACGTATCCTGTTTACACAAGTGTTTAGCTGATCCTGCTCAGGTTATTACACTAGATGATGTGCACATAGACGACAAACTTCACTTTACTGAACAACCGATCAAGATTTTAGGTACGCATGAACGAAAGTTGAGAAAGAAAGTAATACCAATGGTGTTAGTTCAATGGCAAGGTCGGATCGGAGCTGACAAAACGTGGGAGTTAGAGGAACAGATGAGAAACAAGTACCCTCATCTATTCACCTCTTAATTTCGAGGACGAAATTTCTTAAAGGAGGGGAGATTTGTAACACCCCGACATTTCTTAGAAAAAGGAAGGACTAAAATTGCCAAATTTCAAAGTTGAGGGTTGAATATGTAAAAAATCAAAGTTTAGGGACTTAAAATGAAAATTCTGAAAATCGAAGGGGTAGCGGACCGCTACCCAAGATCTTAGCGGTCCGCTACGTATGGACTAAGGAACACCCCAAGAGCTGACACGTGTCCCTGTGACTCACCGATTGGATTCTGACGCGTGTAAGGGGTGGCAGACCGCTAGCCAGGCCATAACGGTCCGCTACGTGCGCGCAAATCCAAATAGGCCGCCTCAAGGGGTGGCGGACCGCCACCACCAAACATAGCGGTCCGCTACGGGTGCCACTTTGACCCTATAAATAGACGGTCGATTTCAACTTCTTTTCACACACAAACACACTCTCCTAAACACACACACACTCTGATTCTCCAATCCCGAGCCCCGGTTCGCGTACGAGAGTCCGGTTTCTAACCATTCGGCTTTAAAACACCATAGATAGTGCTGAGGTAAGGTTTCAACCTCCTATTTAAGCTTTGGTTATGAACCATTAATCTATTATTATATGATTAAGAAATGTTATGATTATCTAGGAACTCTGCCCGAGGTGTTGGTCACATTACTGATTATTAAGCAGAAATACTGTCAAGGTGAGTTCTTAAACTGTGATGCATGAACCCTTTCATGACCTTGTCTGGCATGATTGATTTATGAAACATTTTGAGTATCTTGAAACGATTGTACCGATTGTTTATATATAACGTATTCTAAGCGCTTATTATATTTCACTTGCCCGTGGAATGGCATGTTAGACAGGACCCGTGGAACGGTCCTTGGTTATATATATATATATATATATATATATATATATATATATATATATATATATATATATATATATATATATATATACTGATGATTGTTCATAGTTATCTATGAATTTGGGGGTGGAACCCCATGGATGTGTTTAAGATACTTTGGCGGGTCATTTTAATAAACTATTTTAGTTTATGAATTCACCAGCGTTGTGCTGACCCATGTTTTATCAAATGTTTTTAACCGTATCACAGGTAGCCATTAGGCAGGGCATTCCAGGACTAGAATGACTGATGGAACGATCCAGATGATGGGCATGCCAAGAACTATAAGCCCCGAATGATATGTTCCTTATTAGGGACAAGTGATGTAACTTTTATTAATTATGTTGTAAACAATATTTTGATATTAATAGAAGTTATAATTTAGTCTTCCGCTGTGTTTTTTTGATATCAACGTCACAGTAACTAGAAAGCGACCTTCTGACTAGTATGTAGTTATCTGACAAACGGAATGTTCTGTCTAGGAAAGAGCGGTGTATAAATCTCTCTTAGACCCGTCGCTCTTACCTTGGAACATATCTGTTGGAGGTACTACTCTAGTTAGATAACTGTCCTGTGTTACGGGTGTGACAGAGAGGCGGGAAAAAAATGATGAGAATGAATATGGAGGTGACACGTGACATGTAAAAACCTTTATTTATTGGATTATTGGATTTTAATAATCCCACCTTTTACTAATTGGCCATTAATAATCCCAACTGAGAATATTCTTACCACCGGTCCCTACTTTCAAACTATTTTTTTACATTAGACCCCTTGTTAAAAAAACTTAACGCCGTTAGAGTTTATATGACGTGGACATCTGCAAACCGCCGGAAAGTCGAGCCAAGCTAGCAGTGGTCTCGTGGTGGCTTTTGAAATTGGCTCTGGTGGTATTTAACTGGTCTCGTTTGTCCGGAAAGTCCAAACAGAGACAACGATGGTGTTTAACGAGACCAGTTAAACACCACCAGAGCCAATTTCAAAAGCCAACACGAGACCACTGCTAGCTTGGCTCGACTTTCCGGCGGTTTGCAGATGTCCACGTCATATAAACTCTAACGACGTTATGTTTTTTAACGGGGTCCAATGTAAAAAAATAGTTTGAAAGTAGGGACCGGTGGTAAGAATATTCTCAGTTGAGATTATTATAGGTTAATTGATAAAATGTGGGATTATTAAAATCCAATAATCCTTATTTATTATATGGTATAGATATAGATTTATATTTAACTTTGTTTAATCATTACATCACCCATATATAATAAAACTATTATTATGTATATTATAGAATTCTAAAGTACTCCATTTATCAATACAATCTACACTTAATTCTACATTATTTTTCATCACGGGACTTCGACACTCGACAGAGGTACTATTTTATACTTCAATGCCTTTTTTGTAGAAATAAGTGTTGCCAGCGGTAACTATCATTTCTCCTTCAAATATAATATTGAATCGAGAGTAACCCACCACAGCTACACCGTCGTCGCCATCAATACGACATGTCACGGCTTGGGTTTGCAGCTTCCTAGCGCAGTGATTTTTGTCAAAATAATCCGACCATTCTTTTTGGACCGTTGGAGCCTAACTGCTCTTTTGCCATTTATTAAACCAAAAAAAATACTATAAATACAAACATTTAACAACCAAAATCCAAAATCTACTCCAAATCTAAAATCCAAAATCTACTCTAAATGGATCGAAGTCAAACCCAAAACCCACAAAAAAGTTTAGGCCAAAAGTTCACTCTGGTCCTATTGAACCGACTCCTCCAACCCATTTGTTTCAAAATCCGACCCCACACCACCAAACCCATTCGTTTCAAATGACACCATTATTATCAACCGTCCTAGCACGCAAACGGAAAATAGCAGCAAAATATGGATGACAATTTTTGGATTTTAGTTATTTTTTATTTTTTATTTTTATTTAATTAACGAATTAAATGAACTAGTTAATGTTTGTGGCTTCATGACTTAGTTGCCCCCACCTCCGAAACTTCTTGTGGCTTCAAATGACATATCACAGTCTCATTTATAGGTGCGTGGCTTCTTGTGGCTTAATCGCTATCGCTTAGGGTGAGAGGGGCGCACAACTCGGCTTGGGCCGAGTAAGAAAGAGAGTGGTCGGGTAAAAGGGGTACACCACCCCCATTAAATCGAGTAGGAGCTCCGGGTTGATTGGCCGAGTGTTTTTACTCAGGTGTGGAGTGGGTTGGTGGATGTAGCCGGCGGCTATAATGCCGTTACACATAAAAATAAATAAAAATGATTTTTTTTTAAACTCTATATATATATCTCACTCTTTCCCTTTATTAAACCACTGTTTTCCACAAATATATATCTCAACTTAAACCTAACTTTGTTTAACAAAATGTCTTCATCCGATTCTAGGATTCTTGGTTTGCCTTTGAAATTATCCGATTCTAGTGGTTTTGATGATTTTCTTTCCTACTCTTCTGAATCAAGTGGTATTGAGTTTTTGTCCAAAGTTCTCGCTGCGGCTAGCGAGCTTGAGGATATTTTTTTGTTTAAATGTTAAATTTTTTTTTAAAGTTGGTGAGTAAATGAAAAGTTTTG
Source organism: Smallanthus sonchifolius (assembly GCA_023525975.1). NCBI lineage: Eukaryota > Viridiplantae > Streptophyta > Magnoliopsida > Asterales > Asteraceae > Smallanthus > Smallanthus sonchifolius. Next base: position 61,877,656 of record CM042035.1, on the reverse strand, counting down.
AGATGACAGAATTCTATTGACAGTTTGATGGGTAAATTTTTTTGATGAGTTGGGTGCCTGCTTCACCCTTATCTAAATTCCCATACTTCTCGAACCATATTACGTGATTAACAACTTTCTTCATTTCTGGTCCGTTCAGAAATTTCCAAACAGTTAATGCTCCGTTGACTTACTCGTTATGAAAAGTCAACGTTTCCTAATGCTCAGTCTTGGTCGTCGCTCTCATTTGGACACTGGAGGTTTAATATGCCCTCTCTTCCTAACTGATTCATACGAATTTCTTGTGGATTGATAACATCGAATCTAGCTCGCCATTCCAAACAGGTATCAACGCTTACGATTACATTTGATTCAGGCATTTTTCTTTTCAAAACGAATACTAATCTTCGGTTTCAGATTTCAAATGATATGAAATTATGTCTCCAAAATACTTAAATGATAACAATTATATTGTTTATGAACTGTATTGCTGTTAATTTCATGGTATGCATTTGCTTTTGAAGAATTTGATATGGATTATGAGTTGTTATTTGATTGGCAAGGGGATTCACAGTTTAGATAAACTCACAACTTTAAGAAACCTGAAATGAGATCTGACTAGAAACCGGTTCGTCATATTCAGCTATGGTTTGGTTTTAGATATTAACAGCACCGGAACAATTATGTACACCACAGGTAGTTTACGGCATGTTTAGCGGGGGCGTGGTCCACCTGGTCCTTTCATGAGCGTGGAACACCGTACATACCTCGGGGCGTGAAAGTGGGGGTGGGGCTTTGGGCGTTAAGGCATTCACGGAGGAAGCGTGCAAAACGCATCCAATCAAATGCAGCCTACTAATAATTTCTTTTCTTTATTTTTAATTAAATATTTAGTTTAATATTTAATTTGATTTTTCTCAATTAACTCATGCTCGGTAATCATTAAAAAAAAACAAAATAAACTGGATTGTTTATTTTATTTTTCTGAACATCTAGGTATAAATTTTAACGGAAACCGAGTTGTTTTAAAAAAAAACTATTTTTCGTCACGTAAGTGGTTTTTTAACGTGTTTGGATCGACATTTTCTACTGATAAATAACTGTTTTAAAAATAAACATCAACTGTTTATAAAAATTAACAAAATGAATGTAGTTTTTTTTAAATGTATTTTATTTTATTTTATTTTATAATGTAGTTTTTTTATTTATTAAAAAAGAAACTTTTATATTTAGATAATTATTAAGAAATAGATGTGAGGCGTGAAACAACTACGCACCTTAGTAATTTTGTCCAGTGATTGCCGTGTGCTGATGTGGTAGCAACGTGACATGATGTGAATCACTTGTACGTGAAACCACTAAGGATGGTATTAGAGAAAATATAATAGTTTCTTGTAGGTTTTTTAAAGTGTTTTGATTTCTACGGAGTTCAATAACTAGCTCTTAAAAATCTAACAAGAAATGTTTGAAATCCCTAAGATGGCACGTGAAATCGCTTGCCATGTGTAAATCAGGGTCGGCCCTAAGCGGTGCGGGGGTGGTGACTACCATGACCCATTTTCAGTGAGCCAACATGTATAAATTTAATTTAAAATTTTACGAATATAAACCTATTTTACAAATATAGGGGGGTTCAAATAAGAAGTGATATTTCGCTAAGAAGCATAAGAAATGATAAAACCTTAAAAACGATATCAAACGAACTCCGATTAAGCTCACTCCAGCGGCGTTGGAACCGTCTCGTCGAACTCTACCATATTTGCTTTTATGGTTTAGATTTTAACGTTGAATTTTATGGTTTTAGCCTTAGAGTTTAGCTTTTAGGGTTTAGATTTTAGAGTTTAGGTCTTTATTGGGAGTGGGGGCGGGGGGTTTAGGTTTTTAGGGGGGGGGTAGGTTTTTGGGAGGTGGGGATGGGGGTTTTAGGATTTTCGGGGTGGGGTTGAAGGGGGGGTGCGGGTGGAAGGGGTTAAGGTTTTTTGGGGCGGGTTAGGGTTCGATGAGACAGTTCCAACGCCGCTGGAATGAGCTCAATCGGAGTTCGTTTGAACCACTTCTTAGCATTTATTAGCAAAATATCACTTTTTAATGGAAACTTCCCTACAAATATAAACCTATTTTACGGGTACGTTTTTATTTGTTGCACATAACTCCGAAATCTACGGACCTGCATGTGTCAAAAAATTTTAAGAGTTCACAAAAAAAAAACATCCTAGAAAACAAAATACTCTCTAGATCACCTAGAAATCCAAAAAATTCCTAATTTGCAGTTTTAAACTACAAACATAACATTAATATCACGTTTTACATCAAAATCTCTTCAAATTATTACATTATACTATACAACTTAATCTCATTTCATATCTACTCATGTTTCATATTATAGATGGCTGAAGTAGTTGCGGTAGCAATGCTGCCAGAAGCCGGTATGAGAGCGTTTGATTATGTTCAAGGAATCGTTGAGCTTTCAAAACGTCTGAAAGCGAACCATTCGCGTTTGGAGGCAAAAATGAAGACAGTGTGTGCACAAAGGGACGATATGGAAGATAAAATGAACAAATACAAGTCAACAGATGATCGCACCATAGATGACTGGTTTAGTAAAGTGAAGGATGCTGAAAGCCTTGCACAAGAACTAGAAACAAAGTTCAGAAAGAAACAAAAAAGGTTAACAGTGATTTATGTGCGATCACGATCAATGCTAAGCAAAGAAATCGCAAGCGTGTGCTTAGATATAGACAATGTTATAACGGAGGGCTATATATTGAGGAATGGACAAATCTTTCAAGGCGCTTTTAGCGAAATACAGGAAGATCTAAAAGCAATTAGAGCCCCAGGAAATATGCATATGGTGTATATATGCATTGTGGTGTTACTTTCGTCAAGCTTGTTTGTATTACTCATCAGTTTAGGCAGCCACATGATGATTTGTCCGTCGAGTTGTTATGATGATGGTGTCTACTCACGGATAGCTAGATTCATTTCATCACCCATTTCAGGCAGACGCATGAGTGTTTGTCCTGCGAGTTGTTATGGCGAGCATATCTTGGCAAGGGTAACTAGATTCATTTCATCAATCATTCGACACAGCCACGCAACAGTTTGTGCATCGAGCCGTGAAGAAGTGGGTCATGTAGTCCCAAGGGTAACTACATTCATTTCATCACTCTTTTCAGGCAGCCAGGAGACAGTTTGTCCAACTAGTGCTCAATATGAGTGTGTTTCCTCATGGGTGCCTAAATACATTCAAAAGGTGATTGCTAACATATGGAGATAGGGTCCTCATTTTGTACCTGCTCTTACGCCGTGTGTGCTCTATTCATTACACGTATACATATATGTGATTGGAACATTGTTTTATATTTACAATTTACAAATGTCTTGGCATGCATATCTAGTAGTTTCAATGTTTAGGGGTGTGAATGTATCGAGTTAACATTGAGTCAAGTATAAATCATGTGAAGCTGCTATACAATAGATATGGCTCAAGGTCAACTTGTTTGATAATTGACTTAAGAATGATGTATGTGCCACTGCATAACACACAGGGTGTCTCGGTTTTTAAACAATTAATATGGTGGTAATGTGTATTTTTTTTTGTCACCAAGGGGATCTTCGTAATAAGGTGTTTCGATGACATGTCGTCAGGAATGGTCTCGTCGGCGTAGCTCCGACGCTATAACCTCTAAAATTCGTCGGAAAAACGACATCGTCATAGGTGGGGCAGTCATGACGACATGTCGCCATTAAAAGACTAAACCCTAATTCTTTTTCTCAATATAAATAAAATAGAATTTAAAATTAAAAAAGGCCCTTTACGACGACATGTCGTCGATGAAAATAATAAATAACTAATAAATTTTAAATAAAATGCATTTTCGAGGACATTTCGTCGTAACAGGTAAAAATAATAATTAAATAATTAATTAAACTAAAAGTAATTTCCGACGACATGTCGTCGGCAAATGGTTTTTTTAAATATCCTTAAGTTTTCTATATATAAACTGGAAACTTGAAACTAGAAACTGGAAATTTGATATAGCAAAACATAAAACTCAAAATTTGATACCGAATCATAACAAACCGTAAAATATTATTACAAATAATTACATACCTAACTACAAACTCATATTATTACAAACCATCAAGTTAATTTTCATAACAAGCCGTTCAACTATCTTAATCTTCATCATCCTCCTCACCCGACAAGCCGCCTTGGTTGGATTTACTAGCACTCACCTCGTTCTGCGTTTGTCTCACCGTTTATTCAATTGACGAGTTTTTTCTTTTATTTCGTCGTATGAGAGTCGGAAACACACGAGACATCGGTGGGTAGATTTCTCACTTTTCTCCCAAACCCTCAGTTTTTCAACCAAGCCTCTCACCAAAGGCACGTCGTAGAACCTCTTGTTCATCAACCTCTTGCCCTTCACCTTGCATCCAGGTCAACTCATCTTGAATTCTAATCTATAATAAACAATACAATAAACATATATTAAATTTTAATCTGATAGCATCTGTTGTAAAATGGATAATCAACATGTTCAATAATACGCAATAAACAAAATATTTTTCCAAATTACAATAAACCTACAATAATATCAACAAAACCTAAACAATATCCATCTTTTAGCGGATTTGAGTCAAACGAGTCAAATTGATTCGTGTTCGTATTACTAACATGTATACACACATACACATATACAAATACATACATAATGTCAACAAATAAATAAAATACAAACCTATATATGCATATATCTTTACACAAACCTATACATACATATCCATCTTTTAGCGGATTTTTGTCAAACGGGGCAAATAGTTCGTGTTCATATTACTAACATATACAAATGGGTCAAACGATTCTTGTTCGTATTACTAACGTATATATATATATATATATACGTACATACACATATACAAATACATACATACACATATACAAATACATACATACATGAAGTGGGTACATTTCATTTTGACTCATTTAGATATAAATGTATGTAATATACTTTAAATAGTCTATATACTTTCAATTTACTTTGAATCGAAACATAATAACAAAATATATAATTACCTAATCTTGTTGCGTCCTATCGTTGACCCATGTTCCCTTAGAAGTGTGCATATCTCTATGCATACATGTACATGCATACACATATACAAATACGTAAATAATACATTCAAATTAAAAAAAAATGCAAACCTATATATACATGTATATAAACACACGTACATACACATTTCGGGTCAAACGGTACGTGTTAGTATTACTAACATATACATACATACATATATACACATATACAACATATATACATACATACATATATACACATTTCGGGTCAAAACGAGTAAACAGTTTGTGTTCGTATTATACAAACACATATACATATATACAACATACATACATATATACACATATACAACATGTATACATACATAGACATATACAAATACATAAATAATACATTTAAATTAAAAAGGTTAAACCTATATATACATATATATTTACATAAACCTATACATACATATAAATATATACACAGGGGAAGGATATATTGGAAACCCACTTGAGTTGAGAAAACTCTTTGGAAACCCTATGTAACTTATGTTTTTTTAAGCTTTTTTATTACTATTTTCGTCACTAAAAAACCCAAAAAAACAAAAAACCGCCAATACTTTAAAAAAAACTTGAAAAAATAACAAAAATTCACTTTTTTTTAATATTTGCCAGCATGACGTCAGCATTAACATATGTAACACATGAAAAAATAACAAAAATTCATGTTTTACGTACATAACAACATTCAACGATTTTATAAAAAAACAATTTCTAAAAAAAACCACTCGTCGCTTTTTGATTTTTTTTTTTTTGCCAAAAGTTATAAAATTAGATATAGAATGTATCTAAATTTTTATTTTTTTTAATCTTCACCAATTTTTAGCTATTATATACGTTAATAGAGAGTTTCCAGAGTTTTCTCAACTCAGACAGTTTTCTCCATATACTTCCCCTATTTACATATACATACATACACATTACGGGTCAAACAGGTCAAACGATTCGTGTTCGTATTACTAACATATATACATACATACATAAACACACTTATACAACAAATATACATGCATACACATACGCAAACACAAATACACATAATACATTTAAATTAAAAAAAATGCAAATCTATCTATACATACAAATTTACACAAACCTATACATACATATACATATACATATACATACATACACATTTCGGGTGAAAACGGGTCAAACGGTTTGTGTTCGTATTACTAACATATATACATACATACATACATACATACATACACATATACAACATTATACATACATACACATACACAAATACATACATAATATATATAAATTGGAAAAATGCAAACCTATATATACATATATATTTATACAAACCTATACATACATATACATATATACACATTTCGGTTCAAAATGGATGAACGGTTCGTGTTTGTATTACTAACATATACACATACATACATACATACACATATACATACATACATACACATATACAAATACATACATAATACATTTATATTAAAAAAAATGAAAATCTATATATGCATATATATTTATACAAACCTACACATACATATTAATGTCGGAAATCATCGTACCAGTTTTAACTTTTAATTCAAAATAATATTTAAACGCTTTAAATAAATAAATCAGATTTAATCGGCGAAAGCAAGAAGTACGAATAACAAATTAGATCTTGATCCCGTTAGTGATCCGATTACACACGCATAGACATCAAAATTAGTGCAACCATAGGGTGTTAAGGATTATACCTTTGACAATTAACCGAATAATAACACCTTAGTTCAACAAGCGTCATGTTAGATGACGGTCCACAAAACCTGCAGCACAACACATCACACGGTTGCACAGATGGATCTGGCGAAGGTGACGACAGGGTGGTCGGCGGCGGTCTCGGACAACGAGGGTGGAGGGGTGGCGGCCTTCTCCATCTTGTGCAAACTAGATGGTGGCAAAAAATTGGCTTCAGGGTTTAACATTCAGGATATATTTATAACCCCTTAATTTATTGAATTCACCCATTGAGAATTATGTGTTAATTCCTAGTAATTAACTGTTAATTACTTTTAAACCCCATGTTTTTACTAATTATAAATAACCAGTAAAATACTAACCAATTAATGTTTAACCCTTAAACGTTTAAATCATCTATGCTTTAATTATTACTCTAAATAATTAATTAGCACATTTATCGTTAAGTAGTTCTCTAAATATTTATTCGTCGTTTAATAAATCCGTCTTTTGTGAATAGTAATATTTAACAATTAAATATTATCATTTTTCTTGTGCCCAAAGTGTAACTCTTTGAATCGTACCTTGATAGTAACGTTGACCTAATTGACGACCGGACATCCTGTATCCAACAATCTCCCACTTGGACGATTCATAAACTAATCAGTTCAACATAGACAGTGGTGGACACCTAGCTGCATCTCACTGCCCCTTTGTAAGACCCCGACTCGGGAATATATATTCATGTGTTAATTTTCATACAAGTGTTGAGTTATATTTATTGGGCGTGAGATATTATTAATGTGATGTGTAGATGATATTAATGTGGTGAGTAGAGTTAGATTGACCGTGGTGTCTATAATTGCCATGTCAGTTGAATTATGAGAGCCTTTGTTAAGGCTGAGCAAGTCGTGTCTAGGGATTTATCGTGTTAATATAGTCTTTCGAGTTAATACGGGTAGTAGACTACAGGTAACTAGTGTAGACAGAGTTAATAGTATTGCAGAGAATTACGGGATTATAACGATGGGAGGAGTCTTGGGTGGAGAACTGTTATTGGGTATTGTAAGATAACGGGGATTATATACTTCTTAATAAATGTCAAAACTATTATTACTAAAGACTATAGAGTCTTGAGTAGAGATAAATATTAAATGTGACAAGTTGGCTTTTGTTCAAACTAACTTATTAGAACTCACTCAGCGTAGCTGAGTTTATATGTACGTTAGTTAGTGATGCTCAGATTGGTGTGCAGGCATTCGTGAGGTAACACACAATACCCGTCGTGCTACAAGGACAACGACACAAAACACATAACACGAATATAAACACATAATACCATAATTCATTTACATGACTCGTTTACTACACTAGCACCTCACACATGACACTAGGATAATGTATCCCATATGAAATCATAAGCGTTTAGCTTAAAGCCCGACTCTCCCCGACCAGCCCTTAACACGTCACACATTGATAACTCTTATACCTAGATCACATATTCCCATGGACACACCATAGACCCTACAACTCCTTAATAATCATTTTATTTCAAAACACATCGGATTAGAACCCGAAACCCGTAACACATTTAATAGAGTAAACTTATGTCAAAAGCATGTACGATAGCCCCAAAAACATTAAAAGCATTTAAAGAGGGGAATTAGAAACTCACCGGTTGAGAGGCAAATCCAAATCCTTGCTCTACAACCTATCTGTCCATGCTCGAACCCAAACCAGTCAGGTGTATGATCACATGATCAGAATACGTGCAAAACACACAAAGGGTACGCATAATTATAAATGAACTCCGACACTCATCTTCCCTGCTTGTCATACTGCTTCACCGAACCCCTGGCTTCACCTACACGCGCATCGGGTCGCCCTTGCCTCGTTTAGAACTCGCGTACTCGAACCGGGTTCCCATGCATACGTATACTCTGCCATGCAAAACCCTAATACCGTCATGCAACCCTAACTTCATCCGAACCCGCACCTGAGCACCACCGCGTACTACCTTGTACCACTCACACCATCACCGCCGTGACCGGTTTCCGCCATGGTGACTTCCTGTGCTCCACTGTGCTACACCGCGCGTGCTCCCGCCATCATCTTTACCTTGCTACCTGTCTTCAAGGTTGCGTCCAAGCCTAGCCGGAAACGTCACCAGCCCCGCACACCTCCACCACGGCCGTTACAGCAGCTAACTCCACCTCCCTTCTCCTCCTCTCTCCTGCCAGCCGACTACCACTCAATCGGGTCTTCGCCGCCCCGCCACTCTCTCATCTCCGATCTCCACTGTTGGCGTGTCGTCGTTCTAACACTGAGCACCACCCAAACTCGAAACCTTTTCACATCGCCACCCCCCGTCGGACTCTGCCACCACGGCACCACGGCTGCCGAGTGCACGCCATTATAGTCACCACCCAACCACCGGCCCTGTCTTCCTCTCCAATAAACATAAACAAAGATAAACCCTAATTGGGTTTAAAGCCAAAACAAGAACGTAAATCATGCAAAAAAACGTAATTGGAGAATTACCTTGGCGATGCGTGAAGCTCCCTGCTCAAAACCACCGCTGAACCCACGTGGCCGACCTCCTCCGAGCTCCGTCGTCCCCCTCTCGCTCGTTGCTGCCGTCGCATGCACAGCTAGGCCGAATGGCCTAGGGTTTGTGGTATAAGTTGTCTGAATTCACAACAAAAAAAACTGACAAAAATTTGTCGTAAGTTGTCTGCAACAACTGTTTCATGGGAAATTTGTCGGAATCGGCCGTTAGCGACAAATTTTTGACAAAAAGTATTTGTTGGAAAAACCCCGTAGGAAATGTATTTTCCGACAAATTCCTGACTAATTTTCCGACGAATTAGCGACAAAAGCCTTTCGTCGGTAATTTTCAACATTATTCTGACGATTATATTAAATAAATAAGTTAACTTACTTAATAAATTTTTCGGAAAATTGTAGGAAATCTTGTGGTTGTTTTTTTTTTTGTCGCAAACTTGTGAGAAGTTTATTTTGTTTGTAACTTGTCGGAATTTTTTGTAGAAACTATACATGCTTTCTAGTAGTGGTATCGCCGCGCACTGTAACGAAAGTGTTAAAATTTGTAATGCTTGATTTCGATGACCTTTACACTATTACATTATTCACGTCGCAGAAAAAAAAAGTCACGTTAAATGAAAGATATTGGACCTTAATTGTTTTAAGTTTGTTGGGGCTTGTTTATTTATAATGGGTTCGACATTTGTTTTTTTTTTTTCGAAAAATAAATTTTACTAAAAGCCACAGGGCAAAGCCCAACTAAAACAAACAACCAAAACAAACAGATAGCAGCTAATGGAGAAAACTCATCAGCCGCACTAAGCCAGCTAACTACATAGAAACAAGAATAGACAATTACATCCGATTAACACTAAAACCAATCCAGTCCGCCCATTGAATATTCTTGTATTTAGACCGATTCTTGAGCCAAAGAAAACCGAGCGATTTAATGTCTTCAATGATTCGTTCCACCTTGATCTTTTTATTTGAGAATTAAACTTCATTCCTAGTCTTCCAAATACATCAAAGAGATATTAATATAATACCATGAAAGATGTCCCTCATGCCTATATCAACTTGGGTCGTCTTGTGCAGATCCAAAAGATCTTTAACCGAGAAAGCAAATACTTGTTGTAACTTACACCATCTTGAGATATGTTGCCAAACCATAGTGGCTACAAAGCACGAAGAGAATAGGTGATCCGGAGTTTCTGGGACTTCTTCGCAAAGAGGACATATATGAGATGGGGTCGGGATATTCTTTTTATTCAATGCTACCAAGGTTGGGATGCGAGCCGAAAATGTTACATTTGATTGAGATCCATTTGCACCAAGTCATTTTGAAAAAATCTCCTTTATTCCGACCTTTAGCAGCTAGATCCTTCACCGATTTGACCGAGAACAGATTGGATGCATCGCCGAGCCAATCCCATTTATCCGAGCTGCCCGAAATCTGGACCTGCATGAGAAGGTTGAGGCATTGCGATGATTCGAAAAGTTTTTTTGTTGACTGTACCATCTTGACAAGAAGGAAAATGGAGGGAAATGAAGGGAAAACAAGTCTTATCTTCATCCTCTCAAATTGGAGACATTTGGAGAGAAAGAAAAATAAGAAAAAAAAAGAAGGAAAAAAAAAAGAAGGGGAAAGAATCATTCTAGTAAACTCGGGAACACAGCGTAAGTCCCACGTAACTGTACCATCTTGCACAAAAAAATAATTCGCCACATTACAGTTTTTATATGTTAAATAGCCTAGCGTTTTCAAGTCGGAGCAAAAAAACGGGACGTCAAAACGCTGTTTAGCGGTTCTTCAAAAACCGCCACTAGAACCAATGAGACATTTCATGTTTTCTGTTTATAAGTAAATATCAAGAGTCAGAAACTAGAGTCAATTTGTAATTCTTGTTTTGGAATACAACTCATGTTTGAATGATTCTTGTTACTGTAACTTCAATTTGTGTTCATCAAGATGTGTATTTGTGTGGTGTGCTTCTTACGATGTTTGGGAGTAGAAAGTTCTACACGTTATTCTCTATTGGTTCCACACTACAAAGTTGGGATCGTAAAGATTTATTCATAAACATAAATCAATATAGAAAAGTCATCACAAAAAAACTAAAACATTTGCGACAACAGATTCGTGGGAAATTTATTCAGAATTGGACGTTAGCGACAAATTTCTCACAAAAAGTGTTTGTTGAAAAAACCCTCGTAGGAAATGTTTTTTTCCCGACAAAGTCTCGACTAATTTTTTGACGAATTAGCGTCAAAAGCCTTTCGTCGGTAATTTCCGACAATATTCCAACGATTACATTAAATAAATAAATTTACTTATTTAATAAATATTCTAAAAAAATAAAAAAACTACTTTTGTGGAAACTCGTAGGAAATAATTATTTATTCCGGCGATTTTCAGACAAATCTAAAAAAACTTATTTTATATTAAATGAATTAAAAAATATTTTTTGTGGGAAACTTGTCGATAATTGGAAATAGCTGATAATTGGTGACGGGCGATTTTGTCGGAAAATTGTATGAAATATTATAGTTACTAGGTTAGAATCCCGTGTAATACACGAGTAATTTGAATATAATGTTATATAATTAGAAATAAAAATTGTATTTCTTTAAAACTTGTTATTACACGGGTTGAATAAACTCGTTTATTATACGTATTGAATAAAATGTAATATGTTAACACATACACTCCCCAAAATATGTTTTTAAAAAATATATTTTGACGTGACAATTCTAAATTGCGTTAAATTAATTTATAAAACATTTTTTCCAACTGGGTATTAATCTTTTTTATGTAATTGATAAATGTTAATTTATATTAACTTTATTTGGTTAATAAGTATCCATAAATAGATTTATATTAAAATAATTAAAAAAAATGTATTAGTTTAATATCATCATTAAATAGGAGAGAGGGGCGGAAAAACATACAACTAAAACCTTTATTTATTATATAGTATAGATTTTTTTGTCGAAAAGTTGTCGTTAACTTGTGAAAAATTGTTAACTTGTCAAAAACTTTTGTAGACAATATACATGTTTTTTAGTAGTGAATGATTGTATGATAAAAGAACTCAAAAAGTGTAATCACCATTCACAACCATGTTTAAGACATGAGTTTTTAATTCAGTGCTATGAGTACTCAAACTTCCTCATGTTCGCGTCTAACTTTATCATGTATACTCAAACTTTATAGCAGTAATGATTTTTAAACTTTGCTTCCATTTAGTGCAATAAAAATTGTATATATCATTTTTTAGACATGGTTTTTGTTTATATATCAAGGGTAACAGGATTCATTTGTAAATTTTAGAACTCTTTCACTTTTTTTGATTATCTAATGGCAATTACTTGTAAAACATAAGAGTAAAACATATTAAAATTTAGATATTAAATCAATTATTTGTGTTATTTTAAAAAGTAAAAACTATAAATCCTTATTAAAGTAAATGAGCACCTTTATTTGCCACGTGTCGAATTCTACTGAAGTCTAAATTTTTGTTTTCCGCCTTTCTCTCCGATTAAATAATAATGATTTTAAATAATTAAATGCCTAAAACTTATTCTAATATTTTATTAAAACTTACTAAATCATAAGAAGATTTGAATTATATTCTATCGTAAAATATAACATTATAATTCTTAAATATTCATTATTGTTATTTATAATTTTTAAATCTTTATTATTTCTTATTTAATTAATGGTTGATGACATACAATATACAAATGTTCATAGAAACTGCTGGTTTACAGCAACTTTAATTTATTCGATCCGTATAATACATGGTTTCTAATGTTGTTATGAGATATAACTTGTCATCGATCATTCACAACATGATATAAAGATGTTTAGCCTTCCTCGTCTATCCTCTGATCCTACATCAAAATGCTTAAGCTCTTTACCTCCATACAAACTTTCCAATGGATTCACAACGTCGTCTCTTCATCTGATCCAGTCACTATAGCGTGTGTGAATTCAAGATTTTCTATCTTCAAACCAAACCCCAAATTTGGATTTTATATTTTAAAGACCTCATATAAATTTAAGTTTGGAAAAATTGCATGTTTTTAATGAATTTAATATAAATAAATGACTATTTTTGGACCCAAACTCGCCTTTTTTACGATTCTGGTGTTTCTTTTTCCAGAAAATATGGTTTCTCTTTGCAACAATAACCTACAGATCAAAGCGAGGGGGGTATTGGGTTGGGCTACACTGCACTAAAACAGGCACATGGTCCCTCGCTTAAATGTTTAAAAAGCTCTTGAGCCTAAACGATCTCATATCCATATAATATAAAGATCTCATAGTTTTATAGTTTTATGAGGCTCAAACTCAGACTCGTTTAAATTAGACGGATTTCTATGAAGCTTGTGTACAGACTTCTGCGTAAGGTAGTTGGATGCCCCAACACCCGTCGCTCCACCTCCGGTTACTGTGTATACTTAGGCAACAATCTCCTTTCATGGTCTTCCAAAATACAGACCATAATCACTCGATCTAGTGCGGAAGCCAATACTAGGGGTAGCCAATGTCTTGGCCGAATTATGTTGGCTTCGGAATCTCCTTCTCGAGTTGGGTTACCCAACCCCAGGGGCAAAATATAGTTAGGGTCCGGGGGCCAGTTTTTCGGTGCGTTTTTTTCGGTTAGATACAAAATCAAACTGTCGGTTTTTAGTTTGGGCCAGTTTTTCGGTGCGTTTTTTTCGGTTAATTTAGTTTTTTGCTCAAACCTAAAGCGAGGGTAGTGCATACAGGGCTGGGGATATTGGGTTGGGTAGCTACACTGCACTAAAACAGGCACATGGGCCATTCTTAAATGTTTAAAAAGCTCTTGAGCCTAAATGATCATAGTTTTATATGAGGCTCGAACTCAGACTCAAACTCGATTAAACTAGACGGACTTCTACAAAGCTCGTGTACATACTTCTGTGTAAGGTACTCAGATGCCCGTATCATATATATTTAACGGTTACTCTTTAGCCAAATATCTGGAATATATTGCAGTTGCGACAAGAAAATAATTTTGTAACTTCAGTGAAGTATATCAAGTTATTACTAAAAACAGTAGTGGGCAAAGATGCAGGGATTGAACAACTGTTCCGTGAGGAGCATGCGGGCGTGTCGGCTTCTATCCCAGTTCAATGCAATCCTGCTCCAGATTTTATCAAATTGACAAAATGTAAGTAATCATTATTCATATCAAGTACATACTTATTTGAAGTGCATATTGAACTGAACAAATCTACCCAAGTACAACTTATATGGTGGATACTGGTTTCCGTTTATTATTCCACCATATATAAGGTAATTGGCTTTACAACATTACTCAGCTCTGTAATCTCTCATCTCTATGATCTTCGCAAGCTCCAACCTTAGGTAGTTGACCTTTGCATGATCTAATTTCTGTATCAACTTACCAAAATAATCGTCTCCAACCACTACCCTCAAATCTTGATGTCCTTCGATTTTGTGAACAATATAGCTAATATTTTTCATAGCAAAGAACTGACCCGCAGAACCATCTTGACACAACTTTGCTTTACCCTCCAAATTGGACATGATCATCATTATGATCCAAATCACATGACGTGACAGCTCAGTTCGTCCTTTGAGTTCTTCGGAGTGTAAGATCAGATCATCCTCATCAATGGATGGCAGCTTAGGTAAAGACAATTTCATAAAAGCATGCATGTGGTCACAAAGCTGGTACAGGTAACTCATAACATACATGGGCAAAGGGTCGACTGCGCCAACAAATACATCTGAGGACTCGTGATAAAGTAAAACCATCTCAAATATTGACAGACTACTAGTAATCTTATCAGAAAGCACAGTGAACAACTGAGTGCGAACCGTTGCTTGAAAAAGTTCTTTTTGGTTTGCAAAAGAACACCTCTCATTCAGAAAATGATCCAATGTCTCGTAAAGATCTAAGATTATGAAAAGCTTATCGGGTGGTGGATTAGTAAAACTCAATGTGTAGATTATGTTGAACACTTGAACTTGATAACTTTGAGTGATCACCTCAAAACAAATATCGTCTATATCTGTTCCAAGGCCATGGAAGATTTTTTCGCATAATTGCTTCTCACTTCCAAAGAGGTAGTCAAAAGAGGTTTTGACGGACTTGATCCAAATTTCAATCAGAGATTCCAACACTCCCCATTCGAATCTTTTAACATCATATGTGCTCCATTTCTCAGTGTTGAACGATATAAATCTGCTTTGCATCATGGTTTTTCGCTCAGCAATGTAAATCTCCACAAGCAATTGTATATATCCTTTGGAACTTGCATTCACAGCAATACTTCTGAGCTGACTCACCTCGAGACTCATTATATTACTTATTAAATAATCATAATCTTCTTTTACTTCATAAGTACTAGAAGAATCCTGTGTTGAAGTCCCAGGGAAAGTGGTAGAACTAGGGTCAACAGACAAGCTGTGTTCCATTGACTCAATATTGACTTGCAAGATGGTGCGGAAATTATCCATTATGCGGGTAGCCATCCTCATTGACATCTTAATAGGATCCTGGAGAATTTTTGAAGCTTCTGTGACGGACTTAGCCTTGCTCATTGACATCTCAATAGGATACTGGAGTTTTGTTGAAGCCTCTGTTCTTTTACCTAACTTGCGGTCACGTGATCTTTTTCTCATTTCTGAAAGGGATAAAATCCCTAGACATCCAAGGAAACAAGAGACAAGTTAATTGATATATACCAAGAAAGATTATTTTATTATGTTCCAACCTGTTACAGTTTAGCAATAGTCAACATTGGGCAACATCTATTATTTGGATGTTTTGGGTCTGTTTAATAAGTTCTTATTCTACAGGGACTTATTCTGTAATTTTCTTATTCTTAAGCTAACGGTCAGTTAGTTAGCTTTCTAGGGTTCATATAGTGAGAGGGAGATTAGAATGTCTCTTAATCTTTTTTGTTTACTTTCAATTCCTTGTAATTCATATTTAATCGTCGGATAATAAAAAAGCATTTTGAATTCAATTGATCAATCGATTGGGAAAATAGATTGTCTCTACTGTTGGTTTTTACAACAATTGGTATCAGAGCCACGGTTAAGACTCAATTCAAAGAAGGCGATTCACGATTAAAGGAAAAGGATGGTGTCAACGAAGTTCGAATTGGAGAAATTCGATGGAAAGAATGACTTTGGGTCATGGCGATTGAAAATGAAGGCCAGGGCGTGGTGGACGCACTTGCCGGAGAAGTCAATTTGCCGGTTAATCTCAATGACAAGGAAAAGAAGACATACTTAAGAAGGCTCATAGTGCTATCATTTTGAGTCTGGGTGACAGGGTATTGAGAGAAGTGTCTAAGGAGACATCTGTAGCTAGGATTTGGTCAAAACTTGAAAGATCTGATAGGAGAGGGGGCCATTTGAATTATAAATCCCACATTTGTTGCCCATACAACCGATGTGGGACAAGTCTCATACCTTGCAATGGTAGAACTCATCCCAATGACAAGGAAAAGAAGACATACTTAAGAAGGCTCATAGTGCTATCATTTTGAGTCTGGGTGACAGGGTATTGAGAGAAGTGTCTAAGGAGACATCTGCAGCTAGGATTTGGTCAAAACTTGAAAGATCTGATGGGAGAGGGGGCCATTTGAATTATAAATCCCACATTTGTTGCCCATACAACCGATGTGGGACAAGTCTCATACCTTGCAATGGTAGAACTCATCCCAAAAGACTAGTCTGATGGGAGAGGGGGCCATTTGAGTTATTAATCCCACATTTGTTGCCCATACAACCGATGTGGGACAAGTCTCACACCTTGCAATGGTTTCAGTCCATAACACCTTTACATGGATTTGAAGGGCTAATTATGTGGGTCGCAAGTTTTGTAACAACAAGTCGAATCATTCAAGTTTTTAATTCAGGAAGAGTCGATTATGTTTTGATCAGTAAAATCGTGTTTTGTTCATCTTTTCTTCCACTCATAATTCTCGTGTTTCCTGGGCCACAAAAAGTTTGCTAAAATACAAAATTCCTTTAATATTAACAAATTTAATATAGTACATCAAGTTTAAAGAAAATTCTTTAAATATTAATAAATTGATATAGTGCATAATTGATAATTCCTTAAAAAGTTTTTTAATTTGTTGGTTGCCCTGATAAAACTCAAAACTTTCAAAGTTAATATTTTACCTTGAGGAAGCTTGATGTGTTTAACGCTCTCTGATACAGCACCCGGTGATCTAAATCCTTGTCGCTCATTGTTTATTGTTCCTGCCCCTGTTCCTGTTAACATTGAAAATGCAATAAGGACCCAATTATGATAATAATTCTTCGAGGTGCCTTGTGGCAAAACCAGAGTTCTATTTCAGATAAAAAAAAAGAGTCTCTTTTCATCATCTTCACGTAATTTTAAAACATATTATTTTAAGATGAGAAAGCACTTAACTGACATCCAAGGAAACTTTGCTTCTACAAGGAACCATAAAATCAAACAGCATTTAGCCTTAGTAGTATAAAAAAGATGTACTTGAAAATATCAACATCCTATGTCAGAAAAGAAGTAGAAAGTTTCCTGTTCTAAATGATGAAAGACTAAGCAGCATCACTAGCTTCTTTCCATAGGTCGTTAGATTTCATTTAACCATAACTAATCAGATATTGTACATGCGATTTTGCCTAAGTAGTCTAAAAAGGATTTTTAAAAATTAAATATCCGGCTCTAACGAACTCCGATTGAACTCATTTTAGTGGCGTTGGAACCGGCTCGTCAAACCCTAAACACAAATACCTAAACCTTAAACCTTAACACTAAATCCTAAAAACTAAATTCTAAAAGCTAAACCCACAAACCTAAACCATAAACCTAAAACTAAACCTTAAAACTAAATTTTAAAGCTAAAACCTAAAAAACAAAACCCTAAATGCTAAAACCCAAAAGCTAAACCCTAAAAGCTAAGTTAGCAAAGCTCGACGAGCCGGTTCCAATGCCGTTGGAATGAATTCAATTGGAGTTTGTATGAGCCAGATATCGAGTTTTTAAAAATCATTTTTAGACTACTTAGGCAAAACCCACTTTTTATTTGATCCTCCCTCCTTTACATGCTTCTCACTAAAGCCATGAATGTATATGGAACAAAAGTTCACCTTTCTTAGGGGAAGACTTTTCAACTGTGAGAACCGGAAAATCCTGCTTCTTGGAAGGAATTCCCAATGCATTTTCTTGTGATTTCCTCACTTCATTCAAGTAAAACTGTATATGTCCGCTAGCAGAAGGTGTCATATAAGTCAACCTATTCTCTTCATAAACTGCACGAAGCCTTGTGGCAATCGCTTCAAGAGTACCCCAAGCTTCCTTGAGTGGACAAAAGCAACTAGCGGCCGGGTTGGGGTGTCCAAAGAGAACACAACTTTGCATGTGTACCCTAATGTCTCCAAACTTGTTGAGATGTTTAAGAAATTCTATCACATGATCAGATTTGCATAGGACTAAAGGCACTGGCGGCTTTCGGTACTTTAGGAACTGCATAAACATTCCCCGCTCAAGATGATTCTTTGTCTCATACCCGCTGAATTGAGCTAGTAATAGTTGTGAATCAGGAGGAACAAAAGTAGAACCAGACATTGTTGACGCTCCACCTAACAATATATGTGTCGTTAATTGATTTTGTTAACGGAAGGGGATAGATTGATAGAACATTAAGTGCAGGATAGCATTTTGGTGTTAACTAAATAATTAAAAATACATGCACAAAAACATTCCTTGCACAACACATTGCATTTTGAATGGGCATCTTAATAGAACATTAAGATGTGTCAAACATATACATGCACAAACACATTCTATCTCATTGTTCTCTAAAACTGTTGGTAAAACCCTGGAAGCATGAAGAAGGAAACGTAATTTACAATTGTAACTGTAATTGCTATAACCCTGCTTATATTTTGTTAAGAATATTAAGTATGAAGCAACTTAAAACTCTCATATTAAGTACTATTAGGTAGTATTTAGTTGTGGCCTTGTGGGTAGTTCATGAGTCTTTATTTTTATGTATAAACTTGTGTAAAATATCAAGTTTATATTACACAAATCCTTCTCCCTAGCCAAGACTATTCTTGGCTAGTTTCATCATCTTTGTATATTAGTTTCTTAGACTTTGGTTCGTATGCATTAAAAATAGATTATAATGATAATCTAAATATTTAAATAAGCGATGATTTAGGAGGTCGTATGCATTAAAAATAGACTTTGGCCGACTCTCAATCTCTTTGACCCATTCCCTTTATAGCAATTACTAACACAACCCAAATTGATCCATTCATTAGTAAATGGGTCAAGATTGCCACATCAAAATTGTAAATGCATGGATGGGTATAGTTTTTTGACAGAATTTGATAATAAAGCAAAACATATATGAATAATATACTATACTAGTTTGTCTTAGGTTCATGAATAATAACATATATTGCCACATCTAGTTTTTTGGCTAGGTTCGTCGTAAAGTTTGGTATGATTGCAGTGATGGTATTGTATATGAAGTCCTTCGTTCTTTTGATGTGGAGACCTTGTATTTCACGAGTTTGTGTTACGGTTTTTGATGGATCTGAGTGCATTTTGGAGATCTTAGTTTTTTTTGCAATGAATTTCTTCAAGTAATTTAGTGATAGTTGATTATCTGCTTAAGGTTAATTCGATTGGGAATTTGGGGTTTCATCATGGATCATGTGATTGGTGGGAAGTTCAAACTTGGTAGGAAGATTGGTCGTGGATCTTTTGGAGAGCTTTATCTCGGTAATTTGTTCTTTCTTCTGCATGTTGATATGCTTATATTTATCTACTTGAATACATACATACATTGAAAATTCCTAATTCATTGATGAATCACAGGAACTGCATGACCCTATTGTTCTAATATACGAGAAGAAAATTTCAAATATTAATTGGGTTATCAAAGTGTTAGTGATGCAAAACACGTTGCAAACCAGATGGAATACACAAACAGCAGAAAGCTATGAACAAATTGATACTCAAAATAAATCAGCCACCTTTATTCATTATCAAACAAAGGAATATAAAGCACCCAAGATCCTATAATCTTGGTAACAACTTTCAAAGATAAAAGGAAATTCAAACTAGAGATAATTAGATAAACAAAGGTTCAAGTCTTTTAGATAATCTCGAAAATTAAACGAAATAACTGGGTGGCTGTTGGGTCGACTGTAACCTGTTACGGGTCGGGTTCCAGCAGCTGGGTCGGGTCGCTTGCATCAATCTCCCCTTCTCCAAAAGGACTCGTCCTCGAGTCAAACGGATCATCATCGTCAGGCACAAATGGAGAGAGATCAGCTACATTGAAGGTGGCGGATACATTATAATGACCCGGCAAATCAATAGTGTACGCATTGTCGTTAATTCGCCTTATAACCTTAAAGGGACCATCATCTCGAGGTTGCAATTTTCCACCCCGTCCCCCTGGGAATCGATCTTTGCTAAAATGAATCCAAACAAGATCTCCTTCCTTGAACACAACTCGTTTGCGACGCAAATTGGCCCGGCGTTGGTAAACAATGTTATTATTTTCAATCTGTGCCTTCACCTTCTGATGGATGTGTTTGATCTGGTCAGCCCTTGTTTCACCTTCAGCACTAAAGTGTTCGGTCGCCGGCACAGGAGTAAGGTCCAAAGGAGTAAAGGGGTTTCGGCCATACACGATGAGAAATGGACTCATACCAGTGGAACGATGAGAAGAACGGTTATACGCAAATTCCGCCTGCGGCAGAATTTCGTCCCACTGCCGAGGGTTACTCCCAACAAGACTACGCAAAAGATTACCCAAACTTCTATTAGTAACCTCGGTTTAACCGTCACTCTGGGGATGGTGGGCGCTACTGAACTTTAATTGGGACCCCAAGCGCTTCCACAATGTTCTCCAGAAATGACTTACGAACTTGACGTCTCGGTCCGACGTCAACGACTTGGGAACGCCATGTAGTTTTACGATCTCAGCGAAATATAACCGGGCAATCTGACTGGCATCATATGTCTTGGCACACGGTACAAAATGTGCCATCTTTGAAAAACGGTCGACTACTACCATTATCGAATCTTTCTGGCGTTGTGTTCGTGGAAGGCCAACAACAAAATCCAAACTAATATCCTCCCATGGGTGTTCGGGAACTGGCAAAGGAGTATAAAGACCAGCGTTGGATTGATGGGTCTTAGCAATGTGACAAGTACGACAACGGTCCAGGATTCGTGCCACATCCATATTCATTCTGGGCCAAACAAACCGTTCTTGTATCAACTTCAGCGTTTTATCCCGGCCGAAATGGCCTGCCAACCCTCCATTATGGCTCTCGAGTATAATGGCATCCCTCAGGGAACACTTGGGCACACATAATCGATTCCCACGAAAAAGAAAACCATCCTGGAGGTTGTACTCGAGGCTGGAACCTGAGTGACAAGACTGCCATGCTTCAGAGTAGTCTGGATCATCAGGGTAAAGGCTGCGAAAAAGTTCGAACCCTTCAACGCGGACCTGGAGCGAAGTCAGCAGCGAACGACGCCTGCTCAAAGCGTCGGCGACGGTGTTCGAATGCCCCGATTTATGCTTAATAACAAAGGAGAACTCCTGTAAGTGCTCGACCCACTTCGCATGCCTCGGTTTGAGCTTATGTTGACCGTTAATGAATCGTAGAGCCTGGTGATCCGAATACAACACAAATTCATTCGGTAATAAGTAATGACGCCAATATTCGAGACTTCGGATAATGGCGTAGAACTCCTTATCATAAGTGCTATACTTCTGTTTTGCTGTACACAACTTTTCACTAAAGAAAGCAATGGGTCGGGTATTTTGGCTAAGAACACCACCGATACCGAACCCCGATGCGTCACATTCAATTTGAAAAGTGACATTAAAGTTAGGTAAAGCCAGGACAGGGGCTTCCGTGACTCGTCTTTTCAGCTCTTGAAAAGCTTTCTCGGCTGCGGACGTCCACTCAAATGTTTGCCTCTTCAAACAGTCGGTGATGGGGGCGACGATAGAGCTAAAATTACGAATAAAGCGCCGATAAAAAGAAGCCAAACCGTGGAAACTACGAACCTCGTGTACTGATGTGGGGGTCGGCCAAGTTGTGATTGCTTCGATTTTTGACTCATCCATCCGGAGCCCATGTTGGGAGATTAGAAATCCCAAAAAGAGAACTTCAGGTGAGAGGAACTGGCACTTCTTCCGGTTCGCATACAACTTCTGCTCTCGAAGTATGTCCAAAACTTGTTTAAGATGATTGAGGTGTTGTGGAAGATCCTGACTGAAAATAAGGATGTCGTCAAAGTAGACAACAACACAACGACCTATGAGGGGTTGAAATGCCTGGTTCATAAGCCGCATGAACGTACTCGGGGCGTTTGATAAACCAAACGGCATCACCATCCACTCGTAAAGTCCATCCCGAGTTTTAAAGGCGGTCTTCCATTCATCACCCGGTCTCATGCGAATTTGATGATAACCACTACGGAGGTCAAGTTTTGTAAAAACCGATGCTCCATGCAGTTGGTCGACGAGGTCTTCAAACCGAGGAATTGGGAAACGGTATTTAACAGTAATCTTGTTCACCGCCCTGCTATCGATACACATTCGGTACGACCCTCCTGTTTTTGGTACCAACAGTGCCGGAACGGCACATGGACTCATACTCTCCCGGATTAGTCCTTTATCCAAGAGTTCGGTGACTTGGCGCTGTAGCTCTTCAAACTCCTTAGGGTTCATTCGATAAGCGGGCTTGTTTGGGATAACCGAACCCGGAACAAAATCAATACAGTCTTGCACATCTCGCATTAGCGGTAAACCAGCTGGGATTTCTTCCGGAAAGACGTCCTTGAAGTCGTCCTTGAAGTCGTCAAGGAGGTGTTGAACCTCCTGTGAAGGGGGGTCGGCTGGGGTATTGCTCTCCATCACAACCATAGAATAAAGAATTGGCGGGCCCGATTGTCGTGTGAAGTCAATGAACGCCGACTTCGTGAGTATGACAGCTTCAGTGCTTGTTTCTCGGCTGTCAAGAGGGGAAAGTGTGACCTTGATACCGTCCTTTTTGAAAGAATAGGTGTTTCTGAAGCCATCATGCTTCGTTCGTCTGTCATATTGCCAAGGTCGTCCCAATAATATGTGACACGCGTCCATGGGAATCACTTCACACCATACCTCGTCCGAATACTTATTCCCAATAGAAAATTTCACCAAGCATCGTTGTGTCACCTTCACAACGTTTCCCTTTTTAAGCCATGTGAGTTGGTACGGGTCGGGATGAGGCTCAACTTTAAGGTTGAGTTTCTCGACCATGCTCGTGGCGACCATATTCTCGCAACTTCCGCCGTCAATAATGATGGTACAGATTTTCCCTTTCGATGTGCACTGAGTTCGAAAAATATTATTCCGAAGCCATAAGGTATCGTCACCGGGTGGGTTGGCTGTCGGCGGGGTGACTATTGTGTTTAGAACCCGTTGCACCACAAGACTTTCGCCTTTATCGGGATAGATAATTTCCTCTTCATGGTCTGATTCAGCCTCCTGCTCGGTATCATATTTTGGCATGGGCTCCTCGGTGAAGGTCACAAGGGTCTTATTTGAGCATTCCCGAGCGAAGTGGCCTACGCCTTGGCATTTGAAACAGCGTTGAAGGCGTGAGGAGGCCACAGGCGGCCTGGACGCCACAGTCGAACCTTCAGCTTTGATTGGGCTGATTTGTGGTCCGGGAGTTGACGCGGTGGTCGAGCGCGGTCCGTCGGCTTTGATTGGGCCGACTCGAGGAGGGAGACTCTTGTTCTTTCCCTTGAGTTGCTTTTCTACCTTCAAAGCTAACCTGCACACATCGTTAAAACTCCAATAAGGTTGGAGTTGAACCACGTTCGAGATGTCAGGACTCAAAGCCCCTAAGAATCGTGCGATAATTTGTTCATCCTCTTCTTCCGCCCCGCAACGCATGCGTAACCTGTCAAAATCAGCAATCAAATCCTCAACGGTGGAGGTCCGTTGGGATAAGTTATGATACTCTAAAAAGGCGTTTTGTCGATAATTGACAGGTAAAAATTTCTCACGTAGCAATTTCTTCATCTTGTCCCATGTTTGGACTTTCGCCTTTCCTTCTTGGGCTCTTTTCTTCTTCACATGATCCCACCACAAGGATGCAGACTTTCGCAGTTTGATGGCGACAAGCTTCACCTTATACATTTCCGGGATTTCTTTCAGGTCGAAAACGCGTTCCACCGTACTCAGCCAATCGATAAAATCGTCGGGTTGAGTCCGGCCATCAAATTCTGGCAGTTCGACTTTGAGTCCCATGCTTCGTAGCGGGTCGGACTCAAAAGTCTCTCGATATCGTCCTTGTCGCCCAAACGGGTTATCGGCACCTTCTCCATGATCCCGGATCAAAGAGTCGGTGTCGGTTTCCTCGTAGCGTTCTTCCCTTTCCAACTCAAGGTCCCTGACCCTTCGTTGCAATCTCGCAATTTCTGCGATGTCTCGTGGATCCCTGTCTTCATCCTCGTTGCCTCGGTCGGCGTATCTACGAGCATTCCGTCGATGATCACCACGACCAGCCATAGAATTCAGCCTTGCTCTGATACCACCTGATGCAAAACACGTTGCAAACCAGATGGAATACACAAACAGCAGAAAGCTATGAACAAATTGATACTCAAAATAAATCAGCCACCTTTATTCATTATCAAACAAAGGAATATAAAGCACCCAAGATCCTATAATCTTGGTAACAACTTTCAAAGATAAAAGGAAATTCAAACTAGAGATAATTAGATAAACAAAGGTTCAAGTCTTTTAGATAATCTCGAAAATTAAACGAAATAACTGGGTGGCTGTTGGGTCGACTGTAACCTGTTACGGGTCGGGTTCCAGCAGCTGGGTCGGGTCGCTTGCATCAGTTAGAGTTGGCACTGAAGGTAGTATTATCCCCAAATTTGCTTAACCTAATTCACTAATTGTTCCATCTCCAGTTTAATTATGAAATCATTTGTGTTTGTTGATATATCATTGTATTGTGACTCTTGATCGGAAAAAAAGGCCCCTGTTAATTGTTTCTGAAGATGTGGAAAGTGATGCATTGGCTACCTTAATTCTTAACAAGCTTCGTGCTGGAATTAAAGGTTTTTTTCGTTTTCGTAAATGTCAAAATATTTATCTCTAGAATGACTATTGTTTTTAGTTTACGCAACTCATGTTTTTGTATAGGTTTGTGCTATAAAAACACCTGGTTTTGGTGAGAACAGAAAGGCAAGCTTGCAACATCTTGCCACTCTTACTGGTGGTCAGGTGAGTTTCCATGTTGTATGAATGAAAACTGATATTATGTGTAAAGGTGGTAATGATTCCGGCGCATAAAATTATATTTTAAACTCACTTTAAAGCTAATGGTTGAATAAGTTGTTATAGAATTGAGATTTAATAGCTGGATGAACCGTCTAATTTGGCATTATATTGTAACAGAGCAGGATGGCATTAAAACATGATGGCTTTTTTTTTGCAGCTATTTTAGTGGAGAAACATTAAAGTTAGTTTTTTTTGCTTTGTAAAGTGATAGTTTTCCATCAGGTGGTGTCTCATAGTGATCAATTTCTTTGTATAGAGCTGAGAATTGCATGCATTATAGCACACATGGAGCATGAAGGTTTTGTGAGTCCACGAGTATCACCATTATCACAAGTATATTATTCATATATGTTTTGCTTCATTATCAAATTCTGTCAAAAAACTATACCCATCCATGCATTTACAATTTAGATGTGGCAATCTTGACCCATTTACTAATGAATGGATCAATTTGGGTTGTGTTAGTAATTGCTATAAAGGGAATGGGTCAAAGAGGTTGAGAGTCGGCCAAAGTCTAATTTTAATGCATACGACCTCCTAAATCACCGCTTATTCAAAATTTGGTTCGCGGAATTCAATGGAATTAGAATCTGAATTCCTTGCCAATGCGTTTGGTTTACAGAAACTGTTGGAATTGGAATCCAAATTCCTTTTTCAATGTTTTTGGTTAAGATAAGAATTAGAATTGCAATTGGAATTAATTCCCTCAAATTCCTTCAAATAAAGGATTTAAAATTCCTTCCAAATTGTGAAGGAATTCACCAAAAGGAAATGGAATCTCCGACCACTCACCGTTGTCTCATCTGCACCCATAGTTGTTAATAGCGAATAGCGATAAATTGCGACAAGGGACCTTTATGCTATGTAGCGAATAGCGATAAATAGCGACCGCTATTTCATTTTGTAGCGATAAAGTAACATAGCTAAAATAATTAGCACAAATCATCTAAATCATCATATTCCGGCTCATCATCATAGCGTTCTTTTTTCAATCGGGATACAAAAAAAAACCCTAATGGGCTCCCTTTTATATTTATCAAGATAAATTTAAAAAAAAAAATGCCGCTATTTATTGCTACACCCCTTGTAGCGACACTACATCGTCTCACTACGCTATTCGCTATAGCGACCGCTACGGTCGCTATTGACAACAGTGTCTGCACCCACAACCCCGCCGTCGATGACCGCCGACCTAAACCCTGCCATCGACCACGACCGCCACCCCCCGTCCCCACCAATTCCCAGACCGCCTATGCCGCCGCCAAACGACGTCGCCGCCACCCCCACCGTCGATGTCGTCACCACCCGCCCACCGATGCCACCCGCCTCCACCACCACCGACCACTATCGCCGAGCGGGCGGCGTCGATAACAGAGGCGGCGAATGGTTGGAGTGTTGGGGTGACGGGGGCAACGATGTTTGGTAGGTGGTGGTCATGGTGATAGATTCCAATTTTTTTGTGATTGTTTTGTCATTCAAATGGATTAAGAATTCAAATTCTTTTAATAGATTCCAATTCCTTTAAATTCTAAATCCTTTGTACAAATTACTATTTCAAATCCAATTCCTTAAAATTCCAATTCCTTCAAAAACATTCCGCGAACCAAACGCACCCCTAATATTTACTCTCTAGATGGCCGCAACCCAAATATCCCAATAAAACTTCCACATAGTGTAGGGTTAATCTTGAAGAGTCACGGGTATGGGTATGGGTATGGGTATGGGGTATAAATTTGGAGCTTTAGTCAGGGACAGAGAGAGCGGAGGAGAGGACTGATTGAATGAATGTCATTTCACGCTGATAGAAATGTTATCCCTGTTCTATTGATCCTGTCTTATTGATCAATGCTGTGCCATGAGATGCTTCGCCACAGCAGTTAGTTTAGTTTCAACATGTTTATTTTATGTTTTTGATTGGGTCAAGTAGTAGGGTAGTGGGTCTAAGTCATGGGTTGTATTTACTTATTTTTAGGTGTCATTTACGTGCATCAGGTACCATTTAACTTGAAGTTTTTAGGGTTGAAAAGGGAGAGTCTTTTGTTCTCAGTTTCTCACCTTCAACTAATACAAAAGAGTCGAACACTGGTTTGTTCAATTGCTGCGTTTTTACTGCTTTGTTATGTTCGATTAAGGCCTGAACACCAACAAATAATCCTTTGGATGGTGTCAGCAGGTTTCCTTCGGCCCTCGCTTTACATAACACTGTTATATTGAAACATATGGTGTTGTGTTTGTAGTATTTGTATGTTAAGTCCTCATTGAGTGAATCTTTTTGTAGGGATGTAACTTGTTTTTAATACTTATATAACTTTTTTTTAATTAGCAAGAATGCTTTAGTTGATGACTATTTACTTTGTCGGACATTAATACAGTTGTGAGAGAATGTAGTAGCACACCAAATAGAATGAATGCTAAAAAGAAACTTACCACGACTATGAACCATGTAGAACTCTTTGAGAGAATTTGTATCTTCAGCTAACTGATTCATCAAATATCCATCCCTTCTGAGTGGTACAAAGGCTCCGGAGTATTCATCTCTATTCTTCAATGCATCCCACCATTCAGTCTCTCCTTTGATTTCTTTTACATCACTTGATAATTCATAGGGAGAAATATAAACTAGCTTCAAGCAGTTAAAAACGAGTAGAGTATCTAATTGTGCCGCAAAGAACACACCATTAGATAAACTAACCAGCTCAGGCAGATCTAAAAGCAGAATTTTTCTCAAGTTTGGGAGACAATTATCATATATCCTATGTGTGGATTCCCAACTTATGAGACTTTTGACTTTGGGGCAATCTTCAACTATAACCACTTTCAAGTTATGGAGTTTATCAAGCATACCTTCTGTAAAAACAGTGGTTAGGTCAGGACATGTATGCAATGCCAGAACTTGTAGACAGGAAAAAGAGCTTTTAGCAATTGGCCCCTTCCAAATGCTTTGCAACTTCTTCATAGAGTGAATGGCCAAGTACTCAAGACATCCAAAAGCATCCTTTCCATCATTATCATGGGTAATAATTTTATCTCCATGAAACTCATCTGCATCAACAACGTTGTGCATCTCATTGCACTCCGCGAGCAAACAATACTTGAGCCTACTTAAGTCAAAGACGGACAGCTTCTCGATTGTCCAGTGACGGCAAACGAACAATGCTTTGGCATGCCTAATTAGCTCTTTAATGTCATCATTGCTTCCTTCACCGTTTTCATATTTCAAGCATTTCTCCATCTTCTCAAAATTATCTACAAGTTTAGTTTTTAGATAAGATGTAAGTGGTTCGCTATGACCAATTTTTAAACAGAAGTCCTGTAAAGTTAAGTAGATTGGCACTTGACAGTTTTCAAGTCGTAGGAAATGAAGCTTTTCTAGAACAGCTTCTATAACTTCAACCTCCCACCACTTTGCATCTGGATTAACAAAAATGCTCAACTCTTCCAGCTTACTGAACTTTGACATTATCGTCCTTGGGATTATATTCTCTATCCCATTACAGTCTTTATACTCATCTGCATATGCACAAAAAGACACTCTCAAACATTGCAAATTTTCCAGCTTTCCCATTTCTATTGGTAGATACATGATCTCAGTTCCTTCAAGATCAAACGTCATGAGATTCTTTAGCATTCCAATTTCAGGTGGTAATTTCATTAGCATTGAACATTCTTGCAAGGTAAAGTTTACAAGTAGGTTTTACATGGAAATGGATGGAGGCAGTGATTGTATGTTTGTGCGAGAAAGATCAAGTACTTTAAGGGCTGACAGATTTTCAAACCAGGGAGCAATCATTCTTAAAGAGGACTTCAGCACCCCGGACTGTAAGTTGGCCACATCATCCATGATTTCTTCTTCTAAACTATCCATTACTCTATGATATTCCTGCAGATTTCCCCCAAGAATCCTAACTATTCGTATAGTGATAAAAATGTCATATCTCCCACAAACTTATCATATCATCATGTAACAACGTTCTCTTTTATCCATTAATTTCTGCACATTGGAAAGCAGTCATACATTAGTTAACTGCAATAGGACTTCTTGCTAACTGTAAGCAGCAAATGGTGAGTTCAACTTTTTTTCAAGTCAAATGTCAAACACATATATGACATAATAAATCATATTCTTTACTACATCGTCTCAGGATAATTTTACATAGAAAAATATACATTTTGAGAAACACATAATTAATGTAATTTGTAATATATTAATTATAGTTACAATTTTAGAAATGTATAACTAATACTGTTTTATGGTGAATGTAATAGTGAGTAAAATGAATAGCTTTGTAAATTATACATATCCACTTTTGGATGTGAACAATAAGTTTTAAACAAACCAAAATAAAGAAATTATAATACAAAAACGATATGGAATAAGGACTTAGTGTTTGATCAAATGGGAAATATATCAATGATCAAACTTGTTAGAGCACTCCGAGTAGGAGCATAGTGATACGAACCCAGGTTAACTGGGGTTAACTGGGTCGGGTTGACCAGACTGGGTCGCCCCAGTTTCTCTGACCCAGCTACCCAAATTGGCGCCAGAAGTTCCAAAGTTAGTGGGGGGTTTCTTATCAGTTTTTTAATTAGTTTCTTAACTGTTGTTTTAAGCTAGAAATAAGGATGCTACTTTTATTTTGTTTTTGTCTAGAATTTGATCAGGTATTTGGTTTGTTTTAGGAGATTAATCCATCTCGAAAAAGGCCTATTATCCATTGTAATCCTTTGTTTTTTTCAGTAATCAAAACAGCCGACTTAGGCTCTATCATTTGGTTCCATTGCCGGCAAACCAGGAACACCAGCGAGGGCAGCGGCTCAAACCCACCAGACCCGATCGCCTCTCAATTGGCTGCTATAGCAGCGAATTGGAATCCATGGCCTCGCTGCAGAAGGATGTGGCTGCTCTCAAAGATCAGGCCGCAAAAAGGGGTAAATGCCATGGTTCAGGCAGATTTGAAGAGGGAGAGTCCTCCTGGGACAACAACGGGCACCAACCTCGTACAAAAAAAAATTTCCAGCCTTCAGTAAGGGCGACCCACGTGGCTGGATAATGAAGGCAGAGAAATATTTCAGGTATTACCAAATTCCTGATGACAAGAAGGTTGACGTTGCTTCAATGCATCCAGGGGCGGCCCTAAGGGGGGGTGGGGAGAGCGACCGTCCGGGGCCCAGTCTCCTAAGGGGCCCGTAGTTTAAAAAAAAAAATTACTTGAGTTTGACTCTCTAGGTTGTCTCCACCAGTTACATATTTCATGTTTTAGAATATTACAAAAGCTTGAATTAGATGGATTGGTTTTAAATTACCTATTAATGCTCTTCCACTCAAGGAGGTTGCAGGTTCAATTCTTGCAGCCCTCCTTTTTATTTTTCTTCTTTTTAAAATAGATAATTGCTCCCCCTAACTTTAATTAAATTACAAAAGTCACCCACAACTTTGTAATTATTAATCTGACACCCCTGACTTTGCAAAAATGGCATAACTAACCCTTAACTTTATAAATTGGTAATTTGACACTTCTCCCCCCACTTTGGTAAAATGGCAAAACTCACCCCTAGCTTTGTAAATTGTTAATTTTACCACCTCAAGTTTAACGAATTTATCGTTTCAATGTTAACTCCTATTCGCGCCACAATTTATCTATTTTTCGAACTCCAGGACCGAGTCGTGGCAACTTCATACGTTCTTTTATGTACTATTAACCCACTTAGAAATTAAAAAAAATGCCACTACTTGTATTATCCATTTATCTTATTAACCCACTTAAAATTAAAATAACCCCACTAGATTTTCAAACTTATTAAAAAATAACAAAATAATCGTTATTCGTTTGTTATAGTTTTTTTATTATGTCATTATGAGTTTATATTATGGGGCCCTTTTTTTTAAATGTCCCGGGCCCAAAATATTTTGAGGAATCTCAGGACCGGCCCTGAATGCATCTCGAAGGTGATGAGTTGGATTTGTACTCATGGCTATCAACAGATCAAACCATCACGTTTTGGGAAGAATTGACCCACGCTTTGCAAAAACACTTCGGGCCAGCAGAGTTTCAGAACCCAGACGAATACATATGCAATATCAAACAAACCGGTACTATTCAGGAAGATCGACAGGAGTTTGCCAAGAGATCCGCTCGGGTCTCTAACTGGCATGATCACTGCCTTCTTGGAGTTCCTAAATGGTCTTAAAGAAGAGCTCAAGGCGGATGTTCGAACTCACAAGCCTCGCACCGTGTATAATGCCATGAGTTTGGCATTAGAATTTGAATCAAAGATGGACAGAAACAGGTTAGAACAGTCCTTAAAACGAATGCAATTACCAAGTCGCCTTCATCTACCAACACTCCAGCCGTAACCCAGCACCAAACTCAACCCATTCGTCTTCCGATGCGGAGAAACAGGACAGATTCGTTAAAAGTGAGTGCTTTAGGTGTGGTGAGAAATATGGCCCAGGGCATAGGTGAAAAGTTGGCTCGTTCAAACTGTTGGAGGCACGAACTGATGACATGAAGGCCATTATGGAGCTGAAGGAGAAGCAGACCAGCAGGGAAATATGGCTGAGATTAGCCTACAAGCCATTATGGGTTCATCGCCTACCCCAACCATGATTGTTCAAGGTTCCATAACTCTTCCAATGTCTCATTGTCTCGGTCTTGATCGATAGTGGGTCCACTCACAATTTTGTGGCCGACTCCCTGGTTACAAAGGCTGGGATACCGACAACAGCTATTAACCCTTTTAGGGTGTGGATTGGAAATGGGGATATAATCCGTTGCAATCAGATTTGCAAGGATATCTCTTTGCACATGGCAAACCTACAAGGGACCCAAGACTTCCAACCTTCTTCACTAGGGGGAGCTGATGTGGTCCTGGGAATTCAATGGTTAGCTACTCTCAATATGGTTCAAGCTAACTGGATTCTGGAATAGGATGTTTCTGGACTTTACTACCGCGGGTCAAGCGTACAAGCTGCAAGGAATTACACCAGGCACTCAAAACTCAGCAACATTTCGTCATCTCACTATTGAGGATCACACGACAGGTTGCAAGACTTAGCTTCCCAATACCCGACTTGAGGACAAGTCATTTTTCCAGGTAAGATGTAGTGATACGAACCCAGGTTAACTGGGTCAGGTTGACCAGACTGGGTCGCCCAAGTTTCACTGACCCAGCTACCCAAATTGGCGCCAGAAGCTCTAGAGGTAGTGGGGGTTTCTTATAAGTTTTTATCAGTTTTTTAATTAGTTATTAACTGTTGTTTTAAGCTAGAAATAGGGAGTGCTACTTTTATATTGTTTTTGTCTAGAATTTGATCAAGTATTTGGTTTGTTTTAGAAGATTAACCCATCACGAAAAGGGGCTATTATCCATTATAATCCTTTGTTTTTTTCAGTAATCAAAACAGCCGACTTATGCTCTATCACATAGTATTAGAATAGAATATATTTGTATATATTTAGAGATAAAGTATTTTAGAGAGAATATCTCTTTGTTTGTTAAGAAAATCATTCCATAGATAGATAGAAGAAAATTCAAATGTATATGGCTATATATGTATCGGTATTTTAGAGGAATGGATCAATCAATTGACACCATACTTCATTATGATATCAGAGTCAAAAACTCTGAAGACCGACATATTTTCTTCTCAACCCTAAAAATCGCTGCCATCAATTCTGAGTTATTCTTTGTTCATTCCTCCCTTATGTCCCCTTCTGTTTCTTCATCAATTTCTTCATTTTTTTTCTTTACCAAGGGCAATAAGCTCCACCCGGTGATCACAGTCACAAGCATCCAGAATTTCATCCCGTTCACGCTTGAAATGGAGAGTCGACAGTATAACTCGTCGGCTGAACTCTTCAAAGTTCACTGTCGTCCTTTTCAAGTCCGTCATCATCTTGATCCAAACTCAAGGCCGCCTGTGGCGGCATCTTCATCTTCTTCCACCGAAAAAGAAAAAGACAGCAGAAAAAGACAGAGAAACAACGCATGTGGTAGATAAGGAACTCTGGTCACACATCAACGCTTTAGTTCTTCGGTGGATCTATAACACAATATCAAATGACCTTCTCCACAATATCTTGAAGTCTAACTCGATTGCTGCTCAGGCCTGGATAGCACTAGAAAGCATATTCCAAGACAATCAAAGTTCAAGGGATGTATACTTGGAACATAAATTTGTCACAACCAAGTTAGCGAATTTTTCTAACATTTACAGAAGGAGATGGTCGGATATCTGGATTTTTAGACGCATATTGGGCAGGTTGTCCAATTTCACGACAGTCTACCACGGGGTATTGTGTGTTTGTTGGAGGAAATCTTGTACCCTGGAAGAGTAAGAAGCAAAACACAGTTTCCAGATTGAGTGTCGAGTCGAAGTATAGAGCCATGGCAGATGTAACATCAGAGATGATATGGATTCGGCGTCTTCTCAGAGAGCTTGAAGTTGTTTCGGATGGTTTAATGTCGTTATATTGTGATAGTCAATCATCTATACATATAGCCAAGAATCAGGTATTTCATGAGAGGACGAAACACATTGAGGTTGGCTGTCATCTTATCAGAGACCGGTACCTAGGCACTCAAACCGACCCTCCATCCATGCAGCCAATTCACATTAAGACAGATTTTCAGTTTGCAGGCATCCTCACTAAACCTCTTTGAAAAGCTCAGATAAATTTTATGTGTAACAAGTTAGGCATGTTTAGCATAGAAGTGTTATTGTATATTGGGGCCGCATATAGACGTCCTAGGGTTTCTATTTGTATATATAGAAGGTTCACCCTCAGTTAATAAAGTTCGTATATGATTCCAATTAGCTTTACAAATCGTGTGATACGAACAAACCGTGAAGGGATTAATCAAACAAAACCTGTATGACTCGAATCATCAAGAAAAGGCGACTGTTAAATAATGTGTGAAACAACAATCATAGAAGAAAATACGGAGACAAGAAGCTATAAAAAAATGTGTGAAAGCTTTAACCAGGGTCATCTCAACATATTTTGTGGCCTAAACCGAACACGTTGAAATTGAGGCCTTCTGTGAAAGTTTTGTAAATATATTTAAAAAAATTTAAATGTATTTAATGGAGCGTCAAAACGTATAATGTTGACATAAAAGTTGTGAAATTATCATTTATCTCTGAAAACACAAAAGTTGATAATACAAATTAAAGTAATTTTGCAATTTTTTGGGACCTAAAGCGGTTGCTTTAGTTGCTTCTACTGCAGAGCCACCCCTGCCTTTAACCTCGTTAGTTAGTTAGTTAGTTAGTTAGTTATGGTAGTTATGGGTAACACCGTTAGGCAGTTAGGATATTGTACTATAAATACATGTAATCTGATTTGTAAAATATACATGTTGAATTTATACAAAAAAAAAACTCTGCTTGATTGTTCTTGTATGAAATCGATCCTGTGACTAAGTAAGAAACACCATATTTTTATTATTTGTGAAGTTTGGTGTTGAGATGCGAGAAATCAAAAGATGAACAGAACAGGTAGTCAAGTCACCGAAAAAATAGAATAATTATCAAGGTTCTGCCTTGGTGGTCAGGGTTTTTTTTCCAAAGGTTTCCCTCTGTGGAGGTCATGGGTTCGAATCTTACAATGTGCACTTCATAAAAACTAGGAACATCCTCATCAGATTTCCAATTCCTTGGCGGATGTTCAGGTAGACCGATGTACGCAGGGGCGGCCCTAAGGGGGGGCGGGGAGGGCGACCGTCCGGGGCCCGGTCTCCTAAGGGGCCCGTAGTTTAAAAAAAAATTACTTGAGTTTGACCCTCTAGGTTGTCTCCACCAGTTACATATTTCATGTTTTAGAATATTACAAAAGCTTGAGTTAAATGGATTGGTTTTAAATTACCTATTAATGCTCTTCCACTCAAGGAGGTTGCAGGTTCAATTCCTGCAGCCCTCCTTTTTATTTTTCTTCTTTTTAAAATAGATAATTGTTCCCCCTAACTTTAATTAAATTACAAAAGTCACCCACAACTTTGTAATTATTAATCTGACACCCCTGACTTTGCAAAAATGGCATAACTAACCCCTAACTTTATAAATTGGTAATTTGACACTTCTCCCCCCACCTTGGTAAAATGGCAAAACTCACCCCTAGCTTTGTAAATTGTTAATTTTACCACCTCAAGTTTAACGAATTTATCGTTTCAATGTTAACTCCTATTCGCGCCACAATTTATCTATTTTTCGAACTCCATGACCGAGTCGTGGCAACTTCATACGTTCTTTTATGTACTATTAACCCACTTAGAAATTAAAAAAAATGTCACTACTTGTATTATCCATTTATCTTATTAACCCACTTAGAAATTAAAAAAACCCCACTAGATTTTCAAACTTATTAAAAAATAACAAAATAATCGTTATTCGTTTGTTATAGTTTTTTATTATGTCATTATGAGTTTATATTATGGGGCCCGTTTTTTTAAATGTCCCGGGCCCAAAATATTTTGAGGAATCTCAGGACCGGCCCTGGACGTACGAGCCTCCCCGGTGAGACAGGCCGTTCAAAAAAAAAGTCACTGGGAAACATAAGTCGTCGCTTGGTCAACTTTCCAAGATATTGAAATAAAAACTTTTCAAAAAATCATATTATCCTACTGGCAGTTCGTTAATCATCGAGGACGTTAACAATTACTAGCATGTATCAAAATAAAAAATGAAAATACGCAACGGAACAACAGTTAGCATCGTTATGAAAGTAAAGAAGATGTAGGGATTTTACCGCAACAAAAGCCATGGTTACCGATCTAATAAAAGCTGAGAGATTTGAGGACGATCGGGGAACGACGACCGGGAGAAACGACTAAATTTTGAAGATGCAGAGCCACAGTAACCGGAATATGGGCCGGATAAGGTTTGAAGCCTGGTCCTCCTAATTGGACTTTGGACCGTACTTTTCCGTCTTATTCAAAAACTTCAACTTTATGTCACCCTTTTAGTCACCCTTTTAGAGTATCTTTACTAAACTAGGTTTTTTCATCCACGCGACGAGAGTTCCTTCTGAGTCTAGTTGTTATCGGTTCGGCTTGTCAAAAACCATAAAAGGCAATATTGATACAAGTTTCGATAATTATTCTATTTTTTATTCATCATCCTATTATTTTTTTCTATACGTATATATAAATTAAGAATATTTTATATGATATATATGGTTTTATCTTTTTATTATGTGACCCGACCTGATTCAGACCGATTGTTTATTTTAATATTTCGCGATGACAACCGAGCCCTAAAAGTTTCCGCACCGCATGAAAAAAATTACGAGTCCGCCACTGATTTAGAGGAGATCCCGGATAAATTAGAGGCGAAGTCATCGATGGTTTTCAGTTCTTTCATCTTCAAGCCTTCAAATTCAGTCATCAAGGTTTGAAGTCTCGCCTCTCTTACCCAATCGACACCAAGATGTCGGGTCTTTATCGCATCCCACGTCTCCTTAACCGTCTTCAAGATTTGTACTACTTTGCATCTGTGAATTGGTGATTGGGCGGACGAACGAATCTTAAAAGATTGTCCCATTGGTGATTGAGCGGACGAACGAATCTTAAAAGATTGTCCCACAGTCACCACTTTATTTAATTGGTTAGTGTCACATTTATTGGAATCAAACCGGATAAAACCTGAACCTTGGTAGATCTGTTGAACTTGAACCCCGTAAGCGATTGCGTTTTTCTCCAATAGTTTTCTCAACTTAAGTTTAATTGCTTTTGTTAAGTAAAAGTCTTCTTGTCACACCCCCAAGTTTATTCACTTAATAAATAAATAAATAAATAAATCAATGTTGCAACGATTGGTAACGTTACACAACAGCGGAAGCTAAATTAAAGACTTCTTTATATATTGAACACCATCACAAATACTAAATTAAGCTAATACAATGTCTTAGAACCATATGGGTCAAAACCGTTTTAAGGTTTGACGACCTTGCTTCTTCGGCTTCTAGGGTTTAATCCAAATGGCTAACCTAATCCAACCATGCTATAGCTATATGTTACTTGAAAGACATACTTAAAAGTGTCAACACAAAGGTTGGTGAGTTCACAGATTTGATCGGTATAATGTAAAGTGTTTTTCCTTGAAAACATTGTTAGTGTGCACATGACCATAATACAAAAACCGTTTTTTCTTGAAAATATCGTTAAAGTGTACATGGCTGATGTGCGTGAACTATATATATATTTTAAATAAAGATTTTCACACAAATATAAGTTTTAAAATTGGTTTTCACCTAAACTAGATTACACACACAAAGGCAAGTGTACCTGTCGAGTGGTAATATAGAGTTGATAAGAACCGAGTATCAAGCTCTTAAAATTTATATAACTTTGTTTTAGAATATCATAAGTCAAGAAGTTACACTCTTTTATCTAACTAAACTAATCTTAAGTGGATGACATGTAAATTACTCATGGAATTTCGTCTTAATGGTTAGGGAATTATAATCTATAATCGGATTTTGTTCAACCGCTTCAAAGAACATTAACATAATCATAAAATTGTCATTCATATGTTTCATCATAATTAGTAAAGTGGATTCCAAACTAGGATGATAGCCTTCCTTTATCTTGTTATCTTAAGTATTTTATTTACGTGTTTTCAATTGCTAATTGTTGTCACCCAAGTTAAAATTAGCAATTGAAAACACGTAAATAAAATACTTAAGATAACAAGATAAAGGAAGGCTATCATCCTAGTTTGGAATCCACTTTACTAATTATGATGAAACATATGAATGACAATTTTATGATTATGTTAATGTTCTTTGAAGCGGTTGAACAAAATCCAATTATAGATTATAATTCCCTAACCATTAAGACGAAATTCCATGAGTAATTTACATGTCATCCACTTAAGATTAGTTTAGTTAGATAAAAGAGTGTAACTTCTTGACTTATGATATTCTAAAACAAAGTTATATAAATTTTAAGAGCGAGTCATCGTCACTTTCGATTAGTATAACTTTTATTATAGAAATAACACAACATTGTTCTTCGTTTTTCCAAATCTTGACCAAAGGGTTGCATGTCTTCATGTTTCCTTCACAAAAAAGGTTTCAAAGATTATTCCTAATTCTTAGCTATAACATTTTAACAAAAGATGTTAAGGTTATAAATAAATGTTAGTCTCATAGGTTTTCCAACTCGATATGATTTCCCATTTATAAACCTTAATTTGTTCCACAAACATTTAGACATGCAAGATCACCAAGAGGTTAACACAAAATCACCATTACATTAACATAATACTTTAGCCATAATCAAGAGTTTAACATAATTAATTAAGTTTCATCAAAACTAGGACGATAAATGAATTTAGCTAATGATGAGCATGTTCATTACAACAAAGTAGCAAAATAGCAAGGAACTCATGATAAAACCGAAAGATCTAACCAAAAGTCCAAGCTAGGAATGTCTAGTGATGCAAGAGCTTCTTCTTTGTGATAAATGGACCTTCCAAGACTTCCAAATGCCCTCTAAAGTCCGGTTCCCGAAAGTAAACAGTGGGTAATCCCTCTCAAGAACCCATACCTTTAATGAACAAGTTGAAGGCCTTTTATAGGCTGTCTAGGAAGCTGAGCACGACCCGTTCTTAGTGGAGCACGGCCCCGTGCTGGGACCAGGTCGTACTCTGATTGCTTTGTCGTGAACGTGCTGCAGGAATTGTCGGCGCGGGGGCGTGCCTAGTGAGGCACGGACCGTGCTTGGTGTGACTGGGCGAAAACAGTACTCTGGTACGGCTGAAAGTTGACCACGGTGGCACGGACCGTGCTTCATGGGACACGGCCCCGTGCTTCATTGGACATGGCCCTGACTTCGAAAAAGCTGATTTCTGAACGTTTGGAAGGAAGCATGGCCCGTTCTTCACCCTTGTTTCCATAAACATGTAGAGGACTGAAAATAGGACCCATGGGCGAAAACGGGGCTCAATTCTGAGTTGTAACGAAGCGGGAAAGTGATAAACAAGTTTTGACAATCGCAATGTCGTTTCTCTTCATTCTTTGTTTATTTCTTTCACTTTTTCTTCATTTTGTTCTTCCGGAGGGTTAATGGCCTACAAATTCAAATATGAACTAATTAAGTAATTATCCATATAAGTTTACATAAAAAATGGCCAAATTCGGGAATCAATTGATATGAAATATATGTATAATTTAGTGCACATCAATGGCCATAGAGTAAACTTGTTTTCCTTGAAAATATGTGATGACCTCATGGTCATAAAACGAGTAATTTTCCCATTGAAAATATGTCCAATTGTACGCAAAGTGTTCCAAGTGTATATGATAAACAACCATGTAATGTTGACCTATTTGTAAACTAGCTAGGAATATAAATAATATGTTCATACATGAGGCGTAACCAAACCATGACAAATGTTCTTTTGCCCCTCTCATTTGTTATCAGATGCTATGCAGCCATAAATCCTCCAGATTATAGTTAGCGTGACTAACCATGACCGAGGACGTCACTCCCCATAGTACTATTCATAGGACCCTAGGCTACAGTTAATGGTTACTAAATTGTTCCAGGGGACTTTAGCGGCCTAAAATGTGTTCAACTCATGAAAACATAAAGGTCGAGTCTTATTTTCTTGTTATCACATGAAAAATAGTTGTAAGTATATTCCTCCCCCAAATATAGAAAACAGTAAAAAGGGGCCGTGAAACTCACCTCGAGTCTTGAGTAGTGTGATAATAGGCTAGAAGCGCACTAGAACGTCCTACATTGATGCTACAAGTAGATAAATATTTCTTGAGTTCATAAGACTTAACTCTATGCATGAAACATTGGTGATGGATGTAGGCACGTTAAAGACTTTTTTTCCGAGTTTTAATAATAGTTCATGTTCTCGGATTTTAGACAAGATGATGCGTGTTTATGGTGTTAGTACACTTATATTTATGTATATGCATACACATATGTTGATAAAAGACTTTTATAAATGCATAAACCTGCATAA
This sequence comes from Smallanthus sonchifolius, assembly GCA_023525975.1. Classification (NCBI taxonomy): domain Eukaryota; kingdom Viridiplantae; phylum Streptophyta; class Magnoliopsida; order Asterales; family Asteraceae; genus Smallanthus; species Smallanthus sonchifolius. The sequence continues at coordinate 61,836,941 of CM042035.1, read as the reverse complement.
GTGATTGTTGTTTTTATATATATTTTTGGTAACTCCTTTCACGTTCATATGTTGATGATAATCGTTCGTATGTTTTCTTGAATTATAGGACACTACCACGGGTCTTGCTAGGTAAGTCACACATGATCATATAACTTCACGAACATGTATCCTTCAACATAACACATGAATGGAATGAAGGGTTTATGAAGAACACCATTATCCAAGTGTCATTTTATATGATAGTATATATATATATATATATATATATATATATATATATATATGTGTGTGTATATATATATCTATATATATATGTAACTAGGTTAAAATCACGTGTATTAAATGGGTTGATAAAATAAAATATTATATACTTAGTAATAAAAAAATTGTCTTTTAAAAAACCCGGGTATTACACAGGTTGATAAAATATAATGTTATATACTTGGTAATAAAAAATTTATATCTTTAAAAACTCGTATATTACACCTATAACACTTGATTTTTGAAAGATCACGTGCCTTTCCCTTTGGTTTTTGATCTTCGCAGTCCTTGTTCGAGTCACATTGGCCCCCGTTTTGGCTATTGTCACGACCTCGACCGCGGCCTCATGACTCAAATGACCCACTTCCATGATCCCTACTTGAATCACGGTTTCGATTAGTAGAATAATCAAATTTATTGAACATCAAATTACTTTGATTTTCGGAGTGGCCGTCATCTTCTTCATTAATCCTCTCTTTGTAGGCTTTAAGGCGCCCCAATATATCTTCAAAACCGATTGTATTGAGATCCAAAGATTGTTCTGTTGACGCGACAATCTGGATGTATCATCGTCTTGGAAGACCCGAAATAAACTTTTTCACAAGCTTCTTCTCTACGATGGCTTCCCCGAGCGCTATGGATTTAGAGCAGGGGCGAACCCCGTGTATTAAACGGGTTGATATATATATGTAACTACGTTAAAATCCCGTGTATTAAACGGGTTGAAAAAATAAAATATTATATACTTAGTAAAAAAAAACACAATGTTTTAAAAAACCCGGGTATTACACAGGTTGATAAAATATAATGTTATATACTTGGTAATAAAAAATTTATATCTTTAAAAACTCGTATATTACATGGATTGAGTACATTAATTTATATTTAATATAACTTGACTTACATCACTGTTTAGTTAAAAAAAACATAATTAAATTTCAAAGTTTCTTAAAATAAGAGAAAATTTAAAATAAATGTGTTTTATTAGTATAATTAATATTTATCTTTAAATATAAATCATTATTAAAAAAATATGCATTTAATAAGTGAGAGAGACGGAGAAAATGGTGAGAAGAGATGTGAACGCGACACGTGAAATGGAAAAACATTTATTTATTATATTGTATAAATTGTTTAGTGACAAATGATGACCTTAAAAAAACTATGTGAACTATATAAATATATTTTTTATACGTAGTGCAATAAATACATTAACAGGGGTAAAATAACAAATATAAGTACATATTCGGTTATCATACTTATGTACCTAAAATTGGTTGTATATGAATATATAGAGATTTCTCTTAATACATCTTCTATATATAAATAAATATAAAGGTAAAAAAGTTTATTAAAATATTTGATAAATTTTAAATACATTAGATTGAATTTTAGGTCCGTCATCTATTTTTGCTATTTTGTTTATTAGATATTTAAAGTTTAGTTACATACATAACTAAAATATGTAAAGAAAAAAAAGATTATTAATAATTGATATTAAATATTACATATAAATAGAATTAAGTAATTAAAAATCTAAATATTTAGATAGTTAATTATTTAATTATATTTATATGTAACATTTAATATGTTAGTGGTTTTTTTTGGGGGGGGGGGAATAGGTGAGGATACACCACATGATGACAAGTGTCATAAAAAAGTATTATTTTATTAGAGATAAAAGATTTATATTTGATGTGTTCTTGTCTTGTTCATGATCCTTCTAGCTTAGTATTATAGGTATGAACATGTATGTGTATAAATATATGTATTCAAACATGTTAATTATTTAATTATATTTATATGTAACATTTAATATGTTAGTGGTTTTGGGGGGGGGGGGGAATAGGTGAGGATACACCACATGATGACAAGTGTCATAAAAAAGTATTATTTTATTAGAGATAAAATATTTATATTTGATGTGTCCTTGTCTTGTTCATGATCCTTCTAGCTTAGTATTATAGGTATGAACATGTATGTGTATAAATATATATATTCAAACATGATTCATGAAGAAATAAAGCAAAACTCATCAAGACGTTTATGTTTTATTTTGTTCTTGAAAACTCAGATTTTTAGGCGTACTTCGAGTAGACTTTTAAATGGTTTTAAAAGACCAAATGACTTAGGGTTTTTTTTCTAAGATCAAGTTTATTGAAATCAGAGGAGATGTGAAAAAGAATTACTAGACCAAATGACTTGGGGTTCTTCCTTCTTACCATATAGCTATATTCTAGAAAAATGAATGGACTGATTTGACCAAGGAACGAAGGAGATATGGTCTTGCGAAGTTGGCCAAAAATCTGGCAGAAACTGAGTTACGGGATTTGGCTTCCATTTTCGGTTTTGGAGAGGGGAAATGAGTGAAATCCGAATTGAAACAAGTAAGTGGAAGAGGAGAGAGTTTGAGGGAGAGGGTGCAAGTCTTTCTAGTGCCCAAGGGACTTATTTATAGCGGGCAAAGTGGCACCTACCTCTCAATCATACAAGTCAACATAATAATGTGGTCTTTGTAAGAGCATGTGATCAAGTCTTTCAAAATGGGGATGGTGGTGTGGTGTTGCAGCTGAATTCGAAGGGAGGACAAGAGGGTGGAGACAAATGGATGGATGGTTGGGAGTGTCATACATAGTTTTTAGTGTATGGTTTTAAGCATGTGCAAGATTTTATAAAAATCTTGTGTTTTTATAAAAAGACATGGATGCATCAACTTAGTTTCATAAATGCATATGTTTATATAAGGAATACTCATGTTTATGAATATTATATTAGTTGTTGGTATGAGTTTGGGTGATCAAAGATGTAAAAATATATAAGTACGATTATTTTTACAAAATAATCATGCATTTCGTCGTAAATGTATTAGATGGTCTAGAATTAATAAAGTATGATATTATGAAGTATGTATTGCCTCTAATATATATGTGTACATACTTGTATAACACAAATGACAGTTCAGTTTATAAAATAGTGACGAATTGACCCGAATTAATAAAATAATACATTTGAAATAACAATACGCGTCGTCATGACTTAACATGAAATTCTTGTATTATATCTTGTATCATGGACTTGTATCGTTTGTATGACACTTGGTCGGTATATTATTTACGTTGCCTCATCACCAATGATCATAGAGTTTTAGTGTTAATCTTTGATTTCTCATCAAATTGGATTGTATCGTTCTTAGAAATTTGTTTAGGTTCACATAATGCACATAGAATCATAAATTTGTAATGATTTGTTAAACGAAGTCGAGTGATTAGTTGAGATTCAAAATACAAAGTTTGGGCCCCTAATGGCTTGGATCACTATTGGGCCTCAAATGGGCTTGCATTTCTACTGGGCCTTGTTGGGTTTAGCCTAACAACTAGGTTTTAGATTCTGAAATTTTTGCAGATGTCACATTCTCCTATCCTTAAAGAAATTTCGTCCTCGAAATTTTCTATGCATGGATTAGGTTTTCGTATCCTTGCTCCACTTTCGAATCCTTAGGGAGAATGTTGACTTATTTCAAAAAGTAGTCGGTAATGTAGATGAAGTGGACATCCCTTTGAATAAAGATGACAGATATGTAAGGATTTGAGATATCATCGTATCATGTAGTAGTGTACGCTACTGTTGGGTAGATATTATATCAAATGAGTAGATTTAGGAACTCTTTTAATTATGTCTCCATGTGAATGACGTTAGCTATACCACGAAGTGATAATGTCATTTCTAGAGTCCCATAAACCAAAGAGATCACAATCGGTGGGGTCCTTTTCGTATAATGAATAGGTCATTAAAAGTATGTTTATTCGGTGTGAATTAGAATAGGGGGTTTTCATGAATCAAATAAGCAACTCACACACCAGAGTAAACCATCAAGTTTTAGATGTCGAAGAATTTCTTTACATGATCATCCTCATCATAGTGTAACTGCATAATATTTTATCATTAGTAATAAACGACAAAAATGCATTCATGCACGCGGATTTTCGAAAGTGTATGAGCGCATTGATGTAGTGTAAAGCACACATCTTTATTCCTAGGTTTTTAATGTATTTTAATTAGTTTTGTGTTCGTTTTGAGTCATTTTTATGTTCTATTGAGTCATTGTTATGTTTTTTGGAGCTCATGATGATTACAAGTCAAAACCCAAAGAAACCGAGCACGAAATTGAAGCCCAAAGTTCACTGGTAAAAAAATAGTGATTTTCATTCTTTCGCGGTACGCGAAGAACAGGAACCCATCTCTCGCGGTACATGAGGGAAAACGCGACTAATTGGTGGACTGGCCACAACCTTTCGTGGTACGCGAGAGACCCTTAATTCCGCAAAAAGCCCTAAATCGACTTTATATGGATTTGTGATACCATTATTCATGGGAGTTCGATTCTTAGCCATCCAGAGAGCATTATAGGGTGATTTTGGGAGTAAGAAGGTCAATCAAAGTGCAAGATCGAAGCTTTTGGATTACGGGTTCGTTGTAATAGCGTTCTAGGTTTTAAAGTTCGAATCTTTGTGTTTGATTTCTGTGTTTGAACTATGTTTTGCTTAATTGATTCTGTCATGGATGTTTTAAGTATGATTGTAGGCTAAACATTGATACTGCCTAGGTCAATTGATGATTACTATGTTAAAGTATTGATTTTTATTCGGTTTTGGATTCGTTTGATGATTTTGTAAACGATCTTAGTTAATAATTATGATGAATATGCATGCTCAAGCCTGATTGTTTGATTGATTTCAATTTCGTATGTTGATTGTGGTTGTCTGCCAGTTTGATTAACGTATTGTGAACATATATTCTAGGGTTTGTGATTGCGTGTGGTTAGCTAGAGATAGTGACCATAGGAGTTGTGATTTGACTGCTTATCAGAGTTGAATATTCTTCCTAGTTCAATACCCGAGAGGTGAGAATCAGTCGTATAGTCCTCGTCATTAGGAATCCGAGTGTTAACTGTCTGAGAGGAAGTTGGTTTAGGTGTCTAGTGATTGTTGCTATTCTGAATCATAGTTGTTATCCTAGGATTACCCTGTGCATTCCTTGAATGTATCGTGGACAGTGAGATTGAGAGGTAATCTGTCTATTCGGGTACTTTGTCATAGTTGGAAATACCCGAGAGGTGATCCAACCATCTGGTGAGTTTAGTACACTTTAGGTATCTTAGTTGGTGACACCCTGAGAGTGATTAGGGATCCACTAGGTAATCTATAGTCGTCATCCTTAGAAACCCAGATCCATCATAGTTTCCAGAACCGGTAGAAGTTGTGCTTTGCAAGTAGGATTCCGACCTAGGTGGTATTCTTCCCATATCTTGATATTTCCTTAGTCCTTTCTCTTGATAGTTAATTCGATCTTGTTTTCTGCATTCTTTAGTGATAATCAGCAGTGTAGTAAACTCCCCCATCAATCAAATATTAAGTCTGAGTCAGAGTCTAGTTTGCTATAGTAGTGTCTTTAAGGTTCGATAACTTGGTTTACCATTAAGCTGTGCTCACTCGAAGGGTACACTTACCTGTTAGTGCGGTTTAGTTCATAGGTACTCCATCTTATTACTTAGGAGTCTAGGTTAGGTTTTTACAGTTATTTTTATAGACCGCCTGGACGACATCACACATACTCTTTACTCATATTCGGGCTTTCTAATGAAAGCAAACCATGATAGAATCTAACAAAAACTTTATCGCAAGTTCCATACAGATCTGTCAAGTAGTTTCGATGAAATGTTAAGGCGTTAGTTCCAATATCAGGTACCTGACTGTTTCTTTCAATCCGTTAATGCCTTGATCCATTCAATCTTCTCAGGGTAAAAGGTTCTAACCGGCATTTGATCTGCCAAATCAGCATGTAGGTTAAATCGGTTGAATTGAGTTCAAGGAAACAACGTCCGCATATGTTATTTCTCTTAATTGAGTTGGAATGTTTTAGAGGAACCGTTAGTGGTTGTCTAGGTAGTGAATTAGACAGCTATGATAGGGAATAAAATTTTATGAAGATAAGATATCCTGAGGTTGACCTTGGTTTTGTCGAATCTCATTACGAGTAATTCTATCACGCGCGTTATTCGTAACTCGGCATAGATTGATTTATTCATGAGATAGATGTCGAACCATACTTGGAGATTACAAAATCTCACGGTAATATCGAATCGCGAAAATTTTTGTGGTTCATCTACCTTCTAGACGAAGCAGAAAGAGAGTGTCAAAGTATTTGAGAATAACATAGTTGACTTGGCTTAACAATCACGAAAGGTAAGCGAATCTTCATGGGGTTCAAATAGAAATGTTTGGGAATAGTCTAGCTTTCGTCTGTGAAGATTGAGTTCTATACTCCATTAACCACCGTTTGCGTCGTACCTCTGCTGCAGTCTGGCATTTGGGTTGTGATGTCGTGCTTTTTGAATTTATGACTTGATTATCATATCCACGAGGTATGTAAGCCTTATGAAGTTCTATGTTTATTTGGAAATGTTACAATTCGACTAGGTGAGGAAGGTAAACAGTGAGACCGTAGAAATAGTCTCATAGGATTAGTGTCTTCCCAAAATTAGTTACGGGTTTGCAAACCCATTAATTTGGTAGACTGTGATATGATATCATTTTCAATCTAGTCTGAGGCTTGACCCCTTAAATTGGACGTCAGTAAATAATACTAGAATCGCGTATAACCTCAGGGATTTACCAAGCGTGATGACATCGTGTCCTTAGGTTCCTTAAGAATAACGCATAGGCATCCCAAAAGGTCTTGGAGAAGGGTGAATGTAAGATTTGAAGGAAATGTATAGGTGTAGACCTCCAAAATAGCAGAGTGATATATGATTCGTCCTTTGTTCATTTCCCGATAGTGTACTGCTTAAAACGGTCAACAAGCGTGGGACACTACAATAGATCTTTAAGATTGCATTCCTGTGATGGTAGGATGCATCTTTTGAATGAAAAGGTTGTCAACTTTCAACTTGGTCCTTAACTTCCTATTAATGTTGGTTGGAAAGGATCGGGAGTTTTCAGGACTTGTTAGCAACTGTTATTATAGTGTGTCTGCAACTTCACTGACATCCGAATGGTATTTTAGTGGTTTACTATTACGTATTTTACTCATATCGGTTATAACCTTAAAGTCCTTAACGCAAGGATTTAAGCCATAAAATTGGGGGTAATGAGTGTTAAATGTCAAAGTTTTGTATTTTCGCAGAGCATGTGTTAAAAAGTCATTTCCAATCAAAATATGCTCTAGAATTCTTTAATTATTTGAGATTGGGCGTAAGAGGTGCGAACATGTCTCTCCTGTAGGCTGAAATCAAAATATTCAACCAACAAAATGATCCATAAGGGAATGTAAGTACAAAAGGATGTACGATTATCCACTTGTCTCAGGTTAGGTTTCCACACTACCTTATAGGTGTCACGTGGAGAAGGGTCAAAATAAGTTTCCATTCCATTACAGTAGTTAGTGCACATCACTTCTGCTGAGATTTTCATTAAGTGTGATACTAAATTGTAAGATAGATCCTGAGATTACGCCGTAATTCCCACAATAATCGTGCAATTACTGTGAGTGTTGATTGTTACAAGGAGCAACAAGAGGTTTTTGTGGTATGTAAAAAATATCTCAAGAGATAGGAATGAATGGGCGAGCGAAAAGCTTCGTTGCTTAGGATCCACCAAAGACTGGTTAAATCCAATTTGATTTTCTCTAGTTCCTCGAGAACTGCAAGAATGTTTTGTGGATATCTAACCGAGGGGTCCGAATTGTTAAGGTTTTATCATTAATTGGTTGACGAGGAGTTTATATTTGGATTACGGATTAATCATGAACATTAGCTCGGACAGTAAGACTCACTAGAGTTCTCATGCACCGCAAATTATGATTACGTGTGCACCCGTAATGATAATTTACCTTGCATGGTCCCTATAGTGTTTCTCCCATCCCAAGCTCTTAGTTGAAAGGGATATGAAGTGTTCATTAGAACATATCATTGTGTTGCACTCTCACGCAAGAGCGTGTATGTTCTATCGGATTACTCTTAGTCAAGCGTACCCATACTCATACATATGTAGGCTAAGGTTGTTACTGGATGGAGTTAACGGCAGTGAGACACAATTGGTGTCTTTTAGGACGTGTGCGATGGACATCGGGCACTAGGTTAGGGTAGAGATTCTCAAACTAGTGTCAAGCAACTCATGCTCCAAGTGTGTTTGTACGCGTAGATCCACATGATCCTAATTAGTTCATGGGTCTCCTGCCCAGTAAAGTTCTCTCCCGGTTAGTCCTGGATATCCACCTCGGGTTCCTTTCCGAGCGGCCAGTTCCGTTTGTCATATATCATGCCGATGTCTTTGTCATCCAATTTAGCAATTCACGGAAGAGGGTATGCATAACACACCATATGAAGACTACATATGTCAGATGAGGAAAACTAGCTCCACAGCTGGAGTAGTTGTAGGTATGGTGCAAGTACTGGTACGGATTTAGGTATGAGTTCAGCCTGTTGTGATACCAAGATTGGTAATTGGCGATTACAACAGTCGTCGCCCCAGTTCAGCTCGTAACTCGCTCTTCCAGGGCTACAGTGTGTTGAGTACCCGTCATTGTCACACCCCAAACGACGATAGATTATACATCGGGGCGGACGCGGTTGTTCAAAAGCATAAGGTTGACTATTAAAGTTTTAATTAATTTCATTAATACTTTCAAGTTTACAATACAAGTAACAAACAAAGCATAACTAGATACAAAGTTTAATTTAATAAGAATCTAAGTCCAAAGCATCCTATGTGATCACAATAAAGCTTCATACTTGCAACCCTGAAACACGTTGAGTAAACTGTCAACTAAAAATAGTTGGTGAGATACAAAGGTTTTATCATAGTTTAGCAAAGTCATTGAAAAGTTTACAATTCACTATGTCATGCATTCTATAGTATAAGTGTGAGAACAAAACATGTTAAACATTGTGCATATCAATCCTCCAATCAAGTTTAGGCATAACCTGAAGGTTACCCTTAAAAGTTTAAAGTTTAAATTCAGTAACAATCACCATGGGCTCCCCCCGAAGGGTCAATCAATCTAGGTGGATTGGTCAAATACAATAGATCTATCATTGTTACTATAAGCTTGATCAAAATTAATGAATATGCTAGTTTTAAGTTTAATTTAAGTATGCAAGTCTCAAGCATAATAACACAAGAATAAGCATATAGGCATAGTTGTACAAGAATTGTATAAGTTTAGAAGTTTGATACATGTTCCACCCCAAGTTTATAAACAAAGTAAAATGAAAAGGGGCTAAGTATACTCACTTGGAATGATGTAAGAGTGTCCTACAAGGATTAGGTGTAGCAAGATTATTGAGGGAGATTATCCTCACAACAAGCCTAGGAACAACAAGTCTAAAGTTTCAAGTTGATTCTATAAGTCTAAGGTAAAAGATCTAGGATTCTAAGATTAACTAGGGTTCCAAGAAGGTAGTCAGGAATGGTTGTGTTTATAAAATTTAAATCAAAGTTTCAGTTAAAGGTTTTGAATAAATGACACAAGATTTGAATACCCAAGTTTAATAAGTTTATAGTTTAGAATTGTTATTACTTAAAATACTTATTTAGAAAGCTTTATAATTATTATTTACACAAGTTAGGTAATAATAACTTTTGAGTAGTTTTCTAGTATTTTATGAACGAGATTGTAAGGATAATTTAATTGAAAGACTAAATAACTATTAAAGAATATTAATAATTATTTTAAGATTAAATAATGATTAAGGATTTATAATATTTATTTGAAGAATAAATAATTAATAAGGATAAATAATTATTTAAAGGCAAATAATCATTAAGGATAAATAATTATTTAAAGGTAAATAATTATTAAGGATAAATAATTATCTAATGAATAATTACTTTATCTTAATTAAAATAATCAATATAAATCATTTAAGATTTATTAAAGTATTAAGTACTAAGTATTTAACTTACGACCTAACTTGTAATTAAATAAAGGTTTAAAATGTGATTATGAGTTTAAATAAATAAATGTGAAATTATACGTTTACACCATATGTTAAATGGAACTTTTTATAAAGTTTATATTTTAAATTATAAGTTTTAAAATTTATGAGTTTACAAATGTCTTAAATAAAGTTTCTTAAAGGACTATAAGTATTTAAATAAGGTTTACAAATTTATAAATGTTTTGGAAATAAATAAGGTCTATTTATTTTTCTGTTTATATTTAGATAAACAATTAATCTCTGTTTATAAAACATAAGTCTTATATAAGTTTATAAAGGTATATTTATTTTCTTGTAATTAAATAAGTTTTCTATTTCATTTAAATAAATAAAGAAGTTCAAGTTAATATAAATTTTGTATAAGTTTATAAGTTTCTGTTTTAAATAAAGTTTAATAATTTATTTCAAAGCTTGTAAACAAAGTAAATGTATTATTCCAGAAAAGACATAATAAATTAAGTTTTTCTGATTTTTATAAAATTTATTTCTGTTTTATTAAAGTATTTATTTATTTCTAAAGTTTTAGAACAGAAACTAATTTTAAATTTTATAAATTGTTATAAATCAAAGTTTCAAATTTTCAAATTTTATTTCTAAAGTTTTTATAAAAGTTATTTCTATTTTATTAAACTTAATAATAAATCAAAGTTTCAAATTTTATAAATTGTTTCCTGTTTAGGATATAAGTTTTATTAAGTTTAAAAGTATTTTATTTTACAGTTTTTAAGGATTTAAAACTAATTTTAAAGACTAAATCTTTATAAGTTTTTAACTAAGTTTTAATTAAATAAAATAGTTCTGGGATATAAGAGTATAAATAAAAATGGATTCAAGTTTATAAAAGTATAACAGAATTTATAAAAATTATTAAAAAGTTTAAAGCTGTTTTAAAAAGGCTAAAAAAGAAAAACAAAGAAACAAAACTCGGGTTGGCCGGATCGAACCCGGGCCAACCGAGTCATACATACACACACTTAACCACCCGGCTACGGGCTTCGATAGAGAAACTACCAACAAAATCAACCCCAGCAGTACCAACAACAAAGGAACCAGCAGAACAAACCTGCAAGTGGTGGTGACCCTCAACTCACAGCCTTCATAGAATCCTTAAAAAGGATCGAGCATGATAGAGGTAAAGACCAATGAATCATTCGAAAGGCAACTGTGTCAGTTGGTAGAAAAGATAGCAAAAGTGGCAGGGTGATCACGGGACAACTCTCGAGTGACACGAAACTAAATCCATAACATCAAGGAACCAGCTCTTTCGGCTCAAGGAATGCTCATGTCTCTCAGGTAAGTACCCTAAGGAGCGTTAAGGTTTATAATAATGTTACATCAGTATCACCGGATGTTGAGGGAGTGGTAGTGGATTTAGGAGAAGATGGTGGGAGTAACAGTGATTCGGAAACTGTTTTAATTAAACCTGCGAAAAGAGTAACTTTTTCTAAACCGGCCTAATCTAAACCGAACACAACAATCACTCAAGGTGTAGGGGTGGAGAATAATACCATCCCTTATCCTTCTGCTTTACTTGAACCATCTAAGAAGAAAGTCATGAATAATAGGGGCACGCAACAAGATGAGTTGTGGGAGATGTTTAAGCAAGTGAAAATTAATTTACCTCTTTTGGATTCTATTAGGCAAGTACCGGCATATGGTAAGTACTTGAAGGATTTTTGCACCCAAAAACGGCACCTTAAAATGCCTAAGAAACTTGATTTAACTGACAACGTGAGTGCCGTTTTGCCGGGTGATTTGACACCTAAACTCCAAGATCCAAGGGCACCTTTAATTTCGGTGAAAATTGGTGAACTAAAGATCAACAAGGTCCTTCTAGATCTTGGAGCGAATGTCAGTATCCTTCCGGGGAGTTTGTACGACCAGTACGATTTTGGTCCTCTACAAAAGGCCGATATCACCGTGGTGTTGGCATATCTTACCGTTAAACTTCCTAGGGGGATATTGACAGATGTGATCGTTAAGGTGGAAGATTTTTATTATCCTATCGAATTCTTAGTGCTTAATTATACAGCTCATTCTAGTGACAGGCATCCTAATGTGATATTGGGAAGACCTTTTCTATGGACAACTCAATGTGTGATCAATTGTGTGACAGGAACGGTTGACATGGCATTCAGTAATAGGAGGTTGAGACTGAAGATATTTTCTCGTATATTTAACGCTCCAATCACCAAAAAATGCTTCATGGCAGACATTGTTGACAGGTGTAGTCCTCATGAAAATGAGGGCGAAACCCTGGAGCCATGTGTTGTTTGTTGTAGGAAACAAGTTGAGTATGAGTAGGAATTGAAGGAAGCAGAGGCACAAGGGGAGGTGTGTGCTCTAAGAGAAAGAGTGCCCACTTGGACACACCAAGTTGAGAATCTGCCAGACCACATTGACACTCATCTGAAACCCTCCTTCGAATCACCACCTAGTTTAGAGCTGAAAGAATTAGCTACACATTTGAAATATGCTTTTGTAGGTGAAAATGATACTTTACCTGTTATTATTGCTACAGGTTTGATTGAAGAGCAGGAGCAGGCTTTGCTGAAGGTCAAGTTGCCCATAGGGCAACAATTGGATGGACCATTGTAGATCTAAAAGGGACCAGTTCAGCGATTGTGATGTATAAGATCGTGATAGATGAGGGAGTTAAACCATCCAGATATGTGCAGAGACGGTTGAACCCCAACATGATGGAAGTAGTGAAGAAAGAGGTTCTAAAATGGCTAGATGAAGGAATTGTTTACCCCATATCAGACAGAACATGGGTAAGCCCGACACAGACTGTCCCAAAGAAAGCAGGTATCCATTTAGTCAAGGGCGAGAATGGTGAAAAATTTGCCACCCGCCCGGTAACCGGGTGGCATATTTGCATTGACTACAGAAAGTTGAACGCTGCTACTTCAAAGGATCACTTTCCTTTGCCCTTTATCGACCAGATTGTTGAAAAGTTGGTAGGTCAGAAGTACTATTGTTTCTTAGATGGATATTCAGGGTATAATCAAATAGCTATACATCGTGAGGATCAACAAAAGACCACGTTCACTTGCCCGTATGGCACTTTCGCATTTAGGCGAATGCCATTTGGTTTGTGCAACGCCATAGCCACCTTCTAAAGGTGCATGATAAGTATCTTTTCAAATATGATCGGGGAGTCTATGGAAATCTTCCTGGATGATTTTTCAATATTTGGTCCATCTTTCAAGTCATGTCTTGAACAATTAAAAAAGGTTTTAAAAAGGTGTGTCGAGACAAATTTAGTCTTAAGTTGGGAAAAGAGCCATTTAATGGTTCAAGAGGGGATTGTCTTGGGGCATGTGATTTCAAACAAGGACATTGAGGTTGATCATGCGAAAATCCGGGTAATTGCCACTTTACCTCCAGCAAACAACATCCGTGCATTGAGGACCTACTACCCGAAAGAATACCATGAAAGTGAAGAGTGTTTGGATCAGAAACTTTCTAGGTGTTGTTGATGTGTCAAGTATGTCTTCAACCAAGTAGCACCTTGGTATATATAGGGAAACAAAGTTGAAATAGTTTAAAAGAATTAAAACAAAAAATAATTTGCATTAAACGTCTTCAATGCATTTTATTCTGTTTTAATTCTCCAACTCGTAACAGACTTTTGCTTCAAGATTTTGTGTAATCAGAGGATGTGGAACTAAACTTGTTACTCAGGAATCACCGGTCATGCTGACCAGATTTCCTTCTCCTGAGTATAATGGCCTTGTGGAGTAGACTTGGTCATGCTGACCAGATATACTCTTTCGATGTAGAGTTGTCTCTCCTTAGTAAACTGGTCATGCTAACCAGATTTAATCTTTCTGAGTAGGCTTGGCTCTCCTGAGTAGATTTGGCCATGCTGACTAAACTTACTCTTTTGGAGTTGGCTTTGCTCTCATGAGTAGATTTGGTCATGCTGACCAGATTTAATATTCCGGAGTAGATTTAGCTCTCTTGAGTAAACTAGTCCTGCTGACCAAACTTACTCCTGAGCTGACCTCGCACCAGCCTTCAAAAAAATTAAGGTGGCTCGCGATGATGCAAAGTGCCAAGGGTGTCATCAAAACACCACATTACGTCCAACGCCCACACCACGCTCGCGCGCGAGGGTGAGTCCAGGTGCTATGCACCCTATAGGGTCCCACTAGTGTTTACCTTTAAGGAAAGAAATGCCTTAGGATGCTATCACTAATATACCACTCCAAGATTGGTCCCCCACCTATGTGGGACAAGTTTCCACACTTTTACTTCAATTTTCGTAACTTTACACAGCCCTAAACACCCAACTTTGAGCATCGATATCTCATTCATCTTTGCTCCGTTTTGGACATGGTTTTGTTCCTAGAGAAGCCCTCACAACATAGAACACAAACCAAGAAAGAAATAGGCAAACCTACATCGTTTACATATATTTATTTCTGTCTAAAGTTGACAAAAAATTATTTTTGTAACTTAATGAAAAACGCGTGTTTTCAACCAAAATTTCCAACATCAAGAACCAACCTCGTTTTCTTTTCTAAAGCCCATAGCCAAAGGTATATAAGCCAAATACAATAAATATATTAAGCATCTAAACATTGTTTCTTCTTCAATCTACTCTGAGTGTCTGCCTCCCACCGTTCCCCCACCGTCGGACAACCGATTGCCGGCCGAAAAACATTTTTTGTCGTCCATCGACACACCCTCTGGGCCGGCCCAGTAAGTTATCAAGTAGAAACGTTTTATAACTTCAACCAATAAAATAATGAAATTAACAAAAACTGCAGAGATTCTGATTCCCCTAAGGTTCGCTTGTTTCACCAGCAGACTCAGGTCCGCTTCCCCAATAAGCATACTCCAATGTCCGGATGCCAACTCATCATCATTCCTGACTTCGGCGAATAAAGCATTGAGTCCGCTATGTCGACAAGCATACTGTCACACCCCGGCCGGTGACGGATTATACGCCGGGGCTGACGCGGTTGTTAATAAGCACATAATCGTCTATTAAATATGATGATATTTATTATTCAAATTAAAAGCATCCATTACAAGTAAAAATAGGAAAAACAAGTGTTCAAACATAACATAATTAAATTAAATTGAAACTAGGTCCATGTCCTATGTGATCAAGTAGTGTCCTCAAACTGGTGCACCTGAAACATGTGAGTAAATGTCAACTACAAGTAGTTGGTGAGTAACATAGGTTTTGACACCAAACAAAGTTAAGTAAAGTCTACGATTCAATATGTTCAGAGCGTGCCTAGAGCATAAATGTGAAAACATCCAATGTTTCAAGCGTACAATCAAACAGTGTAAATATGTATGCACAGTCCCCCGGACTGCGTGAAGTACCAAATGTATACACTAACCCGCCAAGGTTCGTGTTAAGTAACGTATCGGTTTCCCGTATAAATGATCATAAAATTAATTAAATTTGTTGATTTAACTCATTTCCATTTTGTTTATTTAAAAATTATGATATTTACAATATGCTATTAATAATTTAAAATTAATAAAAACATTATTTTATGTTTTCTGATTTTGTAAAAATTACTGCACCTTTATATTGGATTTATAAGAAAAGTTTCTAAAATTTTAATTTGTTAATTCATGTACTAAATGATCAGAGAATCATTTAAAACAAAGAGAATAATGAAAAAAGCGGGAAACGCTGGGACTCGAACCAGCGACCTCATGTCTGTGGCCAAAGGAACTTAACCAGTGAATAAGGGCTACTGCCACCTTAAGAAGCAGAAACAAAAAATCTATAAACAATATATCTATCTTCATCTCCTTCCCTATACAAACGATTCAAACCCTAGCCCCCCAATTCCAATCAAATCGATCGATTTAAGTAACGATTGATCAAGAAATCTTAGGGCTTTTGTTATATGGGTGATTCCGAGTATGTAGACGCGTGAATTACCTGAAACGATTACGAGTTGAAGGAGAGCGACTGAGACCTAGGTTTCGGGTTCCTCTGCGATTGATCGAGTTCCAGAGAAAAAAGGAGGTGCAATTCAGAGTTTAAGAGGCTCGAATGGATAGATGTGAAGGTGTTAAGCACGTTTAACTGTTCTGATTTCAATCGAATGTCGACATTGAAGTGAGTTTGCGATTGTAACGGTTTCGGAAGTAAAATCCGAGTTAAAACCATTAAACGGATGTAATTGGGTAATCAAACTCCTTTGAATAAGCCGTTATAACGTCTATACATCGCATAAATCCGATGAATTAGGTATTTGATTTTTGGGTTTGTTGACTTCTCCGAAGTCAAAATATTGGGGTTGGCTATAGTTAAATTCTCTTGGTCAAAATCGAAGAAAGGTCAAAGATCAAAAAGGTGGGGGTTCAACTTGTGGGTCCACTTGCTAGAGGGGGTTCAAGGCATAAATAATGAGTTCAAAATAAATCTTTATTTGTTTTAAATTTCAAACCTTTTTTATTCATTTCATTATATAAAATAAATCTATGTGTTATAATATTTATAAAAATTATTATTTGTTAGTAAATTTCCTTTTTATAAAATATAAGTATGTGTATATATATATATATAGGTTTAGATATACTTATCATATATATATATATATATATATATATATATATATATGGGACGTATCAAATGAAAAGCCTGAGTTGTTGTGAAAACCCTTAAACTCAATCTCAATCACATATTCGTTTCTTAATATTTTAATGAGTGGATGTAATTGAATCTGATTTTTTTATTTTATATTTAAAAAACATGTGGTCCATATTTATGGCAGGGGCAAATAAATAAATTAATATTATTTGATTTAATAAAAATCACACACACACACTCTCTTTTCTCTTTCTCTATGTATATGCAGATCAAGAACATGATTTTTTTTTTAAACCATGTGTAAAATTAATTTACACATATACACAAATCTATTAATATTACATCCAAATACACAAATCTATACTATATAATAAATAAAGGTTTTGGAGTGACACTTGTCACTCTCATATCCACCCTCAACATTTTTTTTCCCGCCACCCTCTTTTATTAATTACACAAGTTTCTTTAAATTTTTTTGTTTCCCACATCTCTCTCCTATTAAATAATAATGATTTCTATAAAACGTTTTTTATTTAAAAAAAATATGCATGTTCATAAACTATTTTTATAGATTGAACATTTTTTCATTTCTTTTTATAAAATAATTTTAAAAAATAATTATTTCACCAATAACATCCAACATACAAACATCCATAGAAACTACAAGTTTACAACAATTTGTTTTTATTCAACCCATGTAATACTTGGGTGTTAACCTAGTCTATTAATATTATATCCAAATACATAAATATCTTTGCAAATAATTACATTGCCTATAATAATGAGAGGAAAAATCATATACACAAAAATCTCTACAATTAAATATCTAAATATCTTTACAAATGGGGGAAAAACATATACATAAATCAGGAAAACAAATTTACATCCAAATACAAGTGTAAAATCAAAATACACAAGTGTACATTCAAGATACACATAGACAACTTTCAAACTTGTTTCCTCTTAAGCTGCTGTAACTCTCTAAAATTAAATCAGAAACATCAAACCATTAATAAAATAATTTATAATACTTTTAGAGATAAATTATTGTGTTTATATGAATTTAAATTAAGAAAAAATAATTTAAATATATTAAAAAAGCAAACAAAATTATACAAAGGTGCACAGTTCATGCCATCAATAATTTGATATATATTTTTTTTCTACAAAAATTTCGCCGTCTACACCGGCTCTGTTGTAACAAAACTGCACACAAAGTTTCAAAACAGTTCACGCCGGTACGTTGAAACAAAATTATACAAAAATTTCAAAACAACAAATAAATAACCAACCTGGTATAATTAGGGTATACAAAGGTCACTAAAATTAAACTCGATCTTGTTCTTGTTCTACGATCTGGAATCATCGCCGCCTACGCCGCTCCTGTGGTAACAAACCCAGAACCACCGCCGACGCCGGTGCTGGTGTAGAGAGATGAGGCAACGTCTGTTTGTAGAGAGAGGATGTAGCGTTGTTCAGAGAGAGTGAGTCCGTCTGTTTACTTGTTTGAACGGAGCTTATCTGCCCTTCAAACAGTCTTCCGATTAATCGGAAGGTGCGATGAGGTAGCGAGAGTTCTGGTGCGCCATGGTGAGCTGAAGATTAGGTAAATCGGAGGTCACGGGGTTAAATGTTGAAGGAGAAATCGGAGGGCACAGGGTTGAAGGCTGAAGGCGATTTGATGAATATGAAGGATGAAGGAGTTTTAGTTTAGATCTGATAGAACAATGTTTTAGATATGAAAGATGTTTAGAGAGCGGGTGCGGTGCGTTTAATGTCTTTAGAGAGAGAGAGAGAGTCTGAAATTTGTTTTAAAGGGGATAAGGTGTGGATTTAAAGAGAGAGAGAGAGAAAATGACGCAAATACCCCTGTAAATTAAAAATAAATCACAAATCCAATAAATTAATTTGTGGTTCACATAGAGTTTAAGTGTTTTTACAATAACATAGAGTTTTCATTTGATACGTCCCATATATATATATATATATATATATATATATATATATATATATATATATATATATATAGGGTAGTGATCCTTTCCCGGCATATGACAGGATACATCTCTCAGCTTCATGGCATTAAAATGTTCGATGGAGGGTATGTTTCCTTTGCAAGTGATAAAGGTGGGCAAATCACAATGAAAGGTACTGCCACTAATGGTACTCTCTGTTTCGAAGATGTGAATTACGTGTCTGAATTGAATCACAGCTTGTTAAGTTTGTCTCAAATCTGTGACAAAAAGTTTTCAACTCATTTTACTGATAAAGAGTGTTTGATTTTAAAACCAGGGTTCGTTATCCCTGAGGATTGGATTTTAATGAGAACACCGAGGTGTAAGGACTCATATTTGTTGGACATGAATAGTGAGCCAGCTTTAATAAATACTTGTTTGTTTTCAAAAGCTTCTGAGAATGAGTCAATGCTCTGGCATCGTCGTTTAGGTCACATAAATTTGAAAAACCTAAATAGAATTGCTAAAGGAGCACATGTGGTCGGTTTTCCTTTAAAAGAATTTTGTGAAATTGAAAAATGTATTTCGTGTGGTAAAGGCAAACAGCATAAACGACCACACAAACCCAAGCTGTTTAATTCAATTGAATATGTTCTTCAGTTACTGCACATGGATCTTTTCAGTCCCCTAAGTGTGAGGAGTCTTGGGAAGAAATCTTATTGTCTTGTTGTTACTCACGATTTACTTGGGTGTTCTTTTTTAGTAAGAAAAGTGAGACTGCATATATTCTTAGGCAGTTCATAATACTTGTTGAAAATCAACTGAACTTGAAGATCAAGATTATCAGAAGCGACAACGGGACATAATTTCGTAACGAAGTCCTTGATAGCTTTTGTGCTGAAAAGGGAATTGCAAGACAGTTCAGTGCTGCTAGAACTCCTCAACAAAATGGAGTTGCTGAACGAAGAAATCGTACCCTAATAGAAGCTGCAAGGACAATGATTTCTGACTCCAAATTGCCTGTATTCTTCTGGGCTGAAGCAATCAAAACAGCATGTTATGTGCAGAACAGAGTGCTAGTGTACATCACCTCAGCCTGCCCTCAGCCATCCCTATTTCCAACCTTTATACATCTCCTGAAATGCCAACTATCAGCTAGGGTTCACCTGTGCTCAAAAACATTTGAAAACAGTTTTGGATCAGCTTACGCTGGTGAGTTCATAAACAAAATCATCTTTACGTGTATCCCTGATCGAGAATGAATACCCCGTATGGGAATTACAATCATCCTGTCCAACCCATCACTCAGTAACCTCTGCATTACTCGGGTTCTGAGTCTACAACATACATATATACACGAACCCTCCCGGCTTGCTGGTACCATCCGTACCAGAACTAAAACAAGAGAATCAGTCTTGTCCCTAGGTCCCCCCTTTCAATCAATGGCCATAATAAGTACTTATTACAGGATATTTGCACGGAATGCGTTGGGATCCCAGATACAAAATCATTTACAAAACTTTTCATAGAGCACAGTTTAGAGGAACTCACCTCAACCAGAACCTCCTTCTGTATCGAATATCACAATCAATATCTCAACAACACCCTAGATCATATTCAACATTATCATCATCAACATCCCTATCTTAGGTTGACACAAAGAAACCTCAGTGTGTTTAGAAACCTTACCTCGATGCTATCTATGGTAGTTTTTGTGGACGATTGCAGGAAACCGGGCTCTCCGGAGCAGTTTGGAGCCTCGGGAATCGAGCTAGCAGAGCTTGTGTGTGTGGTGAAGTGTTTGTATGTGCTAAATGGCTGGGATTGATCAACTATATATAGGGTGGACATCGGACCCGTAGCGGACCGCTACACAAAGCTGTGTCTGGCCGCCACCCAATGAGGCGGTTTATTTGGCTTGGTGCTTACGTAGCGGACCGTTATGGTTTCGGATAACTGTCCGCCACCCTTCTACGTGTCAAATTTCAATCGGCGAGTCATAGGGACACGTGTCAAGTCCCGGGCATTTCCTTAGCCCCCATGTAGCGGACCACTAAGGGTTAGGGTAGCGGTCCGCTACCCCTTCTACTTTCAAAATTTTCAAACTTAGTCATCTTACTTTGGGGATTTAAATTTCAACCCTTGAACTTTCTGTTTTGACACTTTTGGCCCTTATATTACTTGGGAAATATCTAGGTGTTAAAATCTCCCTTCCTTAAAAGAATTTCTTTCTCGAAATTCAGAATCAGTCAAATAGATGGGGATACTTAAGTTTCATCTGTTCTGTTAATTCCCAAGTTTTTTAGGCGCCTTTCCGACCTTGCCACTGTACCAATACCATTAGTATAGTTTTCTTTCTCAACTTTCTTTCTTGAGTTCCTAATATTTGAACGGGTTGTTCGGTGAATTGAAGTTTCTCATCGATGTGAACATCATCTAACGAGATTGCTTGATCGGGGTCTGCTAAGCATTTGCGTAAACATTACACGTGAAACATGTTATGAATACCTTGCAATGCTTCAGACAATTCAAGTTTGTATGCTACAGCTCCAACTCTTTCTATGATTTTATAAGGTCCAATATACCTCGGGCCTAATATCCCCTGTTTCCTGAAACGTACAACACCTTTCCAAGGTGATACTTTCAGCATCACATAGTCACCGACTAATGGCCGTCGACGTTTATCTGCGCAACTTTTCTGTCGATCTTATGCAGCTTTCAACCTTTGTTTGATCTGGAATATCTTATCAGTTGTCTCCTGTAAGATTTCTGGTCCAGATAGTTGGCTATCCCCTACTTCAGTCCAACATATTGGAGTTCTGCACTTCCTACCATATAGTACTTGAAATGGTGCAGCTTTTATACTTGAATGGTAACTATTATTGTAGGAAAATTCTATTAATGACAAATGATTATCCCAGCTCCCTCCGAATTCTATTACACAAGCCCGCAGGATATCCTCTAAGGTTTGAATTGTTCTTTCTCTTTGTCCATCCATTTGAGGATAATATGTTGTACTCGTATTGATTCGAGTTCCCAACTCTTTTTGGAAACTAGTCCAGAATCTGGAAGTAAACCGACTATCTCTATCAGAGATAATAGATAGTGGTATACCATGGCGGCTTACGATCTCATTGATGTAAAGTCGGGCAAGTTTGTCCATTGAATAATTCTCACTCATAGGAATAAAATATGCCGATTTAGTTAGTCTATCAACTACAACCAAATAGCATCATGCCCTTTCTGGGTTCTCGGCAGTTTTGTGACAAAGTCCATAGTAATCCTATCCCATTTCCACACAGGTATTTCCAACTGTTGTAGTTGACCTACGTGGTTCTGATGTTCATTCTTGACTTGAAGACAAGTCAAACATTTTTCTATATATTGAGCTATAGATCTCTTCATGCTTTGCCACCAGAATTGAGTCTTTAAATCCTTGTACATCTTATTAGCTCAAGGATATATTGAATACTTGGATTTGTGGGCTTCGTCAATCACCTTTGTTTGGATTTCTCCGAGTCTAGCCAAATTCTATTATCAAATTGTAAGATTTCATCGTCGCCTTTGGTTAGTAATTTCTCCTTACCAACCATGCATTCTTTCTTAATGTTGTCTTCTTGTAGTGCTTGATTTTGATTTTCCTTGATTTGATCCATCCAGTCCACCTTGACTTCTAATCTTAATGCTATTATCTTAATGGGTTTTACTCTCTCCTTTCGACTTAGTGCATCTGCTACGACATTAGCTTTCCCGGGATGGTATTTGATCATAGTCGTTAATGAGTTCCATCCATCTCCTCTGTCTCATATTCAAATCTTTCTGATTGAATATATGTTGGAGACTTTTATGGTCTGTATATATCACACACTTAGTACCATATAGATAGTGTCTCCAAATTTTTAGAGCAAACACTATAGCACCAAGTTCCGGATCATGTGTGGTATAGTTCTTCTCATGAATCTTAAGTTGTCGTGATGCGTAGGCTATAACCTTTTCTCGCTGCATCAATACACAACCTAGACCAATTAGGGAAGCATCACAATAGATGATGAAGTCATCATTCCCTTCAGGTAATGCTATGATTGGTGATGAACTAAGTTTCTGTTTAAGGGTTTGGAATGCTTCTTCTTCCTTTTGACTCCATTCAAACTTTACCGCTTTCTGAGTCAAAGTGGTTAATGGAGTAGCAATCTGGGAGAAATCTTGTATGAACCTTCGGTAGTATCCGGCTAGTCCAAGAAAGCTTCTAACTTCAGTTGGCGTTTTTGGAGTTTCCCAGTTTATAACGGCTTCAATCTTGGCTGGACCTACTTGAATTCCCTATTGATTTATGACATGTCCCAAGAATTGTACTTCTTGTTTCCAAAACTCGCATTTGGAAACTTAGCGTACAACTTCTCCTTTCTAAGGGTTTCCAGGATTATCTGAAGATGTTTGTCATGATCTTCCTGGGTTCGGGAATAGATAAGGATATCGTCTATGAACACTATTACGAATTTGTCCAATAATGGTTTACAAACTCAGTTCATTAGGTCCATAAATGTTGCGGGAGCATTAGTTAGACTAAATGACATAACTAGGAATTCATAGTGTCCATATCGGGTTCTAAAGGCAGTTTTAGGTACATCTTCTTCCTGTACCTCTAACTGATGATATCCAGATCTAAGATCTATTTTCAAGAAGTATTTAGCTCTTTGCAATTCATCGAACAAATCATCTATTCTAGGCAATGGATATTTTTTCTTTATAGTAAGCTTATTTAATTCCCGATAATCTATGCACATCCGCATACTTCCATCTTTCTTCTTGACAAACAAGACTGGTGCTCCCCACGGTGAAGTACTTGGACGTATAAAGCCTCTGTCCAATAATTCTTCGATCTGCTTCATCAACTCCTTCAACTCGGAAGGTGCAAGACGATGGGGTGATTTAGCTACGGGTTTGGCTCCAGGTATGAGTTCGATTCAGAATTCGATTTGTCTATCCGGTGGTAGACCAGGTAGTTCTTCCGAAAATACATCCGGGTGATCGCATACTACAGGAATGTCAGCAATCTGTCGTTCGGGTTTAGAGTTTAAAGCATAAACTACAAATATACTACATCCTGTATTCATACATTTCTTAGCCTTAGCTGCAGAAATCGTTTCAATCTTATTTTCATCACTATCGCATTGTATCAACATAGACTTTCCGTTAGGCCTATCAATCCTAACAGTCCGTTAATCACAATCGATCTGAGCATGGCATTGGTTCAACCAATCCATTCCAATGATAACATCGTACTTACTCATACTCATTAGCATTAATTCAATTAGTGAATTCTCATTGCCCAGAGTCATCTTGCAATTCGCATATGATTCCGTTATCCTAATCTGCTCACCACTTGCCGTCTCAACTATGTAAGCATGCTCAAGTGGAGTAGGTTTCATGCCTAAATGCAAACTAAAGGCATCCGAAACAAAACTTTTATTTGCTCATGTATCAAATAGGATCTTAGCATAGATATCATTAACTAGAAAAGTATCAGCTACCACTTTGGCATTGTCGTTCCTTTTCCCTTCACCTATCACGAATACCCGACCTTTTGCCCCTCATCCGGGCTTCTGCTGTATCGGTTTGGTACAGTTTCTTGCTATGTGTCCTTCCTCATTACATTTGAAACACTTAAGAGTAGGACAGGATGTTGCAATATGCCCTAACTTCTGGCATTTGTAACATCTTATCTATTGAGGGTTTCTCATCGGGTTAATTCCCTCTCTCCTAGGGAACTTGAAGTTCCTTGGTTTAAATCGGTACATAACCTCTTCACTCTTTCTCTTTGTTTCAACAGGCTTCACCTCTACTGCCTTTTCAGCCTTATCCTTAGCCTTTTGAGCTGCCACATCATCATAAACCATGGCACTTAATGCCAAGGCTGAATCCATTGTTTGTGGTGCGGCAGTTTTCACCAAGGTTCGCACCTTTAGAGGTAAACCTTTGATAAAATGTTTGATTCTTCTGGGTTCGGGTGTCACCAGATGTGGCACCAGTTTTGACATCTCGTCAAACTTAGTTGCATATTCTTGATGCGTCATAGTTCCAGCTTCCAGACGCTGAAACTCCTCCTCAAATTTATCAAGTTCATTCTGAGGACAGAATCATTGCATAATCAACTCCTTGAACTTGTTCCATTTCATATTCTCCACTGCTTGCTCCCCTCTTGCTTGCTTTACAGACTCCCACCAGTCCAAAGCGGTGGTTTCCAAGGATTTCGCAGCAAACTTGACTGCCTGATCATCTCTACATTCACTCAGCTTGATTACCGCTTCCATCTTCGTGATCCACTGAGTAGTATCAATGGCTCCCTTCTTGCCATCAAATGGATTGGGTTTACAACCTTCTAAGGATTTGTAATTGCATCCTTCACGATTCTCAGTTCTCGTTACTGAGCTAGTATGGGCGTTTCCGTTTGCCCCTCTAGTGGTGTTATTGTTTCCTCCTCCAGCTGTGCCAGTACCCATTCTCCTTGAGAGAACCTTATCTAATAATCTGGGTAGGGTGTTTCGTAAGGCCTTAGTGACTTCACTGGCCACAACATCTTGAAACTGGGTTTCAGACATGACTACTTCTTCAGTATGAGGACCATCATTATTGTTATTCTCATTTGTTTCGTGATGGTCGTTAGTATCGGTGTTAATTTCAGCCTGCCTACGGCTCCTAGCTAGTAACTGGAGTTCGACCTCTTCCTCTACCTCTTCCTCTTCCTCTTCCTCGTCCAACCATTGTTACCTATACACACAGATGTCTGATATCAGAATTTGTATAACCGATTATGATACAGAAAATCAGAAATTAAAGATATTTGGCCAATAATATACTTAATATCTGTTTTCTCTACATCTCATGTTATATTCATAATGATAATCAGCCTCTCAACTTATATCCTGTTTGGCATTCCAGCTATTCTCAGATCTCTTAGTTTAAGTCTAGATACTAATCTTTCCTATTAGTATCTAAATCCCTTAAACAACGGCTCTGATACCAACTTGTCACACCCGTAACACAGGACAGTCATGTCCCACCCCAACCGACGGCGGAAACGTCGGGGCGGGACATGTAGACTGTTCATGAGCACAAGGTTGACTAAATTGTAATATATTAAATCCATTTCCATTCAAACAAACATGAATCAATCCCAAAGTACATAATGACATACAATTTACTTTCGAATTAAAATTAACTAAGTCCAAAGCCTATGTGTAACATGCCTTGATCAAACTCATATGATAGCACCTGAAACATGAATAAAATAAGGTCAACAAAAAAGTTGGTGAGTATAACACAGGTTTGTATATAGATAACATATAGTTTGTAAAACAAATCCATACATAACATGATAAATAAGGCATTTATGGGGAGCAACTATTGTGTAACCAAGTACAATTAAACCTTTGTAACTAGCATGCAAATTGTGTTGTCGGTATCAATCACCTCAACCAGGTGGGTTTGTCAGACTCAATAGATCTATCATTGAAAACCGTCGGCTTGAATAGTTAATGATTGCACATAAGTGTTCACAAAAGTTAGCACACATAGCACTCGGGCATAAAGCTCAAATTGCACACATGAATGTAAATAGGATTTGTACTTGTGTTGTTTGTGTAAATGTAAACATGTAATTTGATAGAGTTCATGTTTCACCCCAAAAGTGTAAAAGAGTAAAAGGGGCTATGAAATACTCACTTGATTCGAAGGCGTAGCTAACAAAGATACTAGATAGAATAAGGATCCTTGAAATGCACAAGTTAACCTAGTGTGTAATGCGTATTGTATCAATAGTGTGCACAAAAGTTTAAGTTTAAAGTTGAATTTGAATTTGTGTATAAGGCCATTGATTTGTACTTAAAAGTATTGAATAAAATATAAGGGTTTGAAATAAACATTTTTGAAGCATTTTGTTTAAGGTTTGAGTTTGAATAATTAATTAGGTAAATAAAATAATTATCGTTTGTGAAAATATTGTAAGTATTAAATGTAATTAAGTGTAAATAACTAAATGTCTTTGTTTAAATATAAAGTAAATAAATAATCATTATTTTATTTATTTATTTATTTATAAAATGTAACTTAACCATTTAAATACTTTTTAAATGAAAGGTTTAGCAATAATTGTAAATTTAATTTTTATAAACTTTAAATAAATAATTTTCTATTTATTCCAAGATTAAATATTTGATCTTTCTAAATAGAATTAAATGTATTTTTATAAAAATCAACTATTTTTATTTTGTAATTCATTGTTTAAAAAAATATATAAAATTATAATTCTGCCAAAAATTTAACTCACACACGACCGTGCATGGGAAGGGCGCGATCGTGCTCGAACCACGGGCGCGACCATGCTAGTCAGGGCGTGGCCGTGTTAATCAAATAGAGGGCTTAACTAACTAAATCATTAGGCACGACCGTGCCTTGGCTCGGCACGATCGTGTCTATGATTCTGAGACACAACTGAGATTAGCCAAAGGGCATGACTGGGTCTGAACAGGAGGACACGACCGCGCTGGTAACCAGCACGACCGCGTCTCATGAGGCACGACCGCGCTAGATGATTAGCGCGACCGCGTCTGTTCCAAATCAGGAACGATTTGACTAATTCTTATAATAACAGGGTTGGAAATCATAGGGCTTTCACCCAATAGATTATTACGAGTCTTTTAGAATATATTAATTGTATTTAAAACGTGTTCAAAGCAGTATTCGATTAAACCATTTTGGAATGAACCCTAGATTCGGGTTCGTGTTAAATTATATATTGTAAGCCCAAATTAGTTGGGGCTTTTGATCTATAGACTAAATCGAAAGTGTAGGAGGTTTCAATTACCCGGAAGGACGATGAATTGATAGCGTACGGTAGCGATGAGTTCCGGCGACGACGGGTTTGATCTCCGGCGTCTTCTGCTTCAACTCCGCCTGTTTCAGTGCGTCTAGAAGTTTTAGAGAGGATGATAATGCGTTTGTTTGGGAGGATTGAAATCAGAATGGTGGATTCGATGAGCAAAAGATGAATAGGTCGACGGTTTTAGTTTAAAAATATATAATTGGTTTTAATTCACGTGTAATGTCGATGTTTAATTGACTAATGAGGGTGGTTAATAGATGAACGTGTATAACGGTTACAAAGTTTTACGGATTTCGGATTAAAGACTGTTTTTACGTTTTAACTGATGTGAGGCGCGACCGTGACTATAAAAGGCGCGACCGTGTCGGACGAGGCGCGACCGTGCCAAAACGTGGCGCGACCGTGCCTACTAGGGTTTCTGGTTATTTACAAAATCAGCCCTTGCAAATTCAGCTTTGACAAAATTAGCTTGGTTAGGATTTAACAGAACACCTAACGACATTACTAACTGGATTAACTCTAAGAGGTGTTACCACATGATTATGAGTTCTAAATCTTTGAATTTAATACGATCGGCTAACGATTAATGAGGTGTAGGTTTGAACAAGTATATGATTCAATATCGTGTTTTTATTTTATTAGTTAAAATAAATTAAAATAGGGTCGGAAAATCAGGAATGTTACAAGTCATCTACCAGAGTAGTACCTCCAACAGATATGTTCTCAGGTAAGAGCGACGGGTCTAGGAGAGATTTATACACTGCTCTTTCCTAGACAGAACACTCCGTTTGTCAGATAACTACATACCGGTTGAAGGTCGCCTTCTAGTTACAGTGACGTTGATAACAAAACACACAGCGAAGACTTATAACCTAACTTCTTTCATTTTATAATATAAAGTCTGTACAATAGGGACTGACTGGCAAAATACAATATAATCAAACTCTAGACTTATAGCTCACGAAGAATCATGCCAATCACTCAGGCCTTATGGTCACCCAGGGACCTGCCCTCAGCCATCCCTATTTTCAACCTTTATACATCTCCTCGAATGCCAACTATCAGGTAGGGTTCACCTGTGCTAAAAAACATTTGAAAACAGTTTTGGATCAGCTTACGCTCGTGAGTTCATAAACAAAATCATCTTTACGTGTATCCCTGATCGAGAATGAATACCCCGTATGGGAATTATAATCATCCTGTCCAACCCATCACTCAGTAACCTCTGCATTACTCGGGTTCTGAGTCTACAACATACATATATAGAGGAACCCTCCCGGCTTGCTAGAACCATACGTACCAGAACTAAAACAAGAGGATCATTCTTGTCCCTGGGTCCCCCCCTTTCAATCAATGGCCATAATAAGTACTTATTACAGGATATATGCACGGATAGTGTTGGGATCTCAGATACAAAATCATTTACAAAAATTTTCATAGAGCACATTTTAGAGGAACTCACCTCAACCAGAACCTCCTTTTGTATCGAATATCACAATCAATATCTCAACAAAACCCTAGCTCATATTCAACATTATCATCATCAACATCCCTATCTTAGGTTGACACAAAGAAACCTCAGTGTGTTTAGAAACCTTACCTCGATGCTATCTGTGGAAGTTTTTGCAAACGATTGCAGGAAACCGGGCTCTCCGGAGCAGTTCGGAACCTCGGGAATCGAGCTAGTAGAGCTTGGGTGTGGTGAAGTGTTTGTGTGTGCTAAATGGCTGGGATTGATAAACTATTTATAGGGTGGACATAGAACCCGTAGCGGACCGCTACACAAAGTTGTGTCGGTCCGCCACCCAATGAGCGGTTTATTTGGCTTGGTGCCTACGTAGCAGACCGTTATGGTTTCGGCTTGCGGTCTGCCACCCTTCTACGTGTCAAATTTGAATCAGCGAGTCACAGGGACACGTGTCAAGTCCCGGGCATTTCCTTAGCCCCCACGTAGCGGACCGCTAAGGGTTAGGGTAGCGATCCGCTACCCCTTCTACTTTCAAAATTTTCAACTTTAGTCATCTGACTTTGGGGATTTAAAGTTCAACCCTTGAACTTTATGTTTTGACACTTTTGGCCCTTGTATTACTTGGGAAATATCTGGGTGTTACATGAAGAACCTGATCAAGCATCATCTTCGTCCTCTAGAGCTCCTGAATCTTCTTTCGAGGAGAGTGATAACCACATCGCTGATCCCATCAACAATGAGACTGCTGCATCTGGCAGTGTTCATGCTTCACAGGAAAGTGTTGCATCTGGCAGTGATCCTGCAGTACAGGATACGATTCCTGACTCTGATGTTATTGAGGAGCTGGTTCCCATAACTTAAGAAGCAGACCAGCACATCACCAACTTGCCTGATACGTTACAGGAAGAAGACGTTCCACTATCCGGAATTCATAAGAATTATCCAGTAGAGGATATCAATGGTCCTCTCTCAGACGGGGTGAGAACAAGAAGCAAATCCGGGGTAATAAATATCTGCTTATACTCTGCCTTCATATCTCAAGTTGAGCTAAAGAACATTAAAATGGCCTTGAGTGAGTCAGCTGGGTGAAGGCTATGCAGGAAGAGCTGATGCAGTTTGAAAAAGCTGAAGGTTTGGGAACTTGTGCCGCTACCACAAGGCAAGTTGCCCATTGGTACTCGTTGGGTTTACAGAAACAAGAAAGATGACAGCGGTATTATTGTTCGGAACAAAGCACGACTTGTTACGCAAGGATTTTATCAGCAAGAAGGGATAGATTATGAAGAAGTGTTTGCACCAGTTGCAAGACTCGAGGCCATCCGTATCTTTTTGGCCTATGCCTCGTACATGAATTTCAAGGTGTTTCAAATGGATGTGAAGACAACATTTCTATACGGAAAAGTTAAAGAAAAAATCTACGTGTGTCAACCACCGGGGTTTGAAGACACAAATCACCCACATCATGTCTACAAACTAGACAAAGCTTTGTATGGCTTACATCAAGCACCACGTGCATGGTATGCCACTCTGACATAGCATCTTCTTGCTTATGGCTATACTCGGGGAGCCATAGATCAAACACTGTTCATTAAGAAGCTAGGAAACGATCTTATTCTTGTCCAAATCTATGTTGATGACATCATATTTGGATCAACGAATGCTGCACTATGCAAAGAGTTTGAAGAAATGATGAAGAAAAAGTTTGAAATGAGTTCAATGGCAGAGCTTGAACATCTACCGGCTCATAAGCAATCTTCTCCTTTCCCTTATCTTGCTTTGTAGGAGCGGTAGGTGTGATGATTGGTGTGGACTTTTGCGGGAGTCGTTTAGAAACTTTTGCTCTCTTCCTCGGAACTAGATCAGCTTCAAAATCATAGTCTTCATCGGAAGTATCACTCTATTGTTTAGATCGGTTGATGAGAGGAGGTTTCCCAACAGCCTTTCTTTTGATCAATAAGCTTCTGTGATATTTGTTGATGGGCAGTTCTTCCTTTTCACTCTCTGTTTCAGAAGAATCAAACTCAACACCTTCTGATCCATCTTCAGATTCATTTTCTTCTTCAACATTGACAGCACTTGAACTCTGAGCTTCATCTCCTTTCTCACTCGTAACTCTCTGAGTTGCAGTGTCAAAGAATACCAAGTCGTCTAAGTCAATATTGGCCATATCTTCTAGGTTCTCTTCATTTTCAAAGTAGATTGGCCCTCAATGTTGAAATTTAACTCACCCTCATGTTCATCAGCAAGTTGTACATTTGGGATCACAGACTTATTGACGATTGGAACGTTTTTTCATTTCTTTTTATAAAATAATTTTAAAAAATAATTATTTCACCAATAACATCTAAAATACAAACATCCATAGAAACTACAAGTTTACAACAATTTATTTTTATTCAACCCATGTAATACTTGGGTGTTAACCTAGTCTATTAATATTACATCAAAATACATAAATATCTTTACAAATAATTACATTGCCTATAATAATGAGAGGAAAAATCATATACACAAAAATCTCTACAACTAAATATCTAAATATCTTTACAAATGGGGGAAAAACATATACATAAATCAAGAAAACAAATTTACATCCAAATACAAGTGTAAAATCAAAATACACAAGTGTACATTCAAGATACACATAGAAAACTTCCAAACATGTTTCCTCTTAAGCTGCTGTAACTCTCTAAAATTAAATCAGAAACATCAAACCATTAATAAAATAATTTATAATACTTTTAGAGATAAATTATTGTGTTTATATGAATTTAAATTAAGAAAAAATAATTTAAATATATTAAAAAAGCAAACAAAATTATACAAAGGTGCACAGTTCATGCCATCAACAATTTGATATATATTTTTTTTCTACAAAAATTTCGCCGCCTACACCGGCTCTGTTGTAACAAAACTGCACACAAAGTTTCAAAACAGTTCACGCCGGTACGTTGAAACAAAATTATACAAAAATTTCAAAACAACAAATAAATAACTAACCTAGTATAATTAGGGTATACAAAGGTCACTAAAATTAAACTCGATCTTGTTCTTGTTCTACGATCTGGAATCATCGCCGCCTACGCCACTCCTGTGGTAACAAACCCAGAACCACCGCCGACGCCGGTGCTGGTGTAGAGAGATGAGGCAACGTCTGTTTGTAGAGAGAGGATGTAGAGTTGTTCAGAGAGAGTGAGTCCATCTGTATACTTGTTTGAACGGAGCTTATCTGCCCTTCAAACAGTCTTCCGATTAATCGGAAGGTGCGACGAGGTAGCGAGAGTTCTGGTGCGCCATGGTGAGCTGAATATTAGGCAAATCGGAGGTCACGGGGTTAAATGTTGAAGGAGAAATCGGAGGGCACAGGATTGAAGGCTGAAGGCGATTTGATGAATATGAAAGCTAAAGGAGTTTTAGTTTAGATCTGATAGAACAATGTTTTAGATCTGAAAGATGTTTAGAGAGAGGGTGCGGTGCGTTTATTGTCTTTAGAGAGAAAGAGAGAGTCTGAAATTTGTTTTAAAGGGGATAAGGTGTGGATTTAAAGAGAGAGAGAGAAAATGACGCAACTACCCCTGTAAATTAAAAATAAATCACAAATCCAATAAATTAATTTGTGGTTCACATAGAGTTTAAGAGTTTTTACAATAACTTAGAGTTTTCATTTGATACGTCCCATATATATATATATATATATATATATATATATATATATATATATATATATATATATATATATATATATATATATATATATATATATATATATATATATATATATATATATATATATATATATATATATATATATATATATATATATATATATATATATATATAAGGTTGTGATCCTTTCAAAACCCTAAAGCCATATCTCAATGATGGATGATTATTTAGATGTAATAAGATGGTGACATGTGTCACATATATTTTTTTAATAAAAAAAACTATAAGGGTAAATCAGACTTTTTACTCACCACCAAAAAGTCAGATTTAATATGAAGCTGACAAGTGTCAGCTTTAAAATCCAATTCATTTACCTTTTTTTTAAAAAGATTCTCCCCATTATTTTAAAAACCTTCATAACTTTTTTATGCTATGTTATTTTTTTTATAAACATTGCACCATTAAACTCGTCAAAGGGAAAATTCATATCAAAGGCCACACATGTCTAAAGGACACATGGCCCAACAATACAAAAGTCCCAATGATAAACAATCGGATAAAAGAACCGGTGTTGTGCATAAAGCTCAACGTCTTGTTAAAGAAAATAATGTTTTCAAACATAAACAAAAGAAAGTTGAGAAACCCATAAAATCTAAAAAAGGAAAAGAAAAGATCGTTACTCCAACAGAGAGCAAAAATTTTGAAAAACAAAAACCTTTTTGGAAACGAAAGCTAAGTGCACAAACAACACCAGTTAAGTTCAATGACAAAAGAGATATGAAATTGCAAGAAGTTTCATACCTGGATGATTTAGGACAACCCAAGACAATCATGGCTTGGGTTCCAGTTTCTAATTAATGTGTTTTACCGTGCACGGACAGCCAAGGAGGCCTATCAACAACCTCTGGTATGTTTATAGTGGTTGTTCCCGGCATATGACAGGATACATCTCTCAGCTTCATGACATTAAAATGTTCGATGGAGGGTATGTTTCCTTTGCAGGTGATAAAGGTGGGCAAATCACAATGAAAGGTACTGCCACTAATGGTACTCTCTGTTTCGAAGATGTGAATTACGTGTCTGAATTGAATCACAGCTTGTTAAGTTTGTCTCAAATCTGTGACAAAAAGTTTTCAACTCATTTTACTGATAAAGAGTGTTTGATTTTAAAACCAGGGTTCGTTATCCCTGAGGATTGGATTTTATGTGTAGAACAGGGTGCTAGTGTACATCTCCTCAGCCTGCCCTCAGCCATCCCTATTTCCAACCTTTACACATATCCTGGAATGCCAACTATCAGCTAGGGTTCACCTGTGCTCAAAAACATTTGAAAACAGTTTTGGATCAGCTTACGCTGGTGAGTTCATAAAAAAAATCATCTTTACATGTATCCCTGATTGAGAATGAAAACCCCGTATGGGAATTACAATCATCATGTCCAACCCATCACTCAGTAACCTCTGCATTACTCGGGTTCTGAGTCTACAACACATATATATACAGGAACCCTCCCGGCTTGCTGGTACCATCCGTACCAGAACTAAAACAAGAGAATCAGTCTTGTCCCTAGGTCCCCCTTTCAATCAATGGCCATAATAAGTAATTATTACAGGATATTTGCACGGATAGCGTTGGGATCTCAGATACAAAATCATTTACAAAACTTTTCATAGAGCACATTTTAGAGGAACTCACCTCAACCAGAACCTCCTTCTGTATCAAATATCACAATCAATATCTCAACAAAACCCTAGCTCATATTCAACATTATCATCATCAACATCCCTATCTTAGGTTGACACAAAGAAACCTCAGTGTGTTTAGAAACCTTACCTCGATGCTATCTGTGGCAGTTTTTGTGGACGATTGTAGGAAACCGGGCTCTCCGGAGCAGTTCGGAGCCTCGGGAATCGAGGTAGCAGAGCTTGTGTGTGTGTGGTGAAGTGTTTGTGTGTGCTAAATGGCTGGGATTGATCAACTATTTATAGGGTGGACATCGGACCCGTAGCGGACCGCTACACAAAGCTGTGTCTGGCCGCCACCCAATGAGGCGGTTTATTTGGCTTGGTGCCTACGTAGCGGACCGTTATGTTTCCGGCTAACGGTCCGCCACCCTTCTACGTGTCAAATTTCAATCGGCGAGTCATAGGGACACGTGTCAAGTCCCGGGCATTTCCTTAGCCCCCATGTAGCGGACCACTAAGGGTTTGGGTAGCGGTCCGCTACCCTTTCTACTTTCAAAATTTTCAAATTTAGTCATCTGACTTTGGGGATTTAAATTTCAACCCTTGAACTTTCTGTTTTGACACTTTTGGCCCTTATATTACTTTGGAAATATCTAGGTGTTACAAATCTCCCCTCCTTAAAAGAATTTCGTTCTCGAAATTCAGAATCAGTCAAATAGATGGGGATACTTAAGTTTCATCTGTTATGTTAATTCCCAAGTTTTGTCGGCGCCTTTCTGACCTTGCCACTGTACCAATACCATTAGTATAGTTTTCTTTCTCAACTTTCTTTCTTGAGTTGCTAATATTTGAACGGGTTGTTCGGTGAATTGAAGTTTCTCATCGATGTGAACATCATCTAACGAGATTGCTTGATCGGGGTCTGCTAAGCATTTGCGTAAACATTACACGTGAAACATGTTATGAATACCTTGCAATGCTTCAGACAATTCAAGTTTGTATGCTACAGCTCCAACTCTTTCTATGATTTTATAAGGTCCAATATATCTTGGGCCTAATATCCCCCGTTTCCTGAAACGTACAACACCTTTCCAAGGTGATACTTTCAGCATCACATAGTCACCGACTAATGGCCGTCGACGTTTATCTGCTTACCTTTTCTGTCGATCTTGTGCAGCTTTCAACCTTTGTTTGATCTGGACTATCTTATCAGTTGTCTCCTGTAAGATTTCTGGTCTAGATAGTTGGCTATCCCCTACTTTAGTCCAACATATTGGAGTTCTGCACTTCCTACCATATAGTACTTCAAATGGTGCAGCTTTTATACTTGAATGGTAACTGTTATTGTAGGAAAATTCTATTAATGGCAAATGATTATCCCAGATCCCTCCGAATTCTATTACACAAGACCGCAGCATATCCTCTAAGGTTTGAATTGTTCTTTCTCTTTGTCCATCCGTTTTAGGATAATATGTTGTACTCATATTGATTCGAGTTCCCAACTCTTTCTGGAAACTAGTCCAGAATCTAGAAGTAAACCGACTATCTCTATCAGAGATAATAGACAATGGTATACCATGGCGGCTTACGATCTCATTGATGTAAAGTCGGGCAAGTTTGTCCATTGAATAATTCTCACTGATAGGAATAAAATGTGCCGATTTAGTTAGTTTATCAACCACTACCAAATAGCATCATGCCCTTTCTGGGTTCTCGGCAGTTTTGTGACAAAGTCCATAGTAATCCTATCCCATTTCCACATAGGTATTTCTAACTGTTGTAGTTGACCTACATGGTTCTGATGTTCAATCTTGACTTGAAGACAAGTCAAACATTTTTCTATATATTGAGCTATAGATCTCTTCATGCTTGGCCACCAGAATTGAGTCTTTAAATCCTTGTACATCTTATTAGCTCCAGGATGTATTGAATACTTGGATTTGTGGGCTTCGTCAATCACCTTTGTTTGGATTTCTCCGAGTCTAGCCAAATTCTATTATCAAATTGTAAGATTTCGTCGTCGCCTTTGGTTAGTAATTTCTCCTTACCAACCATGCATTCTTTCTTAATGTTGTCTTCTTGTAGTGCTTGAGTTTGAATTTCCTTGATTTGATCCATCCAGTCCACCTTGACTTCTAATCTTAATGCTATTATCTTAATGGGTTTTACTCTCTCCTTTCGACTTAGTGCATCTGCTATGACATTAGCTTTCCCGGGATGGTATTTGATCTGACAATCATAGTCGTTAATGAGTTCCATCCATCTCCTCTGTCTCATATTCAAATCTTTCGGATTGAATATATGTTGGAGACTTGTATGGTCTGTATATATCACACACTTAGTACCATATAGATATTGTCTCCAAATTTTTAGAGCAAACACTATAGCACTAAGTTCTAGATCATGTGTGGTATAGTTCTTCTCATGAATCTCAAGTTGTCGTGATGCGTAGGATATAACCTTTTCTCGCTGCATCAATACACAACCTAGACCAATTAGGGAAGCATCACAATAGATGATGAAGTCATCATTCCCTTCAGGTAATGCTAAGATTGGTGCTGAATTAAGTTTCTGTTTAAGGGTTTGGAATGCTTCTTCTTGCTTTTGACTCCATTCAAACTTTACCACTTTCTGAGTTAAAGTGGTTAATGGAGTAGCAAGATTGTTGCGGGAGCATTAGTTAGACCAAATGACATAACTAGGAATTCGTAGTGTCCATATCGGGTTCTAAAGGCATTTTTAGGTACATCTTCTTCCTGTACCTTTAACTGATGATATCCAGATCTAAGATCTATCTTCAAGAAGTATTTAGCTCCTTACAATTCATCGAACAAATAATCTATTCTAGGCAATGGATATTTTTTCTTTATAGTAAGCTTATTTAATTCCTGATAATCTATGCACATCCGCATACTTATGTCTTTCTTCTTGACAAACAAGACTGGTGCTCCCCACGGTGAAGTACTTGGACGTATAAAGCCTCTGTCCAATAATTCTTCGATCTGCTTCATCAACTCCTTCAACTCGGAAAGTGCAAGACGATGGGGTGATTTAGCTACGGGTTTGGCTCCAGGTATGAGTTCGATTCGGAATTCGATTTGTCTATCCGGTGGTAGACCAGGTAGTTCTTCCGGAAATACATCCGGGTGATCGCATACTACAGGAATGTCAGCAATCTGTCGTTCGGGTTTAGAGTTTAAAGCATAAACTACAAATATACTACATCATGTATTCATACATTTCTTAGCCTTAGCTACAGAAATCGTTTCAATCTTATTTTCATCACTATCGCATTGTATCAACATAGACTTTCCGTTAGGCCTATCAATCCTAACAGTCCGTTAATCACAATCGATCTGAGCATGGCATTGGTTCAACCAATCCATTCCAATGATAACATCGTACTTACTCATACTCATTGGCATTAATTAAATTACTGAATTCTCATTGCCTAGAGTCATCTTGCAATTCGCATATGATTCCGTTATCCTAATCTGCTCACCA
Source organism: Smallanthus sonchifolius (assembly GCA_023525975.1). Taxonomy (NCBI): domain Eukaryota; kingdom Viridiplantae; phylum Streptophyta; class Magnoliopsida; order Asterales; family Asteraceae; genus Smallanthus; species Smallanthus sonchifolius. The sequence goes on along the minus strand of CM042035.1, from coordinate 61,798,968 downwards.
CTTGCCGTCTCAACTATGTAAGCATGCTCAAGTGGAGTAGGTTTCATGCCTAAATGCAAACTAAAGGCATCCGAAACAAAACTTTTATATGCTCTTGTATCAAATAGGATCTTAGCATAGATATCATTAACTAGAAAAGTATCATCTACCACTTTGGCATTGTCGTTACTTTTCCCTTCACCTATCACGAATACCCGACCTTTTGCCCCTCCTCCGGGCTTCTGCTGTATGAGTTTGGTACAGTTTCTTGCTATATGTCCTTCCTCATTACATTTGAAACACTTAAGAGTAGGACAGGATGTTGCAATATGCCCTAACTTCTGGCATTTGTAACATCTTATCTATTGAGGGTTTCTCATCGGGTTAATTCCCTCTCTCCTAGGGAACTTGAAGTTCCTTGGTTTAAATCGGTACATAACCTCTTCACCCTTTCTCTTTGTTTCAACAGGCTTCACCTCTACTGCCTTTTCAGCCTTATCCTTAGCCTTTTGAGCTGCCACATCATCATAAACCGTGGCACTTAATGCCAAGGCTGAATCCATTATTTGTGGAGCGGCAGTTTTCACCAAGGTTCGCACCTTTAGAGGTAAACCTTTGATAAAATGTTTGATTCTTCTGGGTTCGGGTGTCACCAGATGTGGCACCAGTTTTGACATCTCATCAAACTTAGTTGCATATTCTTGATGCGTCATATTCCAGCTTCAAGACGCTGAAACTCCTCCTCAATTTTATCAAGTTCATTCTGAGGACAGAATCGTTGCATAATAAACTCCTTGAACTCGTTCCATTTCATATTCTCCACCGCTTGCTCCCCTCTTGCTTGCTTTACAGACTCCCACCAGTCCAAAGCGGTGGTTTCCAAGGATTTCGCAGCAAACTTGACTGCCTGATCATCTCTACATTCACTCAGCTTGATTACCGCTTCCATCTTCGTGATCCACTGAGTAGTATCAATGGCTCCCTTCTTTCCATCAAATGGATTGGGTTTACAACCTTCGAAGGATTTGTAATTGCATCCTTCACGATTCTCAGTTCTCGTTACTGAGCTAGTATGGGCGTTTCCGTTTGCCCCTCAAGTGGTGTTATTTTTTCCTCCTCCAGCCGTGCCAGTACCCATTCTCCTTGAGAGAACCTCATCTAATAATCCGGGTAGGATGTTTCGTAAGGCCTTAGTGACTTCACTCGCCACAACATCTTGAAACTGGGTTTCAGACATGACTACTTCTTCAGTATGAGGACCATCATCATTGTTATTCTCATTTGTTTCGTGATGGTCGTTAGTATCGGTGTTAATATTAGCCTGCCTACGGCTCCTAGCTAGTAACTGGAGTTCGACCTCTTCCTCTACCTCTTCCTCTTCCTCTTCACTCGCATACTACAGGAATGTCAGCAATCTGTCGTTCGGGTTTAGAGTTTAAAGCATAAACTACAAATATACTACATCATGTATTCATACATTTCTTAGCCTTAGCTACAGAAATCGTTTCAATCTTATTTTCATCACTATCGCATTGTATCAACATAGACTTTCCGTTAGGCCTATCAATCCTAACAATCCGTTAATCACAATCGATCTGAGCATGGCATTGGTTCAACCAATCCATTCCAATGATAACATCGTACTTACTCATACTCATTGGCATTAATTAAATTACTGAATTCTCATTGCCTAGAGTCATCTTGCAATTCGCATATGATTCCGTTATCCTAATCTGCTCACCACTTGCTGTCTCAACTATGTAAGCATGCTCAAGTGGAGTAGGTTTCATGCCTAAATGCAAACTAAAGGCATCCGAAACAAAACTTTTATATGCTCTTGTATCAAATAGGATCTTAGCATAGATATCATTAACTAGAAAAGTATCATCTACCACTTTGGCATTGTCGTTACTTTTCCCTTCACCTATCACGAATACCCGACCTTTTGCCCCTCCTCCGGGCTTCTGCTGTATGAGTTTGGTACAGTTTCTTGCTATATGTCCTTCCTCATTACATTTGAAACACTTAAGAGTAGGACAGGATGTTGCAATATGCCCTAACTTCTGGCATTTGTAACATCTTATCTATTGAGGGTTTCTCATCGGGTTAATTCCCTCTCTCCTAGGGAACTTGAAGTTCCTTGGTTTAAATCGGTACATAACCTCTTCACTCTTTCTCTTTGTTTCAACAGGCTTCACCTCTACTGCCTTTTCAGCCTTATCCTTAGCCTTTTGAGCTGCCACATCATCATAAACCGTGGCACTTAATGCCAAGGCTGAATCCATTATTTGTGGAGCGGCAGTTTTCACCAAGGTTCGCACCTTTAGAGGTAAACCTTTGATAAAATGTTTGATTCTTCTGGGTTCGGGTGTCACCAGATGTGGCACCAGTTTTGACATCTCATCAAACTTAGTTGCATATTCTTGATGCGTCATATTCCAGCTTCAAGACGCTGAAACTCCTCCTCAATTTTATCAAGTTCATTCTGAGGACAGAATCGTTGCATAATAAACTCCTTGAACTCGTTCCATTTCATATTCTCCACCGCTTGCTCCCCTCTTGCTTGCTTTACAGACTCCCACCAGTCCAAAGCGGTGGTTTCCAAGGATTTCGCAGCAAACTTGACTGCCTGATCATCTCTACATTCACTCAGCTTGATTACCGCTTCCATCTTCGTGATCCACTGAGTAGTATCAATGGCTCCCTTCTTTCCATCAAATGGATTGGGTTTACAACCTTCGAAGGATTTGTAATTGCATCCTTCACGATTCTCAGTTCTCGTTACTGAGCTAGTATGGGCGTTTCCGTTTGCCCCTCAAGTGGTGTTATTTTTTCCTCCTCCAGCCGTGCCAGTACCCATTCTCCTTGAGAGAACCTCATCTAATAATCCGGGTAGGGTGTTTCGTAAGGCCTTAGTGACTTCACTCGCCACAACATCTTGAAACTGGGTTTCAGACATGACTACTTCTTCAGTATGAGGACCATCATCATTGTTATTCTCATTTGTTTCGTGATGGTCGTTAGTATCGGTGTTAATTTTAGCCTGCCTACGGCTCCTAGCTAGTAACTGGAGTTCGACCTCTTCCTCTACCTCTTCCTCTTCCTCATCCAACCATTGTTACCTATAGACACAGATGTCTGATATCAAAATTTGTATAACCGATTATGATCCAGAAAATCAGAAATTAAAGACATTTGGCCAATAATGTACTTAATATCTGTTTTCTCTACATCTCATGTTATATTCATAATGATAATCAGCATCTCAACTTATATCCTGTTTGGCATTCCAGCTATTCTCAGATCTATTAGTTTAAGTCTAGATACTAATCTTTCCTATTAGTATCTAAATCCCTTAAACAGCGGCTCTGATACCAACTTGTCACACCCGTAACACAGGACAGTCATCTACTAGAGTAGTACCTCCAACAGATATGTTCTCATGTAAGAGCGACGGGTCTAGGAGAGATTTATACACTGCTCTTTCCTAGACAGAACACTCCGTTTGTCAGATAACTACACACCGGTTGAAGGTCGCCTTCTAGTTACATTGACGTTGATAACAAAACACACAGCGAAGACTTATAACCTAACTTCTTTCATTTTATAATATAAAGTCTGTACAATAGGGACTGACTAGCAAAATACAATATAATCAAACTCTAGACTTATAGCTCACGAAGAATCATGCCAATCACTCAGGCCTTATGGTCACCAGATTTTCAACCTTTATACATCTCCTGGAATTCCAACTATCAGGTCGGGTTCACCTGTGCTCAAAAGCATTTGAAAACAGTTTTGAATCAGCTTACGCTAGTGAGTTCATAAACAAAATCATCTTTACGTGTATCCCTGATCGAGAATGAATACCCCGTATGGGAATTATAATCATCCTGTCCAACCCATCACTCAGTATCCTCTGCATTACTCGGGTTCTGAGTCTACAACATACATATATAGAGGAACCCTCCCGGCTTGCTAGAACCATACGTACCAGAACTAAAACAAGAGGATCATTCTTGTCCCTAGGTCCCCCCTTTCAATCAATGGCCAAAATAAGTACTTATTACAGGATATATGCACGGATAGCGTTGGGATCTCAGATACAAAATCATTTACAAAACTTTTCATAGAGCACATTTTAGAGGAACTCACCTCAACCAGAACCTCCTTCTGTATCGAATATCACAATCAATATCTCAACAAAACCCTAGCTCATATTCAACATTATCATCATCAACATCCCTATCTTAGGTTGATACAAAGAAACCTCAGTGTGTTTAGAAACCTTACCTCGATGCTATCTGTGGCAGTTTTTGTAAACGATTGCAGGAAACCGGGCTCTCCGGAGCAGTTCGGAACCTCGGGAATCGAGCTAGTATAGCTTGGGTGTGGTGAAGTGTTTCTGTGTGCTAAATGGCTGGGATTGATAATCTATTTATAGGGTGGACATAGAACCCGTAGCGGACCGCTACACAAAGTTGTGTCGGTCCGCCACCCAATGAGCGGTTTATTTGGCTTGGTGCCTACGTAGCAGACCGTTATGGTTTCGGCTTGCGGTCCGCCACCCTTCTACGTGTCAAATTTGAATCAGCGAGTCACAGGGACACGTGTCAAGTCCCAGGCATTTCCTTAGCCCCCACGTAGGGGACCGCTAAGGGTTAGGGTAGCGGTCCGCTACCCCTTCTACTTTCAAAATTTTCAACTTTAGTCATCTGACTTTGGGGATTTAAAGTTCAACCCTTGAACTTTATGTTTTGACACTTTTGGCCCTTATATTACTTGGGAAATATCTGGGTGTTACAAGACGAACCTGATCAAGCATCATCTTCGTCCTCTAGAGCTCCTGAATCTTCTTTCGAGGAGAGTGATAACCACATCGCTGATCCCATCAACAATGAGACTGCTGCATCTGGCAGTGTTCATGCTTCACAGGAAAGTGTTGCATCTGGCAGTGATCCTGCAGTACAGTGTTCATGCTTCACAGGAATGCCAACTATCAGGTAGGGTTCACCTGTGCTCAAAAGCATTTGAAAACAGTTTTGGATCAGCTTACGCTAGTGAGTTCATAAACAAAATCATCTTTACGTGTATCCATGATCGAGAATGAATACCTCGATGCTATCTGCGGCAGTTTTTGCAAACGATTGCACGAAACCGGGCTCTCCGGAGCAGTTCGGAACCTCGGGAATCGAGCTAGTAGAGCGTGTGTGTGGTGAAGTGTTTGTGTGTGCTAAATGGCTGGGATTGATAAACTATTTATAGGGTGGACATAGAACCCGTAGCGGACCGCTACACAAAGTTGTGTCGGTCCGCCACCTAATGACCGGTTTATTTGGCTTGGTGCCTACGTAGCGGACCGTTATGGTTTCGGCTTGCGGTCTGCCACCCTTCTACGTGTCAAATTTGAATCAGCGAGTCACAGGGACACGTGTCAAGTCCCGGGCATTTCCTTAGCCCCCACGTAGTGGACCGCTAAGGGTTAGGGTAGCGGTCCGCTACCCTTTCTACTTTCAAAATTTTCAACTTTAGTCATCTGACTTTGGGGATTTAAAGTTCAACCCTTGAACTTTATGTTTTGATACTTTTGGCCCTTATATTACTTGGGAAATATCTGGGTGTTACATGAAGAACCTGATCAAGCATCATATTCGTCCTCTAGAGCTCCTGAATCTTCTTTCGAGGAGAGTGATAACCACATCGCTGATCCCATCAACAATGAGACTGCTGCATCTGGCAGTGTTCATGCTTCACAGGAAAGTGTTGCATCTGGCAGTGATCCTGCAGTACAGCAACTTGGTGCCTACGTAGCGGACAACATTTCTATACGGAAAAGTTAAAGAAAAAATCTACGTGTGTCAACCACCGGGGTTTGAAGACACAAATCACCCACATCATGTCTACAAACTAGACAAAGCTTTGTATGGCTTACATCAAGCACCACGTGCATGGTATGCCACTCTGACATAGCATCTTCTTGCTTATGGCTATACTCGGGGAGCCATAGATCAAACACTGTTCATTAAGAAGCTAGGAAACGATCTTATTCTTGTCCAAATCTATGTTGATGACATCATATTTGGATCAACGAATGCTGCACTATGCAAATAGTTTGAAGAAGTGATGAAGAAAAAGTTTGAAATGAGTTCAATGGCAGAGCTTGAACATCTACCGGCTCATAAGCAATCTTCTCCTTTCCCTTATCTTGCTTTGTAGGAGCGGTAGGTGTGATGACTGGTGTGGACTTTTGCGGGAGTCGTTTAGAAACTTTTGCTCACTTCCTCAAAACTAGATCAGCTTCAAAATCATAGTCTTCATCGGAAGTATCACTTTGTTGTTTAGATCGGTTGATGAGAGGAGGTTTCCCAACAGCCTTTCTTTTGATCAATAAGCTTCTGTGATATTTGTTGATGGGCACTTCTTCCTTTTCACTCTCTGTTTCAGAAGAATCAAACTCAACACCTTCTGATCCATCTTCAGATTCATTTTCTTCTTCAACATTGACAGCACTTGAACTCTGAGCTTCATCTCCTTTCTCACTCGTAACTCTCTGAGTTGCAGTGTCAAAGAATACCAAGTCGTCTAAGTCAATATTGGTCATATCTTCTAGGTTCTCTTCATTTTCAAAGTAGATTGGCCCTCAATGTTGAAATTTAACTCACCCTCATGTTCATCAGCAAGTGGTACATTTGGGATCACAGACTCATTGACGATTGGAACGTCAGAAAGATTTTGAGCCTGTTGGCGCACACGTCTAGGTCTACGACGAGGCTGAGGTGGTTTTTGTGGGTGTGGAGGTGGTGGTGGTGGTTGTTGTGGATGTGGAGGTGGTGGTGGTTGTTGTGGGTGTGGAGGTGGTGGTGGTTGTTGTGGTTGGTTGCCGTCAATCTCAGGAAAGGCACTGAATTTCTCCAACGGTCTCAGACCGACATAAAATCCGTGCTTGTTCATTGACATGTAAGACAAAATACTTCTATCCATAACTTTCACGTGCAGCTTCTCTGAGTCATAACCAACTCTGTATGCTCTCGATTTATGATCATCTGCAAGAATCGATGATACATTAAGAACACAGACTTCTTCTTTCCAGTCAAGTTGCTTTTCATCTCATAAAACACAACTCTTGAAAAATTGAAGTTCTCCCCCGTAACCAATGCGTAAACCATTGATGTCATGCTAACGCTCAATTCATCATAACCTCCTTTTCTTCTCGAAATGTACTAGTTCACCACGTGTGCCAAGTATCTTTAGTATGGTGGAAGATATCTCTTTAATATAGATGGCAGTTCTCCTTCATAACTCATCCTTTAGAAGGTTTCAGCCATTTGTTCAGCAGTATAACTTGTAGGATGTTCAGGATTATCACCAAAGTTTAGACAAGTTCTTATCATAGCTTCAGTAATTACAATTCTCTTTTCGGCTACCGTACCAGCAATTCCTTCAATATCATTTTCTGTGATTATGTCAGCAGTGCTCCAGAAGTCTCGAATAAAATCTTCACAAATATCTGGATGTTGTGAAAGGGCATGGAAAACTCTAGAAGCCTGTAATCCCGCAATCATGGACCTGAACACACTGTGATTCTGTGGTGGGTCCTCCAAGTAAGCCTGTTCTTGCTGACGTTCCAATCGTCAATGAGCCTGTGATCCCAAACGTATAACTTGCTGATGAACATGAGGGTGAGTTAAATTTCAACATTGAAGGACCAATCTACTTTGAAAATGAAGATAACCTAGAAGATATGGCCAATATTGACTTAGACGACTTGGTATTCTTGGACACTGCAACTCAGAGTGTTATGAGTGAGAAATGAGATGAAGCTCAGAGTTCAAGTGCTGTCAATGTTGAAGAAGAAGAAGAAAGTGAATCTGAAGATGGATCAGAAGGTGTTGAGTTTGATTCTTCTGAAACAGAGAGTGAAAAGGAAGAAGTGCCCATCAACAAATATCACAGAAGCTTATTGATCAAAAGAAAGGCTGTTGGGAAACCTCCTCTCATCAACCGATCTAAACAACAGAGTGATACTTTCGATGAAGACTATGATTTTGAAGCTGATCTAGTTTTGAGGAAGTGAGCAAAAGTTTCTAAACGACTCCCGCAAAATTCCACACCAATCATCTCACCTACCGCTCCTACAAAGAAAGATAAGGGAAAGGAGAAGATTTCTTATGAACCGGTAGATGTTCAAGCTCTGCAGCAAAGAGTCTTCTGCCTAGAACAAGACTCCTTGGCCAAAGGTTCAAAGATTGAAAAGCTCTCTACAGACAACAATACTCTTAAGACGACCATCAACATACAAAGTGGTCAGATCCAAAGTCTCATAGACAACATCAAGTATGTGCTCAAAGAGTTGAAGAAACTGAAAGAAAAGAAAAAGAAAAAGAAAAAGAAGAAAGAAGATGGTTGTAGTGGCAATGATGAAAGTAAAGGTGATGATGGTGATGGTGATGATAATGAAGGCCGAAAGGACGATAAGGATCAAAGTAAAGGCCAGGAAGACCAAAGAACAAGCTCACAAGAAGATTTATGTAGAGCAATGGTCGTTTATGTTCCTGCGTCCGAAGAAAATGGAGCACAACAGTCTGAAAATGATCTTTCATTTGAATTTGAACAGGGTCTTGATGATTTACTTAAATCAGACTCCGTATTCTCATTTGAAAGGGATTCAACTGTGTTAGATGATGATTTTGCAGGAGAGGATTTGATTGAGGCTGAAGATTTCATTGATTCAAATATGCCTACCTCTCCTACATACATCGATGCTCAGGGAAAGGTGATTACCGGTATTGACAGCGATATATTCGCCGAAGGTAATTCACCTCCCAACATGGAGACAACTGATGAACATGTTGATGAACCAACAGACACTTCTGAAGCTTCCAGTACATATAAAAGGGAAGGTTGGTTCAACTTCATTCCTCCACAAGAAGTTCATTATGTCACAGCATCCAACGCGCTTTCCAAGAAGAACGATCGTTCTCCTATTTTAAGCTGGATGTATGATAGTGAGAAGCGCCTCTATCTATCAAGAAGAAGAATGGGCGAGTCGAGTACTTCGCTAATATGCATGACTTTCAATCCTTGCCCATATATGATATTAGAACTCTAATCAAGGTTCCATTCTACAATTCTGGAGACAATGGAGTCGCAAGTAACTTTGTTGCATTTCTTAGAAGAGAATGTGAAAATGACTTCAAGATGATGAAGACTGCTAAATGCAAGAGGGTAAAATCAAAGTACATGATCAACAAGATCACTCAGAAGCCCCTCATAATGGAAATATATCCTCCTCCTAAGACGGTTGACTGTGTTCCTGTGCATAAGGGACTACCTGACAACTCACTGGCTAAGCTCGTATGCTGGTCTTACAGTCCTGAAACCGGTCTTCTCGACATTCATTGTACTGACAGAGAGTTCACAATTGCTGATCCTATGGATCTAATGAAGTTTGGGAAGGAAGATATGCAGAGATTGTCCAAGCAGAGATTGTTCGTGCCTAAAGAAAATGAGAAGGATACTAAGCTGTTCATAAAAGTGTTGGCCACGGCGTTAGTTCAAGGCCACTATGCGGGAGGTGGTGATCACTCAGCTGATGTTGTAATATTATGAGTTACTTGAATGCATTAGCCTAGGGGGAGATTGTAAGGATCAAACCTGATAGGCTAACGCATCAAGAGTTCACCAGAAAGCTCAGAAGACGCAGTTTTGGAAGTATGCGGTCGCATACTTCATGGGCCAGCCGCATACTTGAAGTTTGCGGCTCCCAACCGCATACTTGAAGTATGCGGCCCAGGCCCAAGCCCATCCGATTACATGTAATTAGTATAAATAGTTGTTTTGTTTTATGTAATCGGTTAGACGAGTTGTTGAACAATCTGTATTGTGTTTTCAGTGATTTAATCAATATACGAATCGTTTGACTGTTGAATTGTGTCTCGTCCTTTTTTATTCTACCTAAAAGTCACGTGTCGAGTCTGTTTCCGCCAGGTTCAACATGCTGTTGAATCCGTTGATTGAAGATCCTCAAGAACCCGGACCTTACAAAGATGGAGTCGCCGAGCAATATCTTGAATATCCCGAACAAAGATGGAGTCGCCGAGCAAGATCCGTATTCAAAGATCCGTCGGGAGTTGTTCTTGGTTGTAGGGATGGAGTCCCCGAGCAAGATCCGTATACAAAGATCCGTCACGAGTTGTTCTTGGTTGCAGGGATGGAGTCCTTGAACAGAGTTAGTAAAGATGAAGATTCTAAATCGGAGCCTCAAAATCATTGGAAGAGAAGATGAACAGATGTGTAAAAATGAAACAGATCGAAGTGAATGGAAGAGAAGATGAACATATGTGTAAAAATGAAACAGATCTTTTGGTGTGTGTTTATGGAAGAGAGAGACTTTTTTAGATCTTTGAGGTGAGTTTGTCAGGTGTACAATTGTCCAAATTACCCTTCTCTACAATTATTTAGACAACTTTATTAAAATAAAATTCTGTTTAGTTGTAGACCATTGGATGAGTGTATCGGATTTTGATCCTATCATACGATTGAGTTTTAGGGTTTTTAATCTAATGGAGGGTTTTGATTTGAACACTCCCCTATATATATATATATATATATATATATATATATATATTAAACAAAGTAGTAACAATTATTTATATAAGTTCCTTATACAAATATCTATTATTTTTTAATTTGAAATATTTGTATCTAAAGTATGTATACTCATGAAATGCGATAGATAAATAGGATAATTTATTGAGATGGATTGATGCAAACCACATGAAAACGACGAGTTAATTCTTATTTTAATTCATATTTGTATCTAAAGTATGTATACACATGAAAACGACGAGTTAATATATATATATATGGTTGAGTTCATGAGAGAACTCACTTTAATGAGAGAACTATAGAACCACTAAGAAAATAAGGGGTGGAATTTTAAAGAAGAAGGGTAAAATTTGAACTTAAAATATATAAATCTTTAAACATTTCTATCTTTTGCATACATTATTATTATTTTTTTAAAACTGCACCATTGAATAAAGAATTTCTTTATCTTTCATTTGAACATAAATAACGTTACAAAAAATAAGAATTAACTCGTCGTTTTTTTTTCTTATTATTTTCAATATTGCATATGTGTAGTATCACCCCAAAAACCTAACACAACCCCAAAAATCTAAACCCCCACCCCACCCAAAAACCTAAACCCCCACCCCACCCTCACCCAAAAACCTAAACCCCCCACACCCACCCCCAAAAACCTAAACCCATCCACCCACCCCACCCCACCCCACCCCACCCCCACCCAAAAACCTAAACCCACCGCACCCACCCCGTACCCTCAAAAACCTAACCCTAAACGTAATACTGCATATGTGTAGTACCATCCTAAATACCTAACTCCCCCACCCACCCCCCATCCAAAAACCTAACCTAAAAGCTAAGCTAAACCCAAAAACTAAACCCTAAAGCTAAACCGACAATTTTTTAAGTTTTTTTTTAAACGAGGACGACGTGAGAAACAAGGTTTCCGAATCACTTTTTTAGTTTTTGATATATATTTTGAGTTATGATTTTTTTTTTATTTTTTTAGCTTTAAAGAGGAGTTCTCTAGTTCTCTCCCTAAATGTTAGTTTTCTTATGAACTTCACCCTATATATATATATATATATATATATATATATATATATATATATATATACACACACACACACACACACAGGGGCGGACCTACCCTTAGGGTAGGGGTAACCCCCGCTACCCCTCAACTTTTACGCACATTGCAAAAAAAATTGTTTTTTACGGGTTTATGTATCTGGTTACCCATTACGTTACCCCTGAGCAAAAATTACGTTACCCCTTAAATTTTTTTAAAAGTTTAACACTTCATAAAAAGTCCAAAATTTTATAAAAAACCCTAATACTTTATAAAAAGTCCCCACATTTTATTAAATGTTTTGAGATATTGGGTTTTAATAAAACATTTGGGCTGGTCCAAATGTTTTATTAAAACCCAATACCTCAAAGTCTCAATTCTCAACCCAACTTACCCAATCGGCTGGCCAAGAAGAAAGACAGAGAGCAGGGAACTGTGAGAGTCAGAGACCGACCACTTGACCAGTCGCTCGACCTGAGCTGAGACCACCGCCTGGCGCCGCTTCCACCAAACCTCAGTCATCCACCTCTGCAGTCGCCTCGCCAGTCGCATGTTACCATAAAAAAATTGTTTACATGAAATTACGGTAAAAAAAATTGTTTCATTTACATGAAAGTACAGTCAATTTTTTTTTCGCTACCCCTGAACTTTTGTTCTAGATCCGTCACTGTATATTTATATATATATATATATATAATATACTATTTTATCCCGTTTAGTTTTCTATTAATTTATTTTTTCTTTGCTAACTTTCGTTCGTTAACTTTATTTTTTTAAACGGAATGCGCGGTTTTGTTTATTTTTTTTATCAACATTAAGGTATAACTTTTATTAAAAACGGAGTAATATTCAAATTCGAGTTTTTTTTTGGCTATTGTGCAGTATAGCGAATCTGCGTTTCTACATAAGTTTCTCCATCCAAACGAGCCAACCCCGATAATGACCAAACTCTCACAGCGAAGCGCGGCAAGAAAAAGAAACTAGTATTTAATTAAAGATGAACTTCTAAAACTACTTTAAATTGGTTTTATATATTTATATAGGTATCTATATCACATGAGATATTTTTGTGAAAATAATGGGTTATATACGACAACTTAATAAAAAAAAATAGACATATGGAAGTCCCAACAAAAACGATTAACGAATCGATAGCCAAAAAAATGCATATTTAGGTTGTCATAACTACAAGAGAGACTTTAGAGCTTGTCAAGTCGAAACTACGCTTTTAAGGTACGAATAACCTATTATGTATTTTATACGATTTATGATTTTATATGTTCATGTATGTTTAATTTTAAGCTCTACAAGTTTATGAGTTTTATTTGTGAGTTTTACGATTTACATGTTCATGCATTACAATATACAACTTTATGATTACAAGTTGCATCATTACAAGTTTGCATGCATACAAGTTAATATTTGTTTAAAAGTTTATGTCTTATGTTTTCATGTTTTATTGATATTGTTTTTGCTATCCGCTCACCGAGTAAATAAATATTTGTTCAGGCGTACCTTTTGTTGTTTTCATGTACGCTAGGTTATCAAGACTAACAGAGATGGGACATGGAAGAGAAAACGGGAGTTAAAGATCTGTTAAGTGATTTAATGTAACTAGGGATTTACCCACCTCACGTTACGGCGGCGTTGAAACGTACAGCAACTCGAACCGCTCCATGTTGCGACGGCGTCGAAACATATAGTAACTCGAACCACCTCGCGTCACGGCGGCGTCAAAACGTAGACTAACTCTACCGCCCCACGTTGCGGCCACGTTGCGACGGCGTTGAAACGTGTAGTAACTCGAACCACTCCGCGTTACGACGGCGGCGAAACGTAGGTCATAATGTAATTGAATTACAGAAAAAAGTTTATTAAAGTTGAGGGACTGAATATTAAAATTATTAAAGCTGAGGGGGCGAAATAGAAAAATTGTTTATTGTCTTTTACTACTTACAAATTGGGAATGAAGTTGATAATAATTATCATTTTGCCATCATTCCTATTTTATCTTTTACAATGAAAGATAACACTCTTGTAATTAATCTCAAATTAAAGGACATTCTCTCTACTGTAAGGTTACTGTTCAATTTTCATGTTAATTCAATATAAAGGATAATGATTTAGGTTAGGTATTTATGTTTATTTATGTAACTTTTAAGCATTAATGAGAATATGCATGTGATCTCATTCTGTATAAGTGACATGTCAAACCACCAAACCCTAGGTGGGTTGGGGTGTTACAACCACACATTATCTTCATGTGTACTTTCACTTTCTTTTTTTCTTTAGTGTTTCGCTTATTAGTATTATCATTATCATTATCATTATTATTATTATTATTATTATTATTATTATTATTATTATTCTTTGTTTTTCCAAATTTGCACGATGAGAATATTAAAAAACTAAAATTCCCTACTTCCTTTCGCATAATTTTTTTACGATTGGATATAAATTTTATTCAAAACCCAGTCGGATTAAAATTTGAATTTCATTTAACTTTAGACATATAATGTTTTATAGAATTCTGAATACACTATTGTGACATTCTTATTTTTCCTACGTTTCGATATGAATTTTATTCAAAACCAAGTTGCTGCAACGTGCGGGCATAACCCGCTAGTAACTTATTAAAAATGATGGGGGGTGATAGTAACACCACTACACATGACAATGATAAATCAAAGGGGTAAGTCTCACAAATCTAGGAACTTCTTGAAGGAAATTCATTTAGGTGGTGATTTTTTTTTAAATTGATATATTTTGGAGAAATAAAGTGGTAAGTAGCATGTGTGTGGGTAAAATTTGAAAAATGGTAGAACAACCCAATGATTGGGTGTCAGTTGTATGGCAGAAGTGCAGTGAAACCGGTACTGCCAGTACCGATTTCAGTACAAATCACTTAACACCAACTTAACAACACCGTTTGCATGTTTGTTTTGTCCTTTAATGAAACCGAAGGTGACAACACCGGTTTCAGTTACTTTTTGGTAAACCTGATATGTCAGCTCATGTCTTCGTTTTTAACTACATACATATATAAGATATCATTGGAGAAGTAACAGAAACCGGAGGTGCCAATACCAGTTTCAGTTACTTTTGTATAATTTTATAACTCAATAATTTTCATATCTCATTGCTTATTTAAAATAATACTATACATACATATATCTAACACATTATATTAACTAGTTTTCCCCCCACGCTACGCGGCAGGAGTTTGGTAGTTATCGATTCGGCTCGTTCACGGTTATATCAAACTATATTAAAGAAATTGACTAAATATATTACAAAAAGTTCTAATGATGCTCATTTTCTTATTCTCTAATTTATAAAATTGAAGTTGTATCAAGGATTATGAATTAAGTTAAAAAAATGTTTATACATATTTATGAATTATATCGTTTCAATATATAACCCGTGTAATACACGGGATTCAACCTAGTGTTATTATATATATAGAATAAAAGGAAACGTTGGAGAGTAGTAATGTTTTGGTTGTTTCGATTTTGGTCACCCGCCACATTACGTCCTCGTCCCGAGCCCGTGCCTGAGTGTGGCACCCTCCTGATTCCCACTGAGTGTCATTTCTTATAAGGTAACAATGCTAAAGTATTTTCATTTTCAACTCTTATACTATATAATATACGCTTTTAGCCCGTTTCATTTTCTATTAATTTCGTTTTCCTTTAATAACTTTCGTTCGTTAACTTTTTTCAAAATACGGAGGGCGCGAGTGTTTTTAGTTTTTTTTTGTCAATGTTCCAATATAATTTTTTTTTAAATGGAGTTGTATTCAAAATCTAAGGTTTTTGTTTATCGTTACCTATAGCGAGAGCCGTTACCGTTGTCGTACCGTCACGAGCCGAACCTGTAATGAGCGAACAACAACATTTTTGGTATTGATATTATTGGAAACCGTATCAGTATTCGCTTTTATGGTTTTCGACGACCCGAACCATTAATTTTTTTATTTTGTTTATTTCCTTTTTATTATTTAGTTTTATGTTTCTCTTTGATTAATATTATTTTTATCATTGCACTTACGTTTTAATTTTCTTTTATTTTCGTATTTAGCGAGTGTCGTTACCGTTGTGGTATCGTGAAGAGCTGAACTTATTATGAAAGACAACATCATTGTTGGTATTGGTATTATCGGAACCCGTATCGGTCTTCGCTTTTATGGTTTTTGACGACTCGAACAAGTATTCTTTTTATTATTTTATTTTTTTCTTTTTTATCATTTAGTTTTATGTTTCGTTTTTGTTAACATTATTTTTACCGTTGCACCTACGTTCGTGGACGAGCCGAATCGATAACTACCAAACTCCCGCCGCGTAGCGCGGGGGAAATTTTTGTTCAACCCTTATACTATATAATATGCACTTTTAGCGCATTTCATTTTCTATTAATTTCGTTTTCCTTTAATAACTTTCGTTCGTAAACTTTTTTCAAAATACGGCTTTTTTTATTATTAACTAATAATTCTCCATGGGGAATAGAAGACTTTACCTCCTTTTTTTTGACATAAAAGTTTGTGTATTTATAGTTTTGACACAAACTTCTTTTTACTCAAAGTTTTCTCTTTTTACAGATTTGCCACAAAACTTTAATAGAGTAAATGTTTTTTTTATAAAATTACAACAAAAGTTCATTGGGTATTAGTAAATAGTTTCATTTTTTTGTAATATTTGTTTAGTATTTTTTTTAGCGATTCGACTAAATTTTTTTGTATCTTACGTTATAGTGAGTATGTGTTAAAATGTAAGTTTTATACCCGTGGACGAGCCGAATCGATAACCACCAAACTCCCGCCGCGTAGCACGGGGGAAAAAAACTAGTTATCTTTTAAATTGTTAAAATTACATTTGCATATTTTAAATATAAAGGAAAAATTCAAAATTTATGTAATTCAGATTTTTATTTAATCTACTATAAAACTATTTATTAAACTGAATAAAAATTTAAATATCCTATTTTTAATTAACTCATAATTATTCTATCATCAGTATTATATCATTTTAACAACTAAATACTTCCATCCTTTTTAGCACACGGAATGAGTAAAAAATAAATTATACAAAAGTAATTGAAACATGTTGATCAGTTCTTGTAACTATATAATGGAAAACAATAATAGTAACATACCTGCTAAGTTCACCAATAATTGGGAAGACGTCATGATCTCTAATCTGTATCGGGTTCTCATTTAGAGTGTACGATTATGATGGTATTAGATGAGTTCGTGAGAGCTCACAGTTTGGAGAGAGAGAGAAAGGGACGATTTAGTGGTGATAGAATAGATTAGTCGATTAGTCTATTCCCTCTAGTTAACTCTCTATTTATATGTACACCCAAGGGAAAACCCATTAGTGGCCCATTAAGAGTAATTAGGCCCATCAACTAATTACTAGCCATAGGTTATTAAATAAATAAATAATTATATTTGATCATTTAATAATAAGATAAATGATTATAAGAGCCACATATTAAATCTTGTCTTACATTGTCCTACTTGGCTGAGTAATCATTTATTATGACCATTAGTAAGTCTGCAGATTTAATACTCATTTTAGTTTTAAACCAAAACTATAGCAGACAAATACAGTCATTGAATCGACATCCAACTCAAGACCCACATTAATCATACTACAATCCCAATTTAAAACTTAAGTAAATTTAGGATCAAATTTATAAGTTAGCCCTTTAACGATGATTTGTATAATCAGTGTCTATATGTCGTTAGGCATGCATAACATATTTAGAGACAAACAAATTCTAATAACTGAGGAAATTTCATTAATAAATGTAAGTAAGTACATTATGCTACTAAATAAGGTCTTTAGAAAACCCCATCTTCGAAACATGTTCTTCGAAAACTTTAGGTGGGAGACATTTAGTCATCGGATCCGCAAGCATAACTTTAGTACTTATATACTTAATACAAAGGTTATTTTCCTTAACTCGCTCACGTACGAACAAGTACTTTGTATCAAGATATAATCCAGCTCCGGTCGAACTCTTAATGTTTGAGAAATTAACGGCAACTGAGTTATCACAATAAAGCTTCAATGGTATAGAAATGGAATTAACTATTTTGAGTCTAGTGATCAGATTCTTTAGCAACATTTCATGACAGGTCGTGTTATACACAGCTATGTATTCTGCCATCATAGTGGAAGTTGTGGTCAACTGTTGCTTATGACTCTTCCAAGAGATAGGTCCGTCGGCTAACATAAAGATGTACCCCAAAGTGGATTTCTTGTTGTAATCCCTAGGAAATTTCGGTCTATGTCCTCAGTTTTTCGGCATTTGTAATTCTATTACTATATGATTTGCATTTATGAAAGTGTCACATTTTATTACATGAATGTTCATACATGCATATATTTAGTACAATTATTTCAAACTCATAAATGCTTTAATCTTATAAAATTAAGGGTTTATAAAGATTTAATTTTATAAATAAGTTCTACATAAATAAAACCCGTTTTATTTACAAAAATTATAATTTGAACTTATAACATTTTATTATGTTATAGGATTATTAAATTTATAAAAAGATATAAAACATCTCGAACCTGTAGTTACATAAAACATTTCAAACTTGTAGTTTAATTTCATAGATTTTATAAAATAAACACATAGGATTTAAAACTAATAAACTTGGTTTGAACCCCCTTTGGTCATAATGAGCCTCCTTGAATACATTGAACCCTCAATTTGAACCCCCTCTGAGCTTTGAAACCCTAAACCCGTAGTTGACTTGAGAAAGTCAAAGGGGTGCGTTTTCTCCATCGGATTCAATCCCAAACACTCGAATTCATTTATGTAACTAAAATCAATCACATGTAAACGATCATACGACCGTTCTAATCACCTGTAACAGATCAATTACAACTAAAATCAATGGAATTGAGTCCAAGCAACTCGTAACCGTCCCCAATCAATCGTGACATCAATTCGAGCATTTAACGCGAAATTAGCCTATAAAATCGAACCCACACCTTCACTACAGATGCCACGAACTTCCTATACCTCTGTATTCATCGCATTCCCTCTCCAGATCGGCCTCGCTTTCGTTCTCCCTCCATCCCTAATCATTTCAGGTAATTATGGTGTCTATGATTTCGTTTTGTTGTAGGGAGTAAAAGCCCCATGAATCCGAGGACGATAGGGTGCTCAATCAATCGAATTGAATGGCTAGGGTTTGGGTTACGGGTTGGGGAAGAAGACGAGGTTCAGGTTGTTTGTTAAAACGATTTCGCGTCTGTTTAAAACCAAGGCACAAGCCCAGGTTAAACCGGTTAAAACCCTAATCCTTCTCAGGCAAGGTCGCGGGTTTGAGTCTAGCCCCGCACCTTGTTTTTTGCGCATGTTTTTTACCTGAAACCCGGTCCCCTCTCGGACTAGGGTTGTCATGTAAACAGGCCGATCATCTACCACTAAGACCTGCCTGGTCTAGTGGTTTGCGCATTTGTGGTTTCTCTTAGGTGACCCGGGTTCGAGTCCCGTGGTCCTTTTTTATTTTAAAACATTTTTAAAACCCTATTTTTCCTATAAAAATTATTTTATAAAACTTTCAAGACTCGGGAATATTATATGAACCAGATTGTTAACATAATAATTTTAAATAAATATTTAATCATTTTAGAGAATTAAAAAACTAATAAACTCTAATTAAAAACTTATCATTTTATTTAGAACCCATATTAACTACTTTTATTACCCAATTATTTAACTTATACCCTCATTATTATTTTTTTCATTTAATTTATTAAACTATTTAATTAATTAAAATATATAATTTATTAATATAATAATTATTTATATGTTCAAGCAAATATTCTTTAAATACTTATTCACTATTTTGTAAACAAAATCACTATTCATATATATATATATATATATATATTATATGAACTGGTATTAAAACCTTTATTAACGAGCATATTATTTTCTCTATTAAACAAACATATTATTTCACTATTTAACAAACACAACATTTACAACAAATAGATACACACTCATACAATCTAGCTTAACCCTTACTATTTAAATCATTTGAGCATGTCATTGATACATATATAAATGAAAACATAGGTTAACCTTGTGGTTAGCTAAACAACTTGTGCAATTACCTGTACTTGTGATTTCAAGCTACAAATCCAATGTGAGTTTACATAGCCCCTTTTTACTATTTTTACTTTTTGGGGTGAAACATGTCATTAACTATATTTTTACACAATTCAATACCTTTGTTCTTATGCTATGGTCTTTATGCTTTATGTCTTAAACTACTTGGTGACCATTACATGTGTTCATGTCAGTACATTCATTAACTTGCTGCCCAAGCCTAAGGTAGTACCTAACATGATCATTTATATGAGAATCTGAAACTATAACTTACCACAAAACCTTGGCGGGTTTTGTTGGGTATCAACTACAACTTGGGTTTCATCTTACCCCTTTTTCAAAAATGGCAATCAGTGGGATTGTGTATCTAGTTTTCCATTATCAGGCTTGAATTGTACGCTTGGAACCTTGTATATTTTCACATATATGCTTTAGACATGCTTTGAACATATTGAATTATAAACTATACTAACTCTTTTTGGTGTCAAAACATATGTATCTCACCAACTACTTGTAGTTGACAGTTACTTACATGTTTCAGGTGCACCTGTTTGAGGACTACTTGATCACATAGGGCATGGACCTAGTTTAATTTAATTATGTTATGTTAAACTCTTTGTTTTCTATTTCCAACTGTAACGGATGCTTTTAATTTGAATAATAAATATTATCATATTTAATAGATGATCATGTGCTTATGAACAACCGCGTCAGCCCCGACGAATAATCCACCACCGGTCGGGGTGCGACACTTGTCGTCTTTGCACTTAGCAAAGTCAGAATCAGAATAACCAACCACTTCTAAATTATCACTTCTTCTATAAGTCAGTTTATAGTCTTTCGTCCCTTGCAGATATCAAAGTACTTTCTTAGCTACTTTCTAGTGATCAAGGCATGGATTAGTCTAATAACGGCCTAGCATTCCGGCAATATAAGCGATATCCGGACGAGTTGAGGCTCCCAACTATTGATGCATAAGGTATCATTCTCATTTGCTCTATTTCAACCTCTGTTTTCGGACATTGGAAAGAACCGAAAACATCTCCCTTAACTACTAGAGCTACAGAAGGAGAGCAGTGTTTCATATTGTAACGTGTGAGGACCCGTTCGATGTAGGCTTTCTGAGATAATCCAAAAATGCCCTTAGATCTATCTCGGCGTATTTCGATGCCTATAACATAAGAAGCCTATCCTAGATCCTTCATGTCGAAGTTATGCGAGAGTAAACGCTTCGACTCATGCAACATGTCTAAACTATTACTTGCCAATAGAATGTCATCTACGTAAATGACAAGTAGAGTAAAGTTGCTCCCACTCATCTTGAGGTAGGTGCATTGATCCACTTGATTCTTCAGGAAACCTTGTTTCTTCATGACTTCATCAAACTTTAGGTACCATTGACGTGATGCCTGCTTCAACTCGTATATGAATTTCTTCAACTTACAGACTAAATGTTCTTGACCTTCAGGTTGAAAGCCTTCAGGCTGTTTCATGAACACGTCTTCATTCAAGTCGCCATTGAGGAAAGCGGTTTTGACGTCCATCTGATGTAGCTCTAAGTCAAAGTGAGCTACTAGGGCCATCACGATCCTTAATGAATCCTTTCGAGAAACAGGGGAAAAGGTCTCTTGATAGTCGATTCCTTCTTTCTGAGTGAAACCCTTTGCAACCAATCTCGCTTTATAGCGTTCAATGTTTCCATTCGGATCTAGTTTAGTTTTGTATACCTATTTACATCCTACGGGTTTAGAACCATTGGGCATATCAACTAAATCCCAAACATCATTTTTCTTCATGGAGTCAAGCTCGTCAATCATAGCTTTATTCCATTCAGAAGACTGATCACTGCTAATAGCTTCATGGAAAGAAGTAGGATCTGTAAACTTTTCGGCATCCATTTCAGCTTCAGTCAAGTAGGTAACAAAATCATCAAAGTTAGTAGGCCTTTTGGACCTAGACGACCTCCTGAGTTGATTATCGAGTTCGGCAATATTGTCTTCATGTCGGTCGTTTGAAGTGCCTTCATTCTCTGGTACAAAAGGAGTAGCATTAAGATCTGAGGGAGGAAGAAGTGGTGCAGTGACGTGCGGTGCAGCGTGGTGTACAAGAGGAGTAATCGGAGTTAAAGTAAGCGACGAATCTCCCCCCCCCCCCTCCGCGTCTTGTACTTCTTCTAAATCTGGATAAGGATTTTCACTGCTCACACTGACCTTAAAATCCTCAAGGAATTTGGAATGCTTGGTTTCTACAATACGAGTGATGTGAGAAGGACAATAGAATCTATAACCCTTTGAGTGATCGGGATAACCGATGAAGTAACAAGTGACAGTTTTCATGTCAAGTTTCTTTAAGAAATGATTATAGAGTTTAGCTTCGGCAAGACAGCCCCATACTTTCATATATCTAAGACTCGGTTTCCTTCCTGTCCAGAGTTCATAAGGAGTTTTAGGGACAGATTTGGAAGGAACTCTATTGAGTATATGAACAGCTGCTTTTAAGGTCTCGGTCCAAAGGAATGAGGGTAAACCTGAGTTGGCTAACATACTGCGTACCATGTTCATTAGAGTCTTGTTTCTTCTCTCAGCAACACCGTTCTGCCGAGGAGTACCGGGCATGGTGTATTGGTTCACGATCCCCTGGCCCTTACAAAACTCATAAAATGGACCAGGAGCCTGACCCACATCAGTATATCTACCATAATATTCACCTCCTCTATCTGATCTCACAACTTTTATTTGAAGATCAAGTTGTTTTTCAACTTCAGTTTTATAATCTTTAAAAGTCGCAAGTGATTCGGATTTTTCTTTAATAAGATACAAATACATATAACGAGAATAATCATCAATAAAAGTGATAAATTAAGTATGTCCTGTTATGCTAGCAACGGGGTAAGGGCCACTAATATCATTGTGAATGAGTTCTAATAAATTAGAGCTACTGGTGGCACCTTTCTTATTTGCTGATGTCATTTTACATTTTAGGCATTTGACACATGTTCCAAAATCATTGAAATCGAGAGATGGTATCACTTCATCTTTCACGAGACGAGATAAGTTATCTCGTGAAATGTGGCCTAAACGTTGATACCACAACATGGATGGAGCTTCTAAGTCTCGTGTAGATATAAAGACTGATGGCTACAAATTTCTCTAAGTACAACTGCTGCGGACTCCACAGTTTTGCTGCTGACCAACAAGTTGCTGCGGATAAGCTTGTTTGCTGCGGATAGTTGTTCTCCTGCTGATGAACAACTCTGCTACGGACAGCCTTATCTGCTGAAGACCAGAGTTGCTGCTGATAGGCTTCTCAGCAGCATCAAACACTTGATGCTGCTGATAAGCAAATCATCATCAGCTTTGGATAGTTGAGTCTTGCTGCGGATCATCAACTATGTTGCTGATAGCCATTTCCGTTGAAGATCAATCGTTGTTGCTGATTGGCATATCAAAAGCAACTTTACTACTGACAACTTTCTGCTGCAACTCTGACACATCACATGCAGAAAGAATGTTACTGGTGCAGAAAATAAAAGACAACGACACTCTCCTTTCAAGTATCCAAGCAATGATGCCTAAGAAGACGTTTGATTAACGTTAACCTTTGTAGTATTTGTTGTCTTAACTTGTAGTATAGCTTAAGATCAACGGCTTGTGTTTGATCTGATCCTTAGAATCAAGGGTCTGTCTTGATTCTAAGTTACTATATAAGTAGTATATTTATTCATTGTATAAGTGTGCTTTCTTAGAGTTTTCTCTGTAATATTGTAACCATTGAAGCTTAATACAAATTGCATTTATCAGTACTCTTTGTGTTTACTTGTTTACATTGCTTAGATGTGATTGTTTCCGCCAATCTCAACTAGAATAGAACAATCTTGTATTCACCGATCCTATAAGTGGTATCAGAGCTTTGGCTCTCAGATTAAACAAACTCACACTTGTTTAATCACTCTCTGGTTCTATTCAATACTATCTCTTTGCTAAGACACCCTATATCACAAATCCAAAATGGCACAAAACAATGGTTTTGATGATACTGGAAGCATTAACAGACCACCTGGAGAAGACTATGATATGTGGAAGAACAGGATGGAAAGTTTTTTCTGCTATCAAGAGTATGGGATGTGGAGATTTATTAAAGATGGACCATATGTACCCATGGTGGCCTCTGCTGATTCCGGAGGTCCATCAGTCCCGAAAGAACCCTCAAAGTATTCAGATGAAGACATCAAGAAGATGGAGGTAGACTTCAAAGCCTTGGGAGCCATTCAGATGTGCTTACCAAATGAAGTATTTCACTACTTCAGAGGATACAAGACTGCCAAGGAGCTATGGGAGACTTTTGAGAAGATGTTTGCTGGGTCAGAAGATATGAAAGAAAATAGAAGAGACATTTTGAAGCAACAATATGAGAACTTTGTCTGGAAGGAAGGTGAGTCTCTTACTGTGTTGTATAACAGGTACACCTACCTTGTGGGAGAGCTACAGTGCTCAAAAGTGAAGCTGGAGAATGAAGACATTCTCAAGAAGTTCATCAGATCTCTGCCAAGCTGCTGGACACTTTACACAGTGTCAACCAGAAGAACTGAAAACTTATAGACTCTGCAGATGACTGAGCTGTTTGGCATGCTGAAGACCTATGAATTAGAAATGATTCAAGCCAAAGAGAGAAGCTCAAGTTACTCAACAGCCTCATCATCCACCACCACTTCCTCTGCACTTCACTCTGACCACTCAGTTCCTAGTTCAAGCAACTACTACCCTCCCATTGTCACTCATCCCCAGACTCCAACCTCACAACCAAACAACTCACCATTTCTTCTTGAAGCCCCACCTCAAACATCAACTTCTGCTGCCTTTGTCTCTGAAAACTCAAGCAATATGTCCTTTATCAAGGAAGATTTGGAATGTTTTCATCCAGATGATCTAGAAGAAATGGATATACAGCACTCCTATGACATGCTCTCTCTAAGAGCAAAAAGATTCTACTCTAGAACAGGAAGACCCATTCCAAGCAACAACTCCAACACCAGAGTTGGCTTGGACAAAAGCAAACTGAGATGTTACAACTGTAACCAACTTGGTCATTTTGCTACAGAATACAAGGCACCAAAGACAAACCCAGCTGCTGCTCAGCCAAGACAAGCTCACCAAGCTCAGCCAAGACAACAACAACAGCAACAAGCCACTCCTCCTGCTCAAACTGCAGCTTGTGCAGTTATTGGAACTACTGACTTTGACTGGAGCTTCCAGTATGAGGATCTTCCTTCCAACAATCAAGCTCTCATGGCAGACACATCAGAGATACCACCTCAGGTATATGAAAATCTTTGTACTCAAGCTTGTATTGATAAGGTTCTTGGTTACAAGAAACATAACCAGAATCTCATAGATCAAAATGTAGAGTTTCACCAAATGAAATCTGAATTTAAAAATGTTGAAAACAGTTACAAAGAAAAGATTAACTGTTTAAAGAAAGAGATTTCATCATTAAAACATGAACAAACAAACCTTGAAACTCAGATTGATGATCTTCTGGTTAAGTTAAAGGCTACAAGGGCTGAATTAGCAGACCAAAAGGTCCATGTGGAAAAATATGAGTTTGCATCCAAAAAGCTGCAAAGACTTTTGGATGCTCAAATTCATGAAAAGGTAACTGCTGGACTTGGATTTCAAACTGAACAACCCTACAATGCTGTTCCTCCACCTGCTGGCTATGTAGCCATTCATGAACCAAGTTTCAATCTTTCAAACCTTGATCTGGCCAACCGAAATCTTGACCCTGCTGTCCAAGAAACCTCTGTGCAAGAATGCACTACTTCATCCGAGTCTGAGTCCATATGCTCAGACTCCACTGAAACCAATAAAGCTCCATCACCACCTGCCTTTGAAGTTATTAAAGCCAACAATCCAAGCCCTTTCATCCCTTCAAAAACAGTACCAATATCTCAACTCACCAAACAAATCAAAATCAGCTATCCTCCAGAAGGAAGAAATCTAACTGTTGAAAAGGGACAGTCTTCAATCTCCACCAACCCAAATCCTCAACCCAAAACCATCCAACCTAGAGAGAAAGCTCCACATGTTCAAAAGACATTGGAGGAAGCCATCTTTGAGCACAACAAAGCCCATCCCTAGAATTTCAAAGACTTATTCAAGAAAAAGGACTATGTGTACTTTCAAAGGGAAAAATTGGCTAAATCATGCTTTGTCTGTGGCAAATACAACCATACTGCCAGCACCTGCTTCTACTAACTTCAGCAACAAAGACACCTCAAGCAACATGCTTTTGAGAAGACAAACAAGAACAAAAAGGTAAGAAGTTTTGAAGCCAAGGCAACTCATTTCAGAAACTCTCTCTCTCCACCAAGGAAGCAGCTGCCAAAACCTCAACAATCCTGCATCATCTGTGGTGAATCAGACCACTTTGCTGCAAATTATGAATTTAATCCCTTCAACCAGATTCTTCATCAAGCCCCTTCTAACCAAAAGCCTATCAACAAAAGAACTTCTACAGAGAAACCATCTGGTAACAAGGTAAAGAAGGATAAGCATACATCTATTGTTAAACCATCAGCAGTTAGCAAAAATGTTGTTGATCAAAAGAAGCCCAAGAAACCAAAGGTCAAAACATCAGCAGCAAACCATCAGCAGCAACAAAATCTGCTGCTGATAAGCCAAAGTCCTCAGTAGCAAAATCTGCTGCTGATCAAGCAAATCTGTCAGCAGCCAAAGCAACATCAGCTGCTGATAGAGCAAAGAAATATGGAAAACCACCTCCTCAGCAATGGAAAGCCAAAATCCCAGCCTTTATCCCTCAAAGCATCATCATTGGCTCCATTGAATGCAAACATACTGATGCTGCTGATCCAACAACACACTTACCCAAGTTTGCAAGTTCTTGGGTTCCTCCTTCTAACTAGATCTCTCTCATGTGCAGGGACAGCCAGGTCACAAGAATAACACCTGGGTTGTAGACAGTGGTTGTTCCAGGCACATGACCGGCAACAAATCCATCCTATCCAACTTCAGACACTTCAGTGGAGGATATGTTACCTTTGGGAGTGATTCAAAAGGAGGATCAATTACTGGACAAGGAACTGTGTCAAATGAAAGGATGAGTATTGAAAGAGTAAACTATGTCAAAGAATTAGACTTCAATCTCATGAGTGTGTCCCAGGTCTGTGATCAAAAGCATTGGATGCTTTTCACAGATAAAGAATGATTTTTACTATCCCCTGGCTTAAGCAAACCTCCTCCAGAGAAGATACTATTGATTGCTCAGAGAAAAGATAACCTATATGTGCTTGACATGAATGAGGTCACTCCATCTGGTAGTGTATCTTGTTTTCTATCAAAGGCATCAGTTGATGAATCAGCTCTCTGGCACATGAGATTAAGTCATGTCAATATAAAAACCATTAACAAGTTCGTAAATAAAAATCTTGTTAGAGGGCTTTCTGACAAAGAATTCCAACTTGAAGATCATTGCATTGCATGTTTGAAGGGGAAGCAACACAAAAGTTCTCACAAGCCCAAGACATTGAATTCAAATGACACTCCATTACAGCTGTTGCATATGGATCTCTTTGGTCATACAAATGTCATGTCAATGGGAAAGAAGTCATGCTGTCTGGTGATCACTGATGACTATACCAGATTTTCATGGGTATACTTCTTGAGAACAAAAGATGAAACTGCTGAGATTCTTAAATCTTACATCCTTCGAGATGATAATCAAAGCAATCAAAAGGTGAAAGTCATAAGGTGTGATCACGGTACAGAGTTCAAGAACCACACTCTGAACTGTTTCTGTGAAAGCAAGGGAATAGAAAGAAAATACAGTGCTCCAAGAACTCCTCAACAAAATAGGGTTACTGAAAGAAGAAACAGAACTCTAATTGAATCAGCAAGATCAATGTTGGCTGGTTCAAAACTGCCTCTCACATTCTGGGCAGAAGCAGTCAGTACAGCTGCAGAATAGAGTTCTCATTGTCAAGCCTCTCAACAAGACACCTTATGAACTCTGGTTCAAAAGAGTTCCCTACATTGGATTTCTAAAACCTTTTGGATGTCCATGCACCATTCTGATCACACATGGGGTTCTTCCTAAGTTTGGTGCCAAATCTGATGAAGGATATTTTATGGGCTATTCCTCTCAATCCAAGGCCTACAGAGTATTCAACTCAAGAACAAGAATCGTGGAAGAATCAGCCAATGTGGAATGTAGGGAACACATCGCATGTGAACAGGGAAAAGGCCCAGACTGGCTCTTTGATATAGACTCCTTCACACAAATATTTGAGCCTCTCATCTTCTCAAATATGGAGTCTACCTCTTCCAAAGCACCAGCTTCCACATCTTCCTCTGACTACAGATTGGAGTTCCCTAGTCCCTCTATCAGACTGAAAAGGCCATCTATTGATCCTCTATCTGTTGTGGAAGCTATTGAAGCCAGTGAAGCCGGAACCAGAGTCTCAAATGTCACCAGCAGCAGCCTCTCTGAGAATGAAAATCTGAATGAATTTCAAGACACATCTGTAAATGCTGTAGAGGCCTCTGCTGCTGATGCTGCTACTGATAATCCTGATGCTGCTGTTGATATTGAAGACTCTTCCACCATGAATGAAGAGTTTCTTGATCAGAATCAGAGCAATCTTGATCAAGGGATACAATTGAATGTTGTACTAGCACAGAGAATCAACAAGGAACATCCCCTGGAAAATATCATTGGCCAAGTTCACCAAGGAGTTCAAACAAGAAGCAAATCTCATGAAGCCAATATATGTCTGTATTCCTGTTTTCTATCTCAGGTAGAACCAAAGAAGATAGATGAAGCTCTGAAACACAACAGTTGGATTGAGGAATGCAGGAAGAGTTGCTGCAATTCAAGAGACAGGATGTCTGGAAACTTATTGATCTTCCACCTGGTCAAACTGCTATTGGCACAAGATGGGTATTCAGGAACAAGCAAGATGAGAGAGGCATTGTCGTCAAGAACAAAGCCAGACTTGTAGCTCAAGGCTACACTCAGGAAGAGGGAATTGACTATGAAGAAGTCTTTGCTCCTGTTGCCAGGCTGGAGGCCATCAGAATCTTCCTGGCATATGCTGCATCCAAGAATTTCATTGTTTATCAAATGGATGTCAAGAGTGCCTTTCTGTAAGGGAAGATTGGTGAGGAAGTATATATCAAACAGCCTCCAGGCTTTGTAGATCCTGCACATCCTAACAAAGTGTTCAAACTAGACAAAGCTCGCTATGGCTTACATCAAGCTCCAAGAGCCTGGTATGAAACTCTGTCTGGATATCTACTAAGCAACAACTTCAGAAGAGGTGCCATTGACCATACCTTGTTTATCAAATGTGAAGGGGAGAAATCTTACTGGTATAAATCTATGTTGATGACATCATCTTTGGATCAACAAGGAAGAAGTTGTGTAAAGACTTTGAGATCCTGATGCACTCAAAGTTTGAAATAAGTTCCATGGGTGAACTAAATTTCTTTCTAGGTCTTCAAGTCAAACAAGTACCAAATGGAATCTTTATCAGCCAATCCAAATATGTCAAGAGCATTTTGGAAAGATTCAAGATGGCTGACTGCTCTGCTGCAAGAACTCCTATGCAAGTGCACCATCAGCTGACTCTAGACAAAAATAGTCAAGACACTGATCAACATCAATACCGTGCAATGATAGGATCACTCATGTATCTCACTGCCTCAAGGCCAGATATCATGTTTGCAGTATGCCTCTGTGCAAGATTTCAAGCAGCTCCAAAGAATACACATCTTCAAGCTGTCAAGAGAATTTTTAGATATCTAAAAGGATCCCCAAGACTTGGGCTATGGTATTCTAAAAATGATAAGTTCAACCTGTATGCATACACTGACAGTGACAATGGGGGATGCAACTTGGACAAAAAGTCCACATCAGGGTGATGTCAGTTTCTGGGAGGAAGACTGATTTCATGGCAGTGCAAGAAGCAAACCTGTGTATCAATTTCTACAGCAGAAGCAGAATACATTGCAGCTTCAAGTTGTTGTGCACAAGTCATCTGGATACAAAACCAAATGCTGGATTATGGGATGACTTTCATGGCCACTCCCATTCACATTGACAACACGAGTGCTATATCAATCACAAACAATCCGGTGCAGCACTCCAAGACAAAGCACATTGACATCAGGTATCACTTCATAAGAGATCAAGCTGAGAAAAAGAGAATTATTTTAACCAAAGTTCATACCAATAAGCAATATGCTGATTTGTTTACAAAACCTTTTGATGAAGCTAGATTTAGATATTTAGTTGAATCCATTGGTATGATGAACTTTGACTAAAATCTGTCTCAAAAATTTTGTTTTAATAAATGTGTTTGTCTTTTGTTGTAAATAAAAGTTATAAGTCAGCAGCAACCATTTTTGCTGCTGACAGGTATAATCTTCAGCAGCAAAGAATTTGCCACTGACTGCTTTAAGTTATCAGCAGGAACAAGTTTCCTGCGGATAGCTTTAAGGCAATCAACAGCAACATCTTTGCTGCGGACCATTGCATCCATCAGCAACAATTGAGTTTGCTGCTGACAGACTTAACCATCCGCAACAACCAAGTTTGCAGCGGAAAGGCTTAACCATCCACAGCAACCAAGTTTGCTGCTGATGGGTAAAAATAAGTCCAAATTAACTTTTACCCGCTGTAAAAAGTACTTTCGGTCTTTACCATGACTGCTATAGTGTATTACAGCTGTAACAGTGAAAAGTGAATGAGGTTGTACTATACAAGTAACTTTGCTTTTTCCCTCCTCTGCCGTTATAACACAAATCAAATTTCTCCTTAACCTCTTCACATTCAACTCCAACCTAACTCTCACCATTTTCTCTCAAGCATTCACAGCATTCAAAGCCTTCCATACTTAACCACCTTTCAAAATCTTCCTCCTTCCCTCCAAACCCAAAGACAATGGCAGAGGTCGACATAAACCAGCCCGATGACAAGTTCTCACCCTACCGTAATCTCACCGCATACCTAGTAAAAGGAAAGAAGTCTGAAGTGTTCAATGATATGATCAATTTTATCTATCGATCAAAGATATACTTTGCACTAACCGTCAATCCTACCATATACATCCCTCATATGGAGGAATTTTGGAACACCGCCGTCTACTCTACCGAACAGGGGATTCCCCAAATCCAAGCTACGGTAGACGGCAAAGACATCATCGTCACTGAAGCTACTCTCAGAAAACATCTCAAGCTTTAGGACAAGGGGGCCGCCGTTTCATACTCAAGGGAAGAGTATATGAGGACCTTTGTATCCATAGGGTACACTGGAAATCAGAACGAATATACCATTGAAAAGGCGTTGATGGGCCCTCCATGGAAGTTTCTATGCCACACTCTTCTACAATGCATATCCCAGAAGAGAAGTGGATGGCATCAAGTGAGCTCTGGTCTCGCCTTTGCTGTTCACGGTATGGTCACTGACCAAGGTTTCAACTTTGCACATCTCATTTTTGAAGGTTTGAGATATAACCTTCAAGAAGGTGCAAAGAAGGCATTCTGTATGTACCCAAGATTCTTGCAGGAAGTTTTAAACAACGAGCTAAAAGATCTTTCAAAACCTGCAAGAATCTATCTTATGCTGGGTCATAAAAATAATATTTTTCAAAGCATGAGAACTGTTTCCAAAAAGTTCTCAGGGGTCAATGTTCCATTGTTATCTACAATGATGAACATACAAAGTACCCAGGGTGACAGTTCAGCAACCCCAACTGATACTGATCCCACACCATCCACTTCAAAACCGGAACAACAAACTGCTTCCATTGTTCGAACCCATGTGCATCCTATTAAGGCTGCACAGGCACAAAAACTACTTACACCTGTTTTGGATGTTATCACTATCCAACTAGAACACAGGGCCCCAGTTGAGGCAAAATATACCAGAAAAAGAAAAAGGAGCAAGAAGACTCCTTCTATTCTTGTATCTCAGGCCCAATCCCAACCTAAAAGCCCTCATTCAGAATCCCAACATTTTGATAAGAACATCAAAAGGGATAGCCAAATTATTAGAGAGACTTCCTTGGAAGTTTCTCTATTAGGATCAGGATCATATCCCGGATCCATAGAACAACCCTCTAAGCCCTTTCATTATTTTTCTTCTCTGAACTTAAGTGCAGAGGCACCTAGTCAAGATGATAAACCTTCTCCAACTACCACTATATCGGAGGTATTGATTGACTTGGATGCTAATGTACCCAGCCCAAGTTCATCACCCAAGAAGGTTCACTCTGGGAGTGATGATAGAGTGAATGTGGAACGGGCTATCACTACTACTGGTACATCCATTGACCAGGAGGACAGTGAAAACATCATTAAGTCCCCAACCACGGCAACTCACAGTGAGGATGTTTCTCTTGAAACACTCTTCACTGAGAGGAATCCCAGGTGCCAAGAAAACCAGGGTGATGGGGATGCAGAGGCTAGGCCTAAGGCCCCATCTAGTTCCAAGGATTCCACAACTGTGGATGAGGACAGTCTGAAACTTAAAAACATGGAATTGACGGCCAGGGTGGCAATGCTAGAGGCTGAAGTGTCCAAACTATAGCACCAAGTCTCTATGTATGAAGCCCATAAATGCCCTCGAGTGACTACTCCTTCCCTTGTATCAGTGGGCACTCAAACAGATGAAACTTTATGCACTGATGCAACCAAAAAGGGGGAGATAGTTACTGTTGAAGAAGATGCTGACAGCCTTGATGAATGGATACAAGAGCATGCTGCCTTTCAAGGTACTCTCTTCAAACCTGCTTTTGTTCAAATCCATGACTTGCCAGACTCAGTAGATGAAGAGGAAGATATCTCTGAGGATTGGAAGTTAGTTGTCAGAGCTATTGATGAGGTGTTGGAGAATTAAATCCAAGATAAAGACACACCTTTGTCATTCAGCATTCTTCCAGCTGCATCAAATATATCAAGACAGACCATTGCCCCTCAATTCACACCGACTGCACATAAGCTAGAGTTTGACTCTATTCTAGCTTGGGGGTATGATGGTCTATCTGAGAGATTCTGGATTGGACGAGAATTTGGTGGAATAGAAGAGCTTAAATGGAATACACTGAATCCACTTCAGGTTCATGAACTTTACTTAGCTGCATCAACACCTCCACAGATCTCTCAGCAGAACTTGCAATCAATAGGTTCTATGTCTTGATGGAGGATAATCTTCCCTGGTTTGAATGGTTTCTGGAAGAAGCAAACAGGGTGGCCTATTCTAAACACATTGCAGAGTCTTCAACAACATCAGAACAAAGACTGGCTCCAAGATTTGACTTGATTAGGAGCAGTGCTTTAACAGAAGAAGTTCTATGTTGGAGAAGATTCTTCTACAATGAAGTGGTCAGGGGCCTGGAAATGAAAGGATGGTCAAGCACTGGGTCCTCTGGCTTTCAGTTCTTCTTATGTGATGGATCATCTTTCACAATCAACAACATTCAAGAGATCCTGCTCCTCAATCCAGACTTCCTGCACAAGGTCTTTGAGCTCAGGACACACATCTGCAACATCAACTCCTTAGAAAGTCAAGCAATGATCAAGATTATCAAAGCTTATCTTGAAAAGGAGGGATGGCTTGCAATGGATGATTCTGACTCAGATCTATCCCTTCCCTCCTCTCCAACTGTCATACTGAGTGCAGCAGTAGAGTCAAGAAAAGTGGCTGCTCAGAATGTCAAAGAGGCCTTCAAAGCTATTCATGGGAATGAATGGGAAGAGGAAGAGAGTGAAGTAGTCCCTTCCTCTGTGTCTGTTCCTCAGCTTGCCAATGAAGCTGAAGCTGAGATCCCAACAATAACTCTTACATCTACTGTTGTGATCCATGAAGCTGAAGCAGAGGCATCCAACAAAGATAAGGGGAAGGGCATCATGACAGAAGAAGAAGAAGAAGAAGAAGAAGAAAGAATTGGAAAAGAAAAGAGAGAAAAAGAAAAGAAAAGAAGAGAAAGAGAAGAAGAGGAGATGGATGAGATTAGAAAGATTGAAGAAAGAAAAACTGTCATTCTCCTCAGGTAACAACAGATCCAGTTGTTTGCTAGGCAACTGGATGCTTTAAAAGTTCAAGTTCCTGCAGCTACACAATTACAAGAAGATGAAGCTCTAGCTCGTCAGCTGCAGGAACAACTAAATAAAGAAGAAGAAGAAGAAGAAGAAGAAGAAGAAAGAGAAAAGAGAAGAAAAGAAGAGGCTAAGTTCAGGATAACTGACACTGAACTAGCCAAAGAAATGAGAGAGGAGTGGATAGAAGCTCTGATTTCTCAAGGTGAGGATGCAGACTACCTTGAGAAATTGTCAAATAAATAAATCTATAGAGCTTTCATGGGTCAGCAAGGTCAATTGGCAAACAAGAAAAGAGCTGAAGAAGAAGAAAAAGCCAAACAAAAGTCCAAGAAGACCATTGCATTTAACAGAAGGACCCATGAAGAAAGGAAGGTCATGATAGACTTCCTGAAGGCTAGAGGAGAGAGTGGAAAGATGCTAGGTCCAATGAGCTTTATGAACCTGCAAGCCTTGTATTTCAAAGTAAAGAAGGAATAGGAAGAAAGATTGAGGAAGACAGGATCAAAGAAAAGGGTAATTACTCAATCTGATGACAGAAAACCAAAGAAACCCAAGCCTACTCCCTCATCCACTACTTCCTCTATCCAACAACCTTCCACTCTCCCTCCTAGACCTCCCTCCTCTCCACCCAAAAAGTCCAAATCCTCCCACCCAGCTCCTCCTCATCAACAGCCCCCCAAGAAGAAAACCAAACCTACTACCAAGCCAGAAGATTCAAGAGAAATTGTTGATTGGTTCTACAATAATCAAGATCAATGGTTTGAAGTCTTCAGGGCGAGGGCAGAAGTAAAAAGATCAATCTACAAAACTGTTGATGAGGTTATGCAACTCCCAGATTATGATCTTAGAAGAATGATGGAGCTGGGTGAAGCTCATAAGCCTGAGAATGAAAGTGGAAGACATCTGTTGCTAGTGATCAAACATCACTTCAACCCTAGCAAAGATGTAGTCATTGATGCCAAACCTCTCCAATTCCACTTTCCATTCACTAGTTGGTCTTACAATGCTGAGAAAGATGAATTCACCATTACAGCTGTCAGAGGTCAGCAGATGAGATGTTCTAGCAAGGCCATTTTTAAGATGCCAAGCAAGGACATCATATCTCTGTCTGAGCTTCCTCTTGACAATCCCAGCAAAGACCCTAGAGGCTATAGGGTAGAAAGGATAGTTGCCAACATGTAAAAGCTTCAGCAACAACAACAGTGAGAAAGTTTTGGTAGCATCAGTCTAGGGGGAGTTTGTAGATATAAAGACTGATGGATACAAATTTCTCTAAGTACAACTGCTGCGGACTCCACAGTTTTGCTGCTGACCAACAAGCTGCTGCGGATAGTTGTTCTTCTGCTGATGAACAACTCTGCTGCGGACAACCTTATCTGCTGAAGACCAGAGTTGCTGCTGATAGGATTCTCAGCAGCATCAAACACTTGATGCTGCTGATAAGCAAATCATCAGCAACTTTGGATAGTTGAGTCTTGCTGCGGATCATCAACTATGCTGCTGATAGCCATTTCCGTTGAAGATCAATCATTGCTGCTGATTGGCATATCAAAAACAACTTTACTACTAACAACTTTCTGCTGCAACTCTGACACATCACACACAGAAAGAATGTTACTGGTGCAGACAATAAAAGACAACAACTCTCTCCTTTCAAGTATCCAAGCAATGATGCCTAAGAAGACGTTTGATTAAGGTTAACCTTTGTAGTATTTGTTGTCTTAACTTGTAGTATAGCTTAAGATCAACGGCTTGTGTTTGATCTGATCCTTAGAATCAAGGGTCTGTCTTGATTCTAAGTTACTACATAAGTAGTGTATTTATTCATTGTACAAGTGTGCTTTCTTAAAGTTTTCTCTATAATCTTGTAACCATTGAAGCTTAATACAAATTGCATTTATCAGTACTTTGTGTGTTTAGTTGTTTACATTGCTTAGTTGTGATTGTTTCCGCCAATATCAACTAGAATAGAACCATCTTGTATTCACCGATCCTACATCTCGCTTTCGTTTAGTATTTCTTAAGTTTTCATTAATATTATATGATAACAAAGACTTGGAAAATTCATCATCTAGTTCTAATCTATAGAGACCATCATCCAGATAACCACGTCTAAACACTTGAGAATTTAACATAATAGAAAGTTTGCCATGACCATGAGAACAAACAAAACCGTCAATGTCTAACTTTGGTCCTGATACTAGATTCTGAGTAATCTCAGGAATATATAAGGTATCATAAAGTTTAATACATAAACCAGTTTTCATAATTAATTCTAAGGTTCCCACAGCTTTGACAACTAGTTCTTCTCCATTCCCCATCTTAAGTGTTCTTCGGTTTCTTTCTAGCTTCTGGATTGTAAGGAATCCCTGTAAAGAGTTGGTTACATGAACCATAGAACCAGAATCAAACCACCATGTATTAGATGGAACATTTAAATTATAGGACTCAAGTATCATATAAAGATGATTACCTCTCTTGCTCAACTACTCCTTAAAGTCCGGGCAGTCTTTCTGCCTATGTCCAGCCTTGCGGTAGAACTTGCAGTGAGACTTCTCTTTGAAGTTCTTAGAGCTGGAAGCACCATTTGCATCTTGTTTCTGGACCTTATAAGATTCCTTCTAACGGAAATTGCCCTTCCTCTTATTTGAATCAGCGGACATGAGATAAGCAACATCCGGTCTGTCTAGCTTCAGACTCTCTTCTTCTTGGACGCACATTGCAATCAACTCACTCATCGTCCACTTGTCTTTCTGTGTGTTATAGTTGATCTTGAAAGCTTCAAAAGATTTAGGAAGAGAGGTAATGATAAAGTGCACTAGAAAGCCGTCACCGATTTCCATGTCTAATCCCTTGAGCTTACGGGACATGTCATTCATCATCATGATGTGCTCACGAATACCGATGATCCCGTCATACTTTGCAGTCACCAGCTTTAGAATTAGAGTGCCAGCATGCGCCTTAGAAGTTCCCTTGAATTGATCCTCCACAGAAGCCAGATAAGTCTTAACATCTGTAGAATCTGGTATAGCTCCTTTGATGATCGGACTGATAGAGTTCTTCATTAGGACAAGAGCCATGCGGTTACACCTCGACCACTTCTCATGCTTGATAATGTCTTGAGCAGTGCTTTTCTTAGTAAGATCAGCAGGTGCAGGCTTGTCGAGTGCATGATCGAATTCCATCAAGCCGAGAGACAGCATCAGGGAATCTTTCCAAGTAGAGAAGTTCATGCCATTCAAAGTTTCGATTCCCATGTTAGGGGCTGCAGTAGATTTTATACGAGAAAATTAAGATACTAATTGCTAAAGAAGAACTTAGAGTGTCTATGCGGTAACTTAAACTAAGGCAGGCGGAAATAAGGACCATTACATTAATGAAGCTGTGATAAATATCTATTATAATCACCAAAATAATAGATTTATTAGGTTCTACTTAAATAATGTCACACATCACCTTTGGGCAGAAGTGAAACAGTTGTTTAGTATTAGGAACAATTTTAATAGTAAGTATGTGCAGTAAGAATGTAACACATCACCTTTGGGCAGAAGTGAAACATTTGTTTAGTACGCACATAATTAGCTTCGCGAAAACTAAATGTGACACATCACCTTTGGGCAGAAGTAAAAAACACTTAGTTATATTAGGCGAAGTAGTGCTTAATTAGACTTAAATAACTTTACAAGCGTGACACATCACCTTTGGACAGAAGTGAAACTTTAGGTGTTATTTAAGTTTATCATGTTTTCTAAGTTAATATCATGACAAGCACTAAGTTATAATGCTTATTTAAGCTTGAATAAGTATACACATGCATCACATCACCTTTAGGCAGAAGTGAAGCATTAGGTGTTATTCAAGTAAGTTTTAAAGGTTTTGAAAACATTTAATTTTAAGGTTTAACAAAACTAAAACTAAAGCATTCATTAATAGCAAACCCCCTGTTAGCGCGGAAAAATTTTAGGCACGTATAAGGCTAGGTTCACGGTTCAGTAAAGGTTCACGGCTAAGGTGAGGGTTCACGGTTCATGATGAGGGTTCACGGTTCTATAAGCTTCACGGTTCAGGAATGGTTCACGGCTCATGATAAGGTTCACGGTTCAGGAAGGTTCACGGTTCAGGAAGGTTCACGGTTCAGGGAAGGTTCACGATTTCTATAAGGTTCACGGCTCCACTTCATAAACCGTGAACTGTAAAGTCGTGAACTGTAAGACCGTGAACATTTAGACTATAACCCGTGAATCATTAACCGTGAAGTAAAACCGTGAACTATGAATTGTAAACTTATAACCCGTGAATCATTAAACGTGAAGTAAAACCCGTGAAACAAAACCGTGAAGGTCTAAAATCGTGAAAGAGAACTTATTAAGGCAGTGCTAAATTTAAGGGATTTTGATTGTATTTTTAAATTTTGAAAATCTTTTAAATTATTAAGTATATCCAAGTTTCTTTATTTAAAATAATAATTAATATTTTAATTCAAAATCTTGGAGATAAAGTTACAAGATTTTTTAGGAAAAACACAATCAAAATCTTAATGTATCCCAAATTAAGGGATTTTCATCAAAATAATGATGAACACGAAGAACAGTTCATAAGCTGTTCTTCAATAATATCAGATTTAGGACTGGAATCGAAATATGGAACATGATTTTTTTAACAGATTTCAAAATTTTAATAGATCTCGAATTTTATGAGATCAAAAACATGATATTATTTACAAAAACAGAAAACCGTAAAAGTTAAATAAAAACGATTTTCTTATGGGTTTTCACAGAACTTTTGTTCTCCGATTCTAATTCCAGTTAAGGGAAAGAAACAAGAACTGATTTATCAACATCTGCTCTAATACCACATGTTGATCGGTTCTTGTAACTATATAATGGAAAACAATAATAGTAACATACCTGCTAAGTTCACTGATGATAGGGAAGACGTCATGATCTCTGATCTGTATCGGGTTCCCATTTAGGGTGTACGATTAGGATGGTATTAGGTGAGTTCGTGAGAGCTCACAGTTTGGAGAGAGAGAGAGGGACGATTTAGTGGTGATAGAATAGATTAGTCGATTAGTCTATTCCCTCTAGTTAACTCTCTATTTATATGTACACCCAAGGGGAAACCCATTAGTGACCCATTAAAAGTAATTAGGCCCATCAACTAATTACTAGCCATAGGTTATTAATAAATAAATAATTATATTTGATCATTTAATAATAAGATAAATGATTATAAGAGCCACATATTAAATCTCGTCTTACAACCTTGTATATGTATGCAGTTAAAAACGACATGAGTTGACATATCAGGTTTACCAAAAAGTTACTGAAACCGGTGTTGCCACCTGCGGTTTCAGTAAAGGACAAAACAAACATGCAAACGGTGTTGTTAAGTTGGCGTTAAGTGACTTGTACTGAAACCGGTACTGCCAGTATCGGGTTCACTGTACTTCTGTCATATAACTGACACCCAATCATTGGGTTTGTGTAAATGTACCGAAACCGGTGCTCCCAGTACCAGTTCTACCATTTTTCAAATTTTACCCACACACATGCTACTTACCACTTTAGTTCTTCAAAATATACCAATTTAAAAAAAAAAAAACTTTAGGTGATGTGAGATTAGACCCTGATTCAATCCAAGGTCAAGTTCAACAAACCAATTTGGAATACTTGTTGGTGATGAATGTGGGGAAGATGGCCTAAAATCAGTCGGTGATCGTCAAGAACATAACAGATGAGCAATTAGGTTTGGGTATATGGCCTAAAATCACTCACTTAATATGTTGACCTAGTATGTGACTTGAGGAAGATAGCCTAAAATCAATTTGGTGTGGATGATGAACGTGGAGTGTTGGTCGGAAGGGGTGGGGTGGTGACAACAACTTGGCTGGAGGATAGTTTGGTCAGTTTTTTTTAAAGTTTATTAGAAAATCTTACGCTCATTATCTTATTAGGTTTTGCTTTCATATATTTTTAACTAGGTTAAAATTCCGTGTATTACACG
This sequence comes from Smallanthus sonchifolius, assembly GCA_023525975.1. Lineage (NCBI taxonomy): Eukaryota > Viridiplantae > Streptophyta > Magnoliopsida > Asterales > Asteraceae > Smallanthus > Smallanthus sonchifolius. Next base: position 61,759,068 of record CM042035.1, on the reverse strand, counting down.
GGTTGAATAAATATAATATTATATATTAAGTAATCAAAAAATTATTTTTTAAAAACTCGTGTTTTACACGGGTTGAATAAACCTGTATAATACAATTTAATCTGTTAACATATACACTTGTCAAAATATTTAGAAGATTTATTAATATATAGATTAATATTTTTTTTAAATATATTATTATTAAAAGATAGAGCTGTATTTAACAAGAGAGAGAGATGCAGAAAAAAAATGCTGAGAATGAATATGAAGGTGACACGTGACATTAAAACCTTTATCTTATCTTACTAACATAATAAATAAAAATCTTTTGTGCCACATGTCACTCTCTGGTTACTTCTCACCTTTATTTTCTCGCCTCTCTCTCCTATTAATTATTTCATTTCTCTCCTATTAAATAATAATCTTTGTATTAATAAATAAAAATCATATGGACACGTATCATTTTGTGGTTCATTTTTATCATTTTTTCCCCTCACATCTCTCCTATTAAATAATGATATCAAAAGAATTTATTTTTAGATGTTTAATATAAATCTAATTAAAGATACTTATTATTTCATTATAAATAGTTATTGTATCATCAATCAAATGAATTTAATATGAATTAACAGAGCTTATAACTGTCACGACAAATTACATTTTTTAAAACACATATTTTGACGAGTGTGTTAACAAATTACATTATATTTTAATCAACCAATGTAATACACTGGTTTATTCAACCCCGCGTATTGCACGGGTTTTAAAAAATATAATGTTATATACTTAATTACAAATAAAATGTTATATACTTAATTACTAATAAAAATTTATATTTTTAAAAACCCGTGCAATACACGGGGTTGAAAAAACCAGTCTATTACATTGGTTGATTAAAATATAATGTAATTTGTTAACACACTCGTCAAAATATGTGTTTTAAAAAATGTAATTTGTCGTGACAGTTATAAGCTCTGTTAATTTATATTAAATTCATTTGATTGATGATACAATAACTATTTATAATGAAATAATAAGTATCTTTAATTAGATTTATATTAAACATCTAAAAATAAATTCTTTTGATATCATTATTTAATAGGAGGGATGTGAGGGAAAAAAACGATAAAAATGAACCACAAAATGATACGTGTCCATATGATTTTTATTTATTAATACAAAGATTATTATTTAATAGGATAGAAATGGAATAATTAATAGGAGAGAGAGGCGGGAAAATAAAGGTGAGGAGTAACCACAGAGTGACATGTGGCACAAAAGATTTTTATTTATTATGTTAGTAAGATTAAGTATATAATATTTTATTTATTCAACCAGTGTAATACACGGGATTTTAACCTAGTTTATTATATAGTATAGATATAGATTATATTTGGGTAATTTACACAAATAGTCCTCAAATTATAGTTTTTTTTTCCTTTTTTAAACAAGGGTAGCTTGGTTATTTTTTAAAAGTTTATCAGAAAATTTAACTTCTGTCGGTGTAAATGACTAATTGTGTTACAAATTGTTTACGTAAAGCATGTTGAGCGCCTTTTCAAAGTAGGTTTTTTTTACATATTTTCCCCTATTAAACTTCTAAATTACATATATCCCCAACCTTAACTTTAATTACATATTTCCTCAATTAACTTAAAATTACCAATTGCCCTCACAAATATTTAGGAAAGGGATATATATAAATAGTATTTTAATTGGTTCATTAAGGGTAAAATGGTAATAAAATAAGTTATTTTAAAAGAATAGGATAAATATGTAATATATAGGTTTTAGGAAGGGAAAATATGTAATTAAATTTTAGAGTTGGGTAAATCTTACTTCTCTAAGGGTGAAGGGGGTCATTTACCCCTTTACTCACCAAAACTGCCTAATAGAATTATGTCACCTCAAAACTACACATTTACTCAGATTTCATTAGAAACGCCCTACTCATTTACTCACCAACTTTTTTTTTTAAATAAACATTTAAATAAAAAAAAAGTCAATTTCATTAAATAAAAACTAACATAATACTATTAAAAACCTAGAAACCTAAAAATAAAAAAGCCTAGAAATAAAAATTTTAAAAAACTAGAAAATTAAAAAAATAGAAATAAAAACGTATTCTTTCTTATATAAATAAAAGATTATTTAGTTTGTTACCATGGATTCAAAATAAATAAAAGAGTAAACTGCCATTTTCGTCCCTGTGGTTTGGTCAAAATTGTCACTTTCATCCAATAGTTTGTTTTTTTGTATCTGGGTCCTCATGGTTTTAAAATATTGCCATTTTCATCCTCGTGGTTTTAAAATATTGCCACTTTCATCCAGTCAGCTAACACCGTCCGTTTTTCTCAGTTAAATGAGGGGTATTTCAGTCCTTTTACTTATTTGTTTTATTTTTTCATCTTTTTTACTCTCACTTTTTAATCATCCCCAATTTAACCTCTAATTTAATCATCCACCTGCTGGCCTTCTTCCTCTTTTCCTGACCAGTTTCCGACGAGCACCACTGGAACACCTCCGTCGCTTGTTTCTATGATTAAAAAGTGAGAGTAAAAAAGATGAAGAAATAAAACAAATATGTAAAAGGACTGAAATACCCCTCATTTAATTGAGAAAAACGGACGGTGTTAGCTGACTGGATGAAAGTGGCAATATTTTAAAACCACGAGGATGAAAATGGCAATATTTTAAAACCACGAGGACCCAGATACAAAAAAACAAACTATTGGATGAAAGTGACAATTTTGACCAAACCACAAGGACGAAAATGACAGTTTACTCTAAATAAAAACTTATTATTTCATATTTACAAATAAGATGATAATGACAATAATATATAATAATAATAATATTTTGAAAAGTAAAGAGAGTAAACCATGTGGTATTTGAAAACCATAGTGGTTTTGAACATTTATGGATGGTTTTGAACAACTTTTTATTTCACACGTTCGAGTAAATAAACTCGATTACACTACCTGATTAATCTACTCGGACATACCCGATTTATTGGGGGCGGTGTACCCCATTTAACCCGGTCCTCTCTCTCTTACTCGGTTCCATTCGGGTCTTGCGCCCCCATCACCCTAATAAATAAAAATCTTTGATGACACGTGTCACTCTCTGGTTACTTCTCACCCTTATTTTCCCGCCTCTCTCTTATTAATTATTAATTTTTTCGTTTCTCTCTTCTACTAAATAATGAATATTAAATAACAATCTTTGTATTAATAAATAAAAATCATATGGACACGTGTCACTTTCTAGTTCATTTTTATTATTTTGTTTCCTCTTCTCTCTTCTATTGAATAATGATATTAAAACAATTTAATTTTAGATTTTTAATACAAATCTAATTACAAATACTTATTAATATCAACAATAAAATGAATTTAATATTAATTAACATTTATCAATTAAATAAAAAAATTAATACTCAGTTGAAAAAAAGTGTTTTAGAAAATAACTTAACAAAGCTTATAACTATCACGACAAATTACATTTTTGAAAGACATATTTTGACGAGTGTGTGTTAACAAATTAAATTATATTTTATTCAAACGATGTAATACACCTGTTTATTGTAATACACGGGTTTTTAAAAATATAATTTTTTGTATTACTAAATATATATCAGTTTATTTATTCAACCCGTGTAATACACGAAATTTTAATCTAGTATGTAATAAATGAACTTAGAAAAAGGATATATATAAATGCGTGACGTAACTTGTAAATTCATATAGACTTAGTAATCTAATATAATTTTGTCTATATTATATTGAAATGTTTTTTATAGGCAAAAGAAATGCATGAAAGTTGTCATAAAAATCTAAAAGGGTTGTTCTTTATTTATTAATAAAAAGTCAGTCAACTCATCCTCAAGTCGTCGTCGTCGCTGTCGTCGTCGCTTTTCTTCAGAGGTTTACCGGTGTCCTCTGCTTCAACCTCAAATTTCTTCAGCTAAACATCCTCGAAAGATTTCCCATGGATTGAGAACCTCGGACTCTGTCGCTCAGGTATTGATTGCTTACACTAGTTTCTGTTGGAAAAATATATATTTTGCTAGCAATTAAGAAATTTTATCTTATTTATAGGTTAGTTTTATGCCATTAATGTAATTACCTTCCTATAACAGGAAAATTATACGCTATCTGCCAGTATATTATAATATAGAAAATTGATAGGCAATTCTCCATTAGCAGTTGACTTCTGAACCCCTGATCTAGCTTGTTTTACGAACTAACTTCTTTTACCCACAAACACCAGAATCTCGTAAATTGAAGAAATAATTTTCTAATTATCATAAAAACATAGTTTGTTTATAACGATAACAAAAGATTCAATTAAGAAATAAATGTGGGGATGCATGATTGTTGGTAATTTACGATCTCAAAGGGAGGGCCCAACACGAGTAGGTGGAAGGTCCGGACCTAATAGACCTGTGGAGTTTTATTAAGTATAGTTAATGGGTTTATGGGGGTGTATAGGGTTTAATGTTTCTTGTTGACCAAGTTTGTGTTTCCGATAAATACATTAAAATGTTTATGGTTAATGTATGAGCGATTATTGTAACTAAGTTTTGAGTCATTTTCTTGGTTATAATAATACGAGTGTTCACCTAAATTGAGTGTGTTTGCGTTTTGTTTATCAATTCAATCCTTGAATTGGTATCAGAGCCAAACGTTACATCCTTCCCACCCGTTTTTGCAGCTCGAACTGTTCATCACGTTTTGACGGCGACGTTCGGTGTTACGATCGACGTTACTGTTTTCGGCTAGGGTTTGACGAGTCTAGGTCAAAACCTATATACACCGTTTATGTACCATAAAGAAACCAGAGAACATGGGTGATAAGGATACTCCGAAGACAAGCGGTGGAGGCGGGAACTCGAACGCGTTCCAATGTCCCATGATTACCCCTACCAACTATATGGTATGGGCTATGCGGATGAAGGTGATCATGAACGTGCATAAGGTTTGGGATGCCATAGATCCGGGTACGGTTGAAGTTGACAAGAACAACGTGGCTGTTGCGTTGTTGTTTTAATTGATCCTGGATACTACGATCTTGAAAGTGGATAACTTAGAGACGGCCAAGGGGATTTGGGATGCGATTCGTAATCTGGGGACCGGGAGGGTTAAAGAGGCAAGATTGCAAACCCTCATGTCCGAGTTTGACGGACTGAAGATGAAGGAGACAGAGGCTATAAACGAGTTTGTGGCGAAGCTCTCGGGTTCGGCATCAAAGGCAACATCTTTTGGGGAGGTGATTGAGGAATCAAAGTTGGTTAAGAAGTTCCTCAAAATCCTTCCCCGGAGCAAGTATATCCAGATTGTAGCTTCGAGTCAAGACTATCGGGTTTGAAGACTTTGTCGGACGGTTGAAAGTGTACGAGGAACGGGCCAGGGAAGATGAGATTCAAACCGAGACCCAAGGTAAGCTTATGTTTCACAGATCTGAGTCTTCAAATAGTCGGTACACAAACGAGACTCCACTCGTGGGGGTCGCGAACGTTGAGGAGGCGAGGACGAGGTGGTCACGGGTCGGGCCAAAACCATGGTCACCAAGAATCCGGAGAACCATGAACAGAAGGGTAAGAACCGGGATCTCCCAAAGATCCGGTGTTACCAATGTGATAAGTTTGGACTCTTTGTCTCAAACTGTCCCGACCGAAAGCAGAAAATTCTAGCCGAAGCAAACTTGGCTGAAGGAAAGGAAACTAAGGACCCTACTTTGTTTATGATACAGTGTATTCGGGAAACGATGTTTCTGAATGAAAGGAAAGTTATACCCGGTAACTATGAGTCCAAGGAAGTTGATGTGTGGTACTTGGACAACGGCGCTAGCAACCACATGACGGGTAACTTGTCCTTCTGTTCTGAACTTAACAAATGTGTCACAGGGAAGGTTAAGTTTGGTGACGACTCTTTTGTTGATATATGTGGAAACGGGTCGATTCTACTAGAAGGTAAAACAGGAGAACATCGTTTACTAACGGATGTCTACTACATACCGAGTCTTAAAAGTAACATTATAAGTCTTGGTCAAGCATCAAAGTGTGGTTGTGACATCCGGATAAAGGATTATTATCTTTCGATGCACGACGGACAAATAAGATTATTGATGAAAGTAACTTGATCCGCAAATCGGCTTTATCGTATACAGTTGAAGATTGGGAAACCGGTTTGTTTGCTAAATTGGATTACAGAAGCAAGTTGGGTGTGGCACGCAAGACTTAGCCACATGAACTTTGAGTCGATGAAGCTCATGGAGAGGAAGGAGATGGTTGAGGGGATGCCTCCAGCTACTCATGAAAATCTGTTGTGTGAATCTTGCTTGGTCGGAAAGCAAACGAGGCAACCATTCCTTCAATTGGTGACATTTAGGGCAACTCGGGCCATATAACTCGTACATGATGATCTTTGCGGGCTGATTACCCCTCTAATATTAGCGAGTAACAGGTACATTTTTTGTTTTAATTGATGATTACTCACGATTTGTTTGGCCGTATTTGTTGAAGGCTAAAAACGAGGCTTTTGGAGCTTTCAAGAAGTTTAAAGAGTTGGTTGAAAGTGAAGTCGAAACCAAAGTGAAAAAAAGGTACATTTTTTGTTTTAATTGATGATTACTCACGATTTGTTTGGACGTATTTGTTGAAGGCTAAAAACGAGGCTTTTGGAGCTTTCAAGAAGTTTAAAGAGTTGGTTGAAAGTGAAGTCAAAACCAAAGTGAAAACATTCTGGACCGACCGGGGTGGTGAGTTTACCTCACATGAGTTCAACCAGTTTTGTGACATAGAAGACATCAAAAGAAACTTGAACGCACCACACACGCCCCAACAAAATGGAGTGGTTGAGACACGGAACCGAACTCTAGATGACACGGAGTATGCTAAAGACGATTGGTGTTCCGAATTATTTATGGGGTGAAGCGGTCAGACATGCAACCTTTATTCAGAATAGAATTCCTACTCGGGTATTGAAGGAGATGACACCATACAATATGCTAAAACAAAAGAAACCGAATATTAGCTATCTCAAAGTATTTGGTTGTGTGGCGTATGCAAAAGTAGTGGGAACTCAATTGAAAAAGCTTGACGATCGGTCAAGGAGTCTGGTGTATATTGGAATCGAGACCGGGTCCAAAGCTTACCGGTTACTCGATCGAAGGTGGTGATAGTTCGTGATGTGTTTTCTGACGAAAGGAAGGCGTGGGTATGGCCTAATTCGGGAAAAAAAATAAGAAATGTAGCTTGCACCGGGTTTATTTTGGGTCGATTGGAACGAGGTTGTTGATACCGGAGTTGGGAAAGTTGTAACCGAGCCTATGGGAGTATCAGCGACGAAAATTCTGCTTCAGCGACATAATCTGTGACAGTATCAGCGACCAGTTCTGATGCTTCTGTCGCTAATTCTGCCAGTTTAGCAACCTGTTCAGCGACAAGTTCAGCTTCTGTCGCTAACTTTGACAGCCCAGCGACACTTTCAGCGGCGACCAGTTCGTCGCTAGGACTGGATTTACAAGAAAATCAAAATTTGAGGAGATCCACACGTGTTCCGGTTGCGCCTGTTAAATTCAATGATTATGTTTTATCTTTGCAGGAGGAGAATGTTGAACTTTTACTTGCAGAAGACGTTGAACCGAGGAACTTTGAAGATGCAAAGTCTAAACCCGAGTGGATTAAAGCCATGCGGGCTGAGCTCGAGTCTATAAACCGAAACGATACGTGGAGGTTGACCGAGTTACCAAGGGGCCTAAAGCAATCGGATTGAAGTGGGTTTTCAAGGTGAAGAAAAATGCGGACGGTTCTATCAATAAATATAACCCAGGACTCGTGGCAAAGGGTTACGTGCAAGAACTCGGGGTCGACTTTGACGAGGTCTTCGCTCCGGTGGCAAGGCTTGAAACCGTTCGTATGCTCATTGCTATTGCCGCTACCGAGGGATGAATACTATAACATCTTGATGTGAAATCGGCATTTTTTACATGGGGAGCTTAAGGAGGAAGTCTTTGTTTCTCAATCGGTTGGGTTTGTTAAATCTGGGGAGGAAAACAAAGTCTTCAAGTTATCCAAGGCGTTATACGGTTTGAGGCAAGCACCAAGGGCGTGGAATACCAAGCTTTATGGTATTTTAAGGAGTTTGAAATTTGGCAGGTGCTCTCCAGAAGAAGCAGTGTATCGAAGGATGATTGGAATTGACATTATTATTGTTGGTGTTTATGTTGATGATTTGGTCGTTACCGGTTCAAATAACGATCATATTACTTAGTTCAAACTTAGAAGTTTGAAATGTCCAACTTGGGAAAGCTTACTTATTATCTTGGATAGAAGTCTCACAGCTTGAAAATGAGATTCGAATCTATCAAAGTGCCTACGCTCGACGGGTTTTGAAAGTGGCCGGGATGGAGAATTGAAATCTGACTTGTGTACCCATGGATCCAAATTCGAAGTTGACAAAGGCGGAGGATGAGGTTGATGTTGAAGCAACGGAGTACCGAAAGTTGGTCGGGTGACTTTGTTACTTGATGCACACGCGACCCAACATGGCATTCTCGGTTAGGATGGTGAGTAGACACATACAAACTGCAAAGCAATCTCACATGGCTGCAATAAAGCAAATCCTCAGGTATGTCAAAGGTACAAGCGGGTTTGGAATTAAATATGAAAGGGAAGGATCAAGACATTGATCGGGTACAGTGATAGTAGCCATTGATCATGATGATGGAAGAAACACAATCAAGCATGTGTTTTATTATGGTGATGCTCCTATCACTTGGTGCTCACATAAACAAAGCACCGTGTCGCTTTCATCATGCGAGGCGGGATATATGGCGGCAAGCGCAGCTTCATGTCAAGCCATGTGGTTACGGGAATTACTAAGCGATTTGACCAGGGTAAAGTTGCAAGGAGTTATGTTACGAGTTAATAACACATCGGCGATTGCGTTGGTTAAAAACCCGGTATTCCATAGTCGGAGCAAAAGTACCGTTTTCACTATATACGGGAGTGTGTGGAACGAAACAAGATCGTGGTGTTGCATGTAAGTGGCAAGGAATAACGGCCCGACATTCTTGCTAAAGCCCTGGCGAGGATCAACTTTGTTGAAATGCGAAAACTGCTTGGCGTTGAAGACCTCCTAGTTCCGAGTTGGAAACTAGGGGGTGATTGATGGTAATTTACGATCTCAAAGGGAGGACCCAACACGAGTAGGTGGAAGGCCCGGACCCAATAGACCTGTAGAGTTTCATTAAGTGTAGTTAATGGGCTTATAGGCAGTGACGGACCCAGGAATTTTTTTATGGGTGTCGGAAAATTTTCGGTGTTCGGATGTTTATTAAAAGATATTTTCCTTGTCTGGTCGGGTCATTGAAACTTTTTTTTTATTGCCAAAAGTCAGGTCACCGAACTTTTTTCGATGTTTGGGTGTCGATAATCTAATATTCTAATAAATAATATAACAAATAATCAAATAGTAAAGTGAAATTTAGAGTAAAATTTCAAAAATTACTTAATTTGTTAGAGAAAAAGTTTAACAAATACCTAATTTGATCTTTTGGTACAAGATTTAGGAGAGTGGAGGGGCAACCTCTAACACACAACCTGACTCACGCAGCCAGTAGTGGCATGTGATTTTTAATTAGGTTTGGAGGGGGGGAGGGCACTTCTCCGGTGATAGTCGCTTGTTTCTGTTTCACTTAATCACGTTCGATGAAGATGGGAAATGTATGACAAGACTGGTTAATTGTTTAGAAGAGATTAGATGGCTTATGGTAAAATGTTATTTGGTTAAATGGTTAGTGACCTGGTGAAGTTAATTGTTTATAAAGCTTACTAGATTAGATCCCGTGTCTACACACGGGTGAAAAATATCAATATTTAAAATTTTTAAGTCTTTATGTATATATTTTATTGGTGTAAAAATATATTACATATGCTACGGATATAAACAAACTCAAATTATGTAAAAAATAATATATAATTGAGTTTCGAAAATACGTTAATTATTATTTAATGTAATTTCACTTTCAATTACTATTTGATTGAAATAAAAAGCTACATAAGTAAATTTCAAAGTTTTTTATAATAAGGGATAAGTTAAAATAAATGTGTTTTATTAGTATAATTAGTATTTTCTTTAAATATATATTATTATTTAAAGATAAAAGTGCATTAAATAAGAGAGAGAGCCGGGAAAAAAATGGTGAGAATGAATATGGAGGCGACACGTGGTACTAAAAACCTTTATTTATTATATAGTATAGATTAATGGGTATGCCCAATTAACCAATTAATTTATAATAAGTTTATATTTGTTAATTAGTTTATAATAATAATTAATACATTTATATTTGTAAAATTTTAAAGTTTCAAATTAAATTTTTTGGGTGTCGTTTTGGTCAAAAAGAAATTTCATGGGGGTCGGTGTCAAAATTTCATGGGGGTCGTTCGGGATTAGATCGTACATATAACAAGCAATTTTTTTTTTCATGGGGGTCGGTTTAGGGTTATTGTATGAGGGATTATTGTAACTAAGTTTTGAGTCAGTTTTTTTGTTATAATAATACGAGAGTTCATCTAAATTGAGTGTGTTTGCGTTTTGTTTATCAATTCAATCCTTGAATGATGTCATCCCAGTAACAACAATACAGATGCTACCAGTTGGAGGTGGTTTTGTCCTACAAAGTTATCATTATGACATATCATAGAATCCCCACAAATTGTCACTTCACATTTTTTTCTTTAATGACCAAACATGATTGCATATTATAGGTTTTCATGGAGTGGAAACAAGTTGTTGAAGCAGTAGTGCCAAAAGCTGTTGAGACAGCATGGGATAGCACTGAAGCATCAATATGTATGGATAAGAACCATTCAAACTTTACAGAAAAAATAAAGACCCTGTGTGCAGTAAGGGATGACCTGAAAGATCGAACCACCAAGTACAAGTCAACAATGAAGCGGACCATGGACGATTGGTTTCAGAGAGTGAATAATGTTGAAATGCGAGCTCAAGAACTTGAAAGCTGTTTCTCAGCGATAAAAGACACATCAGCATGGATTCATGTTTTTTCCCGAACGAAGTTAAGCAGAAAAATGACAAGCATGTGCTCAGATATAGACCAACTTGTAATGGAAAGCAATCAATTGTGGGATACTTTGGTCCATAAAGTTGCTGAGCGGGTTTTGAAGATGACAGCACTGGATATCTCTTATATTACAAGCCAACAAGACGTATTGAACCAAATACTACAACGTCTGCCCGATGAAGATTATGGAGCAATCAGGGTGCTAGGAATGTCAGGAGCAGGGAAAACAACAATATTGAAGAATTTGAATAACCATGAAAAGGTTGCTCATATGTACGAAAGAGTAATTTGGGTGACAGTATCAGGTGAAGAGAATCATAAGGAGAATTTGAGCATAGAAATGCTGCAGCAGGTGATTGCAGAAAGACTAATAGTTGACATGGAAGGTACAACAGATACTGTGGGAGTTGCGAGAAAAATAAAGGAAGCACTAGAGGGTGTAAAGTTTTTGCTGCTCCTGGACGATGTGAAGGCAGAACCTGATTTAGACATGATTGGTATTCCAGAAGGTGCAAAAGGCAGCAAGATAGTCATGACAACAAAGTTTAAAAATGTTATGCTCCCATTATGTTACAACATTGAAGTGGAGAAGTTATCTCCACTTGATTCATGGAACATGTTCCATGAGCTATTGGCTCTTCCCAAAGATGTCAAAGAGAAGCCACAGCTCGAACGCATAGCTCGCAAAGCTTTAGAAATCTGTGACGGTCTTCCATTGATGATAAAAATGGCAGCACGTGTTTTCAAAGCAATAGAGAAGCGTGAACACAGCGCAATCAGTTGGAGTGACGGATTACAAACGTTTAAAAGATGGCCAGAAAAGAGGGAGAACAATATGATGAAAAACTTGCTTAAATTCTGTTGTGATCACTTGGATCATGAACAAAAGCCTTGCTTTCTATACAGTGCCTTACATCCAGAGGACACTGAGATTTCCATGAAGGGTTTGTTGGAATGTTGGGAAGCTGAAAATTTTCTCAAGAGTGGTGATGATGCAAAAATTGTTGGACGGAATATATTGCGTCACCTCAAAAATGTAATCTTACTCGAAGAAGGTGCAACAGGGCAATTTGTAAGGATGCATAAAGCGATCCGAACAATAGCATTAAATATTTTGTCCGAGGACATGAAAGATAGGTGTTTGGTGAGAACTAGTGAAGCCCTGCAAAAACCAAATGCTTCAAAGCGTCAGTGTGTGGACTTATGGACAGATAAAAAATGGATATCTTTGGCCAACAATTCACTTAATATATCACCTGTTGCCCCCCATTCTTCCCAACTCACAACACTTTTTGTCCAGAAATATTCAAAGCAGAAACAAATTCCTGATTCATTCTTTCAACATATGCATAGCCTTCTGGTCTTAAATCTTTACAAGACAGAGATCATGACATTACCATCTTCGATAGGCAAGCTGCAAAATCTTAAAGTTCTCTATCTAAATGGTTGTATTTTATTGAAGAGGCTTCCTAGTTTAATAGGAAAACTTAAATCTCTTGAAGTACTTGATATCCGTGGCAGTGGAGTTTGTAACTTACCACATCAGGTTGAAGGTTTACATCGATTGAGGCGCTTGTTAGTATCCTTCACCATTTCAACTCAAGCTAACTACGACGTGATTTTTAAGCTTTCGGGACTTGAAGAGTTGATCATTGATGTCGATTCAGAAGTGCAAAAGTGCAGTACATTGATTGATGATCTCGTTCAAAAGGTTAGCACACTTCCGAGTGTGTTTACTTTTCAATTATGTCTTCTCGACAAAGTTATAGATGTGATACAAGTTGTTGATGATACTGTGAAAATCTACTTGCCCACACAACACCATATGTCAAGTTTCCTTGAGCGAAGGCAAGATCTTGAGACACATTCTTTTCAAGTCTTCATTGGATGCTTTATTTCTCATGGTATTGAAATTCCTGAATTCCATCGTTATGATAGGTACGCAAAATATTATAATGGGAGGGGCTATAATGATGTGATCAATAAAGTGCTACACAAAGTACAAGCATTTGAGTTAAATAGCCACAATGATATTGAGCACCTATCTGGCAATGCCATTGAAAACATGGACAATGTCAAAGGTTGTTTGATTGAAAGTTGCCACAATATGAGGGCAATTGTGGTGGATGATGGGACACTTCACAGGTCATTGCTGCCTAACATGGAAAGGCTGGATGCAAAGAACTTGCCAAAATTGGAAAATATTTGGGAGGGCCAAGTGCCTCTAGGGAGTCTCTCCAAACTGAAGACTCTAGTTCTGGTTAAATGCCCAAAATTGACTGATGTTATAGTTCACCAACTTCCAGAGCTCCAACATCTAGAAATTCAGGACTGCGGTATGATTAAAGATATTGTTACGTGTTCTCAGGATGCTACTCCATATGTTATCCCTAAACTAACTACTCTGATATTTTGTGAAATGCCAAGTCTGAGAAAAATATGCCCCACACTTGTTTCAACTTCCTTAAGGACCTTAAAGATACATGACTGTCCTGCATTGAAAGAATTTCCTTTTAATAACAATAGTGCTATGACACTTCAGAAGATTGAAATAGAGAAGAAATGGTGGGAGGCATTGAGATGGCCAGATTCTGAGTTCAAAGAACAGCTGGAATCATTTTGTTTCTTTAGGTAGGTTTCTTTTCCCCAATGGAGTTAACTACATCTTAGGATAGTTCCCCTCACCATTTAGAAACCTGAACTCTATTCTTTTCCCACCTCATAAGTGTACCACTTTTTCTATTCCAGAGATATTCCTTCTTAATCCTTAGTTGATATTGCTTGGGCTTATTCATGCAAGTGAACCATGCTTTTCTCATGGATCACCGTTTTAAGGTGTTTATGTCTTCGTGTTTTCTTGTAGCTGTAATGCTTTATAGAAATAACCATTGTTTCTATATGAGCCATTTCCTTAAGCCTGGCAAAACAGGTGGGTTGGATTGGTTTGGGTCAGGATGGGTTATGACCAAAATGAGTTCGGGTCGAAACGGGTCATTTAAAAAAAGTATCAATTTGCTTCGGATCAGAATGGGTTGTAACCAAAAAGTGGCTCGGGTCGAAATAACATGTCTTAGAAAAGAAAAGTACCAAAAATTGGTACCTGTTTGAACCCATTCTAAATTTACATAGTTTTTAGGCGACCCAACTTGACCCAAAATTGTTTTAAGGTGTTATCCATTTCAACCTATTTTGTGTTATTGTTACCCAATTGAACCCAAAATACAAAAAGAATTTACCCAAAACCAACCCATTTACCCTACTTTGGGTCAAGATTGCCAGGTCTACATTTCCTTATTGCTCAAGAGAAGGATCCTTCATCTTTCTACAATTATTCCTGGTTTCTGCCATATGTGTTTGAATCAAATAAGATTTCAGCTGCATTTCTTCTATGTTTTTTTGATATTCTTTTGTCCTACCTTGTCATCCTGCTTTCTATAATCTTATAGGGAATATATTCATGATAAATCAATATGTTTTGTACTCCACACACATATCAATGTAGTAATCTGCTCATATTCTCATTTCAGGCAGTCAGCATAACAAGTTGGCTACAGAGTATGCCAACAAGTAGTATTCATTCTGAAACTGGTTGCTGAGATGTGGAGGTAGGTTTCTAATATATGTACTTGATTGTAGATTTCATTGTTTTGTGAATCGTAACCAGTGTGTTATAAATTCGATCGTTAATGTGAACAGTAACAGATACATAATCAATTATTTAATCTGATGTCAATGTTTCCTAAGAGATGATATTCAAATTTTTACAGGGTAAATGCGCCAAAATTTTACCACCATGTCTCCTTTTGCGTCACTGATAAATCAAGTTCTGTCAAATTTGATCATTTTTCACGGATGCTACGTGTTAAGCTCACTATGTTTTTGGTTTCATTGAGCTCTTAGGATGCATGATTCAACATTGTGCCTATATGATTCTTCTGTCTGTAGGTTTCTCTCAGATCAGGTGTGTTAGTGTGAGCTTCAAAATGTAAATCTTTTTTGGCACAATCTCGGACGACCTTGTCTGAAATAGTTTACATGATGTGCCAAAAACCTTGTCATTAGTGGTGCACAAAAAAACCGGTTTTTTTTTAACCCGGTCCAAACCGGCAAACCGGTTTGGGTTAAACCGGTTTGGACCAAACCGGTTCGGGTTGCCCAAAAACCGCCGGTTTGAAACCGGTTTGGGGATTTCTGAAGAAAATCGGGTTGGGACCGGTTTTGGCTAAACCGGGTTAGAAAACCGGTTTGAACCGGTTTTTTTTTAATGAATTAAATAGCATTAAATATCATTAAATATCATTTATTAAATAAATTAAATAACATTAAATAGCATTAAATGTCATTAATAGCATTAAATAGCATTAAATGTCATTAATAGCATTAAATATCATTTATTAAATGAATTAAATAGCATTAAATATCATTAATAGCATTAAATAGCATTTATTAAATGATTTTTAAAAAACATAGTAATTATAAATACCTCCGATTTAATTTTATTTAATTAAATCGAAAATTAAAAATATAATTTTTTTTTAATAAAAACCGGTTTAAACCGGTTTTTTAACCCAAACCGGTTTAAACCTACCCGAACCGGTTTGACCGGTTTACATATTTCCACCTCCAAAACCGGTTTAACCCGAACCGGTTTGGGCTTAAACCGGTTTTGACTTTTCGTTGACCAAACCGGTTCGGGTCGGTTTGAACCGGTTTGGGTTAAAAAACCGATTTGTGCACTGTAACTTGTCATCATGATTTCATGATTCCAGTCTAAAAACGCCAAGTCCACCTATAATTGTGAATATGGCTAAAAATTGAAATTTTGAATCAATCCCACAATTCATGGAAGTCACTCAACCACTTTTCCCTTAGGACACCCACACCGCTGTTATGAAAATAACAAGTACAGGGACTAATGCTCTAATAATTCATAGTTAAGGGATGTAAGTTTTGCCAGGAACCCGCCAATCGTCACATTCACTTCGGCCCTTCATAATAATCAAACGAAAAGAACACGAACAATATATAAAACAAACAGAAATTTATTAATGGAAAGACACAAGTTTTTACAAACATTGACTTCTGATGTCGGTCAAACGGTCTATTAAATTAAACACAACCTAACCTAGACTCTCTAGTTAAACTCTAGACAAACCTACTAAACTAGACCACAAAGACAGGCAAGTGTACCTATCAATTGTAACACAACTAAAGGAAGTCCGGATATCGAACCCACGAAACACTGACTATAACACTAACTAGACTCTGACTAAGACTTAACTGGTATATTTGATTGGGGGGATTCTACTAACTAAATTTAACTACTAAAACTTAAATGAACCGGACGAGTAAGACTACCAAGATAACTAACCAACAAGACAAAGACTTTAGGGAAATCAGTAAGGAAGGAAAACTCTACCTAGGCTGCGAATCCTGATTACTAAACTTGGCTTCTATCGGATATGGGACACGTAATAGAACTGGGATCCTAAGATATAACACCCTTAAACCACCTAATGGATTCCTGATCAATCTTAGAATGTGACCAGAAGGAACTCAAGGGATACTAATTACACCAGTATTCGAATTACCTCTCGGTTTCACCGATTATGCTAAAGAACTCAAAAGACAGTTCACCTCTCGGTCTTACTATCTCAATACATCAAAGATGCAAGGAGCAATCTGAATTCGACCTGTTTAACACGAATTAACAACGACACTACCCTAAGGAAACGTCCTCTCAGACTGTTCAATCTCAGAAACCCTAGAACCGAAGACTAACGGATTACCTATCACTTTTCAGGTTGTTAGATAAGAAGAATACTTGATTTATTAAGTTGTTGATTGATAATCCTATGGTTACTACGTCTAGCAAACCACACACGAATCACAAACAGAAAGTAGGCGATCTAATACACATCTATTTATGAAAGACATTCACCAAGACATGTACGGATCAATTCAACCAATCAAAGATCAAAATCAAGCATGCATACTCATTAAACAATCAAACTCAGATTTGGTCTAAAGCATAAAATCCAAAACGAATACCATAAACCGATAAAAATCCAAACTTTAGCAAACAATCATCATTAACCTAGGTAGATCTATGGTCTTAGCCAAGAAACATGGTAAAAACAGAGGATTCAAAGTTAAACACAGCAAACATAAGGTCCAGAAACAAATCAAAACGAATATTAATGATTAATCGTGACCGAACGATTTATTGTCTAACCCGATTCAATGCAATACTTCAACCTCTTGATCCAAAGCCTTTTCCTTTGCTCAAATTTGCCCAAAGACTCTCCCTTGACAGCAATGTCTCGAATAATCAAGAACATAATCGTTTAAATTGATAAAACCTGAAAATTAGGTTTTTTTCCGGATTGGCGACCCTCTCGCGTACCGCGAGAGGCTTGGGGAGGTCCCTCGTGTACCGCGAGGGACAAACTAGTCGGGGTCTCTTCTGGATTCCCTCGCGTACCACGAGGGCTTTGTGGATCTTCCCGCGTACCGCGGGAGGTTAACTTTCACAGAAAAATGATTTTTTCTCTTTTTTGATCCGCTCTTTTCTCGTGTGCTTGATTTCTCCAGTATTTAGCTTCATTTTCCGCTTCTTTTGAACACTCTAACCTGCAATCGTGGCCTAGACTCAGTATAAACTAAAAATGACACAAAACGAGTACAAAACTATACAATTTCGCACAATTACACTAGGATAAACGTATGTGTTTTGCAACACATCAAACATCCCCACACTTACTCTTTTTTCGTCCTCGAAAAAGATATCTGCAATGGAATGACAACTGGACATAGAATCATCAATCTCTAATATTATTTAGCACAAATATAATCACGCATTAAAGTGCAATAACCGGTATTTCTTTCCGACTAAACCCAAACACCAAATTTCAAGCCCCCGAGAAGTGTTCTATTTCCATTTTATACAGTATATCAATCTATCTATGTGTCTCACACTTAAAGCTACAATTCCACCTAATCCCGTCTCACGGTCATGTTTAGGCCCGGGTTAGATCATATAGATCTCCCCACCACGGTAAACTCAAATTTACATGTTTTTATAATTCAATGGATTATGGAGCGAATGTCATGAGTAATATTAATTATATATGAATCAACCTCACCTAGGGGTGCGTCTCCCAAGTCACCATCCCGGAAGGTAGCACATATGATGCAGTCTATCAATTAAGCATATAAGAATCAACCCATAGGCGTATCCACAGAGTCACCATCCCCATGGGAAACACGTCGGTCTATCTTATTTATCTAAGTACTGATCACTCAAATCCCAACCCATGGGTGTATCCACAGAGTCACTATCCCCATGGGAAACACGTAGGTCAAGACTCAAGCTTTCAGTTTATTAATTATACTCATTAATGAATGGAATTATGGTTGCGGGCGCCACCGAATCTCGGATTTATTTTCATAAAAAGAAATTGGTGTGCCATTAGCATTTTTTAAAAACCTCTAAATTTCAGCTTACCATGGTACCTATCACCATATGTTGACAATTTCAGTGTTACCGTTTCCCTAAGATGAGAACCCACGAGATTTCATAATTAATTAAGTTATTAATCCTAAATAACACTCTCAGGATGTTTAAGTTTTTAATAATGGTTGGGCCTACCGATTCATCACAACTTACACACGTTTTCTATTGTTTATTTTATTTCAATTAAAAACACAGTTTATGCCCAGTTTTAACTATCATTTTCCATGTACTTGCGAGAAATCTAGTTCAAAAGACATTTTTTTTATTTTTTTATTTTTTTATTATTTTATTTATTTTTTGTTTTTATTTTAGACTCAAAATACAAAACCTAAACTAATGTTTCCCATCCCCACACTTAAAATTCACATTGTCCTCAATATGGACTGAGAAACGACGATAAAATAAAAGAAATATACAAAAAGAAAATAAAAAATTAAAATAAGACATAATTAAAAATAAAAGAAAAATAAAATATACAAAAAGCGAAATAGACTTCCCTGATATAATGACTGTGATATCCCTCGTAAGTCGTGTTCCATAGCCCTCCATTCGAACGCGCTCAACTCACCAAGATTCCAATAATTCCTCACGAACGAAAGCGGCCGATTTCTAAACAAACTAACAACCATATCAAACAACAACGATAATATATAACAACACAACCAACCCTACCGAGCCCCCCAAGTACAAAATAATATATACATAAGAGTTAATATACATGCCAAAATAAAAAAAAAATACATAAAAAGAAATATAGAATGAAAAATACAAAAACACTATGTACAACTCGACGAAAGGTGATGTCGGTGATCACTGGTATCCACCCATATCTGGCTGATCCTGCTGGTGCTGGTCTGGTGCCCTGAAAAATGGTGGGATCTTGAAGCCCTGCAGCTGCATCATGTACTGAATGGCATCGTCCTGTCGATCCATCCGGGCATCTAATCGATCGAACAGCTGATCACGAAGCTCCTCGAGGGTAAGCGGTGCTGGCGGCCTCTGGCGGAGCGGGTACTGAATCTGGGGCGCTCTATATGGTGTGGAATCCTCCGTCGAGCTGTGGGCGCCCCCATCTGTATAGCCTGCTCGGCAGGCGTCCCGACAGGTGGTGGGACCTGCGGACCCTGCCTAACATCTACAAACTGCGGCGGATCCTCCATGATCATGATCCCCGCTAATCTCAACTCTACTAATCTTGTAAACCTGTCAGCCCAAAGAAAATGAAACCGTGGTCAGCTCATCGAACTAGCCTGCGACGTACCGGAACGTGGAATGAAACTCAACGGTGAGCTCCTAGTACTGTGTGGCGTCACAGGCCAAAGCCGCGGTCCATCTATCCCCTAGCAGGTCATGTAGTCTCTCCATCTGCCCTAGCTCCTCGATAAACGGCCACTCGATGGTGCGATGCTGATATAAGCCCATGTCAATGAAATGCTCTAGCCGCACCGACTCGTCCGTCATAAGCTCGAAACGCAAGAGGGTGTGGTGGCTGAGAACCCGAGCATCCAACGGTACTAGCTGTGCATCGGCGGCTGGTCTGGCCTCGGGAGCTGCGTACCGAATGACCCTGGGAGGTCGACGATACGGGCGCGGCTCCTCGGGCTCTCCCCTGGGGCGGGGCACTGGCCCACGCCGGCACTTGGCCCCTCCGGCCGCGCTGGACGACTGTCCTGGATCAAACATGCCTGCAACCAAAAAGTTAGTACAACAAAAATATATAAAACAAGCAAAGACCGGGCTGGGCGACCGTATAGCATTTCATTCGCGGTCGTCCGACCTGTGAGTATACAAAGAAGACGCTACAAAATTTAAAAAAAAAATTGAAAAATTCGGGATACCCTTTTTATATATTTAAAAATCAGACAACCTCGCCCGAATGGAGATGAGTACGGGCGAGGCGGTCTAAACCTGCAAGAAAATCATAGGATGTCCCGGGGTGCAATTTACAAAATATTTACAACAGTTGACTAGACTAAGAACTGTTAAAAACGAGTATACATGACTTAAAACATGACTATAAGACTCTTAAAATGATTTGTCCTACTCTATCTTTGCACAAGAGACCACTCGTCAGCTAATCAACTCAAATTATAGCATAATTGATTTAATTTTTCATAAAGCTCAAGCTAGGGAGTTGACAATTACCCTACGCAAGTTACAAAGTATTATACTCGATATACACGGAAGAACAAACCCCTAATAATTTACAAGAAAAATCTAAACCATTATGATCAATCAGGGTCACAACCGACTCAACCCTACTAAGTTACATCACGAATCATTCCCAACCAAATTCACACACTAGATTATACGGCGATGAGACCCGACGCAATACACATTACTGGACCTGTTTCGACTCAATTGACCCTAACAGATTACGCAATTCAAACAATCGACTCGAAATACACAATGTAACAGGGATACATACCTTGATGATGAAGAAATTGAACCAAAAAGTGAAAAAACGACTTGAACCCCCTGTGGTGCTGGTGGTACACTCCTGTGACTAATTTTGGTGATGTGGCGGGAGGTGATTGGTGTTGGCAGTGGTGGGAGTCGGACGGTGGGTGGTGTAAGGTGGGTAGGTAATTTGCCGGAGATGGGAGACGACGACGATGGTAGTGTAGTCGGTAGTGGTGGCTGATGGTGACAGGCGGCGATGGCGGCTGAGAGGCTGTGGTGGCTGATGGACGGTGTAGGTGATTGGAGGTGGTGGTTGTAGGTGGGGATTACGTTGGAGATTGTGGATGGTGGTGGTAGTGGAATGTGGTCGGACGATGGTGGTGAGAGGGTGATGACGGCGATGGTAGGCGGCGGTGGTTAATTTCAGGTGGTGATGACAGGGTGCGATGGTGGAAGCGGTGGTGATGTCGAGCGGTGAAGAAGACCCCAATTGGGGGGGTGGGGGTTATTTTTTTTTTTTCTGATTTTTAAAAGTTCTCGTGTACCGCGAGGTGTGAAAATGCTCCCCACGCGTAGCGCGTGGGTTGCTGATCCGGGTGTGGCTCTTGGGTTTCTCGCGTACCGCGAGAGATCTAAGCATGTCTCTCGCGTACCGCGGAGGACTTAAAGATTTCGATTTTTCATTTGGATCCCGCGTATCGCGAGAGTGTACCCCCAAAGCCTCGCGTACCGCGGTGAGCCTTCCATTTTCCATTACAGAAAGTTAAGGCCGATTTTTATACTTAGAAAAATTTTCACTCCTTAAGATTTTTTTCACTTGTTTTCCAAACTCGTTCCAACCTTAAAATTGAGAGCATACATACCTGGAACGTTGATATTGATGGTTTTCCTTCGCCACTTTGGCCACAATTTCCTAAAACACACGAAAAAACAAGAAAAAACAAGCCGAAAATATACAAAAAACTAAACGAAAATGAAGACAAAGAATTGTACACACTCTACACTCGGGCTTTCTCCCGAGGCTTCACACTCTCTTAACTTTAGTTTCCTGGCTTGTCGAGGAGAATCTCATCCCCCTCAATATTCTCAATCGGTCCTCCGATGTAGTGCTTCAGTCTATGACCATTTACCTTCCACGAGCTACCCTCACCATCATGTAACTCCACTACGTATGGAAATGCCTCTTTTACTATGTACGGTCCTGTCCACCTAGACTTAAGCTTTCCTGGGAATAGTTTTAACCTAGAATTATATACCAAGACCTTATCCCCACACGTGAACTCTTTCACTCCCATCAACCGACGATCGTGCAACGCCTTTGTACGCTCTTTGTAAATCCAAGAACGTGTGTATGCCTCGTCACCCAATTCATCCAACTCATGTAACTGGAGAAACCGGTGTTGTGCTGCTTTAGGCAATTCGAGGTTGAATGCCTTTAAGGCCCAATATGCCTTGTGTTCTAGCTCTACCGGTAGATGACACGCGTTGCCATAGATCATCCTAAAAGGTGTGGTCCCTATAGGTGATTTAAAAGAAGTTCTAAAGGCCCAAAGTGCATCATCTAGCTTGTCGGACCAATCCTTCCTATTCTTTCCGACAGTTTTCTCCAAGATTATTTTCACTCCCCTATTCGCATTTTTCACTTGCCCGCTAGTTTGTGGATGATAGACGGTTGATAGCCGATGGGTGACCCCATAGCGTGCCAACACCTTCTCCATCTGGGCATTGCAAAAATGCGTGCCCTTATCACTAATCAAGGCTCTAGGAGTACCAAACCTGCTGAACAACTTCTTCAGAAATCCCACCACTGCTCGGGCATCATTTGTAGGCAAGGCTTAAGCCTCGACCCACTTAGAAACATAGTCAATCGCCACAAGAATGTACCGGTTCCCTCGGGATGCAGGGAACATACCCATGAAATCAATGCCCCAAATATCAAATACTTCAACAACCTGGATCGGGTTCTGGGGCATTTCATTCTGGGATGAGATATTACCGGTGCGTTGACACGCATCACACCGTTTCACCAACTTATAAGCATCAAACACTGTCGGCCAATACAAACCATAATCAAACACCTTTTTAGCGGTGTAGGATGGTCCGTTGTGACCTCCCGTTAAGCCTTCATGACAATGTTTAAGGATCTCAACACCTTCTTCCTTGCTCACACATCTCCTTAATACTCTGTCAGCTCCCACACGAAACAAATGTGGAGCATCCCAAATGTAGTGGTTGGCATCGGCAAAGAATTTACGCCTCTGTTGGGATGTCATGCCCTTAACCACTACACTGTCATCCAAGTAGTTTGCTAAGTCAGAAAACCATGGCAAACCTTGCGCCTCGGCACTCATGTAAAACACCGGCTTTATGGCCGGTCCCACCTTCACCATCATCAAGGACTCATGGGGAAATATGTCCCCTATAGCCTCCTCCCGGATCTCTTCCCTCCCGGGATCCTCCAACCTCGACAAATGGTCGGCTGCTACATTCTCTGCTCCCTTCTTATCTTTAAATTCAATATCAAACTCAGAAAGCAAGAGAATCCATCGAATCAATCTAGGTTTGGCATCTTTCTTCGCGAACAGATCTCGCAATGCCGCATGATCCGTGTAAACGATGGTCTTAGAGAGCACTAAATAGGAACGGAATTTATCGAAAGCAAACACCACCTCTAACAACTCCTTCTCGTTAGTTGTGTAATTCTCTTGAGCATCGTTAAGAGTTTTACTCCCGTAATAGATCGGGTGGAAGTGGTTTTCTCTCCTTTGACCTAGGACAGCCCCGACTGCGAAATCACTCGCATCACACATGAGCTCAAAGGGCAAGCTCCAGTCGGGGGCTATCAAGATGGGAGCACAAACTAACTGCTCCTTCAAGAACTCAAACGCCTTAAGACACTCGGCATCAAACTCAAACTGGACGTCCTTTTCTAGAAGATGGGTCATGGGTCGGGTGATCTTTAAAAAATCTTTAATGAAATGCCTATAGATCCCTGCATGACCTAAGAAACTACGAACGGATTTGACACTGGTCGGCGGTGGAAGTCTACTAATGGTATCAATCTTAGCTCTATCCACTTCAACACCGGCACGTGAAACTTTGTGCCCTAACACAATCCCCTCGGTCACCATGAAGTGACACTTCTCCCAATTAAGCATCAACTTCGTATCTATGCATCTCTTCATCATCTTCTCTAAATTAAGAAAACAATGATCGAAAGAACTCCCGAATACAGAAAAATCATCCATGAACACCTCCATAGAATTCTCGATCATGTCCTGAAAGATAGCCACCATGCACCTCTGAAAGGTGGCTGGAACATTACACAACTCGAATGGCATACGCCGGTACGCGAAGGTACCGTATGGGCATGTAAAAATGGTCTTCTCCTGATCCTCCGGTGCAATGGGGATCTGCAAATAACCCAAGAAGCCATCAAGGAAACAGTAGAACTGCTGCCCCGACAGGCGCTCCAGCATCTGATCAATGAAAGGAATGGTGAAGTGGTCCTTCCTAGTGGCATCATTCAGTCGCCTATAGTTAATGCAAACTCTCCAATCGGTGACTGTCCTCGTAGGGATCAACTCATCTTTATCATTCTTCACAACTGTCATCGCACCCTTCTTCGGGACGACCTGAGTAGGGCTAACCCATGCTGAATCAGAAATAGGATAAATCAAGCCAGCATCTAGGAGTTTAAGAACCTCCTTGTTCACAACATCAGACATGTTGGGGTTAAGCCTCCTTTGAGGTTGCACAACAGGTTTGTGCTCCTCTTCCTTTGAGGTTGCACAACAGGGTTATGCCCTTTATATCTGTGAGCTTCCACGCAATGGCTTGTTTGTTAGCCTTTAGAACCTCAATCAATCTCACCTTCTCTTCCTCCGTCAGTGCAGCAGAAATCACGACGGGTAAACCGGCCTCACCATCCAAGAATGCATACTCCAAATGGGAAGGTAGCTCTTTGAGCTCAATGGGTGGTGGTGCCTCAACTGAGGGCTTCTTCTTCTCCTCGGTGACCTCAGCAACCTCAAATACATCTGGGTACTCAAGAGGTGTACAAGCCGGGTGGCTCGCACCTTGCTCGGGAAGAGCATTAGTCTCAACCTCCTGGTCCTCCTCACCCAGGTGTTGTGTGTTAAGCAAATCAGTGCCACACACGTAGTCAAGATAACGATCCATGTGAGATATGAAAGTGTCTAGAAAAGAACACGGAATCGTCCTGACTAATATAATTCTTCATCGATTTCATGACATCAAAGGTGACATTCTTATCCCCTACACGAAGTGTGATCTTGCCTTCGAAGACATCAATCAATGCCTTGGCGGTGCGCAAGAAGGGGCATCCCAAAATGATTGGAACTCTATCATAAACCTCCATATCAAGAATGACAAAGTCTGCGGGGAATACAAATTTATCAAGCTTCACCAACAGATTCTCCACTATTCCCCGTGGATATTTGATCGAACGGTCAGCTAAAGATATGCTCATGCGCGTATCCAAGGCCTAGCTTCTCGAAGAGAGAGTATGGCATCAAATTGATGCTAGCAC
Source organism: Smallanthus sonchifolius (assembly GCA_023525975.1). Classification (NCBI taxonomy): domain Eukaryota; kingdom Viridiplantae; phylum Streptophyta; class Magnoliopsida; order Asterales; family Asteraceae; genus Smallanthus; species Smallanthus sonchifolius. The sequence continues at coordinate 61,733,524 of CM042035.1, read as the reverse complement.
CGAGATCGGCCAGCGCGTGGTGTAGAGTCGAGCTACCAAACAAACACGGGATCGTGAAGACACCCAGATCTGCTAATTTCTCCAGTAGCTTGTTCTGGACCATCGCATAACATCTTTCATTCAGAGTGATTGTCGAAAGGTCCTCCCGCTTCTTCTTATTGGACAGAAGATCCTTAAGCAATTTAGCATATTTAGGCATATGCCGGAGGGCTTCGACAAACGGAAGATTTATTTTGAGCTGCTTAAACATCTCCAGAAAGTGTCCATAATCCTTAACATATTTCTACTGCATCAGGCGAGCAGGATATGAAACACGACTCAGATCAACATCAGGGGTCTTCTTCTTCCCCTCCTTCTCCTCCTTCTCAGCGGTAGACTCACCTTTGGTTACGGTACTTGCTGGGGCTTGCCTCTCGTGTGCCCCTGCAGGTGTCTCCATCTCTATCTCCTCATCAACCGGCTCATCATCATTATCAGCTGCCGGTGTCTGCTCACTCTCTATACCCTTACCACTGCGCGTGGTCACAGCCTTTAAGGAGGCTTTAGGGTTAGTCTCAGTACTACCCGAAAAGGAACCTCCATATCTGTCAGTCAACTGGCGTGCAATGTCTCCCACTGTACGTTGCAAATCTAAGAATGCAGATTGCTGACTCCTTAGTAGTGTGTCATGCTCCTTCAACTTACCCTGAGTCTCCTGATATGTCCTCACCAACTGAGCAAGCAACTGGGTCTGGTTAATCAGCATCTCCTTGATCTCTTTCTCTCCAGAACTACTACTAGACTGTTGTCCTCCTTCTCTATCTCAACCATACTGATTTTGACGGGGTTGTGTTGGAGCATATTCTGGTGACAACGAGCTTGAAGATATTATGTCTTAGTCTTAGAGTCTTTGACTTGTAATTGATAGAATTGTTAGCAACAGTTAAAGGGGAGTCTGTTAGGACATATTTTGTAACTGCTGATAACAATATTGTTTAAGTTCATAGAGAGGCAAACTTAACAAGTTCGCCTAAGCATCTTTAGGAGCGAACTTGTTAAGTTCGCCTATAGTGCTGTGTGGATTTGTGTTTTCCTATAAATAGGTGTTTACAAGTTTTAGATTAGATCAAAACAGAACAGAAACTGAGAGAACTTGTAAACTGAGATTTATGGTGGAGATACAAAGCATTTATTTATACTGTTGTTGTTGATTGAGTTACCCGAGCACGTTGATCATGGATTACGCATGTTATCACTGTGTCGTACCGTGCGTCTAGAGATCCGTCACGCACCGAATCGGGACCAACAAAGTGGTATCAGAGCCTTTGCTCATGATTAGCAGAAGATTCGTGGTGTTTTCGTGTACAATCAACATCAAAAATCACTGAATTTGAAGAGATTTTGAATAATTTTTCATCTTGTTTGTGTTCTTGACAAAAATGGAGAAATTTTGACAAATTTGGAATGATTTTTGATTTATTTAAAGAATTTGATCCTTCAACTTACCCTGAGTCTCCTGATATGTCCTCACCAACTGAGCAAGCAACTGGGTCTGGTTAATCAGCATCTCCTTGATCTCTTTCTCTCCAGAACTACTACTAGACTGTTGTCCTCCTTCTCTATCTCAACCATACTGATTTTGACGGGGTTGTGTTGGAGCATATTCTGGTGACAACGAGCTTGAAGATATTATGTCTTAGTCTTAGAGTCTTTGACTTGTAATTGATAGAATTGTTAGCAACAGTTAAAGGGGAGTCTGTTAGGACATATTTTGTAACTGCTGATAACAATATTGTTTAAGTTCATAGAGAGGCAAACTTAACAAGTTCGCCTAAGCATCTTTAGGAGCGAACTTGTTAAGTTCTCCTATAGTGCTGTGTGGATTTGTGTTTTCCTATAAATAGGTGTTTACAAGTTTTAGATTAGATCAAAACAGAACAGAAACTGAGAGAACTTGTAAACTGAGATTTATGGTGGAGATACAAAGCATTTATTTATACTGTTGTTGATTGAGTTACCCGAGCACGTTGATCATGGATTACGCATGTTATCACTGTGTCGTACCGTGCGTCTAGAGATCCGTCACGCACCGAATCGGGACCAACAAAGTGGTATCAGAGCCTTTGCTCATGATTAGCAGAAGATTCGTGGTGTTTTCGTGTACAATCAACATCAAAAATCACTGAATTTGAAGAGATTTTGAATAATTTTTCATCTTGTTTGTGTTCTTGACAAAAATGGAGAAATTTTGACAAATTTGGAATGATTTTTGATTTATTTAAAGAATTTGATCCATTAGAAGTGTTCTATATCACATTATACTCAATCATACGGTTCAATTTCATCAAATTCCATCAATTCAGCAAGATATGATGATTTTCGGTTGTGTTTTGGTTGAAGAGCCGAAGACGAACTGAATTACTCGAACTTATCAAGTTCGCTTGTGGTCTTGTTCGCTCAGTGAAGTTCATGCGAACTTATTAAGTTCGCTCAGGCAGTATCAGGCGAACTAATTTCAGGTGAACTTATCTAGTTCGCTAGTGTTCTTAAAAAAAAATTCTTGTGATGATAATGAGATTGGAACTATGCCACCGAGGCTTTTTTGCATATCAGATTACCGTAGCCGGAAAGTCCGGTTCGAACAGTTCGTATCAGAAACTGATGAAAATTTTTGGAGACCAATAACAAAAGGATATGTGCATCCTACTTATGAGTTCATGGGATATTATAATGTTCCTAAACCAGTGTCAGCTATTACTAGAGTAGAAAAGTAGATGTTTGATCGAGAGATGAAGACGCGTGAAACTTTAACGATGTCTTTACCAAAAGAAATCATTCATAATCTCGGGAAGTGTCCAACTTAAAGAGATTTATGGGAAGCATTGAAGAAAAAGGGTGAAGCAAATTCTCAAGCATTTGTGGTCTTGATCAAAGAAGTATTAGAGAAGCAGGGTGATTCTCAAAATGATGCTTCTGCAGATTTAAATGATGGTGAGAGTATTCGTTCTTGTGAAAGTACTCAGTCTACCGAGAGTGATATGATGACTGACGTAAGCTTCCAGACAGTTGAAGATGATATGAGTGAATCAGAAATTGATGCAGAGCCTGTCATTATTGATCAAAAGAGTGCAGCTGATGATGACGTATTCATGGCTCCTGGTGCATCTTCTTCAGAAGAAAAGGCTGAGATAGTTTCTAACTCTGAAACATTTTGTTCTAACTGTGTTTCAGTAAAGGATAAAATGATGAGGGTTATGGATGACAACGTAAACCTCATTTGTGATATGAAATCGATGCACACGGTAAATCAGAAACTAAAAGATAATGAGAATGTGTGTGTTGAAAGGATATAATCACTCTAGAGGGATATAAGTTCTCTGACTTTGAAGATCAAAGAGCAGGCATATCACCTGGATATGTCCTTTGCGGAAATTGAGAAAAGAAATAATGATCTTGCTGAGAAAGATAAGGAACTAGCTGAATCTAAAGCAGAGGTGATCAGATTGCATAGAAAGTTAGAAAGATTTGGAAATTCATCATTCTTATTAGGATATTATAATGATAATATTGAAGAGGGGGAAGGGAACTAGTGGTATTGGTTATGTTCCTCCACGATTTAACGGGAATTATTCTGTGACACCTGAGATTATAAAAGATGAGGATTTAGATCCTAAGACTGTGTTGAAAGTGAATCCAGTCACAGGTGAAGATATGGTGTATTCTGATGAGAGTGATGATGAATATTTTGCTGAAACTAAGGTAGAGGGGATACCAAAAGATATTAAAGTTGAGGAACCAAAGGTTGATTCTAATTCATCTGGAAATTATACATTTGGAAGTTCTTCAAACTCAAGGAGAGTTCCATATGTGAGAGATTATAAAGAAGGGTGTACATGCTTTCATTGTAATGAGCTAGGACACATTGTGGTGAATTGTCCTTACAAAAATAAAGGGAAGATGCATGTAGTTCCTGAGAAGATGAAGCCTGAATTAAAACCTGTTGAGAAAAAGTTTGTTCCGTCTCAAACTCCAAAAGAAGTTCATGTAGGCGAATCTTCTTCAAGTGCATCTTATCGTGTGAAGATTCCTTATATGAGAGATTATCATGAGACGAGATCTTGCTTTTACTGTGGTCTTGTGGGTCACATTCGGATGGATTGTCCTCACAAAGACAAAGGTAACCGACATATTACTCTAGAAAAGGTAAGAACTCATAGTAAGCCTTATGTTAACCCAAATGTGGTTAAACCTCATGATACACCAAAGAGTAATTCAAAGTCTGAGGTTAGGCTTTCTAGACCTCAAAGACGGAGGAGAAACAGAAGATTGAGAAAACTTTTAGAACAACAAGAGCTTTCACAATCTAAACATTTTTCAAATGAACAAGATTGTTCAAACACTTCACATTTTAAGCAAGAAGACCTTAATGAACAAAAGTATGTTTGGAAATCAAAAGTTTATGTTTCGGACTCGTCGGAGCAATCACCGAAAATCGATGAGAGATTCGATTGTGAATGTAGTGAAGTTTATTATTTTGATACAGATGGACGACCCATGACTACCATGGCTTGGGTCCCAATTTCAAATTAATGTTTCTTGTTAGCTGTGCAGGATTAACCAAGAGGGACTATTAATACCATTTGGGATGTTAATAGTGGTTGTTCATAGCACATGACAGGGAATGGAATCTGCAAGGGTAAAGAGTTGTTAATAACTGAGAATCTATTTGATTCAACGACTTGATGCTCAGGGGGAGAATATGTCACACACAATGTTATTTTGAAAAAGATTTATAAGTCCAAAAGACAACATGTAACTTAGGATGACAATGGTGAGCATAACGTCGTTGATGCAACCATTTGACTAGTTGAGAGGGAGTCTACAGGACAGGGGGAGTACAGAATTGTGTTGGTGACAAAGGAAAAGGCATTCGATTACATCGGTTTGAGTTTTTAATTTATTGAATTGCTTAATCCCAAGTAACCAAGTAAAATGTTTTTTCTTAAAATGTTTTCATGGAAGATTTTATTTTCTTTTGTTTTACTTTCTTTCATAAATATTTTGAAAAAGCCAAACAAATTGAAAAAGATAAAATCGACATTACTTGAAGTTAAAGAAGAGATGATAGTACATCAGTAGATGTTCTTTCACACATGACCTTAGATTGACTGGTTGGTGCTTTATGTGAATATATTTGAATTATATGTTTTGATCTAAACTTCAGAGACTTCACAAATAGGAAATGATAGTGTTGTGTATGCATATAATTTGAATTGTCAATAGACTAAAAGTGTCACTGAACCATTGGTAGTGTGAAAACATAATTGCATATGTTACAAATGTGATTTGAACCCATTTTATGCCTGGGTGTGTGTGTTAAAATATCACTATCAGATAAAGAATATTAGCTTTTAATAAAGACTGTCCTATGAGATTAGTTTTGGGTTATGTCCTTAGCACTATTCATTCGGTTTGCTTCAGTGCCCATGTCCCGAAAAGCATGCAATTTGAAGTATAATGAAGATATGTACTTGACAACATCTGTCAAATATATACTACCCCTTGGATCATATTGATAAATCATCTTTACTGATTCCATTGAATTTATAATCCAGATAACAGTTGGATCCACGTACTTGAATCTTATGATTCCACATATATAAGCCAAGACATTTAATCATTCGATTCTGAATATCATTGATTCCTATACAATCCAATTTGGATTCTGCTATTCATGTGCTAAGTGATGTCTCCTCATTCTGGAAATTCGGATAATCTTTAGTAAAATCTCATATGTCTTGAAGATAGTGCATTTTACATTATGTTGGCATTCTAGTGGGGTACACGCTGTATTTCATACTTAAATGGTACATTAACTCACAAGAAAGTGGGAATGAGATGCTTTAGTTTCAAATCTTATAATATTGACAATTTGAATTTATGTGTCATAGCCTGATCCTATTTTCTTTGAATGTTTATCGTGTATCATAACATTCAATATGAAAGTCTTTAAAAAGATAGAGTGTGATAATCCTAAAAGATAATGGTTTGATTGGTCAAGGCTTGACATAATGTCATAGGATACCATTTGATATTATACGGATTTTATATCCAAAATGTGTGATTGATGCATTGTTTATACTGATATGATCTTCTTACTCGTGATGTTCGAAAAAAAAGATGTGCTTTCGTAATTTTACATTTTAGTTTGTATAGAGAAAAACCAAAAAGATTTTGTGTTTCTTATGTTTGAAAAATTAAAAAGATTTTATTTTTCCAGCTTCCATGGAAATCTTAATTGTTGGTTATTCTTGGTTGTTCTCATTTGCAAAATCTGAATATTTGCAGACATAAGTTGACAAGGGGTCCTTCTCCCAAGTTTTCTTCTAGAAAGAAAGAGAGAGTGTGCAGATGAACAAGACGAATACTACATTGTGTTTGCTGATATATGAAGACGGATGACAATCTTCTAAAGCTGTTGTCAAGGGGGAGTCTGTTGGAGCATATTCTGGTGACAACGAGCTTGAAGATGTTATGTCTTAGTCTTAGAGTCTTTGACTTGTAATTGATAGAATTGTTAGCAACAGTTAAAGGGGAGTTTGTTAGGACATATTTTGTAACTGTTGATAACAATATTGTTTAAGTTCATGGAGAGGCGAACTTAACAAGTTCGCATAAGCATCTTTAGGAGCGAACTTGTTAAGTTCGCCTATAGTGTTGTGTGGATTTGTGTTTTCCTATAAATAGGTTTTACAAGTCTTAGATGATAGATAAGAACAGAACAGAAACTGAGAGAACTTGTAAACTGAGATTTGTGGTGGAAATACAAAGCGTTTATTTACACTTTTGTTGTTGATTGAGTTACACGAGCACGTTGATCATGAATTCCGCACGTTATCACAGTGTCGTACCGCGAGTCTAGAGATCCGTCACACACCAAATCGGGACCAACAGCCCCGACTAGTTTGTCCCTCGCGGTACGCGAGAGACCTCCCCGAGCCTCTCGTGGTACGCGGGAGGGTTGCCAATCCCGAAAAAAACCTAATATTTAGGTTTTATCAATTTAAACGATTATGTTCTGGATTATTCGAGACATTGCCGTCAAGGGAGAATCTTTGGGCGAATTTGAGCAGAGGAAAAGGCTTTGGATCAAGAGCTTGAAGTATTGCATTGAATCGGGTTAGACAATAAATCGTTCGGTCACGATTGATCATTAATATTCGTTTTGATTTGTTTCTGGACGTTATGTTTGCTGTGTTTAACTTTTAATCCTCTATTTTTACCATGTTTCTTGGCTAAGACCATAGATCTACCTAGGTTAATGATGATTGTTTGCTAAAGTTTGAATTTTTATCGGTTTATGGTATTCGTTTTGGATTTTATGCTTTAGACCATATTTGATTTTGTTGTTTAATGAGTATGCATGTTTGATTTTGATCTTTGATTAGTTGAATTGATCCGTACATGTCTTGGTGAATGTCTTTCATAAATAGATGTGTATTAGATCACCTACTTTGTGTTTGTGATTCGTGTGTGGTTTTCTAGACATAGTAACCATAGGATTATCAATCAACAACTTAATAAATCAAGTATTCTTCTTATTTAAAAACCTGAAAAGTGATAGGTAATCGATTAGTCTTCGGTTCTAGGGTTTCTGAGATTGAACAGTCTGAGAGGACGTTTCCTTAGGGTCCTAGTGTCGTTGTTAATTCGTGTTAAACATGTCGAATTCAGATTGCTCCTTGCATCTTTGATGTATTGAGATAGTAAGACCGAGAGGTGAGCTGTCTTTTGAGTTCTTTAGCATAATCGGTGAAACCGAGAGGTAATCCGAATACTAGTGTAATTAGTATCCCTTGAGTTCCTTCTGGTCACATTCTGAGATTGATCAGGAATCCATTAGGTGGTTTAAGGGTGTTATATCTTAGGATCCCAGTTCCATTACATGTCCCATATCCGATAGAAGCCAAGTTTAGTAATCAGGATTCGCAGCCTAAGTAGATTCTTCCTTCCTTATTGATTTCCCTAATGTCTTTGTCTTGTTGGTTAGTTATCTTGGTAGTCTTACTCGTCCAGTTCATTTAAGTTTTAGTAGTTAACTTTAGTTAGTAGAATACCCCCAAATGAAATAAACCAGTTAAGTCTTAGTCAGAGTCTAGTTAGTGTTATAGTCAGTGTCTCGTGGGTTCGATATCCGGATTTCCTTTAGCTGTGTTACAATTGATAGGTTCACTTGCCTGTCTTTGTGGTCTAGTTTAGTTGGTTTTTCTAGAGTTTAACTAGAGAGTCTAGGTTAGGTTGTGTTAAATTTAATAGACCGTTTGACCGACATCAAGTTTTTGGCGCCGTTACTGGGGACACTTGGCAATAGCAAAATTAGCTTTGATTAGTTCTTGTTTGGTTATTTGTTTTATTTTCTCTTCTATTTTTAGTTTATTTCCTTAATTTGTTTATTTTCTATTTGTGTCTTGAGTGATACTTGTGTGTCATAGTTTGAGTCTTTCTTGTGTTCTTATTTTCTTCTGTTTTCTTCTTTGTTTTCTGCCCAGTGTATGCAACGTACTCGTTCACAGGGATCACCTAACTTTGAAGCCTATTCAGAGCCAGAGCCAGAGCGGGAACTTCACGAGCGCAGTCGGAAGTTTCGTGAGCGTTTGTGTGAGCTAGTCGAGAAAAAGGTACGCATTCCTATTCCTATTGCTGACATGGGTGACGCTAACCCCCTGCTACACGTATTGTTCACCAGAGAGCATGTGATGGTTTCACGGGTGCTAGGTCCTCTATCACCCGTCCTGTTGTACCTAATGCTAATAACTGGCAGATACTATCTCATGTGATGACCACTATCAGTAACTCTACTCAGTTCCACGGACTCGAGGACGAGGATGCGCCAGGACATCTATCCCGTTTTGTGCGTGTTTGCGATACCTTTCGCATTACTGGTGCCACTGATGACGCCATCCTGTTGCGTTTTTTCCCATTCACTCTATCCGGTCACTCTGCCACTTGGTTGGATACCCTGCCCCAGGATTCCATTACCACGTGGGAGGATCTGAAGGCCAAGTTCTTAAAGAAGTATTATCCACCATCTAAGGCCGCCCGTCTGAGGGATCAGATCCACTCATTCCGTATGGACCCCGAAGAGCCTTACTACATGGCTTGGGAAAGGTTTAATACCCTGCTTAGTAAGTGTCCTAAACATGGCCTTTCTGATTGGGAATTTGTTGAAAAGTTCTATAATGGTCTAACATTTGAGAAACATCAGATGTTCAATACTGCTGCAGGAGGTCACATCATGGAGAAGAAAGAGCCGGAGGAGTGTGAGGAGATGTTTGAGAGCTTTGCCCAAGCTGAGCAACAACAGCCTTCTACTATGAATTCTATTCCTAATGCTAGGACACCTACTTCTTCCACTAGAGGTGTTCATCATGTCAACACAGATACTAGCATGGTTGTTGTACTTGCAGCTATGGCAAAGGAGATTAAGGAGTTGAAAATGAGTGCTATGAAGTGTGAAGTGTGTAGAGGAGGTCATGACACCATCAATTGCCTTGTCGTTCAACAGGAACAGGTGGACTTCTTGGTGAACCAAAAACTCCCTCTGTTTAACTCTGGATGGAGAAACCACCCTAACTTCAGTTGGAGATCTGGCGGGAACCCTATGTCCAAAAATAGTTCAACTTTGCTTTGTATATATACCGTGAGTTGGTCATGCAAATCAATCCTCCTGAAGGTCAAGGGTTTCTTATGTACCCTAGGTTCTTACAAATGATTCTGAACCATCGTATTCCAAATTTACCACAGCATCCACTACGTTTGACTTTGACTCCTATGTCCAAAAGAATCTTTACTGATTGTACCAAGGTTAAACAACATAATCCTGATTATGTTGAGCTTCCTAATGATAATTGGTTTCATCCTGAGGAGTTAGTTCAAGGACACGATTAGAATCAGGCTCAACAAAAACAACAACAACAACAAGCTCAAGCTCAAGCTCAAGCTCAAGCACAAGAACAAGTTCCTATTCAACAAGAACAGGTTCAAATTCCAGTTAATATTCCTGTTAATGAACCAGTTCAAGTTGAACATGTTGCAAATGAAGATGAACAAGACTTCGATCTTAATATGGATGATTTTAATGATGAAGCTATGAACTCACCCATTCTTGAAGCTGAAGGGAATGTGGTGGATACAAGTTCTAGTGATACAATTCTTCCTGATTCTGAAGCTACTGACTCAGATTCGTCTAGAGATTTTAGCTCAGATCACTATGAGAGACTGGCTACTTTGCCATTGGCAAATGCAGGGAAACGTGTTAAATATAAAGCCAGAAAGTCAAGGCGTAAGTCTGTTCGGGATCCTCCTTCCGGTTCAGTACTTGGAAAGCGAACATTGATTGATGAGAGTTCTGACTCTGATAGAGAAGTTACTCTAGTTCCAAAAGCACAGAAGCTTATGTATGCTTCAATTGCTACTGCTCATTCATCTCAAGGTGTATAGGATGCTACTTTTGTGGAATCCTTACCGGTTACACCTCTTTCATCCAAACGTCCTTCTCCCGTGATTACTCCTACTCCTAAAGTTACTCAATCATCTGCTACTGGTACTTCACAGACTTCTGATTCTGAAAGGATTACTTACCTTGAATCACAAGTGCTTGCATTCAAGAATTAGGTAGATATTCTTGTGAATACTGATGCTCAGAGGCAGTTGGTCCTTCAGACTCAAGCAAAACAGATTTATGACATGAAATTATTGGTATCCAAACGTGTTGAGCGTCTCGACGCTCAGGGGGAGTTACGAATCCATGATACCTGTCATACTGAGTCAATTCAAAGAAAGGATGGTGATGACAATGATCCTAGTGGCAATAGTGAGGGTGATCGTCAATACACTGACGTGAATCCAATATCAAGAGTTCAGGGGGAGTCATCTACATCAGACAATATTGAAGGAACCAAGAAAGATACTGAAGTTAATGAAGTGATTCTGTTACTTGAATTCTTTCAAACTGCATCTGATGCTGAAGAAGAAGAAGCTAAAAAGATTGAATGTCTAGATGATATTGATGAACTGTTTAATGATGTTGAAGATGATATGACTGATAATGAGGTTGAAGAAGGAGAAATTATGGAGATTGAAATAGAGAATAGTAAAGTTGAAGTTACTTATGAAGGTTGTGACTGTCTGAATGTTCCTTATAACTTCATTCAGGATGATGTTATTCCTGAGTTTTCAAATGAAGGAGTGACAGATTCTATGTACTCTGTTAAAGACGTTACAAAGCCTGATGAAACTGCTCAATCCAAAATGGATACTAAAGCTGATACTACGCGTCCTGTGTCTCCTAAGACTACTGAAGAACCTGTGATGTACAGAAATACAGGTATGACTAGAGAACAGTGGAAGGAAGTAGTTAACAGCTGGAAGATAGTGTTACCTGAGTCTCCTATACAACCATCTCAAAAGGAAAGATATATAAATAAAGAGCGTTGTATTGGAAGAATCATTAGTCTATGACGACGAAATTAAATTGTTTGCTCTCAAGTGATCTGATGGTGTTCAGTACTTAAAGCCAAGAATCAAGTATTTCAATACCTTGCCGAGGTGTGAAATGAATGGTCTTGCTACTAAACCATTGATAAAAAAATATCAAAGTTTGGGCTAGCTGATGTTATAGCTAAACTGATTTGTAAAGAAGGTGGATCGGAAAAGTATGAGAAGCTGAAACCACAGAAGGGAAAGAGAGTGAAGATTATTGATCCAAGTATTGGTATTGTGACTTGGAAGTATAAGTTCAAACCAGTAAGAGCTATGCAAAAGATTACAAGACTTTCTAGGAAATATGAAATGGTGGTATGTTGATGTGAATAATGGTGAAGCTAGAGTTGAAGATAGAGATAATAAGGTCATTGTAAGTTTCTATGATGCAATGAATCTTATTAATTTCTCTAAGAAAGATAAGAGAATCCTAAGAAAGAATGAGACCATGTTTACTGATGAATGGAGAGAACAAGGATTGCAGTATAAACGGGTTTTGGAGATATGTCATAGATATGGAGTGCATGCATGCAGCAGACTACCAGAAAACTGGAAGAGCTCATCAAAGAGACTGAAGACAGAAGATCAAGCTATTATCAAGGGGGAGTCTGTTGGAGCATATTCTGGTGACAACATGCTTGAAGATATTATGTCTTAGTCTTAGAGTCTTTGACTTGTAATTGATAGAATTGTTAGCAACAGTTAAATGGGAGTATGTTAGGACATGTTTTGTAACTGTTGATAACAATATTGTTTAAGTTACAATTCAAAGACTCTAAGACTAAGACATAATATCTTCAAGCTCGTTGTCGCCAGAATATGCTCCAACAGGGGCCTCTTCTGGATTCCCTCGCGTACCGCGAGGGCTTTGTGGATCTTCTCGGGTACCGCGGGAGGTTAACTTTCACAGAAAAATGATTTTTTTCTCGTTTTCGTTCCGCTCTTTTCTCGTGTGCTTGATTTCTCCAGTATTTAGCTTCATTTTCCGCTTCTTTTGCATACTCTAACCTTAAATCGTGACCCAGACTCAGTATGAACTAAAAATGATACAAAACGAGTACAAAACTATACAATTTCGCACAATTACACTAGGATAAACGTATGTGTTTTGCAACACATCAACTTCATATTTATACACCCTAAAATCTGCGAACCGTTGCGTCATTTCAACCTTGCCGGAGAACCATCACGCCGTTACCTGCAATTGTTCCGTTTGCTTCTGTTCCGTTTGAGGATTCCTGCGCCTTTGCGGTTGTTTCCATACTGGAGGTCTCGAACAAACCTAATAACACTTAACTGGGCCTATCTACATTGTATGGGCCTTTATTTACAGACATGGGCTGTTACTTTTCTTTTCAGCCCAACAACTTAAATAACATAGACTTGGACTCTAACTTAATCAAACCTAGGTTTTATATTACTGACTTTTATAGCCCAAAAATAAAACATACATTAACTTAAGTTTTTGTCTTAATAAACAATCTAACTATTGATTTATGTATTAAAGGATTTCCAACATATTCCCCCTTAAGTCATAAATCAAAATGAGTCCAGCAGCCCTGTAACTTCAGTTTAGGATGATGACAAGGTCATCATCACTTGAGTCATCCTTATCTCCTTCGTAACCAATCTGCATCTTTCTTTCTTAACCACCGAGCATGGCTGCATCATGGTCCACTTCATAGTACTCCTCAGTGCTTGGTTCTGATTTTGTTTTGCCATCATCTTGTGCTTTGTTTGAACCTACAAAATCAGTACTTGAACCACACATTAAAGGGTAATCCCTCTTCGTAATCACAACCCTTTGCTTCCATTTCCATCCTTCCCACTTGTCTTCATCTTGATCATCTTTGATTTTCTCTTGCACCAATGCTTCATCTACTTGGTTTTGATCTCCAAACAAATTTTTATTTCCAATAACAGTGGAGTAATAACAATCTATGAGGTCAAAATACTTCATGTAACATACCCTTAATTTCTCATCAAAACAACCCGAGAATCCTAGTTTACTTGCAACTTCTACCCATTTGTTGTTCCTAGAAACCTTATTTGAACCACCCATTCGGTTCACAACCATATATAGGTCTAGCATATTAATCTCTTGTCCCTCTATAACCGGTGGGACATCTTTCTCTATACCTGACTCCAAGTAATCCTCATAAAACCATTTCACCATTTTGACAAAACCCTTTTCAAAGTCTTCCTTGTTTTCAATGACCAACCTTTCATGAATCAATAAATCAAGAAATTCTACCATATCTTTTATTGACTCAACTTGATCATTAATTTCTTTATCCTTCATTTTAGAGGTACTCTCCTGCCCTCTCTTATCCTGCATACTAGGGTTATTTTCCTTTTCCAAACCTTCATCTAAGTGTTCAAAATAACCCTACAAATAAGACTCCTCACTTTGTCTTTTAATTTCCAAATCATTTTCATCTAAATGGTCAAGTTGTTCCCCATTTTCACTACCATCAAACATTCCAATTATATAACACAAATCTCCCACAAATTCAACTTCATAACCTTGTCTTAGTAAGTGTTTTAAACTTAGAACATTTTTTTTTCTAATTTCGATGCATAAGAAACACATGAAATCATTGTCTCCTCACCATTAAGGTTAATCTTAACTTCACCAATTCCATTTATAAACAACATATCCGGGGTGGTCGGTTTTTGTCTCTACACCAAAACATGTTTTGAATCTTGAAAAAACATTCTTATTTCTCGTTATGTGTTTATCAAAAGAGGTATTCACATACCAAATTTTATCCCACCCAAACAAATCTGTGCCTTTCACTATGTACTCCTTATTTTCAGTCTTATTTTTAATAATCTTAACAGGAGACTTACATACTGATTTGTTTGGGCAAATCTGAAAAACATGTCCGCGCCCCTTGCAGGCAAAACACCTTGCCCTCTTCATTCTTTTGGCCAAACTCATCCTTCTTGAGTTCTCTTTCAAGTTTTTCTCTTTTATGATCATACTTCTGCCCACGGGTAGTCTGCCTCTAGCCATTGCACTCCCTACCGTCTTCATCCTCATAGGCTTCACTCCTCTATCAAGTCTTAAATTGGCCAGAACCCTCGTGATTCCGCTCTTCTCTCTCTCTGGCGTGAATCTTCTTCCTTGGTCTCCAATTCCTCTTTGACTTTTTCCATACACACGGTTTCTGCAATGATTCTGTGCAGCACTACTCTGGCTTCGATCTCTTCCATTGGCGGCGGTCTTCCTTTTCTCGAGCAGGCTCTTATACCACTTTTGCCCAGGAACCCGCCAATCGTCACAATCACTTCGGCCCTTCATAATAATCAAACGAAAAAAAACACGAACAATATATAAAACAAACAGAAATTTATTAATGGAAAGACACGAGTTTTTACAAACATTGACTTCATATTTATACACCCTAAAATCTGTGAACCGTTGCGTCGTTACCTGCAACTGTTCCGTTTGCTTCTGTTCCGTTTGAGGCTTCATGCGCCTTTGCGGCTGTTTCCATAATGGAGGTCTCGAACAAACCTAATAACACTTAACTGGGCCTATCTAC
Source organism: Smallanthus sonchifolius (assembly GCA_023525975.1). Lineage (NCBI taxonomy): Eukaryota > Viridiplantae > Streptophyta > Magnoliopsida > Asterales > Asteraceae > Smallanthus > Smallanthus sonchifolius. The sequence continues at coordinate 61,718,453 of CM042035.1, read as the reverse complement.
ACTGTCTGGGCCTTTATTTACAGACCTGGGCTGTTACTTTTGTTTTCAGCCCAACAACTTAAATAACATAAACTTGGACTCTAACTTAATCAGACCTAGGCTTTATATTACTGACTTTTATAGCCCAAAATTAAAATATACATTAACTTAAGTTTTTGACTTAATAAACAATCTAACTTTTGATTTATGTATTAAAGGATTTCCAACAGTAAGTGTAATTATAGATAGTTGCAACAATGTTAACTGTTGTGTAACCGAATTACCTACCTGATGAGGCGGGCTTAACACCATCCTGAATAAGGAAAACACAGCAGCTAATGATCGATGAAATCGCTCTTTTCCTCTCTAAAATTCTCTTTTGATATATTTTTTTTTTGCATTTTTATTGTTAACAACTATATACCCGATGTCAACCCCTATCCTCCCACTCTCCCATATCGCTCACCACCACCACTTTTCTCTCTCTAGCCTAAATAATCTTGGGAATCTATAAGCTACATTTTTTCTGTCCTCCTATCTAAACACCTCATGTTCAAAGTCTTTTTTTTTAACGACGAACACCTAGATATTCTAGGATAATTGGGTTTCCCCGGGGCAACACCCACTACCGAAAAACTGAAAAACTTGTGACAACAGATTTTGGGGGAAATTTGTCAGAATTGGTCGTTAGCGACAAGTTTCCGACAAAAGTGTTTGCTAGAAAAAACCGTAGGAACTGTTTTTTCCGACAAAGTCCCGACTAATTTTTCGACGAATTAGCAACAAAAGCCTTTCGTCAGTAATTTCTGACAATATTCCGACTATTATATTAAATAAATAAGTTAACTTATTAAATAAAATTGTATAAGATCTTATGATTACTTTTATATTTTTGTTTTGTCCAAAAGTTGTCGCTAACATGTGTGAAAAACTTTCTTTCCAAAAACAACTTAATTATTAAAAATAGCATAAGCTTGTCGTTCAAGTATTTTCTTTCATTTAAAGTGTCCCAAAGTGGGGATCCTTTTATTCTTCAATTCATTAAAACGTTTGTGCTAGCTTTTGTTTTCAAAACATTCATTCTAGCTTTTCCTTCATTCTCTTTATTATCACCAGGTGAACAAGCACTTGGATGATATCATTCCGTCATTACTGTCCTATGTCCCGGAGGCTTGGTCCGTTGTGCTTGCACGAATGCAAGACTCCTCTGTTGCTTTTAAAAGACTCTTATGTTGTTTTTCACAAAGACAAGACTCCTTTGTTGCTTGTCCGAAGAAAAGTCTCCATTGTTGCTTGTACAAGACTTTTTTTTCTTTCTTTCGCCCTGGGGTAACATGCATATTTAATCATTCACACACATTTACATGCTACCACACAATAAAAGACATTAACTCATGTTGTAAACAATTACATATATCATTGCCTAAGTCAATAACACATAACTATCACATTCATGAAGACATAGGTTTTCAAAACATATCTTATTCTTTCGTCCATTCGTTAAGCATGCACATCAGCCCAAAACTTTAAAGAAAAATGGGTAATAGAAACTCATATGTTTTGTTCTTACTAATTAGTTCCTTAACTATACGGGCTAGGAGGAGTGCTAGAAATTTGTAGTAAATCAACAGGTGAAAACTATCAAACTAGTGTCGCTTATAGTGTCGTAGGGCAGTGTCGCCAAGCACATGATCAGTGTCACCAGAACTTGTGTTTCAGACTTAGTGTCATTCTTATAGTGTCGCCAAGTAAAAGTGGCAACACTAATTAATGTCTCTAAAGTAGTGTTGCCAACACCATTATGGCATCCTTTGGTGGCACTGATCGGCATTATGCCCTGGTATCTTGCATATATTGCATGTTGTAATGAATCGGCATTTCCCTAGATGCCTTTTCTTACAAGTTTGGCATTCGGGTGCAAGGGACTGATTTTCTATCGGGCTGAAGCCCTCGTTAGGTCTTCTATAATCAGTCCTCCCCCAGCTGGGATCATTCCATCCGTAATCTGGGCACCCAATTATGTGGCATCATCAATGCTCCTGAGCTTCGATACTTCCACCATTTCTCGTATTTCACTTGCCAACCCATAGATATATCTCTTGATCAGGTTGGATTCTGGTGTGGCCAAATTTGGAACTAATCTTGCATATTCCAGCAACTTGGTTGCATAATCCTGACCATCCGCAAGTTTAGGAACTTGTTTTTAATGTGCTTACCTCATTGATGAAGCAAAATTTCTCTCAACCCTATCTCTGAACCAGCTCGTTCGATAGGCATTGTCTCGCCCTTTGGCGTAAACCAGAGCGTTCCACCATTCCAGAGCTTGATTTTTAAACAAGTTTGAAGCATAGAGGACCTTGTCCTCCTTAGCACATTTGCTGATATCTAAAACAGATTTTGTCTTTTTGATCCAACGGAGTGCTACCACTCATCCTTCCTTTCTAAGTAAGTGGTATGGTTTACAGGCTTGGAATGTCTTATAGGAGCATCGCGTGTGCTTACTCTTCTTGTGATGGGGTCTATAGCTTTCCCCAGAGTTGTCACTTGACGAGTGATTCTCTTTGTTCCTGTTTCTCTTGGTTCGTGAACCTGATGTATGTGGGTATGGGTATGTTCCTTTCTCTCTTCCCTCATGGAGAATGTATGGATCTTGGTGTGATGGTTAGATTCAGAATGCTCGGTATCATGGACCGAGTGTTCCTTGAGTTTCTTATTAGCCTCTGCTTCGACTTTAGCATCCTAGGCTTTCTCAAAAGCCTCTAAAATAGAAGGGATAGCATCCTCAATCCCTTTTGTAACCTGATTCTGTATCTTAACAGCCTGATCTTCCTACTCAAGAGTATTCTTGTGTTGTTTCTTTCTTCCCCTAGTATTGGTAGAGGTCTTGTTCATCGCGGCATTCTAAACGAAAGACATTATACTTGTTATATTTTGAAGATACTTTTGATAAAACAGAAAATGCGAGGTTTTGTTACATGAAAATAAAAAGTACAATACAAGAAAATAACATAGGTGATACATATTTTATATCTAGCAACCTCTAGCTCTCATCAAAGCTTGTTGTAGAGTGGCGATCTTTACATCCTTTTCCGCCTCAATCTTCTCTAGTTCGACTATTTTAGCTTCCATAGCCGCAATTCTCTCCTTTCCGGGCGTTTCTTCATTAACACGGGGAGTATGGATCGGAGTAGGGTTTGTGGAATAGTAAGTTTCACAGGGTCTGCTTGAATCAACCCTTTCCTCTCCTTCCAATGTATTGCGATGTTCAAACAGTGTTTCGGGTGATGTCACACCCCGCCCAGGCATCCCCTGGACGTGTGCGAGCACGATTGGTATCCCTTTGTCTCTTTGATTTCAGAGTTTTATAAAATACAGCGGAAGTCTTTTAAAAAGGATCTCATCATTGTTTGTCTTAACCTCAAGGGTTGTATTTGTAAATATCAAAACTTAGTTAGAAGACAAAAGTTTTATATTTAATTTATAAACATAGGGTTTCAATACCCTTCTCATTTAATTACAAAACAAGTTTGAAATCAAATACATGATGAGCCACTGGAAATAGCACAACACAGGGTTGATCAGTTCCTTGGTCCTATCTCCTTTCTTTAGGATTTCCCTTTACACGAGGCATGAGAATCTTACGTGCATTCCATCCTTTCTTTTCCTGGGTCAGATCTTATGTCTGCCCATATACCCTTCTCATCATATTTTACTCATTTCCTGGAAAACATTTTGAAAATAAAACGTGGGTTGGTGAATACAATATCTTGACATTAAAATCATTTTGCACAAACAAGTATTAATTTCATAATCACAACTTCATGTTCAATCTACACAGTCAGCAGGCTCGTCCTGTTCAATTGCACCATAGTATACACTGGCGTCATAGCTTATAACAACGGACAGGTCTATGCCTCCGAATTTGTTATAAGAAAAGCACCGGCCGTAATCCGGGAATTTCACCCGTAACCTGTGTATCCCATGCAAGTTTTAAGTATACCTATGGCCTGAATGCTTGGTTCGTAGAAGAACGTTGAGCATTATTTCGTTAACCTTTATTTGGCCATTTTCGTAAATAAAATGTTTGACATAATTTTTGAAAGAGATAAAGTATTCACCTTGTTTGTAGGAATGAGCCTCTATAGTCAAAAGCTTAATGTCTAGCTTCTTAACTTGATTTCTCTAGCTTCTTGACCTTTCTACGAGCGTTTCTTTATACACCGTGTACTAAACTGAGCGAGGATCAAACCGGGAACGTCGAGAGTCATTTAAGAAGGCTTGGGAATGAGTTTTGGAAGTTTGAAAACGATATGAGGTGTGAGAAATTGAATTAGATCGATCAACTATTTATAGGGGTGAACTGGGTTCGTAGCGGACCGCTAAGCATGATGGTGGCAGTCCTCCACCGCCCTTGCTGGCGTCAGCCCTACATGTCCATCATTGATTGGACCGAACCTCAGTTTTCGGCTAGCGGACCGTTACTAGGGAGCGTAGCGTCCGCCACCTAGCTACGTGGCAAATCCTGAGAGTTTTGCGGCTGGCGGACCGTTACCACCAGTCGTGGCGGTCCGCCACGAGTATGCGTGTCACAAAACTTGACCATTAGTCACTATACACGAGGCTTACCCGGATTCATTTCTTAGTCCCTACGTAGCGGACCGTTACCCTATATGGTGGCGGTCCGCCACCCAAACCAACACCCATAGCGGACCGTTATGGTTAACCATAGTGGTCCGCTATGGTCTTAAATCTCAAATTTTCCAATTTAAACCCTGAACTTTAGTATCATTATACTTATATTCCCATAGGGTTTACCTTTTTGTCAAATCTTGGACATTTTTGTGGCAGGTGTTACAACCTCCTCACCTTGTTTTAAGCTCGTCCTCGAGTTTATTCAAACATGTGTGGATATTTCTTTCTCATTTCAGACTCTAGTTCCCACGTGTACATAGGTCCACCTCTGGAGTTCCATTTTAGTTTTAATATCATCAATTTCTTTCTTTCAGTCTCTTTTCCTGCCTGTCCTCGATTTACAAAGGTTGTTCCACAAATCTTAATTTCTCATCTACCTCTACATCTTGTAGGGGCATTACAATAGATTCATCTGCCAAACACTTACGCAGATTTGATACATGGAATACATCGTGTGCTCCATTCATTTCATCTGGTAGATCGAGTTGATAGGCCATAGGCCCAACTCTTTTCAGGATTTTGAATGGTCCTACGAATCTAGGACTTAATTTACCTTTCTTTCCAAATCTTACAACGCCTTTCCAGGGTGAAAATTTCAACAGAACGTTATCACTGACGTTGAATTCTAACGGCTTTCGTCTCTTATCAGCATAACTCTTTTGACGAGCATGAGCCGCTTTCAATCTATTTTTTATCCGGATAACTTTTTCAGTTGTTTCCAAGACTATTTCGGGTCTAGACAACTGATTTTCTCCTATTTCAGACCAACAGATTGGAGTTCGACATTTACGACCATATAAGGCTTCAAAAGGAGAGGCATGTATACTCGTATGATAGCTAGTATTGTAGGAGAATTCCATTAGAGGTAAGTGGTCATCCCAACTTCCTCCAAGATTAAAGACACACGCTCTTAACATATCTTCGAGAGTTTAGATTGTTCTCTCGCTCTGCCCGTCCGTCTGAGGATGGTAGGCAGTGCTAAGATTCAATTTGATACCAAGAACTTTTTGAAAACTTTGCCAGAACCGAGAAGTAAATCTACTATCTCTATCTGACACGATAGATTGTGGCACACTGTGTAATGTTACAATTTCATTAACGTATAATTGTGCCAGCTTATCCATACTGAACGTTTCTTTCATCAGAAGAAAATGAGCAGACTTAGTAAGTCTGTCAATGATAACCCAGATTGTATAATTCCCTCGACTTGTTCGGGGAAGTTTCATGATAAAGTCCATGGTTATCATTTCCCATTTCCATACTGGAATTTCAAGTTATTGTAATAAGCGTGGCGGCTTTTGGTGTTCAGCCTTAACTTGAGAACAGGTTAAACACTTTGCAACATAGATAACGATATGCTTTTTCATTCCTATTCACCAGTAATTGGCTTTTAGGTTTTTGTACATTTTGTCGCTTCTAGGATGCATCATGTATTTAGATTTATGGGCTTCTTCCGGAATTTCTTCATGAGTATTCCCATAGATAGGAACCTAGATTCTTTTATTCATTCTAAGAATTCCATCATCTCCTTTGATCAATTGATCAATCATGCCTCCCAATCCTTCTTTCTCAAGGTTGGGTTCTTGCAAAACAAGTTTATGAGATTCCTTAATACGAGTAATAAGTTCGATTTGGAGATCGAGTCTTAAAGCACGAACTCTTTAGGTTTCTCATGTTCCTTTCTGCTTAAGGCATCAGCCACAATATTGGCTTTTCCTTCATGATAACAAATTTCACAATCGTAATCATTTAGGACTTCCATCCAACGTCTTTGCCACATATTCAGTTCCTTTTGACTGAATATATACTTTAGGCTTTTATGATCCGTGAATATCGTGAATTTGACTCTATATAGATAGTGCCTCCATAATTTCAATGTGAATATTATGGCGCCCAGTTCTAAATCATAAGTCGTATAATTCTTTTCGTGAGTTTTCAATTGACGAGAAGCATAAGCAATTACTTTGCTTCCTTGCATTAACATACAACCAAAGCCGGTGTGTGAAGCATCACAGTAAACTGAAAAGCCTGCATTTCCATCTGGCAAAACCAGTATAGGTGCTTGAGTTGGTTTCTGTTTTAGAGTTTCAAAAGCTTTAGATTATTTAGGACTCCATTCATACTTGACTGACTTGCGGGTCAGAGAATTTAATGGTACTGCAATTCGAGAGAAATCTTGGATAAATCTCCGATAGTAACCGGCTAGACCGAGGAAACTACAGACTTCCGTTGGTGACTTCTGGATTTCCCATTTAGATATGGCTTCAATTTTGACAGGGTCAACTTGAATACCATTGGCATTGATTACATGACCAAGGAATTGAACTTCTGATAGCCAGAATTCACATTTGGAGAACATAGCGTATAGCTTTTCTTTTCTCAGAATTTCAAGTAGGATTTTCAAATGATTGACATGATCTTCCTTACTTCTAGAATAGATGAGGATATCGTCAATAAATACGATAACGAATTTGTCCAAATAAGGTTTGCAGACTCGATTCATCATATCCATGAATGCAGCTGGTGCATTAGTATGTCAGAACGGCATAACCGTGAACTCATAATGACCATATCGAGTTCTGAAAGCAGTTTTAGGAATATCTTCTTCCTGGATTTTCAAATGATGATAACCAGAACGAAGATCAATCTTAGAAAAGCAACGAGCTCCTTGGAGTTGATTGAAAAGATCATCAATTCGGGGGAGTGGATAACGATTCTTTATCGTAACCTTATTAAGTTCACGATAATCAATACACATACGCATTGATCCATCTTTCTTCTTAACAAACAAGACTGAAGCTCCCCAAGGTGATGAGCTTGGTCTTATAAACCCCTTCCCCAGTAAATCGTCTAGTTGTTTCTTTAATTTTGCCATTTCATTTGGAGCTAATCTCTACGGGGCTTTAGCAATTGGTGCTGTACCAGGTACAAGATTAATTCTGAATTCCACTTCTCTTTCTGGTGGAATTCCGGGCAGTTCATAAGGGAAAACATCAGGAAATTCAGCTACAACCGGCACATCTTCCATCTTCATCTTAGTATCGGTAGTTATAGAAACAAGGTATGCTAAGCATCATTTTCTTAAGTACTTCGTTGCTTTCCGCATAGAAATTATTCAAACGGAGTTGGATAATTTATCGCCATTGATTGTAAGAATATCACCTTTCGGTGAATGGAGTTTTATTGCCTTCTTATCACATAGGATATGGGCTTGGTTAGAGGCTAACAAATCCATTCCTAGGACAATGTCAAAACCTGTCAAAGTCATTGGCAACAGTTTTGCAGGTATAACATGTCTTGATAATGTGATATGGCAATCTTTCAGGATTTCAGAGATTTGGAAGAGGTCACCATTGGCAGTCTCTACCACGTATTTCTTGTCTAATTTAGCTAGAGTTTTATTTAACAGTCTACAAAATCTATGATCTATAAAACTTTGGTTTGCACCAGTGTCAAATAAAACTCGACCATAAATATCATTGACAAGAAATGTACCTGTAATGACATCGGGCATACCTGCTGCTTCATGAGTGATAAGAACGAATGCTCGTGCATTCTTCTTCACTCCATCTGCAGGTTTGGGACCTGTCCCGTCTGTCTTTTTCTGCTTTAGACAATTGATTTTGATGTGACCAGCTTCGCCACATCCAAAACAAGTAATTGACTTCTTCTTGAAGCAATCTTCGGCCTTGTGTCCAGATCTTACAATAGTTACAGAAGATTCCAGCACGATATTTTCCTAAGTGCCTCCTTCTGCACTTTGGACACTCAGGGATGGAAGAGTTGTTATTTTGAGGGGTAAAGTTGGATTTCCTGGATCCACTTGGGCCTTGCCCAGTTATCTCCTTTTTCTTCTTTCCCTCTTCTTGATTAATAATCAAACTAGTAGTTAATGATGCCCCCAGATCCATGGCATCATCAATATTTTCACAATTTGCGACCTTTACCATGTCGCAGATTTCACCAATCAAACCCCAGATATAACGTTTGATCAGGTTTGATTCAGGAGTGGCTAGATGTGGAACTATTCGAGCATATTCCAAGAGTTTGGTAGCATACTCGTGATTAGTTCCGATCATTCTTAAACTCAAAAATTTTCCTTCAATTTGTTCCCTTTCATTCTGGGGAACATATTCTTCTCGAATCTTGCCCTAAAGGCATTCCAGCCCATAGCATAGGCTGCGTCTCTGCCTTTGGCAGCAATGATGTTGTTCCACCATTCTAAGGCTTGATCTTTAAATAAATTGGAGGAATATAAAACCTAGTCCTCCTCAGCACATTTGTTAATTGCAAGTACTAATTATGTCTTCTCAATCCACCTCAGTGTGATAATTCCTCCTTCCTTTCTAGAGAAATTGAAAGGTTTGCAGTTGGAAGATAAAATTTTACATTTACTTTATAAACATAGGGTTTCAATACCCTTCTCATTTGATTAAAAAACAAGTTTGAAATCAAATACATGATGAACCACTAGAAATAGTACAACACATGGTTGATCAGTTCCCTGGTCCTATCTCCTTTCTTTAGGATTTCCCTTTATACGAGGCCTGAGAATCCTACGTGCATTCCATCCTTTCTTTTCCTGGGTCAGATCTCATGTGTGCCCATAAACCCTTCTCATCATATTTTACTCATTTCCTAGAAAACATTCTGAAAATAAAACGTCAGCGCGAACGCCGGTGAATACGATATCTTCACATTAAAATCATTTGGCACAAACAACTATTAATTTCATAATCACAACTTCATGTTCAATCTACACACTCAGCAGGCCCGTCCTGTTCAATTGCACCACAGTATACACTAGCATCATAGCTTATAACAGCGGACAGGTCTACGCCTCCGAATTTGTTATAAGATAAGCACCAGCCGCAATACGGGAATTTCACCCATAACCCGTGTATCCCTTGTAAGTTTTACATATACCTATCGCCTGAATGCTTGGTTCGTAGAAGAACGTTGAGCATTATTTCGTTAACCTTTATTTGGCCATTTTCGTAAATAAAATGTTTGACATAATTTTTGAAAGATATAAAGTATTCACCTTGTTTGTAAGAATGAGCCTCTATAGTCAAAAGCTTAATGTCTAGCTTCTTAACTTGATTTCTCTAGCGTCTTGACCTTTCTACGAGCGTTTCTTCTTACACCGGGTACTAAACTAAGCGGGAATCGAACTGGGAACGTCGAGAGTCGTTTAAGAAGGCTTGGGAACGAGTTTTGGAAGTTTAAAAATGATCTGAGGTGTGAGAAATCGAATGAGATCGATCAACTATTTATAGGGGTGAACTGGGGTTCGTAGCGGACCGCTAAGCATGATGGTGGCGGTCTGCCACCGCCCATGCTGGCGTCAGCCCTACACGTACATTATTGATTGGACCAAACCTCAGTTTGCGGCTAGTGGACCGTTACCAGGGAGCATAGCGGTCTGCCACCTAACATATGTAAAATGAAAAAAACAGAAAAATATTAATTTGTTACATTTTTTAAAGAGTGGTGGTGAAATATTTGATATGGGTTTAACTTTCATAACATGCTCAACTCCATCAGAAGGTTGAACTTGCAAATTATATATCGTAGAGGAGGATTACCCTGGATCGATTCATGTTATCAACAACTAGAAACTATGAAACTTTTCATCCATATTATGTTCATCTTTTTCAAAAGATGCACCAACAACTGGTTTAATGTTATCACTAACATTGGGACACCAAATCTTTGTTCCGTTGGGAGACTCGAAAACATAATACTGTGGGTTCTGAATGATTAGTTCCGGGGAAAAAAACGTAATAATAGTGATACATAATTTGTAGAAAATGATATTTACGACAGTTGTTATGAAATATATGATACGATGTTAACGTTGTAACATACGTAAAATGAAAAAACAGAAGTACTTCGAGTGATTACAACAATGTTTAGAGAATTTGTTAACGTTGTAACATACGTAAAATGAAAAAACAGAAAAATTTGAAGTTGTTAAATTTTATCCTTTTTATTAGCAGGTCAACGTGCTGCAAGTGCAATTGGCAAAGAGTAATAGCAGGTCACATTTCCCTTTTTATTACTTACAAATAAAATATGAACAACTTAAATTCGTGGGAAAAGATTAAAAAATGTAAACCACAAACTTAAAAAAAAACTATAAAACCCCAACCCGGGCATCCTATAGTTGGTTCTCATAACGGGTCATTCTCTTTAAAACGCATTTATTATTAATCAAACTACATCGGAAGTATTTCTAAAATTATTTATTACTATTTGATGTTATTAAATTTACCTAACGAATGCCTGCACACCAATCCGAGTAGCACCGCTCCCAAGCCAAGAAACGTCAACGCGACGCTTACCTGCAAAACAATCTATCACACACACAACAGTCAGCTACGCTGAGTGAGTCCTAATAGTTTATTTTAATTAAAAACCAACTCGTTACAAGGTTATTTAAAGTTTACTCAGGACCTACGGTCCTTATAAAGTAGTTTACCAGTTCGTTAACCATTACATAGCACCTGTACCACCCTATATCCCATAATTGTTCATTACCCAATTCTCGTCCCATAATAATAATTTCCCAGTCTCGTTGACATAGGTCGGACTTTCTACACTAACAACTCGTGCTCCAAGACACGTATTAACTCGACACTTAGTTAAGCCAACAAATCCCTAGACATCAACTAAACCGACCTTATTCAAGGCTCTTACATTTCAACTAACACGACCGATGTACACGTCACATCACAATCCTGACATCACGGTCGATCTAACTCTATATACCACATTAATAACATTCACACGTCACGTTAACACTACCACCTTAATATCCTCTACCTGTCACGTAACATTACCACATTAATATCATCATATGCACAATAAATATAGCTCAACGTTGTATGCAATCCCACACCCATGTAAATATATACATAGACACATACCTCGTCACTGCACCCTCGTAAGGGCGTTCGACGCACCCTGAGCTCAACATTAACCTATTATGTAAATGTCACCGTTGGTGACTTCCCGATGGATCTTGTCCTTCACAAATCGCGTTTGCCATGTCATAAAGACAATGACGCAAACAAAACACGCATACATAAGACAAATAATATCACATATCATTTACATGACTCAACAACTACACCAACACCTCACACCAACACTAGAACGACATATATATCCTACATGAACTCATAAACATTTAGTTCAAGGTCCGACTCTTTCCGATCGGCCCTTAACACATCACATATTAACAACACATACCCTTAGCTCACATAATTCAATGAACAGACCATAGAACCTACGACTCCTTAATAATCATTAGAACTCGCGCATGGGATCGTCCTCGACACGATTAGAACTCACGTGCACTTACACGTGCCATGCAACCCAAGCCATACTATGTAGAAACCCTACCTCACGAAACGTATGAATTTCGAGTCGGGTTCTCATGCATGCACGTGAACCCGCCATGCGAAACCCTACTCGAGAATGGCTCTAACCGATCACTACCATGCGCCACCACCATGGCCATCTAATCCTCACTCTCATTGTCGAGCCACCACATAATGATCACACCCCCTAGACGACCTCGCCATGCCCACACAAACCCGACAACACCTCGTCATTATCCACCGCTAGCCACCGCTGTGTGCCACCGTTGTTGCCACCGTGACAGTCGTCGTCTCCGTTGCTTCTCATAGTTCTCCTTATCCTCGTCGCCACATGCCATAACAGCCGTCACCACCATCGGCTACCACCAGGGCACCCATCCAAATCGAGATCCCTAGTCGAGCAAGTCCTTGTCTTCCTCGCCATGCGCCGTCGCAACGCCACCACGACAGCCCCTCCTCCTCGCTTTCTTCTTCTCGTCAGCCGTCCACCTCGTGACGACCACCCTAGGGTCCCTTCCTGCTGGTTGTCACCATTACACACCATCCCCATGACGTGTCCTTAACCTGTTACCACCCGTAGCTATCACCGTTCACCACCACAACCAGTCGTCTCTCCTCTCTTGTATAGCCATTTACGGATAAAAGAAATCAAACACGGATAAGAATACAAACGAGAATTACCTTGGTTGAATGTGGATTCTCACGCTTGAAATCGTTGTCGAAACCTCCTGTCGCCGGCCTCCTCCCTTGCGGCCTCCCCTGTTGCCGTCGCACACTCTACCGTTGCACCACCTAGCCGAGAACATGCTTAGGGTTTTCTCAAAATTTGTTTAAATATAACCCACAGTTACATCCGGGTCCTCGCGTTAACTTTTTCTATGCGTTTTGATCTTAACTTAGACATAACCCGGTTAACCGTACCCTCTATGACCCATTAATATGTAAGTTTGCGCGCCATCAACGCTAACACACATGTTTAAAAGAGATTTGGGTCACCCCCGACCCGAACCTTTAGATTTTGAAAATTTGGGATGTTACAAGTCTATCCCCCTTAAAAGAGGATTCGTCTTCGAATCCTGCGTCGATATGACCCAACATAACTAACTCTTTTCGTTCTCACTTGTGCACCAGAGCCTTTGTGCCAACTTTTTACTTTCGCGTAAATCGTTGTAGTCATTACATTTCAATACTGCCACCATCCATGGTGTTAGAATGAAGTTCCCTCCATTGCTCGTTTATGACTTTGGGACTTGTAGGTTTCACATCGATATCCTCTTATCACTTGTCTACCCCACTGGTACGCTCATGGTACATCATTATCAATTACTCGCTTACTCACCCTGTCCATCTTTGGACTTGTAAGTCTCACGCACCTCTTTCCCTTATGACACAACTTTGTCATTCCTTTTATAATCCTGATGACCTTGCTATCCCGATGGCCGTACGCAAGTACGATTCCTTGTTTCTCATGGTTAGGATCATTCGTTGTCCTTCTCATCTCATATTCTAGTCGTCATCCCACGATGATTTCTTAAAAATTCAGACACCACTGCCTTACTCACCGATGTGATACATCTCTCGTTCTCCAATGTCCTCCAAGAACTCGTGCTAAGTTTTACTGGTCTTCCCCACTACATTGTCTCTTTACTACATTACTATGTGCCTCTCACGTCTTATCGGTAAGCATACGTCGCTTATCGTTAGTGCCTCGATCTCCGTTCCTCGGATGATCTTAACCAATTGTACCCCACAATCATGCTTGTCCTAAGATTCCAACGTTAACTCCACCGATGCTCCGCAAGAGCTTGCCCTTTCACATTATGTCATATGGGTACCAATGTGGGTATCCATTGCAAAGATCTTATGTGGAATCTTTCACTTACCCTTCCTTTGATCCACTTGTTATTGCCCTCTCGTTGCCACACTGATATGTCATCATTTATACATATTTTACATACATAATAATCCCGCATTATGGTACTAAATTGAATAATAACCTTGCAATTTTTGCTTAAAATACAAATATTTGATAATTGCAGGTTATTCGGTATTGCACATTTTGCACATTTTGAGGCCTATAAATAGGAGGCTTGAGTTCTTCATTCCACACACCAATCCAGAGCAAAATAACACTCAAGAAGAGAACATTCTCGTAGTTAGATTAGAGAGTAGAGGGGCTCTTCCTCCTTGTTTCACAATAGGGGAGCCTACGAAACTCATCATTACGCTAGTCGTTATGGCCATTCGTGGCTAAAACTTCTTTGTATTGCTAGGGAGAAGATGATGTTTGGTGCATGCTAATGTTTAACTTATTAATGAAGTGGTATGTTTATGTCTTTAACTAATTCATCCTTAAAAACCATCTCTTGATGGACTTTTATTATTGTCTAAATCCGTCTTTATATTTGTGAGTGTCTTGATTTTAAAGAGTAAGATCGTAAAACCCTTTTTAATCAAACTTCCTTTGAAACTCGTACGTCTTTATACGAGCAGAGATTGATAAGCCAAGGCTTGGTCTATACTTCTAAGATCGTACGTCTTTATACAAGATTACTATGCGACCAAGAATTGGTGAACTCATGTTGGGAACGGTACGTCTTTATACTTGGTCCCATTGTTACACCGCCTCCCGGTGAGCAAAATATAATCACCTATTTAACTTGATATAAAGCTTTTTGAGTCCGATGTCTTTATCCAATCCGGAGATGACCATTCGATGGGTTGAGGGTAAATTTTGTCCCTAACGGGAGGCACTACCACTTTTTAAACAATATAATTTTCAAATAAAATGTCGTGAGGACGAGGCTCTAGCGGTGACCCGGGTCACAAGTTTGTAGTAGTCATACCACTGAATTAGTTAACTAAACATTATCACGTACCAAGTTGATTCGAATCCCGAAGCAATACATCTCGTAATCTGATCATTTTCACCTTATGTACTTTTCTTCTATTTACTATGTTGCTAGCTACATTTCTGTTACACACTTCACGCACATTTTTACTTTTATGTTATTTACTTTACCGTCATTTACTAGTCTGCATCTCAAGCAGACAAAACCTACCTACTAACTAATCCGGTTAAACAATAACAAAAGTTGAGTATTGGAACTCGACCGTGTCCATTGGTTCGATACTTGGTTCTTACCTGACTATATTACGCTGCGATAGCTACACTTGTCTATTGTGTGCGTTTTAAGTTAACGTAATTATCATTTTATTTTATAAATTTAAAACCTGATCTCGTGAAATCAATTAATCTAAAAATATATTTATTTATATTTTTAAACTTAATTCACAAACGCACATCACACGCGTTCACCGATCGCGTCTCATTCGTTAAATACGAGCGTGAAGTCCGTCTTATCTCAAGTCTCAGCTGCCCATTGTCTCGCTTTGGACAGAACTTCACCACCCTTCTATCAACACCGCACGACCAAACCCAATATATGAAATACATCCTCAATGGTCACTTCGTCACCTCCTTACTCAACGCTAGAATTTCCAGTGTTGTTGTCTCGATCACGTCAAAACTAGTTCCCGATCAAGAGTCCACGTGATGCTCTCTTCATTAAGTATCGTCGCTGCACCCCCTTGGCTTTTTGCTCCGCATTCCCGAGATGTAAATATAGGTATCTCCTAAGTGCACCTCGCCAAACGTCTCGAATGGCGTCAAAGCACTTCGTATCCTCTCGATGTATTGAGGAACCTTCAGGATAGAAGCACTATGCCTTAGTATCCCGTCTCCTGTCCTCTGCACGACTAAGCGTGTACTACAAGGACACATCGACACAACATAACTATAGAATATACGATGTTCAACATATGTACTAATATCCCAACCTTCTAACTCACACAAAGTGCCTACATAACTGACTAAACCATGAGCAAATCTACGTATTATACATTATGACTCTGCCATTTATAGACACACACTCCTGAACTCTACCTCGTGTTCATTATAGCAGTAGCCCCTGCCACATGTCTTCACATACTCTCACAGCATTTTCCTAGTCGTACCGATGTTTCAAGACGACACGCTACTTAGTCTTAACACAAGACAACACTCTACACATTCATACACATAATATTCAAAATTATAGTTTCCTACAGGACCTTGTCCTGAACATTTACACAAGGTGCAACGCACCTATTACACCATAAACCATCACATAGACATTAACACATAGGTGACATTATCATACGACCGTTGACATAGACATATTCAAAATTCACGTCTATACAAGTCTACTCACACCATCTAATCAACCATGCCCCATTATCATAACAAAAATCACATTTAATGCTAACTCACATTAATTAGAATGCAATCAAACAATCACATTATACCGCACATATTCCACTATTTTAAACACAATCATATGCCGTCACAAACACAATTATCATTAATTATTCTCAAGTCATCCCGCGGTATAACTCGTAATCAATGTCAAAATCAAATAGTTAATATTTGAAATAGGCCTCCCACCCCGTAAACGTCTAATCAGTCACAACGTAGAATCACCTCAAAATCTCTCATGAAAACTACCACACAAACTACTCATCAAGCAATCGAGCATCCCAAACACTGCCCGCCAAATCACTGCTTGACCAAGTCAGGTTCATTTGGCGTGTCCTCCTCTGGGTTCCTTCTGAAACAAAGCTCTCTTAACCACCGCAAGTGGTCGATCTCTCAACCGTGTAGGTCCACATCCTGGAGGAAAATCACGTACAGCTGGCACTGCTCTCCCTTTCCATCCCGTCTTTCCCATCATAGCTCCACGTGGAATGTCGTCGGCCAAGACTCTAGTCACACTTGGCACGAGAAGCGCCAACATCCCTCTCACTTCACTGTCAGCTCTATCTATGGCAGTCGTCGGCTTGTCATGTCGATATGTATTCCACTTACTAACGGTTCCACACTTACCCAAATCTCGTACGCTTTATCTTAGCCACCTAATCCTACTCAAGATAGAACGATAGAGTGATTACTATGGGCACAAATTCAGAATATGAGAGTAATCATAGACTACCAAATCACGATGATCAAATGCAATTTGGTGGTCCACATTACTGCTCGTACTCTAAACCTTTCCCATTATACTCACACTAGCTTTCTACCTTTCACACATACCGGATGCACTTGCATCCGCACAACTGACATACCACCTCACAATAATATTGCAAAATCATCATAATAATCACCATGCACAACACACAAGGTTACATACAAATTCATTCAACCATGCTAACACACGAAATTAGCTAACATAACGCAACTAACGCTACTCCACATTACTTAACTCTCACACAACTACAGTTATTCACACCACGCAACTCCACGTAGTATTACACTACCTATATAGTACTTCTAGAAATTAATGCATATCTTAAAAGACGTACCTCTTGGCTCGCGATTACTCATGGTGGCATTCGTTTCACCCTCGTCCCATTTTCAGTTTAAGTTAAGGCATTTTATTTTAGTAAAAAAACCGATTTTCTCTTAAACCACAGCCCTGATACCAACTTGTAAGACCTCAACCCGGGCATCCTATAGTTGATTCTCATAACGGGTCATTCTCTTTAAAACACATTTATTATTAATCAAACTACAAAGGAAGTCTTTCTAAAATCATTTATTACTATTTGATGTTATTAAATTTACCTCACGAATGCCTGCACACCAATCCGAGTAGCACCGCTCCCGAGCCAAGATACGTCAACGCGACCCTCACCTGCAAAACATTCTATCACACACATAAAGTCAGCTACGCTAAGTGAGTTCTAATAGTTTATTTTAATTAAAAACCAACTCGTTACAAGGTTATTTAAAGTTTACTCAGGACCCACGGTCCTTATAAAGTAGTTTACCAGTTCGTTAACCATTACATAGCACCTGTACCACCCAATATCCCATAATTGTTCATTACCCAATTCTCGTCCCATAATAATAATTTCCTAGTCTTGTTGACATAGGTCGGACTTTCTACACTAACAACTCGTGCTCCAAGACACATATTAACTCGACACTTAGTTAAGCCAACAAATCCCTAGACATCAACTAAACTGACCTTATTCAAGGCTCTTACTTTTCAACTAACTCGACCAATGTACACGTCACGTCACAATCCTGACATCACGGTCAATCTGACTCTATATACCACATTAATAACATTCACACGTCACGTTAACACTACCACCTTAATATCCACTACCTATCTCATACGCTTTATCTTAGCCACCTAATCCTACTCAAGATAGAACGTTAGAGTGATTACTATGGGCACAAATTCAGAATACGAGAGTAATCATAGCCTACCAAATCACGGTGATCAAATGCAATTTGGTGGTCCACATTACTGCTCGTACTCTAAACCTTTCCCATTATACTCACACTAGCTTTCTACCTTTCACACATATCGGATGCACATGCATCCGCACAACTGACATACCACCTCACAATAATATTGCAAATCATCATAATAATCACCATGCA
This sequence comes from Smallanthus sonchifolius, assembly GCA_023525975.1. Classification (NCBI taxonomy): domain Eukaryota; kingdom Viridiplantae; phylum Streptophyta; class Magnoliopsida; order Asterales; family Asteraceae; genus Smallanthus; species Smallanthus sonchifolius. The sequence continues at coordinate 61,699,901 of CM042035.1, read as the reverse complement.
CAACACACAAGGTTACATACAAATTCATTCAACCATGCTAACACACGAAATTAGCTAACATAACGCAACTAATGCTACTCCACATTACTTAACTCTCACACAACTTCAATTATTCACACCACACAACTCCACGTAGTATTACACTACCTAATTAGTACTTCTATAAATTAATGCATATCTTAAAAGACGTACCTCTTGGCTCGCGATTACTCGTGGTGGTATTCGTTTCACCCTCGTCCCATTTTCAGTTTAAGTTAAGGTATTTTATTTTAGTAAAAACACCAATTTTCTCTTAAACCACAGCCCTGATACCAGCTTGTAAGACCCCAACCCGGGCATCCTACAGTTGGTTCTCATAACGGGTCATTCTCTTTAAAACACATTTATTATTAATCAAACTACAACGGAAGTCTTTCTAAAATCATTTATTACTATTTGATGTTATTAAATTTACCTCACGAATGCCTGCACACCAATCCGAGTAGCACCGCTCCCTAGCCAAGATACGTCAACACGACCCTCACCTACAAAACATTCTACCACACACACAAAGTCAGCTACGCTGAGTGAGTTCTAATAATTTATTTTAATTAAAAACCAACTCGTTACAAAGTTATTTAAAGTTTACTCAGGACCCACGGTCCTTATAAAGTAGTTTACCAGTTCGTTAACCATTACATAGCACTTGTACCACCTGATATCCCATAATTGTTCATTACCAAATTCTCATCCCATAATAATAATTTCCCAGTCTCGTTGACATAGGTCGGACTTTCTACACTAACAACTCGTTCTCCAAGACACGTATTAACTCGACACTTAGTTAAGCCAACAAATCCCTAGACATCAACTAAACTGACCTTATTCAAGGCTCTTACTTTTCAACTAACACGACTGATGTACACGTCACGTCACAATCCTGACATCACGGTCGATCTGACTCTATATACCACATTAATAACATTCACACGTCATGTTAACACTACCACCTTATTAACCTCTACATGTCACGTTAACATTACCACATTAATATCATCACATGCACAATAAATTGTCACAACCCGCCTCAGGCACCCCCTGGATGTGTGCGAGCCCGATTGGTATCTTGTTCTTTGAATTCAGATTTTATAGAATACAGCGGAAGTCTTTTCAAAATGATCGTTTCATCATTTTTCTCAACCTCAGGGGTTGTGAATGTAAATATCAAAACTCAGTTGGAGAACAAAAGTCTTGTATTTACTTTTTAAACATGGGGATTTAAATACCCTTTCATTTGATTACAAAACAGAGTTGATCAGTTCCCTAGTCATCTTATTGCTTTAGGATTACAAAAGTCTTGTATTTACTTTTACATCATAAGCCACTAGAAATAGTACAACTCAGGGTTGATCAGTTCCCTGGTCATCTCATTTCTTTAGGATTTCCCTTTACACGAAGCCTGAGAATCCTACGTGCATTCCATCCTTTTATTTTCTGGGTCAGATCTTATGTCTGCCCGCCATACTTTTCCCGTCACAATTTATTCATCACCTGAAAACGTTTTTGAAAATAAAACGTCAACGCGAACGCCGGTGAATACTATTTTTGAAAATAGCTATAAGATAAGCACCAGCCGCAGTCCGGTAATTTCACCCGTAACCCGTGTATCCCTTGCAAGTTTTATGTATACCTATGGCCTGAATGCTTGTTCGTAGAAGAACGTTGAGCATTACTTCGTTAACCTTTATTTGGCCATATTCGTAAATAAAATATATGACCCAAGTTTTGAAATAGATAAAGTTTTCACCTTTATAGTGGGAGTGAGCCTCTAGAGTTGAAAAACTTATAATCTAGCTTCTTATCCTGGTTTCTCTAGCGTTTCGACCTTTCTACGAGCATTTCCTGCTTAACCGGGCACTACAAGCAGCGGGAATTGAACTGGGAATGTCGGGAGTCGTCTAAGAGAGCTTTGGAAAGAGTTTTGGAAGTAAATGACGATTTGTGTTGTGAGAAAACGATAAAAATCGTTCAAGTATTTATAAGGGTGAACTGGGGTCCATAGCGGACCATTATGCATGGGCGTAGTGGTCCGCTACCGCCCTTGCATGACGTATGCCCTACACATCCAAATATGATTGGATCGAACCTCATTTTGCGGCTAGCAGACAGTTATGGAGGTCATAGCGGTCCGACATGGGTGTTGGGTCATACGACACGGTCCGCAGACCGTTATCCAGGCGATGGCGGTCCGCCACCCAATCCTATTTCATAGCGGACCGTTATGAGATTTGATAGCGGTCCGCTATCTACTCAAATTTCATATTTTTCAAATTGAAACCCTAGACTTTGGTATTTTTACACTTATAGTCCCTAGGGTTTTACCTTTTGTCATATCTTGGACATTTTTGTGGCAGGTGTTACATCCTCCCCACCTTGTTTTAAACTTATCCTCGAGTTTATTGAAACATGTGTGAATATTTCTTTTTCATTCAAACTCCAGTTCCCACGTGTACTTAGGTCCACGTCTGGAGTTCCATTTTACTTTCACAATCATAAATTTCTTTCTTTTCAATCTCTTTTTCTGCCTGTCCTCAATTTGCAAAGGTTGTTCCACAAATCTTTATTTCTCATATACCTCTACATCTTGTAGGGGCATTACCAGAGATTCATCTGCCAAACACTTGCTCATATTTGACACATGGAATACATCGTAGACTCCATTCATTTCATCTGGTAGTTCGAGTTGATAGGGCACAGGTCCAACCCTTTTCAGGATTTTGAATGGTCCTACGAATATAGGACTTAATTTTCCTTTCTTTCCAAATCGTACAACGCCTTTCCATGGTGAAAGTTTTAAAAGAACGTTGTCACCGACGTTGAATTCTAACGACTTTCGTCTCATATCGGCATAACTCTTTTGACGATCACGAGCCGCTTTTAATCTATCTTTTATCTGGATAATTTTTTTCGTTGTTTCCAAGACTATTTCAGGTCCAGACAACTGATTTTCTCCTATTTCAGAACAACAGATTGGAGTTCGACATTTACGACCGTATAAGGCTTCAAAAGGAGCGGCCTGTATACTCGTATGATAGCTATTATTATAGGAGAATTCCATTAGAGGTAAGTGGTCATCCCAACTTCCTCCAAGGTCAATAACACAAGCCCTTAACATATCTTTAAGGGTTTGAATTGTTCTTTCGCTCTTCCCATCCGTTTGGGGATGGTAGGCAGTGCTAAGATTCAATTTTGTACCAAGAGCTTTCTGGAAACTTTGCTAGAACCGAGAAGTAAATCTACTATCTCTATCTGACACGATAGATAGTGGCACACCATGTAATGTTACGATTTCATTAACGTGTAACTATGCCAGCTTATTCATATTGAACGTTTCTTTCATTGGAAGAAAATGAGCAGACTTGGTAAGCCTGTCAATAATAACCCAGATAGTATCATTCCCTCGTCTTGTTCGAGGAAGTTTTGTGATGAAATCCATGGTTATCATTTCCCATTTCCAGACAGGAATTTCAAGTTGCTGTAACAAGCCAAACAGCTTTTGGTGTTCAGCCTTAACTTGAGAACATGTTAAACACTTTGCAACATAGATAGCGATGTGCTTTTTCATTCCTATCCACCAGTAATTGGCATTTAGGTTTTTATACATCTTATCGCTTCCGGGATGCATCGTGTATTTAGATTTATGGGCTTCCTCAAGAATTTCTTCTCTAGTATTTCCGTAGATAGGAACCCAGTATTTCAAGAATTTCTTCTCTTATTCATTCGAAGAATTCCATCATTTCCTCTGATCAACTGATCAATCATTCCTCCCAATCCTTCTTTCTCAAGGTTGGGTTCTTGCAAAGCAAGTTTCTGAGATTCTTTAATACGAGTGATAAGATCGACTTGGAGATTGAGTCTTAAAGCACGAACTCGTTTAGGTTTCTCATGTTCCTTTCAACTTAAAGCATTAGCTACAACATTGGCTTTTCCTTCATGATAACAGATCTCAAATTCGTAATCATTCAGGACTTCCATCCAACGTCTTTGCCTCATATTCAATTCCTTCTGACCGAATATATACTTTAAGCTTTTATGATCAGTGAAGATGGTGAATTTGACTCCATATAGATAGTGCCTCCATAATTTCAAAGCGAAGATTATGGCGCCCAATTCTAAATCATGAGTCGTATAATTCTTTTCATGAGTTATCAATTATCGAAAGCATAAGCAATGACTTTGCTTCCCTGCATTAACACACAACCAAAGCCGTTGTGTGAAGCATCACAGTAAACTGAAAAGCCTTCATTTCCATATGGCAAAGCCAGTATAGGTGCTTGTGTCAGTTTCTGTTACAAATTTTCAAAAGCTTCAAATTGTTTAGGACCCCATTCATACTTGACTGACTTGCGGGTTAGAGAAGTTAATGGTACAGCAATTCGAGAGAAATTTTGGATAAATCTTCGATAGTAACCAACTAATCCGAGAAAACTACGAACTTCGGTTGGTGACTTCAGAATTTCCCATTTGGATATAGCTTCAATTTTGACGGGATCAACTTGAATACCATTCTCATTAATCACATGACCAAGGAATTGAACTTCTGATAGCCAGAATTTACATTTTGAGAATTTAGCATATAGCTTTTCTGTTCTCAAGAGTTTGAGTAAGATTTTCAGGTGATCAGCATGATCTTCCTTACTTTTGGAATATATAAGGATATCGTCAATGAATATAATAACGAATTTGTCCAGATAGGGTTTACAGACTCGATTCGTCATATCCATGAATGTTGTTGGTGCATTAGTAAGTCCAAACGGCATTACCATCTTCCAAACGGATAAAAAAGATCATCGATTCGGGGAAGTGGATAACGATTCTTTATTGTAACTTTGTTTAGTTCACGATAGTCGATACACATACGCATCGAACCATCTTTCTTTTTAACAAATAAGACCGGAACTCCCCAAGGCGATGAACTTGGTTTTATAAATCTTTTCTCCAGTAATTCATCTAATTGCTTCTTCAATTTTGCCATTTCATTTAGACCTAATCTGTACGGGGCTTTAGCAATAAGTGCTGTACCGGGTACTAGATTGACTCTGAACTCCACTTCTTGTAGGTCCCGGGAGCCTCGTCGCGCAGCGGAAATACACAGACATGTTATGTGATTTGTGTGGGAACCAAGAAACGAGACACAAAAACACGAACATAAACAAAAAATAATGAAACGACATGTAATCCATAACATAGAAGTGATCCCGTATTACAAACTACATACTGAAGGAGCACACATCTCTCATCTAAGCTCACGGTCCAGGGGTCGGGAGAGCTCGTCTCGACCCGGACACCTCTCAACCTAGTTCCAGAGTTCCACCTACAAATGAAGACAAGTCTTCTATTTATAGGGGCAGGAACACTACCTGCGTACTTATCTAAGTACACAGGGTTTGGTCATGCGTACTTGACAAGTACGCAAGGCAAACCAAACTGGTGTGCAGGCTAAGTACACAGGAACACCCTATTGCGTACTAGCCACGTACACCGATACATAGAATTTAATCTATAGTTACAAAAAATGCTTCTACAAACTCCCTTTTAACTATAGCATTAAATTCTATCTATCACTAACACTGATAATCATCAGTTTACAAAGAATGTCCTAAAAGACTCCCTCTAAACTAATGACATCACGTGTCTTCTGGCGAGACTTGATCTTCTGGCATTCCACTTGAGATCTTCAAATCTTCAAACTTCAGTCTTCAGTTGTCGAGTGATACACACGAATCCCTCATAACTGTAGCTTTCATTGTAGACCAAACAAAGTGCTTTAATAAGAACCAACTAACCCAACACAACTCATTGTAGTTCATCCTCTCAGCAGTAGCAACCTCCACCGTGACTTAGGAATCTGAGTCTGACCGCGTCTTCCTCGCAAGGTAACATCAGTAGACTAAGACATCTCCAATTCAATTGGCATATGATAGAGAGTTTGAGTTTCCAATAACCTGCATCAAACTCATCAGCTCCCATAAGAATTCCAGTAAGATAAACTTAAATTCCCGAAGATGTTCATTTCCAATATCCCCTTTCAGTTTAAGCACCATCTAACTAGACCAGAAACAAGGGTATGTTTCTTATCCCATCGGCCAATGATAAAAGGTTCCATCTTCAACTAATAATCCAACGAATATCCAGCTTCATCTTGCAAACACATGATATAATCAAACACAAAAAATATAGTTTACACGAGAAATCACGGTTGATGATACATCCCCCCATTTCTTTGTAAACTATGACCAGCTTCATCATCACTTCACTCAAATCCTCAAAAAGCACAACTAGCCATCTCCAAGATTTTATTATTTTATTTCTTTGCAAAGATCCAAAACAGCAAATCCTTGGGTTCAAGTTGTTCCGGTATTCATCCCCTATTAAAGAAGTATCCCAGATACTCGTAGCCCACATATTCAGGTTTGAATACCTAAACAAGATGATTCTTTTTCCAAAAGACCCAAAGCATCCACATCTTCACAAATAGAACGAGACATTTAGCCGATGACGACCCAATTGCTCTCATTAGTTCAGCATTCATACCCTATTAAATAAGTATCCCGGATACTCGTAGCCCACATTTTCATGTATGAACACTTAAACGATGTATGACAAGTGGTATCATCCAACAAAAATCTCGTCCGTGTTTCGCCAAGCCACATCGTATATAAATTCTGGTCCAGAAAAATCAAATTTACTATCTTCTCAAAAATGGCCCGAAAAACGCGTACAAATGATCCCTAAAAAATTTGGCCAAGGCAAGTTTTCCCGCCAAAAAACTTTTTTTTTTGATACCCAGATGCTAGTTCATGCGTACTTAGTAAATACGCACATAAAGGGTGTTCATGCGTATTTAGTAAATACGCAAAGCCAAGTACCCATGCGTACTTGTTAAGTGCGCAGAGATATGCTCTTGCGTACTTAGCTAAGTATGTCGGTCATTTCTCATGCGTACTTACTAAGTGCGCAGGGCTAACTCATGCGCACTTAGCAAGTACGCAGAAAAGGTGATTCTGCGTACTTGTTCAATACAGAAGTGTTCTTGATGGATCTTGAGGAGAATGTTCGAAAAGTGATGGATCTGAGAAATTAATGCTTCCAAAAGCTTAGAAAACATCATCTAACAAACCCTTAGCCTTCCAAACACCAAATGAAGTGATAACAAACTCGGATTTAAGGATTTTTGGTCAAAAAGTAAGAACTCATAAATGCTCCAAAAACCCTAACACACAAAACTGGAACACAAATCAATGAACACCGAGGCTCTGATACCACTTGTAGGTCCCTGGAGCCTCGTCGTGCAGCGGAGATACACGGACCGTTCTGTGATTTGTGTGGGAAACAAGAAACGAGACAGAGAAACACGAACATAAACAAAATATAATGAAACGACACGTAATCCATAACATAGAAGTCATCCCGTATTACAGACTACATACCGAAGGAGCACACATATCTCATCTAAGCTCACGGTCCAAGGGTCGGGAGAGCTCATCCCGACCCGGACACCTCTCAACCTTGTTCCAGAGTTCCACCTACAAATGAAGACAAGCCTTCTATTTATAGGGGCAGGAACACTACCTGCGTACTTGTCTAAGTACGCAGGGTTTGGTCATGCGTACTTGACAAGTACGCAAGGCAAAAGCCTTGCGTACTTGACAAGTACGCAAGGCAAAAGCCTTGCGTACTTACTAAGTACGCAGGACCAAACTGGTGTGCAGGCTAAGTACTCAGGAACACCCTCCTGCGTACTAGCTACGTACACTGATACATAGAATTTAATCTATAGTTACAAAAACATGCTTCTACAAACTCCCTCTTAACTATAGCATTAAATTCTATCTATCACTAGCACTGATAATCATCAGTTTACAAAGAATGTCCTAACAGACTCCCTTTAAACTAATGACATCACGTGTCTTCTGGCGAGACTTGATCTTCTGGCATTCCACTTGAGATCTTCAAATCTTCAAACTTCAGTCTTCAGTTATCGAGTGATACACACGACTCCCTCATAACTGTAGCTTTCATTGTAGACCAAACAAAGTGCTTTAATAAGAACCAACTAACCCAACACAACTCATTGTAGTTCATCCTCTCAGCAGTAGCAACCTCCACCGTGACTTAGGAATCTGAGTCTGACCGCGTCTTCCTCGCAAGGTAACATCAGTAGACTAATACATCTCCAAATCAATTGGCATATGATAGAGAGTTTGAGTTTCCAATAACCTGCATCAAACTAATCAGCTCCCATAAGAATTCCAGTAAGATAAACTTAAGTTATCTACCAAATGTGTTTAACTCTATACTGTATCTTCACGAGTCAACCAAATTCCCGAAGATGTTCATTTCCAATATCCCCTTTCAGTTTAAGCTCCATCTGACTAGACCAGAAACAAGGGTATGTTTCCTATCCCATCGGCCAATGATAAAAGGTTCCATCTTCAACTAATAATCCAACTAATTTCCAGCTTCATCTTGAAAACAAATGATATAATCAAACACAAAAAATATAGTTTACATGAGAAATCATGATTGATGATACACTTGTAGGTCCCTGGAGCCTCGTCGAGCAGCGTATATGAACGTACCTGTTATGTGATTTGTGTGGGAACCAAGAAACGAGACTGAGAAATAAGAACATAAACAAACGATAATGAAATGACACGTAATCCATAACATAGAAGTCATCCCGTATTACAGACTATATACCGAAGGAGCACACATCTCTCATCTAAGCTCACGGTCCAGGGGTCGGGAGAGCTCGTCCCGACCCGGACACCTCTCAACCTATTTCCAGAGTTCCACCGACAAATGAAGACAAGTCTTCTATTTATAGTGGAAGGAACACTACCTGCGTACTTGTCTAAGTACGCAGGGTTTGGTTATGCGTACTTACTAAGTACGTAGGACCAAACTGGTGTGCATGCTAAGTACTCAGGAACACCCTCCTGCGTACTAGCCACGTACACCGATACATAGAATTTAATCTATAGTTACAAAAACATGCTTCTACACTTCTCTTTCAGGTGGAATTCCATTCAGTTCATCTAGAAAGACACCGGGAAATTCAGCCACAACCGACACTTCTTCAATCTTCATTTTAGTGTTGTGTGTTACGGAAACAATGTATGCTAGGCATCCTTTTCGTAAGCTTTTTGTGGCTTTCAACATAGAAATTATTCCAACGGAGTTGGATAATTTATCACATTTTGATATGAGGTTAAATATCCCGTGTATAAGAGTCTAAGTATATAGTTTTAAGCTTTTAGCTTTGTATATCGAGTCTGTTTTATGTGCATTTGGTGTTTGTGAGTGCTACAGGTTTAATGTGCTAAGTGAACGGAAAAACACGAGCTTAAAATCATGAGGATAGTAGCATACACGGGCCCCGGAGAAGTAAAAGTCAACAAAAGTCAAAACTGTGGAAATCAGGATCTTCGCGCCACAGGGAAGAGTTTTTCGTGGTACACGAGGTCTTTGAAAAGCCCACCCGACTAAATTGTCCTTCGCGCCACGCAAAGGACTGGCCAGAGATGTTCGCGACACGCGAAGAAAGTGTTTACGGCTCTTTTTGATATAAATCCAATTATAATCCATTAGGGATCCATTGTCGAATGAACTTGCATACTTTCGTCCCAGAGCATTCCAGAGGTGATTTCTGGAGATAAAGTTTCAATCTTTACAAGGTTTTGATGCTAGATCAAGTTATACCAAGTCCTGAAGAATCGATTACGATGTCAATGAGCGGCTAATATCTTCGTGTCGTTTCAGGGTGTAGGATCTGCTTGTATGTGATATACTTAGGTTCATACTTGATTTGGTTTGCTATTCTTCTAATCATATGATTGTTTGAATGCATAGTTCTTGGATTTGATTAAAACGATTTACTTTGTCTTCAATTTAATATATTCATCAATTTTGGGTTTTCTATCTTGAATCATTGAGTATCTAGATCTGATGCTCTAAGTTGTTGATTGATTATTGAGTTGTTAATCTGTGTCAAGTATCCGGTTATAGAATCATTGCTCAACGCAGTCACTATCTAGATTGTTAATTGTCTATCAAATCTAACGAACGAGTTATGTCTATGTAACTTCCAGAAAGTACAAACTAGTAATCACATAACTTGCAATCTGAACCCGGAAAAGATCCGTTTTATCTTAATAGTTTTTACAAAGTTAAAGTTATTTGCTTTTTAATTAAAACCCGAACAGTTTTGATAAAACGAACATTATCCACCAATTCCCTGTGGATACGATACCCTACTTTGCTATACTATAGTTTAAGGTAGTTAGGGATTAGAGTAATTGTTTTTTATTAACCTTGACACCGCGATCACCTTTGATTGTAAAAATATTGCCTTTCGGCGAACGAAGTTCTATTGTCTTTTTATCACACAGGATACGGGCTTTCCCAGATCTCCTATTTCCTAATGTCACAAAACCATTCTAGAAAAACTTGACACCGCGAATAGTTTGACACAAAATCAACCACCAAACCTAGATCCAAAACAAGGTGGGGGACTAGTCCTACCTTTCCCAGATCTCCTATTTTCTAATCAACCGCCACCAAATCAACAACCACTCGCACACCCACAACCACAAAACCAACAAAGTCCACCACCACCACCATTCCATAACAACCAACCTTATGACAGCTACCCGAGCTATTCTAAGTTTGGGGAGAATGACCATGCGAATAGCTATAGACCAGAGCACGGTTCTCAACATGGAAACTGGGATGAAGAAGAAACATGGTATGACTTAAACCACCAGGAGGCATTCCCTCCCATAAATCAAGGAATAAACGGGGTGGACAATTGGGTACAACCACCACCAATGGCTGACTATGGGTATCAACCGAGAAATCAGGGTAACTTTGACCAAGAGAACAGGTACAAGTAACCTCAAGTGAACAGACCTAATTATCAAGAAAAACCGCCAAGGAACAGGAACTTTCCAAGGCATGAACAGGGGGTAGACAGTCAATTTCGCCCTGCCTTAGACCTAAATGCCTCTCCCGTGATTCTACCAGTTCGTAGGGGTAACGTATTTGAGATCAGACCGGGATGTTTAGGGATCCTCCCACATTTCTTTAGGAGATCTATTGAGGAGCCCTACACACACTTATTAGAGTATGAGGCTACATGTGGGACCATAGGTGGTCAGGGGTTCACTACAGACGAGGTGAAACTGGTGCTCTTATAGTTTTCACTAAAGGACCATGCTAAACAATGGTTCTTTTCTCTACCATCTACTAGTATTGCTACATGGGCAGAACTTCAACAGCAATTCTTGGATGTGTATTTCCCACCACAAAAGACTAATTAGGCCAGAGCTGCAATCAGAGATTTCAGGCAACAATCGGGAGAACCATTCTATGATGCCTTCAAGAGATTTAAAGAGTTGCTGAGGAATTGCCCACATCACGGTATAGAGAAGTGGGAACTGATCCAGATATTCTATGATGGCCTTCTGCAGACGATGTCTCTACCAGTAACGGATCATTCTTCTATAACCATGTTGATGATATTGGGACAATCATGAGAGAATGGCGGTGATATCTAAAAGACAAGCTAATGCAAGCAGGAGGGGAAAGTTAACTTCATTAGTGAAGTTGGTTGATTATGAGGTGTAGAAGAGGTTGGATGCCTTGGAGATCCAGATAGCACGGATTAGTAAGCCGATTGGTAAAGAGGTATCAAATGTGTCACAAGCATATCCGGTATGTGACGGATGCGAGGAGTTGGGGCATGTGTTCGCAAATTTCCTAAAAGAGCAAATAAAGCCTGAAGATGTGAACCAGCTTGGGGGAGAAAAAGCAACTGCTACACATTATCATACAGGACTCATAAATCACCCAAACTTCAGGTATGGTAATGCGTCTAATCAAATGAATCCTAACTTTCAGGGTACTAATGTGTAGGGTGGAGGACAACCACAACAACAACAATACCAAAAGATACAATCAAGGTGGATACCAGAGGTACCAAAGGGGCTATCAACAGCAAAATCACCAAAGTGGTAGTGCAGGAGGTGAGGACCTGGGGGTGCCCAGTTTAATGCTATCAAGGAGTTGAAAAAGGACAATGAAGTCCATGACAAAAAGGTAGATGCCCTTATGAAGCAAGTGGGTTAGATTGCTGAAGAGTGGACGAGAAGATAACCGGGCAAGTTACCAAGCAATACTCAAACCAACCCACAACATCAAGGGTCGGGATCAAAGAATGCTCATGTAAGCCAGGTAAGTGTTTTGCGAAGTGGTAAGCAATATAACAACAAAGTTGTCCCTCCACAACCGCTAGTTGAAGGGTTGGTGGAGGATGTGGATGATGAAAGTGATGACGAACCGGTACTTGTTGCATCTAAACCTAAAAACTGGTAACCTCTTAAAAGCCAAACAATTCTAAAGCATCCACTAGTGCTCAAGGGACGGGTGTGGAGAACAATACCATCCCATTTCCGAGATCATTGGTTGATCCATCTAAACCGGTAAATAAAAGGGGCCCACAGCAAGATGAAATGTGGGAAATTTGTAGACAAGTTAAAATTAATCTTCCCTTAATTGATGCCATTAAACAAGTACCGCATATGCAAAATATCTAAAGGATCTGTGCACTCAAAAGAGGAATATTAATATGCCCAAAAAGCTTGATCTAACTGATAATGTGAGTGCGGTTTTGTCCGGTATTCTTCCACTTATGCTCCAAGATCCACGGGCGCCTTTGAACCAAATTCAAATAGGTGATTTCAAAATAGATAAGGCACTTCTGGATTTGGGAGCAAGTGTTAGTATCTTTCTGGGAAGCTTGTATGACCAATACGATTTCGGTCCTCTACAAAAAGCTGATACCACAGTGGTGTTAGCAAATTTAACTCTTAAGCGTTCGTGCGGGATATTAACAGATGTGATTGTCAAGGTGGAGGACTTCTATTACCCAGTCGACTTCTTAGTGCTTGATTATGCAGCCCCTACTAAAGGGAGCCAACCCATTGTTATTTTGGGAAGGATATTTTTAAAAACTTCTCAATGTGTCATAAACTGCATGACAGGCACAGTCGACATGGATTTCGAGAATAGAAAAATGTGTTTGAATGTCTTCTCCCGTACTTTTAATGCTCCAATCATTAATGAATGCTTTAGTGTGGATTTCAATGATGGGTGTATTCTTCATGCAAATGAGGATGCGCCCAAGGATCCGTGTGTTTTGTGTAACAGGGAAGAAGCTGAGTATGAGAATGAGCTGAAAGTAGAAGAGGAGCAATTGGAAGTGTGTGCTATCAAAGTGGGACGACCCAAAAGGACACTTCAAATGGAAAGTTTGCAAGTTTCCATAGACACTCATTTAAAACGTTCATTGGAATCACCACCTCAGGTGGAATTGAAAGAAATACCAGCAAGTTTGAAGTATGCCTTCGTTGGAGAATGTGAAACTCTTCCGGTCATCATTGCATCAAATTTGACCGAGGCACAGGAAAAGGCACTAATGGTGGTATTAGTTGCTCAAAAAGCAGCAATTAGTTGGACGATAGCCGACTTGAAGGGGATTAGTCCTTCAATTGTGATGCACAAGATTATCACTGAACCGGATGCAAAGCCGGCTAGGGATGCCCAAAGAAGGCTAAACCCGAACATGAGGAAAGTTGTTAAGAAATAGGTTCTGAAATGGTTGGATGCTGGGATCATCTATCCCATATCTGACAGCACTTGGGTGAGCCCTACACAGACAGTACCAAAGAAAGAAGGCATCCAGATCATAAGGGATGAACAAGGAGAGCAGGTAGCCACCCGACCGTAACGGGGTGGAGGGTATGTATTGATTATAGGAAGTTGAACACAGCCACTTCCAAGGATCATTTTCCTTTACCTTTCATTGACCAAATCTTCGAGAAATTATCAGGTATAAAATTTTATTGTTTTTTAGATGGGCACTCAGGATATAATCAGATCGCTATTCATCCTGAGGATCAACACAAGACCACGTGTACCTGCCCATATGGTACCTTTGCATTCAGGCGAATGCCATTTGGGTTGTGTAATGCCCCAGCCACCTTTCATAGGTGCATGATGAGTAACTTTTCAGATATGATTGGGGAGTCTTTGGAAATCTTCATGGATGACTTTTCAATCTTTGTTCAGTTCTTTGAATCATGTTTAGAACAATTGACCAAAGTACTAAAAAGGTGTGTCAAAACAAATCTAGTCCTTAGTTGGGAAAAGATCCATTTCATGGTTCAGGAAGTAATTGTTTTGAGACACATAGTGTCAAGTTGAGGGATGGAGGTAGATATAGCAAAAATCAAAGTAATTTCAACATTACCTCCCCCTACTAATGTCAAAGGGGTAATATCATTTCTAGGGCATGCGGGATTTTACTGCCAGTTTATTAGGGGTTTTAGCACTATCACAAAATCACTTTGTAATTTACTTTTAAAAGACGTCCCTTTTGAATTTGACGATGAGTGTTTAAAAGCATTCAATATTTTAAAAGAAAAATTGGTAGACACCCCGATCATGCAAGCACCTAATTGGTCACTACCTTTTGAAACCATGTGCGATGCAAGTGATTTTGCAATCGGGGCAGTCTTGGGGCAAAGGGTGGAAAAGAAACAGATGGCATGCCAGCAAGACCCTTAATGGGGCACAATTAAACTATACTACTACTGAAAAAGTGTTACTTGCTGTTGTGTATGCTCTTGATAAGTTCAGGTCTTACATCTGGTGAAGCAAGGTGATTGTGTACTCAGATCACAGTGCTGTGAAGTACCTAATGGAGAAGAAATATGCAACGCCTAGGTTGATCAGATGGGTCCTTTTGTTACAGGATTTTTACCTAGAGATCCGTAATAAGAAAGAAACAGAGAATGTGGTAGCAGACCACCTGTCAAGGGTTGTGAACACAGAAGAAGACTCTACTGAAAGAATCGGGGAGACATTCCTAGATGAGCAAATTCTAATTGTTTCTACTGACCCATGGTATGCTAACATTGTTAATTACTTGGCTGCAGGTAAAATTCCAGAACATTGGGCAAAGAAAAAGAGGCAACACTTCATGTCTCAAGTGAAGCAGTATATATGGGATGAACCAGATTTGTTTAAGGTTGGGGCAGATCAAATGATCCGACATTGTGTGCATGAAAGTGAGGTTCAATACTTATTGGAACATGCCCATTCATATGCTTGTAGAGGGCACTTCAGTGGATAGAAAAACAAGACATAGGGTACTTACTTGTAGGTTCTTCTGGCCTATAATATTAAGGATGCAATATAGTTTGTGAAGAACTGCACAAGGTGCCAACAACTTAGGAGCATCACGAAGCGGGATGAGATGCCAATGCGACCCATTATGGTCGTAAACATATTTGATGTGCGGGGCATAGACTTCATGGGCCCCTTCCCTAATTCTTTGGGACATCTGTACATCTTAGTTAAGGTTGATTATGTTTCTAAATGGGTTGAAGCAATCGCCACTAAGAAAAATGATCATACAGTGGTGTGCAAGTTCGTGCAAAGTAACATCTTTTCTAGGTTTAGTGCCCCTCGTGTGATCATCAGTGATGGGGGTTCACATTTTAAGAACTTTAAATTTGGTAAATTGCTTAAACGGTGCGGTGTGAACCATCGGATTACCACTCCATATCACCCACAAACAAGTGGGCGAGTGGAGGTGTTGAATAGTCAAATAAAGGAGATTTTACAAAAGACGGTATGACCTGATCATAAGGATTGGTCAACCAAACTAAACGATGCTTTATGGGCCTACCGAACAGCTTACAAAACTCCGATTGGTACCACACCATACCGACTAGTTTATGGAAACAGATGTCATTTGCCGGTTGAAATAGCTCAGCATGCATTATGGGCAGTTAAATCTGTAAATCTTGAATATGACATTGCAGGTAAAGAGCGTAAGTTGCAACTATGTGAGTTGGTAGAGCTGAGGGATGAAGCTTATGTGTGTGCATCTGCATACAAGGCAAAGATGAAAGCAGTGTACGACTCCAAGTTAAAGAAAAAGGTCTTTGAGGTAGGCCAGAAGGTGTGGCTATACAATTCAAGGCTAAAACTGTTCCCTGGGAAGCTGAAGAGTAAATGGATGGGTCCATACTTGGTGATCAGTGTGACAATCCGACTTTTCAAGTTAACTCAGTTAGTAAATTCCGTTAACTATTCCTGCCAATATTTAATCTTAGAACCACAGGTACTTGTATGTAATTACCAAAAATCTAATCCATTGACTTCTCAAAGTCAAGATTAATCAAATTTCATTCATGTTGACTTTTATAAAGTCATAATTGCTACCATTGATTCAAAATTCGAATCCCACTATCAATTCTCGGTTGATATTGTAACTGAAAAACATCCATGTCTTTAACAACAATCATCACGACCATTAACAGCCCAATCAATCACGAATTAATCCAATTAATGGCTAATGAAACCAAATCGGTCGAAACGTCGACCCCTTCACCAAAATAGGTAAATTCATGTATGATTTTCACAATCTGAGTTATCTCACACCTAAATCGCATACCTCTGGAAACCTTTGCATGTCTCAATTCGACCGAAACCATAGCAGAAGTCACTAGAGATCAAACCTGTACAAGCCGGAACTGTTTTACTCGATCTCCATCAATCCACCATCTATTCTGGTAATTGAATTCACCTTTAGCTTCGTTTCAATACCCAAATCGAAAGCCCTAATCCAATTGGGACTCACATTATCGGATTTATCACAATCCTATACCTAGGGTTCATATGTATTCTATTTAAACGAAACCCATCAATTCGATAATGAAAAATGAAATTGATCATACCCACAGACTTGCCTCGACGTCTAGATCAAAAGCCCTATACTCTTTGGGGCTTACATGATCGAATTAATTATGATCAAGAATATAGGGTTCATACGATTCGGGTTTAATCGAACCCTAACCTAAACACAATCTCAATCCAATTAATTGGTATGGTTAGACTCGAAATCATCAACTCTTTGAAAGCCCTATAAATCCAACAGCTTATATTATCAGATTTAATCATTTTGATTTGTGGTTAGAACCTATGGTTTTCGGTTCCTAAAACAGAAATTTAACGAGCCTAAACCTAATGATTTTGCAATTAAATCCATCTACAGATTCGCAATACCATAATGAATAAAACCCCTATGATTCCATGATTCATCGCGATCGATTTCAGGGGTTAAAGATGGGTGTTTGGGTTCGGTCGCGATAGAGGGAGATGGACCCAGTGGTTTATGTGTTAAAACCAATCCATTCAGGGTTTAGTCGTGATACCCTAACGGGCGGGACTGGTTAGGACAGTGTGCGTGTGTAGGAGAGACCCGGGTTCGAGACCGGGCTCCCACAATTCATTTTTGAGCCACTTTTTAGTATATTTAAATATTAAAAATCAAACCCCCCTATTATTATAATTATGTATAAATGTGTTTTAGCCCGGGAAACAACCCGTAGGCTCGGGTTTGAATTATTAAACCATTTTTATTATTATTTCCTACTCTTAAAAATAATGTATTTACACTATTTGCAAACCGTAACTTTGTATAAAATATATTTTATATTATTTTCAACCCATGACCGTATTATTAAATAATATATATTTATATTATTTCGAATCGTTTTATAACCTAGTGTAACGTTTGGGATTAAATAATAATATAATTGGTTATATTATTTACTCGTGTTTATTACTTCAATAATAATAATGTATTTATTCTTCTTACCTAAAATGAGTGATTAGAATATTCATTCGAACCTAAAAATAATATATTATATTATTTTCTTAATTTTTGTGAATGACAAAACACTCGATTATATTTATTATTATTTTTGTCATTCGTCGCGTAACGTAGTTATAATTTGATTATTTAAGGAATTCTTATTCCCGTGGACATGTTCGTTTACTCTTGGTTATTAGAGCATTTCCTTAGGACGTTTCTCATTCCGTGTCGTTATCACAATTCCTATTGTATCCCTAATGTATGTGTTTATAATTTTAGGGCATACGTAAGTCGTTTGAGACTTACACTCGTGGTTCCAACTTGTCACTTGTGTGATACTACCTACAACGCAACGCAGGTGACTTTCACGACCCCTTTTTACTCGTTTTCCTGTTGGGGGAGAAACATGTACAAAAACTATCATAGTTTTACTTGTTTTCCCCATGGGGGAGAAACAGGTACGCAGACAAACATTATTTTACATGGTTTTCCTGTTGGGGGAGAAAACATGACACAACTATTTTAGATTATTGTATTTCATATGTTATTACTGTTGAGTCTAAGCGTGACACACTATCACAGAAAGTCCTCATCATACATCGAACCGTTAATATGGATCTTAGCGAGGTAATGTTTAGTAGTACTACTGGGTTTGACAAATCCCACCTGTGTTAGTCGCGCTAACTTGATTGGAGATCGAACAGGTGAAATGTTAGCCTACTCATACCGCTAGTGTTGATAGACCTGGCAGGAGGCAAATAAACAAACAGTCAGCTTCGGTTGCGAGCTCTTTAGTAAGACATAAACATAGGCTAGCTACCTATAGATATGCATATTGAATGTACATAATCTGACAAACACTCTCTTATTACTAACTTGAAACCTGTGAACTCACCAACCACGTGTTGACACTTTTTCTTACATGTTTCTCAGGTCGCTTTGGCACAGGTTGCACACTTAGGACATGCATGGAGTCCTACTATCATATCATTCATATTAAACAGTTTTACTTATTTACATTAATTGACGCTAGTTGCATGTAATTACTTTTGATTTCCTATTAACGTTTACGCTTCCGCATTTAACTCTGAACTTTTATGTTATGACATTTCAAGTCCCATATAGTGTCGTTTGATGTAACTAATGACTGATATCCTGGTGTGTCACATTCCTAACGGTAAAACTCCGTTAGTGGATTTTGGGGGTGTGACAGATTGGTATCAGAGCCAGGTTTTAGAGAACTAGGATCGCATACTAGACTATAACCTCACACATTAGTTGCACGGCACAGACACTTATACCTGATACATATAGAACCTATACATACATTGTAGTGCAGGCATATTAATACCATCCGTATCACCCTCAGTTTGCAAAGGACACATCATTTGCGTTGCATCATCATTCCCAGTGGCGACACTCGGGGGATCACCAGATCAACATCCACTCCCGTCCGAGGGCAGCAAGACGGAGCCTTCGGAGGAGTCACTTACATCACCATCACTTGTTGGGTATGGTGGGCTTTCTCGGGTCCATGATATGGATGACACTCAGCACAAACGTATATCTCTTTGGGAATTGGGATCGTCGGAGGCGAGTCCCTACTGTAACCACTAGCAACAATACGCCGACTGAAGGCAGACCATTACACGCATTATTGCAGAATCCATTGACACGTAGATGTCATCACTTTCCCGAGCCATGGGCTCGCGTCTTTGGTCGATATTCTGTTGAGAATAGATTGACCACAAATCTGAGAACGCATTGCTCAATGCATACTCAAACCCTATCTTAACTAAGTTGAAAGGACGGCTACTTTGCTGCTTCCTGTAACTTGTATTCATGAATTAGTTTCATTTCTCGAAGTCGCATTTCATATACATGTTTGTTACATGTTCTCATTTACAATCCACTGGATTGGACTCCTGTATTGTGTTTCAACTCGAGTGAATACTCGGATCAAACCATCCTCGATTACTCATCCCGATATGAGTTCTAATTGATCAAAGTATAGTTGATGACTAAGCTTTTCGATGACTTATCATATCTGACAACACTATGTACTCAACAATATAACCTAAAGGACATTATGACACAGGACAAGGAGAACAAGGGTGAACATGCAAAGCAAATTATCATTACGGGTGCACACGTAATAGTAATTTGAGGTGCATGTAAGTCCTGGTGAAACCTAGTGTGTGGATGAATGGTCCTAATCAGTGATTTATAGACTTAAGTTTCCACTATCTGTAGAGACTCTCATAACCCACTCAACGACTAGTTGGTATCACTAAACTCGTTTAACAGCTGATAGACGCGACTATCAGGTTGAAGACGTTTACGGACACACTGAATTATCATCAATGGAATCCATCAATGTTATTCTCACTCATGTAAGAGTCTTAGTGAAATTAAGACACTCATTTAAACATGATCACAGAAACCATCTTGATTGAAACTCTAATAAAATCTCATAGCAAACTTATCTGCTCCAACTATGTAAGCGGAATTTGAAGAATTCCTTCTAAGCTAACACGTTATCCCTTACGCTCCAACAATAAATCTCATTTGGTTGCCTCATCCGGTGACTAATCCTTGGTCTAATTTGAATTATACCCCAGCATATTCAATCCTGTAAATGAAATTCTTTCTTCATGAAATGATCCAATGACATAGAGAAACGAGGATTTAACCTAACCAACCATTAATTGAACGCAATTACTTAAACAAACAACATGTTCCTTGTATTACTGGAATCTATATTTCATTGAAATTTTCTTTCCTACATGTGAACCTCTTCCCTTGACCTTTACATTGACCGACGCTTACCTTATCAGCACGAGTCTAATTAGAAATCTCAGCATGACTTCACAATTATTCAAGTTGGTGCAGTCGTACTCCAACCCTACTAGAAACTATGTATACCATAGAAATAGCTGATGATCAGATATTTGAAGCAACTCACATTCTTAAGGTCTGTAAGCGTGGATTGGCTGGTGATGAACTTGACATTGACCTAATGTCGGTCGTGCTCGGTAGTTTTGACGTAATTTTCGGAATGGATTGGTTATCTAAGAACCAAGCCAAGATTATCTGTCATAAGAAAATTGTTCGCCTTCCTCTCCCGAGTAAAGAAACCCTTTGTGCCTAAGGCAAGAGGAGTGATGCAGTCATGAACATTATATCCTTCTTGAAAACGCAGAAGTGCTTACGTAAAAGCCATCCTGCCATGCTGGCTCTCATTGCCGAGAATCCATCTGAGGGAAAGAAGATTGACGACATTCCGATTGTTCGTGATTATCCGGAAGTATTTCCCGAAGATATACCTAGTCTTCCACCTCACCGTCAAGTCGAATCTCAAATTGATCTATCACCCGGAGTAGCACCTATTGCTCGAGCACCATATAGACTTGCACCCAGTGAGCTACCAGAACTATCCACACGATTGCCAAAGTTGTTGGATGAAGGCTTCATCCGACCTAGCTCATTGCCATGGAGAGCTGCAGTCCTATTCGCCAAGAAGAAAGACGGGACTTTCCGCATGCTAAACATGGTGACCATCAAAAAACATTATCCTCTACCCCGCATCGATAATCTACTCGATCAACTCCAAGGATCAAGCTTCTATTCCAAGATAGATCTTAGATCCGGTTATCATCAACCGAGAGTCCGAGACGGGGACGTCTAAAGACTGCATTTAGGACTAGGTACGGCTATTACGAGTTTATGGTCATGCCTTTCGGACTGACCAACGCACCCGCAGTGTTCATGGACCTCATGAACCGTGTGTGTAAACCCTACCTCGATCAGTTCGTCATCGTTTTCATTGTTGACATCCTCATCTATTTTAAGAACGAGGAAGGACATGAGTAGCACCTACACTTAATTCTTTGATTGCTGAAACAAGAGAAATTGTACGCCAAATTCCCTAAGTGCGAATTCTGGATTCGCGAAGATTCAATTTCTAGTACATGTAGTTAATGAGAAAGGAATACATGTCGATCCATCTAAAGTAGAAGCCATCAAGTATTAGAAAACACCGATGACTCCAACAGAGGTGCGACAACTTCTAGGATTGGCTCGCTACTACCGTAAATTCATTGAGGAAATCTCAAAAGATTGCTCAACCTCTCACTACTCTAACTCAAAAAGGGTTCCGCATTTCAACTGTTAAAACAGAAACTCCATAGTGCACCTATCCTAGTTTTTCCTGAAGGAACGGATGACTTCGTAGTATATTACAATACCTCTATTCGGGGTCTAGGTTGTGTGTTGATGCAACGAGAAAAGGTGATCGCATACGCTTCACGTCAACTAAAGATTCACGAGAAAAACTACACCACTCATGACCTAGAGTTGGGAGCCGTAGTCTTCGCACTTAAGATATGGAGACATTACCTGTACGGTACCAAATGCACCATCTACGCCGATCACAAGAGTCTCCAACACATCTTCGAACAGAAAGAGTTGAACATGCGACAGCGTCGTTGGGTCGAGCTCTTAAATGATTACGACTGTGCGATCCGGTATCATTCGGGTAAAGCTAACGTTGTAGCTGATGCCCTAAGTCGAAACGAAACGAAACCTAAACGAGTTCGAGCATTACAGCTTACTATTCACCCCGGATTACCTGACAAAATCCGTAGTGCTCAACTCGAAGCCATGAAAGAGGAAAACCTACCGCTGGAAGATACACGCGGTATGGAAGCACAACTCGAGGTCAAATCTGACGGTATTCGCTACTTCGTCGAGCGAATATGGATTCCGGTATTCAATAATTTAAGGGAACTAGTCATGGATGAGTCTCATAAATCTCGTTACTCTATTCATCCAGGTTCCGACAAATTGTACCATGATCTAAAGGTGTTGTATTGGTGGCCAAAGATGAAGGCCGATATAGCCACCTATGTGAGCAACTGCCTAACTTGCACGAAGGTCAAAGTTAAATATCAAAAGCAATCCGGTCGTCTCTAACAACCAGAAATTCCCATGTGGAAATGGGAGCAAATATCCATGGACTTTATCACGAAATTGCCACGAACTCCTAACGGATGTGATACCATTTGGGTAACTGTTGATCGTTTAACAAAGTCCGCGCACTTCTTAGCAATCAAGGAAACCGACAAAATGGATAAGCTTAGTCGTATTTAATTGAAAGAAGTAGTATCTCGGCACGGAGTGCCAATCTCTATCATTTCGGATCGTGATGCACGATTCACTTCTCGTTTCTGGTAGTCGTTACATAAAGCTTTAGGCACGCGTCTAGATATGAGCACAGCATACCATCCTCAAACTGATGGTCAAACAGAACGTACTATCTAAACTCTGGAGGACATGCTACGAGCTTGTGCGATCGATTTCGGTAACACTTGGGAGTCTCACCTACCGTTGGTGGAGTTCTCCTACAACAACAGTTATCACACTAGCATCAAGGCAGCTCCATTTGAAGCACTATATGGACAGAAATGCCGTTCTTCTATTTGTTGGGCCGAGGTTGGGGATAGTCAACTTACAGGTCCTGAACTCGTACTTGAAACTTTCGAGAAAATCATTCAAATTAGAAATCGTATGGCAGCAGCTCGTGATCGTCAAAAGAGCTATGCCGATAAGCGTCGTAAACCGTTAGAATTCCAAGTAGGGGATATAGTCTTATTAAAAGTCTCACCTTGGAAGGGTGTCATTCATTTTGGTAAATGGGGCAAACTAAATCCTTATTATGTTGGACCATTCAAGATAGTGAAGAGAATTGGTCCAATAGCGTCCCAACTGGACCTACCTGAAGGACTTAGTGGTGTACACAACGTCTTTCATATCTCGAACTTGAAGAAATACCTAGCAGACGAATCACTCGCGGTTCCTCTTGAGGAACTACACGTTGATGAACAGTTACGTTTCATCGAAGAACCTATGGAAATTATGGATAGGGAAGTCAAAACGTTAAAGCACAGTAAAATCCCTATTGTTAGAGTCCGTTGGAACTCGAAACGTGGACCGGAATTCACTTTGGAGCGCAAGGATCATATGATGCGCAAATATCCTAATCTGTTCAAGCAATCCACGTCAAATTCTTAAGGTACTATTTAATTTTCGGGACGAAAATTCTTTCAACTAGGGGATGATGTGATATCCCGGAAAAAAAAATTATTTATTTAATTTTCGGGACGAAAATTCTTTCAACTAAGGGATGATGTGCCAATCCGACTTTTCAAGTTAACTCAGTTAGTAAATTCCGTTAACTATTCTGTTAAAAACTCAACCCCGTTAAATTAGCCAAGTTAAATCCTAACTTATTTAACAAAATTAAACCTCAGGGATCATTCCTGCCAATATTTAATCTTAGAACCACAGGGACTTGTATGTAATTACCAAAAATCTAATCCATTGACTTCTCAAAGTCAAGATTAATCAAATTTCGTTCCTGTTGACTTTTATAAAGTCAAAATCGCTACCATTTATTCAAAATTCGAATCCCACTATCAATTCTCGGTTGATATTGTAACTGAAAAACATCCATGTCTTTAACAACAATCATCACGACCATTAACAGCCCAATCAATCGCGAATTAATCCAATTAATGGCTAATGAAACCAAATCGGTCGAAACCGTCGACCCCTTCACCAAAATAGGTAAATTCGTGTATGATTTTCACAATCCGAGTTATCTCACACCTAAATCGCATACCTCTGGAAACCTTTGCACGTCTCAATTCGACCGAGACCATAGCAGAAGTCATTGGAGATCAAACCTGTACAAGTCGGAACTGTTTTACTCGATCTCCATCAATCCATCATCTATTCTGGTAATTGTTTTCACCTTTAGCTTCGTTTCAATACCCAAATCGAAAGCCCTAATCTAATTGGGACTCACATTATCGGATTTATCACAATCCTATACCTAGGGTTCAAATGTATTCTATTTAATCGAAACCCATCAATCCGATAATAAAAACTGAAATTGATCATACCCACAGACTCGCCTCGACGTCTAGATCAAAAGCCCTATACTCTTTGGGGCTTACATGATCGAATTGATTATGATCAAGAATCTAGGGTTCATACGATTCGGGTTTAATCGAACCCTAACCTAAACACAATCTCAATCCAACTAATTGGTATGGTTAGACTCGAAATCATCAACTCTTTGAAAGCCCTATAAATCCAACAGCTTATATTAACAGATTTAATCATTTTGATTTGTGGTTAGAACCTAGGGTTTTCGGTTCCTAAAACAGAAATTTAACGAGCCTAAACCTAATGATTTTGCAATTAAATCCATCTACAGATTCGCAATACCATAATGAATAAAACCCCTATGATTCCATGATTCATCGCGATCGATTTCAGGGGTTAAAGATGGGTGTTTGGGTTCGGTCCCGATAGAGGGAGATGGACCCAGTGGTTTATGTGTTAAAACCAATCCATTCAGGGTTTAGTCGCGATACCCTAGCGGGCGGGACTGGTTAGGACAGTGTGCGTGTTTGGGAGAGACCCGGGTTCGAGACCGGGCTCCCACAATTCATTTTTGAGCCACTTTTTAGTATATTTAAATATTAAAAATCAAACCCCCCTATTATTATAATATTGTATAAATGTGTTTTAGCCCGGGAAACAACCCGTAGGCTAGGGTTTGAATTATTAAACCATTTTTATTATTATTTTCTACTCTTAAAAATAATGTATTTACACTATTTGCAAACCGTAACTTTGTATAAAATATATGTTTATATTATTTTCAACCCATGACCCGTATTATTAAATAATATATATTTATATTATTTCGAATCGTTTTATAACCTAGTGTAACGTTTGGGATTAAATAATAATATTATTGGTTATTTTATTTACTCGTGTTTATTACTTCAATAATAATAATGTATTTATTATTCTTACCTCAAATGAGTAATTAGAATATTCCTTCGAACCTAAAAATAATATATTATATTTTTTTCTTAGTTTTTGTGAATGACAAAACACTCGATTATATTTATTATTATTTTTGTCATTCGTCGCGTAACGTAGTTATAATTTGATTATTTAAGGAATTCCTATTCCCGTGGACATGTTCGTTTACTCTTGGTTATTATAGCATTTCCTTAGGATGTTTCTCATTCTGTGTCGTTGTCACAATTCCCATTGTATCCCTAATGTATGTGTTTATAATTTTAGGGCATACGTAAGTCGTTTGAGACTTACACTCGTGGTTCCAACTTGTCTCTTGTGTGATACTACCTACAACGCAACGCAGGTGAGTTTCACGGCCCCTTTTTACTTGTTTTCCTATTGGGGTAGAAACATGTACACAAACTATCATACTTTTACTTGTTTTCCCCGTGGGGGAGAAATAGGTACGTAGACAAACATTATTTTCCATGTTTTTCCCGTTGGGGGAGAAAACATGACACAACTATTTTAGATTATTGTAATTCATATGTTATTACTGTTGAGGTTAAGCGTGACACACTATCACAGAAAGTCCTCATCATACATCGAACCGTTAATATGGATCTTAGCGAGGTAATGTTTAGTAGTACTACTTGGTTTGACAAATCCCACCCGCGTTAGTCGCGCTAACTCGATTGGAGATCGAACGGGTGAAATGTTAGCCTACTCACACCGCCAGTGTTGATAGTCCTGGCAGGAGGCAAATAAACAAACAGTCAGCTTCGGTTGCGAGCGCTTTAGTAAGACATGAACATAGGCTAGCTACCTATAGATATGCATATTGAATGTACATAATCTGGCGAACACTCTCTTATTACTAAATTGAAACTTGTGAACTCACCAACCTCGTGTTGACACTTTTTCTTACATGTTTCTCACGACGCTTTGGCACAGGTTGCATACTTAGGACATGTATGGAGTCCTACTGTCATATCATTCATATTAAACAGTTTTACTTATTTACATTAATTGACGCTTGTTGCATGTAATTACTTTTGATTTCCTATTAACGTTTACGCTTCCGCATTTAACTCTGAACTTTTATGTTATCACATTTCAAGTCCCATATAGTGTCGTTTGATGTAACTAATGACTGAGATCCTGGTGTGTCACATTCCTAACGGTAAAACTCCGTTAGTGGATTTTGGGGGTGTGACAATCAGAGTTGCACAGATTGGGGAGGTCGAGATCGAAGACTTTGATGATCACCTCAGGCAAGTAGTGAATGGGCACAGACTAAAGCCTTACTTAGAGACGGATGAAATCAATGACACCAAGGAAGAATCAGTAAGCTTTGTAATGCATGCATCTGCATATGAATAACCAAAGTAAGGTACACCGCGTCTGGCTGAAGACGTTAAACTTAGCGCTCTTAGGAGGCAACCTAAGATTTACTTTCGTGTCTAAATTAAATGAACGTTGTGGGTGTGTTCTCTAGAAACCCTCACGAGACTAAACTCGTCCACTCGGGCTACCGAGGGGTTTAAATGGCTTGATGCATGTGCTAAATGCATCCGTGATTCCTACGAAAATGAGATAGGTTTTTGTTTCGTTTTTGTGCTTTAAATCTGGGAAAGGCCCAAGTGTGGGGACGTTCTGGGAGCGCTGAGGCTTATTTTAATGCCAAGGGAGCCATGCATCATTAGGGGGTAGGATACCGTGCGTAGAGTTTGTAGAGTCTTGAGTTTTCATTTATAGTGTTTTCGATATGTTTTCGCGTATTTTTCAATTTTTCCCGAGGATTTGGGGCCACACTAGCATGAAAAACCATCACAAATCTCGTTCCAGGTATATACGAACTTAATTGAAGAGTTGGAATGAATTTTGAAAAAGTTGAAAATTTTGGTTTGAAAATCTCAAGAAATTTCTAAGGCAAAAAGTTGAAAAATCAAGTTATCTTTCTGTGAAGTAGGTGTCTTCGCGCCACACGAACTTCCAAGAAGAGTTCTTTGTGAAACGCGAAGAACAAAAGTAAAACCCGGATGAATTTTTGTCTCTCACGACACGCGAGGGACTGCCCCAGGTCTTCGCGACACATGAAGACCCCTGAAACCCTATTTTTTTTTTCCTTTTCTATTTCTTATTATTTGATTCGTTTGAGTCCGTCAGGTCTTTTAATTTCTTTTGAGTCGATGTGATTCTTATGGGTTTGTTTCGAGCTTAATTTTGTAGGTTTGGATTTAATTTCTCGTACGCAATCTCCATTCGGGAGACGATAATCCGACTTCGACAATCTTGTACAATGCAACCCACTTGTATCTGTGGAGCACGATCGTGAAAGAAATGCTATACGATCGTCTAACCCGCTAAGTTTTCTTTTATTTTTTTGTATTTTGTTTTGAGTCCCTCATCCTACATTGAGGACAATGTCGAGTTTAAGTTTGAGGAGGGGAGACCTTAGTCAAGGTCTAGTTTGAGTTTTTTTGTTTTGAGTCATAAAAAAATTCATAAAAAAATTTACAAAAATGTCCCTGGATTTGAATTTTTACAACTAAATGGAAAATGATAGTACAATCAGGAATTGTGCTAAGGTGAAATTAATTGAATAAAGATAATCAAATGAGTCTAATTTGTAACGTTTTGGTATGTCCAACCGATTTAAGAGCTTAAACATCCTCATAGTGAATCTAGCTTAATTGGATATTTAATTCAGGATGTCTTGTGGTTTCTCAACATAGGGTGATAAGTACCTTTATAAACAAAAATTTATAAGTTTTTAAAATTTCCTTGGCACATCAGTTTCTTTTTATGAAAATAAATCCGAAAGTTGTTGGCGCCTGCAATCCATAATCCACAATTGAATGAGCTTAATTAATTAAAATTGGAAGCTTGAGTTTCGCCTACGTGTTACCCTCCGGGATAGTGACTTGGTTGATACACCTATGGGAGGGACTTAAGTAATTAATATTAGATATCTAAGTTAGGATTATGTGTTACCCTTCGGGATGGTGACTTGAAGGATACACCCCTATTTCGAAGCTTTTGAATTTCATTTCTTAAAAACTACAGCCTACGTGTCATACATCAACTTCCAGCTTGATTGAAACACCACTG
Organism: Smallanthus sonchifolius; assembly: GCA_023525975.1. Taxonomy (NCBI): domain Eukaryota; kingdom Viridiplantae; phylum Streptophyta; class Magnoliopsida; order Asterales; family Asteraceae; genus Smallanthus; species Smallanthus sonchifolius. The sequence continues at coordinate 61,671,136 of CM042035.1, read as the reverse complement.
GGTTAGGTTTAATTGTAGACGTTAATAAAAGCTAAATCATTCATCTATCGATATTAATCCATTATTAATTTTTAAAAACATATAAATTCGTGTTTATAATGGTGGTAAATCTATATGGTTTAACCCGGGCCTAAACATGACCTTGAGATGGGATTAGGCTGAGCTATAGGTTTCTGAGTGTGAGACTCATAGATAGACTGCTGCTCGGTAATGTATAACATATAGATCACAGAATTGGGGGCTCAAGAGTCGGCGGTTGGGTTTAATTAGATCGAAATACCGATTGTTATAGTTAACGTGTTGAGAAATCAAAAGATGTAAAAGAACGAAAATAAATTGCAAGTTTTCTGATTAAGATTCCATGCATAATTATTTTTCGGGACGAAAAAGGTCAAGTGTGAGGATGTGATATGAGGTTAAATATCCCGTGTATAAGAGTCTAAGTATATAGTTTTAAGCATTTAGCTTTGTATATCGAGTTTGTTTTATGTGCATTTGGTGTTATGAGTGCTACAGGTTTAGTGCTAAGTGAACGGGAAAACACGAGCTTAAAATCATGAGGATAGTAGCATACACGGGCCCCGAAGAAGTAAAATTCAACAAAAGTCAAAATTGTGGAAACCGGGATCTTCGCGCCACACGAAGATCAGGGAAGAGTTTTTCACGGTACGCGAGGGCTTTGAAAAATCCCACCCGACTAAATTATCCTTCGCGCCACGTGAAGGACTCGCTAGAGATGTTCGCGACATGCAGAGAAAGTGTTTACGGCTCTTTTTGAGATAAATCCAATATAAAGCCATTAGGGATCCATTGTCGAATGAACTTGCATAATTTCGTCCCAAAGCATTCCAGAGGTGATTTCCAGATATAAAGTTTCAATCTTTACAAGTTTTTGATGCTAGATCAAGTTATACCAAGTATTGAAGAATCGATGACGATGTCAATGAGTGACTAATCTCTTCGTGTCGTTTTCGGGTGTAGAATCTGCTTGTAAGTGATATACTTACGTTGATACTTGATTTTGTTTGCTATTCTTGTAATCATATGATTGTTTGAATGCATAGTTCTTGGATTTGATTAAAACGATTTAGTTTGTCTTCAATTTAATATATTAATCAATTTTCGATTTTCTATCGTGAATCATTGAGTATACAAATCTGATGTTCTAAGTTGTTGATTGATTATTGAGTTGTTAATCTGTGTCAAGTATCCGATTTTAGAATCTTTGCTCAACGCATTCACTATCTTGATTGTTAATTGTCTATCAAATCTAACGAGCGAGTTATGTCTATGTAACTTCTAATAAGTACAAACCAGTAATCACATAACTTGCAATCTGAACCCGGAAGCGATCCGTTTTATCTTAATAGTTTTTACAAAGTTAAAGTTATTTGCTTTTTAATTAAAACCTGAACAGTTTTCATAAAACGAACATTATCCACCAATTCCCTGTGGATACGATACCCTACTTTGCTATACTATAGTTTAAGGTAGCTAGGGATTAGAATAATTGTTTTTGATTGACCTTGACACCGTGATCACCTTTGATTGTAAGAATATTTCCTTTCGGCGAACGAAGTTCTATTGCCTTTTTATCACACTTGATACGGGCTTGGTTAGAGGCTAACCAATCCATTCCTAAGACAATGTCAAAACCTGCCAAATTCATTGGCAATAGTTTTGCAGGTATAACATGTCCTGATAATGTGATATAACGATTATTGAGGATTTCAGAGATTTGGACGAGGTCACCGTTGGCAGTTTCTACCACGTATTTCTTGTCTAATTAATAGTCTACAGAATCTATGATCTATAAAACTTTGGTTTGCACCAGAGTCGAATAAAACTCGAGCATAAGTATCATCAACAAGAAATGTACCCGTAATAACATCGGGCATACCTGCTGCTTCATGAGTATTGAGAACGAATGCTCGCACATTCTTCTTTACTCCTTCTGCGGGTTTGGGACCTGTCCCGTCCGTCTTCTTCAACTTAGGACAATTGATTTTGATGTGGCCAACTTCACCACACCCAAAGCATGTAATTGGCTTCTTTTTTAAGCAATCTTCGATCTTGTGTTAGGACATTTTGCAGAAGTTGCAGAAAAGTCCAACATGACAGTGTCCCAAGTGTCTCCTTCTACACTTTGGACACTCAGTGATGGAAGAATTATTGTTTTTGGGACTAAAGTTAGACTTCTTGGATCCACTCGGGCCTTGCCCAGTTATTTCTTTCTTTTTCTTTCCTTCTTCCTGATTCCTTATTAGGCTGGTGGTTAGTGATGCTCCTAAATCCATGGCATCATCAAGATTTTCACAATTTGCGACCTTCACCATGTCGTGGATTTCTCCAATCAAACCCCAAATATAACGTTTGATCAGATTGGATTCAGGGGTAGCAAGATGAGGAACGATTCGAGCATATTCGAGGAGTTTGGTGGCATACTCCTGATGATTTGTTTCGATCATCCTCAGACTTCAAAAATTTCCTTCAATCTGTTCCCGTTCGTTCTGGGGAACGTACTTCTTCTCAACCCTTGTCCTAAAGGCACTCCAGCCCATTGCGCATGCTGCATCCCTGCCTTTAGCAGCAATGATATTATTCCACCATTCTAGAGCTTGATCTTTAAACAGATTGGAGGCATATAGAACCTTGTCCTCCACATCGCATTTTCTGATTGCGAGCACAGACTCAGTCTTTTCTATCCATCTCAATGTGGCTATCCCACCTTCTTTCCCAGAGAAGTTGAAAGGTTTGCAGTCTTGAAACATCTTGTAGGTACAACCAACTACCTTCCTCTTCTTTTCTATATGACCATAATTATTACCCATACTCTCATCTTCAGAGGAGTTATGGTAATATTCTTCCCTTTTTGTCTTTTTAGATTTATTATAAGTGGAACCTTCTGGTTTAAGAGTGACAGGTTTTGATTGAGTAATCGTTCGAGTAGGTTGAGAATGAACAGATTGGTGAATTGAAGGTTGAACAGATATTCTGTCAGCTTGTCTCCTTTCAAGTTCTTCAAAGATCATTGGGAGGGAATCCTTGATTCCTTCCGTGATTATCTTTTGAAATTATTTACGAGAATCATTGTTTTAGGCAGCGTTCTCAATCGTTGTCTGCTTTTTCTTGCCTCTCGTATTTTGAGAAGGTCTAGTATTTTTAGACATACTATTAAAGGAACAAGAATTGATTTTAAACAAGGCTTTTTTATTAATAGAATACATTACAAGAGATAGTACATATAAAATTTATTCAGAAATTTCTAAAGTTCTTTTCTTCAAGAGCCTGAAATAATATAATATTCTGAGCTTCCACCTCAGCCTTTTCTCTTTCTAGTTCAGCTATTCGATTCAACAACATTTTTCTCTCTCACTTCCTGATGCATTCTCATTTATATGCGGAGAAATAATAGGAATTGTCTCATAATAAGGGATATTAGAATTAGCACACTCTTCTTCTTCAGGATCACATTTATTTTTACAAGGCACTTCGGCGTATCCCTCATGAAAATTTTGTGGGTAATCAGGAGTAACATTATAGCTTCCAGCAGTAGGAGCAGAATGAAAACTTATAGAAGGATTATAGGGAACACTAGGGTTTCCTATTTCTCTAAGGCTTCTGAAAGTAGAGCTTTTAGTTTCCTCATTTATTTCTATAGTTGTTTCATTTGTTTTACGTTTAAAGTAACTAGCAGGAGCAAATTTACGAAGAAAGCTAGGATCTTTGCCCTTTCCAACCATTCTGAAATAAAAACAAAAATTATTTATTAATGTAAGAAAATATTACAATATAAAATCAAAATACAACAAGATTTAGTCTTTCATAAGTTCTTTCCCAAGAGTCTTCAGATCCTCTCCATACTTGTATACCTGTTTCCTATAGAATTTGGTTCTTGCCTTATCCATGATTTTCTCCCTTGTTATCTCATCCGTTTGGCACAACGAACAATCTAAACATTTTATAGGAGAAGAAGGCATAATATGCTCGTAACCATATTTTGGTGAAGGTTCGCGGAGTCCAACCATAATATCGTTATAGGCATTTTGGTATCCGGGTGGAGCTTGGAAATAGTTCTTAAACGGACCGTCATAAGGAGTTTCAGGAAATATATAGGGATCATACAGGACTGAGGATCCAGAATTATGGGATTGATAATCAGAATTGTTTGAAACAGGGTAATTAAATGGATAATCATCAGGATTTTCAGAAGCAGTTTGATAATATTGGGAATCTTCTGAAGGATCTTTTTCTGATGATAAGCCTGCTTGATTTGATTTGTGCCTCGTTTCCTTGTATAGATGGGGCACCAGTATTCCAGTTGCTGAAGTCTGATCCAACATCCATCCATTGGCTAGAAGAACTATGTGATTGGGGATGGTATTCTAGAGAGTTGTGGTCAGGGAGCACAGAAAATGGGTCATCATTATAGTAAGGCGAAGAAATAGGATTCTGTTGTGAACCCAGAGGATGATATTAAGGGGATTCTTGTTTGATAGGACGATTAGGATCGTAAATAGGAACAAAATTACCTCCAGACATCTGCAATCTTAATATATTAGTACTTATCTTTATTAATTTAGGCAAGACTTAAATACTAAAGCCAGTATCTTAATCTTAACTAAAGTTCTACAAGGATGGTTATCTTTCCAGATTAGTACCTCCAATAGATATGTTCCCAGATAAGAGCGATGGGTCTAGAAAAGATTTATACACTGTTGTTTCCTTAGACAGAACCCTTCCGTTTGTCAGATAAGTACATACTTGTGAGAAGGTCACTTTGTTTTCTTATCTTAAAAGCTTTAATGGTTGAAAATTAGATACTAGATCCAAGTATCTAATTCGCTAAAACATGTGGCTCTGATACCAACCTGTCACACCCCGCCTCAGGCACCCCCTGGACGTGTGCGAGCCTAGTTGGTATCTTGTTCTTTGATTTCAGAGTTTTTATAAAATACAGCGGAAGTCTTTTCAAAAGGATCGTTTCATCATTTTTCTCAACCTCAGGGGTTGTGATTGTAAATATCAAAACTCAGTTGGAGAAAAAAAGTCTTGTATTTACTTTTATAAACATGGGGATTTAAATACCCTTTCATTTGATTAAAAAACAGAGTTTGAAATCAAATACATCATAAGCCACTGGAAATAGTACAACTCAGGGTTGATCAGTTCCCTGGTCCTATCTCCTTTCTTTAGGATTTCCATTTACACGAGTCCTGAGAATCCTACGTGCATTCCATCCTTTTATTTCCTGGGTCAGATCTTATGTTTGCCCGCCATACTTTTCCCCTCACAATTTATTCATTACCTGAAAACATTTTTGAAAATAAAGCATCAACGCCCCGCCTCAGGCACCCCCTGGACGTGTGCGAGCCTAGTTGGTATCTTGTTCTTTGATTTCAGAGTTTTTATAAAATACAGCGGAAGTCTTTTCAAAAGGATCGTTTCATCATTTTTCTCAACCTCAGGGGTTGTGATTGTAAATATCAAAACTCAGTTGGAGAAAAAAAGTCTTGTATTTACTTTTATAAACATGGGGATTTAAATACCCTTTCATTTGATTAAAAAACAGAGTTTGAAATCAAATACATCATAAGCCACTGGAAATAGTACAACTCAGGGTTGATCAGTTCCCTGGTCCTATCTCCTTTCTTTAGGATTTCCATTTACACGAGTCCTGAGAATCCTACGTGCATTCCATCCTTTTATTTCCTGGGTCAGATCTTATGTTTGCCCGCCATACTTTTCCCCTAACAATTTATTCATGACCTGAAAACATTTTTGAAAATAAAGCATCAACGCGAACGCTGGTGAATACAATATCTTGACATAAAATCATTTGGCACAAACAAGTATTAAGTTCATAATCACAACTTCATGTTCAGTCTACACATTCAGAGGGCTCGTCATGTTCAATCGCACCACAATATACACTGACGTCATAGCTTATAACATCGGACAGGTCTACTCCTCCGGATTTGCTATAAGATAAGCACCAGTCGCAGTCCGGGAATTTCACCTGTAACCCGTGTATCTCTTTCAAGTTTAACGTATACCTATGGCCTTGTAGATATAAATACTGATGGCTATAAAATTCTCTAAGCACAACTGTTACGGACTCCACAATTTTGCTGCTGACCAACAAGCTGTTGCGGATAAGCTTATTTGCTGTGGATAGTTGTTCTCCTGCTGATGAACAACTCTGCTGCGGGCAGCCTTATCTGCTGAAGACCAGAGTTGTTGCTGATAGGCTTCTCAGCAGCATCAAACACTTGATGCTGTTGATAGGCAAACCATCAACAACTTTGGATTGTTGAGTCTTGATGCGGATCACCAACTTTGCTGCTGCCATATCTGCTAAAGATCAATCGTTGCTGTTGATTGGTATATCAAAAGCATCACCTTTACTACTGACAACTTTCTGCTGTAACTCTGACACATCACATGCAAAAAGAATGTTACTGGTGTAGACAATAAAAGACAACAACGCTCTCCTTCCAAGTATCCAAGCAATGATGCCTAAGAGGACGTTTGATTAAAGTTAACTTTTGTAGTATTTGTTGTCTTAACTTGTAGTATAGCTTCTAGTATACAAGATCAACGGCTTGTGTTTGATCTGATCCTTAGAATCAAGGGTCTGTCTTGATTCTAAGTTACTATATAAGTAGTGTATTTGTTCATTATACAAGTGTGCTTTTCTTAGAGTTTTCTCTGTAATTTTGTAACCATTGAAGCTTAATACAAATTGCATTTATCAGTATTCTTTGTGTTTACTTGTTTACATTGTTTAGTTGTGATTGTTTCCGCCAATCTCAACTAGAATAGAACCATCTTATATTCACCGATCCTACAAGTGGTATCAGAGCTTTGGATCTCAGATTAAACAAACTCACACTTTTTTAATCACTCTCTTGTTCTATTTACTACTATCTCTTTGCTAAAACACCATATATGACAAATCCAAAAATGGCACAAAACAATGGTTTTGATGATACTGGAAGCATCAACAGACCACCAAGGCTGGTGTCTGGAGAAGACTATGATATGTGGAAGAACATGATGGAAAGTTTCTTCAGCTATCAAGAGTATGGGATGTGGAGATCCATTAAAGATGGACCATATGTACCCATGGTGGCCTTTGTTGATTCCGAAGGTCCATCAGTCCCCAAAGAACCCTATTCAGATGAAGACATCAAGAAGATGGAGGTAGACTTCAAAGCCTTGGGAGCCATTCAGATGTGCTTGCCAAATGAAGTATTTCACAACTTCAGAGAACACAAGATTGCCAAGGAGCTATGGAAGGCTCTTGAGAAGATGTTTGCTGGGTCAGAAGAAGTGAAAGATAATAGAAGAGACATTCTGAAGCAACAATATGAGAACTTTGTCTGGAAGGAAGGTGAGTCTCTCACTGTGTTGTATAACACGTACACCCATCTAATGGGAGAGCTGCATTGCTCAAAAGTGAAGTTGGAAAATGAAGACATTCTCAAGAAGTTCATCTGGTCTCTGCCAAGCTCCTGCACACTTTACACAGTGTCAATCAGAAGAACTGAAAATTTAAAAACTCTACAGATGACTGAGCTGTTTGGCATGTTGAAGACCTATGAATTAGAAATGATTCAAGCCAAAGAGAGAAGCTCAAGTTACTCAACAGCCTCATCATCCACCACCACTTCCTCTGCACTTCACTCTGACCACTCAGTTCCTAGTTCAAGCAACTACTATCCTCCCATTGTCACTCATCCCCAGACTCCAACCTCACAATCAAACAAATCACCATTTCTTCTTGAAGCCCCACCTCAAACATCAACTTATGCTGCCTTTGTCTCTGCAAAATCAAGCAATATGTCCTTTATCAAGGAAGATCTGGAATGTTTTCATCCAGATTATCTAGAAGAAATGGATATACAGCACTCCTATGCCATGCTCTCTCTAAGAGAAAAAAGGTTCTACTCTAGAACAGGAAGACCCATTCCAAGCAACAACTCCAACACCAGAGTTGGCTTGGACAAAAGCAAACTGAAATGTAACAACTGTAACCAACTTGGTCACTTTGCCAGAGAATACAAGGCACCAAAGGCAAATCCAGTAGCTCCCCAGCCAAGGCAAGCTCATCAAGGTCAAACAAGCCAAGCTCAGCTAAGACAACAACAAGCTACCCCCTACTCAAACTGCAGTGTGTGCAGCTATTGGAACTGCTGAGTTTGACTGGAGCTTTCAGCATGAGGATCTTCCTGCCAACAATCAAGCTCTCATGGTAGACACATCAGAGATACCACCTCAGGTATATGAAAATCTTTGTACTCAGGCTTGTATTGATAAGGTTCTTGGATATAGAAAACATAACCAGGATCTCATAGATCAAAATGAAGAGTTTCACCAAATGAAATCTGAATTTAAAACGGTTGAAAACAGTTACAAAGAAAAGATTAACTGTTTAAAGAAAGATATTTCATCATTAAAACATGAACAAACAAACCTTGAAACTCATATTGATGATCTTCTGGTTAAGTTAAAGGCCACAAGGGCTGAATTAGCAGACCAAAAGGTTCATGTGGAAAAATTTGAGTTTGCATCCAAAAAACTGCAAAGACTTTTGGATGCTCAAATTCATGAAAAGGTAACTGCTGGACTTGGATTTCAAGCTGAACAACCCTACAATGATGTTCCTCCACCTGCTGACTATGTAGCCATTCATGAACCAAGTTTCAATCTTTCCAATCTTGATCTGGCCAACCGAGATCTTGATCCGGCTGTCCAAGAAACCTCTGGGCAAGAATGTACAACTTCATCTGAGTCTGAGTCCACATGCTCAGACTCCACTGAAACCAATAAAGCTCTAGCACCACCTGCCTTTGAAGTTATTCAAACCAACAGTCAAAGCCCCTTCATCCCTTCAAAAACAGTACCAATATCTCAACTCACCAAACAAATCAAAATCAGCTATCCTCTAGAAGGAAGAAAGCTAACTGTTGAAAAGGTACAGTCTTCAACCTCTGCCAACCCAAATCCTTAACCCAAATCAACCCAACCAAGGAAGGTGTTTGACATATGTCATGCACCTGAAGAGAGAGCTCCATATGTTCAAAAGACATTGGAGGAAGCCACCTTTGAACACAACAAAGCTCACCCCTAGAATTTCAAAGACTTGTTCAAAAGAAAAGATTATGTGTACTTCCAAAGGGACAAAATGGCTAAATCATGTTTTGTCTGTGGCAAATACAATCACACTGCCAGCACATGCTTCTACTACCTTCAGCAACAAAGAAACCTCAAGCAACATGCTTTTGAGAAGACAAACAAGAACAAAAAGGTAAGAAGTTTTGAAGCCAAGACAACTCATTTCAGAAACTCTCTCTCCCTACCAAGGAAGCAGCTACCAAAACCTCAACAATCTTGCATCATCTGTGGTGAATCAGACCACTTTGCTGTAAATTGTAAATTTAATCCCTTCAACCAGATTCTTCATCAAGCCCCTCCTAACCAAAAGCCTATCAGCAAAAGAACTTCTATAGAGAAACCATCTGGTAACAAGGTAAAGAAGGATAAGAATACATCTGTTGTTAAACCATCAGCAGCCAGCAAAAATGTTGTTGATCAAGTGAAGCCAAAGAAACCAAAGGACAAGCCTTCAGCAGCAACCAAGTCTGTTGCTGCTCAAGTAAAACCATCAGCAGCAACAAAATCTGCTGCTGATAAGCCAAAGTCCTCAGTAGCAAAATCTGCTGCTGATCAAGCAAATCTGTCAGCAGCCAAAGCAACATCAGCTGCTGATAGAGCAAAGAAATCTGGAAAACCACCTCCACAGCAATGGAAAGCTAAGATCTCGGCCTCTACCCCTCAAAGCATCATCATTGGCTCCATTGAATGCAAATATACTGATGCTGCTGATCCAGCGACACACTTACCCAAGTTTGCAAGTTCTTGGGTTCCTCCCTCTAACTAGATCTCTCTCATGTGCAGGGACAGCCAGGTCACAAGAATAACACCTGGGATGTAGACAATGGTTGTTCCAGGCATATGACCTGCAACAGATTCATCCTCTCTAACTTCAGACGCTTCAATGGAGGATATGTTGCCTTTGAGAGTGATTCAAAAGGAGGATCAATTACTGGACAAGGAACCCTGTCCAATGAAATGATGAGTATTGAAAGAGTAAACTATGTCAAAGAATTAGACTGCAATCTCATGAGTGTGTCCCAGGTCTATGATCAAAAGCATTGGATGTTTTTCACAGATAAAGAATGTTTTGTACTATCCCTAGCTTAAACAAACCTCCTCCAGAAAAGATCCTATTGACTGCTCAGAGAAAAGATAACCTATATATGTTTGACATGAATGAGGTCACTCCATCTGGTAGTGTATCTTGTTTTCTGTCAAAGGCATCAGTTGATGAATCAGCTCTCTGGCACAGGAGATTAAGCCATGTCAATGTAAAAACCATTAACAAGTTGGTGAAGGAAAATCTTGTCAGAGGGCTTCCTGACAAAGAATTCCAACTTGAAGATCATTGCATTGCATGTTTAAAGGGGAAGCAACATAAAAGTTCTCACAAGCCCAAGACATTGAATTCAAATGACACTCCACTATAGTTGCTTCATATGGATCTCTTTGGTCCTACAAATGTCATGTCAATGGGCAAGAAGTCATACTGTCTGGTGATTACTGACGACTATACCAAATTTTCATGGGTATACTTCATGAGAACAAAAGATGAAGCTGTTGAGATTCTTAAATCTTACATTCTTCGAGTTGAGAATCAAAGCAATCAAAAGGTGAAAGTCATAAGGTGTGATCAAGGTACAGAGTTCAAGAACCACACTTTGAATTGTTTCTGTGAAAGCAAGGGAATAGAACGACAATACAGTGCTCCAACAACTACTCTACAAAACGGGGTTGCTGAAAGAAGAAAAGAACTCTAATTGAATCAGCAAGATCAATGTTGGCTGATTCAAAACTGCCTCTCACATTCTGGGCAGAAGCAGTTAGTACATCTTGCTATGTGCAGAATAGAATTCTCATTGTCAAGCCTCTCAACAAGACACTTTATGAACTCTGGTTCAAAAGAGTTCTCTACATTGGATTTCTAAAACCTTTTGGATGTCCATGCACCATTCTGATCACACATGGGGTCCTTCCTAAGTTTGGTGCCAAATCTAAAGAAGGATACTTTGTGGGATATTCCTCTCAATCCAAGGCCTACAGAGTATTCAAACCAATAACAAGAATCATGGAAGAATCAGCCAATGTGGAATGTAGGGAACACATCGCATGTGAACGGGGAAAAGGCCCAGACTGCCTCTTTGATATAGACTCCTTCACACAAGTATTTGAGCCTCTCATATTCTCAAATATGGAGTCTACCTCTTCCAAAGCATCAGCTTCCACATCTTCCACTGACTACAGATTGGAGTTCACTAATCCCTATATCAGACTGAAAAGGCCATCTATTGATCCTCCATCTGTGGTGGAAGCTATTGAAGCCAGTGAAGCCGGAAGCAGATACTCAAATGTCACCAGCAGCAGCCTCTCTGAGAATGAAAATCCGAATGAAGACACATCCATAAATGTTGTAGAGGCATCTGCTGCAGATGCTGCTGTTGATATTGAAGACTCTTCCACCATGAATGAAGAGTTTCCTGATCAGAATCAGAGCAATCTTGAGCAAGAGATACGATTGGATGTTGTACCAGCATAGAGAATCAATAAGGAACATCCCCTCGAAAATATCATTGGCCAAGTTCACCAGGGAGTTCAAACAAAAAGCAAATCTCATGAGGCCAATATATGTTTGTTTTCCTGTTTTCTATTTCAGGTAGAACCCAAGAAGATAGATGAAGCTCTGAAACACAACAGTTGGATTGAGGCAATGCAGGAAGAGTTACTGTAATTCAAAAGACAGTATGTCTGGAAACTTGTTGATCTTCCACCTAGTCAAACTGCTATTGGCACAAGATGCGTAATCAGGAACAAGCAAGATGAGAGAGGCATTGTCGTCAAGAATAAAGCCAGACTTGTAGCTCAAGGCTACACTCAGGAAGAGGGAACTGACTATGATGAAGTGTTTGCTCCTGTTGCCAGGCTAGAGGCCATCAGAATCTTCCTGGCATATGTTGTATCCAAGAATTTTATTTTTTATCAAATGGATGTCAAGAGTGCCTTTCTGTATGGGAAGATTGGTGAGGAAGTATATGTCAAACAGCCTCCAGGTTTTGTAGATCCTGCACATCCTAACAAAGTGTTCAAACTAGATAAAGCTCTATATGTCTTACATCAAGCACCAAGAGCCTGGTATGAAACTCTGTCTGGATATCTGCTAAGCAACAACTTCAGAAGAGGTGCCATTGACCAGACCTTGTTTATCAAAGATGAAGGGGGAGAAATCCTACTGGTACAAATCTATGTTGATGAAATCATCTTTGGATCAACAAGGAAGAAGTTGTGTAAAGACTTTGAGATCCTGATGCACTCAAAGTTTGAAATGAGTTCAATGGATGAACTAAATTTCTTTATGGGTCTTCAAGTCAAACAAGTTCCAAACAGAATCTTTATCAGCCAATCCAAATATGTCAAGAGCATTTTGGAAAGATTCAAGATGGCTGACTGCACTGCTGCAAGAACTCCTATGCAAGTACACCATCAACTGACTCCGGATAAAGATAGCCAAGACACTGATCAACATCAATACTGTGCAATGATTGGGTCACTCATGTATCTCACTGCCTCAAGGCCAGATATCATGTTTGCAGTATGCCTGTGTGCAAGATTCCAAGCAGCTCCAAAGAATACACATCTTCAAGCTGTCAAGAGAATTTTTAGATATCTAAAAGGAGCCCCAAGACTTGTGCTATGGTATTCTAAAAATGATAAGTTCAACTTGTATGCATACATTGACAGTGACTATGGGGGATGCAACTTGGACAAAAAGTCCACATCAGGGGGATGTCAGTTTCTGGGAGGAAGACTGATTTCATGGCAGTGCAAGAAGCAAACCTGTGTATCAACTTCTACAGCAGAAGTAGAATACATTGCATCATCAAGTTGTTGTGCACAAGTCATCCGGATACAAAACAAAATGCTGGATTATGGGATGACTTTCATGGCCACTCCCATTCACATTGACAACATGAGTGCTATATCAATCACAAACAATCCGGTGTAGCACTCCAAGACAAAGCACATTGATATCAGGTATCACTTCATAAGAGATCAAGCTGAGAAAAAGAGAATTATTTTAACCAAAGTTCATACCAATGAGCAATATGTTGACTTGTTCACAAAAGCTTTTGATGAAGCTAGATTTAGATATTTAGTTAAATCCATTGGTATGATGAACTTTGACTAAAATCTGCCTCTAAAATTTTGTTTATAAAATGTGTTTGTTTTTTTGTTGTAAATAAGACGTTATAAGTCAGCAGCAACCATTTTTGCTGCTGACAGGTCTAATCTTCAGCAGCAAAGAATTTGCCACTGACTGCTTCAAGTTATCAGCAGGAACAAGTTTCCTGCGGATAGCTTTAAGGCAGTCAGCAGCAACATCTTTGCTGCGGACCATTGCATCCATCAGTAGTAATTGAGTTTGCTGCTGACAAGACTTAACCATCTGCAGCAACCAAGTTTGCAGCGGATAGGCTTAACCATCCGCAGCAACCAAGTTTACTGCTGATGGCTAAAAATAAGTCCAAATTAGCTTTTACCCACTGTAAAAAGTACTTTCAGTCTTTACCATAACTGATATAGTGCAGTTGTAACAGTGACAAGTGATTGAGGTTGTACTGTACAAGTAACTTTGTTTTTTCCCTCCTCTGTCGTTATAATACAAATCAAGTTTCTCCTTAACCTCTTCACATTGAATTCCAACCTAACTCTCACCATTTTCTCTCAAGCATTCAAAGCCTTCCATACTTAACCACCTTTCAAAAACTTCCTCCTTCCCTCTAAACCCAACAACAATGGCAGAGGTTGATATAAACCAGCCCGATGACAAGTTCTCACCCTACCACAATCTCACTACATACCTAGTAAAAGGAAAGAAGTCTGAAGGGTTCAATGATATGATCGACTTTCTCTGTCGATCAAAGATATACTTTGCACTAACCGTCAACCCCACCATATACATCCCTCATATGGAGGACTTTTGGAGCACCGCCGTGTACTCTACCGAACAGGGGATTCCCCAAATCCAAGCTAAGATAGACGGCAAAGACATCATACTCACTGAAGCTACTCTAAGAAAACATCTCAAGCTTCAGGACGAGGGGGCCGCCGTTTCATACTCTAGGGAAGAGTATATGAGGACCTTTGTATCCATAGGGTACACTGAAAATCAGAACGAATATACCATTGAAAAGGCGTTGATGGGCCCTCCATGGAAGTTTCTATGCCACACTCTTCTACAATGCATATCCCATAAGAAAAGTGGATGGCATCAAGTGAGTTCTGCTCTCACCTATGTTGTTCACGGTATGGTCACTGGACAAGGTTTCAACTTTGCACATCTCATTTTTGAAGGTTTGAGATATAACCTTCAAGAAGGTGCAAAGCACGCATTCTATATGTACCCAAGATTCTTGCACGAAGTTTTCAACAACGAGCTAAAAGATCTTTCAAAACCTGCAAGAATCTACCTTATGCTGGGACATAAAAATAATATTTTTCAAAGCATGAGAATTGTTTCCAAAAAGTTCTCAGGGGTCAAAGTTCCATTGTTATCTACAATGATGAATATACAAAGTACCCTGGGTGACAGTTCAGCAATCCCAGCTGATACCGATCCCACACCCCCCACTTCAAAACCTAAACAACAAATTGCTTCCATTGTTCGAACCCATGTGCATCCTACTAAGGCTGCACATGCACAAAAACTACTTACACCTGTTTTGGATGTTATCACTGCCCAACTGGAACACAGGGCCCCAGTTGAGGCTAAATATACCAAAAAAAGGAAAAAGGAGCAAGAAGACTCCTTTTATTCTTGTCTCTCAGTCAATCCCAACCTAAAAGCCCTCATTCAGAATCCCAACATTCTAATGAGAATATCAAAAGGGATAGCCAAATTATTAGAGAGACTTCCTTGGAAGTTTCTCTATTAGGATCAGGATCACATCCCGTATCCATAGAACAACCCTCTGAGCCCTTTCATTATTTTTCTTCTCTGAACTTAAGTGTAGAGGCACCTAGTCAAGATGAAATACCTTCTCCAACCACCACTATATCGGAGGTATTGATTGAATTGGCTGCTAATGAACTCAGCCCAAGTTCATCACCTAAGAAGGTTCACTCTTGGAGTGATGATAGAGTGAATGTGGAAAGGGCTATCACTACTTCTGGTACATCCATTGACCAGGAGGACAGTGATAACATCATTAAGTCCCCAACCACGACAACTCAAAGTGAGGATGTTTCTCTTGAAACACTCTTCACTGAGAGTAATCCCTGGTGCCAAGAAAACCAGGGTGATGGGGATGTAGAGGCTAGGCCTAAGGCCCCATCTAGTTCCAAGGATTCCACAACTGTGGATGAGGACAGTCTGAAACTCAAAAACATGGAATTGACGGCCAGGGTGGCAATGCTAGAGGCTGAAGTGTTCAAACTACAGCACCAAGTCTCTATGTATGAAGCCCAGCAATGCCCTCCAGTGACTACTCCTTCCCTTGTATCAGTGGGCACTCAAACAGATGAAACTTTATGCACTGATGTAACCAAAAAGGGGGAGATAGTTACTACTGAAGATGATGCTGACAGCCTTAATGAATGGATACAAGAGCAGGCTGCTTTTCAAAGTACTCTCTTCAAATCCATGACTTGCCAGACTCAGTAGATGAAGAGGAAGATATCTCTGAGGAATGGAAGTTAGTTGTCAGAGCTGTTGATGAGGTGTTGGAGAATGAAAGTCAAAATGAAGACACACCTTTATCATTCAGCATACTTCCATCTGTAACAAATATATCAAGACAAACCATTGCCCCTCAATTCACATTGACTGCACACAAGCTAGAGTTTGACTATATTCTAGCTTGGGGGTATGATGGTCTATCTGAGAGATTCTGGATTGGACAGGAGTTTGGTGGAATAGAAGAGCTTAATTACCCTGAATCCACTTCAGGTTCTTGAGCTGTACTTATCAAGTTGCATCAACACCTCCACAGATCTTTCAGCAGAACTTGCAATCAATAGGTTCTATGTCTTTATGGAGGATAATTTGCCCTGTTTTGAATGGTTTCTAAAAGAAGGAAATAGGGTGGCCTATCCTAAACACATTGCAGAGTCTTCAACAACATCAGAACAAAGACTGGATCCAAGATTTAACTTGATAAGGAGCAGTGCTTTAATAGAAGAATAAGTTATATGTTGGAGAAGATTCTTCTACAATGAAATGGTCCAGGGCCTAGAAGTGCAAGGATGGTCAAGCATTGGGTCCTCTGGCTTTCAGTTCTTCTTATGTGATGGATCATCTTTCACAATCAATAACATTCAAGAGATCCTGCTCCTCAATCCAGACTTCCTGCATAAGGTCTTTGAACTCAGGACACACATCTATAACATCAACTCCTTAGAAAGTCAAGCAATGATCAATATTATCAAAGCTTATCTTGAAAAGGAGGGATGGCTTGCAATGGATGATTCTGACTCAGATCTATCCCTTCCCTCCTCACCAACTGTCATCCTGAGTGCAGCAGTAGAGTCAAGAAAAGTGGCTACTCAGAATGTCAAAGAGGCCTACAAAGCTATACATGGGACTGAATGGTAAAAGGAAGAGATTGAAGCAATCCCTTCCTCTGTGTCTGTTCCTCAGCTTGCCAATGAAGCTGAAGCTGAGATCCCAACAACATCTCTTACATCTGCTGTTGTGATCCATGAAGCTGAAGCAGAGGCATCCAACAAAGACAAGGGGAAGGGCATCATGACAGAAGAAGAAGAAGAAGAAGAAGAAAGAATAAAGAAGGAGAAGAGAGAAAAAGATAAGAGAAGGAGAGAAAGAGAAGAAGAGGAGATGGCTGAGATTAGAAAATTTCAAGAAAGGAAAGCTGCCATTCTCCTCAGGGAACAACATATCCAGTTGCATGCTAGGCAACTGGATGCTTTGAAAGTTAAAGTTCTTGCAGCTACACAATTACAAGAAGATGAAGCTCTAGATCTTTAGCTGCAGGAATAACTCAATAAAGAAAAAGAAGAGAAAATAAAAGGAAAGAAGAGGCTAAGTTCAGGATAACTGACTCTGAACTAGCCAAAGAAATGAGAGAGGAGTGGACAGAAGCTTTGATTTTTCAAGGTGAGGATGCAGACTACCTTGAGAAATTATCAAATAAATAAATCTATAGAGCTTTCATGGGCCAGCAAGGTCAACAGGCAAATAAGAAAAGGGCTGAAGAATAAGAAGCCAAACAGAAAACCAAGAAGACCATTGCATTCAAAATAAGGACCCATGAAGAAAGGAAGGTCATGATGGACTTCCTGAAGGCTAGAGGAGAGAGTGGAAAGAGGCTAGGTCCCATGAGCTTCAAGAACCTGCAAGCCTTATATGTCAAAGTCAAGAAGGAAGAAGAAGAAAGATTGGGGAAGACATGCTCAAAGAAAAGGGTAAACACTCAAACTGAAGATAGAAAACAAAAGAAACCCAAGCCTACTCCCTCATCCACTCCTTCCTCTATCCAACAACCTTTCACTCTCCCTCCTAGACCTCCCTCCTCTCCACCCAAAGAGTCCAAATCCTCACACCCAGCTCCTCCTCATCAACAGCCTCCCAAGAAGAAAACCAAACCTACTACCACACCAGAAGATTCAAGAGAAATTGTTATCTGGTTTTACAACAATCAAGATCAATGGTTTGAGGTTTTCAGGGGAAGGGCAGAAGTAAAAAAGATCAATCTACAAATATTTTGATGAGGTGATGCAGCTCCTAGATTCTGATCTTAGAAGAATGATGGAGCTGGGTGAAGCTCATGAGCCTGAGAATGAAGGTGGAAGACATCTGTTGCTAGTGATCAAACATCACTTCAACCCTAGCAAAGATGTAGTTATTGATGCTAAACCTCTCCAATCCCACTTTCCATTCACTAGCTAGTCCTACAATGCTAAGAAGGATGAATTCACTATAACAGCTATCAGAGGTCAACAGATGAGATGTTCTAGCAAGGCTATTTTTAAGATGCCAAGCAAGGACATCAAGACTCTGTCTGAGTTTCCTCTAGACAATCCCAACAAGGACCCTAGAGGCTATGAGGTAGCAAGGATAGTTTCTAAAATGCAAAAGCTTCAGCAACAACAGCAGTAAGAAAGTTTTGGTAGCATCAGTCTAGGGGGAGTTTGTAGATATAAAGACTGATGGCTACAAAATTCTCTAAGTACAACAGCTGTGGACTGCATAATTTTGCTGCTGACCAACAAGCTGCTGCGGATAAGCTTGTTTGCTGCGGATAGTTGTTCTCCTGCTGATGAGCAACTCTGCTGCGGACAGCCTTATCTGCTGAAGAACAGAGTTGTTGCTGATAGGCTTCTCAGCAGCATCAAACACTTAATGCTGCTGATAGGAAAATCATCAGCAGCTTTGGATTGGTGAGTCTTGATGCGGATCACCAACTTTGCTGTTGATAGCCATATCTGCTGAAGATCAATCGTTGCTGCTGATTGGCATATCAAAAGCATCACCTTTACTACTGACAACTTTCTGCTGCAACTCAGACACATCACATGCAGAAAGAATGTTACTGTTGCAGACAATAAAAGACAACAACGCTCTCCTTCCAAGTATCCAAGCAATGATGCCTAAGAGGACGTTTGATTAAAGTTAACTTTTGTAGTATTTGTTGTCTTAACTTGTAGTATAGCTTCTAGTATACAAGATGAAAGGCTTGTGTTTGATCTAATCCTTATAATCAAGGGTTGTCTTGATTCTAAGTTACTATATAAGTAGTGTATTTATTCATTGTACAAGTGTGTTTTTCTTAGAGTTTTCTCTGTAATCTTGTAACCATTGAAGCTTAATACAAATTGCATTTATCAGTATTCTTTGTGTTTACTTGTTTGCATTGCTTAGTTGTGATTGTTTTCGCCAATCTCAACTAGAATAGAACCATCTTGTATTCACCGATCCTATAGACCTGAATGCTTGTTCGTAGAAGAACGTTGAGCATTAATTCGTTAACGTTTATTTGGCGTTTTTCATAAATAAAATATTTGACACAAGTTTTGAAATGGATAAAGTATTCACCTTTATAGTGGGAGTGAGCCTCTAGAGTTGAAAACTTAAAAGGTAGCTTGTTATCCTGGTTTCTCTAGTGTTTCGACCTTTCTACGAGCTTTTCTTGCTTAACCGGGCACTATGAGGAGCGGGAATTGAACCGGGAACGTCGGGAGTCATCTAAGAGATCTCTGAAACGATTTTTGGAAGTAAAGGACGATTTGTGTTGTGAGAAAACAATCAAAATCGTTCAAGTATTTATAGGGGTGAACTGGGGTCCGTAGCGGACCGTTATGCATAGGCGTAGTGCTCCACTACCGCCCTTGCTTGACGTATGCCCTACACATCCAAATCTGATTGGACCGAACCTTGTTTTGCGGCTAGCAGACCGTTATGGAGGTCATAGCGGTCCGACATGGGTGCTAAGTAACAGGACACGCGTCAGCTCAAGAAATTGTGGCTGAGTTGCGGCTAGCGGACCGTTATCCAGACGATGGTAGTCCGCCACCTAATCCTATTTCTTAGAGAACCGTTATGAGATTTGATAGCGGTCCGCTATCTACTCAAATTTCATATTTTTCAATTGAAACCCTAGAACATTTTTGTGGCAGGTGTTACATAAATATAGCTCAACGTTGCATGCAATCCCACACCCATGTAAATATATACGTAGACACATACCTCGTCACTGCACCCTCGTCGGGGCGTTCGACGTACCCTAAGCTCAGCATTAACCAGTTAAGTAAATGTCACCGTTAGTGACTTCCCGAAGGACCGTGTCCTTCACAAATCCTGTTTGCCATGTCATAAAGACAATGACGCAAACACAACATGCAAACATAAGACACATAATATCACATATCATTTACATGACTCAACAGCTACACCGGCACCTCACACCTACACTAGAACGACATATATATCCTACATGAACTCGTAAACATATAGTTCAAGGCCCGGCTCTTCCCGATCGGCCCTTAACACATCACATATTAATAACCCATACCCTTAGCTCACATATTTCCATGAACACACCATATACCCTATGACACCTTAATAATCATTTTATGTTCAAAACGCATTGGGTTAGAACCCGAAACCCTTAACACGACTGATTATGTTAACACCTCTTGACAGTATGTACGATAGCCCCAAAACAGTAAAACATTTAAAAATTAGGGGATTAGAAACTCACTAGTTATGGAGTCCAAATCCTTCCTCTACAAACCCATCCGTCCACGCTCGAACCCAACCTGAAAAACGTATGATCTAAGGATCAGATCACATTCTAAACGTACGTTAAAACATACAAATATACTTAAATTCATCCCTCGGCTTCTCTGCTCGTCATTCCAATTCATCGAACCCTTAGCTTTACCAATACACACATGGTATCGTCCTCGACACTATTAGAACTCGCGTACATGAACCGGCTCCTCGCATGCACTTACACGTGCCATGAAACCCAAGTCATACTACGTAAAATCCTACCTCGCAAAACGTATAAACTTCGAGTCAGGTCCTCATGCATGCACGTGAACCCACCATGTGAAAACCTACTCGGTAATGGCTCTAACCAATCACCACCATGCGCCACCACCATGGTCATCTTATCCTCACTTTCACTGTCGAGCCACCACACCATGGTCGCACGCCCTAGACGCCCTCGCTATGCCCACACAAACCCGATAACACCTCGTCATTATCCACCGCTAGCCACCGTCGTGTGCCACCGTTGTTGCCACCGTGACAGTCTTCGTCTCCGTTGCTTCTCATAGTTCTCCTTGTCATCGTCGTCGCATGCCATAACAGCCGTCACCACCATCGGCTACCACCAAGGCAGCCATCCAAATCAAGATCCCTAGCTGAGCAAGTCCTTGTCTTCCTACCACGCGCCGCTGTAGCGCCACCACGGCAGTCCCTCCTTGCTTTCTTCTCGGAAGCCGTCCACCGTGCCAATCCGGCCACCCTCGGGTCCCCTCCTGCCGGTTATCACCATTACGCACCATCCCCATGATGTTTCCGCTGCCCGTTACCACCCGTAGCTGTCACCGTTCACCACCACAGCTGGCCGTCTCTCCTCTCTTGTATAGCCATTTACGCATAAACGAAGTCAAACACGGATAAGAATACAAACGAGAATTACCTTGGTTGAATGTGGAGTCTCCCGCTTGAAATCATAGTCGAAACCTCCGGTCGCCGACCTCCTCCCTTGCGGCCTCCCCTGTTGCTGTCGCACTCTCTGCCGTCGCACCACCTAGCCGAGAAAATGCTTAGGGTTTTCTCAAAGTTTGTTTAAATATAACCCACAGTTACATCCGGGTCCTCGCGTTAACTTTGTCTGAGCGTTTCGATCTTAACTCGGTTAACCATACCCTCTATGACCCATTAATATGTAAATTTGCGCGCCATCTACGCAAACACACATGTTTAAAAGAGATTCGGGTCACCCCCGACTCGAACCATTTGATTTTGAAAATTTGGGATGTTACAAAATCAGATGGGTTTATGCTCACCAATTTTCTACATATTCAATGCTTTTTGTTTTATATTATTGGAGTTATTAACAAATTTTAAACCAAATTCACTCCCATCTTATAAATATATTTATTGAGGGGGTTTCTAATTAGCTCTATAGTCAAATGCACAAAAACCCAAATAACAAAATGATTACTAATCAAAAAATACACAATCAATTTGCTTCAAACTAACGAAAGATAAATTGATACTCACTGAATTCAAAATTCATACCAAACCACAAATCTTAAGGGTTGATTTACAGAAATACAAGTTACAATTTGGATTACGATTTACTGCAATTGCATTACGACTTGGAGCTGTTGTAGGGCGCATCGATGATGAAGAATCTGTGTGTTTCAATCTTGTGGGTGCCTGCTTGAAAATAGGGTGGGGGCCTCCTCTAATTTTAAAGATACTTTTATCAACTGTAGGATCACCATTAATGTCATAATAGGAATCCATATTGTTTGGAGTTAAATGTGTAGGAGATGAATCCATTAAATGAGAATAGCATTAATCGGGAAAAAATAAAGTAAAACTTGAAGAAGAAGAAGAAGAAGAAGAAGAAGAAGAAAAAGAAGATTAATGGAGTTTGAGAGAGAAATCGAAGGACATAGGGAATGATATTAAATGAAGATATGATGTTGATGAAATTGGTTTGAAAAAGCTATGTAGATGATGTTGATGGTTTTGTGAAAAAAATGAACAAAAAGGACACAGGTTATAGGAATAAATTTATAAAGATTTTTTTGTAAATGGTGTTGATAGGTGAATTTACCATACTACCCTTCAAGACAAAATTGTTGATTTGGTAACGGTGATTAGATGGCATAATGAGAACCACTCATTTGGTCTTCATAGTTTTCTTAACTCAATTAGTTTTCTATGTATACTTAATATATATATATATATATATATATATATATATATATTTAGATATGTGTGTGTGTAAATACATATCATATTAAAAACTAAATACATATTAAATTAAAAAAATTCTAACTTTGATTGAATTTATTAAAAAAATAAATTAAATTTTAATTTTTAATGAAAAAACCAGAGCAATAACACATTTAAAATTATATTATTACTCTATAAACCTGTATGTATGTATATTAAGATATTTGAAGTGGTTTTGTTAAAACCCGCGTCTAAAAATGTGAAAGGACCTAAACCGGGAACATCTTATAGCTGACACACATAAGTTTAAACATAATTCTTAGACTTAATTAAACATTAAAGTTAACAGCGAAAGTCTTTTCCAACATTCTGAGTTAATTATAACTTTAAACTTTCATTGTCTTAAAAACATAAACTAATCATGGGATGTCAACCTTCGGTCAGCAACAACCATCCTCATCTAAGCCCTTGCGGCTTCAAATCTTTCTCTTTCCCTTATCACCTGATGTGCATACTAAAATAGTCAGCTAACGCTGGTAAGCTCAAGATTTAAAACATTTAGTACAAAACTTTTCTTTCATATATTAATCATATAAACTCATTTAATAAAAAAATATTATATATACTACTAAGTAAAGAAATCACAATACAACATGTGAATCATATTTAGCCATTTTGTCTTTTTTCTATTAAGTCATACATTATTAGTCTATAATCTGTTTCTTTCTTTATTGTCCACAAAGGACCTCTTTTATCCATAAAGAACTTCTTGTGTCCATAAATGACTTCTTTTCTTTTCATGTATTGTTCCTTAAGGCTTGATGTAAGGTTAAATATCTCGTGTATAAGAGTCTAAGTATACAGGTTTTAAGCGTTTAGCTTTGTATATCGAGTCTGTTTTATGTGCATTTGGTGTTTATGAGTGTTACAATTTTAATGTGCTAAGTAAGCGGGAAAACACGAGCTTAAAATCATGAGGATAGTCGCATACACAGGCCCCGGAGAAATCAAAGAAACAAAAGTCAAAATTGTGGAATTTAGGTTCTTCGCGACACGCGAACGACATGGAAGATTTTCTCGCGGTACGCGAGGGCCTGAAAAGCCCACCCGACTAATTTTTTCTTCACGCCATGCGAAGGACTGACCAATGATGTTCGCGGTACGCGAGAAAAGTGATTACGGCTCTTTTTGAGATAATTCCAATTATAAGCCATTAAGGATCCATTGTCGAATTAACTTGCATTCCAACGATCCAGAGCTTCCCTAGGGCGATTTCCAGAGATAAAGTTTCAATCTTTTTGAGTTTTTGATGCTAGATCAAGATATACCAGTTATTGAAGAATCGACGACGATGTCGATGAGCGGCTAGTCTCTTCGTGTCGTTTCCGGGTGAAGGGTCTGCTTGTAAGTGATAGACTAGGGTTCATACTTTATTTGGTTTTCCATTCTTGTAATCATATGATTGTGTGAATGCTTGATTCTTGGATTTTATTTGAACAATTTGGTTTTCATTTAACTTAATACATTCATCAACTGTCGGTTTTATATCATGAATCATTGAATATTTAGATCTGATGTCTAAGTTGTTAATTGACTATTGAGTTGTTAATCTGTGTCAAGTATCCGGTTTTGTAATCGTTACTTAACGCAGTCAATATCTTGGTTGTTAATTGTTTATCAAATCTAATGAATGAGTTATGTCTATGTAACTTCCAATAAGTACAAACCAGTCTTCACAATAACTTGCAATCTGAACCCGGAAGCAATCCGTTTTCTCTTAATAGTTTTTATAAAGTTTAAAGTGACTTGCTTTTTAAATAAAACTCGAATAAGTTTTCATAAACAACACTTTCCCCCAATTCCCTGTGGATACGATACCCTACTTCACTATATTACAGTTTAAGGTAGCTAGCGATTAGAATAATTATTTTTGATTGACCTTGACAACGCGATCAAAATGGCGCCGTTGCCAGGGAATATGTGCGCTTAGTGTTTGTTTTAATTATTTTGTTCGGAGCTACTAATAGTTTGTTATTCATGCAGATCATAGGTTTATGCATACTCGTAATTCAGGAAGAAAGTCACCACTTTTATTTGATCCAGAAATAGAACGGGCCGCTAGAGCCAACCGGAAGATACAGAATCAAGTCCAAACCATCCTAGAGAAACTTGACAACCCGAGAATGTCACAAAATCAACCACCAAACCCAGATCCAAACCAAGGAGGGGACCAGTCCTACCTTTCCCAGATCTCCTATTTCCTAATCAACCACCACCAAATCAACAACCACTCGCACAACCATAACCACAAAATCAACAGCCACCACCACCATTCCATAACAACCAACCATATAACAGCTACCCAAGTTACTCAGATTTTGGGGATAATGAGCATTTGTCAACGGGACAAAGCTACAGGCCAGAACACGGTTCTCAACATGAGAACTGGGATGAAGAAAAAGAGTGGTATGACCTAAATAACCAGGAGGCATTCCCTCCCAGAAATCAAGGGATAAATGGGGTGGAAAATTGGGTACAACCACCACTAAGGGCCGACTACGGGGATCAACCGAGAAATCAAGGTAATTTTGACCAACAGGTACAGGCAACCTCAAGTGAACAGACCTAATTATCAAGAGGAACCGCCTAGGAACAGGAACTTACCAAGGCATGAACAAGGGGTAGACAGTCACTTTCGCCCTGCCTTAGCCCTAAATTCTTCCCCCGTGGTTCCACCAGTTTGTAGGGGGAACGCATTTGAGATCAGACTAGGATGTTTAGGGATCCTCCGACACTTGTTTAGGAAGAGCTACTGAGGATCCCTACACACACTTATCAGAGTACGATGCTACATTTGGGACCATAGCTGGTCAGGGGTTTACTACAGACGAGGTGAAGTTGGTACTCTTCCATTTTTCACTAAAGGACCGTGCTAAACAATGGTTCCTTTTTCTATCGTCTGCTAGTATTGCTACATGGGCAGAACTTCAGCAGCAATTCTTGGATGAGTATTTCTCACCACACAAGACTAATGAGGCCAGAGCTGCAATCAGAGACTTTAGACAATAGCCGGGAGAACCATTCTATGAATCCTTCAAGAGATTTTAAGAGTTGCTGAGGAATTGCCCACATCATGGCATAGAAAAGTGGGAATTGATCCAGGCATTCTATGATGGCCTTCTGCCTGAGGATGTCAGAGATGTTAATTCTACCAGTAACAGATCATTCTTCTATAACCATGTTGATGATGATTGGGACATACTTGAGACAATGGCGGTGATATCCAAAAGACAAGCTAATGCAAGCAGGAGGGGAAAGTCAACTTAATCAGTGAAGTCGGTTGATTATGAGATGCAGAAGCGATTGGATGCCAGGGAAATTCAAATGGCACGTCTTGGTAAGACGAATGGTAAAGAGGTATCAAATGTGTCACAAGCGTATCTGGTATGTGAAGGATGCGAGGAGTTGGGGCATGTGTTAGCAAACTGCCCAAGAGAGCATGCAAAGCCTGAAGAAGTGAACCAACTTGGAGGAGATAAGGCAACTGCTACACACTATCACCCAAGACATAGAAATCACCCGAACTTCAGGTATGGTAATGCATCTAATCAAATGAATCCTAACTTTTAGGCTGATAATGTGTAGGGTGGAGGGCAATCACAACAGCAAGAATACCAAAACCGCCAGTCAGGATACAATCAAGGCGGATACCAAAGGTACCAAAGGGGCTATCAACAGCAAAATCAACAAAGTGGTAGTGCAGGAGGTGAGGACCTGGGGGTATCCAGTTTAATGCTATCATGGATACTATCAAGGAGTTAAAGAAGGACAATGAAGTCCGTGACAAAACGGTAGATGCCCTTATGAAGCAAGTGGGTCAGATGGCTGAAGAGTGGACGAGTGTAACACCCTTAATTGGAAAACCAATTAATTAATCATTTAACACGCTGAACCTTTTATCCCATAAAATTTTTTTTACCCCTTCGCGTACCACGAAGACCCAGGGAACCCCTTCGCGTACCACGAAGACCCAGGGAATCCCTTCCGCATACCGCGAGGGACCCTGGTTTACACTGTCCGCAGGGAGGGTTCTCCGCGTACCGCGAAGACCCTCCTATTCATATTCGCTTACCGCGAAGATCGTCAATTAGCATGTCCGTAGAACGATTCTTCGCGTGGCTCGAGAAACTTCCTCCCCACCTTCGCGTACCGCAAGGACACCCTGTAACAGAAAGTTAAGTTTTTTACCCAGTTTCATACTTAGCCAATTTTTCCCATTTTTCACCAAAACATCATAACATCAAAAACTCCCAACACTTGGGTATTTTTACCATTTCTTAAACAACATATTCACATTATCTGCATTCACCAAAACATCAAGTTTTGTATAATTTACAAATCAAACTAATGATTTTCTTTTAAACCCCCAAAATACCAAATCGTGTACGAGAATCCTTCAACGCCTCGGACTTGACATTGACCTACATCGGAGCTTTGCCTACATAACCACATGAACATTTCACCATTAGTAATGAAGATAAACATAACAATCAAGTATTTAAATACTTGATTCCACCCATTCACCCATTTGACCCATTTACACCCATTAGGTCAATTAAGGTTTCGTAACACTTGCAATTCCACTTACAGGTTTCATTTCATTCATTTGACATTCATTGACACCATTTCATATCCATTATGGCTCTTAGGCCATAACCTCATATCCATTATGATACTTAGATCATAACCTCTTATCTATTATGGTATTTTAACCATAACCTCATATCCATTATGATTCATAGAGACTATAACCTCATATCCATTATGGTTCATAGATCATAACCTCATGTCCATTATGACTCATAGATCATAACCTTATTCACACATTTCCATTATAGTATTACACCATAACTACATTCATTCATCAAACCATTAAGGTACTTCCACAATAACCACATTCATTCATTTACACATAGTTTGCATACATATCACATTTACCACCCATTTATCAACATTACTAAGTAAGTGCAAAGGCACTTACCTTTTGGGTTCGAGGATCCCGCATCGGCTTCTCGATTCACAACTTGATTACTAAACCTAAACATATACACCTAGTTTAGTAATCTAACATACATACATAATCACATTACAATTGAGTCCACAACCCAATTTTTATTTTCCAACCCAAACTGACCCGTTTGGGTTATCCCCGTAACCAAGCACCCTTTTTCATTACAAACTCACCTACTTGAGTTTTCTTTCCAATACTTTGACACTAATTTCTAATTCACTAACTTTTATTTGGTCAATTTGGTGTTTGTTTAAGTGTCTATTACCACCAAAACACTTAACCTGCACTAATTCATCATTCTATCATCAAGATCCAAACACCCCCAATTTTCACCATATGAACCCTAACTTCTCATGATCAAAATCAAAGGGTTCTAGGATGTTAATCACTACTCTTTACCTTTAGTTTAGCTAGATTATCCACAATCTAACACCAATTAACCACATGCATTCAGTATTTTTGGATTTCTACAAAACCCACTCACCAACACATTCAAAAGTGAAATCAAATGAAGGAAATCACTTACTTGATGTTAGGAGAGTGATGTGTAAGCCATAACCCCCACAAATCAAGCTTTAAATGCACGTTTTAGCTCCACAGTCAATTTTCTCCTTTTTCCTCTTGCTCCCAAACGACCCCAACTCAAAATGAGTTCAATTTTGACTTTCCTCTAGTCAAAATGGCAGAATTTTGCCATTTACACTTTTGTCCCCTCAACTTTTATTTTACCCATTTCACTCTATAATTAGTTAAAAACTAACATAACTCCATTACTAACTTGAAACCCACTTGTTTCAACTTATTTCATAAATATTATTTTCACTATAATATTTATTAAAATATTTTATTTTTTTGAAAACGAAACCCGGATTTTGGTTCGTTACAAATCACCTCCTCTTATTTGGGTTTCGTCCCCGAAACCCGACTTCACATAAAAAGGTTTGGATAATATTTGAGCATTTCTTCCTCGGTTTCCCAAGTCATTTCCGCCGCCTTCTTATGTTTCCACCTCACCAAAACTTGGCTAATCTCTATATTTTGCAATTTCTTCACCTTTATATCCAAGATTGCCACCGGTTCCTCAATATAATTTAACTTTTCATCCAATTCAATATCACCCAATGGGACAAAAGTAGATTCATCCGCCAAACACTTTCGCAAATGAGACACATGTAATGTGTTATGAAGTCTACTTAGTCCCTCCGGTAGCTCCAAACGGTAGGCTACCGCACCCACCCTTGCTATCACTTTAAACGGTCCGATGAAACGTGGACTTAACTTCCCCCGTTTCCTAAACCGTATCACCCATTTCCAAGGAGAGACTTTCAAAAGTACAAAGTCTCCCACTTGAAACTCAATCGCCCGCTTCCTATTATTCGCATAGGACTTTTGGCGATCTTGATCCGCCTTCAAACGTGCTCTAATTTGGTCAATACTACCAATGGTTTCATTGACCACCTCTTTACTTCCAAGCTCCCGTTGACCAATTTCACCCCAACACACGGGTGTTCTACATTTCCTCTCATACAATGCCTCAAAAGGCGGCATACCAATACTAGAATAGTAGCTATTGTTGTATGAAAATTCCGCCAACGGTAAATGGTCGTCCCAATTTCCCCCAAAATCCAAAGCACACGCTCGTAACATATCCTCGAGCGTTTGAATCGTCCGCTCTCTTTGACCATCCGTTTGTAGATGATAAGCGGTGCTAAGGTTAAATCTAGTACCCATATCCTCATGGAAGTTCTTCCAAAAACGAGAAGTAAATCCCGTATCACGGTCCGATATAATCGACACCGGCACATCATGACGTGACACTATTTCCTTCACATACAATTCCGCCAAACTATCAGAAGAATACGTTTCCTTTATTGGAAGGAAATGTGCACTCTTTGTTAACCGATCTACTACTACCCATATCGCATCATAACCCTTTCGAGTCTTTGGTAGTTTAGTGACCAAATCCAGGGTAATGTTCTCCTATTTCCAAAGCGGTATTTCAAGCGGTTGAAGCTTTCCATATGGCTTTTGATGCTCCGCCTTTACCCTTAATCATGTGAGACACCTCTCCATATACTTGACTATATCACGCCTCATACCCGGCCACCAAAAATGACACCTTAAGTCATAAAACATCTTTTGGCCCCCGGATAGATAGAATATTTGGATTTATGTGCCTCATCTAAAATAGTTGCCAACACACTTGTCAACATAAGCAACCATCCTTTCCTTCTTCAAAGCATATCTTTAAACCCGAACTATTTTTCCCAAGCTTGTCAACATAAGCAACCATCCTTTCCTTCTTCAAATCACCAAGTGCTAACACTTGTGCCTCCCGGATTTCATCAATAAGAGATGATGAAATTTTCATTTTAAATGACTTCACCTTGATAGGTGTATGGCTCGTCTTCCGACTAAGTGCATCCGCCACCACATTAGCTTTACCCGGAGGGTAGAGGATCTCACAATCATAATCTTTAACCAATTCAAGCACCGCCTTTGCCTCATGTTAAGGTCTTTTTGGTCGAAGAAATATTTGAGACTTTTGTGATCCGTGTAAATCGTACACTTAGCCCCATACAAATAATGCCTCCAAATCTTGAGCGTGAAAACCACGGCCGCAAGCTCTAAATCATGGGTAGGGTAATTCACCTCGTGAGTTTTCAATTGCCTAGATGCATCAGCAATCACTTTCCCCTTTGCATTAAAACACACCCCAATCCCGAATGCGAGGCATCCGAATATACCACGAAATCTTCGGTCCTGTCCGGAAAGGATAAGATAGGCGCCTTAGTCAACTTTTCTTTCAAGAGTTGAAAGGCAGATTCTTGCTCGGGACCCTATACAAATTTTGTCTCTTTACGCGTTAACTTCGTCACCGGCAAGGCAATCCGAGAGAAGTTCTCAATAAATCTCCGATAATAACCCTCCAACCCCAAGAAACTTCTAATCTCTGAAGGTGTCTTCAGTGATGACCAATATTCTACCGCCACTATCTTGGATGGGTCGACTGTAATTCCTTTCTCATTCACCACATGACCCAAACTGGATCTCACGCAACCAAAATGCGCACTTTGAAAATTTTACATAAAGCTTTTCCCTTTGCAACACTTCAAGAATTTCATGAAGATGAAAGGCATGATCACTTTCACTTCACGAATAGATGAGTAGATCATCGATGAATACGATCACTGAACAGTCGAGGAATGACCTACACACCCGGTTCATAAGATTCATGAAGACCGCGGGTGCGTTGGTCCATCCGAAAGGCATAACCGTGAACTCATAGTGACCGTATCGAGTGCGAAAAGCTGTCTTATTGATGTCTTCTTCCTTTACTTTCAACTGATGGTACCCGGACCTCACATCAATCTTAGAGAACCATGACGCCCCATGCAATTGATCAAATAGGTCGTCAATCCGAGGTAACGGGTACCTATTCTTCGCCGTCAACTTATTCAACTCCTGATAATCCATACACATCCTCATGCTTTCGTCCTTCTTTTTAACGAAGAGAACGGGTGCACCCCAAGTCGAGACACTTGGGCGAATAAAACCCTTATATAGAAGCTCTTACAGTTGCTCCATTAACTCTTTCATTTCCGGCGGTGCCATCCTATAAGGTGCTTTAGCTACCGGCTTGGCACCCGAGATTAAGTCAATCCCAAACTCTACTTCCCTTTCCGATGGTACCCCCGGTAATTCATCCTGAAACACATCCACAAATTGATTCACAACCGAAACATCGCGAATATCTTTCACCCTATCTACCGCATCTGCAACACAAGCCATGTATGCCTTGCACCCACGCACCATATACTTTGTTGCCTTCACATAAGAACACATCTTTACATTACATTTCTTTTCACCTTCTATGTAAATGGACTCACCCGATGGGGAATCGAGTTGTACCGCCTTAGGTCCACATAGAATATTCGCTTTGTTCTTAGACAACCAATACATTCCCATTATTACATCAAAGTCTCCCATGGACATAGGAATTAAGTCAACAAAGAACGTTTCACCCCCCGCCCTTAACTTACAATTCCTATAAACATCAAATACTAGGAAACTCTTATCATTTGCCGCTTCGATTTCTAAGGGTTCATAAAACTTGCTACTTAGAAATGAAGAATGCTTAACAAATTTCAAAGACACAAATGAACGACTAGCCCCCGAATCAAAAATAACTGGTGCAGGTAAGGAGTTAATCTTGAATGTACCTGACACCACCTCCGAGTTGGTCTTTGCTTCTTCAGTCGAGATGTGGAAGGCTCTACGTTTTGGCCTTGGTATATCTACCTTCTTCTCATTTCCACCTTGCTTCAAGTCGGGACAATTCGCTCTATTGTGCCCGGGCTTGTAACAGTTATAGCATATCCGAATTTGGCTTGTACATTGACTAGCCATATGACCCGGCTTCCCACATTTATAACAATTCAGAGTCCCTTTCATACATTCCCCGAAGTGCTCTTTTCCGCAAACTTTGCAGCCTCGAGGAGAGAACTTGCCAAAAGGCTTCTTACTAGGGCTCCCGCCCTTTATCTTCTTCATGACCTTCTCCACTATCTCTCTTTTCCTCTTCTCCCATCTAGCTTCTTGCCTCCTCAACTCCACCTCTCTTTCCCGACACCTATTTATTAAATCCATAAGTGTGGTAAAAGAGGATGGGGATATGCTATCTTTGAACTCCACCATCAGCATAGCATAAAATCTATCAACCTTAGCCTTCTCTGTCGACACCACGTCCGGACAGAACTTGGCGCGGTCAAAGAAAGCCCCAGCCAATTCATCTATTGACTCATTCATTTGCCTCATGAGGAGACCTCCTCAGTCATCGTGTCCACTGCGGCCTGAGGGCAATGATATTTCAGAAAGGTCGTCTTAAACTCCTCCCAAGTCATGGAGGTCACACCCAAATCACCCCTCTCCTTTCGGAGATTCAATAACCACTCCTTTGCCCTTCCAGTCAGCAGAGGCACACTAAACATCACCCTATCCTCGGGCTTACAGTTGGTAGTCTCAAAATTAGACTCCATGTCCACCACCCACCTATGGCTAAGAATCGGGTCCACTTGCCCATCATACTCTTTGGGCTTAATCACCATAAACTCCTTAAGAGTACACCCTTGTGGTACCCTCTCCTTTTCTTTCAAGACATCCTCTATGGTGAGCTTAATAGCCCCTCTCATTTCTTCCATCATCAAGTTTGTGGCTTGCTCGAAGGCCTTAGCCACTTCCTCTTTTATCATTTCTTGGATTCTTGGATCCAACGGTTCATTACTTGCTTCTTCTGCCATCTCTAAACTGAGAATAGAACCAAAAACATCTTAATACCCTTTCACTTTCAATACCTTAGGTATCCATCATACATTCACCATTATATGCATTAAGTATATATATATATATATATCTACCTATATACATACCTACATATATAATCACCTTCACCTAATCCTTGTAAATGTTCATTGTTATATGGTTATCATAAAGACCTTTGCACATCTTGTTTTATTAATCATATTGGTCAGACATGTTTAATAAAGCAATATGCCTAATTGAAATTATCATATTCATACATCAAATCACAAGAAAAGTTCCGGCACACATATCACCTTGTCATTCAATAATACATATATACATATACATCACATATATATAACCACTTTATCAAATCATTACTAACCTTTCATTTCCACAAGCTCCGAGTCTTAGTCAAGTCCTTCATGGATTCTCGTATCACTTTCCCCCATATCAAGAGCATCCGGTTTGAGTTTTGTGCCACCAAACCAAATCCCTCAAGCCATTGCTCTGATACCAAGTTGTAACACCCTTAATTGGAAAACCAATTAATTAATCATTTAACACGTGGAAGCTTTTATCCCATAATTTTTTTTCTTTTTTTTAACCCCTTCGCGTACCGCGAAGACCCAGGGAATCCCTTCCACATACCGCGAGGGACCCTGGTTTACACTGTTCGTAGGGAGGGTCTTCGCGTCTGTCCTTCTTCGCGTACCGTGAATACCGTCAATTAGCCTGTCCGCAGAAAGATTCTTCATGTGGCGCGAGAAACTCCCTCCCCACTTTCGCATACTGTGAAGACACCCTGTAAACAGAAAGTTAAGTTTTTTACCCAGTTCCATACTTAGCCAATTTTTCCCATTTTTCACCAAAACATCATAACATCAAAAACTCCCAACACTTGGGTATTTTTACCATTTCTTTAACAACATATTCACATTATCATCATTCACCAAAACATCAAGTTTTGTACAATTTACAAATCAATCTAAGGATTTTCTTTTAAACCCCCAAAATACCAAATCGTGTACGAGAATCCTTCAACACCTCGTACTTGACATTGACCTACATCGGAGCTTTGCCTACATAACCACATGAACATTTAACCAGTAGTAATGAAGATAAACATAACAATCAAGTATTTAAATACTTGATTCCACCCATTCACCCATTTAACCCGTTTGACCCATTTACACCCATTAGGTCAATTAAGGTTTCGTAACACTTGCAATTTCACTTACAAGTTTCATTCCATTCATTTGACATTCACTGACACCATTTCATATC
Source organism: Smallanthus sonchifolius (assembly GCA_023525975.1). Classification (NCBI taxonomy): domain Eukaryota; kingdom Viridiplantae; phylum Streptophyta; class Magnoliopsida; order Asterales; family Asteraceae; genus Smallanthus; species Smallanthus sonchifolius. The sequence continues at coordinate 61,636,877 of CM042035.1, read as the reverse complement.
CATTATGGCTCTTAGGCCATAACCTCATATCCATTATGATACTTAGATCTTAACCTCTTATCCATTATGTTATTTTAACCATAACCTCATATCCATTATGATTCATAGATCATAACCTCATATCCATTATGATTCATAGATCATAACCTCATGTCCATTATGATTCATAGATCATAACCTCATTCACACATATCCATTATAGTATTACACCATAACTACATTCATTCATCAAACCATTAAGGTACTTCCATAATAACCACATTCATTCATTTACACATAGTTTACATACATATCACATTTACCACCCATTTATCAACATTACTATGTAAGTGCAAAGGCACTTACCTTTTAGGTTCGAGGATCTCGCACCGGCTTCTCGATTCATAATTTGATTACCTAAACATATACACCTAGTTTAGTAATCTAACATACATACATAATCACATTACAATTGAGTCCACAACCCAAATTTTATTTTCCAACCCAAACTGACCCGTTTGGGTTATCCCCACAACCAAACACCCTTTTTCATTACTAACTCACCGACTTGATTTTTCTTTCCAATACTTTGACACTAATTTCTAATTCACTAACTTTTATTTGGTCAATTTGGTGTTTGTTCAAATGTCTATTACCACCTAAACACTTAACTTGCACTAATTCATCATTCTGGCATTAAGATCCAAACACCTCCAATTTTCACCATATGAACCATAACTTTTCATGATCAAAATCAAAGGGTTCTAGGATGTTAATCACTACTCTTTACCTTTAGTTTAGCTAGATTATCCACAATCTAACACCAATTAACCACATGCATTCAACATTTTTGGATTTCTACAAAACCCACTCACTAACACATTCAAAAGTGAAATCAAAGGAAGGAAATCACTTACTTGATGTTAGGAGAGTGATGTGTAAGCCAAAACCCCCACAGATCAAGCTTCAAATGCATGTTTTAGCTCCACAATCGATTTTCTCCTTTTTCCTCTTGCTCCCAAACGACCCTAACTCAAAATGAGTTCAATTTTGACTTTCCTCTAGTCAAAATGGCAGAAATTTTCCATTTACACTTTTGGCCCCTCAACTTTTATTTTACCCATGTCACTCTATAATTAGTTAAAAACTAACATAACTCCATTACTAACTTGAAACCCACTTGTTTCAACTTATTTCATAAATATTATTTTCACTATAATATTTATTAAAATGTTTTATTTATTTGAAAACGAAACCCGGATTTTGGTTCGTTGCAACGAGAAGAGAACCGGACAAATTACCAAGTAATACTCAAACCAACCCGCAACATCAAGGGTCGGGATCAAAGAATGCTCATGTAAGCCAGGTAAGTGTCTTGCGATGTGGTAAGCAATATGACAACAAAGTTGTCCCTCCACAACCACTAGTTGAAGGGTTGGTAGAGGATGTGGATGAAGAAAGTCATGACAAACCGGTACTCGTTGCATCTAAGTCTAAACAACCGGTAAATTTTGGAAAACCAAACAATTCTAAAGCATCCACTAGTGCTCAAGGGACGGATGTGGAGAATAATACCATCCCTTTCCCAAGAGCAGTGGTTGATCCATCTAAACCGGTAAATAAAAGGCGCCCACAGCAAGAGGAAATGTGGGAAATTTTTAGACAAGTTAAATGTAATCTTCCCGTAATTGATGCAATCAAACAAGTACCGGCATATGCAAAATATCTAAAAGATCTATGCACTCAAACGAAGAATAATAACATGCCTAAAAGGCTTGATCTAACTGATAATGTGAGTGCGGTTTTGTCCGGTATTCTTCCACCTAAGCTCCAAGATCCAGGGGCGCCTTTAATCCAAATTCAAATAGGTGATTTCAAAATAGATAAGGCACTTCTGGATTTGGGAGCAAGTGTTAGTATCTTGCCGGGAAGCTTGTATGACCAATATGATTTCATTCCTCTACAAAAAGCTAATACCACCATGGTGTTAGCAAATTTAACTCTTAAGCTTCCCCGTGGGATATTAACAGATGTGATTGTCAAGGTGGAAGACTTATATTACCCAGTCTACTTTTTAGTGCTTGACTACGCAGCCCCTACTAAAGGGAGCAAACCCAATGTTATTTTGGGAAGGCCATTTTTAAAAATTGCTCAATGTGTCATAAACTGTATGACATGTACAGTCGACGTAGCTTTTATTAATAGAAAGATGCGTTTGAATGTCTTCTCCCGTACTTTTAAGTCTCCAATCATTAACGAATGTTTTAGTGCGGATATCATTGATGGGTGTATTCTTTATGAAAATGAGGATGCGCCCAAGGAGCCGTTTGTTTTGTGTAACAAGAAAGAAGCTGAGTATGAGAATGAGCTGAAAGTTGAAGAGGAGCAATTGGAAGTGTGTGCCATCAAAGAGGGACGACCCACATGGACACTTCAAGTGGAAAGTTTGCCAGATTCTATAGACACTCATTTAAAACCTTCTTTGGAATCAGCACCTCAGGTGGAACCGAAAGAACTACCAACAAGATTAAAGTATGCCTTCGTGAGAGAATGAAACCCTCCCGGACATTATTGCATCAAATTTGACCGAGGCAAAAGAGAAGGCCCTCATGGAGGTGTTGGTTGCCCATAAAGCAGCAATTGGGTGGACGATAGCAAATTTGAAAGGGATTAGTCCTTTGATTGTGATGCACAAGATTATCACTGAACCGGATGCTAAACCGGCAAGAGATGCACAAAGAAGGCTAAATCCAAACATGAGGGAAGTTGTGAAGAAAGAAGTCCTAAAATGTTTGGATGCAGGGATCATCTATCCCATATCTGACAGTACCTGGGTAAGTCCAACACATACAGTACCAAAGAAAGCAGGCATCCAGATCATATGGGATGAGCAGGGAGAGCAGGTAGCCACCCGACCCGCAACGGGGTGGAGGGTATTCATTGATTATATGAAGTTGAACACAGCCACTTCTAATGATCACTTTCCTTTACCTTTCATTGACCAAATCATCGAGAAATTATCAGGTCAAAAATTTTACTGTTTTTTAGATGGGTACTCAGGATATAATCAGATCGCTATTCATCCTGATGATCAACACAAGACCACATTTATCTGCCCATATGGTACCTTTTCATTCAGGCGAATTGCATTTGGGTTGTGTAATGCCCAACCACCTTTCAAAGGTGCATGACGAGTATCTTTTCAGATATAATTGGGGAGTCTTTGGAAATCTTCATGGATGACTTCTCAATCTTTGGTCAGTCATTTGATGCATGTTTAGAGCAATTAACCAAAGTATTGAAAACGTGTGTCGAAACAAACCAAGTCCTTAGTTGGGAAAAGAGCCATTTCATGGTCCAGGAAGGGATTGTTTTGGGGCACATAGTGTCAAGTAAGGGGATGGAGGTCGATAAAGCAAAAATCAAAGTAATTTCAACACTACCTCCCCTACTAATGTCAAAGGGGTAAGATCATTCTTGGGGCATGCGGGATTTTACCGCTGGTTTATTAAGGGTTTTAGCACAATCACAAAACCGCTTTGTAATCTACTTCTAAAAGACGCCCCTTTTGAATTTGACGATGAGTGTCTAAAAGCTTTCAATATTTAAAAAGAAAAATTGGTAGACACCATGATCTTGCAAGCACCTAATTGGTCACTATCTTTTGAAATCATGTGCGATGCAAGTGAATTTGCAATCGGGGCAGTCTTGGGGCAGAGGGTGGATAAGAAACCGGTGGAAATTTACTATGCTAGCAAGACCCTAGATGGGGCACAATTGAACTATATTACTACTTAGAAAGAATTACTTGCAGTTGTGTATGCTCTTGATAAGTTCAGGTCCTACATTTGGGGAAGCAAAGTGATAGTATACTCAGATCACAGTGCGGTGAAATATCTCATGGAGAAGGAAGATGCAAAGCCTAGGTTGATCAGATGGGTCCTATTGTTTCAGGAGTTCAACCTAGATATCCGCAATAAGAAAGGAATAGAGAATGTGGTAGCAGACCACCTATCAAGGGTTGTGAACATAGAAGAAGATTATACTGAAAGAATCGAGGAGACATTCCCACATGAGCAAATTCTAAGTGTTTCTATTGACCCATGGTATGCTAACATTGTTAATAACTCGGCTGCAGGAAAAATTCCAGAACATTGAGTTAAGAAGAAGAGGCAACACTTCATGTCTCAAGTGAAGCAGTATATCTGGGATGAACCAGATTTGTTTAAAGTTGGGGCAGATCAAATGATCCGGCATTGTATGCCCGAAAGTGAAGTCCAATACTTATTGGAACATGCCCATTCATATGCTTATGAAGGGCATTGCAGCGGACAGAAAACGGGACATAGGATCTTAACTTGTGGGTTCTTCTGGCCTATAATCTTCAAGGATGCAGCAGAGTTTGTGAAGAACTGCACAAGGTGTCAGCAGCTTGGGAGCATCACTAAACGGGATGAGATGCCAATGCGACCCATTATGGTCGTCAACATATTTGATGTGTGGGGCATAGACTTCATGGGCCCCTTCCCTAATTCTTTGGGACATATGTACATCTTAGTGGCGGTTGATTATGTTTCTAAATGTGTTGAAGTAATCGCCACTAAGACAAATGATCACACAGGTTTGGTGTCCCTCGTGTGATCATCAGTGATGGGGTTTCACATTTTAAGAACTTTAAATTTGGTAAATTGCTTAAACGGTACAGTGTGAACCATCGGATTGCCACTCCATATCACCCACAAACAAGTGGGCAAGTAGAGGTGTCAAACAGACAAATAAAGGATATTTTACAAAAGACGGTACAACCTGATCGTAAGGATTGGTCAACCAAACTAAACGATGCTTTATGGGCCTATCGAACAGCTTACAAAACTCTGATTGGTACCACACCATACCAACTAGTTTATGGAAAAGGATGTCATTTCCCACTTGAAATAGCTCATTGTGCATAATGGGCAGTTAAATATGTAAATCTTGAATATGACAATGCGGGTAAAGAGCGGAAGTTGCAATTATGTGAGTTGGAAGAGCTGAGGGATGAAGCTTATGAGTGTGCATCTGCATACAAGGCAAAGATGAAAGCAGTGCATGACTCCAAGTTAAAGAAAAAGGTCTTTGAGGTAGGCCAGAAGGTGTGGCTATACAATTCAAGGCTGAAACTGTTCCCTATGAAGCTGAAGAGTAAATGGATGGGTCCATACTTGGTGATCAGAGTTGGACAGTTGGGGAGGTCGAGATCGAAGACTTTGACGATCAACTCAGGCAAGTAGTGAATGGGCACAGAATGAAGCCTTACTTAGAGACGGATGAAATCAATGACACCAAGGAAGAATCAGTAAGCTTTGTCATGCATGCATCTGCATATGAATAACCCAAGTAAAGTACACCGCGTCTGGCTGAAGACGTTAAACCTAACGCTCTTAGGAGGCAACCTAAGATTTACTTTCTTGTCTAGATTAAATGAACGTTGTGGGTGTGTTCTCTAGAAACCCTCACGAGACTAAACTCGTCCACTCGGGCTACCAAGGGGTTTAAATGGCTTGATGAATGTGCTAAATACATCCATGATTCCTACGAAAGTGAGTTAGGTTTTTGTGTCGTTTTTATGCTTTAAATCTGGGAAAAACCTAAGTGTGGGGACATTCTGGGAACATTGAGGCTTATATTAATGCAATGGGGGCCATGCATCATTCTCTTGGGGGGTAGAATACCGTGTGTAGAGTTTGTAGAGTCTTAAGTCTTCATTTTTAGTGTTTTTGGTATGTTTTCGTGTATTTTTAAAGGTTTTCCCGAGGATTTGGGGCCATACGAGCATGAAAAATCATCACAAATATCGTTCCAGATATATACGAACTTAATTGGAGAGTTGGAACGAATTTTGAAAAAGTTGAAAATTTTGACTTGAAAAACTCAAAAAAATTTCTAATGCAAAAAATGAAAAAAATAGTAATCTTTCTATGATGGAAAAGTCTTCGCGGTACGCGAAGATCCAAAAGGATTATTTCGCGACACACGAAGAACAAAAGAAAGGAACGGCTGAATTTTTGTCCCTCGTGGTACCCGAGGTAGTGACCCCAAGTCTTCGCGGTACGCGAAGACCCAAAAATTAGGGTTTTATTTTTTATTATTTGAGTCGTTTGAGTCCGTCGGGTCTTTTAATATTTATTGAGTCATTTTATTGAGTCGATATGATTTTTGCGGGTATGTTTCGAGCTTAATTTTGCAGGTTGGATTTAATTTCTCGTACGCAATCTCCATTCGAGAGACGATAATCTGATTTTGTACGTTCTTGTACATAGCAGCCCACTTGTATCTGTGGAACACGATCGCGAATGAAATGTTCTACGATCGTCTATCCAGCTAATTTTTACTTATTTTTGTATTGTTTTTTCATTTTTGAGTCGCTCTTCCTACATTGAGGACAATGTCGAGTTTAAGTGTGGGGAGGGGAGACCTTGTCCAGGTCTGTGTTTGAGTCGTTTGTTTTTGAGTTTTGAGTCATATAAAAAATCCATAAAAATTTTAAAATTTACAAAAATATCCCTGGATTAGAATTTTTGCAACTAAATGAAAAATGATATTACAATCAGAACTATGCTAATGTGAAATTAATTGAATAAAGATGATCAAACATGTCTAATTTGTAACGTTTTGGTAGGCCCAACCGATTTAAGAGCTTAAACATCCTGATAGTGAATCTAGTTTAATTGAATAATTAATTCAGGATGTCTTGTGGGTTCTCATATTAGGGGTGTCGGTGAGGTCGAAACTGTCAAAATAGGGTGATATGTACCTTTATAAACAAGAATTTATAGGTTTTTTTAAAATTTTGGCACGCCGCTTTCTTTTTATGAAAATAAATCTGAAAGTTGGTGGCGCCCGCAATCCATAATCCATCAAATTGAATGAGCTTAATTAATTAAATTGAGAGCTTGAGTTCAGCCTACCTGTTACCCTCCGGGATAGTGACTTGGTTGATACACCCATGGGCGGGACTTAAGTGATCAATAATGGACACTGAGTTTAGTTTATGTGTTACCCTTCGGGATGGCGACTTGAAGGATACACCCTTATTCCGAATCTTATGTACTTCATTGCTTAAAAACTACAGCCTACGTGTCATATATCGGGTTCCAGCTTGATTAAAACACCACTGGGTTAGGTTTAATTGTATAAGTGTTAATAAAAGCTAAAACATTCATCCATCGATCCACAATTCATCTGATTTTCAAAAACATATAAATTCATGTTTATAATGGTGGGAAATCTATAAGGTTTAACCCGGGTCTAAACATAACCTTGAGATGGGATTAGGCTGAGTCGTAACTTTCTGAGTGTGAGATCCATAGATAAACTGTCGGCTTGGTAATGTATAATATACAGATCACAGAATGGGGGGCTCGAGAGTCGGTGGTTGGGTTTAATTGGATCAAAATACCGATTGTTACAGTTAACATGTTGAGAAATCAAAAGAATGTATAAAGAATGAAAATAAATAGCAAGTTGTCTGATTACGATTCCATGGCATAATTCTTTTTTGGGACGAAAAAGGTCAAGTGTGGGGATGTTATGTAAGGTTAAATATCCCGTGTATAAGAGTCTAAATATACAGGTTTTAAGCGTTTAGATTTGTATATCGAGTCTGTTTTATGTGCATTTGGTGTTTATGAGTGTTATAGGTTTAATGTGCTAAGTAAGCGGAAAAACACGAGCTTAAAATCATGAGGATAGTAGCATACACGGGCCCCGGAGAAGTCAAGGGAACAAAAGTCAAAATTGTGGAATTTAGGTTCTTCGCGAACAAGGAAGATTTTCTCACCGTACGCGAGGGCTTGAAAAGCCCACCCGACTAATTTGTTCTTCGCGCCACGTGAAGAACTGGCCAATGATGTTCGCGGTACACGAGAAAAATGATTACGGATCTTTTTGAGTAATTCTAATTATAAGCCATTAGGGATCCATTGTCGAATTAACTTGCATTCCAACGATCCAGAGATTCCCTAGGGCGATTTCCAAAGATAAAGTTTCAATTTTTTTGAGTTTTTGATGCTAGATCAAGATATACCAGTTATTAAAGAATTGACGACGATGTCGATGAGCGGCTAATCTCTTCGTGTCGTTTCCAGGTGTAGGATCTGCTTGTAAGTGATAGACTAGGGTTCATACTTTATTTGGTTTGCTATTCTTGTAATCATATGATTGTTTGAATGCTTGATTCTTAGATTTGATTTGAACAATTTGGTTTTCATTCAATTTAATACATTCATCAATTATCGGTTTTATATCGTGAATCATTGAATATTTAGATCTGATGTGCTAAGTTGTTAATTGACTATTGAGTTGTTAATCTGTGTCAAGTATCCGGTTTTGTAATCGTTGCTCAACGCATTCACTATCTTGGTTGTTAATTGTTTATCAAATCTAATGAATGAGTGATGTCTATGTAACTTCCAATAAGTACAAACCAGTCTTCACAATAACTTGCAATCTGAACCCGGAAGCGATCCGTTTTCACTTAATAGTTTTTATAAAGTTTAAAGTCAGTTGCTTTTTAAATAAAACTCGAACAAGTTTTCATAAACAACACTTTCCACCAATTCCTTGTGGATACGATAACCTACTTCACTATACTATAGTTTAAGGTAGCTAGGAATTAGAATAATTGTTTTTATTTACCTTGACAACGTGATCAAGGCTCACCGTCCAAAGGCAGATACTCACTTCTTGTGTCCACTAAGGACTTCTTTCTCAGTTGACTGTCATCACTGGAGCAACCGTCGTTACTCTTCTTAACCATTTGTACAACATCCCCGTTACAGTGTCATGTCGAGCATTATCCCGGTTATTCAAATGGCAGACATGTAACTAATGCCCGGACACTGCCAAAGGTTTCGGGTAGCACTAGTCTCAGGGACTACACTACTACCTCAAGACTTTCTTCTATGGTAACCATACTTTTACATATTAGACAATGTATCTGACTTATCTCTTTCTTTATGTTTATAAAACATATAGTTAAATAAAAATTTTCTTTCTTTTCTTTCTATTTATAAAACATATATTTAAATAAACCTTTTGTTATATATTTAAATAAACCTTTTGTTTCTTTTCTTTCTGTTTATAAAACGTATAGTTAAAAAACCTTTTCTTTCTTTTCCTTATGTTTATAAAACATATAGTTAAATAAACATTTTATTTCTTTCTTGTAAAACATTTACTTAAACTGTCACACCCCGCCTAGGGCGGAAACACGGGGCGTGGCCATCCATGGTATTCATAGCCTTTCATTACAACAAACGACTTCTAATGCATTCATAATCAAAGGTTTAAGTCATTACAGAAAATCATAAATTGTTTTAAGACATTACACGCGAAGTACCACACTTAACCAAGTGTACATCTTTTTAAATAACAAGTTTGTCAACTATGACCTACATGCCCATAGGTTATAACATGAAAACTCCAACAGATGATCTACGTGCATGCATGCCTGCCTTCTTTCCTATGTTTCTAGTTACCTGAGAAAACAAGCTTAAAAATGTCAACATAGAGTTGGTGAGTTCACATGTTTAGTTGAAATGTTTGATGTAGGACCACAAGATTTCTTGTTGTGTATTGTTCACTAGAACAATGATGTACCACTCTTAACACTAAACATTGTAATAGTTGATGAAAATTATGCTTCCGCTTTGACCTCCGGTCAAGGTTAGCGCGACTAACCACATGTGGGGATGTCAACCAAAATAGATCTATCCATGCTATCCACGTGTGTATCATATCTTACAGTTACATAATAAGAGGGGACTTTGATGCGTTAAACGAGTTGACTCATGTAGTTGGTACTTGTGTCCAGTTATCAAGTTGAGCAAGTTTTCTCCCCCGTATGTTTAAAACCCGATTTATAACAAGTAAAAGTGGCCGTGAAGACTCATTGTAGTTATCGAGGTGCTGAGTGATGATGTAAGTTGAAAGTCCAAACAGTCCTGACCTAGCTGTGCCCTAAATTAATTAAGACACCTTAAGGCCTAAGTAGTTGTTCATGGGTGGGTTGGTCACACGACCAATATCCCGAAGTCTTGACCCTTGTCGTATAATAGTTTACACGGTCCGACCTGGTCGTCGTTGGTGATACAACTTGTCGTTAGCGTAGTTATATTTATTAAAATCCTTTTAATAAATATTATGATGTAGACTTTATTTATTAAATTCCTCGTTTTCAGTTTAAGTCGTTTCTTGTGTCTTAATAAATATATAACCTATATTTATTAGAAATGGATGTGAAAATGTCATAAAATTATTATTATTTTATTTTATTTTCCCAAACTTAGTTCTAGTTGTCTCCACCTATATATATAAATATATAGTTATTAATTTTTCATAAAATTAATATACATACCTATATATATATAACTTTATTTTATAAAATGATTTATTAAAATCTTATATCCATTATTCTCTTGTATTAATAATGTACATAAATATATTATTATTACTTATTTCATTATTAATTTAAATGAGAGTTATACTTAAAATCATTTGTAGAAAATAATAATTAATAATAATTATTAAACCATAATACTTAGGGCTTTTATAACCATAATACTTAGGGCTTTTATAACTTTTAACTGATGATCCTCTTGTAATAGTTAGGGTTAACCCGTTTTGCAAACATATCACCATCTAGTTAAAAATAATAGAAACAGGTCGGGGTGCTCACGCAAAAAGTCGAGAGAGAAGGTGGCGGAGGCTACGTGAGACCCGGTTTCACCGCTTGTCATCCCGTATCACCCGGTTAGCTTCTGAAATAACCCGTACACTCGAGACCCGGTGCCCACAAGTGAGAACCGAAGACTCGAAAGGGACGGTGGAACTCGAGGGGGCTCGGGCTGCAGGGAATAAAGGTGGTGGTGTACGGTGGTGACCGGTGAGGAGGTGTGGGGTTGTGGTGATCGTAAACCGAGTGAGGGAGAGGGTGATGGTGGTGTCGGGTGGTTGTCGAGAGAGAGGAAAGAGAGTTGTGTGATGGTGGTTGCCGATTAAGGAGGTGGTAGGGTGGTGGTTTAGGGTGGATGGTGATGGTGATGTTGTTGTCGTCGTGGAGCCGAGAGTAAGCAAAAGGGGAAGGGGTGGTTGGGATGAGCCGAAGAGAGGGTAGGGAGAGCAAGTGAGGGTGTGAGTTCATGGTGGTCTTGCATGGGCTATCTATACAACTCCAAGATGATTATTACTCACTAGGTTTTTTGTTCCAAAGAGATGATGGTCTTCAGGAGACAAGAATGTCTCATGTTGGTGCAATGGGAACAAGGGAAACATGCAACAATAGGATGTGCCCCTTTGTGTGCTTGGGTTCGGCCGAGAAAGAGGGTGGTGAGGGGGGGTAGGGTAGGGTGTGTAGGTGGTGCGTTACCCACTCGTTCCTAGTCCGGTATGATACAGTGTGTCGTCGTGTGTCATTTGTCGTTATGTGTCGAGAATGAGTCGGGTATTAAAAACAATATAAGTTTAGTTGTTCGGATAAAATATGTGACCGTGTCACACGTCTAGATTTTTGTTTCCATCCGGGTAGGTATTCTCCACTAATAAAAATAAGGAGAATGTTGGGAGGAGTTTCAAGTTAAGTTTTAGTTTATCACCAACGCGATATGGGGTTCGATATGTCTCGAAAATCTCTAACATTTCTTTTGTAGTTGTGTAGTGGTTAGACCCTACTAGACCAGGTTAGACCTAATTAATTAAAATTAGTCTAATATGCACAGTTTTGTGTAATTATATTTAAATAATTATGTGGTAAAATTACCGGTTGTCACATAAATAAACCGCTATCTTTCTTCTTGTAAAACGTTTAATTAAATAAACCATTATCTTTTTTATATGTCTTTCTTATAACACATTTAAGTAATAAAATTCCTTTAATATAAACGTTTAAATCTCGAGTATGCACAACACCCTAAAACAGTAAATAAAATAGGGTATCTTGACTCACCTGATTGCCTGTATATAACTTGAATTGGACATATATATGGTGTTAACGCATAAACCGATCTGCACATAAGTCAGCAAGCGGATTATTTCATATCATGCTAGTGTTGCCTAATTGTGTCGCCTGAGACAAGATCAGTGTCACCAGACTTAGTGTCGTCGGCACATGATCAGTGTCGCGAGGGCAGTGTCGCCAGAACTTACATTATGGACTTAATGTCGTCCTTTAGTGTCGTTCTTGTAGTGTCGCCAAGTAACATTTGCGCCACTCTTTAATGTCATACACGTTCATGGCAACACTATTTAGTGTCACCAGCTTAGTGACGTATATATGAGGATCAGTGTCGCCTCAAGAAATAGTGTCGCCCACTAGTTTCGCCACTTGAAGATGTTCATTTTCTAGCCCACTTTTTTTATCCAAAATCATAACTTTTTATGTCCAAAACGTTTATCTAGCTTCCATGAAGCTAGATCTAAGCTTTAATCCACTTTTAACACGTAAAATTTTGATCTTTACGTTAAAACCCATAAAGCCCTAAAAACCCTTTATCAAACAGAAACTCATATATGGATGGATTCATTACCTATTTGAGTTCGTTTCGTCTTGCTAAACACTCTGTAAATGGAGACGATCAATCCTTGAGTCCCATGGCTCGAGTCTTGACTTTCTCTCTCTAAACTCTCTCAAGCTTTCTCTCTCTAGGTTTCATGGTGGATGGTGGAAATGATGGGGAGGTTGATGGGGGCTAGGGTTTGTAGGGCCATTCCCCGACCCTTTTTCTTCTTTCGCGTAGTGCCCTGATTAACCCCTCGATCTATCGTTCTTTTATTCCCAAGCTATGTTTATTAAAACGTCCTTATTACTCTAAAATTTTTGGAATGTTACAAAATGTACCTTTTGAGGCGCATCTTTAGACGCGAGCTTTTTGTCTTGGACTTAAACTATCGATTTTTAGACGTGGTTTGGATCTTGGACCTCGTCAAGAAATATACTCCAACCGCGTCTAAAAATCACTTTTCTACAAGTGATATTATATTTTATTTTATGTTTATACTAAAATGTATTGGTTTTAAAAAAAATAATAGTAGTTAAATATACAATAATATTAATAATAACAAATATGAATAAAAAATAATAATTTGTTTTGGTCGGAAATTTTTGACCAAAATATATTATTTTCCTCGTTCTGAAATGATAATGTGGCCTATGTGCAATGCGTCTTGGTTCTAACTTTATTTGTACATTTTATTATAAGTTTTGATTGTATGTGTCCATCAATGTTTTCAAACCCGGCCTGGACCGGCCGGTCGGACCGTGACCCAGAGACTACAGCGGTCTGGTTTAGTGTATTGAAATGTGCCTACAGTCGAACCAGAAACCCGGTATTAGCGTGCGGTTGGACCGGGAGTCGCCGGATCTAGATTCCGAACGGATTCGCCGGATGACAAAGGGTGTAACCAAGAAAAAGTGGCTTTGAAGCTGGAGAGTTGATTTGTTGCTGGCGATGGTGAGTTTTCATTCAGATGTGGTGGTGAGCGGTGGTGGACGGGATCGTTTGGTGGCGGCGATAACGAAGCGAATGTGATGGTGGAAACTTTTCAACATAAATTAGAGAGAGAAAAGGAGAAGAAGTTGGAGGAAAGAGAGAGGAAAGGAAAAGAAATTGGAGGAGTGGGATTTTAAAAAGTAAAATCTAAACTAAAATAGATGATTTGATATTACCTTTTGAGATTCAAGAGATTTTAGAATTCCATTGTTTGATTTTTAAATTTTTTGTAGATTTATTTATTGGTTCTTTATTTTAAATTTTACTTTTTAATTATTAATATACAATCCGACCAGTCCAACCAGTGAAACGGTAAGACGTCCGGTTCAATATCCGGTTCGAATCTGAAAACATGGGTGTCCATCTAGTGGTTGCTCCTTGTTAAAACAATAATGAGGCTCTCATCAATAAATTTGTGGAAAAAAATTGGGAAGGATTAATTCATGTTATGCAAAAGGTACTTTATATAAAGTTTATTCTTAATGTCATGTCTGTTAGTTTCTTTCTGTGGATAATTACCAAAATAGAATTTGATCGGGTCAAATTTATCAAAATAGACATTTAGCCAACGGATTGAAGGCTAAGCCGGCAAAACGCAAGCTAAGCCTTTGTATTTCGCCGACTAAAGTCTTTGTTATTATAGGCTTAGCTGAAGTCCATTTTTTTGTCTATTTTGGTAATTTTCCCTTCATCTGGCTCCAGGATCAAACCTGATAATCCTTTTGATTTTCTTTAGTATTATTTTTTATTTTTTTATAAAGTTTAAAAAACTCGGTACAGAACCATAAAACAATTAAACTAAGCCAGAACTGTACCGAATCATAATGGAAGCGGTATACTTGATCAGGTCCGAACCGGGTTTTTCTACTTTAATGAAACAATGTCGTTTGTGTTAGGCGGTCGGAGTGGAGGGCGGGTAAGGACGCGGGTAGAGGCGGGTTGGTGGGTTCAACCAGGGGCGGATCCAGGAATTTTTTTCAGGGGGTTCACTGTTTTTAGATGATCCAATTTCATAGGGCCGGACATAAAAATTTTCGGTTCGGTTCGATTGGTCGGGTCGGGTCGGGCAGGGGCGGCTCAACCATTTTTGGAGGCCTAAAGCAAAGAAAAAAACATGAAAATTATGCTTCAAATGTTCACAAAATCAACTAATTTGTATTTAAGAGTCATCTACTCATTTGTTTCTATCAATTTTTTACCTCTAATCATATGAATGCTCAAGAACACGCATTTAGTTCAAGAAAGAGTTCTTAGTTTTATAGCTTCACAACCGGATCAAGCGAGCAGCAGTGGGCGGCGTCGTAAGGGGGTTCACCCTATAATTTTTTAGGGGGTTCACCCTAGTTTTTTTACCTACCATTACACTAAAATTTCAAAACTCGGGGGGTTCCTGTGCACCCCCCTCGCTTCACTACATCCGCCCCTGGGTTCAACGCCGCAAGGGAAGAGGCTTCAAGCGGGTAGAATTGGGCGGGTATGTTGGGAGGGTGCTAGCGGGTATTAGAACCCGCTGAAACATGATTTTTAACACGCCGAAACAAGGAGAAACAAGCGGTTAAATAGCGGGTACCACCCCCACCATGAAGGGTAGTTTGGGAGGGTAGTTTGTCAAAATGAGGTGGCATATCCTCATTGGTGGGTTTGAAATGATAGTTTAAAGTTGGAGGCTACCACTCCCACCCCCCTTAGATATTAGGCTTAAATCATTAGCACGAAACTAACTTAAAGTTCAAGTCCGGTCAATGTCCTAGTTTTGGGGCCTAGTCACCAAACTGGTACTTAAGAGTTTGGTTCTTGGTTCCCATGTTCTCATATTTCCGGCTCTGGTTTGGTATTGGTCCAGTTCTGTCTGGCCTGGTTATTTACAGTTCACTTCCTTAGATAAAACATACAAGGTTCTGGAGCTAGCATATTTAATACGTTGATCACATATAGTGAAAATTTATTGATGGAATATTAATATCTTTCTATTGAGTAGCTGAAATTGGAGGGTTTCAAGTAGAATATGCTCCTAATTATTTCAGCACTTCCATCCCCCCACCACCACAATGTCACACCCCCGACACAGAGTGGGGTGTATCGATCGATGGATAACAACACAAAGCAGCGGAAACAATTTTGTCGTCGGGATCTGTTTGGGACCTATCTCGATGACATGTTGTCCGGATAGGCCCTCCATATATTGTTTTTTTGCCAGTCTAAAAGAAAGACCAAAAATAAAAAAACAAATTAAAAGACCATCTCAATGACATGTCAGCGGGATAGGCCCATTCATATTTTATTCCATTTATCCTTATTAAACGAAAATCAAAAATAAAAAATAACCTCTATCCCTCGTCTGGATAGAGTTTCCAATAGCGCCAAAAAATTTCAGTCTTCCCATTTACCCTATACCGACGACATGTCGTTGATACATGTTTTCAAAATTTAGGGTTTCTGGTCGAGCCTTTGCTGACGACATGTCGTCCAAGTAGGTGACCTATACTGGCGACACTGTGTCATCGGCATAGACCCGACGTACATTACAACTACAACTAAGTTATTGATTACACTAGGTCAAAGTTACAATTCCATATCAACATGTATATTCTGTTTAATGGCTAATTATTTGGTGATGGAGACTGATGTTCTTCAAGTCTTTCAAGTATAGTTTGTCTAAGATCCCAAGTAAATCTTCTAGTACGACCATCTATTTTAAGTAGACTCTTGTTCAAATGCTACACACTCTTATTCAAGGCTTGTCTCACCTTAGTTTCCTAAAAAACATGTCAAAATGTGTCAACTAAAAAGTTTGGGAGTTCATGAGTTTAGACTCAAGTAAATAAACAAGTTTAAAAATAAGTATGACACAATGTGATGTATGTTAATTAAGTACACAATGAACCCTTCACCCAGCCCAGGCGTAAGCCTCCACCCAATAGCCCAGATATGAGCCTATGAAAGCTCCCCACAACTTATGCCCTTTTACACATAAGTTTAAAGTATCATAAGAATATATGCCACAACGATTACCTTAACTCAGTGGGGATTTCCCTATAGAAGGGCCACTATGTGTGGGGGATTCCATGTATAGTACTACCCAAATATTCGAGCGGCTCAAACCGAGTAAATGATTGTGTGCACGTCAAATTAACAGGGAAAAATAAACATGCACCACAGGTAAAATCTCAAGTCTTAATTAATACTACATCACAAGTTTAAAAGTTTAGAGAAGCATGCTTCCATAAGTAAAAGGAGATAACACGAAACTCATCTTCGCTTCTTGCAATGAACTAAAAAGCAAAGAATATATGTTGTATCCTGAGTCTAACTTCCTATAGTATCACAATTATTTATCAATAACTAACATATGTTTCATCAATTATATGCTTCCTTTTACATGCATCTATGTGTGTGTCTAGGGTAATACATATCTAATAACACTTAACAAGTTATGTTCACAAAAAGTTTCCATACTCAGCAGGTTCGTAATGTATCTAGAAATTATAATGTAACTAGAGTCACATAAATATGTCATGAAATTTGTATATACTATATATATAATGTATCCATTAATTATGAAGTTAAAAGAGTTTGCACATACTCAAATTTATTAAGTACACGTAAGAATCTACTTTCTAAATTTAAAAATATTATAAATGTTCTTAGTTAAACTGGTCCAAAACAGTCCCAAAACAGTGAAGAATTTGAATTTGGCAACTTTAGTCCCTGAAATTCGAAAACATTCAATTATAACCCTAAAGTTTCACTTTTAAGCTTAAATAGCCAAAATAATAACAAATAATACATAAACATAATAGGGTGAGGTTCAAATACTAACCAATATTTATGTGATAACCATAATAACTACTTTCAAACATAGTGTTACGTATACGTAACAGTTATCATTATGTTAATGTTACATATATGTAAACACTATGTGTCACATATGTGTAACATTATTTGGTACGTATACGTAAGACTCATCATTTCCGTATTTACGTTCAAAATATTTATTCAAGATACTTAAATACTATTTTAACAATTAAAAGAAAAATATAATTTATAAATTATATGATTGTTTTATAGTGGTTAGCACGGTTATCACATAAAAAATTGGTTTGTATTTGAATATTTCCTTAACATAATAAAGGTTTTCTATTTTGATTAGCACATCAATGTTTACAAGACGTGCTAAAAAAGGTTTAGCTTAAAATACATGTTTAGGTCTTACAATGTTGACTTTTTCACAAAGTATCATACATTGATTAACGACATATCAAAACTAATTCTAAGAATATTAAAAATATTTTCATTATGAAATTTATATAACGTAAATTTGGGCTAATAGTTTTCTATTATCATGTGAGAGAGGAGATTAAACCTCTTTGGATCCTTATCAATCTCTTCGTAAACATATTTTTTTCATCCTAAGCATGACAAACTATTTTAATGTACAATTATCATGATGAATTTATCATTGTTCTAAACTTATAATAAATAATATCAGATAAATATGTAAAATGAGAGAGAATATTAAGGGGGATTTTCTTATTCTCATTGATGATCGGAAAAAATAATACAAAGTTGTATGTATACAAAACCAAGATACAGAAACTAAGCTAAACGATAGTCGAAGATGTGCATGTATGTAACATTCTGTTTTATACATAAGAATAAAAATATATGAAACTTATATTTCAAATATTTTTAAATGAGTAAGTAATAGGTAAAACATACTATTTGAAATGTAAGACGTCTAAACGACCTTTAAATATGATCAAACACACCGTTATAATAATAATAATAATCTACGATCTGTGTACGTGTAAGGTTGTGTAATTCATTTTAAATATTCCTAATAAACATTTTCGAAACCAATATATGCTTGACATATAATATCTATAAACAATAAACGGTGACTTGACTACATGTGAGTCGGTTAAGTATCTGTAAGACTGTATGTCTATAAAGATTGAGCTCTTCACAGCTTTATTCTCTCTCTCTCCAACCTTCTCTCAGCTAGAAGCCAAGTATACTCTTTAATCTTTAACATTAAATTATAAATTTAAGGTTTCACATAATATTAAGTGTGTCATAGCCGGGGTAAGCCTTAGGTGACATAACCTAGTCTAGGCATGAAGTGTGCACCTATGTTTAAACTAGATAGAGTTATCTAAAGTCAACCACGGTGTGACTAGCTAGTATCAACATGTCAAGCATTATTAATAGTCCTTCCGGTTTTACTCTGCATATTTTAAGACATATTAATGAGAAACGGGTATCCAGATCATCTTTAACCCTGTCTGACTTTGACTTTTTATAGTCTTAGTCACAACGACTTGTTCCTTCAAATCCATAACATTCTTTGTTCCAACGATATGTGAAGAAGTCCATTTGTAATTTTCCAAAAACAACCATCATATTTCTTAGTGAATTTTTGTTTAGCAAAATAGCTTGGTATGATGGGTTTCTTAACATATCTCGAACCGTTTTGGACATTTTTGTCCACAAACTTTGGGAACACATAAGCACGACAAGCATTTGAATAATATTCACTACGATATCTAGAAAGCATGTAATCACGACTGTAACGACGAATCACTCCGGACTCAGACACTTTGTCGTTTTCAGACACCTTCTTGTTGAAATAACTCTTTGATCATTCTTTGTAAACTTTGACTCAAATGACTTGTGCTTGCAATTCTTAGCGAAATGTCCAACTTGACAACAAGTAAAACAATTGTAGCTTTTAGTCTTTGACTTTGACTTGGACTTTGACTTTGAACTCTCACCTACTTCAAACACTGACTGTCCTTTATCACACACACATTCCTTACAAAAATTTTTTTCCTTTGAGCAGTCTTATCTTTGACATCAATGAACTTGTCTTTGACATCAATTGATTTGCCTCTGACACTCACTTGATTTGACACTTTAATTTCACTTTGAGTCTTTGTCGGTGCACTGATTTTAATTTGAACAAACCTTTTGCTCTCTTGATCACTCGTAAGAATGTGATTCTCAGGGGCTATGAAATCATTTTTCTTCGGCTTTTCATGAGAGAGATCATAATCTTGAATAAATGGATTCCCAAATTCATCTAACACCATCTTCTGCTACACATTAGACTTTGTGAATCGAAACATAATCCCTAGCTGTATGCACCATTTTATCAAAGAAAGTAGATGTGGACGAAACCTCGGACACACAATTAGAATCATCACAAACAGAATTAGTTGAACATGTAGAAACATTCAAAGTATCAACATCAAAACAATTTTCTAAAGCATGCTTATCACAAGCATTTACATATTTCTTCAAATCACAATCAAAATCTAAGTATTGCTTGCAATCTCTTATAAATTCCTCATATGTCATCATTTATACAAGTTTTACATGCATAATAATCCCCATATTATGATACTGTAAGTCCCAAACTTGATGGATCTTCAATTAACACACAATAACAACTATGATATCAAGTCTCACAATCAATAGGCGGAAACTATTGATTGTGGTGATTCAAGAACACACGGATTCAAAGTAATAACTCGTATATTGATTGAGAGAATTACAGAGAAAAACACTTAACAACCGCTAACACAATAGACGGCTTTTCCTCACGTCTAACACCCTTAGAAACGTTTTTTTGGTGGCTTAACCTAATTTAGGTTACATAAACAAGTATTTATACTAAGCCTAATAACACTAAGCCCAAAATACATGTTCTCGGCCCATAGCCGACCAAAGACCCAACTCGTGAACCCCTGTTCACGGTTACAAACCCGAATACCCATATATTCGGTAACACCAATAATTATACTTATTTGATAAGCGTCAGCCTCACAAATATAGACCCAACATATTCTCCCGTGATGGTGGAGAAAGTTGAGGATCCTGAAGATTCGGGTGAGAGTACAGAGGCCACATCCTTATAGATACACGTTCCTAAGCCCTTACTCGTCATTGTTGTTCATGCTGAGGGGATAGAGATTGAGTTACCCCATAAGTCTAGGTCGCCCCGTAAGAAAATCCAAGAGCTGAGAGATATATGTGATATGAGGATCGTGCAACCCCAAGTGTGGGACGTTTAGGGGTGAGAAACTGCCTAAGTATTTGTTGCAGGTTATTTTTAGACATGTTCATTTTAAATGTTGGTGGACAGATTGGAGAGAGAATATTGATAGTTGTTCGATGATTGGTAGTAATTTTAGAATGAGAGGAAGTGTGTCGCATCGGATGATGGCGGTTCCGAGGAGAGTAAAGGAGAAGCCTCCGGATTAGGCTTGTTCGTTTCTCAGGCCAGTGCTTGGGTGTACAGTGTGTATATGTCTTTTTGCTTATTTTTGTGTTTTTCAGTTTGCGTGTTTTTGTTTTGTGGTTGTTTTGCAGGGATTCACATCCGATTCGGTGAGAAAAATCATCAAGAACGAATTTTCTAGGCATATTTGCACTTGATTTTATCATTGGAACATGTTTTTAATTTTACAAAAACCCTCTTAACTTTCTGTGAACAACACCTTCTCGCGGTACGCGAAGATTAAAGGAGAGCATTTCAAAAGATTATCTTTAATAAAAAAATTCATCAGTTTCTACGTATATAAATATTGAATCAAAAGATTAACTAAAAGCAGACAATGGCCCGGTTGCCCGCCCTGAGACCCAAGAGAAGAGACCCGGTTTCGAGTCCCGCAATCCCTCCCCTGTCTGATTTTTTAGCTTTTTCCCTTTTCTTTTTGTTATCTTTTTTTTTTTGCATTTTCTTATTCTTTTTTTTTTGTTATGTAGTTTGATATTTTTTCTTTGATTGTTTTATTAAATACTTAATGTTTTTTTAACTTCTAAATATATCGTTGAGACGTGTTTATTTCTATCTATATTTCTATTTAAATTTTGTTAAAAATCGATGCGCCCCCACGGCGAAGCGTGGGTGTAACCCACTTGTTTAAACTAATAAGTGTAACTATGAAGTCATCTTACTTTTGGACCGGTCAAAGCCATGGGTGTCAATCGTGTTAGGTTGGCGGGTTGATGGGTTGACGGGTTGAATTATACAACCCAAACACGACCCATATTTTTATTTATGTAAAAAGTTTCAACCCTAACATGGATACATATAAATCGGGTCAACCTCAACCCGACCCGTTTAACCCATATATTTAAATGAGTTAAACGAATTTACGGGTTAATAAGTGAGTATGAGTGTAACAAATAGTAATATAATGTTTAAAAAAATAACATTAATACAACTAACTCTATAATTATTGAAATCCAAAATCTAATTCATTTATTCTAAATCAAAAAGTAATTAAATAGTCGTCTTTAAAAAGGGAAAAAGAAAAGTTTTTGTATAAATCAATTCCTTGAAATATTTAAATAGTCGTTTCTAGAAGAAAAAATTAAATTCCGTGAACTAGTGCTAAACCATGAACTTGATTAAGCCGTAAACGACTTGAAACCCGTGAACTGTTGAGAAACTCGTGAACCTTCACTGAGTTTATTATGCGACCAAGAATTGGTGAACTTATGTTGGGAACGGTACGTCTTTATACTTGGTCCTATTGTTACACCGCCTCCCGGTGAACAAAATATAATCAAATATTTAACTCTAATATAAAGCATTTTAAGTTCGATGTCTTAAACCAACCTGGAGATGACCATTCGAAGGGTTGAGGGTAACTGTTGTCCCTAACGGGAGGCACTACTATTTTAATTTAAAGATTATAATTCGTTAATCAAATGTCGTGAGGACGAGGCTCTAGCGGTGACCCGGGTCACAAGTTTGTAGTAATCATACCACTGAATTAGTCAACTTACATCATCACGTCCCAAGCTGATTCGAATCCCGAAGCAATACTCTCTGTGACTTGATCATTTCCGACATATTTACTTTTCTGATATTTACTATTCTGCTAGTTACATTTTTGTTACACATATCACGCACATTTTTATTTTTATGTTATTTACTTTACCGTCATTTACGTTTCAGTCATTACTATTCTGCTTCACAAGCACACAAAACCTACTCACTAATTAATCAGGATAAACGAGAACAAAAGTTGAGTATTGGAACTCGACCGTGTCCATTAGTTCGATACTTGGTTCTTACCTAAACTATATTACGTTGCGATAGGTACACTTGCCTATTGTGTGTGTTTTAAAGTTAAAGTATTTATCATTTTATAAATTTAAAACCTGATCTCGTGAAACCATAATATCTAAATATTATATAATATTTAAATATATCAAAACCAACACATCAATTCCCTAGAACATTGTATATTGAATGTTGAAAAACTCTTAACACCTTCAAGGTTAACCTCGTCCTCTACACAACCTGTCTTACAAATCATGAAAATTAGAATCACTCGCACTGATCAAATCATTTGATTCATGCGGTTCAGGAAATGGCACAAAGTTTTTAGGATGAGGAACTTCGTTATAACCTAGACCATCTTTGATTTAAACAGTTCTTTGTTTAGTCACACATTCATCAAAAATGTTTCGTTGTACTTTCCACTTTGCAATAATAACACGCTCCATAATTAAATCATTTTCAGAAGCAATCAATTTATCAGAAAGATCTTTGATCAAAACGTCTTTTTTTATCAAGATATTCTTTAAAAGTTACATTATCTTTCAACAAAGCTTTGATTCTTGTGAACATTTTACATATTTATAGTTTCCTTTTGGTGACACCCTGCGAGTGATTAGGGATCCACTAGGTTGTATAGAGTTGTTATCCTTAGAACCCCAGTACCATCATAGTTTTCATATCCGATAGAAAGTCTGAGTTTTACAAGTAGGATTCCGACCTAGGTAGTGCTTTTCTCATCTTTGATATTTCCTGAGTCTTTTGTCTGATAGTTAGTTGTCAATCGTGAGTTCTTATTACTTTTGATTTCATTAGTTTGAATATCATTTATAGAGTTCCTAAGCCAACGCGCATGAGCATATCCTTAGCTGACCGCTCGGTAGAGCATCCATGGGGAATAGTGGAAAACTTGCTAGTGAAAGTAGATGAATTTGTTTTCCCCGTCGATTTCGTCATTCTTGACATAGAGGCAGATGACAGAGTCGCACTCATCCTAGGACGCCCTTTTCTATGTACCGCCAAGGCATTAATTGATGTCTTTGATGGAAAGCTTACACTTCGTGTAGGGGATGAGAAAGTTACATTTGATGTTATGAAATCTATGAAGGAGCCTGCTAAGCAGAGCAATGCAGTTTGTATGATTGAAACCTTCATGGACGACCATCGGGACTTTAGTTTAGGTGAGAGTGATGTTGGTGAGACCGCGCCTGATGTGAACTAGGTGTTGGATTTAGAAGAGTTGCTGAATGCACCAGATGAATACAGTAACAGTGATGAGGTGCCTAGTGATATGTTAGAGATTATTGCAGAGCTAGAGGAAATCATAGGTAAAATGTAACATCCTTGATTTTTACATGCTATTTATGTAACCTTTTAGTGATACTATTGATTCCTTATGCATTCCTGAAACTATTTCGATCTATGAAAACGTTAGCATAATTCAATTTCAATACATTGTGATTCTATATATTGTTATCAGGATCAGAGGGCTTGTTTGAGCGCTGCGCTAGGGGCACCACAGAATGGATAGTGTACGAGCGCCCCTTTCCAATGCTATATTATCCTATATCTTGCCTAATGTAGTAACTTGGATGTCTTAAACCATAATCAAAAATAAATTCTATGGAAAGTCTTTATCTTTATAAACCTAAATTCAAATTTAGAAATTTTACATTTGTAACTACAAGGTTTATTGTGTAACATTTTATAAAGTCTAATACTTAAAAAAAAATATTAAATTAAATACATAACTACTAATAGGTTTATGTTAAAACAATCATAATCTATATTGAATATTAAAATTTTCGTGAATACATACATTATGTATTTAATCATATTTAAACCAAATCCTAAATTAAATCTATAATTATCTCCACATTTTTTTATTATCTAATTAATTACCTTGAACTAATCCTAATCCCCTACCAAATTTCAACTCATTGATCTTATCCATGTAAAGCCCCATCGATATTTTTATAAAAATATAATCTATTCTTTTATAAAATCCTAGTAATTATCTCTAACTAATTAATCCTATTTGTTAGTTATCCTTTTAGCCTCATAATCTAGCCCTAATATTGACCAAATACAACCCTTATCCTATCCTAGAATTTTCGAAAATCATAAGCCCAACTAACTAGTTCTATCAACTTGCAAACTTAATTCAAATCTTCCACCTTTAGCTCCTAGTTCAACTCTCATCTCTCACTATAAATAAAGGTCATTCTCCTCTTGTTTCCCTACACCAATTCACAAAATCCTAAGGCTAGGAGCTGTCAAATTCGTGGCTCTCATACCCTCTCCAAGCTATCCAAGCTTTTAAGTAAGTTATAAACTCTTTGTTCCTGTTTTTCCATTTATGAATTTTTATACTCTTTTGTGGTTCTTCATGATTCTCTTATAAAAAACAAGCTTAAATCTGTGATCCCTGGCACTTATATGTTAAAATCACAGATCCAAACAAGATATAAACTAAAATCATGCATCAACGGTTTTCACAAAAACATAAAAAACTATAATGCTGAAATTTGACAGATTCGTCACCCTATCTTATCGGGGCCATAACTCCCTCAAAACATAACTTTTTCAAGCGTTTCTTTTTTTGAAAATCAAGTTTAAGGTCTCACGGTCGAAACGCCTACTCGCACGTCTTCTGGTTCATAGTCTAAGTCCCTCAAACAGCCCGCGCAAGATCGGTGCGCAAAGCTGTCAAAATCCCCCTTTTTTGCAAACTTTCATGATATTCATAATTTTTATAAAAGATATGAATTTTATTATAAAATAAGTGATTTTAACATGTTATAAGTTATAAAAATACAAAAATTTATGATACTCATAAGTCTTTTAATCGCATTCAAACTTTTTTTATATAAAAATCTAAGTTTTGATTCATTTTTACTCTCTATCCATTCTTGAATCATGTTTGTATTCAAACTCTCTACTTTTTCAATTATAATCCTATAATATTCAACTTATTCATTTTAATCCCAACTAAAATCATATTTACACTTTAGCCCCTACACTTTCTAAAGTTACCAAATAAACCCTAAACTTGGTCTAGTATATCAATAGAGTAACCATCCAACTGGTATGTAGTTATCTGACAAGCAGAAAGTTCTGGCTAGGAAAGACGGGGTCTTGATCCAACCAACTCTTTCGTGGGAACGCTTCTGTTGGAGGTACTACTCTGAGACGATAACCACTCTAGTATACGACAACCACTTTCCTCTATTTACAATATCAACCTTTATCTATTCTAAACTTAAATTCTAAAAATAACTTGCACTATAACTTACTTAGGGTTTAATCCTTAAGGCATTCTCGTAACCAAGTTACTACCAGGACAAGATTCTTCCCACCTACTTCAAGGTGAGATACATAGCCCCTTTTACTTTTTATCTTTGGGGTGGAAAACATGCTCGTATATCAAAGGTTGTTCAAACTATATCAAACTCAAATACTATTTTTGCAATTTCAATAATTACTTTCTATACTTGTAAACTTAAAAGGTTTTATACACATTCTACAACCATTAACTTGGGATAAGCCAACGGGAGTAAGTCATAGATCTATGGGCCTGACAAGCCGATCTAGTTCTTGAGTTGACGAGATACGATATCAACTTGAAACTAGATACACAGAAACTGCAAAACTTGTTATTCATGCTATATCAATTCTATGGGAACCCAATCTTGTCATTAGGTTTGGTTGAATCGATGTATAAAAGTTTGTTTACTTGTTATTGAATCTTGTTTATGAATTGCAAAAATCTTCATTATCTATACTATGTAATTACTTAAACCTATGTTCTCACCGGCTTTATAGCTGACATATTTTAGCATGTTTTTCAGGTACTAATAACTAGGTTGCTGTTACAATCACGCTAGGACTTCGAGACTTAGCTCTAGGAGATCTAGTTATTATAAAGTTTAATAAAGACTATTTGTTTATCTATTTTATTTGGTTGTGTGTTTTTAAAACAATGTAATGCAATTGTTCGGTTAATTTAATAGTATTTCTTTTAATCATTGTGATGATTTCAATTCGTCACCCCTCGCGTAAATTCCGCCATCGGTGGGGGTGTGACATAAAACCCTAAGTGTGGGGATGGTGGAGAAAGTTGAGGATCCTGAAGATCCGGATGAGAGTATAGAGGCCACATCCTTATAGATACATGTTCCTAAGCCCTTACCTGTCATTGTTGTTCATGCTGAAGGGATATAGATTGATTCACCCCATAAGTCTAGGTCGCCCCGTAAGAAAATCCGAGAGCTGAGAGATATATGTGATATGAGGATAGTGCAACCCCCAAGTGTGGGACATTTAGGGGTGAGAAACTGCCTAAGTATTTGTTGCAGGTTATTTTTAGACATGTTCATTTTAAATGTTGGTGGACAGATTGGAGAGAGAATATTGATAGTTGTTCGATGATTGGTAGTAATTTTAGAATGAGAGGAAGTGTGTCGCATCGGATGATGGCGGTTCCGAGGAGAGTAAAGGAGAAGCCTCCAGATTAGGCTTGTTCGTTTCTCAGGCCAGTGCCCGGGTGTAAAGTGTGTATATGTCTTTTTGCTTATTTTTGTGTTTTTCAGTTTGCGTGTTTTTGTTTTGTGGTTGTTTTGCAGGGATTCACATCCGATTCGGTGAGAAAAATCATCAAGAACGAATTTTCTAGGCATATTTGCACTTGATTTTATCATTGGAACATGTTTTTAATTTTACAAAAACCCTCTTAACTTTCTGTGAACAACACCTTCTCGCGGTACGCGAAGATTAGAGGAGAGCATTTCAAAAGATTATCTTTAATAAAAAAAAATCATCAGTTTCTACGTATATAAATATTGATTCAAAAGACTAAAAGCAGACAATGACCTAGTGGCCGCACCCAGAGATCCAAGAGAAGAGCCCAGGTTTCGAGTCCCGCAATCCCTCCCCTATCTGATTTTTTAGCTTTTTCCCTTTTCTTTTTGTTTTCTTTTTTTTTTTTTTTTTGCATTTTCTTATTCTTTTTTTTTGTTATGTAGTTTGATATTTTTTCTTTTATTGTTTTATTAAATGCTTACTGTTTTTTTAACTTCTAAATATATCGTTGAGACATGTTTATTTCTATCTATATTTCTATTTAAATTTTGTTAAAAATTGATGCGTCCCCACGGTGAAGCGTGGGTGTAACCCACTTGTTTAAACTAGTAAGTGTAACTATGAAGTCATCTTACTTTTGGACTGGTCAAAGCCATGGGTGTCAATCGTGTTAGGTTGACGGGTTGATGGGTTGGCGGGTTGAATTATACAACTCAAACACGACCCATGTTTTTATTCATGTAAAAAGTTTCAACCCTAACATGGATACATATAAATCGGGTCAACCTCAACCCGACCCGTTTAACCCATATATTTAAATGAGTTAAACGAATTTACAGGTTAATAAGTGAGTATGAGTGTAACAAATAGTAATTTAATGTTTAAAAAATAACATTAATATAAATATTGAAATCCAAAATCTAATTCATTTATTCTAAATCGAAAAGTAATTAAATAGTCGTCTTTAAAAGGGGAAAAAGAAAAGTTTTGGTATAAATCAATTCCTTTATGGTAAACATCAAATACAAAAATATTTAAATAGTCGTTTCTAGAAGAAAAAAAATTAAAAACATTATTTTGAAATCCAAACGAGTTAACGGGTCAACCCGTTTTTAAATGCGTCAACCCAAACATGACCTATTTTTAAAATAGGTTAAAATAGTCAATTCAAAATCTGATTATTTTCATATCATATTCGGGTCATGTCAGCGTACTTGATTATTTCATGTCATGCTTGAATCGTGTCAGAAATTATCATCCTAGTCAAAAGTATGTATAATATTTGTTTACATAACACTTATTTAAAAAGTACTTGATTATCATCCATGTGAGCATACTTGATTATTTCATGTCATGTTCAGAGCGGTTGAATTCGATCTTGTTTTAGTTTACATAACACTTATTTAAAAAGTATGTATAATATTTGTTTAGCATCTACTTTTAATAAACAATTTTATTTAATGCCACTTAACAACATTATATTTTTTTCATTAAATCTTTCAATTTTCACTATTTTAAGTAGTTTTGAATTTTAATATCTATTTATATTAATGTTTTTTTTTAAATAATATAAGATTTGGATTCTAATTATTACTTAATTTGAATTCTAATATAAAATTGAAAATCTAATTTTTTTAACATATTATTGTATTTTTATTTTTTCACATAATAATAAAACATAAAAGACGCGTACTTACTAGGTGGTTGTTAAAAGTCAACTAAACACGTATCCAACAACCCTTGTCAAATATAGATTTATTGCCTTTAGAAAAAAATATATATAGACTTATTATATAAGAAAAAAATATTGGTTAAAAATAATATAATCATTGTTTAATCGTCGAATAATAAAATATTCTTTTAGAACTTATTCGTCTGGGTTTATTTATTTGTCTGTTAAACTGTTACAAGATTTTAATTGTATTAATTTTTGTTTATAAGCATTTTCGGTTTTGTAATAATAACAACTAATTTAAAATCTGGTGTATTACACGAGTTGAGTAATGTAATCTTACATGTTTAGTAATAAAAAATTTATGTATTTAAAAATTCGTATATGACACGTGTTTAATAAAATATAATATAATCTGTTAACATTAACACTTCTCAAAGTATGTCTTTACAAAAATATACTTTGACGTGACAATTATAAATTATGTTAAGTTAATTTTTAAAACATAAAAAGGTTTGATTTTTACATAAGTTTTAGAATAAAAACCATAGACCTAGACTTCTGGAAGCTAAACAAAGGTTTTTGACGTAACAAGTTTGGATCTTGATCCGTTTTCGAGAACAGTCGCCTTAACATGCAAATTTAGGGTTTTCTCGTGAATATGAACTGGGTACGCGCATGGAGTATCCGGGCGAGTACACGCGCGTGATCTTGGGGTACTCGCAGATTGTACTCCAGGTGAATACCGAGAGTATTCGCAAGAATACTCCCTGCGTATACTGAAGGTACTTGCTAAGAGTACCCCTGTGTGAACTTGAGTATTCGCAAACCTTGTGCGTGTACTTAGAGTACTTGCATGGAGGTATTTGGGTGTGTATACATTGAAGTACTCGCATAGTATTCTCGTGTGCGAATACTATAGTAGATTTACTAGTAATGTAAGTTTGACTATACTTAACCGATATTCAGATTGTGAGCAGCTCTAGCCGGACCCAGTTATTAGTATGTGAGAGCTAGCTTGTCAAGGTGAGTTCCAGATCCCCTTTTTATGGCTACTTTGGGGTGGTGTGAATAATGTGTAAGTGTTTATTATAAGCATGTCTTAATAAACAAACGCGAAGGAAATGTTTAAAGGAAAGGTAAAGCAATAAACTGACGTTTTATGCAGGTTATGAAAGTAAGCAAAGTGGGGGACTGTCTTTAATAAAAGAATGAATGTCAGCGTTTAGAAGTCATGGCATTATTTGTATCTGGGAAGGAAGTGAAGGGTTCGTACGGGAACAATGTTTATGTTGTTGTGTTTTGAGTGAGTATGTTTTGCATGGCCGCACCCTTTTGGGGCCTTTGTGGATAGCCAACGGTTGTATAACTGGTTCTTCGTGATAGGAAAACGACGGTTATTCATGGGGTAAACATAAACCCAGCTTCATGCTCAGTCCTTCGGGAAGACACTTCGTGCTAGGATGCTTCGTGGTAAGATGCTTCGTGCTAAGTTACCTTCTTGATGATTCCTTCATGGAAACGCTTTGTGCTAAGTTCTTTATGATAAAGTTTTGTCTCATATTAAACCTATAATGCATGCCCTAAAAAAATGAAGTTTTGTAAATGTTTTGCCTTTATTAGCACTTGTAGTATGTGTAAATCCTTCTACTTTGATTAAATGAATGTTTTATGTAAAACTAGAACTCACTCAGCGTTAGCTGACTTTTTTTAGTATGTAGATCACGTTAAGTGTAGGTATGAAGGTAGCCCATGGAGGCTTGGTTTGCCGCGAGGAATTCCTCGTCTAATGAAGATCCTAGCATTCAGTGTGTTTTGAATGTTGAAGGTTAAGACAATATTTTACTTGTTTTGGACAAGTTGTAATTTGGTTGAATGTTTTTTTTTTCATTGCGTAATTCAAGGTTTTAAGTTTATCAGCTATGTGTGATTATGTAAATCAAATAAGTGAGTTCCACCGGGATTGGGGCCTTACACATTGTTCTTCCCATATCTGTCGATCTCACTACCATCAAGACTTCCATCAAACACCCATCACTGTTTGCTTATCGATTGCCACCAAAATCGACATGTTTGCTCATCGAACCCCCATTGTTGTTTGCTCATAGATTGCCATCGATTTCCTCCTAATACATCGACCTGTTTGCTCATCGATCGCCACCGAATTCGATTAAAATAAACTCATCTCATATGATTTACAACGGCGAAGAACGGTGGTGAAAAATCGATCGGAATAAGCGACAAAGATGGGTGGGTGCCTGTCATCATCTTCATGCCACTACATGTTGTAGTGATAAGCATAACCCTCCTGTAAAAAACCGGGGAAGTTTTAATGTGGTGGTTTTCCTCCGTCGCTAATCAATGTTTGTGCCAGCAGTGCTTGTGGTTGTGGTTAAAACGACTAACGACAGAGATGTTGAAGGGATGGGTTTTTTTTATATCTTTTTTCTATTTGTGGCCTATGTGATTGAGTAGTTACACAAATAGTTCTTTAAAAGGGCATTTTTATCCTTTTACTTCAAATTAAAACGAAAGTTCGTCTTAATACATAAACTTGTTACAAATTAAAACCATAAAATCCAAACTTACAATTTTTCAAAGTTAAGTATTCACTCATATTACTTTGACCAAACCACATAAATAACTTTTTTTGAACAATAATTTACTTTTAAATACCACATAACATGCAACAACAATATTTAAATTTACACCACTTTTATAAGGGCTATCCACTATTCCAAAGGCCATGGGCTAATTAAGTCTAATAATAATTTGAAGTATTTTGTCCATACTATTATTTATTATTAACCTACCTGTCAAATTCTATCTTGTAATTTCTAAATAAGAAAAATAATAAATTTTATTGTTTGTTGTTTTATATAAGTTATGATAAACTAGTAGGGAACCCGCATGATATGCTACCCCGACAAATTAATTATGTGCAAATATTTGCTTCATTAAACGGATTTTTTTTTATAAATTACACATCATTTGCAAACGCACACGCAAGTTCATTATAAAATATTTATATGAGGTACGACCACACGTAAGAGGTATCATGCGTGTTGTCGTGGAGAATTGAACGTCTTTAATTGATTTTCTCTATTTAATATAGTGTCAATTTAATCATGGGTTAAATTACAGACATGGGTTAGTAGGTAATTGTAAACAATTGAGGGCATTGCTAAGTTGTACACCATGCAAAAAAAGGGCTAGGTGTCTTAATTTTTTTAGTAAATTAGATAATTAAGTGTATGAGTTAGTAAATGAGAGAATTAAGTGTATAGGTTAAAGGGTAATTATTAGGTTTTAATCATAAACATAAGTTAGAAGTTAATTGTACAAATTTGAGATATTGCTAATTTGTACATTATGCAAAAATGATTGTACTAGTTGTCTTAATTTTTAAGTAAATTACAACAATATCCTTCAAATATGTATTATATAGTAGTATGCATATACATATAGATAAACATCATTAATTAATATTATACACATTTATTTCTAGTAAATATAAATAATTACCTTTGCGTATCACCTTTTTAACAACAATACTTCATTTTAGGGTCCTGAAACTACTCCTAAGAACTTAGGTTAACCCATCATAAACAGGGCTTGAACCTTTAATCTCAAGGGAAGCTTCACCGTTGAACCAACTCCCACCCACTTTTACGTATCTAATAATTAACTTTTCATCAAATTATTATCACATTAAAAACATGTAATATAATGGAAAAATCACAAAAACCAAAATGTTGACCGATACGCTTATGAAAATGATCATGGATTTACTTTTAACCCTAAAAATTAATTTTCTAAAATAATAAATAACAATGTGTGTACCAATAGGAGTAAACTGCGCATCTTTTGTGCCCCGATGAATTCGTGACACGTGGATAAAAAGGAAGAAGTTGCGTCAGATAAGGTATAATAGGAGCAAATTACGCCTAGAGTAGACCGGTGGGAGCAAATTTCAACTAGAGTGGCCTAGTAGGAGCAAATTTATCTAAAGTGGTCTATTTGGAGCAAGTTATGCCTAGGGTATACTTTTTAAGCATAAATTATGTTTTTTATGTATGATCATGGCATATCTGACACGATTTGCCCTAATCATGCCATGTGTTGTGATTTCATTGGTGTACATCGTCGGCGCAATTTACTCCCAGTAGCACATGTGTTATTTTTTTTATTGGTTTGGAAAATCAATGTTTTAGGTTTAGAACCTTTTAGTAGATGTTCGTTTTGGTAAAACTAGGGTGACCATGT
Source organism: Smallanthus sonchifolius (assembly GCA_023525975.1). Classification (NCBI taxonomy): domain Eukaryota; kingdom Viridiplantae; phylum Streptophyta; class Magnoliopsida; order Asterales; family Asteraceae; genus Smallanthus; species Smallanthus sonchifolius. Next base: position 61,603,777 of record CM042035.1, on the reverse strand, counting down.
CTATTTTGATGATTTTCATAAATTCATCTATAACACCTTATTTAAAATTACCATCTAAGACAAGATTCACGCAATAAATCACCTAATACTAAATGTGACATAATGTGATTAGATAAGATCCATACGATACTTATTGAGAGTTTAATATTGTATGACATTGTCAATTATGTCATACTAATGTTTTTGTGTACACAATGTAACATTTTTAAGTCATATGGGGGATTGATGTGAGTAGTAGATTTGTAGGCAACACCCGTTTGTTGATACGTACCAAGATAGGGCAACACCCCCCATGTTAGAGTATTTTCCTATCGGCGTGATCTTAAGAGTACTATCTAGATCCCTAATGTCGGATTGTCGTCCTAAAGAATCTGAAGGTAGGTATCGAACACATTTAGTAAGCATCATTAAAGAAATGTACAAGATATCATTATTGACAAAAATTAGTAACCTTAAAGAATATAGTTAAACCATTGATAATTGATCATGTTGGCTCGTTTTAGTTAAGTTACAGGCAAATCTTGAACTGTAGTCACGAGTTTTATAAGGCTTTTTTTTAGATTTTCTAGATTACTTGTTTTATGTTTCATAACGTACTTGCATGGGCTCCATTTGAAACAAATTCTATTCACATAACTTCTATATTTTCAAAGGATGAATATGAGCTTCAATGAAAACAAACATTTTAGGAACAAAAGGAATTATGGTTTCTTTAAGATATTCATTTGAGTTAAAATAGCATATATAAAGTAACTCTCAAACCCATTGCTAGGTTTAGAAAACAACTAGGTTACGATAACTTGACATGAATCAACACATATTGTAACAGGAGAGACACGTTATTAAGTTCTTTCTTGACTATCTAGTAAAAGCTCGAAAATGTTTACAGTTCAAAAGATGAGTCGAATCTTGATGTCATGGACATACGATCATACAACCAACATCAAACATGAAAAACGTCTCATTCTGTTATCAAACTAGCCAAAATATCACCATAACATGTCGAAAATCTTACTTAACACTCGCTAGGCACTTCACACGAATACTTAAAAAACCGCTAAATATACAAAAACTCCTCAAGTTTTCAATGTGACAAACATACTACAAATGCCAAAATCTAAGCTTATTGAGAAGTACAAGGTCTAATCCAAACAATTAATGAAGTACAAGGGACCAATATTAATCTATGAGTATATAGTAAGTATTGGATGGTTGCCCGTTTATAGGAGAAGCCGAGCTGATGCCCAAAAGTCAAAATGTCAACCTTTTGACCTAGCTCCAGCGATATTTCTTGGATCTTCTTGAATCTTTAATCAATCATATTCTCTTCGATTGTTGGGATCAGATCTCAACAGCGATAGGCGCAATCAGGTAACAAATTTCTATCTCTATATATAATCGATATCGTTCATATTTTCTAGGGTTTGTTCTCACCAATTTCCGATCCCCTTTTTCAGATTCACGCTGATTGATCGACGGAGTTGCAACGTCATCTCAGATTAGGTAATTTCTATAAATTTCTTCTCTGATCTTAAATCGATTCGTTGAAATTGAAAGTAAATCGTGCCGTATCGTTGTTGATTTTTCGTTATGATTTTGATCTTATTGCGTACGTATCTAACCCTAATTTTATGCAAGCGGCGACTTTTGATCCGATCGTTGTTACATGTTTTCACTTGCGAATTCCGATCTTAGAATACTCTAATTGATTGTAAAATAAAGCTATAGATCAATCGTGCCAAAAAAATCCTAAATCTTTTATTTTTTTGATTCATGGTTTATATTTCTAAATTTTTGTATTTCTTACTTGTATGTATGTTTATGTACATAAAAAAAAACAATTATACTTATTTTTTCATATGTTTTTATATGTTTAATGTTTGCCTGCACGTTTGTAGGTAATATAAACTATTGATAAATTATGCGTGTGTAGGTTATCTACATAAACGAATTTTGTCCATATTTTTTTCTAATTTCATTAGAAACAAATAAACTAGTATATTTCCATCATTTTCTTTTGTTTTAAAAATTTTTAGGATTGAAAAAATGAAGAAAGCATTTTTAATATTTAGTGTTTTGCGTAGAACTCTCCCCGGTCAATCTTTGCTATCATTCAATTTGTTTCATTCTAGGGCTTAAATTCAAGGATAATATGAAGTTTGATCTAGGCAATTTTTTGTTCAAAGAATTAGCTAAATTTGGAATTTATTTCACTTTTGGTAGTTTTGTATGGATACTATTGATCATTAAGATGGAACTTTGTTTATAGGAAATTTAGTACAGCTTTGTTGAATATGGGCTATCTTGATTCGTTAACATCCGCGATTGCGGGTCAATCCAATGGTGAATCCCCGGATAGTGGTGGCGGGGTGAGTGAAGATTCAAAGTTCAGCTATGGGTTTGCAAGTTCTCCCGGGAAGAGATCTTCAATGGAGGATTTCTATGAGGCAAGAATCGATTGTGTAGAAGGTGAAACGATTGGTCTGTTTGGAGTGTTTGATGGTCATGGTGGTGCTCGGGCTGCAGAATATGTGAAAAAACATCTTTTTAGTAATCTCATCAAGCATCCAAAATTCATATCTGATACCAAAGCAGCTATATCTGATGCTTATAGTCATACTGATACCGAGTTTCTGAAATCAGAGAACAATCAGAACAGAGATGCTGGATCAACTGCTTCAACTGCCATCTTGGTGGGTGACCGTTTGTTGGTGGCAAACGTTGGTGACTCACGTGCTGTTATCTGCAGGGGTGATAAGGCTCTTGCTGTTTCTCGTGACCATAAGCCAGATCAAAGTGATGAACGACAACGTATTGAGGAAGCTGGTGGTTTTGTTATGTGGGCTGGGACTTGGAGGGTCGGTGGTGTTCTTGCTGTTTCTCGTGCTTTTGGTGATAAATTGTTGAAACAATATGTTGTTGCTGATCCTGAAATTCAAGAGGAAAAGGTTGATAACTCACTGGAGTTTTTAATCCTTGCTAGCGACGGTCTGTGGGATGTTGTCAGTAACGATGAAGCTGTTGCAATGGTGAAACCTATTGAGAGCCCAGAAGATGCAGCAAAAAGGCTGGTGCAGGAAGCTTCTCAAAGGGGTAGTGCGGATAATATTACAGTAGTCGTCGTTCGTTTCTTGGAGAATGAAGCTAGTGGCTCGACTTCTTCGCGTTGAAATGTAAGTGTGCACTAAATCTTGTTGGCTTTGGCTTTACTGACCAACTTTCTATTGCCGGTTATGTGTGCGTTTGAAAACATAATAAGTGTACAATTTATGTAGTTTGACTCTAATTTCTGTACTCTTTTGTTTGAGCTTATGAAAGAAAATACATTCGTCTGTTTTGGAACTTCCATTATGGTTTATAGGAAAGTTTTAGTTTTCCCTTCTGAGATTTATAATGCAGGATTTGTAAGCCTTCAAACCATTTTGGATATCTTTTTGTTCAATTTATTTTTTAATATAATTTATTTCATTAAAACTTGATGAACTTTTACATCAAAATAGAAGGCAAACGGCCAACAAGCTATGCCGTTAGCCTCTTTTTGGATAGCAAAACTAATTTTTTTTTAAACTATATTTATAGATCTTGGGGTCAAAACATTATTATGCATGACCTGTTGGACTCGACTAAGTAGCTCCACAGCCTCAGGTGTAAGGAAACCAAAAGTATTAAATGCAAATGAAATAAAATGTGTTGGTTGTCAAGGCATGCTTTCTCGTGTTTGGTCACTTTGCATTAAGCAACTTTTAAAGCAATCCGACCCACTATGAAAGCACTACTTTTCAAACCCACAAGAGGTAAAACCCATGTTAGATCCACATTCAGTTTCCGTCCCATCCATCCAAAGACCACAATGTAAGCTGGTCTGAGTGTCAAATCTTCATCATTACCAAGTATTTTTTTAGATGTATCACACGTAAATAGTAATGCAATTATTTCAATGAGAAAGATCATCTCATTAACTGAACCTAATATTAGAAAGATCTCATTAATTGAACCCAATATCCAAATATCGGTGTAGTTTCAAGATATGTCATTCCTATTTGAGAAAAAAAAAGTTGAACCAAGTAGGGGTCTTCATTGAGTCGGTAAATGTATCACACGTAATTGTGTTGCAATTGTTTCAATGATAAGGATCATCGCATTGCTTGAACCCAATATTATAAAGATCATCTCATTAACTGAACCCAATATCCAAATATGAGTGTAGTTTCAAGATATATATCATTCATGTTTGAGAAAAAAAAAAGTTGAACCAAGTAGGGGTCTTTATCGAGTCGGTTTCGGTTTACTCGGGTGGTTCAAAGAATTTTCAGTGTTGATCTTTCAGTGTTGATCCGAACCACCTGAGTAAACCGAAACCGGCTCAATGAAGACCCTTACTCGGTTCTATCTTATTTTTCTCAAACAGAAATGATATATTTTGAAACTACACTGTAATTTAGATATTGGGCTCACTTAATGAGATGATGTTTCAGGTTTAAATAATTGCATTGCTTTTAGCTGTGATACATTTAAGAAATATTTGGAAATGGTGAAGATTTAAAATGAAAATAAGTACGAGTGTCAATTAGAACGATGCATATGAATATGATTTCAATCAAGGAGAGAGAAAGATAATTCAATGTATTGATATCTTGGGTTCGGGTTATGGTATCTAGTATAGTATTCGAGTGAGACTGGCATTAGATTCTGTTTGTCAAATCACTTCGGTTACGAAGTTAACTAAATAATAATCTATTAATTATTCTCATTAATATTTTTATACTTATCTTTATAATTTAACTTAAAATCATATATGTTTTTACTCATACTTATAATTTAACTAAAAATGATTTTTTAGAGTAAAGTGTCATATTCGTCCATATGCTTTAGCCATTTTCACTTAAAAACTTATTTTTTAGCTTTTTCGTCCCTGACTTTTTAAAATCTAGTCATTTTCATCAAATTGACTGACTCCGTCTACATTCTAACGTTAAATCAGGAGTGGCTTTAAATTCATAGGTTAAAATCTAACCAAATTGCCCTTGGTTTAACTAAAATTGCCCCTGATTTAACGTTAAAATGTAGACGGAGTTAGTTAAGTAGATAAAAATGGCTAGATTTTGAAAAAAATAGGGACAAAAAAGTTAAAAAAAACTTTTTTTGATGAAAATGGCTAAAATAGTAAAACCACAGGGATGAAAATGACATTTTACTCTTTTTTTTAATTATTTGTAAACTAGGTTAAAATCTCATGTATTACACGGGTCGAATAAATATAATTATATATTATATGTTAAGTAATATATAATTATAGGAGATGCTCAATGGTGTGCTAACTACAGGGGGATTAAGCTCATATGTCATACAATGAAATTATGGGAAAGAGTTATAGATACAAGGATTAGACGACAAACCCAGGTTACAGCAAACCAATTTGGGTTCATGCCAGGCCGGTCCACTACGGAGGCGATACACATTTTAAGAAGATTAATGGAAAAGTACAGAGAGAAGAAACATGATTTACATATGGTGTTCATCGATCTTGAAAAGGCGTACGATAGTGTGCCTAGAAGATTGATCTGTGAAAGTCTGGAGGGAAGAGGGATCCCTAGTAAATATATTGAGGCAATTAGGGATATGTATTGTAATCCCCAAGAAATTTCCGGCTTTATCTTAGCTTGTCCGGCATTGTAACTTATTTAATGTAGAGAATACATTTATGCCGTTCAATAAAATTTCTTTAATTCTTTTATACACTCATATTTAATTTCATGATTTAAATTATTAATATCTTAATAAACATATACATTTATGATTATAATAGTACAACTTATTACAAAAAAAAATATTAAAATTATTAAGTAATAAATTTAGTGAGAAAAATAAGAATTTCATAATTAGAAATATAATAATTAATTTAAATTATAATTTAAATTGAACTTATTAGTTTTACTTAATAACTTATATAAATTTCAAAGACTTATGAATTTACAAATCCAATTAAAGTTTGTCTTTATAAAACTTTGAAACCTAAATAAAAACATAAATTTTTTTACATGAAATAATAAAGTCCTAAAACTTTGAGGACCTAGATTGCAAATTCTGAAACTTTAACTCAAACTAAAACTAACTTTAAGCTCTAACTGAAAACGTTTAAAACCTCAGGGGCCTATTCCGTCAATTTGTAATTCCCCCTTGTTCTTAAACGACCCTGAGTTCGAACCTGGCCGAAGCTGGTTTTGGAACCAAGCAAGAGAACTCGCGACTGAGGTAGGGATAATCGAAACCGAAGCCGGTAATGGGTTCGTGAGAACCAATCGATCCATCTTCCCTGATTTAATTGATCGATTACGGCCAGGAAGTCGAGCAATCAGAAACCGTGACCCCCATTAAAAGCCACCTCCCGAATCGTTTCGTCTACGGCCAAATTGCCTATAAATAGCGGCCAAAGACCACCGACGACAAACACCTCGAACCTTCTACAACCTCAAACCACCGCAAACCGTCGACCGGATCAGAATTGTGGAAGAAGCCGTCGCGAATTTCACGCAGTCGACCCCCCGATTTACGTAACTAACTAAGGTAAGTAATACATCAATAGAACCGTTGGGACTAGAGGATCGAAAGCCCTATGGAATCGGGCCCGGCTATTAGCCGGATTGGCCGAATTCGTGGGCTAGGGTTCCGGCCAGTTCTTGGGGAAGAAAGCGATTTGGGTTTGTGGGTTAAGTATAATCGAAGCTGGATTAGACCAAGGCATCATGCCCTGGTCTAATGGTTAAAGCGTGTGTGTGGGTTGAGGCGGCTGAGGTCGCCGGTTCGATCCCCACAGAGGGGTAGTTTTTCTGTTTTTTTTTTTTTTTTTGCATTCCTTTTACATTTTAAAATTTTTAAAAATTATAAATAAAATTTATATAAAATCTAAAGCCTTAAAACAATAAAATCTAAAATTTATAAAATTACTTTTGTTTATTTTGGGTTACTTTTAAGCTTTTATATATTAACTAAATGTTTAGAAATTCAATTAAATTCATTTTTTTTTAAGTATATTAATTTTCTTTTTATTGAGACCATGAAACTTTGTAAATATAAACTTCTAAATAAATATATTATTTAGACGAACTTATTAAATCAATCTTATAAATTAATAACATTTATAAGTATTATTAATCTTTTAAACTCAAAAAAAAAAAAAAAATAATTAGTTTGGCAAAATGATAATTATCTAAATATCTAAATAATTATTTTTAAATAAATAGTTATTTAAAATCTATTTTAGTTAAAACATAGTTATTCCATGAACTTTTGGTAGGACTACCTAGTTATTACTTTATCAGTTTGATTATAAAATACCTTAATCAAAAATATATAAATCGTGTTTAACAAACCTTAAACAATCTTTTAATCTCAAAACTTAAACGAATTTATCTTCAAATCCCAAACCCCATTATCTAGTACGACCTATCTCAATCCTAGAATCCAAATCTATCTTGTAGGTTTGTTGTGAGTACATCTCACAAAAAAATCCATCCAACTTATCAAACCTAATCATCTTCAGCTCTGCATCCAAGTGAGTATTCGTAGCCCCTTTTTTTTACTACTTTAACTATTTTGGGGTGAAACATGCATTAACTAAACTATCTTATCTACACGATTCATTAACTTGATTCTATGCTATGTTCTACATGCTTTATATCTTTAGCTATTTGGTGACCATTGCATGAATGCATGCCAGTACGTTCATTAACTTGTGTTGCAAGCCTAAGGTAGTACCTAACATGATCATTTATAGGGGAAACCGAAACTAAACTAAACTTACCACATAACCTTGGCGGGTTGTTGTTGGTGTGAACCATCATCATGGGTGTATCTCCCCATGTTGGATGTGAACTATAAAACTTCGGGTGTTATCTAACCCTTTTTATCAAAACGGCAATCCGTGGGATTGTGGCAGCTATATTTCATTACCAGGGTTGAACTGTACGCTTGGAGCCTTATGTGTTATTAGATATGCTTTAGATTTGTATTAGAATCTTTTGAATCGTAAACTTTATCTAAACTTTGGTATTGGTGTCAAAACCTATGTTGCTCACCAACTACTTGTAGTTGACTTTTACTCGCATGTTTCAGGTGCTCCTGCTTAAGACTCTTGCTGCTCACGTAGGACTTGGACCTAGAAAATAAACTGGAACTTATGTTATGTTAAATCTTGTCTTTTCATTATTCTTGTAACGGATCATTTAATATGATTAATAAATATCTTCGCATTAATTAGATGATCATGAGCTTTTGAACAACCGTGTCAGCCCCGGCGTTTAATCCGCCGCCGGCTGGGGTGTGACAGATTGGTATCAGAGCCATGGTTATAGGGAATTAGGTTATTAGACACATGACCTAGACTATAACCTAGGAGTCCCAAACATGAGTTTAACTCGTGTACATCATTAGGAACTCCTCTATGCCATGCTTATCTACAACTATCTATTTCTAGCTACTTGATGTAACTACGTGAACTACAAGTGAACTATACTCTTGGACTGAGAAGTCTAATCCAAACAAAAACTCTCAAAGTTATGTGGGTTCTAACTAATGAATGAGGACTTGTGCAATCCGGAAGGGTGGGTGCCTGTATTCTGAGAATTCTGTCTAGGAAAGCATTTCGTATAAATCCAAATCAACCGATGGACCAGTTATGCTTTCCTGGGAATTCTTGGGATGAGTGTCCACTTATAGGCTAAAGCATGACTCCTCAAACATTAAGATGAGCCTACAGAGCCTTGCTAAGTCAATGTGCCTACTAGGGTGCCATCCATGTTTAACTATTAACTTGCAGCTTATGTACCAACTCTTGAACATAACTCGTATCTTATGAACTCTCTATTCATCCCTTGTAGAATGCCTCCCCGTCATGACCGCAGAAACAACCTTACCGACAGGATTATCCAGCAAATGGCTACTATCCTGCCCACCATGGTGAACCAGCTGAACCAGAATGCTGCACCCAGAAATCCGGTGTGCACATTCAAGCATTTTAACTCTTGCAACCCTACAAAGTTCTTCGGAAATGAAGGAGCCACTGGACTCCTCCAATGGTTCGAGAGCATTGAAGGAACTTTTATCAATGCGGACTGCCCTGAAAACCTGAAGGTTCGCTATGCTACCAGTGTCTTCCAGAAGAGGGCACTTACCTGGTGGAATGGAGAGAAAAGAAACCGGGGAATGGAAACTGCACTAGCCCTACCTTGGGCTGAGGTCAAGGCTCTTATGACAGAAGAGTTTTGCCCCCGGAATGAAGTTCAGAAACTGGAAGCTGAGTTTTGGGACTTGAAGCAAGACAGTGGTGAAAGTCTTGCCTATACCACTTGTTTTCACGAGCTCAGCCTACTGGTGCCCCACATGGTCACTCCTCTCTCTCGAGCAATCGAGAAGTACATCAATGGCCTGCCGATGCAGATTCAGGACACTGTCCTGGGTAGCAAACCGACAACCCTTGAGGAGGCCATTCGTCTTGCTGCCACCTTATCTGATAACCATATCAAGGCTGGAACCCTATTCAAAAAGGGTGCCAAGAAAGTGCCTGAGAAGGTTACTGCTGAATCTTCCAAGGAGACCCGACCTGGATCTTCTTTCAACAACAAAAAGAGGAAGGGCAAGAACTTTGCCATTGTTACTCCAGCCGTTCCTTTGGCCCAAGTAGCCCCAACTACCTCCAACCCCAACAAAAAGCAATATGTGGGAAACTCACCGCTGTGCAACACTTGTAGACTACACCACCCTGCCCAATCTCCATGACGTGTGTGCACCCTATGCGGACGTTATGGGCACTGGGCAGCTACCTGCCGCATCCCTTCAGCACCACAAGTTTACCAGCCTGCCGTTCCAGTTCCTGCTATCCCGGTTCCTGCTGCTATCAACCAGGGTCGTGCTTGTTATGAGTGCGGTGACCCGAACCACTTCAGAAACCGATGCCCTAGGTTGGTCATTGTAAACCAGGCCAACATGAACCAAGGTAACATGGTTCAAGGGAACATAAATCAGGGAAACATGAACCGGGGAATCGTGAACCAAGGGAATGCAAACCCCGCAGCTCGTGGACGTGCCTTCAACATTAATGCTAATGAGGCTCAAGCCAACAACGAGGTGGTGAACGGTACGTACCTAATTAACCAGCAATATGCCTCTATCCTATTTGATACTGGTTCAGATAGAAGCTTTGTATCTTTTGAATTTGAACCACAACTTGCCATGAACCGAGCTAAACTAGACAAACCATTTGACATCTTAGTAGCAGACGGTTATTCTGTCTCGTGTGATTCTATCATTAGAAACTGTACTCTGAACTTGAACGATCACGACTTCTCTATCAACCTTATTCCTATGGCGCTCGGAGGTTTCGACATCATAGTAGGCATGGATTGGCTGACTGAGCATCATGCTGAAGTTATCTGCTTTGACAAGTATATTCGTATTCCCCTCGGCTCGGGTGACATCCTGGAAGTCTACGGAGAGAAGCCGTCGAATGGGCTAAAGCTTATGTCTTGCACCACCGCACGGAAGTGCTTACGAAAGAAATGCGTGGCGTTCTTGGCCCATATTGTGGATAAGAAGAGCAAAGACAAAAGTCCTCAAGATATCCCCGTGATCAAAGACTTTCCGGAAGTATTTCCCGAGGACTTACCTGGTCTTCCTCCGGTACGTCAAGTCGAATTTCGCATTGATTTAGTGCCTGGAGCAAATCCTGTAGCAAAGTCTCCTTATCGTCTTGCACCGTCAGAAATGCAAGAACTCGCAAGCCAACTCCGGGAACTTTCTGACAAAGGGTTTATCCGCCCTAGTGTTTCTCCTTGGGGAGCACCTGTGTTATTTGTCAAAAAGAAGGATGGTTCGTTCCGGATGTGCATCGACTACCGGGAGCTCAACAAGCTTACTGTGAAGAACCGTTATCCGCTCCCAAGGATTGATGATTTATTTGATCAGCTTCAAGGCTCGACTTATTTCTCGAAGATTGATCTTCGTTCTGGTTACCACCAGTTACGAGTCCTCGATTCTGATATCCCGAAGACAGCTTTTCGTACAAGATACGGCCATTATGAATTCATGGTTATGCCCTTTGGTCTAACCAACGCACCCGCGGTATTCATGGATCTTATGAACCGCGTGTGTAAGCCGTATTTGGACAAGTTCGTGATCGTCTTCATTGACGATATCTTAATCTATTCAAAATCAAAAGCAGAGCACGAGAAACACCAACGTTTGGTTTTAGATCTCTTGAAGAAGGAGCAGTTATACGCTAAGTTCTCCAAGTGTGAGTTTTGGCTAAAAGAGGTCCAATTCTTGGGACACATAGTCAACGAGAAGGGTATTCACGTGGATCCTGCTAAGATTGAAGCAGTGAAGAACTGGCAAGCTCCAAAGACCCCTACCGAAGTCCGTTCTTTTCTTGGCTTAGCTGGCTATTATCGTCGTTTCATAGCCAACTTTTCCAAAATTGCGGTGCCACTCACTGCCTTAACACATAAAGGCAAGCCCTACGAGTGGGGACCAAAGCAAGAGAAAGCCTTCCAGACTCTAAAGCAGAAATTGTGTGAAGCTCCTATCCTAACTCTTTTCGACGGAACTGAAGATTTTGTCGTCTACTGTGACGCTTCTCACTTAGGCCTTGGTTGTGTTCTTATGCAACGAGGCAAAGTGATTGCTTACGCGTCTCGGCAACTCAAAATCCATGAGAAGAATTATACGACGCACGATCTTGAGCTGGGTGCGGTCGTTTTTGCTCTCAAGATTTGGAGACACTACCTATATGGTACTAAGTGTGAAATTTTCACCGATCATAAGAGTCTCCAGCACATCTTCAATCAGAAAGAACTCAACATGAGGCAAAGGCGTTGGGTTGAACTATTAAATGACTACGACTGCAACATTCGTTACCATCCTGGTAAGGCGAATGTCGTGGCCGATGCTCTCAGTCGTAAAGAACCTATCAAGATCCATAGCATTCGTATCCAAAATGATATTCAAACCCGTATCCTGGAAGCACAACATCTTTCGGTCACTGAAGGAAATATGTACAATGAAATGTCATGCGGTGCAGAACTCCAGCTTGAAACTAAACCCAATGGGTTACTTTACTTTCTAAACCGCATTTGGATTCCTGACCGTGATAATCTCCGCACTTTTGTCATGAACGAGGCTCACAAGACTCGTTATTCTATCCATCCGGGTACAGACAAAATGTACAAGGACCTTCGTACCCAATACTGGTGGCCTGGTATGAAAAAGGATATCGCTCTGTACGTGTCCAAGTGCCTTACTTGTTCGAAGGTTAAGGCCGAGCACCAGCGTCCATCTGGCTTGCTTGAACAGCCCGAGATACCTGTGTGGAAGTGGGAGTGTATTGCCATGGACTTCATAACTAAACTCCCGCACACGTCTCGTGGTCATGATAGCATATGGGTGATCATCGATCGTTTGACAAAATCTGCCCATTTTCTGCCTATCCGTGAAGACTACCGAGTTGAGAAGTTGGCTCGAATCTACATTGATGAGATCGTTAGTCGACACGGTGTACCTCTCAATATCATCTCTGATCGTGACGGACGGTTTACTTCTCGTTTTTGGCAATCATTACAATCAGCTTTGGGTACTCAGTTGAATCTTAGTACGGCTTACCATCCGCAAACCGATGGTCAGTCCGAACGAACGATTCAGACTCTCGAAGACATGCTTAGAGCCTGTGTCATTGACTTCAAGGGTAATTAGGACTTGCACCTACCCTTAGTGGAGTTCTCGTATAATAACAGCTACCATACGAGCATCGACATGTGTGACACCCGACATTTCAGGTCAACATCCGTACATGTTATAAACAAGTTTAAATTATAATTGTTTTGTGATTTACTTAATTTCACAAACAAGGACATTAAGGTCTAACAAAAACCGTACATGGTCTCATTTCATATTTTGGTAATTCTAGGAGTTACCGGTTCACACTAGTGGTTAAATTTACACTTAAATCAAATGGTTTGATTTATTTAACCCCAACCCACTTGCTTGACTTTTCGGCCAAAATTCAGAGAAGCCATTCTCCCACTTGCTAATTCACTCAAATTCAGATAAAAACCATACCTCCTCAATCGAAATCCCACAATCCCTTTCATACTTCTCATTTTCTTACGGCAAATTCCCAATTCTCCTTCAAGTCGAAGTCCAGTTAAGGTAAAAATCCACCGTATTTCGGTGCTATAAGAAGAGTTCCAAGTGTTGTCTCAAGAATCAAGATAAGGAGCTCAAGATCATTCTCTGTTTCCCTGAAAATCATCATTCTCTGTTTAAGGTAAAAACTCGATATTATCCATTTCATTTTCTTTAAAATCGTAGCTGAACATACAAATCGTTCAATCGCAAGTAAGATAACAAGAAAAGTGTGTCAAATTCAAGATTTGAACATAAAAATATACAGGACGAATTCTGTCAATCAAAGTGCAGTAATCGAAACTAGGAGTTTCGATACCTGTTCAATCGAAACTAGGAGTTTCGATACCTGTTATTCAATCGAAACTAGGAGTTTCGATACCTGTTATTCAATCGAAACTAGGAGTTTCGATACCTATTCAATCGAAACTAGGAGTTTCGATACCAGTTTACTCAATCGAAACTGGGAGTTTCGATACTAGTTGTTCAATCGAAACTAGGTAGTTTCGATACATATTGCTCAATCGAAACTAGATAGTTTCGATACCCTTCTTGCCAATCGAAACTAGATAGTTTCGATACCTAACTACTCAACCGAAACTATGAAGTTTCGATACTCAATTGCCCAATCGAAACTAGGAAGTTTCGACATCTGTTCATCAGTCACATTGGGCAGTAACTTAGAACTGTTTTTATAGCAAAACAAGTGTTGAAAATCTAAGAAGATATTTAAACAAAAGCAACTAGATTTACTAGGTCGATGAACAATTTGCAATATGAGACGTTCGGTCTTAACACAATTTACCCTTTGGTATCTAGGGTACGAATAGTCAAGTTCGGCTAGAACAATTATCATTGCAAGCATACACAAACTCAAGGTGAGTTCACGGCCCCCTTTTAACTCTTTACTGTTTTGTAAACATCGGGGGAGAAACATACTTACTTGTTATGTTTTGAAAACATGAATTACATTGCTTATACGTTTGACAATATGAACATTTTGGTTTAACTTCTTGTGAGTCTCCCAGCCCCACTTTTACTACTTGTTTTTAAATTGTTTTTAAACAAACGGGGAGAAAACTTTCTCAACTAAACAGCTGGACACAAGTACACACAACGATTGTTCGGATGAACAGCACACAACGATTGTTCGGATGAACAACACACAACGATTGTTCGGATGAACAACACTCAACGATTTAAGGGAAAAACATACTTGCAACTATTTCATGGGATAACAAGAGAATAAGACACGACTTTATGTTTACATGGGATGAGAACAACACAATGGAGGCCGCGAAAGTCCCCTGGAACAACATAGTAACCATTAACTGTAGCCTAGGGTCCTATGAATAGTACTATGGAGAGTGACGTCTCCCGGTCATGGTTAGTCGCGCTAACCACAATCTGGAGGATTTATGGCCGCATAGAACTGAATAACGAAATTAGGGGCGTGTACACATGTCAAGGTTTGGTTACGCCCCATGTATGAACATATTATTTGTATTCCTAGCTAGTTTACAAATGGGTCAACAATTCTTATTCTGTTTATCACATACACCTGAAACTATTTACGAACAATTGAATTTAAACAAAGGGTTCTGATCAGGTTAAAGTGATCATGTTTATACGAAAGGGTTCTGATTAGTTAAATCGATCAGGTTTAAACATATTTTATGACGGTTAAGTCATGATAATGTTTTCAAATGAAAACTACTTAGTTTTATGACGGTAAAGTCATGAACAGGTTTTTGGGGAAAAACTATAAGCACTAATATAACTAACTCTGTGAACTCACCAACCTTTGTGTTGACACTTTCAAGTATGTTTCTCAGGTGACCTCTAGCCATGGCGCGGTTGGAATAGGCTAGCTATGTTGGATCAATTCCTAGTAGCTGGAAGGACGTAGAATATCAAGTCTCAAGTCTGTTGTTGATCTAGAAGAACTTAGATCATAGTATTTCTTAGTTTTAGTAATTGTATATGTAATCAAGTCTTAGAAATCATTATTACAGCTTCCGCTATCGTGTAATGAACCAATCGTTACAACCTGTATTTATTTAATAAGTAAATAAAATATGGGGGTGTGACAGATTGGTATCAGAGCAATGGTTTTAGCGAATTAGGTTTCCTTAGTGATACCTAGGCTCTAACCGGACTCATTTAGGGACCAAGATTTCTAAGACTTGCATCACAAAAAAAAAAAAAAAACACCCAAGACTTGAGCATAGGAATTCCAACCGTTGCCGAACAATTTGTGTAGACTATTAGTGTATGGAGTTACACTAGGGTACCGTTAGCTACACTAATACAATTACATGGCACATGTAGTGAACACTCAGACAAGTACAACAATGTGAAAATAATAAACACTTATAACATGTTACTGTTCGGATTACGAGTCAAGAATAACGGGTACTCAGCATACTGCAACCTTAGAAGATCGAGTTACGAGCTGAGCTTGAACGACGACGGCGGCGATCGTCAGTTACCGATCTTGGTATCGCAACAGGTTGAACTCGTACCAGAATCTGTACCTATATTTGCACCACAACTACTCCAGCTATGGAGGCAACTATCTTTCTAACGTATTTGCGATATAAATACTCTCCTTCATAAGTTGTCGGAACGGATGCCTAGACTCTCGCCATGATATATGGCAGGCATGATTGCCCAGACAGAAGGGAATTCAAGGTGAATAAGCAGGACTAAATGGGAGAGAACTCCAAGGGTCAGGAGACCCAGACATACATCAGGATCATGTGGATCCATGCATATATACAGACTTGGAGCAGGAGTTGCTCGACACTCGTTTGAGGATCTCTGCCCAACACATAGTGCCTGAACTTCACCATGCACATTTTTTTAAGAGACACTGGTGGTGCCTCTCTACCATTAGCCTCATTTGACAACTGCCATATTCGGCAGATTCATGATTATTGGTACACATAATTAACAGTAATCCGATAAAACAATACACACTCCTATACAAATGTGCAAACGCAATCTAATGATCGTTTCAAATCACTTTTGATTAAAAGCTAGGGATAGAAGAAACACTATAGGGATCAGGCAAGGCAAATCATCATTACGGGTGCACACGTAATCATAATTTGCAGTGCATGGGAACTTTAGTGAGTCTTGCTGTCTAAGCTGATGATCAACTCATGTTCTCAATCACTTGATTAAGGATTGGATCTCAACAAATCAGACTTCTCAATTAGGTGCTCACAAAGCATTCTCCTAGTTTTGGAGGAACGAGAGAAATTCAAATTGAATTCAACCAATCCTTAGTAAATCCTGAACGACGAAGAAATTCGCACATTCATTCTTTGAGATTCTACTTGTCAGGAATGCTTCAAATTGAGCGTTACCACAACTAGCACTTACAGTAATTGCACAACTATTGTCGGAGATTATGGCATAATCTCAGGATCCATCATACAGTTCAATCTCACAATTGCTTAAAAGTTACGCCAAGAGTGTTATGCACTAACTTCAGTAATAGGGCAGGATATTATTCTGACCCGCATACACATGGTACCTATGGATATTGTAGAAGCTCGACATGAGACAAGTAGGAAATCGGACATTTCAGAATGTCGGTCAAACAGGATTGCTCTCGCAGCCATTGACATTCAATATACCTTTAAGTCTGACTATCCTCTCTGCAATGGATAAGCCGGGATTGATGCTCAAGCGAATGCCAAAGAAACCTAAGTGTGGACTAACAACTATTGTCGCACTAACTAAAACGACATGCAAAACTCTTAAAGGAGTCCCAAATGCGGAATTTCATGCTAATCTCATTAGTTCATGATATGCATAAGGGATGTAAGCTCGAGCTATTCACAACATGCCACTGTCCACAAAGAGTTGAGAAGAATAATTTATTACTCTTTTATACTCGCACTTCCCCAAAGTTCATCTTGTTGGATGGATCCCAGATTTAGCCTAGAAGAGAGGTGTGATTGCATCTTTCACTCCTAGTTTTCTATAATTGGGAAGCTCTAGAGCATCTATTGTTAAGAAATGATCTCTTAGAGTAGACTCAGTTAGAATACAAAAGTCTCGACGTTCAACACTCATTACCTCAAGTTTATCCTTGTGCTAAGGATTTTGAAGCTATAACCTGAATGAGTGGAATACGTAATGGTAAGTCACCAAAGTACCATTCAAACACTCAGGGAGTGCATACACACGGTATGACTAATAGTTGACTATCAACCCTTTCTGCCAACTTAATGGGTTGACAAACCCATCGCCCATTTTGGGGGAAAACACTAATTCGATGAGACCATTCTCACAGTATTATTATTCATTCCCTCAGCTAGACGGAATGTGAATATCCCAAACAAACATCGAACTTCGTATGGCTTACATACTTTGAAGGTATTGTAGTCGAGACATGAGTTTACATATCAGGACGCTACAACCCAAAGGCTAGTCTGCCTCGAATGGTAGTGCGAGCAAAGGGGTAAAGTGGTGATTAGACTTGAAGTTCGTAAATAAGAGCTCCCAAGGAAAATCAATTTGTAGCTCCATGAAGGCACATGGAGAGGAAAATCATAGAAAACATGAAACCTGAAATAAGAGAAAAGTCTTAGTCCGGGAAAATGCTTTCGAAAAGCATAAGAGGGACAAACATAAAGTTTCATTTTCATACTTTTTCATTTCTACCCAATATACAACAAAAACTTGGACACCTCGTCGAGTAATTCTTTCATAAGACCGAGTTTCTCACCATGGGGAGTTCCGGTCCTGTTTGTAAAGAAAAAGGATGGAACCTTTAGAAGGTGCATCAATTATCGGGAGTTGAACAAGCTGACAATCAAAAACCGGTATCCTCTTCCTCGAGTAGACGATTTGTTTGATCAACTTCAAGGGTCCAGTTTCTATTCTAAAATTGATCTACAATCAGGATATCCTCAACTGAAAATTCAGGAAGAAGATATACCAAAAACGACTTTTAGGACTCGTTACGGTCACTACGAGTTCCTAGTTATGCCATTTGGCTTGACTAATGCACCGGCCGTTTTCATGGACCTAATGAACCGCGTGTGCAAGCCATACTTGAATAAATTAGTGATTGTATTTATCGATGACATATCAATATATTCACAAACCAATGAGGAACATGAACATCATTTGAAATCAATCTTGGAACTACTCCGGAATGAGAAGCGTTATGCCAAATTCTCTAAGTGTGAGTTTCGGATTCAAGAGGTTCACTTTCTCGGACACGTCATCAATAAGAAGGGTGTTCACGTAATCCCAACCAAGATTGAAGCTATCAAAACTGGGAAGCACCAAGAACTCCGACTGAGGTGCGTCAATTTCTGGGTTCGGCAGGATATTACAGGCGATTTATCGAGAATTTTTCAAAGATAGCCTTGCCTTTGACCACGTTAACTCAGAAGGACAAAAAGTTTGATTGGACTGATAAACAAGAATCAGCGTTTCAATTGTTGAAGCAAAAACTTTGCAGTGCACCAATCATATCCCTTCCCGAAGGAACTGACAATTCCATCGTGTACTGCGACGCATCACACCAAGGTCTGGGATGTGTATTGATGCAAAGAGAAAAAGTCATAGCGTATGCATCCAGACAGCTAAGAGTACATGAGAAAAAAAAATAAATAAAAATAAAAAAATTATACGACTCACGATCTGAAATTGGGTGCTGTCGTGTTTGCACTCAAGATTTGGAGATATTTCTTATATGGTACAAAATGTATTATCTTTACAAACCACAAGAGTCTCCAGTACATCTTTAATTAGAAAGAACTCAACATGAGTCAACTTCGTTGGGTAGAACTACTGAATGATTACGACTGGGATATCAAGTATCACCCTGGTAAGGCAAATGTCATAGCAGATGCCTTGAGTCGTAAAGAACGGGTTAAAACTCTCCGTGTTCGTGCCCTAGGATTGACAATTCATGCGAGTCTCACGATTCAAATCCGGATGGCACAACAGGAGGCAATCAAAGAAGAAAACATTCAGAGTGAAGCTATACGAGGAATGATCAGACAATTAGAGCCAAAATCAGATGATACTTTATACTTTGCAAATAGAATTTGGGTGCCATGTTTTGGTAACTTACAGGAGTTGGTTATGGACGAAGCCCACAAGTCCAGGTACCCCATTCACCCAGGTTCGGATAAAATGTATAAGGATCTGAAAGAACTCTACTGGTGGCCGAACATGAAAAGAGAAATTGCTATTTACGTCGGTAAATGCCTGACATGTTCAAAGGTAAAGGCAGAACATCAGAAACCGTCGGGATTGTTATAACAACCCGAGATACCTCAATGGAAATGGGAACAAATTTCAATGGATTTCATTTCAATGTTACCCAGAACACCTAGCAACTATGATACTATATGATAATCGTCAGTCGTTTGACGAAATCCGCGCATTCCCTACCAATAAAGGAGATAGATAAAAGTAAGACGCGTGCAAGGCTAAATATTAAGGGAATTAAGGCTAGGCATGGTATGCCAGTTTCCATTTTCACAAAAAGGGACAGTCGATTCATGTCAAGAACCTGACAGTCTGTACAAGAAGCCTTGAGCACATGCCTTTACATGACCACTGCATATCATCCCCAGATGAACGGTCAAAGTAAAAGGACTATCCAAACTTTAAAAGATGTGCTCCGTGTGTGCGTAATCGATTTCAGAAGAAATAGGGATACTCACCGCCGTTGGATGAGTTTTCATATAATATCAACTACCATACCAGCATTAAAGCCGCTCCGTTGAGTCTTTGTATGGTTATAAGTGTCACTCATCGCTATGTTGGGTGGGGGTTAGCGAAAAGCATTTGACTGGTCCTGATATTGGCTAGGAAACCACTGACAAGATCGTCGAAATAAAAGATCGTCTGAAAGCCACTCAAGACAGACGAAAGAGAGTGGAGCTAGCAACAGACAAAAACCATTAGAATTCCAAGTGGGAGACAAAGTCACGTTGAAGGTCTCACCTTGGAAAAGAGTTGCAAGATTTGCCAACCGTGGCAAGCTTAATCCTAGGTACGTTGAACCATTTGAACGAGAGGATCAAATGAAAACAAAATTACCCATCCTTGTTTAAGGATACAACAGTTTAAGAGGACACAAATTGAATTTCGGGACGAAATTCTTTTAACATGGGGAGAATGTGACACCCGACATTTCAGGTCAACATCCGTACATGTTATAAACAAGTTTAAATTATAATTGTTTTGTGATTTACTTAATTTCACAAACAAGGACATTAAGGTCTAACAAAAACCGTACATGGTCTCATTTCATATTTTGGTAATTCTAGGAGTTACCGGTTCACACTAGTGGTTAAATTTACACTTAAATCAAATGGTTTGATTTATTTAACCCCAACCCACTTGCTTGACTTTTCGGCCAAAATTCAGAGAAGCCATTCTCCCACTTGCTAATTCACTCAAATTCAGATAAAAACCATACCTCCTCAATCGAAATCCCACAATCCCTTTCATACTTCTCATTTTCTTACGGCAAATTCCCAATTCTCCTTCAAGTCGAAGTCCAGTTTAAGGTAAAAATCCACCGTATTTCGGTGCTATAAGAAGAGTTCCAAGTGTTGTCTCAAGAATCAAGATAAGGAGCTCAAGATCATTCTCTGTTTCCCTGAAAATCATCATTCTCTGTTTAAGGTAAAAACTCGATATTATCCATTTCATTTTCTTTAAAATCGTAGCTGAACATACAAATCGTTCAATCGCAAGTAAGATAACAAGAAAAGTGTGTCAAATTCAAGATTTGAACATAAAAATATACAGGACGAATTCTGTCAATCAAAGTGCAGTAATCGAAACTAGGAGTTTCGATACCTGTTCAATCGAAACTAGGAGTTTCGATACCTGTTATTCAATCGAAACTAGGAGTTTCGATACCTGTTATTCAATCGAAACTAGGAGTTTCGATACCTATTCAATCGAAACTAGGAGTTTCGATACCAGTTTACTCAATCGAAACTGGGAGTTTCGATACTAGTTGTTCAATCGAAACTAGGTAGTTTCGATACATATTGCTCAATCGAAACTAGATAGTTTCGATACCCTTCTTGCCAATCGAAACTAGATAGTTTCGATACCTAACTACTCAACCGAAACTATGAAGTTTCGATACTCAATTGCCCAATCGAAACTAGGAAGTTTCGACATCTGTTCATCAGTCACATTGGGCAGTAACTTAGAACTGTTTTTATAGCAAAACAAGTGTTGAAAATCTAAGAAGATATTTAAACAAAAGCAACTAGATTTACTAGGTCGATGAACAATTTGCAATATGAGACGTTCGGTCTTAACACAATTTACCCTTTGGTATCTAGGGTACGAATAGTCAAGTTCGGCTAGAACAATTATCATTGCAAGCATACACAAACTCAAGGTGAGTTCACGGCCCCCTTTTAACTCTTTACTGTTTTGTAAACATCGGGGGAGAAA
The DNA here is from genome assembly GCA_023525975.1 of Smallanthus sonchifolius. Lineage (NCBI taxonomy): Eukaryota > Viridiplantae > Streptophyta > Magnoliopsida > Asterales > Asteraceae > Smallanthus > Smallanthus sonchifolius. The sequence continues at coordinate 61,582,138 of CM042035.1, read as the reverse complement.
CATACTTACTTGTTATGTTTTGAAAACATGAATTACATTGCTTATACGTTTGACAATATGAACATTTTGGTTTAACTTCTTGTGAGTCTCCCAGCCCCACTTTTACTACTTGTTTTTAAATTGTTTTTAAACAAACGGGGAGAAAACTTTCTCAACTAAACAGCTGGACACAAGTACACACAACGATTGTTCGGATGAACAGCACACAACGATTGTTCGGATGAACAACACACAACGATTGTTCGGATGAACAACACTCAACGATTTAAGGGAAAAACATACTTGCAACTATTTCATGGGATAACAAGAGAATAAGACACGACTTTATGTTTACATGGGATGAGAACAACACAATGGAGGCCGCGAAAGTCCCCTGGAACAACATAGTAACCATTAACTGTAGCCTAGGGTCCTATGAATAGTACTATGGAGAGTGACGTCTCCCGGTCATGGTTAGTCGCGCTAACCACAATCTGGAGGATTTATGGCCGCATAGAACTGAATAACGAAATTAGGGGCGTGTACACATGTCAAGGTTTGGTTACGCCCCATGTATGAACATATTATTTGTATTCCTAGCTAGTTTACAAATGGGTCAACAATTCTTATTCTGTTTATCACATACACCTGAAACTATTTACGAACAATTGAATTTAAACAAAGGGTTCTGATCAGGTTAAAGTGATCATGTTTATACGAAAGGGTTCTGATTAGTTAAATCGATCAGGTTTAAACATATTTTATGACGGTTAAGTCATGATAATGTTTTCAAATGAAAACTACTTAGTTTTATGACGGTAAAGTCATGAACAGGTTTTTGGGGAAAAACTATAAGCACTAATATAACTAACTCTGTGAACTCACCAACCTTTGTGTTGACACTTTCAAGTATATTTCTCAGGTGACCTCTAGCCATGGCGCGGTTGGAATAGGCTAGCTATGTTGGATCAATTCCTAGTAGCTGGAAGGACGTAGAATATCAAGTCTCAAGTCTGTTGTTGATCTAGAAGAACTTAGATCATAGTATTTCTTAGTTTTAGTAATTGTATATGTAATCAAGTCTTAGAAATCATTATTACAGCTTCCGCTATCGTGTAATGAACCAATCGTTACAACCTGTATTTATTTAATAAGTAAATAAAATATGGGGGTGTGACAACATGGCTCCCTTTGAAGCACTTTATGGCCGCAAGTGCCGCTCTCCTATATGTTGGACGGAGATTGGGGAATCACAGATTACTGGCCCCGAACTCATCCAAGAAACATCTGACAAGATCTTGCAAATCCGAGACAACCTTCTGGCTGCAAGGAGTCGACAAAAGAGCTACGCTGATAAACGTCGAAAACCCTTGGAATTTCAGGTCGGAGATCTAATCCTTCTTAAGGTATCCCCTTGGAAAGGAGTAGTCCGTTTTGGAAAGAAAGGGAAGCTTGCACCGAGATTTGTAGGCCCTTTTAAAATCTTGGCGCGGATTGGGAAGGTAGCTTACAAGTTGGATCTACCAGGAGAGCTTAGTAACATTCATCCGACTTTCCATATTTCGAACTTAAAGAAGTGCTTAGCTGACGAGAATCTCCAGATACCGCTCGACGAGGTGCACGTTGACGAATCAATGCACTTCGTAGAGAAGCCCGTGGAAATCATGGATCGGGAGGTTAAGCAGCTCAAGCGAAGCCGAATCCCAATCGTGAAGGTTAGATGGGAATCCAAACGTGGTCCTGAGTTTACTTGGGAACGTGAGGACCAGATGAAGGCCAAGTACCCTCATCTATTCCCAGGACCCTCCTCGTAGCGAAATTTCGGGACGAAATCTCCTAAAGTAGGGAGACTGTAATCCCCAAGAAATTTCCGGCTTTATCTTAGCTTGTCCGGCATTGTAACTTATTTAATGTAGAGAATACATTTATGCCGTTCAATAAAATTTCTTGAATTCTTTTATACACTCATATTTAATTTCATGATTTAAATTATTAATATCTTAATAAACATATACATTTATGATTATAATAGTACAACTTATTACAAAAAAAAATATTAAAATTATTAAGTAATAAATTTAGTGAGAAAAATAAGAATTTCATAATTAGAAATATAATAATTAATTTAAATTATAATTTAAATTGAACTTATTAGTTTTACTTAATAACTTATATAAATTTCACAGACTTATGAATTTACAAATCCAATTAAAGTTTGTCTTTATAAAACTTTGAAACCTAAATAAAAACATAAATTTTTTTACATGAAATAATAAAGTCCTAAAACTTTGAGGACCTAGATTGCAAATTCTGAAACTTTAACTCAAACTAAAACTAACTTTAAGCTCTAACTGAAAACGTTTAAAACCTCAGGGGCCTGTTCCGTCAATTTGTAATTCCCCCTTGTTCTTAAACGACCCTGAGTTCGAACCTGGCCGAAGCCGGTTTTGGAACCAAGCAAGAGAACTCGCGACTGAGGTAGGGATAATCGAAACCGAAGCCGGTAATGGGTTCGTGAGAACCAATCGATCCATCTTCCCTGATTTAATCGATCGATTACGGCCAGGAAGTCGAGCAATCAGAAACCGTGACCCCCATTAAAAGCCACCTCCCGAATCGTTTCGTCTACGGCCAAATTGCCTATAAATAGCGGCCAAAGACCACCGACGACAAACACCTCGAACCTTCTACAACCTCAAACCACCGCAAACCGTCGACCGGAGCTCAGAATTGTGGAAGAAGCCGTCGCGAATTTCACGCAGTCGACCCCCCCGATTTACGTAACTAACTAAGGTAAGTAATACATCAATAGAACCGTTGGGACTAGAGGATCGAAAGCCCTATGGAATCGGGCCCGGCTATTAGCCGGATTGGCCGAATTCGTGGGCTAGGGTTCCGGCCAGTTCTTAGGGAAGAAAGCGATTTGGGTTTGTGGGTTAAGTATAATCGAAGCTGGATTAGACCAAGGCATCATGCCCTGGTCTAATGGTTAAAGCGTGTGTGTGGGTTGAGGCGGTTGAGGTCGCCGGTTCGATCCCCACAGAGGGGTAGTTTTTCTGTTTTTATTTTTTTTTTGCATTCCTTTTACATTTTAAAATTTTTAAAAATTATAAATAAAATTTATATATAATCTAAAGCCTTAAAACAATAAAATCTAAAATTTATAAAATTACTTTTGTTTATTTTGGGTTACTTTTAAGCTTTTATATATTAACTAAATGTTTAGAAATTCAATTAAATTCATTTTTTTTTAAGTATATTAATTTTCTTTTTATTGAGACCATGAAACTTTGTAAATATAAACTTCTAAATAAATATATTATTTAGACGAACTTATTAAATCAATCTTATAAATTAATAACATTTATAAGTATTATTAATCTTTTAAACTCAAAAAAAAATAATAATAATTAGTTTGGAAAAATGATAATTATCTAAATATCTAAATAATTATTTTTAAATAAATAGTTATTTAAAATCTATTTTAGTTAAAACATAGTTATTCCATGAACTTTTGGTAGGACTACCTAGTTATTACTTTATCAGTTTGATTATAAAATACCTTAATCAAAAATATATAAATCGTGTTTAACAAACCTTAAACAATCTTTTAATCTCAAAACTTAAACGAATTTATCTTCAAATCCCAAACCCCATTATCTAGTACGACCTATCTCAATCCTAGAATCCAAATCTATCTTGTAGGTTTGTTGTGAGTACATCTCACAAAAAAATCCATCCAACTTATCAAACCTAATCATCTTCAGCTCTGCATCCAAGTGAGTATTCATAGCCCCTTTTTTTACTACTTTAACTATTTTGGGGTGAAACATGCATTAACTAAACTATCTTATCTACACGATTCATTAACTTGATTCTATGCTATGTTCTACATGCTTTATATCTTTAGCTATTTGGTGACCATTGCATGAATGCATGCCAGTACGTTCATTAACTTGTGTTGCAAGCCTAAGGTAGTACCTAACATGATCATTTATAGGGGAAACCGAAACTAAACTAAACTTACCACATAACCTTGGCGGGTTGTTGTTGGTGTGAACCATCATCATGGGTGTATCTCCCCATGTTGGATGTGAACTATAAAACTTCGGGTGTTATCTAACCCTTTTTATCAAAACGGCAATCCGTGGGATTGTGGCAGCTATATTTCATTACCAGGGTTGAACTGTACGCTTGGAGCCTTATGTGTTATTAGATATGCTTTAGATCTGTATTAGAATCTTTTGAATCGTAAACTTTATCTAAACTTTGGTATTGGTGTCAAAACCTATGTTGCTCACCAACTACTTGTAGTTGACTTTTACTCGCATGTTTCAGGTGCTCCTGCTTAAGACTCTTGCTGCTCACGTAGGACTTGGACCTAGAAAATAAACTGGAACTTATGTTATGTTAAATCTTGTCTTTTCATTATTCTTGTAACGGATCATTTAATATGATTAATAAATATCTTCGCATTAATTAGATGATCATGAGCTTTTGAACAACCGTGTCAGCCCCTTTCTTTTTGCAGTAGTTTTGGATGAGTTGTCAAAGTCGATTCAAGATGCAATTCCATGGTGCATGCTTTTTGCTGATGATATCGTGTTGATTGCAGAAAGTAAAGAGACATTGAATAACAGACTAGAGGAATGGAGAACAGTCAGAGCACAAAGGTTTGAAGATAAGCCGATCTAAAACCGAGTACCTTCACTGCAACTTTAGTGGTGCAAACGTCGACGAGGAGACCCAGATTTCTATTGAAGGTGGGGTTGTCCCTAAGACACTGAAGTTCAAGTATCTAGGATCTGTCATCCAGAGTAACGGGGACATCGACAATGATGTAGTCCATCGGGTGCAGGCTGGTTGGTGTAAATGGAGAGCGGCCTTTGGTGTTTTGTGCGACAAGAGGTTCCCAATAGGGTTAAAGGGTAAATTTTATAGGGTAGCAGTTCGCCCAGCGATGCTATATGGAACCGATTGTTGGGCCATCAAGAAGACACAAGCTCGAAAAATGGATGTAGCTGAGATGAGGATGTTGAGGTGGATGTGTGGACACACAAGAAAGGACCGAATAAGAAATGAAGTTGTTCGGAAGAGATTGGGAGTCACATGTATCTCAGATAAGATAAGAGAAGGAAGATTGAGATGGTTTGGACATGTCAAGAGGAGACAGAGCACAGATCCAGTGAGAACGGTGGAAACTCTCGTTGTAGAGGGGAAAAGGAGCAGGGGGAGACCGAAATTAACGTGGGATGAGAGGATTAGGCTTGATTTGCTAGATTTACACCTCTCAGAGGACATGATCAATGATAGGATTTCATGGAGACGTCGTATTAGGGTTTTAGGATGAGTGACCCGTTGTGTGGGAGAGTAGAGTTGTTTAGCAAAGATTTTGCGTATGTCTTGTTTCTTGTAGGTGTGTTGTGTTTCTTGTGACTAATATACTCTAGTCATACACTGCTAATTGTTAGATTACTGTTAGATTTATTTTACTTTATTACTCATTAATTTTATTTATATTTTTATCTTTTTCTTTCCCATGGAGCCGGGGGTCTAAACGGGAGCAGCCTCTCTATCCCTTGGGATAGGGGTAAGGTTTGCCCTCATCACACCCTCCCCAGACCCTACTAATAGCGTTAGCTATGTGTGGGATTATACTGGGTACGTTTGGTTTGGTTTGGTTATATGTTAAGTAATAAAAATTTTATTTTTTAAAAACACGTGTTTTATACGGGTTGAGTAAACCTGTGAAATACAATATAATCTGTTAGTACATACACTCATCAAAATATGTTAGAAGATTTGTTAATACAAAGATTAATATTTTCTTTAAAAAAAATATTATTAATAAAATATAGAAGTGTATTTAATAAAAGAGATATGTGTATTTAATAAAATATAAATGTGTATTTAATAAGAGAGAAAACAGAGAAAACAATGATGAGAATAAATATAAAGTCCACACGTAACATTAAAAAACCTTTATTTATTATATAATAGATTTTGTTTTACTTCGTGACACAGAATATATAGCAACTCCCTAAATATGGGCAACTCCCTATTGTTCCCTTCAACTTTCATCCGCATTTTGGATAACGAGATGGTGCTGGGTTGAAGAATCCGCATTTTGGCGAATGGGATGGAGTAAAAAATCAAATAAAAGTAATATTTTTTTCTCAAATTAAATGAATGAAAATGTTTTATAAATATGTCATATGAGGTGAAACGAGAGCAATGCATCAAACACTTAGATATAAGAGATACTGAATGGTACATTGCAAATTACGTTGAACCATGAGATGCTACTAATGAAAAATGTACTAATACATGACTTCACCAAAAGTAAGTAGAACACTTTACGGAATATCAACTACATCCAAAGTACAAGTTAAAAAACTAATAACAACGCTTCTTTCTTCAAAAGCAAGCCCTTTAAAGTCCATAGCTCAAATTTATTTATCTGAAAAAATGTTTCAAAAACGTATCAACTACATAAATAAAGTTTACATTTAAAAATCGTAAGTGATCAAAAACCATTGATCGAGTAAAGTGATCAAAAATTTTTGATCGAGTACACAATGTATTAGAAAACATAATTACCATGAGCCATAATCAGACCCTTGACGTTTAGTACACCCATGCAGATGTCTAGTGCAAAACATCAAAAAACTTAGCTAACTCTGTGCCCAAGTGACCCTCCAAGTCCGGTTGACACGACCAACCATGAGCGGGGGTGTCAACACAAGTAGTACTACCTAAAATTCCCAACGGCGTCGCTAAGCTAATTGATTGTCTAAAGTGAGGACTTAGTGGATTAAAAAGTACTCAGGTAATCTACGTTTCATGTAACATTTGCAAAAAGTGAAACAACTTTTCTCCCAAAAACAGTAAAAGTAAAGTGGGGTCGCGGCCGCGAAACTCACCTGTAAGTGACGTCACTAAAGTACGGCTAAATCCACAGAAGCCGCAAAAACAGGTGTCCTAACCGAGTCCTCATGTACCTCGTTCGATGTACCCATGTCTACATCGCCACCATATTGACGCAATATCATTTAAGTACATTGTATCAGTCGTGATCTTTGTCGCGTCGTCCACAATGCTGACCCTCTCGAAGTGTCGCTCCATCTCCCAAAGATAGTCGTCAACATCCCTCGCCTCACGTTTGTCTTCAAACGAGCTTGGTTTAGGTACTTTGACGTGTGAAGCAAAAGGGTTGAGGTTCCCACTTACGTTAACCAATGTCTTTCCGCATTCATTCGCCTTGGCCTCTAACCCGATAAGGCTTCTATGGCAGTCTTAGGACATTTCATCCATCAAGGGCGGCCCTTAGGTGGGCCGGGGAGGGCGACCGTCCGGGGCCCGGTCTCCTAAGGGGCTTGTAGTTGTTAAATTTTTTTTATGTATTTTATATATTTATAAAAGGCTCAACTTGTATTATCAATTTATCATATTAACCCACTTAGAAATTAAAAAATACCCATTTAGAAATGTGTTTTTTTAATCTATATTTATAAGCCCAATTATTTATAAATCTGAACTGAAAACCAATAAATAAAAAAAATCTATATATATAAGCCCATATTATGTTTTTTATATATGTTTATTGAGTTTATATCATAGGGCCCACTTTTTTTTTTACATGTCCCGGGCCCATAACGTTTTGAGGATTCTCGGGACCGGCCTTGTCATCCAAGTGCCGGCGCAACTTCTATGACAACTCACCCATGTCTCGACGTAGCTTGGTGATCTTCTCTTTAGCAATCACCATTATCTCGCAACGGAATACTTGGATGGTAGTCTTCAAGTCTTCGCTCAGCCCCAAGAACTAGTTTCCCGTCGAATCCAACAGTTCGAGTGTATCATTGACTTGCATGCCTAGCCCGGTCATGGCCTTCTCCATGTCACCAAAACGTTTTTCCAAGGCCACATCCTTGGAAGCGCTCCTGCCTTGCTTTCCAGCTCCATGTCGAATCCCATCTCGACCACGCTTCTCTTCCCCCGAGTGCAACGTTCTTCACGTTCACATCAACCTTGCTCATCATCCCAACAAATCGACTTCACTCTAATACCACTTGTCACGGAGTTACTTACATGACTCACGTGCGGCACTTAGAATATGTTCTAAGTTTAGCCTTTGTCCCGACTATATAGCGATTCCGAAATGATAAGATGCAAACAAGCAATATCATAATCAAATGAAACTTTACCGATTACAAGCGGAAGTGTATAAATTGTTTTACAAGTATACAAGATGAATGCTAGATGCTTTGGATGTGGTTTGTTCAAATGGCAAGCCCGCCTAATTATAGATACAAACTAGAAGTCCTGGCAATTTCTATAAAGTTCCTACACTAGAAATTCTTATCTAAATATCTACATATTTACATGAGCTTTCTAGATCAACAATTCTAGACCATTCCATGGATATTTTTTATGGAATAATTATATTTGAAACCCTCACATTGTTCCAGAATTTTCCTATGTCTTGAAGCATCTTGAAGTCTAGATAACTCCGGAAACACGACAACATATGATTGAATTTCAGGCAGAAGTTTGAGAGTTTTGAGCGGATTATGACACTATGGTTCCTTACGGTGCCCCTATATCATTTAGATAAATATGGGTTCGGTTATTTGGACACCCACTCATTTTAATTCAACACCCCGCCGCGATCTATACGCCTCATATAGTCACATACGAGGCTTATAGCCCTAACTTTAAAAGTTAGAGCTGCAAGTGCCAGGAGTTATATGGAGGGTGGTCTATACACATCGTATAGCCCTATACGAGACGTATACACCCTATGAAATTTTTATCTCCAAAGTTGACTGATTTTTTGTTTTCATAGGCCTATACTTGGAGTATAATCCTATACGACAAGTATAAGGATTTTTTTAATAGTACCCACAATTTTATATAATATTTGTGGTTTTAGATATAATTTTGTTAATTAAATTTGTTTACGTTAAATAGTAAATATATTTTTCTAATAATACCAACATTTTTATACAATATTTATTGTATTAGATATATTTTTGTTAATTAAAATTTTTAATTAATGGAAAGTAAATTGTTGTATGATACGTAACCAAACAAACAAACTAAATATTATGAACAAGCATCATAAATATATATATATATATAGAACAAAAAATACAATTCAACATGAAATACAAAAAAACAAGAAAAGACCACGACTATGGCGGGTCGGGCTGTCGGGCCAGGAGCCTAACCTCCAGGGCTAGGATCCTAATAATGTTGTGGAGGTGGTAGTGGTGGAGGTTTGATAAGGGCGGCTCATGACCGATTGATCTTGCGGTCAACCGGCCACATCAGTATGTCCTCGACCCAGTCAAATAGTCGAGTGTGAAGCTGTGACTCTTGAACAAGCCCATCGAGTAAGGCATGCGTGGCATCAGGCAGCCTCATGGGTCGGTGGGCATGGCGATGATGTTGAATATGAGGATGTTGATTGTAACGACACCGCCATCACCTGGATCTTCGACAATGACTGTTGTAACATCTTAGATGTTCATGTTTAACTTATCATGTACTAGACTTATTTAATCAATGCAAATCATTTAGAATGTCTTTTCACATGAAATATTTTACATACGACATACTTGTTCATCATACGTGACCTACCATTTGTTACCTTATGCTTTATATGCTTATCGATGGCCTAATCGTGATTTGGGCCCATTTTAGGCCCAATAGGCCCATCATAAAACGTTAACAATCATGCAAACGTCATACATGTTAAATTAAAGTTGTTATACCTTGTTACACTTGAAACGTTCAACAAAAGCTTGTAAATCTATGTATTGTGTCGTCGCAGCTTGTTATGCCCTTAAAAGTCCGTTTTCTCGTCCATAAAAACGGACTTACACTTGGACCTAGCCCATAAAAACGCCTAAAGTGTTTTCCAAGACATTCCATTTTCACAACCCTTAATCATCAACTATAAATACAAGGCCTTGGACACCCCTTTTTCTTTGTAATTTGCAAGCAAGAGAAGCTCCCCACTCCCCTTGAAGATTTTCGAAATTCTCCTAGAAGGTTTAGGAGTTTGAAGATCAAATCAAGTAAGCTTATTTTCCTAATTTCAATAATTCTTCTTTCTTTGTTTAATTCTTCCTCATCCCCTCAATCTTTTTCTATTTTCTATCCATGATCACTTGATCATATGAACCCTTAGCCTTAAAAACCCTCTAATAATCTTAATCAAACTAAGAAATCAAGCTAACATCACCAACTAACAAACAAAGGATCCCGTTTGCAAAGATGGCTATGTCGTCGCAATATGTGAATCCACAAGACAACTATTGCAAAAGTGGCTCTGCCGATGCTTTAGTATGTTCTTTCTAACGTAAAACATGTTAATTATTCTATATTATCACTTATATAAAACCGCACTAATTTAAAACAGAATCCGTTTGCTCATGTCGGCTATGCCGATTGTATTATGTGATTCTCCAAAACGCTTCTGTGAATATCATGGCTAGACCGGTGACACGAGACATTTTGGCTAACCTAATCTGAGTATATTATGTAATATGATAACATAATAAAATTTGTCTAATTTTTATTTACGCGTTCGGTAACCTTAAAACCCTAAACGGTCCACTTAAGTGACAGTTGAATCGGACAAAAAACAATGTTGAATTTAACTAAGCATAACTTGATCATAATTAATCGAAACTGAGCAAACCCAAATTCCACGACGTAGTTCGTCGATTCAGATTTCCAACCATAGTTGGCTCGTTTTCTAATTCAATTTTATGACTCCGTAGTAGCCAAAACGGGACATGAGCATTTTTCAGTACCTTCTATTTTGTTTGACTGTTTTGGCTATGATCCGAGTCTAAAACAAGAAAACTTTCTAAACGAAACTTTTTCGGAACGATTTAAACTAGTAGCTTATTAAATTTCATGATTTTAGCACGTAGTTTGATATTTTAACAAGCACGTTTCTGTTCAGCTACTTTGTTGTCCAAATCAGAAAATGAATAAAAACCCTATTTTGCATCTAACTCTTAACCTTATGACCCGAACCGTCTATCTAACACTCGTAACCATCGAACCTACCCTAAAACTAGCTAGTTCATTTGTTGAGGGTCTGGTTCATGATTCACCGAGCTCATTTGTTCAATTCTCTTATCGTTCCTAATTATCAAGGTGAGACTTCATAGCCCTACTTTATTCAAGTTGTTTTGGGGGAAACATGTACGCTTTGGCACACATTAAAACACGTTTTGTTTAAAACAATTCAAAAACAAGTAAATCTTATATGTATGTGAATAAATGAACACAACATGATAAATGTTAAACTTGCAAATCCTTAACTTGAAGTTTTCAAGCCAACGGTAGTACAGATATGGGCCATAGGATGAAAACCACATATACTTTATCGACAACTTTTGGTTGGACATCTTATTCGTTATTAGTGCAACTTGCGAGTTGTACCACTTATTTGTTATTCATCATTTTAGGTTGGATTTGCTAATCATGTGTTTGTTTTACTTTACATACTATATGATGATCTTGAATTATGAATTGTTATCTTTGCCAAACATATGTTTTTATTAAGCATGTGACTTCTCACCAACTATTTTAGTTGACACTTGTTTTTCATACATGTTTCAGGTGATTAAGCTCGTGATAGGTCAAGTCAAGATCACATAGGATTTGTCTAGATATCAATTGAAGAAACTTTATTTTAAGTTGTTTTATCTTGTGAACATGTTATTTCTTTGGTTTAAATTGAGACTTATGCAATTGGGGTTTTAATATTATGAAACTTCAAAAGTAAATTTCTTTATACCTTAGCTTTCGATTCAATTAATCGCACCCGTGGTTAACATGCACGGTTGGGGTGTGACAACTACGGCTCAAAAAGTTGGTCGTCCCCGGAGCGAAATCGAAGGCTGAGGTCGGGGAATTGCGCTCGATGCGCATGCCGAACAACGGGGGACCATATGGTCAAGATGATGGTCGATAGGCGCCAGAACCCGTGCAAGCATAGTGATGTACACTCCCGTACAACAGACCCCACCTCTACATATGAAAGGTCAAAGCAAAGTATTGCGCCAAATACATCGCTTGCGCGCACGTCCTGCCGGTCAGCAGTCCGGCAGACACCAAAGAAAGAATAGGTCGCGCTCAGTGCACCACTCACGACTTATGCGACGCGCTACGATGGACGGCACAACAAGCCGATGCAAGTATCTGTAGAGGTGGTCTATAATATACGAGACCCTCCAGGGTCCATCAGCAATCACCGAACAAAAGACTATTTGTCCAAGCATGAACATATTGTAACTTAAAACTATAACTATTACCATTTGAAATACATTAATACGACGTGTATATTTTTTAAAAACTTACAATTGAACATATATAACCGTGTACACAAAGCTCTAGAAGGGTACCCCAAAATTCCATGTCAAGTCCCGTACGACCCATACAAGAGACCGTGCATCATTGGACATCTCCGTTGTAAAAGAACTGGATAATATTTCGAGACCAGTTCTGACTATTCTCCCAAACATGGTTCTCTACCTATATCGAAATTTCTATGATTGGTGCATTAGAAGATGACCCGTTCTTACGCCTTTCGTTTCTTGTACTTCTTCCGTTTATCTCGTTCTTTTTTGCTGGTTTCTCGACTCGTGTGAATTGACTAAAAAATTGAATTAACGTATAACGGTATAAAATCTATCGATCGAACAAATGGAGAAACTTATAGGTGGGTTGAAAAGCCTCGTGTAGCCCTATACAAGGCGTGTAACTTTCCAAATTTCCAATGCCAGAAATCTTGTAGGAGTTACATCGTACCACAAACGCGTCGTATAGTACTATATGTGGCGTATAGACCATACGCCACGTATATTCCTATACGACGCACTTAGGGTAAGATGAAACCTGTGCAAGATGTCTGACATTAGAAATTGATAAAGTTACACGTCTCGTATATGGCTATACAAGACGTATAAAGGGTGTCAAAATATGGTTTTAGGTGTCGAGATATTAGGACCCTTAAATATTTATTAATTTATTATTTAGACCGTTTAAATTGTAAAAAACTAGAGAGAAAATTGAGTCTTTATTCTTGTCATTTCCTTATAATTTAGGAAAACATTTAAGAATTTTATAAAATATTTCCATCCATCTATCCTCTTTTTCGAATTCAGACAAACTAGAAAATTTGACCCACGCGTTACGACGGGGTGATATTAACGTGTTTAACTACATAATTAAAGTTCACAAGATGCGAGGGGTTTGCGAAGCTCGTTACAGGCGTTGCGATGATGAAAATAGCGTGACTAAGTACATAAAGAAACGTATGAAGTTGCCATGACTCGGTCTTCCGCGCGATGCGACGGGTTTGCGAACGTCGTTACGTGCGTTGCGGCGGTGACAATAACGTGACTAATTACATAAAAACGTATGAAGTTGCCGCAACATGGTTATAGAGATCGAAAAATAGATAGATTGCAGTGCGAATATGATTTGACATTGAAACGAAAATTCGTTAAAAAAGTTAGTAACAAATTAAAAATAGAAAAAGTAATTGTTATAAACGAATATAATAAAAAGTAAGAAAAAAACGTAATTTGATGGGTATAGTTGACACTAACGTGCTTAAGTACATAAAAAACATACGAATTTGATGCAAATCGGTTTTGAAGAATGAACCAAAAATAGAAAAAAAAAACTATTAGCCACTTAAAGACCTTAAGCATATGTTCTTTAACGAACCCACCAGAATTTGTTGTTGAGTAAAGAAAGAAAAATCAAATACAAAATAGAGAAAAAAATGGTTTTGTTGATGTCCCTCATTGGGCATCGACATTACCTTTTAATGTTTCTTTAACCAACCTACCAGAAATGTTTTTTTAACCAACCTACTAAAATTTCCCGCTGAGTAAAGAACAAAAAATCAAATACAAAACAGAGAAAATGATGGTTTTGTTGATGTCCTTGTTGGGTCTATATATGTGAGGCTGACGCATATCAAATAAATATAACTATTGGTGTTACCGAATAGATGAGTATTCAGGTTTTGTAAACGTGAACCATATGTTCACGGGTTGAGTCTTGGGCCAGGCTGTGTGAGCCGAAAACATAGGTTATAGGCTTTATTATGTTTATCTAGCATAAATAGATATTTTCGTGACCTAGGTGTTAGTGAGACGTGAGGCTAGACTAGTTGGAGCGCCGTCTAGAGGTTTACGGTTTTGTGTATGTTTTCTTTGTAATTCTCTTGAGCAATACAAGTGATTTTACATTGATTTTTCGTGTTCTTGAATCACCATAATCAATAGTTTTCGCCTGTTGATTGTGAGACTTGATATCATGTTCGTTATTGTGTGTTTATTCGAAGATCCTTATAGAGATTTGGACTTACAACCCCCTCATTTACCTTTTACGTTACGTTCCTGAGTTTACTAAAGGGTAGAAAAGAAAAAAAAAATTTATTTCCCTTCTTTTTCTTTCTCTCTAATTTGAGAGAATGAAGATAAGACTTGTTTTCATTTCATTTCCCTCAATTTCTCTACTTAAAAAAAAAACTCTTAAACACTTAACTCGAAAACACTTTTTCTCTTATTTTCTTTGTTTTTGACTGCTTAAAAAAAACTTTAAAACAATGATTTATTTCTTTACCAAACCAAACCAAACGTACCCAGTATAATCCCACACATAGCTAACGCTATTAGTAGGGTCTGGGGAGGGTGTGATGAGGGCAAACCTTACCCCTATCCCAAGGGATAGAGAGGCTGCTCCCGTTTAGACCCCCGGCTCCATGGGAAAGAAAAAGATAAAAATATAAATAAAATTAATGAGTAATAAAGTAAAATAAATCTAACAGTAATCTAACAATTAGCAGTGTATGACTAGAGTATATTAGTCACAAGAAACACAACACACCTACAAGAAACAAGACATACGCAAAATCTTTGCTAAACAACTCTACTCTCCCACACAACGGGTCACTCATCCTAAAACCCTAATACGACGTCTCCATGAAATCCTATCATTGATCATGTCCTCTGAGAGGTGTAAATCTAGCAAATCAAGCCTAATCCTCTCATCCCACGTTAATTTCGGTCTCCCCCTGCTCCTTTTCCCCTCTACAACGAGAGTTTCCACCGTTCTCACTGGATCTGTGCTCTGTCTCCTCTTGACATGTCCAAACCATCTCAATCTTCCTTCTCTTATCTTATCTGAGATACATGTGACTCCCAATCTCTTTCGAACAACTTCATTTCTTATTCGGTCCTTTATTGTGTGTCCACACATCCACCTCAACATCCTCATCTCAGCTACATCCATTTTTCGAGCTTGTGTCTTCTTGATGGCCCAACAATCGGTTCCATATAGCATCGCTGGGCGAACTGCTACCCTATAAAATTTACCCTTTAACCCTATTGGGAACCTCTTGTCGCACAAAACACCTGAGGCCGCTCTCCATTTACACCAACCAGCCTGCACCCGATGGACTACATCATTGTCGATGTCCCCGTTACTCTGGATGACAGATCCTAGATACTTGAACTTCAGTGTCTTAGGGACAACCCCACCTTCAATAGAAATCTGGGTCTCCTCGTCGACGTTTGCACCACTAAAGTTGCAGTGAAGGTACTCGATTTTAGATCGGCTTATCTTCAAACCTTTGTGCTCTAAGACTGTTCTCCATTCCTCTAGTCTGTTGTTCAATGTCTCTTTACTTTCTGCAATCAACACGATATCATCAGCAAAAAGCATGCACCATGGAATTGCATCTTGAATCGACTTTGACAACTCATCCAAAACTACTGCAAAGAGAAAGGGGCTTAGTGCCGACCCCTGGTGAACTCCCACTTCCACCGGAAAAAAGTCTGTATCCCCCACGGGTGCTCGAACGCATGTCTTAGCCTCATGATACATATCCCTAATTGCCTCAATATATTTACTAGGGATCCCTCTTCCCTCCAGACTTTCCCAGATCAATCTTCTAGGCACACTATCGTACGCCTTTTCAAGATCGATGAACACCATATGTAAATCATGTTTCTTCTCTCTGTACTTTTCCATTAATCTTCTTAAAATGTGTATCGCCTCCGTAGTGGACCGGCCTGGCATGAACCCAAATTGGTTTGCTGTAACCTGGGTTTGTCGTCTAATCCTTGTATCTATAACTCTTTCCCATAATTTCATTGTATGACATAGGAGCTTAATCCCCCTATAGTTAGCACAACATTGAGCATCTCCTTTGTTTTTATATAGGGGTACTAAGACACTACGCCTCCACTGATCTGGCATCTTCCCGGTTTTGAAGATATTGTTGAACAGTCTTGTCAACCACTGAACGCCTTCCTCTCCCATACACTTCCACGCTTCAATGGGTATGTTGTCCGGACCGACTGCCTTAGCTCTTCCCATCTTTTTAAGAGCACTCCTCACTTCTTCCTATGTGATATTTCGACAATAACAATTATTTCGTTGACTGGATTGAGTAGTGGGATTCTCCGTTATGGCTAGACTTGGTCTACAACTGTTGAAAAGGGTGTAGAAATAGTTTTGCCATCTCAGTTTGATGTCTCGTCCCTTTACCAAAACTCTTCCATCATCTTCCTTGATAAACTTCACGACCCAAGATCTTGTCTCCTACGCTCCCTATTTTTGGCAATCTTAAACATATGATGCTCCCCTTCCTTGGTGTCTAGTTTTCTATACATCGTTTCATAGGCAAAATTCTTTGCCTCACTCACTGCCTTTTTAGCTTCCCTCTTTGCCTGTCTATAGTTCTCCCGTAGTGTCATTATCTCCTCTCCATTACTGCACTGCAACATCTCTTTAAAGCGTTGTTGCTTGTCCTTTATCTTGCTCCGCACCTCCTCATTCCACCACCAAGACTCCTGATGTCCTCTTGTTGCTCCCAATGTGACTCCGAGGGTTTCCTTTGCTGCCTGCGTAACAGTGGTTGCCATAGCAACCCACATCTGGTTTGTGTCGCCATCCTTAGTATTTGTGTTCATCGCCATGACTTTATCTTTAAACAAATTGATGTTTTCGTCCTTCAAATTCCCCCATCTGATCCTTGGTTTATTTTTTCTTCTCCTCTCCGCCACCCTTTTTCTCAAGGTAAAATCGGCCACCAACAGACGATGTTGGGTCGCTACTGACTCTCCTGGAATTACCTTGCAATCCTTCCACCAATTGCGATCCCCTTGTCTCATCAGGAAATAGTCGATCTGCGTGTTGCGCCCCCCCGCTACTAAAAGTAATCAAATGTGATTCCCTCTTTATAAAGAACGTGTTTATAATACCAAGATCATGCGCAAGCGCAAAGTCAAGAAGCTCCCTACCATTATCGTTTCTAACACCATAACCAAAACCTCCATGAACCATCGGAAAACCATCACTCTCCTTACCAACGTGACCATTAAAATCACCTCCTAAGCATATTTTCTCCTGTCTAGGTAATGACCTCATTACTCCGTCTAAACTACCCCAAAAATCCCTCCTTTCTTGGTCTCCTAGACCTACATGTGGTGCATAAGCGCTAAAAATTGCCACAACTTCCTCACCAAGTACTACTCTCAACACCATGATCCTATCATTATATCTTTTCACTTCCACCACATTACCGTGCAGTTCTTTAGCAACTAGAAAACCCACCCCATTTTTTGTTCCATCGCAACCAGAATGCAACAGTTTGTAGCCATTACACTCACTTCCCCTTTGACCCTTCCACCTAGTCTCCTGAAGGCAAGCTACCTGAATCCTATGTTTTCTAAGCACGTCTACTAACTCTAACAACTTACTAGTTAGGCTTCCTACATTCCAAGATGCCAAACGTAACCTATACCCCTTATGGTTCGCACTAGATGCACCCCTCTCCCCTGAACATGATCTCAAGGAGACATTATTCCACCTACCGTCTATGTTTGAAATAATACACAAGATGTATTTATTTTTATTTTAACCACAGTTAAGCAAATAGAATATTTATTTTTATTTTAACCACAGTTAAGCAAATAGAATAGACAAATTGCTCATTAATCAAACAGATGCAACACGTATATGCAACAGTCAAAACAAAAAACAGGGTATGTCTCTCCCTGTGAATCAAGAACAATTGCTGGTCCTCCTAACCCAGACCAAGAATGCCTAAGCATGCAATTCGTGTAACAAGAAGGTAAAACGGACAGAAATAAAGGAGTTGGAACGAACTAACCCAATTGCGCCCAAGTTAGGGTACTCCTTCCTATTCCACATTGGTATCACCGTCAGTAGAACTAGGGTTTTAGACCGCAGGTCTCCTCCTAGTCTTGAATCGGACTCGCAGCGGTGGCGATAATCGCGGTGCGGCGGGGCTGATTTCAGACGACGGTGCAGCGGTGAGGATGATTTAGTTGATCTTTACCCCTTAAAATGGTTAGAATATGCTTCTTCTTTACTTCAATGAACCCAAAAGTGAAAACCCCCAAAATGAGAATCTAGGGTTCGTCACTTACACCTCAGATTTCTCACTACTTGCTTCCACCCGAAAGTATAAACGCAATCTTTCAACCGTGATATAGAGTAGAAGAAGCCAAAACCTGATTTTTAGGGTTTGTATGTATGCCTTTTCAAACTCTTGTGGTTTGTAAATATTAGCTTCAAACTGATGAAGCCTTTCTTCTGCACCTGGGAAACTTTTTAAAACAAAAAGATACAATTTAACCTAAAATCCTTCTCTCCGGTCAATCCAATACGACAACGCTGCTATCATAAGGTTCGTAGTCCATAGCCAGCTTGCAAAATCAATCAAGAATTAATCAAAATTCCACAAGGATTAACCGCATAAAAACCCTAAATTCGTCGAAGAAACGCGAATCGATCAAACACGACTCAAAATCAGCGTCGATTGGCCTGTTTACGGTTAAATCCGCGTTGTGCGTGAAATATATCGATTGATTGATGATTAGAAGGCCATGATTGATGAGGATTTAGGATTTGATTTTGGAGTTTGAAGAGAGTGATGAGAAAAGGAGAGTCGGAGGCGCAAACCTGATTGATGACTAGAAGAACACAAACCTGAAATTGTGTGCTTTTGCAACTGGATCAAGAGATCGGCGAATCGTATGGAAGTCCTTTTACATACAAACGAATGTCTCAAACAAATTTCTTACCCAATGATTTCTTTCTTTATTTTCTCTTATTAAATGAAAATGAGAATGATTGCTACGGTACCCATACATGGGTCATTCCCAAACACCTCATCTCACCACCCCTAACAATCCCCGCCCTTTTCTTCTCCCTTTCCCTCGCATAGCAGAAGAAGGGTTTTACACAAATCACTCCATCGATTCTTCTTACTTTTTCTCTTAAAATTACTCCTTCAAAACTCAGAATCCGACCACTCTCGCCTCGCCGGAGGATGCGCAAAAAGGCCATCTAATTCGACCACAGCAAACCATACGGCGTTGCAGGTTTGATTTCTTTTCCCCTTTTTCATCTTCTTAATATTTAGGGTTACTAATTAGAAATGCAGTGCCATAAAAAATGACCGTGATTTTGGTCTTCTTATTATTTAGGGTTACTAAATTCAGGTTTGGTAGAATTTTACATTCGCTTGAGTAATTCAGGGCACTATAATCAGATTTTGTTGAACTGATCATTATTCTGATCTTATTATTTATAATTTAGGGTTATTTGACCTCATTTTGTTTGAATTCACTAATTTGTTGAGTTGAACTAAATTAGCTTGTAAAACTATAAATTGATGTCTTTTGAAACTAACTTTTCGCTCAGTATCTCATGCATCAGTCATGGGCGAAGCTTTCTCCCGACCCCCTGATTTTTCGCTCATTAGTGTTATTTTATACGTATTCAGCTGATTTTTCGCTCAATAGTGTTAATTTATACGTATTCAGCCGAACATTTTATAGTTCCGGCCCCCCGATAGAAAAAAAAATTCCGGACCCCCTGCGTTTTTCTTCAAGCTTCTCCATTGGTATCGGTACTTCATAATTGTTCATATTCTATTTGTTCCTTTAGTGGTTTCCATATATCCTGCATAAGCTACAAATTGGTCTCATGATCTCTTTTCATTTCTCAACCTGTATGTGTTGATGGAGGTGAAATTTTGTATGCAATTTGATTATTGTATAGTTAAGTTTTATGGTTTTAGTTTTTTGGTTCTATATGCATATATGTTTATGTGAACTTTTATCCTTAGCTCCATGAACTGCTTCGGTAGTGAAAAAGATAGTTAATTTTAGGAAAGAACTTGAATTGTACCCAAGAAAATTTCTCATAATTTGGGCACCATCTGTTTTTAGAAAATGTTGGCTACAATATGTGTTTAGAAAATGTGGACCTCGTTGGTCAGAGTGTTCTTTCTTTGTGTTTTTAGATTAATTTGTTTTAGTGTATGTAGTTATAGTGGAATATGTTATATGGCACTACATTTCTAAGGTTATCCAAGGTGATAGTGAATGGATGGTATAGTATTTTGAATTCATTTTGTTTGCTATAAAACGTTTAAGGTTATTTTTGTGCATTTTGAATTCATTTGTTGGGTGTTGCAATGCTGCAACTTTACATGAATCATGAATTTGATGCATTTCTTGTTCATTTTAAGTGGAATTAAAACAATAGTTGGAGGATGTATAAGTTTATAAGATGGTTGTATTTCCTGCAGTTAATCACAGAGGGAGGATTTGTTTTGCTGCACGCCTCTTTTCCTCTCCGTCGCCGAATCAGCTTCTTGCCGTTCTCGTCCCGCGCCCAACTATTGTCAATTTCATCCGCCTTATTGGCAACAGGTTTGTTTGAACGATTTTCCTTGTCGATTTTTCAATTATGTTTACTATTTGTGTGTTACATTTATTAGACAAATAATAATATAGGATTATAGTATAGGGATACAAGCTGTAAATATGTTTCCTAGATGTATCTTGACATTATGATATAATATACAACAAATATTTACCAAGTTTATCTTGGTATCAGAGCATTGATCCAACCCTAAAAAATTACTGCCTCCGCTGCTACAGTGCCGCCGGCCCTACAGTACCACCGCGCTACAGTGCTGCTGCTACAATTTTTTTTTCCAGCATCTTTTGACCCGCAATTTCAGGCTATACAATGGCCATGCTCGCTGCGTTCACTACAATTGAGAAAACCTCTCACAACTCTCACAAGTTCGGGTTCACACTTTCTCCTACAAATTATGGCTTTTGGAAAACAATGGTACAACCGTTTCTCATAACAAACAGTTTAATCGGATATGTTGACGGTACAATTCCATGTCCTTCTGCTGTTATGGACCAGTCGGCTTCATCTGACAAAGATGCTGCTCCCAAGCCTCCACAACCAAACCCTAATCATCCGGTTTGGGTTTCCAATGATGCTCACGTTCGTATGCTACTCATCTCTACTATCTCTGAAGACTCCTTCTCTCATGTTCAAGGTAATACATCCCATGCACTCTGGCTTTCTTCGGAACGTGCATATGCACCCCATACCTCGTCTAGAGAATATACCTTGAAAACTCAACTTTTGAAGATCAAGATGAAAGGCGATGAAACTTGTTCTGCATATCTCACTCGTGCAAAAGAATACAATGATGCTCTTGCTAACATTAGTGAAGCGTTTGAAGAAAAAGATTTGGTGATGCTTGTGCTCTCTGGCCTACCTGATGAGTATACCGGATTAAAGTCCTCGATTCTTGGTTGACAGGTACCTACAGCTTTTACCGAACTTCATGGCCTCTTGTTTGACTATGATTTCATGGTCCGTCAATCGGCTCCTGTTGTTCAGCCCCTATAGGCCTTTACTGCCGTCACCACCGGTACTACTACTATGCCCGGACCCGCACAACCGGATCCCATGCAGGCTCTACTCAGCTTGTGTCTCAGTTAGGGTTTCAACTACAACCCACAACCCAACAATCACAAGCGTTTTACACCTCCTTCAATCAAAACAACCGAGGCCGTGGTCGTTTCACCAACAACCGTGGATGTGGCCGTGGCACGAATAATCGCTACTCCGGAGGAAACAGAGACAGAGCCCAATTCAACTGGGCATCTAATCAGAATACCGTCTATGGTACGTGTAATAGATGTGGAATTGGTCACATGCCATCGGATTGTCCTAACCGTGACACGGCCACCATTTGGAACCGGCAACAGCCGTCAGCAAATCATTCTGACTATCGCTCTCAAGCCTCCACTTGGCTTCCCGATACTGGTTCTAACATTCATGTAGCACCTGATTTATCCAACTTTGGCACTGCTGAACCCTACTATGGGGAGGAAGGATGCTCTTCATGTTGGCAATGGTAAGGGTTTACCCATTTTACATATTGGCTCAACCCGTTTTTATTCACCTAACAAAACCTACTTGTCCAACATCCTTCATGTACCACAAATTAAACAAAATCTTCTTTCCGTTCAAAAATTTTGTCACGATAATCATGTTTTCTTTGAATTTCGTGACTCTTTTTTTGCTGTGAAGGACAATTTTTCAGGCGCTACCCTCCTCACGGGTCCAAGTGAACATGGGCTTTACTCCATCCGTGTTCCTCCAATTCAACCGGTCTCCAAAGTTGCTTTCACTGTTGTTCGTGCTTCTGTCCATACATGGCATCAACGGCTTGGACATTCTCATCCACAACTTTCGAATTCAATGTTATCTAAATATTGTCTTCCTGTTTTGCACAATAGTTCGATTATTCCCTGTAATGCTTGTCATGTAGGAAAATCATCGAAACTATCTTTATCATCTTCCAGTTTTAAAAGTACTTCTATTTAGATTTAATTTTTCGTGTTGTTTTGCACAAAAGTACTTCTGTTTAAATAACTCTAAATTGTCATCTGGAGGTTGTGGAAGGGATTTTAGACAAATTCTCTTTCTTATTCCGAACGGAAGTAGACAAGACATTGTCAATGCGTCTTTATGTTCTTCTTACATTTAGGGAAAATGCAGTCTTTAAATTAACGAAAAACATGAGGTTAAGTGTAGAAAGTGAATCACCTGATATTGAACAAACAAAGATCTTTGCACAATGGCTATGAAACTTTACATACATGCCTTTTCCTCATGATGAGTCTATACCTTCTTCAAACAACTGTTTGATTACTGAGGAGCTAACTTATAGCAGACACAATCTACATAATAAGTTCGATAATCTTTTTATTGTAGTAACGATAGGTTAAATATAACAAAAGAAGTGTTTTTTATGGTTATAGTGAATATAATACTTTTGTGACAACCAGTTTTAAAATCATCTCCCGTTACCTGTTACGATTGCCATCGTTACTTCCTGCTGTGTGTTGATCATTTTACACAGTATATGTGGATTTTTCCTTTGAAACAAAAATCAGATGTCTTTGCAGTTTTTAAACAATTTATGGTTACGGTTGAACGACACTTTGCAACCAAACTCAAATTGGTCCAAACCGATTTGCCCCCGTTACAAACTCAAACAGTTTTTAAACATTTTACCTGTTATGATGGTCATCATTACTTCCTGCTGTGTGTTGATCATTTTACACAGTATATGTGGATTTTTCCTTTGAAACAAAAATCAGATGTCTTTGCATTTTTTAAACAATTTATGGTTATGGTTGAACGACACTTTGCAACCAAACTCAAATTGGTCCAAACCGATTGGGGTGGTGAATTTAGGAACCTCTCTGCCTTTTTTACCTCCCTTGGTGTTGTCCACCAACGATCATGTCCACACACTAGTGAACAAAATGGATTTGTTGAACGCCGCCACCGACATGTGGTTGTAACTGGTCTCACTTTACTCAACCAATCCGCCGTTCCATCTCGTTGTTGGCATTTTTCCTTCAATACGGCCGTCTATCTTATAAATCGCATGCCGTCACGAACCTCGTCCAATGTTTATCCTTTTGAACATATTTTTTTCTCACAAACCTGATTTCTCATTCTTACGTGTTTTTGGTTCTCGCTGTTATCCTCACCTTCGTCTCTACAACCGACATAAGATCGATTTTCGCTCTACTCCATGCGTTTTTCTCCGGTACACTCCCACTCACCATGGAAATCGTTGTCTTGACCTAACAACCGACAAAATTTATATTGCTCGTCATGTCCGTTTTGTTGGAAATCATTTTCCCTTTCTACAAACCCTACCCAAAGATCCTTCACCTCCTAACCCAAATCCTTATATCACCAGTTATCCTTCCCCTCCTTTACCACCTGAGGTAGTGTCCGAAACAACCTTTACCCCACCTTCTAGTCCGAAACAAAACCCACCTAACAGCCAACCTACTCCCTCTATTCGCACATACACCCGCCGGCCCAAACCAACAACCCAAAACAACCAGCTCGCTGCCACCCCTCCTCCACCCGAGACCACCTCAGCCCGGTCCGAAACCACTGCAACCCATCCCGAATAGCCCAACACCTTCGCAAACAGCCCACCACAACCCGCAGCTGCTCCCACTCGCACCCGCCTTGCTAACCTTCGGCCAAATCCAATAAAACGGTTTCCCTTCAATCCCTCTGCCTCTACTGCTTCTACTACTTCTTCCGAAACTGAACCCACAACCTTTACTATTGCTAACACCTCCCATAAGTGGTGTGCTGCCATGGCTGAGGAATATGCTGCCTTGATTAAAAATGCAACATGGTCACTGGTTCCACCTGTTCCGAATGCGAATGTGGTTGATTGTGAGTGGGTTTATAAACGTAAACGGGATCAAACAGGTGCTATTACTCGTTACAAAGCAAGACTAGTGACCAAAGGCTTTAATCAACAATAGGGTGTGGACTATCATGAAACTTTAGTCCTGTTGTGAAAACCACTACTATTTGCACGGTTCTCTCACTTGTTGTTGCACAGCGATGGACTCTTCGACAGTTGGATGTTCAAAATGCATTTTTGCATGGCGAACTAAATGAGAGTTTATTTGAAGCAACCACAGGGCTTTGTTGATCCGCACAAACAAGATCATGTATGCTTCTTCATAAGTCTTTATATGGCCTTAAGCAGGCTCCCCGTGCATGGTTCAATCGCCTAACAAGGGCGTTATTTTCTCTTGGGTTCAAAGGCTCTAAAACCGATCCCTCACTGTTTATTTATTCCTCTCAGGGTGCACTTCTTTATATGCTAGTTTATGTTGATGACATAATTCTCGCGGGTAACAATCCTCGTTTGATTAACCATGTTATCCAGAGTTTGGGTCGCACATTTGCCCTTAAAGATTTGGGATCTCTCTCCTTTTTTTTGGTGTTGAGGTTGTTCCAAGGGGCTCGGATATTGTTTTGTCTCAAAAGTACATTTTGGAGTTGCTTCAACGGGCTGGTCTCTCACAGGCCAAGCCCGTCACCCTTGGTTTAAAAAAGCGCGAGGCGAGGCGAAGCGTTTCGGTCCCAAAATCCGAGGCGCCACGCCTCAAGCGCGAGGCGAGGGCTTCACGTATGCGAGGTGCTAAGCTAAAAAAAGTAATAAAAAATTTAGTAACATTCTTAAAACCTCCCACTAAATGTTGTTTCAGTCTAAAAACTCCTTTGAGTAATTTTCACAAAAAACAACTTAAAAATTTGATTTAAGTAAAGAGGAACTGCAATTGGAACTCAAATTCATAACAAAACAGTGAAAAAAAACGTGAAAATACATGAAGCGGCGCCTCGCCTCGCGCTTCAAGCGCCTCGGAGCGCTTCATGTATCTCGGGCGCCTCACCCATTTGAGGCGCTTTGCCCAGCGCCTCGGGCGCCTCGCGCTTAAGGCAGCGCCTCACGGCGCTTTTTTAAACACAGCCGTCACCTCACCAATGACTCACACAACCAACTTGTCTCTTGGTGATAGCCCATTGTTTGATAATCCGGTACGATACCGTCAGGTTGTTAGTGCCCTGCATTATGTTACTCTGATATTACCTATTCAGTCAACAAAGTTTGTCAGTTTATGCATGCACCAACTGAAAACCATTGGTCCGCGGTTAAGCTTATTTTGCGGTATCTTCAAGGCACTTCTGAGTTTGGGTTATTGATCCAACAGGCTTCCAGTTGCACTCTTCATGCCTACATTGATTCTCACAACTTGTCCTTGTCTGCTTTCTCGATGCAGATTGGGCTGGGTGTTCCGATGATCGTCGATCCAACGGGGGATTTGCTATCTATCTTGGATTCAATCTTGTTTCATGGTCTGCCAGAAACAACGGTCTGTCTCTCGGTCATCCACTGAAGCTGAGTATAAAGCCCTAGCTGACACTGTAGCCGAACTCACTTGGCTTGAAGCCCTTCTTCGAGAACTTAAGGTTCCTGTGACATCAGCACCTGCTTTATGGTGTGATAAATTGGGTGCCACATACCTGTCTGCCAATCCTGTATTTCATGCTTGCACGAAACATGTTGAAGTTGACTTCCACTTTGTCAGAGAAAAGGTTGTTGAAAGAAAACTATCTGTGTAGTTCATTTCTACACATGATCAGATTGCAGACATTTTTACCAAGCCATTGGCGTCACAAAGATTTGCTGATTTAAGAGCCAAGCTACAGGTCGTTACCCGGCCTTAGCTTGAGGAGGAATATTATATGTTTCCTATATATTCCTGATGTATCTTGACATTAGGATATAATATACAACAAATATTTACCAAGTTTATCTACTTTCAAATTCTGTTTCTATTAGTTATGCCTTTATTGTTGATTTTTAATCTTTTCAAATATGTTTGGTTCATATGATCTTGATGTTATCATCATTCAAAACCCTAAATAACCTTTTGGATTTTTGCTTATTTTATATGATGATTTTTAAACTATTTATTACAAACAAAGTTTAAAAGAACGGAATCGCGCCTTAAGGCGTTTTCCCTTCGCCTCACGAGGCGTAAGCCTTGAGGCGAACCGACGCGGAATTAAAAAATAAATATAAAAATTATATATCTTATAAATATAGAACTTTCCTTGCTAATTTCATCATAGAAATTCTAAAACAGCATATAAAAATTATATATCTTATAAATATAGAACTTTCCTAACCATTTCATCATCTAAACCCTAGAACAGCAAGAGGCGCGCCTCGAGGCGTACGTCTTTAACGTTTTTTTGAACGCCTCGACCCTCTGAGACGTACGTACAAAAATGTCCCCTTCGTTTTCTTACCGCCTCGCCTAGAGGCGCGCACATCAACCGTTTTTTTAAACTATGATTACAAGTTATTTGTTCCTATTAGCAAAGATTAACGGAATTTTTTGGAATTGAAATTTTAAAGGATTTCTTTGAAAATATCCATAATGTGTTTGGTTGATACATTTGTTAACGTAAAAGTACCTAAAATGAGAACATTAACCTTAAAGTTAACAAAATATGGAAAAATGATCCAATAACAAATTTCTTTAAAAAAACGAAACATGGCACGTTAATTGTAAACATTCTTGAGATTTCCTTTGAAATGTTGAGGGATTCTGAATCCCATCAATTGAAGGATTTGGTTGGAATTAATTCCAATTCCTTTTCTTTTTAGCCAGCCAAACATGCGAAGGAATTGAATTTATGTTCTAATTCCCATGAATTCCTGCCTACCCAGTCCCTTAGGGGGCGTTTGGTTCGCGGAGTTCGTTGGAATTTGAATTTGAATTGGATATGGAGTTTAAAGGATATGGATTCTTTTGAAATCCATAATGTGTTTGGTTAGCATATTTGTTAATGGAATTGTAATGTAAAAAGACCAAAAAGACAAAATTACTTCTTAAAATGGTGAGTTCCATTGAAATGGGGAGGGATTTGGTTGGAAATAATTCCAATTTTTTCTTTAAACCAACCAAACATGTCAAGGAATGGAATTTAAATTCCAATTCCATTAAAATCCAATGAATTCCTGCCAATCAAACATGCCCTAAGTTTGTACTTTGTAGGTTGATTGCCAGTGATTAGGCTACTAATCTCGCGTTTAGTTCTTGTTTCCAGCAGGTAGAAAGAAGACATGGATGTTGACATTGACCACTATGTCATTCTCGGATTGCCGTCTGGCGAAGAAGCATTCAAGCTTTCCGAGAAAGAGATAACCAAAGCATACCGGTTAAAGGCTTTGGAGCTCCATCCAGACAAAAGGCCCGATGACCCGAACGCTCCTGCCAATTTTCAAAAGCTGCAAACATCTTACCAGATCTTGAAAGATGAAAAGGCTAGAAAACTTTTTCACGATTTTCTTCGTGTAAAGCAGCAAAAAATTCAACGCGAGTCACAACAAGACTCCAAACGGAGGCGGATGATGGCTGATCTTGAAGAAAGAGAACGGTCTGCTTTTGCAGGACATGATCCCTCTGCAAAAGCTACAAGTGAAGAGGAGAGTATTACTAGGAAACTTAAAGAAGAAATTAGAAGAATTCGCACAATGCATGCTAATAAATCCACTCCCACTGCAACGGAAACGATGAAAAAGCAAAGCAGGGTTGGAGAAACAAGTAGCATAAGTCCTAGTGCAGAATATAAGGACAAAATGCTTAAGGTTTCATGGGAGAAGGGTGGTTTGGATTATAGTGCGCAAAGATTAAGAGAGTTGTTTGAAAAATTTGGCGACGTCAAAGATGTGGTTATTAGGAGTTTAAAGGAAAAAGGATCAGCCCTTATAGTCATGGCTACCAAAGAGGCAGCTGTAAGTTTTTAATCAATT
This sequence comes from Smallanthus sonchifolius, assembly GCA_023525975.1. Classification (NCBI taxonomy): domain Eukaryota; kingdom Viridiplantae; phylum Streptophyta; class Magnoliopsida; order Asterales; family Asteraceae; genus Smallanthus; species Smallanthus sonchifolius. The sequence continues at coordinate 61,553,535 of CM042035.1, read as the reverse complement.
TATGTTATATTAAGTGTCCGTATGAACACTGGTTTAAATGGGTTCTTTTTTCTTTTCTTTTTTTTGCAGGTGGCTGCAACTGGAACTATGTGTGGGGATCTCTCAAATCCTTTGCTGGTTGTACCCCTTCAACCAGCAGTAGCTACTTCCTTCCCAGCAGCCCTTGAGCCTGTTCGTCCACAGCTAAATGAAGACCTTGTTGGTGCTAGATATCAGGCATTTGAAGATTCGGTCTTGCAAAAACTTCAAAAGGTTTGACCTGTACTTCATACTAGAGAATTTGGATTTACTTCTGTAGCTAAACATGTAGTTTTCAGTAACTTGTACCCTAAGGATGTTAATTTTTTTAACCTGGGTCCGGTTAAAATAAAGTTCAAGCAAGCCTGCTAACTATGGCCACATTAGAATAGTGTTACCTTCATACAGAAGTGTTTTTTTTAAGTTATTGATAAATATTAAGATAATAACAAAATTAACTCCCCTAGCTTGATAGAGAATGCATTCTGTTTATTTTCAATGTTGGGGATTGTTGGGTTCCGGTTATGATCCATATTGTTGTGTTTATGATACGAACCCTATCTCCATTAAATTCAATCCAGTTCCCGCCTAAATCAAATCAATACTATTTTGTAGGAGAAAAGGTCGTGGGTCAGTTTAGTAACCGTATGTGGTATTAGGTTAAATAGGTGGTGTTAGTTTATTTGAAGAAGTCGATGTTTTTGATTATCAAATTAGGGTTTGTAAACCTTGAAATTGGAGACTGCCTATCTCGAATCAGGCCACTATCTTTTAATTTTCTTGTTTTAATTCAAGCTATTTCCTGGTTCCTATCATTTGGTTCCTATCATTTGGTTCCATTGCCGGAAAATTGAAGCAACGATGATGCGAACCTGGAGCAGTTATTGTTGGGCTAATTGGTGTGGAGGCCCGATCAAGGGAGGGTGGCCGGCCCTAGCCTTGGGTTGGCCCACGCGTCTTTATTTAGCCGGCCCTAGTTATCTCTATGTGGGCTTGGGCCTAACTTGGGGATTAAGTTACCTAACCCTAGATTAGTCTCTATATATTGATATCATTGTACTTGTAATTCTTTGAGCACCTAAATATAAACCCTAGTTGCAAAGTGGACGTAGGTCAGTTTAGACCGAACCACTATAAATCTCGTGTTCCTGTTTTCCCCGCATTCGTGTTTGCGTGTGTGTGTTCGTGTGTGATCGTCTTTAATCCTAACAACTGGTATCAGAGCTTTGGCTCGAGATCAGATCACACGAACCGTTACTGTTTGCCGCCGCCAGATTAGGGTTCCGCCGCTACAGTAGCGCTGTCGCAACAGTACCCCGTCGTGAACAGTACCGCGCCGCCGCTACAGTGTTTCCCGGCTGTGAACAGTATTTTTCAGTTGTGAACAGTACCGCGCCGCCCCCTACAGTGTTTCCCGGCTGTGAACAGTATTTTCAGTCGTGAACAGTGCCGCGCCGTAGCTACAGTGTTTCCCCGGTTGTGAACAGTATTTTCAGTCGTTAACAGTACCGCCGCCGCTACAGTGCCTCTGGAACAGTACCGTCGCTACAGTACCCCTGCTGAGTTTGACCAGAAAAGTCAACAGCGTGCTGAGTTTGACCAGAAAAGTCAACAGTCTGCTGAGTTTGACCAGAAAAAGTCAACAGCTGCTGTTTTCTGTCCGGTTTTCGCTGCTGCGATTTTTGGGCAGTCTGCACGTTCTACGAGGTCAGTTTTTCGGGTTGCTCTTTCAGTTCGTTGCAGTTCGCAATGGCAGATAACGAGAAAACGAAGATAGAGAAGTTTGATGGGAATAAGTTTGGTTGGTGGAAGATGCAGATTGAGGCACTACTTTGTCAGAAAGACTTAGATGCAGTGCTTGAGGGTGAGAAGCCAGAAGGTATGTCACAAGCAGATTGGATGAAGATGGATAAGAAAGCCAGAGCAGTGATAACGCTTTCTCTGTCAGAGAATGTTGCCTATAACATCCAGAAGGAGACCTCAGCTAAAGGTATGATGGAAGCATTATCTAACATGTATGAGAAGCCATCTGCAGCAAATAAGGTTTATCTTATTCGAGAGCTTGTGAATACTAGGATGAAGGAGGGTGACTCGGTAGCAAATCACATCAATAACCTAAATTCGATATTGTCTCGCTTAGTGTCTATCGATATTAAGTTTGATGATGAGGTCCAAGCCTTACTGTTATTATCCTCATTGCCTGAAAGTTGGTCCGGAACCGTAACTGCTGTTACTAGCACTTCGAAATCGAGTAAGTTTACGTTTGAGAAGATGCGGGATCTTATTCTGGGAGAGGATGCTCGACGTCGTGGTTCAGGTGAGTCTTCAAGTTCTTTGTTGAGTACAGAGGCCAGGGGAAGAAAGAATCAGCGGGAAAGTCGTCAGAGCAAGAGGAGGAGTGTGTCTAAGGCTCGGAAGGATGTGGTATGTTGGAATTGTAATGAAGTAGGACACTTTAGGAATCAGTGTTCGAAACAGAAGAAAGAAATAAACTCTGCAGGAGACTACAATGATGATGATGATGCGTTAGTTTGTAGTGTGGAGAGCAGTGTGGATTCCTGGGTCATGGATTCTGGTGCTTCATTTCACGCTACCCACAGCAGTGAAGCACTGCAGAATTTGAAAGAAGGTGACTTTGGAAAGGTAAAACTGGCGAATGATGAGGTACTTGATGTTACGGGCATGGGTGACATTGTTTTGAAGACTTCAGTCGGTTCGTGGACTTTAAGAGATGTCAGGGTTATTCCAGGTCTGAAAAGGTTGTTGATTTCAGTTGGCCAGTTGGATGATCAGGGACATGAAGTTAAGTTCGGGAATGGACAGTGGAAGGTTGTCAAAGGGAATATGGTCATGGCTCGTGGAAAGAAAAGAGGCTCATTATACATGGTCAGTATACCATCAGAAGGAAGTGACGTTCCAGTTCCGAAGAAAAACAAAGTCGAGTTCACAGAATCTCAGGGACAGAAGAGGGTTTCCTTTGCAAGAGAGAAACCTAGAGTCACAGGGAAGATTCGGGATGAACGAGTTTGGAAGGTCAAACCAGTAGGGGGACATCGTGACAGTGGGAGCGCAAGGTGTGTTTCAGTTACAGTCTCAGAACGACAGTGGGTTAAAAAGACCAGAATTCCAGATGGAAAAGTCTCTCCAGAGAATGTCTTGCTAGTTATGGAGAGTGTGTGTTCTCAGGATTTCTTAGGATTCGGCAGTTCGTTTAAGTGGGAGCCGGCAAGGACAGAGAACGAGTCACATGTTATGACTGATGAGTTGAGGCTCAGTGGGAGCTTCAACGTGCCTTCAGGTTAATTGTCGAGAAGGCTGCTGCAACTAGGTGAAAAAGGAAGATTACAAGATGTACAGATGTTGAAGACTATTGGGCGTTGTTCGAGCCTCCAAGTGGGAGATTGTTGGGCTAATTGGTGTGGAGGCCCGATCAAGGGAGGGTGGCCGGCCCTAGCCTTGGGTTGGCCCACGCGTCTTTATTTAGCCGGCCCTAGTTATCTCTATGTGGGCTTGGGCCTAACTTGGGGATTAAGTTACCTAACCCTAGATTAGTCTCTATATATTGATATCATTGTACTTGTAATTCTTTGAGCACCTAAATATAAACCCTAGTTGCAAAGTGGACGTAGGTCAGTTTAGACCGAACCACTATAAATCTCGTGTTCCTGTTTTCCCCGCATTCGTGTTTGCGTGTGTGTGTTCGTGTGTGATCGTCTTTAATCCTAACAGTTATGAGGGTAGCGGCAATATTCCTGACGCTATCGCTGTCCAATTAGCCACCATCACCAAACGCCTTGAAGCCATGGAGTCCCTCAAAGACGATGTGGCGACCCTAAAAAGCCATCGCCGGATTTCCCCTGATGAGAGGATGATTCGGAATCCACCATCAACATATCAGAAGGGTGCGCTTGTTGTTCAATTAGCAACAATCTCAGCCCGATTAGACTCGTTGAAAGCCATGAAGGATGATATCACAGAGATCAAAGCTATGTGGAATATCAAGGAATCTCGGGAGGAAACTTACGACCCGCTGTTGGACTTGGTCAACGAGGAAGTCCGCAACAACAGTCCAAGCGAGGAAGAAGACAACTCCAGCGATGATAAAGTTCGATCAGAGACTAATTTGGGTAGTCAATTGAAGATCGGAGATGGTATTATCGGAGATGAGGTTGAACTGAAGGTCGGAAATTTATATCAACCTAACTGCTCAAGCGAAGGTTTGGCCGAACGTGATATGTTAACGCCTAGATTCTTTGGGCCGCATGATTCCATCAGTAAGGTAGGCCCAGAACTTTATCAACCTAAGGGCCCATGGAGCACTTGCATCCATCGGATTATCCAGATCACAACATTCAAGCCTACTCGTGTTAAACTCTCCGCTTCATGGAATAATTACTTGCCTGCTACTAAAGGTTGGAAAATTGATATCCAGCTCCATTCAATTAGCAAATGTCGATGGGTCCAGCAAAATGATCAAGCTACAATGGCATGGCTCATCGCTTGGCACAATAGTCAACAATTATTGGGTTTTCTACCTGAAGGCCGATCCAAACTGTTGGTACAAGATTCATATCCGGAATTTCAAAATAGAAAAGTTTTGGGTGCTGAATTGATTTTAAATGTATTACCGTGGAATAAAAAGACCGAAAATTTGGAGAAAATAAAAGCAATTACCGGTGATCGCTCAAGGAACGATTTAGCCAAACACGGGAATGAGAGATTAACGCCAAGAATTTGAGTCGAATAGTGTCATCGGTAAGGAAGTCCCAGTCGTTTATGAGCCTGCTCTCCTATCGGGCTCTCACACCCACCCGATCTCCTACATTTTAATGTTTCATCTGACTCGTTCTCAACACCAGCTTCATTATGTTCAAGACCATGGCTGGGTCCAACATTCAGCCCAAGACAATTGTGGGGTCTATGAAGCAGGTCACCCTTCAATTGAATGGTTGATCGCTTGGCAAAACAACTCCGAGCTTATTCGACTTGAGGACAAGTCGTATTTTTGGGTCGGATGTATTGATACGAACCCTATCTCCATTAAATTCAATCCAGTTCCCGCCTAAATCAAATCAATACTATTTTGTAGGAGAAAAGGTCGTGGGTCAGTTTAGTAACCGTATGTGGTATTAGGTTAAATAGGTGGTGTTAGTTTATTTGAAGAAGTCGATGTTTTTGATTATCAAATTAGGGTTTGTAAACCTTGAAATTGGAGACTGCCTATCTTGAATCAGGCCACTATCTTTTAATTTTCTTGTTTTAATTCAAGCTATTTCCTGGTTCCTATCAGTTTAGTACAAATGTTATGATCAATACCGGGCTGCTGGAACTCTTTATTCCTTGGCTGCTGGAAAAAGGTTTAAACTGGGCTGCGGGCTGCCAAATTGGTCCAACCCAACTCGAATTGAAACTCGACCCGTCAAACCTGAGATCGACCCACCTTTAATGGTCTTATCCTTGGGTATCAACATTCACTTTCTGTCTCGGACCGGTTTTGGCCCAATACCCACCCTTGTTGCTAACCCACGTTCCTAATATATTAGAATTAGGTTCAAGTGTTTATCCATGTTGGGGGGCTACTACCTTTGGGTTTTGACTGAACCAGCCCAAAACTGATTATATTTATTCTTAGGACTGAGGGCCGCCACCCAATTGGGCCTTATTGGGTCAGTCTCTGGTCGGTCCAGGTATTTTCCTCGGGTTGGCCCGGATGATGCTAACCTAGTTATAGCTATTAAGAATATAAAGATTCATCGGATATCTTGATACGGAGCCCGTGCAGTATAGTGCTCAAGTTGTTATCTGGTATTATGTTTCACTTAGTTGTGTGGGTGCTTGTTTATTCGGTGTTAGTTACATCCTGTAACAGAAATGCATCCTAGTTACATCGGTTAACAGAAATGCATCGTCTAATTCTGGGTCATTTTATGTTTCTTGAATGTTCATGAGCAAAACATAGAAAAAGATTAAAAAATATCCAAATGAAACAAAGGAGTTGTGTCTAATTCTGGGTCACTACTAGGATAAAAAGGAAAACGTTTTTTTTTGGAGATGACTGAGAGCAGCCTCGCTACCCGCTGGGCTAGAGGAAAGGTTTGTCTCCATCTCACCCTCCTCAGACCCTATCAATAACTATGCTTTGAGTGGGATTTTACTGAGTACGTTTTGTTTGTTTGTTTGTAATCAATTTTTTGTTTGATCTCTTTTGCAGGCTGCAGGGAGACAAAAACAGAGCAACAAGAGTACTTAGACCATAATTTCCAAAATTACGGAGGATTTCAGTGGTGTGTGTAGAGAGCGGATGAAACGTTGGAGGACTGGCAACCTCTCTCTTTGTTTTGGTTCACGAGCCTTTACCATCTCTTTTGCTTACGACCGTTAAATTTACTAGATAAGAATGCAACAATTTCAACTAGAGACCATTTGTTTGTAACTATAATATCTTGCTATGTACAATGACTACATTAACCTTGACATAATTGGTTGTTTAGAAAAAGTTCTTTGCAAAGAAAGCTGACAGACATTAGAAATTGTCAACTCTTTTGTGGGTTTTTTTTCTTTTCTTTTCTTTGATAAGGGTGAAATTATAATGCAGAAAGTATGGTACAAGGTGGTGTATGCCTCTATAGCAACTGTTTCAGGTTTTGGTATTTTTGATTTGGATCTGGACTGTGAACCGGGCATGAATTTTTGGCTTAGTGATTTAAGCTTAATGCTTTGCCTAAAAGTCATCAATTTTCTGGAAACTGATTTTTTTTTGGCACAAAACGGATTCAGCATATCGTTTAGTTTAACAATTTTGTACTAAGATTTACACGCTACGTTGCTTTACTCACGCCAGTGGCATATTTCTATGCGAGTTTTACCAAAAATGTCTTCTCTCGAAATAGAATTGCCTTTTTCTCGATAAAAAATGACGGATGTTTTTTTCTATCAAACCAAGTATCTTTTAACAAATTTATTACATTTGGCTCAATGTGTTCTATTTGAAACGGGTAGGGTCGGAGAAGGGCAATAACTCATTCTCAAAACCAACGTCATTCCGCAGAATATATGACCCATGCTCCTTTAGGTTCTTTAAGCTTGTGATTTGGTTTTTGATGCAACAAGTAGGGGAAAACAATCCTTAATTGTTGATACGATATATTACACCCTTGATCGTGAAAATTGATGTTAAGAACTCAAATAGTTAATAGCAAAGATTCGAGGCCTCGAAAACAAAGAGAAAGACGTGTACAAATGATCCCTTTTGAGATTTTGAGTTCATTTTGAAATACGACAAGAAAATAGAGGATATGCTCGTGACTTTATCCTTGTTAGTACTGTCTATAATAATACCTGAATCAAAATGCAATTGGTATTTTAGATCAATGGTTGACATTGAGAATGAACATTTAATTAAATAAATCAAAATTAAATAAATCATAAATAAATTGACACCTAATATGAAACTAATGATCTAACTCTCATTGTTTGAACAAGAAACGGAAATTGTTTATCTGAAAATTTATTTTCACCCCCTCTATTATTCAGTTGTTTAGAATTTCGCAATTTCCTCATAACTTGAGACTAAATCCTCTAAGTAACATGTTCATCTTCATCGTCAACAACTTCACAATTTCCTCATAACTTGAGACTAAATCCTCAAAGTAACATGTTCATCTTCATCGTCAACATTCCATTCCCGATCAATCGATGGAAACCCTTCGATCTCTCTGTTGTCCAACTCTAAACTTACGCTAAAAACAACCCTCTCTGATGCATACAATCATACTGATACATAGTTTCTGAAATCAGCTTTAACCGATATCCTAATGATGAAGCTGCTTCTCAGAGGGGTAGTGCGGATAATATTACAGTAGTCGTTCGTTTCTAGGATCATGAAGCTAGTGGCTCGACTTCTTCAGGTGGAAATGTAAGTATGTACTAAATGTTGTTGGCTTGGTATAGATTGGCTTTACTGACTAAGTTTCTACTTTTGGTTATGTGTGAGTTTGAAAACATAATAAGTAATTCAAACTAGTTTGACTCTAATTTCTATACTCAAAATTCATTTGTTTCTTTTCTTGAAAGCCTTTTAGATATATTTTGTTAATTTTTTTTATTTGAAAATGAATATGCTGATCAAATCATCCATCTCTTGGAACATATGTATTGACATTGTATCAAGTATGATGCAGAAATACTCGGACTTAGATATTGTTGAGAGTAAATAAAGGACCGCCACTTTTTTTCATGAGTAATGAAGTTGTGATGTCGTGTTGGGTTGATGCGTATCTGGTTGGCGGGTTGCTTTGTTCAACCTAAACACGACCCATAATTTTATTTGTGTAAACATTAAGTCTAATTTTGACACACTTAAAATCATGTAACATGAACACGATTACTATAATATTATCAGCACCACCCCTCTGAGAAGCTTATTACATTTCCAGATGACAACGTATAACCAGATTATTTTTGTATCGGGTTTATAATTGATAACTTCTAAAATAACCCATGTACCATGTGTTACTCGGTAAACCTTTCATTTAAAATATTTGAATCCTCACTCAAAAGCTGGGAAGTATGCATGGATTCGAGACAAATATTATATTTATATATTTTAATTAGATATTTGAATGTAACTTAAAAAAACAGAAATTCAAACCGATTCGAATCGAAAGAAATCGAACTCAGATATTGGTTTTCAACTTTGATTTTCGAATTGTCAATTTTGAACCAACACCACTTGAAACTCGAATTCCAGTATACTAATCTAGGGGACGTATCAAATGAAAACTCTATTTTATTGTGAAAACCGTTAAAACTCTACTAGAACCACTCATCTTAAATGAATAAAATAAATATGTGGTCATGATTATTTCTTACATTAAATTATATATGTTTGATAAAGAGTTCTATAAAATATCTCATCATGGGCAAATAGATAAATTACACTCTTATTAAAACAAATCCAACTTAATTTTTTTCACGTGTTCCCCGTAAAGTAATAAAAATAAAATATAAGTCAAAAACCCATCCATACTTTTGGAAGTAATAAAAATAAAATATAAGCTAAAAAATTATAGCTTATATTTTCAAGGGTTTGTTTCTTATGTAAAAATATAAAAACACATAACCGAATATTTTCAAGGGTTTGTTTCTTATGTAAAAATTATACACTATAAATTACAAACATTTAAAGAGCTTGTATGAGGGTTTCGTTAGAAAATTTACATTCATTTTATAAAAACATTAAAAAACATAAATATAAATAGATGTTTTTTAGACGGTCAAATTGATAGAGGATTAAAAAAAGGACTATAGAAACATATATGTAAAATAAATCTCTCTCTAGATCTCAATGATACAAACCAAATAACTGGATTTTACATTTAAACATGAATAAAAACATGTTTTATCTATTGTAAACCCTGAAGCATATTTATTAGAATAAAAATAGACACCATAAAAACAATGATAACTCCATGTCTCTACAAAATTATCTATACAAAATCAATCTTTGATATAGTGAGCCACTAACCCACGTCTTCACAAAATTATCTACACACTTTCAATTTTTGTTTCATTTAAGAACAATAAACAAAAAAATGGCTTTTAACAACAAAAATGGAACCCATAAACAGAATAATGAAGAAAAAGTACCATGAAGCAGGAACCATAAACAGAATAATTTCTTATGAAACTCCACAGCCCTTTCACCTCTCGATTTTGAACAAGAAGAGGAACTTCGACAATATTTTTTGGGGTTTCTTGATCCATGTGATGGAAGTATCTCTCTTTTTCTTGATCCATGTGATGGAAGTATCACTTCAACAAGATAACCATAAAAGAAGATAACCACAAAACAGGTTAAAAAAATTTCAATCGCCTATATGTGTTACACATTTCACACACACTAGATTTAATTTTACATCAGTGTAATCATTCATCAAAAAATTATTAAGCATAATACGAGAAAAAGGAGAAAACAAAACTTACTTTTCCAGAAGCGATGTGGAGGTGTTCGGTAGTCCCTTAAAACAAAGCTTCAATGGAGCCAACCCTTCGATTTCTAACCCACCCTTTCAAACCCAATTCTGTAGCATTCTCCACCGTCTAGTCCCGATAGAACACCCCTTGCAGATTTCCAAATAAAGGGTTGATGAACACAAAGCGATGACGGTCATGTGGGTTGGTAGATCGATGGGTTCAGATGCAGATTTCTAGATCTAGGGTTGATGAAGGTGAACTGGGTTTGTTGAGAGAGAAGTGTGGGTTTTCTTTGAGAAAGAAACGAGGGGGTAATAAGAGAGAGAAAAATAAATATATACATAGGGGAAAAGACATTCATGCTCCTCATATTAAAAATAAACCATAATATAAAATATGTAGTTCATATGGAGTTTATGAATTTTCACAATAAGATATGGTTTTCATTTGATACATTTCATATCTATATTTATACATACTAATAAATAAAGGTTTTGGGTGTCATATATCATTCTCATGTTCATCTTTAATATTTTTTTTTGCCTCTCTCTGCTATTTAATGATACAAGTTTCTAAAAAAAAATTATAAGTTTTGTTTCTCACCTTTCTCTCCTGTTAAATAATAATAATTTTCATAAAATATTTTTTAATTAAAAAATAGCTTTGTTCATAAAAACATTTTTATAGTTTGAACATTTCTTTCATTATTTTTATAAAACATTTTAAAACAATAACTATATAACGTTTCTAAAATTTATATTAAAAATTATTTAATATGTCAAAAATATGTAATATTAGATCTTTAAACTAAGTATATATAACACTGCATTTATTCACCCTGTATAATATACAGAGTTTCTGACCTATATTATAATAATTGAATAACTATACTTGCTATGTGTCGCCTTCTGATGAAATCTATATTTTTATTTTTCTCATTTCTCTCCTATTAAATAATGATGATGTTAAATAATTAAATATCTAACATATATTCTAATTATTTATTAAAAAAAAAATACTAAATCATAAAAAAATTTCAATTATTTCTTATTTCACATATGACTAATAACACCAAACATACAAATCTTCATAGAAAATATTGTTTTTATAACAAGTTGTATTTATTAAACCCATGTAAAACATGGGCTTTAACCTAGTCTATATCTATACTAATAAATAAAGGTTTAATTTGGACACTTGTCACTTCCTTATGCCTTCTCACATTGATTTTCCCGTCTCTCTCTTCTAATAAATACACTTCCATCTTATTAAATAATAATGATATTATAAATATATTATTAAAGAAAAATAATAATTTTAATTAAATAAGAATATATAATAGAAATCAAAATATAACTAATTAAATAAAAATACTTATTTATTATATACACACATTTGCACTTGATATATCTCGAGAAGATCATAATAGTCTCACAAGTTATGACGTATTTACAAATTTATAAGTTATATGATTTTTAATATAAAACACGTGTAATACACAAGATTCTAACCTATTTTAAATAATAAATTATAGTATACTAATTTAAATAATAAACTATAAATATACATATCCCTTTTTAGGCTTAGCAAAAAACCACCATAAAAATCATCTTAGACTACTTGGAATTCTTTAAGCTAATCTGTATCTGAATAGTTTGAACTTTGTACTAAATTAACCAAATTAGATTAAATTGGTTTAAAAAAAATCGAAATCAAATGTGAATTTGCTTCGGTTTTGTAATCAGGCTAAAATATTTCAAAGTTGAAGAATTTGATCCAAACAACATGAGTAAACCGAAATCCAACTCAATGAACACCCTCATATGATATTGGTTTTAACTTCTTTTCTCAAATAGGAATGGTATATCTTGAAACTACATTGTTATAAACTATATTTTGGGTATCGGGTTCAATTGAAAAGAACATCTTCTGAGAGAAGGGCAAATTGGTATTGGCCAACTTTTCACGGGTTGGAGGAGAAAAGCCCTTCGCCGGTTAGTCTGGCCGGAGAAGAAGAATGAGGAGGTGAGGGCATCAAGTTGATGATTTATGATAAAACTAGTTTAGCAACCCGTCTATTACACGAGTTGAATGAAGTAAATATAAATCAATCTATACTATATAATAAATAAAGGTTTTATAAGGACACTTGTTACACTCTCATGCATCCTCAACCTATTTTTCTCTCTTTTATTAATTATACAAATATCTTTAGTTTTTTATAATTTTTTGTTTATTGTTTCTCTCTCCTATTAAATAATAAAGATTTTTACAATTGTTTTTATAAAACGTTTTTTATTTAAAAAAATAGATTTGTTCATAAAACATTTTTATAAATTGAACATTTCTTTCATTATTTTTGTAAAACATTTTGAAAAAATAAGAATTAATTACACGGATGGCCCCTGTGGTTTACACTGATTTCACTTTTGACCCATAGGAATCAGAAACTACAGGTTTGGATCAATAGTTTGCACGTTTATAACATAAATGGTCCCTGAAGTGGATGTCAGTTAAGTTTTTTCAGTTAAATACATATGAAATAACTAAAATACCCTTTACATAATAAAATCATAAAAAAAATTAACTCATTAAAAAAAGTAAGATCCACCAAAACCCACCCGCATCAAAACCCACCTCCCTCACCAAACCCTAGCTTCACCACCGCCACCACCACTTCATCTTCTTCCACCACCCATCAAACCCCCATACGAACCTGCACCCCCACCACAGTTGTGCCCCACCCCCACATCTACGTTCATGTTCAAAGAAAAGACAACCCATTCCCGTCGGAAAGAACCCTCGGTTGCTGGGGTTGTGGTGGTACTGTAGCGATTTGGACACAATTAGAGATATGAAGAGGGTTGCCGATGATTTGGCCACTCAAAATCAGAAAACTGGTATCGTATTGATTTGTTGTTAATACAAAGATTCATTTCATCTGATCATCCGGAAAGTAATCGGTCACTTCATCTGATCTTCGGAAAGTAATCGGTTCGATGTATCAAGTGTTCGTCCATGTTATTGATTTTGGATTTAAAGTATCCGGCCAATTCTCATCCTTATCTGAAGTAATATTTCATCCGAGTAAGACAAATTGATGTCCGATATATTGAATTGGTTCGAATTTTGCTACTGACTTCATATGAAGTTTATTTAAAATTCAAAAAGTCAAAATTTGACTTTCAGATCAAATTTGATCAGGAAAGTTGATTTCCTAAATTTTGTTCAGTAGCTTTATTTCATATGTAAATTTGTGTTTGTTTCAGATGTTTCGGGTTGATTTTGTTCAGTAGCTTTATTCAAAATTTGTGTTTGTAAAGTAGCTTTTCGTATGTAAATTTGTGTTTGTTCATATGTAAATTTTGTTCAGTAGCTTTATTCAAAAAGTAAATTTTGTTGAGAAAAGTAAATCTATGTTTGTTTCATATGTTTCGGGTTGATTCGGAAGAGCATTCGGTTTGTTACGGTTTGATTCTTTTTGAGCAGGAGATCCGAATAGCGCTGGCGGTGGTAGTTGTGTTTAGGGTGGGGTGGGGTGAGACGACGGTGGAGGTGGAGGAGTTGTGTTTAGGGTGGGGTGGGTATTTATATTGTTTTTAGTTTTTAATATATAAAGGGTAAATAAGTCATTTAAAAAATTTTAACCTTAAAAAATAACATACATCCAACTCAGGGGTCAAATATGTTACATTTGTGTAAACTATTGGTCCAAATCTGTAGTTTCTGATTCCTAGGGGCTAAAAGTGAAATCCGTGTAAACCACAGGGGCCATCCATGTAATTAATTCAAAAATAACTATATAAAGTTTTTAGAATTTGTATTAAAAAAACTATGTAATATGTCATAGATATGTATATAGCATTGCATTTATTCAACCCGTGTAATACACGGGATTCTAACCTAGTTAATAATAAACGAAACAAATAGAGAAAATGGTTGACAAAGAAAATATTTAATACAAGAAATATTAATAGTCGGTAGCTGTGGTATGTTCATATTGCATCCATGGTCCCCAAGTTTTAGATTTTTCATGGGTGTGAAGGATTAACCCTAATTTGTTTATTATGTGAAAGGGGTTTGGATAAGCATGCTTTGAGATAAAGATTAGTTATGGTTTATTGAGTCATGTTTATCGGTTTTATTAGATATGTTTATCGGTTTTATTAGATATGATTATCTGGTTGGTTTAAAATATTTATTTAATGAGTTTGAGTTGGATTAGAATTTGAAGTTGTAGTCTAGTATGATTAGAATTGTTTAGTTATAAATAGGGTTATATTGTATTGTTTTTATTGCGTCAAGAATTATAATAAACATAAAGAGTCGATATTTTGTTGAGATCAAGTTCCGTGTTCGTGTTCTTGGGCCTGATTTCCATCAATTGGTACCAGAGCTTGGTGAAAGAGAAGACCTCATTTTTTAGGAAGGGAAAGGGGAGCGGCCTCTGTAACTGTGGGGATGGGAAGGAAAGACCGTGAAGGGGCGATTTCGGTGTTCGTTGATGGTAATATGATCTAGTTGTGATAAGACAGCTTCAATACTTGATCGATCGACATAGTAACCGGTGTATGTTGTTCTTTTTGGTAGAAGATATCCGATCGGATTTGCGGGTAGGTGGGCGGAAAGAGATTCGTTAAAGCAAAAGGCTTTGAATCTTGTTGTGCCTAGCATGGATTTGCGAGTAGGAGGGCGGAAAAAGATTCATCAAATCAGGAGGCTTTGAATCTTGTATTGCTTAGCGGGGGAAAAAGAAAACGGTAGAAGTGGTGGGCTTGTTTTTATTCGATCGGTGGTCAAGACCGGGGTTGTTCCGGTGACTCGGTAAGAGGGAGATCGATGTTGGTCAAGTGGGATTGTAGTTGATAGAAGAAGAGGTCGAATGAAGATGGTTGGTAACTAGGGTGTTACGGTGACCATGGGTAGTGGTGTTATCGCTGGAGTTGATGTTCTGGTTCTGGAGGTTCAAATCATCGGGACGCCAAACATGGATTGAGTTTTGGCAACAAGAATTCAAAAGTTTAAAGATTAGGAGATCGTAACGGAACACATTAGGATTAAATGGGAGATTGAAGGATTAATCATAATTTGTTTGTTACGTGAAAGGGGTTTGGATAAGGATGCTTTAAGATAAAGATTAGTTATGGTTTATTTAGTCATGTTTATCGATTTTATTAGATAGGACTAGCTTTAAACCCGTGTGTTACACGGAGTGAAACGTTAAGACTATATTGATGAATATCTTAACACTTCTTTTTATACAAATTCGATGTTGTATTGCTAACTTTTTCATCTTCTGAAATGTTAAGATTGTATTGATGAAGGTGATCAAAATATCAAAAAAAAGAAGCCATGGATGTCGTGTATTACACGGGGTGAATAAACGGTATATTGTGAAATGAAAAAATATGTTGAATATAATTTGTAAATATTTCTTTGTATATAACGTTGAATGTTTTATTTGTAATTTTTCCCGTCTCTGCATTCAACTTTGGAAAGTGCCACATACAGTTGTCCATATGTGTAAACCGGTTTGATGATGAAAACGATATAATTCAAAATTATCTAAATACTTTTAATGACCAATATTACATACTTCTAATACTTAAGACTGTCGATTTCAATGTATAATTTTATAATAATTGAATCGATGGCAATGGCGCTTTACATATTACATATCTAAAAACTTCATCTGTTAAATTTATAATCAGCATAACAAAAATATATTATTTAAATAAAATATAATCTTTTTTAATAAATCAACTTAGAGACTAAAAAACACTTTAGATGACTTTCAACTTGATTAACCGGTTCGACCTGTTTGACTCGTATCATTTATTTAAGATCTAAATTTGGCTCGTTTCCGGTTGGAGTTGTACTTATGCACTTATTCAACTAAAGGATATGAACTTATGCAAAGTGCAAAATCTATACTCTATAATAAATAAAGGTTTTGATGACACGAGTTTTCCCGCCTCTCTCTCCTATTAATTGCACAAGTTTTCTTTAATTATTTTTTAATAATTTTTTGTTTTCCGTCTCTCTCTCTCCTATTAAATAACAATGATTTTTATAATTGTTTTTATAAACGCTTTTTATTTAAAAAAAATATAGGTTTGTTCATAAGATATTTTTAGAAATTAAACATTTATTTTATTATTTTTATAAAACATTTTTAAAAAGTAACTATATGACGTTTATGAAATTTCTATTAAAAAACAATATAATATGTCATAATGTAATATGTAAATATTTATTATTAAGTATATATAATATTGCATTTATTCAATCCGTGTAATAAACGGGGTTTCTAACCTAGTATAATATATCACATTTATATGGACATATTGATGACCAAGATATGAATCAAATAAAGATTATTCTGAACCTCACATTTTCACTTTGTTATCAAAATCCAGTAAAAAATAAATATAATAAGAATACCTTGTTTGACCCTTGAAGGCTCCAATTGCCACTTCTAAAGAAGATAGTTCATTTTACCAAATTATTGCCAAGTTTGTGAGTTGTGATGATGAAATAGAATGACCACTATTCCCTTACCTATTTAGTATGAGCTTGAAAATAGTAACATCTTTTCTAGTGTCATAAGTGTTGTGTAACAACAACCTAAGAGCATCTAATACGTAAAGAGTATACATATATGATCATAGATAACAACAATATTATAGAGATTATAGAAAGAAAGAGAGAATAAAGAATGGAAGAACTCATTTTTATTGATGTCATATATCATATACAAAAGCCACTATTTATAGGGTCATAATATTAGTACAAACATAATGAAGAAATGAATAACCATTAGGAGTTTTAACCCACACTTAATTATATTAATAACAATATTGATAACCATACTTAATTGTAATTATAACACTCCCCTTTGGTTATCAATTTATTACGTGTGGAGATGTTGCCTCATTAAAAACCTTGCTAGGAAAACCCAGTGGGACAAAAACATAGCTAAGGGGAAAAGAGTGCAACATGCAATACCCCCCCCCCCCCAAAAACAAACACCACAATATCCATGATTGTATTATGTTACATTCCCCCTGTATGTACAAAACTAACCAAACTTGTTTCGCTGGATTAGTAAAATATAATCTCATACATTTTGCACCTTAATGGTATCCAAATATTTTGTTTATCCATTCCAATGTCTCCTTGCTGAACATGAACTAGCATGAAACAAAATGTACCAATTTCACTTAACTATGTTACTTATGGACCACGTATTTTTTCATTCTTTGATAAGAGATTATAAGAGACAACGGTTGTCTAATATTTAACGTAATTAAATGGTAAGTTTTATCCATATTAAATGTTCCAACATCTTCCGGATATATTTGATTAATGGATAAAATTATCATTATATGAATGCTCGACATGCCGACTGAGACATAAATTGTAATACCATCTTTCATTTCAGATACGTTCTTGAACTAATTGAACTCTTTTCAATCTCTTCAGGAGATACAATGATATTATCAACATATACTATAATACTTGTAAACCCCATATTGTTCTTTTAATAAAACCACATGGACCAGTTATATCATACTTTTCTCGCCTTTTGAGATAATCATTGAGTCGACTATACACATTCGACATGACTATTTTAATCCATATAACTTCATATGATATATTTCTTGAGGTTTTGATATCAATGTTTTAGCATTTACAGTCATTCACATATTTCTGTCTTCTTTGACTGAGTATTTATGTTCATACACTTATCAAGAGTTTTGACACATAAACTTTCTTTGTTATCACATCAATTTCTATATATGCAAAGAAATTGTTTCATTTCCAAAACCTTATTGTAAATCCTTCAGGGATTTCATGTAAATTTCATTATCACGTGAAATATATGTTTAGGATATCATAATATCCATTAGACGCATGACAGTTCTCTATTATATTATGATGTGCGTGAACTATATATATTTTTTATAAAGATTTTTCACACAAATATCGGTTTTAAAATATGGTTTTCACTTAGACTACAATACACACACAAAGGCATGTGTACCTATCGAGTGGTAATACAGTTTTTGTAAGAACCGGATGTCAATCCATGGACACAGTTAACGTCTCAACCCAGATTTTTAATTAGATCAAGTGACTAGTGAAAAAGTGATTAGATTGTTTTCTTGGTAAAATGAGGATTATCTTTTGTATTTTCTGAAAAAGATGTAATTTGAGCAAGAGTAATAATTTTTAAAAGACAACCATCTTAGTTTAGAATCCACTCATTAATGTATGTTGACCTCTTTTCATACGGCTAAAGTTTACTATTATGCTAATGTTCTTTGAAGTAGTAGAACCAAAATCCAATTAAAGACTATAATTCCCTAACCATTAAGACGAAATTCCATGAGTAATTTATACGTCATCCACTTAAGATTAGTTTAGTTAGATAAAAGAGTGTAACTTCTTGACTTATGATATTCTAAAACAAAGTTATATAAATTTTAAGAGCAAGTCATCGTCACTTTCGATTAGTATAACTTTTATTATAGAAATAACACAACATTGTTCTTCGTTTTTCCAAATCTTGACCAAAGGGTTGCATGTCTTCATGTTTCCTTCACAAATAAGGTTTCAAAGATTATTCCTAATTCTTAGCTATAACATTTTAACAAAAGATGTTAAGGTTATAAATAAATGTTAGCCTCATAGGTTTTCCAACTTGATATGATTTCCCATTTATAAACCTTAATTTGTTCCACAAACATTTAGACATGCAAGATCACCAAAAGGTTAACACAAAATCATCATTACATTAACATAATAATTTAGCCATAATCACGAGTTTAACATAATTAATTGAGTTTCATCACACTAAGATGGTTGAAAAGATGTTTAGCTCATGATGAGCATACACACAATCATAACACAAATGAGACATAGTGAGTTTAAGATGTAACCAAAGCTTCTCAAGAATGAAAATGATATCTTCCAAGTGGTCTTATGAAGGTGGAATGGGTCTACTTGGGCCTCCAAGTGGTCTTCTACAGTTGCTACTACGAAATGGGTGCTAGTAGAACTTTTCCCCCAAAGGCCAACCCCAAATCAAGAGCCAAATGACTCTAAGTCGTGCCTGGTGGGGCATGGCCCCATGCTGAGACATCTGACAGGCTGCTTTTTGTCCTGGTCGCGTACGTACTAAGCATGTACCGGACACGGGGGCGTGCCTGGTGGGGCACAGTCCCGTGCTTCGTCTGATAGGGCGACAACAGTAATATGGTATGACAGAAAGTTGACCACGGGGGCGTGCGTGGTGGGGCACGACTCGTGCTTGGCTGGGAAACTTTGTCTTTTCTGCTGGGTGAGGGCACGGAGGCGTGCCTGGTGGGGTACGACCCATGCTTGGTCTTCAGCCTTAGTCAATTTCTTGTATTTTCACCGTCATTTCGCTTGTTTCTTCTTTTTGAGCTTAAATTTCCCTAAAACTTAAATACAAGCTAAATGAGCGACAAATTAACACAATGTACAAAGCAATTGCCAATAAATGGGATGCAAATGATGTGAAATACATGTATAATTTAGAGCACATCAAACCTCCCCACACTTGAACTTTGCTTATCCTTAAGCAATTCTTGAAATAAATCACTCCATTGGCAAAATAAAACATTCAACTTTGAACAAACCTTAAGTGAAGAAGTGATTTTTCCTTCTTTGAAGAAGGAACACAAGAAAACAAGTGTCAAACAAGAAAAAGTGATCTTATGAAGTTATTTCCATGAGACAATGGTTCGTTTTATGAAGTTATAGACAAGCACAACTTTAACACTTGCTCACAATGTTCTCACATACTAGGTTAATATTTGTGGTCATACGTGTAATGGTGTATGTATTTAGAACACTCAATCATCAACATGAAATGTGCTAGGTCATATGCTTGTGATGGGATCAAAACTTCACCAAAACTAATTAGAAACTTTGCATGAATCAAAAGGACTTATGGTTTGTGGGCTGGCCAGGGAATTTGGGACTTGCTTTGGTTTATTTGGTTGAAAAGAAAACTAAGGTAGAAACTAAAAGAAATCCCTCTACAATACTCGGGTTAATAGGGGTAATACTAACTCGAGGACTCGTTTATGGTCAGATCGTCAAGACTAAATCTCATCTTTAGAAACCTAACTTCCTCTTTGACCTTGAGCTATACATAGCTATCCTTCCTAAGGGTTCCCTCGGCTTTGAGCCTAATAGCACCCAACTTGATCAACACTGTATATTCAAATTGATAGGTTGTTTGGTTTTTACTACATTTTCCCTCATGAGACCAATTTCCACACTTGTAACATCTTTCATATCTTTTCACCCTTCTTTTAATGGAGCTTTTCGATGTTCCACAAAATGGTGGATTTTTTTCCATTTTTCTCCAACTTTTCCTTGCTTCAAACATTAGAACAAAAAGATGTTCTCTAATTTCCGGGGGTAATTCCGGTTTTGCGAAATGAAGACATGATACAAGGTTGAGATCAAACGGGTGCATTTTTTTAAAATACAAAGTCCTTAGTGAAAGTTGGTGGGTTTGGGTGAAGATGGTAAGGCTAGCTAGGTGTGTTTGATTGGATGGTTTGGTAGGGCGGGAATCCTAGTTGCCTAAATCATTTTCATGCAAAAATTTCCAATGGTGGTATCGTCTTGTATACCCAAAACAATTTCTAATTTTGCACAAAAAACGTGATACCCTCAATGATCCGGTGAACACATAAACAAGAATGATACAAAATTTTTAAAGGCTCGAGTTATGCTCACGGAAACGGATGGAATGGGTAAAAAGTGTAAAGTTCATACATGTCTATTATTTATATGTAACTTGCCATGCTTAGGGAATTGTTTATGTCACTTTACTAGTTGGTTTGCTAAACTTGTGTTAGAAAAAAAATTCAACTTCCTTCTTTCAGTTTTTCAAAATTGTTGAAATAATTTTTGTGCCATGAAAATTGTTGGAGTTCGTTTTAAGCTTTTTATAGCCAAAGTTCAAGTGCTAAAAATGGTGTAACCCCCCTCCTACACTTGAAATTAACATTGTCCTCAATGTTCATGATTTAAAAAAAGTGTAAAATAGATACGAGAGGTAAGGGTTAAAAAGAACCCCCCCTGAAAGATATTGCCTCTGAAGCTTGCAGTTGGTACTCACAGTATCATGAAAACATGAATCAAATGTGTTCACACAAACTTATTATAAAAAAATTACTTAAAAACTACAAACATAAATAAGTAGTTTAAAAGAAAAGAGGCACAAATCAGCCAACGCCCAAATGTTTTTAATACAAACAAAAATTAAAAGATATAAATCCGAATAACACAGCTACTTTTGTGTTAAAAATGGTGCTCTGATGGGACTTCCACCCATCATCTCGACTTAATCGAGGTTCTCTTCTCCCCAATTCCTGTTCATTCGCCGCCTCATGTAGGCAATGTCCTCCCCAATTAGATCAACCCTGTCGGACAGATTAGTGATGCGTCCGGAATTTGACTCGCAGATTTCAAAAGAGCGGCATGCATATGTGTTGATGGTCTGGATGGATTCATAGAGATCCATCATAGATGGAAATCCAGCCTGCTAAGATGATGAGGTTCCTGCTTTTATGCGCAATTTGAACAAATTCTATTTTGTACTAAATTTTTTGTACTAGATTTTTTGTGCTAGATTTTTTGTGCTGGATTTTTTGTACTAATTTTGTTGTGTTGAAATTTTTGTACTATATTTTTTATGTTGAAGATTTTTTTATTAAAATTTTTGTGCTGAATTTTTTGTATTAGATTTTTGGTGATGTATTTTTTTGTACTAGATTTTGTGTGATGAAAGTTTGGGTTGTAGGACCTAAATGTCCTTTAATCATAATTATGAGGAGTGACACATGTCATATCTTTAATCCTTCTTAGGCTACTTAGGCAAAATCCCCTTCTTAGGAGATCCTCTCTCTAAATGGGTAAATAAAAAAACCAAATCCTTGCCACATGTTTATTATAATTAATTGAGTGTTTGACTTTTGGGAATTGGATTAAAATAAGATGAAATTAAATATGTGGGCAGAATTTGGTTTTTTGGTTTACAAGTTTACATTTGATCCTCACCCTATATATATATATATATATATATAGGGGAAGGTTCCGCTAAGAAGTGGTTTTTCGCTAATAAAAGCTAAGAAGTAGGTCAAACGAACTCCGATTGAGCTCATTCGAGCGGCGTTGGAACCGTCTCATCGAACTCTAATCCGGACCCAAAAACCTAAACCCCCCTCCACCCGCACCCCCAAAAACCTAAACCCCCCCTCCAACCCCACCCCGAAAAGCCTAAAACCACCACCCCCCACCCCCCAAAAACCTAAACCCCCCACCCCCCAAAAAAAACCTAAACCCTAAAAGCTAAACCCTAAGGCTAAACCCTAAGGCTACAATCCTAAAATTCAACGCTAAGATCTAACTCTAAAAGCTAAGATGGTAGAGTTAGACGATACGGTTCCAACGCCGCTGGAATGAGCTCAATCCGAGTTCGTTTGATATCGTTTCTTAATGTTTTTGTCACTTCTTAGAGTTTTTAGCCGAAAACAACTTCTTATTTGATTCTTCACATATATATATATATATATATATATATATATATATATATATATATATATATATATATATATATATATATATATATATGAGGGTTCCAGAGAAAACCAAGAGTTAGACGAAAATCAAGAAAATCAACTTTTAACCTTTGATATAAATTGATCAATGGATGAAATTAATTAGTGGCAAATTTATAAATATCTAATAGATTATGGATTTAATTAAATGCTATAGGGGTATATTGGGTAGATAGCAAATTTTGTATTTTGTAAACAATCAAAATCCTTTAAAAAAACTCTCTCTCTCTCTAAAATCAGTTGAACGACTGTATATTTTTTCAATAATTACATATATGCTTACGTATATGTAAACGTGTGTCAACATAAATAATAAAATGTAGAAATATTAACCGAGTTACATATACGTAGCCCAGACTAAAAAAAAACTCAGGTTTACATATGGGTCAACAAAACATAAAAAAATGGGGAAGAAATCAGTTACGTATACGTAGCTCATACGAGTTACGTATAACTAGCTCATACGAGTTATGTATATGTAGCTAATACGAACTTCCTTCAAGAATTATCTTTCAATTTCTTTGCTTTGTAGAGTAACATGTTGCCTAAAACTCTTAAGAAGCAGGAACTCAGGCACCCGTCACGCACCTATACAATCAGCGACTTTCATCAAGAAAGTAGAAAACATGTTTGTGGTATTCCTTCAGGGAATAGCAACCATCCTACATAAATATATTGATAGAAGTATGATTAATAGGTTACATCAAGCATGCTGCCAAAGTATGTTTGACTTGCACAAAAGTAACGATGTTAGTGTCATAAAAGAAAGCTACTAAGAAAGAAAAAATATCATATTGTTAACAATAACTTCTGTCGCGCGCTTATGTGTTCATGTGGATGTGTAGATACACCGGGTCCAAGTCAAATTCAGATTTGATCATTCACAAAATAAGTGGCCGGGAATAAGAATATCGAGTCCTCAAGAGAATAATCTATACACAAATATACGCCGACTACGGGTTTGCAAGAAACACTAAAACATGAATAATATTGGGTTGTGCTGGGGACATCGCTGACCTAGCCGTCACGTATAGGTCTACAAGTGACGTTGTAACCCAAACCGTCACGTATTGGCCTAAACGTGACGGTATGTATCTCGTGAGTCTGGGAATAAAAAGGACACTGATGATACGAGGTTGTGAAGTCTGCAAAAAGGGAACACTACCCGTCACGTATAGGCCAATACGTGACGGTTCGTACGTGGTTGTTTTGACAGAAAGTTAACGTTGACAGTGTTGTCGGACACCTAACCTAACCGTCACGGTTGGACCTATATGTAATGGTTAGGCATGCAGATTCAACATATATTAACACAACTCTCACCACTCACTCTCATCACACTAAACTCACCATCCTACACAAACCCGACACTACCATCTTCACCATAATTAAAAAGAACAGAAAGTATAGAAGAAAGTGCGTGTTTGAGTTCTTGGTTGTGGTTATTTGCTGTTGGGACACCGTTGTTTTTTTTGTTTCACGCCTAACACCGATGTCGAGTTCGGGAGATCCTTATCAGAAGTCGAAGCTTCCAGATTTGAATGAGGAGCCAACCTTCGAAGATATGAACCGGGTTTAACAAGTCTTTATTTTATTAAGGGTTCTACTGGGACGGGTAAACTTAGGGGTGTGCAAGTCTTTATTTTACGTCGGGTATCTAACCGGCCATTATGTGTTCATGAGTATTTCGTATTCAGGAGTCACCCTTAGGGGGGGGGGAGAACCAACCCGTTGAATACATACGGTCAAGAGTCGTCTCAGCAGCAACCATTACCGAATTACAGTCAAGAGGCATACATGTCACTATTTGGATTGACGGATTACAGTCAAGGGTCATACAGGCCACAACCAGAACCGGATTACGGACATCTCTCATACCGGTCACAACTAGAACCGGATTACGTACATCTCTCATGCAGGTCACAATCAGAACCGGATTACGTATATCTCTCATGTCGGACACAACCAGAACCGGATTACGTACATCTCTCGTACCAGTCACAACCAGAACCAGATTACGTACATCTCTCATATCGGTTACGACCAGAACTGGATTATGGACATCATCTCTCGTACTGGTCACAACTAGAACCGGATTATGAACATCTCTCATACCGGTCACAACCAGAACCGGATTATGAACATCTCTCGTATCGGTCATAACCAGAACCAGATTATGAACATCTCTCGTACCGGTCACAACCAGAACCTACACACGTGTCAGATAGTTTCCATAGGAATGACACGGATGACAGTGACTCTTCCGTTCATTTGAAAGGAAATGGTGGGGATGCAGAGAATGCATTGTACGATGATCGCATACGCAAGGAGACAGTTTCATATAAAACAGACAAAGTATGATAACATCTCTTTCGTTCGTTTAAATTGTTTATTTATTTGTTTTATGTACTACGTTTTAAGTCTGACCTTGTAATTCTTTCAGTATTTTAATTCTCGTGAGGATTTGGTGGATTGGGCTAAGAAGAGAGGACGCGAGCATGGGTGTGTCATTGTGGTCAGTCGGTCAAGGAAAAAAGATGTGAAACTCGGATGCAATCGTGGTGCGGAACCTAAATACAGGGGCACAGTCAAGCGTACTGGGAGCATAAAAAAATCATGTCCCTTTAAGCTCGTAGGGAGGTACATCGGAAAGAGTAATAGCTGGAGGTTGGACGTGACAGACGAGACACACAACCATGATCCTGTTGTCTTTAAGGAGGGCCACGCGCAGCTTAGGAAGATGTCCGCCGGGGAAATTGATCTGGTTGAGAGGTTACACCGGCAGCACGTGCGGGCACATCACATTCTTGCAGTTGTACGGGAAGAGTTTCTCGGTAGCAGATGTGTTGTTCAGGACATATACAACGCCAAAACGAAGATTAGGGCCGAAGTAAAATAGGCTTGACAACAATGCAGGAACTGAACAACTTACTGCAATCTGAAGAGTTCATGTATCACACCCGGGAGAATCCCTCCACTAATGTCGTGGAAGATGTTTTCTTTTGTCATCCTACCTCCTATAAAATGTGGCGCGCCTTCCCGCACTTGATGTTGGTAGACACGACGTACAAAACCAACATGTACGACATTTCTTTTGTTCAGTTTATTGGTGTGACGTCGACATCGAAGTTGTTTTGTATTGCGCACGCATTTATATCGAGGGAACGATAGGACAACTTCACATGGGTCCTTTAGCGAATCAAAGATATGCTCGATGGGTGTGTGGAGCCACGCGTCATTGTCACAGACATGGACCTAGCCCTGATGAGTTCGTGTGACATAGTCTTCCCGGGTGCTACTAAAAACCTATGCAAGTAGCACATCATGAAGAATATCACCAGAAGGTGGAAAGGCCTTTTCAAAGTCAACATTTGGGAAGATTTTTCATACTGGTGAAAGGTTCTGTGTGAGTCTCCCACGGACGCGTTGTACGATTATAATTGCAGGTAGATGGAAGAAAAATTAAAAGAAGACGGTAAATAGGGTAAGATTTTCATACTTAATGTTTCTCTAAAAATCTATTTGTTCATTTCATAATTTTTTTTTGTTTCAGAGGTCTGGGAATATATTTGTAATAGTTGGTCGGGTCCGTACAAAAAAAATTTTGTTTCTTGTTGGATGTACGACCACCTCAACTTTGGTGAACATACAACTAATAGAGTCGAGGGCCAACACGCCAACTTTAAGAGTTACCTTATAGGGACCAACAATACGGTGCGCACACTTGTCGGATATGTCGGTAAAGTTGTACGTGGCTAGGAGATTGAAATCTCCAAAAAATTTTGAGGAGTCCCGCATTAAGATATTAAAGGTCCATCGATTGCAAGTGTTTTTCGGATTACATTATAAGGTGTCTTGAACTTCTTGAAAAAGAGATGGCGATAATGGAAAGGATGCTGGATATAGGAGGTACGTGTGGATACCAGTTGTCTACGTCCATGGGCTTACCATGAGCTTATCGTTTGAAGGAACACATCAACCAAGGTTATCTATACTTGAAATACATTTATTTTACCGTTGTCATATGATTGTCTATTGTTCACTAACTATTTTAATCCAGTCACACCTATTCCACCCGAAGCGGTAGACGCACACCGGAGGAAGCTTGATTTCAAGCAGGCATACGCCTAGGCACCAAAACCAGACTATTAAAAGAAGTTTCACGACGTGAAACAAAAGGTTATGTCGTCGCCCAACCCCCACGTAAAAAGAAGTTTGTTTAAGAAAATGTATGAAAGTGTGTTTACAGGCAAAACAAAAAAGAAAGAGCCTGAGGTACGTCAGGACCCTCGTGGTCATCCAAATCTTAAGCAGCAACAGAGAAAAGCGGACGCCAAGACATCACAGAAAACTATGCCTGACACCGCGAGACACAGCTCGTATACTTAGTCAGAAGAAACTATGCCTAAACCGGCGAGGCACAAATCCTATACCCCAGTCACAGTTTAAGACGCCCAACAACCGTCCTAATTGGTTAAAGGCTGCTTCTAAGGTACAACAGACGTGTTGAAAAATAAGCACGTGTTGAAAATTATGCGGTTTAAGGATAGCCTCCCTTAATGGATTCACCAGTACGTTTCAAAAATAAAAGATGTGCGGCCAGATGGTAACTGCGGTTTTCGGGCGATCGTTGTGGCTTTAGGCAGTGATGTGCACAAAGTAGTTTGAATTAAATGACTCAAAACAAGTTAAATAAAACACTAAGTAATACTCTAGACTCTCTAAACAACTAAACTACCGACAGGCAAGTGAACCTATCGAATGTAGTAAAGCCTAACTAAGTCCGGATATCGAACCCAAAGGACCTCTACAGAAAACACTAACTAGAAACTGAAAGACTTATCCATACAAAATTGCTTAAATAAAATAATAATAAAGAAGGGGGGTTTTGCTCACAACTAAGAGTAACTTAAAAGAAGGATTAAAGAGAAGACTACGAACGCAAACGAAAGTTGAAACGAAAACCAGACGGAGAAAGAACACTACCTAGGCTCGAATCCTACACAAGCTTGACAAAGGTTCAATCGATAAGGGAACTGACGTGATACCGGGATCTTAAAATACTAAACTCAAAGGAAACCTAGAGCACCCTCAACCCTTCTCAAGGATTGTCAACCAAGAAACCTAAAAGCCGTTAAACCACCGGTTGGATGGATTTCCCTCACAGGTCCTCCAATTTACTCAAGAAGTATCCGCTAGACAATCTACCTCACAGCGCGAAGGTCTCAATACACCTAAGTGCAAGGGATAACTAGGATTTTCCTATTGGATTCGGTAAACACAGATATGAGACAAACTAGCAAGATCTTCTCACAAAGCCTCTAAACTAGCAATCTAACACCCTAGACAAACCGACAATCTCTCACCTCACAGCTATCGAGATTGGTTGCACATCTAAACTATCTATATCAAGAAGATTATCCTATGGTGAACTCGTACGCAGTTAACCATCCACTAATCAAAGACACACAGTAATTGATCTAGCATGCACCTATTACATGAAAGACATTCACCAAGGCACACGAGGAGTAAATCATCAATCCATAAGCAATCATAGACACACATAAAACATCCAATAATCCAAACCAAGTTTGTTACATCATGAGTTCATCACATGCAAATCATCCAAAACCGAATAAAACCTAATGTCAAACATATGTATTCATCAACACCTAGGTAGTTCTAAGATTTTAGCTACTAAACATGACAAAAACCATAGTTAGCATCAATTCGAAGCACAAAAGAAACATGGGAATTGAAGATAAACAAGGAAAAACACAACCGAATGATTAACACCCGAGGAAATCGATCCCAGTGATCCCTAGCTTCAATCCTTGCCTTGTATCCTTTGAAATCGCCCTTTTTCGTCTCTTCTTTTCGCCTGCAGCCGTTCCTTAGATCCTCCTCTTCTCTAGGGTTTCTAATTTTTAGATTTTAAAACAATTTCTGCGAAAAACAACCCGTCGCGTAGCGCGACGGGATCTTGTCCACACCTCGCGTAGCGCGAGGTCCCCAGAAAAGACAAAACAGTCGGGCAATCATTAAAAGGGCAATTCTGACATTTTGCATTCCTCGCGTAGCGCGACGAAATTCCAAAACCTGTCGCGCTACGCCACAGGGGTAAAAATCCAGAAAGTTTCTTTTTTCATCCAAAGCCCTCTCGCACGAACCGGAAACTCGTTTTTCTTCGTTTTCAATCATATCCGCTTCCTTTGTGACCTAACAATCATAAGATATAGAAATATTAAGTACAAGCAGTTATAGAAGAAAACCGAAGCAAAACAAACACAAAGTGGGAATGAAATTGACAGTAAAATGCATGTATTTTGCAATACATCACATCCCCACACTTAACTCTTTTTCGTCCCTGAAAAAGAATTATGCAAACGGAATCAGAGACGGATATTATTTTCGGGCCAAAAGCTATTTTACTTATTAGAGTCAAAACTTGTGTTAGCTGCGATTGCAAATATACTTATCCCTTTTAAACCCAAGTCTGGTTCCAGGCTCTTATCATGCAAATTTAGTTCAAGTGCGGTCAATCTACCTAGGGTCTCTCATTAGAAACCACAGCCTACCTAATCCCAACTCAAGCTTATAGAACAAAAGGAGCAATCACTGGACCACTTCCTAACCGTTTTATACCAAAATCAAGAGAATTTGAAATCAATTTTTTTTTTCTTGAGCTTAGACCTTGCTTCACCTAACCCAGAGGCTGTCTCAATCAGAGTCATCATCCCCGAGAGTGACAACGTGAGCGTCGGTAATTTTGCAATTTTGTTTCGACACATCCCAAAGGCATTCTAAGTCAGAGTCACCATCCCCAACGAAGATTACGTAGGCCTGCGCTACTTTTCTTAGTTTCTAGCTCATTTATTCTATTTTTTTATGATTAGAAATTCTAACAATTTTAGCTTATAACGGCATTCCTTATACTATTATTGGCACTATTATTGGCGGTTGCAATTTCTCATTTTCCCTAGATGAGAACCCACTAGTAGACCGACAATTAAGGTATATTTAGATCAAAGGAACCTAAAACCGAACCGAGCCTATTCACATATCCCAAACTAGACACAAGCTCGACTATATTAATCTATATTATCATTATTTGAACCCGAACAAAAACCCCTCTTTTCTATCATTTTCCGTTTTATTTTGCAAACTTCTTTATTCAAAAGACATTTTTAAATTTTTAATTTTTTTTTATATATATAAATAGAAACACACTCTAAACGAAAACCGAAACAAAACTAAACGACAGTGTCCCATCCCCACACTTAAACTTTGCATTGTCCTCAATGCAGGAATGGAAACATGACTCAAAAACAAAAAAAACAGGGAAAAGTAAAAGAAAATGGAAAAGACTTAGCTGGTATTTTGGCGGGTCAATATGCTCCAAGCATGCAACAGCTCCCAAAGCCTTGTTGAGGATTCAGCATCCCCACACTTTGCTCTCGCTGTGTTCTCGCTGCTAATTTTTTTTTTTTTTTTTTCTTTTTTTCTTTTTTTTTTTTCTTCGCGTAGCGCGACGTTGTACGAGCAAATCGTCGCGTAGCGCGAGGAGTGGAATTTGACAGAAAGTTTCGAAATTTTCCAACACTTAGCCAAATTTCTCACCCCTTATTTCCCAAACCTTCCAACCACCATTTACAAAAACAAACATACCTGGGGACCCGCATTCTGCTGCTAAAAGCTCTACCAAAAATCAATTATAATCCCTGCATACAAATATCAAAACACAAAACACAAAACAAACAACCGAAAAAATAAACAACTAAACCACTAACGCAACCTAAACCACTCTACAAACTCTACACTTGGGGATTCCACCCAAGACACTCAAAAACCACACTATGTGGGAGGATCAATGGAGAATTCCTCCCATTCGCTCGAAAACGAGCCACTTTCACCTGCCTCCCACATCTCACCACCTACAGCCTTCATCATCACCTCCGGCTTTTTCTTAACATCCCCACACTTGGGGTTATCAACACTATCACCACTCCCTCCTAGGTTAATAGATTTGGCAACCACAAAAGTGACCGTCTCGTCACTGACCCTAAGTGTGTGGTTTCTGTCAAAAACATCGATGACGGCCTTGGCGGTGCGAAGGAACGGACGTCCTAAGATGATGGGAACAGTGGTATCCGCCTCCATATCCATAACCACAAAGTCCACAGGGAAAACAAATTTATCAACTTTCACAAGCACGTTTTCCAAAATTCCCCGTGGACATTTTATCGACCGGTCCGCTAGGGAGAGTGTCATGCGCGTTGGAGCTAGTTCACCGAGTGCTAGCTTCTCATAGAGAGAATAAGGCATCAGATTGATGCTAGCATCGGAATCCGCTAACGCGTGACTATGAACATCGCCACCAAACAAACACGGGATTGTGAAAATACCCGGGTCTGTCAGTTTCTCCGGTAGCGTGTTTGTTATCACTGCAGAACACTCCCTACTTAAAGGAACCTCATTCAACTTACCCAACCGGTCCTTCCCCTTCAAAAGATCTTTCAAAAACTTAGCATATTTAGGCATACGCTAAAGGGCCTCAATGAATGGGAGATTGATCTTCAGTTGTTTAAACATATCAAGAAAATGCCCGTATTCCTTAGCATGCTTTTGATTAGCAACACGCTCAGGATAAGGAATACGGGCTAGATCAATCTCGGGAGTGGGCTTAACATCAACCGGCTTCTTGTCAACAGACTTACCAACTAGAGACTCACTGTTTGGTGCGGTACTTGCTGGGACTAGCCTTGAATGCACCCTCCCAGGAGTCTCTCTCTCTACCTCATCATCAACCGGTTCTTTCTCAACCTCCACCGGTGTACTCAAAAGCTCTCCACCTCTACCACTACGGGTGGTGACCGCATTCACATGGGCGTTTGGGTTGGGTTGGGTACCACTCGAAAACTGGCCTTCCAGCCTTTTATCCAAACGCTTAGCAATGTCACCAACCGTACGCTGCAAATCTAGGAAAGCGGACTGCTGGTTCTTAAGAAGGATGTCATGCTCCTGAAGGATTTCCTGAGTCGATGCATCCTTTGCCACTAACTGCGTCAGCAGTTCCTCAATCCTACCTAGGTTACTACCACCGCCTCCAACCGAGGTACTCCCAGAATTACTACCCGAAGACTGACCACCCTGCCCCTGGTTCTGAGGAAAATTGGAATTGAAACCAGGGGGATTACCGGAAGACCTGAAGCTGTGATTTTGATGATTTCCCCAATTGGGGTTATAAGAATTTTCGTATCGGTTTTGACCTCCCACATAACCGACTTGCTCCTGATTCAGCACAGGGCACTCAACAGTAGCATGATCACCACGACACATCTCACATCGCGCCACCCTCATCTTCAGCTCCTTCACATCTTTCGCCAGAGCCTCAAGCGCAGCAGCTACACTAGTGTCCACATTGACGTGGTGAACACCCCTCGAAGATGAGGAGGTACTAGTGCTAGGACTTGAATTCCTAGTAACAGACCGCTGTTCGTATTCCGCCTGGGCGAAACTCTCAAACAAATCATTGCATTCGGCCACATTCCTTTTACCCATAAGGTGGCCTCCTGCAGAAGTATCAAAGCGCGCACGAGTCTCATAAGTGAGCCCGTTGTAGAATTTCTCTACAAGGGCCCAGTCAGACAGACCATGTTGGGAGCAACGACTGAGCAGATTTTGGAACCGCTCCCAGGCCATATAATAGGGCTCATCGGGCGGCATTCTAAAAGAATGAATCTCATCGCGCAACCGGGCAGCCTTCGCGGGTGGAAAATATTTATTTAGAAAAGCATCGCGTAGGCCGGCCCAAGTGGTGAATGTGCCCGGAAGGTGCGAGTCGAGCCAAGTGGCGGCTCTTCCCGCTAGGGAGAATGGAAAAAGATGGAGAAAAATCGCATCTAAGAGTAACTTAAAAGAAGGATTAAAGAGAAGACTACGAACGCAAACGAAAGTTGAAACGAAAACCAGACGGAGAAAGAACACTACCTAGGCTCGAATCCTACACATGCTTGACAAAGGTTCTATCGATAAGGGAACTGACGTGATACCGGGATCTTAAAATACTAAACTCAAAGGAAACCTAGAGCACCCTCAACCCTTCTCAAGGATTGTCAACCAAGAAACCTAAAAGCCGTTAAACTACCGGTTGGATGGATTTCCCTCACAGGTCCTCCAATTTACTCAAGAAGTATCCGCTAGACAATCTACCTCACAGTGCGAAGGTCTCAATACACCTAAGTGCAAGGGATAACTAGGATTTTCCTATTGGATTCGGTAAACACAGATATGAGACAAACTAGCAAGATCTTCTCACAAAGCCTCTAAACTAGCAATCTAACACCCTAGACAAACCGACAATCTCTCACCTCACAGCTATCGAGATTGGTTGCACATCTAAACTATCTATATCAAGAAGATTATCCTATGGTGAACTCGTACGCAGTTAACCATCCACTAATCAAAGACACACAGTAATTGATCTAGCATGCACCTATTACATGAAAGACATTCACCAAGGCACACGAGGAGTAAATCATCAATCCATAAGCAATCATAGACACACATAAAACATCCAATAATCCAAACCAAGTTTGTTACATCATGAGTTCATCACATGCAAATCATCCAAAACCGAATAAAACCTAATGTCAAACATATGTATTCATCAACACCTAGGTAGTTCTAAGATTTTAGCCACTAAACATGACAAAAACCATAGTTAGCATCAATTCGAAGCACAAAAGAAACATGGGAATTGAAGATAAACAAGGAAAAACACAACCGAATGATTAACACCCGAGGAAATCGATCCCAGTGATCCCTAGCTTCAATCCTTGCCTTGTATCCTTTGAAATCGCCCTTTTTCGTCTCTTCTTTTCGCCTGCAGCCGTTCCTTAGATCCTCCTCTTCTCTAGGGTTTCTAATTTTTAGATTTTAAAACAATTTCTGCGAAAAACAACCCGTCGCGTAGCGCGACGGGATCTTGTCCACACCTCGCGTAGCGCGAGGTCCCCAGAAAAGACAAAACAGCCGGGCAATCATTAAAAGGGCAATTCTGACATTTTGCATTCCTCGCGTAGCGCGACGAAATTCCAAAACCTGTCGCGCTACGCCACAGGGGTAAAAATCAAGAAAGTTTCTTTTTTCATCCAAAGCCCTCTCGCACGAACCGAAAACTCGTTTTTCTTCGTTTTCAATCATATCCGCTTCCTTTGTGACCTAACAACCATAAGATATAGAAATATTAAGTACAAGCAGTTATAGAAGAAAACCGAAGCAAAACAAACACAAAGTGGGAATGAAATTGACAGTAAAATGCATGTATTTTGCATTACATCAGGCAGGGAGGAAAATGAGTGGCCGTGGGTTAGGCGAAAAATGCTGACGGAAATGGACAATAACATTTCATATTGGTTGCCCAATTTGAACCATGAGATGCCCGGATACTATGACACTATTCCTAACAGCTTAGATTGGTTTGACACCTCCCGAGAATCGTTGGCTGAGCTTTCCCGCCCATAGACTCATAATTTCTCAAACATTCAATTGTGTTGTTCATCTTATAGGCTTATTTGGCAGCCAGTCTTTTTTCCCGGTGAGAACACACCTATAACAGTGGTTTGAGTATCCAGTTGTAGCACTTGCTAATGTTAACGGCGATCACTTTATCACCCTAAAATTGGTTGGGGATTACCCAGTGCCGAGTGTGATATTCTATTGGCCGAGATATGCATTTACAGACGCACTGGAATGGCAAGTTAGGTACTAGGATCGTATAGACCAATACGTTACAATGATGGATCGCCTACGAGGCCCTGACCCCGTCCCCAGTATTACTATATTAGGATAGCGTATGTATTAATGTATCTTTGTAGTGGCTATGAAATCTTACAATGTATAATATTTTAAGTGTGAACACATGCATATATCAAAAGTGTCAAAACATACATATATAAAAAAAAAGTAAGGGGTGATGCATTGCCCTATACGTGACATATACACCACCAAAACCCTAAAACCCAACTCAACCATATCCACCAACAGATCCCGACATTCTCTGGCGCACTGATTCCAAAGTCTGGTAAATAAGGGTAACGGATCGCCCTATACGTGACATATACGTGACATATTACATGCATGCATGTATGTATATATGAACGTATAAGGGTGACAGATCTCCCTATACGTGACATATACATGACATATTACATGCATGTATGTATATACGAACGTATAAAGGTGACAGACCGCCCTATACGTGACGGTTGTTTCGTATCCGTTCATATTATACTAAACGACATAGAAGACGGTGGACCACAATACCCCACCCTTCCATGATCCACCTGGTCCAGGTGCTCAAGTCCACCGCCCTACCCACACTATCACTATCTTCTAAACAACATACACGTAAATGATCATCATCATCCGAAAACCCTAATCCTCGTATCCTAGTTACATTTTCATTAATGAAAACACTTTCCAACTGTGAACATCCTCGAACAAATCTCACCGGAGCCACCTCTTGCCGGTGTAAACCATACCGGCATATCTTCTTCTGATCTGTACTTGAAATCCATACCCTTACAATTATTTATCAATGCTTCTTTCCCCTAAAAATTACACAAACAAACACGTTGGAACCGTTTTGACATTTAGCCCTATATGTGACGTTTAGGGCAAGTATAGTTAAAAAATTAGACGATGTCTCTAAAATTTCCCATATCATTATTGGTTATATATCATTATTACTACATAAAAGTTCTTCCTAGGTATTGAAGATGTCTATACAGAAATCATTACATGTCCAATCATAGCTAGAAGGTGCCATCATGAATCTGATTATATAACTCAAAAATGTTAAGTT
Organism: Smallanthus sonchifolius; assembly: GCA_023525975.1. NCBI lineage: Eukaryota > Viridiplantae > Streptophyta > Magnoliopsida > Asterales > Asteraceae > Smallanthus > Smallanthus sonchifolius. The sequence continues at coordinate 61,518,006 of CM042035.1, read as the reverse complement.
TCTTATCTTTTTAAGAATAACTTTTGCTAAATAAGGAATAAAGTTTCATCGCTCAAAGGATGTGCTCAGATAGGATGGAGTCTCTAAAATTTCCCATATCATTATTGGTTATATATCATTATTACTACATAAAAGTTCTTCCTATGTATGTATGCATGAATGTATGTATGTATGTGTGTACTTTTGCATGTATGTATTTATGTATGTATGCATGCATGGATTGATGTATGTATGTATACATGTATGTATGTATGTATGGATTTATGTAACTATGCATGCATGTATGGATTGATGGATGGCTGTATACATGTATGTATGTATGCATGTATGTATGTATGAAATATGAGTATATGTATGTATACTAACGTATTTGAAGACGATTTGTGATCAATACGTGTATGTAAGTGCACATAAACGGTAATGAAATGTGACCCGTACACATAAAAAGGTGACGGATAGGTCGAAAGGTGAGCTATGAACGGTGACGGCTAGGACTAACTGTCACGTAAAAATCGTGGATATACGTGATGGTTAGCATGTAAACGGCACCTAATAATAATAATAATAATAATAATAATGGTGATGGTTTGACCCAAACGTGACATTTGGCCAATATACGTCACTGCTAGGCCCAAACGTGACAGTTGTAGATATTTTTGGTCCATAAACGTCACGCATTGAATCCAAAGTATGGTGAATAAGGGTGATGGTTCGCCCTATACGTGACATATTACATGCATGCATGTATGTATATACGAACGTATAAGGGTGACGGATCGTCCTATACGTGACATATTACATGCATGTACGTATATACGAACGTATAAAGGTGACGGATCGCCCTATACTTGATGGTTGCTTCGTATCCGTTCATATTATACTAAACGACATAGAAGATGATGGACCACAACACCCCACCCTTCCATGACCCACCTGGTCCACGTGCTCAAGTCCACCGCCCTACCCACACTATCACTATCTTCTAAACAACATACACGCAAATGATCATCATCACCCGAAAACCCTAATCCTCATATCCTAGTTACATTTTCATCAGTGAAAACACTTTCCAACCGTGAACATCCTTGAACAAATCTCACCGGAGCCACCTCTTGCCGGTGCAAACCACACCGACATATCTTATTCTGATCCGTACTTGAAATCCATACCCTTACAGTTATTTATCAACGCTTCTTTCCCCTAAATATTACACAAACAAACACATTGGAACCGTTTTGACATTTAGCCCTATTCGCGATGGTTAAGGCACACATAGTTAAAAAATTAGACGGCGTCTCTAAAATTTACTACATAAAAGTTCTTCCATGTACGTATGTATGTATGTATTTATGTATGTATGCATGGATTGATGTATGTATGTATGCATGTATGTATGTATGCACGCATGCATGCATGTATGTATGTAATATGAGTATGTGTATGTATACGAACGTATTTGAAGACGATTTGTGATCAATATGTGTATGTAGGTGCACATAAACGGTAATGAAATGCGACCCGTACACATCAAAAGGTGACGGATAGGTCGAAAAGTGAGCTAAAATTATAAAGGTGAGTTATGAACGGTACTGTCACGTAAAAATCACGGATATACGTGACGGTTAGCCTGTAAACGGCACCTAATAATAATAATAATAATAATAATAATAATAATAATAATGGTGATGGTTTGGCCCAAACGTGACATTTGGCCAATATACGTCACCGCTAGGCCCAAACGTTACGGTTGTTGATATTTTTGGTCCATAAACGTCACGTTTGGACCCAAACGTGAGGGTTGTGGATATTATTTGGGTGACAGACATCTCTGGAAAATGTGAATCCCAATAAAGGTGAATGGTCACGTTTAGGCCCATACGTGACCGTTATGGGAATCCCAATAAAGGGGTAGCGGTCACGGGCAGGTCCATACGTGACGGTTGCTTCGTATCCGTTACATATAGACCTCACTACCCACAGAACCGTCACCACGATCAACCACCCGTCACAGCTTCCTCACATTACCACTGCAACCACCGTCCACCACCACCACCGTCTTCCTCACACCACCTTCACCGTCTTTCTCACACACCACCGCAACCACCGTCTCTCTCACATATCACTGCAACCACCGGAGACGATGACCGCCGGAGACGACTACCGCAACCAGGTAAGTAATTTTATGACCCTAATTTTATTGTTTCCAACCGATTAATAACTTAGATTTGTTAGGTTTGCCCTTAAATATAGTGTAGGTTTATGATGGTTTATGGCGGTTTACGGTGGTATATGTGTATATATGTGTGTTGTATATATGTATGTATGTGTGTGTATATGTGTGGTATATGTGTATGTATGTGTGTGTATATGGGTGTTGTATATGTGTATGTATATGTGTATATGTGTATATATCTGTTGTATACGTGTGTTGTAATAATAATAATAATAATAATAATAATAATAATAATAATCTTATAATATCAACAATAACAATAACAATAATAATAACAATAATAATAATAATAAAAATAATCTTAATCTTAATCTTAATCTTGTAATAGTAATAATAATAATAATAATATAATTTAATAATAATAATAATAATAATAACAATAATTCGAATTATTTAATCTTATAATAATAATAATCTTATAATTTTATAATAATAATAATAATCTAATAATAATAATAATAATCCTAATTATATAATCTTATAATAATAATAATAATAATAATAATAAACCTAAACCTTAAACCGTAAACCTAAACCTTAAACCGTAAACCCTGAACGCTAGTTTAACAAACATTTTAATTAATTATAAATACGGATTTATGCGCAGATATGTCTAGTTCTGAGGATGAGCAACATGGATTTATTCTAGGTATTGACGACTACCCGCACCTTCAGTTTGAGGCGGGTACTCCGACACACCGGCGGTTTATGGCTTTTAGAGGGAGGAAGGTGGAGCCCAACACCGTTTTGTCACGGGAGTGGTTTGATGAGGTTGGCGAGCTAGCGAAGGCGACAACGATTATCGGACAGGATAACCCTTGGGATAGTCTATTTACTATGGGCTGGCCGCACACTGAGAGCTTACCTCGAGGTGTACTCTACATTTGTGTTCCGGTCACGTGAGTCAGGATTGCCAGATTTGGACGAGACTGATATTGTGGAGGGACGGGTGGACGCGGAGGTTAGTTTCTGCATGTTCGGGGTTGTGCATCGTATGTCCCTCAGACAGTTTGGTGTTGTCAACAACCTTTATACCGAGGAGGAGACTTGGGAGCCGATCTACACCATGGCTATATATATGGGGGAAGATAACGCACACCGGGTCTGGTGGCCTGCGATTAGTGACCTTGCATTTGGGGCCGATAGCAGGGTCTCTCATACAAGACCCTCTTTATCGTTACATGCACTGGCTGATCGCCACGTCCATCGCTAGACGTGGCAAGGGCACCGATAGGGTCACCGCCATAGACCTCTTCTATCTTCGGTGTCTGCTCACACACACACCCTGCCACCTCGCTCGTGGTCTGTCAGATTACTTTGCAGGCTACTATCTCAGGCAGTCACGAGGGGCGTTGTTCGGCGGCAACATCGTGTCGCAGATCGCCAGAGAGCTGGGATATGCTCATGCGATGGCAAAGCTACCTATGGCTGTGGTTTCCCCCTGTGTGGGCCGAGCCACGGCGACCGGGATGAGGATCTCCTCGAAGTTCCCGGACGGGCATTGCCATTTGGTGAGGAGATATGATGTGTTGGAGGCCTGGGTGTCGGAGCCGTTGGTGGACCTCGATGTACTGGTTGCACACGAGGTCCAGATTGAGAAGGTTGAGGAGCTGGCCAACGGGGGGATGAGTCGGTTCAGCCGGCGGTCGAGCTAGAGCCGTCGCAGCATCCTCCGCGCGTGTACCATGTCGTGCGGTTGCCTGCCGCCACACTTGATACGATTCGGGATACTCATGCCAAGGTCACCCGCACCGAGGAGATGCTGCAGTGGCTCATCGACCACACAGTCACGGAGTATCGGGCCACCGGTAGGCCATTGGTTAGACCACCACCCTAACGGTTGGGCCACGACGGTGCTAGCACGTCCGGTGCGGGTGGGTTCGATGCGGAGGGTGATGACGAGATGGATGTGTAGATATATTGTTTAGATAGAGTTGTACTTTTTTTTATATGTACAAACTCATTGTATTTATCTATGCATTTTTATTTATGATGGTTTTGTTGTGTTTGTGATGGTTGTGTTTGTTTGGTTGTTTGTAATGGCTGTATATGATGTTTATATATGTGATTTTATTTACAAGTAGTTTAACATGCCAAAAAAAAACTTCTAGTTTTACATCTCATACCGAAAATCAAAACTAGTTTTATAAAAAAAAAAAGACGTGACCGGATTTTAAAAATTATAACTACCGATTTTTACAAACTCTTAACATGATAAAAACAAAAAAACTAAATTAAAAAAAATAAGTCGTCATTCACTTTTACATCTCAAACCGATAATCGAGGTGACCGGATTTTAAAAAGTATAACTACCAATTTTTACAAACTCTTAACGTGATAAAAACAAAAACTAGATTAAAAAAATTAGTAATGGGTGACGGATTGCCCTATATATCACCTATACACCACCAAAACCTTAAAACCCAACTCAACCCTAAAAAAAACCACCAACATCCCGACATTCTCTGGCGCGCTGATTCCAAAGTCTGGTGGATAAGGGTGACAGATTGCCCTATGTAAGACCCCAACCCGGACATCCTATAGTTGGTTTTCATAACGGGTCATTTTCATTAAAAACGCATTTATTGCAAATCGAACTACAGCGGAAGTCTTTTCAAAACTCATTTATTATCATTTAATGTTATTAAGTTTACCTTACGAATGCCTACACACCGATCCGAGTAACGCCGCTTCCAAGCCAAGATACGTCAATGCACCGCTTACCTGCAAACAATCTAACGTACACAAAAAGTCAGCTACGCTGAGTGAGTTCTAATAGTTTAATTTAAATAAAAACCATCACGTCAAGTTCTTCAAGTTAATTCACTTAGGGCCCTCCGGTCCTTATAAAATATTATTAGTCTTTATTAACGAATGACTGATCCCCCGTCCTCCCACGACATCCCATAATCGTTTATCACCCGAGGCTCAACCCGTACTACCAATAACCTTACAATCACCACATCATAGACTCAACGTCCTATGCTAGCAACTCATATCCAAGAATACACATTAACTCGACTCTTGGTTAACAGAACCTACCCTAGACATTAACACATCCGGCCTTAACCAAGGCTCTCAAGAATAACTAACACGACTCTTATACACGTCACATCACAAGTCCTGACTCAATGGTCAGTCTAACTCTACACGTCACATTCAACACGTCACAATAACACAATCTCATACACAATAAATATAACTCATTACTAGCATGCAAATTAACACATATATGTACGCATGCAAACACATACCTCATCACTGCACCCTCGTCAGGGTTACCCTCGTTAGGGTATTAACACACCCCGAGCTCATCAATAACCTATTAAATAAATGTCACCCTTGGTGACTTCCCAAAGGACCTCGTCCTCCACGATCCCGTTTGCCATGTCATAAAGACAAAGACGCAAACACAATACCCGTCGTGTCCCATGGACAACGACACAATCACACAACACAATATGAACATCTAATAACACACATCATATGCAGGACTCATTATCTACACCTGCACCTTACACACGACACTAACACAACATACCCCACCTGCAATCAGGACCCTTTTAACTTCAGGCTCGACTCTCCCAGTCCAACCTCTAACACGTCACACATTAATATCTTGTCTCTATAACTCACACATTTCTATGAGCACACAATAACCCTGCGACTCTCAATTAAGCAATTTATACTCAAATCATATTGGTTTAGAACTCGTGACCCTTAACATGATTAATTATATTAATACCACGTGAATGTGTGTACGATAGCCCCAAAACAGTAAAACGTTTAAAAGATGGGGGGATTAGAAACTCACCAGTTGGGAAGCTTTCCTTATGAAGTCGCATACCCGTATACTCGTAGTCCAACGCGAACCTGTCGTCAAATAAACTACCCAGATCAATCCTATTACCGCAGTAACACTAACGCATCTATTCTGGACCAGCAGCTACAAGCTCGGTCTAAGTCGTCCCAAATCGTACAACCGACGCGCTCGCTAGCGCATAAAACCCTTAAATTAATGTTACCAAAAAACGTTCCCGAAAGTCGTTCTCGACATTTTTCCCATATTCCAAAATACTCCCCAATAATGAATATAAGGTCCCATGGGGTCATACCTTTGTAGGGGTGTGCAAAAAAACCGAAAACCGAGGAAAACTGAAATCCGAATCGTATCCGTATCCGAAAAAGCCGAACCAAATTGTGAATTCGATTTTCGATTCAGTTATTAACCGTATCTGAATTACGAATTCGGTTTTCGGTTCGGTTAACGGATATACCTTTTTTTGAATTCGGTTTGTTTGGTTAGACATATTTCCAATTCAGTTTGGTTTATTCGATTTATTCGGTTGAATTTGATTTATTCAGTTTATTCGGATATACTTTCCTTTTGAAATCGGTTTATTCGGTTTGTTTGGTTGAATTCGGTTCGGTTAGAAAATTTCCAATTCGGTTCGGTAGGTTAACGGATAAGGGTTAAAATAAATCAAAACCGAACAAACCGAATCGAATAAATCGAACCAACTGTTAACCGAACTGATGAACACCCCTATACCTTTGCATACAAGCCGTTCTAAGCGGGTTTGTATGAAATTGCTGAGCACCCCGCGAGAGGAAAACTTGCTTTGCTCATATCTCGACCATACGAGCTCCGTTTCACGCGAACCACTTATCCACGCGTTCGTCTCAACATGCCCGACCTCATAAAATTATTGGTGTTGGCCGTCGCCACCGCCGCTGCTGCTAGAACGCGAATTTGTCTTTCAGCTCGTTCGGTTTTGCTCGTCAAAATACGAGTAGCTTAAAACCGATCCAAATGACCTCCGTTTTAGGCGAATCATATCTCCACGTGTCCGTATAGCCGAAACCTTTCATACCCTCAAGTATCCATCGCCGGAAAGCAAAACATTGGCCGGATTCGCGTGTTTTACGTGTCTAACTTCGCGCTGCTCAAAACCCTATCAAACGAACTAGAAATTGGACAAATAATATATCCACGCGACCGTGTCACCAAACACTTTCACCTGCTACGCTCCTGCATGCCACCGCCGGAAAACCAAACAGTGGCTAGAAATCCTCGCCGGATTTCCATTCTTCCTTGATTGCCTCGCGAAACATCAAACTTTGCATAATCCCTAGAATGATAAACGATTACAACGAGTATCCGGGATCCAAAACATGTAACTATTATTAGGAGATCGCGAAAATACCTTTATTCCCTTTGTTTTGTTGGAACACCGCTGCCACCCGCATCTCCGCCGTCCGCCGCTGCAACCAGCCTCCACGGCCGGTTCCCGAGACCACCTTCGCCGACACCCTCCTCTCTTTTCTCCCTTTTCCCCTTCTCGGCAGTCGCAAAGAACCAAAATGGGGTCCCCCCTTTTCCGTAAACCTAAAGGGTTTGTCACCCTTGGGTCGGGCTCGGCCCTTGCGCGATACCGACTCCTCGGGATCGGCCCGTCTAGTAATTTTTTTTATATAACACACCCTCTAGTCTCACTAATATGTATAATCCCCTGCCTAATTATTTTTATAACGATAATGTACTACACTGGTCAAGTTTTCCGTCATAAGTCCGTCTTCTACATATAAATCATACACATGTACATTAAGATCCATTTACTCGGTAAAACCCGGTATGTTACACCCTATACGTGACATTTGGTGCCCTAAACGCCACATTTAGCCTTATACGTGACGGTTAGGGCAGCTGTAGTTCAAAAATTAGACGGTATCTCTAAAATTTCCCATAATATTTGCATACATGCTTACAACTAACAAGATTTCTACAATTTTTGTTTTTTGATGGATGGGTTTTTTTACATATGTTTCTTCATTTATAACTAACAAGATAATTGTAATTTTGGGAGCTTCCCATTATGATTCCAATTATGATTGTCGATTGAGTTAAGAACCCATCAATTCATATAATCAATTCACAGTTTCATACGTTCAATAATAAATTCTCAAAATAAGTGTTCTTACTCAAAAGACTAAGATGCCCCTAACAAGATAAAATGAAAGTTGACACATGTCATTTTTTCATGGCTTCTTAGTCTTCTTAGGATTTAGGGTCCTTTTACCTATGGGAAGAGTTAGGCTAGAAAGAGAGAAAAGCTTAAAAAGTGTAGGAAGGATTTTCAGCGCGACACGTGTCCAAGAATAGAAATGGAGGGAAATGGTACTTGTGTAAAAACACAAAATCCATGAATCAGCACATGCACATGCAAGCCACATGTCACCCCCCCATTTTTTAAACGTCCATAAATTTTTTATACGTCATTATTTAAAAAAAAAAAACTATATCATAAAAGAGTGTTTTATTATCTTTCCAACGAGTATGGTATTGCTATATTAAAAAAAAACCAGCAACTAGGTGTTGTTTGAACTTGTGAGATTTTATGGTGTTTTATGGAGTTTACACATGGTTTTGAAATTGTACATTTTACATATGGTGTTTTATATTTTAACATCCATATACATGTATTTTATGATATTTATGTTTATGGCATTTTTGTTTTGTCATGGTGTTTTACACTTTTGGCGTAAAATTTAAATCGACGATTAGTTTTTCATTTTGTTTTATACTTAAACTTCCATATGCATGGTGTTTACCCATTTTTGTGTTTACAGTGTTTTACCCTTTTTTAAAACGTCTAGTTCAACGTAAATTATACATCACAGTTGTAAAACACAATGACAAACTAAAACGCCATGTGAAAACACCATGACCAAAGTCGAAATTTGGCGTTTTAATTTGTCATTGTGATTCTGAAAACACATGTTAAAACTAAAATGCCATGTTGCAAGAGTTTATAAAGAAACTAAAAAGTCATGTTGGATCATAATTTGTCACTGTGATTTATCAAAGAGTTTATAAAGAAACTAAAATACCATGACAAAAAACACCATGTTGAAATATGTAATTTTGAAAACACCATGATCCAACAAGCTAAACGTCATGTTGAAGTTGGCCTCCAAGTGTAAAACACAATGACTAGAAAGACTCTATGTTGGAAAACACCAGAAAAACTCTATGTTGAAAAAACAACATGTATCTAAAACATAATGTTGAAAAAACTCACTTTCAATGTTATTTAAATAAAAATGATTTAAAAGAATATATATATATATATATATATATATATATATATATAGGGAAGGGATACTCTAGGAAGGCAAAAAACTATGAGAATTGTAAAAAGTCTTTTAAAAACCCCACCCCCTCCCCCTAAAGCCTAAAACCACCATCCCACCCCCAAAACCTAACCCCCGCCCCACCCCTAAAAACCTAAATCCCAACAAAAACCCTAACAAGAAAAAAAAAGGCGTCTAAACACCCCCCAAACAAGCCTAAACCCCCAACCCAACCCCCACCTCACCCCCAAAAACCTAAAACCCCACCCCCGTAAGCCTAAATCCTTAAATCTAAACCCTAAGGCTAAACTCTAAGGGAAAAACTAAACCCAAAATTCTAAACCCTAAAAACTAAACCCTACAATCTAAGATCGTAGAGTTCGACGAGACGGTTCCAACGTCGCTGAAATGAGTAAAATCAGAGTTCGTATAAGCCGGTTATAAGCGTTTTAAAATCCTTCCTACACTTCTCACAGTTTTAGGCCTTCCTAGTGGGTCTCTATACTATATATATATAACTAATTGTAATGTTGAAAACACCATGACCAAAAAGGCTAAAACGTCATGTTCAAAATGGCCATAGGTTTAAAACACCATGACCAAAAAAGCTTTATGTTGAAAAACACTCAGTTAAAAACACCATAGTTCTAAAACACCATTTTTGGTAAAACCCACTTTAATGTTATTTAAATAAAAACGATTTACTTTATATATATAATAAAAAACTAATCGTAATGTTGAAAACAACATGAACAAAAAAACTAAAACGACATGTTGAAAATGACCCACATATATAAACACCATAACTAGAAAAAAATAGTTGAAAACACCATAGATCTAAAACACCATTTACAAAAAACCCACTTTAACGTCATCTAAACCAATATATAGGGTTAGGATCATTTAAAAACTCTAAATATCTTGAGAACTCTGAGAACATCATAGATCTAAAATACCATGTTTTTTTTATATATTGTCATGTGCATTTATGTACATAAAAAACAATCAAACTAATTTTTACATATGGTTTTACATTTTTAAACTTTTACCTATACATGTGTAGGTAGTAAAACCTACACATGTGTAGGTAAAATTTTAAAAATGTAAAAACATATGTAAAAATTAGTTTGACTGTTTTTTATGTATATAAACATACACAGCAATATATAAAAAATTTAAAAATTTAAAAAATATAAACCATTGATAGAAGTTCTCGGAGTTCTCAAGATATTTAAGAGTTTTCAAATGATCTATTATATAAATATATATATATATATATCAATACCATACTAGTTGGAAAGATAAAAAAGCGCTCGATTTTATTGTGAAGTTTATAAAAAAAAATAATGATGATTTACATGTGCACTTTTTTGGCTTGGCTCTTCCCTTAATACCCTTCCTGATGATTTTCCACTTGATATTATTTACAAAAAATGCCACCGTGTGAATCTCTTCCGCAAATCACAAAGACTTGATATATATATATATATATATATATATATATATATATATATATATATATATATGTATATGTATATATATATAGGAGAGCAATATTCTAAAAAGGCTAAAAAGTGTAAAAAATATTTAAAAACCCCACCACCAACCCCCAAAAGCCTAAAACCCCCACCCCACCCCAAAAAACCTAATTCCTAACAAAAAAAAACCCTAAAAAGTCATCTAAAAACACCACTATCACCCCCAAAAGCCTAAACCTCCAACCCAACCCACCCCCCAAAAAAAAAAAACCTAAAACCCCCACCCCACCCCTCAAAAGCCTAAATACTAAAAACTAAACCTCAAGGCTAAACCGTAAGGCAAAAACTAAACTCTAAAATCTAAACCCTACAAGATAAGATCGTAGAGTTCGACGAGACGGTTCCAACGCCGCCGAAATGTGTAAAATCGGAGTTCGTATGAGCCGGTTTTGAGCGTTTTAAACGACTTTTTACACTTTTTTGACTTTTTAGCAAATCCATATACTCTCTCTCTCTATATATATATATATATATATATATATATATGGGGAGGATCAAATAAGAAGTATGTTTTCGCTAAAAACTCTAAGAAATGACCAAAATGCTTAGAAATGATATCAAACGAACTCCGATTGAGCTCATTTCAGCAGCGTTGGAACCGTCTTGTAGAACTCTATCATCTTAGCTTCTAAGGTTTAGATTTTATATTTAAATTTTAGGGTTTTAGACTTATGGTTTAGCCTTAGGGTTTAGCTTTTAGGGTTTAGATTTTATGGTTTAGGTTTTTTTAGGGGGTGGGGGTGGGGGGTTTAGGTTTTTGGGGGTGGGTGAGGGTGGGTTTAGGTTTTTGGGCGGGTGAGGTGGGGGGGTTTTAGGTTTTTGGGGGGTGGGGGTGGTGGTTTTAGGCTTTTGGGGTGGGGTTGGAGGGGGTGTTTAGGTTTTTGGGGGTGCGGGTGGAGGGGGGTTTAGGTTTTTGGGTCCGGATTATAGTTCGATGAGACGGTTCCAACGCCGCTGGAATGAGCTCAATCGGAGTTCGTTTGACCCACTTTTTAGCGTTTCTTAGCGAAAAACTACTTCTTAGTGGAACCTTCCCCTATATATATATATATATGGAGAAGTTCATTTTAGAACACTTAAATATTGCGAGAACAAGGGGAACAAACCTAAATCGTTTATTTTTTTGATCCATGTTGAAAAAAATTAAAATTTTATACTTATTACATACAAATATGTATGTTTATGTATATAAAAAACAATCAAACTAGTTTTTTCATATGTTTTTATATATTTAAAAGTTTTCTACACATGTGTAGGCAGAAAAACTTCACATAAATTACTCATGTGTAGGTATGTATATAAATGAAATTTGTTCATACTTTTATGTTTGAATTTCATGAAAAACGGATAAATATTACATTCGTATAATTTTCTTATATTTTAAAACCTTTTAACATTGAAAAAGTGAATGATTCATTTTGTTCTGCGTGTTCTCGCATTATTTAATTGAATCCTCCACTATGGTTTGTGATGAAGGGGAAGGATAATAAGATAACTCATTGTTGGGGAGAAAACCAAAAAAACTCTTCATTATAGGCATTTTCGTAATTAATGACACTTTTTTTGTAAGGCAAAAAAACCCTAAAAAAATAAAAATAAATAATAAAACAAAAAAAACTAAAAACTAAAAAAACCAAAATAATTCTCTCGTCTGCCTCGTTTCATAAAAAAAACTTGAAAAAATAGCCGGTTTAGCTTTAAGGTTTAATTTAGCTTTTAGGTTAGGTTTTTGGAGGTGGGGTAGGGGGTTAGGTTTTTGGGGCTAGGGGTTTTTAGGTTTTTTGGGGTGAGGGGGTTAGGTTCTCGGAGGGGTTGGTTTTAGGTTTTTGGAGGGGGTGGGTGGGGGTTTAGGTTTTTGGGGGTGGATGAGGGGTTTAGGATAGTAGGGGTGGGGTGGGGGTGCATGGGTGAGGGGGTTTAGGTCTTCAGGGGTTGGGGATGGGGGTATAGGTTTTTGAGGTGTATGGGAGGGTTAAGTTTTTTATAACATATAATGATTGTATAATTACAAAAGTGCCATTAATGAGAAGTTTTTTGGTCTTATCATGAAAGTGAGTTTTCTCATTAACTCAACCCTTGGGATAAATTGGATAATTCGGTGTCCCCTAATCTTAATGAGCTATCAATCAAAGTCCATTACTCTTTCTATAGTTAAGCTTCAATCCAGGGGCAGCTCAATCATGTTGGTGGCCTAAAGCGAACTAAAACTTTGAGGCCCTTTTCCACATTTATAGGTTTGTCTACATCTAGAGGTGCATTATCTTTTAGGTTGTTATGAATTTTAGTAAAGAACCTTTTTGTGATTCTATTTCAGCTTCTAGTTTATGTTTCGTTTTTCTTTTAGAATGATCGGATTCATGCTTCCTAATTCGATTTGACATAATTAGCAATTTATAAATTAAAACAAATTAATAAATTCATGTTAATCAATTAATCAAAAAATCCCGTTAGGAATTGTGAAAGCATACAAGTAGAACTACAGAATACCCAAGTTTCTAACTTCCAAGTAGAATCGCTTTAGTAGTTCATCCAATCTGCCTTATAAATGAAAATCCAAATATGTCAACATACCTTAGAAATTAAAATCCAAGTTTCCAACTTCCAAGTTCCAAGCAAAATTCGATTATAACTTCAGAATTAAAATCCAAGCTTCCAAGTTTCCAACTCCAATCGATCCTTAAGGAAGAATAGAGAGTAGATTTTGAATTTCTAAGAAAATAGGCGATATTGTGAAGATTAGAGAAATGGATTTAGCTATTTGTTACACCCCCACATGTATTCACTTAATAAATAAATAAATAATTTAGGGTTGCACCAATTGGTAACATTACACAACAGCGGAAGCTAAATAAAGACTTCTAAATATGTCGAACACCCTGTTTTCATCTTCTAAGTGCTTAATCCAAATGTTTAACCTCTTCCAACTGTGTCATAGCTATGTATGCTCAAAAATGTCAACGCCATGTTGGTGAGTTCAAAGGTTTTAAATGAATACAACTGGTAAAAATCATTTGTACGAAATCATTTGGCAAAAACCATTTATACGAAACCCTTTGGAAAAAACCATTTGTACGAAATCTTTCGACAAAACCATTTGCACGAAATTGATTGACAAAACTGTTTGTACGGGTACTGTTGGCAAAATCCTTTGCTTGAAATTTACTGGCAAGACCATTGATACGTATACCATTGGCAAAACCCGTTTCTCAAAATTGACTGACAAACCATTGGTACGTATACCATTGGCGAAATCCTTTGCTAGAAATTGACTTTATACTTATGATAAACAAAAAAAGTTAGCGGTTGATTCATCGAAGTCTAGCTAGCACTTACGAATTATGTGATGCACAAGCTTATAACCAAACCTTTAACGAATTCTAGAGTTTTTCCAACCCATTGTCCATTTAAACAATGAGAAAAACAATACATAATATGCAATCATTTGACCCCGTTGGTCATGGTTAGTGCGACTAACCATGATTGGGGGTGTCAACCCGAATAGTACTATTCATTTTGATCTACGGCTAAGTCCATAGTTAGTGGTTATAGTTCAGAATACCAAGGACTTTTAGGTGTAACTCATGCACACAAAGGAATCACATGATTGTTTCTCATTTTCTAGTTATCATATCATTTGAAATTAACATGTTTTCCCCCCAAATATAGAAAACAGTAAAAGGGGCCGTGAAACTCACCTGGATGATGTCTAAGAAAATACTAGCACAAGCCCAAATGTGAAATGAACACCGACCTATCCGTGCCCTAATACAACAAAGACACCTTAAGGTCTAAATAAATGACCTAGCAATCTTGTTAGTAACATAATATTCACCCAACTAGCTAGACTTGTTTGGAAAACCATTTGTGTTTGAACGTGTGACTCGACGACCCGTTGGTGATTATGTCTTGGAATAATACAAATATATATATATATATATATATGGGGAGGATCAAATAAGAAGTATGGTTATACATTAATAACTCACTGGAAACAAATTTAATATCTTGCTGATGAGACGGTTCCAACGCCGCTGGAATGAGCTCAATCGGAGTTCGTTTGACCCACTTCTTAGCGTTTCTTAGTGGACCCTTGCCCTATATATATTCAAAATATGTATAAGTATAAGGGATAAAAATATCGTCACTTTTCCTTAAGTTCTCGCATGTCAATAGTGTTCGAGTCCACATAATACATATATATATATATATATATATATATATATATATATATATATGGGAGGGATATACTAAGAAGGCTAGAAAGTGTAAAAAGTGTAAAAAGTATTTTAAAAACCCTACCACCAAAAGCCTAAAACCCCCACCCCAACCCCCTCAAAACCTAACCTCCACCCTACCCCACCCCGAAAAACCTAAAACCCCCCACCCCCACCCCCAAAAACCTAAATCCTAACAAAAAAAACCCTAAAAACCAAAAAAGTCGTCTAAAAACACCACTACCACCCAAAATCCTAAACCTCCAACCCAACCCCCTCCCCCCCCGCCCAAAAAAAACCTAACCCCCACCCCCCAAAAAAACCTAAATACTAAAATCTAAGCCCCTAAGGCTAAACCATAAAGGGAAAACTAAACCCTACAAGCTAATATCGTAGAGTTCGACGAGACGGTTCCAATGCCGCCGAAATGAGTAAAATCGGAGTTCGTATGAGCCGGTTCTGAGCGTTTTAAACGAATTTTTACACTTTTTCGATTTTTTAGCGGATCACTATATATATATATATATATATATATATATATATATATAGGGTTGGGTTATTGTAAAAAGGGATTTTAAAATAAGAAGGGTAAGAAGGATTTAGGCTCACCGGATTAGATTGTTTAATCTGATCTACGATTACTTTTTATACAGTGGCAATTTTGTAAATAAGTGGAACTTATACAACACACAGGAACACGCAAGAGGGTATATCAGTACTTTTTCATACCAACTCTTCTCACCCTTGTTACGCAAAGCAATCCAACAGAGAATGACAGACAAAATCGGAAGGAAATTCAGGCAAATCGGACGAAAATAAGCGAAATCGAAAACTAGTCGGAGTAAGCGAAATCGAAAAATGAAGGACGCTTCAAGTATCGGTAAAAATGCCTTATGTATAACACTTTTCGTGTTTTTGAAAAAAACTAGGGTTTGTGGATGATTGTGTATTATCATTGTTTATCATGATTGTGTTCTATCCATGTGTATTACAGACATTGAGCATAAAACACTGTGATGTTATATACATTGTGTATTACACTATGATCAAATGTGTATTACACAATCAATGTGATGATGGAATTTTCAGATTACGGTTGAGAGTTATACACCTTCAATTTGTATTACGGTTGAGAGTAATACACAATCAATTTGAATTTTCAGATTACTGTTGAGAGTAATCTACTTTGAGAGTAAATACACAATCAATGTGTATTTCTTGCCCATCAATGTGTATTACACAATCAATGTGTATCATTGTCTATCATGATTGTGTAATACACTACAATCAATGTATAATAATATCAATGTGTATTACACAATCAATGTGTAATGTGTACTACACACTCATTGTGTATTACACACTCATTGTGTATTACACAATCATTGTGTAATATATACAATGTATATAACATCATAATCCAATTTCTGTAATACACAATGTATATAACATCATTGTGTATTACACAGATTGAGTATATTACACAAGATTTTTGCCCATCAATGTGTATTACACAATCAATATGTTTCATTGTCTATCATGATTGTGTAATACACTACAATCAATGTGTATCACAATTAATGTGTATTACACAATCAATGTGTAATGTGTATTACACACTCATTGTGTATTACACAATGATGTGTATTACACACATTATATTACAAATTGGATTATGATCATAGTGTATTACACAATCAATGTGTAATATATACAATGTATATAACATCATAATCCAATTTCTATAATACACAATGTATATAACATCATTGTGTATTACACATATTGAGTATAAAACACTGTGATGTTATATTGTGTAACAGCATCATTATGTATTACACAATCATTATGATTGTGTAATATGTAGCACACCTAATTTCTATATTACACAATCATTCTGATGATTGTGTATTACACTATGATCAGAATACAATGTGTATTATACACAATGTATATAACTTCATTGTGTATTACACACATTGTGATTGTTTAATATGTAGCACACTTGATTTCTATATTACACAATCATTCTGATCATTGTAATACACATCTATTGTTTATTTCATTGTATAATTCTGATCATTGTGTATTACACAATCATTGTGTATTACACAATCAATATGTAATATACACAATGTATATTACATCATTGTGTATTATACACATTATGTTTAAATAACAACAATTTTTTTTTGATAGGTACAACACGAAAAAGACAAAGTGAAAGAATAAAAATGAAATGTTTCAGCAGATTTACTAATGATGAGTCAGACCCAATTATCATTGAAAATGAAGAAACTGACAGTGAATGTTAGTGTACAAAAATATTACTATATTAACTTTCATTTTATTAGTGTGTAACAAGTAATATATTACTTTGAATTTGCAGGTGAGAAGGATCATTCAAAAGGAAAAAAGCAACATAAAGAAAAAAAGAATAAAGAAGCAGGTGAGGAGGATGATATGTTGATAAGAAATCTACTAAAGGGAAAAAAAACAAAAAGTTTTTGAAAAGGAAGATGAGGGTAAGAGGAGTGGAAAGAAGTTAGAATCAGTTAAAAAGGGAAAAGGAAAAGAGAAGGTGGAAGAAGGACTTTAGCTAAAGGTGGATTCAAGAAAGAAAAGAAAAGACCCAGAACAAGGTCAAGGTCAATGTGAAGGAAAAATAACAGATTGCAAAAAAAGGAAGACTTCAACATCAGAAACAATGCAAAAGCATATTCCTTTTACTAGCAAGAAGCTATTGTTGAGATGTGCACCAAGAAACCTCATCAATCTCCTTCATAACTTAACAAAATCTCAGAGAAAGGTTGTTGAAGAAATCGGTTTTGGAAAAACCTTGTTACTAAAGTTGCATACGATACCAACTTCCTTGGGATATTGGCTGCTACAAAATTATGATCCATCAACAGACATTTTGAATGATGGAGCTAATGAGTACAAATTAACAACTTCTTTGATCAATGAAATATTTGGAATACCAAATGGTGAAACACAAGTCACTCAAATGAGTAAACCAAAAACATATGATCCAGTGGTCAAAGAATGGAAAAGTCAGTTTGATGATGAGATGCAAAAGAAGCAAAAGAAAATTTCTAATAGTAACTTGGTTTACTATTTGAAGAAAACAGATGACTCAGGGAGAATGTTCAAGCTCAATTTCATGGTTGTATTAATGTCTATAATTGGTGAAACAATGAAGAGCAACACAGTCAACTTGCGATTTCTGACATCGCTCAAAACAAACACAAATTTTAAAAAGCTGGACTGGTGTGAATATGTTCTGGAATGTCTCAGAAGAACAAGAAAAGGATGGGGAGGAAAAGAAGGAGAAATTTTTACTAGACTAATCATGTTACTTGTGGTAAATACATTAAACCTTACATGATAGATAATTCATAAAAACAATGAACATTATTGTGTAATACACAATGATGTGTGTAATACACAATCATTGTGTTGTAATACATAATGATTGTGTAAATACACAATACACAATGATTGTGCAAGTACACAATGATTGTGTAACAAACAATGATGTGTGTAATACACAATGATTGTGTAATACATAATCAATGTGTAATACACAATCAATGTGTAATACACAATGACTGTGTAATACACAATGATTGTGTAAATACACAATGATTACACAATGATTGTGCAAGTACACAATGATTGTGTAACAAACAATGATGTGTGTAATACACAATGATTGTGTAATACACAATGATTGTGTAATACACAATCAATGTGTAATACACAATCAATGTGTAATACACAATGACTGTGTAATACACAATGATTGTGTAAATACATTGTTGTGTGTAACATTATGTAAATTCATTGTTGTGTATAATACATAAAAACAATGAACATTATTGTGTAATACACAATGATGTGTGTAATACACAATCAATGTGTAATGCACAATGACTGTGTAATACACAATGAATGTGTAAATACACATTGTGTAATATTCCATTGTGTATTATACACAATGTGTATTATACACATTTTTTTAATATACAATGATAATAGTACATTGTGTATTATTATATCTTTGTGTATCATGATTGTGTAATAACATTATGTATTATAATTTTTACATATTCTTAATTTCTATTATACAAAGGTCAAATGACATAATGGGTTTCTTACTATTGTTTATTTCATATTTAATACAGATTTGTTATATCTATGAGAAAGAGAAAAGAGAACAGAAGAAAGAAAAACTCAAGCTTGAGAAGATTGATCACTTGAAATTGATTGAATATGAAAATCTACTTGAAAAATCAATTAAAAAAGAAGCAAAGGAAGAAAAGAAAAAAGAAGAACGAGAAAAGCCAAAAATGATAAAGAATGAAAAATCAAAGAAAAAGGTAGAGAAGGAAGAAGAGAAAAAAGAAGAATCAAGAGTGACATTGAAAGTAAAAATTAAAAAACAAAAAGATTGTCTGTAGTCTGAAGAGGTATGAAATATATTTGCATATTCTGAATTTATACTATACAAAATGCAAATGACACAATGTGTTATTTATATGTAATAATACATTGTGTATTACACAATGATATGTATTATATAATGTTGAGACATGTGTATTACACAATCAATGTGTAATAGTATCATTGTCTATCATGATTGTGTATCATCATAGTGTGTAATACACTATAATCAGAATCCAATGTGTATCATCATAGTGTGTAATACACTAGGATCAGAATCCAATGTGCATTATAAACAATGTATATATTACACACACCATTGTGTATTACACACATAATTGTGTAATAGTATCATTGTGTATAACACACATTGTGTAATACACACTATGATGTTATATACATTGTGTAACAGCATCATTGTCTATCATGATTTTGTAATACACTATGATCAGAATCCAATGTGTATTATAAACAATGTATATAACATCATTTTGTATTACACATATTGTGTAATATTAAATCTACATTGTGTATTATAGACAATTATGTACTAGTTTTATGTATTTGCATATTGTGAATTTGTATAATAATAAACAATTAATATTATATAACAGGTTAGAATGGAGAGAATAGAAAAGGAGTTGAAAAAAGTTGAAGAGCATGCAGAAAAATTGAAGATGTTGTTTGAGAAAGAAAGAAAAGATTATCCATCAAGTAATATAGTGAAAGAAAAACAGAGAGAATGGGAATTATTACTGAAAAAATATATCCCAGTTGAGGAATTTTCAAAAGAAACCCCAAGAATTCAGAGCAAAGGCACTGTTTTATTGGACACACCTCTTATAGTCAGTCAAGACACAATGTTAGAGTTAATTGAGTTGGAAAAACAAGCCACAAAAAGGATTGAAGAAGTTGAAAATCAAAAGAAAAAATCAGAATCAGTCAACAAGAATGATCCACCAAGCTTTCGTTTGTTATCACAAGATAGCAATGAAGTAAATCCTAAAATAGAAATTGGAAACACCGAGAATGTTGAAAAAGATACTATAGGAGAAAAAGAGATTGTAGAAGATATGGTTAGAGAAAAACCTGTTGGAGGAACAGAAAAGATAGGAGAAGAGTTGGTTGTAGAAAAAAAATGTTGGAAAAGAGATGGTTGTAGAAAAAATTGTTGGAGAAGAAACAAAAGAAGATGACATCAACGAAGACACCATGGAGGCTGAAAGAGATAAGATGGGTGAAGAGAAGAGGCTGAAAGAGATAAGATGGGTGAAGAGAAGAGGCTGAAAGAGATAAGATGGGTGAAGAGAAGACACTAACAGAGGTTGAAGAGAAGAAACAAGAAAGACCAAAAAGGAAAATAATCTTATCAGATGCATTAAGTTCACCTTGCAAGCAAAGAAGAGTTGTGATGGAAGAAAAACTGACGACTGTTGAAAAAACATTTCATCATATTTATTTTTTGGGAATGGATATGTTTGGTAAAACAATTTTTTTTAACTATTTAAAATATATGAAAAAAAGTTATTTAGTATTAACAATTTTTTTTGCAGGGATTCATTGTTTGAAATTACTGATGTTATGACAACACCCAGAATAGAACTAGAAACTTTGTCACCTGGGATAGAAGTACATGTCGATGTCATTAATACATGGGCTCATCTATTAAATAATGAAGAGTTGAAGAGGAACAGAGACAGTTCTGTTTTCAGGCTGTTTTGTACAGCTCCTATGATTGTAAGTTAACAATATATATATATATATATATATATATATATATATATATATATATATAAACTGTATTACACACATTTTGTATTACTCAAAATGATGAATATAACATCACTATGATGTTATATACATTGTGTAATAGCATAATTATTTAAAAGCATCATTGAGTATTAGCATAATTGTGTAATACACTATGATAAGAATCCAATGTGTATTACACACATTGTGTATAAAACAATATGATCAGAATCATCATTGTGTATTATACTACACACAATGTGTGTAATACACAATGATGATTCTAATCATAGTGTATTATCAATGTGTATTATACATTTTGTGTGATACACATTGTGTATTATCAATTTGTATGATACATTTTGTGTATTATACAAAATTTATATATTACACATTGTGTAATACACATTGTGTAACACAAAAATATATATTACACATTGTGTATAATACACAATGTAATATTACACAATGTGTATTATACACAACTTATATATCATCATTGTGTATTATAAACATTGTGTATTACACTCATTCGAGTGTGTAGTTTTATAATTCTGTTATTATGTAATTATTATTTGAATTACAGCACAGAGACACATTCAACAAAGGTGCTGAGGAGAGAAACAATGAGTTTAAAAAAAATATGACCGAATTTTTAAAGAAGGAGAAATTGGATAACATCAAAGAGTTTGATTTGATATTTTTCCCAATGATTCTATCACAACACTTTTATCTCATGTGTTTCAACCTCAAAAAACCAGAGACAATTATAATTGACAACAGTGCCTTGGGTATAAAACACATTGTGTAATATTATACAAAAATGTGTAATACACACATTATATAATACACATTGATAATACATACATATTGTATTACACACTTTGATAATATATACATTCTGTATAATACACACTGATAATATTTAAATTCTGTATAATACACAAAATGTATAATACATATTGATAATATATACATTCTGTATAATACACAATGTATTTTGATTATAGTGTTTTATACACAATGTGTATGTAATCATTGTGTAAAATATACAATATAACACAAATGTATTGATTCTGTAACACAATAGGTTATTCTCAATCTATATTACACAATTTACTGATTCTGTAATATAACACAGTGTGTAGGATAATACACATTGCCATGATATATAACACAAAAATATATAATATTACACACTGATGATAGAGCAACTACTGAAAATTACAGAAAATAACATTATTTCAATATGAAATATTCATTTCTTTTACTTGATAATAGAATATAAGGTAACAATCAACTGTTAGAAACACAGTATTTTCCAAAATATACACAATTAACCAAAACACACAATGTCTCATACTTTTAAAGATAAAAAAGTATAATAAAAAAAATAATTCTCTAAACTTGAATATTATCAACTCCTGAATTAGCTGGTGATTCTTTCTCTTTAAGACTTGCAATGTATAGCTTGCAAGTGCGAAGATTGTGACCTGTAACTTTGCAAAATCCGCATTCCTTTGTTTTTTTCCCTGCTTGACTAATCGCAATCTCACGCGCTGACTTCAAACGTTTATGAGTCCCACAACCTTTCGTTCTTGTTCTAATAGGGTTTCGAACAGTAATAGTGCATGGTTCTTTCATTCCAGTCATTTCTGCAAATCTATCTCTCCTGCTAGGAGGCGGGGCAACGACTTGAACCTCATCAGCCTTAGCCATGTAACCTTTGACATAATCTCTATAAAGACACAACTGATCTATGTCCATAACCAATCGATTTATAGAATAATCATTTTCAAACCTAATCTCACGAAGAACAGCTTCAACAACATCACCATTTGTTTCGACATCGTCAGAACTAACAGATTGAATTGAAGTATTTGGAACAGCTTCCCTTCTCCAACGCCTAACAATATACTTCTTCGGGAACTCTTTTACAAAACAAAGTCTAAGAACATAGAAAATATGTCTACATAGCAAACCAAACTGTTCAAACCTTCTGCAACTGCATGTTATGGTTTGATCTTCATTTCGAAACATAACCTACACAAAAATAGATAATACATAACCAACAAACACATAATACAGAAGACACAATGTGTAATATAACCATTGAGTAATATATTACATTGGATTCTGATCATTTTGTATTACACAATCATTGTGTAATAGTATCATTGTCTATCATGATTGTGTAATACACTATGATCAGAAACCAATGTGTATTATACACAATGTATATAACATCATTGTGTATTATATTACGTTGGATTATGATCATTGTTTATTACACAATCATTGTATAATAGTATCATTGTCCATCATGATTGTGTATTACACTATGATCAGAATACAATGTGTATTATACATAATGTATATCACATTATGTATTTTTATATCATTGTCTATCATGATTGTGTAATACACAATGATCAGAATTTAATGTGTAATATATACAATGTATATAACATCAGAATCCAATGTCTGTAATACACAGTGTATATAACATCATTTTGTATTACACAGATTGAGTATGAAACACTGTGATGTTATATTGTGTAGCAGCATCATTGTGTATTACACAATCATTATGATTGTGTAATATGTAGCACAACTAATTTCTATATTACACAATCATTCTGATGATTGTGTATTACACTATGATCAATGTGTATTACACTATGACCAGAATACAATGTGTATTATACACAATGTATATAACTTCATTGTGTATTACACACATTGTGTATTTTTATATCATTGTCTATCATGATTGTGTAATACACAATGACCAGAATCCAATGTAATACACTATTATAGTGTATTTTGTATCACCATTGTGTAATATACTATCCATTATGTAATATAGATTGAGAATGTGTAATTAAGACACAATGCAGTCTTATTCTATATATTGTTATATGATTGTCTATTATACAATGAAACAGTAAAATAAAAAACACAATCATATAATAATTCAATTGTGTATGAAGTCTTATTGTTATATATTGTGTAATATAGATTGAGAAACAGTAAGATAAAAAACTAATACCTCAAAATGTGATGTGCATGGTTGCAACAAATCCTCAATTTCAAACTTCATAAAATCACCAACTTTTTGCCTGGTAGCAGAAGCACAATTACTAATAGCATCATCTATCTCCAACTGCTGATCCAAAAAAATTGTTCGTGTATAGATTTGTGCAGCTTGTTTTTCAAAAACAAATTTACTCTACATATCAGGTTCAGTGTATCGAGATTCATGGTCATTTTTTCTATGCTCATACCTTTGAGCCTCGATTGCTGTCTCAAAGTGACTAAAAAACTCAACTAGAGTCGACTTTGGATTACAAAATTGATTAAAAAAATGATTCTCGCTTTTTGATCTTGACGTAGTACGCATAAGCCCAGACAAGTTCTCCTCAAGATAAAACGCAGTATCCAGTCTTGTCTAATATTATAAATATCAGACAACCAAACATGATCACTTAAACCATAATGAGAAATAATTGAATGCCATCTCTCCTCAAACTCAACACGTGTAATAGAATCTGTCCATACGATCTCAGCCAATTCTTTTTTGAAATCTTTGGTATTACACACAATTGGTCCAAGCTACAAAAATATGAAAATGAAAAAATTAAGACACAATGTAGATACAGTAGCATAAAACACAATCCAAAAAAGTAACACAAGACACAATTCATTGTGTATTTCATAAGACACAATGCTAATGTAAATACAGTAACACAAGACACAATTGTAAGGCCCCAAACCCGGGAGGCCTCACGTATTGGATTTACTCATCAACACATAGCACTTTAAACATAAGACATTCATTCACATAGCGGAAACGATTTAAAATCTCAACATACGCAGCGGAAACATAACATGTCTAAACATAACTTGCCAATTACAACTGAAACTTGTCTTAATCAACATAATCAAAAGAAACATAAACATAAACATAATCGGGATGCCAGACACTGATCTTCGGGTAACTCTTCTCGCTAAGCCAAGCATCCACATCCGTCAACTACACCTGCACTTAACTGATATGCATACTAAAAATCAGCAACGCTGAGTGAGTTCTAACGTTTACTTTAAATCAATTATACAAAAGATTTACTAATACATACATACTGCCCTTAAGGCAAAACTTTACATACTTCACTTTTCAAAAATAGTTTAAAACATTCATAAAATATCCGTCAATTCCTTGTCACTGTTGGTACTGTCCTCGTGATCAATACCGCTTAACCGTCAATTCTTATCACTGCTGGTATTGTCCTCGTGATCAGTACCACTTAACCGCCAATTCCTTGTCACTGTTGGTACTGCCCTCGTGATCAACACCGCTTAACCGTCAATTCTTATCACTGCTGGTATTGTCCTCGCGATCAGTACCACTTAACCGTCAATTCCTTGTCACTACTGGTATTGTCCTCGTGATCAATACCGCTTAACATAGTTGGGTCCTCGTGACCCATTGATGTTGTCCTCGTGATCAACACCACATGACACGATGTTGTCCTCGTGATCAACACCGGGTATTGTCCTCATGATCAATACCGCTTAACTGGTACATGGGGGATTGCGTAGTCCCCCGAGCAACCGTCGTCACTCATCCCAATTGTACAACTGTTAACGAGCCATCAAGACTCTTACTAATGGGTAGAACCCATATCTGACATCTTGTACAAGTAACATCTTTCCCAATGACCTTTACAAGCTGGTACACATTCCCGAAGGAAAGCTGTTCACTTTACTGTTCATAAAACTTTCTGTAAATCTTGTTCATAACTTTCATATATAATATGTCTTTGTTTATGTGTATAAAATATAGTAAACGTTTGCCATAAAATATAACTTACTTACTGAAAACATACTAGCACATATATCATGCCTTTATTTATGTATATAGAAATATAGTAAACGCTTGCCAAATGATACATCTTACTTGACTGAAAACATACTAGCACATATATCATGCCTTTGTTTATGTATATAGAAATATAGTAAACGCTTGCCATAATATAGATATACTTTCCTCAAAACGTACTTTTGCCTCTTTTAAACTTTTCACTAAAACATAGCTTTTCCTTTCAGTTTATAATATATAAAATATAATAAACGCTTTACACTAAGTATGCACACCACCCCTAAAGAAGGCAAAAAGGGGATTAGAACTCACCTGGTATCTTAACTGCAATGGTCTATTAGATCTCACACAATCTGAACAATCATAACAATTGACACGTATTAGACTTAACTCAACACTAAATGGTTTCACCATTTCTGGCTAGGCGATCATACTGACTTCACTAAACAACTACATATATCCATCTGATGCCTGCCTTGTTCTTGCGTACTTGATAAGTACGCAGGCTTTGCTTCTTGCGTACTTGATAAATACGCAGTACCTGCTTCATGCGTACTTGATAAGTACGCATGATCCTCTTCTTGCGCACTTGGTAAGTACGCAGGATCCTCTTCTTGCGTACTTGGTAAGTACGCAGGATCAGCTTCATGCGTACTTGATAAGTACGCACGAACTGCTTCCTCGCAAAAATCCTAACTTTCTCATCCGGGTCTGATCACATCAAGATCTCGAACTTGTTTACATTCAAAACGTTTGCTTTTCATTAAGGAACTTAAATCTATGTTTTTCCTTCAGTTTAATCCGTAAAAACGTTACCTTTTCCTTCAAAACCCGAAAACCCAAAAACGAACAAAAACTCAGATCTAGGAGAATCGGTTACCTGTAAACGCTTCTTCTTCACAGCTAATCATTCCAGATACGTATGCCTACGGTCCTATGAGCTCAGATTTGAAAACTGAGACTTTCTCTCTCTAGACTCTCTCTCACTTTCTCTCTCTAGAAATCCGGTAATGAGGTTGGGAGTGAGGGTTTTGGGCTGATTTTGAGGCTTATAAGGGCCCAACCCTTGCCCCTTTCGGCCCATACACCCCGGCCCAAACCCGCTTCCCTTCTTTTCTTATTTAAGTTTTTTTTTAATTCTCGTGAATTCTTTCGCGCTCTAAAACTCGAGATGTTACAACAATCCATTGTGTCTTTCATAATACATAATGCAGATACAGTAAAATAAAGACACAATTTAAAAACAGTTACACAAGACACAATGCATTGTGTTTCTAGTAAAATACAATGCATTTTGGCTTTCATATACACAATGCAGATCCAGTAACTAATCATATGTGCCACATACACAATCATGATAGTGTTCTATATATTGTGTAACAGCATCATTATGTATTATACAATCATTGTGTATAAAACACTATGATGTTATATACATTGCTGTTACACAATACAATCATTGTGTAAATGAAAAAATTTAGAATTAATAACTAATTAAAAGAGCATACATTATCTGTGATAGTGTTTTATACAATGTGTAACAGCATCATTGTGTATTACACAATCATTGTGTATTACACACATTGTGTATAAAACACTATGATATTATATACATTGTTGTTACACAATCATTGTGTATACGAATTCAATGATTGTGTTTTATACACATTGTGTTGTGTATTACACAATGATTGTGTTTTATACACAATGATTGTGTATTACACAATGATTGTGTAATACACAACACATTGTGTATAAAACACAATGATTGTGTATTACACACATTGTGTATAAAACACT
The DNA here is from genome assembly GCA_023525975.1 of Smallanthus sonchifolius. NCBI lineage: Eukaryota > Viridiplantae > Streptophyta > Magnoliopsida > Asterales > Asteraceae > Smallanthus > Smallanthus sonchifolius. The sequence goes on along the minus strand of CM042035.1, from coordinate 61,490,010 downwards.
ATGATGTTATATTCATTGATGTTACACAATGATTGTGTATTACACAATGATTTGTATTACACAATCATTTTGTATTACACAATCATTATGTAATAGACATAATATAGAATCAATAATTAATCAAAACAGAATAATGATACCTTGGCAGACAGTTTCTCCCATATGTGCCACATACATAATCTATGACGGCTATTTGGTAAAACTTCTTGAATAGCTTTCTTCATGGCAGGATCTTGGTCAGTAACAATTACTTTAGGAGCACAACCAAACGCCTTGACATAAAACCTCAATAACCAACTATATGACTCAGCAGATTCAGATCCAAGAAGCGCAGCACCAAGGGTAACATTCCTATTGTGGTTATCTATACCAGTGAAGGGAGCAAACACCATATCATACCTAAAAACAAAAAGTTAAAGGAAATGTCATATATTACACATTATTACTAAAACACAATGAAGATTTAAATCTTACTTATTTGCTCGGTAAGTGGCATCAAATCCTACAACATCACCAAATACCAAATAATTGTTCTTCGAAACCTCATCAACCCAAAATAAACCACCTAAAGTTCTGTCTTCTTTAATAGTATAATCAAACGAAAAATTGGGACAATATTGCTTTTTCCTCTCAAGACGTTGAATAACCATCTCTGCATCGTACTCACCAATATATACATTTATATCCCTCTTTAAATTCTTAAAATCATTTTTTGTTGCACCTAGATCCTCATAACCACCATACAAACTCTTCAAAATGTTAAATGCTCTTACAGGCCCAAGATTAATGGTAGACAACGCTTGAATTGCACTTTCTTTTACATAATTAACCTTTCTCGCAGAAGTCAAAAATTGAATGTCTTCTTTTTTAATAAAACTATGGTTATGCTCTTCTTGAAAACCATATATTTGATACTTTTTTTATCAACATTTAACCGCAACTTAATGTATGCATTACATCCAATCCTTTTAGATGGTTTCCTATGCCTTTTCACTTTATCATAGTGTAATTTATCAAACGATCTTCCTTTTTTAAAACCTTGCCTCGAACAAACAAAGTACTTCAACTTAATAACACCCTTAGGATTGTATGATGAGGTCCTCCTAATTGAGAAACCACTACAGAGAACATACTTTTCGTAAAAGGAAAAGGCATGCTCAATAGAATCAAACACCATACCAACAGCAGGTTTAACTGACTGGCTCACAACAGGTGTGTAATACTTTTTCCCGGAATTTGGTGATACACGTTGTTGACCAAGTTCATTGAAAATTTGGACATCTACATAAGTAAAAGTAACATTAGAAACAATAAAGAGACAGAAACATATAAACAGAATAAAATAAGACACAATATAAATACAGTTATATATAAACAGATCAACACTCTCACCTTTATAAAATGTTGTGATAAATACATTGTGTTTAATACACAATGACTGTGTATTACACAATCATTGTGTATTACACACATTGTGTATAAAACACTATGATGTTATATACATTGTGTAACAGTATCATTCTGTATCATAATTGTGTAATACACTATGATCAGAATCCAATCTGTAATACAATGTGTGTAATACACATCACTGTGTATTACAATGTGTAATACAATGTGTGTAATACACATCATTGTGTAATGTGTACTACACATATGTCTCAACATTATATAATACACATCATTATGTATTACACATCATTGTCTATCATATTGTCTATCAATCTGTAATACAATGTGTGTAATACATATCATTGTCTATAAACACTATGATGTTATATACATTATGTTTAATACACACATTATATTACAGATTGGATTCTGGTCATAGTGTATTACACAATCATTGTGTATAAACACTATGATGTTATATGCATTGTGTTTAATACACAATGACTGTGTATTACACAATCATTGTGTATTATACACATTGTGTATAAAACACTATGATGTTATATACATTGTGTAACAACATCATTGTGTATCATAATTGTGTAATACACTATGATCAGAATCCGATCCGTGATACAATGTGTGTAATACACATCATTGTGTATTACAATGTGTGTAATACACATCATTGTCTATCATATTGTCTATCAATCTGTAATACAATGTGTGTAATACACATCATTGTCTATTACACACATGTCTCAACATTATATAATACACATCATTGCGTAATACACATCATTGTCTATCATATTGTCTATCAATCTGTAATACACATCATTGTGTATTACACACATGTCTCAACATTATATAATACACACTGATAAACTATAATACACATTCTCAAACTGTATTACACAATGATGATACAAAATACATAATTATAATAATTTAACCTAACACAATCGGTGATCAACAAACAGCAAATTAAATAAGTACCGGACTGAACTTCATCAATCGCCATTAAATAAACCGAAAGAATCAGATGATGGAATTTAAGAACGATTTTGGAATCAGATGATGGAATTTAAGAACGATTTTAGAATAATCGAAAGAATATGGAATTTTGGAATCAGACTCCGCCGTAATCAATATCGCAAATCGTTAAAGAGAGCAGGGATTGTGTTCCCAATATAATAAATGAAATTCCAAAAGTGCCCCTCCGCCCAAATTTGATGCAATGACAGATGTCCCTATCAGCGTCCTTCTCACCCTTCTCACATTAAAATCCTTTTTTACCTGATCCTAACCCTATATATATATATATTCCCTGAAATAACTCGTACTTGTGTAAAATAAATAATATATATACTTTACTTTACTATGCATATAGTCTGAAAAATACGATACTTATATGAAAATGAACATTTCATTTCATGCACTAATATAAATAAAGGGAATGGATCATTTGAGAACTCTTAAATATCTTGAGAACTCCTATCAATGATTTATATTTTTTAAAATTTGTATTTTTTATATATTGTCGTGTTTGTTTATGTACATAAAAAACAACTAAACTAGTTTTTACATATGTTTTTATATTTTTAAATTTTTATCTACACATGTGTAGTCATGTGTAGGTTTTACTACCTACATATGTATAGATAAAAATTTAAAAATATAAAAACAGATATAAAATTAGTTTGATTGTTTTTTATGTACATAAACACACATGACAATATATAAACAATATAAAATTTTAAAAATATAAACCATTAATAGGAGTTCTCAATTCTCAAGATATTTAGAGTTCTCAAATGATCCTAACCCTATAAATATATATATATATATATACACACATATCGTATAATTGGTAGTAAAAGAAAAAGAATGCCCATAAGCAATATATTTTAGGGTTTTCAAATCGTATTAGCCTTGTAAATATTTAAATAAATACTAAAGAAGAAGCAATTTCTTTGTACCCAAATCCTTCGATTTCCCCAAATAAATATATATATATATATGTTTGACCCAAAATATATATATTTATCTGGTAAATACCAAAAATAATGTTTATACTTATTTTTTGAAACGAAACTCCCTAAAATAAGTTCTACACCTCTAAAAACTATTTTTATAATAAATCGAATTCGTGTTAAAAATATATATATATTTCCAAAATATATAGTTATTACTATTTTATCAAAAAAAAAATGTCACGAAGTATATATATCTTTAGTAAAATCTTTTTTTTCACCAAAATTCACATCTCTGTTTTAAATCTACCATTTTGTATACAAGAAAAATACTATATCATTTAAAACCAAAGTTTAAGAATATTTTCCTACACAGTCCTCTAATAAAATCACAAGAAAATATATATAAATATAGTTTCATGGGAGTTTCTTGGTTTTAAGCATATATAATAACTAAATATAACTAGAACATAAAATGTGTAGGTAAATATATATAGTCCATATGTTAAAAGTGTTCGAAATGTCCCAACTCACTAGTTTACTTGGATTTAAAGGTTAAACATATATCATGGTGAGACAACTTGTTTTAAGTGTTAGTTTGTATATTTAAACACTTTTTTTAACTTCTTCTTTTTAATAGTTTTTCATTCTTTCCAAAAAAAAACTTATAGTTACAAAGGGTTCATTTTTATGTAAAAGGTTTTACATAAGTTCTTTACTCGATTTTATATATCTTTTTTTATTATAAAATCTAGTCTAGTAAAAGGATCAACGCTTTAAATCTCAAATTAACAAGCATTTGGGTGAAGATTTCATGCATGGACTATAAGTCATGCACCAAAGAATTTTTAGAAAGATGGAGTTTTTTAGTTCTTACAAACAAGTAGAAAAATGAAGCTAGAAGATGGAGAAGGAAGTTCCTAAGCCTTGAAGTCTTGTTACGAAATACACTAAAACTCCTTGAATTCTTGTATGTAGGCTGAAATAAATTGGAGGGTATGTGTGTGGTGTGTGTGCCGTAAGAAAGGAGGAAAAGAGGTGTGAAAAGTCGTGATTTGAACGAATGAAGAATGATGTTCAACAAATTCAAGAAGCAAGCAAATAGGGTGGGGTGGGGCCTGCACAATTCAGTCGAGATGGGGGTTTTTGGGTGATTAAGTGAATTTGGTAAGTGGGTTAAGAGTTAAACCGGTCTCTAACGCGTTTAGTTTCGGTTACGGCTCGGAACGGTAATTTAGCTCGTTTTTATGTTTTTTATTTCATTCAAATAGGAGGGTTAACTAGTTTGTTGAAAACGTCTAGTTATATATTATAAAAGTCATAGACATGCTTAATAGCATGTAAGCACGATTAAAGATAACGTAATACGGTAAAACCTTAAAATTACGTCGTCATGGATTATTTTGTGTAACGACGACTCTAAATATTAAAATAAATGTATAAATATAATATGATGTGTTATGGTTCTTTAGACATTGTTTAGGACATTAATTTGATCACCAACAATCTATTTTGTCGAATTAACCCAAGTGTGCATACCGACGATTCTTGAAACCAACAGTGCAAAACATATGAAATAACGTCTTTGCTAGATATGAAATGACCTAATTAAAAATATTTAAGTCTAATGTGAAATTTACGAATCACAATTATGTTTAAATCTTGTACGTATAGTTACTGGATATTGTTGGTTGTCACATAAATAACAAGATTTACGTTTATACAGGTATTAATCGTATTCGCGTGTTCTCTGTCGTATGACTTACATGTTAATATCTAATTTAATCGTCTGAATAAATAATAATAATTATTAATATTAGAAGTTAAATATCGCGTCGAATGTCGGTTACTAATTGTGAATGTGTTAATATATGTAATCGTACGCTGCGAGGTTAGGTAAACGCTATGCATTAATGACTCGTTATTTCGACTCATCCCATGATCCGTTAAGTAAGGTTATATGTCAAGTTCGCTTACTGGGCCTACAATTAGGACGCTAATGGGTCGAGCCCGTTTATGGTGAATCAACTGTCAAAAATCATGGGCCCTAATTCTAGGTTGTCACATTCTCCCCTTGTTAAAGAAGGTTCGTCCTAGAAACTTAATTTACATTAACTTCTGGAATCGCAACGAGTTACTCAAGCGAGGGTTTCGCACCCTGAGTTCATTTCTAATTCTTAGGGAGAGTCTTAATTTGTTTCACTCGGTGATATATGATATTCGCCACTTGTAATTAATGATTGCTTGTGGATGGAACTGGTATGATTAGGCATCCTTTAATCAGGATTGCTAACAATCAATGAAAAGCATGTCCTTTTGAATTTACCAAAAAGATGTGAACCTTTATATACCGGACCTCAGAGAAGAAATGAAAATCGAGAAGTTATAGTCGAGGAATAGGTAGTTGGTTTAAAATATGAATCGACACGATAGGTTATGTGAGAAGTCTAAGTGTGGCGTAGGCACACTTGACATTGGTGGTTATATATCACTATATGTAAATGTTGTCGTAAGTATCCCTTTTCGTAGTATTGATTAATTTCAAAGGTTAATATAATTTGAATAATATCTACACGTCTAAAGGTGTTGTGATCACCTCCTTAAACTTAGACAGAATGTATAATGATGATCAAATCATTGGAGGGAATCACTGATTGGTGGAAAAATTTCATTGTTAACACTTACAAATTAGTGTATCAAGAGGACAATAAATACAAAACCATGTGGTGATAAAGTCATAACCAAAGTCTTATAGCCTGAAAGATTAAAATAAAGTAGATCGTCATTAGAAAAGGGAAAAACAAGGTGACAATGATTTTTCGTGCGACCTAGTCCCATTGCCTATGATCGGTAATCATTATGACAAGGACTAGATTATGATTAAGTTTTAACAATGAAAGTAAAAGATGTCCATGAGAGATAAAATATTGCAATGGTAAGCGTCCATTGTTCTTTATTCACTTAGGTGGAGTAACAAGCTTTTCTAGGCTCCGCAATGGTAAGCATCCATTATATGGAATTTTGCTCGTTACATATGGAAATTGTCATGATGTGTTCACCTTTTAAGAGCAAGGATTATTACCATTATTGAACAAGAGATTCTCACTGAAATTGTATAAATCAAAAGGAGTTATATGTTTAGTCAGGTTGACTTAAACTATGGGTAGGTCATTAACCTTCATAACTTCCTTTACTTGGACAAGGACGGTTTAGAGGAAGCTGATAGTTGTTGTCCAAGTAGTGAACTAGACATCTATGATATTGAATAAAACTTTATCAAAATATGATTTCCTGAGATTGATCCTTGTTTAGACTGAACTTTTTATGAAATAACTGTCAAGTCATCTACTTGAGTCAATAAAATCTCGTGGTTCATCAAATCGTCTGGATTTCTATAGTTCTTCCAAAAAATGAGGATGAGTCCAAAGGAATAGGTAAGAGATTATCAAAGAATTTGGGTATAGTCTAATTGATTTGGCTTCAAGTGATTAATTGAAAGAAAATGTGGATCCATTCATTGTGTTGTCACTAGTATTCTAAGATCTATAGATGTAACAGTTGAATTTGAAAGTATGATTATCATGCATGAAGATGACTAAGTTTCGTAAAGAATGTTTATGGATCGTTGGTAGTCTGTTGATGAAAATAACATCACCCTTCGTATCCTTTACAGACATTTGGTCGTCGAATACAACTAATTTCTATCTATCATGGAGGGATCTGAAGTAATGATGTTGTATAGTTTTTCATAGTTGAGCTAAAATCTAGACATGGAGTGTCGGTTTCATGTGTGTCTGACAGTGGTAGACAACTCACTCCTAAGTCATAGGACTCTTTTAATCATAAGTGTGGCTTATGGATCATTAGTAATGACATAAAGTAAAGAGTTTACTTATGAACCTTTGTTTGGGTGTTCTGGTCCAAGAGTGATTGATTTTCGTGAAAACAAAGATGTCCACTCATGGAGTTTCCTGCTATCGAAATTAGCAAATTTTAGACTGGCGCTCCGCCACCCTACCACGCGTCAAAATACGACCGGAGAGTCACAGGGGCACGTGTCGTCACCCGGGCTTTTCCTTTGCCTGCACGTAGCAGACCGCTACCCCTTCCATTTTCAGAATTTTCAATTTTAGTCCTTTAACATTTGAGGAATTAAAGTTCAATCCTTGAACTTTCTGTTTTGACACTTTTGGCCCTTATATTTCTTGGAAAATATCCGGGCGTTACATCGTTTCTGTTTCGACAGATTGCAAAAAGGAAAAAATATTCTCAGGTTTTTTATAAAAAATTCTTAGGTTTTTTTACAAAAAAAATGCAAAATTTGTTTAAAATAAATCTCTTTTTTTTCAAAAAATGATTATTTTGATTTTAAAGAATGAGATAATTTCAATTTCCAAGAAAAGTACAACATTCTTATCTTTCTCTTTCATATTTTCAAGAAATCATCCCAACCACATATACTCAACCTCAACCAATTACCCATTCTACCCTTATTGTAATTTTTAATATAAAAAGTACATCATTTTTTTAAATAAAAAAACAAAAAAAAATAATAAGCATTGATCAACTATCAAGAGATTGAGTTTCCAATGAGTTTTCATAGTTTCTTAACTCAATATTCCAAATTAGCCATCCCCTATATATATATATATATATATATATATATATATATATATATATATATATATATATGTGTGTGTGTGGTGAAGTTCATAAGAAAACTAATATTTAGGGAAAGAACTAAAGAACTCTTCTTTAAAGGTAAAAAAATAATAAAATAATCATAACTCAAAATATAAATCAAAAAATAAAAAAGTGGTTCGGAGACCTTGTTTCCCACGTCGTCCTCGTTCAAAAAAAACAAAACTTGAAAAAAAATAGTCGGTTTAGATTTAGGGCTTAGTTTAGCTTTTATGTTAGGTTTTTGGAGGGGTGAGTGGGGGGTTAGGCTTTTTGGGGGTGGGTGGGGGTTTTAGGTTTTTGGGGGCTGGGTGGGGTGGGGTTAGGTTTTTGGGTAGGGGTGGGTGGGGTGGGTTTAGGTTTTTGGGTGGGGTTGGGTGGGGGTTTTAGGTTTTTGGGTAGGGGTGGGTGGGGTGGGTTTAGGTTTTTGGGTGGGGTTGGGTGGGGGTTTTAGGTTTTTGGGTGGCGGTGTGTGGGGGTTTAGGTTTTTGGGGGTGGGTATGGTGGGTTTAGGTTTTTGGGTGTGTGTTAGGTTTTTGGGGTGATACTACACATATGTAATATTGAAAATAATAAGAAAAAACGACGAGTTAATTCTTTTTTTTTATAACGTTATTTATACTCAAATGAAAGATAAAGAAATTTTTGATTTAATGGTGCAATTTTTATAAAAAAATAATAATGTATGCAAAAGATAGAAATGTTTAAAGATTTATATATTTTAAGTTATAATTTTACTCTTGCTCTTTAAAATTTCACCACTTCTTTTCTTAGTGGTTCTCTAATTCTCCCATTAAAGTGAGTTATCTCATGAACTCAACCATATATATATATATATATATATATATATATATATATATATATATATATATATATATATTGGGTGGAATCTCATTTGAGTTATGAAAATTCTAAAAACTCATTATGTGGTTCTCATTCATTCACATCATCCATACAAACAATATATATTTTAATCACTTAAGGGCATATTGGTAATTTTGTATTTACTAGATTTTATATAATAATTTATTTTTTCCTAAAGTTACCATCATCTCTCTGCTTATTTAATACATTTTTTCCTTCACTTACAATAATCATCATTTCATCCTCAAAACCCACCATTTCAACCTTTTTCTTCATAAATTTCAAGATTTTAAAAATTATACTCTCCATTTATTTTCAAAATCTTACATTTACTTCTCTCTCTCTCTCTCTCTCTCTCTCTCTCTCTCTCTATCCCCTTTTTAATTTCAAAAACTTCATCATCACAATTTCTCTCTAACTCTCTATAGATCTACCACCACCGTTTCTCTCAACTTCTCCATCTTTAGATCTGCCACAAACCTCCATCTTTAGATGACCCAAGTAATAATGCAGCACCTACCGACGACTTAGATGGGGAGTGGGTTTAAACTGGGGTGACAGCGGTGATTGCTTAGAAACTGGGGTGAGGGCGGTCGACTCCATTTCCAGATCTGCCCTAGATTTTAGCTTCAATAGTTCAGCACTATCGTATACGAGTGATCTAGGTCGGATGAAGGTTTTCTCACCTGGCAGTCACTCCACTCGGATATTGTCTAATGCAATATGCAAGTCCATTTTTATATCAGACTCAATTTTGTGAATAAAAAAGAATGTTTATTTATAAAAATTATTTTTTTGAAAATAAATTACTCACATGGCAGTAACTTAGTTTTGAAAAGAATGTTTATTTATAGAAATTAATTTAAGATATTCATACATCTTGCTCTCAAACCAAAAAGAATGTTTATTTATAGAAATTAATATTTTTTTATTATTTATCGATAAGTTAATAACCAAATTAATTTGAGATATCCATACATCCTATTAACTATAACGAGAATTCCTGTATTTTTAAAATTAATGTGTTATATTTGTGAGTATAGGTAGGTCTCTATAGTTTTTGTGTTTGTTTTATTTTATGTTATAATCTTCTAAGAATTTCAACCTTTTTAATATTTTGATTTTCAATCAAATTAAGGGCAATGTTAAATCCTATTTAACGTAGTTACATATGTTACATTTCCTAGTTAGATAAAGTTTCTACATGAATACCATGAGTTTGGTTTGATTTTGAATTATGGTAACTATAAGTTTGGTTTGATTTTGAATACCATGAGTTTGGTTTGATTTTGAATGATAGTAATTTTAATAACGGTGCAATAGATCCGGTAAACGTTTGCAACTTCTTTGTTAGGTTTTCATGGTTATTTATTTTTCGTTCCTTCTTTTTTTTCACCCTTTCAATTTTGATCTTCAGAATTCATGTGGACACGTTTTGAAGCTGTTTAGCACCTGTCTACAGCACAATGTTGGTTACATATGTAATTAACAAAATGTTACATATGTAACACGAAGTGAATTGTAATCTATGAAGTAGAAGATTCATAAATGACACAACTGAGTTGCAATCTTGGACAACAGAAGAGAGGCCAAAGTAAATAGGTTAAGAGTTAGAAAGCCACAGATGGAAGTTCTTAAGTATAGTAAAAACCGAAGATTGAATGTTAGTTTTTTGTTATGTTGTATAACATGTAATATATCGGGTTTACATTTATATTATGTTGTATTTACATCTAATGTAACACGAGTGTATTACACAAATGTAACATTATGTTATATATATAACACCACTGTATATTATATTTTTTTTATAATTTTATAATCAAGATGAATATGTAATGACATATTACCAAGGCATATGAAGCTTTTGTTACACTATGTAACAGAACAAAACTCCTTTTGTTTGTTATGTTTGTTACATGCTGTAACAAACTTTTAATTCTATTTTGTATGTTTTTTTTATTTTGTACTGATGTTCAGTAGTTTGAAAGTACTATTAATGTTTGTTTTAAATTTTGTTGATTTCGTTACACTATGTAACAAAACAAACTTCTTTTGAACGATATGTTTTGTTACATTTTGTTGGTCAAACTTTAAATATATTTGTTTGTCTTTTACTTTTGTACTAATGTTCACTAGTAGAAAATAGTATTTTCATGTAATGTATGTTATAATTGTTATTACTGTTTTGTTTTTTCTCTTAATTACATATATCTTTAAAAATAATTTACTCCTTAAACAATATTAATTAGTTGTTTTTTACTTTATTTAATTTAATATTAATTATTGTAAAATCGAATTGTTAAAAAAAGATTTAGATTACCTTGTTTGGAACATTTTTTTCAAATTATCTAAAATTTAAGCCTCATTTTTTAGTTAATACAGATAAATAGCTGGAATTTTTTATTCTTTTATTTATTTTCACTTTAGCTTTTATAAGATATTATTATAATTATTAATTTGAAATATAAATCATTTTAACGTAGTTACATAAGTAACCATCCTAGTCGGGAAGTATAGGGTGAAAACCTATATGAGTTGTGAAAACCCAGGAAAAATCTATGTAACAACTTTTTTTAAAAATATGAAGGTTTTGTTACATATTTTCATCACTATAAAAAATACAAAATACAAAAAGCGCCGGAGATTTTTTTTAAATATGTAACAATTAGAGAAAATCCCGTTTTTATATGTAAAACAACACAAAAAAGGGTAATTTTTACAATTGTTACATATTTTATTAAAAAAAAGATTCCATAAAGAAAATGACTATAGCATCATTAACCTAATTAAAAAAGATCATAATATCAAATTTGACATTTACACCCTAATGTTAAAGCTAGTTATATAAATAAATAAGAATTTATGTGATTAACTTTGAATTAGAAATGGAAATCAGTTTAATAGGAATAGATATTAAGTAAAAGGAAAATTAATTCAATCGCAGTTAGAAATCGCGTAACAGTCGTCAACCATTTAGGCAAGACTCCATTCAATCGTAATTAAATCGCTTATTTTTTTTCATTTTGCATCTTCTATTCCTGCTCATGAGAACCCGAGAATTTCTGTTTATACCTATCGCTTTTCCTGAAACGCAAAACCTGAACTACTATGAACCTCACGAGATCTCACCGACAATACACACACACCGATCTGATCGCACCCTGTTTCTGAGTCGCAGCAGACCACCGCCTCGTTGCCGTAAGCTACTACACCGATCTGTAGCCTACGATAGAGAGAGAAAAGCTAGGTCGGGAAGACGGCTACATGATGTCTCCGGTAACAGTGGTCGTGTACGGCTCGACGGCGACGACATTTGACAGCAGCAATGGGTTCGGTGGAATGAGCTTGACAATGGCTTGCTCGTGACAGGTAGAGACTCATGAGTAGCAGCTTGTGTGAAGATGAGGATGCCTGGTATTGAATTTTCAATATTTTCGTCAGATCATTAATGATGGAGGGTATTGAATTTTCAAAATTTTTGTGAGGTTCTAGAGAAATAGAAAAAGATTGTACTAAAGATTGCACTACCCAACACAAACTTAGTTGAATATCAATTGTCTTTTATACCCTTTTTGTACATTTAATTATTAAACTAATATAAAAACACATGCTAATTGGGTTAATTCAATCTCAACTATAGATCAAAATCCAATCAATGGTCTATATAGGGTTTTTAGGGTTTCACAACCCAATTAAGTTTGCAATCTAACCCAACCCTATATATATATATAGGGGATGGTTTCAGAGAAAACCATATAGTTAGGCGAAAACCAAGAAAATCACTAAAAAAACAATTTTAACCAATAATATAATAATATTTATTTTATTTTTATTTTTTTGTAAGAGTATCAATGTAATCTTACACATTTTTACCAAAAAATTATTTAAATATTGGCTTACGTATACGTAACTTATAGTGTTACGTATACGTAAATAAAAAACAAAAAAATTGCGGTTACGTATACGTAACCCATAGTATTACACATTGTTTTAGTGGTTTTCTTGGTTTTCGCCTAACTTTGTGGTTTTCTCTTGATCATCTCCCTATATATATATATATATATATATATATATATATATATATATATATATATATATATATATATATATATATATATATAATAAATAAAGGTTTTTGTATGCCACGTGTGGCCACCATATTCAATCTCATCATTCTTTTTCCGTCTCTCTTATTAAATGCACTCATATCTTTTAAAACACATTTATTTTATATATATCCTTTATTATAAAAAAAACTTTGAAACCTAATTATGTAATTTTTATTTTCAATTAAATAGTAAATGAAAGCCAAATTAAATTAAATAGTAATTGACGTATTTCCGAAACCCAATTATATATTATTTTTTACATATTTTGAATTTTGTTTTATATCCTTAGTATACAGCAATACATTTTTACACCTGTAAAATACATAAATAAATTTTGAAAAATTTATGTATTAATGTTTTTCACCCGTGTGTATTACACGGGGTCTAAGCTAGTGTATATATATATATATAGGGTGAGGACATTTGTTAACTTGTAAACCAAAAAACCAAATTCTAACCACACATTTAATTTCATCTTATTTTAATATAATCCTCAAAAGTCAAATATATATATATATATATATAGAGAGAGAGAGAGAGGGGGGAGGGGTTAGGCTAGTAAGGGATAAAAACCCTACAAAGTCTAGGAAGGAATCTGTGTCATTAGATCATGGTCATTTGTGGTGAAGATTAATGCGGTGGCATTTTGGTAAATAGTTGTAACTTGGAAACCACGATGAGAGGTAGAATAAGAAGATTCAACCCCAAAGCTTGCACATGCAAGTCACATGCCATTTCCCCCACTTTTTTAAAATGTCCATAACTTTTTTATACGTCATTATTTTTTGAAAAAAATTCACTATAAAATCAAGCGTTTTTTATCTTTCCAACGAGTATGGTATTGCTGTATATTTATTCTTTGAAATTGTTTTTGTTTAGATTACATTAAAGTGGGTTTTTTTCAACATGGTGTTTTACATCAGTGGTGTTTTACATCTATGGTGTTTTACATCTATGGTGATTTTCAACTGAGTATTTTTTAACATTGAAGTTTTTTTCTAGTCATGGTGTTTTTCAACATGGAGTTTTAAGGGTCATGGTGTTTTACACCTGGGGCCAATTTGAACATGGTGTTTTAGTTTTTTTAGTTATGGTGTTTCCAAAATGGAAAATTTCAACATGGTCTTTTTTGGCTTTTTTTGGCCATGGTGTTTTGACGTGTTTATGTTTATGGTGTTTTGATTCAGTCATGGTGTTTTACACTTTTAGCTTAAAATTTCAACACCATAAACATAAACTTGGTTAAGGCTTTGTTCGAATTAAAGTGAGTATTTTTCAACATGGTGTTTTACATCTATGGTGTTTTTAACCGGGTTTTTTCTAACATTGAGTTTTTGTAGTCATGGTGTTTTTCAACATTGAGTTTTTCTAGTCATGGTATTTTTCACCTGGGGCCAATTTGAACATGACATTTTAGGTTTTTTGGTAATGACGTTTTCACAAAGACAAATTTCAACATATTCTTTTTTTTTCTTTTTTGGTCATGGTGTTTTGACGTGTTTTTTGTTTATTGCGTTTTTGCTTCTGTCATAGTGTTTTACACTTTTAGCTTAAAATTTCAATACCATAAACATAAACTTGGTTAAGTCTGTGTTCGAATTAAAGTGAGTTTTATATCTATGGTGTTTTCAACTGAGTGTTTTTCAAAATTGAGTTTTTCTAGTCATGGTGTTTTTCAACAAAGAGTTTTTTGGTCATGGTGTTTTACACCTAGATGCCAATTTAAATATGGTATTTTAGTTTTTTTTTTTGTCATTGCGTTTTCACAATGACAAATTTCAACATGGTATATTTTGGCTTTTTTAGTCATGTTGTATTGACATGTTTATGTTTATGGCGTTTTGATCTGTTATGGTGATTTACACTTTAGCTTAAAATTTCAACACCATAAAAATAAAACTCCATAAAACACCATAAAAACTCTCAATTTCAAAAAACACCCGGTTGGTCTTTTTTTTTAAATATAGCAATACCATACTCGTTGGGAAGATAAAAAGACGCTCAATTTTATGGTGAAATTAAAAAAATATAATTACGTATAAAAAAGTTATGGACGTTTTAAAAAAATGGGGGAAATGACATGTGACTTGCATGTGCAGATTCATTCCTATGTTTAAAGCCTTTTGACGCAATTTCCATTTCCCTCCTTTTCCCCCATTGTACACTTATCGTGTTGTGGTTCCTTTCTACTCTTTGTAGGGTTTTAATCCTTCGTATCCTAACACTCCTCTCTCTCTCTCTCTCTCTCTCTATATATATATATATATATATATATATATATATATATATATGAGTGAGTTCACTAGAAAACTCATTTTCATGAGAAAACCAAAAAATTCCTACTGCATATGTGTAGTACATCATACTGCATATGTGTAGTACATCATACTGCATATGTGTAGTACACCCCAAAACCTAAACCCCCCACCCAAAAACCTAAACCGACCCCACCCACCCCCCCCCCAAAAAAAAACCTAAATCCTTACCCACCAAACCCCTCCAAAAACCTAAACTAAACCCAAAAACCTAAACCCCCCCACCCCCACCCAAAAACCTAACCCCACCCCACCTACCCCCTCACCCACCCCTAAAACCCTAAACCCCTCACCCACCCCCCAAAAAACCTAAACCTCTCACCCCACCTTACCCCTTCAAAAACCTAACATAAAAGCTAAATTAAACCCAAAAAACTAAACCCAAAATCTAAACCCACTACTTTTCAAGTTTGTTTTGAACGAGGACGACGTAGGAAACAAGGTCTCCAAAGTAGTTTTTAATTTTTGATTTATTTTTTGAGTTATGATTTTTTTCTTATTTTTTTTACCTTTAATAAGTAGTTTTTTTTGTTTTCTCATGAACATTGAGTTTTCTTATGATCCTTCCCCTATATATATATATATGGTATAGTTATAATGTAAACCCTTCTTAAATGAAGAAACCCACTAAACCTCATCCAAACCATTCATCTATATTAATCAAAGGTGTAGATTAAATATACCATCTTAGTACCTTCTTTCTAATTATTTAATGTTCTTAAAGTACCAAAAGGGCAAAAGAGGAATTTTAGTGCAAAAATAGTAACTAGATTGTAACTAGCATGTCAATCAATTTTATATATTAAATTTGTTTATAATAAAAAAATAGTAACTTTTTAGCAGTTACAACTTTCGAGAAAAACACACAAATTCAAAATCAAGGAAAACCTCCCTTTGAAGAGGGCGACTCGAAGAAAAGGAACTACGACGAAGGCGAACGTAAACCGAAAAAAGACGAACGCCGATGAAGGGGATTATCAGATTTCGGAAGGCGACAAACATTAGAAGGTTGTATTTCTTAATTTGTAAACAACAAAAAAACAGGATTTTGACAGTAGTTCAAGTGTTTAAGAGATATGGGAGGCAGACATATCAACAGAAATTATGAAAGGTAACAAATCTGTATAGAATGATAATAAAAATGTTTAACATTATGAATAGTTTATGACTAATAAAAAATTATTTTTAAAAATGTTAGGTTGTGAAAAAACAGGGAAAGTAATAGAAATCTGTGATAGTTCAGAAGTTAGAGAGGTGCTTCAAAGAAAATTACCAGCAATTAGTGGGAAATGTATTTTACTCTTAAATAGATTGATTTAATTAAAATTATTACATATGTAATAGATAAAAAAAATTTAACATTTGGTTTGTTTATTTTATATGTATACTAGTCTTAGATCCGGAATTCAAGGAGCTAGAAGATGAGGAAAAAGGAATGGAGACTGCTATTGGTAGCGAAGGTTAGGAAGATTAATATATATAGAAAATCTATATATGAAATGAATATGTTGTTAATAAAAATTTTTTGAACCAAGTACAGATTCGTTGTTGAAGGAGATTGATGATACATTCAAACTAAAGGATAATGAGAATGGTGAAAAATGTACATTTTAAAAAAAACTGGACACATAATTATATATATAATATTTGAAATTACTTACTTCTTTTTTTTCATTATTAGATTCTGAGATGAAAGAGAATGATGATTCAATACAAAAACAGGAGAATGACACTGCGGAAAAAGGTTAGTTTATAAAAATTTATATTGTGTTTAGAAAATAGATGAAAATTACATATGTAATGTATGAATATTAATATGAAGATTAAGGTTTACATATGTAATATTTGAAATTACTTCCTTCCTTTTTTTTATTATTAGATTCTTAGTTGAAAGAGAATGATGATTCAATAAAAAAACAAGAGAATGACACTACGGAAAAAGGTAAGTTTGTAAAAATTTATATTGTGTTTAGAAAATAGATGAAACTTACATAGGTAATGTATGAATCTGTAATATGAAGATTAAGGTTTACATATGTAATGTTTTGGGAACTACATTACAATCTTACATAGGTAATGTGTGAAGATTAAGGAAACCACATTACTCATAATCTGTCAAAAATTTATATTGTGTTTAGAAAATAGATGAAACTTACATAGGTAATGTATGAATCTGTCATATCAAGATTAATGTTTACATATGTAAAACTTGGAAGGCAAAGGTAATTCATTTACATATGTAAAAAATATTTTTTGATAAACAACAAATTTAAATAACATACAATGTTTTAGTAAAAATGTTTACATAATTATGAGTATTGTTCTGATATGAATAAATCAGGGCAAAAAGAGGTAAAAAAATCGACAAATGAAGCAACTATAGTAGGTAAGTACAAAAACAAAGTAGGGCGTAGTGGAAGGCTAAGTAATAAGGCGTTGAGTAGGTTTACAAACACAGCAGATGATCCTATATGTTTGGAAACAGATGAATCGGTAAAGGTTAGAGAGCCAAAACAAAAAAGAAATACTATTGAACAAAAAAATGAGAAGGGGAAAAAAGGACATCAATAGTGAGTGAAAAGAAAGAAAGATTAGCAAAGGAAAACGTGGAACTGGTTGAAAAAAAAGAGAGTGGAAAAAAGGAAAAGAATTTATAGTGAATGGACAGAAAGTTCAGATGAAAGTACAGAGAAAAAAAAAAGAAATTGAAACAGGAGAATGAGTTAGGTGATAATCTAAGAAAAAACGGAAAGGGAGTGAGTGGCCAGGATTAATTACTAGGTCTTCGTCAGCCCAGTTCTTTAAGTGTAAAAGAATATTAAGAGGGAATCAAATTGAAGGTGTTAAAAGAATGGGGTTTAGAAGACTGCTAAAATTGAAATTGGATGGTATACCGGAAAAAATTGGTCACCTTGTAGTGGATAGTTTCTGCCCTAAAAAAATGCAAATCATCATTCAGAAACATAAAATCAAAATAGACAGTCAAGCCATCCAACAACTGCTGGGAGTTCCTTGTGGAGAGGTTACAATTGAATCAATGTCAAAGTTAAAAACAAGGGATGATAGTGTGATAGCATGGAGAAATAGATACCCTGGAAATTTTGTGGCACCAACAGAACTTGCAAGTAATATTGAAATTTTGTGGCACCAACAGAACTTGCAAGTAATATTGAAAATGCAGAGGATGAGGACTGTTTCAATTTTAGGATGGACTTCCTAATGTGTTTTTTTGGCTGTTATGCTGGAATGTCATGGACAACAGAGATGTAAGGAAAACATTTTGGATAAGCTGACCGGTGAAACAGACTTTAGTAATATCAATTGGTGTGCTTACATCATAGATTCAATGAGAGGGTGTAAGAAAAGATGGAAAAGAAATGATAGAGGTGTGCCATTTTCCGGTCCTTTGGGTATACTAACGGTATGCCTTTACTAATACTTGAAGATAACATATGTAATTTTGTTATTAACTTATCATTTTTAATAAATGCAGCTGATGTATGTTGATAGTGTCGAATGCAAAGGGATAAAAATGGATAAGAAAATGAATCCAATAAGTTTCTGGAACATGAGTAGGTTGAAAGAGAGACAAAAGTGGGAAATTGAAAACGGTGGTTTTGGAAAAGGGAAGTATAAATGGTTGACCAAACTAATTGAGGATGAGGAGGATAGTGGTTACTCTGTGGTGGTAAGTTATTGATTGAAGTTAAATGTTCTGTAAAGATCATTAGTATTTTTTAATTAATTAAAACTATATATGACTGATTTTATTTTCTAACATTAAAAGGGTGAGATTGAAGGTTTGGAAAAGTTGCTTGATGTGTTACATAAGCAAAAAAAGCTAATTGATAATAAATTGGGAAGATTGTTGGAAAAACATCCGGAGCAAGAAGAAGTATTGGTGATTAAGGCAAAATATGATTCTTTAATGCAAACTACGGAAGGAAATGCAGAAGTACAAGCCGAAGCAGCGGACAGAATGACCAACGATAAGATTGAATCAGTTTTGGAAGATTTAGCAAATTGCAGTGGTACAAACAGCCAGTCTGGAGATGATGAAAAAACTGACACGGAACAAAATTCAGGTAATAAATGTTGTTACAACTTTGTAATTTACTGATACTTAAAACTATGATACTTAAAACTATGTAAAATTATTAACATATGTTTGAACTTATTAACATATGTTTAAAATTGTTAACATATGTTTGAACTTATGCTATAGAACCGGTAGGTGGATATGATAACAGTGCAAGCGAAAATAAAGAGGATGAAGAAGAAACAGGAGGTAATAACATGTGTAAGTTAAAAAATAATAAATTTGTCAAAGTAGAAGCCTATAAAACCATGTTTAACATATGATTTTGGATTTGTTACATATGTTACAGATAAGGATGTGAATGCAGATATCGTGAATGGCGAAGAAAAAGGTGAAAATAATAAATATTAATAAGGGGATAAAAGTATAATGAAAAGTAATACTTCCATCAAATAAATAACATATGTTTGAAATTATGTTATGTATGCAAAATATTTAGAAGATAATGCTACGATGATAAATGAGGAAGAAAAAGGTGTGGGAGAATTGCATTAATCTGATACAATTAGCTTGGGACAGGAAGACCTAGAGGAAGGTCACAATCTCCAAGATACAGGTTTGACACAAGTTCATAAATAATTTAAATTTTAAGTGAAAGGTTTAACACAAACTTTGTATAAAATATACATATACTTCAGGAGGAGAATTGATAGAAGCTAGAGGAATCAATACAACAAACAACGACATCATATATGAAGCCAAATGTAAATTTATTTGTACTAATGGTTTATATAACTTATTTAAGTATGTTAAAAAATAAAAGTTAAGGTTAATTAAGTTTATTTTAAACCTATGCAGGGGTAGAAATTGTGGAAAAACAACCGGTGAAGGGGATAAACAAGATGTTGAAAAAACAATTGGTGAAGGAGCTAAACAACCGGTGGAAACACCAAAAGAAAAAAAAAAGAAACAACAGAATTAAAAGAAAATGACAATGTCAAAGGTAAGTTGTTTATATGAAAATATATATTTATTTTACATATGTAAATAAAAATGTTTTGATTAAAAAGAAACCTACTCTCATTTTATTTTATCAGAGAAAGTGGCCAGTACAACTGAATATGTATATGATGGGCCGAATTTTAGCATTGGCTTGACCCAATTAGAGAGCACTCAGGAATACTTGGACAAGGGTAAGTTGTTGAAATATTTATATATTATTCAAAATAAATATGTAGAAGATTCATGTTTTGGTATTGGACAACATATAAAAATCTGGAAATAACAGAAGAAATGTCGGATGAAGAGCAAGGGAGGCATAGGATAACAGAACAAGAAAATACAACTAAAAATGTATATGACGGACCACCTTTACAGAGCAAGGACTATGATAATGAAACAAGTAAGTTGATGTAAACATAAATTATATATACTATTTACTAAGAAACAAAAAGGGGGTAACAAAATATATGATTTAAAAACTATGACGTATAAGGTGCAGAGCAAACTGAAGAAAGGAGTTTGGAAAAAAATGGTTGATGGAAAGGAGTCTAGTGTATCAGGTATGTAAAGGGTTTTAAAAGGGAACATTATTTTATTATGGGATGTTAGTGTTAGTGCAAGGGTAAATAACTTATATATAATACACAGAAGAAAGAGATGAAGGTGTTGGGGAAAAAGGGGATGAAGCAATAAAAGCAATGGAGGAAAAAAGAAGAAACCCAATGAGATAGATAGGCTTAGCCATGGTTTCAAAATCACCATACAGGATTAGGGAGTGGATATTACAGAAGCTGTTACAAAGGAGGAGGAACTTGTATGGGAATATCTATTCAAAGAAGATGGGATGATGTAAAAATTGTATGGAAAGAAAAAAAGGAAGCTGGAAACAGATGATGAAAGTAAGCTAGGCAAAGAGGATGATGGGTAAGTTAAGGAGTAGTGGATTTGGGAATATATTACATATGTAATATGTAAAATTGGGGACATATTACATATGTAATTTGTAAATATTGAGAACATATAACATATGTTAGTTTCATTTTTTTAATATAGAAACTTTAATTATTTTGCAGAAAAGGAAAGGGGAAGGTGGGAACAGATGATGAAAGGTATGATAATAATTTCCTTTTAATTGTAATAAATAAGAATATCTAATGTGGGTTCGTCTAAACAATATATGTAGTGAGATTGTTTATAGAAACAACTACAACATGGAAATAGAGAAGTTTAGGTTTAAAACTTTGAAGGAAGATACCAAGGTTTTTAATAAAGTGATTGATGCTTGGGGCGATGTGCTTAACTTTGAGGAGAAGTACAAATCTCCAACGTCTCCATATCGGTTATTCTGTGACACAAACTTGATAGTAAGAATACATTTTTATATATAAAATATACAAATTTATAACATATGCATTCTGATAGATATTAATTTTTGAAATAACAGTTTGATTGGATGCTGAAAGATAAAGAAACAGATTGGCCAAAACGTATGGAAAGGTTCATTTTAAACATGAATAGGGCGGTGTGTTGGAATACATCTTTGATAGATCTTAGAGCAATTGATATGGTTTTCTTGCCGATGCTAGAGAACGATCACTATTATTTGACAGTCTTCGAGCTTAAGCACCTAGGCATATCTGTAATAGATAATTTCAGTGATGCATACCCACTAGTTCATCTAAGTGATCATGAGGATTACTTTGAGAAGGACTCGGCATATAAAGTGGTAAGAATTATATATTTCCATATATAAGTGTAAAATGCAGAGTAAAATGGACTAACGATATATAAAATGGACAACAGAAAGAGATCTTTGTAAAGTACTTGGAGCATGTGAAACATCCAAAGACTGATGAGTTGAATGCTGCCAAAATTAAAAAAGTGAAAATAGCCTGGGCTACTACCTCAAATGCTTTAGACTGTGCAGTGTTTGTAATGAGACATATGGAAAAATACAAGGGAGCCAAGGCGGAATTCAACACTAGGTTAAGCAGTAATGGGCCGAAGAAAAACAAACAGTTAAAGATATTGAGGAAAAGGTATGCAGCACACATCCTATTGTCTGAGTGTAACCAGTTGAGACAACAAATTCAGATTGAAGCGCTGGGTAAGTAGATATGGATGATTAATTTGGCTGGTGTTGAACAATTATGTTTGATGGATTGAAATATCGTTAAAACTATTTAAACAAGCCTTTTGGTAGTTTATGATGTACCTTATTTTGATGGATGATATGTTAAACAATTATCTTTTGCTGATTTAACTTATTTTAAATATGTTAAGTTAGACAAGCTTACACAGTAAATTCCATATTG
Source organism: Smallanthus sonchifolius (assembly GCA_023525975.1). NCBI lineage: Eukaryota > Viridiplantae > Streptophyta > Magnoliopsida > Asterales > Asteraceae > Smallanthus > Smallanthus sonchifolius. The sequence continues at coordinate 61,467,315 of CM042035.1, read as the reverse complement.
TACATATAAATTTAAATATGTTTACATACATATGTAATTCTTTTTAAAGTTACATATGTAAAATAAAATTTGTTAAATATGAAAGAGTATGTGTTTGTACATATGTTAACAATATATAATTACATATGTTAACTATTTATAACAATAAATTGGACATAAATAACATTAGGATAATATGTTGCGGATACATTATATAAGGAAAAATACTAAAAAGATAAAACTAAATTCTTTCGAAACATGAAATTTAATACATGTGCAACAATCTACTTGTTGCTAATGATTTAGTTGATCTCATCTTTGGTGAACTCGTCATCAAAAGGGGTGTAATTAGAGTCCGGGCAGAGCTCATCTTCCCATGGGTTGTGTTGTTCCAAAGACATTAACGTGTTGGGAGATTCTCCTAAAAGACAAGATGGGGTTAAAAGAGTAAGATTTGGAGTAATAAAACGGTCAATGGCTGAAATAGAATCACATAATGAAACAACTTCGGTCCAGAAAGAAGGGTCTCCTTGAGTTCCAAAAGGAGGATCTGTGTTTGAATTTTCAGGCTCAATTTTTATTGTAATAGGAGGCGGGATTGAGTCCGGTAAAAATGTTTGGGGTTCAGACTTAGGGACTTTCAGAACAGAAGATGGAGGACTAAATTCCTGTTTAATTCTACATAACCGAGAATCATGATATGTGTCATACACATTACAAGTTCTGCAAAATCTGCGATTACGGGTGATTCTGGAAAAAGAAGCCATAACTTTGAAAAATGGGGAAAAGAAAGAGAGAAAAAAGGATAAATCATTTTTACAAAAAAGATGTAGTATATATAAAAAGGGTTAGGTAGAAGAAGTAAAGAGATATTGATTGATGTGACGAAAGGTAATATACTTTTCAACTACTAAAAATTTATTATATTAGATAGAAGATTAATTGAAAAAAGTCAATTGTTGGTAGACATTGTTTATATTTTAATATGGAAGTCTCAAAAATTATAAAATGAAACACAAAGATGCAATCACATATAAAACCTAATAAACAAAAATATTAAACAATAAAAACATTGACAACATTGATTATAAGGAAAGACAAAACGTACGTTAACATAGTACATGAGAATAATCAAAAACAAGTTTACATCCTATTTTTTTCCATCTATGTATAAATTTGTTACATACGTAACAGCAAAATGGGTAAACATACCCAGAAACTGTTACTAAAAGGTAACAAATTGTCAAAAGACAAATGCAAAGTCAAGATGGAAAACCAAAAAATACCAATGCGTGTTAACATATTAATTAGTGGAATCAATGTTGTCGACGTCGTCATCAACATGTACCTTTTTTGTAAGGCCCCAAACCCGGGAGGCCTCACTTGTTGGATTTACTCATTCACAAACAGTTCTTAAACAGGAATATCAAGTAACACAGCGGAAAATACTTCATTAAATCATAACTATTACATTGTTCATACATGCGGAAGCGTAAACATTGCTTAAAACATAAAATAAAACATAACGGGATTGCCAGTCTTCAAAAGCAGTCGGGTAACTCTTTATCTCTAGCCAAGCATCACCATCCATCCTCATAACCTGCCTTAACCTGAATGTGCACACTAAAAAGTCAGCTACGCTAGTGAGTTCTAGTTTTCGTTCGATTTAAGAAATGGTTCATCATTCAAAACATTCAATAGGGTTTAACATCACGTATAAGAAAACAGGGCCTTTCATTCATAAACCTTCAAACATTTAAACACACTGAACGGATCATTTCTTTAAAACATTTAACATTTGTTTAAGTCATACATTACTATCTAAAATCTGTATCTTCCTTTACGCGTCTCTGTGTCCCCGAAGGAACCCTACATGTCGTGGACAACCGTTACGTATCACCGTCGTTGCCACAACATTTCGTCAATTCCCTTTTTGGTATTGCCCCCAAGGCTAACTGCACGAGGACCGACAATACCCATTCAGTTGCCCCCTATGGCTCTCAGCCATAGACCGACAACCTCCATTGAAGGCTATGGCTCTCAGCCATAGACCAACAACTTCCATCGACGGCTATGGCTCTCAGCCATAACACTGTCGGATCATAATTTAACCTGACGTAGGGTCACGTTAACCCTTGAGTAACCGTCGTTACTCCATACCAGTTGTACAACATCAAACCATTGGCAGGCCACTAAGACACTGCCCCTGTTGTTCTTATGGTAACTATGGCTCGCTGTCCATAATCTACCACAAGGTTGGGAATCTCATTCCCAGACTTCATTCGTCAATTCCATTCATTCGACAGATTAGATTTGTAATGACTTCTTTAAAACCTTTGCCCTTTTTCTTTCCTTTTCATAAAACCTTTCACTCGTTTTCAAAACCCTTTACCTTTACTTTAAACCATTTCTTATTAAACATTCGTTCGTAAACATTCCATGCATAAAACTTTCTTTCCATAAACCGTTCATTCCAAATCATTTCATTTCATAATCATAGTTTTATAAAATATCATTTCATAAAACATCATTTCATATGTATGCACACCAGCCCGAAAACATTATATAAAACATTTAAAAGAGGGCTTCTAGAACTCACCTTATAAGCTAGTCTCGGTTGTCCTAAACAAAGGCCCAACAACGTCACTTTCGATCTGAATTGATTAGTTAAATGTACATCAGACCCAATCCCGATTCTAACGGTTTAACCTTCTAAACATACCGACTTTTCCTAATCAGCGATATGCCTGCGCACTTAGAAAGTGCGCAGACCCTGCTGCCTGCGCAGTTAGCAAGTGCGCAGACCCCTCTTCCTGCGCACTTGATAAGTACGCAGGACCTGCTCCGTGCACACTTGGTAAGTGCGCACGACCTGTTTCTTCGCAAAACCCTAACTTTCGCATTCAGGTCTGATCTCGTCAAGATCTCGAACCTGTTTGCATCCAAAACGTTCGTTTTCCATTAAGGAACTCAAATCTATGTTTACCTTTCAGTTTCATCCGTTAAAATGTTACATTTTCACCCAAAACCCGAAAAACCCAAAAACGAACTAAAACTCAGATTTAGGTCGGATCGTTACCTGAATCGAGCTTCTGATCCGGAGGTTCTTCTCACGAGTTATGGAGTAACACTTTGCTGAAATCTCGGGTCGATCCGCCAACTTTCTCTCTCTATGGTTTCTCTCTCTAGAAGGTGCAAATGAGAGAAAAGGGTGGTGACCGTGGCTATTTATAGGGGAGGCTCCCCTTCCAGCCCGCCGGCCCATCCGACCCGACCCGACATGCCTCATTCGTTTATTTTGTCATTTTAACTTTCGTTTTATTTTTGGGATGTTACAAGTCTACCCCCCTTACAATAGGTTTCGTCCCCGAAACCTATCATAAGTCAAATAGATGAGGGTACGACTCCCTCATTTCCTTCTCCGTTTCCCAAGTGGCTTCCGATCCCTTTCGATGTTTCCATTGGACTTTAACCAATTTGTTAATCATATTACGCAAACGCTTCTCCTTTCTGTTTAAGATGGCCACGGGTTCTTCGATGTAATTAAGGCTGTTGTCGACCTCGATGTCAGTAAGTGGTACATGAGCTGATTTATCCGCCAAACACTTTCGCAAGTGTGATACATGGAAGGTAGGATGAATCCCACTTAACTCATCAGGCAACTCTAACCGATAAGCGACCTCACCAACCCGTGCCATTATCCTGAACGGTCTGACAAACCTCGGACTTAACTTTCCTCTCTTCCTGAATCGTATGATTCCCTTCCAGGGCGACACTTTCAACATTACTCTGTCCCCAACATCAAACTCGATAGGCCTTCGTCGTATATCCGCATAGGATTTCTGACGATCTTGTGCGGCCTTCATTCGTGCTTTGATTTGGTCAAACCTTTCCGACGTTTCTTTTACGACTTCAAGACTTCCTAATTCCTTCTGTCCAATCTCACCCCAACAAATCGGGGTCCTGCATCTCCTCCCATATAACATTTTGTATGGCGGCATGCCTATAGTCATGTGATGACTATTGTTGTATGAAAATTCGGCTAACGGCAGATGACTGTCCCAACTGCTGCCAAAATCGATAATACAAGCACAAAGCAAATCCTCCAATGTCTGAATGGTCCTTTCGGACTGACCATCCGTTTGTGGGTGGTATGCCGTGCTGATATTAAGCCTCGTGCCCATCGCCTCGTGAAATCTCTTCCAGAACCTCGATGTGAATCGTGTGTCGCGGTCAGATACGATTGTCAAAGGCATCCCATGCCGTGCTACTACTTCGTTAATAAATACTTCCGCTAACCTTTCTGACGAGAACGTCTCGCGAATAGGTAGGAAATGAGCACTCTTCGTTAAACGGTCCACAATTACCCAAATGGTGTCATGACCTTTAGCTGTGCGGGGTAGCCTGGTTATGAAGTCCATGGTAATGTGTTCCCACTTCCATTCCGGTATATCAAGTGGTTGAATCTTTCCATACGGTTTGTGGTGTTCAGCATTTACTTGTGAGCAAGTCAAGCACTTGCTTACATACTTCGTCACATCATATTTCATTCCAGGCCACCAGTATTCCTTCCTCAGATCTTGGTACATTTTGTTGGTACCGGGATAGATAGAGTACCAAGACTTATAAGCCTCATCCAAGATTTTGGTTCTAAGTTCACCACCCATAGGTATCCATACCCGTACAAAACGTGTCCTAACACCAAGGGTGTTATATTCCAACTTGTCCTGTTGGCCAACCATTCTTTCCTTCTTTATATTTTCTTCCTTAAGTGCTTCATCTTGAGCTCTTTCAATTTCCCTCATCATATCAGATGTTACCACCAACTGGCAAGCTTTCACTCTAATAGGAGTAGGCACATCCTTTCGGCTTAGAGCGTCAGCCACCACGTTTGCCTTTCCAGGATGGTACATTATTTCGCAGTCATAGTCTTTCAATAGTTCCAACCATCGCCTCTGCCTCATATTAAGTTCCTTCTATTCGAAGAAGTATTTCAAACTTTTATGGTCGGAGTAAATAGTAAACTTCACCCCGTAAAGGTAGTGCCTCCATATTTTCAATGCGAATACGACAACAGTAAGTTCCAAATCGTGAGTCGGATAATTGGCTTCGTGAACCTTCAACTGCCGTGACGCATACGCGATCACTCTCCCGCGTTGCATCAACATGCATCCCAAGCCCTGACCCGAAGCGTCAGAGTATACCACTAAGTCTTCATTGCCCTCGGGAAGGGCCAAGACTGGAGCTTGGGTTAGCCTCTTCTTCAATTCCTTAAACGCCTCATCTTGGGTCGAACCCCATTCATACTTAACCTCTTTCCGAGTCAACTTTGTCAACGGCGAAGCTATTTTCGAGAAATCCTTGATGAATCTCCGATAGTAGCCTGCCAATCCCAAGAAACTACGGATTTCAGTTGGCGTCTTAGGAATATTCCATTCCCTTACCGTCACTACCTTTGCTGGGTCAACCATAATGCCGTTCGGGTTAATGACGTGACCTAGGAATTGGACTTCCCTAAGCCAGAACGCGCATTTAGAGAACTTAGCATACAACTTTTCCTTCTTCAGAGCTTCCAATACTTCCTTTAAGTGACACGCGTGATCACCCTCATTCTTGGAGTAGATGAGGATATCATCGATGAACACGATTACCGATCGATCCAGCATTGGTCGACAAACTCTATTCATCAAATCCATGAACGCTGCGGGGGCGTTCGTCAATCCAAAAGACATCACGCGGAACTCAAAATGTCCATAACGCGTGCGAAATGCGGTTTTCGGTATGTCTTCTTCCCTCACCTTCAACTGATGGTACCCGGATCGAAGTTCGATTTTTGAGAACCAACTTGCGCCCTGTAATTGATCGAACAGGTCGTCGATCCTCGGTAAAGGGTACTTGTTCTTCACCGTACGTTTGTTCAACTCACGATAATCAATACACATTCTCATCGAACCGTCTTTTTCTTCACAAACAACACCGGAGCTCCCCACGGCGAGATGCTCGGTTGGATAAATCCTTTCTCAAGTAGCTCGTCTAGTTGTGCTATTAATTCTTTCATCTCCACTGGTGCTAGCCGATATGGAGCCTTAGCCACGGGCTGGGCATCTGGTACTAAGTCGATTCGAAATTCGATCTCTCTGTCGGGTGGTATCCTAGGCAAGTCCTCTGGAAACACCTCCGGGTACTCGCGTACCACGGGTACATCATTTAGCTCCTTCACTTCCTTACACTCGTCAATTACGAACACCAGATAAGCCTCGCATCCGCGCCTCAAGTAATCTGCTACCTTAATCATCGAGATGACGTTTGGCATCGGGGCGTCACGATCTCCAAGAACCTCAACTTTGCTATCGTCCGGAGCCTTGAGTCGGATTATCTTTCGTTTACATATAATTTGTGCTTCATTGGCAGTTAGCCAATCCATACCTAACACGACATCAAACCCTCCCAAAACCATAACAAACAATCTGGTAGGGAATCTATGACCTTCTATCTTTATCGTGGAGTTGTCAACTACATCGGTCACTCTCGCAGTCCTACCCTCAGCGGTTTCTACGCTAAAGGCCCTTTCTAGCTTACTGACAGTGTACTTCACTCGTTTACAGAAAGTCGCAGATATAAAACTCTTACTGGCACCCGAATCAAATAACACAGAAACAAAAGTGTTGTCAAGGATGAACGTACCTGACGCCACATCGGGATCCTTCCTAGCCTGATCCTGTGTCAGTGCGTACGCTCGCGTCTTCACACAAGATCCCTCTCCCTTCTTTTCCGGGCCCTTTTCCTTCCCGGTTTCCCCCATCCTGGGCTTCGGGCAGTCCCTACTCAGATGACCGACATCCCCACAGTTATAGCACTTGTAGTATTGTGTGCACTCACGGGCGTAGTGCCCGGTCTTGCCACATTTGAAACACAAGTTAGATCCCAGTCTACATTCGCCTGCATGTCTTACCCCACATTTCTTACAAACGGTCGGCTCATCCACCCGAGCCCTCTTATCACGAGCCCCAAACATCTTTCCCCAGTTCGCTTGTTTGAGAAGCTCGGTCTATTCTTTTGCTCTTCAACGGCAACAACATTCAGTGCCAGATCGTCAAATACCACGCCACTTAGCTCTACTGCCGAATCATAGGTAGTAGGGGCGTTTGCCTTAACATGGGTGCGGACCTGGTCCGGCAACCCCTGAACGTAGCAGACAATCTTTCTCTCTTCAGTAGTGACAAGATGTGGCACCAGACGTGCCAGTTCATTGAATCGGGTTGTGTATTGCCGGTGCGTCATGTTCCCGGCCTTCAAACCTAGAAATTCTCTCTCTACCTTCTCAATCTCGTTCCTTGGGCAGAAATTCTTGATCACCAAGGTTTTCAAGTCAGCCCACATCATCGCATCCACAAACTCACTCCCTTTTGCCTGACGTACACCTTCCCACCAATGGGATGCTTCTTCTCTCAATGAGTTGGCAGCAAATTTCACCACTTGATCCGCCCGACATTCGCTGAGGCGGATGGTAGCCTCCATACGGATTATCCAGTCAAACGTAGCTACCGTGTCTTTCTTTCCAGTCAGGACTGGTGGGTCACATGATTTAAACGACTTGTAGTCGCATCCATGAGCAGGCGGTGCGTTGTCGGTCACATTGTTCTGGGCACCAGTTGCCGCATTAGACCCACCCTCCCCATTAACCTGCTTCAATGCTTCTGTCAACAGACCTGGCAGAGAAGTCTTCATCAACTCTATGAACTCTCGAGCTATAGCTGCTCTCACTTCTGGTTCAAAAGTGAAAGGTTGTTCTTCAACCAGTGTCTGCTCAGTTCTGCTCAGTTCCATGCACACTAACCGCCGGTTCAGTGTGAACACTTCCTTCTTCACTATTCTTTTGGCGCGCAGGGATCCTGCCACGCCCACCATTTCGATCGCCGGTACGACCACCAGTACGGCCCCCACCACGCCTTCCGTTCCCTCTCCTAGCCATTTCGTTCTATAAGACAAGGAATCCAATGTTATCACGCTAGTTAACAAATAAAATTCAATAAGTACTGTAAGATGTTAATATACATTGGCCATCTGCAATTAACCATTACACTACCTTTCGATTTCTATTTGACCACCTTTGTGATTTCATCAGAACACAAGTCCTTACTTAACCCTTTCTAAGGCATACTAAATACGTAAATATATACTACCTTCATACCTGATACTGTGGCTCGAGTTACCCGTACTGGCATTCGCTTTCGGTCCCATTCACAGTTTAAGTTCAGACACTGGGAGTGTCCGAATCTCTCAAACTATTCCTCTGATACCTACTTGTAAGGCCCCAAACACGGGAGGCCTCACTTGTTGGATTTACTCATTCACAAACAGTTCTTAAACAGGAATATCAAGTAACGCAGCAGAAAATACTTCATTAAATCATAACTATTACATTGTTCATACATGCGGAAGCGTAAACATTGCTTAAAACATAAAATAAAACATAACGGGATTTCCAGTCTTCAAAAGCAGTCGGGTAACTCTTTATCTCTAGCCAAGCATAACCATCCATCCTCATAACCTGCCTTAACCTGAATGTGCACACTAAAAAGTCAGCTACGCTGGTGAGTTCTAGTTTTCGTTCGATTTAAGAAATGGTTCATCATTCAAAACATTCAATAGGGTTTAACATCACGTATAAGAAAACAGGGCCTTTCATTCATAAACCTTCAAACATTTAAACACACTGAACGGATCATTTGTTTAAAACATTTAACATTCGTTTAAGTCATACATTACTATCTAAAATCTGTATCTTCCTTTACGCGTCTCTGTGTCCCCGAAGGAACCCTACATGTCGTGGATAACCATTACGTATCACCGTCGTTGCCACAATATTCCGTCAATTCCCTTTTTGGTATTGCCCCCAAGGCTAACTACACGAGGACCGACAATACCCATTCAGTTGCCCCCTATGGCTCTCAGCCATAGACCGAAAACCTCCATTGAAGGCTATGGCTCTCAGCCATAGACCAACAACTTCCATCGACGGCTATGGCTCTCAGCCATAACACTGTCGGATCATAATTTAACCTGACGTAGGGTCACGTTAACCCTTGAGTAACCGTCGTTACTCCATACCAGTTGTACAACATCAAACCATTGGCAGGCCACTAAGACACTGCCCCTGTTGTTCTTATGGTAACTATGGCTCGCTGTCCATAATCTACCACAAGGTTGGGAATCTCATTCCCAGACTTCATTCGTCATTTCCATTCATTCGACAGATTAGATTTGTAATGACTTCTTTAAAACCTTTGCCCTTTTTCTTTCCTTTTCATAAAACCTTTCACTCGTTTTCAAAACCCTTTACCTTTACTTTAAACCATTTCTTATTAAACATTCGTTCGTAAACATTCCATGCATAAAACTTTCTTTCCATAAACCGTTCATTCCAAATCATTTCATAATCATAGTTTTATAAAATATCATTTCATAAAACATCATTTCATATGTATGCACACCAGCCCGAAAACATTATATAAAACATTTAAAAGAGGGCTTCTAGAACTCACCTTATAAGCTAGTCTCGGTTGTCCTAAACAAAGGCCCAACAACGTCACTTCCGATCTGAATTGATTAGTTAAATGTACATCAGACCCAATCCCGATTCTAACGGTTTAACCTTCTAAACATACCGACTTTTCCTAATCAGCGATATGCATGCGCACTTAGAAAGTGCGCAGACCCTGCTGCCTGCGCAGTTAGCAAGTGCGCAGACCCCTCTTCCTGCGCACTTGATAAGTACGCAGGACCTGCTCCGTGCACACTTGGTAAGTGCGCACGACCTGTTTCTTCGCAAAACCCTAACTTTCGCATTCAGGTCTGATCTCGTCAAGATCTCGAACCTGTTTGCATCCAAAACGTTCGTTTTCCATTAAGGAACTCAAATCTATGTTTACCTTTCAGTTTCATCCGTTAAAATGTTACATTTTCACCCAAAACCCGAAAAACCCAAAAACGAACTAAAACTCAGATTTAGGTCGGATCGTTACCTGAATCGAGCTTCTGATCCGGAGGTTCTTCTCACGAGTTATGGAGTAACACTTTGCTGAAATCTCGGGTCGATCCGCCAACTTTCTCTCTCTACGGTTTCTCTCTCTAGAAGGTGCAAATGAGAGAAAAGGGTGGTGACCGTGGCTATTTACAGGGGAGGCTCCCCTTCCAGCCCGCCGGCCCATCTGACCCGACCCGACATGCCTCGTTCATTTATTTCATCATTTTAACTGTCGTTTTATTTTTGGGATGTTACATTTTTTTTCTTGCAATTCCTAGAATCATGATCAGTCACATATTTCATACAAGTTCGGCAGAGTCTTGCGGCTTTGGGAGGCTTTTGAATCTGAGATTCAGCAGGACCGATAATACGATGATGCTTACCACAACCTTTGTTACAAATAGAATCAGGATTAGTAATAGAGATTTCAACATCTATGGGTTGACCAATCATTTCTTCAACAACAGTCTCATGTGATGAGGCAACTTTCGAGTCACGGTGTTGTGTATCTAAAATATTAGATTTGATTTCTTTCAGTTGGTTAGCAAATTGGGTAAGAGCATTAGTATCACACCTTAACACATCAACACACTCAGTTATTAAATCCAACATCTCGTTCCTCAAAACAGATTGGGGGCTATTGTTAACACAGTAACGGTTTTGAATCAAAAAAATACACTTGGGAAGAATGTCCCTTCTCCACCTATTAGCAATATATCATGAAGAGATTCTATCAACTGCATTTACCCTATAAACACATAATACATGGCGGCAAGGATAACCAATACACGTAAAGCCCATGCATGAACATGTAGCAGAATAATCATAACGGTCAAATTTAACCTATTCATTAAAAAAAAATACTCTGTTAATTATATTTCCTAAAAATATGTATTTGTATTGATTATTACATATGTAAGGTTTCCATATTACATATGTTAAAAAAAGAGCGAAAAGAAATTCTACCTGGAAAATGTTGGTTACACGATTACGTCTGTCCAGATGGGAAACAGAATAAAGAAACATACCATCAACTTCTTCAGTATTTGAAATATAACAGGAAAGCTTGCCCTTCATGATTTCTTTCTGAACTTCTTGGAATATAGTGTGTGTGAAATAATCAAATGCATGTTTCTCAATGGGTAAATCAGAGTGACTGTGAAAAGTAATAGAAGAAGATTTGAATTTAGCTACTCTTTGTCGATACCTCTGACTATCAAGACGAGTTGAAAAACACAACATGAATTGCACAAGTGTATTGGCACTATTAGAGTTAACTTTGAAAAAAGCATTAGAACTTTCACAACGTGATGTCGTCTTCATTAAACAGCACATGGGGATATCAATAAAATATGTTGGAACCCACCGTTCGCGAATTTCAAACATATCATTCGGCCATTGGTTATCTTCAAGTCCAAACCTATGAATAATTTCATACCATCTGTTTTCAAAGGTGGTAGGTTGAATATACACACTCCAAACAAGTCGATGTAAAGAAGGCCTAAGATTAGAATTCTCTAACAAAGTACCAGAAATATGTGGTAAAAAATAGATAAGTATTTATAACATAGTTCTAATTAAAAATAATAATTATCAAAATACCTTAGATGGGAGTTTCTTCATCACATGCCACATACACAACCTATGAAGAGAATCTGGGAAAATCTGTAAAACTGCTTGACGCGTGGATGGATCTTGATCAGATAAAATGAGAGTAGGTTGTTTTCCATGAGCATTAAGAAAAGAAGAAAGCAACCATTTATAAGATTCAATTGTTTCACTATGGATCAAACCAGCTCCAAAGGTGACACAACTTTTGTGGTGATCAACACCAGTGAAAGACACAAATATCATATTATACCTGTAATAGGAAGATAAAGAAATAAAGGAAAATATATAATTAAAGCCACCTTAAATTCACAACTTTATTTTCAATCAGATACTTACATATGTAATTATAAGTAATAACATGTGTAATTTAAATTATATAATATATTAGGTATCAGATAGTTATAATATTCATCTGTCATATTATACCTGTAATAGGAAAATAAATAAATAAAGATGAAAATGTGAAAATCGTTTATTCGAGCAAATCAAGCAATCAATTGGTAGAAACGAGAATCGAGTAGGATAATCAAGGTATGAGATTGGATCAAAAACACATAGTTAATTGATATATCAAATGAAGTCCCCTTTTACAAAAGTCAAACTAAACAAGTATTTATACTAAGAAGACAAAGAATGAGTTCGTCCGAAATACATTTCGGTCGAAATGTATTTTGTCCGAAAACTATAAGATTTCGGTCGAAATCTTTTAACTTCAAAGAATTCTTCCGTCTTCAGACTGTTTTATATGCGATGGCCTAAAAATAGTTTCAACAATCTCCCCCTAGGCCATTGCATATCAAAACACAAGAATTCTGCCAAGCTCCCCCATACACTTTGCATCATCAAAGTTGGATCTTGGACTTGAATCTTTAACTCTCCAAACTTGTCTTGGTTTAACTTTGTCTTTCCAATCTTGTTTCCGTTTCGACATATTGTATGTCCAAAACGTCTTCAAACTATTAAAGACTTTAACAACCTTATCTTGAAACTTTCTCTGAGGTTGAGAAACTGGAAGACTTATGTTTCTTGATACAACAATCTCTTGATAAATGACTATGCTTTCCACAGCTGAAACATTTCTTCAAAGCACGACATGTTCTTTGATAAGGACCCTTTCGAGATTCTGACTTGTCTTTAGACTTCTGTTCTACAACTATTGAAGTTTCTACTCCCTCTTTAACAAACATGAGCAGAGTAAATTTATTTGGAACGAATGGGGTGGCATTAACATTAAGTGGACTGTCTTTCTTGAACCCTAACCCACCCTTATTGTCAAAATAATCCACACATTCTAAGAATTCTTCAGATTTGTCATTGACACAATCATCATCAGAAGTAAGATCACTTGGAATCTTCAGTTCAACTTTATCTGCTTTGGAATTTCTCTTTGGCTCTAACGAAGGATAAACATTTGGCACAAATGGCTCTGGAATGTATGGTTGAGGCATATGTGAATAAAATCCATTTGTAGTAAATGGAGGAGAAACACTCTTATATCACATCTCGCTATTCACTTCATCATTAACTTTAGCCGCAATGTTTTCACCAGTTCCTTTATATCCAAGCCCATAAGTTACTTTGTCATGTATTTGAGCTTCAATAATTCCACTAGCCACTTTCCCAGAAATGTTTATTTTATCAACTTTAATTGATGTATTTGCTATCATTTCCATCTTCTCGATCATCAATTTCTTTTCTGTTTCTCTTTCAGCAATCAACAATTGAATCTCATAATTCTTTCTCTTTAACTAAAGCTTCACATGAGAATTTTCCTTGACACAGTCATCAATCTTCCTTTTTATACTCTTTCTCACGATCTTTTAGAATTTTGTTTGTAGTATGTGCATGTTTCAATGCATCCATCAGAAATTGATTTCGATTCTTGTAATCAGCAATTTTCTCAAAACACTCCACATAACACATATTTTCGTTGAGCAGTTCAGAATAAGTTGTAAGTTTCTGTGACTCTTTCACTGCTTCAGCAACCAAATCTGATTCTATACGTTTACAATTTCATTGAAAATCATAACCGTATCCTCCTTTGATCACTATTCTGTTCTGATCAGCTTTGAGTGCATACAAATGTAGCTTTGCACAATCCTCTAATGAGTTAAACTGTAATTCTTTATTTCTGATATTAAGTTTATAAATATCTCATTCCTGTGGTTGAGCATTGATAAATTTATCCATGACTTCTGATTTTTCGTATTCAAGATCAACCTCCTTTAGATCATTGATCAATTTTACATATCTGTGATACTGTTCAGTCAAAGATTCTCCTTCTGCGCATGTGAATACTTGATATCTTTTCTTTAATTGGTCTTGTCTGGCTTTTCCTTTCACATCTTCCTTAGACAGATCTAGATGGACATACCTCAATCCATTTACAAAGACCTTATACACACCCCCTTCGTCAGCCATTAAGATTTTTTTATTTTTAACTATCTCATTTTTTCAAAATCAGCGCCAAGCATAGCTCCGAACATCCTCTAAAAATTTTGAACAGGAAACTTTTTCCCGTCAAAAAACTCTTTTTTTTTACACACTTTTCGACCGAAAACTTTGAGAATTCGGGCAGCGAAAAGTAAGATTTCGATCAGAAGGGATTTCGGACAAAATTTGAGATTTCGATCAAAGGATTTTGATTAGACTTTTCGATCGAAAAAACTTGTAGAGGAGACTTTTCGACCGAAAGACTTGTAGAGGAGACTTTTCGACCGAAAAACTTGTAGAGGAGACTTTTCGACCGAAAAACCTTGAGTTGAGACTTTTCGACCAAAAAGTCAAGATTTCGACCCACGATTCAACGGAAACTCGAAAAATTTCGACCTGCAACTTCCGAACCTCAAATTAAGCCTCGAAAATCATCTCAAACTTCATCTCTACTGTTTTGCATGCTAAATACTAAAAAATGGCACTTTTGAATCTTGAAAAGTTGAAAACTTTGACAAAACTTTGAAACGTGCTTGAATCTGCTTGAATCTCCCAAAACCGAGCACCGAAAGCTCTGATACCACTTGTGAAAACCGTTTATTCGAGCAAATCAAGCAATCAATTGGTAGAAACGATAATCGAGTAGGATAATCAAGATATGAGATTGGATCAAAAACACATAGTTAAAGGTGTAACCCTCTCTATTGTATTGATATATCAAATGAAGTCCCCTTTTACAAAAGTCAAACTAAACAAGTATTTATACTAAGAAGACAAAGAACGAGTTCGTCCGAAATACATTTCGGTCGAAATGTATTTCGTCCGAAAACTATAAGATTTCGGTCGAAATCTTTTAACTTCAAAGAATTCTTCCGTTTTCAGACTGTTTTATATGCGATGGCCTAAAAATAGTTCCAACAGAAAATATAATTTAAAGGCTAATATAATCATCATTTTATTTAGTATTAGATAGTTACATATATTCTATAATAATAAGGTATGTAATTTCAATTATAGAATATATTAGGTATAAGATAATAACATACTTACATATGTAATTCTATAAAAATAAGGTATGTAATTTCAGTTACTTAAATAGAAATGGGATATATTAAAAAAATCACATATGTAATTAAAATGTTCGACTGATACATATGTAATTCAAACATGTCAAACTATATTATCTACATAATACATATATAATTGTAAAAAATAATAAAATACATATGTAATATATAAAAGAAACTTATGAAAACTATTATTTAAATAGGTGTAAAATGAAATGTGACTGTTAAAATGATATAAATATTACTTAAAAATGTAAAAGCAAACTTACTTGTTGGTTTGATATGTTGCATCAAAAGCTAAAACGTCTCCAAAAACCTCGTAGTTCAACTTGGATATCTCATCCGCCCAAAATATAGATTTCAACTTACCATTAGTTAAAAATATATCAAAATAGAATTCCGGTATATTTTTTGACGTTCACGAAAACGATCGACAACCAACTGGGAGTCACGGTCACCGATAAAAACTCCCAAATATTTGCTAAAATTCTTGAAATCAGACACAGTGCCATGTACACAATGATGACCGCGCATCATTGAAACCAAATAGCGGTGAGATTTAACAGGACCAACTCGATTAATGCTCATATCATGGATAAACTTTTTGGTGGAAAACGGAAGACTACGAGACATCTTTGTGAGATCACGATTGAAAACATCAATAAGAGAGTAGTTGTGATCCTCATGGAAACTTAACACAATATAGCGGTATGTATTTTTGCAATAGTTAACACATATGTTGGCAGGACAGTCAATAAGGGTGTAAATACATTCCCTAAGACGAGTAGGAGGATTTATCAAAGAGTCATATTTACGTTTGCTTTGCGGTTTCCCAGCTTTGTTACAACGTAAGTATTTGTGAGTAATAATACCCTTCCATTTTTTTGCTTGACCTCACCATACTTGCAGTACATAGCATAGACTTGTTCAAATGTGAGGAAGATAGAACCGACAACAGGCTTAAACTCAGAACTAACAATAGGAGTCCACATCTTAGTACCATTGGGACATAAACAGGTAGAAAACGTGTAAGGGGATTGGTCTACTAAAGAAAGATAAAAAACAAAAAACAAAAATGAAAAAAGTAAGATATGTTATCGGAAATAAATATATAGAACATAAACTGACTCTGAATATAACATATGTAAATAAAACCTGAATTAGCATCAACAAGAGAAGGAGTTGGTGATAAGTGAGGATTCTCTCCGGAAAGAAAATCTAAAAAAGTAAGATAAAAATATTAATAGGTATAATATTTAAAGTAAAAAACAAAAAATAAAGGAGAATAAGGAAGAGACAATAAAATCTGATAAAGCATGGAAAATTACATATGTTAAAAATACCTGAGTTACCATTACCAAGAGAAGGAGTAGGTGATAAGTGAAGCATCTCTCCGGAATAAAGATCTACAAAAGTAAAATAAAAATATATATTATTTTAAGTAAAAAAAGATAAAATAAAAATACAATAATTAATAGACAAATAAATTAGGAAAATTACATATGTTAAAAATATTTTGATTGTAATCTGCATTTGAAGGATAAGGTGAGAATTGAGGTATATATACAGATTGATCTTATTGACTTTCATCAATAGCATTGGAATGGATTGAAGAACCCTCATACAAATACGGATGGAAAAAAGACTGATCTATAAAAAATAAAAAGAATATTTAATTGATGAGAAAAAAGATAATGTTAAAACAGAGATTATTACCTTCTTCAGTGTTAACAGCGGTAGCAGGGTCAACATCGACAAATAGTCAGGAATGTTGTGAGGAAATACATGAGTGTAACATCCCAAATTACATACCTAAATAGTTTAGGGTTAAAACGTAAACCTTGCAAAGCAAGGGGGCAAATGGAAAGTTATTAAAACCTAAAAATCCATATGTTTTCTCCCAACCGCCAACATGAATTCGTTTTCTTCTTTTCATCCTCATCGAGCAACAACCAGACCACACCATTCTTTCCATTTCTAAACCCAAACCAAGCATAAACCTGCAATGGAGCTTCAATACAAGGAAACCGGAAGGCATTAGCGGCCTGGGAACGCGTTAGGTCAGCGACGCGTGAAAA
The DNA here is from genome assembly GCA_023525975.1 of Smallanthus sonchifolius. NCBI lineage: Eukaryota > Viridiplantae > Streptophyta > Magnoliopsida > Asterales > Asteraceae > Smallanthus > Smallanthus sonchifolius. The sequence goes on along the minus strand of CM042035.1, from coordinate 61,450,120 downwards.
AGGTAAGGGCCAACTGCTGTGGTCCGGTCGACGGCGGCGTTGGGCGTGTAAGCTGCTGCCATGGATCCGGAAGCAGCAATGGGTTCATGGTGGCGTGGTTATGGTGGCGATACGGGTGCGACGAGGATGTTGGTGCTGAAAATAGCCTCTCGGCGATGGTGGTATGTTGAGCTTCATGGTGGCATAGCGACTGGAAGCAAAGGTATTGGCGGTGACGGCAGGGGTGGTTCGTCGCCGGAGACAACAGATGGTGGTCCGTATGAGGGCAACAGTGGCAGTTCGGTGGTGTTTATGGTGGCATCACGGGTAACAGTGAAAGTGAAGGCGGTAAATGGCAATGGTGACAGCCTTGACGACATTATTGTGGGTGTTCGAGTCTCTAGGTATGACGCCGGTGATTCGGGGATAGTGATGGTTCGGATGGTGGTCACATGACGGTTCATGGCGATTTCAAGGATGTTAACAACTTTCGGTGATGGTGGTAGTACGGGTTTGACAGTGGTGGTGGTTTTGACGGTGGTTAGTGGTGGTGAATGTTTAAACCTTCATGATATATGATGATGGTTCAATGATGATGGATGGATGATGAAGATGATGATTATATAATGATGGCAATTGAAAAGAGCAGTTCGGGTCGGGTCTCAGTTATATTTTATGGGTTCGTGCTCGAGAAGGTACATCCCTTAAAACTCGTACTAATATTAGTTCGGTTGAACAAAATAGTTTCTGTTGAACAAAGTAGTTTCTATTGAATAAAGTAGTTTCTATTGAACAAATTAGTTTCTATTGAACAAAGTAGTTTCTATTGAACAAATAATTTCTATTAAACAAACTAGTTTCTATTGAACAAATATTTTCTATTGAACAAATAGTTTCTATTGAACAAATAGTTTCTATTGAACAAAGTAGTTTCTGTTAAACAAATAGTTTCTATTGGACAAAGTAGTTTATATTGAACAAATAGTTTCTATTGAACAAAATAGTTTATATTGAACAAATTAGTTTCTGTTGAACAAATAGTTTCGATATGAACCACGACCCAAAACTACCATAGTTTCGATATAAACTACTTATCGAAACTACTAGGTCCAAGCATGGAAATGTTTAGTGTCAATAAGGAACACTACCTTATGTGGATGACCTTATTATACAGATTGTGAGTGACATTAGTGACGCTCAGTAACCAGCTAAGTGTATTTCAGAAACTACTCATCAGGTGAGTTCTATGCGCCCCTTTATGTTATGTGCAAATGATTTATAAATGTTTTGGGGCTGAATTGTATACACTAAATGAATAAGTATTATGAATGTCAATGTGATCATACGTGATATATATATATATATATATATATATGAAAATGAATGATAAACAAAGAACGAAATGTATGTTTACAAAGAATGAATGAAAGAATGACCTAACGTAAATTAATGATATATATTGCATGTTATGAATGTATGTAAACATTATGGACGCTTCGATGATAACGGCTACTTCGGTAGACGGACGACCATGCGACTAATATGCAGCCGGGAAAAAGTCTAGAAAGGTAGACTGAATATGTCGGTTATACGTTAGCGAAGGACGGCCCATTAAGTGTCGGACGGATGTAAGATAAAAGGGATGGCTGCATATATGGTTCGCATGGGAAACGGATGCCTCAGGGCAGACGGGCGAATGACGGCCTACGACGGTAGGACGGTTGTAAGTCATGACGGACGGACGAAAGTGTCGGACGGTTGTAAGAATAAAAAGACGGACGGACACTAATTGTCGGACGGTTGTAAGAATGGCGGGCCATGACGATGGACCGTAGCGTTTGTCTTTATGACATATGCAAACAATGTTGGGTTGATCACCCTTATGTGTATGACCAATGAATGTTAAATGAAAGAAAAGGTGAATACGTATTTATGTACTCGCATATGAATGATAAAACAAGACAAAGGATGTGTTAATGTGTATTTGTATATAGTTATATATAAAAATAGAAAGCTACAAAATGGAAGGAATGGACTAAACTACCCTCGAGCATTAAATGAGATGAAGGACACGTGGCTTAATGTAGACCTTGAATTAGAGTTTAGTGGGTTTCTTCATTTAACAAAGGTTTCTTTTCTACCCTTTCCCTATATATATTGGAGAAGGATCAAGAGAAAACCACAAAGTTAGATGAAAACCGAGAAAACCACATCATTTTAGGCAATTTTTTTTATTTACGTATACGTATCCAAAAACAATTTTTTTGATTTACGTATACGTAACCACAATTTTTTTTGTTTTATGTTTACGTATACGTAACACTATGTGAAAAAATATTTTTTTGGTAAAAATGTTTTATATTACATTGATACACTTATAAATAAACAAAAATAAAATAAAACAAAAAATAAATATTTTTGTATGATTGGGTAAAATTAGTTTTTTAGTGGTTTTCTCGGTTTTCGCCTAACTTGTGGTTTTCTCTGAATCCTCCCCTATATGTATATATATAGGGGTATGTTCTTTTGAGAACCAACAATATGTTAAGAACCGTGAGAACCGCATTAATTCTTGCTCTACGTATAATATAAATTGACTAAAATTCATGTACATTTCAATATGTTTAAGGTTTGGTTTTAAAATACCTCAAATTTATAGTCATTTTTTTAACTGCATATATACACTCACACTATATGCACAAATGAATGCATATATGCATATTTTTATACTTTTCTTAAAGAAATTCAAGAAAGAGAATATAAACTCAAACTAAGAGTGGGAAGAGATAAATAAAACAATGTTGTTGAATTTTACCTTTTTCACTAAAGCGATATGTACACGTTTTGTGCGGTTCTTTCGGTTCTCAATATATTGTTGGTTCTCAAAAGAACATGCCCCTATATATATATATATATATATATATATATATATATATATATAGGAGGGTTCTATTCAGAACACAAATTACTACGAGAACATAAGGGACTGATCTGGACCACTCATTTTGTATTCAATCTTAAAAGGGTAAAATTTAATCAAAAGCTTATAATAGTAAACACTAAAAGTTATCTCTCAAATTAACTATTTTTCTCTCTCCAATTAATTATTTATCCTATCATATTTCTATTTAATTAATTGAAACAAAAATTATCCTACAAATATAGAAAAATTATCATCTCTAAGTTTTTTTTTCAACTAATTAGTTTAAATTAATACTATATATAATGAAATTTATCCTGTTCATAATGAAATGTTTTCACATATAACGAAATTTATCTTACATATATGCATACACTAGTTTAGATCCCGTATGTATACCCAGGGTAAAAAATATAAATATATAAAATTTTTAAATATTTATGTATGTATTTTACACGTATAAAAATATATTATATATACTAAGGATAGAAACAAACTCAAAATATGTAAAAACTAATATATAATTGGGTTTTAAAAATACGTTAATTAGTATTTAATATAATTTGACTTTCATTTACTATTTAATTGAAATAAAAGTTAAATAATTAAATTCAAAGTTTCTTATAATTAGGAATACTTAAAAATAAATGTGTTTTATTAATATAATTAATATTTTCTTTAAATATATATTATTATTAAAAAATATATGTGCATTAAATAAGGGAGAGAAGCGAGAAAAAATGGTAAGAATGAATACGGAGGCGACACGTGGCACAAAAAAACCTTTATTTATTATATAGTACTAGTGGGGATCCCGCACGCTGCGGCCGAGTGAACAGTTCACGGATTTGTACTCTTTTTCGTTAGTTTACCAATTGGTTTATAGTCAAGGGAATCGACTTTACAACACATACTGTAATATCTATGATTTAACCGGTACTCATTTTCATTTAGGTATCTAATGATATATTGTATAGGACTTATGTTAGTTGATTAACACAACACAATTTATATTCCACAAAATTAACCAAATCTTACTAATCTCTAAACATGAAATATGAAAATTATAAACCTATAAAATTAGAAGGATTTAACCTAATAAAATGTTTTCATTTAAAGGCGAAAGAGAAGAAACAAACTACTGTAATGAGCAACTCTGCAACCATATGATTTATAATGCTAAAAGCCGATTGATTAAAGCAACACAATTCAACATCAAAACATATCATGTGCAATCGTCCACAGCAAGGTGATTCAAATATTGAGTCTGAAAAGGAAAGAATTTCATGCAGTTATTGAATGTTTGGTGACTAACATACGATTCAAATTTCATGTAACCATTATAAATTGGGGATACATTTGTTTCAAGTGAACCAAATCTGAGTTGAACTATACCAAAAAAAAAATTAGCCGTTTTGAGTTGTTACCCAACCCACCCGGCCTGCTCAATGTGTCCATTGGTCGCATTTTGTAGAATTCTAAGCGAGGCAAATGACATAATAAAGAACTGGAAATAGTAACTTAATTCGAGTAAGGTCAGGCCCACTTTCATTTTATACAAGAGCTATTACCTGGACCCAGTTGAAATCCATAAATGATAGAATTTACCAGTTCACCATCAAAATCAGCTGAAATGAATACATGTTTCACATACAGGCGTATAATCTTTGTTGTTCATTGGGGCCATTTTCGGGATGTAAACTGCCCTTCTAAATCCCACCTCACCCTGCACAAATTAAAACACAGAATATTTACATCATATCCATTTTGACAAGATTTTTGGGTCAACATAATCTGGCATGGACTATTTACACCCACACTAAAAGTGACACACTTCATCAAGATTTTATTTTGGCCCATGACTCAACCCGCCTGACCCGTAGATATGCAACCTAATGATAAAGTTTCTGTCATCATATAATTAATTTATACAAAACTTAAGACGGACAAAAAAGTTTTTGCGGGTCAACCCAACCTGGCCCAGCTCGTTTCTGCCCATACAACCCGCCTGACCCGTACCAAATTATACGTATTCTACGATCAGGTGAGGTGATTGAAAGTTGTTTACCATCTACACTTACCTAAAGGCAAGTAAAAAAAGAAGTTAAAGAACAATGTAAGTCAAATGATACTGCTACATAAAACTGTGTGTATAATAAATATTCCTACATGTGCTTCATCCACAGAGAAAGTGAATGCACATACATAATAACAGAGACTGCACATGATAACCATGAACTTATGTTATTTAATAGCATTTTTGATCAACTTTAGACTTGATAAAGTTTCAAAAAGGACCGAAAAATGGGTTGTATGTACAATGTAACAATCTACATATAACCAATCCAATGGCGGAACACAAAATATTTAACTGACAGGTATTATAAAAAACAAAAAAGTTACAAATTAGTGAAATTATAAAAACCAAAAATTAACATAACGCACTACCAGCCCCTTTAATAGGCCCAAGATGGGATCTAAAATGCTTAGCAAACTCAATGCCAAGACCTTTTTTCTTCTAAAAGTTCAAGTATCCTAAAAGAGAAAGAAAACCAAATATCGGATGTAATCATTTTGATATGTATCCTTCTACAAAGATCCTTGTGAGGTTAAAAATAGTAACAAATAACATTCAACATTATCATTCAATATGTTTGATTATGTCACCACATCGTGATTAATATAACTTTTCTCATACCTGCATATAATCAAACATAAGTTGTTAATTATTATAAACAGTTAAAACACTTCTTCAGGATAGAAAACCACTTATTACTACCAACTCACAAGAGGCCCGGCTTTAAACTGCAATTACATACGATAAGCAAGAAAATAAAAAGTATTTCAATTTTTAGGGCGTCTAATGACCTAATTACAGTTCAACGAACAAAATTATAATGTTTGATCAACTAAAATCATAAGCAAATCTGGAATCGATTACCTGACCTAGTAGATGACCGCAAACTATCCAAATGGAATAAGCAAATCTGTAAAAAAACCACACAAACTGAATATAAAAATAACTAATAGCAAACATAAAACTCACTTACTTGTATATAAACATAACCGATTCAAATAAAAAACTACATTTTTTTCTTCAAATACGTATCCCTAGCATAGTTATGAACTGAATTTGGGGAAAAGGAAAATCGAATGTATGTATAGGGTTTTACCTGTATCGTCGGGTCTTGGTCGCCGGAAAATCGGTTTCAAGGCTGGAACCCTAACCGACGCCGTCACCGTCGATATTCAAACGTTCCACCACCACTGTTGAGAGTGAGAACGACATTTTGAAATGGGATTAGGGTCACGGTTGAGAGCACCGGTGATGAAGGTTGGCATGGTGTAGTGGGTGGCTGTGGTGAAGCAGTCGTTTGAAGAGGGTAAGGGGAGAGAGCGAGAAGGGAGAGGCTTGAGAACGATGGAAGTTATATTAGGGTTTCAAGGTTTTATTGGCCTCGTCAGTTACGAAGGCCCAACAGTCGCCGGCGATGACGGGTTTAAGTGCGGCGTCGGCGGGAACCACGTCAGGCATCTTAAAATATAGATTATCCGGCGAAAAAGTCCTTTTTACCCTCTTGACATAAGTAGTATACGGATGAAATGGTAATTAGTAGGGTTTAATTATAAAGATGGGTTAGAAGGTAATTGTACACTTATATGGTATTGGCATTGTGTACACTATGCAACAAAGAATGTACAAGGTGTCTTAATTGTTTTTGAAAATTACATTCATATCCTTCTAATATGCATTATATAGTAGTATAGATATAAATAGATCGATTAAAATCCTTAACTTTCAAATTATGGAAATTTATAAATTATATTTTTTTTTCAATTTCAATATTATTGTTTATTATTTAAAGTCGTTACTTATACGTAATTTCAGTCATAAAAAATACTTATAATTGTATGAATTTTGTCGTTTTTATTGTTCAACTCGTGTTGTATATGGGTTTCTAACCTAGTTTATAACAAAACAATAATAATGACCTACACATATGTAGGCATTGTATGTAGGTCTACATACTCATACATAATTACATAAAAAAATACACAAAATGATAAACATGTATACATGTGTAGGGTGAAATGTCGAAATCCCTAAACGAAAATCAGGAACTGAACCTACATATATAGGTTAAAACTTCATATGTGTAGTTTAAACTCTTAAAACTCTCACGAGTTACATTTTAGTATGTTGAAACTCCATATATATAGGTAGAAGCTCTCATATGTGTAGTACACCATTATACCTACATATGTGTAGGTTGACAAAATCCATGTGTAGGTTTAAACCTTAGAATCTTCAAACGAAATCATATGTAGGTTGACGATATACATGTGTAGGTTTAAATTTGTTACATCAATATAGTTATTACTGCGAAAACAATTTAAGTGACAAAAAAATGATTTGACTAATTAATTAGAATAAGGATGAGTTAACTAATTAATTATAATATTTAAGAGGGAGATAAGTTAGGAACTCTTTTGAAAGAATTGTGTAAAATCCACTGCTACTCTTTACTAATTATTTAATCTCTTAAATATAGTAACTAATTGGTAACATGTCATTATTGATTTTCAACCATTGATGAAATAATCTAATGGTTGAGATTTGTTCTTTTTGTTGTCGCACTCTTTTATTGTTCTGAAATGAACTTCTCCCTATATATATATATATAATATATATATACATATATAAAATTTAAAACTTTATACTTCTTACATACAAATATGTATATTTATGTACATAAAAAATAATCAAAACCATTTTTTTCATATGTTTTTATATATTTAAAAGTTTCCTACACATGTGTAGGTTATGTGTAGGTAAAAAAACCTACACATGAATTACACATGTGTAGGTATGTATATAAACGAAAATTTTCATATTTGTTTGTTTGAATTTTATTAAAAACAAATAAACATTACATTTATATAATTTTCTTAAATTTTAAAAGTTTTTAAGATTGAAAAAGTGAATGATTCATTTTTTTCTGCGTGTTCTCGCAATATTTAGTGTTCTGAATTGAACACTCCTCTATATATATAGGGAGATGATCAAGAGAAAACCACAAAATTAGGCGAAAACCAAGAAAACCAGTCTCAGCCAATTAGAAAATTTAGATTTTAATTATTTCTTTTTTATATAAAAAGGTATTTTAGTAAATGTATATTAATTTATATTTAATATGTATTGTATTTCCGATTAAATCCCTTATTTTTCTCCATATTTTACGTTTTATAATTTGAATTTCCAATTGAATTTTTATGTCGACAGCTCATATTATTGATTCTTTAAAGATTTATCAAAATTATCATCTAGTAATTTAAGAATCGTGGTTTTGGTTCATAATAGATTCTTTAGATATTTCCCTTCACCATCACAAACTTGTATTTCCGACCTGAACCAAAGCCATAGTCTACTGATTACAAAATCGTGGTTCTATAGGCGGCAACCAGAATGGTGTAACTCAGATCAAATGGCGGCAACGAAATTGGTGTAACTCACATTCAATATCTTTTTTAACTAGCAAGTTAGGTGTTCGAAGACCATCGGCAACAACCTTAATGGTGTAACTCAGATCGAATGGTGGCAACCAAATTGAGGTAACTCGCATTCAAAATCTTTTTTGATAAGCAGGTTCGGTGGCGGCGGTACTGGTTTTCGGATATAAGGGTGGTAGTGGTTTACTCAGATCCACCAGCGATGGTGGAAGAGAAACACGGCAGAATTAGTGGGTGAGGGTTTCATCGTTTTTCGGTGACTCGGTTTTCCGGCGAAGTTGAAGATGACTTCAGCCGGAGCCCAATCGAAGAAGATGATGCTCAGTCGTATGAATATGATGGCGAACGGATTACGTATACGTAAACCCACATGTTTACATATAGGTAAACACGTGTTTCGTCTATGGGTTTATTCTTTTTTCGTTATAATTTATCGTTTACATATACGTAAACACATCTGTTAACCTGTTTACATAATCGTAAACATGTATGTAAACATGTTTACACATATGTAAATATATCAAAAATTTCTGAAAAGTGAATCGTTAATTAGGGTTATTTTTCATCATGTTCTTCAACTTTTTTACTTTTGATTTCACGATTATAACATGATCTATGGTTTAGAAAAACACATACGTAAGCATATATGAATATGTGTTTACATATACGTAGACATGTGTTAAATATATGTAAGCATATATATGTGAACATATTTACAATTATTAAAATCTTCTTCAAGTCGCACATGAATTTTCAATTTGTAAATTCAATAATAATAGGCATTTGATAAATCATGTACAGAAGAGCAGGAAACTTCAAAAGACCCTCGGGCCTGGCATAGATTACATACATTCCAAGAAATTTAGGATCTAAATGGCAAACTTTCACGGATCGATCGAAGATCAAGTTAAGCCTTTAAACTAACAAAAATGTATAACCTCAAGTAGCCACTTTAGCTTTTCTTAAAGTTAAGATTTTATGTCAACTATAGAAGACAAAAAAGTGTGCTTTTTTACATATGCTTTTAATTTTTTTGGTTTCAATATTTATGGATAAACATCTCTACGTATTGATCAATTTGCTTATTTTGAGCACACAGAATTTGTCAATTAGGTTATAATTTGAACACACGAAACAAGATTACTAACAGTTGAAGGAATTTAGTGGTTTTTGGTTGGATTTGTATAACCTTAAGTAGCCACTTTAGCTTTTCTTAAAGTAATTCTGGCAACAAATTAAAATAATCTTCTTGACATAAATTTGTATACAGAATTTTGAGCATTATATTGGGTCAACATATCATTCTGGCAACTATTTTTAATCCAACTTATTAGGTGAAAGCATTCTATTTTTTAATATTTAGCAACATATTAGTGTACGTGTACACCTTATGCAATACGTTGAAGGATAAATTAAATGAATTATAATTCCAATATGATTTTTCTTAAGAAATCAAAGGTCAAGGCCAGAGGGTGTAAACATATATCTTCCCACACAACATCCTACTATTCTTGGTATTGTTTTACAAAGTTTAATACTTTAGAACAACTTTCAAGACAGTTCTGCAATAAGTTTAGATTAGCATTTTTTATCATGTCAATCAAGTACACATTTATTCTTATGTTTGCATATCTTAATAACGGTGAATATATTAAAATTTGGTGCTTGACCAAACTGTTTGTATATGTCAACATTGAGTACGAGTTATTCATTTCTTACTTTTGAATACAATGAATCTGTGTTTAAAGCACTTTAAAATTGCAGGGGTTACCCCAAAGATGTTGAAATTCATGCGGGTTGCGGAAGGTACATGAATTATCATGTTCTGGACTCTTGAGAAGAATCGGCGAGGCTCTTGATGAGCAAGAAAGAATATCACTAACATCAGGAAAACAGGTAACAAAATATTTATAACATTAAAATAAACACAACTATTAATATATGCTTAACTTTTTTATAAATAGATTTCACATATAGTTATGGGTAAATGGTATTCTTATAAAGGGATACCTAATAATGGTTCCCCTCCATGGAGGCCAGATAATAAAGGTCATTATTTGTTTGCAGTAGCAGAAAATATAACTCTTCGATGTAAGAACATCGCAAATCCCTAAATATTTTTAATATTTTGAATTAAAAACTTTGAGGGCTTGATCAATCATGATAATGGTTTAGGTACTAGAACCACATTTTTAGTGAATGTGTGCATGGTCTTTTCAGAGATGACCCTTGGGTGTTTTTCATGTTCTAATAATATATGTAGGTTTATTGTTTTTTTTTCCAATGATGTAGTTTATGTACATAACATGTGTTAATGTTGTTTTGTTTCTTAATTGCAGATAGGATATTGAGCAAAATGGGTGAAGGTTAGCTATATGTAATTCTTAATTTCTTGATTTTTCATGTCTAAATAAGACATGATTAATGTTGATAGTTACTTTTAGTATGAATATTATGTTTAATATTATCATATTGGACTATTTCATAAGCTAGAACATTAATTATGGTGATAGAGGTATACATTTGTTTATTACATCATATTTAGTACTCAACCCCGTGTAATACACTGATCAATAACCTAGAAGTATACAAAGAAGTATTTAGAGATTTGTAATAACTATTGTCATTTTTTTTCTTTTATGTATGATTTATTTAAATTGCTTACATGTTTTATTATTATTTTCTCAACCCGTGTGTCACACGGGCATATAGACTAGTATATATATATATATATATATATATGGTAAGTATACATTGGAAACCCTTTGAGATGAGAAAACTATGAAAACTCATCTAAAGGACTAGATTGTGCCACATGTCCATTTCTATTTTTAATAATTTAATCACAAAAGGGTATTATTGTCATTTTACTTGTATGCACTTTCTCTTTCTCCATAAATATCTTCCCTTTCAAGACACATTCTTTACTATCTCTCTCTATCTCTCATAAAATCCATATGAGATTTGAATTTCAAAATCTATACCTTATGGCTACAACCACTCGACCTTCATCTCCAATTTCATCACATGAACAAGTAGAGAGCGACAATAGCCGACCGTCGGTTTACCTTCTCAGGCGTCTATTCCGTCACCGCCATTTTAGGCGTCCATTTCGGTTTTGATTTGGTAATCAAGTTTTTGAGAAAACTCTAAAGAAGAAAAGAATTCGTCCACTTGAGAAAACTCTAAAGAATAAATAAAATGACGGCCAACATCCACCAACACCATCAAGATGGGGAGCGCAGAACCGGCTTGATCCGACCGATTCCACGTAAGTTCCAGCTAGATCGAGTCAGTTTTGGGTTCATTTGTCTGTTTTTTTTATTTATATATTTTCACTTTGATCTCTTGTTCTTTTGTGTACATTTTAAAAAATCTCGTCTTGCATTTTAAAATTTTCCGTCTTGAAAAACTGAATAAATAAAATGATAATTACATTATATTTAAATAGTGGTTTTGATGTGATTAATATGTAGATAGAAAACCCAATTCTCAAGAAAAAAGACTTTTCTCTTTCATATTTTCAAGACATCATCTCAACCACAAACTCATCCAAAATTGTGAGGTTTTATATCTTACCTATAACAGTTTTCATTCATGTGATTTCAATAAAAAAAAATAATCATGTATGAAGCTTACACAATGTTAATCAAGAAAATGATATATGTAATTCATTCTTGATTATTTTATTGATTGTAAAAAAATATTTAAATTAGTTTTATACTTGATTAATATTTCTGTTTCTTCATTTTACATATGTTACAACGTTATCACCATATTATATATTTCATAACAATTGTCATAAATAGCATTGTCGACAAATAATGTATCACTATATATTATATTTTTTATTATTTATGTTATGCATTTTGTTTTTTTTTATTTAACCAATTTCCAGGGGAAAAAAATTACAATCACAAGTTTAATTATTCTGTTTTTTCATTTTGCATATGTTAACACGTGAATTTATTATCATCCGTTAATCGGATCTATTAATTTTTCTGTTTTTTTCATTTTACATACATTACTGTTTTTACATTTTGCATATGTTACCACGTGAATATATTATCATCTATTAGTTTTTCTGTTTTTTTCATTTTACATATGTTACCACTTGAATTTTTTATCATCTATCCATAACACTTGTCATTGATCTATACTAGACAGTTGCATCTGTTGAAGGTCACATTGACTACTCATTTGCTTCTCCATGGCATCCAGATTGAATCACTATATATTAGTTTTTTGTTTTTTTCATACTTTAATCACTTGAATTATTTCTGATTTTTTTTTCATTTTACATATGTTACGACGTTATCCCCATATCATATATTTCATAACAACTCTTTATAAAATTTAACCACTTCAAATTTTTATGTTTTTTTCATTTTACATATGTTACAACGTCAACAAATTCTCTGAAAATTATTGTAATCACTTTAACTACTTCTGTAACAATCCATGTCATGTAACACTCAACAACATAAGTAGCATGGTTAACATGTGTGCACCGTGCATATAATATGTTCATTATCCATAACATGTCTAAACATATCAATAACACGTGTCATTGATCTATACTAGCCAGTTACATCTGTTGAAGGTCATCTTGACTTCTCATTTGTTTCTCCATGACATCTAGATGCAAGACTGCTTGCTAAAGGGAATCAAGACAAGACCTGCAGGGTATGGAATTTAAGAAACCTCTCAAACCTAGTTTCAGTTCTCAAGGTGAATATGGAGTTGTTGAAAGGACGTTACATATGTAACTGAGTTGTTACATAAGTAACTAGTGATGCCACAGATGTAACATAAGTTGTCCAACCTTTTGATAGAGGTGACCAGGTTATAAACGAAGTTCATTATCTTAAAGATGTCTGCTGCTATAAAAAATTTGGCTCATTAGTTACATATGTAATAATCATTTGTTCATGTCTCTTTCTCTGTATTGTCACTATTTTCAGACATTTTATATAATAATCATTTGTTCAGTTATTTCGATGCAATAATCATTCGATACACTACATATGTAATAATCAATTTACGTGTAATCCATTAATAATTACATATTTAACAATCATAGTTATATATGTAACAACCGTCGTTTCTGCTTGGACGGACTGCAAAAAGAAAAACGAAAAGATCACGTTTTTTATGTAATAATCATTTGTTCAGTTATTCCGATGCAATAATCATTCGATTCGCTACATATGTAATGATCATTTGTTCAACTATAGATTTTTTTCGTGGTTCTAGAACGCCATGTATTAATCATATGTAATAATGGCTATGAATCGTTGCATTAGTCATTCGATTAGCTTCATATTAATAATCATTTTATGTAAAAACCATTAACAATTACATATGCAACATGCATAGTTACATATGTAACAAATTGTCGTTTCTATTTCGACATATTGCAAAAAGGAAAAAAAAATCTCAGGTTTTTTTATGAAAAATCTCAATTTTTTTAAATCTTGTTTTTTTTTAAAAAAATGGTGAATTTGTTTAAAATAAATCTCTTTTTTTCTGCAAAAAATGATGATTTTGATTTTAAAGAATGGATAGATAATTTCAATTTCCAAGAAACATTTTTATCTTTTTCTTTCATATTTCCAAGAAATCATCCCAACCACATACCCAACCTCAACCAATTACTCATTCTACCCTTATTGTACTTTTTAATATAAAAAGTACATCATTTTTTTAAATAAAAAAAAAAAAATGATAACCATTGATCAACTATCATCAAAGGATGAGATTGAGTTTTCATAGTTTTCTTAACTCAATATTGTTTCCAAATTATCCTTCCCATATATATATATGGTGAAGTTTATAAGAAAACTAACATTTAGGGAGAGAACTAGAGAACTCTTCTTTAAAGGTAAAAAAAATAATAAAAAAATCATAACTCAAAATATAAATCAAAAACTAAAAAAGTGGTTCGGAGACCTTGTATCCCACGTCGTCCTCGTTCAAAGAAAAAAAAACCTCGTAAAAATAGGCGGTTTAGTTTTTGGGATTAACTTAGCTTTTAGGTTAGGTTTTCGAATAGGGGGTGAGTAGGTTTTTGGGGGTGGGTGGGGTGGGATTAGGTTTTTTTGGGGGGGGGGGGTGTGAGGGGTTAAGGTTTTTAGGGGTAGGTTAGGTTTTTAGGGTGGTACTACACATATGCAGTATTACGTTTAGAGTTAGGTTTTTGAGGGTAGGGGGTGGGTGCGGTGGGTTTAGGTTTTTGGGTGGGGGTGGGGTGGGTGGGTTTGGGTTTTTGGGTGGGGGTGGGGTGGGTGGGTTTGGGTTTTTGGGTGGGGGTGGGTGTGGGTTTAGGTTTTTGGGTGGAGGTGGGGGTGGGTGTGGTGGGTTTAGGTTTTTGGGTGGGGGTGGGGGTTTAGGTTTTTGGGTGGGGGTGGGGTGGGGGTGAAGGGTTTAGGTTTTTTGGATGGGGGTAGGTGTGGTGGGTTTAGGTTTTTGGGTGGGGGTGGGGTGGGGGTTTAGGTTTTTGGGTGGGGGTGGGGTGGGGGTTTAGGTTTTTGGGTGGAGGTGGGGGTTTTTGGGGTTGTGTTAGGTTTTTGGAGTGATACTACACATATGCAATATTGAAAATAATAAGAAAAAAAAATGACGAGTTAATTCTTATTTTTTATAACGTTATTTATACTCAAATGAAAGATAAATAAATTCTTGATTTAATGGTGCAATTTTTTTATAAAAATAATAATGTATACAAAAGATAGAAATGTTTAAAGATTTATATATTTTAAGTTTCAATTTTACCCTTTCTCTTTAAAATTTCACCTATTCTTTTCTTAGTCATTCTCTAGTTCTCTCATGAACTCAACCTTTTATATATATATATATATATATATATATATATATATATATATATATATATATATATATATATATATATATATATATGTATTGTTCCATTCAAAACCCACTCCCCATGTTAAAACCCTAAAACCCTATCTCAATGGTGGATGATTATTTTGATGTAATAAGATGGTGACATGTGTCACCTATATTTTTTTAATAAAAAAAATTAGAAGGGTAAATCGGACTTTTTACTCACCACCAAAAAGTCAGATTTAATATAAAGCTAACAAGTGTCACCTTTAAAATACAATTCATTTAGCTTTTTTTTTTAAGATTCTCCCCATTGTTTTAAAAAACCTTCATAACTTTTTTATGTTATGTAATTTTTTATAAACATTGCACCATTAAACTCGTCTCATTTTTCTCTTTAATTCAGTTATAGTCTCGTGAATTTTTTTTACAAACGTGAGTGATTACATCAATATAACGAATACACCAAAAGAAACATTTACATCACAAAACTAGTTACACTGGTTTAATACTCTAATTACATGTAAAAAAGGCGGGCATTCGTAATTACGTCTTGGTATCAATAGTTACACTAGTGTAATAACCTAGTTACCATAGTGATATTACTTAAATTCAAACACATTAGTGTATCCTTTAGTTACACCGGTGTGATGAAACAACAAAAACCAAAAACCAACAAGCCGAGCTCGATTAGTATCAGAATCGGGCTCGGCTCGGCTCGTTTACACCCCTAGTCCAAATCATCATAAAGAAACAAATAAAAAATATAATTAAAAAGTCCGGTTGCCAAACCAATCACCTGACAAGCTTTCAGTTTTCTCAACTAAATTTCCACAAAATCATCACCCGAATCATGAATAACAACCTTCTTTTTCTTCTTCTTTTTTGAAGGATCAAAGGGAGCAAGTGGCATCATGATTAACACATCAATAAAAAAAAATTCTAGTAATACTTCGTGCACAGACTCACTAACTAACAGTAAATATAATTACATGATATGCTTACATCAGCTCCTTCATCCTTCATCTCAATCTGAATATCTTCATCTACCATGTTAGAGGACTAAAAGAAATACGAACCATCAACAACAAAAATAAACCACTATATCATCTAAAAGAACGTTAAAAATAAGCAGGCATAGCAATGTCAGACTGACTATAGATGTTGAGACTCATTATTCTGGTTGGCCAACAAACAATGTCTTGTGGCCTTGGTATTAAAAACTGCGCTTTACTCGCAACTATGGTAAATTAAGAAATAAAAATGCCAGCTTAACACAAAATGGTACCTAGGCAGAATTTGAAAGGCGTCTTCAAGATATCTGAGCCAAAAGGACCTGCATATTTCAACTAAATTAGCTTCAATTCTTATAGTTTATGGTTCATTTTCATAAAATACAATTACCAAAGTTTCAGGAACCCTAAACTTATGCCTAACGTTCAATTCAAGTAAATCCCCTATATTATCATATGCTTTACAATCCCATAACATGTATTGACTATTCGATTCCAATTATTCAAACTCCAAAGTGAACAAAGAACATTTGAATATACTTTAAACGTATGAGAAGCCCAAATAAGCTCATATTCAAATAAGAAATAAATCCCGATCATTCTAAATTCATAAGTAGAAGCAACAACGTACAAATGTAGGTCGAAAACAAAACGAAAACCAGAGACAAAAACTTTACCCAGGTACTCAACGAAAGCACCGGTTAACATGAACAGGTGATTGAGAAACGATTACATACACTTTTTCCTGAGAAATTGACCCATTCGAGCTTCTCATCGACCAAATTTGTGCAGGGCAACCCGAATGCATTAACAGCTTCCTGTGAACCCTAAGAATTGCATAACACTTGTGTTGTTAGGTGTGTGTGATATCATTTATCTTTTTGCTTGGGTATCTACAAACTGAACTATGAAATCGCATGAAATTCAGCACAATTAACCAAATTGCATAGACAAAGAAGCTAATTTTTTAAACCCTAATTGCATGTACCCAAGTATATAGAAATCAAACCATGAAGCAAGGATATTTAAACACTAACCGAAAAGACAAACAAAAAATTTTGTTACCTTGAAGATATGAAATCCCCCAAATTACATCGGCGAGCAGGATCACCAACCTCGGCAGCTGTCATCGCCTCCCGCGACGGCTGGATACCGTATCTCCATGGGTTGCAAACCAAGAACACCATATGTGATGGTGTCGATCGGACTGCCAGGCCTATGACGATGAGCACAACTGTGGGATACAAATCGGCCGTTTGAAATTTGTATATCCCATCAGGGTTCAATACCAGATGTATAATAGATGTAGGGTTTAATGGATTTTTATTGCCGTGGTCGTTACGAAGAAAACGAACCGTCTCCGACGTCGGTTAGCATCATGAAGCGGCTACGGCGGAACCAAGATCGACGCAGGGCACGAGGGTGCTCATGAATCGCCGGAGGGTGAGGCGTAGGCAGATCGACGTTTGAGCTTTTAATATAATAAAATAATACCCCTTTTAATAAATTTAAGGTTACTTTTCACTTTCTTCTTCTTTCACTTTCCTCTTCTCTCTTTTGTCCGGTTGTAGAGTTCTTGTATTTGGCCGAAAAAACCTCCGGCAATGATATTTCACTCTATTTTTCCTTCATTTTAACGATTTTATTTTCTACACGAGTTGATTTACAGGGTTAAACTACACAAGTGGGTTTGACCTTCATCTTCACGCGACAAATTCTCCCGTGAGAAATATCACGCCAAAGAATCACGCCCCCTTCACGCGACAGGGGGCGGTGTTCCTTCATCTTCACGCCGTGATTCTTTGACCACCTAGGATCACGCCGTTGTTGGAACCGGTATACCGGATGGCCCAAGGATGAGTTAAGTCTATGAGTTAAATTATACTTATTTTAATCTAAAATAAGGACACATTTTTTTTCAAAACTTAAAAATTTATATGTTACATATGTTACATTTTTTTAAATTATAATTTAATTTTTTTTTAAAAATACAATTTTCAAAACTTAAACTTAAATTTAAACGTTTTTAAATTTTTTTAGTTTTGATTAAGTGATTAAGTGAAAAGGTTTTAAATTTATTTTAGTTTTGATTAACTGATTAAGTTAATTATAAATCATTGATTAAGTGAATTTATTTGTGTTATTAAAAGACATGTATGCCCGTTAAAAATGTTTTAGTTAAGGTTTAAGAGAATGGGTTAAAAGGTAATTAACAAGTTTTGATTATAAATAGGGGTTAGAAGGTAATTATATTCATTTGAGGCTTTATAAATGTGTATCTCATGCAATAACAATGGTACAAGGTGTCTTAAAATTTTTATAAAATTACATTGTTATCCTTCTAATCCCTATTATATAGTAGTATAGATATAGATATAGATAACAAGATTTATGTTTAAAGCTTGTACGTATAGTTACCGGATATTGTCGGTTGTCACATAAATAACAATATTTACGTTTATATAGGTATTAGTCGTATTCGCGTGTTCTATGTCGTATGACTTACATGTTAATCTCTAATTTAATAGTCCGAATAAATAATAATTATTAATATTAGAAGTTAAATATCGCGTCGAATGTTGGTTACTAATTGTGAATGTGTTAATATATTTAATCGTACGCTGCGAGGTTAGGTAAACGCTATGCTTTAATGACACGTTATTTCAGCTCATCCCATGATCCGTTAAGTAAGGTTATATGTCAAGTTCGCATACTGGGCCTACAATTGGGCCGCTAATGGGTCGAGCCCGTTTATGGTGAATCAACTGTCAAAGATCATGGCCCCTAATTCAGGGTTGTCACACTATTTAAGATTACAAATTTAAAGAAACCAAACATTTCATCCTTCAAGATGTTCGGCGTTTTGGTGTTCCCTAATTCTCGCTTCAGCCTTCAACGAATAAGTCATCAAGTATTAGAATGCAGGCCGGGTACTTGGTCTTGTTCAGTAATTCCATTAAGCGCAGCCCAACCCAAACCACACACATCTCTCTTCTAAAAAAAACTAAATGGTTTTGCCACTTAACACCACCATATTCAATGTCACAACTTTTTTCCCTCAAAACCACATTTATATCCTCCATTTACTACTTCCATCTTTAGCCTTTTTTTAAAATTACATAATTAAACATTTTCATCATTTTTACCACTAGCTCACATTTTTTTTAAAATTATCATCAAAAGTTAATACTTTAAGAAAATCAAGAAGTAAAAACCAAGAGATTTAAAAAAAAAGCAAGTTTTTAAAATTTTATTATAAAAAAAAGATATTTTTAATACCTAATAATGTATTAATATTTATTAATAGCATAACTGTAACACCGACATTTAAAACTAATTTATGGTTTGAAAAACCTGATAATGTAACTTCATTTAGAAAATCAGGAGATTATAAACTTTCATCAAAATCATTATCAAGATGCTCTGATTGACGGATACTATTTGTACTTGTAAGCGGAAAATCTCGTTAAACTTTTAATACTAAATCTATCATTAAAAAAAAGATACAAATAAAATTTAAATTTCAACAATATTCCATCTTTTAAATTCAAAATTTAAAACTCCAAATTTTAAAATTTTCACTCCTTAATATTTTGACACAATTAAATTTAAAATTTCAGAATTAAATATGAAAATTTTAAAACTAATAAATTAGAATTGAAGCTTGTAAACATGTTTTTGGAAGGAAAAAAAACCTCTCATTTAAAAAAATTAAAGTTTAAAATATAATACAATTTTAAAAATAAATATTTGAAAGTTTCTTAGTTTTATTAAAAACTAAGTATTAAAATTTATAAATCATAATAAAAAATTTGTTTATAATTTCAAATTTAATAAAAAAAACTATTAATTAAATATTAGTAAACTTTATTCTAACACATATTTGTTTAAACTACAAACGTAGTATTTTCAAAATTTATATGTAAAATTAAAAATATCTTGTTTTTTATAATAAAATTTTAAAAAATCATTTTTAATAATAAAACTTTAAAAACTAGCTTTTTTTTAAATCTCTTGTTTTTTAATTCTTGATTTTCTTAAAGTAATAACTTTTAATGATAATTTTAAAAAAAATGTGAGCTAGTGGTAAAAATGATGAAAATGTTTAATTATGTAATTTAAAAAAAAGGCTAATATGAAAGTATTAAATGGAGAATATAAATGTGGTTTTGAGGGAAAAAGTTGTAAGATTGAATATGGTGATGCCAAGTGGCAAAACTATTTAGTTTTTTTATTAGAAGAGAAATTGATATTAAAAAACGCTTTAGGTAATTTAACAAGTATTTAGGTCAAATCACAAGGTAATCGCGTTATAGAAGCGAATATTATATTTTGAAGCAACTTTGATCATCACAGTTTTATCCCTATAATTGGTTTAACATTTTCAGACAAAATAATTTCACTAAAACTTCAAAGAAAAAATATACAATTGTTGTATTTTTGTAATGACGATTAATAAAAGTTTAGGGCAATCACTTTCAAATGTTGGTTTGTATTGAAAGATCCAGTGTTTATTCATGCTCAGCTGTATGATGCATTATCAAGAGTTAAAAAGTAGAGATAGACTCAAACTATTAATCTTTGGTAAACATGGAAAAATTACATAATTAGGTTTCAAAGTTTTTTTTATAATAAAGGATAATTTAAAATAAATATATTTTATTAGTATAATTAGTAATTTATTAAAAAATATGGGTGCATTTAATAAGAGAGAGACGGGAAAAGAATGATAAGATTGAATATGGTGACGACACATTGCATACGAAAACCTGTATTTATTATATAGTATAGATTTTCAAATTTGTAAATAATTGTAAGGTTTATTTAACATGTAATTTAATGTATTGTAAAAAATACGCAACTTATTAAATGATTTTTTATGTGTTTTTTGATATTTTAATTACGCTCATCCATATAATCTTAACATGTAACAAAATGAAAAGGTTACAAATACAATATCAAATTTGTATAAAAAGAGTTATTAAGATATTTATCAATATAATCTTAACGTTTCACCCCGTGTAACACACGGGGTTAAAGCTAGTGTATATATAAAAAAAATTTGATATAAAATTTTTTTGAGGCCCTTATCATTTAGTGGCCCAAAGATAGGCTTTACTTGCTTCCCGGTCTTTGGTTGGTCTAGACGAAGGATAAGTGGTGATTACCTATGACAAAGAAAAATGTGATTTGTGTCCCAAGAAATGATCATGAATTGGATTTGCAATTTCAAAGTTACTGTGTAACACCTTATCTTTTTCTGCTCTTTTTTCTTTTTCTTTTTTCTTCTCTTCGACGGATATTATAACCGCGTTACCTACTTTCTTAAGCTCATGTACCAGTATCACCGGATCTATCTCTCCGATCACTATCAGCTTCTGATCTTTCATATCAGCGGCAATACTTTCCACGCCTGTAAAATTCATATAAATATTTTTAAAAATTAAAATCACAAGTGAATTTAAATAGTAAATATTATTACCGCGGATACTTGAGACGGCTTTCACGGCTTTTCGCTTGGTTTTGTCGTCGGTCATGTTAAGAACTTTGAGGACCACTTGTTTCGCTTGGTTTCCGAAGATTTTGTCATAGATCATACCTGTAGAGACATTGCCCTGTTGGACAATGTTATTTACAAATTCAAGAGATGTCCAATGTATAGATTCAGCCTTTGCAAGCCGTATTTCAACTATGGTTGATAGAACGTCAAATCTGCACTTCGTCGGGACTATCTGTCGATTTAGAAAATGTAATATTATGTAATGTGTGAACATTACATTTACTAGTATAGACACTCCACTTTGTTCTTGGAAACATATCAACAATGTATGTATGTAATTTTATTTCATAAATCAAACTGGCATACTGGTTCTTTCATATGATATTAGTTGTGCCTAGAATGTAAAATCCGTAAATCACAGATAAAAATGAGCAAGTAAAATCAGTTTGTTTGACTGTTAGAATACATGTTCATGTATCTCACCTTTCCAAACAAGCGAGGCTGGAAAATGTATGGATCTTTCCCAGGTACGTCAATCGTTACACTTAGCTGGAAAGCAACAACAGTCGGAAGAAGTAGTATAATGATAACCTTTTTTTCTTTATTAAATAGCCATGGAAGTTATGGGAAAAAATCAAGATAAAATTATAGCAAATGAGAAGTAAAATGTCAACATACTATTTGCTCCCCAAAATTGATAGACACATTGTTAGCGGGTATTCCCCTTGCGAATATGACCACAACCACCTCCTCTCGTTTCTGATAAAATTTATGCCTGCAGATTTATAAATATTTTGGTGAGCTATAGATGTTTAACGTTCAATGCAATCAGAACCAAGATCAGGGATATACAAGATGTCCAAAACTGACATCACCCATATCAATAAATCGTAATGAATATTAGTCTTCAGACACTATAAGAGTTTCAGTTATGCTACACAATTGACCACATTTTGTTTTTGAAAAACTGAAGCACAAAAGTAAACGTGTAAGATCAATAAGCACTAAAAAAGATTATGATTCTATCATTCTAGCAAGATATTTGCCAATAGGTTCGGACCTGAATCTGGGTTCGGATGGTGTTGTGATCAACTCATTAGATATGTCCTTAATTTGCTCAGCATCTTTTGTAGTGGAACTAGAAGCCACAACATTAGTTGGAGTTGCATCTGATGACTGTGTTGGTAGGTACCCATTTTTCTCTGTTTTACAAATTAAACACCCATCATAAAAGGCAATAGCATGTGCTTATATGTTATGTCTAACAATCAGAATCCCACGTTGTTAGCATGTCTATTAATATTTAAAATCACCTGCAATGCACTTGTCACACTTTTTTATCCAATCTGGGAATCTTGCATCTTCTGGATTTAATGTAGAGCCAGCTTCAAAAGCTATTTTGGCAGTCTGATATTCTTCAAGATTGAAACATGCCGTCCTGTAGACATAAATGTGAAAGGTTACAAGATATTTGAAGATACAAAAACAATGATGTGCTCGCAAAATCACATTGACTAGTAGAAAGGGAGACTATGGAGAGTGCAGTCACCAAGGTTGTTAAAGAGGCATGCCCATTTTTCGCCATGTAGCCAAGGTGTGTTAATTTTGCATGGTGCAGTGGGACAATTCAAGGTTTGAGCATATTCTAATAAAACCAAAATACAATTTTACTTCAGATGTCTATATTCTCTTCAACCAAGGGACTTAGTTATGAATACTAGTAGTCTATTAGATCAAATGCATAAAAAGGTTTCATTAGTGTTTACTTTTCATCCCACAAAAGAAAAATTAGTGCCTACTTTTAAGTAAATAGTGCATCACACAGATATATAAACACTATCATGTAAAAACTGAAAAGTAAAAATAAACTGTGTTGTTCAGTGAGACCCACCCTTTGCGAAAATATGCCTTTGGATTGGAGGGGTCCAACTCAATTGCCTTGTTTGCGTCAGCAACTGCCTCTGTAAGTTATACTTTCGTTGAGCACCACAAGTTATAAACAATAAAAACATAGGCATAAGATTAGTTTGGAGTTGGTATTAATATATAGAGAATTCAATTCTACATGAATCAGCATTAATGTATAGAACCTTTGGAAATGTATAAAAGAGATATAATATATATTGTCTTAAAATCTTTTTACCATGTGATACAGTATCATGGAAATGTTGTAGAGAGTTTCTAGCCTCAAATAGTTTCTCGACCAAATCTCTCTTTCTTTTGAGCGGCACAAAGATATTTTCCCACGCGGATTTGTCACAATCCAAAGCCTTCCACCATTCCATCTCTCCTTCAATCTTTTTTATGTGTGGTAAGTACGTGATAGAAAGATATCGGAGGTTCAGGCAATTATAAATCAGCAAAGTGCTTAATTCCTCCAAGATAATTAGAAAACCAAAAATGTTGACCAACTCGGGTAGGTCTAAAAGAAATATCCTATCCAAGGTTGGAAAAATCGGACCATGTTTGACGTTATGGGATTCATTACTAATAAGGCTCCTTACTTTAGGGCAATCTTCAACAGTAAGCTCAGTCAAGCATGAAAGATTTTGAGCTACGTTTAAGGTGAAAATCGAAGTCAGCTGTGGACATGAATGCAATGCCAAGATTCTTAGTTTAGAGAGACTATCTTTGCCAATTGGTCCCTTCCAAATACTTTGTAATTTCTTCATGTGATGAATGCTAACGTATTGTAGCAATTCAAGTCCAATTTTTTCACCATTATTTATTCTAGTTTCTACATCTTCAGACAAGCCATCTGCTTCAACAAGAGTTTCCATCTCGTTGCATTCCGCAAGTAAGCAATACTTCAGATATGTAATGTTGATAGTCGAGAGCTTCTTAATAGCCCAATGTCGAGACAAGAACAAAGCTTCGGCTCTTGCCGTTATCTTGGAGATGTCATCCATGTTTCCTTCAGCATTTATCCATTTTAGGCAGTTTCTAAATTCCTCAAACTTCTTTTCAAGGTCATGTGGTAGACAAGATGTCAGTTGTGCATGCTGACCAATAGTTAACATCAAATTGGATAAATTTGCATATATTGGAAGGTGATTTCTTTCAAGAAGTAAAAACTGTTGCAGTACTTCATTCGTTGGCAGGTACCATCTCAGAGTTTCAAGGTTTTCTAAATCACACAACTCGTTTTGTATACGTTTTACTTCTTCCTCCCACCACTCAGCTTCTGGAGGTACGCTGATGCACAACTCCTTCAATTGTTTGAGTTCTAATATCATATTTTTTGGGATCACTGTCTCATTGACACCCTTGGTCTTGATATAGTCTTTTGCATATTGAGACAAAGAAACGCGTAGAACTTCTAACTCTTTCAGTTTCCCCGTTTCCTTTGGTATAAGCATGAGCTCGGTACCATTGATATCAAACAACTTGAGGTTTGAAAGCATTCCAATTTGAGCTGGTAATTCCATCAAAGAGGAACAGTCTCTCAAGAAAAATTCCCGAAGCAAGCTTAAACGGGAAATGGATATTGGCAAAGACAATATGCTTGTATTAGAGAGATCTAATACTTGAAGCACAGGCATGTGTTCAAAGAAGGTGGGAGGAATGACTGTGAAACCAGGACCCTGCAAGAACAATTTCACGAGGATAGGGCAAACCGGACTATCTGGCAGCTGACGGAGATCATGATCATCTTTTAAGTCGATCTCATCCACATTCCAGTTCATGTCCCACGGCATCCCTGTACGTACATAAGCAAACAAAATCAAACTTTGACACCTTAGAAAGAAAGAAGGCAAACAAGACTGTATTTACTTGAACATCAAATTGTTTATTCTGAATTTAGTTTGTGGAATGTGGGTGATACACCACATGGTATACAAGTTACATAATCCTACACATAAAAGCAGTTTTCCCTTGTAAAGAGTTTGCTTCTGGAATCATAAAGCATACCACAAAAGTGTCGATTGACCTGATCCACATACTTAAGTACTTGATCATTAAATGAATACCTATGAGGATCATTTCTTCAAATCTTATGCTTTCTAAATCCATTTTGATTAATAGAAATTGATCAAATTAGGTCGAGGTCTGTCCTCTATGCCTAAATTAGTACCAAATATCGGAAGACAAGGAAAAAAGAAAACACAAATTCACGAATTAGTTACAGTACCTATAGTGCAGATTAAATGGTTGAATGAGCAATCGAGGAGCGTAGAGTGTAGATGCTGCTGATTTTGGTTCTGATAAACGTCAGCTTCGGTGATTGTCCCTTGATACGGTTGAAACAGTCGATACAACCCTAGATTTTAAGCTTCACGATTGCACTCATTAGAACCGCGAATTGCCTATCGTATGTGATCGTCCAGATTTTTTCTTATTGAGCAACGAAATTGAAGAAGACACGAGTTGACTTTGTATGTTTGCACATCGATCTAGATAAGCAATGAGAAATTACAAATTTCGTCCTTACGGTATCGCTCAATCTGCAAGTTCAGTCCAGGACTTTCCAATTTCCATTGTCTTGATGTCAAATTGTAAGTAACAAGACGAATCTTAGACAAATTATGGAATACGTCATTTATGTTTACATGTACTTGCAGTTTAAAAATCATATTTTAAGTTAAAGTTTGTTACAGTTGTCATTCTTTAATTTAACATACATTAATTTTTGTATTAAATGTCATGTTACTTGATTAAAGTGTCATTATAAATTTAAAAAAAATATACGTCAAATATATTATCTTAGAGGAATTATTTGTGTAAATTGTTAAAAAAAAAAAGGGGGAAATTACCAAAATATACATATTTGATCACAAAATTTCCAAACTATGCATTTGACTTTTAGCCAACACTTTATATGCATAACCTATATGGCCCGATGAGAAGGCGACACATCAGCTCCGGCGGCTAGGCCTTAGCTGCCGCTTTTTAGCCTAAACTTATCAAAAAGAACGGTGGGTCCAATGTTCTGACCAATCAAATGATGCCACGTGTCAAGGGGCGGCATTCAAATCGGCGGTTAAGGATAAGTCGCCGTAAGGAGAGTGCAAGCCGACCAAAATTCAAACCGACGGCTAAGCCTAAAACTTATACAGCGGCTAAAATTCAAACTAAACGATAAGCCGCCGCTTGTTTGGGACGGCTAGTTTAGCCTCCCTTCCAACGTGGAAACGTGTCAAACGGTGATTGGTCAACATGTGGGGTCCACCGTCCTTTTTATGATTTTCAGCACCAAAATTTGTAACACCCATAATTGGAACACCAATTATTAAAACATTTAAACACACGCGGAAGCATTTATCCTAAAAATTAATTTGGGAACTCCCTTCGCGTACCGCGAGGGATTCCCAACTACATTGTCCGCAGGAAGGGTTCTTCGCGTACTGCGAAGACCCTCCTACCCATCCTCGCGTAACGAGATAGACCAAACTTTGGCTTGTCCTCAGGAGGATCTCTCGCGTGACGCGAGAGACTTCCTCCCTATCCTCGCGGCGTTTACTCAGTTTGCCCAGTTCCATACCTAGTCAAATTTTCCCATTTTTCACAAAACATCAAAACACCAAAAACTCCCAACACTTGGGCATTTTGACCATTTCTTAAATAACATATTCACATTAACATCATTTACCAAAACATCAAGTTTTGTACAAATCTACATATCAAACTAAGGATTTTCTTTTAAACCCCCAAAATACAAAATTCGCATACGAGAATCCTTCAACGCCTTAGACTTGACTTTGACCTACATCGGAGCCTTGCCTACAAAACCACATGAACATACCGTTAGTAATGATAATAAACATAACAAACAAGTATTTATTAGTTGTTTCCACCTGTTTGACCCGTTTACACCCAATTGGTCATTTAAGGTTCATAACACTTGCATTTCCACTACAAGTTTCATTTCTTTCATTTAAGATTCTTATCCACCATTTCATATCCATTATGGCTCTTAGGCCATAACCTCATATCCATTATGATACTTAGATCATAACCTCTTATCCATTATGGTATTTTAACCATAACCTCATATCCATTATGATTCTTAGATCATAACCTCATTCATACATATCCATTATAGTATTGCACTATAACCATATTCATTCATTTCACATTTCCACTATAGTATTTCAACTATAACTACATTCATTCACATAACCATTATAGTTTTACCACTATAACCACATACATTCAATTACACATATCCATTATAGTATATTTACTATAACTACATTCATACTTATCACATACTAGTTCATGCCATCACCATACATATTCAATTCAACACATCGTATGCATACATATCACATATTACACCATTTATCATCATTACTAAGTAAGTGCAAAGACACTTACCTTTTGAGTTAGAAGATCATGCACCACCTTCTATCTTCGCAATTTGATTACCTAAACATATACACCTAGTTTAGTAATCTAACATAAATACATCATCACATTACAATTGAGTCCACTACCCAAATTTTCATTTTCCAACCCAAACTGACCCGTTTGGGTTATTCTCATAACCAAACACTCTCTTTCAACACAAACTCACCTACTTGAGTTTTCTTTCCAATACCTTGACCCTAATTTCTTAATCAATAACTTTTATTAGGTCAATTTGGTGTTTGTTCAAGTGTCTATTACCACCTAAACACTTAATCTTCACTAATTCATCATTCTAGCATCATGATCCAAACACCCCTAATTTCCACCATATGAACCCTAACTTTTCAAAATCATAATCAAAGGGTTCTAGGATGTTAATCACTACTCTTTACCTTTAGTTTAGCTAGATTATCTGCAATCTAACACTAATTCACCACATGCATACTCGATTTCCGGATTTCTTCAAAACCCACCAAATATCACATTCAAAGTGAAATCAAAGGAAGGAAATCACTTACTTAATGTTAGAAGGATGATGTGCAAGCCAAACACCTTCACGATTTCAAGCTCAAATGCACGATTTTGGCTTCAAATTCGATTTCTCTTCTTTTCTCTCTTGCTCAAGAACGAACAAATGAGACTAATTTTGACTTCAAAGAGTCAAATATGGCAGATTGGCCATATTACACCTTTAGTTCCTCAACTTTCATTTTACCCATTTCATTCTATAATTAGTTAAAAACTAACATAACTCCATTACTAACTTAAAACCCACTTGTTTCAACTTATTTTATAAATATTATTCTCACTATAATATTTATTAAATTGTTTATTTATTTGAAAACGAAACCCGGATTTTGGTTCGTTACAAAATTGTAACACCTGGATAATTCCCAAGTATTATATGGGCTAAAAGTGTTCAAAGGAAAAGCCCAAGGGGTAAAAGTGCAAAGTTTCAAAAGTTCAAGGGCTAAAAATGACAAAAGTGAAAGTTCAGCCTGTGACGGGTCGTCACAAGCTCATAACGGTCTGTCACGTCACAGCTATAACCGACCATCACCGGTTCATAATGGTCAGTGCCGCCAAAATCGGAGGCAGTTTAGGGTTTCTAACGCGTTTCGGGTGACTCAGCATGGTGATGGACCGTCACCACCTGGTAATGGTCCGTTACGAGGTCCTGAAATGCGTCGCCGCCAAGCATATGCGTGACGGACCATCACGCCTGGTAAAAATCCGTCACGGACGAGAAATTTGCCTTATAGATAGGACGTCGACTTCAACCACTTTCACTCATTCCACACACTTAAACACTAGTGTGGCTATCCTGAGTCATGGTTCACATACGGGGGTCCGATTTCTCGCAAAACGTCCATAAATTTCCGTAGATAGTGACGAGGTAAGGTTTTCGAACACCCTGAGGTTCCTTTGTCTAAACATAAGATAGGAATGTTAATTATGATAATGCCGGATATGATTTAGGGTACTATCGAGGTGTTGATTGTTATATTTGATTTAGAAGGAGGTTCTGCTTGAGGTGATTTCCTCTAAACTGTGCTTAATGTAAAATGTTTTGAAATGATTTTTATCGAAACGAGTCGAATCCCTATTTGAGTTCCATTTATATATACTTGTGAATAGCGCTTATTACAGCCAAGTTGGGATGGGACTGAGGGGCGAGACCGATCCTCTCGTTTTTATACCGGTATTTATGTTGTCAGTTGTGACACCCGGGAAATTTTTTTTTTTATTTAATTTTCGGGACGAAAATTCTTTCAACTAGGGGATGATGTGACAATCCGACTTTTCATGTTAACTCCGTTAACAATCCCGTTAAATTTTCTGTTAAAAACTTAACCCCGTTAATTAAATCCAGTTAAAGTTAACCTAGTTAACCCTACCTATAACTTCAGGGACTAATTCTGTCAATAACCCAAACTTAAACTCCAGGGACTAGTTGTGTAATACCCCTAAACTATTCTGTTGACTTTGTCCTGCTGACTTTTAATAGTCAAACTTAACCAATTCATAACCTAAGTAACCTAGTTCGAATCTCAGGGATCAATTCTGCCAAGTTTCAAACCCTAAGACATGAAACCACAAGGACTAGTTCTGTAAATTACACAATTTCAATTTGGTTGACTTTCAAGAGTCAAACCGGACACCTTTGATCCAAATTCGCAAGCCATAACCAATTTATACTGAAATTTGTAACTGATCTCACACGTAATCTGCATTAACGGTCATAACCATCCAATTAATCATCATCAATTGTCAAATTAAACCAAATAATGGCTAATTACTTCGTAACCGCCGACCAACATCATGTATCCAACGAATTCGAGAAATTCGATCATAATTCTCACAAGAAAACACTGCACGCTCTGTTCGAATCTACTTGAAGCTGTTGCACGCGTTATTTCCATCGGAGAAGCAATTCAGGTTGCCGGAGATCAAGTTATTCAAGGTCGGCACCTGTTTTAGTCAAGCTCCATCAATCCTATATCATTTCAGGTAATTGATTACACCTACAGCTTCATTTCCATCTCT
Organism: Smallanthus sonchifolius; assembly: GCA_023525975.1. Classification (NCBI taxonomy): domain Eukaryota; kingdom Viridiplantae; phylum Streptophyta; class Magnoliopsida; order Asterales; family Asteraceae; genus Smallanthus; species Smallanthus sonchifolius. The sequence goes on along the minus strand of CM042035.1, from coordinate 61,419,453 downwards.
TATATGAAAGCCCTAACCTAATTAGGGCTTACATTATCGAATTCGACGCAAGCCAGATTCTAGGGTTCATGTTAAACCGATTTAATCGAACCCTAATCTAAACACGTTCTTAATTCAATTAATTCACACCTGTAGACTCGTAACCATCTACTGAGTGAAAGCCCTATGAAATCCATGGCTCATATCATCGAATTGAACGTGGATCGTACCTAGGGTTCTTGAACTTTTCTGTTTAATCGAATCCTAATCCACACTTGTTTTAAATCAAATTAAAACTACCTACAGATTCGCAATTCCATTTTTATTAAAAGCCCTATTATCCTAACAAATTCTAATATCAGAATTCGTCGAATTGATTTCAAGTTCATATCTAGGGTTATGGCCCTTTTTTTTTGTAATTAAACGATCCTAGGCTCGATGATTTTCAAATCAAACCCACCCACAGGAACGCAGGTCTTTGATTAACAAAACCCCCATGTTGTCTGGTGCAATCAAAATCGAAATCGTTTGGTATTGGGTAGGGTTCGATCGTGCGTTCATATGGGGAGGGGATTCTTTTGACTTGTATGTTTTAAGCAATTGAAACCGGTATCTTGTGCGATACCCTAGCGAGCGGACTTAGTAATGCATGTGACTCTTAGGCAGGAGAGTCTCCTGCATTCTTTTTTTTGGGATTTTTTCTGTTATATTTAATTAATAAAAATCAAACTCTATATTATTGTAATATTGTATAAATGTGTTTTAGCCCGGGAAACATCCCGTAGGCTCGAGTTTGAATTATTAAACCATTTTTATTATTATTTCCTACTCTTAAAAATAATGTATTTACACTATTTGCAAACCATAACTTTGTATAAAATATATGTTTACATTATTTTCAACCCATGACCCGTATTATTAAATTATATATATATATATATATATTATTTCGAATCGTTTTATACCCCGTGTGACGTTTTAAACTAAATAATAATATAATTAGTTATATTATTTACTCACGTTTATTATATCGATTAAAAATACTATATTTATTATTTCTCCGCAAATGATTATTTAGTTAATCCGACGAGCCTAAAAAAATAATATATTAAATTATATTATTTTCCTAACTTTTATAAACGACATTAACGTACGAATTTATTTATTTATTTAATATTATTCGTTAACAACATTCGACTCGTAACATTTTGATCCTTAATTAGTATTTTAAGAAATACATATATATATTTCCGTAGACACGTTCGTCTACTCTTAAATCCTTAGAAAGCATTAAGATGTTCTAACATCCGTGTCGTCGTCACAAATCCCATATGTCCCTAACTTATGTGTTATAATTATAGGGCATACGTAAGCCGTACAGGCAAACACTTGAGATTCTAAATCTCATACTTGTGTGATACTACCTACTACGCAACGCAGGTGAGTTTCACGGCCCCTTTTACTGTTTTTATTTGGGGGAGAAAACATGTCACAACTTTTTGGTTTATTGTAATTCATATGATATCACTGTTGAGGCTAAGCGTAACACACTATCATGAGAAGTCCTCACACACATCGGACCGTTAATATGGTATGAACGAGGTAATTTTGGTAGTACTACTGGGTTTGACAAACCCCACCCGTGTTAGTCGCGCTAACTCGATTGGAGGTCGAACGGGTGTTATATTGACCTTAACACATTAGTCAGAGTTGATAGACCTGGCTGGAGGCAAACAAACAAACACACTGTCAGTTTCGGTTGCGAGCGTTTTAGCAAAACATGAATATAGGCATGCAACCTATTGATATGCATATTGAATGTACATAATCCGTAAACGCTTTACTTTAAATGATTGAAACCTGTGAACTCACCAACCTAGTGTTGACTCGTTTTCTTACATGTTTTCTCAGGTTGGCACTCAGGATCACGTTAAGTCATGCATGTGTCTTGGACTTCAATTGAAATAATTATCTATTGAATAATATTTATGTTTTGTTTGTAATTGGACTTGGGCGCGTTGTTTTGCGCATTTACTTTCGTTTAACGCTTCCGCATATACACTCTGAACCTTGATCTTTTATGTTATTACATTTCAAGTCCCATATAGTGTCGTTTGAAGTAACTGATGTCTGAGATCCTGGTTTGTCACCTTCCAAAATGGTAAAACTCCGTTAGTGGAATTTGGGGGTGTGACATCAGTAGCCTGGAAGGTCTCAGTATATATATATCGAGGTGTTGATTGTTATATTTGATTTAGAAGAAAGTTCCGCTTGAGGTGATTTCCTCTAAACTGTGTTCAATGTAAAATGTTTTGAAATGATTTTTATCAAAAACGAGTCGGATCCATATTTGAGTTCCATGTATATATACCTGTGAATAGCGCTTATTACAGCTGAGTTTGGATGGGACTGAGGGGCAAGACCGATCCTCTCGTTTTTAGACTGGTACTTGTGTTGTCAGTAGCCTGGAAGTTCTCTCGTTTAATAGATTTAGATACTAATAGGAAAGATTTGTATCTAGACTTAAACTAAGAGCTCTGAGAATAACTGGAATGCCATAAGGTATAGGTTAAGATGTTGATAATCATTATGAATATACGGGTGATATCAAGAAAACATATAATTAGTTACATTCTTGGCCAAATGTCTTTAATTTCTGATTTTATGTATCATAGATGCTTATACGAATTCTGATGTCATACGTCTGTGTGTGTGTATAGGTAACAATGGTTGAAAGAGGAAGAGGTCGCACTCTGGTCACTAGGTCTCATAGGCAAACTGAAAATAACACCGATACTAACGATTATCATGAAACGAACGAGAACTACAATAACACGAATCCTCGTGTTGAAGAGATAGTTATATTTGAGGCCCAATTTTAAGATGTTGTGGCCAGTGAGGTAACAAAGGCACTGATAACAACGCTATTTGGCTTGTTAGATGAAGTTCTTACAAGAAAAATGGGTACTGGAACAACCGGATGAGGAACTAACAACATTTGAAAATCATGAAGGATGTAATTATATATCCTTCGGAGGATGCAAACCCAAGCCATTTAACGGAATGAAAGGAGCCATTGATGCTACTCAATGGATTACAAAGATGGAGGCTGTGATAAAGCGTAGTGAGTACAGAAGCTATCAGACAGTCAAGTTTGCTGTCAATTCCTTAGAAACCACAGCATTGGATTGGTGGGATTCAGTGAAACAAGCCAGAGGGGACCAGACGGTGGACAACATGAAATCATGAATTGTTACACCTCGTGTTTCCACCCTAGGCGCGGTGTGACATAGGGTGAACTCCACTAAGTTCATGCGGTAACTCTAGTATGTAAGCAACTTCTCCAACTCGTGCCAATATCGTGAAAGGTCCAATAACCTCGTATTTCTTTTTAAGCCCAAATCATTTATCTAACTTTCATAAAGCTAGATCTAAGCTTTGTTCATTTTTTTTACATGTAAAAATCTAGTTTTTAAGGTGAAAACCTTAGTTTTACCCCAAAAACCCATTTTTAAGCAAAAACAGAGATTTAGATTGGATCTATACCTCAAAAGACTATCGTTTCTTTGTTAATATTGCTCCAAATCGATGGAGAAACGCTTTGGGACTGAACTTGAGCCAAATGATGTTTCTTAAACCTTTCTCTCTCTAAAACACCTACTTTCTCTCTCTACGGATTTTGATGAAGATGGTGTGAATGGAGGCTGGAATTGGGAAGCATTAGGTTTAAGGTGTCCTGATGAGCTAAGCCCACCCTTGCAAGCCCACCTTTTCTAAGTTTTTTTCTTTCTTTTTGACCCAAAATAAAGTGTGTCGGTTTTCGAGTGTTACATAAAGTGACAGAAATGCCCTTGTACTTAACAGGAAAATCTAACAGAGTTATTGTTAATGACGAAAAGGGTTAAAAGAAAAATTAAAACCACATATCTTGATATAAGACAAAATTGGGTTAATACTGAAGTAGTTAAAATGAGCAAACCTCAGGGACGAAAACTAAACTTTACTCTAAATTTTATAAAATATTGGATTATTAGATTTTAATAATCCCACATTTTACCAATTGGCCAATAATAATCCCAACTGAAAATATTCTTACCACCGGTCCCTACTTTCAAACTATTTTTTTACATTGGACCCCCCGTTAAAAAAACCTAACGCCGTTAGAGTTTATATGACGTGGACATCTACAAACCGTCGGAAAGTCGAGCCAAGATAGAAGTGGTCTCGTGGTGACTTTTGAAATTGGCTCTGGTGGTGTTTAACTTGTCTCGTGGGTCCGGAAAGTCTAAATAGAGACAACGGTGGTGTTTAACGAGACCAGTTAAACACCACTAAAGCCAATTTCAAAAGCCAACATGAGACCACTGCTAGCTTGGCTTGACTTTTCTACGGTTTGCAGATGTCCACGTCATATAAACTCTAACGGTGTTAAGTTTTTTTAACAGGGGATCCAATGTAAAAAAATAGTTTGAAAGTAGGGACCGGTGGTAAGAATATTCTCAGTTGGGATTATTATTAGCCAATTAGTAAAATGTGGGATTATTAAAATCCAATCATCCTAAAATATTAAGCCGTATAAATTTTGTCTATGAAATTTATACGGCTCAGTTTTTTATAAAGTTTATATTAATATGTACATAAAGTTAAATACGTAGCAACGATTCATTTAAATTTACATAACACATTTTATATTAAAAGTTAGAGTTAAGTGTTTTTTGCGTCCCTGTGGTTTAGGGCTAATTTCACTATGAGTCCCTAATTCAAAATAATAGCACTGGGAGCCCTGAACTTGTTTCTTTACTTCAAATCAATGTCACTCCATCCAAATTTGTTTAATTTTTAGTTAAACAAATGTGAAATGACTATTTTTGTCATCAAAGAAAAATAAATTGTTTGTAGTTTGAGTCCCCTAACGTATATAAACCCAAAACTTTAAACCAAAGAACATACCCTCTCCTTGTATTCCTAAAGTTCAGCCACCACCCTCTAATGTTCGGCCACCAGCATTCATTCAAATTATCCTATAGACACTCTCCTTGTATTCCTTTCAATGGCTCGTTAGTATCACTCATCTCATTACCCTCACCATCCAATAGAACAAACTGATTGGTAGTGGCCGGGAGCAGATGCTAGCTACCTCCATACCAGAGCTCTCCGATATATCATGCTTGTGTTGGAGATTAACAATGCTCCTTTCCTGAAGACTGCACAATCACACTGCCTAAACCTCCACCACCTGAATTGCACCAAATTCCACCAAGCACACTACATTAATACCCAAATTGCAGCAAACACATATAATCATGTTCAAAAGATTAGCCACAGGGACACATGCCCGAACTACCCGAACTACGATCTTGTTCAAAAGATCAATATCTTACAATGCCCTAACTACATCAGTATCTTACAAATACCATAACAATAGAATTTCAGGGTAAAAATCACAAAAAAACCTTGAAATCAGCCATCCACACCCATTTCTTCTCCAACGGATGACGGTTTATTTCACGTACAACCCTGATGTTGAAGGTGACGTTGCTAAACCATTTCAAAACCACCCTAAGTTGCAAAGCAAAGTGGGTGAATGTCGCATTAAGAGTTAGTGCAGCTACAAACAAGATCAGAGGATAATATAAAGACAAATCTCGAGTTCAAGTTCCTAAATTTCAAGTTTAATAGAAATTAACCATTACCTCTAACACGATTGGTGTCCACAGTAACTTCTACAGAAATAGTGGTCGATATTGGGTCGATTGAGGGTTCGTTTGAGGTCGGTTTAGGGTTGCGATCGGTGGGAGTTGGGGCCAGTTGAGGTTTAGGGTTGTGATCGGTGGGGGTGGGTTGAGGTGGCCGACAGAGATGATGAAGACGAAATGCTAAGAGGGATGATTTGAAGTGGCCGACGGAGACGGAGATGATGCAGGGAGACGAAGGGATTCGATTGTTTGGGGGAGAACATAAATCTTCTCTTATAAGCTTGGGGATGCAAATATTTTCATAATGAAGATAAAAAGGATGATTTTGTGGGTTATTGGCTTTTGGTTTGGTAAAAGGCTAGAATGCCCCTAGAGTTAACGGCATTGACTTTGTTAGTCAGATTAACTGACTTATACTAAGAGGGACGTTGATTTGAAGTGAAAAACAAGTTCAGGAGTGTTATTATTTTAAATTAGGGACTCATAGTGAAATTAGCCCTAAACCCAGTGCTATTATTTTTTAATTATGGACTCATAGTGAGAAGGACACCGCTTGGTTTGTGAAATTTTGTGTCCCTTGGTGTAAGCATCGGTGAGTAGTTATTTTCAAAATAATAGCACTGTGAGCCCCTGAACTTGGTGGGTACTGTTCTTCTACACTTAAACCACCCACGAGATCTGTCGACTCGCAACTCTTAATCACGCTTTTCGTTTGACTTTGTGTGGGAATCGATCAAACCAAAACCTAGAAATGGAGAACTAAATTCTTAACTGGCGATGAAGGTGGAATACAGTGGTTGCCGGAGAAGACATCTCCGAAGAAATGGAACATAGAGGTGGTGGTGGTTGGCTGTTGCCGAAAAAACGTTGAGCGGAGGTGGTGGCAATTGAAGACGGTGGTGGTGTCGGGCGATTGTAGGCGGTGGTGGTCTCTGGCTTAGCTTGCAAAATTTTCATAATTTTAAACTCAAAATTATTTTTCTTAATACCCTTTACATTGGATAAATATCCATTTGTCATTGTATTTAATCAACTTTGATAAAATTCGTGTGTGGAGGAGGCGTTGTGTTGCAAGCGGGAAAAAGAAGAAGGATAAAAATTGTTTCAGCCATGCTTCTGTTTCAATTGAATGAAGATGACTAAAGGAGGTTCTTGGAACAAAAATTGTTGGTCAGTAAAAACTTGTTCGCTAGAAAAAGGTACTAGCATCCCGGAGAAGAAGGTGAGGGGTGTGGGTAACGAGGGAGAAAAACAATTTAGATGAGTCCCATGGTTCATTTTTATTTACTTATTAATAACCATTTAAGTCCCTGAGAGTGTTTTGTTAATTTTCAAAAATAGTTAACAGTTAAATATAAGAGTAAACTATAGTTTTCGTCCCTGAGTTTTAAACAAAACATCAGGTTTCGTCCCCCTGTAACACATTTCATCCCCAACGTTTGATATTTTAATACTTTACATCCCTAGTCCTTAACTTCGTTAAATTTTTTGTTAGTTTTTGTGTAAAATTACTTATATACCCTCCCCTTCTTCTTCAAACTTTATACCCAAGAAGCATTTCTAAGAACCCTAGAAACCGCTCACCCACCTCCTTCTCTGGCAACTCCATTGATGTGTTCAACCATCTTCTCTGTATCTGACACTGGTCAAGGGAAGCTAAGAGCCGGCCAAGATATTATTGACACACCTACAAAAGACGAACCATCTCTGTTCAACCAAGTCCTTATTCCGATCAACTCTTTTCCATGAAGTGAAGGTGGTGTTGCGGTGTCTGCTAGGAACCGTAATCGGCGTAGAAGGAGGGTCTAGATCGAAGACTGATTATTTACATGGTAAGTTAGTGGCTCTGTCCTCATCTTTAAAGGGTGCTACCGTGAAACACCCTACTTATTTTATCAGAGTATTTTATTGCGAAAAACGGTCTCAGATTAACAAAACATTGTCATAATGGCTAAGGTAACTTTTTCATTTATAATAATATTGTTTCTTACAAAAGATTATATGATTACATCATATTACATAGGGATCTCTAACTCCGATTGTTCCGTCCTTAGGAAGCTCTATTCCTAGTGCCTTTTTCCAGCAGTGTTTGAAAAACGTTTTTGAATTAGCTTACGCTAACTAAGTACACTGCATTTTTCATTTTATTATGAGCCCTTTAGGTTCTTATTATTGTTCAAGTTTCCTAGGCTTTCGGCGCCCCCGTGACCATCTCCGGACGTACCTCCGGTCACGTCATTCGTATATTTTATGGGTGTGCTAACCCCCTCGCAACCATCTTAGGCCGTACCTCTGGTCCGAGTATTGGCAAGGTTCTTAACTCGTCCCTTGCATTTGTCATGAAGACTCATTCATTCCTCAGCCCCTTAGGCTTGGAATCTTTTACTCTTTCAGCCACGTAGGCCTAGAGTTTCTTTTTCTTTTTCTTTATTGAAATCCACCTTATAGGCCGGGTATCTCATTTCATTTGGGACCTTGAGTATCTTTGACTCACAGCCTCCCAAATGTATCAAGCATTTGTTTTCATTTCATATATATGCTTGATTTACTCACCAACCAGTCCTCACCTTAAAACTTCGTAACGGTTTCTCCATGATGCATTAGAAGGGTTTATATATAGGAAGTACCAGCGGCGTATCCACCACCCCTCTAACACTTCGTGAGTACTTCGTTATTCCATTTTAGGGTTTAGACTCGTTCCATCATACTCATTCATGTTTGCACGTATCATCATGCATTCACATATCCATCATGCATTTCACGTATTCATATTCATCACATATTCATATTCATTACGCATGGTATACTTTCATCTCATATTCGTATTCGTCATATATTGTAAACTGGGGTGATTTTCCTTCAAGAGTAGTACCTACAACAGAGATGTCCCCAGGAAAGAGTGACGGGTCTAGAAGAGATTTATAAACCACTATTTCCTTAGACAGGATATTCCGTTTGTCAGATAACTACATACCGGTTGGATGTTCTCCCGTACGTTTACTATATTTTATTATTATTTAGTCTATACCCTTAAACATTCATAATGGTTTCACCACGAAGTACCAAGAAGTTTATATATAGGAAGTATCAGCGGTGTATCCACCACCCCTTGGATACGACGTGACTACTCCATTATTTCTGTTTAGTGTTTAGACTAATCTATCATTACCTCATACCCTCGTCATATCACATATCACATATCACGTATCATTTTAAACACATAATTCACATATTTGTGTCCAGGGTACGGGTCCAGTGTACTTACATTATCCTCGGGTAGTTCCTAAGTTCGTTTCTCGCTTTAAACGCTTCCCCGAACTTGAACCACACTCGTCGGGTACCGTGCTCATAACCGTCGTGCTAACCTTGTCTTGATTTGCGTGCGTGTGTTAGTGGTTATTTGTTGTTGTTTCCAATTGAACAACAATGACCGTCTATTTATAGGGCTGATTTGGGATCCATGTCGGACAGTTATCCCCGACATCCAGGCATGGCGGTGTATTGGCGTAACAAGCACAAAACGGACCGTTATGTGTATGATGTCGGTCCGCTATGCTCATAGCGGACCGCTATGTCCTTCATGTCGGTCCGATATCCACTTTACACGCGTCATATCTTAAGGTGAATCATCCAACACGTGTCATCTCTCAATTTTTTCCTTGTTCCCTACATGTCGGACCGATATGGATCCGATATCGGTCCGACATCTGCCCATTATCACTATTTTTCATTTTTAGTCCTCGAGCTTTGGGGCAATTGCACTTTAGCCCCTAGACTTTTATTTCCTTTAAAATTTGGGATGTTACATACCGTGCGTAAACGATCGTAAGGATTGTTACGGTGGTGGCGAACCTATTAGGGTTTTGGTCCGGCAAAGGGGGGTTAGGTTGCGGCTGTTTGGAGGGTGATGTATTAGCTTCGTCTTTTGCATGTGGGATAACACATCCTTTGATAAAATTCAGGTAAGACAATTGCATAGTCCGTGTTGTTAATTGAAGATGTTAAATAATAATACACCATGGGGAAAGAATTGGGTAAAGGTCAATTTGGGGTTACATATTCAACTGGTGAGAAGTATGCTTGTACACAAAATTCAACTTGTGAGAAGTATGCATGTAAATCAATATCTAAAAAGAATTGATTACAAAAGAGGATAAAGAAGATATGAGGAGGGAGATTGAGATTATGTGGTCAAACTAATATTGTAGAATTTAAAGGTGCTTATGAAGATAAGCAATATGTGCATTTGGTTATGGAGGTTTGTGAAGAAGAAGAAGGGATCGAAGGTTTAAACATTCTAGGGTTAAAGGTTTAAACATCTTTAATCTCCAATTGATTTGGTTCAAAAATGAAAGGATTAGATTGTAGAATTTGGTGGATTGAGAGCAGGTTTCACGCCATTGACTTTTAGGAGACGTTTATGGTGGTGGGGGGTTAAAGATGAAGAAGAAGAAGATGTGGGGGGGGGGGTATTAGTAATTTTAAATAAAAACTAACATAAATTTTAACGGAGTTAAGGACCAGGGACGGAAACTGTTAAAACATAAAATGTTAGGGATGATATGTGTTACAAAGGGGACGAAACTTGAAATTTGGTTCAAACCTTATGAACGAAAACTGAAGTTTACTCTAAATATAACAGTGATAGTCATGTGAACTCAAATTGTTAAGAAAATAAAAGGTCATGGCATAAAATGGTTAAGAAAATAAAAAGTCGGAGTGCAAATTAAGGTTTTAAAACATAAAAGAGACTCGTATATTTAAAATAAAAAAACATGAAAAACCCAAATAGTATACTCATTTTTAAAAGTTTAATGTACACAGGCCCTGCCATCCATTCCAATCTGGGAAAGTAAGGTATCATTAAAGAGAGGAAGATAAGGAAAAAAAAATAATCCCAATGTATGCCTACGTTGGCTCAGTCAACTAAAATTAGAGGTCCTAACGCGTGATCTTGGTCAGCGATAGTTGGGGGCTTGCTGGGTATACGAAAAACTGAAGAAGTAAAGAGAGGTCTCCTTACAAAAGTCAACGATCGTTTGATCCTGGATGTCACCACTCTTCTCTCATGGATGATGCAAAATGGATATAATATAACCCGAGATTGTAATCTATCTAGCTGTTTATAACAGAGTATACATAGAAAAGCGGATGCACAGAAACAAAACTCGATTATCTGCCTGATTTCTCCAAGGTATTTTCATATTTAACTCTTATATCAATTTCATTTTGTTTTTGATTTCCAGAATGTTTATAGTTTGAAGTTATCATCTCTATTATTGGGTCAAAAGTCAGCTCAATCTGTTTTACAGCCTTAGAATCTTCTGTGCAAACAATATATGAATTGTGAACACAGAATATTAACCAAGTTTCAAAAGTCATCATAGTATACCCGCCGTATAAAATGTGTATTAAGAACTTAATTGGAACACTTTTGAAACTTGGTTGCTATTATATAAAATTACCCCAATTGTTAACTACACAAGTATGAGGGTGTAAAATGTTGCTTGGTTAAAGTTTCAGTAGGTGACTGGAGTCTGGATAGTTAACTTAGAGCTTAGCCATAGTAGTTTCGTACAAAAAGGGGAAATCAAGGAAAATTACTTCTAATCCTTCTTACATGTTCAGAATCCCAGACTTCCTTACTTGTGATAGTAATGAGGAATTTTTGTAAAAAAAGTGTTTTTTTTTAATTTATTAAATTTTTGTATCCAAATGTAAAAATACTTTTTTTTTATACAACTCAGTTTTCAATAATGATTAGATAGGCAGAAAAAAAAACCCGACCCATTTCTACAAAAAAAAAAAAATTCAAAGACAGCACTTTTACAAAAAACGGCATATTGGTGTTCCTTTAACTATTCCTATTGTTAGGTGATCAGAGATTAAGCAAACAAAAGAACACAAAGAATTTGGGGCAATTTTCTGGACTGTTTTACTAACTTCAAAACGATTGCATGGAATTGAAATTGGAGGAAATAAGTTTCTGCAAAAAAAACAATAAACCCGCGTTTGGGTGTGGTTCAACTGCCCATAATTTCGGTCTCCTCCGCTTAACTCGGTCAACATATGACCAAGTCTCATTAGCCAACACATATACTAACCTTAAACTTCTATAGAAGATCAGTTCACAAATTTCTATATTTGACAATGACAAGGCCTTCTATCTTCTATGCTATGCAACACTTAAGCCAGTTTGTTTCTAGTACAATATTGCACTTGTTGAGATACCAAAAAAATTTATACTAATAATTACAAGAGTGTCTTACAAATTGGAAAACAATGAAACCACCAACTGTTTCAAGATCTTCCACATGGGCAGAACGTGTGAGTATGGCAGCTACCATTTGTATGGCTTGCTTATTTGCTTATGGATTGGAATAATGCAGTTATAGTACCTGTTCTTTTCCTCTCTGAATATAAAGCGGCTCAGCAAATAGCTGCTAATGCTTTCTACCATGATAAAACAATTTAGCACTTAGATATTGATTGCCAGTTTAACATGACAAGGTCCAAGAAGTCACTTCAGTTCGCTGACGTCATGACTAATGCTCTTGGTCAGGTTCAACTTTCAGTTCTCCTTGAGAGCCTCTAACTTGAGGGGATGATATGGACTATGTGAAATAGGGTATGGAATGTAAATACTGAAAGTGTGAGGGCGTAAAGTGTTGCTTGGTTTAACGTTTAGTTAAAATGTCGTTAAGTTTGCCAAGCAAGTGTTTACACAGTTAATATAAGGCTTGGGTCCGAGTGTGCTTATAGTAGCTTTGTGTAAAAGGGAGAAAACTCATTTTCTGTTGTTAATATTGAAGATCGAATAACAGTTTTTTCTCGATCACTGTTAGAGTTCTTCGTTTGTGTTTTTGGATTATAATTGATTCAAGATTAATTGCTTCTGTGCGTGTACATAATTCTAACACAATTAACCCTAATACATAGAGAACTCTTAATATATGAATAGGTACTTTTAACAATTAGAAATACAAATAAATTAGCACTCAAACTTATAGAAAGTAGGATCTTCCTTTTCCTGAGATTTACAAAGCATGAAAGAAACACTTATTCTCTTATCTAAATCTTCCTTAGTGCTAAGTACCAAGTGTTGGATCTTAACAAGTGGTTGGGTGGGAGAAACAAGATTCACCTTCTAGTGATTGTTGGGGTCATTTATTTTGTTGGATTTAAGTTACGGAAAAATAGAATATGTGTTCTTTCAAAACAACTTGTAATGAATAGTGTTTTCTCAAGCATTACTCTCCAAGTGAAAATATCATCTTTTACAATTTATTTTATTTACTAACAACCAATTTTCATTGAGCGATTACATGTTTCTATAAATGTATAGTTTATAACATATCAATAATCACTAGTGGTTTAGTGATTAGTGTGTTCCATATGTACAGGTTTGGAACGTCATAATGGCGAGCAGCAGTGTTCAAGCAAGTGCGGGAACGATCCAAGCTGCTGCAAAAATGGTTGATGCCGCTCTAAATTTGGGGAACCTAACATTAAGGGCGGTTGAGGCTTCAACAACATTGAAAAATAGTCATTCACGTATGGAAGCAAAGATGGTTGAACTACGTACAATCATAGGTAGTGTGGAAAATAAATTCCGGATATATTGGTATCCACGGAAGCAATTTGATCTATGGTTAACTACGGTGGAAATAATTAATCGTCAAGTACGGGAACTGACAACCAAGTTTTCAAATTTAGAAGAGACTTCTGGTATACATTTTCCTTCCCGCTTAGATTTGATTCAAGTGATTGATGCAAATTGCACAAAAATAGACCAAGTTATAAAAGAAGGAAAAGAATTGGAGGATGCCTTGGTGAAAAGGGAAACAAAACGTATTGTTAAGTTGGCTACACCAATCAACATTGCAAATATTTCGGCACTCAATGAGAAACTAGAACAAATATTAGAATATCTAAAAGATGAAAGTATCAATACAATCAGATTGCATGGTGTCGCAGGGACAGGGAAAAGAGTACTAATCCAACATGTGAACAATCATGATGCAACTGATAATAATATGTTTGACATAGTTCTTTGGCTACCAGCTTCGGATTATGAAAATCGTGACAAGGATTATAGCATAGAGGCTAGTATTCAACTTATTATTGCTAGAAGATTAGGATTGAGCATTGGAGGTATCAAAGATGTCAATGTCATAGCATCTAAAATACATGCAGAGCTGGATGGTGCAAAATATATGTTGTTATTGGATGATGTCAAGGCAAATACTGAACTTGAGACTATAGGTATACCAAGGAATACAAATGGTAGCAAAATAGTTTTCACAACAAACTTACCATATGTGTGTCCATTTGGTCCATTCATCAATATAAAAATAGGAAGATTAAATGAGGGTGATTCATGGCAAATGTTTGAAGATATTTTGATTAATGAGAATGATACAATACAACAACATGAGATCGGAACTATTGCTCGCAAAGTAGTAAAATGGTGTGATGGACTTTTCTCGCTCATTAAAATAGTCGCAAAGAATTTCAAAGCAAAAAGATCCCCACAAAGTTGGAGCAATGGTTTGCAAATGTTAAGGAGGTCAGCTAAAAAGGGAGATATATATATGCAAGCTTTGGAAAGTTTCTTGCACTTCAGCTATGGTGGCCTAGAAGAAAACCAAAAACTTTGCTTTCTCTTTACCCTTTTATATCCAAAAGACAACAAAATTCCTATAGATTGCTTATTTGATTGTTGGACGACTCATAAACTTCTTGAATACGGTGTTCTCGAGAGTTCAAGTGTGACTGGGCAAGACATATTGTAGCATCTTTTAGCAATGGCTTTACTTAACGAAGGTTCAAATAAGCAATATGTTACCATTGATAGAGTATTTAGGGCGGCAGCAATGAAGATTTTGCAAGAACATGATAAATTCAAATGTTTAGTAGCACAAGAAGCGCTCGAAAAGCTACAAAATAATCATTGTGAAGATACACATTGGATCTCTTTGGCTAACGGTGGAATTGATGTTTTACCTACCGAGGTACATTGTCCAAATCTTACAACACTTTTTCTACAAAATAATTCGAAGCTGAAAACAATTTCGAGTTCATTTTTTGATCATATGAACGAGTTGCTTGTTTTGGACCTCTATAAGACCGGATTCGAGTCGGTGCTTCCTATGAGCAACTTGAAAAGGCTTAGAGTGCTTTATGTGAATGGTTGTGCTATGTTAAAAGAGCTTCCTTTCAAGATAGAAGGTCTTGATAATATGCTTGAAGTTCTTGATATACGTGGTTGTATAATCAACGAGATACCACATGATATCAAAAAGTTGAAGCATTTGAGGCGATTGATGGTGTCTATCGATGGAGGTGGTACTATGAGTCATCTTGTGATATGTGAACTCTCTTCATTGAAAGAGTTAATCATAGATGTGAAATCAGATGTTGTCCACATGGATGAGAATTCATACATGCCATGGTGCAATGAGGTGATTGGAGATATCATAGAGAAAATTGACACTTTGAAAGAATTAACTACACTTAAGTTTTGCTTCAAAGATGACATTGTAGATGTCATTCAAGTAAGGGGTGATACTTTAAAAATCTTCATTCCAAAACAAGGCAGCCTTAAACACGTTTTGAAGGAAAGAAGAAACATCAACTCTAGTGCACTACAAGTTTATATTGGTTTTCGAATGAGTTCAAACCTTGAAATTCCAAAGTGTTTTGTATAGTTATGACAGCTTTGTACTATCTTGTGATAAGTTAACCATTGACCCTGTAATTGAAGAGGTTTTGGTTAAAGTACAAGCTCTCATCATGATGAATAACAATTCCATGGAGCATCTAGATCAAATCGGGATCTCAAGCAATAGCATGCATCACGTTTTGGTTCAGAAATGCAATAAAATTGAAACACTCATGCAAATTGCTGGCTTCATGAACCTTAAGACTCTGGTTCTAAGTGAATGTTCTCAATTAAAAGTATTGTTCTCAAATAATGTGGTTCAACAGGTTATGAGTATCAAGCACCTAGAGATAAGAGATTGCTCAGCTATTGAAGAGATCAACATGTTATCAACTAGTGGTGGTGATATTTTACCAATGTTAACAACTCTCGTACTTCACAATTTGCGGATGTTGTCGAAGATATGCTCTGATATGGAGTGGCCTTGGGTGAGTACTTTGCAAATACATGGGTGCCCCAAGCTTACAGAACTACCTCTCAACGGAAATAGTGCGAAGAACCTACGTATCATCAAAGTTGAGAAGATGTGGTGGGGGAACTTGCAATTGGGTCATGAGAACAAACAGAAATTTGAGCGATACTGTAAATTCAGGTAATATATTTTAAGGGTAGGAATCAAGAGAAAACCATAAAGTTAGGCGAAAACCGAGTCAAATAATTTAAATATTTTTATTTTTTTAATTTATTTCTAAGTGTATTAATATATTACACAATTTATCAAAAAATCATTTTACATATTGTGTTTTACGTATACATAACCGTAATTTTTTTGTTTTCTGTTTACGTATACGTAATCCAATACTTAAATGATTTTTTGGTAAAAATGTGTAATATTACATTGGTACTCTTATAAATAAATAAAAATAAAATAAAATAAAAAATAAATATTATTGTATGATTGATTAAAATTGGTTTTTTTAGTGGTTTTCTCGGTTTTCGCCTAACTATGTGGTTTTCTCTGGAACTCTCATATAATTAAATACTATTTTAACATGATTAGTATCTAAAAACTAGAGTACAATGATCCATATATATGTTTATATTTCTAAAAAAATTTAGTAGGCAACCTTTAAACTTAATAAGCAAAGTATTAATATACGAAAGAAGTCCAGTTTTAATAATTTTCACATGCTTTTGTGCAGTAACTGAAATGCCAGTTTGTCTGTCAGAGGTAATTTGTTTGAAGGATGCTGCTGCCACTATTATGGTTAAATCAAAGTTTTATATTTTGGTTTTCAGATCAGCTTTCATTTACTTATTGCTGGCTTTTAATACCCATCTAGATATATATAGATACTTCATATGCATCTGCTCTCGTGTAAAAGCATTTGATCTTTTGGAACATATATGCTGCATGATAGATAATTTTTGTGGTGTTGTTCATTCATGCTGGCGCTAATGCATGCTGAAATTATGTTTGTATTTTCAAATTTGCGGTCAAATCCTTTTCAAAGTGAGTTTTTGATTTCAGAGTATATGATTATGTTCTTTTTTGCTAGTTTCCCGCTAGCTTTCTTTGAGTAATGCTCATTGTTGCTGTTCAAAAAAAAAAAGGATTATGGTATTTTCTTTTGGGAAAATCCCCAAAATGTCTCTATTGCTAAAGTTTTACTCTAAAATGTCCCGTTGACTTTTCGATTCTAAAATTGTCCCTTGAACACCGGTGTCCGACCATAAAACACACGCGCCCGTCATCCGACTTCACTGACATAATCATCAGCCGTCACTTATTTTGTTGGCAATTTGTTTAGAAGTTTGTTTTAAATATTACATTATTGATGAAAATAAGAGAGAGAATAGATAGAGAGAAAGGAAATTGATTCAATCTCATATATATTTTATCAAATACAACAAAATATATATATCGGTAATACAAATGAAATGGACCATATAATAATTGTGTTATTCAATACTCCTAATGGGAGGTATAATGTCTGTCATAAATATGAGATTTATAACACTCCCCCTCAGACATATTACCGTTTATTATACACTATTAATAACATACTTTAGGATGATGTTAAGTCGGTACTTCGGGACCAAAAAAATATAAACTGATACTACTGGATCAGTTACGTTGTCTCGTTAAAAACCTTACTAAGAAAAACCCAGTGGGAAAAAAACTTAGTTAAGGAAAAAAGAGTGCAACGTGTATAATACTCCCCCTCAAACTAATAAAAGTCCTTCAATATGTAGAGTCCAATCTTCTATGATGAGTGCTTGACTTTGTTTTGATGTAGTCTTTTTTTATCTACAAGTTGCATTGCCTTCAAAGGTATTTTCCAGGTCTTTGTTGATTTCTTCTAAACCACATGCTTCTAGTATATGTTGGATCATTGATTTTTAGCCTCGTGCATTCTTGACTGGTAGATTTGATAGTATTCTTGCTGTGAATTTCCCTGTTCACATCTAAGAAATCTTCCTGTCGCCGTATGTAAGTTGGTATCCTGACTAAATCTTAGGTCCCACAAATATATTGGGATGTCTTTTTCTCAATTTCAATGTCTATGCATTAAGTTTGGAACATATATTGCTAGCACATGTGTTGAGAACACAATACTATGTCTCGAGATTTTTATGAGATACATTTGTGCACCGATTGCGTTTAAATACGGTACTCCTGGACCAAGTACTTCTTCGCGTTTTTCTTGGGGGCAGTAAGGATTCTTGTGTATGAGTAGCAATCAAACATTCATGGGTGTGCTTAGTAGATAAACTTTGTCCATATTAAAATGTACAACACCTTCTGGATGTTGTTTGATTGATGGACATATATACAATTACATGTATACTCGAAACTACATGTCCAGAAATATTTAACTTGTGTTAGTTTCTTTCAAAATCCTCTCTCTACTAGTTCAATAATTTCTCTCGATGATGTTTACATCATCACTGTAAACTGCGATTATGGTGAACATGAAGAGTGAAAATTTCGATAAATATAATGGACAACTCCATAACACATGTACTCGAACTACTGGTCGAGGAATAAACAAATCATGTCAGATTATTTTGAAATTCTCTCTCTAGTAGTTCGACAGTTTCTCTCGATAATGTTTACATCATCCCCGTAAACTGCGATTGGAATGAACTCTAAAAAGTAAATTTTGATAAAGACCTATAACTGGTTTTATAGGTTATATGACACATTTCGGGTACCAATTTTAATGCTTCAGGCATTTTTAACCCTTTAGAGGTTTTCATGTAGATGTCTTTTTCAAGTGTCTCATATAATTACGTGGTGACGACATTCATAAGTTTTATCTGAAGCCCTTCTAAGACTGCGAGGCCTATTAAACATTTAAAGGTTATTGCATCCACTACAGGGGAACACGTTTCCTCATAATCAACTACTGGATTTGGGAAAACAACCTTTGTGTTATAAGTTGTGCCTTACATCGCATAATCTTATTCTTTTCGTTTCTTTTTATTTTAAAGACACCCATTTATAACCTACTGGTTTGACGTCTACGGGTGTTTGAACTACAGGTTCAAAAACGTTTTGATAGTCGAGCGAACTTGATTTAGCCTTTTCAAGGCATCTTGCCATTTTGGCTAGTCATTTATGTGTATGTACTCTCACAGAATTTTATGTACGTAATCTTTTCATCGATTCATTTGTTGCTATAGCATATGCAAATATTTTCATTAACACGTATTTCATTTCGGTTCCATGTTGTACTATTTTTTGTACATAATTCGTAGAGATCTCATATTTATTTAATACCGGTATTATCTTCCTCTATTGAGGCGTTATCATTTTCTTTTAAAATGTACTAGTCTCTTCTGAGACATTTACCTCTTCCGGGTTTTATCAATAACCGCTTCAGGTTATATCAATAACCTCTCCTGGGTTATAACCTTTTTCTATGGTTTCACCAACTGCGTTATTTTGCTTTTTAAGTTTTCGTGGGTTCTTTTCTTGGGAATCGTTTTATCCCCCACGTTTTATTTGCACGATAATCCTTATAGGATTACTTCGATTCGAGTATTTGCATTTGTTGCTGGCATATGTGACCTTTTCACTCTTATTGTGTTTTAGAATGCATCTGGTAGTTAATTTATTTGCTATTCTTTGCAAATGTATGCTCTTTTGGACTTCAGATTCATATTGACCACTTCGGGGGTCGAATTTTGAATAGCGGCGATGCATTCCATGCTAATTCTTGTGTTACCGGTCTTTCCATATTTTTATCTCCTCCTAAGACTGGGAATACAGTATTCATCAAATTGTGATGTAAAAATGTCTTCTTTTCGATATGTTATGGTAGCGGTATTGGTACATAGACCGTACAACCAAATATATTTTTAGTTGAGACAAACTTGGTTCTCTTTAGGAGACTAGTTGTATAGGGGAGTATTTGTGATCGACAGTTGGTTTTGAATTCGCATCTTATCAATAGTTGTCTACCTATTAACTAAAGTCGTGTAATCAATAATTTAGCTACAACTTTTATGTTTGAAAATAAAATGTTGGATGTTCAACATTTATCTCAGTAGACATACAATAAGCGGGCAAATGCTACATATTAGGTAGCTAAAGGAATCACATATGACCATATATAAAGGTGCATCTTTAAGGACCATAAAATATTGCATGGGGATTAATATGTCCCATTAGATTCTTTCCAAATATAGGAAGAATTCTTTGTAGAAGTTTATTTTTGGGATAAAGATCGATTCGCCCAGAGAGAACACTACACATGATATGTCTTCTTTCTTTCTTTTTTTAGAAAGATATCGGTTAACACTTTTGATTGTATTCCTCATCACGATGCTACCTCGATGACTTATTTGGTCATGATGTATAAAGATAGTATTTTTGGCTAGTAACTTACAGTTACTCATCACATTTGAATTTTGTTAGATATATTTCTACAATATACTATAGATAGCAGAATCTCTAGTTTTGCAATATGGTCTTCTGGCCATATTTGTAAGTGGAGATATTTGGTATTGTTTTCAGTCAAGTTTTGGTTGTAATAGCCGTCTAGTCGAATATATTTAAAAATTTAGTAAGTTTTTCAAGATTTACTAGAATATAAGACATATCTAGTACACATAGGTAAGGTGGTGCATGTTCTTCTGGAACATCAACAGGGTTAACAACGATTAAAAAAAAATACCAATAAGTGTCTCTGCCAGAAACAACTGATAAATGAATTTTTATTTGTTAGTCAGGCGGCTATATGCCAAATATTCATCGCCGATGATTGCAATAATCCTACTAGAGTATTATGTCATAATTTTGGTACATAGTAAGTAAGATAACCATGCTCTTCCGGAGCATTCCATAGGTTACAAATATTGTTATATATCAAGCTTTCATTAGTGATGGCTAAACAACAATATCCAAAAGAATGGATACTAACGGGGCAAGGGTGCCCTCATTGAGATTTTGTTTCAACCTCCGTCCCATTTTTCTTTTATCTCTCATTGATAAACTTCAATTAGGTGATCCGGGGTGCAACACGTGCGGGACCATTAGGTGCATTTAAAATAAAATAAAAGATTATTTGCCCCCGCTAGCTCTCCGCTAAAGGGCTGCCTCGTATTTTGTCAACTCCTTGTAGATGTTAAGTATGAATTTTTTTTTACATGTATCATTTAATATATGTTAAATGATTGAACACTCTAAATAGAAACTTTAAACATAAAATTTCATATTATACTTAATGGAATTGACAAACAAAGATATATAACTACACATAAATGTATAATAATCGATTTCCATTTAATATTTCAGTAAGAATAAATAGAACTAAAGCTTTTGTTTAACTATATAATGACCAATTAGTTCATATGGGACTGAAATTTGTAAGTTTCGTAACTTTCGTAACGTACAGTTTTAAAATAATACTAAATAGAATGATCCACTTAAATTATAAAAGAAGACATATAAATGCATTTAATTTGGTTGACGGGAAATTTTAATTAAAATTAAAGAGGGTGTAATTTTTTTTTGGAAATAGTAACCGATGAGAAATTTTTGCATGAGTTTGATTGAAAAATGTTTACCCTTTCCTTCTCCATGTCTAGGTGTCATCCCAGAAATCTCGCCGGATTTTCGAAAAAATAAAATTTAAATGCCCATGTTCTAAATCGATTTATGTTCTCTATATGCGATATACATATGAATTGTCGCCTAATGTGGAAATTAGGACTAGGTGATACAGTAAGCAATTTATATTAACATATATAATTCAGAATTTGTAAACATATGAATGTTCTAAATCTTATACTATATTCATCTAAATTTTGATTAAATCAATTTTGTAACTGGGTTAACACATATAATCAATCTATGCAACTCACTTCTATGATGTAATATAGTTTACAACCTTTCTTTTCTTATGTTCATAAAAAATATTTGGTTGTTTTAAAAGTTACTAAAATGATGTTCAATATTTTTTTTTTATATTTAGATTTCTATTGATTATTGGCACCGTGATAAAATCAAAATAGAGGGAAGGAATTAAGAGAGCGTACTCTTCTTTTTCCTGTATCTCCATTGGCAAAAATGTTCTAACCGTAATGGTTCTTGGTGCAAACAAACTCCATCCGGAATCTCCACTGTTTCAACTCCATCCGAAAATGTTGGTTTGTGTTAGGTAAACGCTTCAGAATTCAGATTATAGAACGACTTCAAATCAGAATTTTGCAAGATAGCATAACTCGTGCTGATAACGTGATGAAAATAAGAGAGAGAATAGATAGAGAGAAAGGAAATTGATTCAATCTCATATATCTTTTATCAAATACAACATATATATATATATATATATATATATATATATATATATATATATATATATATATATATATATATATATCGGTAATACAAATTAAACGGACCATATAATAATTGTGTTATACAATACTCCTAATGGGAGGTATAATGTCTGTTATAAATATGAGATTTATAACAGTTATTATAATTAATTTTACTCATATTGTATTTTTCGTTTATAACTCTAAAAATATAATGTTTTATTAAATTTCGATATAAATTTGACCCGCCTCGGTTTTGAATAAAATTTATGCCGGCATGTAGATAAAATTAAGCACGTCAAAATGGTATATTCAAAATTTTATAAATCATTATATTTTTAAAGTTATAAAAGAAAAATGAAATATGAGTCAAATTAATTATAATAATATAATATTCAAACTCAAATCAAATTCAAGATTTTGAAAACCGTCGGACGCCCCTATATTATGGTCGTACGCCCATGTTTAACATTTAAATTTATCTTTTTTTTTGTCACGTTGTTTCTCTTGATTAGTTAAAAAAAACCAGCAGATCCGACCTTATTTGACCAAAATATGGGCGGGGGTGCCTGTATTAACGGGGACATTTTTGGGATCGAAAAGTCAAAATAGACATTTTGGGGTAAAACTTTAGCAAAATGAACATTTTGGTACTCTTGTTATCTGCTTCAGTTAACGTAATGGTGTTTCAACCTAAATTTTATCGTAATTATAGACTAAAATTCATATAATAACTCAAGTTTAGATTGATTGATAGTTGACTAACCCTTTGATTATTTTGCTTGATATACATTGTCATGAAATTACTAGTTGCCAATTCATATCCAACATGAATGAACAATCCAAACTCAATACTTGTCACTTTATCTAATGCAATTAAGAATGATGTCACAACTAAATTTTTTTTTTTTGAATGGCGTGGGCTCAAATAGCACATCCCACCAGGGGAGGCTCGTACATCAGTATACCCATATACAACCCCCAAGGAATTCGAATCTGCAGAGGGTGTTCCTAGTTTTTATGAAATACACCTTACAAGATTCGAACCCATGACCTCCACAGATGGGAAACCCTTTGGGAAAACCTCCCTGACCACCAAGGCAGAACCTTGATAGCATGTCACAACTAAATGCTCTGCAAATTTCAATATCATTTTATTTATTATCAATATTTTCATTAATTCTTTAACTTTGTTTCCTCTTCTTCATCAATATTATCGTCAATAAAAGTTAGTATTCTCCTATACCAATATAGACTTAAGTACCTAGGAGTAGATGTCTAGTATTGTCAATAAATTTGATCAAGGATCCCTTGTGTGGAACGGAACAAAGATTTATCAGTCATCTCCCATTACTTGAATGACATCTTTAAGGTGGAAGGATTATAATTAATTTATCACATGTTAACCATGGCATGAATGAATGCTCATTTATGTGGACAATATTTGATTCATAATTCAAATGATGATTAAGTCCTTTGACGAAAAGAGTACGGATATCATAAGTTGTAGGGAATTTCTAAGGGTGAAGGAGCAAACCCTTACTCAAAAAGTACCCTAACAAAAATACCTAATGAGAGTGTGTCACCCAGAGCCGGTCCCGAAGATTCGAATGCCCTACACGAGCCGGAAAAAAAGGTCCATAACAAATATATAATTTTTTAAACTAATTTTTTTTAAAAGGCCTTTAAATGTCTAAAGAAAGAGGTAATTGGGTCTTTAATAAAATTATTGGGCATTTTTAAAGGAGCTTGGAGGGTGTCCTGGACAATGTTTTCAGAACCGGACCGGACAGCGAACCGATTGACTTAAAGGTTTACTGGTCGGACCGGATTTAAGAACCGGACACATAATAAATAATTTACATATCTTTTTAATATATAAAATTAACGTTGATGGATTAAATTGATATATAATGGACTGAACAGATAAGGTATATATATATAAAGATTAGATGTGTCATAAGTTATATTTTAAATGAGGTGAAAATGAAAGTTTTAAACAAACCTAATGTTAAAAGAAGAGTCAGCCGCCATGTAACCCTCTCCCTTAAAATGCCATCTCTTCCTCCATGTCTAGTTTTTTAGTTTGCACCTGTAATTTTAAGAGATTCCGACATCTCTCCGGTAACAAATCAACACTCCAGTCGACATGCTAACCGCCGGAACGACTTCATATCACCATCAATGACGACCGCCGCTCACAGCCACTATTACTCGCCGCTAGGGGACCGACGACCTTAGATCTTGCTTCATCTATGTTTTGATGTTGTATCCGGTTTAACCTCCGGTTCGTCCGGTTCGACCGCCGGTTCACTGCAGAACCGTTTCACTGCTTCATCTCTATATATATAATTTTTTTTATTTTTTTAAAAGTTTTTGGGCCCCTTGAAATGTTAGGCCCACTACGAGTGTGTTACCCGCAGGCCCAATGGGCAGGCCCTGCACTTTTACTCAAATCCAACCCTAATACCCTAAAAAGTGTCGGGGGCACAACCCTAATACCCTAATTTTTTTTATTTCATTTTTTAAATTAAAACTATATATATTCAAAACTAATTTCATTTATTCAATAAAATAAATAATAACAATAAATAAAAAAAACTACATAAAATAAATAAAAAAACATAAATATTTTATCAGATTACTCCTCCGTGCATAAAACTTCTTAATTTTTATTTATTTAAAGACTAGGTTAGAGACCTGTGTACTACCGATTCGACCGCCGGTTCACGGTTAGTTTCTCTTCATATCCGGTTTGACCGTCGGTTCACGGTTCGCCCGCTGAACCGCTCGGGTCGGCCGTTTTTTTTGTAAAACGGCTCTATAGTATGCAACCGGACCGCCGGAGGCATCGGTTCCCGGTTCAACCGGTCCGACCGGCCGGTCCGGTTTTAAAAACATTGCTTATCACTTATCTATCAATTATTTAATCCATTTATCTTTTACTTAAATTATGACAAATAAACTATCAATATAAGTTAATATTAAAACACTTTAAATACTTGAAAAATAAAATTAAGTTTAAAGTCCACATTAGACCGTCCGTAGACTAGGTTAGAGACCTGTGTACTACCGATTCGACCGCCATTTCATGGTTAGTTTCTCTTCATACCCGGTTCGACCTCCGGTTCACGGTTCGCTCGCTGAACCGCTCGGGTCGGCCGTTTTTTTTGTAAAACGGCTCTATAGTATGCAACCGGACCGCCGGAGGCATCGGGTCCCGGTTCAACCGGTTCGACCGGCCGGTCCGGTTTTAAAAACATTGCTTATCACTTATCTATCAATTATTTAATCCATTTATCTTTTACTTAAATTATGACAAATAAACTATCAATATAAGTTAATATTAAAACACTTTAAATACTTGAAAAATAAAATTAAGTTTAAAGTCCACATTAGACCGTCCGTAGAGGTTTCACGCCCCGTCACGTCAACTCCATATCAGCCCATGGGCATTCAATGCCTAGAATCACTAAGGTCCGTAGTGGTTTCACGCCCAACGTTTATTTTTTTTATCATTAAATATTAAACTTAATGTTTAATTAAAAAGAAAATGAATAATGAGTTGTAAGTATGTGATTGGATAGATTTTTGGTTAGAGAGCCCCTTCCCCGTGATTCTACCCACGCTCCCCCTTTCACCCCACGGAGGCGGTGTTCCATGCCCTGTTACGGATGATCTTATAGGCATCAATTTTGGGACATCATCGTCATCTTCTTTGAGGCATCAATTTTGAGATTTTTATAGCAGTTTATATCATATATAATAGTTTTAGATAACAAGTTTTTTGTATGACATTGTTATTTATAAAACTTATAGTATTATTATTTAATTAGTGAATTTCTTTTCATGTTCCAAAAGATTTATTATCTCATTTGTTTAAACTTTTTTTGTTTCTGATTAATTATAATGAGATTCCTATAGAACTTGACAATACCAATTTAAAAGTTGAATGTTAATTATAGCTCATGAATATTGTTGTTTATTTGTTTCTTTTTTTTAAATTCAACTATTTTCAGATAAAAAGATAATAAAAACATTTAATATACTTTGTTATTTATTATTGAAAAGCCATTCGCTTTAACTTTGCTAAATTAAAGTTTAATTTAATAAATGATTACTAAATTAGTCTTTGTGATGCTTTACGTGTCTTTGCGATGCATTACGTGTTTTAACGTGTCGATGCGTGCGAGTTAATGCGTCACAACGCGAGTGGCCCTTGAAAGAATTTTTTTTATTTAACGGTTTAGGGTTTAAAAAAACGGTTCAAAGTGGTTTGGTGTTTGTTTTTTGAAGACTTTAATTTATTTAACGATTTAACTTTCCTTTTTTTATAAAGTTCGAAGCCGTTTTAAAGTTTGTTGCTTAACGTGTCGCGGCTGCAACGCGTCGGGTTAGATTACTAGTTACTTACAAAAGGCAAAGTTGAAACCAGATATTCATGATGTACAAGTATTTTTTGCTTTACAAAAAGGCAAAGTTGAAACCAGATATTCATGATGTACAAGCATTACTCATTTGTACTTAGGGACGGAGTGGAGGGACGGTCTTCGCACAGGTTGAGCGGGTTGGACGGGTAACACCGTCGCATGAGTCGCGGGTTGGGCACGGGTTTAGTGGGACGGGTTAAAATACCCGTTTGAAGCCGCGTAAAAATGTAGCAGTTTGAAGAATATGAACGTTGGGAGGGGACCGTTGGGGGGTGGGTTGGGTATTAAATAAAAAAATTAAAACAAATTCACCTATAAATATACATTTTACACAAATATTTTTTTATACTTTCTCTCAATCTCATTCATACTCTAAAAAAATAGATTCATCCTCCTCCAAAAAATACCGTCCTAAAGTGTGTGCCTCTCAACCGCAAAACCCTCGTTCAAGTCAACCGCAACCGCAACGACCGCGTTCAAGTCAACCTCGGGCATCTCATCCGCAACTGTGACAATCCGGACTTTTCATGTTAACTCAGTTAACAATTCCGTTAAACATTTTGTTAAAAACCTAACCCCGTTAGCTAAATCAGTTAAATCTAACTGCAGGGACTTATTCTAACAATTTTTTAAACTCAATATGCATCAAACCAGAGAGACTAATCTGGTAATTAACCAATTCTTGACTCTGTTTGACTTTGAAAAGTCAAACTCGCGACTTTTGCAAAAACTCAAAGTTCAAAACCATTTTCTATTGAAATTCTCTAACGGTTATACACATTAAAGCTATGATCGATCATCATTAGGCTAATTAAACTGCATTCATATCAAAATTAATCCCAATTTCGATTGGAATAACCATAACCGTCGAACTCATTACAAGATGAAGCGAATTCGTGCATATCAATCTCCATTTTGCGAATTGGATGTTCATACACCTTAGTCGCATTCATCAGTAGCAAAATCATACCCCAATTCCATCTAAAACGAAGTTGGTACTGTCGAGGACTAACCCGCGCGACGACAGAGCCAGTTCGGTCAATAACCATCAATTGCAACTCGATTCTGGTAAAGATTTACATCTACATCTTCGTTTTTATCCATTAAATGAAAGCCCTATGTTTATTGGGGCGCATTTCACCGAATTAAACACGAACCCGTATCTAGGGTTCATCTAATTACGGTTTAGTCGAACTCTGATCCAGACACCACCTCAATCCAATTAATCTACATGGTTAGATTCGAAATTCCTTGTTTATTGAAAGCCCCATGAATTCAACAACTGTTATTGCAAGATTTAATCAATTCGATCCGTGCTCATAAAACTAGGGTTTCGGTTTTATAAACTGAAATTAAAAGCTTTAAACTCAATTATTTTTACAACTAAATACACCCTCAGATTCGTAATTCATCGATGAACAAAACCCCTAACCTTTTGTTGCAAATCAGTATTGAATTCGATGGGATTGGGATGGATTTGGATTCGGGTATCGCATAGGGAATGAACACAGTGTTCTGTGTGTTAAAACAAATACAATCCGGATCTGTATGCGATTACCCTAGCGGTTGGGTTGGTTAAGGCGCAGGGCTTTTGGGGAGGAGACCTGGGTTCGAGTCTCCCCACCCCATTTTATCTTTTTACAGCTTTTATTGATATTATTTTTAAACAAAAACAATCCCTATATTATTATAGTACTATATTAATACGTTTTGAACCCGGAAAATCACCCGTAGGCTCGGTTTGAACTTATAACTCATATTTATGATATTTTCACTTTCAAAACAATATATAATTGTACTATTTTCAAACCACGACTTCGTATAAAATAATATGTTTATATTATTTTCAACCCGTGACCCTATTATAAAATAATATATATTTATATATTATTTCGCCTCGTTTATAAACTTTGAGTAACATTTTAAACTAATAAATGATACAATTATTTATATTGTTTACCCACGTCGTATCCTCGAATAAAAATAATATATTTATTATTTGTCACGTAAATGATTATCGTATATTTCCTACGAGTTCAAAAATAATATATATGTTATATTATTTTCTTAGATCATTATTAAATGATACAAACGCACGAATTTATTTATTTAATATCATTCGTATTAGAGAAGTTCGACACGTAACGTATTTATCTTAATGATTATATTAAGAAATCCTTATTCCCGTGGACACGTTCGTCTACTCGTTGATCCTAAGTATGTTTTAGGACGTTTAAATCTTCCGTGTCGTTATCATAAAAATCCCATTGTATCCCTAACTATTATGCTTATAATTTTAGGGCAAACTCGTGTGTTTCCTATTTGCATCCTTGTGTGGTGCTATCTACTACTCGTACACAACTCAGGTGAGTTTCACGGCCCCTTTTTACTCGTTTTCCTGTTGGGGGAGAAACATGTACACAAATCAACATCTTTTACTTGTTTTCCCGCGGGGGAGAAACAGGTACGCATACAAACATTATTTTACATGTTTTTCCCGTTGGGGGAGAAAACATGACGTAAACTATTTTGATTATGGTACTTCATATGATATCACTGTTGAGGCTAAGCGTAACACACTATCATGAACGGGTGAAATATTGACCTTAACACATTAGTCAGAGTTGATAGACCTGGCTGGAGGCAAACAAACAAACATCACTGTCAGCTTCGGTTGCGAGCGCTTTAGTAAGACATGAACATAGGCTAGCTACCTATAGATATGCATATTGAATGTACATAATCTGGCAAACACTCTCTTATTGCAAACTTGAAACCTGTGAACTCACCAACCTCGTGTTGACACTTTTTCTTACATGTTTCTCAGGTCGCTAAGGCACAGGTTGCACATCTAGGGCATGCATGGAGTCCTACCTTCATTTCATTCATATGCAAGCATTTGAGACAATTCACTTGCTTTTATTAAATTAAACTTGAGCGCAATTGTTTTGCGCAGTAACTATCTTGTTTAAACGCTTCCGCATTAACTCTGAACTTTTATGTTATGACATTTCAAGTCCCATATAGTGTCATTTGATGTAACTAATGACTGAGATCCTGGTGTGTCACATTCCTAACGGTAAAACTCCGTTAGTGGAATTTGGGGGTGTGACAGCAACCGCAATACCAAAACCAACCGTTTCAATACCAAAATCAACCCTTTCCACCCGCACTTACTTCTCCACCGTTTCAATATTATCAAAATCAACCTTTTAGTCTCCCCGGACATGTTGACACCGATGTACAAGAAACTCCGCTTCCAATGGAAGAGTTGGAAAGGCTTGCTCAAGAAGACTTTAACCCGTTTGAAAATGTCGATTTTGATATTGATCAAGAAGACCAAGAAACTCAACCACAACAACAACGTAAAGGTAAAGGTAAAGCAAAGTTCCCGAACCAAGCGGACAAGAAGCCTTGGACCGAAAAGGAACATTTGGCTCTACCTAAAGCGTGGATACATGTATCCGAGGACCCAACAATTGGTGATCAACAAAAAGCCGAATCCTTTTGGCAACGTGTGCTAGATCATTTCGACGGGCTAATGGGTGGAACCACCCGTACTTAAGATCAATTGAATTCTAAGTGGACGTCAATGAACACAAAGATCAACAATTTCAACGGCCTATACACGCAAGCGGTAAATTTAAGAATGTCTCTTTTAATTATTGCTTATTTTTTGTAATGTATTAACATATTTTTTTAATTTTATGTTTTTTTTAGAAACGCCGTTAGGGTAGTGGGATGTCGGATGCAAACATTATGAATGAAGCACAAAAAAATTACCGAATCCTATACGAGAGGAAAGGTTTCACCTTCGTCGAGGCATGGGAAATTAATTCTCAAAGACCGTCCCAAATGGAAAGCCGTCGCAGTTATGGGTGAGGAGTTTGAACAACAATCGTCCAGGAAATCAAAAACATCCGACTCCGGAAATGAAGGTTCAAACAACCCTTCCTCGAGAGACCTCCCCGACTTAAACGAACAATCCCTACCGACTCAACCGACTCGCAAAAGCAAAGGAAAGAAAACCGCCGAGTCTTCAAGCAATAGTTTGGCGGAGGTTGTTTCCGAATATTAGGCGTCTAAAGATGTTGAAAGAGAGAAAAAATTGGAATACCGCAAGAAAAGGGAGGAAACAAAACAAAGACGGGATGAACTCGCGTTGCAACTCTTGGAAAAATAACAAGAAATGCTTTCAAAAGAAGAACAGGACCACGACTTGGAATACTTTTTAAAAAAACATGACGATATCCCCGAACCTTTTCTTTTGATTGTACTCCAACGTAAACGGAAAATTGCGGCAAAATAAAATTGGCCGTGTAATTTTTAGGTTATTTTAGTTTTTTTTTTATTTTGATGTTTCACGTTTTTTTTCTTTCTATTGTTTTTAAATTTTAGGTTTTTAATATGTATCATTTCTATTTTGATTTAAGGTAATGTGGTTTTTTATTTGTTTTAATGAAATAATTAAAAAAAAAAAATTAGGGCTTATTGGTTCCACACCTTCCTCTTATGGTTAGAGAGGGTTCAAGAGAGTAAAAAATGACATGATACATTTTCATTTGGGTAAAAAGGGAGGGTTCAATGGGCTTATTGTTAACCACTCCCTCCACCCTTAAGACATAAAAAAAATAAAATACTGTTAACATCTTCTCAAAATGTATGTTATATAAATATATATACTAACTTTATTGTTATTATTTTAAGATAAATAATAAAAACAAATTTATATGTAGATTTTTTGCTCACACTAATTCGCTACGAGTTTTGCTGAGCCACCTACGAGTTTTGCTGAGGGTGTTTTTGTTGATTTTTTTTTAAATATTTTTTATATTATAATTTTTAAAAAATAATCTTCTAAAATTCTTAATATGAAACTAAAATTTTAGTTATTTATAGAGAACTAGCTTAGATCCCGTGTAATACACACGAGGTGAAAAATATAAATATATAAAATTTTTACATTCTCATGTTCCGGAAACCATAATTAACGCCTGATCAGTAGTAGTTTTTTTTATTCAAAGATGTTTTATCTTAATGTATTTTATTTGTGTTGTAAAAATGGTTCTAGATGCATTTTCAACTTCTTAGTATGTTGTTTTGCAAAACCTCAATTGCTGAAAAAGTAGTGTTGTTTTATCTCAATTTCCGTTGGAATACAGTTTTACATGAAGTTTCAACTTCTTAGTATGTTGTTTTGCTAATTGTGTTAGAGTGAGGGATTTTGGTGATTAACCTGTTTTGTCCTAAAAGTCAGAATATTTTTTTTGTTTCTAACCTTGGCTTTCTGTCATCATTAAAATTCATTTGTTTTGTTGTTATTATTACTTATTTCCATTCATGAGTGTATTCATATCTTCAATTACTAATTTAGGTCGTAGGATAAAAACGTTCTGACTATACGTGTATATGTGGCCCCATCCCTGGAATGCACTCTCTTGCTGTTGGATCAGCCATCATGTTGATCTCTTGGGCTACAAAAGTCGCTCATTAACGGTTTTCTTTGATGTTGGCCCAAGGGGGGTGTGTATACTATGGGAGTTATATTCATCTAATATATGAAGTAGGCCTTTTGAAAATACCTTGTAATTCTAATTTATTTTGTTATTTTAGGTGTGTGCCTTTCCTCTGCAATGAACTACAACCAAAAGTGGTGAAAAGAGGCAGGCCACTTGGCAAGCGGGTAAAGAAGACACCTGGCAGACCTCCGTTGGACCGTGTTGGTGCCGAGTCTACCTCAGGTGCCACCCTAGCAACCACTGAAGGCAATACAAACGAGTCTACTACTTACAATTTAAGAAAAGCATCACCCAAGCAGGTAAAGTTCTGTCACTTTTTTTTTTTTTATATGACTCATTATTTCCTTTCTTTTAGTCATTACCAATCGAACTTGGAATGCTAATCTGGTTATACAATCAAGTGACCACCATCTTAGATTCAAATCTTATAGATTATTCTTTAATTCTCTTCTATTGATTTTTGAAGTTGAAATTAACCAAATTGACTCTTTAAAAAGTCAAAAGTTGTATGATCTTTAGATTCAGGTAACATCTCTTTCTTGGGACTGTTTTAATATTTTCTTTTAATTATTCCTGAGTAGCTATCTACATTTTCGATGAACACATGATCAAATAAGCTCCTTTTGCTTACAAAGTATGTTTTCATTCACACAAGTTTTAAAGCAATGGAGACCCAAATAAGATCCGGGTTCCGGGTCCTGATTTTGATTGCTATAAAAAAACAGGGCAGTGATATATGGGCCGATTTGGATTTTGTGTTATTTCAAATGAAACGAGTGAAAATTTCAGTCAGAAAAGGAACATGGTGAATGTGATTTTTTTCATGCGCAGGACCTCCTATATCGTTTATTTAAAAACTTTAGAACAAATTTTAGTAACATACTTTTTTAACCATATTAACACAGTAATTATTAAAACTTTTGTCAACAAATTACTAAAATTACTTTGTATAGTAACCTAGGGTTGGGTTATTATAAAAGGGATTTTAAAATAAGAAGGGTAAGAAGGATTTAGACCCATTGGATTAGATTGTTTAATCTGATCTATGGTTACTTTTTACACGGTGGCAATTTTATAAATAAGTGGAACTTTTACAACACGCAAGAGGGTATATCAGTACTTTTGCGTACCAACCCTTCTCACCCTTGTTACGCAAAGCAATCCAACAGAGAACGACAGACGAAATCGGAAGGAAATTCAGAAGAATCGGACGAAATTCAGGCGAATCGGACGAAAAAAAGCGAAATCGAAAACTAATCGGAGTAAGCGAAATCAAAAAATGAAGAAGGACACTTCAAGTATCGGTAAAAATGCCTTATGTATAACACTTTTTTGTGTTTTTGAAAAAAAACTAGGGTTTGTGGATGATTGTGTATTATCATTGTTTATCATGATTGTGTTCTATCCATGTGTATTATAGACATTGAGCATAAAACACTGTGATGTTATATACATTGTGTATTACACTATGATCAAATGTGTATTACACAATCATTGTGTATTACACAATCAATGTGAAGATGGAATTTTCAGATTACGGTTGAGATTTATACACCTTCAATTTGTATTACGGTTGAGAGTAATACACAATCAATTTGAATTTTCAGATTACCGTTGAGAGTAATCTACATTGAGAGAAATACACAATCAATGTGTATTTCTTGCCCATCAATGTGTATTACACAATCAATGTGTATCATTGTCTATCATCATTGTGTATTACACTACAATCAATGTGTATCACAATTAATGTGTATTATACAATCAATGTGTATTACACAATCAATGTGTAATATATACAACGTATATAACATCAGAATCCAATTTCTGTAATACAAAATGTATATAACATCATTGTGTATTACACATATTAAGTATAAAACACTGTGATGTTATATTGTGTAACAGCATCATTGTGTATTACACAATCATTATGATTGTGTAATATGTAGCACACCTAAGTTCTATATTACACAATCATTCTGATGATTGTGTATTACACTATGATCAATGTGTATTACACAATGATTGTGTGTAATACAAAATAAATGTGTATTACACACAATGATGTGTGTAATACACAATCAATGTGTAATACACAATTATTGTGTAAATACACAATGATTACACAATGATTGTGTAATAAACAATGATGTGTGTAATACACAATGATTGTGTAATACACACTCAATGTGTAATACACAATGATTGTTTAAATACATTGTTGTGTGTAACATTATGTAAATACATTGTTGTGTATAATACATAAAAACAATGAACATTATTGTGCAATACACAATGATGTGTGTAATACACAATCAATGTATAATAATACACAATGATTGTGTAAATACACAATGATTACACAATGATTGTGTAAATACACAATCATTACACAATCAATGTGTAATATATACAATGTATATAACATCTTAATCCAATTTCTGTAATACACAATGATTGTGTGTAATACACAATCAATGTGTATTACACACAATGATATGTGTAATACACAATCAATGTGTAATACACAATGATTGTGTAAATACACAATGATTGTGTAAATACATAATGATTGTGTAATAAACAACGATGTGTGTAATACACAGTGATTGTGTAATACACAATGATTGTGTATTACACAGTCATTGTGTATTACACAATGATTGTGTAAGTACATTATTATGTGTAACATTATGTAAATACATTGTTGTGTATAATACATAAAAACAATGAACATTATTGTGTAATACACAATGATGTGTGTAATACACAATGACTGTGTAATACACAATGACTGTGTAAATACACAATGACTGTGTAAATACACAATGACTGTGTAAATACACAATGATTGTGTAATACACAATGATTAACATCATTGTGTGTTACACAGATTGAGTATAAAATACTGTATATAACATCAAAATCCAATTTCTGTAATACACAATGTATATAACGTCATTGTGTATTACACAGATTGAGTATAAAACACTTTGATGTTATATTGTGTAACAGCATCATTGTGTATTACACAATCATTATGATTGTGTAATATGTAGCACACCTAATTTCTATATTACACAATCATTCTGATGACTGTGTATTACACTATGATCAATGTGTATTACACTATGATCAGAATACAATGTGTATTATACACAATGTATATAACTTCATTGTGTATTACACACATTGTGATTGTGTAATATGTAGCACACTTGATTTCTATATTACACAATCATTCTGATCATTATAATACACATCTATTGTTTATTTCATTGTATAATTCTGATCATTGTGTATTACACAATCATTATGTATTACACAATCAATGTGTAATATACACAATGTATATTACATCATTGTGTATTATACACATTATGTTTAAATAATAACAATTTTTTTTGGATAGGTACAACACGAAAAAGACAAAGTGAAAGAATAAAAATGAAATGTTTCAGCAGATTTACTAATGATGAGTCAGACCCAATTATAATTAAAAATGAAGAAACTGACAGTGAATGTTAGTGTACAAAACTATTACTGTATTAACTTTCATTTTATTAGTGTGTAACAAGTAATATATTTCTTTGAATTGCAGGTGAAAAGGATCATTCTAAAGGAAAAAAACAACATAAAGAGAAAATGAATAAAGAAGCAGGTGAGGAGGATGATATGCTAATAAAAAATCTGTCTAAAGGAAAAAAAGCAAAAATGTTTTAGAAAAGGAAGACGATGGTAAGAGGAGTGGGAAGAAGATAGAAACATCTAAAAAGGGAAAAGGAAAAGAGAAGGTGGAAGAAGGACTACATCTAAAGGTGGATTCTGGAAAGAAAAGAAAAGAAAAGAACCGGAACAAGGTGAAGGTGAAGGTGAAGGAAAAATAACAGATTGCAAGAAAAGGAAGACTTCAACATAAAAAACAATGCAAAAGCATATTCCTTTTACTGGCAAAAGGCTATTGCTGAGATGTGCACCAGGAAACCTCATCAATCTCCTTCATAACTTAACACAATCTCAGAGAAAGGTTGTTGAAGAAATCGGTTTTGGAAAAACCTTGTTACTAAAGTTGCATATGATACCAACTTCCTTGGGATATTGGCGGCTACAAAATTATGATCCATCAACAAACATTTTGAATGATGGAGCTAATGAGTACAAATTAATAACTTCTTTGATCAATGAAATATTTGGAATACCAAATGGTGAAACACAAGTTACTCAAATGAGTAAACCAAAAACATATGATCCAGTGGTCAAAGAATGGAGAAGTCAGTTTGATAATGAGATGCAAAAGAAGCAAAAGAAAATTTATGTTAGTGACTTGGTTGACTATTTGAAGAAAACAGATGACTCGGGAAGAATGTTCAAACTCAATTTCATGGTTGTATTAATGTCTATAATTGGTGAAAAAATGAAGAGCAACACAGTCAACTTGCGATTTCTGACATCGCTAAAAACAAACACAGATTTTAAAAAGTTAGACTGGTGTGAATATGTTCTAGAATGTCTCAGAAGAACAAGAAAAGGATGGGGAGAAAAAGAAGAAGAAATTTTTACTAGACCAATCATGTTACTTGTGGTAAATACATTAAACCTTACATGATAGATAATTCATAAAAACAATGAACATTATTGTGTAATACACAATGATGTGTGTAA
Organism: Smallanthus sonchifolius; assembly: GCA_023525975.1. Classification (NCBI taxonomy): domain Eukaryota; kingdom Viridiplantae; phylum Streptophyta; class Magnoliopsida; order Asterales; family Asteraceae; genus Smallanthus; species Smallanthus sonchifolius. The sequence goes on along the minus strand of CM042035.1, from coordinate 61,382,669 downwards.
TACACAATCAATGTGTAATACACAATGATTGTGTAAATACACAATGACTGTGTAATACACAATGACTGTGTAATACACAATGACTGTGTAATACACAATAAATGTGTAATACACAATCAATGTGTAATACACAATCAATGTGTAATACACAATGACTGTGTAATACACAATGATTGTGTAAATACATTGTTGTTTGTAACATTATGTAAATACATTGTTGTGTATAATACATAAAAACAATGAACATTATTGTGTAATACACAATGATGTGTGTAATAAACAATCAATGTGTAATACACAATGACTGTGTAAATACACAATGATTACACAATGATTGTGTAAATACACAATGATTGTGTAATAAACAAAGATGTGTGTAATACACAATACGCAATCAATGTGTAATACACAATGACTATGTAATACACAATGATTGTGTAAATACATTGTTGTGTGTAACATTATGTAAATACATTGTTGTGTATAATATATAAAAATAATGAACATTAATGTGTAATACACAATGATGTGTGTAATACACAATCAATGTGTAATACACAATGACTATGTAATACACAATGATTGTGTAAATACACTGTTGTGTGTAACATTATGTAAATACATTATTGTGTATAATACATAAAAACAATGAACATTATTGTGTAATACACAATGATGTGTGTAATACATAATAAATGTGTAATACACAATGACTGGGTAATACACAATGATTACACAATGATTGTGTAAATACACAATGATGTGTGTAATACACAATGATTTTGTATTACACAATGATTGTGTAATACACAATGATTGTGTAATACACAATGATTGTGTAATACACAATCAATGTGTAAATACATTTTTGTGTATAAATACATAAAAACAATGAACATTATTGTGTAATACACAATGATGTGTGTAATACACAATCAATGTGTAATACACAATGATTGTGTAAATACATAATCATTACACAATGATTGTGTAAATACACAATCATTACACAATGATGTGTGTAATACACAATGATTGTGTAAATACATTGTTGTGTGTAACATTATGTAAATACATTGTTGTGTATAATACATAAAAACAGTGAACATTATTGTGTAATACACAATTATGTGTAATACACGATGACTGTGTAATACATAATGATTACACAATGATTGTGTAAATACACAATGACGTGTGTAATACACAATGATTTTGTATTACACAATGATTGTGTAATACACAATCAATGTGTAAATACATTTTTGTGTGTAACATTAAGTAAATACATTGTTGTGTATAAATACATAAAAACAATGAGTGTTATTGTGTAATACACAATGATGTGTGTAATACACAATCAATGTGTAATACACAATGATTGTGTAAATACACAATGATTACACAATGATTGTGTAATAAACAATGATGTGTGTAACAAACAATGATTGTGTAATACACAATGATTGTGTAATACACAATGACTGTGTAATACACAATGATTATGTAAATACATTGTTGTGTATAATACATAATGAACATTATTGTGTAATACACAATGATGTGTGTAATACACAATCAATGTGTAATACATAATGACAGTGTAATACACAATGACTGTGTAAATACACAATGATTGTGTAAATACACAATGATTACACAATGATTGTGTAAATATACAATGATTACACAATGGGTTTCTTACTATTGTTTATTTCATGTTTAATACAGATTTGTTATATCTATGAGAAAGAGAAAAGAGAACAGAAGAAAGTAAAACTCAAGCTTGAGAAGTTTGATCACCTGAAATTGATTGAATATGAAAATATACTTGAAAAATCATTTAAAAAAGAAGCAAAGGAAGAAAAGCCAAAAATGATAAAGAATGAAAGATCAAAGAAAAAGGTAGAGAAGGAAGAAGAGAAAAAAGAAGAATCAAGAGTGACATTGAAAGTAAAAATCAAAAAACAAAAAGATTGTCTGGATTCTGAAGAGGTATGAAATATATTTGCATATTCTGAATTTATATTATACAAAATGCAAATGACACAATGTGTATTACACCATCAATGTGTAATAGTATCATTATCTATCAGATTGATAGACAATATGATAGACAATGATGTGTGTTATATACACATTATGTAATATTACAAAATGTGTATTATACACATTGTGTATTACACAATTAATGATGTGTATTACATAATAAATGTGTAATAGTATCATTGTCTATCATGATTGTGTATCATCATAGTGTGTAATACACTATGATCAGAATCCAATGTGTATCATCATAGGTGTGTAATACACTATGATCAGAATCCAAAGTGTATATATTACACACATCATTGTGTATTACACACATCATTGTGTAATAGTATCATTGTGTATAACACACATTGTGTAATACACACTATGATGTTATATACATTGTGTAACAACATCATTGTCTATCATGATGGTCTAATACACTATGATCAGAATCCAATGTGTATTATAAACAATGTATATAACATCATTGTGTAATATTAAATCTACATTGTGTATTATAGACAATTATGTACTAGTTTTATGTATTTGCATATTGTGAATTTGTATAATAATAAACAATTAATATTATATAACAGGTTAGAATGGAGAGAATAGAAAAGGAGTTGAAAAAAGTTGAAGAGCATGCAGAAAAATTGAAGATGTTGTTTGAGAAAGAAAGAAAAGATTACCCATCAAGTAATATAGTGATAGAAAAACAGAGAGAATGGGAATTGTTACTAAAAAAATATATCCCAGTTGAGGAATTTTCAAAAGAAACCCCAAGAATTCAGAGCAAAGACACTGTTTTATTGGACACACCTTTTATAGTCAGTCAAGACACAATGTCAGAGTTAATTGAGTTGGAAAAACAAGCCACAAAAAGGATTGAAGAAGTTGAAAATCAAAAGAAAAAATCAGAATCAGTCAACAAGAATGATCCACCAAGCTTTCGTTTGTTATCACAAGATAGCAATGAACGAAATCCTGAAATAGAAATTGGAAACACCGAGAATGTTGAAAAAGAGACTGTATGAGAAAAAGAGGTTGTTGAAGAGATGGTTGGAGGAACAGAAAAGATAGCAGAAGAGTTGGTTGTAGAAAAAAATGTTGGAAAAGATATGGTTGAAGAAAAAAATGTTGGAGAAGAAACAAAAGAAGATGAAGCTGAAGGAGATAAGAAGGGTGAAGAGAAGACACCAGCAGAGGTTGAAGAGAATAAACAAGAAAGGCCAAAAAGGAAAATAATCTTATCATATGCATTATGTTCACCTTACAAGCAAAGAAGAGTTGGGATGGAAGAAAAACTGACGACTGTTGAAAAAAACATTTCATCATATTTATTTTCTAGGAATGGATATGTTTGGTAAAACAATTTTTTTTAACTATTTAAAATATATGAAAAAAAGTTATATAGTAACTATTAACAAAATTTTTTTTTGCAGGGATTCATTGTTTCGAATTAATAATGTTATAACAACACCCAGAATAGAACTAGAAACTTTGTCACCTGAGATAGAAGTACATGTTGATGTCATTAATGTATGGGCTCATGTATTAAATAATGAAGAGTTGAAGAGGAGATAGTTTTGTTTTCAGGCTGTTTTGTACAGCTCCTATGATTGTAAGTTAAAAAAATATATAAACTGTATTACACACATTTTGTATTACACAAAATGATGAATATAACGTCACTATGATGTTATATACATTGTGTAATAGCATAATTGTTTAAAAGCATCATTGAGTATTAGCATAATTGTGTAATACACAATCAATGTGTATTACACAATGATTGTGTATTACACAATCTGTAATACAATGTGTGTATTACACAATCATTGTGTATAAACACTATGATGTTATATACATTGTGTTTAATACACAATGACTGTGTAATACACAATCATTGTGTATTACACAATGATGTGTATTACACAATCATTGTGTATTACACAATGATGTGTATTACACACATTATATTACAGATTGGATTCTGATCATAGTGTATTACACAATCATTGTGTATAAACACTATGATGTTATATACATTGTGTTTAATACACAATGACTGTGTCACACCCCCAAAATCCACTAACAGAGTTTTACCGTTAGGAGCGTGACATACCAGGATCTCAGTCATTAGTTACGTTGAACGACTCTATATGAGTTTAAGAAAAACACTAGTATTGCTCATAGTCACGATGCAACACTAGTAAATGAAAATACTGAGTTAATGCGAAATGCGGAAGCGAAAAGTTTAACGAAAAGCATGCGCCAAGAACAGTTACGCCAAAACACACAATTCAAAAATAACTGAATAAATAGTTCCCGCGTTTGAAAAATAATGAAACTCCAATGCATGCATGCCCTATCTCGTGCTCGTACCTTAACGACCTGAGAAAATATGCTAAAACGTGTCAACACTAGGTTGGTGAGTTCACAGGTTTCAAATGTAAGTAAAGAATACCAGATAAAACAATTTACAATTATATCAATAGGTAGATAACCTAATAACATGTTACTAAAGCGTTTCGACACCGAAGCTGACTATTTATGTTTGATCTGCCTCCTACCATGTCTATCATGAACAATGGTAAAACTGTTTAGGTCAATGTTACACCCGTTCGACTTCCCGTAGTGTTAGCGCGACTAACGCGGGTGGGGCTTGTCAATGCCCAGTAGTACTACTCAAGATTACCTCGCTATCCCATATATTAAACGGTTCGATAAGTAAGGACTTACATGATATGTTTGCGCTTAGTACAACAAGTGATATAAATGAAATGTAAGATCTAAATGTTTGTACCCATGTTTTCTCCCCCAAGTTTAAACCATAAGAAAAGGGGCCGTGAAACTCACCTTAGAATGCGTGCGGAAGAAAGCTAACTTAGACTGCTTGACTACTAACCGCCACCTATAAACATCGGTTTATAAGTGTGTGTTTGTGCAAGATGATAGGAACCCTAAGTATCCAAACAATCTCATTGTTTTAAGTGTTTAGAAAATATTTATTAGTTTGACTAAGTTTGACCAAGTTTGACCCGACGACCCGTTGGTGACCCGTTTAGTGATTAAATGTTTGGTTTGCATAATAACACACATAGCATACAAGTAATTCAAGTTTCATGCTACACGTCATAACTAACTTAGCATGGCAAGCTACGTCTAAACAATGTACGTTCACTTAAGTTATTATTTTTAACAATATACGAACTCAAGTTTGGTTTCAATAGATCACATCATCTATAACACGTTTGCATGATCATCACATGTCTATCTACACATACTAATACATAACAGATTACCATAACACACATCATTAAGTTTAGACATCAAGTTCCAAATCACAAAAGTTTCCACTTTTAGTAACCTACGATCTATTTAAGCTATTTGCATTCAATAACACTTTAACAAGCCTCATTACAATCATACTAACATACTAGTGTCATTTAATAATGTCATGCACACATAGAAACCTTCACATTCAGAAATCACCTTTCAACAAAGTTTCCCTTTTTAGTAAGTCGACTATTTTAGGCTTGTTTACACAATTAAACACGTCTATTCCATCCTAAATCATTCAACTAGTATAATTACAATTACAATAACCATAATTCACGTCTAGCATGCAATTCCTATACTTCACATAGTCAACAAATCTCAATTTACACCTCGTATGAAAACTAGGGTTTCACATATTTTCATAAAATCATCAATTCGATACAATACTATCAATCAATTAACCAATTCATTAGTATATTTCGAAAATATCAAGTTTGGATGGACTAGGGTTTCGATCTTAAAAATAACAATGAAATAATGACGGAATTTAATAAAACGACTTACGTAGGAACGTTAGGAATGCCTAGACTAGCACGTATCCACTTCCGGTTTCACGATTGAAGGTCGATCGAAGGTGTTTGGGTGCTTTGAAGATCTCGGCTCCAAGGGGGTGGGGGTTGGGATCGCGACAGCAATGGGAGAGGAAGAGAATAGGGTTTGATTTTTTTATAAATTTCCTTATATACTTATTTGTATTCATGGGTTTTTAAGTTGGGCAACGGGCTTTCTAAAGGTCCATCGGTTATTATTAAACAAATAACACTTAATAACAATTAAATCTTTTAATAATTATTTTTATAAAAACTCTAGCTTTTATAAAAATACTAAATACGATTAATATTCGATAAACATGCGTGATAACAAGAATATTCACAAGATTCACGTAAAGTCACATAATCACATAAAATTCATATAATTTATATTAATTATAAATTATTAAACGTTTAAAATATTATTCTTGATTAATCACCAACGTTCCGGGTTAAACTCGAGTGCGATCCGGTAATTCTACGAATTGCCGTTGTGTGTGTTTTAACTGACACATTTAATTAACCTAATTAAATGCAATGCACGTGTGACTAACTGATATAACTGAGTTTGCCATAAATAATGTTTAAACTAACGATGTTTGTATTAACGGAGTTAACCTGAAATTGCCGGATGTCACAGACTGTGTATACACTATGATAAGAATCCAATATGTATTACACAGATTTTGTATTACACAATCATTGTGTATAAACACTATGATCAGAATCATCATTGTGTATTATAATAACATAATTGTGTATTACACTATGATAAGAATCCAATGTGTATTACACAGATTGTGTATAAAACACTATGATCGATATCATCATTGTGTATTACACATATTGTGTATTACACAATGATGATTCTGATCATAGTGTATTATCAATGTGTATTATACACAATGTGTATTACACAATGACTGTGTATTACACAATCTGTAATACAATGTGTGTATTACACAATCATTGTGTATAAACACTATGATGTTATATACATTGTGTTTAATATACAATGACTGTGTATTACACAATCATTGTGTAATACAAAATGACCGTGTAATACACAATCATTGTGTATTACACAATGATGTGTATTACACACATTATATTACAGATTGGATTCTGATCATAGTGTATTACACAATCATTGTGTATAAACACTATGATGTTATATACATTGTGTTTAATACATAATGACTGTGTATTACACAATCATTGTGTATTACACACATTGTGTATAAAACACTATGAGGTTATATACATTGTGTAACAACATCATTTTGTGTAATACACGTTGTGTATTATCAATGTGTATTATACATTTTGTGTAATAGCATAATTGTTTAATAGCGTCATTGAGTATTAGCATAATTGTGTAATACACTATGATAAGAATCCAATGTGTTTTTAAAACACTATGATCAGAATCATCATTGTGTATTATACTACACACAATGTGTGTAATACACAATGATGATTCTGATCATAGTGTATTATCAATGTGTATTATACACAATGTGTATTACACAATGACTGTGTATTACACAATCATTGTGTATTACACACATTGTGTATAAAACACTATGATGTTATATACATTGTGTAACAGCATCATTTTGTGTAATACACATTGTGTATTATCAATGTGTATTATACATTTTGTGTATTATACATAATTTATATATTACACATTGTGTAATACACATTGGGTAGCACAAAATATATATTACACATGGTGTAATACACATTGTGTATAATACACAATGGAATATTACACAGTGTGTATTATACACAATTTATATATCATCATTGTGTATTACATACATTCGAGTGTGTAGTTTTATAATTATGTTATTATGTAATTATTATTTGAATTACAGCACAGAGACACATTCAACAAAGGTGCTGAGGAGAGAAACAATGAGTTCAAAAAAAATTTGATCGCATTTTTAAAGAAGGAGAAATTGGATAACATCAAAGAGTTTGATTTGGTATTTTTCCCAATGATTCTATCCCAACACTTTTATCTCAAGTGTTTCAACCTCAAAAAAGCAGAGGCAATTATAATTGACAACAGTGCCTTGGGTGAATATAATGCAAAATACAATGGCATTCCTAAAAAATTTGTAAGTTCATTGAACATTTATAATGTTAGTCTATTACACAATATCATATATTGACTTACACATTGGGATTAAATTTTTATTGCAGAAAGAAGCTTTTGTATCATTCATTGCAGACTTTGCACATCATAAAACTGATGAAATGGATGACACTGTGGTTAAAAGATTTGAGATGCCTTGGAGAACAACTGTAAACAATAAAGACTGTGGTATTTTTATGATGAGGCATATGGAAACATACATGGGAGAAGAAGAAAAATCTTGGCAGTGTGGGTTTGGAGTCGAATCAGAGAATGTGCAAGAGAAACAAATAGAAGATTTGCGTCGAAAGTATTGCGCAAAAATTCTGTTGCATGAGATAAATGAATTAAAACACTACATTGTTGAAGAAATGAAGAAATATTTGCAAATACCATATCCATCAAGAAAAATCTTGGAAGAAACTCCAAAAAGCAGAATTGAAGAAAGGTTGAAGAGAGAACTGGATTAGACATTTTTCTTTAACATTATGTTGACAATATTGCTATGAATGGGTTTGGTGTTGGTTTTTTAAAACAATTTTTGATGATCATGGTGGTTTGGTTGACATTATTGTAGAAATAATACTCTTATTTTCTTATTTCTAATGATAATGGTTGGCATGGATGTATATGGCTATAAGAATCTTATATTGTTAATTCTCATGATCATAATGTTTATATTACAAAATAGGTTGCTTATATGTAATGATACATTATGTGTAGTTTTATATCTATATTGTGTATTATAGACAATTATGTACTAGTATTATTCATTGTGTGATGTCATGATTGTACATTTTTGTGTATAAAACACAATGATATGTATAATACATTGTTGTGTATAATACATAAAAAACAATGAACATTATTGTGCAATACACAATGATGTGTGTAATACACAATCAATGTGTAATACACAATGACTGTGTAATACACAATCATTGTGTAAATACACAATGATTGTGTAAATACACAATGATTACACAATGATTGTGTAAATACACAATGATTACACAATCAATGTGTAATATATACAATGTATATAACATCAGAATCCAATTTCTGTAATACATAATCAATGTGTATTACACACAATGATGTGTGTAATACATAATCAATGTGTAATACACAATGATTGTGTAATACACAATGATTGTGTATTACACAGTCATTGTGTATTACACAATCATTGTGTATTACACACATCATTGTGTGTAATACAAATTGATTATGTATTACATTGTGTATTATAAACATGATCATGATTGTGTATTACACAGTCATTGTGTATTACACAATGATTGTGTAAGTACATTGTTATGTGTAACATTATGTAAATACTGTAAGGCCCCAAACCCGGGAGGCCTCACCTGTTGGATTTACTCATTCACAAACAGTTCTTAAACATGAATATCAAATAACGCAGCGGAAAACTTCATTCATTCATCATAATTAAAACTTGTTCATACATGCGGAAGCGTAAACATAGTTTAAAACATATTTACATCATAACTAAACATAACGGGATGCCAGTCTTCATGATCAGCCGGGTAACTCTTCTCGCTTGCCAAGCATCACCGTCCATCCTCATAACCTGTCTTAACCTGAATGTGCACACTTAAAAACGTCAGCTACGCTGGTGAGTTCTAGTTTTAACATAAACCTTAACTTCAAATAAATTGCCAAAAACATCACTTCATACTTCATTTAATAAAAAGCGTACGTAAAATAATGCAATAACAAACATAACACTTCATAAGTCAACGAACATATAGAATCTGCGCCTTCTCGTAACCGTCAAATCTAAACGTTACATACTGGTTGAATAACTTAAGGATCACCACCACTAGGCCCATCATCACCGTACTGTCCTTCGGGTGAGGAACTCCTAGGGCCCGATACTTAGGTTATCCAACCCTTCAAGCACGGCGTCCCAAAGGATAGCGCGTACCAAACTTCAAGCACTGCGCCCCGTCGGGCGCAAGTACCAAACTTCAAGCACGACTACCCCGTAAGGTAAATCGTACCAAACTTCAAGCACGACTACCCCGTAAGGTAAATCGTACCAAACTTCAAGGATCACGATAATCCCCTTGACGACCGTCATCGCCCCAGTTGTACAACAGTTGGCCAGCCACAGAGGCCCCTAAAAGGTAAAGGCCCATCACATACTTCCCATCCCTTAACCTTCATTCCCTAAGGAATATTGGCAGATTCGTTCGTTTGTGACTTTCATAAAACTTCGCTTCTTTTACTTCAAAAACTTCAGTTAAAGCATTCGTACGTTTTATTAAAAATCATCGCTTCATTCATAAACACTTCGTAAACTTTATAAACTTCTTTTGGCAAAATATTTCATAAACACTTCCTTCAAAACCTTTCCTTCTAAAACATCGTTCATAAACATCATTTTATAAAACGTTACATACAACCTTCGTAAACATCGTTTTATAAAATCGTCACATCGTTACGTATGCACACCAGCCCAAAAACATTATTAAAACATTTAAAAGAGGGCTTCTAGAACTCACCAGATACGCTAATATGGGTTGTCCTAAACGAAGGTCCAACAACGTCACTTCCGATCTGAATTGATTAGTTAAATACACATCAGACCAATCCCGACTCTAACGGTTTAACCATTCTAACATACTGACTTCACTTAATCAGTTCTGATGTCTGCACATATCGAAACTAGGTAGTTTCGATGGAGTCTGCACATATCGAAACTATGTAGTTTCGATTGGTCTGCACATATCGAAACTTGTAGTTTCGATGGACCTGTACATATCGAAACTTGTAGTTTCGATGGACCTGCACATATCGAAACATGTAGTTTCGATGGGTCTACACATATCAAAACTAGTAGTTTCGATGGACCTGCACATATCGAAACATGTAGTTTCGATGGACCTGCACAGATTGTCTTCCCAAAAACCCGAAGCTTTTGCATGCGAGTCTGATCGAGTCAGTATCTCAACTTTTCTTAGATCAAAACGTTCGGTTTTCATTCTAGATGTTATACCTAAGCTCATTTTCAAGTTCCATCCGCAAAATCGTTGCCTTTTTAGCCAAAACCCGAAAATCCCAAAAACGAACAAAAACTCAGATTTAGGCAAGATTATTACCTGTATCGAGATTCTGATCCGGAGGTTCTTCTCACGAGCTTAGCAGTAACGTGCTCCCTCAATTCCGGGATGATCCGCCAACTTTCTCTCTCTAGACCCGAGCTCTCCTTTCTCTCTCTAGAAGTCGCGTGAGTGGGGAATGAGCTGAGAAGAGGGCTGCCCTGCCTCTTATGTACCTGGGCTTCCCTCGGCCCATTGAAGCCGAGCCCAAGCCCGCTCCCTTTTGTTTAAATATTCCGACTAAATCACCGGTCTCGCTATATTTATTCGTTTTATTATTTTTGGGATGTTACAAGTCTACCCTCCTTACAATAGGTTTCGTCCCCGAAACCTATCATAAGTCAAATAGTTTAGGGTACGACTCCCTCATTTCTGTCTCCGTTTCCCAAGTGGCTTCCGATCCCTTTCGATGTTTCCATTGGACTTTAACCAATTGGATAACTTTATTACGTAAACGTCTCTCCTTTCGATCTAGGATGGCCACAGGTTCTTCGATGTAGTTCAGGCTATTGTCGACCTCGATGTCAGTAAGTGGTACGTGAGCCGATTCATCCGCCAAACACTTTCGCAAGTGCGATACATGGAAGGTAGGATGAATCCCACTTAACTCATCAGGCAACTCTAACCGATAAGCGACTTCACCAACCCGTGCCATTATTCTGAATGGTCCGACAAACCTCGGACTTAACTTTCCTCTCTTCCTGAATCGTATGATTCCCTTCCAGGGTGACACTTTCAACATTACCCTGTCGCCAACATCAAACTCGATAGGCCTTCGTCGTTTATCCGCATAGGACTTCTGACGATCTTGTGCGGCCTTCATTCGTGCTTTGATTTGATCAAACCTTTCCGACGTTTCTTTTACGACTTCAAGACTTCCTAATTCCTTCTGTCCAATCTCACCCCAACAAACCGGGGTCCTACATCTTCTCCCATACAACATTTCGTAAGGCGGCATGCCTATCGTCGTGTGATAACTATTGTTGTAGGAAAATTCGGCTAACGGCAGATGACTGTCCCAACTGCCACCGAAGTCGATAATACAAGCACGAAGCATATCCTCCAACGTCTGAATGGTCCTTTCGGACTGACCATCCGTTTGCGGGTGGTATGCCGTGCTGATATTAAGCCTCGTACCCATCGCCTCGTGAAATCTTTTCCAGAACCTCGAAGTGAATCGTGTGTCCCGGTCGGATACTATCGTCAAAGGCATCCCATGCCGTGCTACTACTTCGTTAATAAATACTTCCGCTAACCTTTCCGACGAGAACGTCTCGCGAATAGGTAGGAAATGAGCACTCTTTGTTAATCGGTCCACAATTACCCAGATGGTGTCATGACCTTTAGCTGTGCGAGGTAGCTTGGTTATGAAGTCCATGGTAATGTGTTCCCACTTCCATTCCGGTATATCAAGTGGTTGAATCTTTCCATACGGTTTCTGGTGCTCGGCCTTTACTTGCGAGCAAGTCAAGCACTTGCTTACATACTTCGTCACTTCATGTTTCATTCCAGGCCACCAGTATTCCTTCCTCAGATCTTGATACATTTTATTGGTGCCAGGATGGATAGAGTATCGAGACTTATGAGCCTCATCCAAGATTTTGGTCCTAAGCTCGCCACCCATAGGTATCCATACCCGTCCAAAACGTGTTCTAGCACTAAGGGTGTTATATTCCAACTTGTCCTGTTGGCCAACCATCCTTTCCTTCTTTATGTTTTCTTCCTTAAGTGCCTCATCTTGAGCTCTTTCGATTTCTCTCATCACATCTGACGTTACTACCAACTGGCAAGCTTTCACTCTAATAGGAGCAGTCACATCCTTTCGGCTTAGAGCGTCGGCCACCACGTTTGCCTTTCCAGGATGGTATATGATTTCACAGTCATAGTCCTTCAATAGTTCCAACCATCGTCTCTGCCTCATATTAAGTTCCTTTTGTTCGAAGAAGTACTTCAAACTTTTATGGTCGGAATAAATAGTGAACTTTACTCCATAGAGGTAGTGCCTCCAGATTTTCAATGCAAATACGACAGCAGCAAGTTCCAAATCATGAGTCGGATAGTTGACTTCGTGGACTTTCAACTGCCGTGACGCATATGCGATCACTCTACCGCGTTGCATCAACACGCATCCCAATCCCTGACCCGAAGCGTCAGAGTATACCACTAAGTCTTCATTGCCCTCGGGAAGGGCCAAGACTGGAGCTTTGGTTAGCTTCTCCTTCAATTCATTAAACGCCTTATCTTGGGTCGAACCCCATTCATACTTAACCTCTTTCCGAGTCAGCTTTGTCAACGGCGAAGCTATTTTCGAGAAATCCTGGATGAATCTCCGATAGTAGCCTGCCAATCCCAAGAAACTGCGGATTTCAGTTGGCGTCTTAGGAATATTCCATTCCTTTACCGTCACTATCTTTGCTGGGTCAACCATAATGCCGTTCGGGTTAATGACGTGACCTAGGAATTGGACTTCCCTAAGCCAGAACGCGTATTTGGAGAACTTAGCATACAACTTTTCCTTCTTCAGAGCTTCCAATACCTCCTTTAAGTGACACGCGTGATCACCCTCATTCTTGGAGTAGATGAGGATATCATCGATGAACACGATTACCGATCGGTCCAGCATCGGTCGACACACCCTATTCATCAAATCCATGAACGATGCGGGGGCGTTCGTCAATCCAAAGGACATCACGCGGAACTCAAAATGTCCATAACGCGTGCGAAATGCAGTTTTCGACACGTCCTCTTCCTTTACCTTCAACTGATGGTACCCGGACCGAAGGTCGATTTTCGAGAACCAACTTGCGCCTTGCAATTGGTCGAACAGGTCGTCGATCCTTGGTAACGGGTACTTGTTCTTCACGGTACGTTTGTTCAACTCGCGATAATCAATACACATTCTCATCGAACCATCTTTCTTCTTTACGAACAACACCGGAGCACCCCAAGGCGAGATGCTCGGTCGTATAAATCCTTTCTCAAGTAACTCGTCTAGTTGCGTCATTAGTTCCTTCATCTCTACTGGTGCTAGTCGATATGGAGCCTTAGCCACGGGCTGGGCATCTGGTACTAAGTCAATTCGGAACTCAATTTCTCTATCGGGTGGTATCCCAGGCAAGTCCTCTGGAAACACCTCCGGGTACTCGCGTACCACGGGTACATCGTCTAGTTCCTTCACTTCCTTACACTTGTCAATCACATACACCAGATAAGCCTCGCATCCGCGCCTCAAGTAATTCGTTGCCTTAATCATTGAGATGACGTTTGGCATCGGGGCGTCACGATCTCCAAAGACTTCGACTTTGCTACCATCCGGAGCCTTGAGTTGGATTATCTTTCGTTTACATATAATTTGCGCTTCATTGGCAGTTAGCCAATCCATACCCAACACCACATCGAACCCTCCCAAAACCATAACGAACAATCTGACAGGGAATCTATGACCTTCTATCTTTATTGTGGAGTTGTCAACTACATCGGTTACTCTTGCAGTTCTACCCTCAGCGGTTTCTACGCTAAAGGCCCTTTCTAGCTTACTCACAGTGTACTTCACTCGTTTACAAAAACTCGCAGATATAAAACTCTTACTAGCACCCGAATCAAATAACACAGAAACCAAAGTGTTGTCAAGGATGAATGTACCTGACGCCACATCGGGATCCGCCCTGGCTTGTTCCTGCGTCAGTGCGTACGCCCGCGTCTTCGCACGAGATCCCTCTCCCTTCTTTTCCGGGCCCTTTCCTTTCCCGGTTTCCCCCATCCTGGGCTTGGTGCATTCCCGACTCATATGACCATTCTCCCCACAATTGTAGCATTTGTAGCCTTGCGGGCATTCACGTGAGTAATGTCCGGTCTTGCCGCATTTAAAGCACAGATTCGATCCTAACCGACATTCACCCGCGTGTCTTACCCCACATTTCCCACAGACTGTCATCTCGCCTACCCTGGCATGCTTGTCCCGAGCCCCAAACAACTTCCCACCCGATCGTTTAGCGGGAAAACTCAACTTCTTCTTAGGCTCTTCAATGGCGACAACATTCAGCGCCAGATCTTCAAATACCACGCCGCTCAGTTCTACTACCGAATCATAGGTAGTAGGGGTGTTTGCCTTAACATAGGTGCGGACCTGGTCCGGCAACCCTTGAATATAGCAGGCAATCTTTCTCTCTTCAGTAGTGACAAGGTGTGGCACCAGACGTGCCAGTTCATTGAATCGGGTTGTATATTGCCGGTGCGTCATGTTCCCGGCCTTCAAACCCAGAAATTCCCTCTCTACCTTCTCAATCTCGTTCCTTGGGCAGAAATTCTTGATCACCAAAGTCTTCAAGTCAGCCCACATCATCGCATCCACAATCTCACTCCCTTTTGCCTGACGTACACCTTCCCACCAATGGGATGCTTCCTCCCTCAAGGAGTTAGCAGCAAATTTCACAACTTGATCTGCTCGGCATTCGCTGAGACGGATGGCAGCCTCCATACGGATTATCCAGTCAAACGTAGCTACCGCGTCTTTCTTTCCTGTCAGGACTGGCGGGTCACATGCCTTGAAGGACTTATAGTCGCATCCGCGAGCAGGCGGTGCGTTGATTGCCTCAGTGTTCGGGGTATCAATCGTCGGGTTAGACCCACCTTCCCCATTGACCTGCTTCAATGCTTCTGCCAACAGACCTGGCAGAGAAGTCCTCATCAATTCTGTGAACTCTCGAGCTATAGCTGCTCTCACTTCTGGTTTAAAAGTGAAAGGTTGTTCTTCTACCAGTGTCTGTTCAGTTCCATGCACACTAACCGCCGGCTCAGTGTGAACACTTCCTTCTTCACTATTCTCTTGGCGCGCAGGGATCCTGCCACGCCCACCATTTCGACCGCCGGTACGACCACCGGTACGGCCACCACGCCTTCCGTTTCCTCTCCTTGCCATTTCGTTCTATAAGACAAGAAATCCAACGTCATCACGCTAGTTAACAAATAAAATTCAACAAGTACTGTAAGATGTTAATATACACTGGCCATCTGCAATTAACCATTACACTACCTTTCGATTTCTATTTGACCACCTTTGTGATTCCATCAGAACACAAGTCCTTACCTAACCCTTCCTAAGGCATGCTATATATATAAATATATACTACCTTCATACCTGATGCTGTGGCTCGAGTTACCCGTACTGGCATCCGCTTTCGGTCCCATTCAAAGTTTAAGTTCAGACACTGGGAGTGTCCGAATCTCTCAAACTATTGCTCTGATACCAACTTGTAAGGCCCCAAACCCGGGAGGCCTCACCTGTTGGATTTACTCATTCACAAACAGTTCTTAAACATGAATATCAAATAACACAGCGGAAAACTTCATTCATTCATCATAATTAAAACTTGTTCATACATGCGGAAGCGTAAACATAGTTTAAAACATATTTACATCATAACTAAACATAACGGGATGCCAGTCTTCATGATCAGCCGGGTAACTCTTCTCGCTTGCCAAGCATCACCGTCCATCCTCATAACCTGTCTTAACCTGAATGTGCACACTTAAAAACGTCAGCTACGCTGGTGAGTTCTAGTTTTAACATAAACCTTAACTTCAAATAAATTGCCAAAAACATCACTTCATACTTCATTTAATAAAAAGCGTACGTAAAATAATGCAATAACAAACATAACACTTCATAAGTCAACGAACATATAGAATCTGCGCCTTCTCGTAACCGTCAAATCCAAACGTTACATACTGGTTGAATAACTTAAGGATCACCACCACTAGGCCCATCATCACCGTACTGTCCTTCGGGTGAGGAACTCCTAGGGCCCGATACTTAGGTTATCCAACCCTTCAAGCACGGCGTCCCAAAGGATAGCGCGTACCAAACTTCAAGCACTGCGCCCCTTCGGGCGCAAGTACCAAACTTCAAGCACGACTACCCCGTAAGGTAAATCGTACCAAACTTCAAGCACGACTACCCCGTAAGGTAAATCGTACCAAACTTCAAGGATCACGATAATCCCCTTGACGACCGTCATCGCCCCAGTTGTACAACAGTTGGCCAGCCACAGAGGCCCCTAAAAGGTAAAGGCCCATCACATACTTCCCATCCCTTAACCTTCATTCCCTAAGGAATATTGGCAGATTCGTTCGTTTGTGACTTTCATAAAACTTCGCTTCTTTTACTTCAAAAACTTCAGTTAAAGCATTCGTACGTTTTATTAAAAATCATCGCTTCATTCATAAACACTTCGTAAACTTCATAAACTTCTTTTGGCAAAATATTTCATAAACACTTCCTTCAAAACCTTTCCTTCTAAAACATCGTTCATAAACATCATTTTATAAAACGTTACATACAACCTTCGTAAACATCGTTTTATAAAATCGTCACATCGTTACGTATGCACACCAGCCCAAAAACATTATTAAAACATTTAAAAGAGGGCTTCTAGAACTCACCAGATACGCTAATATGGGTTGTCCTAAACGAAGGTCCAACAACGTCACTTCCGATCTGAATTGATTAGTTAAATACACATCAGACCAATCCCGACTCTAACGGTTTAACCATTCTAACATACTGACTTCACTTAATCAGTTCTGATGTCTGCACATATCGAAACTAGGTAGTTTCGATGGAGTCTGCACATATCGAAACTATGTAGTTTCGATTGGTCTGCACATATCGAAACTTGTAGTTTCGATGGACCTGTACATATCGAAACTTGTAGTTTCGATGGACCTGCACATATCAAAACATGTAGTTTCGATGGGTCTACACATATCGAAACTAGTAGTTTCGATGGACCTGCACATATCGAAACATGTAGTTTCGATGGACCTGCACAGATTGTCTTCCCAAAAACCCGAAGCTTTTGCATGCGAGTCTGATCGAGTCAGTATCTCAACTTTTCTTAGATCAAAACGTTCGGTTTTCATTCTAGATGTTATACCTAAGCTCATTTTCAAGTTCCATCCGCAAAATCGTTGCCTTTTTAGCCAAAACCCGAAAATCCCAAAAACGAACAAAAACTCAGATTTAGGCAAGATTATTACCTGTATCGAGATTCTGATCCGGAGGTTCTTCTCACGAGCTTAGCAGTAACGTGCTCCCTCAATTCCGGGATGATCCGCCAACTTTCTCTCTCTAGACCCGAGCTCTCCTTTCTCTCTCTAGAAGTCGCGTGAGTGGGGAATGAGCAGAGAAGAGGGCTGCCCTGCCTCTTATGTACCTGGGCTTCCCTCGGCCCATTGAAGCCGAGCCCAAGCCCGCTCCCTTTTGTTTAAATATTCCGACTAAATCACCGGTCTCGCTATATTTATTCGTTTTATTATTTTTGGGATGTTACAAATACATTGTTGTGTATAATACATAAAAACAATGAACATTATTGTGCAATACACAATGATGTGTGTAATACACAATGATTGTGTAATAAACAATGATGTGTGTAATACACAATGATTGTGTATTACACAGTCATTGTGTATTACACAATGATTGTGTAAGTACATTGTTGTGTGTAACATTATGTAAATACATTGTTGTGTAATACACAATGATGTGTGTATTACACAGTCATTATGTATTATAAACATTGTACATTTTTGTGTATAAAACAAAATGATATGTATAATACACAATGTGTATATACAAATCATGATTTATGAACACGCACACATACACATTGATAATATATACATTCTGTATAATACACAATGTGTAATACACATTGTGTAACACAAAAATATATATTACACATTGTGTATTATACACAATGTATATAACATCATTGTGTATTAGACATTTTGTGTATCATACAGAATTTATATATTACACATTGTGTAATACACATTGTGTAACACAAAATATATATTACACATTGTGTATTATACAGAATGTATATATTATCAATATGTATTATACACACACACAATGATAATATATATAAATCATGATTTATGAACATACACACACATATTGATAATATATACAAATCATGATTTTAATATGATATATTCATTTCATTTACTTGATAATAGAATATAAGGTAACAATCAACTTGTAAGGCCCCTTTCCCGGGTAACCTCACTTGTTGGATTTACTCATAAACATAGTCATAAATACTGAACTTAAATTAAAAACATTCATTCATTCAATTACAAATCATTCGTCGTTCAATTACATAACATAACAGCGGAAGTCTTAACACATATATTAAAGTGGGATGTCAGTCTTGTGTGGGGTAACCTTCACGCCTTCGCACGTCCCTTTCCTTTGTTACCTGAAATGTATACTAAAAGTCAGCTAACGCTGGTGAGTTCTAGTTTAAAGACAATCATACATAATATTTACCTTATCCTGAATATAATGTATATATATATATATATTCATACTTTTAAATATTCTTTACTTTACCGTTCTCACATAACATTCATTGAGGGTATATACATATGTACATACATACTTTCTTTGGGAGAACACATATTGGCCATAATCTTAAGGGAGATCAACCCGTCATACTTGTCGCGAATGTCACGAAGACATCGCTGTCAGAACTACCGTCGTAGCCCATTTCATTACCGTCCGGCTCTAGAAAACCGTCCGTCATATCATTAAATCCGTCCGGCAACCTTTGTCCGTCCGCTCTTTACCGTCCTACCGTCGTAGTCCGTCATTTTTGTCCGTCTGCCCTAGGGCATCCGTTTCCCACGTGACCATTATGTATGCAACCGTTCTACATTAGTTAAGGCTTGCTTCGACCGTCCATTAATACCTTTTCATACGTCCTAGCTTGCGAAGGAACGTTTTGTCCCGGTTGCAAAATAGTCACGTGGTCGTCCGTCTATCGAAGTAGCCGTTGTCATAGAAGGGTTTATAACGTTTACATTCATTCATAACATGTAGTATATATGTAATATAAAGCAAGATTTCATTCTTTTACGTTATGTCCTTCTTTCATTCATTCTTTATATCATACGCTTCATTCTTTATTCATAATTCATTTTCACATATATAAGTATTTATATATATATACGTATGATCACATAGACACTTATAGCATTTATTCATTTAGTGTATACACTTCAGCCCCAAAACGTTTATAAATCATTTGCACATTACATAGAAGGGGGCACATAGAACTCACCTGATGAGCTAGTCTGAGTTGTCCTAAACAAAGGTCCAATGAGTGCCACACGCGATTTGAATTGGTTAATTACACATATATCAGACCTAATTTAAATACACACTTTTACCTCAGCTAAACTAGGCTAACATACTGACTTCACTAACCAATCTGATGCCTGCGCACTTAGTAAGTGCGCAGGGCCTTGGTCATGCGTACTTGATAAGTACGCAGACTTTACTTCATGCGTACTTGATAAATACGCATACTTTACTTCATGCGTACTTGGTAAGTACGCAGACTTTTCTTCATGCGCACTTGGTAAGTGCGCAGACTTTACTTCATGCGCACTTGGTAAGTACGCAAAACCCTTGTTCTTGCGTACTTGATAAGTGCGCAGGATCTGATTCAGGCGTAAGAACCCTAACTTTTTGCATGCGGGTCTGATCATGTCAATATCTAAGTTTTTCTTTGATCAAACGTTCGGTTTACATTCTAGATGCTATACCTAAGCTTATTTTCAAGTTTCATCCATGAAATCATCATTTATTGGGCTAAAACCGAAAATCCTAAAACAACCATAAAAACTCATATTGCGATCGAATGCTAACCTGGATGGGATTTCTGATCCGGAGAAGATGATCACGAGAGCAGCAGCAACGTTCCCCTGAATTTCCGAGTCGATCCGTCACTTTCTCTCTCTAGACCCGAGCTCTCCTCTCTCTCTCTAGAACTTGAAGTTGTGAAAATAATGAATTTTGGGCAGCCCTTGCCCTTATATACTTGGGCTTCCATCGGCCCGCTGGAGCCGAGCCCAAGCCCATCCGTTTTTCTTTCGCCCCTTTTAAAAATTATAATTTCGATCGTGTCATTATTTATTTATTACCAGTTTTGGGATGTTACAAGTCTACCCCCCTTAAAAGGTTTCGTCCTCGAAATCGGTTATGCGTTAAACAACTGAGGGTATAGTTCTCGCATCTCGTCTTCTTTCTCCCATGTAGCTTCCGATCCCTTTCTGTGCTTCCATTGAACTTTGACCAATGGGATTGACTTATTGCGTAGTCTCTTCTCAGATCGGTCAAGAATGGCTATTGGTTCCTCGACATAATTCAGACTGTTATCCACCTCGATCTCATCGTAAGGTATGTGAGCCGTGTCGTCAGCTAGACACTTGCGTAAGTGCGATACGTGGAATGTAGGGTGTATTTCCCTAAGCGCATCGGGTAGGTCGAGCCTGTAAGCAACTTGACCCACTGTCGCTAAGATCTTAAAAGGTCCGACAAACCTTGGACTTAGTTTGCCACGTTTTCTGAATCGGATGATTCCTTTCCATGGTGATACCTTTAACAGTACCATGTCGCCTACTTGAAACTCTAAATCCCTTCTTCTCTTATCCGCGTATGATTTTTGTCTGTCTTTTGCGGCTTTCATTCGAGCCTTAATTTGATCAAATTTCTCAGAAGTAGCTTTGACCACTTCGAGGCTTGCAAAGTCCTTCTGCCCTATTTCGCCCCAACAAACCGGGGTCCTACATCTCCTTCCATACAGCATCTCAAATGGCGGCATGCCAATCGTTGAGTGATAGCTGTTGTTATACGAGAATTCCGCCAATGGTAGATGGCTGTCCCAGCTCCCACCAAAGTCAATGATACAAGCCCGGAGCATGTCTTCTAAGGTCTGGATTGTCCTTTCAGATTGGCCATCGGTTT
Source organism: Smallanthus sonchifolius (assembly GCA_023525975.1). Classification (NCBI taxonomy): domain Eukaryota; kingdom Viridiplantae; phylum Streptophyta; class Magnoliopsida; order Asterales; family Asteraceae; genus Smallanthus; species Smallanthus sonchifolius. The sequence goes on along the minus strand of CM042035.1, from coordinate 61,360,670 downwards.
GAGGGTGGTAAGCAGTGCTGATGTTCAATCTAGTGCCCATTGCTTCATTGAATTTCTTCCAAAACCTTGATGTGAATCTAGTATCCCTGTCGGACACAATCGAAAGCGGCATACCATGTCTGCTCACAATCTCCTTGATAAATACTTCTGCTAGTCTTTCTGACGAAGAAGACTCACGTATTGGCAAGAAGTGAGCACTTTTCGTCAAACGGTCGACGATCACCCAAATGGTATCATTGCCTTTAGCTGTTCGTGGTAACTTGGTAATGAAGTCCATTGTGATCTCTTCCCATTTCCATTTCGGTATAGGTAAAGGTTGCATTTTACCGCATGGTTTCTGGTGCTCGGCCTTAACTAGTGAGCACGTTAGGCACTTGCTCACGTACTCTGTCACATCATTCTTCATGCCAGGCCACCAGTACTCCTTCTTCAAGTCTTGATACATTTTGTTTGTCCCGGGGTTGATAGAATAACGAGACTTATGGGCCTCATCGAGGATTTTGGCTCTAAGCTCGCCAATCTTAGGTATCCACATCCGTCCAAATCTAGTTCGTACACCGTATGCATTTACATTCAGATTTCCTTGTTGTCCCACTATTCTTTCTCGTCTTACATTTCTTTCTAATAGTGCTTCATCTTGTGCCTTTAATATCTCACTCATCAAATCTGGCGTTATGATTAGCTGACACGCTTTGATCCGGATGGGTTCCGATTCCTCCTTTCTGCTTAAAGCGTCAGCCACTACGTTTGCCTTGCCTGGATGGTACAATATCTCACAGTCGTAGTCTTTCAGTAGCTCTAACCATCTCCTTTGCCTCATGTTTAATTCCTTTTGCTCGAAAAAGTACTTTAAGCTTTTATGATCGGAGTAAATGGTGCATTTAACTCCATACAAATAGTGCCTCCATATTTTTAACGCGAAAACTACAGCCGCTAACTCTAGATCGTGTGTTGGGTAGTTAACCTCGTGTGTCTTTAGTTGTCGCGAGGCGTAAGCAATTACCTTTCCTCGTTGCATAAGTACGCAACCTAAACCTTGACCCGAAGCGTCAGAGTAGACTACCAAGTCTTCATTTCCCTCAGGTAGTGTCAAAACCGGAGCTTGGGTCAATCGTGCCTTGAGTTCTTCAAACGCGTTATTTTGGGTTGGACCCCATTCATATTTCACTTCCTTTCGTGTCAACTTAGTTAGTGGCGAGGCTATCCTTGAAAAATCTTGAATGAACCTCCGATAGTAGCCTGCCAGTCCCAGAAAACTTCTTATCTCCGTTGGTGTCTTTGGGATGTTCCATTCCTTTACTGTCTCGATCTTTGCACGATCCACCATGATTCCGTTTGGGTTTATTACATGACCTAGGAATTGGACTTCCCTAAGCCAGAACGCGCATTTGGAGAATTTTGCGTACAACTTTTCCTGCTTTAGCACCTCCAGAACCTCTCTTAGGTGACAGTGGTGATCACCATCGCTTTTCGAATATACCAGTATGTCGTCTATAAAAACTATCACCGATCGATCCAACATTGGTCGACATACTCTATTCATCAAATCCATGAACGCTGCTGGTGCGTTGGTCAATCCGAAGGACATCACGAGAAATTCATAATGCCCATAACGCGTGCAAAACGCGGTCTTTGGTACGTCTTCTTCCCTTACTTTTAACTGATGGTAACCCGACCTAAGATCGATCTTTGAGAACCAACTCGCACCTTGCAGTTGATCAAAAAGGTCGTCTATTCTAGGTAGTGGGTATTTGTTCTTTACTGTTCTCTTGTTCAATTCGCGGTAGTCGATGCACATGCGCATACTGCCGTCCTTCTTCTTTACAAATAGTACCGGAGCGCCCCATGGTGAGATGCTCGGTCTAATAAATCCTTTCTCGGTTAGTTCCTCTAGTTGAGACATTAATTCTTTCATTTCTGACGGAGCCAATCGGTAGGGGGCTTTGGCAACGGGCTCAGCTCCTGGCAGTAAGTCAATCTGAAATTCTATTTCCCGATCGGGTGGTAACCCAGGTAGATCCTCAGGGAATACTTTCGGAAAGTTGCACACCACGGGTACATTCTTGAGTTCTTTCATTTTCATTCTATCATCAATAACATATGCCAGATAAGCTTCGCAACCGCGCCTCATGTAACTTTCGGCCTTGATCATCGAGATGACGTTCGGCATCGTGCAATTCCAATCCCCATAAACCGTAATTGGAGTGCCGCTTGGAGCCTTGAGGTGTATCCTCTTGCGTTTACATATGATCTGAGCTTCGTTGGAAGCTAACCAATCCATACCCAGTACTACATCGAATCCTCCTAAGGTGAGAAGGAATAATCTAGAGGGGAACTTATGGCCCTCTATTTCTATGATACAATCATCGGTTACTTGGAATACTGCCGAATTTTTACCAACGGCAGTTTGTACGCTAAAAGCCTTTACTATGGGGTTAATAGTGCAATCTAGTTTACGACTAAATGCATTGGATATAAAACTTTTACTTGCACCAGAATCAAATAGAATAGCAGCACGTTCATTGTTAACTAAAAACGTACCTGATACGACATCAGGGTTTCCCCTTGCTTCCTCTTCGGTCAGGGCGTAGGCTCGAGTCCTAGCCTTTGGCTGTTCCTTTTCAGCTTCTTTTTCCTTACCCGAACCGGATTGTCTGGTTTTCCTACAATCCTTTGTCAGATGTCCAAACAGTCCGCATACTTGACATTTGACATCCTTCCAACAATCTCGGGAGTAGTGCCCCGGCCTCCCGCACTTATAACACACGGTGGTGCCTATTCGACACTCGCCCAGATGTTGCTTTCCACATCTCTTGCTTGTTTCATATCCGTCCAACCTTGGTTTCTTAATTTCAGCTGTTTCTTTCCCTTTTCCGGTGCCTCTAGACGGGTTCTCCCACTTTCTCTTTTGTGTCTCAGGTGCCGGGTCCTCATTGGCATAATCGTCGTAGACGATTCCAGACAGGTTGACTACCGACTCGAAGGTCGATGGTAGATTAGCTTTTACATGAACACGGATCCTTTGCGGCAGACCCTTGACATAGTATTTGATCATACGTTCTTCAGTTTCCACCAAGTGTGGTACCAGTTGGGCCAGCTCGTTGAATCTTGAAGTATACTGGCGATGAGTCTTGTTGCCAGCCTTGAAGTTTAGGAACTCGTTCTCCACACGATCAATCTCATTTTGTGGGCAGAACTTTTGGATTATGAGCTTCTTCAGGTCTTCCCATGTCATTCTGGCAATAGCATTTGGCGACTTTGTTCTTTGAATGTTTCTCCACCAACCTAGTGCTTCATTGGTGAAAGAATGAGCAACATATTTAACCGCCTGGTCCGGTCGGCACTCGCTGATGTTGATTACAGCGTTCATCCTCTCAATCCATTCGAGCGTAGCCACTGAATCCTTGTTACCATCAAACTTGGGTGGGTCTCCATCCTTGAAACCTTTGTAAGTACACCCACGATTGCTTGAGGCCACTTTTACTTCATCCCCGTCACTGTCATAGATTTTCTCTTCATTGTTCCCCTCATCCTCTTCTTTGCTTTTCTTTAGTGCCTCAGATAGTAGGTCAGGCAATATGTTCTTCAGAGTAAGTACAACCTCCCGGGCAATAGCATCCCTGACTTCAGGTTCCAACTGTATAGGCCCTGGACTGTCGTCCCTAATTGGGGTCACTTCTGTTTCGTGCACACTTTCGGTGTGCTCTGCGTGCACACTCTCTTCTTCTTCAAATCTTGGGTTCAACGGAGGTCTACCTCGTCGGCCAGTGCGACCGCCTCGAGGTCCTGTTCTTCCTCCACCAGCCATAATTCTTAATTTCCTAATAGTTACAAAAGGGGATACATCAATGTCATTTCTTCAGATCATAGTTTGGAACAGTACGAGCAAGGTAAATTCTTAATTACAGTGACCGGTTTGTGATTACTAATTTACATTGCTTTTCGGGTTCGAAACTCTTCAAATCAGTCGTGGCATTAACATCTATTTGTTCTAAGTTAAGGTATCTATTCCTATGCAAGAGCATTAACCTTATGACTTACTTACCGTGCTAGCGTTGGCGTTGGTTACCCATACTGACATCCGTGCGTTGGTCCCATAATCAGTTTGAGTCCAGACATTTAGGGATGTCTGAATCTCTCAAACTATTGCTCTGATACCAACTTGTAAGGCCCCTTTCCCGGGTAACCTCACTTGTTGGATTTACTCATAAACATAGTCATAAATACTGAACTTAAATTAAAAACATTCATTCATTCAATTACAAATCATTCGTCGTTCAATTACATAACATAACAGCGGAAGTCTTAACACATATATTAAAGTGGGATGTCAGTCTTGTGTCGGGTAACCTTCACGCCTTCGCACGTCCCTTTCCTTTGTTACCTGAAATATATACTAAAAGTCAGCTAACGCTGGTGAGTTCTAGTTTAAAGACAATCATACATAATATTTACCTTATCCTGAATATAATGTATATATATATATATATTCATACTTTTAAATATTCTTTACTTTACCGTTCTCACATAACATTCATTGAGGGTATATACATATGTACATACATACTTTCTTTGGGAGAACACATATTGGCCATAATCTTAAGGGAGATCAACCCGTCATACTTGTCGCGAATGTCACGAAGACATCGCTGTCAGAACTACCGTCGTAGCCCATTTCATTACCGTCCGGCTCTAGAAAACCGTCCGTCATATCATTAAATCCGTCCGGCAACCTTTGTCCGTCCGCTCTTTACCGTCCTACCGTCGTAGTCCGTCATTTTTGTCCGTCTGCCCTAGGGCATCCGTTTCCCACGTGACCATTATGTATGCAACCGTTCTACATTAGTTAAGGCTTGCTTCGACCGTCCATTAATACCTTTTCATACGTCCTAGCTTGCGAAGGAACGTTTTGTCCCGGTTGCAAAATAGTCACGTGGTCGTCCGTCTACCGAAGTAGCCGTTGTCATAGAAGAGTTTATAACGTTTACATTCATTCATAACATGCAATATATATGTAATATAAAGCAAGATTTCATTCTTTTACGTTATGTCCTTCTTTCATTCATTCTTTATATCATACGCTTCATTCTTTCTTCATAATTCATTTTCACATATATAAGTATTTATATATATATATACGTATGATCACATAGACACTTATAGCATTTATTCATTTAGTGTATACACTTCAGCCCCAAAACGTTTATAAATCATTTGCACATTACATAGAAGGGGGCACATAGAACTCACCTGATGAGCTAGTCTGGGTTGTCCTAAACAAAGGTCCAATGAGTGCCACACGCGATCTGAATTGGTTAATTACACATATATCAGACCTAATTTAAATACACACTTTTACCTCAGCTGAACTAGGCTAACATACTGACTTCACTAACCAATCTGATGCCTGCGCACTTAGTAAGTGCGCAGGGCCTTGGTCATGCGTACTTGATAAGTACGCAGACTTTACTTCATGCGTACTTGATAAATACGCATACTTTACTTCATGCGTACTTGGTAAGTACGCAGACTTTTCTTCATGCGCACTTGGTAAGTGCGCAGACTTTACTTCATGCGCACTTGGTAAGTACGCAAAATGTCACACCCCCAAATTCCACTAACGGAGTTTTACCGTTTTGGGAAGGTGACACACCAGGATCTCAGTCATTAGTTACACGGAACGACTCTATATGAATTTAAGTAAACCACTAATGCTGCTCATAGTCACGAGACAACAAAAGTTCAAATTTGAAAACGTTGCGGAAGCGTAAACATAAACCAATGCAAGTAAAAGTAAGATGCGCGAAACAATGCGCTCAAAACCATGCAGTTCAAATAAAGCAATAAATTAATGTTTGATAAAAGTGGACTCCATGCATGTCCTAGTGCTCGTGCTTGAATACCTTATTGACCTGAGAAAAACACGCTAAAAAGTGTCAACACAATGGTTGGTGAGTTCATAAAGTAATGTAAGTAAAACCAATTGTTTAACGCAAGCATCCCATGCTCAATGTTTGTCAGATAAAGTAATTATTGTTTACCGATAGATAGCTAGTCTAATGCATTGCTACTTTAAGCGTTCGCAACCGAAGCTGACTGTTTGTATGTTTGAATGCCTCCAGCCATGTCTACCGAACACTGGCTAATGTTTAGGCAAATTTTACACCCGTTGACCTCCAATCATAGTTAGAGCGACTAACTCGGGTGGGGCTTTGTCAAAACCCAGTAGTACTACTCAAAATCCCCTCGCTATTCCCCAATACTAACGGTTCGAAATGTAAGGACTTGTTTGGTATGTTTGTGCACTTTCAGTACGCAAGCGGTAAAACAGTAATACAGAATCCCAAAATGTTTGAAATGTTTGAAAGCATGTTTTCTCCCCCAAAAAGGAAAACAAGTAAAATAGGGGTTATGAAACTCACCTGAGTGCGTATGCAAGTATGAAAGCTAAGAAGCAACTGCTGGACTTCTAACTGCCACCTATAACCGTAGTCTATAAGTGCGTGTTCGTGTTGTTCGATATAGACCCATATATCCAAACAATGTTGTTGTTAAAGGTTTTAGAAAATAGTTTGCAAGTGCGACTCAAGTTTGACACGACGACCCGTTGGTGACACGTTTGTGTTTTAATGTTTGAGTTGCATACTAACACATAGCACACAATTGATCATACGATAGCACGTAGCAACAAATCCTATTTGTTCTAGAAAGATAGCATGTTTCCATTAATGGCAGGTTTCCATAATTAGTAAGTTTCTATAAATAGTAACCATGTTCGGGTTTCACATCATTGTTATCATATGCTTGCAGGTTTCAATTCAAGTAGCACATAGCAATCATCATATCCTACAACAATTCTATTCTACTTAGCATGTTTGACTTGGTTCCGATAAAGTTTCTATTTTTAGCAACCTATGATGAGCATGCGCGTTATATAATCATCAATCAAGTTTACACACATTATCATGTCATGTCAAGTACAAAACCATCATGAAGAAGCTATAGAATTCAAAACGAGTGAGCGGGTGAAAAAGTGAAAATTGAAATTAACTTTCTGTTAAGAGAGGTCCCTCGCGGTACGCGGGAGAGGAGAGGGGTCTCCCTCGCGGTACGCGAGAGGTTTCAGGACTCGCCCGGTTGACTTGTCTCTCGCGGTACGCGAGAGAATTGGACCTGGGTTTTCGCGGTACGCGAGAGAACCAAAAATCAGGCCCGACTAAATTGTCTCTCGCGATACGCGAAAGACTCGCCCGTGGGTCTTCGCGGTACGCGAAGAGCCTATTCGACAGCAAAGTAAATTAAACATTAGGGTTTAGCCGTTTCTCATGCAATCCAACGATTTCAGTAACAAAGTTATCGACTTTAATCATGTTCTACACTATTCTAACATTACTAGTTTCAATAATCAACAACTAATCAGTCATACATCGCTAGGGTTTAGCAAAACATCATAAATCAACAATATTTAACAAAAACACATCAAGCTTGCAACTTTATTAAGAAAATCATCATGTTTGGATGGATCTAGGGTCTGATCTAACTGTAAGAATCAAAAAGTATTCAAATCGGTTGAAACAACTTACGTGTGGATGTTAGAAACGTAAAGAGGATTCCGAATACGCGTTTAGTTCCAAGATTGAAGCTTGAATGAGCGATCCTTGCTTGGTTGTAGGTTTGAAATCGTGGGGAGGGTGAGAGAGAGAGAGAGACGGCGAGATTTGAGAGAGAGAGATAGATTAGGTTGAATATTTTATAAAAATCTTTTTATAAAACTTGTACGGGCTTCTACTACGGGTTTGGGTAATTACGGGCTTTTAATTTAACTTTAACTAATTAACATTTAAAACCCTTCTACTAATTATTTTTATAAAACTCATACTTTATAAAAATAGCAGATAAATTAACTGTCCGGTAAATCTACGCGATTAAACGAACGTTCACGTATTTCACAGATAATTCACGTAGCACATAAAAACACATAATTTATATAAACTATAAATTATTTACTGCTTGAATTATTATTAATTAATTATCACCAACGTTCCGGGTTCGACTCGTGTGTGATCCGATGTGTGCGAGCTAACTGACACATTTAATTAATCCTAATTAAATGCAATGTATGTGTGACGAACTAAGATAACTGAGTTTGTAACGAAAAATGTTTGAACTAACGAGGTTTGAGTTAACGGAGTTAACCTGAAAATGCCGGATGTCACATCATCCCCTTGTTGAAAGAATTTTCGTCCCGAAAATTAAGCGAAGTCGTTAAATGTCTGAAACAAAAGTTTGGGTTTGTCACACAAAACCCTTGTTCTTGCGTACTTGATAAGTGCGTAGGATCTGATTCAGGCGTAAGAACCCTAACTTTTTGCATGCGGGTCTGATCATGTCAATATCTAAGTTTTTCTTTGATCAAACGTTCGGTTTACATTCTAGATGCTACACCTAAGCTTATTTTCAAGTTTCATCCATGAAATCATCATTTATTGGGCTAAAACCGAAAATCCTAAAACTACCATAAAAACTCATATTGCGATCGAATGCTAACCTGGATGGGATTTCTGATCCGGAGAAGATGATCACGAGAGCAGCAGCAACGTTCCCCTGAATTTCCGAGTCGATCCGTCACTTTCTCTCTCTAGACCCGAGCTCTCCTCTCTCTCTCTAGAACTTGAAGTTGTGAAAATAATGAATTTTGGGCAGCCCTTGCCCTTATATACTTGGGCTTCCATCGGCCCGCTGGAGCCGAGCCCAAGCCCATCCGTTTTTCTTTCGCCCCTTTTGAAAATTATAATTTCGATCGTGTCATTATTTATTTATTACCAGTTTTGGGATGTTACACAACTATTAGAAACACAGTATTTTTCAAAATATACGCAATTAACCAAAAGACACAATGTCTCATATTTTTAAAGATAAAAAAGTATAATAAAAAAATAATTCTCTAAACTTGAATATTATCAACTCCTGAACTAGCTGATGATTCTTTCTCTTTAAGACTTGCAATGTATAGCTTGCAAGTGCGAAGATTGTGACCTGCAACTTTGCAAAAACTGCATTCCTTTGTTTTTTTCCCTGCTTGACTAATTGCAATCTCACGCGCTGACTTCAAACGTTTCTGAGTCCCACAACCTTTCGTTCTTGTTCTAATAGGGTTTTGAATAGTAATAGTGCATGGTTCTTTCATTCTAGTCTTTTATGTAAATCTATCTCTCCTGCTAGGAGGCGGGGCAACGACTTGAATCTCATCTGCCTTAGCCATGTAACCTTAACATAATCTCTATAAAGACACAACTGATCTATTGTAACATTTCTGATTTTATTATCTTTATTTCCAATTCAATGTAACACATTTAATTCCAAAATCTAGTACACTGGTTTATTCTATTCGTACCAACAATTAAACCCTAGGTTACAATACAAATTCACGAGTTTTACACGGGTATACATTATTAGAATCACATATATATACGGATATATTTATGTAAATACCAAACAAATACACACATACATAGATGCATTTATTCAATTAACAAGAAATTACACGTTTGCTTGAACCCCAAACCATTTGAACCCTAAATTGGAACCCCACACTCAATTTTGACTTCTAAAACGTCAATTTTGACTTTTCCTGGACTTAGTTGACTTTCAAAAGTCAAATCAGCCCAACCTTGTTAATCAAAGACTGCCATTCGACGATTTGCAGTTGGTTTGGACTCCTCATGATTTTCCAAACAAGAATCGACCCAATCTCGACCCAAGTAACATATCATTTCGACCGATTAAGCGGCATATTCAAATTTCAAACGGATTTGACTTTAGATAGTCAAATCCGTATCAATCCGCATTCAATTCAAGAAATTAACGCGTCCAAATCCCGCGATTCACTCGCCAGTCAACCTCGAGTGTACCTGGACCATTATCAGACCCAATCCATTCCCAAATCGATGGATTAACGCGTAATCAGTCACCCGTAATCATTGTGGACAAAATTGAAATCGAATCGGCTATTACACACAAAATTAATCAAATTAAACCGCTCTCTCACTCGCGTATACCTCCACACAAACTCTCCCAGCCTCTGGTTAATTCGCATATCATCTCTGGACGCCTGTCGATCACCAAGATCAGTCGTATCAAACTCGTAGCCGTCTGCATTCGTGCCCAAACCAATCAAGTAGGTTCTTACATCATTCGGTTCGTTTTTCAGTGCTCGTCAAAAGCCCCTTATCAATTCGTGTTCATATTACGCATCGAACTCAATTGCGACTTGAGTTCGTGCCGTGTTCTTGCGTTTTCTGATTTGGGGATTTGAGGAATTTAATTTTAGTATTTAAAGTTTTGTGTTCCTGTTATAATCAGCGAACCACCCGGTCCGAATGGTTAAGACCACGCACCATCGGACCCGGTGGTGTGGGTTCGAAACCCATGGCCCGCATGACTGTCCGACCTTTTGCACCTCGTTTAAAACCCAAACCCGGACCCAACTCAGTCGCAGGTTAAAACGTTTCGGAATCCAATTCAATCACCGGACCCGCCTCCTGGTCCAGTGGTTTGTTCGTCCGGCGCACCCAGCACAGACCCGGGTTCGAGTCCCTGTGGTCTGTTTAATTTTTTTAAACCGTTGTTAAGGCTCCAAAAATTATAAAAAAATTATTTTTATAAACTTTACAATTATTAGAACAGAATGAAACCAGTTTTACACATTTCGAATAAAAATCTCTATTTTTATAAAATAATTTATTGAATACTCAATTTAAATTATGTATTTATTTTGAGTAAGTTATTTATAAAATTTGGTGACAATTTTTATAAACACTTTATACAAAGTTTTAAAAATTTTAATTATATTTTTAACACAATGAAATCATATTTATAAATTTTTAATATAAATTCATTTTATTATGAAGTTATAACTAAAAAATTTGTACATTAAATATTTAATGCAAAAATTTAAATATTTAAATTAAATTCTAAATAAAAACAGTTTAATTTTTATAAAAGTTATAAAAGATTAAATTTATTTAAAACAATCAAGACTTATTTTTTAAGAAAAAAAAATATAAATAAATAAATAAAAGTTAGTTATTACAAAGATAAATATATTTTAATTTTTACATACCTTTATAAATAAATATCATTTTACATATCTTTATAAATAAATAAATAAATTATTTATTTAAATAAGATAAATCATACAACTAATTTTTATATAACTAAATTATTAAGTAATAATAATTATTTAGTTATTCGAACTCAAAACTTGGTTTAATTATTTTAAAACTATTTATTTAAACCCCTCACTTTATGAAACATTTCATTCAAGTACGAGCCACTAATACTTACCACTCCAACACTTGTCACACATAACCGATTCAATCCTAGACTTAGACATAGACAATTGTACCCACTAATAATTCAAATATACATTATACATTAGGTTAGTGTGGTGAGTTGCAAGGATCAAATTTCAATCTAGCCTTCCGTGTTTAGCTACACCTCGAACCATGTGAGTATTTCATAGCCCCTTTTACTCTTTTACACTTTTGGGGTGAAACATGAACTCTATACAAATTACTATTCACATTTTACACAAACAACACAAATACAAATCCTATTTACATTCATGTGTGCAATTTGAACTTTATGCCCGAGTGCTATGTGTGCTAACTTTTGTGAACACTTATGTGCAATCATTAACTATTCAAGCTGACGGTTTTCAATGATAGATCTATTGAGTCTGACAAACCCACCCAGGTAGGGTGATTGATACCGACAACACAATTTTTGCATGCTAGTTACAAAGGTTTGATTGTACTTGGTTACACAATAGCTGCTCCCCATAAATGCCTTATTTATCATGTTATGTAAGGATTTGTTTTACAAACTATATGCTACCTATATACAAACCTATGTTATACTCACCAAATTTTTAGTTGACTTTATTTTATTCATGTTTCAGGTACTAAGGTGTGAGTTTGATCAAGATGTGCTACACTTAGGCTTTGGACTTAGCTAATTTAAATAAAGAAGTCTATGTTTTGAAATTTTGTTTCTGTCTTGGATTTGGTTTTGTTTGAATGATTGTAATGGAATTTGAAGTTTAATATATTTCAATTTAGTCAACCTTGTGCTTATGAACAGTCTACATGTCCCGCCCCGATGATTCCGCCATCGGTCGGAGTGTGACAGATTGGTATCAGAGCCTTGGTTATAGGGAATTAGGTTATTAGACATCCTTGACCTAGACTATAACTTTAGGACACCCACTTATGCTATGCTTCATGATTATGTGTTACATGCTTACTATGATTAGTTGTTATATTATTTTGATGCCTTACTTGTTAAAAATTCATGACTTATTAGAATATATCTAAATAATAAGTAAATAAACAATATCCCTACCTATACCCTGAACCTCATAATATACTTACCTACTTCTCTATCTTCATCTTCTTAGCATGTGGAAACTTCATGGATCCAAATCTATAAAATCTTTTATTTCCTCGTTAAGGCTTTTAAACTTTGTTAATTATTTGAGGACACGTGCAATCTGGAAGGGTGACACCTGTATTCTGGGTTTTCTGTCTAGGAAAGCATTTCGCATAAATCCCAACCAACCGAGGGACCCGTATGCTTTCCTGGGAATTCCCGGGATGAGTGTTTACTTATAGGCTAAAGCATGTCTCCTTGAAAATTTTATGAGTTTAATTAACCTTAATGTGTCATAGTATTCAAGTGATTATATCACTATTTGAGTACAATCCAAACTATGATTAACTATTTTATTTCATTATCTTGTCCTTTTTAATCCAAGCAATTCTCATAAGTCCTTACATATTTTCTTGTGTTGTGCAAATCTATAGAATGCCTCCTCGTCGTCCTCCCGTGGCCAACACCAACACCGACATTGCTACCATCCTTACACAACTCGTAACTCAACTTACTCAAGCTAATGGTGCCGCCAATGGTAACCATGGTGGTAATGGTGGTAATGGTGGAAATGGTGGTGCCAACCCATCTCAATGCACCTTCAAGCATTTCAACTCGTGTAATCCCCTCAAGTTCTATGGTACCGAAGGAGCTACCGGACTTCTTCAATGGTTCGAAAGTATTGAGAATACCTTTCTCAATAGTGACTGCCCCGACAACCTTCGTGTTCGTCATGCCACAAGTGTCCTACAAAAACGGGCACTCACGTGGTGGAATGGGGAGAAAAGGAATAGAGGTGTGGATGTAGCAATGGCCTTACCTTGGGATGAGGTTAAAAGGCTAATGACCGAGGAATTCTGTCCTCGAAATGAAGTGAAGAAACTTGAAGCTGAGTTTTGGGATCTTGCCCAAGATAGTGGAGAAAATTTGGCTTATACAACTCGGTTCCATGAATTGAGTCTCCTCGTGCCCCACATGGTCACACCTTTGTCCCGCTGCATTGAAAAGTATATTGGGGGACTACCTAGGCAAATTCAAGATACTGTCCTAGGAAGGAATCCCGCAACACTTGAAGATGCTATCCGTCTATCCGCTACCTTAACCGATAACCATGTGAAGGCGGGGACTCTTACTAAAAAGGGCACAAAGAAAGGCCCCGACACTGCAACTCCGTCCACTCACAACAAAGAAGCCATAACTGAACCCTCCCGACATAATAAGAAAAGAAAGGCTAGAAACTATGCTATGGTCACTCCTGCCATGCCCGTTAATCAAGTTGCTCCTATGGTTCAAGCACCAGCAAAAAAGCCATATGTGGGGATCTACCCACTCTATGCCACATGCAACTATCATCATCCTCAAAACATCCCATGTCGCCTTTGCACTTATTGTGGGAAATATGGCCATACGGTCAATGTGTGTAAGGCCAAAGCTCTTGCGGGCCAAGCCAACCCACCAACACGAACCAATCAACAAGTGGCTAATCAAGGTGTTCCTGCTATAGCAAATGGGCGTGCATGTTTTGAATGTGGTGACCCAAATCACTTCCGTGATCGGTGTCCAAGGTTGATCAATGCTAGACAAGGCGGAGCTCGTGGGCGTGCTTTCAATATAAACGCCAATGAAGCTCAAGCCAACAATGATGTGGTCAACGGTACGTTCCTTGTTAATAGTCAATATGCATCCATTCTATTTGATACCGGTGCCGATAAAAGTTTTGTGTCACTTAACTTTGAACCTTTACTTGCTAAGACCCGATCCCTTTTAGAGAAAACATTTACCGTTGAAGTAGCAAATGGTGACTCTCTTACAATTGAATCCATTATCTATGATTGCTCTTTAGAACTTAATGATCATACATTCCCAATCAACCTTGTTCCAATGCCACTAGGAAGCTTTGATATCATCATAGGCATGGATTGGCTATCAAATCATCATGCCGAAGTCATTTGCTTTGAGAAGTGTATTCGAATACCGCTACCATCGGGAGAAACATTGAGAGTATTTGGTGAAAAGCCTTGCAAAGGACTTAAGTTGATGTCATGTACCACCGCTCAAAAGTACTTACGAAAGAAGTACGTGGCCTTCTTAGCACACATCATTCAAAAGGATGTCAAGGAGAAGAGTATTCAAGATATCCCCATTATCCGAGATTTTCCCGAGGTATTCCCCGAAGACTTATCCTGTCTTCCACCCGTTCGTCAAGTAGAATTTCGCATCGATCTTATACCCGGAGCTAATCCCGTGGCTAGAGCTCCTTATCGCCTTGCACCTTCGGAAATGCAAGAGCTTGCAAGTCAACTCCAAGAACTCTCCGACAAAGGTTTCATTCGCCCAAGTCATTCACCGTGGGGTGCACCCGTCTTATTCGTCAAGAAGAAGGATGGATCATTTCGCATGTGTATTGACTACCGCGAACTCAACAAGCTTACTATCAAGAACCGTTATCCATTGCCTAGAATTGATGATCTCTTTGATCAACTTCAAGGCTCTACTTGTTTCTCGAAGATTGATCTTCGATCTGGTTATCACCAACTCCGTGTACAAGAGGAGGATATTCCAAAGACTGCCTTTCGAACAAGGTATGGTCACTATGAGTTCATGGTCATGCCTTTTGGGCTAACCAATGCACCCGCAATTTTTATGGACCTCATGAATCGTGTGTGCAAACCGTACCTTGATAAATTCGTGATCGTCTTCATTGATGATATCTTGATCTACTCCAAGACTAAAGTCGACCATGAGCAACATCTTAGATTGTTTTTGGATCTCTTGAGAAAAGAACAACTATATGCCAAATTCTCCAAATGTGAATTTTGGCTAAAGGAAGTTCAATTTCTTGGTCATATCGTCAACGACAAGGGTATTCATGTTGACCCTGCTAAGATCGAAACAGTTAAGAATTGGAATGCCCCGAAGACTCCCACCGAAGTTTGTTCATTTCTTGGTCTTGCGGGATACTATCGTCGTTTCATCTCAAACTTCTCAAAGATCGCTGTCCCTCTCACCGCTTTGACCCACAAGGGTAAAACTTATGAATGGGGACCGAAACGAGAAGAAGCTTTCCAAACTCTCAAGCAAAAGTTGTGCAATGCTCCCATTTTGACTCTCCCTGAGGGGAATGAAGATCTAGTTGTCTACTGTGATGCTTCTAACCAAGGTCTCGGTTGTGTTCTCATGCAACGGGGCAAAGTAATCGCTTACGCATCAAGACAACTCAAGATTCACGAGAAGAATTATACGACGCACGATCTCGAGTTGGGTGCAGTCGTATTCGCATTGAAGATTTGGAGACATTACCTCTATGGCACGAAGTGTGTGGTGTTCACCGACCACAAAAGTCTCCAACACATATTCAACCAAAAGGAACTCAATATGAGGCAACGACGTTGGGTTGAACTCCTTAACGACTATGACTGCGAGATTCGTTACCATCCCGGCAAAGCGAATGTTGTAGCCGACGCTTTGAGTCGAAAGGACCATGTCATACTTCATTGTGCCCGAATCCAAACCGACATTCAAATCCGCATTTTAGAAGCTCAACACATCTCAGTCACTGGGGGTAACATGTACGAAGAAATGTCATGTGGTGTTGAACTTCTGCTCGAATTTAAACCCAATGGCTTACTTTACTACTTGAACCGTATTTGGGTTCCCGATCGCGATGATCTCCGTACATTTCTTATGAACGAGGCTCACAAGACTCGTTATTCTATTCATCCTGGTGCGGATAAAATGTACCAAGACCTTCGCCAACAATATTGGTGACCCGGTATGAAGAAAGACATTGCTCTCTATGTTGCCAAATGTCTAACGTGTTCCAAAGTCAAAGCCGAACACCAACGTCCTTCCGGATTACTTGAACAACCGGAAATTCCCGTGTGGAAATGGGAGAACTTAGCCATGGATTTTATTACCAAACTCCCTCGCACCTCGAGTGGTTATGATAGCATTTGGGTGATCATTGATCGTCTCACCAAATCTGCTCATTTCTTGCCCATCCGTGAAGACTATCGGGTTGAGAAACTAGCCCGAATTTACATTGATGAAATTGTGAGCAGTCACGGTGTTCCCTTAAACATAATCTCCGATAGAGATGCTCGGTTCACCTCACGTTTTTGGCAATCTCTCCAAACTGCTCTTGGTACATGATTGGATTTGAGCACGGCCTACCATCCCCAAACTGATGGTCAGACCGAGCGAACAATCCAAACTCTTGAAGATATGCTTAGAGCTTGTGTAATTGATTTTGGTGGCAATTGGGATTCACATCTATCCCTAATCGAGTTCTCTTACAATAATAGCTACCACACGAGTATCAACATGGCTCCATTTGAAGCTCTCTATGGTCGCAAGTGTCGTTCTCCTATCTGTTGGAACGAGATTGGTGAAGCACAAATCACCGGTCCCGAGCTAATTTAAGAAACATCCGACAAGATTACCCAAATCCGTGACAACATTCGAGTAGCGAGAAGTCGGCAAAAGAGTTATGCCGACAAACGACGAAAACCCTTGGAATTCCAAGTCGGTGACCTTGTTCTTCTAAAGGTGTCTCCGTGGAAGGGTGTAATCCGTTTTGGAAAGAAAGGCAAGTTAGCACCTCGCTACGTTGGTTCATTCAAGATCCTTGAAAGGATTGGAAAAGTGGCCTACAAACTCGAGTTACCTCCATCACTTGGCAATGTGCATCCTACATTTCATGTGTCTAATCTGAAGAAATGTCTTGCTGACGAGAATCTTCATATACCTCTTGACGATGTGCACATTGACGAAACGATGCACTTTGTTGAGAGACCGGTAGAAATCTTGGATCGTGAGATCAAGCAGCTCAAGCGAAGCCGTATTCCTATTGACAAAGTTCGTTGGGAATCAAAACGTGGCCCTGAGTTTACTTGGGAATGTGAGGACCAAATGAAGCTCAAGTACCCTCACCTCTTTGCTGATGCAGTCGCCCCAACTAGCTAAATTTCGGGACGAAATTCCCTCAACATGGGGATACTGTAACATTTCTGATTTTATTATATTTATTTCCAATTCAATGTAACACATTTAATTCCAAAATCTAGTACACTGGTTTATTCTATTCGTACCAACAATTAAACCCTAGGTTACAATACAAATTCATGAGTTTTACACGGGTATACATTATTAGAATCATATATATATACGGATATATATTTATGTAAATACCAAACAAATACATACATACATAGATGCATTTATTCAATTAACAAGAAATTACGCGTTTGCTTGAACCCCAAACCATTTGAACCCTAAATTGGAACCCCACACTCAATTTTGACTTCTAAAACGTCAATTTTGACTTTTCTTGGACTCAGTTGACTTTCAAAAGTCAAATCAGCCCAACCTTGTTAATCCAAGACTGCCATTCGACGATTTCCAGTTGGTTTGGACTCCTAATGATTTTTCAAACAAGAATCGACCCAATCTCGGCCCAAGTAACATATCATTTCGACCGATTAAGCGGCATATTCAAATTTCAAACGGATTTGACTTTGGATAGTCAAATCCGTATCAATCCGCATTCAATTCAAGAAATTAACGCGTCCAAATCCCGCGATTCACTCGCCAGTCAACCTCGAGTGTACCTGGACCATTATCAGACCCAATCCATTCCCAAATCGATGGATTAACGCGTAATCAGTCACCCGTAATCATTGTGGACAAAATTGAAATCGAATCGGCTATTACACACAAAATTAATCAAATTAAACCGCTCTCTCACTCGCGTATACTTCCACACAAACTCTCCCAGCCTCTGGTTAATTCGCATATCATCTCTGGACGCCTGTCGATCACCAAGAACAGCCGTATCAAACTCGTAGCCGTCTGCATTCGTGCCCAAACCAATCAAGTAGGTTCTTACATCATTCACTTCGTTTTTCAGTGCTCGTCAAAAGCCCCATATCAATTCGTGTTCATATTACGCATCAAACTCAATTGTGACTTGAGTTCGTGCCGTGTTCTTGCGTTTTCTGATTTGGGGATTTGAGGAATTTAATTTTAGTATTTAAAGTTTTGTGTTCCTGTTATAATCAGCGAACCACCCGGTCCGACTGGTTAAGACCACGCACCATCGGACCCGGTGGTGTGGGTTCGAAACCCATGGCCCGCATGACTGTCCGGCTTTTTGCACCTCGTTTAAAAACCCAAACCCGGACCCAACTCAGTCGCAGGTTAAAACGTTTCGGAATCCAATTCAATCACCGGACCCGCCTCCTGGTCCAGTGGTTTGTTCGTCCGACGCACCCGGCACAGACCCGGGTTCGAGTCCCTGTGGTCTGTTTAATTTTTTTAAACCGTTGTTAAGGCTCCAAAAATTATAAAAAAATTATTTTTATAAACTTTACAATTATTAGAACAGAATGAAACCAGTTTTACACATTTCGAATAAAAATCTCTATTTTTATAAAATAATTTATTGAATACTCAATTTAAATTATGTATTTATTTTGAGTAAATTATTTATAAAATTTGGTGACAATTTTTATAAACACTTTATACAAAGTTTTAAAATTTTTAATTATATTTTTAACACAATGAAATCATATTAATAAATTTTTAATATAAATTCATTTTATTATGAAGTTATAACTAAAAAATTTGTACATTAAATATTTAATGCAAAAATTTAAATATTTAAATTAAATTCTAAATAAAAACAGTTTAATTTTTATAAAAGTTATAAAAGATTAAATTTATTTAAAACAATCAAGACTTATTTTTTAAGAAAAAAAATATATAAATAAATAAATAAAAGTTAGTTATTACAAAGATAAATATATTTTATTTTTACATACCTTTATAAATAAATATCATTTTACATATCTTTATAAATAAATAAATAAATTATTTATTTAAATAAGATAAATCATACAACTAATTTTTATATAACTAAATTATTAAGTAATAATAATTATTTAAATTATTTAGTTATTCGAACTCAAAACTTGGTTTAATTATTTTAAAACTATTTATTTAAACCCCCTCACTTTATGAAACATTTCATTCAAGTACGAGCCACTAATACTTACCACTCCAACACTTGTCACACATAACCGATTCAATCCTAGACTTAGACATAGACAATTGTACCCACTAATAATTCAAATATACATTATACATTAGGTTAGTGTGGTGAGTTGCAAGGATCAAATTTCAATCTAGCCTTCCGTGTTTAGCTACACCTCGAACCATGTGAGTATTTCATAGCCCCTTTTACTCTTTTACACTTTTGGGGTGAAACATGAACTCTATACAAATTACTATTCACATTTTACACAAACAACACAAATACAAATTCTATTTACATTCATGTGTGCAATTTGAGCTTTATGCCCGAGTGCTATGTGTGCTAACTTTTGTGAACACTTATGTGCAATCATTAACTATTCAAGCCGACGGTTTTCAATGATAGATCTATTGAGTCTGACAAACCCACCCAGGTAGGGTGATTGATACCGACAACACAATTTTTGCATGCTAGTTACAAAGGTTTGATTGTACTTGGTTACACAATAGCTGCTCCCCATAAATGCCTTATTTATCATGTTATGTAAGGATTTGTTTTACAAACTATATGCTACCTATATACAAACCTATGTTATACTCACCAACTTTTTAGTTGACTTTATTTTATTCATGTTTCAGGTACTAAGGTGTGAGTTTGATCAAGATGTGCTACACTTAGGCTTTGGACTTAGCTAATTTAAATAAAAAAGTCTATGTTTTGAAATTTTGTTTCTGTCTTGGATTTGGTTTTGTTTGAATGATTGTAATGGAATTTGAAGTTTAATATATTTCAATTTAGTCAACCTTGTGCTTATGAACAGTCTACATGTCCCGCCCCGATGATTCTGCCATCGGTCGGGGTGTGACATATATGTCCATAACCAATCGATTTATAGAATACTCATTTCCAAACCTAATCTCACGAAGAACAGCTTCAACAACATCACCATTTTTTTTGACATAGTTAGAACTTACAGATTGAATTGAAGTATTTGGAACAGCTTCCCTTCTCCAACGCCTAACAATATACTTCTTCGGGAACTCTTTTACAAAACAAAGTCTAAGAACATAGAAAATATGTCTACATAGCAACCCAAACTGTTCAAACCTTCTGCAACACAAAAATAGATAATACATAACCAACAAACACATAATACAGAAGACACAATGTGTAATATAACCATTGAGTAATATATTACATTGGATTCTGATCATTGTGTATTACACAATCATTGTGTAATAGTATCATTATCTATCATGATTGTGTAATCCACTATGATCAGAAACCAATGTGTATTATACACAATGTATATAACATCATTTTGTATTATATTACATTGGATTCTGATCATTGTTTATTACACAATCATTGTATAATAGTATCATTGTCCATCATGATTGTGTAATACACTATGATCATAATACAATGTGTATTATACACAATGTATATAACATCATTGTGTATTACACACATTATGTATTTTTATATCATTGTCTATCATGATTGTGTAATACACAATGATCAGAATTTAATGTGTAATATATCCAATATATATAACATCAGAATCCAATGTCTGTAATACACAATGTATATAACATCATTTTGTATTACACAGACTGAGTATAAAACACTGTGATGTTATATTGTGTAACAGCATCATTGTGTATTACACAATCATTATGATTGTGTAATATGTAGCACACCTAATTTCTATATTACACAATCATTCTGATGATTGTGTATTACACTATGATCAATGTGTATTACACTATGATCAGAATACAATGTTTATTATACACAATGTATATAACTTCATTGTGTAATATACTATCCATTATGTAATATAGATTGAGAATGTGTAATTAAGACACAATGTAATACAATATTATAGTGTATTTTGTATCACCATTGTGTAATATACTATCCATTATGTAATATAGATTGAGAATGTGTAATTAAGACACAATGCAGTCTTATTCTATATATTGTTATATGATTGTCTATTATACAATGAAACAGTAAGATAAAAAACACAATCATATAATAATTCAATTATGTATGGAGTCTTATTGTTATGTATTGTGTAATATAGATTGAGAAACAGTAAGATAAAAAACTAATACCTCAAAATGTGATGTGCATGGTTGCAACAAATCCTCCATTTCAAATTTCATAAAATCACCAACTTTTTGTCCGGTAACAGAAGCACAACTATTAATAGCATCATCTATCTCCAACTACTAATCCAAAAAAATTGTTCAGTGTATCGAGATTCATGATCATTTTTTCTATGCTCATACCTTTGAGCCTCGATTGTTGTCTCAAAGTGACTAAAAAACTCAACTAGAGTCGACTTTGGATTACAAAATTGATTAAAAAAAAATTTATCGCTTTCTGATCTTGACGTAGTACGCATAATCCCAGACAAATTCTCCTCAAGATAAAACGCAGGTATCCAGTCTTGTCTAATATTATAAATATCAGACAACCAAACATGATCACTTAAACCATAATGAGAAAGAATTGAATGCCATCTCTCCTCAAACTCAACATGTGTAATAGAATCTGTCCATACGATCTCAGCCAATTATTTTTTGAAATCTGTGGTATTACACACAACTGGTCCAAGCTACAAAAATATGAAAATGAAAAAATTAAGACACAATGTAGACACAGTAGCATAAAACACAATCCAAAAAAAGTAACACAAGACACAATACATTGTGTATTCATAAGACACAATGCTAATGTAAATACAATAACACAAGACACAATCCATTGTGTCTTTCATAATACACAATGCAGATACAGTAAAATAAAGAAATAATTTAAAAACAGTTACACAAGACACAATGCATTGTGTTTCTGGTAAAATACAATGCATTTTGGCTTTCATATACACAATGCAGATCCAGTAACTAATCATATGTGCCACACACACAATCATGATAACAACATCATTGTGTATTATACAATCATTGTGTAACAACATCATTGTGTATTACACAATCATTGTGTGCACACATTGTGTATAAAACACTATGATGTTATATACATTGCTGTTACACAATGATTGTGTAATACACAATCAATGTGTAATACACAATGACTGTGTAATACACAATGATTGTGTAAATACACAATGACTGTATAATACACAATGACTGTGTAATACACAATGATTGTGTAAATACACAATGATTACACAATGATTATGTAATACACAATGATTACACAATGACTGTGTAATACACAATGATTGTGTAAATACACAATGACTGTGTAATACACAATGATTGTGTAAATACACAATGATTACACAATGATTGTGTATTACACAATCATTGTGTAATAGAAACAATTTAGAATCAATAACTAATTAAAAGAGCATACATTATCTGTGATAGTGTTTTATACATTGTGTAACAGCATCATTGTGTATTACACAATCATTGTGTAACAACATCATTGTGTATAAAACACTATGATGTTATATACATTGTTGTTACACAATCATTGTGTAATACACAATCATTGTGTATACGAATTCAATGATTTGTGTTTTATACACAATGTGTTGTGTATTACACAATCATTGTGTATAAATCACAATCATTGTGTAATACACAACACATTGTGTATAAAACACAATCAATGTGTATTACACACATTGTGTATAAAACAATATGATGTTATATTCATTGATGTTACACAATGATTGTGTATTACACAATCATTATGTAATAGACATAATATCGAATCAATAGGTAATCAAAACATAACAATGATACCTTGGCAGACAATTTCTCCCATATGTGCCACATACATAATATATGACAGCTATTTGGTAAAACTTCTTGAATAGCTTTCTTCATGGCAGGATCTTGGTCAGTAACAATTACTTTAGGAGCACAACCAAACGCCTTGACATAAAACCTCAATAACCAACTATATGACTCAGCAGTTTCAGATCCAAGAAGCGCAGCACCAAGGGTAACATTCCTATTGTGGTTATCTATACCAGTGAAAACAAAAAGTTAAAGGAAATGTCATATATTACACATTATTACTAAAACACAATGAAGATTTAAATCTTACTTATTTGATCGATAAGTGGCATCAAATCCTACAATATCACCAAATACCAAATAATTGCTCTTCGAAACCTCATCAGCCCAAAATAAACCACCTAAAGTTCCGTCTTCTTTAGAAAGTATAATCCAACGAAAAATTGGGACAATATTGTTTTTTTCTCTCAAGACGTTGAATAACCATCTCTGCATCATACTCACCAATATATACATTTAGATCCCTCTTGAAATTCTTAAAATCATTTTTGTTGCACCTAGATCCTCATAACCACCATACAAACTCTTCAAAATGTTAAATGCTCTTACAGGCCCAAGATTAATGGTAGACAACGCTTGAATTGCATTTTCTTTTACATAATTAACCTTTCTTGCAGAAGTCAAAAATTGAATGTCTTCTTTTTTAACAAAACTATGGTTATGCTCTTCTTGAAAACCATATATTTGATACTTTTTATCAACATTTAATCGCAACTTAATGTATGCATTACATCCAATCCTTTTAGATGGTTTCCTATGCCTTTTCACATTACCATCGTGTAATTTATCAAACGATCTTCCTTTTTTAAAACCTTGCCTCGAACAAACAAAGTACTTCAACTTAATAACACCCTTAGGATTGTATGATGAGGTCCTCCTAATTGATAAACCACTACAGAGAGCATACTTTTCGTAAAAGGAAAAGGCATGCTCAATAGAATCAAACACCATACCAATAGCAGGTTTAACTGACGGGCTCACAACAGGTGTGTAATACTTTTTTCCAGAATTTGGTGATACACGTTGTTGACCAAGTTCATTGAAAATTTGGACATCTACATAAGTAAAAGTAACATTACAAACAATGAAGAGACAGAAACATATAAACAGAATAAAATAAGACACAATACAAATACAGTTATATATAAATATATCAACACTCTGACCTTTATAAAACACTGTGATGTTATATACATTGTGTTTAATACACAATGATTGTGTATTACACATATTGTGTATAAAACACTATGATGTTATATACATTGTGTAACAGCATCATTGTGTATCATAATTGTGTAATACACTAAGATCAGAATCCAATCTGTAATACACATAATTGTGTATTACAATGTGTGTAATACACATCATTGGGTAATGTGTATTACACACATGTCTCAACATTATATAATACACATCATTGTGTAATACATATCATTGTCTATCATATTATATATCAATCTGTAATACACAATGATGTGTATTACACAATCATTGTGTATTACACACATGTCTCAACGTTATATAATACACATAATTGTCAATCATATTGTTTATCAATCTGTAATACACAATGACTGTGTATTACACAATCATTGTGTATTACACACATGTCTCAACATTATATAATACACATCATTGTGTAATACACATCATTGTCTATCATATTGTCTATCAATCTGTAATACACAATGACTGTGTATTATACAATCATTGTGTATTACACACATCATTGTGTATTACACACATGTCTCAACATTATATAATACACAATGATAAACTATAATACACATTCTCAACCTGTAATACACAATGATGATAACACAATCGGTGATCAACAAACAACAAATTAAATAAGTACCAGACTGAACTTCATCAATCGCCATTAAATAAACCGAAAGAATCAGATGATGGAATTTAAGAACGATTTTGGAATAATCGAAAGAATATGGAATCCGACTCCGCCGTAATCAACGCAAATCGTTAAAGAGAGCAGGGATTGTGTTCCCATCATAATGAATGAAATTCCAAAAGTGACCCTCCGCCCAAATTTGATGCAATGACAGATGTCTCTATCAGCATCTTTCTCACCCTTCTCACATTAAAATCCCTTTTTACCTGATCCTAACCCTAGTAACCTATACATGTTTTTATTAAACATAGTTTAGAACCCGTGTACCACACACGAGTTGGAAAATATCAATGCATAAATATTTTAAATTTTTATGTGTATATTTTACAGGTGTAAAAATGTATTATGTATATTAAGGATAAAAACAAAATTTAAAAATGTATTACATATATTAAGGATTGAAAATAAAAGTTACATAATTAAATTTCAAAGTTTTTTATATATAATAAAAGATAATTTAAAATAAATGTGTTTTATTAGTATAATTACTATTTTCTATACCTTGAATTGGAGATTACCCTTCTCGAACAGGGCACTATCTGTATTTTACTTTTCAATCAATCAAGCCGACTTATTTTAGATTCTATCACATATGTAATTGACCATTTCTATTAGATAATGTTAGCAGTCATTGTTTTATTTTTTTTAAATTTGACACCTTGGCTGCGCTAATTGCCTTATGTGGTCATGTGGATGTGAGTAAAAAAATGTCACAAGAGATATCCTTAATCTAAATGGATTAAACATGAAACATGACAACAAATGACAGAAGCAGAACGTATTACATGTTAAACCTAAAATCATCTAAAATAAAGATGATGGAAATACTAGGAAAACAAATATGTCTGCCTAATAAGGTTAAGCAAACACCATAAATTAACTATGCCAGGAAATATTAAAACAAATATGTCTCTCCCACTACTTTGATCATCTTCCATGCACTACTTACAGTTCTAAACACATTATTGGCTCTAAAATGAACATGCCCCTATGTTGAAATAGGTTCCTAGTACAAAAAAGTAATTCAAATCCAACTTGTCCAGGAACAATTCCAAAAAAGGCTTGCGGTGCAGCTTGTTACCCGTTTGCCTTCTATTTCAATTTTCGATGTAATTTTTAATGTTTCTAATAAAGTTCGAATCATAATTGTGAGAAAAATGAAAAAGTATAATGCATCAACAATAAATGCCCCTAAAATAAAGATGATGGAAATATTAGGAAAACAAATATGTCTGCCTAATAAGGTTAAGCAAACACCATAAATTAACTATGCCAGGAAATATTAAAACTTGCATCCACATAAAATTGTTAAAGCCAGTAACAGGAACTAGGATGAACCAAAAATTCCACTAATTAGGAATCGAAAGATCTCACCAAAGGAAGGACTTGGAAAAGTTAAACCCTATCACTAATTCCATCAAAATTCAAACACATAAAACCCTAAGTTTACATCAACAACCAAATAGGCGAAGAGGGAGAGGATGAACCTTAATCTCGATGTGTGTATGTTATAGCGATCAAAGCCTGAAGCATTCACTGGCAAACTGAAATTTTGTGATCGAATATTTAGTTTTCGATATGTGTCGTCGCCGTGGTTCTTGTGATGCCAGGAGCCTAACCAACCCGACCCGTATTCTCTTTTTAAAAGTCTGAAAAACAAAAAAAAAGATCTTCTACTTACATACGTGTATATCAATAAGATTTTTTACCAATCGATGTATTATAAGCATACAAATGAAATCGGCTAGTAATCGTAGCAGAGAGTAATAAGTTAATAATTTAGGTTTTTCTTGATGTATATTTTTAAAATTTCTATATGATAAAAAAATATTATATATTTTTAATAGAAAAAAGTTATGAAATAAAGTAAAAAAAACAAATAACACGATACACAATTTTTTTATAATAAATATCAAAAGTTAGAAATGAACCTACTTAAAGACTTTTAAATTTTCTCTGTAATTTTTGTTTTTTTCTTTTAAATTTGACTGATAGTAATCTATCTAAGGTCTATCTGTGTAGCTCATATTTTAATGTTTGATGTGTAACTGTATACTACACAGTTGTTTGGTGTTACAGTGCTAAACTAGTTATCTTAGCTGTTAGTAGAGTTGCACAAAAAAACCGGTTTGGAAATCCAAACCGGTTCGGAACCGGAAACCGAACCGGCCAAGAACCGGTTTTATGTGAACCGATTTCAAACCGGTAGGAACCGCCGGTTTATAACCGGTTTAAGGAATTTTCGTGACGAGCGGTTTAAGACCGTTTTTTTTTACCGGTTTGACGAACCGGTTTGGTAAACCGGTTTAACGGTCAAAAATTTGAAATAGCCGTTGGAAAACGGCTATATAGCCGTTGGAACCGTTTTTTGACCGTTTTTTCACCCATTTTAACCCCCAAACACATTATAAATAGGTAGTGGGTGTTTTGGTTAAATCACACTTCTCAAACCCGCTCTCTACACTCGAAAACGCTCTAAAAACGCTCGAAAACGCTCTAAAAACGCTATGTGTAAGGCCCCTTTCCCGGGTAACCTCACTTGTTGGATTTACTCATAAACATAGTCATAAATACTGAACTTAAATTAAAAACATTCATTCATTCATTAAATACTGATCGAATTGTTACCTGGATTGGATTTCAGATTCAGAGGATATGATCACGAGCACAGCAACAACGTTCTCCTGAATTCCCGAGTTGATCCGTCACTTTCTCTCTCTAGACCCGAGCTTTCCTTTCTCTCTCTAGAAACTGCGTGAGTGTGGAATGAGCAGGGAAGAGGGCTGCCTTGCCTTATATATATACCTGGGCTTCCCTCGGCCCATTGAAGCCGAGCCCAAGCCCGCTCCCTTTTGTTTAAATATTCCGACTAAATCACCGGTCTCGCTATATTTATTCGTTTTATTATTTTTGGGATGTTACACTATGGCAGGTTCTTCAAGTTTTGGTGTTTCCTCTTCCGAAGTTAGCGTTGTGAGAATCATACCAACAACGAGGAACCCCGCAATTTGGTCAAACTACGATCTATGTGAGATGTCTAACGGGTTGGAACGTGCTCGTTGCAAAAATTGTGGTGGGTTTTTTAAAAAAAGATTCAAACTCTACTCTAAAAACTCATATGGAAAAATCTTGCCCGAGTTTGAAGAAAATTCCGGGTGAGGGTCAAGCATCTATGACAAGCGAGGGTGGAATTTGGAACTTCGATCCAAATATTGTTCGAGATAGAATGGCGAAATTAGTTATTCAAAGAGGTTTGCCGTTCAACCACTTCGACAACCCGCTCACGACGAGGATGATTCAAGAAGCCCTTCAACCACGTTATCATCAAGTAAGTCGTAGTACTCTTAGACGTGATTGTCTAAAAATGTGGAAAAAAGCAAAAAAAGAATTAATTTTAGGTTTTGAAAAATTGGAAACCGATGTGAACTTAACCACCGACGTTTGGTCGGCTCCACATGGTATTCCCGACTCATATATTTGCGTTACCGCTCATTGGGTTGATCCCAATACGTGGCAAATGATGAAACGTACAATCGCGTTTGATATGTTTGAATATCCGCACACGGGTCAAAATTTATTTCACATTTTAGATGGTGTGATAACCGATTTTAAATTACAAAATAAATTTTTTTCAATATCTTTTGATAATGCCTCAAATAATACAAATGCGGTTCAAAAATTAATATTAAAATATAATCCGATTTGCAACGGCGCTTTTTTCCATAATCGATGTATTGCACACATTATCAACTTAGCCGTGCAAGACGGGCTTGCGGTTGAACCCGTTATTGAATTAAATTATACATTTCGAGTCATGCTTAAAGACGTTTTTAGTAGTAGCAAAAAAAGATACCATGAATATATTAGATTTTGTAACGATACGGGTTTGATTTGCTTAGGTCCCAATTGGGACCTCTCAACAAGATGGAATTCAACTCATAAAATGTTTCATAGTGCTATACGTCAAAGAGCAACTTTAGAAATTTTTCATAATGTGCTTTCCTCAAAACCGCGTCGTAAAATTCAACCATTTCCGTCTACGAGTTGGGACATTCTTGAAAATATAACCGAATTGCTCGAAGTTTTCAAAACCGCCACTACTTTTTTATCCGGGGTTTATTACCCCACAAGTCCCTTGGCTCTTAAACAAATAATTCTAATGTGTAACAAATTAGCCGAACTTGAAAATAAAAATACTCTTTTTACGACAATGATAAAACCGATGAAAGAAAAATTTGTTAAATATTTTAAAGAAATGCCTCCGGTTATAACTTGTGCCGCCGCATTAAACCCTACAATTAATGTTTACGGTGTTGAAACCTTGATTGATAAAATAACTTACGATTTGGATTTGAATTCCGAAGATATTCATTTTTCAACCGTAACAAAAACTTATTTTAACAAATGTTTGCAAGATTTGTTTGATATTTATTTACGTAAATATGGTACAACACAAACCCCACATGATACGATGGGCGCGGGTGCATCATCCACTAGCTCGAGGAATGTGAACTTAAATTTGTATAATGAAATGAGAAATGAATTTACTAAACGGGCTAGAGGGTCCACCCCGAGTAGCGAACTCGGAAGGTATACGGGAACAAACTTTTTATCATTTATGAGTCCGGATGTTTTTGAGGACTTTGATATTTTGGCTTAGTGGAAAGGAAACGAATCTACTTTTCCGGTCCTTTCCGCCATGGCCCGTGATTTACTAACCGTCCAAGCTTCCACGGTAGCTTCGGAATCTGTTTTTTCTTTTAGTGGCAGGGTTTTATCTATTCGAAGAACTAGACTCACTCCCGCGGCAATGGAAATGTGCATTTGCTTGAAAGACCATTTGGATGCGGTAGATAGGAGACAAGATAGGAGTTCGTTTGAAGAGGAAATTGAAGTTGAAGAATTCATACACGAATCTGAGGTCAACCAAGGATTGGCGAGCCCACTTACAAATGAAGAACTTGCCGAAGATGATAGACTACGAGAATCCACTAGTAACTCCGAGAATGACGGCGAAAATTAAACAAAAAAACTCCAAAAAATAAAAATATATTTTTCTTTTTCTCGTATTGTAATGTTTAATTTGTAATGTTTTGTGATTTTCGAACTCCTAAAAAATGAATAAACGTTGAACTTTATGTTTTTATTTGTTTAATATTTATTTTTTAATTTAATTTATTAATTTTTTTTTTTTTAAAACCGGTTTAAACCGGTTCACCAACCCGAACCGGTCCAGAACCGAACTGAACCGGTTCAACAGGTTCGAGATTTTATATATGTTAAACCGGTTTAACCCGAACCGGTTTTAGTCAAAACCGGTTTACCAATTGCGTTGACCGAACCGGTTCGGGCCGGTTTGGAACCAGTTCGGTTCAAAAACCCGGTTTGTGCACCTCTAGCTGTTAGAGTGTGTTATTGACTCATTGCGAGGAAAAAGTTAAATATATTTTTACTTGTATGGTTGGATAGAGCTACTTATCTAGGCTAAAGTGTAATAAAGCCCAAATTGAAAAGATAAATAGCAAGTCCGTATTTTCTGTTTTTACAGTAACACTCCGTCTCCACTACCGGAAAAAATTGCATGTGGTTCTATCTTCGCTTTTCACTCTCCTTTCTACTATTCAACTACTCAAACTATAATAATATTTTAAAGGGTCAACCTAAAATCACCCATCAAACGAAGTATACTACTAAAAGAAAAGTTTGGTCTGACCCCTTGTAGTTCCTATCAAAGGTTGATTTGTGTTAAGGAGTTTTTTTTTTTGTTGAAAATGGAGTATTTTCACCAAGTTGCAAAAATGATTTTTTGTCAACTTTGGACAGAAATAAATATATGTTAATAAGTTTAACATTCTTATTTCTTTCTGGTTTTGTGTTCTCTTGTATGATACCTGCATTAGGAAACAAACCATGTCCAAAACGGAGCTAAGATGAATGAGATATCAAAGCTCAAAGTTGGGTGTTTGAAGCTGTCAAAATTCAGCATTTCCTTTAGTAGGAAAATAGGGAAACTTGTCCCACATAGGAGAAGGAAGGAAACTTTGAGTGAATTATAAGTAGAGGCACTCCTCACTTATTATCTAGTATCTCACACCAGTTGACTAGTAACTCACACGTGCAAGTTCTTCATTAATATTTTTGACCAGCGAACGAGCTACGGGTGGGTGGTCTATCCGGGTTCGGTACCCGGGTATCGGGTTTTCTCGGGTCGGGTCACCATTTGACCACCGAACGAGCTACGGGTTGGTGGTCTATCTAGTATCTCACAGCAGTTGACTAGTAACTCACACGCGCAAGTTGCTCGTTAATATTTTTGACCAGCGAACGAGCTACGGGTGGGTGGTCTATCCGGGTTCGGTACCCAGGTATCGGGTTTTCTCGGGTCGGGTCACCATTTGACCGGCGAACGAGTTACGGGTTGGTGGTCTATCCGGGTTCGGTACTGGTCTATCTAGTATCTCACAGCAGTTGACTAGTAACTCACACGCGCAAGTTGCTCGTTAATATTTTTGACCAGCGAACGAGCTACGGGTGGGTGGTCTATCCGGGTTCGGTACCCAGGTATCGGGTTTTCTCGGGTCGGGTCACCATTTGACCGGCGAACGAGTTACGGGTTGGTGGTCTATCCGGGTTCGGTACCCGGGTATCGGGTTTTCTCGGGTCGGGTCTCGGTGACCTGGGTGTTCTTCTTTGACCATGTCAAAATTCAAAATAAATACATTAAATGACATTGAATAGAATTAATGCCATTAAAAGGGGGAATTGAAGACAATTCAATGTCATTTTAAATTTTTTTTGAATTCCTCTTTGATGTCTCCACTATAAATAAGAGTGTTTGTTCAACACTCTAAACACCTCTCTCCAACATAAAATTGTATGCTTACATATAAAAGAAGAACTCCAAAACTCTCTTCATTTCTAAGGTATAATTTTAGGTTTAGAGTCTTCTCCGGCTGTACGAACAGCTTCGGCCGTTGTACCATGGGAAACATTCGAGTTCTCTTGGGAGACTCGGAATTTGTTTTAAGGGACCCGTGTTAAACACGAAGCATTGGTCACGAATTTAGTATTCGTTTTTATTTTTGTACTTTTCTTTATTTCTTTTGTAAAAGTATTGTAATTTATAGCTTTCTTTGATTATTGTATTGTATTTGGAATTTATACAAGTGTTAGTTTTTTTTTTTTTTTTTGACGAACGGTTCTTACAATTTGTAAATTGAAAACTGTGCATTAGCAATAGAATTACAGAGGCTTATATAAGCCAATTACAACAAATAAATTCAATGACTAAAGGCTATCAAGGCTAGACTTACGGTGGCCAACAACCACTTTAATTCTGTCTAAAAATACAATTTGATTTAAATGGAAACCCTAATTTATATTATTACTAGCTTAGACCCCGTGTGTGAAAAATATCAATCCATAATTTTATTAAATTTTATTTATATATTTTGGAGGTGTAAAAGTGTATTACTATACATGTACTAAGGATAGAAAACAAAATTCAAAATATATAAAAAATAATATATAATTGGGTTTCGAAAATACGTCAATTACTATTTAATGTAATTTGACTTTCATTTACTATTTGATTGAAAATAAAAGTGATATAATTAGATTTCTAAGTTTTTTTATAATAATAGATAATTTAAAATAAATGTGTTTTATTAATATAATTAGTAATTTATTAAAAGATATGGGTGCATTTAATAAGAGAGAGAGGCGGGAAAAGAATGATGAGATTGAATATGGTGGCGACATGTGGCATACACAAGCCTTTATTTATTATATAGTATAGATTATTGATACTTATATTTTCTTTAATATGCCCCCGCAAGATTAAGGAGCCATCGGATACTCCAATCTTGGATCGTAGACGGTGAAACGGTCCGCGACTTAGGGGTTTGGTGAGTACATCGGCAAGTTGATCTTCCGAGTGGACATGTTGTACGCGTAGCGAACCATTTGCAGTTTTCTCACAAACAAAGTGATAGTCTAAGGCCACATGTTTCATACGCGAATGGTAGATCGGATTTGCACATTGATAAGTAGCCCCTGCATTGTCGCAAAATAGTGTAGGGGATTTTGTTATGGACAAACCAAGTTCACACAGTAAGTTCTGGACCATGAAAGTTCAGCCGCACCATTTGCTAATGCCTTGTACTCAGCTTCGGTAGAGGACCGAGAGACGGACTTTTGACGCGCTGAGCGCCAAGAGAGAATATTCGAACCAATATAGATAATATAAGCAGTGGTAGAACGGCCCCCATCAGCGATACCACCCCAATCTGAATCTATGAAGGCTTGAAGATCAAGAGGAGAGCCACGTTTGAGAAACAACCCGTGATGGATTGTACCTTTTAGATACCGGAGAACACGTTTCAAGGCTTGCCAATGAAGCTCCGTTGCGGCATGCATGTATTGAGATAGTTTGTTGACAGCAAAGGAAACGTCGGGTCTAGTGAATGCAAGGTATTGAAGAGAACCTACAAGTTTCCGGTACGGTGTAGGATCAATTTTGGATGAGCCATCAACGACAGATAGTGTTTCGGTAGAGCTAAGAGGTGTAGCAACCGATTTTGCTCCATCCATACGAAACTTGGTGAGCAGGTTTTGTATATGTGCATGTTGAGACAAAAACAAGCCATTGACAGTGGGAATGACTTCTATCCCAAGGAAATGATGCAACATGCCAAGATCTTTGAGTGAGAACTTGTCGGATAACGCTCGAATAACCTTGTGAACAAAGGCATTTTTGTTTCCGGTGATAATGATGTCGTCAACATAAACCAAGAAATAGCAAACAATGCCCCCGTGATTATATATAAACAAGGAAGGATCAGCCAAAGACTTTGTAAAGCCAAAGTTGTATGAGAAACATGGCAAGTTCCAAGTACCAAGCACGGGGTGCTTGTTTGAGCCCGTATAGAGATTTTCGAAGACGACAAAGATGATTTGGTAGATCCGAATTAACATATCCCGGTGGTTGAGACATATACATGTCTTCGTGCAAGGTACCATGCAAGAAGGCATTATTAACATCTAGTTTTCGAAGGGACCGGTTGCAGGATGTACGAATGGTAACGGGTTTAGTGACTGGGCTGAATGTTTCAAAATAGTCTTTGCCATGTTCTTGTAGAAAGCCCTTGGAGACTAAACGAGCTTTGTATTTGTCAATGGATCCATCCGGGCGTCGTTTTATCCGAAACACCCACTTACATCCGGTCGATTTGTGTTGAGATGGAGGAACAAGTTCCTAGGTGGCGTTGTTAAGAAGCGCAATGAATTCACTATCCATTGCCTTACGCCAATCGGGGTCTTTCATCGCTTGAGTGTGAGTGGTTGGTTCAACGGCGGGTTCGGTTTGTGTGTCCGGTTAGGATGGGGTGAGGCATGAGGTGGAGTATTTTGAGGGGTAGAATTGGACGGGATAGTAGGGGAGGTCGGTGTAGGGGAGATAAGAGATTGGCCCGTGGGTTGGGTCGGTGAGTGAGTATAGAGTTGGGGAGTGTTGGGCTCAGACTGTGAGTGTGGGCCGAGAGATGTTGGGCTGGACGCAGATGACGCTGAAGTGGAAGGTGAGGTGGGTTGGGTTGGGTTGGGTTGAGAAGAGTGTGGGCTGGTAGGTGAGTAAGCATATGTGTTGGGTGGGCCAGTGGATTTGCAAACAGTGGGCTGGGGAGGATTAGGTGATTGGATAGTGGAAGAAGGGTTTGGAGTTGAAGGTAAATTATGGCAGGGGTGCGAGGATAGATAGGACGGGTGTGTGTCCAGGGGTATGCCTAAAAACTTATCCACTGTAGGAATAATAGGATGGGAATGTGATGGTGAATGAAGTGGAAATTGAGTCTCCACAAATTCCACATGTCAGAGAGTGGTATAACCGGCTATTCGTAGGATCATAACATTTGTAAGCCGATTTAGAAGTTGAATAGCCCAAAAAAATACATCTTTCCGAGCGTGGATGAAGTTTCGATTTGGCATATGGGCTAGGCCACGGATAACACAAGCATCCAAATGGTTTGAGTTTGGTGTAAGTTGGTTCTTTGTGGTAGAGACGGGTATATGGAGTTTTGAAATCCAGCGTCGAAGTGGCTAAACGGTTGATTAGATACACGGCGGTTTGGAAGGCATGTGTCCAAAAATTGAGTGGAAGCCGAGCATAATGGAGTAGAGATAAACCGGTCTCCACGATATGACGATGACGCCTTTCGACAGTACCGTTTTGTTCCGGGGTGTGTGGTGGGGTTGTGAAGTGAGAGATACCTTGAGATTGTAGATATTTTGTTAGACCGACGTATTCGCCACCATTGTCGCTAAAAAGGGAGATCAAAGGTGTTTGGAAAAAAAATTCAACTAGCAATTTGAATTGAGGAAACAATATGGACACATCGGATTTATGTTTAATCGGGTATAGCCAAATGTATTTAGTGTGAAAATCAACAAAAATCACATAATAGGCGAAACCATCGATTAATTTTTCTACCGGTCCCCAAACATCCTGCACGTGTAGGGTTTAAAACTTTTAAGCAACGGAAGCATTATTACACATGTTCTTTTAAACATTTTTATAGATTCCCACCAAGGATCCAATTGCAAGTTAATGAAACTAAAACAAACAAACAAAGTAGGTTTAGAATTACAACCTTTGTAGAGTAGTGGTGGCCTAAAACACTTAGAAATAGCGGACGAAGAGATCAAAGTAGAAGCTCCTCCAAAGTGTACCCACACCAAGCAATGAACCTCCAAGGATGGTGCTAGTCAACTAAACCCGTAAAGCTTGTCAAGATGCATGTTAGAAACTTGCAAGAACTCCATCTTGATATCCCTTTAACTATGTGTATGTAGTGAGAAACTGGACACTCAAAACCTTCAAGAACAATGCATGAACTAGCCCAACACTTAGGTTAGTTTATAAGTTGTTCAATCTCACACTTTGAGGCCTTCTAAGTTTCGAAACTTTGCAACATAAAAGAGCATAATTCTGCTTAGAAGCAACGGAAGCAATTTACACGTGATAGTTTATAAGTTAGTTTATAAGTTGTTCAATCTCACACTTTGAGGCCTTCTAAGTTTCGAAACTTTGCAACATAAAAGAGCATAATTCTGCTTAGAAGCAACGGAAGCAATTTACACGTGATATTTTAAAACATTTTATAGATTCCCACCAAGGATCCAATTGCAAGATAATGAAACTAAAACAAACAACCATAGTGGGTTTAGAATACGACCTTTATAGAGAAGTGGTTGCCTAAACATTTAGTCTTTATGGATGTAGGCCTCAAGGTAGAAATCCTCCAAAGTATATCCACACCAAGAAAGCTTCCTTCAAGGTGGTGCTAGCCAAATAAACCCATAATGCTTGTCAAGATATAGTTTGCAAACCTTCAAGAACACCTTCTTGTTTGCCTTCAAATTATGTGTAAATAAGTCTAGAATAGATCACTCAAGACTTGTTGGTTTCATTCAAACATTTTAGTTAGCCATAAAATACATATTTATGTCTAATATATATGCATATAAATACATATGTAAATATATGTATGCATCATCAACTTTGTACTTAACAAAGTAGGCTAGTTTGAATGAAAACATAAATAATCTACGCATATGTAAATTCTTAAAAGATTAAATGTATATATATTTACATACAAGTAAATATAAATACATACATATAATAAATATGTGACCTTAAGTAATTGTTACATAAGACAGTTACTAAAATATAACTTGGCCAGGTTAGACGTTTAAATACGTTTAAACGTATCCTTGATAATTGCTTAGTGTGTAACCCTTTGGGATCACATATCAATAGCAATACTATTGAATGTTAATTCTTGAGCATATAGATCGAACAATCTCCCACTTGTACAAGGTCCAATCACACAATAGTATAAACAGTGTAGTACGTCTAGCAATGCCCCACTGCTCCTAAT
This sequence comes from Smallanthus sonchifolius, assembly GCA_023525975.1. Taxonomy (NCBI): domain Eukaryota; kingdom Viridiplantae; phylum Streptophyta; class Magnoliopsida; order Asterales; family Asteraceae; genus Smallanthus; species Smallanthus sonchifolius. Next base: position 61,323,512 of record CM042035.1, on the reverse strand, counting down.
GATATATGACTTTAGTCATCCACTAGAACCAAGTGTTTAGGAAACATACACTTCATAGGTAATAGTATAAGGTAAGTTGTCAGTTATCCTTTCTGTAATAGACTTCTAGTTGAAATTGAGACATGGATCATAGTCAATCTCATATGTGTTCAACAATTATGTTTCTCGATCAAGATTCAAAGTGATATAACAAACTAAGTTTGAGCATGGCCATGCATTTAGATCAGTTTGAATAATCGAGGGGCCCAAGATGTCAACCACTTATAGAATAAGGGAACATATCCCATCTTGACTACATACGCCTCTCTCTATACCTCACGTTGTACCCAATCGCAGCCCTTATAACTACCTGGTTAAAGAGTAGCGTTAAACTACGTCAAAGTACAACCTCAGTATAATCAAGTCCCTAATATACATCTCAGGTCAAAGGATATAGTGACTATACCATTAATTTCAAAACTTACTCATGACAAGGATCCATGGAGTAATTTTGAAGCAGGTTGATGTGTTATGTTTCAATATATAAAAATATAAGTAAATATATTTTTAAGGTAATTGATTTAACAAGATCAGGTTTTAAATTTATAAATTAAAATGATAATTACTTTAACTTAAAACACACACAATAGGAAAGTGTATCTATCGCAGCGTAATATAGTCAGGTAAGAACCAAGTATCGAACCAATGGACACGGTCGAGTTCCAATACTCAACTTTTGTTATCGTTTAGCCGAATTAATTAGTAAGTGGATTTTGTGTGCTTGTGAAGAAGAAAAGTAAATGACGGTAAAGTAAATAACATAAAAGTAAAAATGTGCGTGAAGTGTGTAAGAGAAATGTAACTAGCAGAAAAGTAAATAAAGCGAAAATGATCAGATTAGGAAATGTATTGCTTCGGGATTCGAATCAGCTTGGTACGTGATAATGTTAAGTTAACTAATTCAGTGGTATGACTACTACAAACTTTTGACTCGGGTCACTGTTAGAGCCTTGTCCTCACTACATTTGATTTGCAAATTATATTCTTTAAAAAGTGGTAGTGCCTCCCGTTAGGGACAACATTTACCCTCAACCCACCGAATGGTCATCTCCGGGTTGGTTAAAGACATCAGACTCAAAATGATTTATATTAAAGTTAAATAGGTGATTATATTTTGCTCACCAGGAGGCGGTGTAACAATGGGACCAAGTATAAAGACGCACCTTTCCTAACATGAGTTCACCAATTCTTTTTTGCATAATAATCTCATATAAAGACGTACGATGTTAGAAGTATAGACCAAGCCTTGGCTTATCAATCTCGGCTTGTATAAAGACGTACGAGTTTCAAAGGAAGTTTGATTAAAAAGGGTTTTACGATCTTACTCTTTAAAATCAAGACACTCACAAATATAAAGACGGATTTAGACAATAATAAAAACGCATCAAAAGATGGTTTTTGAGAACGAATTAGTTAAAGACATAAACATACCACTTCATTAATAAGTTAAACATTAACATGCACTAAACATCATCTTCACCCTAGCAATACAAAGAAGTTTTACCACGAATGGCCATAACGACTAGCGTAATGATGAGTTTCGTAGGCTCCCCTATTGTGAAACAAGGAGGAAGAGCCCCTCTACTCTCTACTCTAACTACGAGAATGCTCTCTTCTTGAGTGTTATTTTGCTCTGGATTGGTGTGTGGAATGAAGAACTCAAGCCTCCTATTTATAGGCCTCAAAATGTGCAATGCACGGCCGTGTAATGGGTTGCACGGTCGTGCAATGGCCCAGGGAATCAAACAGGGTACAGAGGACACGGTACTGGGTCGTGGGGAGCAAGGGACAACAATGCCTCCCAGCTTTGTCTTTTAGCTGCTTGCTGACTATTGTTGACCAATTTTGACTTCTTAGGGTCAATGCTCCGGGAATAAACCTTCTAGAATCTTGAATTCTTGGTGTTCTTGATAGGATTTAGCTTGATTTGTATTTTCAACACCGAATAACCTGTAGTTACAAAATATATGTATTTTAATGTAAATTGCAAGGTTATTATTCAATTAGTACCATAATATGGGGGTTGTTATGCATGTAAAATATTTATAAATGATGGCACATCATAACACCCCACACTTAAACTTTGCTTGTCCTCAAGCAAACTCATGCATGATCACACCCATAACTAAAAACTTTACAGGGGTAATGGAATTTCAACTAGCATTGGAACTCCGGGATAACTCTTGAGCTGCTTATTCTATTTTTTGTGTTTTTCTTGTTTTAATATGATGGAATCCAAGACAAGCCAACTAGAACGTTGATTATGCAAAAACTCCTCACTACTCACAATGTTCACTCCACTCTAGGGTTATATATATATGCATAATGGAAGCTAAGCGAGACACTCGAGTTCGAATCGAATTATGCAATGGTCATAAGCTTGTATGCAAATCAAGTCTCCACCAATTAACTAAGTAGTATGCATGAATCAATAGGATTTTAAAGGATTGTAATGTGGCTAAAGTAAAACTAAGGGTGAAAATGAAAATCTTTTTGGATTTTTAGGGGTTTTAAAAGGGTTTGAAGGGCTGCAGCTAACGCGAAACACTCAGCTACGGCCTCATGGCTTAAAATGGAAAGTACTAAAAGGTCCGTCTACAGTACTCAGATCATGAGGGTATAACTAATCTGAGGGCTCGTTTATGGTCAGATTTCCAATACCGAGATCTCTTATCAGATTTAACTCGTTCCTTATTCCATAATACACATCATTGCCTTTTCGTACGGGTCTTGCGGCTAGTCGCCTAACAACACCTACTTCCATCAGGTATGTAAAATCACTTTGGGCTTTAGTTTGATTCTTGCTACACTTTCCCTCGTGGCTCAAGTTGCCACATTTTCTACATTTATCGTATCTTTTGTCTCTTCTTTTGGCGGCGCTTTTTGACAAGCCGCAGAATGGTGGCAATTGTTTTTGCTTGCGCCACCATTTTCTTACATCACAGGTTGCTTGAAAAATCTTTTCTCGGAGTTCGGTTGGTAATTCAGGCTTTACAAAATGAAGGCAGGATAGCAAATTGAAATCAAAAGAATGCATGTCCAGTTCTTTAAGGTCTCCCGGTAAAAGACCAACTTCTATTTTTTTTAACAAGACAACTTTCTCAATACTCCTCTTTCCTCAATTTCCTTGAAATAATATTTCCTTGAATTTTCCTGCAGATAGTTCGGATAATTTCCTAATGCATCTACCATTTGTATATTCCAATTCTTCTGAGTAGGACACATTCTTTCCAAAGTCACCCGATGATAATGAACTTGAAATGACAATATAAGATAATTTTTCCATTTTGAAGACAGTTAGCCAATAGCCGGTGTTTGCGAAAAGCTGGTTGGGTGATCAAGATGGGTTTAGAAAAGAAAAAGTTAAGGCTCAGAGGGCTTTCTAGGCGGATAATATTTTTGTGGTTTTTGGATAATATGGGTAATAAAGTCCTAGGTGGCTCAATCATTTTCATACTTCCACTAGTTCATGGTCTTGATATGTATAAGTCATACAAGTTCTAATTATTCATAGAATTCAATCGAATAAACACTCAATATACCAAACGAAAGAGCGTGCAAGAATAATGATAATAATGCTCGTGAAAAGGCTCAGATTATTCTCACATGGAAACGAATGGGATAGGGTTTTGTGATTTGTTGTGCATAATTTCCGTTTGTTTCTACTTGTCATGTCTTCATTTTATTTAATAGGTGCAAACTCCAAGAGGTTTTGTTTAAAAAGGGTTTAAATATTTGTTGAAAATTTTTCAGTTTTATAAAAGGTAAGTTTTAGTCATATGGGTAGAAAATCAAAGTTAAATTTTACTGCTTTGAGGTTAACAGTCCTGAATCTCTAATTCCCCGCCCCACACTTAAAACTGTGCATTGCCCTCAATGTAAAAGTGCATGTAATGGAATGCTCCGCAGGAATTTAAATGCATGGAGTTTTAAGGGAAAGAAACTGGTACTCCCCCGATCAATTCGGTGTATAACCTAAGGCCAAAGCTTATTGTTGCTGTCAGGCTGTGCCTATCAGCTACTTGTCAACATGTTGCTTAAAAGACTTCATCGAATTTCTCAGAAATTTGATGTGGCTTCCGGTTCTAGGTTCGTAGAGTTGGAGTGTAACTCCTCGAAGTAGAGAGATGTAGAGTCATGTTATTCTATTTAAGTTGTTGTCATTATTGTATCTTGAACAATGTTAGCTTAGTTTACTTTCTGTCATTTCTTTATTGTAATTTCAGTTTATGTAATTTACTGCTTTAATTATTTTAAGTCTGGGCCATCGAAACTACTTAGTTTCGATTGAATTTCTTCAATCGAAACTAGTAGTTTCATTAGATAGTAAGTTTCGATTGGTTATTCAATCACTTGTAAATGCTCAACCGAAACTCGTAGTTTCGGTTGGCATAGTTTCGATACGTGTTGGCTTACTATAAATAGCCTAGTTTGAGAAATTCTAGGGTGTGAGTAGCGGCTGTAACCCTGAATTTCTCTTTCACGTTGTTCTTCAATCAATACAACTTGCGCACTTGTTTGATGCATTGTTCTTACATTTTCATATCATTCTTGTGTTGATTGTGAGCGTGGTTACCCTGTTAGCTTCACCATTTCTGTTTCTACCATCTGTTTCACCTCCATACGCACTGTTTCGCCTTTGTGTGTGGAGAATCGATCACCTATGAGATTTCACGTTGAAATCTGGACCTAAAATTGGTATAAGGGCTTTATGCTCTTGTTTCTAAGTATTATCAGGTTTTTGTGATCGATTCTAGGTGTTTTACTGCGTTTTATTGAAGTTTTCTGCATCTGGACTCTACGAGCACTGTTTCATCACTATCATTACTGTTTCATCAATTTCCGACGTGTGTTGTTAGTGGTTTCAAAATCGGAGGTTGGATTTGTAATCAGGAGCGTTAGACGAGACTTTTTGCTGGATTGGATTGGTATTTTGGAGATATTGATTTATGTGATTGATCATTAATGGAGGTTTTCTAATCTTGGGGAAGAAGACATCGAAACTTCTCTAGGGAACATTCAGTTGATCATCGAATCTCTCTGTCTGCACCTTGTCTGGTAGAGGTACAATCGAAACTAGCTTTGTTGTCTTATTCTAATCGAAACTACTGTGTGCAGCATCTCAACCGAAACTTGGACATCGAAACTAGTTATAATCGAAACTAGGTGTTTTACGGGGACTCTGCTTATTTTGACCAAGGGATTCATCATCGAAACCAGTTGTTTCGGGTTCCGTTCTCCAATCGAAACTAGAAGTTTCGGGCAACTTTTCTTCAATCGAAACTAGAAGTTTCGATCAAGTGTTTCTCTATCGAAACTAGTAGTTTTGATCAAGGTTATTCACTCGAAACTAGTTACTATTTTAGTTTCGATTACTGATAATATGGCAACTTCAAGTTCAAATGAGTACTCTAGAGGGAACAAACCACATGCTCTTGTGTCTACACGGGAATTTGATGACCGGACAAAGAAGATGAAGCTTTTCTTCCAATTTCATGATCATACACTGCTGGACTCTGTCACTGATGGTCCTCACAAGACTGTTATCACTACTGCTGATGTTCAACGTCCTAAGACAGTAGCTGAATATGATGAGAAAGACCTTGCTTTGATTGCCCGAGATAACAAGGCTTATGGGACTATTGCTATGGCTCTTCCTATAGATATCTTCAACATCTTTTCTGAGTACACTACTGCCAAAGACTTATGGGTAGCCTTGTGCACCAGATTTGAGGGTAGTGCTGATGTTAGGGAGAGTAAGAGAGATCTGATCAAGAAGTAGTATGAGATGTTCAGTAGTGTCAGAGGTGAATCAATGTATGATTTGATCAACCGTTTCACAAGCATCGTATCTAGGCTGAAAGTAATGCGTGTTGAGTACCCTACTCTGGAGCTAAACAAGAAACTCCTAGATGCTCTTCCCGAGGAATGGAATATGTATCGTAACATGATCAAGAAGACTGAGAATCTGAGTGTCTTGTCTCAACAAGAAGTCTACAGCATCCTTGAATCTTATGAGATTGAGATCAAGAAAGGAGCAGTTACTCCCACCAATCAGTCTGGAAACACATATCTTATTGCTGGATCAAGCTCTTCTAGTAGCCCATACTTTCAGACTGATGTTCCTCCTTATGCTGCTGCAATTCAATCTACCAGCTCCTCTGCTCCTCACAAGTCCATTACCATGATTCCTGATGAATATGTCCCAATCATGACTGCTTTCATGTCGTGCTATGATGCACTGATTTCTGGAAACCTAACACCGGTTAGCTTTCAACCTGATGACTTGGAGCAGATCAATCCTGATAATTTGGAGAAAATGGACATTGATTGGTGTATGGCCATGCTGACTTTAAGAGCCAAAAGATTCATCAAAAGGACTGGTTTAGACAGATTCAAGTAGGGGAAGACACTTGGGTTTGATATCAAGAAGGTGAGATGTTACAATTATGATCAGCTGGGTCACTTTGCCAGAAACTGCAAGGAGCTGTCCTCCAAGGATCAGCAAGAAAAGAAGTCTTCCTCTGGAAAGCAAGCTGCTAATCCTCCCAAGACAAGCACATCTTCAAGTTCCACAGCTCTTGTTTGTCAAGCTGATGGACACTATCACTAGGGAGAACAAGCCGAGGAAGTTGCTGATAAAGCCTTGATGGCTGATGTGGAGGAAAAGGGCAAGTGTATCATGATTGAGCCAGCCGAGGATCTCACTGTTGTACCTGCTGAGGTTATTTCTAAACTTTGTCTAGATCTTGCTTAAATGAAATTCAGAAATACAGATTCATCAATCAAGCTTTAATTGATAAACGAGATCACATTAAGGTGATGTATGACTCTGTGGCAAAAAAAAAAAGAGAAATTATACTTAAAGAAAATTCATGACATTTCTGGAGAAAACCGTTCTTTAATTGTGTAACTTAATACTCAAACCATTAATAATAAAATTTTGAGTGAAAGAGTCCAAAAGGCAGAAAAGGCTAAATTACAAGTTGACCACATGGATATGGATCAGAAAATTTTGTTTGGTATAATTGATAAACAATTTAACAGAAAAGGCACAGAGGGTCTTGGTTGTAATTCTCATCTACCACCTTATTCCAAATCAGGAAGACTGTTGCTCATGTTCCTACTCCTTTTGTGTGTACCTTATCTGCTGATGATTATATTACATCCTCAGATTCTGACAGTTTTTCTTTATGTGCAGAGTCAAATTGTGTAACTTCAGAGGATGATTGTGATGAGAGTACTTATTCTAGAACTGTTTTAAATGAACATGTGTCAGATGAATGTAATAATATGTCCGTGTCTAAACCAGATATTTGTGAACACGTTGAAAATTTGTATTTTGATTCTATGCCTTCTGGGCATATGGGCTTGGGATGTGACATTTCTAAATTTAAAAATGCTATACCTTTTATTCCTAAATCTTTGAATGTTGTGCCATGTGTTACCAAGTTTAAAAGTGCAGGAATTATTGTGAATGATGTACCACGTGAAACCATGAGCAACATGAAATTTTTTTAGATTAAAGGAAGAACAAAGTCTACAAGACAAAGTTATTGCAGAAAGAATCGTACCATGTTCAGATGCCTCAACATCACAATCATCTTCATCTTGTGATGACAATTATCAGGCTAAGGCGTCTTGTGATAAAGTTTGTTTTAATTGTGGTGCTTCAAATAATGTTTCAAAAAGTTGTAAATTGACAACAATTAATTGTAATGAAGAACCGTCTCCCAAAATTTCATTAAATTCAAATGTGTCATCTAAGTCTTCTCGTAGTAGAAAATCTAGGCGTAAAAGAATTAAAAATGCAAAAAATTACTTGAAAAGGACCTGGGAAATTAAAAATAATATTTTATATGATGACCATGCTTCATCTAAGGAGGATTCTGATTATGATTCCAATGTGATGTTCTATCCTAACAAGAAACTTCTGGATAGCAATGGTATTGGTCAAAATGTTTAAATGAGTTGTTGTGTATAGGGTCAACCAAGAAGAACTGGAGATAACATTTGGCATGTGGATAGTGGATGTTCGAGACATATGTCCGGTCAATTTAACTTGCTGCAAGATTATCATCCTATGGATGGATATTATGTAGCTTTTGCTAGAAACCCAAGGGGAGGAAAGATTGAAGGTCAAGGAACAATCTTGAATGGTGTAAATAGTCTGGAATTTGTCAACTTCGTTCCTCAATTAAAGTACAATCTGATGAGTGTCTCTCATATTTGTGATAAGTATTCATGTGCCTTGTTCAATTCTAAAGAATGTCTAATCTTGAAGCCTCGAGTGGTGATTCCAGAAGAACTCATTCTCATGCGTGCTCCCAGAAGATACAAAACCTATAGCTTGGATATGAACAACCCATCGGGAATTGAATCGTGCTTTCTTTCAAAGGCTTCTGAAGATGAATCATTTCTGTGGCATAAAAGGTTGGGACACGTAAACTTTAAAACCATGAACTGCCTCGTTCGAGGAAACCTTGTCACCGGATTGCCTCTCAAAGACTTTTCTCTAATGGAACACTGTATCTCATGTTCAAAGGGAAAACAGCACAAATCTTCTCATAAACCCAAAACCACAAATTCCATTGACTCCCCTATTCAATTACTTAAAATGGATCTCTTCGGTCCTATTAGTGTCATGAGTCTTGGACGAAAATCGTACTGTTTGGTGGTAACCGATGATTTCTCTCGATTTACTTGGGTGTTCTTCCTAGCTAAGAAAGATGAGACGCCAGAGATTTTGAAGACTTATCTGCTTCAAATTGAGAACCTTTTCAATCTAAGTGTGAAGACTATCCGCAGCGATCATGGAACAGAATTTAAGAATGCCACTCTTGATTCCTTCTGTGAAAGCAAAGGAATTTCGCAGCAATTCAGTGCACCTCGTACTCCTCAACAAAATGGTGTAGCTGAAAGGAGAAACCACACTTTAATTGAAGCTGCACGAACTATGGTCGTTGATTCCAAGCTTCCTGTCACGTTTTGGGCCGAGGAAGTGAACACCGCATGTTTTGTGCAAAACAGGGTTCTCATCACCAAAAGCTGCAACAAGACACCCTATGAGATCATGTACAAGCGAAAGCCAGTTATTGATTTCTTCAGAAAATTTAGGTGTGTATGCACGATGCTGAATACATCAGATCAGCTAAACAAGTTTGAAGCCAAAGCTGATGAATGCTATTTTGTGGGATATTCATCAAATCAACGAGCTTTTCGTGTTTACAACAAGAAATAAAAAATGGTGCTGGAGTCCATTGATATCAATTGGCATGAAAGCAATCATACGGACGTTGGGGATGGTCCTGATTGGCTTTTTGATGTCGAATCCTTGTTTAAATCATTTAATGTTCCTGTGTTTTCAAATGAATCAACTCCCGCTAATCCTTACTTCTCTTTGAAAAATCTAGGGAACTTTAATGATCAAGGTTCCTGCTCATCCGCTCATATTGAAATCCATGTACGTGTTGATGCTGAATCTAATATGGAGTCTTCCGGTTCTGGTGCAACAAGTGAAACTGTTGAAGACAACACCATTCCTGTAAAATTCATGACTTTTTGCTTGTATTATTTCATTTTTTTTGCGCATTAATAACAATTGCGACTGCCTTTTTATTCCAATCTAGTTATAACATACTTGTACTTTACCTCATGCCATTACGATCTTGAGTTTTGAAATCTTTCTTTTAATATATATTTTTATATCACATATATATGTATATATATATATATATATTGTTATATGGAATAAATTAATTATGAAACTCTTAAGTTTTATAAAATGAGAGTTTGTTTTTATAAAAGAAGAATAATATTGATGAAATAATCAATATATAAGTCCTATTTTAATTTAGATAAAAAGATTGAGCCTTGCACTCTCAATATCCCTTTGAAGCCCCTTTTCTACCTCCTTAGACCCTGGAACTAATTTGAACAATTTTGACTCCATGAAAGTCAACCACGTGCAAATCTTCATTCAATCCCTGAAATCTCGGGATTTTGATTCTCCAAAACGTTTTTCCTACTCGTTTACGATCGTATGGGACTCAAATTTGACCCCTTTGATTGAAAATTTTAAGTTTTTTTAAAACCCTTAAATGGAGGTTTCGATTGGGTTTTCAAAACCCACGAATCAAGCACTAATTCCGCAGATTTCGTTCGATTTGGCAGCTGTAACCGTGTTGAAACCACCCTATAAGATCCCCATAACGCGTTGCACTCAAGACCACCCCTAATTTCACCTATTCTTTTCTTTCTGTTTCAATCGACGCAAGAGTAGGGATGGGTCATCGGACCTAATCCTTCGACGATTAAGAGTTTTATTATGAAGGTTTCGTGTCCAGGTATCCTCCCTTCTCTATTATCGCGTCGTCTTCTTCTATTATGAACGATTTTGGAATTTAGGGTTTAAAAGGGCTGATTTGCGTTGGGGCTGGGCAGGGAAGAAGGGTTCACCGAGCCCCCATATTAAAACCCAGTTGTTTCAGATCTTTATCAAGGCAATAGCCCAGCTTAACCGGTTAAAGCACACCCCTCTTACAGCCAAGGTCACGGGTTCTATCCCTGTGACTGGCAATCTTTTTTTTCTTTTATTCTTTCCTTGTTCTAATTGCTTGTTTTACTTACTTTACCCTCACATTCTCAGGTATATACATATATATATATATATATATATATATATAAATATATGTATAGATTTACATGCATGTTTTCTTATAAAGATATAATTGAAATAAAATTCATATTTATAATTATGTTTAATTACTTTCTAAAAACATTTGATTATCACAAACGTGTAACAAATAGTATACGAGCATTATTATGGTTAAGTGCGTATTATTTCGTTACCATTATATATTTCAAGAACATGAAAAACATTATGGTAGTATCATATAACCTTATTATTTTTGTATAACTTTTAAAATGATCATAAATTGTAACGTCATGTATTTTATTAAACGAAAGAGTTATGTATATATATTTTACCTAAACCTTTAAAAGGACATGATCTATAATATATTGTTAATAATACGATTTCATTAGTGTTACTAATATTATTTCTTATAATCGTTTTAAATTGCATATTTATCATATTATTAATACTATCACAAATAATCTAGTATTAGTAGCATTATGATGATTTCTCGTTAAATAATTAATCCTACTAATTGGATTTTCATAAATAATAATATTACAATTCGCTTAATTAACTAAATTATTTATTTCAAATTATATCTTTATGATTATTATTATCTCATGATAACGATTATTTTATTTAGCATAGTTTTATTCACCTATGACTTTGTCTTAATAATATAAACATTATAGTTATTATATCAATATTTTTACAAATAATATTCTTTGACACCTAAATCACTTTTATAAAATTTATAAAAGCATACCTTTAAACTTTATTAGTATCCTCGATCACTCGTCCATTCCAAAACCCTAAATCCCAAATCATTCCAAGGTTGTTCCCTTAAACCGTTCTACATTATAATAACATATCTTATTTAACTTAGGGCATCCTTAATTCTTGTTGCTACAAGTTACAAGTTCAACCCTCTACTTATCAATGTGAGTTTTACATAGCCCCTTTTTCACTGTTTTTACATTTTGGGGTGAAACATGATCACAATTTACAATGATTTACATAAACTACACAATACAAATCCACTTTACAATTTATGTGCAATTTGAGCTTTATGTTTGAGTGCTAGGTGTGTTAACTACTTATGTGCAATTACATGTACAATCATTAACTAATCAAGCCGACGGTTAACAATGATAGATCTATTGAGTCTGACAAACCCACCCAGATTGGGGTGATTGTTACCGACAACACAATTTTGCATGCTAGTTACAAAGGTTTGATTGTACTCTTGGTTACACAATGGCAACTCCCCATAATTACCTTATTAATCATGACTTGTATGGATTTGTTTACACATAACGCATTGATGCTATTTAGAGTCAAAACCTATGTATGCTCACCAACTTTTTAGTTGACCTCGTTTTCATCATGTTTCAGGTACAAAAGTTTGAGTTGATCAAGTTGCTACACTTAGGTTGTGGACTTAGTTAATTTTAATTCAAAAACTATTTGTATTTCATTCATGTACTTTGGAATTGGTTTATGGTTGTTTGAATTGAAATGAATTTAATATATTATAATTTAGTCAACCTTGAGCTCATGAACAGTCTACATGTCCCATCCCCGATGTTTCCGCCGTCGGTTGGGGTGTGACAGATTGGTATCAGAGCCTTGGTTATAGGGAATTAGGTTATTAGACACTTTTGACCTAGACTATAACCTTAGGACACCCATATAATGCCATGCTACTACATGCTACATGATTTCTTCTTGTATGAATATTCCTACATACTATCACAAGTAAATACACTACCTGATACAATATTTAATAATTTATGTGTCACACTGCCTGATAATTGTTGTGCTATATTCATGCTATCTATTTGATTCATTTAAGTGCTATCCTAAGTTTTAACACACACTTATACACACTTAGCTTTTCATGCACCCTTAAACTTACACATATATTGTCACCACCTCTTGTGATCTAAATCTAATCTATTGGACCTAAAGCCCATTAATAATAAACAAGAAGCCCACAAACCCTCCAAGCAGAAGAAGCCTACTACGATATATAAGCCTCACTTTTGGGCCTCAAAGCCCAGTCCACAACAATTCTCATCATGACCATGAGCCCAACAATAGTGCTATTAATACATGATGGCTGGAAGAGTGTGTAGGCCCATGAGGGATTCTGGCTAAGGAAAGACATGGTATTTAAGTGTGTCTTAGTGACCCACCCCTCTTTCCTGGGAATTCTCCTCAGGGATACATTGCTTATAGGTCAAGTGTATTTCTAAAGTACTATTGTGAAGGCTCGGTGTTATGACTAGTCAAACTCTAAACTTATGAGAACTTCTATGTCTAACACTCAATATCTCATTATCACTTGCAACCTTTTCATTATTTTCTGCTAGACAATGGACTCCTACTCTCCTTCCTCCCCGGTTTACCGTCCTGGAGCAGAGTCTGACTGGGAAGAAGACACCGGGACACCCGTGTATAGGTCACCAACACATCCAACTGCTAGACCAAGGTTTGATGTAAGGGCAGATTGGATTAGGAACACCGGCCCAAGACTTCGAACATCTGGATCACCCCCACCCAGAAACCCGTATCAGACACCTCATTTCCACAATCAGTTACCACCCCTACTAAGAGACCCAGATCTAATGCCCGACCCGTACCATCCTAACCCTTGGGTAAGGCACACCATGGCACCCACTAGTGCTATGGGAATTCCAACCAATGACATTCACCAATATGTAAGGACCTCAGAGTTTGAGAGGCAAAGGATGGAGCACGAGGTAATGCATGATTTGCAAGGACAAAGAATGGATAGCCTAGCAAACCAATTAGGGTACCAAAAGGAGTTAATCTCCATCCTCGAAAAAGAAATACTGGAGAATCGCACGGAAACAGCTAGAGCTGAAGCCAGATCGGCTACCCGAGTGACCATAGCAGTGCTCGTCTTGGGAATTATCTTCCTTCTTAACATAAATTTTTACTGTCTTTAAATTTTCAGTCTGAGAACCGTTTTCCTATGTTTTGAATAATGTTTAACATTTCAGTATTTAATAAATTTTATATATTCCAACTCTAAAGTTATTATTCATTGGTTTGACACGTTGAGTGTCAATTACACCCATCATATTTTCATCAAAATTTTCCAAGTATTACCTTCTCCATTCAACACGATTTAGTACACTACCGGCAATCTCCTTCGTAAACAACTCATCCTATTAGATTTAAACAACATCGTCATTTTCAAACCAAACGTTTATCAAACTTTTAGAGAGTATCAGAAAAATAAATTTTTCCATAAACATTTTCACTAGGAACTTAATACAACCTATTTAATAAAGATATTATTTCGAATTGATAACTAATTATGATTTTTCCCCATTAAAATAATTATTTCTAAAACCATGGCTAAATTTATATACGAATACTAGTTTGGCCAATAATTCCTCTAAAAAAATATTCTCTTATTAGTAATTGAAAATTTAAATTAAAAGATTTTCCTATAAATTGTCTATTTATTTAGAATATATAACCCAATAGTTTCATTACTTTACATATCTACAACCAAGAACAATTTATAATTTCCTATTTTCAAACAAAGATCAGTTATTTGTAAACATATTTCCCTGAGTGTTTCAAAACCCCCCTCGTTACCTTTAACTTGCCGCTTCAAGAGACGATCCATACCGCGTAGACGTTAACCATCCCCATCAACCTCAATGAGATTTAAAGAGCTAGAACCTAACTACCACATTATACATGAACGCCAAACAACACGCTTCTCCGCAACACTTGATCACATACAAAACTCGTTAGCACATGCCACACACGAAACTCAATAACTTACGTATGCACATTTACAATATACACAACACGATCACATAATACATGAAACTTCGTTATTTTCAATATACCCAATGCTACACTGACTACATAACACATGAAACTTGATTATTTGCAATACACGTTCTTCTGGATTGATTACAGAATACATAAAACATAGTTATTTATACATACACTAAATTGATCACGTGATACATAACAATTGGTTGTTGGTACATAATACTTGATTGACCGCGTTGAACATGAAACTTATTGAGTTACAAAATACATGATACTAAGTTGTTAACACCATACATGGAATTCATTTCTTACAATACACGTGATACTATGATGTTTACATTACACATGAGAGCTTATTGACTTACAAAATACATGATGCTAAGTTGTTCATGTTACACATGAAATCTATTTGATTTCAAGCTACATAACACTTGATCATACCTGAGACTTGTGTGTTTACATTATACGTGAAACTAAGCTGCTTACAATTGTTGCAATTGATTGATCACAACATACATGAAGTATGGTCATACACCCTGTTCACCAAACTTGTAAATCCTATCACATTGAAGCTACTCGGGGTTTGACGTATTCTTGTTTAAACACGAGTAAACTATGGGACCTTAGGTAATACTACTTTATTATCCTTTAGTTGCTAATTGACTTGCCTATTTAAGAATATAGTTACTTTTTAGCAACTCATATGTGAAAGCAATATACGTGAACTAAGTGAATTTGTGCCCCCTCTTGCCCCGCACACAACGGAAGGATCTATACGGACCATACGATGATTTGAGTAACTACGGGTGCACACGTAATTATAAAAATCAGCGCGTGGAAAGCATAGTAAATTTTGTCGTGTGTTATGACATAAAACCTATCGTGATATATAATAACGAGACTAATGAGATATGATAAGGGCATGGTGGATACGCCGCTGGTACTTCCTATATATAAGTGTTCCTGTCATATTATCAGAAGTAGCGTTATTCATGTCACGTAAAGTTTTATGTTATTTTGACCTTGACCAATATATGTGAAATCTTTACACAATGATACCTTTTGAACATATTAATACTTCATCCTAAAAAGTTTTAACCATCCAATCCTCATCATTTCCATCCCAATGGATGCATCCCACCTTTAGAGTCCAAATTTTGTTTTAACAGTTTTCTCCTTAATCCTCTTCAAACTAAATCCACTACCACCATCTATGCCTGACATGATGACCTGATCTGACCTTGAGTATCAAACCTGAATCTTGTCATCAATTGTACTCCTCAAACCGACAGCCAAAACTCGTTAAAAATTTAAACCCTCATCTTTTTTTTTCGATCCAGTAGTTCTCACTAGTTGAATTTCGGGACGAAATTCCCTTAACTTGGGGATACTGTAACATTCATGACTTTTTGCTTGTATTATTTCATTTTTTTTGCGCATTAATAACAATTGCGACTGCCTTTTTATTCCAATCTAGTTATAACATACTTGTACTTTACCTCATGCCATTACGATCTTGAGTTTTGAAATCTTTCTTTTAATATATATTTTTATATCACATATATATGTATATATATATATATATTGTTATATGGAATAAATTAATTATGAAACTCTTAAGTTTTATAAAATGAGAGTTTGTTTTTATAAAAGAAGAATAATATTGATGAAATAATCAATATATAAGTCCAATTTTAATTTAGATAAAAAGATTGAGCCTTGCACTCTCAATATCCCTTTGAAGCCCCTTTTCTACCTCCTTAGACCCTGGAACTAATTTGAACAATTTTGACTCCATGAAAGTCAACCACGTGCAAATCTTCATTCAATCCCTGAAATCTAGGGATTTTGATTCTCCAAAACGTTTTTCCTACTCGTTTACGATCGTATGGGACTCAAATTTGACCCCTTTGATTGAAAATTTTAAGTTCTTTTAAAACCCTTAAATGGAGGTTACGATTGGGTTTTCAAAACCCACGAATCAAGCACTAATTCCGCAGATTTCGTTCGATTTGGCAGCTGTAACCGTGTTGAAACCACCCTATAAGATCCCCATAACGCGTTGCACTCAAGACCACCCCTAATTTCACCTATTCTTTTCTTTCTGTTTCAATCGACGCAAGAGTAGGGATGGGTCATCGGACCTAATCCTTCGACGATTAAGAGTTTTATTATGAAGGTTTCGTGTCCAGGTATCCTCCCTTCTCTATTATCGCGTCGTCTTCTTCTATTATGAACGATTTTGGAATTTAGGGTTTAAAGGGGCTGATTTGCGTTGGGGCTGGGCAGGGAAGAAGGGTTCACCGAGCCCCCATATTAAAACCCAGTTGTTTCAGATCTTTATCAAGGCAATAGCCCAGCTTAACCGGTTAAAGCACACCCCTCTTACAGCCAAGGTCACGGGTTCTATCCGTGTGACTGGCAATCTTTTTTTTCTTTTATTCTTTCCTTGTTCTAATTGCTTGTTTTACTTACTTTACCCTCACATTCTCAGGTATATACATATATATATATATATATAAATATATGTATAGATTTACATGCATGTTTTTTTATAAAGATATAATTGAAATAAAATTCATATTTATAATTATGTTTAATTACTTTCTAAAAACATTTGATTATCACAAACGTGTAACAAATAGTATACGAGCATTATTATGGTTAAGTGCGTATTATTTCGTTACCATTATATATTTCAAGAACATGAAAAACATTATGGTAGTATCATATAAAATTATTATTTTTGTATAACTTTTAAAATGATCATAAATTGTAACGTCATGTATTTTATTAAACGAAAGAGTTATGTATATATATTTTACCTAAACCTTTAAAAGGACATGATCTATAATATATTGTTAATAATACGATTTCATTAGTGTTACTAATATTATTTCTTATAATCGTTTTAAATTGCATATTTATCATATTATTAATACTATCACAAATAATCTAGTATTAGTAGCATTATGATGATTTCTCGTTAAATAATTAATCCTACTAATTGGATTTTCATAAATAATAATATTACAATTCGCTTAATTAACTAAATTATTTATTTCAAATTATATCTTTATGATTATTATTATCTCATGATAACGATTATTTTATTTAGCATAGTTTTATTCACCTATGACTTTGTCTTAATAATATAAACATTATAGTTATTATATCAATATTTTTACAAATAATATTCTTTGACACCTAAATCACTTTTATAAAATTTATAAAAGCATACCTTTAAACTTTATTAGTATCCTCGATCACTCGTCCATTCCAAAACCCTAAATCCCAAATCATTCCAGGGTTGTTCCCTTAAACCGTTCTTCATTATAATAACATATCTTATTTAACTTAGGGCATCCTTAATTCTTGTTGCTACAAGTTACAAGTTCAACCCTCTACTTATCAAGGTGAGTTTTACATAGCCCCTTTTTCACTGTTTTTACATTTTGGGGAGAAACATGATCACAATTTACAATGATTTACATAAACTACACAATACAAATCCACTTTACAATTTATGTGCAATTTGAGCTTTATGTTTGAGTGCTAGGTGTGTTAACTACTTATGTGCAATTACATGTACAATCATTAACTAATCAAGCCGACGGTTAACAATGATAGATCTATTGAGTCTGACAAACCCACCAAGATTGGGGTGATTGTTACCGACAACACAATTTTGCATGCTAGTTACAAAGGTTTGATTGTACTCTTGGTTACACAATGGCAACTCCCCATAATTACCTTATTAATCATGACTTGTATGGATTTGTTTACACATAACGCATTGATGCTATTTAGAGTCAAAACCTATGTATGCTCACCAACTTTTTAGTTGACCTCGTTTTCATCATGTTTCAGGTACAAAAGTTTGAGTTGATCAAGTTGCTACACTTAGGTTGTGGACTTAGTTAATTTTAATTCAAAAACTATTTGTATTTCATTCATGTACTTTGGAATTGGTTTATGGTTGTTTGAATTGAAGTGAATTTAATATATTATAATTTAGTCAACCTTGAGCTCATGAACAGTCTACATGTCCCATCCCCGATGTTTCCGCCGTCGGTTGGGGTGTGACAATTCCAATAGTAGATGTTGCCCCACAATCAACTACTGAATATCCTATTTTTGATTATGCTGGTCCTTTTGCTGATAATATCACAAATCTAGATGAACTCTTGGAAGAAGATGAGATTCCTCAGTTGAGAACTCACAAGAATCATCCCACCGATAACATCATTGGTCCGCTCAATGTGGGTGTTCGTACCCGGAGTGCTTGTGATGCATTGGAAAACTGCATGTTCTCGTGCTTCATTTCTAAAGTTGAACCTAAGAACATCAAAGCAGCTTTGCTTGAGAACAGCTGGGTAGAAGCAATGCAAGAAGAGTTACAATAATTCTCAAAGCTGAATGTGTGGAATCTGATAGATCTTCCCAAGAACAAAGTACCAATCGACACTCGTTGGGTATTTCGCAACAAAAAGGATGAAGGAGGAATTGTGGTTCGGAATAAAGCTCGTTTGGTGGTTCAAGGATTCTCTCAAGAAGAAGGGATTGACTTTGAGGAAGTCTTTGCACCAGTGGCTCGCTTGGAAGCCATCAGAATGTTTCTCGCCTATGCAGCCAACATGGACTTCACTGTTCATCAAATGGATGTCAAAAGCGCATTTTTGTATGGAAAATTTCAAGAGGAAGTATATGTCAAGCAGCCACCGGGCTTCATTGATCCTAAAATTCCAGACCGTGTCTACAAGTTAGACAAGGCATTGTATGGTCTTCATCAAACACCTCGTGTGTGGTATGAAACATTATCAACGCATCTGCTTGAGAATGGTTTCAAACGAGGAGAAATTGACCAAACTTTTTTTCAAATGGAAGGATGGAAAGGATACAATCATGGTGCAAATTTATGTGGATGATATCATTTTTGGATCTACCAATCCTCATCTTTGCAAAGAATTTGAAGAAGTGATGCGTTCTAAGTTTGAAATGAGCTTTATGGGAGAAATGAAGTTCTTTTTGGGACTGTAAGTTGATCAGTCTGAGTCAGGAATCCTCATCCATCAAGAGAAATACGTGAAAGAGATCCTGACCAAGTTCAAAATGGCTGATTCCCACCCGGTCAAAACTCCAGTGGAAGTTTGACATTGTCTGTCTCCCGATCTGGATGGTGAAAGCGTTGATCAGCACCTCTATCGCTCTATGATAGGTTCTCTCATGTATCTCACTGCGAGCAGACCCGACATCATCTTTGCTGTGTGCTTGTGTGCACGCTTTCAGGCTAATCCTAAACTCTTTCATTTATCTGCTGTCAAACATATTTTGAGATATTTAAAGTATAAGCCAAAATTGGGTCTGTGGTATCCTAAAATGATTTGTTTGATCTTGTGGCTTATTCAGATTCAGACTACGGGGGATGCAACTTAGACCGAAAATCCACTTCTAGAGGTTGTCAGTTCCTTGGCAACCGCCTTGTCTCATGGCAATGTAAGAAAAAATCCACCGTTTCCCAATCCACCGCCGAAGCCGAATACATTGCGCCGCCCTCTGTTGTTCCCAAGTCAGATGGATACACCATCAGATGCTTGACTATGGGATCACATTCCATGCGACACCCATTCTGTGTGACAACACTACCATTCCCCATATCATCAAAAACCCAGTTCAGCATTCCAAAACCAAACACATTGAAATCAAACATCATTTTATCCGTGATTGTGTTGAGAAGAAGCATATTCAAATCTTTGAGGTCAAAACTGATAAGCAAACCGCAGACGTCTTCACAAAGGCTTTTGACTCTACCAGATTTGCCCAACTGGTGGAGATGCTTGGAATGGTAAATTTTCAGTAATCCCTGTGAATATTAGTGTGTTTCATGTTTATGATTAATTGTCAAGAAAATTCCAAAAAGATTTTATTTTTCTGTATAGTTACTTTCCGTTACAAGCAAATCTTTTGGGGGGAGAAATGAGAATTTAATATTGAAAATAATTGCTTTGTGTATAGTCTTACAAGTGGTTTTGTTAATAGAAAATTGAATCTAACATTTGAGAAATGATAGAGTCTGATCTCATCTCTTGGACATGGAATGGACCGAAAGCGATGGTGTTTACTAAGGTATAGCTGGTAGGCCCGGCATATGGTTAAAACTTGTAAGTAGTGTGAAAACCTAAAACATATCTCATACTTGTGTGTTTGAACCCATTATTGAAACATCTAACCCATTTTATATATCTAGGAAAACCAATTCAATCAGATATAGTCTTACGTGTTGGATTCCTATTCATACGCCAAGTGACCGTCAAAGTAACGATATTTACCACCGATGACCCCGTATGTTTTGCTTACGTAAATATCTCGGGTGTTCATCCTTTTCCCATCCACTTGGATGATTTGACCCCGTCTGTTTTGCTTACGCAAAGATCTCGGGTGTTCAACATTTTTCTATCCTCTTGGATAATTTTACGACTTCTTCTGTTTTGCTTACGCAAAGATTTAGAATGTTCGTACATTTTTTAATATCTACTTGGATATTTTTCATTTTAAAATCTTCTAATCCACTTGGATTTCTTATTTTTCTTTGGTGATACTTTGAAATTACTAAGATGGTACATTGGTTAATCAGAAAGAGATGATAGGATGAAGATGGGTATTTCTTGAGGATTGATAGGTTTTCAAAAACCTTTTTATTTCAATATGCGGGGTACACCTTGTATCTTGCTTAAATGGTACCTCATAATCACATGAAATCTATGTACAAGCAAATGCTCGGGTTCACTTTGCACAAATATCAACTATCTTCAGGGACTCGCAATAGCTGATTGCAAAAGGAAGTGTTTCAAGAGACTGACCAGATCTGATCTCATGTTGGATCTTTTCCAAGAAGATAAGTGTAAATATCTTATGAACAGATTGTGTTTTATTATTTGAATTTTTATCTGTTCTTTGCCTATCGAAACTCCAAAGTCAGCCGAAACTATCTTTTTGCCTTTCGAAACTCCAAAGTCAGCCGAAACTATCTTTTTACCTATCGAAACTCCAAATCACCCGAAACTTCTTTTGCCCATCGAAACTAGTAGTTTCGACAGGGGCATTTTCGTCATTTGCCACATGAAAATATTAAATACCTTCATAATAAGGTTTCGTCGTCGTCAAGCATCACTTTACCGTCTCCGATTATTTTACACCTTCTCTCACACACAAAAAAGCTCTCAAACCTTTGGTCTAAGTTGTGAAATCAGTGTCTCCTATCTGATTCCTATGTCGTCTTCATCTTTAGGTATTGATTCTCTACTTTAGTCTTCTCAAAATGAGCATTTTTGCAAAATGCCAGACCTAGGGTTTCAATTTTGAAAGTTTTATGACTAAATCTTCATAATCATTGTCATCTTATGCTTATTCTGTGTTTATAAACTTCATCATTATCTTTGACCTCACACCATGTGTACATATTTGCAGATTTGTCTTTGAATTATCAGTAAGATAGAGTTTCAACATCTACAGGCTATTCTTACTCTTTCTTTTGTCTCTTATGTGTGCTTGATATGTATATAAGTCTGTAAATATCATGTTTTGATTATGTGTGACTAATTCTGAGATTGTGTATGATTCAAGGGTTTGGGCATCGAAACTAATAGTTTCGATCAAAGGAGGTGTTTTCTCTTTTAAAATGAGTTTTTAAAATTTTTAACAGGTTTTTAAATCGAAACTATTAAATATGCCAAAGACTGATGTTTTGACCAAGTTTCCTTTGCCCGAAACTAGTTGTTTCGATCGAAACAAGAAGTTTCGATAATATTTCTCTAAAACTTTATAAGTGTTGATCGAAACTTGTTTCGATCAAAACTAGTTGTTTCGATAAGGCAGTTTTCTGAAATATGTCTAATTATTGTTTCGATCGAAACTAGTTGTTTCGATAGGGGTTGTCTCAAAAAATTGTCTAAGTGTTGGTTCTAATAGTTTCAATCTGATTCTCTTCTGAAATCTTTCTAAGTAACAAAAGTTTGACAAAAGTGTTTATTGCATATATGGATCTACTGTTTGTGAAAAGGCACAATGTCTGTGCATTTCTTGATGCCAACCACCCTAATAGTGCAGAGTTTGTTCCAGTCATGAACTTCTTGGCAAATTTCAACATCAGCTTTGCCATAAGTCACAACATCCCAGTCTTTGAAACAACAATAAGACAATTCTGGGAGTCTGCAGAGATTGCAACCATTGAGAATGTGGAGCACATTAGAGCTACTGTTTATAATCAAGAGATATTATTTTCTGAAGCTACTATTAGAGAAGTTTTGTACTTCAATGATGATCCAGCAGCGCCAATAGAATTCCCAAACTTCTATGTTAAAGAGTATTTTAGAAGAATGGGACATCCTGACGAGTTCAAAAGCGGTAAAATCATAAAGAATTCTTTGCCAAGTCTCTGGAGCTACATAGTGCATGTGTTTATTCACTGCCTATCAATCAGAAAGGGTGGCTTCGACTCTGCAAATAGCACATTGGCTTATGCTATCTTGGGTCTAGTCAAAGGAAGAAACTACAACTTTTCTGGTCTTGTATTCAGACAGTTAAAGGAGAACCTGACAGGAGCAGTGAAAGAGAAATTTCTTGTATATCTAAGATTCCTGCAAATCATTATCAACCACCTTCTTCCTGAACTTCAACAAGATGGACATATTCTTGTTTTTATCACATGATGACCAAGACTCTCAGCTACATGAAGAGTTCCAACAAAAGAACTAACAGGGCTATTGCTGACATTCCCTTGTTCGGTCATGTAATTGGTGAAGAAGAAGAGTTTATCCCTGATACCCTAATCTACCAGTTCAAGAAGAACTATCATCATCTGAAGAGGAAGAAGTGGAGATAGAACAAGATGAAGGGAATTAGCAAGAGGCTGAGGATGTTGAAGACATTGAAATACCTCATGTACAAGAAGAAGAACAACTTATTGATGAGCCTGTGCAAGAGGCTGCATTTGTTGAGGAAGTTCAGATTCCTGTTGAGCCAGTGGTCAATGTAGATGCTAGTATTCAAGAAGGTGAGGAAGAGGTTGCAGAGTCAAGTGGGACTCTAGATGCGGGAATCTACGGGTCAGACTACTACAAGTCTGATTCCGATGCTCAGACTGAACCACCTGCATCATCCTCCAAGAGGCCAGCTGACACAGACTCAGACTATGAACTTGAAGAGCCTAAGGCCAAGAAAATCAAAACTGGATTTGAAGATGTTTCATCCTCCTCTGACTCAAGTACTGACCCACCACAACCAACACCACCACCATCACCTCAACAAGTACATATCCCTACACCACCTCCATCACCTCAACATGTACATATTGCAACTCCACCTACCTCGCCATCCCATGAACCAACAACATCTGTACCGAGATTCAAAACCTTAAGTCTGGAAGTGAAGAAGCTACAAGATCATGTTCAAAAGAAAGATGAAGTTATTGAAGGCTTAAGATCTGAGTTGAATGAGTGCAAGGAAGAGGTTAAAGACCTGAAGCTGGAAGTTGGGGGTTTACATACTCAACTTGTGGTTCAGCAAACTCAGCTTGAAACCCAACAAAGACTCATTTCAAAGCAGCATGAAGAATACAAGGCCTTAGCTGAAATAGTCGAACAACTCAAAGCCTCTCTGATAAAGCCTGTGCAACAACAAACAACCACTTCAACAGCTCAGGGGGAGACCACATCTAGTGTTGAACCCTCGTCTCCTGCCTTTGTCACTGATCCAGAGTCGGCAATGACTATCTATACTGACCATGCTGCCAAGACAAAGGAGGCTGTTGAAGTTAAGGTTGAAGAACAAGAGTTTGACCTTCCATCAGCAAGTGAGATAAGAGAAGCAAGGAAGAGAGGGAAGGGAACTGTGGCTGAGGTAGAGACTGTAATTCAGGATGAAGAGGATGTACCATCTGATGATGAGCTTAATGCCCTCCTTGATGAAATAGACAATTTCGGGTACAATGACCTTCATCCAGAAATTCTACCTACTGAGGAAAGAGAGACTGAAAAGACGAGGTACTTCACAGAGGACGGAGATGAAATTCAAGCCCTGTCTGATGAAGAGAAAACAGAAGAAGATGTTCAGGTTAACATTGTTAAGCCTGTTATTCCTGAACCAGCCACCACTGCATTAGAAGCTACTCAGACTCCAACACAACCTCCCATTGATCCTGAGTACCCAAACCCGAAGAAACCTTGGATGAGAAGGATTATACCAGAGGAGAGCCCACAAACAGACGAATGGATAGTTGAACACCAAGAGCTTAAGAGCCCTCCTGTTGGTTGGAAATAAGATGCAGAAAGACAGTTGTTCACAATCAGAAGATATAGGGGAGGAGTTCAGCACTTCAAGAATATGACTGACTTCCAAACTCTCCCTTTCTATGACCTTAGAGATCTGGCCAAACTTCCCTTTCAAAACCCTGGGAATGTCATGATGGCCTCTGATTTTGAACAGGTGAACTGTGACTTCAAGCGGATGAAGCCAAGGAAGACCAAGAAAAAGATTTCAAAAACCAGGTTTCATCCCAAGACAAAGAAGCCATATGTCTTCCTGAGGTACAAGCCTGCCCAAACTTATAAGACCATCACTATTCTCAAGACTGTGCCTGTCCAACTACAAACTTTCAGAAAATGGTACAACAATCCAAACATTGGCAGTGCCGTGATCGAGTGTGAAGGCAAGGAAGACATTGTCGTCTTTCAGCCTGTGGAGCTGTTAAAGTTTCAGCCTGAAGATCTCGAGGTGCTATTCCAGAATCACATTCAGGCTTACAGTGATGAAGATGAGGCGGATGCCAAGGCCTATCAACGGGTTGTGTCTCTTCATGTCAAACTTTACATTCCAAGAACTACTGAAGGTCCAGCTGCTTAGTGGAGAGCTGAAGACGGTAATGCAACACCTTAGGGGGACATTGTAGAGTCATGTTATTCTTTTTAAGCTGTTGTCATTATTGTATCTTGAACAATGTTAGCTTAGTTTACTTTCTGTCATTTCTTTATTGTAATTTCAGTTTATGTAATTTACTGCTTTAATTAGTTTAAGTCTGGGCCATTGAAACTACTTAGTTTCGATTGAATTTCTTCAATCGAAACTAGTAGTTTTGATAGATAGTAAGTTTCGATAGGTTATTCAATCACTTGTAAATGCTCAACTGAAACTAGTAGTTTCGGTTGGCATAGTTTTGATCCCTGTTGGCTTACTATAAATAGCCTAGTTTGAGAAATTCTAGGGTGTGAGTAGCGGCTGTAACCCTGAATTTATCTTTCACATTGTTCTTCAATCAATACAACTTGCGCACTTGTTTGATGCATTGTTCTTACATTTTCATATCATTCTTGTGTTGATTGTGAGCGTGGTTACCCTGTTATCTTCACCATTTATGTTTCTACCCTCTGTTTCACCTTCATACACATTTTTTCCGCCTTTGTGTGTGGAAAATCGATCACCTATGAGATTTCACGTTGAAATCTATACCTACAAGAGATGATCTGGTGATGTTATTCTACCTGAAACATAAAAGAAAACATAAAAACGAACAAGGAAAATAAAAGATAGTAGTTAAGCTACTAAGGTCCTAGTATCGAGAAGGCATACCTAGGGGTGGAAGTAATTAGAAAATTAAATTTGGAGAAACCAAACCTGAGGTCCATGCTTTCTACCGTATGCACCAACTTCTCAATTTATTCATGATCATTGGGTTGCCTCCCGAAAACGCTACGTTTATTTATGGGTCTTTAGCCCGACCCGTACGTGTTGTTGGTAGAATAATTTGTAAAATGGGTGGCTTGTGATATGGAGAGGATCATCCAACCCATTTGACAATCATGAAAACGATATGATGATATGGTAAAAAGAGTTTAAACTTGAAACAATCATAACTTGAGCTTCGTTTGGAGTTAGAAGGCCCTCTACCGGGGGACGGAAAGGTTTTGACATGCCGGATCATGTGGCAAAAAGCCGTAGGCGGTTTATCCTAGTGGTCCGAGCAAAAATCCCCCATTAAGTGGCCCAATTTCATAAATTAAAGATTTTTCCCAATTTTCTAATTTTTATACCTTCAACTTTTTAGTGCAAAAATGGGTGAATCATTGATTTATATATTTTCAAAGTATAATTTTAGTTTGGATGGAACGATTTGAAATTTTGAAAATTTTTGTAAACCTGCCAAATTTAGAATGCTCTAAAGAAGAGCACCTAAAGAAAGTGGTGTAATTAAATCACGCCACCACCATTTGAAATTTTCTGGACCAAACTTCAAGAAACCCATGTAGTGAAGGAGACGGTCACCCCGGTATGATAATTTTGTCATGTAATCTTCGTTGGATGAACGTTGCTTATTCCATGAGAAGTGGTCCTTAGAGTGATGTGCCCTATCCTGTGGCTTATGTGATTCATGGTATGATTCACTAATATACTTGGTCATAGGCCAACTATCACTATTGCAAGGAAGAGGTGCCACCTTTGTTATTTGTTTGTTGGTGATTACATCCTCCTTTGCTTCCATATTTAGGACTTCCACTGGTTTTACTTCGGAGATTCGTTCTTCTAACTCCTTTGATTGTTTAGCTTCTTCCCTCTCAGAAAATTCAGGGAGTGATTGTAAAGTTAAAGTAGCCGTCTCTTCTGAATCATCCGGTCTCACTTTCAACTGATCCATTCTTGTGAAGATGGAAGGTTCTTGCTCCTTAAAGTCACTCGACCTTACTAGAGATGTTGGAACTATAACTTCCGATTCTTGGACTTTGAAGGAGTCATCTTGTTACTTATTTGGATAAATTTTTAGGATGTGAACCTTAATTTCTTCCAAATGACGAAACACTTGTTGTTCTGTTGGAGGGCTCTTTAGGAGTTGAACCTTAATTTCTTCCAAATGACGAAACAGATTTCCTAGGGTCCATGAGTCGGAATCTAGAGTTGAGTGTTGAATTTCTTGGGGCGGTGTGGTTTCCTCATATGGTTGCCCGTAGGGTTGGTGGAAATGTGTGGAATACCCTTAATAGTGATAACAATCTTGGGTGTAGTGTGGTTCCCCCAGATCTCACACCAAACCTTCGAATAGTGGTACCCATAGTTGTCTTGGTATCCTCCATAACAACTCTCGTAGTTGTCACCCATGAAAGTTGCTGTAAAAAATTATCAAAACAAACCATAAAAGAAAATGTTAAGGTTAAAAAGGCTAATCCGTTAACTCGAATTTTTTTTTGAAATCACCGACGCCAAAAACTTGATGTGTTATGTTTCAATATATAAAAATATAAGTAAATATATTTTTAAGGTGATTGATTTCATAAGATCAGGTTTTAAATTTATAAATTAAAATGATAATTACCTTAACTTAAAACACACACAATAGGCAAGTGTACCTATAGCAGCGTAATATAGTCAGGTAAGAACCAAGTATCGAAACAATAGACACGGTCGAGTTCCAGTACTCAACTTTTGTTATCGTTTAGCCGGATTAATTAGTAAGTGGGTTTGTGTGCTTGTGAAGAAAAAAAGTAAATGACGGTAAAGTAAATAATATAAAAGTAAAAATATGCGTGAAGTGTGTAGCAGAAATGTAACTAGCAAAAAAGTAAATAAAGTGAAAATGATCAGATTACGAAATGTATTGCTTCGGGACTCGAATCAGCTTGGTACGTGATAATGTTAGGTTAACTAATTCAATGGTATGACTACTACAAACTTGTGACCTGGGTCACCGCTAGAGCCTCGTCCTCACTACATTTTATTTGCAAATTATATTCTTTAAAAAGTGGTAGTGCCTCCTGTTAGGGACAACATTTACCATCAACCCATCGAATGGTCATCTCTGGGTTGGCTAAAGACATCGGAATCAAAATGCTTTATATTAAAGTTAAATAGGTGATTATATTTTTCTCACCGGGAGGCGGTGTAACAATGGGACCAAGTATAAAGACGTACCGTTCCCAACATGAGTTCACCAATTCTTGGTCGCATAATAATCTCATATAAAGACGTACGATCTTAGAAGTATAGACCAAGCCTTGGCTTATCAATCTCTGCTCATATAAAGACGTACGAGTTTCAAAGGAAGTTTGATTAAAAAGGGTATTACGATCTTACTCTTTAAAATCAAGACACTCACAAATATAAAGACGGATTTAGACAATAATAAAAGCCCATCAAAAGATGGTGTTTGAGGAAGAATTAGTTAAAAACATAAACATACCACTTCATTAATAAGTTAAACATTAACATGCACCAAACATCATCTTCCCTAGTAATACAAAGAAGTTTTAGCCACGAATGGCCATAACGACTAGCGTAATGATGAGTTTCGTAGGCTCCCCTATTGTGAAACAAGGAGTAAGAGCCCCTCTACTCTCTACTCTCTACTCTAACTACGAGAATGCTCTCTTCTTGAGTGTTATTTTGCTCTAGATTGGTGTGTGGAATGAAGAACTCAAGCCTCCTATTTATAGGCCTCAAAACGTGCAATGCACGGCTGTGCAATAGGTTGCATGGTTGTGAAATGGCCCAGGGAATCAAACAGGGTACAGAGAACACGGGACTGGGCCGTGGGGAGCAAGGGACAACAATGCACGACCGTGCATTGGGATGCATGACCGTGCATCCCATTGTTTTCTCCCAGCTTTTTATTTTAGCTGCTTGTTGACTATTGTTGACCAATTTTGACTTCTTGGGGGTCAATGCTCCGGGAATAAACCTTCTAGAAGCTTGAATTCTTGGTATTCTTGATAGGATTTAGCTTGATTTGTATTTTCAACACCGAATAACCTGCAATTACAAAATATATGTATTTTAAGTATAAATTGCAAGGTTATTATTCAATTAGTGTCATAATATGGGGGTTATTATGCATGTAAAATATGTATAAATGATGGCACATCACAGGTCACGTCCAATATTTATTTCCTGATAAATATCTTTGACTTTGGTCGCAACTCCTTATACATTCAATATCATGAATGTCAACTAACCCTATTCACAATAGTCTTAATTCAAGATTATTCTCATAATTTTATCGACTACAGACAATTTAGAATAACTTAGTTATTCATGGATTTAAACATTATATAGAACATAACATATATTACTGAATATGGTTATTCCTAATAGACCATATCAGATAGAATATTGTTACTTGTGTTCTAAATACCCAAATACTAATTCACTTATCATATCTTGCATGCATCATGTATGATAATCATCTTGTTACTACTTTCACTTTGAGGCAAATCTTAGATTTAGTTTTAGACTTTCATGTGGTTATACAACCACTTAATGAGCTTTATCTTTAGAACACTTTCTAACACAAAGCACTATCATTCTCTAATGAATAAACGTTAATCAATCGATCATTTGAAACACTTTTGAAGTCTAGGTCTTTTGTTTACAAATGATTGTGAAATCAAATACAAATCTTCAATATTTATTTCAGAAGTTATATTATGTGTTTTACCTTTTGAACAACGTCCAACCCAAAACACACTCATTCTTCAATAATCGTTAATTAGTTGCCACATTTTAAAATCTTTTAAAGTCGAGCAACTTATTTACAACTAGGTTGTAAAACCAAATGCGATTCTCAGTGACTATTCCAACATATCATATGTGTGTAAAATCTTCCACATATATCTTTGCAATTCAATTACTATTTGGGAATAGTATTTTTAAAATTGCTATATTGGAATTCTTACATGGCAAACCCTTGCACTAACATCTTTCTAAAACATTATGGTCACTGAGAACTATTCCTTATTACCTCAATAATACTTCTACTGTGGTTTTCTCGTATTCTGCTTGTCATGTTCTCCAACATACAAGTCTATCAATTCAATGTCTCCTTTTTTGACATTATTATGATCCCATTTGTTAATCCAAGTGGAAATGGATTATATAATCCAACACTTAGACTGAGCATAACTTACTCAATATTCTTTATTGACATATACAAGTTTTTTCCCATAATGACTGTATCTTGAACTCTTTATAGAACATGTCAATGTGCCTTTTGGAGAACATAAGTATTCAGGCATATAAATCTATATAATAGATCATTGTTCCAAGCATGAATGAACTTTTGATCATTATCAAGGAATGTATTCCGAACTAGAACTTATAGACCTTCTAGTTTAGAATTAAGTTTAAAATGATCATAAGTTACTTTTGTAAGCAAGATTATATATATATATATATATATATATATATATATATATATATATATTTCATATCATGCACCCACTAGTTTTACTGAAACATCTTACATTATCTGTGGTTTGACATGTCATAAAATATTTTGATTATGTCAAAACGGAGATGGTTGTCGTTAAGAGATTAACTTACTTCAATCATAATTAGATTTATGAACTTGCACTTATATGTGATATTACAAGGTTACACCATGTAAATGTCCTCGTTATGGAAGAAGGACCTTATTCACATTCACTATGATGGTTATTCAAAATAAGCGTTTTTGTACGTCTCTATAATGGAATAACTTAATGGAATACACCATAAAAATTATTCTAAGCTACGTGTACAAATGAGTGCCTTTCAAAATCTTATTTCAGTCTTTACTTCTAAAGTCCAGTTCCTCATAATTGAATATAATCATAAGGATTGATGATCAATTAAGCCTTGTACTTATATTATTATCTGAAGTAGTGAATCTCAATTTGTTCATAGAAATATGCATAAAAAAAGAATTTGATATTGCATAATTGTAGTTGGTTAGCTCATTAAACACCACCAAGTCTATTAAACCGTATACCACAAGTGGTGGACCGTTTAATTTACCATACTTATGAACATTATATGTTTCATTTATTATCTTAACAACTATTTGTTTTGGTATAACAACTCTTGTTAAGTATATAAAAAAAACTTTTATTAAAGTATAACAACTCTTTGTTATTTATTAGTGTTAACCAAAAGCCTTGGATTTTAATGTCCTTAAATCTTATTGGAGTTCTGCATAGCTCCACTTGCTTCAACAAGCTTATGAATATAATTAACGGGATTGTAGAAATAACATTTTGGATACACTTTCCAAAAGTCAGCCAATGATCTTGCATTTTTAGGACTTCGAATCTTATTCAAACTTTACAAGGCTCCCACTAAAACCAACAATTCCTGGGATTGTAAAATTATTCTTTTGAATGGACTTTCTAGAAATGCATTTTAATCTAGTTTCTAATTTGCATAAAGTCTTACATCTTATGTTGGCTTTATAATACTAGATCACTCGATGAAATGACTCTCATAACAACTTATGATATCACATTCTTGCTATTGGTAATTGCATGGGTTTTTACTAAATTTTACATTACAAATTTAGATGATGATAAATATTCCCTAGGATGTTTGTATCTTCAAGAAATCGAATTTCTTTCATTAACACCCATGGGTTACAAGAAGGAAGGTTCTTTTTAAAAACCATAAACTTCTTCAAGTACTTTATTCATACCTATGTAATAAGGGTTGAATCATTTCTAATGATTACATTAGTTTTAGGTAATGAATTATGACTTTCTCTATAACTCGATATAATCCTACATAAGTACTATTGCTTGTATTATATCATGCGATCTTTTACCTTAATAGATAATACATGTTATGTTATTTTATGATTCAAATGAGATACGCACATATATATGTAATTGGCTAAAAGTCAATTCCAAATCCGGTCCACTTCGAATTTGGTAAAGCGTTTCTTATTTAATTATTATAACAATAATAGATATTAGTCTAACCCAAGTCATACTTAGATTATTATGATATCTATATAACTATTTAAAAAATGGGTATTCAGAATAGGAATTTTATTAAAAAGGTAATTCTCAAAACCGAACATTCATATTCAAATATCCAATTCATATAAACGAAACTGAAATAAACAACTTTGTTCATGTTGTTACAAAACACATTTGACTAAAATCAGCAACTCTTTGCTTCCGTTGTAAATGCATAAGTCCAATACTTGAAAACAGTTTCGTACTTATTCTCGGATCTTGCACATTTCAATAAATGTTGATCGTTATATGTAGTATCACATACTTCTGTCAGAGGAACAATAAATAGTTCTACAGTATAGATACCTGAAGCATTGGTCACACCAATTTTCTTCCTTCATTGTAGTTCATTCAAATAATATGAGCAATCTCATCTCCAATGACTAACTTTACCATAATGGTTCTAGATGTCATTTTTGGCTTTCTTTGCTTGGGATTCGGACGATCTCTGACGATTCAGTCATGTCTTTGCCTTGGTAATTTCTTATCTTGATTTTCTCCATTTAATAGTCTCATGA
Source organism: Smallanthus sonchifolius (assembly GCA_023525975.1). Lineage (NCBI taxonomy): Eukaryota > Viridiplantae > Streptophyta > Magnoliopsida > Asterales > Asteraceae > Smallanthus > Smallanthus sonchifolius. The sequence goes on along the minus strand of CM042035.1, from coordinate 61,290,684 downwards.
AGTTTGATTTAAAGAACTCTTCACAAAATTCACTAGGGAATTATATAGATCAGACTTTGACATGTCCGTTTCATCCTTATAGTTCGAGAAAAACTATTCAAAGGGTTTAGGTAATGAGTTTAGAATGGCACATTCATCTAAGTCATTATTAACGGGATGTTCAGATTATCAAGTCTATGTAGTAGACTTTCCATCTTCTCAAGATGAAGTTTAATGGATGACCCTTCAATCATTTTGCATATATAGTATAACCGTTTGGTTTCAAGACTTTCTTGATTAACGAAGTGACGAAATCTCCATTTTAATGATATGTCATAGGCTTCTAAGAAAGGAAGTTTCTCTCGTAGATGTGATTCCATAGAATCCAACATCAAAAACTGATACTTCAATATAATCATTAAGATTCTCTAGAAGATTATCATTATTTAATGAAGTCATGCAATATAACTTTGAAGGAACGACATCATCAAGAACATATAGTTTCTTCTCATGTTCAAGAACTATTCTTAGATTCGATACTAGATGAGGAAATTTCTAACATTAAATTTATCCTTAAAAGGATAGATCGTAGTGGATGATTTACGTTTAATGTAGAGTTAGACAACTACAAAATGTAAATAAAATCTAAATATTAGTACTTTCGGTATTTAATCCTTTAATAAATTAATTACCCTTTGGTTTAATTATAAAAACCTTAATTTCATTAAAGACTAAGATCCACATCACTCTTAACCTCTCGCAAGTGGTTGATCGCTGCTTACGAAAAATTAAGTTGATTGGTAGGCTACGTTAACCAATTACATCTCCATGCAACTCTTAGATATTATGGGATCGTTTAGGAAAACTATTGTCAAGTGCGCATGTTTAATTCCATCTATGCCAACTATTCCTCGGAATTGGTTGATCGCATACTCCGAGTTCAAGTTTTAAGTTGTCCCGTTCTCAGACTGTAACGGCCGGCCTAACACTGTATTAGGAATCGTGAGACGTCACCTTACCTAATTATATGTCATCCAAGTGGTTGGTTGATCACAGACCACAGGGACATCCACATAATGTGCAAGTGTCCTTAAACAGGATGGCATGGACTTAAGTTTTTAAGGGTCCGTATATGTTTTGAAAAGTCAAATTTATTTGAAATGGTCAAAACATGTTATACAACAAAATCCTCATGCATAAAACTTGTTGTATTCCAATAAACAATTTTTCATTGGTTTTAGTTTTATTAAATCCCCATTTTAATGATTTGTGACGCGTCCGACTTTAATATCCTAGATATTTATCGTACGTCGGTTTATCTCGACGCGCTTCCTAAAACCAATTTTTAGCCTTTAATAAAACTCTTACTTTTTTAGCCGCTTCTAATCGAGTTTGGACAAATAATTCTAAATGTCTTGTTTAATTATTTAAAACTTGAAACCGACATATACACTAAAAATTATTTTAGCATCATTTACAAGTTACCAAAAATCTCTATTTTCGTCTTGCAAATATTCTATGTATTTTAAGTTATAAAATCTTCATTTGATTACTTATCTAATTGTGTGGTTTTGAGTTTCATAAAATTTCTATTTTAACCAAACTCTTAAAATTGTATCGTTATTTTATAAAACCATTTGGTGTGTTGATATAATATATAAAACAACCAAACATACTATAAAATTAAACAACCACACAAGTATGACCAAGCCAAAATAGTAGGTGAATTTTGTGAGCCAAACACAAAATATCACCAAGTCTTTTAGGGACCATAGGACCTAGTTTAGCTCCCACTTGATTTAGAACTCCTTCTTGATCTCCTAATCCCCAAGTTTGTTGTCTTCATTTTGGGTACCTTCTTTGTCTTTGTAAATTAAATAAACGTACAAAGATCATGACTAACATATGTCCTATTACATGCCAAATGTAACGGAAGCAGTTTACACGTGATATTTTAAAACATTTTATAGATTCCCACCAAGGATCCAATTGCAAGATAATGAAACTAAAACAAACAACCATAATGGGTTTAGAATACGACCTTTATAGAGAAGTGGTTGCCTAAACATTTAGTCTTTATGGATGTAGACCTCAAGGTAGAAATCCTCCAAAGTATATCCACACCAAGCAAGCTTCCTTCAAGATGGTGCTAGCCAAATAAACCTATAATGCTTGTCAATATATAGTTTGCAAACCTTCAAGACCACCTTCTTGTTTGCCTTCAAATTATGTGTAAATAAGTCTAGAATAGATCACTCAAGAACCACTAGAACATACAATAAACTAGGCTAACACTTTAGCTCATTTATGGTATGTTTAAGATCACCTTCAAAGCTCTTTATCAACATGTTTTACTAACAAATCCAGGCAGAAAAATTCTGCCCGAAGTGTCGAGTTAGAGAGCAAGAAAAGAATTAGAAGAAGTGGCCTTCGATTGCCCTTCAGAAGTCCCAAACATGGAGTATTTAATAAGCCTTATCCTAACCATCATGCCATGTAATTATTACAAGTAATGGGGTGTGAATCAAGGGTCAAATACTCATCCTTTTTCTGCTGTAAAACTGGGCAGAATTCTCACTCAAAAACCGAGAGAAAGAACACTAAAAGAATAAGAAATAATCATATTTTAAATTTTGCAAGGCCATACCCTTTTATGCTACCATACTTTGTAATCATATCTATGTGTCATGTGCTTTTGAGATGTCAAAACATCATCCTTTTTTCTACCCTAGAAGTCACAACAGCAGCATGGTCACAACAAAGGGAATGGCATGGTCTATGATATGGACAATTATTACACTTCATAATGTATCTAGTTGGTTCAAGACTTGTTGGTTTCATTCAAACATTTTAGTTAGCCATAAAATACATATTTATGTCTAATATATATGCATATAAATACATATGTAAATATATGTATGCATCATCAACTTTGTACTTAACAAAGTATGCTAGTTTGAATGAAAACATAAATAATCTACGCATATGTAAATTCTCAAAAGATTAAATGTATATATATTTACATACAAGTAAATATAAATACATACACATATAATAAATATGTGACCTTAAGTAATTGTTACATAAGACAGTTACTAAAATATAACTTGACCAGGTTAAGAAGTTTAAATACGTTTAAACGTATCCTTGATAATTGCTTAGTGTGTGACCCTTTGGGATCACATATCAATAGCAATACTATTGAATGTTAATCCTTAAGCATATAGATCCAACAATCTCCCACTTGCACAGGGTCTAATCACACAATAGTATAAGCAGTGTAGTACGTCTAACAACGCCCCACTGCTCCTAATGATATATGACTTCAGTCATCCACTAGAACCAAGTGTTTAGGAAACATACACTTCATAGGTAATAGTATAAGGTAAGCTGTCAGTTATCCTTTCTGTAATAGACTTCTAGTTGAAATTGAGACATGGATCATAGTCAATCTCATATTCACAATAGTCTTAATTAAGATTATTCCCATAATTTGATCGACTACAGACAATTTAGAATAACTTAGTTATTCATGGATTTGAACATGCTAATATAGAACATAACATATATTATATATATGTATGTGAAATAATATACACATGTATTTAATATTTCATCAATCCTATGGGTAAGTAGATTGGTTTAATTGAAAAGGAACATGTATTCTCCTAACTAGACACAAAGATGGGTTGTTTAAAGTCATCATTACCAAGACCATGTCTACTTATGGTGTTCCATATGTTGGCCGTAACTTTTGGCAGAAAAAAGGAGTGTTCCTTTTGACCTCTATCACACACCATACATGAGGATGATTACATGGTATAGTCCCTTCAATGATGCACCTTTAGATCCATACTTGTGGATTTTTAAAAGGGTGAAACAAGAACCTTTTTGAATGACTTTTCTAATGAAGTTCTAAGCAGAATTCTGCTGTTTTCTGGACAGCAAAGTTTCGAAACTTAGAAGTGTTGGGTTTTGCCGGTGGTGATCAGTCAGATTAGTTATCAAAACGGTTGATAATTAATTATAGATTAATAATAATTATTTAGTAATTATTAATACGCAGCGAAACGAAACCGATCCAACACAAAATAAAACCCGACAGGATCTGGGTTACGAAATCTACGAATACAGAATAAAAATATTTAATCTACCAATGATATTAATTATACCTTAGTGGTTAATGATTAACCGGTTGAGACACCGAGGTACAACGAACCGATGCTAGATCACGAACCAAAACACGAGAGACAGAAAGCACCGAGGCTGGCCGGAAACGGGCAGGCAGCGGCTGGTTTGGTGGTTGCCGGAAATCACCAAGAGGATGATTCCGGTTTTTTTTTTAGTTTCGATCAAAAGAAAAAAATTGCGGCTGGTTTGTATCTCTATTTCAAACAAATAATTAGATTATAATTATATAATAATTATAAACCCTAATAATTGTTTCCGGGCCCAAAGTCTAATACGAGATAAAAAGCGTGTACCCATTTAATTGTTTTAATAAAAAGATTAAAACAATAAATATGAATTATTATTTATAAACTTGTATAAATAATAAATCCCGTGTAACGAATATAAAATATACCGTCTCGCTAACAGTTCGTAATTACCAGTTAAGTAGATTTAATGTTCGTTGCCCTAGGTGTAACTCTTACGGGTCACAACTCGGTTAGTAGCGTTAAATAATCGTGACCGGACATGTAATTCCAACAGTCTCCCACTTGGATGTCCTTCGATTAAGTTCCTTAACGCAGATAGCCAGCGGTGTTCTAGCTACACATGGTTGCCCCTAACAAGGTATGACACTTTAAAGTCATTAACCAAAACATCTTGCTATTGCAAGACAATAGACTTATGGTAAGAATCGTCATTTATCCTTTCTGTAAAAGACATCAATTGAATCAATGAGACATGGATTAGATTCATTCTCATATAGCGTTCAATTATTATTGTTCTCGTTCAAGATTCATAGTGGTCCAATCAAACACACAGTCAGTTTGGGTAAGGCCTTACACTTCACTAGTTTGAATCACGAGGGCGCCACGATGTCTAACTATTACATATCATGTAAGAGTACAGAATCCATTATCGACCACATACAGCTCCCACTGAACTTCAGATCTGTTCCTAACCAATGCCTTTATAACTGGCAGTTACGCGACAGCGGTTGACAGTGATTAAAGAACAGTCCTTGGTAAATGAAAGTTCTAGTATGCGTCTCAAGTCAGAGGATACTAAATGAGTATACCAATATCAAAAACATCTTATGATTAAAATCCATGAAGATGACTTGAAACGAGTTACATCCAACGTCATCCAAGATGAGGTCTGTGAAGTTGGAAGTCAACTACTTGAGTCCAAGTTTAGAATAGTCTTAATTCAGAGTCGTTCCCATGATTCTGATCGACTATGGATAATTAAGAATACAAGATTCATGGATTAAACGTATTAAAATCAAACACAGTTATAAGATTCAAAGTTGCATTTAACTAGTAAATCAAACTGAATTCAAAAAGTATAACTGTTTAATGTTTGTACATCTAAATACTAAATCAAAACATATCGCTAGCGAAACTAAGACCGATAGCATTTCTGTGCTGATCATGCTTCTCCTGAGTCATCGGCTTAGTGAACGGGTCCGCTAGGTTTTGATCTGTGTCTACTTTTCTTATCACGATGTCACCACGTTCCACAATTTCCTGTATATAGTGGAACTTTCTGAGAATGTGCTTGGCTTTGTGATGAGATCTGGGCTCTTTGGCTTGAGCAATAGCGCCTGTGTTATCACAAAATATCTCGATTGGTTTCCGAATACTTGGAACCACATCAAGGTCGGTTATGAATTTCTTCATCCAAGTAGCTTCCTTTGCAGCATCTGATGCAGCTATATACTCAGATTCGGTGGTTGAATCCGCCACCACACTCTACTTGGAGCTCTTCCAGGAGATAGCTCCTCCGTTTAGAGTGAATACGAATCCTGATTGTGAGCGAGAGTCATCTCGGTCAGTTTGGAAGCTGGCGTCAGTGTAACATCTTACAGTGAGCTCTTCTTCCACTCCTCCAAATATTAAGAACATGTCTTTAGTCCTTCTCAAAGCATACGAGACATCAGGCATGGTACATAACATAGCATACATGATAGAACCAATCGCCGAAGCATATGGAATTGCTTCCATACGCTTGGTTTCAATGTCCGTCGAAGGAGATTGCGATTTGTTCAGCACGGTGCCTTTAGTCATAGGAACACCTCCTTTTTGGAATTTTCCATATAAAGTGTGCCATGACTTTGTCTATGTATGTGCCTTGACTTAGCCTTAGAAGCCGCTTAGATCTATCCCTGTAGATCTTGATTCCTAGAATGTAAGCTGCTTCTCCAAGATCTTTCATTGCAAAAAAAGTTCCCAACCAGTGTTTAACATCGTTAAGCATAGGGATGTTGTTTCCAATGATAAGTATATCATCCACATACAAGATGAGGAATGATATAGTGCTCCCACTAGCCTTTCTGTAAACACAAGGCTTATCTTCATTTTTTACAAAGCCAAACTCTTTAATCTTTTGGTCAAAACGAAGATTCCAGCTTCGAGATGCTTGTTTGAGTCCATAAATAGACTTATTCAGTTTACATACCCTATTAGGATATTTTGGATCAACAAAACCATCAGGTTGTACCATATAGACATCTTCAGAGAGATGCCTATTAAGGAAAGCGGTTTTGACATCCATTTGACATATCTCGTAGTCATAGTACGCGGCTTTGGCAAGCAATATCCTGATCGATTTGATCATAGAAACGGGCGAGAAGGTTTCATCATAGTCAATGCCTTGAGTCAGAGTAAAACTTTCGCAACAAGCCGTGCTTTATAGGTGTGTATATTTCCATGCATGTCGGTTTTTCTCTTGAAAATCCATTTGCTCCCTACTGCCCGAGATTCGGGGGTAGCTCAACCAAGTCCCAGACTTGATTATCACGCATAGATTGTATCTCGGCGTTCATGGCTTCTAGCCATTTTGCAGATTCTGGATCTGAAATAGCAGATTTGTAGTTAGTAGGTTCGTCATTAGACTCGGCTACTAATAGGACCTCGGTACCCTCAAGATGCCATAGGTATCTGTCAGGTTCTTTGTGAGTCCTTACACTTCTGCGAACGTTTATGTTTATGTCTGATTCATCAGCAACAACTTCTTGTTGTTCAGACGCTCCGACTTCATCAGCGGTTGTTTGTGGTTCCCGAATTTCTTCAAGATCCACTATATTATCTCCAGTTCCTCGTTCAATAATTTCTTTCTCGAGGAAGTGTCCCTTCCTTTTGATGGCAATAACATTTGCATCAGGATGGTATAAATAATATCCGCTTCTGTTATAGTATCCAACGAAAACGACCTTTTCGCCTCTAGGATCGAGCTTGTCATCAGAATCGCTGGTGACATATGCATCACATCCCCATAATCTAAGGTAATACAGATTGGGTTTAGACCCATGCCATATCTCATATGGAGTCTTGTTTACCTTCTTAGTCGGTGCCAGATTGACAATGCGGGCGGCGGTCATAAGAGCATAACTCCAGAAGGAGTGAGGCAAGTTTGTTCTACACATCATCGATCGAACCATATTAAGTAGGGTTCGATTTCTCCTCTCGCTCACGCCATTAAGTTGGGGTGTGCCAGGTGGAGTAGGTTGTGAAACTATTTCACGCTCCTTGAGATGATTTATGAACTCTGTGCTGAGATATTCACCACCTCGATCTGATCGAAGTGTCTTTATCGTTTTACCGAGTTGGTTTTCCACTTCGTTTTGAAACTCTTTGAACTTTTCAAAAGTTTCATGCTCGTGTTTCATAAGATAGACATAAGCATATCGACTATAATCGTCGATGAATGAAACGAAGTATCTTTCATGATTTCTAGACATGGTTCTGAAAGGGCCACATACATCAGTGTGTATGAGTCCTAGCAGATCCTTGGCTCATTCACCAATGCCGGTGAAGGATCCTTTAGTGAGTTTGCCAGCTAAGCAAGACTTGCAGCCTTCAAAGGAGTCTTGTCCGGTGGATTCAAGGATCCCTTCGGATTGGAGCCTTTTCATGCGGCCTTGCTTATGTGACCAAGTCTACAGTGCCATAGAAATGTATCATTAATGCTAGATTTGATACGTTTAGAAAGATTGTATATGTTATTATTAGTTTGAACATCAACCTCATAAATTCCATTTCGAGGTTTAGTCTCAAAATAGAAAATATCATTTAAGTAAGTAGAAATATTAATTCCATTAAAACGTACTTAAAACCTTGTTCAAACAATAAGGAAACTGAAATAATGTTTCTGGTTAAACCAGGTGCAAACAAACAGTTATTTAAGATAACTACAAGTCCAGAAGGACATGAAAGGTGAAATGTTCCAGTTGCAAGAACTGGTACTCTCTTCCCATCACCAACTAAGCATGTACCGGACACGGGGGCGTGCCTGGTGGGGCACGGTCCCGTGCTTCGTCTGACAGGGCGACAACAGTAATATGGTACGACAGAAAGTTAACCACGGGGGCGTGCGTGGTGGGGCACGGATCGTGCTTGGCTGGGAAACTTTGTCTTTTCTGCCGGAGACTTAGTCTTTTCTGCTAGGTGAGGGCACGGAGGCGTGCCTGGTGGGGCACGACCCGTGCTTGGTCTTCAGCCTTAGTTTCTTGTATTTTCACCGTCATTTCGCTTGTTTCTTCTTTTTGAGCTTAAATTTCCCTGAAACTTAAATACAAGATAAATGAGTGACAAATTAACACAATGTACAAAGAAATTGCCAATAAATGGGATGCAAATGATGTGAAATACATGTATAATTTAGAGCACATCAAACCTTCCCACACTTGAACTTTGCTTGTCCTCAAGCAATTCTTGAAATAAATCACTCCATTGGCAAAATAAAACATTCAACTTTGAAACAAACCTTAAGTGAAGAAGTGATTTTTCCTTCTTTGAAGAAGGAACACAAGAAAAAGTGATCTTATGAAGTTATTCCCATGAGACAATGGTTCGTTTTATGAAGTTATAGACAAGCACAACTTTAACACTTGCTCATAATGTTCTCACATACTCGGTTAATATTTGTGGTCATACGTGTAATGGTGTATGTATTTAGAACACTTAATCATCAACATGAAATGTGCTAGGTCATATGCTTGTGATGGGATCAAAACTTCACCAAAATTAATTAGAAACTTTGAATGAATCAAAAGGACTTATGGTTTGTGGGCTGGCTAGGGAATTTGGGACTTGCTTTGATTTATTTGGTTGAAAAGAAAACTAAGGTAGAAACTAAAAGAAATCTCTCTACAATACTCGGGTTAATAGGGGTAATACTAACTCGAGGACTCGTTTATGGTCAGATTGTCAAGACTAAATCTCATCTTTAGAAACCTAACTTCCTCTTTGACCTTAAGCTATACATAGCTATCCTTCCTAAGGGTTCCCTCGGCTTTGAGCCTAATAGCACCCAACATGATCAACACCGTATATTCAAATTGAGAGGTTGTTTGGTTTTTACTACATTTTCCCTCATGAGACCAATTTCCACACTTATAACATCTTTCATATCTTTTCGCCCTTCTTTTAATGGCACTTTTCAATGTTCCACAAAATGGTGGATTTTGTTCCATTTTTCTCCAACTTTTCCTTGCTTTAAACATTAGAACAAAAAGAAGTTCTCTAATTTCCGGGGGTAATTCTGGTTTTGCAAAATGAAGACATGATACAAGGTTGAGATCAAACGGATGCATTTTTTTTAAATACAAAGTCCTTGGTGAAAGTTGGTGGGTTTGGGTGAAGATGGTAAGGCTAGCTAGGTGTGTTTGATTGGATGGTTTGGTAAGGCGGGAATCTTAGTTGCCTAAATCATTTTCATGCAAAAATTTCCAATGGTGGTCTCGTCTTGTATACCCAAAACAAATTCTAACTTTGCACAAAAAACGTGATACCCTCAATGATTCGGTGAACACATAAACAAGAATGATACAAAATTTTTAAAGGCTCAAGTTATGCTCACGGAAACGGATGGAATGGGTAAAAAGTGTAAAGTTCATGCATGTCTATTATTTATATGTAACTTGCCATGCTTAGGGAATTGTTTATGTCACTTTACTAGTTGGTTTGCTAAACTTGTGTTAGAAAAAATTCAACTTCCTTCTTTCAGTTTTTCAAAATTGTTGAAATAATTTTTGTGCCATGAAAAATGTTAGAGTTCGTTTTAAGCTTTTTATAGCCAAAGTTCAAGTGCTAAAAATCGTGTAAACCCCCCCCCCCCCTCCTACACTTGAAGCTAACATTGTCCTCAATGTTCATGATTTAAAAAAAGTGTAAAATAGATACGAGAGGTAAGGGTTAAAAAGAACCCCCCTGAAAGATATTGCCTCTGAAGCTTGCAGTTGGTACTCATAGTATCCTGAAAACATGAATCAAATGTGTTCACACAAACTTATTATCAAAAAAATTACTTAAAAACTGCAAACATAAATAAGTAGTTTAAAATAAAAGAGGCACAGATCAGCCAGCGCCCGAATGTTTTTAATACAAACAAAAATTAAAAGATATAAATCCGAATAACACAGCTACTTTTGTGTTAAAAATGGTGCTCTGATGGGACTTCCACCCATCATCTCGACTTAATCGAGGTTCTCTTCTCCCCAATTCATGTTCATTCGCCGCCTCATGTAGGCAACGTCCTCCCCAATTAGATCAACCCTGTCGGACAGATTAGTGATGTGTCCGGAATTTGACTCGCATATTTCAAAAGAGCGGCAGGCATATGTTTTGACGGTCTGGATGGATTCATAGAGATCCATCATAGATGGAAATCCAGCCTGCTGAGATGATGAGGTTCCTGCTTCGAAGCGCAATTTGAACAAATTCTATTTTTTACTAAAATTTTTGTACTAGATTTTTTGTGCTATATTTTTTGTGCTGGATTTTTTGTACTAATTTTGTTGTGTTGAAATTTTTGTACTATATTTTTTATGTTGAAGATTTTTTTATTAAAATTTTTGTGCTGAATTTTTTGTATTAGATTTTTGGTGATGTATTTTTTTGTACTAGATTTTGTGTGCTGTAATTTGAGAAAACAAGTGGGTAAAAGTTTGGGTTGTAGGACCTAAATGCCCTTTAATCATAATTATGAGGAGTGACACATGTTATCTCCTTAATCCTTCTTAGGCTACTTAGGCAAAATCCCCTTCTTAGGGGATTCTCTCTCTAAATGTGTAAATCAAAAAACCAAATCATTGCAACATGTTTATTATAATTAATTGAGTGTTTGACTTTTGAGAATTGGATTAAAATAAGATGAAATTAAATGTTACATTTGATCTTCACCATATATATATATATATATATATATATATATATATATATAGGAGGGTTCCAGAGAAAACCAAGAGTTTGGCAAAAACCAAGAAAATCAACTTTTAACCTTTGATAGAAATTGATCAATGGATGAAATTAATTAGTGGCAAATTTGTAAATATCTAATAGATTATGGATTTAATTAAATGATATAGGGGTATATTGGGTAGATAGCAAATTTTGTATTTTGGAAACAATCAAAATCCCTTAAAAAACTCTCTTTCTCTCTCTCTCTCTCTAAAATCAGTTGAACGACTGTATTTTTTTTCAATAATTACATATATGCTTACGTATATGTAAACGTGTGTCAACATAAATAATAAAATGTAGAAAGAGTAACCGAGTTACATATACATAGCCCAGAGTAAAAAAAAACTCAGGTTTACTTATGGGTCAAAAAAACATAAAAAAATGGGGAAGAAATCAGTTACGTATACGTAGCTCGTACGAGTTACGTATAAGTAGCTCATACGAGTTATGTATATGTAGCTAATACGAACTGCCTTCAAGAATTATCTTTCAATTTCTTTGCTTTGTAGAGTAACATGTTGCCTAAAACTCTTAAGAAGCAGGAACTCAGGCACCCGTCACGCACCTATACAATCAGCGACTTTCATTAAGAAAGTAGAAAACATGTTTGTGGTATTCCTTCAGGGAATGAGTTAATTAGCAACCATCCTACATAAATATATTGATAGAAGTATGATTAATAGGTTACATCAAGCATGCTGCCAAAGTATGTTTGACTTGCACAAAAGTAACGATGTTAGTGTCATAAAAGAAAGCTACTAAGAAAGAAAAAATATCATATTGTTAACGATAACTTCTGTCGCGCGCTTATGTGTTCATGTGGATGTGTAGATACACCGGGTCCAAGTCAAATTCAGATTTGATCATTCACACAATAAGTGGCCGGGAATAAGAATACCGAGTCCTCAAGAGAATAATCTATACACAAATATACGCCGACTACGGGTTTTCAAGAAACACTAAAACATGAATAATATTGGGTTGTGCTAGGGACATCGCTGGGTTTTTTTTCACACCTGACCTAGCCGTCACGTATAGGTCTACAAGTGACGTTGTGACCCAAACCGTCACGTATTGGCCTAAACGTGACGGTATGTATCTCGTGAGTCTGGGAATAAAAAGGACACTGATGATACGAGGTTGTGCAGTCTGCAAAAAGGAAACACTACCCGTCACGTATAGGCCAATACGTGACGGTTCGTACGTGGTTGTTTCGACAGAAAGTTAACGTTGACAGTGTTGTCGGGCACCTAACCTACCCGTCACGGTTGGACCTATACGTGACGGTTAGGCATGCAGATTCAACATATATTAACACAATTCTCACCACTCACTCTCATCACACTAAACCCACCATCCTACACAAACCCGACACTACCATCTTCACCATAATCAAAAAGAACATAAAGTATCGAAGAAAGTGCGTGTTTGAGTTCTTGGTTGTGGTTATTTGCTGTTGGGACACCGTTGTTTTTTTTGTTTCACGCCTGACACCGATGTCGAGTTCGGGAGATCCTTATCAGAAGTCGAAGCTTCCAGATTTGAATGAGGAGCCAACCTTCGAAGATATGAACCAGGTTTAACAAGTCTTTATTTTATTAAGGGTTCTACTAGGACGGGTAAACTTAGGGGTCTGCAAGTCTTTATTTTACGTCGGGTATCTAACCGGCCATTATGTGTTCAGGACTATTTCGTATTCAGGAGTCACCCTTTCGGGGGGGAACCCAACCCGTTGAATACATACGGTCAAGAGTCGTCTCAGCAGCAACCATTACCGAATTACAGTCAAGAGGCATACATGTCACTATTTGGACCGACGAATTACGGTCAAGGGTCGTACCGGCCACAACCAGAACCGGATTACGTACATCTCTCATACCGGTCACAACTAGAACCGGATTACGTACATCTCTCATGCCGGTCACAACCAGAACCGGATTACGTACATCTCTCGTGTCGGTCATAACCAGAACCGGATTACGTACATCTCTCATGCCGGTCACAACCAGAATCGGATTACGTACATCTCTCGTACCGGTCACAACCAGAACCGGATTACGGACATCTCTCGTACCGGTCACAACCAGAACCGGATTACGGACATCTCTCGTACCGGTCACAACCAGAACCGGATTACGGACATCTCTCGTACCGGTCACAACTAGAACCGGATTACGGACATCTCTCATACCGGTCACAACCAGAACCGGATTATGAACATCTCTCGTACCGGTCACAACCAGAACTGGATTATAAACATCTCTCGTACCGGTCACAACCAGAACCTACACACATGTCGGATAGTTTCCATAGGAATGACACAGATGACAGTGACTCTTCCGTTCATTTGAAAGGAAACGGTGGGGATGCAGAGAATGCATTGTATGATGATTTCATAGGCAAGGCGACAGTTTCATATAAAACAGACAAAGTATGACAACATCTCTTTCGTTCGTTTAAATTGTTTATTTATTTATTTTATGTACTACGTTTAAAGTATGACCTTGTAACTCTTTCAGTATTTTAATTCTCGTGAGGATTTGGTGGATTGGGCTAAGAAGAGAGGACGCGAGCATGGGTGTGTCATTGTGGTCAGTCGGTCAAGGATTTGGTGGATTGGGCTAAGAAGAGAGGACGCGAGCATGCACATGCAAGTCACATGTCATTCCCTCCCCCATTTTTTAAACGTCCATAAATTTTTTATACGTCATTATTTTTTTTTTTAAACTATATCATAAAAGAGTGTTTTATTATCTTTCCAACGAGTATGGTATTGCTATATTAAAAAAAAAAAACCAGCAACTAGGTGTTGTTTGAACTTGTGAGTTTTTATGGTGTTTTATGGAGTTTACACATGGTTTTGAAATTGTACATTTTACACATGGTGTTTTATATTTTAACATCCATATACATGTATTTTATGATATTTATGTTTATGGCGTTTTTGTTTTGTCATGGTGTTTTACACTTTTGGCGTAAAATTTAAATCGAAGATTAGTTTTTCATTGTGTTTTATACTTAAACTTCCATATGCATGGTGTTTACCCATGTTTGTGTTTACGGTGTTTTACCCTTTTTTTAAAACTTCTAGTTCAAAATAAATTATACGTCACAGTTGTAAAACACAATGACAAACTAAAACGCCATGTGAAAACACCATGACCAAAAACGCCATGTGGAAATTTGGCGTTTTAATTTGTCATTGTGATTCTGAAAACACATGTTAAAACTAAATCGCCATGTTGAAAGAGTTTATAAAGAAACTAAAACGTCATGTTGGATCATAATTTGTCATTGTGATTTATCAAAGAGTTTATAAAGAAACTAAAACAGCATGACGAAAAACACCATGTTAAAATATGTAATTTTGAAAACACCATGATCCAACAAGCTAAACACCATGTTGAAGTTGGCCTCCAAGTGTAAAACACAATGACTAGAAAGACTCTATGTTGGAAAACACCAGAAAAACTCTATGTTGAAAAAACAACATATATCTAAAACACAATGTTGAAAAAACTCACTTTCAATGTTATTTAAATAAAAATGATTTAAAAGAATATATATATATATATATATATATATATATATATATATATATATATATATATATATATATATAGGGAAGGGATACTCTAGGAAGGCAAAAAACTATGAGAATTGCAAAAAGTCTTTTAAAAACCCCACCTAAAACCACCATCCCACCCCCAAAACCTAACCCCCGCCCCACCCCCAAAAACCTAAATCCCAACAAAAAACCCTAACAAGCAAAAAAAAAAGTCGTCTAAACACAACCCCCCCCCCCCAAACAAGCCTAAACCCTCAACCCAACCCCCACCCCACCCCCAAAAACCTAAAACCCCCACCCCTATAAGCCTAAATCCTAAAATCTAAACCCTAAGACTAAACCCTAAGGTTAAACTCTAAGGCAAAAACTAAACCCGAAATTCTAAACCCTAAAAACTAAACCCTAGAAGCTAAGATCGTAGAGTTCGACGAGACGGTTCCAACGCCGCTGAAATGAGTAAAATCGGAGTTCGTATGAGCCGGTTATAAGCGTTTTAAAATCCTTCCTACACTTCTCACAGTTTTAGGCCTTCCTATTGGATCCCTATACTATATATATATATAAAATAAAAAAACTAATTGTAATGTTGAAAACACCTTGACCAAAAAAGCTAAAACGCCATGTTCAAAATGGCCACATGTCTAAAACACCATGACCAAAAAAGCTTTATGTTGAAAAACACTCGGTTAAAAACACCATAGTTCTAAAACACAATAAATCTAAAACACCATGTTTGGTAAAACCCACTTTAATGTTATTTAAATAAAAATTATTTACTATATATATATATATATATATATAATAAAAAACTAATCGTAATGTTGAAAACAACATGACCAAAAAAGCTAAAACGGCATGTTGAAAATGACCCACATATGTAAAACACCATAACTAGAAAAACATAGTTAAAAACACCATAGATCTAAAACACCATGAACAAAAAACCCACTTTAACGTCATCTAAACAAATATATAGGGTTAGGATCATTTGAAAACTCTAAATATCTTGAGAACTCTAAGAACACCATAGATCTAAAACACCATGTATTTTTTATATATTGTCATGTGCATTTATGTACATAAAAAACAATCAAACTAATTTTTACATATGGTTTTACATTTTTAAACTTTTACCTATACATGTGTAGGTAGTAAAACCTACACATGACTACACATGTGTAGGTAAAATTTTAAAAATGTAAAAACATATGTAAAAATTAGTTTGACTGTTTTTTATGTACAAAAACATACACAACAATATATAAAAAATTTAAAAATTTAAAAAATATAAACCATTGATAGAAGTTCTCGGAGTTCTCAAATGATTTATTATATAAATATATATATATATATATATATATATATATATCAATACCACACTAGTTGGAAAGATAAAAAAGCGCTCGATTTTATTGTGAAATTTATAAAAAAAAATAATGATGATTTACATGTGCACTTTTTTGGCTTGGCTCTTCCCTTAATACCCTTCCTGATGATTTTCCACTTGATATTATTTACAAAAATGCCACCGTGTGAATCTCTTTCACAAATCACAAAGATCTTGATATATATATATATATATATATATAGGAGAGGAATATTCTAAGAAGGCTAAAAAGTGTAAAAAAATATTTTAAAAACCCCACCACCACCCCCAAAAGCCTAAAACCCCCCCAAACCTAAACCCCACCCTACCCCTAAAAACCTAAATCCTAACAAAAAAAACCCTAAAAAGTCGTCTAAAAACACCACCATCACCCCCAAAAGCCTAAACCTCCAACCCATCCCCCTCCCCACAAAAAAAAACCTAAAACCCCCACCCCACCCCTCAAAAGCCTAAATACTAAAAACTAAACCTCAAGGCTAAACCGTAAGGCAAAAACTAAACCCTAAAATCTAAACCCTACAAGATAAGATCATAGAGTTCGACGAAACGGTTCCAATGCCGCCGAAATGTGTAAAATCGGAGTTCGTATGAGCCGGTTATGAGCGTTTTAAACGACTTTTTACACTTTTTTAACTTTTTAGCGGATCCCTATATTCTATATATATATAGGGGGAGGATCAAATAAGAAGTATGTTTTCGCTAAGAACTTTAAGAAATGACCAAAACGCTTAGAAATGATATCAAACGAACTCCGATTGAGCTCATTTCAGCGGCGTTGGAACCGTCTCATCGAACTCTATCATCTTAGCTTTTAAGGTTTAGATTTTACGTTTAAATTTTAGGGTTTTAGCCTTATGGTTTAGCCATAGGGTTTAGCTTTTAGGGTTTAGATTTTATGGTTTAGGTTTTTTTGGGGGGTGGGGGTGGGGGTTTAGGTTTTTGGGGGTGGGTGGGGGTGGGTTTTGGTTTTTGGGCGGGTGGGGTTGGGGGGTTTAGGTTTTTGGGGGGTGGGGTGGTGGTTTTAGGCTTTTGGGGTGGGGTTGGAGGGGGTGTTTAGGTTTTTGGGGGTGCGGGTGGAGGGGGGTTTAGGTTTTTGGGTCCGGATTAGAGTTCGATGAGACGGTTCCAACGCCGCTGGAATGAGCTCAATCGGAGTTCGTTTGACCCACTTTTTAGCGTTTCTTAGCGAAAAACTACTTCTTAGTGGAACCTTCCCCTATATATATATATATATATATATATATATATATATATATATATATATATGGAGAAGTTCATTTCAGAACACTTAAATATTACGAGAACAAGGGGAACAAACCTAAATCGTTTATTTTTTTATCCATGTTGAAAAAAATAAAAAAAATTTACTTATTACATACAAATATGTATGTTTATGTACATAAAAAACAATCAAACTAGTTTTAACATATGTTTTTATATATTTAAAAGTTTCCTACACATGTGTAGGTCATGTGTAGGGAAAAAAACTACACATAAATTACTCATGTGTAGGTATGTATATAAATGAAATTTGTTCATACTTTTATGTTTGAATTTCATGAAAAACGGATAAATATTACATTCGTATAATTTTCTTATATTTGAAAACCTTTTAACATTGAAAAAGTGAATGATTTATTTTGTTCTGCGTGTTCTCGCATTATTTAGTGTTCTTAATTGAATCCTCCCCTATGGTTTGTGATGAAGGGGAAGGATAATAAGATAACTCATTGTTGGGGAGAAAACCAAAAAAACTCCTCATTATAGGCATTTTCGTAATTAATGACACATTTTTTGTAAGGCAAAAAAAACCCTAAAAAAATAAAAATAAATAATAAAACAAAAAAAAACTAAAACCTAAAAAAACCAAAATAATTCTCTCGTCTTCCTCGTTTCATAAAAAAAAAACTTGAAAAAATAGTCGGTTTAGCTTTAAGGTTTAATTTAGCTTTTAGGTTTTGTTTTTGGAGATGGGGTAGGGGGGTTAGGTTTTTGGGGCTGGGGGGTTTTAGGTTTTTTGGGGTGAGGGGGTTAGGTTCTTGGAGGGGTGGTTTTAGGTTTTTGGAGGGGTTGGGTGGGGGTTTAGGTTTTTGGGGGGTGGATGAGGGGTTTAGGATAGTAGGGGTGGGGTGGGGGTGCATGGGTGGGGGGTTTAGGTCTTCAGGGGTTGGGGATGGGGGTATAGGTTTTTGAGGTGTATGGGAGGGTTAAGTTTTTTATAACATATAATGATTGTATAATTACAAAAGTGTCATTAATGAGAAGTTTTTTGGTCTTATCATGAAAGTGAGTTTTCTCATGAACTCAACCCTTGGGATAAATTGGATAATTCGGTGTCTCCTAATCTTAATGAGCTATCAATCAAAGTCCATTACTCTTTCTATAGTTGAGCTTCAATCCAGGGGCAGCTCAATCATGTTGATGGCCTAAAGTGAACTAAAACTTTGAGGCCCTTTTCCACATTTATAGGTTTGTCTACATCTAGAGATGCATTATCTTTTAGGTTGTTATGAATTTCAGTAAAGAACCTTTTTGTGATTCTATTTCAGCTTCTAGTTTATGTTTCGTTTTTCTTTTAGAATGACCGGATTCATGCTTCCTAATTCGATTTGACATAATTAGCAATTTATAAATTAAAACAAATTAATAAATTCATGTTAATCAATTAATCAACAAATCCCGTTAGGAATTGTGAAAGCATACAAGTAGAACTGCAGAATACCCAAGTTTCTAACTTCCAAGTAGAATCGTTTTAGTAGTTCATCCAATCTGCCTTATAAATGAAAATCCAAATATGTCAACATACCTTAGAAATTAAAATCCAAGTTTCCAACTTCCAAGCAAAATTCGATTATAACTTCAGAATTAAAATCCAAGCTTCCAAGTTTCCAACTCCAATCGATCCTTAAAAAAGAATAGAGAGTAGATTTTGAATTTCTAAGAAAATAGGCGATATTGTGAAGATTAGATAAATGGATTTAGCTATTTGTAACACCCCCAAATTTATTCACTTAATAAATAAATAAATAATTTAGGGTTGCAACAATTAGTAATATTACACAACAGCGGAAGCTAAATAAAGACTTCTAAATATGTCGAACACCCTGTTTTCATCTTCTAAGGGCTTAATCCAAATGTTTAACCTCTTCCAACCGTGTCGTAGCTATGTATTACCTGAAAAACATGCTCAAAAATGTCAATGCAATGTTGGTGAGTTCACAGGTTTTAAATGAATACAACTGGTAAAAATAATTTGTACGAAATAATTTGGCAAAAACCATTTATACGAAACCCTTTGGCAAAAACCATTTGTACGAAATCTTTTGACAAAACCATTTGCACGAAATTGATTGACAAAACTGTTTGTACGGGTACTGTTGGCAAAATCCTTTGCTTGAAATTTACTAGCAAGACCATTGATGCGTATACCATTGGCAAAACCCGTTTCTCGAAATTGACTGACAAACCATTGGTACGTATACCATTGGCGAAATCCTTTGCTCGAAATTGACTTTATACATATGATAAACAAAACAAGTTAGCGGTTGATTCATCGAAGTCTAGCTAGCACTTACGAATTATGTGATGCACAAGCCTATAACCAAACCTTTAACGAATTCTAGAGCTTTTCCCAGCCCATTGTCCATTTAAATAATGAGAAAAACAAGACCTAATATGCAATCATTTGACCCTGTTGGTCGTGGTTAGTGTGACTAACCATGATTGGGGGTGTCAACCCGAATAGTACTATTCATATCGATCTACGGCTAAGTCCATAGTTAATGGTTATAGTTCGGAATACCGAGGACTTTTAGGTGTAACTCATGCACACAAAGGAATCAGATGATTGTTTCTCATTTTCTAGTTATCATATCATTTGAAATTAACATGTTTTTCCCCCCAAATATAGAAAACAGTAAAAGGGGCCGTGAAACTCACCTGGAAGATGTCTAAGAAAATGCTAGCACAAGCCCAAATGTGAAATGAACACCGACCTATGCGTGCCCTAATACAACAAAGACACCTTAAGGTCTAAATGACCTAGAAATCCTGTTGGTAACATAATATTCACCCAACTAGCTAGACTTGTTTGGAAAACCATTTGTGTTTGAACGTGTGACTCGACGACCCGTTGGTGATTATGTCTTGGAATAATACGAATATATATATATATATATATATATATATATATATATATATATATATATTCAAAATATGTATAAGTATAAGGGATAAAAATATCGTCACTTTTCCTTAAGTTCTCGCATGTCAATAGTGTTCGAGTGCACATAATATATTTATATATATATATATATATGGGAGGGATATACTAAGAAGGCTAGAAAGTGTAAAAAAGTATTTTAAAAACCCTACCACCACCCCCAAAAGCCTAAAACCCCACCCCAACCCCCTCAAAACCTAACCCCCATCCTACCCCACCCCGAAAAACCTAAAACCCACCACCCCCACCCCCAAAAACCTAAATCCTAACAAAAAAACCCTAAAAAGCCGAAAAAGTCGTCTGAAAACACCGCTACCACCCAAAAGCCTAAACCTCCAACCCAACCCCCCACCCCCAAAAACCTAAACACCCCCCCCCCCTAAAAGCCTAAATACTAAAAGCTAAACCCCTAAGGCAAAAACTAAACCCTACAAGCTAATATCGTAGAGTTCGACGAGACGGTTCCAATGCCACCGAAATGAGTAAAATCGGAGTTCGTATGAGCCGGTTATGAGCGTTTTAAACGAATTTTTACACTTTTTCGATTTTTTAGCGGATCCCTATACTATATATATATATATATATATATATATATATATATATATATCCCTTGAAATAACTCGTACTTGTGTAAAATAAATAATATATATACTTTACTTTACTACGCATATAGTCTGAAAAATACGATACTTATATGAAAATGAACATTTCATTTCATGCACTAATATAAATAAAGGGAATGGATCATTTGAGAACTCTTAAATATTTTGAGAACTCCTAGAACTCCTATCAATGATTTATATTTTTTAAAATTTGTATTTTTTATATATTGTTGTGTTTGTTTATGTACATAAAAAATAATTAAACTAGTTTTTACATATGTTTTTATATTTTTAAATTTTTATTTACACATGTGTAGTCATGTGTAGGTTTTACTACCTACACATGTATAGATAAAAATTTAAAAATGTAAAAACAGATATAAAATTAGTTTGATTGTTTTTTATGTACCTAAACACACATGACAATATATAAAAAATACAAAATTTTAAAAATATAAACCATTAATAGGAGTTCTCAATTCTCAAGATATTTAGAGTTCTTAAATGATCTTAACCCTATAAATATATATATATACTCACACATATCGTATAATTGGCCGTAAAAGAAAAAGAATGCCCATAAGCAATATATTTTAGGGTTTTCAAATCGTATTAGCCTTGTAAATATTTAAATAAATACTAAAGAAGAAGCAATTTCTTTGTACCCAAATCCTTCGATTTCCCCAAATATATATATATATATATATATATATATATGTTTTACCCAAAATATATATATTTATCTTGTAAATACCAAAAATAATGTTTATACTTATTTTTGGAAACCAAACTCCCTAAAATAAGTTCTACTCCTCTAAAAACTATTTTTATAATAAATCGAATTCGTGTTAAAAATATATATATATATTTCCAAAATATATAGTTATTACTATTTTATCATAAAAAAAATGTGACGAAGTATATATATCTTTAGTAAAATCTTTTTTTTTCACCAAAATTCATATCTCTGTTTTAAATCTACCATTTTGTATACAAGAAAAATACTATATCATTTAAAACCAAAGTTTAAGAATATTTTCCTACACAGTCCTCTAATAAAAATACAAGAAAATATATATAAATATAGTTTCATGGGAGTTTCTTGGTTTTAAGCATATATAATAACTAAATATAACTAGACCATAAAATGTGTAGGTAAATATATATAGTCCATATGTTGAAAGTGTCTGAAATGTCCCAACTCACTAGTTTACTTGGATTTAAAGGTTAAACATATATCATGGTGAGACAACTTGTTTCAAGTGTTAGTTTGTATATTTAAACCCTTTTTTTAACTTCTTCTTTTTAATAGTTTTTCATTCTTTCTAAAAAAAACTTATAGTTACAAAGGGTTCATTTTTATGTAAAAGGTTTTACATAAGTTCTTTACTCGATTTTATATATCTTTTTTTATTATAAAATCTAGTCTAGTAAAAGGATCAACGCTTTAAATCTCAAATTAACAAGCATTTGGGTGAAGATTTCATGCATGGACTATAAGTCATGCACCAAAGAATTTTTAGAAAGATGGAGTTTTTTAGTTCTTACAAACAAGTAGAAAAATGAAGCTAGAAGACGGAGAAGTAAGTTCCTAAACCTTGAAGTCTTGTTACACCTTCTTGAAATACACTAAAACTCCTTGAATTCTTGTATGTAGGCTGAAATAAATTGGAGGGTATGTGTGTGGTGTGTGTGGCGTGTGAAAGGAGGAAAAGAGGTGTGAAAAGTCGTGATTTGAACTCTTGAGTGAAAAGGGTTGGAAGGTATGGTAAAAAAATTCATAGGCATGGGTCTTGATGTGAACCGATGAAGAATGATGTTCAACCAATTCAAGAAGCAAGCAAATAGGGTGGGGTGGGGCCTGCACAATTCAGTCGAGATGGGGGTTTCTACGGGGGGTTTTGGGTGATTAAGTGAATTTGGTAAGTGGGTTAAGAGTTAAACCGGTCTCTAACGCGTTTAGTTTCGGTTACGGCTCGGAACGGTAATTTAGCTCGTTTTTATGTTCTTTATTTCATTCAAATAGGAGGGTTAACTAGTTTGTTGAAAACGTCTAGTTATATATTATAAAAGTCATAGACATGCTTAATAGCATGTAAGCATGATTAAAGATAACGTAATACGGTAAAACCTTAAAATTACATCATCATGGATTATTTTGTGTAACGACGACTCTAAATATTAAAAATAAATGTATAAATATAATATGATGTGTTATGGTTCTTTAGACATTGTTTAGGACAATAGTTTGATCACCAACAATCTCTTTCGTCGAATTAACCCAAGTGTGCATACCGGCAATTCTTGAAACCAACAGTGCAAAACATATGAAATAACGGCTTTGATAGATATGAAATGACCTAATTAAAAATATTTAAGTCTAATGTGAAATTTACGAATCACAATTATGTTTAAAGCTTGTACGTATAGTTACCGGATATTGTTGGTTGTCACATAAATAACAAGATTTACGTTTATATAGGTATTAATCGTATTCGCGTGTTCTATGTCGTATGACTTACATGTTAATATCTAATTTAATCGTTCGAATAAATAAGAATAATTATTAATATTAGAAGTTAAATATCGCGTCGAATGTCGGTTACTAATTGTGAATGTGTTAATATATGTAATCGTACGCTGCGAGGTTAGGTAAACGCGATGCATTAATGACTTGTTATTTCGACTCATCCCATGATCCGTTAAGTAAGGTTATATGTCAGGTTCGCATACTGGGCCTACAATTAGGCCGCTAATGGGTCGAGCACGTTTATGGTGAATCAACTGTCAAAAATCATGGGCCCTAATTCTAGGTTGTCACATTCTCCCTTTGTTAAAGAAGGTTCGTCCTCGAAACTTAATTTACATTAACTTCTGGAATCGCCTCGACTTACTCAAGCGAGGGTTTCGCACCCTGAGTTCATTTCTAATTCTTAGGGAGAATCTTAATTTGTTTCACTCGGTGATATATGATATTCGCCACTTGTAATTAATGATTGCTTGTGGATGGAACTGGTATGATTAGGTATCCTTTAATCAGGATTGCTAACAATCAATGAAAAGCATGTCCTTATGAATTTACCAAAAAGATGTGAACCTTTATATACCGGACCTCAGATAAGAAATGAAAATCGAGAATGTAGAGTCATATATTTTGTATAAGCTGTTGTCATTTATTGTATGTTTAAACAATTTTAGACTAGTTTACTTTCTGTCATTTCATTATTGTAATTTCAGTTTTTCTGTAATTTACTGTTTATTTTACCAAGTCTGGGCCATCGAAACTACGTAGTTTCGATTGAGTCTGTTCAATCGAAACTAGTAGTTTCGATAGATGGTAGTTTCGACAGGTCTAAGTATCATTTGTAAATGGTCAATCGAAACTAGTAGTTTCGATTGACCATAGTTTCGATACCTGTCACTACTATAAATAGCCTAGTTTGAGATTGTTTAGGGGGTGAGTAGCGGCTGTAACCCTGAACTTTCTCTTTCACATTTTTTGCTTGAATCAATACAATCTGCAGTTGTTTATTCACTGTGTTCTTACATTTTCATATCCTTTGATTGTTGATTCATACTGTGGTTAGCTGGTTATCTTCACCATCACTGTTTCGTTTATCAGTTTCACCTACATATACACAGTTTCCGCCTGTGTATGTGCTAAATCGATCCTATCAGTTACTTTCGATTAAATCTGGGCCTACAATTGGTATCAGAGCTATATGCTCTAGTGTTTTTGAGTGTTATCAGGTTATTGATCGATTCTAGGTGATTACCGAGGGTTTTCGTTGCTTATTTCGGGTTTTTGCACATTTATTCTCGAGGTACTGTTTCATCATTTTTCAAGGGTTTTTGCTCGTATTTTTGGAATCGGAGGTTGGATTCGTGATCAGGACAGTTAGACGAAGGTTTTCGCTGGATTGGTTTGTTATTTCTGCACCTTTGATTTCTGGAGCTTGTCATCAATGGAGTATTTCTGCTTTGGAGAAGAAGGCATCGAAACTACGGGGAACAATTTCTGATTTCTGTTGATCATCGAAACTTCTTGTCTACATTTTGTCGGGAGAAGGTACTGTCGAAACTAGATTTTGTCTCTTATAGAAACTGTGGTTATCGAAACTAGTCTGTGAAATTTTCTGTATCGAAACTAGTTGTTTCGATAATAGTTGGTCTATCGAAACTAATCCTATCGAAACTAGTTGTTTCGATAAAAGTTGTCTTATCGAAACTAGTTGTTTCGATAGAAGTTGACCTATCGAAACTAGTTACTGTTTTAGTTTCGATTCAAAACATTATGGCCACTTCAAGTTCAACAGAACATTCTGGGGGAAATAGACCACCTGCTCTTGTGTCCACAAGAGATTTTGATGACTGGACTAAAAAAATGAAGCTTTTCTTTCAATTTCACGATTATACACTATTGAGTTCTATCACCGATGGTCCCCACAAGCCCGTAACTACCACTGCTGATGTTCAACGTCCTAAGTTAGTGTCTGAGTATGATGAGAAAGATCTTGCCTTGATTGCCCGAGACAACAAGGCCTACGGGACTATTGCCATGGCTCTTCCTATGGATATTTTCAACATCTTTGCTGAGTACACAACTGCCAAAGACTTATGGGCTGCACTGTGCACAAGATATGAGGGAAGTGAGGATGTTAGGGAAAGCAAAAGAGATCTGATCAAGAAACAATATGCAATGTTCAGCAGTGTAAGGGGAGAATCAATATCTGATTTGATCAACCGTTTCTCAAGCATTGTATCAAGGTTGAAGGTAATGGGAGTTGAGTATCCTACTCTTGATCTAAACAAGAAACTCCTAGATTCTCTTCCTGAGGAATGGAATATGTATCGAATCATGATCAAAAAGACTGAGAATCTGAGTGCTCTGTCTCAACAGGAAGTCTATAGCATTCTTGAATCTTATGAAATTGAGATTAAGAAGGGAGCAGTCACCCCATCTAATCAGTCTGGAAACACAGCTCTCATTGCTGGATCAAGCTCATCCGGTAGCCCATACTTTCAGACTGATGTTCCTCCTTCAGCTGCTGCAATCAACTCTACCAGCTCCTCTGCTTCTCAAAAGACTGTCACCATGATTCCTGATGATTATGTCCCAATCATGACTGCTTTCATGTCATGCTATGATGCACTGATTTCTGGAAATCTAACACCGGTTAGCTTTCAACCTAATGACTTGGAGCAGATTAATCCTGATGATTTGGAGAAAATGGACATTGATTGGTGCATGGCCATGTTGACCCTAAGAGCCAAGAGATTTATCAAAAGGACTGGTATAGACAGGTTCAAGCAAGGAAAGACGCTTGGGTTTGACATCAAGAAGGTGAGATGCTACAATTGTGATCAGCTGGGTCACTTTGCCAGAAACTGCAAGGAGCCGTCCTCCAAAGATCAGCAAGATAAGAAGATTTCCTCTGGTAAACAAGCTGCCAATCCTCCAAAGACAAACACAACTTCAAGTTCCACAGCTCTTGTGTGTCAGGCTGATGGACATTATCATTGGGGAGAACAAGCTGAGGAAGCTGCTGATAAGGCCTTGATGGCTGATGTGGAGGAAAATGGCAAGTGTGTCATGATTGAACCAGCTGAGGATCTCACTGCTGTGCCTGCTGAGGTTATTTCTAAACTTTGTGATTCTAGATCTTGCTTAAATGAAATTCAAAAATACAGATTCATCAATCAAGCCTTGATTGATGAACGAAATCACATTAAGGTGATGTATGACTCTGTGGCCAAAAATGAGAAACTTTACTTAAAGAAAATTCGTGATATTTCTGGTGAAAATCGCTCTTTAATTGTGCAACTCAATACTCAAACCATTAATAATACGATTTTAAGTGAAAGAGTTCAAAAGGCAGAAAAGGCTAAATTACAAGTTGACCACATGGATATGGATCAGAAAATTCTGTTTGGAATAATTGATAAACAATTTAATAGAAAAGGCACAGAAGGTCTTGGGTATAACTCTCATCCACCTCCTTATTCTAAATCAGGGAAATTTGCTGATATGCCTACTCCACATGTTTCCACACCTTTTGTTTGCACACTATCACCTATTGATTATATTACATCCTCTGATTCTGACAGTTTTGCTTCTTGTGCAGAGTCAAATTGTGTAAAGTCCGAGGATGATTGTGATAAGAGTGCTAATGATAGAACTATTTTAAAAGAACTTGAGTCGGATGAATGTAATAATATGTCAATGTCAAAACCAAATTTTTGTGAACACGTTAAAAGCTTGTATTTTGATTCTATGCCTGCTGAGCATACTGGTTTGGGATGTGATGTTTCTAAATTTCAAAATGCCTTGCCTTTTGTTCCTAAATCTTTGAATGTTATGCCATGTATTACAAAATTTAAAAGTGCAGGAATTATTGTGAATGATGTACCACGTGAAACCATGAGCAACATGGAATTTTTCAGATTAAAGGAAGCACATCGTCCTCAAGACAAAGTTATTGATGAAAGAACCGTCTCATGTTCAGATTCCTCAACATCACAATCATCTTTATCTTGTGATGATTATTATAAGGCTAAGATATCTTGTAAAAACGTTTGTTTTAGTTGTGGTGCCTCAAATCATGTTTCAAAGAGTTGTAAATTGACAACCGCAAATCTCAATGAAGAATCATCTTCCCAATGTTCTTTAAATTCATATGTATTGTCTAATTCTTCTCACAGAAGGAAATCTAGGCGTAAAAGAATTAAAAATGCTAAAAATTATTTAAAACGAACTTGGAAAATTAAAAATAATGTTCTATTTGATGACCGTGCTTCATCAAAGGATGGTTGTACTTCTGATTCCAATGAGATGTCATATCCTGACACTAAAATCTCTTGATTGAAACATTTTTGGTCAAAACGTATAAATGATTCGTTGTGTATAGGGTCAATCAAGAAGAACCGGCGATAACATCTGGCATGTAGATAGTGGATGTTCAAGGCATATGACTGGGCACTTTAACTTGCTTCAAGACTATCATCAAATTGATGGAGAGTATGTTGCTTTTGCTGGAAACCCAAGAGGAGTAAAGATTGAAGGCCAAGGAACAGTATCAAATGGAGTGAACAGTCTGGAGCATGTCAATTTCGTTCCTCAATTAAAATACAATCTGATGAGTGTTTCTCAGATTTGTGACAAGGACTTTTATGCACTTTTCAATTCAAAAGAATGTCTTATCTTGAAGCCTGGAGTGGTGATCCTAGAAGAACTAATTCTCATGCGTGCTCCCAGAAGATACAACACATATAGCTTGGATATGAACAACCCATCGGGAATTGAATCGTGTTTTCTCTCAAAGGCTTCCGAAGATGAATCTTTCCTGTGGCATAAGAGGTTGGGACATGTCAACTTCAAAACAATGAACCGACTGGTTCGAGGCAACCTAGTCACTGGATTACCTCTCAAAGATTTCACTCCTATGGAACACTGTATTTCATGTTCCAAGGGAAAACAGCACAAATCTTCACATAAGCCTAAAACCACCAATTCCATTGACTCTCCTCTCCAATTGCTTCACATGGATCTCTTTGGTCCAGTGAGTGTCATGAGTCTTGGACGAAAGTCATACTGTCTGGTGGTAACAGATGATTTTTCTCGATTCACTTAGGTGTTTTTCTTAGCTAAGAAGGATGAGACACCAGAGATTTTAAAGACCTATCTGCTTCAAATTGAAAACCTCTTCAGTTTAAGTGTGAAGACTATCCGCAGTGATCATGGAACAGAATTTAAGAATGCAACTCTTGATTCCTTCTGTGAAAGCAAAGGAATTTCTCGTCAATTTAGTGCACCTCGTACTCCTCAACAAAATGGTGTAGCTGAAAGGAGAAACCGCACTTTAATTGAAGCTGCACGAACTATGATTGTTGACTCCAAGCTTCCCGTGACTTTCTGGGCTGAAGCGGTCAACACTGCTTGTTTTGTGCAAAATCGGGTTCTTATCACTAAAAGTTGCAACAAGACCCCTTATGAGATCATGTTCAAGCGCAAGCCAGTTATTGATTTCTTCAGAAAATTTGGGTGTGTCTGCACGATGCTGAACACTTCAGATCAGCTCAACAAGTTTGAAGCCAAAGCTGATGAATGTTATTTTGTTGGTTATTCCTCCAATCAACGTGCTTTTCGTGTCTATCATAAACAGAAAAGAATAGTGCTGGAGTCCATTGATATCAATTGGCATGAAAATAATCACACGGACGCAGGAGACGGTCCCAATTGGCTATTTGACGTTGATTCAGTTTTTAAATCATTTAATCTTCCTGATTTCTCAATTGACTCAACTCATGCTAATCCTTATTTTTCTGTGAACAATTTAGGGAACTTAAATGATAAAAGTTCTTCCTCATCTGCTCAGGTTGAAATTCCTGTGGTTGCAAATGCTGAATCTGATATGGAGTCTTCCGGTTCTGGTGCTACAAGAGAAACTGTTGAAGACAACTCCATTCCAATAGTAGATGTTGCACCACAATCACCTGCTGAAGATCCTATTAATGATATTGCCGATCCTCCTGCTGAAAATCTTACCAATTTGGAAGAAGTCGTGGAGGAAGATGAAATTCCTCAACTGCGAATTCACAAGATTCATCCCACCAATAACATCATTGGACCTCTCAATGTGGGTGTTAGTACCCGAAGTGCTTGTGAAGCATTTGAAAACAGCATGTTTTCCTGCTTCATCTCTCAAATTGAACCAAAGAACATTAAAGCAGCACTTCTAGAAAACAGCTGGGTGGAAGCAATGCAGGAAGAGCTCCAGCAATTCTCAAAGTTACATGTGTGGAATTTGGTGGATCTACCCAAGAACAAAGTTCCAATCGGTACTCGTTGGGTCTTTCGCAACAAAAAGGATGAAGGCGGCATTGTGATTCGAAATAAAGCTCGTCTTGTGGTTCAAGGTTTCTATCAAGAAGAAGGAATTGATTATGAGGAAGTCTTTGCACCAGTGGCTCGTTTGGAAGCCATCAGAATGTTTCTCGCCTATGCAGCCTACATGGACTTCACCGTCCATCAAATGGATGTCAAAAGCGCATTTTTGTATGGCAAAGTTCAAGAAGAAGTATATGTCAAGCAGCCGCCGGGTTTCATTGATCCTAATTTTCCAGACCGTGTTTACAAGTTAGACAAAGCATTGTACGGTCTTCACCAAGCACCTCGTGCGTGGTATGAAACCTTATCAAAGCATCTGCTTAAGAATGGTTTCACACGAGGAGCAATTGACCAAACTTTGTTCAAACGGAAGGAGGAAAAGGATACAATCATGGTGTAAATTTATGTGGATGATATCATTTTTGGTTCTACAAATCCCCGTCTCTACAAAGAATTTGAAGAAGTGATGCGATCTAAGTTTGAGATGAGCTCCATGGGGGAAATGAAGTTCTTTTTGGGACTACAAGTTGATCAGTCTGAGTCAGGAATCCTTATCCATCAAGAAAAATATGTAAAAGAAATCTTGACCAAGTTCAAAATGGCTGATTCCCATCCGGTAAAAACTCCCGTGGAAGTTCGACATTGTTTGACTCCTGATGTGGATGGTGAAAGCGTTGATCAGCATCTCTATCGTTCTATGATAGGATCCCTCATGTATCTCACGGCCAGCAGACCCGACATCATGTTTGCAGTATGCTTATGTGCACGTTTTCAGGCTAATCCTAAACTCTCTCATTTCTCTGCTGTTAAACGTATTTTAAGATATTTAAAGTATAAACCAAAATTGGGTCTGTGGTATCCTAAAACTGACTTGTTTGATCTTGTGGCTTACTCAGATTCAGACTACGGGGGTTGCAACTTAGACCGCAAATCCACTTCTGGAGGTTGTCAATTCCTTGGCAACCGCCTTGTCTCATGGCAATGTAAGAAACAGTCCACCGTTTCCCAATCCACCGCCGAAGCCGAATACATTGCCGCCGCCCTCTGTTGTTCCCAAGTCAGATGGATACACCATCGGATGCTTGACTATGGGATCACATTCCATGAGACACCCATTCTATGTGACAACACCGCTGTTCCCCATATCACCAAAAACCCCGTTCAGCATTCCAAAACCAAACACATTGAAATCAAACATCATTTTATCCGTGATTGTGTAGAAAAGAAGCATGTTCAAATTGTTGAAGTCAAAACCCATAAGCAAACCGCAGACATCTTCACAAAGGCTTTTGACTCTACCAGATTTGCCCAACTGGTGGAGATGCTTGGAATGATAAACTTTCAGTAAATTGTGTGAATATTTTTTTTATTATTTTTTTATTTTGTTTGCTTGTCAATGAAAATTCCAAAAAGATTTTATTTTACCGTACAGTTTATATGCAAATCTTTTGGGGGAGAAATATAATATTGAAAAGAATTGCTGTGAATATAATCTTACAAGTGGTTTTGAGTTGCAGGAAGAATTGAATCTGACCTTTGAGAAATGATAGTGTCTGATCTCATCTCTTGGACATGGAATGGACCAAAAGCGATGGTGTTTACTGAGGTATAGCTGATAGGCCCGGCATATGGTTAAAACTTGTAAGTAGTGTGAAAACCTAAAATATATCTCATACTTGTGTGTTTGAACCCATTATTGAAACATCTAACCCATTTTTATATTCAAGAAAACCGATTCAATCAGATACAGTCTTACGTATTGGATTCCTATTCACACGCCAAGTGACCGTCAAAGTAACGACATTTACCGCCGATGACCCCGTATGTTTTGCTTACGCAAAGATCTCGGGTGTTCATCTTTTTCCCATCCACTTGGATGATTTGACCCCGTCTGTTTTGCTTACGCAAAGATCTCGGGTGTTCAATCTTTTTCTATCCGCTTGGATAATTTTACGACTTCTTCTGTTTTGCTTACGCAAAGATCTAGAATGATCGTACCTATTAATATCTACTTGGATATTTTTCATTTTAAATTCTCTAATCCACTTGGATTTCTTATTTTATCTTGGTGGTACTTTGACATTACTAAGACGGTACCTTGGTTAATCAGAAAGAGATGATAGGATGAAGATGGGTACTTCTTGAGGATTGATAGGTTTTCAAAATCATTTTATTTTAATATGTGGGGTACACCTTGTATAGTGCTTAAATGGTACCTTTTAATCACATGAAATCAAAATACAAACAAATGTTCGGGTTTACTTTGCACAAATATCAGCTATCTTCAGGGACTCACAGTAGTTAATTGCAAAAGGAAGTGTTTCAAGAGACTGACCAGATCTGATCTCATGTTGGATCTTTTTCAAGAAGAAAAAGTGTAAATATCTTGTGTATATATGATAGTCTTATTTATGTTATTCTGTAAATATCGAAACTAGTTTGCCCTATCGAAACTATTCTGTAAATATCGAAACTAGTTTGCCCTATCGAAACTACTCTGTAAATATCGAAACTAGTTTGCCCTATCGAAACTATTCTGTAAATATCGAAACTAGTTTGCCCTACGAAACTACTTTGTACATATCGAAACTTGTTTACCCTATCGAAACTAGTTGTTTCGACAGGGGCATTTTTGTCTTTTGTTCCTCGCATTTTAAAAGCCTTCATAAATAAATCCCTCCCTTCATATCTTCTTCACTCGTCTTTTTCGCAAACCCTTTCATCCTCTCCGACACACACAAAAATTTACCAAGCCTTGGTCTGAGTTGCAAATTATCAGGGTTAATCACCTGATTACCCCCGTCGTCACCATCGTCTTCACCATCAGGTAACGTCTCATTTTTTCAATTTGAATGATTCTTGCGAATCAACAGACCTAGGGTTTCAAAAGTTCAAATTGTTCGACTGAATCTTCATAATAACAGTCGTTGTGTGCTTATTCGTGTTTGCAAACATCTTTATCATCTTAGAACTCACGTTTATGATGTTTTATTGCAGATAACAGTCTCGCTTTCGGTAAGATGACATTCCGTCATTCACAGGCCACTCTAAACCCTTCATTAAACTGTTTGTTTTAGTCTGTGTATAGTGAATCAAAAGGGGGTTTGGGTTTCAAAACCAAGTAGTTTCGATAAAAGAGTTCAACTCAAAATTTCTCAAAATTTTTAATCGAAACTACTGGTTTCGACACCCAAACTTGCCCTAGTTGCCTTATCGAAACTACTTAGTTTCGACATTGTTGATTTCAGAAATTTTATAAGTGCTGATCAAAGCTCATTGACTCTATCGAAACCAGTTAGTTTCGATAAATTCATCTCTATCGAAACTACTTAGTTTCGACAGTGTTATTTCAGAGTTTATTCTAGTGTTGATCAAAGCTTATTGCTACTATCGAAACTACTTAGTTTCGATAAGTTCATCTCTATCGAAACTACTTAGTTTCGATAGTAAGGATTTCTGAGTTTTCTAAGTGTCGAAATTACTTGTTTCGATCAAGTGCTTTCGATGTCATAGTTTCGACAGTGTCATAGTTTCGACAGTGTTTATCACAAATTTTTCTAAGTGTTGGGATGTCAAGTTTCGATCAAGTATAATCTGAAATCTTACTTCTTGTGCTAAATTGATGGATGTTACAGGTATGGATCTTCTATTCGTAAAGAGACACAATGTCTGTGCATTCCTTAATGCTAATGATCCAAAAGCTGCAGAGTTCACTCGAGTCTTAAACTTCCTGGCAAACTCAAACATCAGCTTTGCCATCAGCAACAACTTGCCAGTATTTGAGACTTCTATAAGGGAGTTCTGGGAGACTGCTGAAATCATCACAGTTGAAAGTGTGGAGCACATCAGAGCAACTGTGCTTGGGCAAGAAGTCCTATTTTCAGAAGCTACCATTAGAGAGGTGCTGCAGTTCAATGACAATCCAAATGCACCAATCGAATTTCCTATCTTCTACGTTAAAGAATGCTTCAGAAGATTAGGTCATCCAGAAGAATTCAAGAATGGTCAGATTATCAAGAATTCCTTACCAAGCCACTGGAGATACATAGTGCACGTGTTTATTCACTGCCTATCAATAAGAAAAGGAGGGTTTGACTCAGCAAACAGTACACTGGGCTCAGCAATCTTGGGGCTAGTCAAGGGAAGAGACTACAACTTCTCTGGGTTCATCTTCAGACAACTAAAGGACAATCTGACCGGAGCAGTGAAGGAGAAATTTCTAGCCTATCCAAGATTCCTACAGATCATCATAAATCATTTACATCCTGAGCTTCAACAAGGTGGGAACACCTTCGTGTTCGACCACATGATAGCCAAGACTCTCAGCTATATGAGAAGTACAAACAAAAGAACCAACAGGGCTATAGCTGATGTTCCCTTGTTTGGTCATATCATTGGAGAAGAAGAAGAATTCATTCCGGATATTGACCCAGATCTTGAAGAAGAGGTTGATGAATCATCTGATGAAGAGGAAATGGAAGTTGAACATGAAGCTGAGATTGAAATGAACATCCCTATTGTTCAAGAAGAAGCTCAACCCATAGTTGAGCCTGTGATTGAGGCTCCTTTTGTTGAAGAAATACAAGCAGTTCAAGAACCAGCTGTTAATGTTGAAGCTGCTATAATTGAGGCTGAGGAGGAAATTGCAGAGTCAAGTGGGACTCTTGATGCTGGAATCTATGGATCTGACTACTACAAGTCTGATTCAGATGAAAAGACAGAGCATCTAGCATCATCCTCCAAGAGGCATGTTGAGTCAGGTTCTAACTTTGAAGAAGAAGAGCCGAGGGCAAAGAAGATCAAAACTGGATTAGAAGATTTGTCATCTTCTTCAGATTCTCTTTTCACCACTCCTCAACCATCTCCACAACCAACCTCTCAACCATCTCCTCAACCATCTCCTCAACCATCTCCACAACCAACTCCAGAACCATCTCCACAACAATCACCCATCTATACTACTCCCACATCACCATCTCATGATACAACCTCTCCTATGCCCAGAGTTAAAACATTAAGCCTTGAACTAAAAAGGATGCAGGATCAGCTTCAAAAGAAGGATGAAGAGATTGAAGGTCTGATATCTAACCTGCATGATGTCCAGGAAGAAGTAAAAGACTTAAAGCTGGAAGTTGGGGGTCTACATACACAGATTGACATTCAACAAACCCAACTTGAAGAACAACAGAATCTTATCTCAAAACAAAATAAAGATTTCAAGGCTTTAGCTGAAGCAGTGAAACAGCTTAAAGCCTCCATTGTTAAGCCTGTGCAACAACAAGCAACCACTTCAACAACTCAGGGGGAGACCACATCTGTGGTTGAACCCTTGTCTCCTGCCATCATCACTGATCCAGAGTCTGCAATGACCATCTTTACCGGGCATGCTGAAAAGACAAAGGAGGCAGTTAAGGTTGAAGAACCAGAACTAGACCTTCCCTCAGCAAGTGAGAGAAGAGATGCTAGGAAGAAAGGAAAAGGGACGTCAACAGAAATAGAGACTGTTATACTGGATGAAGAAGATATCCCATCTGATGACGAGCTGAATGCCCTCTTGAATGAAATTGAAAACTTTGGGTATAACGATCTTTACCCAGAAATTCTGACTACAGAGGAAAAGGAGACTGAAAGAACAAGATACTTCACCGAAGAAGGAGAAGAAATTCAAACCTTGTCGGATGAAGAAAAAGATGAAGAAGAGGTTCTGGTTAATCTCATCAAGAAAGTCACTCCTGAACCAACCACTACAGCCTCTGAGTCTAGTCCAGCACAAGATCCACCGTCTGTTGCACCTGAACCTCCAACTTCAAGAAAATCTTGGTTCAGAAAAATCATTCAGGAAGAGACTCCCAAAACATATGAATGGATAGCTGAGCATCAGGAGCTAAAGAGGCCTCCAATTGGCTGGAAATATGATGCAGAAAGGAAGCTCTTTATCATTAGAAGATATAGAGGGGGAGTTCAGCACTTCAAAAATATGACTGACTTCCAGACACTTCCTTTCTATGACCTCAGGGATTTAGCCAAGCTTCCACTTCAAAACCCTGGGAAGGTTATGATGGCTTATGACTTCGAGAAGTTTCTGCACTCTCAAGTCAATAATGATTTCAAAGGGATGAAGCCAAGGAAAACTCAGAAGAAGATCTCAAAGACAAGGTTTCACCCTAAAACCAATAAGCCTTATGTGTTCTTGAGATACAAGCCTGCCCAAACCCACAAGACTATCACCATTCCAAAATCTGTACCTGTCCAGCTACAAACTTTCAGAAAGTGGTTCTATAACCCAGTCATTGGCAGTGCAGTGATCGAGTGTGAGGGCAAGGAAGACATCACCATCTTTGAGCCCATGGAGCTGCTGAAATTTCAACCTGAAGATCTGGAGGTGCTGTTCCAGAATCACATTCAGGCATATAGTGATGAAGATGAAGCTGATGCCAAAGCCTATCAAAGAATTGTATCTCTCCATGTCAAACCTTTCATACCAAAGACATCTGAAGGACCAGCTGCTTGATGAAGAGCTGAAGACAGTAATGCAACAGCTTAGGGGGAGATTGTAGAGTCATATATTTTGTATAAGCTGTTGTCATTTATTGTATGTTTAAACAATTTTAGACTAGTTTACTTTCTGTCATTTCATTATTGTAATTTCAGTTTTTCTGTAATTTACTGTTTATTTTACCAAGTCTGGGCCATCGAAACTACGTAGTTTCGATTGAGTCTGTTCAATCGAAACTAGTAGTTTCGATAGATGGTAGTTTCGACAGGTCTAAGTATCATTTGTAAATGGTCAATCGAAACTAGTAGTTTCGATTGACCATAGTTTCGATACCTGTCACTACTATAAATAGCCTAGTTTGAGATTGTTTAGGGGGTGAGTAGCGGCTGTAACCCTGAACTTTCTCTTTCACATTTTTTGCTTGAATCAATACAATCTGCAGTTGTTTATTCACTGTGTTCTTACATTTTCATATCCTTTGATTGTTGATTCATACTGTGGTTAGCTGGTTATCTTCACCATCACTGTTTCGTTTATCAGTTTCACCTACATATACACAGTTTCCGCCTGTGTATGTGCTAAATCGATCCTATCAGTTACTTTCGATTAAATCTGGGCCTACAGAGAAGTTATAGTCGAGGAATAGGTAGTTGGTTTAAAATATGAATCGACACGATAGGTTATGTGAGAAGTCTAAGTGTGACGTAGGCACACTTGACATTGGTGG
The DNA here is from genome assembly GCA_023525975.1 of Smallanthus sonchifolius. NCBI lineage: Eukaryota > Viridiplantae > Streptophyta > Magnoliopsida > Asterales > Asteraceae > Smallanthus > Smallanthus sonchifolius. The sequence continues at coordinate 61,253,402 of CM042035.1, read as the reverse complement.
TTATATATCACTATATGTAAATGTTGTCGTAAGTATCCCTTTTTCGTAGTATTGATTAATTACAAAGGTTAATATAATTCGAATAATATCTACATGTCTAAAGGTGTTGTGATCACCTCCTTAAACTTAGACAGAATGTATAATGATGATCAAATCATTGGAGGGAATCAATGATTGGTGGAAAAATTTCATTGTTAACACTTACAAACTAGTGTATCAAGAGGACAATAAATACAAAACCATGTGGTGATAAAGTCATAACCAAAGTCTTATAGCCTGAAAGATTAAAATAAAGTAGATCGTCATTAGAAAATGGAAAAACAAGGTGACAATGATTTTTCGTGCGACCTAGTCCCATTGCCTATGATCGGTAATCATTATGACAAGGACTAGATTATTATGTTTTAACAATGAAAGTAAAAGATGTCCATGAGAGATAAAATATTGCAATGGTAAGCGTCCATTGTTCTTTATTCACTTAGGTGGAGTAACAATCTTTTCTAGGCTCCACAAAATAGTTCCTGATTATATGAAATTTTGCTCGTTACATATGGAAATTGTCATGATGTGTTCACCTTTTAAGAGCAAGGATTATTACCATTATTGAACAAGAGATTCTCACTGAAATTGTATAAATCAAAAGGAGTTATAAGTTTAGTCAGGTCGACTTAAACTATGGGTAGGTCATTAACCTTCATAACTTCCTTTACTTGGACAAGGACGGTTCAGAGGAAGCTGATAGTTGTTGTCCAAGTAGTGAACTAGACATCTATGATATTGAATAAAACTTTATCAAAATATGATTTCCTGAGATTGATCCTTGTTTAGACTGAACTTTTTACGAAATAGCTGTCAAGTCATCTACTTGAGTCAATAAAATCTCGTGGTTCATCAAATCGTCTGGATTTCTATAGTTCTTCCAAAAAATGAGGATGAGTCCAAAGGAATAAGTAAGAGATTATCAAAGAATTTGAGTATAGTCTAATTGATTTGGCTTCAAGTGAGTAATTGAAAGAAAATGTGGATCCATTCATTGTGTTGTCACTAGTATTCTAAGATCTATAGATGTAACAGTTGAATTTGAAAGTATGATTATCATACATGAAGATGACTAGGTTTTGTAAAGAATGTTTATGGATCGTTGGTAGTCTGTTGATGAAAATAACATCACCCTTCGTATCCTTTACAGACATTTGGTCGTCGAATACAACTAATTTCTATCTATCATGGAGGGATCTGAAGTAATGATGTTGTATAGTTTTTCATAGTTGAGCTAAAATCTAGACATGGAGTGTCGGTTTCATGTGTGTCTGACAGTGGTAGACAACTCACTCCTAAGTCCTAGGACTCTTTTAATCATAAGTGTGGCTTATGGATCATTAGTAATTACATAAAGTAAAGAGTTTACTTATGATCCTTTGTTTGGGTGTTCCGATCCAAGAGTGATAGATTTTCGTGAAAACAAAGATGTCCACTCATGGAGTTTCCTGCTATCGAAATTAGCAAATTTTAGACTGGCACTCCGTCACCCTTCTACGCGTCAAAATTCGACCGACGAGTCACAGGGGCACGTGTCGTCACCCGGGCTTTTCCTTTGCCTGCACGTAGCAGACCGCTACCCCTTCCATTTTCAGAATTTTCAATTTTAGTCCTTTAACTTTTGAGGAATTAAAGTTCAATCCTTGAACTTTCTGTTTTGACACTTTTGGCCCTTATATTTCTTGGAAAATATCCGGGCGTTACATCGTTTCTGTTTCGACAGATTGCAAAAAGGAAAAAATAATCTCAGGTTTTTTATAAAAAATTCTTAGGTTTTTTTACAAAAAAATGCTGAATTTGTTTAAAATAAATCTTTTTTTTTTAAATGATGATTTTGATTTTAAAGAATGAGATAATTTCAATTTCCAAGAAAAGTACAACATTCTTATCTTTCTCTTTCATATTTTCAAGAAATCATCTATTGTACTTTTTAATATAAAAAGTACATCATTTTTTTAAATAAAAAAACAAAAATAATAATAAGCATTGATCAACTATCATCCAATGATGAGATTGAGTTTCCATAGTTTTCTTAACTCAATATTATTTCCAAATTAGTCATCCCCTATATATATATATATATATATATATATATATATATATATATATATATATATATATATATATATATATATGGTGAAGTTCATAAGAAAACTAACATTTAGGGAAAGAACTAGAGAACTCTTATTTAAAGGTAAAAAAATAATAAAAAAATCATAACTCAAAATATAAATCAAAAAATAAAAAAGTGGTTCGGAGACCTTGTTTCCCACGTCGTCCTCGTTCAAAAAAAACAAAACTTGAAAAAAATAGTCGGTTTAGCTTTAGGGCTTAGTTTAGCTTTTAGGTTAGGTTTTTGGAGGGGTGGGTGGGGGGTTTAGGTTTTTAGGGGGTGGGTGGGGTGGGGTTAGGTTTTTGGGTGGGGTGAGGGGTTTAGGTTTTTTTGGGGGTGGGTTAGGTTTTTGGGGTGGTACTACACATATGCAGTATTACGTTTAGGGTTAGGTTTTTGAGGGTGGGGGTGGGTACGATGGTTTTAGGTTTTTGGGTGGCGGTGGGTGGGGTGGGTTTAGGTTTTTGGGTGGGGTTGGGTGGGGGTTTAGGTTTTTGGGTGGCGGTGTGTGGGGGTTTAGGTTTTTGGGGGTGGGTGTGGTGGGTTTAGGTTTTTGGGGGTGGGTGTGGGGGGTTTAGGTTTTTGGGTGGGGGTGGGGTGGGGGTTTAGGTTTTTGGGTGTGTGTGTTAGGTTTTTGGGGTGATACTACACATGTGTAATATTGAAAATAATAAGAAAAAAACGACGAGTTAATTCTTATTTTTTATAACGTTATTTATACTCAAATGAAAGATAAAGAAATTCTTGATTTAATGGTGCAATTTTTATAAAAAAATAATAATGTATGCAAAAGATAGAAATGTTTAAAGATTTATATATTTTAAGTTCTAATTTTACCCTTGCTCTTTAAAATTTCACCCATTCTTTTCTTAGTGGTTCTCTAGTTCTCTCATTAAAGTGAGTTATCTCATGAACTCAACCCTATATATATATATATATATATATATATATATATATATATATATATATATTGGGTGGAATCTCATTTGAGTTATGAAAACTCTAAAAACCCACCATTTCAACCTTTTTCCTCATAAATTTCAAGATTTTGAAAATTATACTCTCCATTTATTTTCAAAATCTTACATTTACTTTATCTCTCTCTATCCCCTTTTTAATTTCAAAAGCTTCATCATCACAATTTCTCTCTAACTCTCTATAGATCTACCACCACCGTTTCTCTCAACTTCTCCATCTTTAGATCTGCCACAAACCTCCATATTTAGATGACCCAAGTAATAATGCAGCACCTACCGACGACTTATATGGGGAGTGGGTTTAAACTGGGGTGACAGCGGTGATGGCTTAGAAACTAGGGTGACGGCGGTCGACTCCATTTCCAGATCTGCCCAAGATTTCAGCTTCAATAGTTCAGCACTATCGTATACGAGCGATCTAGGTCGGATGAAGGTTTTCTCACATGGCAGTCACTCCACTCGGATATCGTCAAATGCAATATGTAAGTCCATTTTTATATCAGACTCAATTTTGTGAAAGTAAGGCCCCTTTTCCGGGTAACCTCACTTGTTGGATTTACTCATAAATATAGTTATAATACTGAATTTAACTTAAAACATACAAGAGTAGCAAAAGCAATCATCATTCAAATACAAAGCATAACAGGGGAAGTCTTAACAATTTAAAAACATAACATTGTCATGACAATTAAAAGTGGGATGTCAGTTGCTTGCCGGGTAACCCTCACGCCTTCGCACGGCCCTTCCTTTTGTCACCTGAAATGTATACTAAAAGTCAGCTAACGCTGGTGAGTTCTAGTTTAAAGCAATTAGGTATCAACAATATTTCTTTAAAAGAATGTATAAATATATATAACTATATAGAAACACATTATCATATCATTAACCTTCATTTGTCGTTCATAAGCGAGTACATAAATATGTATTCACCCTTTTGTTCATTTAACATTCATTGGCCATGCACATAAGGGTGATCAACCCGTCTTTAACTACGTATGTCACAAAGACATACGCCATTAAGCTACCGTCGTAGCCCCTTTACTCGTCCGGTCCTAGACACCGTCCGCCATTAAACCGTCCGGTAAACCTTCGGCCGTCCGTCTTAACCGTCCTACCGTCGTAGTCGGTATATTCGCCCGTCTGCCCAAAGGCATCCGTTTCCCACGCGGCTATTTTGTATGCAACCGTTCTACATGTAATAAGGCAATTTGCTTCGACCGTCCATTAGTGCCTTTTATACGTCCTAGCTGATGAAGGAACGTTTTTGCCCCGGTTGCAAAATAGTCACGTGATCGTCCGTCTACCGAGGTAGCCATCATTTACGAAGCGTCCATAACATATACATACATTCATGTCAAGCAATATATATAATATAAAGCAAGATTTCCATTTATTTACGTTAGGTCATTCTTTCATTCATTCTTTGTAAACATACGTTTTGTTCTTGGTTCGTAATTACTCTAATATTTTTATGTATCTATCACGTATGGTCACATTGACATTCATAGTACTTATTCATTTAGTGTATACACTTCAGCCCCAAAACATTTAAAATGATTTGCACATAACATAGAAGGGGGCACATAGAACTCACCTGATAAGCTAGTCCCCTTCTGTCCTAACAACGGTCCAATCGAGCGCCACACACGATCTGAATTGGTTAATTACACATATATCAGACTTGATCTAAATTTACACACTTTTACTTCTGCTGAACTAGGCGAACTTAAGGCTAAGTTCGCTGCCCAAAGTCTAGGCGAACTTGTCCTAAGTTCGCCTGTCTTGACTAAGCGAACTTACCAGGCGAACAAAAGTTAGGCGAACTTAATAAGTTAGGCGAACTTAATAAGCAAACATGAGATAGGCGAACTTAATAAGTTAGGCGAACTTAATAGGCGAACGTAATCAAGTTCGCCTGATGACTTAAGCGAACTTGTCAAGCGAACTTGATAAGTTCGCCCCGACCTTGTCAGGCGAACTTAATAAGTTCGCCTGTCGGGCAGTCATCTTCCCCAAGAAGTCCGAAATTATTGCATGTTAATCAGATCGTGTCAATATCTCAATTTTCTTTGATCAAAACGTTCGGTTTTCATTCTAGATGTTATACCTAAGCTCATTTTCAAGTTTCATCCGTAAAAACGTTACCTATTTTGCTAAAACTTGAGAATCCCAAAGTAACAAAAAAAATTAGTTTAAGGTCGAATCGTTACCTGGATTGGGGTTCTGATTCTGAGGTTTTGCTCACGAGCTCAGCAGTAACGTGCTCCTTCAATCCCGGGTCGATTCGTCAACTTTCTCTCTCTACGGTTTCTCTCTCTAAAAGTTGTGTGAGTGAGGAATGAGCAAGGAAGAGGGCTGCCTTGCCCCTTATATACCTGGGCTTCCCTCGGCCCGTTGGAGCCGAGCCCAAGCCCATCCATTTTCCTTTCATTTTTGACGATTAAATCTCGATCGCGTTATTATTTATTTATTTACTATTTTTGGGATGTTACAAGTCTACCCTCCTTAAAGGGGTTTCATCCTCGAAACCAATTACACGTTAAACGGTTGAGGGTATAGTCCCCTCATCTCGTCTTCCTTCTCCCATGTAGCTTCTGACCCTTTTCTGTGCTTCCATTGTACTTTGACTAAAGGAATCGACTTATTGCGTAGTCGTTTCTCAGCTCGGTCAAGAATGGCTATTGGTTCCTCTACATAATTTAGACTGTTATCCACCTTGATCTCGTCATAAGGTATGTGAGCCGTGTCGTTTGCTAGGCACTTGCGTATGTGCGACACGTGGAACGTAGGGTGAATTCCACTAAGCGCATCGGGTAGGTCGAGTCTGTAGGCAACTTGACCCACTCTTGCTAAAATCTTGAAAGGTCCGACAAACCGTGGACTCAGTTTGCCACGTTTTCTGAATCGGATGATTCCTTTCCATGGTGATACCTTTAACAGTACCATGTCCCCTACTTGAAATTCTAAATCCCTTATTCTCTTATCCGCGTATGATTTCTGTCTGTCTTTTGTGGCTTTCATTCGAGCTTTGATTTGATCAAATTTCTCGGAAGTAGCTTTGACCACTTAAAGACTTGAAAAATCCTTCTGTCCAATCTCCCCCCAACAAACCGGGGTACTACATTTCCTTCCATACAACATTTCAAATGGCGGCATGCCAATAGTGGAGTGATAGCTATTGTTATATGAAAATTCTGCCAATGGTAGATGGATGTCCCAGCTCCCACCGAAGTCAATGATACAGGCCCGGAGCATGTCTTCCAAGGTCTGAATGGACCTTTCAGATTGACCATCGGTTTTAGGGTGGTAAGCGGTGCTGATGTTCAGTCTAGTGCCCATCTCTTCATTGAATTTCTTCCAAAACCTTGACGTGAATCTAGTATCCCTGTCGGACACAATAAACAGCGGCATGCCATGTCTGCTCATAATTTCCTTGATAAATATTTCTGCTAGCTTATCAGACGAAGAAGTCTCACGTATTGGCAAGAAGTGAGCACTTTTCGTCAAGCGGTCGACTATCACCCAAATGGTATCATTGCCTTTAGCTGTTCGCGGTAGCTTGGTAATGAATTCCATCGTGATCTCCTCCCATTTCCATTCCGGTATTGGTAAGGGCTGCATTTTACCGTATGGTTTCTGGTGCTCGGCCTTAACTAGTGAACACGTCAGGCATTTGTTCATGTACTCGGTCACATCATTCTTCATGTCGGGCCACCGGTACTCTTTCTTCAAGTCTTGATACATTTTGTTTGTCCCGGGGTGGATAGAATAGCGAGACTTATGGGCCTCATCGAGGATTTTGGCTCTGAGCTCGCCAATCTTAGGTATCCACATCCGACCAAACCTAGTCCGTACACCGTATGCATTTGCATCCAAATTCCCTTGCTGGCCTACTATTCTTTCTCGTTTTATATTTCTTTCTAATAGTCCTTCATCTTATGCCTTTGATATTTCACTCATCAAATCCGGCGTTATAATCAGCTGACATGCTTTGATCCGGATAGGTGTCGATTCTTCCTTTCTGCTTAAAGCGTCGGCTACTACGTTTGCCTTGCCTGGATGGTACAATATCTCACAGTCATAGTCTTTCAGTAGCTCTAACCACCTCCTTTGTCTCATGTTTAATTCCTTTTGTTCGAAAAAGTACTTCAAGCTCTTGTGATCGCAGTAAATGGTGCATTTAACTCCATACAGATAGTGCCTCCATATTATTAATGCGAAAAATACTGCCGCTAACTCCAGATCATGAGTTGGGTAGTTAACCTCGTGAATCTTTAGTTGTCGTGAGGCGTAAGCAATTACCTTTTCTCGTTGCATAAGTACACAACCTAAACCCTGACCCGAAGCTACATAGTAGACTACCAAGTCTTCATTTCCCTCAGGTAGTGTCAAGACTGGAGCTTGGGTTAATCTTGTCTTAAGTTCCTCAAACACGTTGTTTTGGGTTGGACCCCATTCATATTTTACTTCCTTCCGTGTCAATTTAGTTAGTGGCGAGGCTATCCTCGAGAAATCTTGGATGAACCTCCGATAGTAGCCTGCCAATCCCAGAAAAATTCGTATCTCTGTTGGTGTCTTTGGGACGTTCCATTCCTTTACTGTCTCTATCTTTGCAGGATCTACCATGATGCCATTTGGGTTTATCACATGACCTAGGAATTGGACTTCTCTAAGCCAGAACGCGCATTTGGAGAATTTTGCGTACAACTTTTCCTGCTTTAGCACCTCCAAAACCTCTCTTAGGTGACAGTGGTGATCACCCTCGTTTTTCGAATAAATCAGTATGTCGTCTACAAAAACTATCACTGATCGATCCAACATTGTTCGACATATTCTATTCATCAAATCCATGAAAGTTGCTGGTGCGTTGGTTAATCCGAATGACATCACGAGAAACTCATAATGCCCATAACGCGTGCGAAACGCGGTCTTTGGTACATCTTCTTCTCTTACTTTAAACTGATGGTATCCCGACCTAAGATCGATCTTTGAGAACCAACTTGCACCTTACAATTGATCAAAAAGGTCGTCTATTCTAGGCAGTGGGTATTTGTTCTTTACTGTCCTCTTGTTCAGTTCATGGTAGTCAATGCACATGCGCATGCTGCCGTCCTTCTTCTTTACAAATAGTACCGGAGCGCCCCATGGTGAAATGCTCGGTCTAATAAATCCTTTTTCTATTAATTTCTCTAATTGAGACATCAATTCTTTCATTTCTGACGGAGCCAATCGGTAAGGGGTTTTGGCAACGGGCTCAGCTCCTGGCAGTAAGTCAATTTGAAATTCTATTTCCCGATCGGGTGGCAACCCAGGTAGATCCTCAGGGAACACTTCCGGAAAGTTGCACACATGGGGTACATTCTTGAGTTCCTTCGTTTTCATTCTATCGTCAATAACATACGCCATATAAGCTTCGCAACCGCGCTTCATGTAACTTTCGGCCTTGATCATCGAGATGACGTTTGTCATCGTGCATTTCCAATCCCCATAAACCATAACTGGACTGCCGCTAGGAGATTTGAGGTGTATCCTCTTATGTTTACATATGATCTGAGCTTCGTTGGCAGCTAGCCAATCCATACCCAATACTATATCGAATCCTCCTAAGGTGAGAAGGAATAATATAGAAGGAAACTTATGGCCTTCTATCTCTATGATGCAATCCTCTGTTACTTGAAATACTGCCGAATTCTTACCAACGGCAGTTTGTACGCTAAAGACCTTTACTATGGTGTTGATAGTGCAATCTAGTTTACAACTAAATGCATTTGATATAAAGCTTTTACTAGCACCAGAGTCAAATAAAATAGCAGCATGTTCTTCATTAACTAGAAACGTACCTGACACAACATCAGGATTTCCCCTTGCTTCCTCCTTAGTCAGGGCGTAGGCTCGAGTTCTAGCCTTCGGTTGTTCCTTTTCAGCTTCCTTCTCCTTTCCCAAACCAGATTGTCCGGTTCTTCTGCAATCCCTAGTCAGGTGTCCATATCTTCCACAAGTTTGGCACTTGACGTCCTTTAAACAATCTCGGGAGTAATGCCCCGGCCTTCCGCATTCATAACACATGGTTGAGCCAACTAGACATTCACCATGGTGCAGTTTTACGCATTTTGAGCATGCTCCGTGTTCATTCGTTCTCGGTCTCTTAGTCTCAGGCGCAACGGTTCCTTTTCCATTTCCCTTAGACGGGTTCTCCCACTTTCTCTTCTGTGTCTCAGGTGCCGGGTCCTCATTGGCATAATCGTCGTAGACGATTCCGCTCAAATTCACTACCGACTCGAAGGTCGAGGGTAGGTTAGCTTTCACATGGACACGGACCCTTTGCGGCAGACCCTTGATATAGTATTTGATCAGACGGTCTTCATTTTCCACCAAGTGTGGTACCAGTTGGGCCAGCTCATTAAATCTTGAAGTATACTGGCGATGAGTGTTGTTGCCAGCTTTGAAGTTTAGGAACTCGTTCTCCACACAGTCAATCTCGTTCTGTGGGCAGAATTTTTGGATTATGAGCTTCTTCAGGTCTTCCCAAGTCATCCTGTTGAGAGCGTTCGGCGACTTAGTCCTTTGAATGTTCCTCCACCAAGTTAGTGCATCGTTGGTGAAAGAATGAGCAACATACTTAACAGCCTGGTCCGGTCGACATTCGCTGATGTTGATTACGACGTTCATCCTCTCAATCCATTCGAATGTAGCCACTGAATCCTTGTTCCCATCAAACTTGGGTGGGTCTCCGTCCTTAAAACCTTTGTAAGTACATCCACGATTGCTTGATCCCACTCTTACTTCATCCCCATCACTGTCATACACTTTCTCTTCATTGTTTCCTTCATCCTCCTCTTTGCTTTTCTTTAGTGCCTCGGATAGTAGGTCAGGCAATATGTTCTTCAGAGTGAGTACAACCTCGCGGGTAATAGCATCCCTAACCTCGGATTCCAACTGTAGAGACCCTTGATTGTCAGATTAGTTTCGTGTACACTCTCAGTGTGTTCTGCGTGCACATTCTCTTCCTCTTCACTTCTTCAATTTAATGGAGGACTACCGACTCGGCCAGTGCAACCGCCTCGGCGTCCCGTTCTTCCTCCACCTGCCATAGTTCCTAGTTTTCTTGATATTTATAAGGGGAATACATCAATGTCATTCCTTCAGATCATAGTTTTAGAACAGTACCAACAAGGCAAATTCTTAATTACAGTGACCGGTATGTGATTACTAATTTACATTGCTTTTCGGGTTCAAAACTCTTCAAATCGGTTGTGACATTGACATCTATTTGTTCTAAGTTAAGGTATCTATTCTTATCCAAGTGCATTAACTTTATTACTTACTTACCGCGCTGGCATTAGCGTTGGTTACCCGTACTGATATCCGTGCGTTGGTCCCATAATCACCTTGAGTCCAGACATTTAGGGATGTCTGAATCTCTCAAACTATTGCTCTGATACCAACTTGTAAGGCCGCTTTTCGGGGTAACCTCACTTGTTGGATTTACTCATAAACATAACTATAATACTGAATTTAACTTAAAACATACAAGAGTAGCAAAAGCAATCATCATTCAAATACATAGCATAACAGCGAAAGTCTTAACAATTTAAAAACATAACATTGTCATGACAATTAAAAGTGGGATGTCAGTTGCTTGTCGGGTAACCCTCACGCCTTCGCACGGCCCTTCCTTTTGTCACCTGAAATGTATACTAAAAGTCAGCTAACGCCGGTGAGTTCTAGTTTAAATCAATTAGGTATCAACATTATTTCTTTAAAAGAATGTATAAATATATATAACTATATAGAAACACATTATCATATCATTAACCTTCATTTGTCGTTCATAAGCGAGTACATAAATATGTATTCACCCTTTTGTTCATTTAACATTCATTGGCCATACACATAAGGGTGATCAACCCGTCTTTTACTATGTATGTCACAAAGACATACGCCATTCAGCTACTGTCGTAGCCCCTTTACTCGTCCGGTCCTAGAAACCGTCCGCCATTAAACCGTCCAGCAAACCTTCGGCCGTCCGTCTTAACCGTCCTACCGTCGTAGTCCGTATATTCACCCGTCTGCCCAAAGGCATCCGTTTCCCACGCGGCTATTTTGTATGCAACCGTTCTACATGTAATAAGGCAATTTGCTTCGACCGTCCATTAGTGCCTTTTATACGTCCTAGCTGATGAAGGAACGTTTTTGTCCCGGTTGTAAAATAGTCACGTGGTCGTCCGTCTACCGAGGTAGCCGTCATTTACGAAGCGTCCATAACATATACATACATTCATGTCAAGCAATATATATAATATAAAGCAAGATTTCCATTTATTTACGTTAGGTCATTCTTTCATTCATTCTTTGTAAACATACGTTTTGTTCTTGGTTCGTAATTACTCTAATATTTTTATGTATCTATCACGTATGGTCACATTGACATTCATAGTACTTATTCATTTAGTGTGTACACTTCAGCCCCAAAACATTTAAAATGATTTGCACATAACATAGAAGGGGGCACATAGAACTCACTTGATAAGCTAGTCCCCTTCTGTCCTAACAACGGTCCAATCGAGCGCCACACACGATCTGAATTGGTTAATTACACATATATCAGACTTGATCTAAATTTACACACTTTTACTTCTGCTGAACTAGGCGAACTTAAGGCTAACTTCGCTGCCCAAAGTCTAGGCGAACATATAGGCGAACTTGTCCTAAGTTCGCCTGTCTTGACTAAGCGAACTTACCAGGCGAACATGTTAGGCGAACTTAATAAGCGAACATGAGATAGGCGAACTTAATAAGCGAACATAATCAAGTTCACCTAATGACTTAAGCGAACTTGTCAAGCGAACTTGATAAGTTCGCCCCGACCTTGCCAGGCGAACTTAATAAGTTCGCCTGTCGGGCAGTCATCTTTCCCAAGAAGTCCGAAATTATTGCATGTTAATCAGATCGTCTCAATATCTCAATTTTCTTTGATCAAAACGTTCGGTTTTCATTCTAGATGACCTAAGCACATTTTCAAGTTTCATCCGTAAAAACGTTACCTATTTAGCTAAAACCCGAGAATCCCAAAGTAACAAAAAACTCAGTTTAAGGTCGAATCGTTACCTGGATTGGGGTTCTGATTCGGAGGTTTTGCTCACGAGCTCAGCAGTAACGTGCTCCTTCAATCATGGGTCGATCCTTCAACTTTCTCTCTCTACGGTTTCTCTCTCTAAAAGTTGTGTGAGTGAGGAATGAGCAAGGAAGAGGGTTGCATTGCCCCTTATATACCTGGGCTTCCCTCGGCCCGTTGGAGCCGAGCCCAAGCCCATTTATTTTCCTTTCATTTTTTACTATTAAATCTCAATCGCGTTATTATTTATTTATTTACTATTTTTGGGATGTTACAGTGAATAAAAAAGAATGTTTATTTATAAAAATTATTTTTTTGAAAAGAAATTACTCACATGGCAGTGACTTAGTTTTGAAAAGAATGTTTATTTATATAAATTAATTTAAGATATCCATACATCTTGCTCTCAAACCAAAAAGAATGTTTATTTATAGAAACTAATTTTTTTTATTATTTATCGATAAGTTAATAACCAAATTAATTTGAGATATCCATACATCCTATTAACTATAACGAGAATTCCTGTATTTTTAAAATTAACGTGTTATATTTATGAGTATAGGTAGGTCTCTATAGTTTTTGTGTTTGTTTTATTTTATGTTATAATCTTCCAAGAATTTCAACCTTTTTAATATTTTGATTTTTAATCAAATTAAGGGCAATGTTAAATCCTATTTAACGTAATTACATATGTTACATTTCCTAGTTAGATAAAGTTTCTACATGAATACCATGAGTTTGGTTTGATTTTGAATTATGGTAACTATAAGTTTGGTTTGATTTTGAATACCATGAGTTTGGTTTGATTTTGAATGATAGTAATTTTAATAACGGTGCAATAGATCCGGTAAACGTTTGCAACTTCTTTGTTAGGTTTTCATGATTATTTATTTTTCGTTCCTTCTTTTTTTTCACCCTTTCAATTTTGATCTTCAGAATTCATGTGGACACGTTTTGAAGCTGTTTAGCAGCTGTCTACAGCACAATGTTGGTTACATATGTAATTAACAAAATGTTACATATGTAACACGAAGTGAATTGTAATCTATGAAGTAGAAGATTCATAAATGACACAACTGAGTTGCAATCGTGGACAACAGAAGAGAGGCCAAAGTAAATAGGTTAAGAGTTGGAAAGCCACAGATGGAAGTTCTTAAGTATAGTAAAAACCGAAGACTGAATGTTAGTTTTTTGTTATGTTGTATAAGATGTAATATATCGGGTTTACATTTATATTATGTTGTATTTACATCTAATGCAACACGAGTGTATTACACAAATGTAACATTATGTTATATATGTAACACCACTATATATTATAATTTTTTTATAATTTTATAATCAAGATGAATATGTAATGACATATCACCAAGGCTTTGTTTGTTATGTTTGTTACATGTTTAATTCTATTTTGTATGTCTTTTTTATTTTGTACTAATGTTCACTAGTTTGAAAGTACTATTAATTTTGTTTTAAATTTTGTTGATTTCGTTACACTATGTAACAAAACAAACTCCTTTTGAACGATATGTTTTGTTACATTTTGTTGGTCAAACTTTAAATATATTTGTTTGTCCTTTACTTTTGTACTAATGTTCACTAGTTGAAAATAGTATTTTCATGTAATGTATGTTATAATTTACTCCTTAAACAATAGTAATTAGTTGTTTTTTACTTTATTTAATTTAATATTAATTATTGTAAAATCGAATTGTTAAAAAAAGATTTAGATTACCTTGTTTTATGTGCCTCTAACATGGAACATTTTTTTCAAATTATCTAAAATTTAAGCCTCATTTTTTAGTTAACACAGATAAATAGCTGGAATTTTTTATTCTTTTATTTATTTTCACTTTAGTTTTTATAAGATATTATTATAATTATTAATTTGAAATATAAATCATTTTAACGTAGTTACATAAGTAACCATCCTAGTCGGGAAGTATAGGGTGAAAACCTATATGAGTGGTGAAAACCCATGAAAAATCTATGTAACAACTTTTTTTAAAAATATGGTAGTTTTGTTACATATTTTCATCACTTTAAAAAATACAAAATACAAAAAGCGCCGAATATTTTTTTTTAATATGTAACAATTAGAGAAAATCCCGTTTTTATATGTAACAGCACGTGTTACATACGAAACAACACAAAAAAGGTATTTTTTACAATTATTACATATTTTATTAAAAAAAAAGATTCCATAAAGAAAATGACTATAGCATCATTAACCTAATTAAAAAAGATCATAATATCAAATTTGACATTTACACCCTAATGTTAAAGCTAGTTATATAAATAAATAAGAATTTATGTGATTAACTTTGAATTAGAAATGGAAATCAGTTTAATAGGAATAGATATTAAGTAAAAGGAAAATTAATTCAATCGCAGTTAGAAATCTCGTAACAGTCGTCAACCATTTAGGCAAGACTCCATTCAATCGTAATTAAATCGCTTATTTTTTTTCGTTTTGCGTCTTCTATTCCTGCTCATGAGAACCCGAGAATTTCTGTTTATACCGATCGCTCAGATCGATTCCTGAAACGCAAAACCTGAACTACTATGAACCTCACGAGATCTCACCGACAATACACACACATACCGATCTAATCGCACCCTGTTTCTGAGTCGCAGCAGACCACCGCCTCGTTGCCGTAAGCTACTACACCGATCTGTAGCCGACGAGAGAGAGAAAAGCTAGGTCGGGAAGACGGCTACATGATGTCTCCGGTAACAGTGGTCGTGTACGGCTCGACGGCGACGACATTTGACAGCAGCAATGGGTTCGGTGGAATGAGCTTGACAATGGCTTGCTCGTGACAACTTGTGTGAAGATGAGGATGCCTGGTATTGAATTTTCAATATTTTTGTCAGATCATTAATGATGGAGAATATTGAATTTTCAAAATTTTTGTGAGATTCTAGAGAAATAGGAAAGGGTCTGACAACTTGTACTAAAGATTGCACTATTCAACACAAACAAACTTAGTTGAATGTCAATTGTCTTTTATACCTTTTTGTACATTTAATTATTAAACTAATATAAAGACAAATGCTAATTGAGTTAATTCAATCTCAACCATAGATTAAAATTCAATCAACGGTCCATATAGGGTTTTTAGGGTTTCACAACCCAATTAGGTTTGCAATCTAACCCAACCCTATATATATATATATATATATATATAGGGGATGGTTCCAGAGAAAATCATATAGTTAGGCGAAAACCATTAAAAAATCAATTTTAACCAATAATATAATAATATTTATTTTATTTTTATTTTTTTGTAAGAGTATCAATGTAATATTACACATTTTTACCAAAAAATCATTTAAATATTGGCTTACGTATACGTAACCTATAGTGTTACGTATACGTAAATAGAAAACAAAAAAATTGCGGTTACGTATACGTAACCCATAGTATTACACATTGTTTTAGTGGTTTTCTTGGTTTTCGCCTAACTTTGTGGTTTTCTCTTGATAATCTCCCTATATATATATATATATATATATATATATATATATATATAATAAATAAAGGTTTTTGTATTTCACGTGTCGCCACCATATTCAATCTCATCATTCTTTTCCCGTCTCTCTCTCTTATTAAATGCACTCATATTTTTTAATAAATTACTAATTATACTAATAAAACACATTTATTTTAAATTATTCTTTATTATAAAAAAAACTTTGAAACCTAATTATGTAATTTTTATTTTCAATTAAATAGTAAATGAAAGCCAAATTAAATTAAATAGTAATTGACGTAATTCCGAAACCCAATTATATATTTTTTACATATTTTGAATTTTGTTTTATATCCTTATAATACAGCAATACATTTTTACACGTGTAAAATACATAAATAAATGTTGAGAAATTTATGTATTAATATTTTTCACGCGTGTGTATTAAACGGGGTCATATAGGGTGAGGATCATTTGTTAACTTGTAAACCAAAAAACTAAATTCTAACCACACATTTAATTTCATCTTATTTTAATATAATCCTCAAAAGTCAAATATATATATATGTGTGTGTAGAGGTTAGGCTAGTAAGGGATAAAAACCCTACAAAGTCTATGAAGGAATCTGTGTCATTAGATCATGGTCATTTATGGTGGAGATTAACGCGGTGACATTTTGGTAAATAGTTGTAACTTGAAAACCACGATGAGAGGTAGAATAAGAAGATTCAACCCCAAAGCTTGCACATGCAAGTCACATGCCATTTCCCTCACTTTTTTAAAACGTCCATAACTTTTTTATACGTCATTATTTTTTGAAAAAAAATTCACCATAAAATCGAGCGTTTTTTTTATCTTTCCAACGAGTATGGTATTGCTGTATATTTATTCTTTGAAATCATTTTTGTTTAGATTATATTAAAGTGGGTTTTTTTCAACATGGTGTTTTACATCTGTGGTGTTTTACATCTATGGTATTTTACATCTATGGTGTTTTACATCTATGGTGATTTTCAACTGAGTATTTTTTAACATTGAGTTTTTTTTCTAGTCATGGTGTTTTCAACATTGAGTTTTAAGGGTCATGGTGTTTTACACCTGGGGGCCAATTTGAACATGGTGTTTTAGTTTTTTTGGTCATGGTGTTTTCACAATAGAAAATTTCAACATGGTCTTTTTTGGCTTTTTTGGTCATGGTGTTTTGACGTGTGTATGTTTATGGTGTTTTGATTCAGTCATGGTGTTTTACACTTTTAGCTTAAAATTTCAACATCATAAACATAAACTTGGTTAAGGCTTTGTTCAAATTAAAGTGAGTATTTTTTAACATGGTGTTTTACATCTATGGTGTTTTTAACCGGGTTTTTTTCTAACATTGAGTTTTTGTAGTCATGGTGTTTTTCAACAAATTTCAACATGTTCTTTTTTTTCTTTTTTGGTCATGGTGTTTTGACGTGTTTTTTGTTTATTGCGTTTTTGCTTCTGTCATGGTGTTTTACACTTTTAGCTTAAAATTTCAATACCATAAAGATAAACTTGGTTAAGTCTGTGTTCGAATTAAAGTGAGTTTTCAACATGGTGTTTTATATCTATGGTGTTTTCAACTGAGTGTTTTTTAAAATTGAGTTTTTCTAGTCATGGTGTTTTTCAACAAAGAGTTTTTTGGTCATGGTGTTTTACACCTAGATGCCAATTTGAATATGGTGTTTTAGTTTTTTTTTTTGCCATTGCGTTTTCACAATGACAAATTTCAACATGGTATATTTTGGCTTTTTTAGTCATGTTGTTTTGACGTGTTTATGTTTATGGCGTTTTGATCTGTTATGGTGATTTACATTTTAGCTTAAAATTTCAACATGTAACATCCCAAAAATAATAAAAACGAATAATATAGCGAGACCGGTGATTTAATCGGAATATTTAAACAAAAGGGAGCGGGCTTGGGCTCGGCCTCAATGGGCCGAGGGAAGCCCATGTGCATAAGAGGCAAGGCAGCCCTCTTCCCTGCTCATTTCCCCAACTCACGCAGCTTTTAGAGAGAGAAAGGAGAGCTCGGGTCTAGAGAGAGAAAGTGACGGATCAACTTGGGAATTCAGGAGAACGTTGCTGCTGTGCTCGTGATCATATCCTCTGAATCAGAAATCCAATCCAGGTAACAATTCGGTCACATTATGAGTTTTTGTTCGTTTTGGGAGTTTTCGGGTTTTGACTGAAAAGATAGCGATTTTGCGGATGAAACTTGAAAGTGAGCTTAGGTATAGCATCTAAAATGAAAACCAAACGTTTTGATCTAAGAAAAATAGAGATTTCGGCTCGATCAGACTTGCATGCAAAAACTTCAGATTTTTGGGGAAGACGATGTGCAGACCCATCGAAACTACTTAGTTTCGATATGTGCAGTAGTTTCGATATGTGCAGACCCATCGAAACTACTCAGTTTCGATATAAGCGTACTCATCGAAACTACCATAGTTTCGATGATAAGCCCACGATCCGTAGCTAAGATTACACCTAAGTAACCTATCGAAACTACCAAGTTTCGACAGAAGTAACCTATCGAAACTACCAAGTTTCGACAGAAGCAACCTATCGAAACTACCAAGTTTCGATAAAGCAAATCCATCGAAACTACTAAGTTCAAGCATAGTAATGTCTAATGTCATCTAGGAGCACTACCTTACGAGTATGACTTTATTATACAGATTGTGAGTGACATTAGTGACGCTCAATAGCCAGCTTAGTGTATTTCAGAAACTACTCATCAGGTGAGTTCTATGTGCCCCCTTCTATGTAATGTGCAAATGATTTATAAACGTTTTGGGGCTGAAGTGTATACACTAAATGAATAAATGCTATAAGTGTCAATGTGATCATACGTATATATATATAAATACTTATATATGTGAAAATGAATTATGAATAAAGAATGAAGCGTATGATATAAAGAATGAATGAAAGAAGGACATAACGTAAAAGAATGAAATCTTGCTTTATATTACATATATATTGCATGTTATGAATGAATGTAAACGTTATAAACCCTTCTATGACAACGGCTACTTCGGTAGACGGACGACCACGTGACTATTTTGCAACCGGGACAAAAACGTTCCTTCGCAAGCTAGGACGTATGAAAAGGTATTAATGGACGGTCGAAGCAAGCCTTAACTAATGTAGAACGGTTGCATACATAATGGTCACGTGGGAAACGGATGCCCTAGGGCAGACGGACAAAAATGACGGACTACGACGGTAGGACGGTAAAGAGCGGACGGACAAAGGTTGCCGGACGGATTTAATGATATGACGGACGGTTTTCTAGAGCCGGACGGTAATGAAATGGGCTACGACGGTAGTTCTGACAGCGATGTCTTCGTGACATTCGCGACAAGTATGACGGGTTGATCTCCCTTAAGATTATGGCCAATATGTGTTCTCCCAAAGAAAGTATGTATGTACATAGGTATATACCCTCAATGAATGTTATGTGAGAACGGCAAAGTAAAGAATATTTAAAAGTATGAATATATATATATACATTATATTCATGATAAGGTAAATATTATGTATGATTGTCTTTAAACTAGAACTCACCAGCGTTAGCTGACTTTTAGTATACATTTCAGGTAATAAAGGAAAGGGTCGTGCGAAGGCGTGAAGGTTACCCGACACAAGACTGACATCCCACTTTAATATATGTGTTAAGACTTCCGCTGTTATGTTATGTAATTGAACGACGAATGATTTGTAATTGAATGAATGAATGTTTTTAATTTAAGTTCAGTATTTATGACTATGTTTATGAGTAAATCCAACAAGTGAGGTTACCCGGGAAAGGGGCCTTACAAGTTGGTATCAGAGCAATAGTTTGAGAGATTTAGACATCCCTAAATGTCTAGACTCAAGCTGATAATGGGACCAACGCAAGGATGTCAGTACGGGTAGCCAACGCCAACGCCAAAGCAAGTAAGTAAGTATCAATGTCAATATATATAACTCAGGGTAGATGCCTTAGCATAGGACACATGCCTTAGTTACCAATATCACTACTGATATGAATAGTTACACATAGGACATAAGATGGTAGACAATTTGAGCACATGAGTACAGTAAATGATTAATAATAACACGTAGCTACTGTTATCAATCTTTTACTGTGTAAGGGTGTTTCGATTTGTCATCCGTCGTATGTACTCACCATAGAGAGTGAATGAGATGTTAGTCTAATACTATGAAATGCACAGAAATTATAAGAACAGTGAGATACATGTGAGGTGAATCACAAACAACGAGCAAAAGTTCTATAGACCACAAAGAAAGAAAGATGACGGAATATCAACGGTCCGAGTAGACTAATAACGAACATTCACGAACGACTTCCATCAACAAGGAGTTCAGAAAGGGAAGAAGGATACATGGATTAAACACCGTTTATAGAAGACATTTAAATTATGAAGCATTATAAGACGAGTCAGGAATTCACAAGTAAGGTAAGTTGGCAATTACGTCAGGATCCACGTAATTGTAAATTTACATGTGCTTGTGCATACTGATGAACCTTATCGTGTGGATTAATACACATGTCACCAAAAATAATTAAATCACTCCAACCATGACTATGAGATTGGTCACTTGAGTAGCAATGATCGTAACAAATTAGTAAGACGAATGATGACCACAACGGCATACCGAAGGTGGAACGAGAAGAAGTGAGGCTTTAAATGAAGTTGATGGAGATGAACCACACTAAGAAACAAGTTTAGAAGGATTAAAGAAACCTAGTTTAGAACCTGATGCAACAATGAAGAGGATAGTAAATCAAGCAAAGACAAAGAAAAGGAAAGATTGTAGTAGAAGAGAATTAGTATGAGGACGATGAAAGAGTCTATCAAGCCCCAATGGGAAGATTACTTCACATGGCAACCTGCAAACGACATGACCGATTAAGTAGGATTTGAGGAACTCAACACTTGATTATTTCATTGAGAAAATAGCTACCAAGGATTTCACGTTAGTACGAGATGTGAGTGCTACATATGTCAGAAGAACATGCGTTTAGAAACTGCTTTTGAACAGAAATTGTCTATGCTTAACGCAAAAGCAATATGATGAGTGAACAATGGACCTATGAAGAAGATAACCACACAACTATATGTCCAACAAAGAGATGAGTACAAGAATGCACAAATGGCATCTTTCCATGCAGAAGACAACTCTAGATAAACTACTAAGAGTATTCACTGAGACGAGAAGATTGATATACCAACGATAACAAATGACTGGAACTGCGATGTTAATTAGAGCGAGCAGGCAAACCAAATGAAAACAGATCAAACCTAGGGTTTGGATGTTCAGAATAAATGTGATGTTCAAGTTTTGAACAATGATGTGACGTAAGGAATGAGTACCAGCACGGACGCAAGACGAGTCAGAAAACACCTTATAATGATTAGTTAAGTCAATCGCACGTGAAGCTGCTGAAATTAAAAGGCCGATAAGGAACCCAATGGGACCAGAAAGGAAAGTAATGATCAAGTATCACCACACGTGTCATCAATACGTAATGAAACCTATGAACGAAATCCTAAAAGAATCACATACAGAAAATGCTAACGATCATGAAAAGTTAGAAAATGTATGCTTAGGTCACAAGGGATGCCAATCCCTAAGACCATTCAATGATATGAAGGAAGAATGGTGCGCGATAGATTAATAATGAGAAGGGTAAACCATGACGACTATGTTTTAAAGAAAGACAAGAAGGGAGTTTCGGGTACAGGAATAGGAATGTAAGGATTGTATACCTAGTGTTTCGTCTGAATGAGTACCTTCCCGACAAGTTTGAATACGATAGAGTAATGCTTCATATGGTTCCTTCGGGAACGAAATGTTATGGTTCCTTCGGGAACGAAACAATATGGTTCCTTCGGGAACGAAATGGTATGGTTCCTTCGGGAACGAAACAATATGGTTCCTTCAGGAACGCAACGGAATGGTTCCTACGAGGGCGAAATAATACGGTTCCTTCGGGAACAGAACATAAGGGTTCATACGGGAACGAAATGATATGGTTCATTCGGGAACGAGATAGTAGAACTCATTCGGGAGTAAAATAGTATGATTCATTCGGGAACGGCATAGTATGGCCCTTCGTGGGGGAATACACCAAGGATAATTTATGAGGTGCACGTAATGACCAAAGCAAAATAGAAAGAAATATAAAACGAGAAAGAATAGTGGGACAACAAGGGAACTAGGATACAAATACGTACGGTGTACGAACTAGGTTTGGTCGGATGTGGATACCTAGGATTGGTGAGCTTAGAGCCAAAATACTCGATGAGGCCCATAAATCTCGCTATTCTATCCACCCCGGGATAAACAAAATGTATCAAGACTTGAAGAAAGAGTACTGGTGGCCGGGCATGAAGAATGATGTGACTAAGTACGTGAACAAGTGCCTAACGTGTTCACTAGTTAAAGCCGAGCACCAGAAACCATGTGGTAGAATGCAACCTCTACCAATACCGGAATGGAAGTGGGAGGAGATCACGATGGACTTCATTACCAAGCTACCGCGAACAGCTAAGGGCAATGATACCATTTGGGTGATCGTCAACCGCTTGACGAAAAGTGCTCACTTCTTGCCAATACGTGAGACTTCTTCGTCAGAAAGACTAGCAGAAATTTTTATCAAGGAAATTGTGAGCAGACATGGTATGCCGATGTCGATTGTGTCCGACAGGGATACTAGATTCACCTCAAGGTTTTGGAAGAAATTCAATGAAGCGATGGGCACCAGACTGAACATCAGCACCGCTTACCACCCTCAGACCGATGGTCAATCTGAAAGAACCATTCAGACCTTGGAGGACATGCTCCGGGCCTGTATCATTGACTTTGGTGGGAGCTGGGACAGCCATCTACCATTGGCAGAATTTTCATATAACAACAGCTATCACTCAACTATTGGCATGCCGCCATTTGAGATGTTGTATGGGCGGAGATGCAGAACCCCGGTTTGTTGGGGGGAAATTGGGCAGAAGGATTTTGCAAGTCTCGAAGTGGTCAAAGCTACTTCCGAGAAATTTGATCAAATCAAAGCTCGAATGAAAGCCGCAAAAGACAGACAGAAATCATACGCGGATAAGAGAAGAAGGGATTTAGAGTTTCAAGTGGGGGACAAGGTACTGTTAAAGGTATCACCATGGAAAGGAATCATCCGATTCAGAAAGCGTGGCAAACTAAGTCCAAGGTTTGTCGGACCTTTCAAGATTTTAGCAAGAGTGGGTCAAGTTGCTTACAGACTCGACTTACCCGTTGAGCTTAGTGGAATACACCCTACGTTTCACGTGTCGCACTTACGCAAGTGCCTACCTGACGACACAGCTCACATACCTTACGACGAGATTGAAGTGGATAACAGTCTAAATTATATAGAGGAACCGATAGCCATTCTTGACCGAGCTGAGAAACGACTACGCAATAAGTCGATACCGTTAGTCAAGATACAATGGAAGCACAGAAAAGGGTCGGAAGCTACGTGGGAAAAAGAAGACGAGATGAGGGGACTATACCCTCAATTGTTTAACGTATGACTAGTTTCGAGGACGAAACCTCTTTAAGGAGGGTAGACTTGTAACATCCCAAAAATAATAAAAACGAATAAATATAGCGAGACCGGTGATTTAATCGGAATATTTAAACAAAAGGGAGCGGGCTTGGGCTCGGCCTCAATGGGCCGAGGGAAGCCCATGTGCATAAGAGGCAAGGCAGCCCTCTTCCCTGCTCATTTCCCCAACTCACGCAGCTTTTAGAGAGAGAAAGGAGAGCTCGGGTCTAGAGAGAGAAAGTGACGGATCAACTTGGGAATTCAGGAGAACGTTGCTGCTGTGCTCGTGATCATATCCTCTGAATCAGAAATCCAATCCAGGTAACAATTCGGTCACATTATGAGTTTTTGTTCGTTTTGGGAGTTTTCGGGTTTTGACTGAAAAGATAGCGATTTTGCGGATGAAACTTGAAAGTGAGCTTAGGTATAGCATCTAAAATGAAAACCAAACGTTTTGATCTAAGAAAAATAGAGATTTCGGCTCGATCAGACTTGCATGCAAAAACTTCAGATTTTTGGGGAAGACGATGTGCAGACCCATCGAAACTACTTAGTTTCGATATGTGCAGTAGTTTCGATATGTGCAGACCCATCGAAACTACTCAGTTTCGATATAAGCGTACTCATCGAAACTACCATAGTTTCGATGATAAGCCCACGATCCGTAGCTAAGATTACACCTAAGTAACCTATCGAAACTACCAAGTTTCGACAGAAGTAACCTATCGAAACTACCAAGTTTCGACAGAAGCAACCTATCGAAACTACCAAGTTTCGATAAAGCAAATCCATCGAAACTACTAAGTTCAAGCATAGTAATGTCTAATGTCATCTAGGAGCACTACCTTACGAGTATGACTTTATTATACAGATTGTGAGTGACATTAGTGACGCTCAATAGCCAGCTTAGTGTATTTCAGAAACTACTCATCAGGTGAGTTCTATGTGCCCCCTTCTATGTAATGTGCAAATGATTTATAAACGTTTTGGGGCTGAAGTGTATACACTAAATGAATAAATGCTATAAGTGTCAATGTGATCATACGTATATATATATAAATACTTATATATGTGAAAATGAATTATGAATAAAGAATGAAGCGTATGATATAAAGAATGAATGAAAGAAGGACATAACGTAAAAGAATGAAATCTTGCTTTATATTACATATATATTGCATGTTATGAATGAATGTAAACGTTATAAACCCTTCTATGACAACGGCTACTTCGGTAGACGGACGACCACGTGACTATTTTGCAACCGGGACAAAAACGTTCCTTCGCAAGCTAGGACGTATGAAAAGGTATTAATGGACGGTCGAAGCAAGCCTTAACTAATGTAGAACGGTTGCATACATAATGGTCACGTGGGAAACGGATGCCCTAGGGCAGACGGACAAAAATGACGGACTACGACGGTAGGACGGTAAAGAGCGGACGGACAAAGGTTGCCGGACGGATTTAATGATATGACGGACGGTTTTCTAGAGCCGGACGGTAATGAAATGGGCTACGACGGTAGTTCTGACAGCGATGTCTTCGTGACATTCGCGACAAGTATGACGGGTTGATCTCCCTTAAGATTATGGCCAATATGTGTTCTCCCAAAGAAAGTATGTATGTACATAGGTATATACCCTCAATGAATGTTATGTGAGAACGGCAAAGTAAAGAATATTTAAAAGTATGAATATATATATATACATTATATTCATGATAAGGTAAATATTATGTATGATTGTCTTTAAACTAGAACTCACCAGCGTTAGCTGACTTTTAGTATACATTTCAGGTAATAAAGGAAAGGGTCGTGCGAAGGCGTGAAGGTTACCCGACACAAGACTGACATCCCACTTTAATATATGTGTTAAGACTTCCGCTGTTATGTTATGTAATTGAACGACGAATGATTTGTAATTGAATGAATGAATGTTTTTAATTTAAGTTCAGTATTTATGACTATGTTTATGAGTAAATCCAACAAGTGAGGTTACCCGGGAAAGGGGCCTTACACAACACCATAAACATAAAACTCCATAAAACACCATAAAAACTCCCAATTTCAAAAAACACTCAGTTGGTCTTTTTTTTTTTGAAATATAGCAATACCATACTCGTTGGGAAGATAAAAAGACGCTCGATTTTACGGTGAAATTTAAAAAAAATTATAATTACGTATAAAAAAGTTATGGACGTTTTAAAAAAATGGGGGAAATGGCATTTGACTTGCATGTGCAGATTCCTTCCTTTGTTTAAAGCCTTTTGACGCAATTTCCATGTCCCTCCTTTTTCCCCCATTGTACACGTGTCGTGTTGTGGTTCCTTCCTACTCTTTGTAGGGTTTTAATCCTTTGTAACCTAACACTCCTCTCTCTCTCTCTCTCTCTCTCTATATATATATATATATATATATATATATATATATATAGGGTTAGGTTCAAATGAGAACTCATAAATACTTGAGAACTCGCGAGAACTCGTCAAAAAACCAATTAAATCATTTTTTTTTTGTTTTCACTATCTTTATTATTAAAATATAACATAAAAAATGATTTATCTCTTCAATTAATTCATCCCTTCTCTCTAAATTATCCTTAAAAAAATTTATATATATGTGTAAATGGTAAACACTTACACATGTGTAAGTGATAAACTTACACAAGTGTATATTTTTTTTTAATATATGAAGACATGTAAATTTACATATATAAATTCATTTTTTTATGTTGTATTCTAACAATAAAAATAGTAAAAACAAAAAAAATGGTTTTGATTGGATTTTTGACGAGTTCTCGTGAGTTCTCAAAATATTTAGGAGTTCTCAAATGATCCATTTCCTATATATATATATATATATATATATATATATATATATATATATATATATATACATATATATGGGTGAGTTCACTAGAAAACTCATTTTCATGATAAAACCAAAAAATTCCTACTGCATATGTGTAGTACACCCCAAAACCTAAACCCCCCACCCAAAAACCTAAACCGACCCCACCCACCCCCCCCCCCAAAAAAAAAAAAAACCTAAATCCCCACCCACCAAACCCCTCCAAAAACCTAAACTAAACCCAAAAACCTAACCCCCCCCCCACCCCCACCCAAAAGCCTAACCCCCCACCCCCACCCAAAAACCTAACCCCACCCCACCTACCCCCTCACCCACCCCCAAAAACCTAAACCCCCCACCCACCCCCCAAAAATCTAAACCTCCCACCCCACCCCTTCAAAAACCTAACATAAAAGCTAAATTAAACCCAAAATCTAAACCACTACTTTTCAAGTTTTTTTTTTAACGAGGACGACGTGGGAAACAAGGTCTCCGAAGTAGTTTTTAATTTTTGATTTATTTTTTGAGTTATGATTTTTTTTCTTATTTTTTTTACCTTTAATAAGTAGTTTTTTGGTTTTTTTCTCATGAACATTGAGTTTTCTTATGATCCTTCCCCTATATATATATATAGGGTATAGTTATAATGCAAACCCTTCTTAAATGAAGAAACCCACTAAACCTCATCCAAACCATTCATCTATATTAATCAAAGGTGTAGATTAAATCTACCATCTTAATACCTTCTTTCTAATTATTTAATGTTCTTAAAATACCAAAAGGGCAAAAGAGGAATTTTAGTGCAAAAATAGTAACTAGATTGTTACTAGCATGTCAATCAATTTTATATATTAAATTCGTTTATAATAAAAAAAATAGTAACTTTTTAACACTTACAACTTTCGAGAAAAACACACAAATTCAAAATCAAGGAAAACCTCCCTTTGAAGAGGGCGACTCGAAGAAAAGGAACTACGACGAAGGCGAACGTAGACCAAAAAAGACGAATGCCGACGAAGGGGATTATCAGATTTTGGAAGGCGACAAACATGAGAAGGTTGTATTTCTTAATTTGTAAACAGCAAAAAAGCAGGATTTTGACAGTAGTTCAAGTGTTTAAGAGATATGGGAGGCAAACATATCAAAAGAAATTGGGAAAGGTAACAAATCTGTATAGAATGATAATAAAAATGTTTAACATTACGAATAGTTTATGACTAATAAAAAATTATTTTTAAAAATGTTAGGTTGTGAAAAAACAGGGAAAGTAATAGAAATCTGTGATAGTTCAGAAGTTAGAGAGGTGCTTCAAAGAAAATTACCAGCAATTAGTGGGAAAGGTATTTTACTCTTAAATAGATTGATTTAATTAAAATTATTACATATGTAATAGATAAAAAATTTAACATTTGGTTTGTTTGTTTTATATGTATACTAGTCTTAGATCCGGAATTCAAGGAGCTAGAAGATGAGGAAAAAGGAATGGAGGCTGCTATTGGTAGCGAAGGTTAGGAAAATTAATATATATAGAAAATATATATATGAAATGAATATGTTGTTAATAAAAAAATTTTGAACCAAGTACAGATTCGTTGTTGAAGGAGATTGATGATACATTCAAACTAAAGGATAATGAGAATGGTGAAAATGTACATTTTTAAAAAAACTGGACACATAATTATATATATAATATTTGAAATTACTTACTTCCTTTTTTTCATTATTAGATTCTGAGATGAAAGAGAATGATGATTCAATACAAAAACAGGAGAATGACACTCCGAAAAAAGGTTAGTTTATAAAAATTTATATTGTGTTTAGAAAATAGATGAAAATTACATATGTAATGTATGAATATTAATATGAAGATTAAGGTTTACATATGTAATATTACTTCCTTCCTTTTTTTGATTATTAGATTCTGAGTTGAAAGAGAATGATGATTCAATACAAAAACAAGAGAATGACACTACGGAAAAGGTAAGTTTGTAAAAATTTATATTGTGTTTAGAAAATAGACGAAACTTACATAGGTAATGTATGAATCTGTAATTTGAAGATTAAGGTTTACATATGTAATGTTTTGGGAAACTACATTACAATCTTACATAGGTAATGTATGAAGATTAAGGAAACTACATTACTCATAATCTGTCAAAATGTTATATTGTGTTTAGAAAATAGATGAAACTTACATAGGTAATGTATGAATCTGTCATATCAAGATTAATGTTTACATATGTAAAACTTGGAAGACAAAGGTAATTCATTTACATATGTAAAAAATATTTTTTGATAAACAACAAATTTAAATAACATACAATGTTTTAGTAAAAATGTTTACATAATTATGAGTATTGTTCTGATATGAATAAATCAGGGCAAAAAGAGGTAAAAAAAATCGACAAATGAAGAAACTATAGTAGGTAAGTACAAAAACAAAGTAAGGCGTAGTGGAAGGCTAAGTAATAAGGCATTGAGTAGGTTTACAAACACAGCAGATGATCCTATATGTGTTGGAAACAGATGAATTGGTAAAGGTTAGAGAGCCAAAACAAAAAAGAAATACTATTGAACAAAAAAATGAGAAGGGAAAAAAAAGGACATCAATAGTGAGTTAAAAGAAAGAAAGATTAGCAAAGGAAAACGTGGAACCGGTTGAAAAAAAAAAGAGTGGAAAAAAGAAAAAGAATTTATAGTGAATGGACAAAAAGTTCAGATGAAAGTACAGAGAAAAAAAAAGAAATTGAAACAGGAGAATGAGTTAGGTGATAATCTAAGAAAAAAACGGAAAGGGAGTGAGTGGCCATGATTAATTACTAGGTCTTCGCCTGCCCAGTTCTTTAAGTGTATAGGAATATTAAGAGGGAATCAAATTGAAGGTGTGAAAAGAATGGGGTTCGGAAGACTGCTGAAACTGAAAATGGATGGTATATCGGCAAAAATTGGTCACTTTGTAGTGGATAGTTTCTGCCCTAAAAAAATGCAAATCATCGTTCAGAAACATAAAATCAAAATAGACTGTCAAGCCATCCAACAACTGTTGGGAGTTCCTTGTGGAGAGGTTACAATTGAATCAATGTCAAAGTTAAAAACAAGGGATGATAGTGTGATAGAATGGAGAAATAGATACCCTATAAATTTTGTGGCACCAACAGAACTTGCAAGTAATATTGAAAATGCAGAGGATGAGGACTGTTTCAATTTTAGGATGGACTTCCTAATGTGTTTTTTAGCTGTTATGCTAGAATGTCATGGACAACAGAGATGTAAGGAAAACATTTTGGATAAGCTGACCAGTGAAACAAACTTTAGTAATATCAATTGGTGTGCTTACATCATAGATTCAATGAGAGGGTGTAAGAAAAGATGGAAAAGAAATGATAGAGGTGTGCCATTTTCCGGTTCTTTGGCTATACTAACGGTATACCTTTACTAATACTTGAAGATAACATATGTAATTTTGTTATTAACTTATCCTTTTTTAATAAATGCAGCTGCTGTATGTTGATAGTGTCGAATGCAAAGGGATAAAAATGGAAAAGAAAATGAATCCAATAAGTTTCTGGAACATGAGTAGGTTGAAAGAAAGACAAAAGTGGGAAATTGAAAACGGTGGTTTTGGAAAAGGGAAATATAAACGGTTAACCAAACTAATTGAGGATGAGGAGGATAGTGGTTACTCTGTGGTGGTAAGTTATTGATTGAAGTTAAATGTTCTGTAAAGATCATTAGTACTTTTTAATTAATTAAAACTATATATGGCTGATTTTATTTTCTAACATTAATAGGATGAGATTGAAGGTTTGGAGAAGTTGCTTGATGTGTTACATAAGCAAAAAAAGCTAATTGATAATAAATTGGGAAGATTGTTGGAAAAACATCCGGAGCGAGAAGAAGTATTGGTGATTAAGGCAAAATATGATTCTTTAATGCAAACTACAGAAAGAAATGCAGAAATACAAGCCGAAGCAGCGGACAGAATGACCAACGATAAGATTGAATCAGTTTTGGAAGATTTAGCAAATTGCAGTGGTACAAACAGCCAGTCTGGAGATGATGAAAAAACATACACAGAACAAAATTCAGGTAATAAATGTTGTTATAACTTTGTAATTTACTGATACTTAAAACTATGTAAAATTCTTAACATATGTTTGAACTTATTAACATATGTTTAAAATTGTTAACATATGTTTGAACTTATGCTATAGAACCGGTAGGTGGATATGATAATAGTGCAAGCGAAAATAAAGAGGATGAAGAAGAAACATGAGGTAATAACATGTGTAAGTTAAAAAATAATAAATTGGTCAAAGTAGAAGCCTATAAAACCATGTTTAACATATGATTTTGGATTTGTTACATATGTTAGATATCGTGAATGGCGAAGAAAAAGGTGAAAATAATAAATATTAATAAGGGGATACAAGTATAATGAAAAGTAATACTTCCATCAAATAAATAATATATTGTATGCAAAATATTCAGAAGATAATGCTACGATGATAAATGAGGAGGAAAAAGGTGTGGGAGAATTGCATGAATCTGATACAATTAGCTTGGGACAAGGAGACCTAGAGGAAGGTCACAATCTCCAAGATACAGGTTTGACACAAGTTCATAAATAATTTAAATTTTAAGTGAAAGGTTTAACACAAACTTTGTATAAAATATACATATACTTCAGGAGGAGAATTGATAAAAGCTAGAGGAATCAATACAACAAACAACGACATCATATATGAAGCTAAATGTAAATTTATTTGTACTAATGGTTTATATAACTTATTTAAGTATGTTAAAAAATAAAAGTTAAGGTTAATTAAGTTTATTTTAAACCTATGCAGGGGTAGAAATTGTGGAAAAACAACCGGTGAAGGGGATAAACAAGATGTTGAAAAAACAACCGGTGAAAGGGCTAAACAACCGGTGGAAACACCAAAAGAAAAAAAAGAAACAACAGAATTAAAAGAAAATGACAATGTCAAAGGTAAGTTGTTTATATGAAAATATATATTTATTTTACATATGTAAATAAAAATGTTCTGATTAAAAAGTGTAACATCCCAAATTCTCTAACACCTAAAACGTGAGGGTTCGTTTAAGACTAATGTTATCAAAACGAAAGTATGGTATGATAGTTAAATACCAAGTTAATTAACAGTTGAAAAATGAGAGTTATACAAAGTAAAGGGGGAAAAATGAAAAATTACTAAAACCTAAACCCATTTTATTTCCTCTCAGCCGCCATCGACGATTCAGCCCTCACTCCCATTCTTGTGAACCTGCAACTCCATTCCCTTCTCCCTCTCGTCGGCAATACTACCCCCCACACACCTCTTCACCATGAAAACCCTAATCCGACCGTTTAGACATCAAGCTTGCTCGGTTCTCAGCTCCGTTTCAAGCTCACGAGGACGATAACAAACAGAAACCGGTGACAGCGGTGTTTCTTAGCGTTTCAGGTCTGTTAATGGTGGTTCACGGCTGCTAAAGGTGGTGGTTCGTCCTAGCTAACGACAGTGAAGGTGGTGTGAGCTGCTGCCATGGCTCCGGCAGCAGCAGTGAAGTCCTCTGTGTTTCCGGTTACGGCGGTTAACGGCGGTGAACGGAATCTGGCAGCAGTAGTTTCGGGTGGATGGTGATGGTCCGAGTGGTGGCTCACAGCAGTGGTTTCGGGTGTGGTGGTGGTATGGAGTAGGTAGTGGCTGTTAACGGTGGCCAATGGTTGTAGTACGGTGGTGGTCGCACGGGTGTAACGGTGAAAGTGGTGGTGCTGTTATGGTACGGACTAAATGATGGTGGTTCACAACGGATGCAGGTGTTATGGTCGCCACATGGTGGTTCGTGTGGTGACCTGA
The DNA here is from genome assembly GCA_023525975.1 of Smallanthus sonchifolius. Taxonomy (NCBI): domain Eukaryota; kingdom Viridiplantae; phylum Streptophyta; class Magnoliopsida; order Asterales; family Asteraceae; genus Smallanthus; species Smallanthus sonchifolius. The sequence continues at coordinate 61,221,358 of CM042035.1, read as the reverse complement.
AGTGGTTTGTCTCAGGTCCGGCAAGTACTCTATGGTTGTTAATGGTGAATGATAATGGTGGTTAGTGATGGTTGAAGGTAGATGATGGTGATGATTAGTTGATGATGATTAGATAATGACTACTTGATGATGAGGATGATTAGATTATGATTATTAGATGATTATATGATGATGATGACATGATGATATAATGATAATGATGGATACGGATCGGGTCGGGTCTCGGTTATAATTCGGGATTGTGTTCGGGAAGGTATAATTTCTAAACTCGTAGAACATTAATTACTATTATTAGTTCGGGTTTTGGATATCGTATTGGGGAGGACGTATAGATATGATATCATTTAGTAAATGATAATTAGTTATTTTATAAAGCTTAATTGATAAAGTATAAAAAGATGAATATCGATGCTAAAAGGTTATAATACGATTCGTTATGGATTATTATTGATTGATTTGGTAAAGGAAATGGACAATTTAGATTGTCGGGTTTTAGATAAAAACAAACGGGGCTTTGTCCAATTTTCGTTAGTATTAAAGAAGAGTATTTTTACAACTTAGACGTCCTCGCTACGATTTGAGTATAGATAGTTTTCGGACGAAATGCTTCCGATCGAGTGTGATTTCGGTCGAATTAGATTTCGACCTAAATAGCTTTTAGAGGCAAATGTTTTCAAGAAAATAGATTTCGGTCGAAAAGTGATTTCGACCAAAATAGTTTTCGGACAAGAAGTTTTCGAACAAAAGATTATGGGAAGAGACTTTTCGAATAATTAGTTTCCGATCAAAATAGATTTCGGTCGAAAAGAGATTTTGACCGAAATAGTTTTCGGGCAAGAAGTTTTAGAACAAAAAGATTATGGGAAGAAAGACTTTTCGAATGATTAGTTTCCGGTCGAAATAGATTTCGACAAATTTCTAACAGAATGATTTGATATTAATGTGTCTAGTTCGCCTAACCCTAGTGATAGAAACGAAGTATCGGTTAGGTCAGTTATCTTAATCATATACGAATGATTTATACAGATTATGTGTGACACCTAGAGACGCCTACTGACAGTGATAGTATCTCAGGACCCGCTTATCAGGTGAGTTCTAAGTGCCCCCTTCTATGTTATGTGCAAATCATTTTAAATGTTTTGGGGCTGAAGTGTATACACACTAAATGAATAAATGCTATGAATGCTAATGTGATCGTACGTGATATACGGATATATGTATACATCTATATATGAAAATGAATTATGAACAAAGAATGACACGTATGTTTACAAAGAATGAATGAAAGAATGGCATAACGTAAATGAATGAAATCTTGCTTTATAATTATATATATTGCATGTTATGAATGTATGTAAATGTTATGTACGCTTCGTGAATTACGGCTACTTCGGTAGACGGACGACCACGTGACTATTTTGCAACCGGGACAAAAACGTTCCTTCATCAGCTAGGACGTACGAAAGGCATTAATGGACGGTCGAAGCAAATGCCTTATTATATGTAGAACGGTTGCATACATGATAGCCGCGTGGGAAACGGATGCCTTCGGGCAGACGGGCGAATGGACGGACTACGACGGTAGGACGGTTAAGACGGACGGCCAAAGGTTGGCCGGACGGTTTTTATGGCGGACGGTTTCTAGGACCGGACGAGTAAAGGGGCTACGACGGTAGCTTATTGGTGTATGTCTTTGTGACATACGTAGTAAAAGACGGGTTGATCACTCTTATGTGTATGACCAATGAATGTTCTCCCCAAAGTAAGTGTGGGTATATATATACTCAGTATGAATGATATGTGAGAACAGTAAAGCAAAGAATATGAAAATGTACGTATTTTATAGTATATAAGTATATATGATACTTAATGATAAGATAAATGTTATGTCTGATTGTTTTTAAACTAGAACTCATCAGCGTTAGCTGACTTTTAGTATACATTTCAGGTGCCAAAAGGAAGGGTCGTGCGAAGGCGTGAAGGTTACCCGACATATGACTGACATCCCATTTTTGTATATGTTATGACGACGTTTTGTTTTTAAGTGTTAAGACTTCCGTTGTTATGTTATGTATTTGAATGATGTTTGCTTTTGCTACTCTTGAATGTTTATTTTTAAATTAAATTCAGTATTATAACTATGTTTATGAGTAAATCCAACAAGTGAGGTTACCCGGGAAACAGGGGCCTTACAAAAAGAAACCTACTCTCATTTTATTTTATCAGAGAAAGTGGCCGGTACAACTGAATATGTATATGATGGGCCGAATTTTAGCATTGGCTTGACCCAATTAGAGAGCACTCAGGAATACTTGGACAAGGGTAAGTTGTTGAAATATTTATATATTATTCAAAATAAATATGTAGAAGATTCATGTTTTGGTATTGGACAACAGATAAAAATCTGGAAATAACAGAAGAAATGTCGGATGAAGAGCAAGGGAGACATAGGATAACAGAACAAGAAAATACAACTGAAAATGTATATGACGGACCACATTTACAGAGCAAGGACTGTGATAATGAAACAAGTAAGTTGATGTAAACATAAATTATATATACTATTTACTAAGAAACAAAAAAGGGGGTAACAAAATATATGATTTAAAAACTATGACGTATAAGGTGTAGAGCAAACTGAAGAAAGGAGTTTGAAAAAAATGGTTGATGGAAAAGAGTCTAGTGTATCAGGTATGTAAAGGGTTTTAAAAGGGAACATTATTTAATTATGGGATGTTAGTGTTAGTGTTAGTGCAAGGGGTAAATAACTTATAAATAATACACAGAAGAAAGAGATGAATGTGTTGGGGGAAAAAGGGATGAAGCAATAAAAGCAATGGAAGAAAAAAGAAGAAACCCAATGAGATAGTTAGGCTTAGCCATGGTTTCAAAATCACCGTACAGGATTAGGGAGTGGATATTACAGAAGCTGTTACAAAGGAGGAGGAACTTGTATGGGAATATCTATTCAAAGAAGATGGGATGATGTATAAACTGTATGAAAAAAAAAAAGCTGGAAACAGATGATGAAAGTAAGCTAGGCAAAGAGGATGATGGGTAAGTTAAGGAGTAGTGGATTTGGGAATATATTACATATGTAATATGTAAAATTAGGGACATATTACATATTACATATGTAATCTGTAAATATTGAGAACATATAACATATGTTAGTTTCATTTTTTTAATATAGAAATTTTAATTATTTTGCAGAAAAGGAAAGGGGAAGGTGGGAACAGATGATGAAAGGTATGATAATAGTTTCCTTTTAATTGTAATAAATAAGAATATCTAATGTGGGTTCGTCTAAACAATATATGTAGTGAGATTGTTTATAGAAACAACTACAACCTGGAAATAGAGAAGTTTAGGTTTAAAACTTTGAAGGAAGATACCAATGTTTTTAATAAAGTGATTGATGCTTGGGGCGATGTGCTTAACTTTGAGGAGAAGTATAGATCTCCAACGTCTCCATATCGGTTATTCTGTGACACAGACTTGATAGTAAGAATACATTTTTATATATAAAATATACAAATTTATAACATATGCATTCTGATAGATATTATTTTTTGAAATAACAGTTTGATTGGATGCTGAAAGATAAATAAACAGATTGGCCAAAACGTATGGAAAGGTTCATTTTAAACATGAATAGGGTGGTGTGTTGGAATACATCTTTGATAGATCTTAGAGCAATTGATATGGTTTTCTTGCCGATGCTAGAGAACGATCACTATTATTTGATAGTCTTCGAGCTTAAGCACCCATGCATATCTGTAATAGATAATTTCAGTGATGCATACCCACTGGTTCGTTTAAGTGATCATGAGGATTACTTTGAGAAGGACTCGGCATATAAAGTGGTAAGAATTATATATTTCCATATATAAGTGTAAAATGCAGAGTAAAATGGACTAACGATATATAAAATGGACTACAGAAGGAGATCTTTGTAAAGTACTTGGAGCATGTGAAACATCCAAAGACTGATGAGTTGAATGCTGCCAAAATTAAAAAAGTGAAAATAGCCTGGGCTACTACCTCAAATGCTTTAGACTGTGTAGTGTTTGTAATGAGACATATGGAAAAATACATGGGAGCCAAGGTGGAATTCAATACTGGGTTAAGCAGTAATGGGCCGAAGAAAAACAAACAGTTAAAGATATTGAGGAAAAAGTATGCAGCACACATCCTGTTGTCTGAGTGTAACCAGTTGAGACAACAAATTCAGATTGAAGCTTTGGGTAAGTAGATATGGATGATTGATTTGGCTGGTGTTGAACAATTATGTTTGATGGATTGAAATATCGTTAAAACTGTTTAAACAAGCCTTTTGGTAGTTTATGATGTACCTTATTTTGATGGATGATATGTTAAACAATTATCATTTGCTGATTTAACTTATTTTAAATATGTTAAGTTCGACAAGCTTACACAATAAATTCCATATTGTATATATAAATTTAAATATGTTTACATACATATGTAATTCTTTTTAAAGTTACATATGTAAAATAAAATTTGTTAAATATGAAAGAGTATGTGTTTGTACATATGTAAAAAATACATATGTTAACAATATATAATTACATATGTTAACTATTTATAACAATAAATTGGACATAAATAGCATTAGGATAATATGTTGCGGATACATTATATAAGGAAAAATACTAAAAAGATAAAACTAAATGCTTCCAAAATATGAAATTTAATACATGTGCAACAATCTACTTGTTGCTAATGATTTTGTTGATCTCATCTTCGGTGAACTCGTCATCAAAAGGGGTGTAATTAGAGTCCGGGCTGAGCTCATCTTCCCATGGGTTATGTTGTTCCAAAGACATTAACGTGTTGGGAGATTCTCCCAAAAGACAAGATGGGGTTAAAAGAGTAAGATTTGGAGTAATAAAACGGTCAATGGCTGAAATAGAATCACATAATGAAAAAACTTCGGTCGAGAAAGAAGGGTCTCCTTGAGTTCCAACACGAGGATCTTGGTTTGAATTTTCAGGCTCAATTTTTATTGTAATAGGAGGCGGGATTGAGTCCGGTAACAATTTTTGGGGTTCAGACTTAGGGACTTTCAGAACAGAAGATGGAGGGCTAAATTCCTGTTTAATTCTACATAACCGAGAATCATGATATGTGTCATACACATTACAAGTTCTGCAAAATCTGTGATTACGGGTGATTCTAGAAGAAGAAGCCATAACTTTGAAAAATGGGGAAAAGAAAGAGAAAAAAAAGATAAATCATTTTTACAAAAAAGATGTAGTATATATAAAAAGGGTTAGGTAGAAGAAGTAAAGAGATATTGATTGATGTGACAAAAGGTAATGTACTTTTCAACTACTAAAAATTTATTATATTAGATAGAAGATTAATTGGAAAAAGTCAATTATTGGTAGACATTTTTTTTATATTTTAATATGGAAGTCTCAAAAATTATAAAATGAAACACAAATATGCAATCACATATAAAAACTAATAAACAAAAATATTAAACAATAAAAACATTGACAGCATTGATTATAAGGAAAGACAAAACGTACGTTAACATAGTACATGGGAATAATCAAAAACAAGTTTACATCCTATTTTTTTCCATCTATGTATAAATTTGTTACATACGTAACAGCAAAATGGGTAAACATACCCAGAAACTGTTACTAAAAGGTAACAAATTGTCAAAAGACAAATACAAAGTCAAGATGGAAAACCAAAAAATACCAATGCGTGTTAACATATTAATTAGTGGAATCAATGTTGTCGACGTCGTCATCAACATGCACCTTGTTTTTTTTCTTGCAATTCCTAGAATCGTGATCAGTCACATATTTCATACAAGTTTGGCAGAGTCTTGCGGCTTTGGCAGGCTTTTGAATCTGAGATTCAGCAGGACCGATAATACGACGATGCTTACCACAACCTTTGTTACAAATAGAATCAGGATTGGTAATAGAGATTTCAACATCTATGGGTTGACCAATCAGTTCTTCAACAACAGTCTCATGTGATGGGGCAACTTCCGAGTCACGGTGTTGTGTATCTAAAATATTAGATTTGATTTCTTTCAGCTGGTTAGCAAATTGGGTAAGAGTATCAGTATCACACCTTAACACATCAACACACTCAGTTATTAAATCCAATATCTCGCTCCTCAAAACAGATTGGGGGCTGTTGTTAACACAGTAACGGTTTTGAATCAAAAAAATACACTTGGGAAGAATGTCCCTTCTCCACCTATTAGCAATATATCGTGAAGAGATTCTGTCAACTGCATTTACCCTATAAACACATAATACATGGCGGCAAGGATAACCAATACGCGTAAAGCCCATGCATGAACATGTAGCAGAATAATCACAACGATCAAATTTAACCTATTCAATAAAAACAAACACTATGTTAATTATATTTCCTAAAAATATGTATTCGTATTGATTATTACATATGTAAGGTTTCCATATTACATATGTAAAAAAAGAGCGAAAAGAAATTCTACGTGGAAAATGTTGGTTACACCATTACGTCTGTCCAGATGGGAAACAGAATAAAGAAACATACCATCAACTTCTTCAGTATTTGAAATATAACAGGAAAGCTTGCCCTTCATGATTTCTTTCTGAACTTCTTGGAATATAGTGTGTGTGAAATAATCAAACACATGTTTCTCAATGGGCAAATCAAAGTGACTGTGAAAAGTAATAGAAGAAGATTTGAATTTAGCTACTCTTTGTCGATACCTCTGACTATCAAGACGAGTTGCAAAACACAACATGAACTGCACAAGTGTATTGGCACTACTAGAGTTAACTTTGAAAGAAGCATTAGAACTTTCACAACGTGATGTCGTCTTCATTAAACAGCACATGGGGATATCAATAAAATATGCTGGAACCCACCGTTCGCGAATTTCAAACATATCATTCGGCCATTGGTTATCTTCAAGTCCAAGCCTATGAATAATTTCATACCATCTGTTTTCAAAGGTGGTAGGTTGAATATACACACTCCAAACAAGTCGATGTAAAGAAGACCTAAGATCAGAATTCTCTAACAAAGTACCAGAAATCTGTGGTAAAAAATAGATAAGCATTTATAACATAGTTCTAATTATAAAAAAAATAATTATCAAAATACCTTAGATGTGAGTTTCTTCATCACATGCCACATACACAACCTATGAAGAGAATCTGGGAAAATCTGTAAAACTGCTTGACGCATGGATGGATCTTGATCAGATAAAATGAGAGTAGGTTGTTTTCCATGAGCATTAAGAAAAGAAGAAAGCAACCATTTATAAGATTCAATTGTTTCACTATGGATCAAACCAGCTCCAAAGGTGACACAACTTTTGTGGTGATCAACACCGGTGAAAGGCACAAATATCATATTATACCTGTAATAGGAAGATAAAGAAATAAAGGAAAATATATAATTAAAGTCACCTTAAATTCACAACTTTATTTTCAATCAGATACTTACATATGTAATTATAAGTAATAACATGTGTAATTTAAATTATATAATATATTAGGTATCAGATAGTTACATATGTAATTGTAATATTCATCTGTCATATTATACCTATAATAGGAAGATAAATAAATAAAGATGAAAATATAATTTAAAGGCTAATATAATCATCATTTTATTTAGTATTAGATAGTTACATATGTAATTCTATAATAATAAGGTATGTAATTTCAATTATAGAATATATTAGGTATAAGATAATAACATACTTACATATGTAATTCTATAAAAATAAGGTATGTAATTTCAGTTACTTAAATAGAAATGGGATATATTAAAAAAATCACATATGTAATTAAAATGTTCGACTGTTACATATGTAATTTATATTAAGTCAAACATATCAAACTATATTATCTGCATAATACATATATAATTGTAAAAAATAATAAAATACATATGTAATATATAAAAGAAACTTATGAAAACTATTATTTAAACAAGTGTAAAATGAAATGTGACTTTTAAAAATGATATAAATATTACTTAGAAATGTAAAAGCAAACTTACTTGTTGGTTTGATATGTTGCATCAAAAGCTAAAACGTCTCCAAAAACCTCGTAGTTCAACTTCGATATCTCATCCGCCCAAAATATAGATTTCAACTTACCATTAGTTAAAAATAGATCAAAATAGAATTCCGGTATATTTTTTTGACGTTCACGGAAACGATCGACAACCAACTGGGAGTCACGGTCACCGATATAAACTCGCAAATATTTTCTAAAATTCTTGAAATCAGACACAGTGCCATGTACACGATGATGACCGCCCATCATTGAAACCAAATAGCGGTGAGATTTAACAGGACCGACTCGATTAATGCTCATATTATGGATAAATTTTTTGGTGGAAAACGGAAGACTACGAGACATCTTTGTGAGATCACGATTGAAAACATCAATAAGAGAGTAGTTGTGATCCCCATGGAAACTTAACACAATATAGCGGTATGTAGTTTTGCAATAGTTAACACATATGTTGGCAGGACAGTCAGTAAGGGTGTAAGTACATTCCCTAAGACGAGTAGGAGGATTTATCAAAGAGTCATATTTACGTTTGCTTTGCGGTTTCCCAGCTTTGTTACAACGTAAGTATTTGTGAGTAATAATACCCTTCCATTTTTTTGCTTGACCTTTTCGAATAGAAAAACTTGCTTTCTCACCATACTTGCAGTACATAGCATAGACTTGTTCAAATGTGAGGAAGATAGAACCGACAACAGGCTTAAACTCATAACTAACAATAGGAGTCCACATCTTAGTACCATTGGGAGATAAATAGGTAGAAAACGTGTAAGGGGATTGGTCTACTAAAGAAAGATAAAAAACAAAAAACAAAAATGAAAAAAAGTAAGATATGTTATCGGAAATAAATATATAGAACATAAACTGACTCTGAATATAACATATGTAAATAAAACCTGAATTAGTATCAACAAGAGAAGGAGTTGGTGATAAGTGAGGATTCTCTCCGGAATGAAAATCTAAAAAAGTACGATAAAAATATTAATAGGTATAATATTTAAAGTAAAAAATAAAAAATAAAGGAGAATAAGGAAGAGACAATAAAATCTGATAAAGAATGGAAAATTACATATGTTAAAAGTACCTGAGTTACCATTACTAAGAGAAGTAGTAGGTGATAAGTGAGGTATCTCTCCAGAATGAAGATCTACAAAAGTAAAATAAAAATATATATCATTTTAAGTAAAAAAAGATAAAATAAAAGTACAATAATGAAGAGACAAATAAATTAGGAAAATTACATATGTTAAAAATATTTGGATTGTAATCTGCATTTGAAGGACAAGGTGAGAATTAAGGTAAATATACAGACTGATCTGATTGACTTTCATCAATAGCATTGGAATGGATTGAAGAACCCTCATACAAATACGGATGGAAAAAAGACTGATCTATAAAAAATAAAAAGAATATTTAATTGATGAGAAAAAAGATAATGTTAAAACAGAGATTATTACCTTCTTCAGTGTTAACAGCGGTAGCAGGGTCAACATCGACAAATAGTCAGGAATGTTGTGAGGAAATACATGAGTGTAACATCCCAAATTACATACCTTAATAGTTTAGGGTTAAAATGTAAACCTTGCAATGCAAGGGGGGGCAAATGGAAAATTATTAAAACCTAAAAATCCATATGTTTTCTCCCAACCGCCAACATGAATTCGTTTTCTTCTTTTCATCCTCATCGAGCAACAACCAGACCACACCATTCTTTCCATTTCTAAACCCAAACCAAGCATAAACCTGCAATGGAGCTTCAATACAAGGAAACCGGAAGGCATTAGCGGCCCGGGAAGGTTGTTAGGTCAGCGACGCGTGAAAAAGGTAAGGGCCAACTGCTGTGGTCTGGTCGACGGCGGCGTTGGGCGTGTAAGCTGCTGCCATGGCTCCGGAAGCAGCAATGGGTTCATGGTGGTGTGGTTATAGTGGCGATACGGGTGCGACGAGGATGTTGGTGCTGAAAATAGCCTCTCGGCGATGGTGGTATGTTGAGCTTCATGGTGGCATAGCGACTGGAAGCAAAGGTATTGGCGGTGACGGCAGGGGTGGTTCGTCGCCGGAGACGACAGATGGTGGTTCGTATGAGGGCAACAGTGGCAGCTCGGTGGTGTTTATGGTGGCATCACGGGTAACAGTGAAAGTGAAGGCGGTAAATGGCAATGGTGACAGCCTTGACGGCATTATTGTGGGTGTTCGAGTCTCTAGGTATGACGCCGGTGATTCGGGGATAGTGATGGTTCGGATGGTGGTCACATGACGGTTCATGGCGGTTTCAAGGATGTTAACAACTTTCGGTGATGGTGGTAGTACGGGTTTGACAGTGGTGGTGGTTTTGACGGTGGTTAGTGGTGGTGAATGTTTAAACCTTCATGATATATGATGATGGTTCAATGATGATGGTTACATGATAATATAATGATCATGATGATATAATGAGGATTAGATGATGATAATTAGATGATGCTGATGGTTGGATGATGAAGATGATGATTATATAATGATGGCAATTGAAAAGAGCGGTTCGGGTCGGGTCTCAGTTATATTTTATGGGTTCGTGCTCGAGAAGGTACATCCCTTAAAACTCGTACTAATATTAGTTCGGTTGAACAAAGTAGTTTCTGTTGAAAAAATAGTTTCTATTGAATAAAGTAGTTTCTATTGAACAAAATAGTTTCTATTGAACAAATAGTTTCTATTGAACAAAGTAGTTTCTGTTGAACAAATAGTTTCTATTGGACAAAGTAGTTTATATTGAACAAATAGTTTCTATTGAACAAAATAGTTTCTATTGAACAAAGTAGTTTCTTTTGAACAAATAGTTTCGATATGAACCATGACCCAAAACTACCATAGTTTCGATATAAACTACTTATCGAAACTACTAGGTCCAAGCATGGAAATGTTTAGTGTCAATAAGGAACACTACCTTATGTGGATGACCTTATTATACAGATTGTGAGTGACATTAGTGACGCTCAGTAACCAGCTAAGTGTATTTCAGAAACTACTCATCAGGTGAGTTCTATGCGCCCCTTTATGTTATGTGCAAATGATTTATAAATGTTTTGGGGCTGAATTGTATACACTAAATGAATAAGTATTATGAATGTCAATGTGATCATACGTGATATATATATATATATTTATATATAAAAATGAATGATAAACAAAGAACGAAACGTATGTTTACAAAGAATGAATGAAAGAATGACCTAACCTAAATTAATGAAATCTTGCTTTATATTTTATATATTGCATGTTATGAATGTATGTAAACGTTATGGACGCTTCGATGATAACGGCTACATCGGTAGACGGACGACCATGCAACTAATATGCAGCCGGGAAAAAGTCTAGAAAGGTAGACTGAATATGTCGGTTATACGTTAGCGACGGACGGCCCATTACGTGTCAGACGGATGTAAGATAAAAGGGATGGCTGCATATATGGTTCGCATGGGAAACAGATGCCTCAGGGCAGACGGGCGAATGACGGCCTACGACGGTAGGACGGTTGTAAGTCATGACGGACGGACGAAAGTGCCGGACGGTTGTAAGAATAAAAAGACGGACGGACACTAGTTGCCGGACGGTTGTAAGAATGGCGGGCCATGACGATGGACTGTAGCGTTTGTCTTTGTGACATACATAAACAATGTTGGGTTGATCACCCTTATGTGTATGACTAATGAATGTTAAATGAAAGAAAAGGTGAATACATATTTATGTACTCGCATATGAATGATAAAACAAGACAAAGGAAGTGTTAATGTGAATTTGTATATAGTTATATATAAAAATAGAAAGCTGCAAAATGGAAGGAATAGTGTAACATCCCGAGTTTTAGGGCGCGAAAGAATTCACGAGAATTAAAAATTTTAAATAAGAAAAAGGGAAGCGGGCTTGGGCCGGGGTGTATGGGCCGAAAGGGGGCAAGGGTTTGGGCCCTTATAAGCCTCAAGATAGCCCTAACCCACACTTCCACACCATTTTTCGGATTTCTAGAGAGAGAAAGTGAGAGAGAGTCTAGAGAGGGAAAGTCCCAGTTTTTCGGATTTGAGCTTCAAGGATCATTAGCAAGAGTCTCTTGAGTGTTTAGCAACTAAAAGGAAGTGATTACAGGTAACCGATTCTCCTAGATCTGAGTTTTTGTTCGTTTTTGGGTTTTTCGGGTTTCGGTTGAAAAGGTAACATTTTCACGGATAAAACTGAAAGATAGACATAGATTTAAGTTCCTTAATGGAAAACGAACGTTTTGAATGCAAACAGGTTCGGGATCTTGACGTGATTAGACCCGAATGAGAAAGTTAGGGTTTTTGCGAAGAACAGGTCGTGCGCACTTATTAAGTACGCACGGAGCAGGTCCTGCGCACTTACCAAGTGCGCAGGAAGAGGGCACTGCGCACTTACCAAGTGCGCAGGAAGAGGGCACTGCGCACTTTCCAAGTGCGCAGGAAGAGGGCACTGCGCACTTACCAAGTGCGCGGGAAGAGGAACCTGCGTACTTACCAAGTACGCAGGAAGCAGGGTCTGCGCACCTGATAAGTGCGCAGGCAGCAGGCATCAGGATGGTAAAGTCAGTATAGTCGCCTAAATCAGAATGGTTAAACCATTTAGCGTTGAGTTAAGTCTGATACCTGTCAATTGTTATGATTGTTCAGATTGTGTGAGATACAGTAGACAATTGCAGCTAAGATACAGTAGACAATTGCAGCTAAGATACCAGGTGAGTTCTAATCCCCTTTTTGCCTGCTTTAGGGGTGGTGTGCATACTTAGTGTAAAGTGTTTATTATATTTTATATATTATAAACAAAAGTGAAAAGCTATGTTTAGTGTAAAGTTTAAAAGAGGCAAATGTACGTTTTGAGCAAAGTATACTTATATTAGTGGCAAGCGTTTACTATATTTTCATACATATAAACAAAGGCATAATATATGCGTTAGTATTTTCAAGTAAAGCAAGATATATATTTTGGCAAGCGTTTACTATATTTTCATATATATAAACAAAGGCATAATATATGTGCTAGTATGTTTTCAGTAAAGCAAGATATATCATTTGGCAAGCGTTTTCTATATTTTCATATACATAAACAAAGGCATGATATATGTGTTAAGCTATGTTTAGTAAAGCAAGATATATATTTTGGCAAGCGTTTACTATATTTTCATATATATAAACAAAGGCATGATATATGTGTTAAGATATATTTCAGTAAAAGCAAAGGTATTTATGGCAAGCGTTTACTATATTTTTATATACATAAACAAAGGCATAATACATGTTAAGTTATGAACAAGGCAGATAAAGTTTTATGAACAGAAAGTGAATAGATTCCCTACGGGAATGTGTACCAGGTCCTTGGGACAGATGTTACTTGTACAAGATGTCAGATATGGGTTCTACCCATTAGTAAGAACCTTTGGGTTCGTTAACGGTTGTACAACTGGGATGAGTGACGGCGGTTGCTCGGGAGGTCCACGCAACCTCCCACTGTTAAGCGGTATTGTCGGTTCATGGTCGTTGATCATGGGGGCATTGACCAGGGTATTGTCGGTTCATGGTCGTTGATCATGGGGGCATTGACCAGGTACTCGTCGGTTCATGGTCGTTGACCATGGGGGCGGTACAGTTATGACAAGAGAATTGACGGATAAGCGGTATTGTCGGTTCATGGTCGTTGATCATGGGGGCATTGACCAGGTACTCGTCGGTTCATGGTCGTTGACCATGGGGGCGGTACAGTAGTGACAAGGGAATTGACGGTTTAATATATATTTTTAAACTGTTTGAAAAGTAAAGTATGTAAAGTAAAGTATGTAAAGTAAAGTATGTAAAGTTTAGCCTTATGGGCAGTATATATGTTTTAGTAAATCTTTTGTATAATTGATTTAAAGTAAACGTTAGAACTCACTCAGCGTTGCTGATTTTTAGTATGCACATCAGTTAAGTGTAGGTGGCAGTAGATGGAAGTGGATGCTTGGCTTGGCGAGAAGAGTTACCCGAAGATCAGCATATGGCATCCTGTTTATGTTTCTTTTGATTATGTTGATTAAGACAAGTTTCAGTTGTATTTGACAAGTTATGTTTAGACATGTTATGTTTCCGCTGCGTATGTTAAGAGTTTAAATCGTTTCCGCTGTGATAATGTATGTCTTATGTTTAAGTGCTATGTGTTGATGAGTAAATCCAATAAGTGAGGTCTCCCGGGTTTGGGGCCTCACAAATAGACTAAACTACCCTTGAGCATTAAATGAGATGAAGGACACGTGGCTTAATGTAGACCTTGTATTAGAGTTTAGTGGGTTTCTTCATTTAACAAGAGTTTCTTTTCTACCCTTTCCCTATATATATATATATATAGGGGAGGGATCAAGAGAAAACCACAAAGTTAGGCGAAAACCGAGAAAACCACATCATTTCAGGTAATTTTTTTATTTACGTATACGTATCCAAAAACAATTTTTTTGATTTACGTATACGTAACCACAAATTTTTTTGTTATATGTTTACGTATACGTAACACTATGTGTAAAAATGTTTTTTGATAAAAATGTTTTATATTACATTGATAAACTTATAAATAAACAAAAATAAAATAAAACAAAGAATAAATATTTTTGTATGATTGGGTAAAATTAGTTTTTTAGTGGTTTTCTCAGCTTTCGCCTAACTTGTAGTTTTCTCTGAACCCTCCCCTATATATATATATATACACATATATATATAGGGGTATGTTGTTTTGAGAACCAACAATATGTTAAGAACCGTGAGAACCGCATTAATTCTTGCTCTAATTATAATATAAATTGACTAGAATTCATGTACATTTTAATATGTTTAAGGTTTGGTTTTAAAATACCTCAAATTTATAGTCGTTTTTTTAAATGCATATATGCACTCACACTATATGCACAAATGAATACATATATGCATATTTTTATACTTTTCTTAAAGAAATCCATGAGAGAGAATATAAACTCAAACTAAGAGTGGGAAGAGATAAATAAAACAATGTTGTTGAATTTTACCCTTTTCACTAAAGCGATATGTACACGTTTTCTGCGGTTCTTTCGGTTCTCAACATATTGTTGGTTCTCAAAAGAACATGCCCCTATATATATATATATATATATATATATATATAGGAGGGTTCTATTCAGAACACAAATTACTGTGAAAACATAGGAAACTGATCTGGACCACTCATTTTGTATTCAATCTTAAAAGGTAAAATTTAATCAAAAGCTTATAATAGTAAACACTAAAAGCTATCCCTCAAATTAACTATTTTTTCTCTCTCCAATTAATTATGTATCCTATCATATTTCTATTTAATTAATTGAAACAAAAATTATCCTACAAATATAGAAACATTATCATCTCTAAGTTTTTTTTTTCAACTAATTAGTTTAAATTAATACTATATATAATGAAATTTATCCTAATAAAATGAAATGTTTTCACATATAACGAAATTTATCTTACATATATGCATACACTAGTTTAGATCCCATATCTATACACAGGGTAAAAAATATAAATATATAAAATTTTTAAATCTTGATGTATATATTTTACACGTGTAAAAATATATTATATATACCAAGAATAGAAACAAACTCAAAATATGTAAAAATTAATATATAATTGGGTTTCAAAAATACGTTAATTAGTATTTAATATAATTTGACTTTCATTTACTATGTAATTGAAATAAAAGTTAAATAATTAAATTCAAAGTTTCTTATAATTAGGGATACTTAAAAATAAATGTGTTTTATTAATATAATTAATATTTTCTTTAAATATATATTATTATTAAAAAATAGAAGTGCATTAAATAAGGGAGAGATGCGAGAAAAAATGGTAAGAATGAATACGGAGGCGACACGTGACACAAAAAAACATTTATTTATTATATAGTACTAGTGGGGATCCCGCGCGCTGCGGCGGAGTGAACAGTTCACGGATTTGTACTCTTTTTCGTTAGTTTACAAATTGGTTTATAGTCAAGGGAATCGACTTTACAACACATACTGTAATATCTATGATTTAACCGGTACTCATTTCCATTTAGGTATCTAATGATATATTGTATAGTACGTATGTTAGTTGATTAACACAACACAATTTATATTCCACAAAATTAACCAAATCTTACTAATCTCTGAACATGAAATATGAAAGTTATAAACCTAAAAAATTAGAAGGATTTAACCTAATAATACGTTTTCATTTAAAGGCGAAAGAGAAGAAACAAACTACTGTAATGAGCAACTCTGCAACCATATGATTTATAATGCTAAAAGCCGATTGATTAAAGCAACACAATTCAACATCAAAACATATCATGTGCAATCGTCCACAGCAAGGTGATTCAAATATTGAGTCTGAAAAGGAAAGAATTTCATGCAGTTATTGAATGTTTAGTCACTAACATACGATTCAAATATTGAGGTTATACCAACCTTGTAACCATTATAAATTGGGGATAAATTTGTGTCAAGTGAACCAAATCTGAGTTGAACTATACCAAAAAAAAATTAGCCGTTTTGAGTTGTTACCCAACCCACCCGGCCTGCTCAATGTGTCCATTGGTCGCATTTTGTAGAATTCTAAGCGAGGCAAATGACATAATAAAGAACTGGAAATAGTAACTTAATTCGAGTAAGGTCAGGCCCACTTCCATAAATGATAGAATTTACCAGTTCACCATCAAAATCAGCTGAAATGAATACATGTTTTACATACAGGCGTATAATCTTTGTTTTAGGATTTACTACATCTTCATTGTTCATTGGGGCCATTTTCGGGATGTAAACTGCCCTTCTAAATCCCACCTCACCCTGCACGAATTAAAACAATTAAAACACAGAATATTTACATCATATCCAATTTGACAAGATTTTTGGGTCAACATAATCTGGCATGGACTATTTACACCCACACTAAAAGTGACACACTTCATCAAGATTTTATTTTGGCCCATGACTCAACCCGCCTGACCTGTAAATATGCAACCTAATGATAAAGTTTCTGTCATCATATAATTAATTTATACAAAACTTAAGACGGACAAAAAAGTTTTTGCGGGTCAACCCAACCTGGCCCAGCTCGTTTCCGCCCATACAACCCGCCTGACCCGTACCAAATTATACGTATTCTACAATCAGGTGAGGTGATTGAAAGTTGTTTACCATTTACACTTACCTAAAGGAAAGTAAAAAAAGAAGTTAAGTAACAATGTAAGTCAGATGATACTGCTACATAAAACTGGCGTATAATAAATATTCCTACATGTGCTTCATCCACAGAGAAAGTGAACTTATGTTATTTAATAGCATTTTTTATCAACTTTAGACTTGATAAAGTTTCAAAAAGGACGAAAAAATGGGTTGTATGTACAATGTAACAATCTACATATAACCAATCCAATGGCGGAACACAAAATATTTAACTGACAGGTATTACTTTTCAATTCATTACCTCAATAGCAGATACAACAGTTTTACATTTGGCAATTGCAAATAGTTCAGCATGACTTTTCAAATTAAAATTAACCCTGTAGAATCCAAAAAAGAACAAACATCAATACGCAAAAAAGAATAATGATGGTATACTTTTAAGTGTTTAAAAACATACCGGGTTTCCAGGAACTAAAGTGTAGCAACAATGTAGCATCTTAATAATCAATGATTCCCATAGTATCTGCAGATACCAGGGTATCAAAAACATGGTTGTATCTCATCTCCTTTACAGGGTTCAAATGTACCTGAGAAAACAAAAATAAATTATTTTAATATCAGGTAGGTTCTTTAGAAATTGATAAGAGGAGGTCAAAGTCAACCTACCTCCTTAGAAATGATGGGTTCATTTGATCCGGACATTGCATCATATGCATGCACAAACGAGGAATTTTTATCACTAATAGCAAATTTGGCTTTGACAGCCTTGTGTTTATAAACCCATTGAACAGCACGAGGCGTATATGGAAAGGCGTAACATAACCATCATGTCATAATTATGCACATATATTATTTAACTTAACAGTCACTTGAAATTGTACAGCAAAGCAACCCTTCTGCAATCACCTGCAGTAAGTTCAAATAACATGAATACCTCCTTAATATGATGTCAAGTATGCATTGATGGACGGAAACAACGATATAAAAACAAAAAAGTTACAAATTAGTGAAATTATAAAAACCAAAAATTAACATAACGCACTACCAGCCCCTTTAATAGGCCCAAGATGGGATCTAAAATGCTTAGCAAACTCAATGCTTAGACCTTTTTTTCTTCTAAAAGTTCAAGTATCCTAAAAGAGAAAGAAAACCAAATATCGGATGTAATCATTTCGATATGTATCCTTCTACAAAGATCCTTGTGAGTTCGATTAGTAACAAATAACATTCAACATTATCATTCAATATGCTTGATTATCTCACATAACCAATTATGCATATGTTAGTATACAAATTCAAAAATAATATTACCATCTTGACTTCCTGTAATGAAAATATCAACTGCTGAAACAGCAACATAAGTCACCACATCGTGATTCATATAACTTTTCTCATACCTGCATATAATCATTCATAAGTTGTTAATTATCATAAACAGTTAAAACACTTCTTCAGGATAGAAAACCACTTATTACTACCAACTCACAAGACACCCGGCTTTAAACTGCAATTACATACGATAAGCAAGAAAATAAAAAAGTATTTCAATTTTTAAGGCGTCTAATGAAGTATAATGACCTAATTTCAGTTCAACGAACAAAATTATAATGTTTGATCAACTAAAATCATAAGCAAATCTAGAATCGATTACCTGACCTAGTAGATGACCGCAAACTATCCAAATGGAATAAGCAAATCTGTAAAAAAACCACACAAACTGAATATAAAAATAACTAATAACAAACATAAAACTCACTTACTTGTATATAAACATAACCGATTCAAATAAAAAACAACTACAATTTTTTCTTCAAATACGTATCCCTAGCATAGTTATGAACTGAATTTAGGGAAAAGGAAAATCGAATGTATGTATAGGGTTTTACCTGTATCGTCGGGTCTTGGTCGCCGGAAAATCGGTTTCAAGGCTGGAAGCCTAACCGCCGCCGTCACCGTCGATATTCAAACGTTCCACCACCACTGTTGAGAGCGAGAGAGAGTGAGAACGACATTTTGAAATGGGATTAGGGTCACGGTAGAGAGCACCGGTGATGAAGGTTGGCATGGTGTAGTGGGTGGCTGTGGTGAAGCAGTCGTTTGAAGAGGGTAAGGGGAGAGAGCGAGAAGGGAGAGGCTTGAGAACGATGGAAGTTATATTAGGGTTTCAAGGTTTTATTGGCCTCGTCAGTTACGAAGGCCAACAGTCGCCGGCGATGACGGGTTTAAGTGTTGCGTCGGCGGGAACCACGTCAGGCATCTAAAAATATAGATTATCCGGCGAAAAAGTCCTTTTTACCCTCTTGACATAAGTAGTATACGGATGAAATGGTAATTAGTAGGGTTTAATTATGAGGAGGGGTTAGAAGGTAATTATACACTTATATGGTATTGGCATTGTGTATACTATGCAACAAAGAAAGTACAAGGTGTTTTAATTGTTTTTAAAAATTACATTCATATCCTTCCAATATGCATTATATAGTAGTATAGACATAGATAGATAATTACATCATTATCCTACACATATCAAAACTAATCATACACGTGTCAAAACATATCCTACACATACCGAAACAAACATATTCTCATATTTTCATATAGTTATTTGAAACATATCCTCCACATATGTATGCATCAAAAAATACATTAAGAAATTATTCCTACACATACATAGGATTTAAATAGTAAATAATTATAGAAAAAAAAATACATTAAAAGATTATTCCTACACATTTTCAAATCCTTTATATAATAAATCACTATCTCAAGATGTCACGTGTCATCTTTCTGTGAGGTCAACTAAAATTTTTCCCGCTCAAACTAAGTTAACAGAATTTATGGAATCATTAATTCGAATCATTAACTTTTGCTAAATACAATTAAGAAGTTTTTAATTTTATGGAAAGATCGATTAAAATCCTTAACTTTCAAATTATGAAAATTTATAAAATTATATTTTTTTTCAATTTCAATATTATTGCTTTATTATTTAAAGTCGTTACTTATACGTAATTTCAGTCATGAAAAATACTTATAATTTTATGAATTTTGTCGTTTTTATTGTTCAACTCGTGTTGTATACGGGTTTCTAACCTAGTTTATAATAAAACAATAATAATGACCTACACATATGTAGGCATTGTATGTAGGTCTACATACTCATACATAATTACATAAAAAATACACAAAAGGATAAACATGTATACATGTGTAGGGTGAAATGCCGAAATCCCTAAACGAAAATCAGGACTGAACCTACATATGTAGGTTAAAACTTCATATGTGTAGTTTAAACTCTTAAAACTCTCACGAGTTACATTTCAGTATGTTGAAACTCCATATATGTAGGTAAAAGCTCTCATATGTGTAGTATACCATTATACCTACACATGTGTAGGTTGACAAAATCCATGTGTAGGTTTAAACCTTAGAATCTTCAAACGAAATCATATGTAGGTTGACGATATACATGTGTAGGTTTAAATTTGTTACATCAATATAGTTATTACTTTACTAAATTATTCTAAAAATGATGCGAAAACAATTTAATAGACAAAAAAAAAGATTTAACTAATTAATTAGAATAAGGATGAGTTGACTAATTAATTATAATATTTAAGAGGGAGATAAGTTAGGAACTCTTTTGAAAGAATTATGTAAAATCCACTCCTACCCTTTACTAATTATTTAATCTCTTAAATATAGTAACTAATTGGTAACATGTCATTATTGATTTTCAAGCATTAATGAAATAATATAATGGTTGAGATTTGTTCTTTCTGTTGTCGCACTCTTTTATTGTTCTGAAATGAACTTCTCCCTATATATATATATATATATAATATATATATACATATATAAAATTTAAAACTTTATACTTCTTACATACAAATATGTATATTTATGTACATAAAAAATAATCACTAACTAATTTTTTCATATGTTTTTATATATTTAAAAGTTTTCTACACATGTGTAGGTTATGTGTAGGTAAAAAAAACCTACACATGAATTACACATGTGTAGATATGTATATAAACGAAAATTTTCATATTTGTTTGTTTGAATTTTATTAAAAACAAATAAACATTACATTTATATAATTTTCTTAAAATTTAAAAGTTTTTAAGATTGAAAAAGTGAATGATTCGTTTTGTTCTGCGTGTTCTCGCAATATTTAGTGTTCTGAATTGAACCCTCCCCTATATATATAGGGAAAGTATAAAGAGAAAACCATAAAATTAGGCGAAAACCAAGAAAATCAGTCTCAACCAATTAGAAAATTTAGATTTTAATTATTTCTTTTTTATATAAAAGGGTATTTTAGTAAATGTATATTAATTTATATTTAATATGTATTGTATTTCCGATTAAGGGGGTGTTTGGGATTGCGTTTGAAAACTGCTTATTGACTTATTGGCTTTTTCAAAAGCCAATAAGCTAAAAAAAGTGTTTGGCAAATGTAAAAGCACTTTTGGTTTTAACTTTTTGATAAAGCTAAAAAGTTGATTTTTAAGAAGCCACAAAATCCTGGCTTTTCAAATGACTTTTGGCTTTTGCAATATAATATTACCAATCTACCCTTACAATTTTCTAACACCCTCTTATATATATTACGATCAGATCAAAACCCTAGATAACATCCATCGCAGGTCTGCATGATCGTTTTGGTTTTAAATTTTTTTTTCTAACACCCTCTTATATTTCGTTTTTTATGAATCATTTTGGTATTTTTTTTTTAATCATTTTGGTTTTAAAAAAAGTGTCATTTTTGGTTATTTTACGTGAATAAGCTAAGACAAACACTTTTTAAAAAACAACTTATTGACTTATTGGCTTTTCCCACCACAAAAGCTAATCCAAACATTTTTTTAAAAACTCATTTTTAAAAAGTCATAAGCTAATAAGCACTTTTAACAAAAAGCGCTTTTTGAGTTAAATAAGCAATCCCAAACACCCTCTAAATCTCTTCTTTTTCTCCATATTTTAAGTTTTATAATTTGAATTTCCAATTGAATTTTTATGTAGACAGCTCATATCATTGATTCTTTAAAGATTTATCAAAATTATCATCTAGTAATTTAAGAATCGTGGTTTTGGTTCATAATAGATTCTTTAGATATTTCCCTTCACCATCACAAACTTGTATTTCCGACCTGAACCAAAGCCATAGTCTACTGATTTCAAAATCGTGGTTCTATAGGCGGCAACCAGAATGGTGTAACTCAGATCAAATGGCGGCAACGAAATTGGTGTAACTCACATTCAATATCTTTTTTAACTAGCAAGTTAGGTGTTCGAAGACCATCGGCAACAACCTTAATGGTGGCAACCAAATTGATGTAACTCGCATTCAAAATCTTTTTTGACAAGCAGGTTCGGTGGCGGCGGTACTGGTTTTCGGATATAAGGGTGGTAGTGGTTTACTCAGATCCACCAGCGATGGTGGAAGAGAAACACGACAGAATTAGTGGGTGAGGGTTTCACCGTTTTCCGGTGACTCGGTTTTCCGGCGAAGTTGAAGATGACTTCAGCCGGAGCCCAATCGAAGAAGATGATGCTCAATCGTATGAATATGATGGCGAAGATGTTTACATATAGGTAAACACGTGTTTCGTCTATGGGTTTATTCTTTTTTCGTTATAATTTATCATTTACATATACGTAAACACATCCGTTAACCTGTTACATAACCGTAAACACGTATGTAAACATGTTTACACATATGTAAATATATCAAAAATTTCTAAAAAGTGAATCGTTAATTAGGGTTATTTTTCATCATGTTCTTCAACTTTTTTACTTTTGATTTCACGATTATAACATGATCTATGGTTTAGAAAAACACATACGTAAGCATATATGAATATGTGTTTACATATACGTAGACATGTGTTAAATATATGTAAGCATATATATGTGAACATATTTACAATTATTAAAATCTTCTTCAAGTCGCACATGAATTTTCAATTTGTAAATTCAATAATAATAGGCGTTTGATAAATCATGTACAGAAGAGCAGGAAACTTCAAAAGACCCTCGGGCCAGGCATAGATTACATACATTCCAAGAAATTTAGGATCTAAATGGCAAACTTTCACGGATCGATCGAAGATCAAGTTAAGCCTTTAAACTAACAAAAATGTATCTATCTAGCTATGATGTAAAATTTAGGATCAAAATGTATCTATCGATTAAATGATTTAAAATTTGTATGAGGTAAAATGGTAGCAAATAAGTGAGTTTGGAATCAAGATTAGGCAAAAAGTTGACAGATACCAAAACAAAAAACTTTAACCGCAACAAACATGTGCGAC
Source organism: Smallanthus sonchifolius (assembly GCA_023525975.1). Lineage (NCBI taxonomy): Eukaryota > Viridiplantae > Streptophyta > Magnoliopsida > Asterales > Asteraceae > Smallanthus > Smallanthus sonchifolius. The sequence continues at coordinate 61,197,776 of CM042035.1, read as the reverse complement.
TATTTTGATAGAGAGAGAGATTTGAGAAATTTTAATTGTTTCTAAAATTAAAAAAAATCATAATTTACCGAATATACCCTTGTGGTATTTAATTGAATTAATTATGTATTCAATATTTATAGATTTGGCATTGTGGATTTCAACCATTGATCAATCTTGATCAATGATTTAAAAGTGGTTTTTTTGGTTTTTGTCTAACTTATGGTTTTCTCTGGAACTCTCCCCTATATATATATATATAGTCTTTATATATAATAAAGAAGAAAGGTTAGGCCACTTGTCATAATTTTAAGCATTCATGGACACTTGGCAAGTTTTTACATATTCTTTGACACTTGACATAATTTTAAGCTATGTTTACCAGATACATACGGGTCTAACACGTTTCCCCTCCTTTACCCGGTTTCAAATTTAAAACCCTACACTTACCCCTTCTCCAGATCCGTTTCCTTTTCTCCCTTCAAACACATCTTCACTTTCATCTTCTCATCTTCAACCCTAAACCCCCTTCTTCCTGCTCTCACCCACCGAGCACCTCCACCCTCCATCTTCTCATATTCAACCCTAAACCTCCTAGCCGCCACAACCACCCTACAGGCCTTCGACATCGTGGTTTAAAATGCTTTTCAAGTTCAAGTTTGATTTGATTTTAAGTTGAATTTGCAGGTTTCTCCTTCGCTTAGCCCTGCTTTTGGGGTTAATTTCGCTTCTGGTAGATAAAACTTCCAGCAATCTTGCAATAGGGCATCTGGATAACCGCATGCTTGACTTATTATCTGCAAGGTAATTTTAGGTTTATGCTATTGTTTATGGTTTTAAAGCTTATTCATTTGCTCAAAAGTGCTTCTTTTATATAGCTGATGATCATTATTTATCTCCCCTTTGTATAGTTGATGTTCATTGATAATATGTTTTAATTGTTGTTTTGGTTGAATCTTGATTATTGGTGATGGGTTTTGCTGCATACTTGAGTTAATTATACTAATAATGAGCTTTTTGTTATAATTTAACTATAATTGAACTTTTTTATTGTAGTCTTCTACTCTTTTAATCGAAATTTGATGTATTTGTGATGGGTTTACTGCATAATGGTGGTAATTTCAATGTTTTCATAACCGGACCGGACGTCGAACCGGTCTCCTTACCGGTCCACTGGCCGGACCGGTCCGGTTCAACATATGTAACCGGACCGGTCAGACCACCGGTTTAGCTTAGCTTTTATATATAGGGTGAAGTTCATAAGAAAACTAACATTTATGGAGAGAACTCTTCTTTAAAGGTAAAAAAAATAATAAAAAAATCATAACTCAAAATATAAATCGAAAACTAAAAAAGTGGTTCGGAGACCTTGTATCCCACGTCGTCCTCGTTCAAAGAAAAAAAAACTCGTAAAAATAGTCGGTTTAGCTTTAGGGTTTAGTTTTTGGGTTTAGCTTAGCTTTTAGGTTCGGTTTTCGGATGAGGGTGAGGGGGGGGGGGGGTTAGGTTTTTTTTTGGGGTGGGTGGGGGGTTTAGGTTTTTTTGGGGTGGGTGGGGTGGGGTTAGGTTTTTGGGTGGGGGTGAGGTGAGGGGTTAAGGTTTTTGGGGGTGGGTTAGGTTTTTAGGGTGGTACTACACATATGCAGTATTACGTTTAGAGTTAGGTTTTTGAGGGTAGGGTGTGGGTGCGGTGGTTTTAGGTTTTTGGGTGGGGGTAGTGGTCATGGCAGATGGCGCCATGTGAGTAACGATGGTGGTTTTGGCGATGGTGGAGTGTAGATGGCATTGCGAGGGTGGCGGTACCCCTTCTTCATCAGACTCAATAAAATGTATATGAGACTCAATAACATGAATGACACTTTCCTCTGGCGCGGCCTCCTCTCTGTCACCACCTCCCCCCTGACCGATGACGGGTCTTGGTGGCTCCAACAAAAAATGGCGGTGGCAGTGGTTAGGGATTCCAAGAAGCAACAGCCCCTCTGACCCGAGAATTCCGAGAACCAAGTGCCCCGCAGCCCCAAGTTGCCTACAAAACTCGCCCGCGACTTGGTTTTCTCGCACATCGACTCGTGAACAGCCAAAAACTAAAAAAGTGGTTCGGAGACCTTATATCCCACGTCGTCCTCGTTCAAAGAAAAAAAAACTTGTAAAAATAGTCGGTTTAGCTTTAAGGTTTAGTTTTTGGGTTTAGCTTATCTTTTAGGTTAGGTTTTCGTATGGGGGGTGAGGGGGTTTAGGTTTTTTTTGGGGTGGGTGGGGGGTTTAGGTTTTTTTGGGGTGGGTGGGGTTGGGTTTTTGGGTGAGGGGTTAAGGTTTTTAGGGATGAGTTAGGTTTTTAGGGTGGTACTACACATATGCAATATTACGTTTAGAGTTAGGTTTTTGAGGGTAGGGGGTTGGTGCGGTGAGTTTAGGTTTTTGGGTGGGGGTGGGTGGGGGGTTTAGGTTTTTGGGTGGGGGGTTTAGGTTTTTGGGGTGGGGTTTAGGTTTTTAGGGTGAGGGTTGGTGGGGGTGAGGGTTTAGGTTTTTGAGGTTGTGTTAGGTTTTTGGGCTGATACTACACATATGCAATATTGAAAATAATAAGAAAAAATAACGACGAGTTAATTCTTATTTTTTATAACGTTATTTATACTCAAATGAAAGATAAAGAAATTCTTGATTTAATGGTGCAACTTTTTTATAAAAATAATAATGTATGCAAAAGATAGAAATGTTTAAAGATTTATATTTTTTAAGTTCCAATTATATATATATATATATATATATATATATATATATATATATATATATAGGGAAGGGTTAGAATGAAAACCCATTTGAGTTGAGAAAACCCTTGAAAACTACTTTTTTTCTTTATTTGTTTTTTTAAAAAATAGGGTATTTTTGTTACATATTTTCGTCACTTTTTATAAAAAAAAATCAAAAAAGCGCTGAAGGATTTTTTTTGAAAAAAAGATATAAAAATTGTAAAAAATTACCGTTACTACGTTGTTACATATGTAACAACTGAAAAACGGGATTTTTTTATAAACTGTTACATCTTTTTTTTTTAATATTCCTTTAGCGCTTTTTTGATTTTTTTATAAAAAGTGACGAAAATATGTAATAAAACTACCCTATTTTTAAAAAAAAAAATAAAGTTGTTACATGGTGTTTTCATAGAGTTTTCATGAGTTTTCACAACTCATATGGATTTTCACCCTATATATTCCCTATATATATATATATATATATATATATATATATATATATATATATATATATATATATATATATATATATATATATATATATATATAGGGTTAGGATAATTTGAGAACTATAAATATCTTGAGAACTCTAAGAACTCCTATCAATGGTTTATATTTTTTAAACTTTGTATTTTTTATATATTGTCATGTGTGTTTATGTACATAAAAAATAATCAAACTAATTTTTATATATGTTTTTACATTTTTAAATTTTTACCTATACATGTGTAGGTAGTAAAACCTACACATGACTACACATGTGTAGGTAAAAATTTAAAAATGTAAAAATATATGTAAATATTAGTTTGATTGTTTTTTATATACATAAACATACTCTTAAATATATAAAAAACACAAAATTTAAAAAATTGAAACCATTGATAGGAGTTCTTAGAGTTCTCAAGATATTTAAGAGTTTTCAAATGATCCATTCCATATATATATATATATATATATATATATATATATATTGTGTTCATTTCAAAACTCACTCCCTATGTCAAAACCCTAAAACCCTATCTCAATGGTGGATGATTATTTTGATGTAATAAGATGGTGACATGTGTCGCTTATATTTTTTTAATAAAAAAAAATTAGAAGGGTAAATCAGACTTTTTACTCACCACCAAAAAGTCAGATTTAATATGAAGCTTACAAGTGTCACCTTTAAAATACAATTCATTTACCTTTTTTTTTAAGATTCTCCCCATTGTTTTAAAAACCTTCATAACTTTTTTATGTTATGTTATTTTTTTATAAACATTGCACCATTAAACTCGTCTCATTTTTCTCTTTAATTCAGTTATAGTATCGTGAATTTTTTTACAAACGTGTGTGATTACATCAATGTAACGAATACACCAAAAGAAACATTTACATCACAAAACTAGTTACACTGGTTTAATACTCTAATTACATGTAAAAAAGGCAGGCATTCGTAATTACGTCTTGGTATCAATAGTTACACTAGTGTAATAACCTAGTTACCATAGTGATATTACTTAAATTCAAACACATTAGTGTAATCCTTTAGTTACATCGGTGTGATGAAACAACAAAAACCAAAAACCAACAAGCCGAGCTCGATTAGTGTCAGACTCGGCTCGGCTCGTTTACACCCCTAATCCAAATCATCATAAAGAAACTACTAAAAAATATAATTAAAAAGTCCGGTTGCCAAACCAATCACCTGACAAGCTTTCAGTTTTCTCAACTAAATTTCCACAGAATCATCAGCCGAATCATGAATAACAACCTTCTTTTTCTTCTTCTTCTTTTTTGAAGGATCAAAGGGAGCAAGTTGCATCATGATTAACACATCAATAAAAAAAATATTTCTAGTAATACTTCGTGCACAGACTCACTAACTAACAGTAAATATACATGATATGCTTACATCAGCTCCTTCATCCTTCATCTCAATCTGAATATCTTCATCTACCATGTTAGAGGACTAAAAGAAATACGAACCATCAACAACAACAAAAATAAACCACTATATCATCTAAAAGAACGTTAAAAATAAGCAGGCATAGCAATGTCAGACTGACTGTAGATGTTGAGACTTATTATTCTGGTTGGCCAATTAACAATGTCTTGTGGCCTTGGTATTAAAAACTGCGCTTTACTCGCGCTTACTCGCAAACTATGTGAAATTAGGAAATAAAAATGCCAGCTTAACACAAAATGGTACCTAGGCAGAATTTGAAAGGCGTCTTCCCGATATCTGAGCCAAAAGGACCTGCATATTTCAACTAAATTAGCTTCAATTCTTATAGTTTATGGTTCATTTTCATAAAATACAATTACCAAAGTTTCAGGAACCCTAAACTTATGCCTAACGTTCAATTCAAGTAAATCCCTTATATTATCATATGCTTTACAATCCCATAACATGTATTGACTATTCGATTCCAATTATTCAAACTCCAAAGTGAACAAAGAACATTTGAATATACTTTAAACGTATGAGAAGCCCAAATAAGCTCATATTCAAATAAGAAATAAATCCCGATCATTCTAAATTCATAAGTAGAAGCAACAACGTACAAATGTAGGTCGAAAACAAAACGAAAACCTGAAGACAAAAACTTTACCCAGGTACTCAACGAAAGCACCGGTTAACATGAACAGGTGATTGAGAAACGATTACATACACTTTTTCCAGAGAAATTGACCCATTCGAGCTTCTCATCGACCAAATTTGTGCAGGGCAACCCGAATGCATTAACAGCTTCCTGTGAACCCTAAGAATTGCATAACACTTGTGTTGTTAGGTGTGTGTGATATCATTTATCTTTTTGCTTGGGTATCTACAAACTGAACTATGAAATCGCATGAAATTCAGCACAATTAACCAAATTGCATAGACAAAGAAGCTAATTTTTTAAACCCTAATTGTATGTACCCAAGTATATAGAAATCAAACCATGAAGCAAGGATATTTAAACACTAACCGAAAAGACAAACAAAAATTTTTGTTACCTTGAAGATATGAAATCCCACAAATTACATCGGCGAGCAGGATCACCAACCTCGGCAGCTGTCATCGCCTCCCGCGACGGCTGGATACCGTATCTCCATGGGTTGCAAACCAAGACCACCGTATGTGATGGTGTCGATCGGACCGCCAGGCCTATGACGATGAGCACAACTGTGGGATACAAATCGGCCGTTTGAAATTTGTATATCCCATCAGGGTTTTTTTTTTTGAACGGCCCCATCAGGGTTCAATACCAGATGTATAATAGATGTAGGGTTTAATGGATTTTTATTGCCGTGGTCGTTACGAAGAAAACGAACCGTCTCCGACGTCGGTTAGCATCATGAAGCGGCTACGGCGGGAACCAAGATCGACGCAGGGCACAGGGTGGGGAGTAGGCAGATTAAGAGCACGGTTATACCTGTCTGATTGTGGTGTAGTGTGATAATAAATGACATGTCACGTGCTGTCACGTCACTATCCTCATTATCACATCACCCATCACTTGGCAAGGGGTATATCTGTGTGATTGTGATGGTGTGATAATTAAATGTTTATTTTTTAAAATTTCTATTTAAATAATAAAATATATATATATAAAAAAATTTAATTGGCGTGGCAATCGGTTAAGCTTTTAAAAATGTTTATTTTTTAAAATTTCTATTTAAATAATAAAATATATATATAAAAAAAAATTAATTGGCGTGGCAATCGGTTACGCTTTCAAAATATATATAACTAGGTTAGAATCCCGTGTATTACACGAGATTGTATATTAAAAAAGATAAAACTTATAAATTTGTAAATACGTCATAACTTGTTAGACTATTATGATCGTCTCGAGATATATCAAGAGGAAATGTGTGTGTATATAACAAATTAATATTTTTATTTAATTAGTTATATTTTGATTTCCTATTATATATTCTTATTTAATATAATTAGTATTCTTTTTTAATAATATATTTATAATATTATTATTATTTAATAAGATAAATGTGCATTTATTAGGAGAGAGAGGCGAGAAAATCAATGTGAGGAGGCAATGAGAAAGTGACAAGTGTCCACCTTAAACCTTTATTTATTAGTATAGATATATATATTAAAATATTACGTTTGAGCTTTTAATATAATAAAATAATATTCTTTTGTAATAAATTTGAGGTTACTTTTCCCTTTCTTCTTCTTTCACTTTCTTCTTCTTTCTTTTGTCCGGTTGTAGAGTTCTTGGCCGGAAAAACCTCCGGCAATGATATTTCACTCTATTTTTCCTTCATTTTAACGATTTTATTTTCTACAGGAGTTGATTTACAGGGTCATACTATACAAGTGGGTTTGACCTTCATCTTCACGCGACAAATTCTTCCGTGAAAAATATCACGCCAAAGAATCACGCCCCTCTTCACGCGGCAAGGGGGCGGTGTTCCTTCATCTTCACGCCGTGATTCTTTGGCCACCTAGGATCACGCCGTTGTTGGAACCGGTATACCGGATGGCCTAAGGATGAGTTAAGTCTATGAGTTAAATTATACTTATTTTAATCTAAAATAAGGACACATTTTTTTCAAAACTTAAAAATTTATATGTTACATATGTTACATTTTTTTAAATTATAATTTAAATTTTTTAAAAAATACAATTTTCAAAACTTAAATTTAAATTTAAACGTTTTTTTAAATTTTTTTTAGTTTTTATTAAGTGATTAAGTGAAAAGGTTTTTACTTTATTTTAGTTTTTATTAAGTGATTAAGTTAATTATAAATCATTCATTAAGTGAATTTATTTGAGTTATTAAAAGACATGTATGCCCATTAAAAATGTTTTAGTTAAGGTTTAAGAGAATGAGTTAAAAGGTAATTAATAAGTTTTGATTATAAATAGGGGTTAGAAGGTAATTATATTCATTTGAGGCTTTATGAATGTGTATCTCATGCAATAACAATAGTACAAGGTGTCTTATATTTTTTGTAAAATTACATTGTTATCCTTCTAATCCCTATTATATAGTAGTATAGATATAGATAACAAGATTTATGTTTAAAGCTTGTACGTATGGTTACCGGATATTGTTGGTTGTCACATAAATAACAAGATTTACGTTTATATAGGTATTAGTCGTATTCACGTGTTCTATGTCGTATGACTTACATGTTAATCTCTAATTTAATAGTCCGAATAAATAAGAATAATTATTAATATTAGAAGTTAAATATCTCGTCGAATGTCAGTTACTAATTGTGAATGCGTTAATATATTTAATCGTACGCTACGAGGTTAGGTAAACGCTATGCATTAATGACACGTTATTTCGACTCATCCCATGATCCGTTAAGTAAGGTTATATGTCAAGTTCGCATACTGGGCCTACAATTGGGCCGCTAATGGGTCGAGCCCGTTTATGGTGAATCAACTTTCAAAGATCACGGGCCCTAATTCAGGGTTGTCACACTAAGATTACAAATTTAAAGAAACCAAACATTTCATTCTTCAAGATGTTTAGCGTTTTGGTGTTCCCTAATCCTCGCTTCAGCCTTCAACGAATAAGTCATCAAGTATTAGAATGCAGGCCGGTACTTGGTCTTGTTAAGTCATTCCATTAAGCGCAGACCAACCCAAACCACACACATCTCTCTTCTAAAAAAAACTAAATGGTTTTGCCACTTGGCATCACCATATTCAATGTCACAACTTTTTCCCTCAAAACCACATTTATATCCTCCATTTACTACTTCCATCTTTAGGACAATCACTTTCAAATGTTGGTTTGTATTGAAAGATCCAGTGTTTATTCATGCTCAGCCGTATGATGCATTATCAAGAGTTAAAAAAGTAAAGATGGACTCAAACTATTAATATTTGGTAAACATGAAAAAATTACATAATTAGGTTTCAAAGTTTTTTTTATAATAAAGGATAATTTAAAATAAATGTGTTTTATTAGTATAATTAGTATTTATTAAAAAATATGGGTGCATTTAATAAGAGAGAGACGCGGGAAAAGAATGATGAGATTGAATATGGTGGCGACACATTGCATACAAAAACCTTTATTTATTATACAGTATAGATTTTCAAATTTGTAAATGAGGATGGGAAACGTCTTATGCTAGCAATCAAACCCCACTTCAATCCTAGCAAAGATGTGATCCTAGACGTCAAACCTCTTCAGTCCCATTCTCCATTTGTAAGTTGGTCCTACAATGCCGATAAGGATGAATTCACCCTAACTGATGTAAAGAAGCAACATATGATATGTTCAAGCAAGACAATCTTCAAAATGCCAAGAAAAGACATCAAGACTCTGTCTGAGCTTCCACTGAACAATCCCAGCAAGGATCCAAGAGGGTATGAAGTAGCAAGGATAGTCTCCAACATGCACAAGCTTCAACAACAAAGGGATTAGAAGAGTTTTGGTAGCATCAGTCTAGGGGGAGTTTGTAGAACCAAAGACTGATTGCAACAAAATTCTTCTATGTACAAATGCTGCTGATAGGCTTATCAGCAGCGTTCAACACTTGTTGCTGCTGATAGGCTTATCAGCAACAGCTTTGGACAAATCAGTCCTGCTGCTGATCCTCAACTTTGATGCTGACAGCCTTATGCCTTGAAGATAAATCGTTGCAGCTGACTATCCATGCCAAGCGTCACTGACAACTTTCTTTAAAAGCAACTGACACCTTTGTGCAAAAGCAACTGCAACACTCCAAACAGAAGGAATCTCAATGGTGCAACCAATGACGGACAATAATGCTCTTCTCCAAGCATACAAGTCATGATGAATAAAGAAGACGCTTCAATAAAGTTAGCTAGTTTAGACTAAACGTGTATTATAAGTTTTGTACAAAAGATCAACGGTCTGTGTTAGATCTGATCCTTAGAATCAAGGGTCTGTCTTGATTCTAAGTTAGTATAAATACCGTGTAAACACTTCATTGTAAGTGTGCTTTTCAATAGAGTTTTCACTTGTAATCGTTTATTCACAAAAGCTTAATACAACAGTGTTCTTAATTGTATTCTTTCTGTTTACTCGATTATACTTGTGTAGTTGTTATTGTTTCCGCCAATTTCAACTAAGAACAGAACCATCTTGTACTCTCACGATCCTACAAGTGGTATCAGAGCTTTGGCTCACAGATTAAACAAACTCACACTTGTTTAATCACTACTGGTTCTATTCAAAACTATCTCTTTGATCAAGACACCCGGTATCACAAATCATAAATCAATAATGGGACAAAACAATGGATTTGACGATATTGGAAGCATCATCAGACCACAAAGACCGGTGTCTGGAGAAAATTACGAGCAGCAATACGAAAACTTTGTCTGCAATGAAGGTGAGTCACTAACCAGTGTGTATAACAGGTACACTTACTTGGTAAGAGAGCTGCAGTGCTCTAAGGTGAAGCTGGAGAATGAAGACATTCTCAAAAATTTCATCAGATCTCTTCCTAGTTGCTGGACACTTTACACAGCTGAGAATCTGAAGACTCTGCAGATGACCGAGCTCTTTTGTATGCTAAAAACCTATGAATTAGAAATAATTCAAGCCAAAGAAAGAAGCTCAAGCCATCAATCAGCCTCTTCCTCTACCACCACCTCTCCCGCGCTTCACTCTGACCACTCAGGTCCTAGTTCAACGACTACTATCCTACCAGACAAGCACACCAAGCTCAGCCAAGACAGCAACAACAGCAACAGGTAAATCCTTTTGCACAAACTACAGCCTGTGCAGCTGTTGGAACTGCTGACTTTGACTCTGCCAACAATCAAGCTCTCATGGCAGACACATCAGAGGTACCACCAAAGGTATATGAAAATCTGTGTACTCAAGAGTGTATTGATAAGGTCCTTGGATACAGGAAACATAACCAGAATCTCATAGATCAAAATGAAGAATTTCACCAAATAAAATCTGAATTTAAAAAGGTTGAAAACAGTTACAAGGAAAAGAATGATTGTTTAAAGAAAGAAATTTCATCATTAAAACATGAACAAACAAACCTTGAAACTCAAATTGATGATATTTTGGTTAAGTTAAAAGCTGCAAGGGCTGAATTGGCAGACCAAAAGGTCCACGTAGAAAAATATGAGTTTGCATCCAAAAAGATGCAAAGACTTTTGGATGCTCAAATTCATGAAAAGGTAAAAACTGGGTTGGGGTATCATACTGACCAGTATAAAACTATCGCACCTCCTGCTGACTACGTTGCCATCCTTGAACCAAGTTTCAATCTAGAAAATCTTGACATGGCCAACCCAAATCTTGACCCTGTTGTCAAAGAAACCCCTGTGCAAGAAAACACTACTTCATCAGAGTCTGGGTCAACTTGCTCTGACTCCACTGAAACAAGTGAAGCTTCATCTCCTCCTGCCCCTCAAGTGATTCTGACTAAAGATGAAGTCCCCATTATCCCTTCAATACCAGTTCCTAAACCCTTCAAACAAATCAGAATTAGCTATCCTCCAGAAGGAAGAAAGCTAACTATTGAAAAAGGGACAGTCTTCAACCTCCACCAACTCAAAGCCTCTTTCCAAATCAATCCAACCAAGGAAGGTGTTTGACATATGTCATACACCTGGAGAGAGAGTTCCATATGTTCAAAAGACATTGGAAGAAGCCACATTTGAGCACAACAAAGCTCACCCCTGGAACTTCAAAGACTTGTTCAAGAGAAAGGACTATGTGTACTTTCAAAGGGACAAACTGGCTAAATCATGCTTTGTGTGTGGGAAATACAATCATACTGCTAGCACCTGCTTCTATTACCTTCAACAACAAAGAAACCTAAAGCAACATGCTTTTGAGAAAACCAGCAAAAACAAAAAGGTAAGAAGCTTTGAAGCCAAAGCAACTCAGTTTAGAAACTCTCTGTCCCCACCAAGAAAGCCTATGCCAAAGCCCCAACAATCCTGCATCATCTGTGGTGAATCAAACCACTTTGCTGCACATTGTAAGTTTAATCCTTTCAACCAGGTTCTTCATCAAATTCCTCTTCAACAAAAGTCTATCAGTGAGATGAAGAAGGGTAGGCATACTTCGGAGATTAAACCATCAGAAGTAAACAAAACTGCTGCTGATCAAGCAAGACTCAAGCGACCCAAAGACAAGTCTGCTGCTCAAGCAAAGTGTTCAGCAGCAACAAAGTCTGCTGCTGCTCAAGCAAAACTATCAGCAGCAACACCGGCTGCTGCAGATATGCCAAAGTCATCAGCAGTTACGCCAGCTGCTGATAGGTCAAAGAAATCTGGAAAACCTATACCTCAGCAATGGAAGGTGAAGATACCACCAAGCATCATCATTGGTTCCGTTGAATGTGCACATGCTGACACTGATAATCCAAGAACCCTTTTCTGCAAGGATGCAAGCTCTTGGATTTCTCCCACTAACTGAATCTATTGGTATGATGAACTTTGTTTAAAATCTGTCTCCAAAATCAGATTCTGTAAATGTGTTGGTTTCTTGTTGTAAATAAAAGTTATACGTCAGCAGCATCCATTTGGCTGCTGACAGGTCTAATCTTCAACAGCAAAGAATTTGCCACTGACTGCTTTAAGTTATCAGCAGGAACAAGTTTCCTGCTGATAGCTTTAAGGCTGTTAGCAGCAACATCCTTGCTGCTGATCATTGTATCCATCAGCAGCAATTGAGTTTGCTGCTGACAGACTTAACCATCCGCTGCAACCAAGCTTGCAGCGGATGGGATTAACCATATGCAGCAACCAAGTTTGCTGCTGATGGGTAAAACCAAGTCTAAATTATCTTTTACCCGCTGTAAAAATTCCTTTCAGTCTTTGCCATGACTGCCAGAGTGCTTTACAGCTGTAACAGTGAAAAGTGAAATGGGTTGTACTGTACAAGTAAGTTTGCTTTTTCCTCGTCTGTCGTTATATCATCACTCAAATTTCTTCACCACCTCTTCACATTCAATTTCACCCTAACTCCCATCACTTTCTCTCAAGTCCCTACCACATTCAAAGCCTTTTCATAATTAACCACCATTCAAATTCCTTCCCTTTTCCCTCCAACTCCAACAAAAATGGCAGAAGCAGACATAAACAACCCAAATGATAAGTTCTCCCCATATCACAACCTAACAGCGTACTTAGTCAAAGGCAAGAAATCTGCAGGTTTCGATGACATGATCGACTTCTTTTGTCGATCAAAGATTCACTATGCCTTAACCATAAACCCAACTATCTACATTCCTCACATGGAGGATTTTTGGAGCACAGCCGTCTACTCTACCGAATAGGGCGCTCCCCAAATCAAAGCCATGGTAGACGGCAAAGAAGTTATCATCACTGAAGCCAAACTCCGCCAACACCTCAAGCTTCAGGATGAAGGGGACGCCACCTCATACCCACGAGATGTGTACATGAGGACCTTTTTGGAGCACAGTCGTCTACTCTACCGAATAGGGCGCTCCCCAAATCAAAGCCATGGTAGACGGCAAAGAAGTTATCATCACTGAAGCCAAACTCCGCCAACACCTCAAGCTTCAGGACGAAGGGGACGCCACCTCATACCCACGAGATGTGTACATGAGGACCTTTGTATCCATAGGGTACACTGGAAATCAAACAGAGTACACCATAGAAAAGGCACTCATGGGTCCCCAATGGAAGTACCTATGCCACACTCTTCTCCAATGCATATCTCAAAAGAGGAGTGGTCAGTTCCGGTCTTGCATATGCATTTCACGGTATGGTAACTAGGTCTGGTTTCAATTTTTCCCACCTCATTATTGAAGGTTTGAGATATAACCTTCAAGAAGGGGTAAAATCACAATTTTTTATGTACCCACGATTCCTGCAGGAGGTGTTTAACAACGAGCACCAAGATCTTTCAAAAACTGCTCGAATCTACATTATGCTGGGACATAAAAAACAATATTTTTCAAATCATGAGAACTGTTTCAAAAAAGTTCTCAGGGGTCAATGTTCCATTGTTATTTACAATGATGAACATGCAAAGCACCCAGGGTGACAGTTCAGCAAACCCAGCTGGTACTGATCCCACACCCTCCACCTCACTGCCTGAAACACAAACATCTGCTTCCCTTGATCGAACCCCTGTGCATTCTACTGAGGATGCACATGCACATAAACTACTTACATCTGTTTTGGATGTTATCGCTCAACCGGAAAACAGGGCCCCGGTTGCAGCCAAGTATACTAGGAAAAGGGGCAAGAGAACTCCTTCTTATCTTGCCTCCAAGGCCCAAACCTAACCCAAAAGCCCTCACTCAGAATCACAACATTCTGGTGAGAATATCATAAGGGACAGCCACATTGTTAGGGAGACTCCTTCGGATGTCTCTCTATTAGGATCAGGATCACTTCCCAGATCCATAGAGCAACCCGCTGAGCCATACCTTTTTCTGTCTTCTCTGAACTTAAGTGTAGAGGAACCTGGTCAAGATGATGTACCTTCTCCCACTGCCACTTTCTCGGAGGTACTGATTGACCTTGCTTCTAACACACCCAACCCAAGTTCTTCACCACTGAAGGTCCACTCTAGGAGTTATGACAGAGTGGATGTGGAAGAGGCTGTCACTACTACTGGTCAGGAGGACAGTGACAACATCGCTAAGACCTCATCCACGGCAACTCATGGTGAGGGTGTTTCCTTGGAAACTCCCCTCACTGAGAGGAATCCCAGGCGCCAAGAAACCATGGGTGATGGGGATGCTGAGGCTAGGCCTACAACCCCATCTGGGTCCAAGGATTCCACAAATATGGATGAGGACAGTATGCAACTTCAAAATAAGGAATTGACGGCCAGGGTGGCTATGCTTGAGGCTGAGGTGTCAAAACTACGACACCAAGTCCTTCAGCATGAAGCCCATCAATGCCCCTCCATGGCTTCTCCCTCCCTTGTCTCATTGGGCACCCAAACTGATGCCTATCTGTCCACTAATGCAACCAAAAAGGGGGAGATAGTCCAAATGGAAGAAGACTCAGACAGTCTTGACAACTGGATTCAAGAGCAGGCTGCATTTCAAAGTAAACTATTCAAGCCAGATTTTGTACAAGTACATGACTTGCCATCTTTAGATGATGAAGAAGAAGAGACTTCTGAAGACTGGAAGTTAGTCGTCAGGGCTATTGATGAGGTACTGATTGATGCTGAAGACAAAGAACAAACACATACATCTTTCAGCATCATCCCTGAAGCAGCAGCCATCATTAGTCAATCCACTACCCCCTAATTTCCACTAACTTCAACACATCTAGAGTTTGACACCATACTAGCTTGGGGGTATGATGGAAAGTCTGAGAGGTTCTGGATTGGATGGTAGTTTAGCGGAGTGGAAGAGCTAAACTGGGAATCCCTCAACAGCATCCAAGTCCTTCACCTGTACCTTCTACAATGTATCAACAACTCAATAGACCTCTCAGCAGAACTTGCTATTGGCAGGTTCTATGACTTGATGGAGGATAATCTACCCAATTTCGAAAGACAAATACAAGCATCAAAGAGGGTAGCCTCTCCTAAATCTTCAATAACAGCAGAAAGAAGACTGACTCTATAAGACTTGAAATAATAAGGAGCAGTCTTCTCACTGAAGAAGAAGTTATGTGCTTAAGAAGATTTTTGTACAACTCAATTGTCTAGGACTTAGCTGTGCTAGGATGGTAAGCACTAAGTCCTTTGACCACACCTTTCTGCTGAGCAATGGCTCCTCTCTCACCATCAACACCAGGAACGTCCTGCTCTTGCCTACAGAATTCTTTTACAAGATCTTTCAGCTCAGGGCAAATATCTGCAATGTCAACTCTCTTGAAAGCCAGGCAATGATAGCTACTGTCAAAGCCCATCTTGAACAAGAAGGAAGGATTGCTGAGGAAGTATATGTGTCAAATTCTGATACTGATTCTGACTCAGCTTCCCCTCGAGTAGACATCTTTGCTGCAGCATATGCATCAAAATCCACTGTCAAAGAAAATCTAACAGCAATAACAGATCCTGAGTGCAAATCAGATGAAGCTGATGACCTTTCCTTGTCAACCTCTAACCTTGCCAATGAAGCTGAGGCTGAGATCCCAACAGCACCACAATCATATGCTGTTGTGATCAGTGAAGCCAAAGCAGAGGCATCCAGTGTAAACAAAGGGAAGGAACTAATGACCAAAGAAGATGAAGAGAGGTTGCTCAGAGAAAAGAGAGAGAGAGAAGAAAGAAGGAGGAAAAGAGAAGAAGAGGAGATGGCTCAACTGAAAAAGCATCAAGAAAGAAAAGCAGCCATGCTCCTCAGAGAACAAACAATCCAGCTGTATGTCAAACAGCTGGATGAAATGAAAGTCAAACTCCATGCAGTGTCTCAAGTTGATAAAGATGAAGAACTTGCTAGACAGCTGCAGGAACAGCTCAACAGAGAAGAAGAGGAGAATGAAAAGAAGAAGAAGGAAGATGCTAAATTCAGGATCACTGATTCTGAATTAGCAAAAGAAATGAGGGGGGATTGGATTGAAGCTCTGATCTCTCAAGGTGAGGATGCTGACTACCTTGAAAAACTTTCAAACAAAGAGATCTACAGAGCTGTCATGGGTCAACAGGGGCAATTGGCAAAGAAGAAGAGAGCTGAAGAGGAATAAAAAGCTCATCAAAAATCCAAGAAGGCCATTGCTTTAAACAAGAGAACTCATGAAAAAAGGAAGGTCATGATTGACTTCCTAAAGGCAAGGTGGGAAAGTGGAAAGAGGCTAGGTCCCATGACATTCATGAACCTACAAGCCTTGTACAGACAAGTCAAGAAGGAAGAAGAAGAAAGACTAGGAAAGGAAGTTTTCAAGACAAAGGTCACAGAAAAAGAAGAAAAGAGACCAGTCAAGAAACAAAAGACTTCTGCCCCAGACACTACTTCCACTATCCAAAAACCTTTCACAAATATCCCCAAACCTTCCTCTCCTCCACCCAAAAAGTCCAAACCATCTCACCCAGCTCCCTCTCATTAACAGCCTCTCCTGAAGAAATCCAAACCCACACCTAAACCAGAAGACTCCAGAGAAATAGCTGAATGGTTCTACAGTTCACAAGATCAGTGTTTTAAAGTCTTCAGGGGGAGAACTGAAAGAAGAAGATCTGTTTACAAGTCTGTTGATGAAGTTCTACAATTGCCAGATTCAGATCTTAGAAGAATCCTGGAGCTGGGTGAAGCTCTCACACCTGCAAATGAGGATGGGAAACGTCTTATGCTAGCAATCAAACACCACTTCAATCCTAGCAAAGATGTGATCCTAGACGTCAAACCTCTTCAGTCCCATTCTCCATTTGTAAGTTGGTCCTACAATGCCGATAAGGATGAATTCACCCTAACTGATGTAAAGAAGCAACAGATGAGATGTTCAAGCAAGACAATCTTCAAAATGCCAAGAAAAGACATCAAGACTCTGTCTGAGCTTCCACTGAACAATCCCAGCAAGGATCCAAGAGGGTATGAAGTAGCAAGGATAGTCTGCAACATGCACAAGCTTCATCAACAAAGGGATTAGAAGAGTTTTGGTAGCATCAGTCTAGGAGGAGTTTGTAGAACCAAAGACTGATTGCAACAAAATTCTTCTATGTACAAATGCTGCTGATAGGCTTATCAGCAGCGTTCAACACTTGTTGCTGCTGATAGGCTTATCAGCAGCGTTCAACACTTGTTGCTGCTGATAGGCTTATCAGCAACGTTCAACACTTGTTGCTACTGATAGGCTTATCAGCAGCAGCTTTGGACAAATCAGTCCTGCTGCTGATCCTCAACTTTGATGCTGACAGCCTTATGCCTTGAAGATAAATCGTTGCAGCTGACTATCCATGCCAAGCGTCACTGACAACATTCTGCAAAAGCAACTGACACCTTTGTGCAAAAGCAACTGCAACACTCCAAGCAGAAGGAATCTCAATGGTGCAACCAATGACGGACAACAATGCTCTTCTCCAAGAATGCAAGTCATGATGAATAAAGAAGACGCTTCAATAAAGTTAGCTAGTTTAGACTAAACGTGTATTATAAGTTTTGTACAAAAGATCAACGGTCTGTGTTAGATCTGATCCTTAGAATCAAGGGTCTGTCTTGATTCTAAGTTAGTATAAATACCGTGTAAACACTTCATTGTAAGTGTGCTTTTCAATATAGTTTTCACTTGTAATCGTTTATTCACAAAAGCTTAATACAACAGTGTTCTTAATAGTATTCTTTCTATTTACTCGATTATACTTGTGTAGTTGTTATTGTTTCCGCCAATTTCAACTAAGAACAGAACCATCTTGTACTCTCACGATCCTACAGTAACACCGACATTTAAAACTAATTTATGGTTTGAAAAACGTGATAATGTAACTCCATTTAGAAAATCAGGAGATTATAAACTTTCATCAAAATCATCACCAAGATGCTCTGATTGACGGATACTATTTGTACTTGTATGCGGAAAATCTCGTTAAACTTTTAATACTAAATCTCTTATTAAAAAAAAGATACAAATAAAATTTGAATTTCAACAATATTCCATCTTTTAAATTCAAAATTTAAAACTCCAAATTTTAAAATTTTCACTCCTTAATATTTTGACATAATTAAATTTAAAATTCCAGAATTAAATATGAAAATTTTAAAACTAATAAATTAGAATTGAAGCTTGTAAACATGTTTTTGGAAAGGAAAAAAACCTCGTCATTTAAAAAAAATTAAAGTTTAAAAAATAATACAATTTTAAAAATAAATATTTGCAAGTTTCTTAAATTTATTAAAAACTAAGTATTAAAATTTATAAATCATAATAAAAAATTTGATTATAATTTCAAATTTAATAAAAAAAATATTAATTAAATATTAGTAAATTTTACTCTAACACATATTTATTTAAACTACAAACGTAGTTTTTCAAAATTTATATGCAAAACTAAAAATATATTGTTTTTTTATAATAAAATTTTAAAAAATCGGTTTTTAATAATAAAACTTTAAAAATCCGTTTTTTTTAAATCTCTTGTTTTTTAATTCTTGATTTTCTTAAAGTATTAACTTTTGATGATAATTTTAAAAAAAATGTGAGCTAGTGGTAAAAATGATGAAAATGTTTAATTATGTAATTTAAAAAAAAAGGCTAAATATGAAAGTATTAAATATAGGATATAACTGTGGTTTTGAGAGAAAAAGTTGTGAGATTGAATATGGTGATGCCAAATGGCAAAACCATTTAGTTTTTTTATTAGAAGAGAGATTGATAAAAAAATGGTTTAGATAATTTAACAAGTATTTAGGTCAAATCACAAGGTAATCACGTTATAGAAACGAAGATTATATTTTGAAGCAACTTTAATCATCACAGTTTTATCGGTTTAACATTTTCAGACAAAATAATTTCACTAAAACTTCAAAGAAAAAATATACAATTGTTGTATTTTTGTAATGACGATTAATAAAAGTTTAGGACAATCACTTTCAAATGTTGGTTTGTATTGAAAGATCCGGTGTTTATTCATGCTCAGCCGTATGATGAATTATCAAGAGTTAAAAAAGTAAAGATGGACTCAAACTATTAATCTTTGGTAAACATGGAAAAATTACATAATTAGGTTTCAAAGTTTTTTTTTATAATAAAGGATAATTTAAAATAAATGTGTTTTATTTTTATAATTAATATTTATTAAAAAAATACGGGTGCATTTAATAAGAGAGAGACGCGGGAAAAGAATGATGAGATTGAATATGGTGGCCACACATTGCATACAAAAACCTTTATTTATTATATAGTATAGATTTTCAAATTTGTAAATAATTGTAAGGTTTATTTAACATGTAATTTAATGTATTGTAAAAAGTGCACAACTTATTAAATGATTTTTTATGTGTTTTTTTAAGTTTTAATTACACCCATCCATATAATCTTAACATGTAACAAAATGAAAAGGTTACAACTATCAAATTTGTATAAAAAGAGTTACTAAGATATTTATCAATATAATCTTAACGTTTCACCCCGTGTAACACACGGGGTTAAAGCTAGTGTATATATAAAAAAAATTGCGTTGCCGTTCAAAAAAAAAAAAAAAAAAAAAATATATATATATATATATATATATTATATTAGCATGTCTATTAATATTTAAAATCACCTGCAATGCACTTGTCACACTTCTTTATCCAATCTGTGAATCTTGCATCTTCTGGATTTAATGTAGAGTCAGCTTCAAAAGCTATTTTGGCAGTCTGATATTCTTCAAGATTGAAACATGCCGTCCTGTAGACATAAATGTGAAAGGTTACAAGATATTCGAAGATACAAAAACAATGATGTGCTCGCAAAATCACATTGACCAGTAGAAAGGGAGACTATGGAGAGTGCAGTCACCAAGGTTGTTAAAGAGGCATGCCCATTTTTCGCCATGTAGCCAAGGTGTGTTAATTTTGCATGGTGCAGTAGGACAATTCAAGGTTTGAGCATATTCTAATAAAACCAAAATACCATTTTACTTCAGATGTCTATATTCTCTTCAACCAAGGGACTTAGTTATGAATACTAGTAGTCTATTAGATCAAATGCATAAAAAGGTTTCATTAGTGTTTACTTTTCATCCCACAAAAGAAAAATTAGTGCCTACTTTTAAGTAGATAGTGCATCACACAGATATATAAACACTATCATGTAAAAACTGAAAAGTAAAAATAAACTGTGTTGTTCAGTGAGACCCACCCTTTGCGAAAATATGCCTTTGGATTGGAGGGGTCCAACTCAATTGCCTTGTTTGCGTCAGCAACTGCCTCTGTAAGAAGTAATTTGCATATTAGGTAATCACAAGAGATGACAATAATATCAGTCACAAGACAGACCATTCATAAAGGTTAAAACCATTGCAAATCCAACCCCAAGACCACAAAATGTCCACCCAATTGCATATTCAAACAATTTCATCGGCCATAAGATTTTTCACAGTAATAGTAGAATACAAAAACACTTCCAAAGCAAGGGCACTCAAGTTCTATGCGAACAAAAGATTCAGCAGCATTCATATCCAAAATGCCCAAATGCTCTTCATTTAAAGCACCGATACCCGCTATTGTCACCACGACCCGTGCCTCTTCCTCATCCTCCTCTACCAAAACCTCTTCCATGGCCTCGTCCCCGTCCATATTGCCTCTCATCTTGCTCACCATACTTAGGCAGCAAAAGTTGACCTTGCCCTTCCTCCTTTTCATTATGGCTTTGGAGCCTTTCTTCATACGTTTTAGCCTTCCTACCGCTTCTTCAAATGGCATACTCTCAAGGTCGGAGTATTGTTCAATAAGACCTACAATTTGCAAGTACTTCTTTGGGACATAGAGAACAAGATCCTTGTCTTTGACAGGTTCGCCAATGTTGGCATAGAGAACAAGATCCTTGTTGGCCAACGTTGGCCAGGGCAGTAGCATAGTCTTGTGCACAACTGAGGTAATTGAGAGGTGTCTCATCCCCTTTCATGTGAAGCTTAAGAAGTTGTATCTTAGGTGTGTATTCCCTCGAGGCAGTATGAGGGGCGTAAGCACGTTCAAGAGAGAGCCAAAGATCATGAGCAGTGGTTCCTTGAACATGGAAGAATGAGGTCTCGGAGATTATAGAGATGATGATCATTCGAACATGGGCATCATTGTTGATCCATGTAGAGTAAGCAGGATTATCAGTAACAACTGTTGTATCATCACCTGCTGTGGTATGTTCACGCTCAGGACACAATATAGAGCCACCAATGTAACCAAACAGATTGTTGGTAATGAGAAAGGGTTCGATCATTGTTTTCCAATAACCATAGTTGGTAGGGGATAAGGTAAAGGAAAATTTGTGCGAATTGTGAGACGCTTTTTCTTTATAGTTGATAGGTACAAATGTAGACATTGTTCAATAAGGGGAAAGAGATGGTGACACTAAGGAATTAGTGTCGGGAAACAGACTTAGCGACACTAAGAAGAGCCACCAAGAAAGTGAAAACTTGCGTTTTCAAGGGTCGGCTCAAGGGATACAACGACACTAGGTAGGACTGTCGGCAACAGACTTAGCGACACTAAGGAGAGTCACCAAGAAAGTGAACGTAGGAGAGTCGACACTAAGGATATGCCAAGAAGGAGAGTTGACACTAAGGAGAGTATCGTTGGAAGAACAAGAAGCAACTTTTAGGGTTTTGTGTACAACCGCCACAGGAAGGATCCAAAAGGAGAGACAAAGGTGGTTGATTGTGAACCGTTTTGTCAAGAAAATCAGTCCAGGAACGGAGAAAACAGGAGTAGGATCTGATTGTGCAGCAAAAGGAAGAAGAAACACCGTTTTGTGACGGTGGCCGGAGGCGGGGATTGTGGCCAGAGGAGGAGGAAAGCGGCGGCGGTAGGTGCTTGGCTCTGATACCAAGATAAACACCTTAATGTGTGTGTAAATGTGATTGTTGTATTGATTGTGAAATGATTAGGGTTACATATAGAGATATTTATAATAGTATCATAATTACATAAACTACCCTCAACTAATACTAAATACAATGATCTAATAAAAACAATCATCAAAAACAAAAACAACTTAATGTATTGTAAAAAGTGCACAACTTATTAAATGATTTTTTATGTGTTTTTTTAAGTTTTAATTACACTCATCCATATAATCTTAACATGTAACAAAATGAAAAGGTTACAACTATCAAATTTGTATAAAAAGAGTTACTAAGATATTTATCAATATAATCTTAACGTTTCACCCCGTGTAACACACGGGGTTAAAGCTAGTGTATATATAAAAAAAATTGCGTTGCCGTTCAAAAAAAAAAAAAAAAAAAAAAAAAATATATATATATATATATATATATATATATATTATATATTAGCATGTCTATTAATATTTAAAATCACCTGCAATGCACTTGTCACACTTCTTTATCCAATCTGTGAATCTTGCATCTTCTGGATTTAATGTAGAGCCAGCTTCAAAAGCTATTTTGGCAGTCTGATATTCTTCAAGATTGAAACATGCCGTCCTGTAGACATAAATGTGAAAGGTTACAAGATATTCGAAGATACAAAAACAATGATGTGCTCGCAAAATCACATTGACCAGTAGAAAGGGAGACTATGGAGAGTGCAGTCACCAAGGTTGTTAAAGAGGCATGCCCATTTTTCGCCATGTAGCCAAGGTGTGTTAATTTTGCATGGTGCAGTAGGACAATTCAAGGTTTGAGCATATTCTAATAAAACCAAAATACCATTTTACTTCAGATGTCTATATTCTCTTCAACCAAGGGACTTAGTTATGAATACTAGTAGTCTATTAGATCAAATGCATAAAAAGGTTTCATTAGTGTTTACTTTTCATCCCACAAAAGAAAAATTAGTGCCTACTTTTAAGTAGATAGTGCATCACACAGATATATAAACACTATCATGTAAAAACTGAAAAGTAAAAATAAACTGTGTTGTTCAGTGAGACCCACCCTTTGCGAAAATATGCCTTTGGATTGGAGGGGTCCAACTCAATTGCCTTGTTTGCGTCAGCAACTGCCTCTGTAAGAAGTAATTTGCATATTAGGTAATCACAAGAGATGACAATAATATCAGTCACAAGACAGACCATTCATAAAGGTTAAAACCATTGCAAATCCAACCCCAAGACCACAAAATGTCCACCCAATTGCATATTCAAACAATTTCATCGGCCATAAGATTTTTCACAGTAATAGTAGAATACAAAAACACTTCCAAAGCAAGGGCACCCAAGTTCTATGCGAACAAAAGATTCAGCAGCATTCATATCCAAAATGTCCAAATGCTCTTCATTTAAAGCACCGATACCCGCTATTGTCACCACGACCCGTGCCTCTTCCTCATCCTCCTCTACCAAAACCTCTTCCATGGCCTCGTCCCCGTCCATATTGCCTCTCATCTTGCTCACCATACTTGGGCAGCAAAAGTTGACCTTGCCCTTCCTCCTTTTCATTATGGCTTTGGAGCCTTTCTTCATACGTTTTAGCCTTCCTACCGCTTCTACAAATGGCATACTCTCAAGGTCGGAGTATTGTTCAATAAGACCTACAATTTGCAAGTACTTCTTTGGGACATAGAGAACAAGATCCTTGTCTTTGACAGGTTCGCCAATGTTGGCATAGAGAACAAGATCCTTGTTGGCCAACGTTAGCCAGGGCAGTAGCATAGTCTTGTGCACAACTGAGGTAATTGAGAGGTGTCTCATCCCCTTTCATGTGAAGCTTAAGAAGTTGTATCTTAGGTGTGTATTCCCTCGAGGCAGTATGAGGGGCGTAAGCACGTTCAAGAGAGAGCCAAAGATCATGAGCAGTGGTTCCTTGAACATGGGAGAATGAGGTCTCGGAGATTATAGAGATGATGATCATTCGAACATGGGCATCATTGTTGATCCATGTAGAGTAAGCAGGATTATCAGTAACAGCTGTTGTATCATCACCTGCTGTGGTATGTTCACGCTCAGGACACAATATAGAGCCACCAATGTAACCAAACAGATTGTTGGTAATGAGAAAGGGTTCGATCATTGTTTTCCAATAACCATAGTTGGTAGGGGATAAGGTAAAGGAAAATTTGTGCGAATTGTGAGACGCTTTTTCTTTATAGTTGATAGGTACAAATGTAGACATTGTTCAATAAGGAGAAAGAGATGGTGACACTAAGGAATTAGTGTCGGGAAACAGACTTAGCGACACTAAGAAGAGCCACCAAGAAAGTGAAAACTTGCGTTTTCAAGGGTCGGCTCAAGGGATACAACGACACTAGGTAGGACTGTCGGCAACAGACTTAGCGACACTAAGGAGAGTCGCCAAGAAAGTGAACGTAGGAGAGTCGACACTAAGGATATGCCAAGAAGGAGAGTCGACACTAAGGAGAGTATCGTTGGAAGAACAAGAAGCAACTTTTAGGGTTTTGTGTACAACCGCCAGAGGAAGGATCCAAAAGGAGAGACAAAGGTGGTTGATTGTGAACCGTTTTGTCAAGAAAATCAGTCCAGGAACGGAGAATACAGGAGTAGGATCTGATTGTGCAGCAAAAGGAAGAAGAAACACCGTTTTGTGACGGTGGCCGGAGGCGGGGATTGTGGCCAGAGGAGGAGGAAAGCGGCGGCG
Source organism: Smallanthus sonchifolius (assembly GCA_023525975.1). NCBI lineage: Eukaryota > Viridiplantae > Streptophyta > Magnoliopsida > Asterales > Asteraceae > Smallanthus > Smallanthus sonchifolius. The sequence continues at coordinate 61,172,962 of CM042035.1, read as the reverse complement.
GTAGGTGCTTGGCTCTGATACCAAGATAAACACCTTAATGTGTGTGTAAATGTGATTGTTGTATTGATTGTGTAATGATTTGGGTTACATATAGAGATATTTATAATAGTATCATAATTACATAAACTACCCTCAACTAATACTAAATACAATGATCTAATAAAAACAATCATCAAAAACAAAAACATCAACATTTTAGGCGTAAGAATAGGTGTCGGTTGGTATTGTTGTATATCGAATTTAATTCTATAAGTATGTGGATTGATGAATAGAACCTTAGGAAATGTGTAAAGGAGATGTAATACAATTGTTGAGTTTTAAAGAAGTTTACCTCGGGATAAAGTATCATGGAAATGTTTTAGAGTGTTTGTAGCATCAAATAGTTGCCCGACCATATCTCTCCTTTTTTTGAGTGGAACAAAGATATTTTCCCAAGGTGATTTGTCATAACCCAAGCCTTTCAACCATTCAGTCTCTCCTTCGATCAACTTTATGTGTGGTAACTCCATGTTAGATAGATCCTGGAGTTGTGGGCAACCATAAATCAACATAGTCCTTAACTTCTCCAACATAATTTGACCAACAAAAATGTTGACCAGCTAGGGTAGGTCTAAAAGAAAAATCTTTACCAAGCTTGGAAAAATCGGACCATATTTGACGTTGTTGGATTGACCACTAATGATATTGATTACCTTAGGGCAACCTTCAACAGTAAGCTCTGCCAAGCGTAGGAGATTTTGAGCAATGGTTGGGGTGAGAATCGAAGTCAGCTGCGAACATTTACGCAATGCCAAGATTCTTAGTTCGGAGAAACTATCTTTGCCAATTGGCCCCTTCCAAATACTTCGTAATTTCTTCATGTGATGAATACTCAAGTATTGTAGCAACTCAAGTCCACTTTTTTCACCATTCTTTATTCTAGTTTCTACATCTTGAAACAAGGCATTTGCTTCAACAAGAGTGTCCATCTCGTTGCATTCCGCAAGTAAGCAATACTTCATATTTGTAACGTTAAAAGTTGAGAGCTTCTCAATAGTCCAATGGCGAGACAAGAACAAAGCTTCAACGCTTGCCATTATCTTGGAAATGGCATCGTCGTTTCCTTCAGCATTTATCCATTTTAGACAGTTTTTAAATTCCTGAAACTTCTTTTCGAGGCCATGTGGTAGACAAGATGTAAGTTGTGCATTCTGACCAATAGTTAACATCAAATTGGATAAATTTGCATATATTGGAATATGATTTCTCTCAAGAAGTAAAAACTGTTGCAGTACTTCGTTCGTTGGCAAGTACCATCTCAGAGTTTCAAGGTTCTTTAAATTACACAATTCCTTTTGAAGATCTTTTACTTCTTCCTCCCACCATTTAGGTTCTGGACCTAAACAAATTATAACAGACAACTCTTTCAGTTGTTTGAGTTCAGATATCATCTTTCTTGGAATTACTGTCTCACTGATACTATTGGTTTCTACGTAGTATTTTGCATATTGAGACAAAGAAACACGTAGAACTTCTAAATCTTTAAGTTTCCCCATTTCCTTTGGTATAAACATGAGCTCGGTACCTTTGATATCAAACAATTTGAGCTTTGAAAGCCCTTCAATTTGAGTTGGTAATTCCATCAAAGCAGAACAGTCTTTCAAGAAAAATTCCTGAAGCGATCCTAAACTAGAAATGGATGTTGGCAAAGAGACTATGTTTGTATTAGAGAGATTTAACACTTCAAGCTTAGGCATTTTTTCAAAGAAGGTGGGAGGAATGATTGTCAAATCAGGAATCTGCAAGAAGAGTTTCACGAGGTTAGAGAAATCAGGACTGTCCGGCAACTGATCGAGATCGTAATCTTTTAAGTCAATCTCCTCCATATTCCAGTTTACGTCCCTAGGCATCCCTGCACAAGCAAACAAGATCAAACTTAGACGCAAATAAGTCAAACAATGTTGGCCTAATTGGTTGATCAAAGTTTATAAAGTTAATTGGTCATTGTGTATTTTATATAAAGTTGTATTTTAGAGTCAAAAGTGTAAATGTAAATAAGTCAAGGGCCAAAACAAAACCGTTAGTACGTATGTGTTTTTCGTTCTAGTGAAATGACGCGTCTTTAGAATTTAGTTTTACAAAAACCAACAATCGAGTCTGTAAATGGTGTGAACAATCTTTCATATATTTAAGTTTAAGTTTATGTCAATTCCGATTGTTCTTGTTCAATCCGATATTCTTGGGCTACATTTGGTATGAGAGCCTAGGGCTCATTGTGTTCAAGTTTTCTGAACCGATTTGGAATCATGATTGCCATCGATCCCGGAAAAATCGATAAACTACAAAATCGATTCAGTGTAGAGAAGATGAAACCAATTCTGAATAAATCGATTCAGAAACAAAGTCACGAAACCAGATCGTCTAAAACCGAAATCAAAACGTAAAGACAAAAAATCAATTCTGAATAAATCTTTGCGTTGTTTGATGCCTTGTTTGATGTTCGAAGACAGGAAAAAAGAAGGAAGAAGACAGTTTTATTTACTGTCTTATTTTGAAGACCAGAACGTAAAGACAAAAAATCAGAAGGGTTGAAAGTCTAAAGCCGAGAAGTGCATCAGTCGGATTCAGAATCCTAGAAAAGATTCACCAGATTCCAGTTTTTATTTTCAATCATTCTAGAAGAATTACTACAGTTTTAGTAAATTGGATTAGATTAGAAATTGAATTATGGGAGATACGAATGATAAGAATAAATCCATGGTAACATATAGAAAAACAAGTCCATCCCTGTCTAGTTTCTAATGCCCATTGTTGAACATCACAAATTACACAATATAGGTACTTAGAATGAAGGTTATATTAGAGACCCTTAGAGGGGGTGAAGCTCCAAGAATTTAAGCAGAATAAGATACCCAACAAGTGGGACAATTTTCTCGATATTTTTTCTTCATCAAAACCAATCTTTAAATACTAAAACAATGCAGAGAATGGAAACGTGCGTGAATGAAAACATGGGACCACTAACTCCTAAATGCATGCATAAAATAAGGAACTGTAACAATCAACTAATCCCACTACCCTAACTCCAAAAGTGCCGCTATTATTTCTTGACCAAGTCATGGGTCATCGGTCTTGCTTCTGGATACTGGATCACAACTAGGTTTTGGTTAGGCCTACTTTGTTGGGCATGTTGAGTCGTAGATAACAGGCCCGCATCATTATATCGGAAGCTAATGAAATTTGGGAAGTAATAGAAAGAAACACATCTGCAAAAATAGATATCAATAATCACTGAGATTGATTGTAATTCTTGTATGTTACAAATGAGAAATAAGAGAGGATTAAATAGAAAACATAACTACACTTTAACCCCTCTAGAATAGACAAATACTTATTGACTAATAGATATAAAGACATAAGGCTGCACTAGCTTATTTCTATTAATGGTTGCTTGAAGACCTTACACTACAAGTTGCAAGTTATAAAACCTCAAAGGAAGTCTAGGATACACAAAAGACCAGATTCATAGTAGTGGATGAAGTGCAGCAGGCATGATTACATCTAGTCAAATATGAGTTTGAAAAGTTACAAATGAGAGAAGATGAAATACTAGATTCTTTTATCGCAAAGATAACAAATATTGTCACCAGAGGTGCTACATGTGGATCAACGTTTGACCAACCAAACTTTGTGAAAAAACTTCTAAACACCATACTAGAAAGGTTCTTTCAAATATTAGTGTCCATTGAGCAATTCGTTCATTTAAGCAAAACTACTCTGGATGCAACTACTGCAAGACTAAAGACGTATGAGGACATAATTAATTTCAAGAAACGCGTTCTGGAAGACAACCAAGAGAAACTTTTGTGCACAAGTCATGATAACAATTCCCCAAGAAAGGAAAACGTTTTGGAAGACATGGCAAGGTAAGTTTAGTACATCTCAAGGAAATTGGGGTAAGAGAAAGTTCAGACAAGAAGAAGGAGATAAGTCACACGATAACTTCCATAAAGAATAATGATGACTATGGTAGAATGAAGAGTTTCCCAATAAACCAAATCAATTCCGTATTTGACCTAATTAAAATTAGATGTAATAATTGCAATACTTTAGCCACTATGCCTCAGATTGTCCTGAACCAAACCATAGAAAAGAAGAATCAAATCTTGTGCAAGAAGACGAGGAACCAACACTTCTAATGGTGCAAGTTCAAGATGAAGGCATGGAAGGATTTGTTCGTGCTAAAGACAAAATTCATGAAATCAAAGAAAACCAAAGATTAAAGATTATGGTGGCAATCAAGTTATTTGAAGAAAAGAAGAATCAAAACTTGGATAAACAATTAGGTAGTGATTGTTGGCCTAATTGGTTGATCAAAGCAGATAAAGTTAATGGGTCATTGTGTATTTTATTTAAAGTTGTATTTAGAGTCAAAAGTGTAAATGTAAATAAGTCAAGGACCAAAATGTGTCTAGTGTGTATTAACAAAATCGTTTGCAGGAATGTGTGTGTTGTTCTAGTGAAACGACGCGTCTTTAGAATTTAGGGTTACAAAAACCAACAATTGAGTCTGTAAATGATGTGAACGATCTTTCATATATTCAAATTTAAGTTTGTGTTAATTTCAATTGTTATTGTTTAATCCGATCTTGTGCTACAAACAAGAGCTAGTAGTCCCATATGCATTTACCTGAACATTAAATAATGCTTGTTTTGCGGAATGTGGGAGTTAAAGCACATATGCAAGTTACATATAATAATACAACTTCTGGTTCTTACTTACCGGGACATGTTCAATTGATAACCATATTTTTGGCGAGAACCAAAAGAACCATGCATTCTTAAACAAATGCATACATGCATCATTACTTTATATATGCACAAATGCATACATGTATCCTTATATTTGTGTAAAAATGCATGGCTCTTTTGGTTCTCGCCAAAATTATGGTTCTTAATTGAACATGTCCCCTTACTTATATATCAAATGGGAGGCATGAACGAAAATGATTAGTCTTATTTTTTACTCATCCTTTACTTCATATCTTTCTAAATATTGTTTGCTGGTGTTATATATGAACTAAATCCTTTGGATGAACTTTTAAACACTATATATAGTAATTAACCGTTTTTGGCTCAACAATATTTCAAGTCAAGATTACCAAATGATTATTTCAAGAGATCAAAATGAGAGCGTTAACTAAGAAATTTAATTCTCTTTTCATATTGCACGAAGAAGTTCTACCATCCATGATACAACATAAAAAGAGAAATTGCCAAACCAAACATTTTGACCATAAAAGTGGAGCAACTAAACATTGACTTTTTCAAATTATCAATATAACAAAATCTATAACCAACCAATGGAAAATTGAAACGTAAGTAGAACCTTATTTGAAGGCTCTAATATGACCATGTGTCAATCATGGAGCATGTCCACGTATATTTCTCCGGCTAAATTGTTTCCCGTATGTCTACTAACGGCTTCACCATAGCCGGCTAAATCAAAACCAATGAAATGATGTCACGTGTCATTGAATAGCCCTTTGTTTTAAATTTGGGGGCTACAACGTAGACGGGAGGCTGTCTATGTTGAAGCCGCCGTTTTTTATGACACGTGGCATCATTTCATTCGTCGTTGATTTGGCCGGCTAGGGTGAAGCCGTTGGTTGAGTTAACGGCTACATTATAGCCGGCTAAAGACACGTGCACACTCTCTTGTATGACAAGTGGCGGGCTAAAATGGTGACTCCTAATAAGTTTTAACTTACGTGTCAATATATAATTGGTTGATGGTGGATATGGTTATATGATATACTAAAAAAGTTAATGTATATTCTTGCAATCATTTTGATCAAATGTATATTTTGGCAATTTTCTCCTATAAAAAACAAGTGTTCTCCGGTAAAAGTAGATGAGTTTGATTCTAGAAACAGCTAGCATACCACAAAAGTGTTGATTGACCTGTTTATTTTGGCATTTTTGATCAAATGTATACTTTGGCAATTTTCTTATATAAAAAACAAGTGTTTTCCGGTAAAAGTAGATGAGTTTGATTCTAGAAGCAGCTAGCAAACCACAAAAGTGTTGACAGTTTAAATGGATATGATCACCCAAGTATTTGATCTTTCAATTAATATCTCTTTGAATCGTTTGTTCAAATTTTATGTATGGTCGGCCCCGTTACTTGAAACTAAATTGAAGACTATACGTGTTGACTTCGTCTGTTCCAACTTCTTGATAAGGGTGAGAGGGTTGCCCTATTCGAGTGAATTTACTCGAATGTAATATGAACACTGCTTTTTGTCTTCATTCTATCTTTTCCAATCTCTCACGTATATTTCTTTTTATTTTCCTTTTTTTACGCTGTGTTCTTGAGTCTCATTTAAAGAGGAAATAAATCTTTGTTCTAGAGGTTTTTTCAAGGGGAAAAGAAAGAAAATGAGGGGAAAAGTGTTCCCTAGATTTTTTTAAAGAGGGAAAAGAAGTGAAAACTTGGCTTATTTCTATCCTTCCATATTGGAAAGATTTGAAGAGAAAGGAAAAGAAGTAAAAAGAAAAGAAGGGGAAGAAATCCTTTCTTTTCCTCACTTTAGTAAACTCGGGAACACATCATTAGTGATTATCTCTTTTTAACAATGAAAGTTTCAAGTATATCCCACCGCCAAACAAAAAATATATTTTTCTTAACTTTTTATTTAACTTTTACAACATTCTATTATGTGAAAAAAATAAAATATAATAGTTATTGTTAATTTTTATTATCTAGCTTTTATTTTTATTTAATTTGTAGAAGCATGTTTTTGTAACTATAGATAAAATTCTATGTATCGGTGTACGTGGCTAGTACGCGGGAGGGTGTTCGTGGGTACTTAGCCTGCACACCAGTTTGGTCCTGCGTACTTAGTAAGTACACAAGGCTTTTGCCTTGCGTACCTGTCAAGTACGCATGACCAAACCCTGCATACTTAGACAAGTGCGCAGGTAATGTTCCTTCCCCTATAAATAGAAGACTTGTCTTCATTTGTAGGTGGAACTTCTGGAACAAGGTTGAGAGGTGTGCGGGTCGGGAGAGGCTCTCCCGACCCCTGGACCGTGAGCTTAGATGAGAGATGTGTGCTCCTTCGGTATGTAGTCTGTAATACGGGATGACTTCTATGTTATGGATTACGTATCATTTCATTATCTTGTCTTTGTTCGTGTCTCTCTGTGTTCTTCTCAGTTCCCACACAAATCACAGAACAGGTCCGTGTTATCTCTGCTGCGCAACGAGGCTCCCGGGACATACAAGTGGTATCAGAGCCTCAGTGTTCGTTGATTTGTGTTCCAGTTTCGATTTTTTAGGGTTTTGAGCAGATACGAGTTCGTACTTTTTCAGACCTAAAATCCTTAAAATCGAGTTTGTTATCACTTCATGTGGTGTTTGGAGTGCTAAGGGTTTGTTAGATGATGTTTTCTAAGCTTTTGGAAGCATTAATTTCTCAGATCTATCACTTTTCAAGCATTCTCCTCAAGATCCGTCAAGAACGCTGTTACTTTTTGATAAGTACGCAAATTCAGCTTTTCTGCGTACTTTACATACTAAGTACGCATGGGTTTTGCCATGCGTACTTACTAAGTAAGCAAAAGTAGTTGTCCTGCGTACTTGTTAAATACGCATGAGTATTTGACTCTGCGTACTTAGCATGTACGCATGGTTGGCTTTGAGAACTTATCAAATACGCATGAGCACTTTGCTTTGCGTATTTATCAAATACGCATGAACACCCTTTATGTGCGTATTTACTAAGTACGCATGAACTAGCATCTGGGATTAAAAAAAAGGAAAAAAATTAATGTATATTCTTGCAATCATTTTGATCAAATGTATATTTTGGCAATTTTCTCCTATAAAAAACAAGTGTTCTCCGGTAAAAGTAGATGAGTTTGATTCTAGAAACAGCTAGTATACCACAAAAGTGTTGACTGACGTGTTTATTTTGGCATTTTTGATCAAATGTGTACTTTGGCAATTTTCTCATATAAAAAACAAGTGTTTTCCGGTAAAAGTAGATGAGTTTGATTCTAGAAACAGCTAGCATACCACAAAAGTGTTGATTGACATGTTTAAATGGATCTGATCACCCAAGTATTTGATCTTTCAATTAATATCTCTTTGAATCGTTTGTTCAAATTTTATGTATGGTCGGCCCGGTTACTTGAAACTAAATTGAAGACTATACGTGTTGACTTCGTCTGTTCCAACTTCTTGATAAGGGTGAGAGGGTTGCCCTATTCGAGTGAATTTACTCGAATGTAATGTGAACACTGCTTTTTGTCTTCTTTCTATCTTTTCCAATCTCTCACGTATATTTCTTTTTATTTTCCTTTTTTTACGCTGTGTTCTTGAGTCTCATTTAAAGAGGAAATAAATCTTTGTTCTAGAGGTATTTTCAAGGGGAAAAGAAAGAAAATGAGGGGAAAAATGTTCCCTAGATTTTTTTAAAGAGGGAAAAGAAGTGAAAACTTGGCTTGTTTATATCCTTCCATATTGGAAAGATTTGAAGAGAAAGGAAGAGAAGTAAAAAGAAAAGAAGGGGAAGAAATCCTTTCTTTTCATCCCTTTAGTAAACTTGGGAACACATCATTAGTGATTATCTCTTTTTAACAATGAAAGTTTCAAGTATATCCCACCGCCAAACAAAAAATATATTTTTCTTAACTTTTTATTTAACTTTTACAACATTCTATTATGTGAAAAAAATAAAATATAATAGTTATTGTTAATTTTTATTATCTAGCTTTTATTTTTATTTATTTTGTAGAAGCATGTTTTTGTAACTATAGATAAAATTCTATGTATCGGTGTACGTGGCTAGTACGCAGGAGGGTGTTCCTGAGTACTTAGCCTGCACACCAGTTTGGTTCTGCGTACTTAGTAAGTACGCAAGGCTTTTGCGTTGCGTACCTGTCAAATACGCATGACCAAACCCTGCATACTTAGACAAGTGCGTAGGTAATGTTCCTTCCCCTATAAATAGAAGACTTGTCTTCATTTGTAGGTGGAACTTCTGGAACAAGGTTGAGAGGTGTCCGGGTCGGGACGAGCTCTCCCGACCCCTGGAACGTGAGCTTAGATGAGAGATGTGTCTCCTTCGGTATGTAGTCTGCAATACGGGATGAATTCTATGTTATGGATTACGTATCGTTTCATTATCTTGTCTTTGTTCGTGTCTCTCTGTGTTCTTCTCAGTTCCCACACAAATCACAGAATAGGTCCGTGTTATCTCTGCTGTGCGACGAGGCTCCCGCGACATACAAGTGGTATCAGAGCCTCGGTGTTCGTTGATTTGTGTTTCGGTTTCGATTTTTTAGGGTTTTGAGCAGATACGAATTCGTACCTTTTCAGACTTAAAATCCTTAAAATCGAGTTTGTTATCACTTCATGTGGTGTTTGGAGGGCTAAGGGTTTGTTAGATGATGTTTTCTAAGCTTTTGGAAGCATTAATTTCTCAGATCTATCACTTTTCAAGCATTCTCCTCAAGATCCGTCAAGAACGCTGTTACTTTTTGATAAGTACGCAAATTCAGCTTTTCTGCGTACTTTACATACTAAGTACGCATGGGTTTTGCCATGCGTACTTACTAAGTAAGCAAAAGTAGTTGTCCTGCGTACTTGTTAAATACGCATGAGTATTTGACTCTGCGTACTTAGCATGTACGCATGGTTGGCTTTGAGAACTTATCAAATACGCATGAGCACTTTGCTTTGCGTATTTATCAAATACGCATGAACACCCTTTATGTGCGTATTTACTAAGTACGCATGAACTAGCATCTGGGATTAAAAAAAAGGAAAAAAATTAATGTATATTCTTGCAATCATTTTGATCAAATGTATATTTTGGCAATTTTCTCCTATAAAAAACAAGTGTTCTCCGGTAAAAGTAGATGAGTTTGATTCTAGAAACAGCTAGTATACCACAAAAGTGTTGACTGACGTGTTTATTTTGGCATTTTTGATCAAATGTGTACTTTGGCAATTTTCTCATATAAAAAACAAGTGTTTTCCGGTAAAAGTAGATGAGTTTGATTCTAGAAACAGCTAGCATACCACAAAAGTGTTGATTGACATGTTTAAATGGATCTGATCACCCAAGTATTTGATCTTTCAATTAATATCTCTTTGAATCGTTTGTTCAAATTTTATGTATGGTCGGCCCGGTTACTTGAAACTCAATTGAAGACTATACGTGTTGACTTCGTCTGTTCCAACTTCTTGATAAGGGTGAGAGGGTTGCCCTATTCGAGTGAATTTACTCGAATGTAATGTGAACACTGCTTTTTGTCTTCTTTCTATATTTTCCAATCTCTCACGTATATTTCTTTTTATTTTCCTTTTTTTACGCTGTGTTCTTGTGTCTCATTTAAAGAGGAAATAAATCTTTGTTCTGGAGGTATTTTCAAGGGGAAAAGAAAGAAAATGAGGGGAAAAATGTTCCCTAGATTTTTTTAAAGAGGGAAAAGAAGTGAAAACTTGGCTTGTTTCTATCCTTCCATATCGGAAAGATTTGAAGAGAAAGGAAAAGAAGTAAAAAGAAAAGAAGGGGAAGAAATCCTTTCTTTTCATCCCTTTAGTAAACTTGGGAACACATCATTAGTGATTATCTCTTTTTAACAATGAAAGTTTCAAGTATATCCCACCGCCAAACAAAAAATATATTTTTCTTAACTTTTTATTTAACTTTTACAACATTCTATTATGTGAAAAAAATAAAATATAATAGTTATTGTTAATTTTTATTATCTAGCTTTTATTTTTATTTATTTTGTAGAAGCATGTTTTTGTAACTATAGATAAAATTCTATGTATCGGTGTACGTGGCTAGTACGCAGGAGGGTGTTCCTGAGTACTTAGCCTGCACACCAGTTTGGTCCTGCGTACTTAGTAAGTACGCAAGGCTTTTGCGTTGCGTACCTGTCAAATACGCATGACCAAACCCTGCATACTTAGACAAGTGCGCAGGTAATGTTCCTTCCCCTATAAATAGAAGACTTGTCTTCATTTGTAGGTGGAACTTCTGGAACAAGGTTGAGAGGTGTCCGGGTCGGGACGAGCTCTCCCGACCCCTGGACCGTGAACTTAGATGAGAGATGTGTCTCCTTCGGTATGTAGTCTGTAATACGGGATGAATTCTATGTTATGGATTACGTATCGTTTCATTATCTTGTCTTTGTTCGTGTCTCTCTGTGTTCTTCTCAGTTCCCACACAAATCATAGAATAGGTCCGTGTTATCTCTGCTGTGCGACGAGGCTCCCGCGACATACAAGTGGTATCAGAGCCTCGGTGTTCGTTGATTTGTGTTCCAGTTTTGATTTTTTAGGGTTTTGAGCAGATACGAATTCGTACTTTTTAAGACCTAAAATCCTTAAAATCGAGTTTGTTATCACTTCATGTGGTATTTGGAGGGCTAAGGGTTTGTTAGATGATGTTTTCTAAGCTTTTGGAAGCATTAATTTCTCAGATCTGTCACTTTTCAATCATTCTCCTCAAGATCCGTGAAGAACGCGGTTACTTTTTGATAAGTACGCAAATTCAGCTTTTCTGCGTACTTTACATACTAAGTACGCATGGGTTTTGCCATGCGTACTTACTAAGTACGCAAGAGTAGTTGTCCTGCGTACTTGTTAAATACGCATGAGTATTTGACTCTGCGTACTTAGCATGTACGCATGGTTGGCTTTGGGAACTTATCAAATACGCAAGAGCACTTGGCTTTGCGTATTTATCAAATACGCATGAACACCCTTTATATGCGTATTTACTAAGTACGCATGAACTAGCATCTCGGATAAAAAAAAAATTAAGGTATATTCTTGCAATCATTTTGATCAAATGTATATTTTGGCAATTTTCTCTTATAAAAAACAAGTGTTCTCCGGTAAAAGTAGATGAGTTTGATTCTAGAAACAGCTAGCATACCACAAAAGTGATGACTGCCTGTTTATTTTGGCATTTTTGATCAAATGTGTACTTTGGCAATTTTCTCATATAAAAAACAAGTGTTTTCCGGTAAAAGTAGATGAGTTTGATTCTAGAAACAGCTAGCATGCCACAAAAGTGTTGACAGTTTAAATGGATATGATCACCCAAGTATTTGATCTTTCAATTAATATCTCTTTGAATCGTTTGTTCAAATTTTATGGTTTCTACGATCATTCTTATGAATACGGATTGATCAAATTAGTTCATAATCTGCACTCTATGCCTAAATTTGGTACAAAAATTGGAAGATAAGACAAATACAAAACAAAATTCATGAACTAGATATAGCACCTTTGTCTTCCAGAAATATGGCAGCTGTTTTGGTTCTCATAAACGTCAGCTTCCGTGATTATCTAGATTTTGAACCTCACGATCGCATTCATAAGTAAGAAAAGCAGTCGTAAATTGCCTTCTGTATGGTCGGCCCGGTTACTTGAAACTAATCTGAAGACTATACGTGTTGACTTCGTCTGTTCCAACTTCTTGATAAGGGTGAGAGGGTTGCCCTATTCGAGTGAATTTACTCGAATGTAATGTGAACACTGCTTTTTGTCTTCTTTCTATCTTTTCCAATCTCTCACGTATATTTCTTTTTATTTTCCTTTTTCTACGTTGTGCTCTTGAGTCTCATTTAAAGAGGAAATAAATCTTTGTTCTAGAGGTTTTTTCAAGGGGAAAAGAAAGAAAATGAGGGGAAAAGTGTTACCTAGTTTTTTTAAAGAGGGAAAAGAAGTGAAAACTTGGCTTATTTCTATCCTTCCATATTGGAAAGATTTGAAGAGAAAGGAAAAGAAGTAAAAAGAAAAGAAGGGGAAGAAATCCTTTCTTTTCTTTTCTTTTCCTCCCTTTAGTAAACTCGGGAACACATCATTAGTGATTATCTCCTTTTAACAATGAAAGTTTCACGTATATCCCACTGCCAAACAAAAAATATATTTTTCTTAACTTTTTATTTAACTTTTACAACATTCTATTATGTGAAAAAAATAAAATATAATAGTTATTGTTAATTTTTATTATCTAGCTTTTATTTTTATTTATTTTGTAGAAGCATGTTTTTGTAACTATAGATAAAATTCTATGTATCGGTGTACGTGGCTAGTACGCAGGAGGGTGTTCGTGAGTACTTAGGTTGCACACTAGTTTGGTCAAACGTACTTAGTAAGTACGCAATGCTTTTGCCTTGCGTACTTTTCAAGTACGCATGAACAAACCCTGCGTTTGTCTTCATTTGTAGGTGGAACTTCTGTAAAAAGGTTGAGAGGTGTCCGGGTCGGGACGAGCTTTCCCGACCCCTAGACCGTGAGCTTAGATGAGAGATGTGTGTTCCTTCGGTATGTATTCTGTAATACGGGATGACTTCTATGTTATGGATTACATATCGTTTCATTATCTTGTCTTTGTTCGTGTCTCTCTGTGTTCTTCTCTGTTCCCGGACAAATCACAGAACAGGTCCGTGTTATCTCCGCTGCGCGACGAGGCTCCCGGGACCTACAAGTGGTATCAGAGCCTCGGTGTTCGTTGATTTGTGTTCCGGTTTCGATTTTTTAGGGTTTTGAGCAGATACGATTTTGTACTTTTTTCAGACCTAAAATCCTTAAAATCGAGTTTTTATCACTTCATTTGGTGTTTGGAGGGCTAAGGGTTTGTTAGATGATGTTTTCTAAGCTTTTGGAAGCATTAATTTCTCAGATCCATCATTTTTCGAGCATTCTCCTCAAGATCCGACAAGAACGCTGTTACTTTTTGATAAGTACCCAATTCAGCTTTTCTGCGTACTTTACTTACTAAGTACGCATGTGTTTTGCCCTGCGTACTTACTAAGTACGCAAGAGTAGTTGTCCTGCGTACTTGTTAAGTACGCATGAGTATTTGACTCTGCGTACTTAGCATGTACGCATGGTTGGCTTTGCGAACTTATCAAATACGCATGAGCACTTGGCTTTGCGTATTTATCAAATACGCATGAACACCCTTTATGTGCGTATTTACTAAGTACGCATGAACTATCATCTGGGATTAAAAAAAAAAAGTTAATGTATATTTTTGCAATCATTTTGAGAATATGTATATTTTGGCAATTTTCTCCTATAAAAAACAAGTGTTCTCCGGTAAAAGTAGATGAGTTTCATTCTAGAAACAGCTAGCATACCACAAAAGTGTTGATTAACCTATTTATTTTGGCATTTTTGATCAAATGTATACTTTGGCTACTTTCTCATATAAAAAACAAGTGTTTTCCGGTAAAAGTAGATGAGTTTGATTCTAGAAACAACTAGCATACCACAAAAGTGTTGATTGAGCTGTTTAAATGGATCTGATCACCCAAGTATTTGATCTTTCAATTAATATCTCTTTGAATCGTTTGTTCAAATTTTATGGTTTCTACGATCATTCTTATGAATACGGATTGATCAAACTAGGTCATAATCTGCACTCTATGCCTAAATTTGGTACCAAATATTGGAAGATAAGACAAATACAAAACAAAATTTACGAACTAGATATAGCACCTTTGTCTTCCAGAAATATGGCAGCTGTTTTGGTTCTCATAAACGTCAGCTTCCGTGATTATCTAGATTTTGAACTTCACGATCGCATTCATAAGTAAGAAAAGCAGTCGTAAATTGCCTTCTGTATGGTCGGCCCGGTTACTTGAAACTAAATTGAAGACTATACGTGTTGACTTCGTCTGTTCCAACTTCTTGATAAGGGTGAGAGGGTTGCCCTATTCAAGTGAATTTACTCGAATGTAATGTGAACACTGCTTTTTGTCTTCTTTCTATCTTTTCCAATCTCACACGTATATTTCTTTTTATTTTCCTTTTTTAACGCTGTGTTCTTGAGTCTCATTTAAAGAGGAAATAAATCTTTGTTCTAGAGGTTTTTTCAAGGGGAAAAGAAAGAAAATGCGGGGAAAAGTGTTCCCTAGATTTTTTTTAAAGAGGGAAAAGAAGGGAAAACTTGGCTTATTTCTATCCTTCCATATTGGAAAGATTTGAAGAGAATGGAAAAGAAGTAAAAAGAAAAGAAAGGAATTCTTTTCTTTTCTTTTCCTCCTTTTAGTAAACTCGGGAACACACCATTAGTGATTATCTCCTTTTAACAATGAAAGTTTCAAGTATATCCCACTGCCAAACAAACAATATATTTTTCTAAACTTTTTATTTAACTTTTACAACATTCTATTTTGTGAAAAAAATAAAATATAATAGTTATTGTTAATTTTTATTATCTAGCTTTTATTTTTATTTATTTTGTAGAAGCATGTTTTTGTAACTATAGATAAAATTCTATGTATCGGTGTACGTGGCTAGTACACAGTACTTAGCCTGGACACCAGTTTGGTCATGCGTACTTAGTAAGTACGCAAGGCTTTTGCCTTGCGTACTTTTCAAGTACGCATGACCAAACCCTGCGTACTTAGACAAGTACGCATGTAATGTTCCTTCCCCTATAAATAGAAGACTTGTCTTCATTTGTAGGTGGAACTTCTGGAACAAGGTTGAGAGGTGTCCGGGTCAGGACGAGCTCTCCCGATCCCTGGACCGTGAGCTTAGATGAGAGATGTTTGCTCCTTCGGTATGTAGTCTGTAATACGGGATGACTTCTATGTTATGGATTACATATCGTTTCATTATCTTGTCTTTGTTCGTGTCTCTCTGTGTTCTTCTCAGTTCCCACACAAATCACAGAACAGGTCCGTGTTATCTCTGCTGCGCGACGAGGCTCTCGGGACCTACAAGTGGTATCAGAGCCTCGGTGTTCATTGATTTGTGTTCCAGTTTCGATTTTTTAGGGTTTTGAGCAGATACGAGTTCGTACTTTTTCAGACCTAAAATCCTTAAAATCGAGTTTTTATCACTTCATTTGGTGTTTGGGGGGCTAAGGGTTTGTTAGATGATGTTTTCTAAGCTTTTGGAAGCATTAATTTATCAGATCCATTTCGAGCATTCTCCTCAAGATCCATCAAGAACGCTGTTACTTTTTGATAAGTACGCAAATTCAGCTTTTCAGCGTACTTTACTTACTAAGTACGCATGGGTTTTGCCCTTTGTACTTAGTAAGTACGCAAGATTAGTTGTCCTGCGTACTTGTTAAGTACACATGAGTATTTGACTCTGCGTACTTAGGATGTACGCATGGTTGGATTTGCGAACTTATCAAATACGCATGAGCACTTGGCTTTGCGTATTTATCAAATACGCATGAACACACTTTATGTGCGTATTTACTAAGTACGCATGAACTAGCATCTGGGATTAAAAAAAATAATAAAAAAGTTAATGTATATTCTTGCAATCATTTTGATCAAATGTATATTTTGGCAATTTTCTCCTATAAAAAACAAGTGTTCTCTGGTAAAAGTAGATGCGTTTGATTCTAGAAACAACTAGCATACCACAAAAGTGTTGATTGACCTGTTTATTTTGGCATTTTTAATCAAATGTATACTTTGCAACTTTCTCATATAAAAAACAAGTGTTTTCCGGTAAAAGTAGATGAGTTTGATTCTAGAAACAACTAGCATACCACAAAAGTGTTGATTGACCTGTTTAAATGGATCTGATCACCCAAGTATTTGATCTTTCAATTAATATCTCTTTGAATCGTTTGTTCAAATTTTATGTATGGTCGGCCCGGTTACTTGAAACTAAATTGAAGACTATACGTATTGACTTCGTCTGTTCCAACTTCTTGATATGGGTGAGAGGGTTGCCCTATTCGAGTGAATTTTCTCGAATGTAATGTGAACACTGCTTTTTGTCTTCTTTCTATCTTTTCCAATCTCTCACGTATATTTCTTTTTATTTTCCTTTTTTTACGCTGTGTTCTTGAGTCTCATTTAAAGAGGAAATAAATCTTTGTTCTAGAGGTATTTTCAAGGGGAAAAGAAAGAAAATGAGGGGAAAAGTGTTCCCTAGATTTTTTTAAAGAGGGAAAAGAAGGGAAAACTTGGCTTATTTCTATCCTTCTATATTGGAAAGATTTGAAGAGAAAGGAAAAGAAGTAAAAAGAAAAAAAGGGGAAGAAATCCTTTCTTTTCTTTTCCTCCCTTTAGTAAACTCGGGAACACATCATTAGTGATTATCTCCTTTTAACAATGAAAGTTTCAAGTATATCCCACTGCCAAACAAACAATATATTTTTCTAAACTTTTTATTTAACTTTTACAACATTCTATTATGTGAAAAAAATAAAATATAATAGTTATTGTTAATTTTTATTATCTAGCTTTTATTTTTATTTATTTTGTAGAAGCATGTTTTTGTAACTATAGATAAAATTCTATGTATCGGTGTACGTGGCTAGTACGCAGGAGGGTGTTCGTGAGTACTTAGGTTGCACACTAGTTTGGTCAAACGTACTTAGTAAGTACGCAATGCTTTTGCCTTGCGTACTTTTCAAGTACGCATGAACAAACCCTGCGTTTGTCTTCATTTGTAGGTGGAACTTCTGGAACAAGGTTGAGAGGTGTCCGGGTCGGGACGAGCTTTCCCGACCCCTAGACCGTGAGCTTAGATGAGAGATGTGTGTTCCTTCGGTATGTATTCTGTAATACGGGATGACTTCTATGTTATGGATTACATATCGTTTCATTATCTTGTCTTTGTTCGTGTCTCTCTGTGTACTTCTCTGTTCTCACACAAATCACAGAACAGGTCCGTGTTATCTTCGCTGCGCGACGAGGCTCCCGGGACCTACAAGTGGTATCAGAGCCTCGGTGTTCGTTGATTTGTGTTCCGGTTTCGATTTTTTAGGGTTTTGAGCAGATACGATTTTGTACTTTTTCAGACCTAAAATCCTTAAAATCGAGTTTTTATCACTTTATTTGGTGTTTGGAGGGCTAAGGGTTTGTTAGATGATGTTTTCTAAGCTTTTGGAAGCATTAATTTCTCAGGTCCATCATTTTTCGAGCATTCTCCTCAAGATCCGTCAAGAACGCTGTTACTCTTTGATAAGTACCCAATTCAGCTTTTCTGCGTACTTTACTTACTAAGTACGCATGTGTTTTGCCCTGCGTACTTACTAAGTACGCAAGAGTAGTTGTCCTGCGTACAAGTTAAGTACGCATGAGTATTTGACTCTGCGTACTTAGGATGTACGCATGGTTGGCTTTGCGAACTTATCAAATACGCATGAGCACTTGGCTTTGCGTATTTATCAAATACGCATGAACACCCTTTATGTGCGTATTTACTAAGTACGCATGAACTAGCATCTGAGATTAAAAAAAAAAAGTTAATGTATATTCTTGCAATCATTTTGATCAAATTTATATTTTGGCAATTTTCTCCTATAAAAAACAAGTGTTCTCCGGTAAAAGTAGGTGAGTTTGATTCTAGAAACAACTAGCATACCACAAAAGTGTTGATTGACCTGTTTATTTGGGCATTTTGGATCATATGTATACTTTGGCAACTTTCTCATATAAAAAACAAGTGTTTTTGGGTAAAAGTAGATGAGTTTGATTCTAGAAACAACTAGCATACCACAAAAGTGTTGATTGACCTGTTTAAATGGATCTAATCACCCAAGTATTTGATCTTTCAACTAATATCTCTTTGAATCAATTGTTAAAATTTTATGGTTTCTACGATCATTCTTATGAATACAGATTGATCAAATTAGGTCATAATCTGCACTCTATGCCTAAATTTGGTACCAAATATTGGAAGATAAGACAAATACAAACCAAAATTCACGAACTAGATATAGCACCTTTGTCTTTCAGAAATATGGCAGCTGTTTTGGTTCTCATAAACGTCAGCTTCCGTGATTATCTAGATTTTGAATTTCACTATCGCATTCATAAGTAAGAAAAGCAGTCGTAAATTGCCTTCTGTATGGTCGGCCCGGTTACTTGAAACTAAATTGAAGACTATACGTGTTGACTTCGTCTGTTCCAACTTCTTGATAAGGGTGAGAGGGTTGCCCTATTCAAGTGAATTTACTCGAATGTAATGTGAACACTGCTTTTTGTCTTCTTTCTATCTTTTCCAATCTCTCACGAATATTTCTTTTTATTTTCCTTTTTTAACGCTGTGTTCTTGAGTCTCATTTAAAGAGGAAATAAATCTTTGTTCTAGAGGTTTTTTCAAGGGGAAAAGAAAGAAAATGCGGGGAAAAGTGTTCCCTAGATTTTTTTAAAGAGGGAAAAGAAGGGAAAACTTGGCTTATTTCTATCCTTCCATATTGGAAAGATTTGAAGAGCAAGGAAAAGAAGTAAAAAGAAAAGAAGGGGAAGAAATCCTTTCTTTTCTTTTCTTTTCCTCTCTTTAGTTAACAAGGGAACACACCATTAGTGATTATCTCCTTTTAACAATGAAAGTTTCAAGTATATCCCACTGCCAAACAAACAATATATTTTTCTAAACTTTTTATTTAACTTTTACAACATTCTATTTTGTGAAAAAAATAAAATATAATAGTTATTGTTAATTTTTATTATCTAGCTTTTATTTTTATTTATTTTGTAGAAGCATGTTTTTGTAACTATAGATAAAATTCTATGTATCGGTGTACGTGGCTAGTACACAGTACTTAGCCTGCACACCAGTTTGGTCATGCGTACTTAGTAAGTACGCAAGGCTTTTTGCCTTGCGTACTTTTCAAGTACGCAAGGCTTTTGCCTTGCGTACTTTTCAAGTACGCATGACCAAACCCTGCGTACTTAGACAAGTACGCATGTAATGTACCTTCCCCTATAAATAGAAGACTTGTCTTTATTTGTAGGTGGAACTTCTGGAACAAGGTTGAGAGGTGTCCGGGTCGGGACGAGCTCTCCCGATCCCTGGACCGTGAGCTTAGATGAGAGATGCGTGCTCCTTCGGTATGTAGTCTGTAATACGGGATGACTTCTATGTTATGGATTACATATCGTTTCATTATCTTGTCTTTGTTCGTGTCTCTCTGTGTTCTTCTCAGTTCCCACACAAATCACAGAATAGGTCCGTGTTATCTCCGCTGCGCGACGAGGCTCTCGGGACCTACAAGTGGTATCAGAGCCTTGGTGTTCATTGATTTGTGTTCCAGTTTCGATTTTTTAGGGTTTTAAGCAGATACGAGTTCGTACTCTTTCAGACCTAAAATCCTTAAAATCGAGTTTTTATCACTTCATTTGGTGTTTGAGGGGCTAAGGGTTTGTTAGATGATGTTTTCTAAGCTTTTGGAAGCATTAATTTATCAGATCCATTTCGAGCTTTCTCCTCAAGATCCATCAAGAACGCTGTTACTTTTTGATAAGTACGCAAATTCAGCTTTTCAGCGTACTTTACTTACTAAGTACGCATGGGTTTTGCCCTTTGTACTTACTAAGTACGCAAGAGTAGTTGTCCTGCGTACTTGTTAAGTACGCATGAGTATTTGACTCTGCGTACTTAGGATGTACGCATGGTTGGCTTTGCGAACTTATCAAATACGCATGAGCACTTGGCTTTGCGTATTTATCAAATACGCATGAACACCCTTTATGTGCGTATTTACTAAGTACGCATGAACTAGCATCTGGGATTAAAAAAAAATAATAAAAAAGTTAATGTATATTCTTGCAATCATTTTGATCAAATGTATATTTTGGCAATTTTCTCCTATAAAAAACAAGTGTTCTCTGGTAAAAGTAGATGCGTTTGATTCCAGAAACAACTAGCATACCACAAAAGTGTTGATTGACCTGTTTATTTTGGCATTTTTAATCAAATGTATACTTTGGCAACTTTCTCATATAAAAAACAAGTGTTTTCCGGTAAAAGTAGATGAGTTTGATTCTAGAAACAACTAGCATACCACAAAAGTGTTGATTGACCTGTTTAAATGGATATGATCACCCAAGTATTTGATCTTTCAATTAATATCTCTTTGAATCGTTTGTTCAAATTTTATGGTTTCTACGATCATTCTTATGAATACGGATTGATCAAACTAGGCCATAATCTGCACTCTATGCCTAAATTTGGTACCAAATATTGGAAGATAAGACAAATACAAAACAAAATTTACGAACTAGATATAGCACCTTTGTCTTCCAGAAATATGGCAGCTGTTTTGGTTCTCATAAATGTCAGCTTCCGTGATTATCTAGATTTTGAACTTCACGATCGCATTCATAAGTAAGAAAAGCAGTCGTAAATTGCCTTCTGTATGGTCGGCCCGGTTACTTGAAACTAAATTGAAGACTATACGTATTGACTTCGTCTGTTCCAACTTCTTGATATGGGTGAGAGGGTTGCCCTATTCGAGTGAATTTACTCGAATGTAATGTGAACACTGCTTTTTGTCTTCTTTCTATCTTTTCCAATCTCTCACGTATATTTCTTTTTATTTTCCTTTTTTAACGCTGTGTTCTTGAGTCTCATTTAAAGAGGAAATAAATCTTTGTTCTAGAGGTTTTTTCAAGGGGAAAAGAAAGAAAATGAGGGGAAAAGTGTTCCCTAGATTTTTTTAAAGAGGGAAAAGAAGGGAAATCTTGGCTTATTTCTATCCTTCTATATTGGAAAGATTTGAAGAGAAAGGAAAAGAAGTAAAAAGAAAAGAAGGGGAAGAAATCCTTTCTTTTCTTTTCCTCCCTTTAGTAAACTCGGGAACACATCATTAGTGATTATCTCCTTCTAACAATGAAAGTTTCAAGTATATCCCACTGCCAAACAAACAATATATTTTTCTAAACTTTTTATTTAACTTTTACAACATTCTATTATGTGAAAAAAATAAAATATAATAGTTATTGTTAATTTTTATTATCTAGCTTTTATTTTTATTTATTTTGTAGAAGCATTTTTTTGTAACTATAGATAAAATTCTATGTATCGGTGTACGTGGCTAGTACGCAGTACTTAGCCTGCACACCAGTTTGGTCCTGCGTACTTAGTATGTACGCAAGGCTTTTGCCTTGCGTCCTTAGTAAGTACGCAAGGCTTTTGCCTTGCGTACTTGAAAAGTACGCATGCCCAAACCCTGCGTACTTAGACAAGTACGCAGGTAATGTTCCTTCCCCTATAAATAGAGGACTTGTCTTCATTTGTAGGTGGAACTTCTGGAACAAGGTTCAGAGGTGTCCGGGTCGGGACGAGCTCTCCCGACCCCTTGACCGTGAGCTTAGATGAGAGATGTGTGCTCCTTCGGTATGTAGTATGTAATATGGGATGACTTCTATGTTATGGATTACATATCGTTTCATTATCTTGTCTTTGTTCGTGTCTCTCTGTGTTCTTCTCAGTTCCCACACAAATCATAGAACAGGTCCGTGTTATCTCTGCTGCGACCTACAAGTGGTATCAGAGCCTCGGTGTTCATTGATTTGGGTTCCAGTTTCAATTTTTTAGGGTTTCGAGGAGATACGAGTTCGTACTTTTTCAGACCTAAAATCCTTAAAATTGAGTTTGTTATCACTTCATTTGGTGTTTGGAGGGCTAAGGGTTTGTTAGATGATGTTTTCTAAGCTTTTGGAAGCATTAATTTCTCAGATCCATCACTTTTCGAGCATTCTCCTCAAGATCCGTCAAGAACGATGTTACTTTTTGATATGTACGCAAATTCAGCTTTTCAGCGTACTTTACTTACTAAGTACGCATGGGTTTTGCCATGTGTACTTACTAAGTACGCAAGAGTAGTTGTCCTGCGTACTTGTTAAGTACGCATGAGTATTTGACTCTGGCTTTGCGAACTTATCAACTACGCATGAGCACTTGGATTTGCGTATTTATCAAATACGCATGAACACCCTTTATGTGCGTATTTACTAAGTACGCATGAACTAGCATCTGGGATTAAAAAAAAAAAAGTTAATGTATATTCTTGTAATCATTTTGATCAAATGTATATTTTGCCAATTTTCTCCTATAAAAAACAAGTGTTCTCCGGTAAAAGTAGATGAGTTTGATTCTAGAAACAGCTAGCATACCACAAAAGTGTTGATTGACCTGTTTATTTTGGCATTTTTGATCAAATGTATACTTTGGCAACTTTCTCATATAAAAAACAAGTGTTTTCCGGTAAAAGTAGATGAGTTTGATTCTAGAAACAGCTAGCATACCACAAAAGTGTTGATTGACCTGTTTAAATGGATCTGATCACCCAAGTATTGGAACAAGGTTGAGAGGTGTCCGGGTCGGGACGAGCTCTCCCGACCCCTGGACCGTGAGCTTAGATGAGAGATGTGTGCTCCTTTGGTATGTAGTCTGTAATACGAGATGACTTCTATGTTATAGATTACGTATCGTTTCATTATCTTGTCTTTGTTCGTGTCTCTCTGGTTCTTCTCAGTTCCCACAGAAATCATAGAACAGGTCCGTGTTATCTCCGCTGCGCGACGAGGCTCCCGGGACCTACATGTGGTATCAGAGCCTCGGTGTTCGTTGATTTGTGTTCCAGTTTCGATTTTTTAGGGTTTTGAGCAGATACGAGTTCATACTTTTTCAGACCTAAAATCCTTAAAATCGAGTTTGTTATCACTTCATTTGGTGTTTGGAGGGCTAAGGGTTTGTTGGATGATGTTTTCTAAGCTTTTGGAAGCATTAATTTTTCAGATCCATCACTTTTCGAGCATTCTCCTCAAGATCCGTCAAGAACGCTGTTACTTTTTGATAAGTACGCAAATTCAGCTTTTCAGCGTACTTTACTTACTAAGTACGCATGGGTTTTTCCCTGCGTACTTACTAAGTACGCAAGAGTAGTTGTCCTGCGTACTTGTTAAGTACGCATGAGTATTTGACTCTGCGTACTTAGCATGTACGCATGGTTGGCTTTGCGAACTTAACAAGTACGCGTGAGCACTTGGCTTTGCGTATTTATCAAATACGCATGAACACCATTTATGTGCTTATTTACTAAGTACGCATGAACTAGCATCCGAGATTAAAAAAAAAAAGTTAATGTATATTCTTGCAATCATTTTGATCAAATTTATATTTTGGCAATTTTCTCCTATAAAAAACAAGTGTTCTCCCGTAAAAGTAGATGAGTTTGATTCTAGAAACAGCTAGCATACCACAAAAGTGTTGATTGACCTGTTTATTTTGGCATTTTTGATCAAATGTATACTTTGGCAATTTTCTCATATAAAAAACAAGTGTTTTCCGGTAAAAGTTGATGAGTTTGATTCTAGAAACAGCTAGCATACCACAAAAGTGTTGATTGACCTATTTAAATGGATCTGATCACCCAAGTATTTGATCTTTCAACTAATATCTCTTTGAATCGTTTGTTCAAATTTTATGGTTTCTACGATCATTCTTATGAATACGGATTGATCAAAGTAGGTCATATTTTGCACTCTATGCCTAAATTTGGTACCAAATATTGGAAGATAAGAAAAATACAACAAAATTCATGAACTAGATATAGCACCTTTGTCTTCCAGAAATATGGCAGCTGTTTTGGTTCACATAAACGTCAGCTTCCGTGATTATCTAGATTTTGAACTTCACGATCGCATTCATAAGTAAGAAAAGGAGTCGTAAATTGCCTTCTGTTTGGTGGGCCCGGTTACTTGAAACTAAATTGAAGACTATACGTGTTGACTTCGTCTGATCCAAATTTTTGATAAGGGTGAGAGGGTTGCCCTATTCGAGTGAATTTACTCGAATGTAATGTGAACACTGCTTTTTGTCTTCTTTCTACCTTTTCCAATCTCATACGTATATTCCTTTTTATTTTCCTTTTTTTACGCTGTGTTCTTGATTCTCATTTAAAGAGGAAATAAATCTTTGTTCTAGAGGTTTTTTCAAGGGGAAAAGAAAGAAAATAAGGGGAAAGTGTTCCCTAGATTTTTTTAAAGAGGGAAAAGAAGGGAAAACTTGGCTTATTTCCATCCTTCCATATTGGAAAGATTTGAAGAGAAAGGAAAAGAAGTAAAAAGAAAAGAAGGGAAGAAATCCATTCTTTTCTTTTCTTTTCCTTCCTTTAGTAAACTCGGGAACACATCATTAGTGATTATCTCCTTTTAACAATGAAAGTTTCAAGTATATCCCACTGCCAAACAAACAATATATTTTTCTTAACTTTTTATTTAACTTTTACAAATTTCTATAATATGAAAAAAATAAAATATAATAGTTATTGTTAATTTTTTTTATCTAGCTTTTATTTTTATTTATTTTGTAGAAGCATATTTTTGTAACTATAGATAAAATTCTATGTATCGGTGTACGTGGCTAGTACGCACGAGGGTGTTTCTTTAGCCTGCACACAAGTTTGGTCCTGCGTACTTAGTAAGTACACAAGGCTTTTGCCTTGCGTACTTAGTAAGTACACAAGGCTTTTGCCTTGCGTACTTAGTAAGTACACAAGGCTTTTGCCTTGCGTACTTAGTAAATACGCATGACCAAACCCTGTGTACTTAGACAAGTACGCACGTAATGTTCCTTCCCCTATAAATAGAAGACTTGTCTTCATTTGTAGGTGGAACTTCACGAACAAGGTTGAGAGGTGTTCGGGTCGGGACGATCTCTCCTGACCCCTCGACCGTGAGCTTAGATGAGAGATGTGTGCTCCTTCGGTATGTAGTCTGTAATACGGGTTGACTTCTATGTTATGGATTACGTATCGTTTCATTATCTTGTCTTTGTTCGTGTCTCTCTGTGTTCTTCTCAGTTCCCACACAAATAATAGAACAGGTCCGTATTATCTCCGCTGCGCGACGAGGCTCGCGAGACCTACAAGTGGTATCAGAGTCTTGGTGTTCTGCGTACTTTACTTACTAAGTACGCATGGGTTTTGCCCTGCGTACTTACTAAGTACGCAAGAGTAGTTGTCCTGCGTACTTGTTAAGTACGCATGAGTATTTGACTCTGCGTACTTAGCATGTACGCATGGTTGGCTTTGCGAACTTATCAAATACGCATGAGCACTTGGCTTTGCGTATTTATCAAATACGCATGAACACCCTTTATGTGCGTATTTACTAAGTACGCATGAACTAGAATCTGGGTTAAAAAAAAAGTTAAGATATATTCTTGCAATCATTTTGATCAAATGTATATTTTGGCAATTTTCTCCTATAAAAAACAAGTTTTCTCCGGTAAAAGTAGATGAGTTTGATTCTAGAAACAGCTAGCACACCACAAAAGTGTTGATTGACCTGTTTATTTTGACATTTTTGATCAAATGTATACTTTGGCAATTTTCTCATATAAAAAACAAGTGTTTTCCGGTAAAAGTTGATGAGTTTGATTCTAGAAACAGCTAGCATACCACAAAAGTGTGGATTGACCTATTTAAATGGATCTGATCACCCAAGTATTTGATCTTTCAACTAATATCTCTTTGAATTGTTTGTTCAAATTTTATGGTTTCTACGATCATTCTTATGAATACGGATTGATCAAATTAGGTCATAATCTGCACTCTATGCCTAAATTTGGTACCAAATATTGGAAGATAAGACAAATACAAAACAAAATTCACGAACTAGATATAGCACCTTTGTCTTCCAGATATATCGCAGCTGTTTTGGTTCTCATAAACGTCAGCTTCCGTGATTATCTAGATTTTGAACTTCACTATCGCATTCATAAGTAAGAAAAGCAGTCGTAAATTGCCTTCTGTATGGTCAGCCCGGTTACTTGAAACTAAATTGAAGACTATACGTGTTGACGTCGTCTGTTCCAACTTCTTGATAAGGGTGAGAGGGTTGCCCTATTCGAGTGAATTTACTCGAATGTAATGTGAACAATGCTTTTTGTTTTCTTTCTATCTTTTCCAATCTCTCACGTATATTTTTTTTTTATTTTCCTTTTTTTACGCTATGTTCTTGAGTCTCATTTAAAGAGGAAATAAATCTTTGTTCAGGAGGTTTTTTCAAGGGGAAAAGTGTTCCCTAGATTTTTTTAAAGAGGGAAAAGAAGGGAAAACTTGGCTTATTTCTATCCTTCCATATTGGAAAGATTTGAAGAGAAAGGAAAGGAACTAAAAAGAAAAGAAGGGGAAGAAATCCTTTCTTTTCTTTTCTTTTCCTCCCTTTAGTAAACTCGGTAACACAACGTTAGTGATTATCTCCTTTTAACAATGATAGTTTCAAGTATATCCCACTGCCAAACAAACAATATATTTTTCTTAACTTTTTATTTAACTTTTACAACATTCTATTATGTTAAAAAAATAAAATATAATAGTTATTGTTAATTTTTATTATCTAGCTTTTATTTTTATTTATTTTGTAGAAGCATGTTTTTGTAAATATGGATAAAATTCTATGTATCGGTGTACGTGGCTAGTACGCATGAGGGTGTTCCGGAGTACTTAGCCTGCACACCAGTTTGGTCCTACGTACTTAGTAAGTACGCAAAGCTTTTGCGTTGCGTACTTGTCAAGTACGCATGACCAAACCCTGCGTACTTACACAAGTACGCAGGTAATGTTCCTTCCTCTATAAATAGAAGACTTGTCTTCATTTGAAGGTGGAACTTCTGGAACAAGGTTGAGAGGTGTGCGGGTCGGGACGAGCTCTCCCGGCCCCTAGACCGTGAGCTTAGATGAGAGATGTGTGCTCCTTCAGTATGTAGTCTGTAATACGGGATGACTTATATGTTATGGATTACGTATCGTTTCATTATCTTGTCTTTGTTCGTGTCTCTCTATGTTCTTCTCAGTTCCCACACAAATCATAGAACAGGTCCGTGTTATCTCCGATACGCGACGAGACTCCCAGGACCTACAAGTGGTATCAGAGCCTTGGTGTTCGTTAATTTGTGTTCCGGTTTCGATTTTTTAGGGTTTTGAGCAGATACGAGTTCGTACTTTTTTCAGACCTAGAATCCTTAAAATCGAGTTTGTTATCACTTCATTTGGTGTTTGGAGGTCTAAGGGTTTGTTAGATGATGTTTTCTAAGCTTTTGGAAGCATTAATTTCTCAGATCCATCACTTTTTGAGCATTCTCCTCAAGATCCGTCAAGAACGCTGTTACTTTTTGATAAGTACGCAAATTCAGCTTTTCTTCGTACTTTACTTACTAAGTACACATGGGTTTTGCCCTGCGTACTTACTATGTACGCAGGAGGAGTTGTCCCGCGTACTTGTTAAGTACGCATGAGTATTTGACTCTGCATACTTAGCCTGTACGCATGGTTGGCTTTGTGAACTTATCAAATACGCATGAGCACTTGGCTTTGCGTATTTATCAAATACGCATGACCACCCTTTATGTGCGTATTTACTAAGTACGTATGAACTAGCATCTAGGATTAAAAAAAAAAGTTAAAAGTTAATGTATATTCTTGCAATCATTTTGATCAAATGTATATTTTGGAAATTTTCTCCTATAAAAAACAAGTGTTCTCCGGTAAAAGTAGATGAGTTTGATTCTAGAAGCAGCTAGCATACCACAAAAGTGTTGATTGACCTGTTTATTTTGGCATTTTTGATCAAATGTATACTTTGGCAATTTTCTCATATAAAAAACAAGTGTTTTCCGGTAAAAGTAGATGAGTTTGATTCTAGAAACAGTTAGCATACCACAAAAGTGTTGATTGACCTGTTTAAATGGATCTGATCACCCAAGTATTTGATCTTTCAATTAATATCTCTTTGAATCGTTTGTTCAAATTTTATGGTTTCTACGATCATTCTTATGAATACGGATTGATCAAATTAGGTCATAATCTGCACTCTATGCCTAAATTTGGTACCAAATATTGGAAGATAAGACAAATACAAAACAAAATTCACGAACTAGATATAGCACCTTTGTCTTCCGGAAATATGGCAGCTGTTTTGGTTCTCATAAACGTCAGCTTCCGTGATTATCTAGATTTTGAACTTCACGATCGCATTCATAAGTAAGAAAAGCAGTCGTAAATTGCCTTCTGCTTGGTCGGCCCAGTTACTTGAAACTAAATTGAAGACTATACGTGTTGACTTCGTCTGTTCCAACTTCTTGATATGGGTGAGAGGGTTTCTCTATTCGAGTGAATTTACTAGAATGTAATGTGAACACTGCTTTTTGTCTTCTTTCTATCTTTTCCAATCTCTCACGTATATTTCTTTTTATTTTCCTTTTTTTACGCTGTGTTCTTGAGTTTCATTTAAAGAGGAAATAAATCTTTGTTCTAGAGGTTTTTTCAAGGGGAAAAGAAAGAAAATGAGGGGAAAATTGTTCCCTAGATTTTTTTAAAGAGGGAAAAAGGGGAAAACTTGGCTTATTTCTATCCTTCCATATTGGAATGTAAGGCCCCTTTCCCGGATAACCTCACTTGTTGGATTTACTCATAAACATAGTCATAAATACTGAACTTAAATTAAAAACATTCATTCATTCAATTACAAATCATTCGTCGTTCAATTACATAACATAACAGCGGAAGTCTTAACACATATATTAAAGTGGGATGTCAGTCTTGTGTCGGGTAACCTTCACGCCTTCGCACGTCCCTTTCCTTTGTTACCTGAAATGTATTCTAAAAGTCAGCTAACGCTGGTGAGTTCTAGTTTAAAGACAATCATACATAATATTTACCTTATCCTGAATATAATGTATATATATATATATATTCATACTATTAAATATTCTTTACTTTACCGTTCTCACATAACATTCATTGAGGGTATATACATATGTACATACATACTTTCTTTGGGAGAACACATATTGGCCATAATCTTAAGGGATATCAACCCGTCATACTTGTCGCGAATGTCACGAAGACATCGCTGTCAGAACTACCGTCGTAGCCCATTTCATTACCGTCCGGCTCTAGAAAACCGTCCGTCATATCATTAAATCCGTCCGGCAACCTTTGTCCGTCCGCTCTTTACCGTCCTACCGTCGTAGTCCGTCATTTTTGTCCGTCTGCCCTAGGGCATCCGTTTCCCATGTGACCATTATGTATGCAACCGTTCTACATTAGTTAAGGCTTGCTTCGACCGTCCATTAATACCTTTTCATACGTCCTAGCTTGCGAAGGAACGTTTTGTCCCGGTTGCAAAATAGTCACGTGGTCGTCCGTCTACCGAAGTAGCCGTTGTCATAGAAGGGTTTATAACGTTTACATTCATTCATAACATGCAATATATATGTAATATAAAGCAAGATTTCATTCTTTTACGTTATGTCCTTCTTTCATTCATTCTTTATATCATACGCTTCATTCTTTATTCATAATTCATTTTCACATATATAAGTATTTATATATATATATATATACGTATGATCACATAGACACTTATAGCATTTATTCATTTAGTGTATACACTTCAGCCCCAAAACGTTTATAAATCATTTGCACATTACATAGAAGGGGGCACATAGAACTCACCTGATGAGCTAGTCTGGGTTGTCCTAAACAAAGGTCCAATGAGTGCCACACGCGATCTGAATTGGTTAATTACACATATATCAGACCTAATTTAAATACACACTTTTACCTCAGTTGAACTAGGCTAACATACTGACTTCACTAACCAATCTGATGCCTGCGCACTTAGTAAGTGCGCAGGGCCTTGGTCATGCGTACTTGATAAGTACGCAGACTTTACTTCATGCGTACTTGATAAATACGCATACTTTACTTCATGCGTACTTGGTAAGTACGCAGACTTTTCTTCATGCGCACTTGGTAAGTGCGCAGACTTTACTTCATGCGCACTTGGTAAGTACGCAAAACCCTTGTTCTTGCGTACTTGATAAGTGCGCAGGATCTGATTCAGGCGTAAGAACCCTAACTTTTTGCATGCGGGTCTGATCATGTCAATATCTAAGTTTTTCTTTGATCAAAACGTTCGGTTTACATTCTAGATGCTATACCTAAGCTTATTTTCAAGTTTCATCCATGAAATCATCATTTATTGGGCTAAAACCGAAAATCCTAAAACTACCATAAAAACTCATATTGCGATCGAATGCTAACCTGGATGGGATTTCTGATCCGGAGAAGATGATCACGAGAGCAGCAGCAACGTTCCCCTGAATTTCCGAGTCGATCCGTCACTTTCTCTCTCTAGACCCGAGCTCTCCTCTCTCTCTCTAGAACTTGAAGTTGTGAAAATAATGAATTTTGGGCAGCCCTTGCCCTTATATACTTGGGCTTCCATCGGCCCGCTGGAGCCGAGCCCAAGCCCATCCGTTTTTCTTTCGCCCCTTTTGAAAATTATAATTTCGATCGTGTCATTATTTATTTATTACCAGTTTTGGGATGTTACAAGTCTACCCCCCTTAAAAGGTTTCGTCCTCGAAATCGGTTATGCGTTAAACAACTGAGGGTATAGTTCTCGCATCTCGTCTTCTTTCTCCCATGTAGCTTCCGATCCCTTTCTGTGCTTCCATTGAACTTTGACCAATGGGATTGACTTATTGCGTAGTCTTTTCTCAGATCGGTCAAGAATGGCTATTGGTTCCTCGACATAATTCAGACTGTTATCCACCTCGATCTCATCGTAAGGTATGTGAGCCGTGTCGTCAGCTAGACACTTGCGTAAGTGCGATACGTGGAATGTAGGGTGTATTTCCCTAAGCGCATCGGGTAGGTCGAGCCTGTAAGCAACTTGACCCACTCTCGCTAAGATCTTAAAAGGTCCGACAAACCTTGGACTTAGTTTGCCACGTTTTCTGAATCGGATGATTCCTTTCCATGGTGATACCTTTAACAGTACCATGTCGCCTACTTGAAACTCTAAATCCCTTCTTCTCTTATCCGCGTATGATTTTTGTCTGTCTTTTGCGGCTTTCATTCGAGCCTTAATTTGATCAAATTTCTCAGAAGTAGCTTTGACCACTTCGAGGCTTGCAAAGTCCTTCTGCCCAATTTCGCCCCAACAAACCGGGGTCCTACATCTCCTTCCATACAACATCTCAAATGGCGGCATGCCAATCGTTGAGTGATAGCTGTTGTTATACGAGAATTCCGCCAATGGTAGATGGCTGTCCCAGCTCCCACCAAAGTCAATGATACAAGCCCGGAGCATGTCTTCTAAGGTCTGGATTGTCCTTTCAGATTGGCCATCGGTTTGAGGGTGGTAAGCAGTGCTGATGTTCAATCTAGTGCCCATTGCTTCATTGAATTTCTTCCAAAACCTTGATGTGAATCTAGTATCCCTGTCGGACACAATCGAAAGCGACATACCATGTCTGCTCACAATCTCCTTGATAAATACTTCTGCTAGTCTTTCTGACGAAGAAGACTCACGTATTGGCAAGAAGTGAGCACTTTTCGTCAAACGGTCGACGATCACCCAAATGGTATCATTGCCTTTAGCTGTTCGTGGTAGCTTGGTAATGAAGTCCATTGTGATCTCTTCCCATTTCCATTCCGGTATAGGTAAAGGTTGCATTTTACCGCATGGTTTCTGGTGCTCGGCCTTAACTAGTGAGCACGTTAGGCACTTGCTCACGTACTCTGTCACATCATTCTTCATGCCAGGCCACCAGTACTCCTTCTTCAAGTCTTGATACATTTTGTTTGTCCCGGGGTGGATAGAATAACGAGACTTATGGGCCTCATCGAGGATTTTGGCTCTAAGCTCGCCAATCTTAGGTATCCACATCCGTCCAAATCTAGTTCGTACACCGTATGCATTTACATTCAGATTTCCTTGTTGTCCCACTATTCTTTCTCGTCTTACATTTCTTTCTAATAGTGCTTCATCTTGTGCCTTTAATATCTCACTCATTAAATCTGGCGTTATGATTAGCTGACACGCTTTGATCCGGATGGGTTCCGATTCCTCCTTTCTGCTTAAAGCGTCAGCCACTACGTTTGCCTTGCCTGGATGGTACAATATCTCACAGTCGTAGTCTTTCAGTAGCTCTAACCATCTCCTTTGCCTCATGTTTAATTCCTTTTGATCGAAAAAGTACTTTAAGCTTTTATGATCGGAGTAAATGGTGCATTTAACTCCATACAAATAGTGCCTCCATATTTTTAACGCGAAAACTACAGCCGCTAACTCTAGATCGTGTGTTGGGTAGTTAACCTCGTGTGTCTTTAGTTGTCGCGAGGCGTAAGCAATTACCTTTCCTCGTTGCATAAGTACGCAACCTAAACCTTGACCCGAAGCGTCAGAGTAGACTACCAAGTCTTCATTTCCCTCAGGTAGTGTCAAAACCGGAGCTTGGGTCAATCATGCCTTGAGTTCTTCAAACGCGTTATTTTGGGTTGGACCCCATTCATATTTCACTTCCTTTCATGTCAACTTAGTTAGTGGCGAGGCTATCCTTGAAAAATCTTGAATGAACCTCCGATAGTAGCCTGCCAGTCCCAGAAAACTTCTTATCTCCGTTGGTGTCTTTGGGATGTTCCATTCCTTTACTGTCTCGATCTTTGCAGGATCCACCATGATTCCGTTTGGGTTTATTACATGACCTAGGAATTGGACTTCCCTAAGCCAGAACGCGCATTTGGAGAATTTTGCGTACAACTTTTCCTGCTTTAGCACCTCCAGAACCTCTCTTAGGTGACAGTGGTGATCACCCTCGCTTTTCGAATATACCAGTATGTCGTCTATAAAAACTATCACCGATCGATCCAACATTGGTCGACATACTCTATTCATCAAATCCATGAACGCTGCTGGTGCGTTGGTCAATCCGAAGGACATCACGAGAAACTCATAATGCCCATAACGCGTGCGAAACGCGGTCTTTGGTACGTCTTCTTCCCTTACTTTTAACTGATGGTAACCCGACCTAAGATCGATCTTTGAGAACCAACTCGCACCTTGCAGTTGATCAAAAAGGTCGTCTATTCTAGGTAGTGGGTATTTGTTCTTTACTGTTCTCTTGTTCAATTCGCGGTAGTCGATGCACATGCGCATACTGCCGTCCTTCTTCTTTACAAATAGTACCGGAGCGCCCCATGGTGAGATGCTCGGTCTAATAAATCCTTTCTCGGTTAGTTCCTCTAGTTGAGACATTAATTCTTTCATTTCTGACGGAGCCAATCGGTAGGGGGCTTTGGCAACGGGCTCAGCTCCTGGCAGTAATTCAATCTGAAATTCTATTTCCCGATCGGGTGGTAACCCAGGTAGATCCTCAGGGAATACTTCCGGAAAGTTGCACACCACGGGTACATTCTTGAGTTCTTTCATTTTCATTCTATCATCAATAACATATGCCAGATAAGCTTCGCAACCGCGCCTCATGTAACTTTCGGCCTTGATCATCGAGATGACATTCGGCATCGTGCAATTCCAATCCCCATAAACCGTAATTGGAGTGCCGCTTGGAGCCTTGAGGTGTATCCTCTTGCGTTTACATATGATCTGAGCTTCGTTGGCAGCTAACCAATCCATACCCAGTACTACATCGAATCCTCCTAAGGTGAGAAGGAATAATCTAGAGGGGAACTTATGGCCCTCTATTTCTATGATACAATCATCGGTTACTTGGAATACTGTCGAATTTTTACCAACGGCAGTTTGTACGCTAAAAGCCTTTACTATGGGGTTAATAGTGCAATCTAGTTTACGACTAAATGCATTGGATATAAAACTTTTACTTGCACCAGAATCAAATAGAATAGCAGCACGTTCATTGTTAACTAAAAACGTACCTGATACGACATCAGGGTTTCCCCTTGCTTCCTCTTCGGTCAGGGCGTAGGCTCGAGTCCTAGCCTTTGGCTGTTCCTTTTCAGCTTCTTTTTCCTTACCCGAACCGGATTGTCTGGTTTTCCTGCAATCCTTTGTCAGATGTCCAAACAGTCCGCATACTTGACATTTGACATCCTTCCAACAATCTCGGGAGTAGTGCCCCGGCCTCCCGCACTTATAACACACGGTGGTGCCTATTCGACACTCGCCCAGATGTTGCTTTCCACATCTCTTGCATGTTTCATATCCGTCCAACCTTGGTTTCTTAATTTCAGCTGTTTCTTTCCCTTTTCCGGTGCCTCTAGACGGGTTCTCCCACTTTCTCTTTTGTGTCTCAGGTGGCGGGTCCTCATTGGCATAATCGTCGTAGACGATTCCAGACAGGTTGACTACCGACTCGAAGGTCGATGGTAGATTAGCTTTTACATGAACACGGATCCTTTGCGGCAGAACCTTGACATAGTATTTGATCATACGTTCTTCAGTTTCCACCAAGTGTGGTACCAGTTGGGCCAGCTCGTTGAATCTTGAAGTATACTGGCGATGAGTCTTGTTGCCAGCCTTGAAGTTTAGGAACTCGTTCTCCACACGATCAATCTCATTTTGTGGGCAGAACTTTTGGATTATGAGCTTCTTCAGGTCTTCCCATGTCATTCTGGCAATAGAATTTGGCGACTTTGTTCTTTGAATGTTTCTCCACCAACCTAGTGCTTCATTGGTGAAAGAATGAGCAACATATTTAACCGCCTGGTCCGGTCGGCACTCGCTGATGTTGATTACAGCGTTCATCATCTCAATCCATTCGAGCGTAGCCACTGAATCCTTGTTACCATCAAACTTGGGTGGGTCTCCATCCTTGAAACCTTTGTAAGTACACCCACGATTGCTTGAGGCCACTTTTACTTCATCCCCGTCACTGTCATAGATTTTCTCTTCATTGTTCCCCTCATCCTCTTCTTTGCTTTTCTTTAGTGCCTCAGATAGTAGGTCAGGCAATATGTTCTTCAGAGTAAGTACAACCTCCCGGGCAATAGCATCCCTGACTTCAGGTTCCAACTGTATAGGCCCTGGACTGTCGTCCCTAATTGGGGTCACTTCTGTTTCGTGCACACTTTCGGTGTGCTCTGCGTGCACACTCTCTTCTTCTTCAAATATTGGGTTCAACGGAGGTCTACCTCGTCGGCCAGTGCGACCGCCTCGAGGTCCTGTTCTTCCTCCACCAGCCATAATTCTTAATTTCCTAATAGTTACAAAAGGGGATACATCAATGTCATTTCTTCAGATCATAGTTTGGAACAGTACGAGTAAGGTAAATTCTTAATTACAGTGACCGGTTTGTGATTACTAATTTACATTGCTTTTCGGGTTCGAAACTCTTCAAATCAGTCGTGGCATTAACATCTATTTGTTCTAAGTTAAGGTATCTATTCCTATGCAAGAGCATTAACCTTATGACTTACTTACCGTGCTAGCGTTGGCGTTGGTTACCCATACTGACATCCGTGCGTTGGTCCCATAATCAGTTTGAGTCCAGACATTTAGGGATGTCTGAATCTCTCAAACTATTGCTCTGATACCAACTTGTAAGGCCCCTTTCCCGGGTAACCTCACTTGTTGGATTTACTCATAAACATAGTCATAAATACTGAACTTAAATTAAAAACATTCATTCATTCAATTACAAATCATTCGTCGTTCAATTACATAACATAACAGCGGAAGTCTTAACACATATATTAAAGTGGGATGTCAGTCTTGTGTCGGGTAACCTTCACGCCTTCGCACGTCCCTTTCCTTTGTTACCTGAAATGTATACTAAAAGTCAGCTAACGCTGGTGAGTTCTAGTTTAAAGACAATCATACATAATATTTACCTTATCATGAATATAATGTATATATATATATATATTCATACTTTTAAATATTCTTTACTTTACCGTTCTCACATAACATTCATTGAGGGTATATACATATGTACATACAAACTTTCTTTGGGAGAACACATATTGGCCATAATCTTAAGGGAGATCAACCCGTCATACTTGTCGCGAATGTCACGAAGACATCGCTGTCAGAACTACCGTCGTAGCCCATTTCATTACCGTCCGGCTCTAGAAAACCGTCCGTCATATCATTAAATCCGTCCGGCAACCTTTGTCCGTCCGCTCTTTACCGTCCTACCGTCGTAGTCCGTCATTTTTGTCCGTCTGCCCTAGGGCATCCGTTTCCCACGTGACCATTATGTATGCAACCGTTCTACATTAGTTAAGGCTTGCTTCGACCGTCCATTAATACCTTTTCATACGTCCTAGCTTGCGAAGGAACGTTTTGTCCCGGTTGCAAAATAGTCACGTGGTCGTCCGTCTACCGAAGTAGCCGTTGTCATAGAAGGGTTTATAACGTTTACATTCATTCATAACATGCAATATATATGTAATATAAAGCAAGATTTCATTCTTTTACGTTATGTCCTTCTTTCATTCATTCTTTATATCATACGCTTCATTCTTTATTCATAATTCATTTTCACATATATAAGTATTTATATATATATATACGTATGATCACATAGACACTTATAGCATTTATTCATTTAGTGTATACACTTCAGCCCCAAAACGTTTATAAATCATTTGCACATTACATAGAAGGGGGCACATAGAACTCACCTGATGAGCTAGTCTGGGTTGTCCTAAACAAAGGTCCAATGAGTGCCACACGCGATCTGAATTGGTTAATTACACATATATCAGACCTAATTTAAATACACACTTTTACCTCAGCTGAACTAGGCTAACATACTGACTTCACTAACCAATCTGATGCCTGCGCACTTAGTAAGTGCGCAGGGCCTTGGTCATGCGTACTTGATAAGTACGCAGACTTTACTTCATGCGTACTTGATAAATACGCATACTTTACTTCATGCGTACTTGGTAAGTACGCAGACTTTTCTTCATGCGCACTTGGTAAGTGCGCAGACTTTACTTCATGCGCACTTGGTAAGTACGCAAAACCCTTGTTCTTGCGTACTAATATCTAAGTTTTTCTTTGATCAAAACGTTCGGTTTACATTCTAGATGCTATACCTAAGCTTATTTTCAAGTTTCATCCATGAAATCATCATTTATTGGGCTAAAACCGAAAATCCTAAAACTACCATAAAAACTCATATTGCGATCGAATGCTAACCTGGATGGGATTTCTGATCCGGAGAAGATGATCACGAGAGCAGCAGCAACGTTCCCCTGAATTTCCGAGTCGATCCGTCACTTTCTCTCTCTAGACCCGAGCTCTCCTCTCTCTCTCTAGAACTTGAAGTTGTGAAAATAATGAATTTTGGGCAGCCCTTGCCCTTATATACTTGGGCTTCCATCGGCCCGCTGGAGACGAGCCCAAGCCCATCCGTTTTTCTTTCGCCCCTTTTGAAAATTATAATTTCGATCGTGTCATTATTTATTTATTACCAGTTTTGGGATGTTACATGGAAAGATTTGAAGAGAAAGGAAAAGAAGGGGAGGAAATCCTTTCTTTTCTTTTCTTTTCCTCGAGAACACATCATTAGTGATTATCTCCTTTTAACAATGAAAGTTTCAAGTATATCCCACTACCAAACAAACAATATATTTTTCTTAACTTTTTTTTTAACTTTTACAACATTCTATTATGTGAAAAAAATAAAATATAATAGTTATTGTTAATTTTTATTATCTAGCTTTTATTTTTATTTATTTTGTAAAAGCATGTTTTTGTAACTATAGATAAAATTCTATGTATCGGTGTACGTGGCTAGTACGCATGAGGGTGTTCCGAAGTACTTAGCCTGCACACCAGTTTGGTCCTACGTACTTAGTAAGTACGCAAAGCTTTTGCGTTGCGTACTTGTCAAGTACGCATGACCAATCCCTGCGTACTTAGACAAGTACGCTCGTAATGTTCCTTCCCCTAAAAATAGAAGACTTGTCTTCATTTGAAGGTGGAACTTCTGGAACAAGGTTGAGAAGTGTCCGGGTCGGGACGAGCTCTCCCGGCCCCTCGACCGTGAGCTTAGATGAGAGATGTGTGCTCCTTCGGTATGTAGTCTGTAATACGGGATGACTTATATGTTATGGATTACGTATCGTTTCATTATCTTGTCTTTGTTCGTGTCTCTCTATGTTCTTCTCAGTTCCCACACAAATCATAGAACAGGTCCGTGTTATCTCCGATACGCGAAGAGACTCCCGGGACCTTCAAGTGGTATCAGAGCCTCGGAGTTCGTTAATTTGTGTTCCGGTTTCGATTTTTTATGGTTTTGAGCAGATACGAGTTCGTACTTTTTTCAGACCTAGAATCCTTAAAATCGAGTTTGTTATCACTTCATTTGGTGTTTGGAGGGCTAAGGGTTTGTTTGATGATGCTTTCTAAGCTTTTGGAAGCATTAATTTGTCAGATCCATCACTTTTCGAGCATTCTCCTCAAGATCCGTCAAGAACGCTGTTACTTTTTGATAAGTACGCAAATTCAGCTTTTCTGCGTACTTTACTTACTAAGTACGCATGGGTTTTGCCCTGCGTACTTACTAAGTACGCAGGAGGAGTTGTCCCGCATACTTGTTAAGTACGCATGAGTATTTGACTCTGCGTACTTAGCATGTACGCATGGTTGGCTTTGTGAACTTATCAAATACGCATGAGCACTTGGCTTTGCGTATTTATAAAATACGCATGAACACCCTTTATGTGCGTATTTACTAAGTACGCATGAACTAGCATCTAGGATTAAAAAAAAAGTTAAAAGTTAATGTATATTCTTGCAATCATTTTGATCAAATGTATATTTTGGAAATTTTCTCCTATAAAAAACAAGTGTTCTCCGGTAAAAGTAGATGAGTTTGATTCTAGAAACAGCTAGCATACCTCAAAAGTGTTGATTGACGTGTTTATTTTGGCATTTTTGATCAAATGTATACTTTGGCAATTTTCTCATAAAAAAAACAAGTGTTTTCCGGTAAAAGTAGATGAGTTTGATTCTAGAAACAGTTAGCATACCACAAAAGTGTTGATTGACCTGTTTAAATGGATCTGATCACCCAAGTATTTGATCTTTCAATTAATATCTCTTTGAATCGTTTGTTCAAATTTTATGGTTTCTATGATCATTCTTATGAATACGGATTGATCAAATTAGGTCATAATATGCACTCTATGCCTAAATTTGGTACCAAATATTGGAAGATAAGACAAATACAAAACAAAATTCACGAACAAGATATTGCACCTTTGTCTTCCAGAAATATGGTAGCTGTTTTGGTTCTCATAAACGTCAGCTTCCGTGATTATCTAGATTTTGAACTTCACGATCGCATTCATAAGTAAGAAAAGCAGTCGTAAATTGCCTTCTGTTTGGTCGGCCCGGTTACTTGAAACTAAATTGAAGACTATACGTGTTGACTTCGTCTGTTCCAACTTCTTGATAAGGGTGAGAGGGTTGCCCTATTCGAGTGAATTTACTAGAATGTAATGTGAACACTGCTTTTTGTGTTCTTTCTATCTTTTCCAATCTCTCACGTATATTTCTTTTTATTTTCCTTTTTTTTACGCTGTGTTCTTGAGTCTCATTTAAAGAGGAAATAAATCTTTGTTCTAGAGGTTTTTTCAAGGGAAAAAGAAAGAAAATGAGGGGAAAAGTGTTCGCTAGATTTTTTTAAAGAGGGAAAAAAGGGGAAAACTTGGCTTATTTCTATCCTTCCATATTGGAAAGATTTGAAGAGAAAGGAAAAGAAGGGGAAGAAATCCTTTCTTTTCTTTTCTTTTCCTCCCTTTAGTAAACTCGGGAACACATCATTAGTGATTATCTCCTTTTAACAATGAAAGTTTCAAGTATATCCCACTACCAAACAAACAATATATTTTTCTTAACTTTTTATTTAACTTTTACAACATTCTATTATGTGAAAAAAATAAAATATAATAGTTATTGTTAATTTTTATTATCTAACTTTTATTTTTATTTATTTAGTAAAAGCATGTTTTTGTAACTATAGATAAAATTCTATGTATCGGTGTACGTGGCTAGTACGCAGGAGGGTGTTCCTTTAGCCTACACACCAGTTTGGTCCTGCGTATTGCCTTGTGTACTTGTCAAGTACGCATGACCAAACCCTGCGTACTTGTAAGTACGCATCCCCTATAAATAGAAGACTTGTCTTCATTTGTAGGTGGAACTTCTGGAAGGTTGAGAGGTGTCCGGGTCGGGACGAGCTCTCTCGACCCCTGGACCGTGAGCTTAGATGAGAGATGTGTGCTCCTTCGGTATGTAGTCTGTAATACGGGATGACTACTATGTTATGGATTACGTATCGTTTCATTATCTTGTCTTTGTTCGTGTCTCTATGTGTTCTTCTCAGTTCCCACACAAATCACATAACAGGTCCGTGTTATCTCCGCTGCGCGACGACGCTCCCGTGACCTACAAGTGGTATCAGAGTCTCGGTGTTCGTTCATTTGTGTTCCAGTTTCGATTTTTTAGGGTTTTGAGCAGATACGAGTTCGTACTTTTTCACACCTAAAATCCTTAAAATCGAGTTTGTTATCACTTCATTTGGTGTTTGGGGGGCTAAGGGTTTGTTAGATGATGTTTTCTAAGCTTTTGGAAGCATTAATTTATCAGATCCATTTCGAGCATTCTCCTCAAGATCCATCAAGAACGCTGTTACTTTTTGATAAGTACGCAAATTCAGCTTTTCAGCGTACTTTACTTACTAAGTACGCATGGGTTTTGCCCTGCGTACTTACTAAGTATGCAAGAGTAGTTGTCCTGCGTACTTGTTAAGTACGCATGAGTATTTGACTCTGCGTACTTAGCATGTACGCATGGTTGGCTTTGTGAACTTATCAAATACGCATGAGCACTTGGCTTTGCGTATTTATCAAATACGCATGAACACCCTTTATGTGCGTATTTACTAAGTACGCATGAACTAGCATCTGGAATTTAAAAAAAAAAGTTAAGGTATATTCTTGCAATCATTTTGATCAAACGTATATTTTGGCAATTTTCTCCTATAAAAAACAAGTGTTCTCCGGTAAAAGTAGATGAGTTTGATTCTAGAAACAGCTATCATACCACAAAAGTATTGATTGGCCTGTTTATTTTAACATTTTTGATCAAATGTATACTTTGGCAATATTCTCATATAAAAAACAAGTGTTTTCCGGTAAAAGTAGATGAGTTTGATTCTAGAAACAGCTAGCATACCACAAAAGTGTTGATTGACCTGTTTAAATGGATCTGATGACCCAAGTATTTGATCTTTCAATTAATATCTCTTTGAATCGTTTGTTCAAATTTTATGGTTTCTACGATCATTCTTATGAATACGGATTGATCAAATTAGGTCATAATCTGCACTCTATGCCTAAATTTGGTACCAAATATTGGAAGATAAGACAAATACAAAACAAAATTCACGAACTAGATATAGCACCTTTGTCTTCCGGAAATATGGCAGCTGTTTTGGTTCTCATAAACGTCAGCTTCCGTGATTATCTAGATTTTAAACTTCACGATCGCATTCATAAGTAAGAAAAGCAGTCGTAAATTGCCTTCTGTATGGTCGGCCCGGTTACTTGTTACTAAATTGAAGACTATACGTGTTGACTTCGTCTGTTCAAACTTCTTGATAAGGGTGAGAGGGTTGCCCTATTCGAGTGAATTTACTCGAATGTAATGTGAACACTGTTTTTTGTCTTCTTTCTATCTTTTACAATCTCTCACGTATATTTCTTTTTATTTTCCTTTTTTTACGCTGTGTTCTTGAGTCTCATTTAAAGAGGAAATAAATCTTTGTTCTAGAGATTTTTTAAACGGGAAAAGAAAGAAAATGAGGGGAAAAGTGTTCCCTAGATTTTTTTAAAGAGGGAAAAAAAGGAAAACTTAGCTTATTTCTATCCTTTCATATTGGAAAGATTTGAAGAGAAAGGAAAAGAAGTAAAAAGAAAAGAAGGGGAAGAAATCATTTCTTTTCTTTTCCTCCCTTTAGTAAACTCGGGAACACATCAGTAGTGATTATCTCCTTTTAACAATGAAAGTTTCAAGTATATCCCACTACCAAACAAACAATATATTTTTCTTAACTTTTTTTGTAACCTTTACAACATTCTATTATGTGAAAAAAATAAAATATAATAGTTATTGTTAATTTTTATTATCTAGCTTTTATTTTTATTTATTTTGTAGAAGCATGTTTTTGTAACTATAGATAAAATTCTATGTATCGGTGTATGTGGCTAGTACGCAGAAGGGTGTTCCTTTAGCCTGCACACCAGTTTGGTCATGCGTAC
Organism: Smallanthus sonchifolius; assembly: GCA_023525975.1. NCBI lineage: Eukaryota > Viridiplantae > Streptophyta > Magnoliopsida > Asterales > Asteraceae > Smallanthus > Smallanthus sonchifolius. The sequence goes on along the minus strand of CM042035.1, from coordinate 61,130,114 downwards.
TTAGTAAGTACGCAATGCTTTTGCCTTGCGTACTTAGTAAGTACGCATGACCAAACCCTGCATACTTAGAAAAGTACGCAGGTAATGTTCCTTCCCCTATAAATAGAAGACTTGTCTTCATTTGTAGGTGGAACTTCTGGAACAAGGTTGAGAGGTGTCCGGGTTGGGACGAGCTATCCCGACCGTGAGCTTAGATGAGAGATGTGTGCTGCTTCGGTATGTAGTCTGTAATACGGGATGACTTCTATGTTATGGATTACGTATCGTTTCATTATCTTGACTTTGTTCGTGTCTCTCTGTGTTCTTCTCAGTTCTCACACAAATCACAGAACAAGTCCGTGTTATCTCCACTGCGCGACGAGGCTCGCGGGACCTACAAGTGGTATCAGAGCCTCGGTGTTCATTGATTTGTGTTCCAGTTTTGATTTTTTAGGGTTTTGAGCAGATACGAGTTCGTACTTTTTCAGACCTAAAATCCTTAAAATCGAGTTTGTTATCACTTCATTTGGTATTTGGAGGGCTAAGGGTTTGTTAGATGATGTTTTCTTAGCTTTTGGAAGCATTAATTTCTCAGACCCATCACTTTTCGAGCATTCTCCTCAAGATCCGTAAAGAACGCTGTTACTTTTTTATAAGTACGCAAATTCAGCTTTTCTGCGTACTTTACTTACTAAGTACGCATGGGTTTTGCCCTGCTAACTTACTAAGTACGCAAGAGTAGTTGTCCTGCGTACTTGTTAAGTATGCATGAGTATTTGACTCGGCGTACTTAGCATGTACGCATGGTTGGGTTTGTGAACTTATCAAATACGCAAGAGCACTTGGCTTTGCGTATTTATCAAATACGCATGAACACCCTTTATATGCGTATTTACTAAGTACGCATGAACTAGCATCTCGGATAAAAAAAAAATTAAGGTATATTCTTGCAATCATTTTGATCAAATGTATATTTTGGCAATTTTCTCCTATAAAAAACAAGTGTTCTCCGGTAAAAGTAGATGAGTTTGATTCTAGAAAAAGCTAGCATACCACAAAAGTGTTGATTGACCTGTTTAAATGGATCTGATCACCCAAGTATTTGATCTTTCAATTAATATCTCTTTGAATCGATCGTTCAAATTTTATGGTTTCTACTATCATTCTTATGAATACGGATTGATAAAATTAGGTCATAATCTGCACTCTATGCCTAAATTTGGTACCAAATATTGGAAGATAAGACAAATACAAAACAAAATTCACGAACTAGATATAGCACCTTTGTCTTCCAGAAATATGGCAGCTGTTTTGGTTCTCATAAACGTCAGCTTCCGTGATTATCTAGATTTTGAACTTCACGATCGCATTCAAAGTAAGAAAAGCAGTCGTTAATTGCCTTCAGTATGGTCGGCCCGGTTTCTTGAAACTTAATTGAAGACTATACGTGTTGACTTCGTCTGTTCCAACTTCTTGATAAGGGTGAGAGGGTTACCCTGTTCGAGTGAATTTACTCGAATTTAATGTGAACACTGCCTTTTGTCTTCTTTCTATCTTTTCCAATCTCTCACGTATATTTCTTTTTATTTTCCTTTTTTTACGCTGTGTTCTTGAGTCTCATTTAAAGAGGAAATAAATCTTTGTTCTAGAGGTTTTTTCAAAGGGAAAAGAAAGAAAATGAGGGGAAAAGTGTTCCCTAGATTTTTTTAAAGAGGGAAAACAAGGGAAAACTTGGCTTATTTCTATCCTTCCATATTGGAAATATTTGAAGAGAAAGGAAAAGAAGTAAAAAGAAAAGAAGGGGAAGAAATCCTTTCTTTTCTTTTCTTTTCCTCCCTTTAGTAAACTCGGGAACACATGATTAGTGATTATCTCCTTTTAACAATGAAAGTTTCAAGTATATCCCACTGCCAAACAAACAAATATATTTTTCTTAACTTTTTATTTAACTTTTACAAAATTCTATTATGTGAAAAAAATAAAATATAATAGTTATTGTTAATTTTTATTATCTACCTTTTATTTTTATTTATTTTGAAGAATCATGTTTTTGTAACTATAGATAAAATTCTATGTATCGGTGTACATGGCTAGTACACAGGAGGGTGTTCGTGAGTACTTAGCCTGCACACCGGTTTGGTCTACGCAAGGCTTTTGCCTTGCGTACTTGTCAAGTACGCATGACCAAACCCTGCGTAGTTAGACATGTACGCAGGTAATGTTCCTTCCCCTATAAATAGAAGACTTGTCTTCATTTGTAGGTGGAACTTCTAGAACAAGGTTGAGAGGTGTCCGGGTCGGGACGAGCTCTCCCGACCCCTGGACCGTGAGCTTAGATGAGAGATGTGTGCTCCTTTGGTATGTAGTCTGTAATACGGGATGACTTCTATGTTATGGATTACGTATCATTTCATTATCTTGTCTTTGTTCGTGTCTCTCTGTGTTCTTCTTAGTTCCCACACAAATCACAGAACAGGTCCGTGTTATCTCCACTGCGCGACGAGGCTCCCGGGACCTACAAGTGGTATCAGAGCCTCGGTGTTCGTTGATTTGTGTTCCAGTTTCAATTTTTTAGGGTTTTGAGCAGATACGAGTTCGTAATTTTTCAGACCTAAAATCCTTAAAATCGAGTTTGTTATCACTTCATTTGGTGTTTGGAGGGCTAAGGGTTTGTTATATGATGTTTTCTAAGCTTTTGGAAGCATTAATTTCTCAGATCCATCCCTTTTCGAGCATTCTCCTCAAGATCCGTCAAGAACGCTGTTACTTTTTTATAAGTACGGAAATTCAGCTTAGCTGCGTACTTTACTTACTAAGTACGCATGGGTTTTGCCCTGCGTACTTACTAAGTACGCAAGAGTAGTTTTCGTGCGTACTTGTTGAGTATGCATGAGTATTTGACTCTGCGTACTTGTTAAGTACGCATGAGTATTTGACTCTGCGTACTTAGCATGTACGCATGGTTGGCTTTGCGAACTTATCAAATACGCATGAGCACTTGGCTTTGCGTATTTATAAAATACGCATGAACACCCTTTATGTGTGTATTTACTAAGTACGCATGAACTAGCATCTCGGATCAAAAAAAAAATGGTTAAGTTATATTCTTGCAATTATTTTGATCACATGTATATTTTGGCAATTTTCTCCTATAAAAAACAAGTGTTCTCCGGTAAAAGTAGATGAGTTTGATTCTAGAAACAGCTAGCATACTACAAAAGTGTTGATTGGCCTGTTTATTTTGACATTTTTGATCAAATGTATACTTTGGCAATTTTCTCAAATAAAAAACAAGTGTTTTCCTGTAAAAGTAAATGAGTTTGATTCTAGAAACAGCTAGCATACCACAAAAGTGTTGATTGACATGTTTAAATGGATCTGATAACCCAAGTATTTGATCTTTCAATTAATATCTCTTTGAATCGTTTATTCAAATTTTATGGCTTCTACGATCATTCTCATGAATACGGATTGATCAAATTAGGTCATAATATGCACTCTATGCCTAAATTTGGTACCAAATTTTGGAAGATAAGACATATACAAAACAAAATTCACGAACTAGATATAGCTCCTTTGTCTTCCAGAAATAAGGCAGCTGTTTTGGTTCTCATAAACGTCAGCTTCCGTCATTATCTAGATTTTGAACTTCACGATCACATTAATAAGTAAGAAAAGCAGTCGTAAATTGCCTTCTGTATGGTCGTCCCGGTTACTTGAAACTAAATTGAAGACTATACGTGTTGACTTCGTCTGTTCCAACTTCTTGATAAGGGTAAGAGGGTTGCCCTATTCGAGTGAATTTACTCGAATGTAATGTGAACACTGCTTTTTGTCTTCTTTCTATCTTTTCCAATCTCTCACGTATATTTCTTTTTATTTTCCTTTTTTTACGCTGTGTTCTTGAGTCTCATTTAAAGAGGAAATAAATCTTTGTTCTAGAGGTTTTTTCAAGGGGAAAGGAAAGAAAATGAGGGGAAAAGTGTTCCCTAGATTTTTTTAAAGACGGAAAAGAAGGGAAAACTTGGCTTATTTCTATCCTTCCATATTGGAAAGATTTGAAGAGAAAGGAAAAGAAGTAAAAAGAAAAGAAGGGGAAGAAATCCTTTCTTTTCTTTTCCTCCCTATAGTAAACTCGGGAACACATCATTAGTGATTATCTCCTTTTAACAATGAAAGTTTCAAGTATATCCCATTGCCAAACAAAAAATATATTTTTCTTAACTTTTTATTTAACTTTTACAACATTCTATTATGTGAAAAAAATAAAATATAAAAGTTATTGTTAATTTTTATTATCTAGCTTTTTTTTTTTTTTTTATAAGCATGTTTTTGTAACTATAGATAAAATTCTATGTATCGGTGTATGTGGCTACTACGCAAGAGGGTGTTCGTGAGTGTTCGTGAGTACTTATCCTGCACACCAGTTTGGTCCTGCGTACTTAGTAAGTACGCAAGGCTTTTGCCTTGCGTACTTGTCAAGTACGCATGACCAAACCCTGCGTAGTTAGACATGTACGCTGGTAATGTTCCTTCCCCTATAAATAGAAGACTTGTCTTCATTTGTAGGTGGAACTTCTAGAACAAGGTTGAGAGGTGTCCGGGTCGGGACGAGCTCTCCCGACCCCTGGACCATGAGCTTAGATGAGATATGTGTGCTCCTTTGGTCTGTAGTCTGTAATACGGGATGACTTCTATGTTACGGATTACGTATCGTTTCATTATCTTGTCTTTGTTCGTGTCTCTCTGTGTTCTTCTCAGTTCCCACACAAATCACAGAACAGGTCCGTGTTATCTCCGCTACGCGACGAGGCTCCCGGGACCTACAAGTGGTATCAGAGCCTCGGTGTTCGTTTATTTGTGTTCCGGTTTCAATTTTTTAGGGTTTTGAGCAGATACGAGTTCGTACTTTTTTTCAGAACTAAAATCCTTAAAATCGAGTTTGTTATCACTTCATTTGGTGTTTGGAGGGCTAAGGGTTTGTTATATGATGTTTTCTAAGCTTTTGGAAGCATTAATTTCTCAGATCCATCACTTTTCGAGCATTCTCCTCAAGATCCATCAAGAACGCTGTTACTTTTTTATAAGTATGGAAATTCAGCTTTTCTGCGTTCTTTACTTACTAAGTACGCATGGGTTTTGCCCTGCGTACTTACTAAGTACGCAAGAGTAGTTTTCGTGCGTACTTGTTAAGTATGCATGAGTATTTGAATCTGCGTACTTGTTAAGTACGCATGGTTGGCTTTGCGAACTTATCAAATACGCATGAGCACTTGGCTTTGCGTATTTATCAAATACGCACGAATACCCTTTAGGTGCGTATTTACTAAGTACGCATGAACAAGCATCTGGGATCAAAAAAAAAAAGGTTAAGGTATATTCTTGCAATCATTTTGATCAAATGTATATTTTGACAATTTTCTCCTATAAAAAACAAGTGATCTCCAGTAAAAGTAGATGAGTTTGATTCTAGAAACAGCTAGCATACCACAAAAGTGTTGATTGACCTGTTTATCTTGACATTTTTGATCAAATGAATACTTTGGCAATTTTCTCATATAAAAAACAAGTGTTTTTCTGTAAAAGTAAATGAGTTTGATTCTAGAAACAGCTAGCATACCACAAAAGTGTTGATTGACCTGTTTAACTGGATCTAATAAGCCAAGTATTTGATCTTTCAATTAATATCTCTTTGAATCGTTTGTTCAAATTTTATGGTTTCTACGATCATTCTTATGAATACGGATTTATCAAATTAGGTCATAATCTGCACTCTATGCCTAAATTTGGTACCAAATATTGGAAGATAAGACAAATACAAAAAAAAATTCACGAACTAGATATAGCACCTTTGTCTTCCAGAAATATGGCAGCTGTTTTGGTTCTCATAAACGTCAGCTTTCGTGATTATCTAGATTTTGAACTTCACGATCTCATTCATAAGTAAGAAAAGCAGTCGTAAATTGCATTCTGTATGGTCGTCCCGGTTACTTGAAACTAAATTGAAGACTATACGTGTTGACTTCGTCTGTTCCAACTTCTTGATAAGGGTGAGAGGGTTGCCCTATTCGAGTGAATTTACTCGAATGTAATGTGAACACTAGTTTTTGTCTTCTTTCTATCTTTTCCAATCTCTCACGTATATTTCTTTTTATTTTCCTTTTTTTACGCTGTGTTCTTGAGTCTCATTTAAAGAGGAAATAAATCTTTGTTCTAGAGGTTTTTTCAAGGGGAAAAGAAAGAAAATGAGAGGAAAAGTGTTCCCTAGATTTTTTTAAAGAGGGAAAAGAAGGGAAAACCTGGCTTATTTCTATCCTTCCATATTGGAAAGATTTGAAGAGAAAGGAAAAAAAGTAAAAAGAAAAGAAGGGGAAGAAATCCTTTCTTTTCTTTTCTTTTCCTCCCTTTAGTAAACTCGGGAACACATCACTAGTGATTATCTACTTTTAACAATGAAAGTTTCAAGTATATCCCACTGCCAAACAAACAATATATTTTTCTTAAGTACACAGGTAATGTTCCTTCCCCTATAAATAGAAGATTTGTCTTCATTTGTAGGTGGAACTTCTGAACAAGGTTGAGAGGTGTCCGGGTCGGGACGAGCTCTCACGACCCCTCGACCGTGAGCTTAGATGAGAGATGTGTGCTCCTTCGATATGTAGTCTGTAATACGGGATGACTTCTATGTTATGGATTACGTATCGTTTCATTATCTTGTCTTTGTTCGTGTCTCTCTGTGTTCTTCTCAGTTCCCACATAAATCACAGAACAGGACCATGTTATCTCCGCTGTACGACGAGGCTCTCAGGACCTACAAGTGTCAGACCCTCGGTGTTCGTTGATTTGTGTTCTAGTTTCGATTTTTTAGGGTTTTGAGCAGATACGAGTACGTACTTTTTCAGACCTAAAATCCTTAAAATCGAGTTTTTTATCACTTCATTTGATGTTTGGATGGCTAAGGGTTTGTTAGATGATGTTTTCTAAGCTTTTAGAAGCATTAATTTCTCAGATCCATCACTTTTCGAGCATTCTCCTCAAGATCCGTCTAGAACGCTGTTACTTTTTGATAAGCACGCAAATTCAGCTTTTCTGCGTACTTTACCTACTAAGTATGCATGGGTTTTGCCCTGCGTACTTACTAAGTACGCAAGAGTAGTTGTCCTGCGTACTTGTTAAGTACGCATGAGTATTTGACTCTGCGTACTTAGCATGTACGCATGGTTGGCTTTGAGAACTTATCAAATATGCATGAGCACTCGGCTTTGCATATTTATCAAATACGCATGAACACCCTTTATGTGCGTATTTACTAAGTACGCATGAACTAGCATCTGGGATTAAAAAAAAAGTTATTGTATATTCCTGCAAACATTTTGATCAAATGTATATTTTGGCAATTTTCTCCTAGAAAAAACAAGTGTACTTCGGTAAAAGTAGATGAGTTTGATTCTAGAAACAACTAGCATACCACAAAAGTGTTGATTGACCTGTTTATTTTGGCATTTTTGATCAAATGTATACTTTGGCAACTTTCTCATATAAAAAACAAGTGTTTTCCGGTAAAAGTAGATGAGTTTGATTCTAGAAACAGCTAGCATACCACAAAAGTGTTGATTGACCTGTTTAAATGGATCTGATCACCCAAGTATTTGATCTTTCAATTAATATCTCTTTGAATCGTTTGTTCAAATTTTATGGTTTCTACGATCATTCTTATGAATACGGATTGATCAAATTAGGTCATAATCTGCACTCTATGCCTAAATTTGGTACCAAATATTGGAAGATAAGACAAATACAAAACAAAATTCACGAACTTGATATAGCACCTTTGTCTTCCAGAAATATGGCAGTTGTTTTAGTTCTCATAAACGTCAGCTATCGTGATTATCTAGATTTTGAACTTCACGATCGCATTCATAAGTAAGAAAAGCAGTCGTAAATTGCCTTCTGAATGGTCGGCCCAGTTACTTGAAACTAAATTGAAGACTATACGTGTTGACTTCGTCTGTTCCAACTTCTTGATAAGGGTGAGAGGGTTGCCCTATTCGAGTGAATTTACTCGAATGTAATGTGAACACTGCTTTTTGTATTCTTTCTATCTTTTCCAATCTCTCACGTATATTTCTTTTTATTTTCCTTTTTTTACGCTGTGTTCTTGAGTCTCATTTAAAGAGGAAATAAATCTTTGTTCTAGAGGTTTTTTCAAGGGGAAAAGAAAGAAAATGAGTGGAAAAGTGTTCCCAAGATTTTTTTAAAGAGGGCAAAGAAGGGAAAACCTGGCTTATTTCTATACTTCCATATTGGAAAGATTTGAAGAGAAAGGAAAAGAAGTAAAAAGAAAAGAAGGGGAAGAAATCCTTTCTTTTCTTTTCTTTTCCTCCCTTTAGTAAACTCGGGAACACATCATTAGTGATTATCTCCTTTTAACAATGAAAGTTTCAAGTATATCCCACTGCCAAACAAACAATATATTTTTCTTAACTATAGATAAAATTCTACGTATCGGTGTACGTGGCTAGTACGCAGGAGGGTGTTCCTTTAGCCTGCACACCAGTTTGGTCCTGTGTACTTAGTAAGTACGCAAGGCTTTTGCCTTGCGTACTTAGTAAGTACGTAAGGCTTTTGCCTTGCGTACTTGTCAAGTACGCATGACCAAACCCTGCGTACATAGACAAGTACGCAGGTAATGTTCCTTCCCATATAAATAGAAGACTTGTCTTCATTTTTAGGTGGAACTTATGGAACAAGGTTGAGAGGTGTCCGGGTCGGGACGAGGTCTCGTGACCCCTGCACCGTGAGCTTATATGAGAGATGTGTGCTCCTTCGCTATATAGTCTGTAATACGGGATGACTTCTATGTTATGGATTACGTATCGTTTCATTATCTTGTCTTTGTTCGTGTCTCTCTGTGTTCTTCTCAGTTCACACACAAATCACAGAACAGGTCCGTGTTATCTCCGCTGCGTGACGAGTTTCCCGGGACCTACAAGTGGTATCAGAGCCTCGGTGTTCGTTGATTTGTGTTCCAATTTCGATTTTTTAGGGTTTTGAGCAGATAAGAGTTCTACTTTTTCAGACCTAAAATCCTTAAAATCGAGTTTGTTATCACTTCATTTGGTATTTGGAGGGCTATGGGTTTGTTAGATGATGTTTTCTAAGCTTTTGGAAGCATTAATTTCTCAGATCCATCACTTTTCGAGCATTCTCCTCAACATCCGTCAAGAACGCTGTTAGTTTTTGATAAGTACGTAAATTCAGATTTTCTGCGTACTTTACTTACTAAGTACGCATGGGTTTTGCCATGCGTACTTACTAAGTATGCAAGAGTAGTTGTCCTGCGTACTTGTTAAGTACGCATGAGTATTTGACTCTGCGTACTTAGCATGTACGCATGGTTGGCTTTGCGAACTTATCAAATACGCATGAGCACTTGGCTTTGCGTATTTATCAAATACGCATGAACAACGTTTATGTGCGTATTTACTTAGTACGCATGAACTAGCATCTGGGATAAAAAAAAGTTAAGGTATATTATTGCAATCATTTTAATCAAATGTATATTTTGGCAATTTTCTCCTATAAAAAAAAGTGTTCTCCGGTAAAAGTAGATGAGTTTGATTCTAGAAACAGCTGGCATACCACAAAAGTGTTGATTGACCTCTTTATTTTGACATTTTTGATCAAATGTATACTTTGGCAATTTTCTCATATAAAAAACAAGTGTTTTCCGGCAAAAGTAGATGAGTTTGATTCTAGAAACAGCTAGCATACCACAAAAGTGTTGATTGACCTGTTTAAATGGATCTGATCACCCAAGTATTTGATCTTTCAATTAATATCTCTTGGAATCGTTTGTTCAAATTTTATGGTTTCTATGTTCATTCTTATGAATACGGATTGATCAAATTAGGTCATAATCTGCACTATATGCCTAAATTTGGTACCAAATATTGGAAGATAAGACAAATACAAAACAAAATTCACGAACTAGATATAGCACCTTTGTCTTCTAGAAATAAACGTCAGCTTCAGTGATTATCTAGATTTTGAACTTCACGATCGCATTCATAAGTAAGAAAAGCAGTCGTAAATTGCCTTCTGTATGGTCGGCCCGGTTACTTGAAACTAAATTGAAGACTATACGTGTTGACTTCGTCTGTTCCAACTTCTTGATAAGGGTGAGAGGGTTGCCCTATTCGAGTGAATTTACTAGAATGTAATGTGAACACTGCTTTTTGTCTTCTTTCTATCTTTTCCAATCTCTCACGTATATTTCTTTTTATTTTCCTTTTTTTTACGTTGTGTTCTTGAGTCACATTTAAAGAGGAAATAAATCTTTGTTCTAGAGGTTTTCTCAAAGGGAAAAGAAAGAAAATGAGGGGAAAAGTGTTCCCTAGATTTTTTTAAAGAGGGCAAAGAAGGGAAAACTTGGATTATTTCTATCCTTCCATATTGGAAATATTTGAAGAGAAAGGAAAAGAAGTAAAAAGAAAAGAAGGGGAAGAAATCCTTTCTTTTCTTTTCTTTTCCTCCCTTTAGTAAACTCGGGAACACATCATTAGTGATTATCTCCTTTTAACAATGAAAGTTTCAAGTATATCCCACTGCCAAACAAACAATATATTTTTCATAACTTTTACAACATTCTATTATGTGAAAAAAATAAAATATAATAGTTATTGTTAATTTTTATTATTTAGCTTTTATTTTTATTTATTTTGTAGAAGCATGTTTTTGTAACTATAGATAAAATTCTATGTATCGGTGAACGTGGCTAGTACGCAGGAGGGTGTTCCTTTAGCCTGCACACCAGTTTGGTCCTGCGTACTTCGTAAGTACGCAAGGCTTTTGCCTTGCGTACTTGTCAAGTACGCATGACCAAACCCTGCGTACTTAGACAAGTACGCAGGTAATGTTCCTTCCCCTATAAATAGAAGACTTGTCTTCATTTGTAGGTGGAACTTCTGGAACAAGGTTGAGAGGTGTCCGGGTCGGGACGAGCTGTACCGACCCCTGGACCATGAGCTTAGATGAGAGATGTGTGCTCCTTCGCTATGTAGTCTGTAATACGAGATGACTTCTATGTTATGGATTACGTATTGTTTCATTATCTTGTCTTTGTTCGTGTCTTTCTGTGTTCTTCTCAGTTCCCACACAAATCACAGAACAGGTCCGTGTTATCTCCGCTGCGCGACGAGGCTCCCGGGACCTACAAGTGGTATCAGAGCCTCGGTGTTCGTTGATTTGTGTTCCAGTTTCGATTTTTTAGGGTTTTGAGCAGATACGAGTTTGTACTTTTTGAGACCTAAAATCCTTAAAATCGAGTTTGTTATCACTTTATTTGGTATTTGGAGGGCTAAGGGTTAGTTAGATGATGATTTCTAAGCTTTTGGAAGCATTAATTTCTCAGATCCATCACTTTTCGAGCATTCTCCTCAAGATCCGTCAAAAACGCTGTTAGTTTTTTATAAGTACGCAAATTCAGATTTTCTGCGTACTTTACTTACTAAGTACGCATGGGTTTTGCCCTGCGTACTTACTAAGTATGCAGGAGTAGTTGTCCTGCGTACTTGTTAAGTACGCATGAGTATTTGACTCTGCGTACTTAGCATGTACGCATGGTTGGCTTTGCGAACTTATCAAATACGCATGAGCACTTGGCTTTGAGTATTTATCAAATACGCATGAACACCCTTTATGTGCGTATTTACTAAGTACGCACGAACTAGCATCTGGGATAAAAATAAAAATAAAAGTTAAGGTATATTATTGCAATCATGTTGATCAAATGTATATTTTGGCAATTTTCTCCTATAAAAAAAAGTGTTCTCCGGTAAAGTAGATGAGTTTGATTCTAGAAGCAGCTAGCATACCACAAAAGTGTTGATTGACCTGTTTATTTTGACATTTTTGATCAAATGTATACTTTGGCAATTTTCTCATATAAAAAACAAGTGTTTTCCGGTAAAAGTAGATGAGTTTGATTCTAGAAAAAGCTAGCATACCACAAAAGTGTTGATTGACCTGTTTAAATGGATCAGATCACCCAAGTATTTGATCTTTCAATTAATATCTCTTTGAATCGATTGTTCAAATTTTATGGTTTCTACTATCATTCTTATGAATACGGACTGATCAAATTAGGTCATAATCTGCACTCTATGCCTAAATTTGGTACCAAATATTGGAAGAATAACAAATACAAAACAAAATTCACGAACTAGATATAGCACCTTTGTCTTCCAGAAATATGGCAGCTGTTTTGGTTCTCATAAACGTCAGCTTCCCTGATTATGTAAATTTTGAACTTCACGATCGCATTCATAAGTAAGAAAAGTAGTGGTAAATTGCCTTCTGTATGGTCGGCCCGGTTACTTGAAACTAAATTGAAAACTATACGTGTTGACTTCGTCTGTTCCAAATTCTTGATAAGGGCGAGAGGGTTGCCCTATTCGAGTGAATTTGCTCGAATGTAATGTGAACATTTCTTTTTGTCTTCTTTCTATCTTTTCCAATCTCTCACGTATATTTCTTTTTATTTTCCTTTTTTTACGTTGTGTTCTTAAGTCTCATTTAAAGAGGAAATAAATATTTGTTCTAGGGGTGTTTTCAAGGGGAAAAGAAAGAAAATGAGGGGAAAAGTGTTCCCTATATTTTTTTAAAGAGGGAAAAGAATGGAAAACTTGGATTATTTCTATCCTTCCGTATTGGAAAGATTTGAAGAGAAAGGAAAACATGTAAAAAGAAAAGAAGGGGAAGAAATCCTTTTTTTCTTTTCCTCCCTTTAGTAAACTCGGGAACACATCATTAGTGATTATCTCCTTTTAACAATGAAAGTTTCAAGTATATCCCACTTCCAAACAAACAATATATTTTTCTTAACTTTTTATTTAACTTTTACAACATTCTATTATGTGAAAAAACTAAAATATAATAGTTATTGTTAATTTTTATTATCTAGCTTTTATTTTTATTTATTTTGTAGAAGCATGTTTTTGTAACTATAGATAAAATTCTATGTATCGGTGAACGTGGCTAGTACGCAGGAGGGAGTTCCTTTAGCCTGCACACCAGTTTGGTCCTCGAATGTAATGTGAACACTGCTTTTTGTCTTCTTTCTATCTTTTCCAATCTCTCACGTATATTTCTTTTTATTTTCCTTTTTTTACGATGTGTTCTTGAGTCTCATTTAAAGAGGAAATAAATCTTTGTTCTAGAGGTTTTTTCAAGGGGAAAAGAAAGAAAATGAGGGGAAAAGTGTTCCCTAGATTTTTTTAAAGAGGGCAAAGAAGGGAAAACTTGGCTTATTTCTATCCTTCCATATTGGAAAGATTTGAAGAGAAAGGATAAGAAGTAAAAAGAAAAGAAGGGAATAAATCCTTTCTTTTCTTTTCTTTTCCTCCCTTTAGTAAACTCGGGAACACATCATTAGTGATTATCTCCTTTTAACAATGAAAGTTTCAAGTATATCCCACTGCCAAACAAACAATATATTTTTCTTAACTTTTTATTTAACTTTTACAACATTCTATTATGTGAAAAAAATAAAATATAATAGTTATTGTTAATTTTTATTATCTAGCTTTTATTTTTATTTATTTTGTAGAAGCATGTTTTTGTAACTATAGATAAAATTCTATGTATCGGTGAACGTGGCTAGTACGCAGGAGGGTGTTCCTTTAGCCTGCACACCAGTTTGGTCCTGCGTACTTAGTAAGTACGCAAGGCTTTTGCCTTGCGTACTTGTCAAGTACGCATGACCAAACCCTGCGTACTTAGACAAGTACGCAGGTAATGTTCCTTCCCCTATAAATAGAAGACTTGTCTTCATTTGTAGTTGGAACTTCTGGAACAAGGTTGAGAGGTGTCCGGGTCGGGACGAGCTTTCCCGACCCCTGGACCGTGAGCTTAGATGAGAGATGTGTGCTCCTTCGGTATGTAGTCTGTAATACGGGATGACTTCTATGTTATGGATTACGTATCGTTTCATTATCTTGTCTTTGTTCGTGTCTCTCTGTGTTCTTCTCAGTTCCACTCAAATCACAGAACAGGTCCGTGTTATCTCCGCTACGCGACGAGGCTCCTGGGACCTACAAGTGGTATCAGAGCCTCGGTGTTCGTTGATTTGTGTTCCCGTTTTGATTTTTTAGGGTTTTGAGCAGATACGAGTACGTACTTTTTCAGATCTAAAATCCTTAAAATCGAGTTTGTTATCACTTCATTTGGTGTTTGGAGGGCTAAGGGTTTCTTAGATGATGTTTTCGAAGATTTTGGAAGCATTAATTTCTCAGATCCATCACTTTTCGAGCATTCTCATCAAGATCCGTCAAGAATGTTGTTACTTTTTGATAAGTACGCAAATTCGAGCATGAGCACTTTGTGACATCCGGCAAATTCAGGTTAACTCCGTTAACACAAACATCATTAGCTCAAACATTGTTCATGCAAACTCAGTTATCCTAGTTAGTCACACGTGCATTGCATTTAATTAGGTTAATTAAATGTGTCAGTTAATACACACACAACAGCAATTCGTTGAATTACCGGATCACACTTGAGTCTAACCCGGAACGCTGGTTATTAATCAAGAATAATATTTCAAACAATTAATAATTTATTATTAATATAAATTATGTGATTTTATGTGTTATGTGACTTTACGTGAATTATGTGAATTTTCTTGATATCACGCATGTTTATCAAATACTGATTGTGTTAATTATTTTTATAGAAGTTAGAGTTTTTATAAAAATAATAGTTAAGGGATTTAATTATTATTGTTGTTAGTTGTATTAGAATAGCCCGTGGACCTTTAGAAAGCCCATGATTCATTAAAACCCATGCATGCATGTATATAAGGAAATTTATAAAATTAAAAACCCTAAACCCTTTCACCCTTTTCTAAGATTGGTTGGATACTACCGTCGCTTTATCGAGGGATTTTCCAAGATTGCCCAGCCTCTCACCGCCTTAACCCAAAAATCAAACCCTATAATTGGAGCGAGACTCAAGAATCAGCATTCCAGCTACTGAAACATAAACTATGTAGCGCGCCCATCCTGTCTCTACTGGAGGGAACGGATGACTTCGTAGTGTATTGCGATGCCTCCATCCAAGGTCTCGGTTATGTGTTGATGCAACGCGAGAAGGTTATCGCATACGCTTCCCGACAATTAAAAATCCATGAAAAGAACTACACGACTCATGATTTAGAGTTGGGAGCCATGGTGTTTGCACTAAAGATATGGAGACATTACTTGTACGGTACCAAGTGCACCATTTACACCGATCACAAGAGTCTTCAGCATATTTTTGAGCAGAAAGAGCTGAACATGCGACAACGTCGTTGGATCGAACTCTTAAACGATTATGATTGTGCAATCAAGTACCATCCGGGCAAAGCTAATGTGGTGGCCGATGCCCTAAGCAGAAAAGAAATCAAACCCCGACGAGTTAGAGCATTACAACTCACTATTCATACAGGACTACCCGAACAAATCCGCAATGCCCAACTCGAATCCTTAAAAGAGGAAAACTTATCATTGGAATCCACTCGTGGTATGGAGAACCAACTTGAGGTTAAATCAGATGGTATTCATTACTTCGCGGAACGAATATGGATTCCAGTGTATGGAAACCTCAGAGATCTAGTCATGGATGAAGCTCACAAATCCCGATACTCTATCCATCCGGGATCCGACAAGATGTATCACGATCTAAAAGTTTTGTATTGGTGGCCGAACATGAAAGCCGACATAGCCACCTATGTGAGCAAATGTCTGACTTGTTCAAAGGTCAAGGTGGAGTACCAGAAGCCATCCGAATTACTTCAACAACCGGAAATCCCGATGTGGAAATGGGAGCAGATTTCCATGGATTTGATAACCAAATTATCCCGAACCTCTACTGGATGTGACACAATATGGGTGATAGTGGATCGCCTAACCGAATCCGCTCATTTCCTTGCTATCAAAGAGACCGACAAAATGGAAAAGTTAACTCGCCTCTATCTTAAAGAAGTAGTATCCCGCATAGAGTGCCAATCTCCATCATTTCTGATATAGACGCCCGATTCACCTCACGTTTCGGGCAATCATTACAGAAAGCTCTAGGCACGCGCTTGGATATGAGCACAGCGTACCATCCGTAAACAGATGGCCAGAGTGAGTGTACCATTCAAACCCTAGAAGATATGTTACGGGCTTGTGTGATCGACTTCGGTAACAGTTGGGAGACTCATCTGCCTTTAGTGGAGTTCTCTTACAATAACAGCTATCATACTAGCATCAAAGCAGCACCGTTCGAAGCCTTGTACGGCCGAAAATGCCGATCACCAATTTGTTGGGCGGAAGTTGGATGTGACAATCCGACTTTTCAAGTTAATCCCGTTAGTAACTCCGTTAAATATTCTGTTAAATCCTAACCAAGTTAACCCAATTCTAAAACCAAGGGATCAATTCTGTCAAAGCTGAAGTTACAAGGACTGGTTTTGTAAATAAGCAGAAACCCTAGTAGGCACGGTCGCGCCTTGTTTTGGCACGGTCGCGCCTCTTATTGGCACGGTCGCGCCTCTTGTCAGTTGAAACGTAAATGTAGTCTTTAATCGCGAACTCATTCGATTTTGTAACGGTTTTTAACACGTCGTAAGCCTTTACGTCCATCATTAGGACTTTAAACTACCGAATTAATCGAGTTAAACCTCAATAATGAAGAACCCATCTATAACCGTCGACCTCTACCTTTATAAACTATCGAATTCGACGATTTCGATTATTAGTCTCTCGATTACTCATACAAGCATCGCAAACGAGTCATTCTCAAGCTTCTGTTCACATCAATTCGGTCGGAGTAACAGCATTAGTCGCCGGAAGTCGATCCCGTAGCCGTCGGAGGTCGTTTTAGCCGTTCACCACCAATTCGTATCGTATTCTGGTAATAACTTACATATTCAGTGTTGTTTCTTTGCCTAGTTCATTAACCCTATGTTAATTGAGTCAATAGTTATCGAATTTATCAGGAATCATAAGTTAGGGTTTGTTCTTATTCAATTTGGGGATTTTGATCTTAATCGTGTTGTTAATCAAATTAATCTATTGGGTATTGTTAGAAATGTTCTGTTTTGTAAAAACCCCATGTTTATTTGATTCAATTGTCATCTAAATCAAGCAAATTGGAATTTATTGGGTTATTCTGTTAAAAAGGGTCTATGAATCAGGGAGACACGGTCGTGCCAGGTTCTAGCACGGTCGTGCCTCACCCTCTGACCCGGTCGTGCCTCGTGGCTAGACACGGTCGTGCCTGGCTCAGACACGGTCGTGCCTAGTAATCAGCTTTGTTGTCTTCTGTTTGATCAGCGCGGTCGCGCCCTTGTCTAGCACGGTCGCGCCCATGACTCAGACACGGTCGTGCCTTGTCTTAGGCGCGGTCGTGTGTGAGAAAACCCCTTATGTCAGAATGTTTTGATTCACTTTTTTTTATATTTTCAAAACAATACTTTTATATTAATATATAAAAGGGTTTTAGTCCGGAAAACGACCCGTAGGCTCGGGTTTAATTTATTAATCCATTTTATTAACTTTTTCACTTTCAAAAATAATATATTTATATTATTTTCAAACCGTAACTTCGTATAAAATAATATGTTTATATTATTTTCAAACCGTGACTAATCTTATTAAATAATATATATGTTATATTATTTTATATCGTTTTATACCTCGTGTGACGTTTCAAACCAATTAATAATATAATTGTTATGTTATTTACCCACGTTTATACACTCGATTAAAGATAATATATTTATTATTTTCCACACAAATGACTATTTAATTAATCCTTCGAACCTAAAAATAATATATTAAATTATATTATTTTCCTAACTTTTGTAAACGACTTTAACGTACGAATGTATTTATTTATTTATTATTCGTTATTAACGTACGACACGTAACGCTTTTCCTTAATGATTATATTAAGAAATTTATATAATTCCGTAGACACGTTCGTCTACTCTTAAATCCTTAGAAAGCGTTAAGATGTTCTAACTTCCGTATCGTCGTCACAAATCCCATATGTCCCTAACTTATGTGTTATAATTATAGGACATACGTAAGCCGTGCAGGCTAACACTTGAGATTCTAAATCTCATAATTGTGTGATACTATCTACTACGCAACGCAGGTGAGTTTCACGGCCCCTTTTACTATTTTTATTTGGTGGAGAAAACATGTCACAACCTTTTTGGTTTATTGAAATTCATATGATATCACTGTTGAGGCTAAGCGTAACACACTATCATGAAAAGTCGTCACACACATCGGACCGTTAATATGGTATGAACGAGGAAATTTTGGTAGTACTACTGGGTTTGACAAACCCCACCCGTGTTAGTCACGCTAACTCGATTGGAGGTCGAACGAGTGTTATATTGACCTTAACACATTAGTCAGAGTTGATAGACCTGACTGGAGGTAAACAAACATACTTACTGTCAGTTTCGGTTGCGAGCGCTTTAGCAAAACATGAACATAGGCATGCAACCTATTGATATACATATTGAATGTACATAATCCACAAACGCTTTATTTGAAATGATTGAAACCTGTGAACTCACCAACCTAGTGTTGACTCGTTTTCTTACATGTTTTCTCAGGTTGGCACTTAGGATCACGTTAAGTCATGCATGTGTCTTGGACTATATTTGAAATAATTATTGGACAATCTTTATGTTTCATTTGTATTTGGATTTGGGCGCGTTGTTTTGCGCATTTACTTTCGTTTAACGCTTCCGCATATACACTCTGAACCTTGATCTTTTATGTTATTACATTTCAAGTCCCATATAGTGTCGTTTGAAGTAACTGATGTCTGAGATCCTCGTTGGTCACCCTCCAAAACAGTAAAACTCCATTAGTAGAATTTGGGGGTGTGACAGATTGGTATGAGAGACATTGGTTATAGAAAACTAGGACTGCATTCTAGACTATAGCCACACACATTAGTTACTTGGCATAGACACTCGATGTAGATACTTACTCCTTATGTTTTAGGAATTATGTCTACACCACCATCTTCACCACCTACCACTCAGGAACATGACATTCCTGCCATTGCATCACCGGAGCCCAAGAGGCGTAGGCTTGAGCCCATTGATAACTCTATTGTGTATGGAGAGCCCATGCATATCCGGAATGGGAGTGACTGGGACTGGTACCCCGGTTTACTGAGCAAATGGGTTAGACAGGAACGAGTTCCATCACCGTACTTTGGAGCTTCATCATCATCAGGACCACGTTTACCATTGCTACCTTGTCACTTGGAGCAAGCCTTTGCAGCATTTGTAGCAACTATGGATCGAGAGATCCGGAACATGAGAGACGCAGCAGGAGCGATCACAGGTCTGTTAAGAGGGGAGAAACATACGGATCACAGGATAGATCGGCTAGTAGTAGAACTGGCAGGCACTGACCGCTTGCATAATGCACTAGTGGAAGAAGTAAGGGCATTATAGGCTAGAGTGAATGTACTCGAGGAGGCTGAGGTAGAATCTCAGGAAAGAATTGGAGAGTTAGAGATACAACTTGCAGCTGCTTTAGAGCCGGCTGAAGTACCCAACTTTGAGCCTGAGGATGAGCCCGAGGAAGTAGAGGAGGATGATGCTGAGTCAGTCATCTCATCCGCCGGCAGTGGAGCTTGATATTCCATTCTATTCTATCTTGTCTTATTTTGTCATTTCTTTATGTTTTAAATAAAAACCTAAATGGGTAAGGATGTTCCCATTCCAATAAAATCTTAG
Source organism: Smallanthus sonchifolius (assembly GCA_023525975.1). Lineage (NCBI taxonomy): Eukaryota > Viridiplantae > Streptophyta > Magnoliopsida > Asterales > Asteraceae > Smallanthus > Smallanthus sonchifolius. The sequence goes on along the minus strand of CM042035.1, from coordinate 61,110,337 downwards.
TGAACTGTTTGCGTTGAGTTATTTATTCTATGGCCTTATGATTTAAGTTAGCCTTGTACTAAAATCATAAACCTGCATGTCTTTACACACCTCCTTCTGTTTGCTTACACTTGAATGATGTTAATATGCGATGTATTTACTCATTTCTTGTGTTTGTGAATATGAAGAATCATGGCCGGACGTGGACGTGGCGGTCGGAACGGTGGTCGTGGAAATATCAACCTGACACCAGCCGAACTGGCCGCGTTAATTAATGACAATGTTGCTGAAGCCTTAGCAGCACACGTTGCAGGTAAACCTATTAACCGTTAACTACAGACAACCAACTGTACGCATTTATTCCACTCTTTCCTAAACCCAACCTACTCTTTCCAATCCAGGGCAAGCGAACAATCCACAGAACAATCAGCATGTCTGTACCTTCAAGACATTTATGGATTGCAAGCCCCACACATTCAGTGGAGCTGAGGGAGCTGTCGGATTACTCCGATGGTTCGAAAAGATTGAATCTGTGTTCTCCATGTGTAACTGCCCTGTGGCCGACCGAGTCAAATTTGCATCGGGAACTTTAGAGGGTCCTGCCCTCACATGGTGGAATGCACAAGTCCAGATGCTAGGTCTGGACATGGCCAATGCATCACCATGGGAAGATTTCAAGAACATGATGAAGGAAGAGTACTGTCTCAGGGATGAGATTCAGAAACTCGAGGGAGAATTCTGGAATTTGAAGATGGAGGGTTCTGAAATAGAACTCTACACTACTCGCTCGCACGAGCTAGCGGGGATGTGTCCTCACATGGTTACACCACCCTACAAGCGGATAGAAATGTTCATCAGTGGATTAGTACCACAAATCCAGAGCATGGTTACTTCATCCAACCCCACTACCATCCAACAAACCATCCGTCTTGCTCACAAACTGACGGACCAAGCTGTTACCCAAGGGACACTACCTCCCAGGAAGTCAACATCCAAGTCTACTGACAACAACAAGAGGAAATTTGACAGTAGCAATAACAACATGGGATTTCAGCCAAATCAGCCACAGCAACAACAACATCGTAGGTTTGAACCTACGAAGAACTTCAACCAGTCGACCTCTTCGGTTCAGCATCAGAGTGGTTATACTAGGAGACACCCCAGGTGTAACAAATGTAATTACCACCACCTCGGTTCTTGTGACAAAAACCGTTGCCAGCGGTGTGGCAAGGTGGGTCATGCTGCCAAGGACTGTAGAGGGGAATTACAAGCCAAGCAGCCCTTCCAACAATCAGGTTTTACCAAGGGTTGTTTTGAATGTGGAAAAGAGGGACACTTCCGGAAGGATTGTCCACAATTAAAGAAGAGTGACATCGACAACAACAACAACCACCAAAGCAATAATAACAACCAGGGCAATAATGCAGGGAATGGTGCAAAAGGGCGAACCTTTGTGCTAGGATACGGAGAAGCTCGTTATGACCACAACGTGGTTACCGGTAAGTTCCTTTTAAACAACTATTTTGCTTCTGTACTATTTGACACTAGTGCTGATAGGAGTTTCATGACTAATAGACTTAGTAACCTACTAAGAAAAACTCCAACCCTGTTAAGAGGACAAATACACCATAGAAATAGCGGACGGACAAATAATAGAAGCAACCCATGTTCTTAAGGGTTGTAAACTTGAACTGGCTAGTCATAAATTTGACATTGATCTTATGCCGGTCAAGCTCGGTAGTTTCGACGTAATTGTCGGAATGGACTAGTTATCTAAGAACCAAGCCGATATTATCCGTCGTGAGAAAATCGTTCGCCTTCCTCTTCCTAATGGAGAAACCCTCTTCGTCCACGGCAAAAGGAGTGGTGTTGTTATGGGCATCATATCCTTCATGAAGGCATAAATAATAGCCTCACTTACCTCTAGTGGAGTCCTTCTACATTAATGGTTATCACACTATCTTCAAAGCGGCACCATTCGAGGCATTGTACGGACGTAAATGCCGATCTCCTATCTGTTGGGCTGAAGTTCGGAATAGCCAACTTACAGGTCCCGAACTTATATTCGAAACCTCTGAAAAGATCGTTCAAATCCAAAACCGTAAATAAGCATCATAAACCTTTAGAGTTTCAGGTAGGTGACATGGTTCTACTCAAAGTCTCACCTTAGAAAGGTGTAATTCGCTTGGGAAGCGAGGCAAACTGAATCTTCGTTATGTTGGACCATTCAAGATAGTGAAGAGAATTGGCCCAGTAGCGTATCAACTGGACCTACCTGAAGGACTTAGTGGTGTGCACGATGTCTTTCATGTCTCGAACTTGAAGAAATGTTTAGCAGACGAAACACTCGCGGTTCCTCTCGAGGAACTACACATTGATGAACAACTGCGGTTCGTTGAAGAACCGGTGGAAATCATGGATAGGGAAATCAAAACGCTGAAACGCAGTAAAATCCCTATTTTCAGAGTTCGTTGGAACTCAAAACGCGGACCGGAATTCATGTGGGAGCGCGAGGACCAGATGATACGCAAGTATCCGCATCTGTTCAAGCAATCCACTTCAAACGCTTAAGGTACTATTCTAATTTTCGGGATGAAAATTCTTTCAACTAGGGGATGATGTGACATCCGGAAAAAAAAAATTATTTAATTTTCGGGACGAAAATTCTTTTAACTAGGGGATGATGTGACAATCCGACTTTTCAAGTTAATCCCGTTAGTAACTCCGTTAAATATTCTGTTAAATCCTAACCAAGTTAACCCAATTCTAAAACCAAGGGATCAATTCTGTCAAAGCTGAAGTTGCAAGGACTGGTTTTGTAAATAAGCAGAAACCCTTGTTTTGGCACGGTCACGCCAATCGCCTTGGCACGGTCGCGCCTCTTGTCAGTTGAAACGTAAATGTAGTCTTTAATCGCGAACTCATTCGATTTTGTAACGGTTTTTAACACGTCGTAAGCCTTTACGTCCATCATTAGGACTTTAAACTACCGAATTAATCGAGTTAAACCTCAATAATGAAGAACCCATCTATAACCGTCGACCTCTACCTTTATAAACTATCGAATTCGACGATTTCGATTATCAGTCTCTCGATTACACATACAAGCATCACAAACGAGTCATTCTCAAGCTTCTGTTCACATCAATTCGGTCGGAGTAACAGCATTAGTCGCCGGAAGTCGATCCCGTAGCCGTCGGAGGTCGTTTTAGCCGTTCACCACCAATTCGTATCGTATTCTGGTAATAACTTACATATTCAGTGTTGTTTCTTTGCCTAGTTCATTAACCCTATGTTAATTGAGTCAATAGTTATCGAATTTATCAGGAATCATAAGTTAGGGTTTGTTCTTATTCAATTTGGGGATTTTGATCTTAATCGTGTTGTTAATCAAATTAATCTATTGGGTATTGTTAGAAATGTTCTGTTTTGTAAAAACCCCATGTTTATTTGATTCAATTGTCATCTAAATCAAGCAAATTGGAATTTATTGGGTTATTCTGTTAAAAAGGGTCTGTGAATCAGGGAGACACGGTCGTGCCAGGTTCTAGCACGGTCGTGCCTCACCCTCTGACCCGGTCGTGCCTCGTGGCTAGACACGGTCGTGCCTGGCTCATACACGGTCGTGCCTAGTAATCATCTTTGTTGTCTTCTGTTTGATCAGCGCGGTCGCGCCCTTGTCTAGCACGGTCGCGCCCATGACTCAGACACGGTCGTGCCTTGTCTTAGGCGTGGTCGTGTGTGAGAAAACCCCTTATGTCAGAATGTTTTGATTCACTTTTTTTTATATTTTCAAAACAATACTTTTATATTAATATATAAAAGGGTTTTAGTCCGGAAAACGACCCGTAGGCTCGGGTTTAATTTATTAATCCATTTTATTAACTTTTTCACTTTCAAAAATAATATATTTATATTATTTTCAAACCGTAACTTCGTATAAAATAATATGTTTATATTATTTTCAAACCGTGACTAATATTATTAAATAATATATATGTTATATTATTTTGTATCGTTTTATACCTCGTGTGACGTTTCAAACCAATTAATAATATAATTGTTATGTTATTTACCCACGTTTATACACTCGATTAAAGATAATATATTTATTATTTTCCACACAAATTACTATTTAATTAATCCTTCGAACCTAAAAATAATATATTAAATTATATTATTTTCCTAACTTTTGTAAACGACTTTAACGTACGAATGTATTTATTTATTTGTTATTCGTTATTAACGTACGACACGTAACACTTTTCCTTAATGATTATATTAAGAAATTTATATAATTCCGTAGACACGTTCGTCTACTCTTAAATCCTTAGAAAGCGTTAAGATGTTCTAACTTCCGTATCGTCGTCACAAATCCCATATGTCCCTAACTTATGTGTTATAATTATAGGACATACGTAAGCCGTGCAGGCTAACACTTGAGATTCTAAATCTCATAATTGTGTGATACTATCTACTACGCAACGCAGGTGAGTTTCACGGCCCCTTTTACTATTTTTATTTGGGGGAGAAAACATGTCACAACCTTTTTGGTTTATTCAAATTCATATGATATCACTGTTGAGGCTAAGCGTAACACACTATCATGAAAAGTCCTCACACACATCGGACTGTTAATATGGTATGAACGAGGTAATTTTGGTAGTACTACTGGGTTTGACAAACCCCACCCGTGTTAGTCGCGCTAACTCGATTGGAGGTCGAACGGGTGTTATATTGACCTTAACACATTAGTCAGAGTTGATAGACCTGACTGGAGGCAAACAAACATACTCACTGTCAGTTTCGGTTGCGAGCGCTTTAGCAAAACATGAATATAGGCATGCAACCTATTGATATACATATTGAATGTACATAATCCGCAAACGCTTTATTTGAAATGATTGAAACCTGTGAACTCACCAACCTAGTGTTGACTCGTTTTCTTACATGTTTTCTCAGGTTGGCACTCAGGATCACGTTAAGTCATGCATGTGTCTTGGACTATATTTGAAATAATTATTGGACAATCTTTATGTTTCATTTGTATTTGGATTTGGGCGCGTTGTTTTGCGCATTTACTTTCGTTTAACGCTTCCGCATATACACTCTGAACCTTGATCTTTTATGTTATTACATTTCAAGTCCCATATAGTGTCGTTTGAAGTAACTGATGTCTGAGATCCTGGTTGGTCACCCTCCAAAACGGTAAAACTCCGTTAGTGGAATTTGGGGGTGTGACATTGGAGATAGCCAACTTACGGGTCCTGAACTTGTGCACGAAACCTCATAGAAAATCATGCAAATCCTAAACCGTATGGCGGCAGCTCGTGACCATCAAAAGAGTTACGCAGACAAGCGCAGAAAACCACTAGAATTCCAAGTGGGCGACAAAGTATTATTAAAGGTCTCATCATGGAAAGGTGTGATTCGTTTTGGAAAACGAGGCAAGTTAAACCCGCGTTCGAGATAGTGAAAAGGATTGGTCTAGTAGCATACCAACTAAACCTACCAGATACACTCAATGGAGTACACAATGTCTTTCATGTCTCAAACCTAAAGAAATGCCTATCAGATGAGACGCTTGTAGTTCCACTCGAGGAGTTAGAAATCGATGAACAACTACGTTTTATTGAGGAACGTGTTGAAATCATGGACCGAGAGGTCAAAACTCTCAAGCGCGGTAAGATACCTATTGTCAGAGTTCGCTGGAACTCGAAGCGTGGACCGGAGTTCACATGGGAACGCGAGGATCAGATGATGAAAAAGTATCCTCACATTTTCAAACAGTCAACGGCAAACACAGAAGGTACTAACTAAATTTCGAGACGAAATTTATTTCAACAAGGGGATGATGTGACAAACCCAAACTTTTTGTTTCAGACATTTAACGACTTCGTTTAATTTTCGGGACGAAAATTCTTTCAACAAGGGGATGATGTGACATCCGGCAAATTTAGGTTAACTCCGTTAACACAAACATCATTAGCTCAAACATTGTTCATGTAAACTCAGTTATCTCAGTTAGTCACACGTGCATTGCATTTAATTAGGTTAATTAAATGTGTCAGTTAATACACACACAACGGCAATTCGTAGAATTACCGGATCACACTTGAGTCTAACCCGGAACGTTGGTGATTAATCAAGAATAATATTTCAAACAATTAATAATTTATTATTAATATAAATTATGTGATTTTATGTGTTATGTGACTTTACGTGAATTATGTGAATTTTCTTGATATCGAGCATGTTTATCAAATACTGATTGTGTTAATTATTTTTATAGAAGTTAGAGTTTTTATAAAAATAATAGTTAAGGGATTTAATTATTATTGTTGTTAGTTGTATTAGAATAGCCCGTGGACCTTTAGAAAGCCCATGATTCATTAAAACCCATGCATGCATGTATATAAGGAAATTTATAAAATTAAAAACCCTAAACCCTTTCACCCTTTTCTTGGCCGTCGCGATCACCCCACCTCACCCCATTCGGCCGAGAGCTTCAAGCACCCAAACACGAGTCGTTCGATCTTCAATCTTGCAATCGGAAGTAGATACGAGCTAGTCTAGGCGTTTCTAATACTCCTACGTAAGTTGTTTCATCAAATTCCGTCACTTTTTCATTATAATAATTATGATTGAAACCCTAGTTCATCCAAACATGAGTTTTTGAAATAATTTTGATGAATTGATTATTTGATTGATGTTGTTGCAACTATTTGATGAATATATTGATATTTAGAAAACCCTAGTTTCATATGATTCGTAACTTGAGACTTTTTGATTATGTGATGTTGTAGGATTGCATGCTAGATATGAATGATGATTGTAATTATGCTAGTTAAGTAGTTTACAATTGAATAGATGCGTTGAATCTTGCAAACAAAGCTAAAAATGGTAGACTTTCCTAAAGAGGAAACTTTATTGAAAGATGATTGGTGAATGTGAGTTTCTTTTACGTGCATGAGGTTATTGAATGATGCTAGCGTGTTATTATGGATGTATTAAAGCTTGTTGAAGTGTTGTTTAGTACAAATCGCATGCATAGATCATAGGTTACTAAAAGTAGAAACTTTTAGAATTTGAAACTTGATGTCTAGACCTAAGGTGTATGTTGTAATGATCTTTCATGCATTAGTATGTGTAGATAAACATGTGATGATCATGCAAACGTGTTATAGATGATGTAATCTATTGAAACCAAACTTGTGTTCACATATTGCTAAAAGTAGGAACTTTGTTGAACGTGCATTGTGTAGACATAACTTGCCATGCTAAGTTAGTTGTGACATGTGTAGCATGAAACTTGAATTACTTGTATGCTATGTGTGTTATTATGCAAACCAAACATTAAATCACTAAACGGGTCACCAACGGGTCGTCGGGTCAAACTTGGTCAAACTTAGTCAAACTTGGTCGAACTTGGTCAAACTATTAAATATTTTCTTAACACTTAAAACAATGGGATTGTTTGGATACTTAGGGTTCCTATCAACTTGCACAAACACACACTTATAAGCCGATGTTTATAGGTGGCGGTTAGTAGTCAAGCAGTTTAATTAGCTTTCATCTGCACGCATTCTAAGGTGAGTTTTCACGGCCCCTTTTCTATGTTTTAAAATTGGGGGAGAAAACATGAACGCAAACAGTAGATCTTACATTTCTTTTATATCACTTGTTGTACTAAGCGCAAACATATCATGCAAGTCCTTACATATCGAACCGTTTAATATATGGAATAGCGAGGTAATCTTGAGTAGTACTACTAGGCATGACAAGCCCCACCCGCGTTAGTCGCGCTAACATGACAGGAAGTCGAACGGGTGTAGTATTGACCTAACATCTTACCATTGTTCATGATAGACATGGTAGAAGGCAAATCAAACACAAACAGTCAGCTTCGGTGTCGAAACGCTTTAGTAACATGTTATTAGGCTAGCTACCTATTGATATAATTGTAATTGTTTATCTAGCATCTTTACTTACATTTGAAACCTATGAACTCACCAACCTAGTGTTGACACGTTTTAGCATGTTTTCTCAGGTCGTTAAGGTACGAGCATGAGATAGGGCATGCATGCATTGGAGTTTCATTTAGTTTTCAAACTCAGGATTTATTTATTTACTTATTTTGGTTTATATGTTTTTGGCGCAATTGTTTTTGGCGCATGCATTTCATTAAATCTTTACGCTTCCGCATTACGCATTACTCAGTATTTTCACTTAATAGTGTTGCATCGTGACTATGAGCAATACTAGTGTTTTTCATAAATTCATATAGAGTCGTTCAACGTAACTAATGACTGACATTCTGGTATGTCACGCTCCTAACGATAAAACTCCGTTAGTGGATTTTGGGGGTGTGTAATCTATTGAAACCAAACTTGTGTTCACATATTGTTAAAAGTAGGAACTTTGTTGAACGTGCATTGTGTAGACATAACTTGCCATGCTAAGTTAGTTCTGACATGTGTAGCATGAAACTTGAATTACTTGTATGCTATGTGTGTTATTATGCAAACCAAACATTAAATCACTAAACGGGTCACCAACGGGTCGTCGGGTCAAACTTGGTCAAACTTAGTCAAACTTGGTCGAACTTGGTCAAACTATTAAATATTTTCTTAACACTTAAAACAATGGGATTGTTTGGATACTTAGGGTTCCTATCAACTTGCACAAACACACACTTATAAGCCGATGTTTATAGGTGGCGGTTAGTAGTCAAGCAGTTTAATTAGCTTTCATCTGCACGCATTCTAAGGTGAGTTTTCACGGCCCCTTTTCTATGTTTTAAAATTGGGGGAGAAAACATGAACGCAAACAGTAGATCTTACATTTCTTTTATATCACTTGTTGTACTAAGCGCAAACATATCATGCAAGTCCTTACATATCGAACCGTTTAATATATGGAATAGCGAGGTAATCTTGAGTAGTACTACTAGGCATGACAAGCCCCACCCGCGTTAGTCGCGCTAACACGACAGGAAGTCGAACGGGTGTAGTATTGACCTAACATCTTACCATTGTTCATGATAGACATGGTAGAAGGCAAATCAAACACAAACAGTCAGCTTCGGTGTCGAAACGCTTTAGTAACATGTTATTAGGCTAGCTACCTATTGATATAATTGTAATTGTTTATCTAGCATCTTTACTTACATTTGAAACCTATGAACTCACCAACCTAGTGTTGACACGTTTTAGCATGTTTTCTCAGGTCGTTAAGGTACGAGCATGAGATAGGGCATGCATGCATTGGAGTTTCATTTAGTTTTCAAACTCAGGATTTATTTATTTACTTATTTTGGTTTATATGTTTTTGGCGCAATTGTTTTTGGCGCATGCATTTCATTAAATCTTTACGCTTCCGCATTACGCATTACTCAGTATTTTCACTTAATAGTGTTGCATCGTGACTATGAGCAATACTAGTGTTTTTCATAAATTCATATAGAGTCGTTCAACGTAACTAATGACTGACATTCTGGTATGTCACGCTCCTAACGGTAAAACTCCGTTAGTGGATTTTGGGGGTGTGTAATCTATTGAAACCAAACTTGTGTTCACATATTGTTAAAAGTAGGAACTTTGTTGAACGTGCATTGTGTAGACATAACTTGCCATGCTAAGTTAGTTCTGACATGTGTAGCATGAAACTTGAATTACTTGTATGCTATGTGTGTTATTATGCAAACCAAACATTAAATCACTAAACGGGTCACCAACGGGTCGTCGGGTCAAACTTGGTCAAACTTAGTCAAACTTGGTCGAACTTGGTCAAACTATTAAATATTTTCTTAACACTTAAAACAATGGGATTGTTTGGATACTTAGGGTTCCTATCAACTTGCACAAACACACACTTATAAGCCGATGTTTATAGGTGGCGGTTAGTAGTCAAGCAGTTTAATTAGCTTTCATCTGCACGCATTCTAAGGTGAGTTTTCACGGCCCCTTTTCTATGTTTTAAACTTGGGGGAGAAAACATGAACGCAAACAGTAGATCTTACATTTCTTTTATATCACTTGTTGTACTAAGCGCAAACATATCATGCAAGTCCTTACATATCGAACCGTTTAATATATGGAATAGCGAGGTAATCTTGAGTAGTACTACTGGGCATGACAAGCCCCACCCGCGTTAGTCGCGCTAACACGACGGGAAGTCGAACGGGTGTAATATTGACCTAACATCTTACCATTGTTCATGATAGACATGGTAGAAGGCAAATCAAACACAAACAGTCAGCTTCGGTGTCGAAACGCTTTTGTAACATGTTATTAGGCTAGCTACCTATTGATATAATTGTAATTGTTTATGTAGCATCTTTACTTACATTTGAAACCTGTGAACTCACCAACCTAGTGTTGACACGTTTTAGCATGTTTTCTCAGGTCGTTAAGGTACGAGCACGAGATAGGGCATGCATGCATTGGAGTTTCATTTAGTTTTCAAACACAGGATTTATTTATTTACTTATTTTGGTTTGTATGTTTTGGGCGCAATTGTTTTTGGCGCGTGCATTTTATTAAATCTTTACGCTTCCGCATTACGCATTACTCAGTATTTTCATTTAATAGTGTTGCATCGTGACTATGAGCAATACTAGTGTTTTTCATAAATTCATATAGAGTCGTTCAACGTAACTAATGACTGAGATCCTGGTACGTCACGATCCTAACGGTAAAACTCCGTTAGTGGATTTTGGGGGTGTGACAGATTGGTATCAGAGCCATTGGTTATAGAGAACTAGGAAATGCATACTAGACTATAACCATGCACATGCATTAGTTACACAACACTTACACTCATACATGACACTCACTCATCCCGTTACAGGAAATGTCGACACCACCCAATTCACCCGCATCCCCAGTCGTTCAGGAGCATGATGTTCCTACCGTACCTTTGCCAGAGCCAAGGAGACGTCGGCTCAACTCGATCAACACCACTGTGGGGTATGATGAGCCCTTTCATGTGCGTGTCAGAGGCAACACGTAGGACTGGGATTGGTATCCCGACAGGATCAGGAGCTGGATTCACGAGGAGGAGGTCCCTCCTACACTCACCACTAACATTGCTTCTTCTTCATCTTCTGCATGAGCTTTGCCATCATTGCAGTACCCGTATGAGCAGGTGTTAGCTGCCTTTGTAGCTAGGATGGACCGGGAGATCCGGAACATGAGGGAAGCAGCGGGAGAGATTACTGGCATATTAGAGCGAGAGATTCTTATGAACGAGAAGATCGCCAAACTGACTTCATAATTAGTAGTCACTGATAAGGTTCATGAGAACTTGGCAAATTTCGCGGAAATGTCAACATGACTGCAGCCGAGCTCACGGCACTCATAAACGAGCGTGTGGCTGAAGCTGTAGCAGCTAGCCAAGCCGCTGCTAATGCAGGAGGTAAATCAATAAATTATCGACTCTAGTGAGTCATCATTCATTCTAAACTCAAATTCGAATATAGTAATTCTAAAGCGCATTCTTGTTTACAATCCAGGCCAGCACAACAACCAGCAGACCTGTACTTTCAAAGCTTATATGGATTGCAAGCCCGACCCGTTTAGTGGAGCTGAAGGGGCTGTTGGCTTACTCCGCTGGATGGAGAAATCTGAGTCCGCTTTTGCAATGTGCAATTGTCCGCCGAGTAACCAGGTGAAGTTTGCATCTGGCACACTTGAGGGTCCGGCCCTTACCTGGTGGAACTCCCAGGTGCAAATGCTAACTCTTGAAATGGCAAATGCATTGGCATGGGATGAATTTAAAACTATGCTGTGGGAGGAGTATTGTCCCCGCGATGAAGTACAGAAACTGGAGGGCGAATTCGGGAACCTCAAGATGGAGGGGTCCGAAATTGAAGCCTACACTACTCGCTCGCATGAGATGGCAAACCTATATCCGCAGATGGTTACACCACCCTACAAGAGGATCGAGAAATTCATTAATGGGCTAGTTCCCCAAATTCAGAGTATGGTGACATCTTCCAATCCTACAACAATCCAGCAAACTATCAGGTTGGCTCACAGGCTAACCGATCAGGCAGTCGCTCAGGGCACCCTACCCCTAGAGGTGCATTATCCAAGACAACCGACAACAAGCAAAAGTTTGATAGTTCACACTCTAAAGCTTTCCAGTCAAACCCACCTCCTGAACAGCAACAACAGCGTAAGCTTGAACCTTCCAAGAATTTTAATCAATCTACCTCCTCCCAACAAAATCAGGGTTCGTATGTTGGTAAGTATCCGAAATGCAACAAATGTAACTTCCACCACAACGGGGCATGTGACCGATACCGTTGTCACCGGTGTGGAAAGATGGGTTATTCGGCCAAAGATTGTAGGGGAGAACTGCAGAACAAACAGACACCACCTGGTGAAGCACCCAAAGGCTGTTTTGAGTGCGGAAAGGAAGGGAATTTTAGGAAAAACTGTCCACAGCTGAAGAGAAATGGTAATGATAATGGAAATGGTAACAACAACCAGGGCGGGAACGAAAATGGAAACAACAACCAGGGCGGGAACGAAAATGGAAACAACAACCAGGGCGGTAATGGCAATAAAAAAAATGGTGCTAAAGGTCGAGCCGTGGTGATTGGCTCAGGGGAAGCTATGAATTATCGGAATGTTGTTAACGGTATGTTTCCTTTAAATGATCATTTTGCTTCTGTACTTTTCGATACTGGCGCTGATAGAAGTTTTGTATCTAGAAACTTTAGTAGTCGGTTAGAAACAAACCCAACTTTACTAGAACATCATTATACCGTAGAGATAGCAGATGGTAAGATAATCGAGGCAACCCACATCCTAAAGGGATGTAAGTTAGGACTATCTGGCCACAAGCTCGACATCGATCTCATTCCAGTTACACTTGGCAGTTTTGACGTAATTGTGGGCATCTGTTGGTTGTCTAAAAACCAAGCTGAGATCATCTGTAGTGAGAAGATCGTTCATATACCCCTTCCAAATGGAGAGATCCTATCCGTTCAGGGCGAAAGAAGTGGTGCAGTCGTGGGCATCATATCTTTCTTGAAGGCGCAGAAGTGTCTGTGTAAGGATCATACCGCGATATTAGCCCTTGTCGCTGACAAGTCTTCCGAGGAGGAAAAGCTAGAAGATATCCCTATCGTTTGAGAATTTCCTGAAGTATTTCCTGAAGACCTACCTGGTCTTCCACCTCATCGACATGTCGAATTCCAGATTGACCTAACACCCGGAGCATCGCCTATTACTCGAGCACCATATAGACTTGCACCAAGTGAGTTGCAGGAGCTATCCACACAACTGCAAGAGTTGTTAGATAAATGTTTTATCCGACCTAGCTCATCACCTTGGGGAGCCCCAGTCTTATTTGTCAAAAAGAAAAATGGAACTTTCTGTATGTGCATTGATTACAGAGAGTTGAACAAAGTAACAGTCAAGAACCGCTACCCACTACCCCGCATTGACGATCTATTCGACCAACTTCAAGGGTCAAGTTTCTACTCAAAGATCGATTTAAGATCTGGTTATCATCAGCTGAGAGTTCGAGATGAAGATATATCCAAGACTGCATTTAGAACCAGGTACGGCCATTTCGAGTTTTTGGTCATGCCATTTGGATTAACCAATGCACCCGCGGTATTCATGGACCTCGTGAACCGTGTGTGTAAACCTTATCTGGACCAGTTCGTCATTGTTTTCATTGACGATATCCTCATATATTCTAAGAGTCAGGAAGAGCATGAGGAGCATCTTCGTTTGATCCTTGAACTACTTAAGCATGAACAGTTGTACGCTAAGTTTTCCAAATGCGATTTTTGGATTCGCGAGGTTCAATTTTTAGGACTTGTGGTCAATGAGAAAGGAATACATGTCGATCCAGCCAAAGTATAAGCCATAAAAAATTGGGCAGCCCCAACAACTCCGACCGAAGTTCGATAATTTCTAGGATAGGCAGGATACTACCGTCGCTTTATCGAGGGATTCTCAAAGATTGCCCAGCCTCTCACCGCCTTAACCCAAAAAGGCAAACCCTATAATTGGAGCGAGACTCAAGAATCAGCATTCCAGCTACTGAAACATAAACTATGTAGCGCGCCCATCCTGTCTCTACTGGAGGGAACGGATGACTTCGTAGTATATTGCGATGCCTCCATCCAAGGTCTCGATTGTGTGTTGATGCAACGCGAGAAGGTTATCGCATACGCTTCCCGACAATTAAAAATCCACGAAAAGAACTACACGACTCATGATTTAGAGTTGGGAGCCATGGTGTTTGCACTAAAGATATGGAGACATTACTTGTACGGTACCAAGTGCACCATTTACACCGATCACAAGAGTCTTCAGCATATTTTTGAGCAGAAAGAGCTGAACATGCGACAACGTCGTTGGATCGAGCTCTTAAACGATTATGATTGTGCAATCAAGTACCATCCGGGCAAAGCTAATGTGGTGGCCGATGCCCTAAGCAGAAAAGAAACCAAACCCCGACGAGTTAGAGCATTACAACTCACTATTCATACAGGACTACCCGAACAAATCCACAATGCCCAATTCGAAGCCTTAAAAGAGGAAAACTTATCATTGGAATCCACTCGTGGTATGGAGAAACAACTTGAGGTTAAATCAGATGGTATTCGTTACTTCGTGGAATGAATATGGATTCCAGTGTATGGAAACCTAAGAGATCTAGTCATGGATGAAGCTCACAAATCCCGATACTCTATCCATCCGGGATTCGACAAGATGTATCACGATCTAAAAGTTTTGTATTTGTGGCCGAACATGAAAGCCGACATAGCCACCTATGTGAGCAAATGTCTGACTTGTTCAAAGGTCAAGGTGGGGGTACCAAAAGCCATCTAAATTACTTCAACAATTGGAAATCCCGATGTGGAAATGGGAGCAGATTTCCATGGATTTCATAACCAAATTACCCCGAACCTCTACTGGATGTGACACAATATGGGTGATAGTGGATCGCCTAACCGAATCCACTCATTTCCTTGCTATCAAAGAGACCGACAAAATGGAAAAGTTAACTCGCCTCTATCTTAAAGAAGTAGTATCCCGTTATGGAGTGCCAATCTCCATCATTTCCGATATAGACGCCCGATTCACCTCACGTTTCTGGCAATCATTACAGAAAGCTCTAGGCACGCGCCTGGATATGAGCACAGCGTACCATCCGCAAACAGATGGCCAGAGTAAGCGTACCATTCAAACCCTAGAAGATATGCTACGGGCTTGTGTGATCAACTTCGGTAACAGTTGGGAGACTCATCTGCCTTTAGTGGAGTTCTCTTACAATAACAGCTATCATACTAGCATCAAAGCAGCACCGTTCGAAGCCTTGTACGGGCCAAAATGCCGATCACCAATTTGTTGGGCGAAAGTTGGAGATAGCCAACTTACGGGTCCTGAACTTGTGCACGAAACCTCAGAGAAAATCGTGCAAATCCGAAACCGTATGGCGGCAGCTCGTGACCGTCAAAAGAGTTATGTAGACAAACGCAGAAAACCACTAGAATTCCAAGTGGGCGACAAAGTATTATTAAAGGTCTCATCGTGGAAAGGTGTGATTCGTTTTGGAAAATGAGGCAAGTTAAACCCGCGTTCGAGATAGTGAAAAGGATTGGTCCAGTAGCATACCAACTAAACCTACCAGATACACTCATTGGAGTACACAATGTCTTTCATGTCTCAAACCTAAAGAAATGCCTATCAGATGAGATGCTTGTAGTTCCACTCGATGAACAACTACGTTTTATTGAGGAACTAGTTGAAATCATGGACCGAGAGGTCAAAACTCTCAAGCGCGGTAAGATACCTATTGTCAGAGTTCGCTGGAACTCGAAGCGTTGACCGGAGTTCACATGGGAACGCGAGGATCAGATGATGAAAAAGTATCCTCACATTTTCAAACAGTCAACGGCAAACACAGAAGGTACTAACTAAATTTCGAGACGAAATTTATTTCAAAAAGGGGATGATGTGACAAACCCAAACTTTTTGTTTTAGACATTTAACGACTTCGTTTAATTTTCGGGACGAAAATTCTTTCAACAAGGGGATGATGTGACATCCGGCAAATTCAGGTTAACTCCGTTAACACAAACATCATTAGCTCAAACATTGTTCATGTAAACTCAGTTATCTCAGTTAGTCACACGTGCATTGCATTTAATTAGGTTAATTAAATGTGTCAGTTAATACACACACAACGGCAATTCGTAGAATTACCGGATCACACTTGAGTCTAACCCGGAACGTTGGTGATTAATCAAGAATAATATTTCAAACAATTAATAATTTATTATTAATATAAATTATGTGATTTTATGTGTTATGTGACTTTACGTGAATTATGTGAATTTTCTTGATATCGAGCATGTTTATCAAATACTGATTGTGTTAATTATTTTTATAGAAGTTAGAGTTTTTATAAAAATAATAGTTAAGGAATTTAATTATTATTGTTGTTAGTTGTATTAGAATAGCCCGTGGACCTTTAGAAAGCCCATGACTCATTAAAACCCATGCATGCATGTATATAAGGAAATTTATAAAATTAAAAACCCTAAACCCTTTCACCCTTTTCTTGGCCGTCGCGATCACCCCACCTCACCCCATTCGGCCGAGAGCTTCAAGCACCCAAACACGAGTCGTTCGATCTTCAATCTTGCAATCGGAAGTAGATACGAGCTAGTCTAGGCGTTTCTAATACTCCTACATAAGTTGTTTCATCAAATTCCGTCACTTTTTCATTATAATAATTATGATTGAAACCCTAGTTCATCCAAACATGAGTTTTTGAAATAATTTTGATGAATTGATTATTTGATTGATGTTGTTGCAACTATTTGATGAATATATTGATATTTAGAAAACCCTAGTTTCATATGATTCGTAACTTGAGACTTTTTGATTATGTGATGTTGTAGGATTGCATGCTAGATATGAATGATGATTGTAATTATGCTAGTTAAGTAGTTTACAATTGAATAGATGCGTTGAATCTTGCAAACAAAGCTAAAAATGGTAGACTTTCCTAAAGAGGAAACTTTATTGAAAGATGATTGTTGATTGTGAGTTTCTTTTACGTGCATGAGGTTATTGAATGATGCAAGCATGTTATTATGGATGTATTAAAGCTTGTTGAAGTGTTGTTTAGTACAAATCGCATGCATAGATCATAGGTTACTAAAAGTAGAAACTTTTAGAATTTGAAACTTGATGTCTAGACCTAAGGTGTATGTTGTAATGATCTTTCATGCATTAGTATGTGTAGATAAACATGTGATGATCATGCAAACGTGTTATAGATAATGTACTCTATTGAAACCAAACTTGTGTTCACATATTGTTAAAAGTAGGAACTTTGTTGAACGTGCATTGTGTAGACATAACTTGCCATGCTAAGTTAGTTGTGACATGTGTAGCATGAAACTTGAATTACTTGTATGCTATGTGTGTTATTATGCAAACCAAACATTAAATCACTAAACGGGTCACCAACGGGTCGTCGGGTCAAACTTGGTCAAACTTAGTCAAACTTGGTCGAACTTGGTCAAACTATTAAATATTTTCTAAACACTTAAAACAATGGGATTTTTTGGATACTTAGGGTTCCTATCAACTTGCACAAACACACACTTATAAGCCGATGTTTATAGGTGGCGGTTAGTAGTCAAGCAGTTTAATTAGCTTTCATCTGCACGCATTCTAAGGTGAGTTTTCACGGCCCCTTTTCTATGTTTTAAACATGGGGGAGAAAACATGAACGCAAAGAGTAGATCTTACATTTCTTTTATATCACTTGTTGTACTAAGCGCAAACATATCATGCAAGTCCTTACATATCAAACCGTTTAATATATGGAATAGCGAGGTAATCTTGAGTAGTACTACTGGGCATGACAAGCCCCACCCGCGTTAGTCGTGCTAACACGACGGGAAGTCGAACGGGTGTAATATTGACCTAACATCTTACCATTGTTCATGATAGACATGGTAGAAGGCAAATCAAACACAAACACAAACAGTCAGCTTCGGTGTCGAAACGCTTTAGTAACATGTTATTAGGCTAGCTACCTATTGATATAATTGTAATTGTTTATCTAGCATCTTTACTTAAATTTGAAACCTGTGAACTCACCAACCTAGTGTTGACACGTTTTAGCATGTTTTCTCAGGTCGTTAAGGTACGAGCACGAGATAGGGCATGCATGCATTAGAGTTTCATTTAGTTTTCAAACACAGGATTTATTTATTTACTTATTTTGGTTTGTATGTTTTGGGCGCAATTGTTTTTGGCGCGCGCATTTCATTAAATCTTTACGCTTCCGCATTACGCATTACTCAGTATTTTCATTTAATAGTGTTGCATCGTGACTATGAGCAATACTAGTGTTTTTCATAAATTCATATAGAGTCGTTCAACGTAACTAATGACTGAGATCCTGGTATGTCACGCTCCTAACGGTAAAACTCCATTAGTGGATTTTAGGGGTGTGACACACTTGGCTTTGCGTATTTATCAAATACGCATGAACACCCTTTATGTGCGTATTTACTAAGTATGCATGAACTACAATCTAGGATTAAAAAAAAAGTTAATGAATATTTTTGCAATCATTTTGATCAAATGTATATTTTGGCAATTTTCTCCTATAAAAAACAAGTGTTCTCCGGTAAAAGTAGATGAGTTTGATTCTAGAAACAGCATTGACCTGTTTATTTTGGCATTTTTGATCAAATGTATACTTTGGCAATTTTCTCATATAAAAAACAAGTGTTTTCCGGTAAAAGTAGATGAGTTTGATTCTAGAAACAGCTAGCATACCACAAAAGTGTTGATTGACATGTTTAAATGGATCTGATCACCCAAGTATTTGATCTTTCAATTAATATCTCTTTGAATCGTTTGTTCAAATTTTATGGTTTCTATCATCATTCTTATGAATACGGATTGATCAAATTAGGTCATAATCTGCACTCTATGCCTAAATTTGGTACCAAATATTGGAAGATAAGACAAATACAAAACAAAATTCATGAACTAGATATAGCACCTTTGTCTTCCAGAAATATGGCAGCTGTTTTGGTTCTCATAAAACTCAGCTTCCGTGATTATCTAGATTTTGAACTTCACGATCGCATTCATAAGTAAGAAAAGCAGTCGTAAATTGCCTTCGGTGTGGTCGGCCCGGTTACTTGAAACTAAATTGAAGACTATACGTGTTGACTTCGTCTGTTCCAACTTCTTGATAAGGGTGAGAGGGTTGCCCTATTCGAGTGAATTTACTCGAATGTAATGTGAACACTGCTTTTTGTCTTCTTTCTATCTTTTCCAATCTCTCACGTGTATTTCTTTTTATTTTCCTTTTTTTACGCTGTGTTCTTGAGTCTCATTTAAAGAGGAAATAAATCTTTGTTCTAGAGGTTTTTTCAAGGGGAAAAGAAAGAAAATGAGGGGAAAAGTGTTCCCTTGATTTTTTTAAAGAGGGAAAAGAAGGGAAAACTTGGCTTATTTCTATCCTTCCATATTGGAAAGATTTGAAGAGAAAGGAAAAGAAGTAAAAAGAAAAGAAGGGGAAGAAATCTTTTTTCTTTTCTTTTCTTTTCCTCCCTTTAGTAAACTCGGGAACACATCATTAGTGATTATCTCCTTTTAACAGTGAAAGTTTCAAGTATATCCCACTGCCAAACAAACAATATATTTTTCTTAACCTTTTATTTAACTTTTACAACATTCTATTATGTGAAAAAAATAAAATATAATAGTTATTGTTAATTTTTATTATCTAGCTTTTATTTTTATTTATTTTGTAGAAGCATGTTTTTATAACTATAGATAAAATTCTATGTATCGGTGTACGTGGCTAGTACGCAGGAGGGTGTTCCTGAGTACTTAGTAAGTATGCAAGGCTTTTGCCTTGCGTACTTGTCAACTACGCATGACCAAACCCTGCGTACTTAGACAAGTACGCAGGTAATGTTCCTTCCCCTATAAATAGAAGACTTGTCTTCATTTATAGGTGGAACTTCTCGAACAAGGTAGAGAGGTGTCCGGGTCGGGACGAGCTCTCCCGACCCCATGACTGTGAGCTTAGATGAGATATGTGTGCTCCTTCGGTATGTAGTCTGTAATACGGGATGACTTCTATGTTATGGATTACGTATCGTTTCATTATCTTGTCTTTGTTCGTGTCTCTCTATGTTCTTCTCAGTTCCAACACAAATCACAGAACAGGTCCGTGTCATCTCCACAGCGCGACGAGGCTCCTAGTACCTACAAGTGGTATCAGAGCCTCGGTGTTCGTTGATTTGTGTTCTAGTTTCAATTTTTTAGGGTTTTGAGCAGATACGAGTTCGTACTTTTTCAGACCTAAAATCCTTAAAATCGAGTTTGTTATCACTTTATTTAGTGTTTGGAGGGCTAAAGGTTTGTTAGATGATGTTTTCTAAGCTTTTGGAAGCATTAATTTCTCAGATCCATCACTTTTCGAGCATTCTCCTCAAGATCCGTCAAGAACGCTGTTACTTTTTGATAAGTACGCAAATTCAGCTTTTCTGCGTACTTTACTTACTAAGTACGCATGGGTTTGCCCTGCGTACTTACTAAGTACGCAAGAGTAGTTGTCTTGCGTACTTGTCAAGTACACATGAGTATTTGACTCTGCGTACTTAGCATGTACGCATGGATGCCTTTGCGAACTTATCAAATACGCATGAGCACTTGGCTTTCCGTATTTATCAAATACGCATGAACACCCTTTATGTGCGTATTTACTAAGTACGAATGAACTAACATCAGGGATTATAAAAAAAAAAGTTAATGTACATTCTTACAATCATTTTGATCAAATGTATATTTTGGCAATTTTCTCCTATAAAAAACAAGTGTTCTCCGGAAATAGTAGATGAGTTTGATTCTAGAAAAACCTATCATACCACAAAAGTGTTGATTGACCTGTTTATTTTGGTATTTTGATCAAATGTATACTTTGGCAATTTTCTCATATAAAAAACAAGTGTTTTCCGGTAAAAGTAGATGAGTTTGATACTAGAAATAACTAGCATACCACAAAAGTGTTGATTGACATGTTTAAATGGATCTGATCACCCAAGTATTTGATCTTTCAATTAATATCTCTTTGAATCGTTTGTTCAAATTTTATGGTTTCTACGATCATTCTTATGAATATGGATTGATCAAATTAGGTCATAATCTGCACACTATGCCTAAATTTGGTACCAAATATTGGAAGATAAGACAAATACAAAACAAAATTCATGAACTAGATATAGCAACTTTGTCTTCCAGAAATATGGCAGCTGTTTTGGTTCTCATAAAACTCAGCTTCCGTGATTATCTAGATTTTGAACTTCACGATCGCATTCATAAGTAAGAAAAGCAATCGTAAATTGCCTTCGGTGTGGTCGGCCCGGTTACTTGAAACTAAATTGAAGACTATACGTGTTGACTTCGTCTGTTCCAACTTCTTGATAAGGGTGAGAGGGTTGCCCTATTCGAGTGAATTTACTCGAATGTAATGTGAACACTGCCTTTTGTCTTCTTTCTATCTTTTCCAATCTCTCACGTATATTTCTTTTTATTTTCCTTTTTTTACGCTGTGTTCTTGAGTCTCATTTAAAGAGGAAATAAATCTTTGTTCTAGAGGTTTTTTCAAGGGGAAAAGAAAGAAAATGAGTGGAAAAGTGTTCCCTAGATTTTTTTAAAGAGGGAAGAGAAGGGAAAACTTGGCTTATTTCTATCCTTCCATATTGGAAAGATTTGAAGAGAAAGGAAAAGATGTAAAAAGAAAAGAAGGGGAAGAAATCCTTTCTTTTCTTTTCTTTTCCTCCCTTTAGTAAAACACGGGAACACATCATTAGTGATTATCTCCTTTTAACAATGAAAGTTTCAAGTATATCCCACTGCCAAACAAACAATATATTTTTCTTAACTTTTTATTTAACTTTTATAACATTCTATTATGTGAAAAAAATAAAATATAATAGTTATTGTTAATTTTTATTATCTAGCTTTTATTTTTATTTATTTTGTAGAAGCATGTTTTTGTAACTATAGATAAAATTCTATGTATCGGTGTACGTGGCTAGTTCGTAGGAGGTGTTCCTGAGTACTTAGCCTGCACACAAGTTTGGTACCGCGTACTTTCTAAGTACGCAAGGCTTTTGCCTTGCGTACTTGTCAAGTACGCATGACCTAATGTTCCTTCCCCTATAAATAGAAGATTTGTCTTCATTTGTAGGTGGAACTTCTGGAACAAGGTTGACAGGTGTCCGGGTCGGGACGAGATCTCCCGACCCATGGACCGTGAACTTTGATGAGAGATGTGTGCTCCTTCGGTATGCAGTCTGTAATACGAGATGACTTCTATGTTATGGATTACGTATCGTTTCATTATCTTGTCATTGTTCGTGTCTCTCTTTGTTCTTCTCAGTTCCCACACAAATCACAGAACAGGTCTGTGTTATCTCCGCTGCGCGACGAGGCTCACGGGACCTACAAGTGGTATCAGAGCCTCGGTGTTCGTTGATTTGTGTTCCACTTTCGATTTTTTAGGGTTCTGAGCAGATACGAGTTCGTACTTTTTCAGACCTAAAATCCTTAAAATCGAGTTTGTTATCATTTCATTTGGTGTTTGGAGGGCTAAGGGTTTGTTAGATGATGTTTTCTAAGCTTTTGGAAGTATTAATTTCTCAGATCCATCACTTTTCAAGCATTCTCCTCAAGATCCGTCAAGAACGTTGTTACTTTTTAATAAGTACGCATATTCAGATTTTCTGTGTACTTTACTTACTAAGTACGCATGGTTTTTGCCCTGCGTACGCAAGAGTAGTTGTCGTGCGTACTTGTTAAGTACGCATGAGTATTTGACTATGCGTACTTAGCATGTACGCATGGTTGGCTTTGCGAACTTATCAAATACGCATGAGCACTTGGCTTTGCATATTTATCAAATACGCATGATCACCCTTTATGTGCGTATTTACTAAGTACGCATGAACTAGCATCAGGGATTAAAAAAAAGTTAATGTATATTCTTGCAATCATTTTGATCAAATGTATATTTTGGCAATTTTCTCCTATAAAAAACAAGTGTTCTCCGGTAAAAGTAGATGAGTTTTATTCTAGAAACAGCATTGACCTGTTTATTTTGGCATTTTTGATCAAATGTATACTTTGGCAATTTTCTCATATAAAAAACAAGTGTTTTCCGGTAAAAGTAGATGAGTTTGATTCTAGAAACAGCTAGCATACCACAAAAGTGTTGATTGACATGTTTAAATGGATCTGATCACCCAAGTATTTGATCTTTCAATTAATATCTCATTGAATCGTTTGTTCAAATTTTATGGTTTCTACGATCATTCTTATGAATACGGATTGATCAAATTAGGTCATAATCTGCACTCTATGCCTAAATTTGGTACCAAATATTGGAAGATAAGACAAATACAAAACAAAATTCATGAACTAGATATAGCACCTTTGTCTTCCAGAAATATGGCAGCTGTTTTGGTTCTCATAAACGTCAGCTTCCGTGATTATCTAGATTTTGAACTTCACGATATCATTCATAAGTAAGAAAAGCAGTCGTAAATTGCATTCTGTATGGTCGGCCCGGTTACTTGAAACTAAATTGAAGACTATACGTGTTGACTTCGTCTGTTCCAACTTCTTGATAAGGGTGAGAGGGTTGCCCTTTTCGAGTGAATTTACTCGAATGTAATGTGAACACTGCCTTTTGTCTTCTTTCTATCTTTTCCAATCTCTAACGTATATTTCTTTTTATTTTCCTTTTTTTACGCTGTGTTCTTGAGTCTCATTTAAAGAGGAAATAAATCTTTGTTCTAGAGGTTTTTTCAAGGGGAAAAGAAAGAAAATGAGGGGAAAAGTGTTCCCTAGATTTTTTTAAGAGGGAAAAGAAGGAAAAACTTGGCTTATTTCTATCCTTCCATATTGGAAAGATTTGAAGAGAAAGGAAAAGAAGTAAAAAGAAAAGAAGGGGAAGAAATCATTTCTTTTCTTTTCTTTTCCTCCCTTTAGTAAACTCGGGAACACATCATTAGTGATTATCTCCTTTTAACAATGAAAGTTTCAAGTATATCCCACTGCCAAACAAACAATATATTTTTCTTAACTTTTTATTTAACTTTTACAACATTCTATTATGTGAAAAAAATAAAATATAATAGTTATTCTTAATTTTTATTATCTAGCTTTTATTTTTATTTATTTTGTAGAAGCATGTTTTTGTAACTATAGATAAAATTCTATGTATCGGTGTACGTGGCTAGTAAGCACGAGGGTGTTCCTGAGTACTTAGCCTGAACACCAGTTTGGTCCTGCGTACATAGTAAGTACGCAAGGCTTTTGCCTTGCGTACTTGTCAAGTACGCATGACCAAACCCTGCGTACTTAGACAAGTATGCAGGTAATGTTCCTTCCCCTATAAATAGAAGACTTGTCTTCATTTGTAGGTGGAACTTCTGGAACAAGGTAGAGAGGTGTCCAGGTCGGGACGAGCTCTCCCGACCTCATGACCGTGAGCTTAGATGAGAGATGTGTGCTCCTTCGGTATGTAGTCTGTAATACGGGATGACTTCTATGTTATGGATTATGTATCGTTTCATTATCTTGTCTTTGTTCGTGTCTCTCTGTGTTCTTCTCAGTTCCAACACAAATCACAGAACAGGTCCGTGTTATCTCCGCTGCGCGACGAGGCTCCTGGTACCTACAAGTGGTATCAGAGCCTCGGTGTTCGTTGATTTGTGTTCTAGTTTCAATTTTTTAGGGTTTTGAGCACATACGAGTTCGTACTTTTTCAGACCTAAAATCCTTAAAATCGAGTTTGTTATCACTTTATTTGGTGTTTGGAGGGCTAAGGGTTTGTTAGATGATGTTTTCTAAGCTTTTGGAAGCATTAATTTCTCAGATCCATCACTTTTCGAGCATTCTCCTCAAGATCCGTCAAGAACGCTGTTACTTTTTGATAAGTACGCAAATTCAGCTTTTCTGCGTACTTTACTTACTAAGTACGCATGGGTTTTGCCCTGCGTACTTACTAAGTACGCAAGAGTAGTTGTCTTGCGTACTTGTCAAGTACGCATGAGTATTTGACTCTGCGTACTTAGCATGTACGCATGGATGGCTTTGCGAACTTATGTAATACGCATGAGCACTTGGCTTTCCGTATTTATCAAATACGCATGAACACCCTTTATGTGCGTATTTACTAAGTACGAATGAACTAGCATCAAGGATTATAAAAAAAAGTTAATGTATATTCTTACAATCATTTTGATCAAATGTATATTTTGGCAATTTTCTGCTATAAAAAACATGTGTTCTCCGGTAAAAGTAGATGAGTTTTATTCTAGAAACAGCTATCATACCACAAAAGTGTTGATTGACCTGTTTATTTTGGCATTTTTGATCAAATGTATACTTTGGCAATTTTCTCATATAAAAAACAAGTGTTTTCCGGTAAAAGTAGATGAGTTTGATTCTAGAAACAGCTAGCATACCACAAAAGTGTTGGTTGACCTGTTTAAATGGATCTGATCACCCAAGTATTTGTCTTTCAATTAATATCTCTTTGAATCGTTTGTTCAAATTTTATGGTTTCTACGATCATTCTTATGAATACGGATTTATCAAATTATGTCATAATCTGTACTCTATGCCTAAATTTGGTACCAAATATTGGAAGATAAGACAAATACAAAACAAAATTCATGAACTAGATATAGCACCTTTGTCTTCCAGAAATATGGCAGCTGTTTTGGTTCTCATAAACGTCAGCTTCCGTGATTATCTTGATTTTGAACTTCACGATCGCATTCATAAGTAAGAAAAGTAGTCGTTAATTGCCTTCTGTATGGTTTGCCCGGTTTCTTGAAACTTAATTGAAGACTATACGTGTTGACTTCGTCTGTTCCAACTTCTTGATAAGGGTGAGAGGGTTACCCTATTCGAGTGAATTTACTCGAATGTAATGTGAACACTGCCTTTTGTCTTCTTTCTATGTTTTCCAATCTCTGACGTATATTTCTTTTTATTTTCCTTTTTTTACGCTGTGTTCTTGAGTCTCATTTAAAGAGGAAATAAATCTTTGTTCTAGAGGTTTTTTCAAGGGGAAAAGAAATAAAATGTGGGGAAAAGTGTTCCCTGGATTTTTTTAAAGAGGGAAAAGAAGGGAAAACTTGGCTTATTTCTATCCTTCCATATTGGAAAGATTTGAAGAGAAAGGAAAAGAAGTAAAAAGAAAAGAAGGGGAAGAAATCCTTTCTTTTCTTTTCTTTTCCTCCCTTTAGTAAACTCGGGAACACATCATTAGTGATTATCTCCTTTTAACAATGAAAGTTTCAAGTATATCCCACTGCCAAACAAACAATATATTTTTCTTAACTTTTTATTTAACTTTTACAACATTCTATTATGTGAAAAAAATAAAATATAATAGTTATTGCTAATTTTTATTATCTAGCTTTTATTTTTATTTATTTTGTAGAAGCATGTTTTCGTAACTATAGATAAAATTCTATGTATCGGTGTACGTGGCTAGTACGTAGGAGGGTGTTCTTGAGTACGTAGCCTGCACACAAGTTTGGTACCGCGTACTTTCTAAGTACGCAAGGCTTTTACCTTGCGTACTTGTCAAGTACGCATGACCAAACCCTGCGTACTTAGACAAGTACGCAGGTAATGTTCCTTCCCCTATAAATAGAAGATTTGTCTTCATTTGTAGGTGGAACTTCTGGAACAAGGTTGAGAGGTGTCCGGGTCGGGACGACCTCTCCCGACCCCTGGACCGTGAGCTTTGATGAGAGATGTGTGCTCCTTCGGTATGCAGTCTGTAATACGGGATGACTTCTATGTTATGGATTACGTATCGTTTCATCATCTTGTCATTGTTCGTGTCTCTCTTTGTTCATCTCAGTTCCCACACAAATCACAGAACAGGTCCGTGTTATCTCCGCTGGGCGACGAGGCTCCCGGGACCTACAAGTGGTATCAGAGCCTCGGTGTTCGTTGATTTGTGTTCCAGTTTCGATTTTTTAGGGTTCTGAGCAGATACGAGTTCGTACTTTTTCAGACCTAAAATCCTTAAAATCAAGTTTGTTATCACTTCATTTGGTGTTTGGAGGGCTAAGGGTTTGTTAGATGATGTTTTCTAAGCTTTTGGAAGTATTAATTTCTCAGATCCATCACTTTTCGAGCATTCTCCTCAAGATCCGTCAAGAACGTTGTTACTTTTTGATAAGTACGCATATTCAGCTTTTCTGTGT
The DNA here is from genome assembly GCA_023525975.1 of Smallanthus sonchifolius. Lineage (NCBI taxonomy): Eukaryota > Viridiplantae > Streptophyta > Magnoliopsida > Asterales > Asteraceae > Smallanthus > Smallanthus sonchifolius. The sequence goes on along the minus strand of CM042035.1, from coordinate 61,083,036 downwards.
ACTTTACTTACTAAGTACGCATGGTTTTTGCCCTGCGTACTTACTAAGTACGCAAGAGTAGTTGTCCTGCGTACTTGTTAAGTACGCATGAGTATTTGACTATGCGTACTTAGCATGTACGCATGGTTGGCTTTGCGAACTTATCAAATACGCATGAGCATTTGGCTTTGCGTATTTATCAAATACGCATGATCACCCTTTATGTGCGTATTTACTAAGTACGCATGAACTAGCATCAGGGATTAAAAAAAAGTTAATGTATATTCTTGCAATCATTTTGATAAAATGTATATTTTGGCAATTTTCTCCTATAAAAAACAAGTGTTCTCCGGTAAAAGTAGATGAGTTTGATTCTAGAAACAGCATTGACCTGTTTATTTTGGCATTTTTGATCAAATGTATACTTTGGCAATTTTCTCATATAAAAAACAAGTTTTTTCTCGTAAAAGTATATGAGTTTGATTCTAGAAACAGCTAGCATACCACAAAAGTGTTGATTGACATGTTTAAATGGATCTGATCACCCAAGTATTTGATCTTTCAATTATTATCTCTTTGAATCGTTTGTTCAAATTTTATGGTTTCAACGATCATTCTTATGAATACGGATTGATCAAATTAGGTCATAATCTGCACCCTATGCCTAAATTTGGTACCAAATATTGGAAGATAAGACAAATACAAAACAAAATTCATGAACTAGATATAGCACCTTTGTCTTCCAGAAATATGGCAGCTGTTTTCGTTCTCATAAACGTCACCTTCCGCGATTATCTAGAATTTGAACTTCACGATCGCATTCATAAGTAAGAAAAGCAGTCGTAAATTGCCTTCGGTTTGGTCGGCCCGGTTACTTGAAACTAAATTGAAGACTATACGTGTTGACTTCGTATGTTCCAACTTCTTGATAAGGGTGAGAGGGTTGCCCTATTCGAGTGAATTTTCTCGAATGTATTGTGAACACTGCTTTTTGTCTTCTTTCTATCTTTTCCAATCTCTCACGTATATTTCTTTTTATTTTCCTTTTTTTACGCTGTGTTCTTGAGTCTCATTTAAAGAGGAAATAAATCTTTGTTCTAGAGATTTTTTTAAGGGGAAAAGAAAGAAAATGAGGGGAAAAGTATTCCCTAGATTTTTTTAAAGAGGGAAAAGAAGGGAAAACTTGGCTTATTTTTATCCTTCCATATTGGAAAGATTTGAAGAGAAAGGAAAAGAAGTAAAAAGAAAAGAAGGGGAAGAAATCCTTTCATTTCTTTTCTTTTCCTCCGTTTAGTAAACTCGGGAACACATCAATACTGATTATCTCCTTTTAACAATGAAAGTTTCAAGTATATCCCACTGCCAAACAAACAATATATTTTTCTTAACTTTTTATTTAACTTTTACAACATTCTATTATGTGAAAAATATAAAATATAATAGTTATTGTTAATTTTTATTATCTAGCATTTATTTCTATTTATTTTGTAGAAGCATGTTTTTGTAACTATAGATAAAATTCTATGTATCGGTGTACGTGGCTAGCACGCAGGAGGGTGTTCATGAGTACTTATCCTGCACACCAGTTTAGTCCCGCGTACTTAGTAAGTACGCAAGGCTTTTGCCTTGCGTACTTGTCAAGTACGCATGACCAAACCCTGCGTACTTTGACAAGTACGCAGGTAATGTTCCTTCCCCTATAAATTGAAGACTTGTCTTCATTTGTAGGTGGAACTTCTGGAACAAGGTTGAGAGGTTTCCGGGTCGGGACGAGCTCTACCGACCCCAAGACCGTGAGCTTAGATGAGAGATGTGTGCTCCTTCGTTTATTTGTGTTCCTGTTTCGATTTTTTTAGGGTTTTGAGCAGATACGAGTTCGTACTTTTTCAGACCTAAAATCCTTAAAATCGAGTTTTTTATCACTTCATTTGGTGTTTGGAGGGCTAAGGGTTTGTTAGATGATGTTTTCTAAGCTTTTGGAAGCATTAATTTCTCAGATCCATCACTTTTCGAGCATTCTCCTCAAAATCCGTCAAGAACGCGGTAACTTTTTGATAAGTACGCAAATTCAGCTTTTCTGCATACTTTACTTACTAAGTACGCATGGGTTTTGCCCTGCGTACTTACTAAGTACGCAAGAGTAGTTGTCCTGCGTACTTGTTAAGTACGCATGAGTATTTGACTCTGCGTACTTAGCATGTACGCATGGTTGGCTTTGCGAACTTATCAAATACGCATGAGCACTTGGCTTTGCGTATTTATCAAATACGCATGAACACCCTTTATGTGCGTATTTACTAAGTACGCATGAACTAGCATACGGGATTAAAAAAAAAGTTAATGTATTTTCTTGCAATCATTTTGATCAAATGTATATTTTGGCAATTTTCTCCTATAAAAAACAAGTGTTCTCCGGTAAAAGTAGATGAGTTTGATTCTAGAAACAGCTAGCATACCACAAAAGTGTTGATTGACCTGTTTATTTTGGCATTTTTTATCAAATGTATACTTTGGCAATTTTCTCATATAAAAAACAAGTGTTTTCGGTAAAAGTAGATGAGTTTGATTCTAGAAACAGCTAGCATACCACAAAAGTGTTGATTGACCTGTTTAAATGGATCTGATCACCCAAGTATTTGATCTTTCAATTAATATCTCTTTGAATCGTTTGTTCAAATTTTATGGTTTCTACGATCATTCTTATGAATACGGATTGATCAAATTAGGTCATAATCTGCACTCTATGCCTAAATTTGGTAACAAATATTGGAAGATAAGACAAATACAAAACAAAATTCATGAACTAGATATAGCACCTTTATCTTCCAGAAGTATGACAGCTGTTTTGGTTCTCATAAATGTCAGCTTCCGTGATTATCTAGATTTTGAACTTCACGATCGCATTCATAAGTAAGAAAAGCAGTCGTAAATTGCCTTCTGTATGGTCGGCCCGGTTACTTGAAACTAAATTGAAGACTATACGTGTTGACTTCGTCTGTTCCAACTTCTTGATAAGGGTGAGAGGGTTGCCCTATTCGAGTGAATTTACTCGAATGTAATGTGAACACTGCTTTTTGTCTTCTTTCTATCTTTTCCAATCTCTCACGTATATTTCTTTTTATTTTCCTTTTTTTACGCTGTGTTGTTGAGTCTTATTTTAAGTGGTAATAAATCTTTGTTCTAGAGGTTTTTTCAAGGGGAAAAGAAAGAAAATGAGGGGAAAAGTGTTCCCTAGATTTTTTTTAAAGAAGGAAAAACTTGGCTTATTTCTATCCTTCCATTTTGGAAAGATTTGAAGAGAAAGGAAAAGAAATAAAAAGAAAAAAGGGGAAGAAATCCTTTCTTTTCTTTTCCTCCCTTTAGTAAACTCGGGAACAGATCATTAGTGATTATCTCCTTTTAACAATGAAAGTTTCAAGTATATCCCACTGCCAAACAAACAATATATTTTTCTTAACTTTTTATTTATCTTTTACAACATTCTATTATGTGAAAAAAATAAAATATAATAGTTTTTATTGATTTTTATTATCTAGCTTTTATTTTTATTTATTTTGTAGAAGCATGTTTTTGTAACTATATATAAAATTCTATGTATCGGTGTACGTGGCTAGAACGCAGGAGGGTGTTCCTGAGTACTTAGCCTGCACACCAGTTTGGTCCTGCGTACTTAGTAATCCTTGCGTACTTGTCAAGTACGCATGACTAAACCGTGCGTACTTAGACAAGTACGCATGTAATGTTCCTTCCCCTATAAGTAGAAGACTTGTCTTCATTTGTAGGTGGAACTTCTGGAACAAGGTTGAGAGGTGTTCGGGTCGGGACGAGCTCTCCCGACCCCTGGACCGTGAGCTTAGATGAGAGATGTGTGATCCTTCGGTATGTAGTCTGTAATACGGGATGACTTCTATCTTATGGATTACGTATCGTTTTATTATCTTGTCTTTGTTCGTGTCTCTCTGTGTTCTTCTCAGTTCCCACACAAATCACAGAACAGGTCTGTGTTATCTCCGTTGCGCGACAAGGCTCTCGGGACCTACAAGTGGTATCAGAGCCTCGGTGTTCGTTGATTTGTGTTCCAGTTTCGATTTTCTAGGGTTTTGAGCAGATATGAGTTCGTACTTTTTCAGACCTAAAATCCTTAAAATCGAGTTTGTTATCACTTCATTTGGTGTTTGGAGGGCTAAGGGTTTGTTAGATGATATTTTATAAGCTTTTGGAAGCATTAATTTCTCATATCCATCACTTTTCGAGCATTCTCCTCAAAATCCGTCAAGAACGCTGTTACTTTTTGATAAGTACGCAAATTCAGCTTTTCTGTGTACTTTACTTACTAAGTGCGCATGGGTTTTGCCCTGCGTACTTACTAAGTACGCAAGAGTAGTTGTATTGCGTACTTGTTAAGTACGCATGAGTATTTGACTCTACGTACTTAGCATGTACGCATGGTTGGCTTTGCGAACTTATCAAATACGCATGAGCACTTGGCTTTGCGTATTTATCAAATACGCATGAACACCCTTTATGTGCGTATTTACTAAGTACGCATGAACTAGCATATGGGATTAACAAAAAAAAAGTTAATGTATTTTCTTGCAATCATTTTGATCAAATGTATAATTTGGCAATTTTCTCCTATAAAAAACAAGTGTTCTCCGGTAAAAGTAGATCAGTTTGATTCTAGAAACAGCTAGCATACCACAAAAGTGTTCATTGACCTGTTTATTTTAGCATTTTTTATCAAATGTATACTTTGGCAATTTTCTCATATAAAAAACATGTGTTTTCCGGTAAAAGTAGATGAGTTTGATTCTAGAAACAGCTAGCATACCACAGAAGTGTTGATTGACCTGTTTAAATGGATCTGATCACCCAAGTATTTGATCTTTCAATTGATATCTCTTTGAATCGTTTGTTCAAATTTTATGGTTTCTACGATCATTCTTATGAATACGGATTGATCAAATTAGGTCATAATCTGCACTCTATGCCTAAATTTGGTAACAAATATTGGAAGATAAGACAAATACAAAACAAAATTCACGAACTAGATATAGCACCTTTATCTTCCAGAAATATGGCAGCTGTTTTGGTTCTCATAAATGTCAGCTTCCGTGATTATCTAGATTTTGAACTTCAAGATCGCATTCATAATTAAGAAAAGCAGTCGTAAATTGCCTTCTGTATGGTCGGCCCGGTTACTTGAAACTAAATTGAAGACTATACGTGTTGACTTCGTCTGTTCCAACTTCTTGATAAAAGTGAGAGGGTTGCCCTATTCGAGTGAATTTACTCGAATGTAATGTGAACACTGCTTTTTGTCTTCTTTCTATCTTTTCCAATCTCTCACGTATATTTCTTTTTATTTTACTTTTTTTACGCTGTGTTCTTGAGTCTTATTTAAAGTGGAAATAAATCTTTGTTCTAGAGGTTTTTTCAAGGGGAAAAGAAAGAAAATGAGGGGAAAAGTGTTCCCTAGATTTTTTTAAAGAGGGAAAAGAAGGAAAAACTTGGCTAATTTCTATCCTTCCATTTTGGAAAGATTTGAAGAGAAAGGAAAAGAAGTAAAAAAGAAAAAAGGGAAGAAATCCTTTCTTTTCTTTTCTTTTCCTCCATTTAGTAAACTCGGGAACACATCATTAGTGATTATCTCCTTTTAACAATGAAAGTTTCAAGTATATCCAACTGCCAAACAAACAATATATTTTTCTTAACTTTTTATTTATCTTTTACAACATTCTATTATGTGAAAAAAATAAAATATAATAGTTATTGTTAATTTTTATTATCTAGCTTTTATTTTTATTTATTTTGTAGAAGCATGTTTTTGTAACTATATATAAAATTCTATGTATCGGTGTACGTGGCTAGTACGCAGGAGGGTGTTCCTGAGTACTTAGCCTGCACACCAGTTTGGTCCTGCGTACTTAGTAAGTACGCAAGGCTTTTGCCTTGCGTACTTGTCAAGTACGCATGACCAAACCCTGCGTACTTAGACAAGTACGCACGTAATGTTCCTTCCCCTATAAATAGAAGACTTGTCTTCATTTGTAGGTGGAACTTCTGGAACAAGGTTGAGAGGTGTTCGGGTCGGGACGAGCTCTCCCGACCCCTGGACCGTGGGCTTAGATGAGAGATGTATGATCCTTCGGTATGTAGTTTGTAATACGGGATGACTTCTATGTTATGGATTACATATCATTTTATTATCTTGTCTTTGTTCGTGTCTCTCTGTGTTCTTCTCAGTTCCTACACAAATCACAGAACAGGTGTGTGTTATCTCCGTTGCGCGACGAGGCTCCCGGGACCTACAAGTGGTATCAGAGCCTCGGTGTTCGTTGATTTGTGTTCAAGTTTCAATTTTCTAGGGTTTTGAGCAGATATGAGTTCATACTTTTTCAGATCTAAAATCCTTAAAATCGAGTTTGTTATCACTTCATTTGGTGTTTGGAGGGCTAAGGGTTTGTTAGATGATGTTTTCTAAGCTTTTGGAAGCATTAATTTCTCATATCCATCACTTTTCGAGCATTCTCCTCAAAATCCGTCAAGAACGCAGTTACTTTTTGATAAGTACGCAAATTCAGCTTTTATGCGTACTTTACTTACTAAGTACGCATAGGTTTTGCCCTGCGTACTTACTAAGTACGCAAGAGTAGTTGTCCTGCGTACTTGTTAAGTACGCATGAGTATTTGACTCTACGCATGGTTGGCTTTGCGAACTTATCAAATACGCATGAGCATTTGGCTTTGTGTATTTATCAAATATGCATGAACACCCTTTATGTGCGTATTTACTAAGTACGCATGAACTAGCATATGGGATTAAAAAAAAATTAATGTATTTTCTTGCAATCATTTTGATCAAATGTATATTTTGGCAATTTTCTCCTATAAAAAACGACTGTTCTCCGGTAAAAGTAGATGAGTTTGATTCTAGAAACAGCTAGCATACCACAAAAGTAGATGAGTAAGTACGTAAGGCTTTTGCCTTGCGTACTTGTCAAGTACGCATGACCAAACCCTACGTACTTAGACAAGTACGCAGGTAATGTTCCTTCCCCTATAAATAGAAGACTTGTCTTCATTTGTAGGTGGAACTTCTGGAACAAATTTGAGAGGTGTCCGGGTCGGGACGAGCTCTCCCGACCCTTGGACCGTGATCTTAGATGAGATATGTGTGCTCCTTCGGTATGTAGTCTGTAATACGGGATGACTTCTATGTTATGGATTACGTATTGTTTCATTATCTTGTCTTTGTTCGTGTTTCTCTGTGTTCTTCTCAGTTCCCACACAAATCACAGAACGGGTCGGTGTTATCTCCGCTGCGCGACGAGGTTCCCGGGACCTACAAGTGGTATCAAAGCCTCGGTGTTCATTGATTTGTGTTTCGGTTTTGATTTTTAGGGTTTTGAACAGATACGAGTTCGTACTTTTTCAGACCTAAAATCCTTAAAATCGAGTTTGTTATCACTTCATCTCGTGTTTGGAGGGCTAAGGGTTTGTTAGATGATGTTTTCTAAGCATTTGGAAGCATTAATTTCCCAGATCCATCACTTTTCGAGCATTCTCCTCAAGATCCGTCAAGAACGTTGTTACTTTCTGATACGTACGCAAATTCAGCTTTTCTGCGTACTTTACTTACTAAGTACGCATGGGTTTTGCCCTGCGTACTTACTAAGTACGCAAGCGTAGTTGTCCTGCGTACTTGTTAAGTACGCATGAGTATTTGACTCTGCGTACTTAGCATGTACGCATGGTTGGCTTTGCGAACTTATCAAATACGCATGAGCACTTGGCTTTGCGTATTTATCAAATACGCATGAACACCCTTTATGTGCGTATTTACTAAGTACGCATGAACTAGCATCTGGAATTAAAAAAAAATTAAGGTATATTCTTGCAATCATTTTAATCAAATGTATATTTGGCAATTATCTCCTATAAAAAACAAGTGTTCTCCGGTAAAAGTAGATGAGTTTGATTCTAGAAACTGCATTGACCTGTTTATTTTGGCATTTTTGATCAAATGTATACGTTGGCAATTTTCTCATATAAAAAACAAGTGTTTTCCGGTAAAAGTAGATGAGTTTGATACTAGAAACAGCTAGCATACCACAAAAGTGTTGATTGACATGTTTAAATGGATCTGATCACCCAAGTATTTGATCTTTCAAATAATATCTCTTTGAATCGTTTGTTCAAATTTTATGGTTTCTACGATCATTCTTATGAATACGGATTGATCAAATTAGGTCATAATCTGCACTCTATGCCTAAATTTGGTACCAAATATTGGAAGATAAGACAAATACAAAACAAAATTCATGAACTAGATATAGCACCTTTGTCTTCCAGAAATATGGCAGCTGTTTTGGTTCTCATAAACGTCAGCTTCCGTGATTATCTAGATTTTGAACTTCACGATCGCATTCATAAGTAAGAAAAGCTGTCGTAAATTGCCTTCTGTATGGTCGGCCCGGTTACTTGAAACTAAATTGAAGACTATACATGTTGACTTCGTCTGTTCCAACTTCTTGATAAGGGTGAGAGGGTTTCCCTATTCGAGTGAATTTACTCGAATGTAATGTGAACACTGCTTTTTGTCTTCTTTCTATCTTTTCCAATCTCTCAAGTATATTTTTTAATTTTCCTTTTTTTACGCTGTGTTCTTGAGTCTCATTTAAAGAGGAAATAAATCTTTGTTCTAGAGGTTTTTTCAAGGAGAATAGAAAGAAAATGAGGGGAAAAGTGTTCCTTAGATTTTTTTAAAGAGGGAAAAGAAGGGAAAACTTGGCTTATTTCTATCCTTCCATATTGGAAAGATTTGAAGAGAAAGGAAAAGAAGTAAAAATAAAAGAAGGGGAAGAAATCCTTTCTTTTCTTTTCTTTTCCTCCCTTTAGTATACTCGGGAACACATCATTAGTGCTTATCTGTTTTTAACAATGAAAGTTTCAAGTATATCCCACTTCCAAACAAACAATATATTTTTCTTAACTTTTTATTTAACTTTTACAACATTCTATTATGTGAAAAAAATAAAATATAATAGTTATTGTTAATTTTTATTATCTAGCTTTTATTTTAATTTATTTTGTAGAAGCATGTTTTTGTAACTATAAATAAAATTCTATGTATCGGTGTACGTGGCTAGTACGCAGGAGGGTGTTCGTACGCATGACCAAACCATGCGTACTTAGACAAGTACGCAGGTAATGTTCCTTCCCCTATAAATAGAAGACTTGTCTTCATTTGTAGGTGGAACTTGTGGAACAAATTTAAGATGTGTCCGAGTCGGGACGAGCTCTCCCGACCCCTAGACCGTGAGCTTAGATGAGAGATGTGTGCTCCTTCGGTATGTAGTCTGTAATACGGGATGACTTCTATGTTATGGATTACGTATCGTTTCATTATCTTGTCTTTGTTCGTGTCTCTCTGTGTTCTTCTCAGTTCCCACACAAATCACATAACGGGTCAGTGTTATATCCACTGCGCGACGAGGCTACCGGGACCTAGAAGTGGTATCAAAGCCTCGGTGTTCGTTGATTTGTGTTCCAGTTTCGACTTTTTAGGGTTTTGAGCAGAAACGAGTTCGTACTTTTTCAGACCTAAAATCCTTAAAATCGAGTTTGTTATCACTTCATCTGGTGTTTGGAGGGCAAAGGGTTTGTTAGATGATGTTTTCTAAGCTTTTGGAAGCATTAATTTCTCAGATCCATCACTTTTCGAGCATTCTCCTCAAGATCCGTCAAGAACGCTGTTACTTTTTGATAAGTACGCAAATTCAGCTTTTCTGCGTACTTTACTTACTAAGTACGTATGGGTTTTGCCCTGCGTACTTACTAAGTACGCAGGAGTAGTTTACCTGCGTACTTGTTAAGTACGCATGAGTATTTGACTCTGCGTACTTAGCATGTACGCATGGTTGGCTTTGCGAACTTATCAAATACGCATGAGCACTTTGCTTTGCGTATTTATCAAATATGCATGAACACCCTTTATGTGCGTATTTACTAAGTACGCATGAACTAGCATCTGGAATTACAAAAAAAAAAAGTTAATGTATATTCTTGCCATCATTTTGATCAAATGTATACTTTGGCAATTTTCTCCTATAAAAAACAAGTGTTCTCCGGTAAAAGTAGATGAGTTTGATTCTAGAAACTGCATTGACCTGTTTATTTTGGCATTTTTGATCAAATGTATACTTTGGCAATTTTCTCGTATAAAAAAAAGTGTTTTCCGGTAAAAGTAGATGAGTTTGATACTAGAAACAGCTAGCATACCACAAAAGTGTTGTGTAGAGTCATATATTTTGTATAAGCTGTTGTCATTTATTGTATGTTTAAACAATTTTAGACTAGTTTACTTTCTGTCATTTCATTATTGTAATTTCAGTTTTTCTGTAATTTACTGTTTATTTTACTAAGTCTGGGCCATCGAAACTACGTAGTTTCGATTGAGTCTGTTCAATCGAAACTAGTAGTTTCGATAGATGGTAGTTTCGACAGGTCTAAGTATCATTTGTAAATGGTCAATCGAAACTAGTAGTTTCGATTGACCATAGTTTCGATACCTGTCACTACTATAAATAGCCTAGTTTGAGATTGTTTAGGGTGTGAGTAGCGGCTGTAACCCTGAACTTTCTCTTTCACATTTTTTTGCTTGAATCAATACAATCTGCAGTTGTTTATTCACTGTGTTCTTACATTTTCATATCCTTTGATTGTTGATTCATACTGTGGTTAGCTGGTTATCTTCACCATCACTGTTTCGTTTATCAGTTTCACCTTCATATACACAGTTTCCGCCTGTGTATGTGCTAAATCGATCATATCAGTTATTTTCGATTAAGTCTGGACCTTCAATTGGTATCAGAGCTGTATGCTCTAGTGTTTTTGAGTGTTATCAGGTTATTGATCGATTCTAGGTGATTACCGAGGGTTTTCGTTGCTTATTTCGGGTTTTTGCACATTTTTTCTCGAGGTACTGTTTCATCATTTTTCAAGGGTTTCTGCTCGTATTTTCGGAATCGGAGGTTGGATTCATGATCAGGACAGTTAGACGAAGGTTTTCGCTGGATTGGTTTGTTATTTCTACACCTTTGATTTCTGGAGCTTTTCATCAATGGAGTATTTCTGCTTTGGAGAAGAAGGCATCGAAACTACGGGGAACAATTTCTGATTTCTGTTGATCATCGAAACTTCTTGTCTACGTTTTGTCGGGAGAAGGTACTGTCGAAACTAGATTTTTGTCTCTTATAGAAACTGTGGTTATCGAAACTAGTCTGTGAATTTTTCAGTATCGAAACTAGTTGTTTCGATAAAAGTTGTTTCGATAAATTTGGTCTATCGAAACTAGTCCTATCGAAACTAGTTGTTTCGATAAAAGTTGTCTTATCGAAACTAGTTGTTTCGATAGAAGTTGACCTATCGAAACTAGTTACTGTTTTAGTTTCGATTCAAAACATTATGGCCACTTCAAGTTCAACAGAACATTCTGGGGGAAATAGACCACCTGCTCTTGTGTCCACAAGAGATTTTGATGACTGGACTAAAAAGATGAAGCTTTTCTTTCAATTTCACGATTATACACTGTTGACTTCTATCACCGATGGTCCCCACAAGCCCGTAACTACCACTGCTGATGTTCAACGTCCTAAGTTAGTGTCTGAGTATGATGAGAAAGATCTTGCCTTGATTGCCCGAGACAACAAGGCCTACGGGACTATTGCCATGGCTCTTCCTATGGATATTTTCAACATCTTTGCTGAGTACACAACTGCTAAAGACTTATGGGCTGCACTGTGCACAAGATATGAGGGAAGTGAGGATGTTAGGGAAAGCAAAAGAGATCTGATCAAGAAACAATATGCAATGTTCAGCAGTGTAAGGGGAGAATCAATATCTGATTTGATCAACCGTTTCTCAAGCATTGTATCAAGGTTGAAGGTAATGGGAGTTGAGTATCCTACTCTTGATCTAAACAAGAAACTCCTAGATTCTCTTCCTGAGGAATGGAATATGTATCGAATCATGATCAAAAAGACTGAGAATCTGAGTGCTCTGTCTCAACAGGAAGTCTATAGCATTCTTGAATCTTATGAAATTGAGATTAAGAAGGGAGCAGTCACCCCATCTAATCAGTCTGGAAACACAGCTCTCATTGCTGGATCAAGCTCATCCGGTAGCCCATACTTTCAGACTGATGTTCCTCCTTCAGCTGCTGCAATCAAATCTACCAGCTCCTCTGCTTCTCAAAAGACTGTCACCATGATTCCTGATGATTATGTCCCAATCATGACTGCTTTCATGTCATGCTATGATGCACTGATTTCTGGAAATCTAACGCCGGTTAGCTTTCAACCTGATGACTTGGAGCAGATTAATCCTGATGATCTGGAGAAAATGGACATTGCTTGGTGCATGGCCATGTTGACCCTAAGAGCCAAGAGATTTATCAAAAGGACTGGTATAGACAGGTTCAAGCAAGGAAAGACGCTTGGTTTTGACATCAAGAAGGTGAGATGCTACAATTGTGATCAGCTGGGTCACTTTGCCAGAAACTGCAAGGAGCCGTCCTCCAAAGATCAGCAAGATAAGAAGATTTCCTCTGGTAAACAAGCTGCCAATCCTCCAAAGACAAACACAACTTCAAGTTCCACAGCTCTTGTGTGTCAGGCTGATGGACATTATTATTGGGGAGAACAAGCTGAGGAAGTTGCTGATAAAGCCTTGATGGCTGATGTGGAGGAAAATGGCAAGTGTGTCATGATTGAACCAGCTGAGGATCTCACTGCTGTGCCTGCTGAGGTTATTTCTAAACTTTGTGATTCCAGATCTTGCTTAAATGAAATTCAAAAATACAGATTCATCAATCAAGCCTTGATTGATGAACGAAATCACATTAAGGTGATGTATGACTCTGTGGCCAAAAATGAGAAACTTTACTTAAAGAAAATTCGTGATATTTCTGGTGAAAATCGCTCTTTAATTGTGCAACTCAATACTCAAACCATTAATAATACGATTTTAAGTGAAAGAGTTCAAAAGGCAGAAAAGGCTAAATTACAAGTTGACCACATGGATATGGATCAGAAAATTCTGTTTGGAATAATTGATAAACAATTTAATAGAAAAGGCACAGAAGGTCTTGGGTATAACTCTCATCCACCTCCTTATTCTAAATCAGGGAAATTTGCTGATATGCCTACTCCACATGTTTCCACACCTTTTGTTTGCACACTATCACCTGATGATTATATTAGATCCTCTGATTCTGACAGTTTTGCTTCTTGTGCAGAGTCAAATTGTGTAAAGTCCGAGGATGATTGTGATAAGAGTGCTAATGATAGAACTATTTTAAAAGAACTTGAGTCGGATGAATGTAATAATATGTCAGTGTCAAAACCAAATATTTGTGAACACGTTAAAAGCTTGTATTTTGATTCTATGCCTGCTGAGCATACTGGTTTGGGATGTGATGTTTCTAAATTTCAAAATGCCTTGCCTTTTGTTCCTAAATCTTTGAATGTTATGCCATGTATTACAAAATTTAAAAGTGCAGGAATTATTGTGAATGATGTACCACGTGAAACCATGAGCAACATGGAATTTTTCAGATTAAAGGAAGCACATCGTCCTCAAGAAAAAGTTATTGATGAAAGAACCGTCTCATGTTCAGATTCCTCAACATCACAATCATCTTCATCCTGTGATGATTATTATAAGGCTAAGATATCTTGTAAAAACGTTTGTTTTAGTTGTGGTGCCTCAAATCATGTTTCAAAGAGTTGTAAATTGACAACCGCAAATCTAAATGAAGAATCATCTTCCCAATGTTCTTTAAATTCATATGTTTTGTCTAATTCTTCTCACAGAAGGAAATCTAGGCGTAAAAGAATTAAAAATGCTAAAAATTATTTAAAACGAACTTGGAAAATTAAAAATAATGTTCTATTTGATGACCGTGCTTCTTCAAAGGATGGTTGTACTTCTGATTCCAATGAGATGTCATATCCTGACACTAAAATCTCTTGATTGAAACATTTTTGGTCAAAACGTATAAATGGTTCGTTGTGTATAGGGTCAATCAAGAAGAACCGGCGATAACATCTGGCATGTAGATAGTGGATGTTCAAGGCATATGACTGGGCACTTTAACTTGCTTCAAGACTATCATCAAATTGATGGAGAGTATGTTGCTTTTGCTGGAAACACAAGAGGAGGAAAGATTGAAGGCCAAGGAACAGTATCAAATGGAGTGAACAGTCTGGAGCATGTCAATTTCGTTCCTCAATTAAAATACAATCTGATGAGTGTTTCTCAGATTTGTGACAAGGACTTTTGTGCACTTTTCAATTCAAAAGAATGTCTTATCTTGAAGCCCGGAGTGGTGATCCCAGAAGAACTAATTCTCATGCGTGCTCCCAGAAGATACAACACATATAGCTTGGATATGAACAACCCATCGGGAATTGAATCGTGTTTTCTCTCAAAGGCTTCCGAAGATGAATCTTTCCTGTGGCATAAGAAGTTTGGGACATGTCAACTTCAAAACAATGAACCGACTGGTTCGAGGCAACCTAGTCACTGGATTACCTCTCAAAGATTTCACTCCTATGGAACACTGTATTTCATGTTCCAAGGGAAAACAGCACAAATCTTCACATAAGCCTAAAACCACCAATTCCATTGACTCTCCTCTCCAATTGCTTCACATGGATCTCTTTGGTCCAGTGAGTGTCATGAGTCTTGGACGAAAGTCATACTGTCTGGTGGTAACAGATGATTTTTCTCGATTCACTTGGGTGTTTTTCTTAGCTAAGAAGGATGAGACGCCAGAGATTTTAAAGACCTATCTGCTTCAAATTGAAAACCTCTTCAGTTTAAGTGTGAAGACTATCCGCAGTGATCATGGAACAGAATTTAAGAATGCAACTCTTGATTCCTTCTGTGAAAGCAAAGGAATTTCTCGTCAATTTAGTGCACCTCGTACTCCTCAACAAAATGGTGTTGCTGAAAGGAGAAACCGCACTTTAATTGAAGCTGCACGAACTATGATTGTTGACTCCAAGCTTCCCGTGACTTTCTGGGCTGAAGCGGTCAACACTGCTTGTTTTGTGCAAAATCGGGTTCTTATCACTAAAAGTTGCAACAAGACCCCTTATGAGATCATGTTCAAGCACAAGCCAGTTATTGATTTCTTCAGAAAATTTGGGTGTGTCTGCACGATGCTGAACACTTCAGATCAGCTCAACAAGTTTGAAGCCAAAGCTGATGAATGTTATTTTGTTGGTTATTCCTCCAATCAACGTGCTTTTCGTGTCTATCATAAACAGAAAAGAATAGTGCTGGAGTCCATTGATATCAATTGGCATGAAAATAATCACACGGACGCAGGAGACGGTCCCAATTGGCTATTTGACGTCGATTCAGTTTTTAAATCATTTAATCTTCCTGATTTCTCAATTGACTCAACTCATGCTAATCCTTATTTTTCTGTGAACAATTTAGGGAACTTAAATGATCAAAGTTCTTCCTCATCTGCTCAGGTTGAAATTCCTGTGGTTGCAAATGTTGAATCTGATATGGAGTCTTCCGGTTCTGGTGCTACAAGTGAAACTGTTGAAGACAACTCCATTCCAATAGTAGATGTTGCACCACAATCACCTGCTGAAGATCCTATTAATGATATTGCCGATCCTCCTGCTGAAAATCTTACCAATTTGGAAGAAGTCGTGGAGGAAGATGAAATTCCTCAACTGCGAATTCACAAGATTCATCCCACCAATAACATCATTGGACCTCTCAATGTGGGTGTTAGTACCCGAAGTGCTTGTGAAGCATTTGAAAACAGCATGTTTTCCTGCTTCATCTCTCAAATTGAACCAAAGAACATTAAAGCAGCACTTCTAGAAAACAGCTGGGTGGAAGCAATGCAGGAAGAGCTCCAGCAATTCTCAAAGTTACATGTGTGGAATTTGGTGGATCTACCCAAGAACAAAGTTCCAATCGGTACTCGTTGGGTCTTTCGCAACAAAAAGGATGAAGGCGGCATTGTGATTCGAAATAAAGCTCGTCTTGTGGTTCAAGGTTTCTATCAAGAAGAAGGAATTGATTATGAGGAAGTCTTTGCACCAGTGGCTCGTTTGGAAGCCATCAGAATGTTTCTCGCCTATGCAGCCTACATGGACTTCACCGTCCATCAAATGGATGTCAAAAGCGCATTTTTGTATGGCAAAGTTCAAGAAGAAGTATATGTCAAGCAGCCGCCGGGTTTCATTGATCCTAATTTTCCAGACCGTGTTTACAAGTTAGACAAAGCATTGTACGGTCTTCACCAAGCACCTCGTGCGTGGTATGAAACTTTATCAAAGCATCTGCTTGAGAATGGTTTCACACGAGGAGCAATTGACCAAACTTTGTTCAAACGGAAGGAGGAAAAGGATACAATCATGGTGCAAATTTATGTGGATGATATCATTTTTGGTTCTACAAATCCCCGTCTCTGCAAAGAATTTGAAGAAGTGATGCGATCTAAGTTTGAGATGAGCTCCATGGGGGAAATGAAGTTCTTTTTGGGACTACAAGTTGATCAGTCTGAGTCAGGAATCCTTATCCATCAAGAAAAATATGTAAAAGAAATCTTGACCAAGTTCAAAATGGCTGATTCCCATCCGGTAAAAACTCCCGTGGAAGTTCGACATTGTTTGACTCCTGATGTGGATGGTGAAAGCGTTGATCAGCATCTCTATCGTTCTATGATAGGATCCCTCATGTATCTCACGGCCAGCAGACCCGACATCATGTTTGCAGTGTGCTTATGTGCACGTTTTCAGGCTAATCCTAAACTCTCTCATTTCTCTGCTGTTAAACGTATTTTAAAATATTTAAAGTATAAACCAAAATTGGGTCTGTGGTATCCTAAAACTGACTTGTTTGATCTTGTGGCTTACTCAGATTCAGACTACGGGGGTTGCAACTTAGACCGCAAATCCACTTCTGGAGGTTGTCAATTCCTTGGCAACCGCCTTGTCTCATGGCAATGTAAGAAACAATCCACCGTTTCCCAATCCACCGCCGAAGCCGAATACATTTCCGCCGCCCTCTGTTGTTCCCAAGTCAGATGGATACACCATCAGATGCTTGACTATGGGATCACATTCCATGAGACACCCATTCTATGTGACAACACCGCTGTTCCCCATATCACCAAAAACCCCGTTCAGCATTCCAAAACCAAACACATTGAAATCAAACATCATTTTATCCGTGATTGTGTAGAAAAGAAGCATGTTCAAATTGTTGAAGTCAAAACCCATAAGCAAACCGCAGACATCTTCACAAAGGCTTTTGACTCTACCAGATTTGCCCAACTGGTGGAGATGCTTGGAATGATAAACTTTCAGTAAATTGTGTGAATATTTTTTTATTTTTTATTTTGTTTGCTTGTCAATGAAAATTCCAAAAAGATTTTATTTTACCGTACAGTTTATATGCAAATCTTTTGGGGGAGAAATATAATATTGAAAAGAATTGCTGTGAATATAATCTTACAAGTGGTTTTGAGTTGCAGGAAGAATTGAATCTGACCTTTGAGAAATGATAGTGTCTGATCTCATCTCTTGGACATGGAATGGACCAAAAGCGATGGTGTTTACTGAGGTATAGCTGATAGGCCCGGCATATGGTTAAAACTTGTAAGTAGTGTGAAAACCTAAAATATATCTCATACTTGTGTGTTTGAACCCATTATTGAAACATCTAACCCATTTTTATATTCAAGAAAACCGATTCAATCAGATACAGTCTTACGTATTGGATTCCTATTCATACGCCAAGTGACCGTCAAAGTAACGACATTTACCGCCGATGACCCCGTATGTTTTGCTTACGCAAAGATCTCGGGTGTTCATCTTTTTCCCATCCACTTGGATGATTTGACCCCGTCTGTTTTGCTTACGCAAAGATCTCGGGTGTTCAACCTTTTTCTATCTGCTTGGATAATTTTACGACTTCTTCTGTTTTGCTTACGCAAAGATCTAGAATGATCGTACCTTTTAATATCTACTTGGATATTTTTCATTTTAATGTCTCTAATCCACTTGGATTTCTTATTTTATCTTGGTGGTACTTTGAAATTATTAAGACGGTACTTTGGTTAATCAGAAAGAGATGATAGGATGAAGATGGGTACTTCTTGAGGATTGATAGGTTTTCAAAATCATTTTATTTTAATATATGGGGTACACCTTGTATAGTGCTTAAATGGTACCTTTTAATCACATGAAATCAAAATACAAACAAATGTTCGGGTTTACTTTGCACAAATATCAGCTATCTTCAGGGACTCACAGTAGTTAAATTGCAAAAGGAAGTGTTTCAAGAGACTGACCAGATCTGATCTCATGTTGGATCTTTTTCAAGAAGAAAAAGTGTAAATATCTTGTGTATATATGTTAGTCTTATTTCTGTTATTCTGTAAATATCGAAACTAGTTTGCCCTATCGAAACTATTCTGTAAATATCGAAACTAGTTTGCCCTATCGAAACTACTCTGTAAATATCGAAACTAGTTTGCCCTATCTTAAAGCCTATCGAAACTACTTTGATATCGAAACTACTTTGTACATATCGAAACTTGTTTACCCTATCGAAACTAGTTGTTTCGACAGGGGCATTTTTGTCTTTTGTTCCTCGCATTTTAAAAGCCTTCATAAATAAATCTCTCCCTTCATATCTTCTTCACTCATCTTTTTCGCAAACCCTTTCATCCTCTCCGACACACACAAAAATTTACCAAGCCTTGGTCTGAGTTGCAAATTATCAGGGTTAATCACCTGATTACCCCCGTCGTCACCATCGTCTTCACCATCAGGTAACGTTTCATTTTTCAATTTGAATGATTCTTGCGAATCAACAGACCTAGGGTTTCAAAAGTTCAAATTGTTCGATTGAATCTTCATAATAACAGTCGTTGTGTGCTTATTCGTGTTTGCAAACATCTTTATCATCTTAGAACTCACGTTTATGATGTTTTATTGCAGATAACAGTCTCGCTTTTGGTAAGATGACATTCCGTCATTCACAGGCCACTCTAAACCCTTCATTAAACTGTTTGTTTTAGTCTGTGTATAGTGAATCAAAAGGGGGTTTGGGTTTCAAAACCAAGTAGTTTCGATAAAAGAGTTCAACTCAAAATTTCTCAAAATTTTTAATCGAAACTACTGGTTTCGACACCCAAACTTGCCCTAGTTGCCTTATCGAAACTACTTAGTTTCGACATTGTTGATTTCAGAAATTTTATAAGTGCTGATCAAAGCTCATTGACTCTATCGAATCTATCGAAACCAGTTAGTTTCGATAAATTCATCTCTATCGAAACTACTTAGTTTCGACAGTGTTGATTTCAGAGTTTATTCTAGTGTTGATCAAAGCTTATTGCTACTATCGAAACTACTTAGTTTCGATAAGTTCATCTCTATCGAAACTACTTAGTTTCGACAGTAAGGATTTCTGAGTTTTCTAAGTGTCGAAATTACTTGTTTCGATCAAGTGCTTTCGATGTCATAGTTTCGACAGTGTTTATCCCAAATTTTTCTAAGTGTTGGGATGTCAAGTTTCGATCAAGTATAATCTGAAATCTTACTTCTTGTGCTAAATTGATGGATGTTACAGGTATGGATCTTCTATTCGTAAAGAGACACAATGTCTGTGCATTCCTTAATGCTAATGATCCAAAAGCTGCAGAGTTCACTCGAGTCTTAAACTTCCTGGCAAACTCAAACATCAGCTTTGCCATCAGCAACAACTTGCCAGTATTTGAGACTTCTATAAGGGAGTTTTGGGAGACTGCTGAAATCATCACAGTTGAAAGTGTGGAGCACATCAGAGCAACTGTGCTTGGGCAAGAAGTCCTATTTTCAGAAGCTACCATTAGAGAGGTGCTGCAGTTCAATGACAATCCAAATACACCAATCGAATTTCCTATCTTCTACGTTAAAGAATGCTTCAGAAGATTAGGTCATCCAGAAGAATTCAAGAATGGTCAGATTATCAAGAATTCCTTACCAAGCCACTGGAGATACATAGTGCACGTGTTTATTCACTGCCTATCAATAAGAAAAGGAGGGTTTGACTCAGCAAACAGTACACTGGGCTCAGAAATCTTGGGGCTAGTCAAGGGAAGAGACTACAACTTCTCTGGGTTCATCTTCAGACAACTAAAGGACAATCTGACCGGAGCAGTGAAGGAGAAATTTCTAGCCTATCCAAGATTCCTACAGATCATCATAAATCATTTACATCCTGAGCTTCAACAAGGTGGGAACACCTTCGTGTTCGACCACATGATAGCCAAGACTCTCAGCTATATGAGAAGTACAAACAAAAGAACCAACAGGGCTATAGCTGATGTTCCCTTGTTTGGTCATATCCTTGGAGAAGAAGAAGAATTCATTCCGGATATTGACCCAGATCTTGAAGAAGAGGTTGATGAATCATCTGATGAAGAGGAAATGGAAGTTGAACATGAAGCTGAGATTGAAATGAACATCCCTATTGTTCAAGAAGAAGCTCAACCCATAGTTGAGCCTGTGATTGAGGCTTCTTTTGTTGAAGAAATACAAGCAGTTCAAGAACCAGCTATTAATGTTGAAGCTGCTATAATTGAGGCTGAGGAGGAAATTGCAGAGTCAAGTGGGACTCTTGATGCTGGAATCTATGGATCTGACAACTACAAGTCTGATTCAGATGAAAAGACAGAGCATCTAGCATCATCCTCCAAGAGGCATGTTGAGTCAGGTTCTGACTTTGAAGAAGAAGAGCCGAGGGCAAAGAAGATCAAAACTGGATTAGAAGATTTGTCATCTTCTTCAGATTCTCTTTTCACCACTCCTCAACCATCTCCACAACCAACCTCTCAACCATATCCTCAACCATCTCCTCAACCATCTCCTCAACCATCTCCTCAACCATCTCCTCAACCATCTCCACAACCATCTCCACAACCAACTCCAGAACCATCTCCACAACAATCACCCATCCATACTACTCCCACATCACCATCTCATGATACAACCTCTCCTATGCCCAGAGTTAAAACATTAAGCCTTGAACTAAAAAGGATGCAGGATCAGCTTCAAAAGAAGGATGAAGAGATTGAAGGTCTGAAATCTAACCTGCATGATGTCCAGGAAGAAGTAAAAGACTTAAAGCTGGAAGTTGGGGGTCTACATACACAGATTGACATTCAACAAACCCAACTTGAAGAACAACAGAATCTTATCTCAAAACAAAATAAAGATTTCAAGGCTTTAGCTGAAGCAGTGAAACAGCTTAAAGCCTCCATTGTTAAGCCTGTGCAACAACAAGCAACCACTTCAACAACTCAGGGGGAGACCACATCTGTGGTTGAACCCTTGTCTCCTGCCATCATCACTGATCCAGAGTCTGCAATGACCATCTTTACCGGGCATGCTGAAAAGACAAAGGAGGCAGTTGAAGTTAAGGTTGAAGAACCAGAACTAGACCTTCCCTCAGCAAGTGAGAGAAGAGATGCTAGGAAGAAAGGAAAAGGGACGTCAACAGAAATAGAGACTGTTATACTGGATGAAGAAGATATCCCATCTGATGACGAGCTGAATGCCCTCTTGAATGAAATTGAAAACTTTGGGTATAACGATCTTTACCCAGAAATTCTGACTACAGAGGAAAAGGAGACTGAAAGAACAAGATACTTCACCGAAGAAGGAGAAGAAATTCAAACCTTGTCGGATGAAGAAAAAGATGAAGAAGAGGTTCTGGTTAATCTCATCAAGAAAGTCACTCCTGAACCAACCACTACAGCCTCTGAGTCTAGTCCAGCACAAGATCCACCGCCTGTTGCACCTGAACCTCCAACTTCAAGAAAATCTTGGTTCAGAAAAATCATTCAGGAAGAGACTCCCAAAACATATGAATGGATAGCTGAGCATCAGGAGCTAAAGAGGCCTCCAATTGGCTGGAAATATGATGCAGAAAGGAAGCTCTTTATCATTAGAAGATATAGAGGGGGAGTTCAGCACTTCAAAAATATGACTGACTTCCAGACACTTCCTTTCTATGACCTCAGGGATTTAGCCAAGCTTCCACTTCAAAACCCTGGGAAGGTTATGATGGCTTATGACTTCGAGAAGTTTCTGCACTCGCAAGTCAATAATGATTTCAAAGGGATGAAGCCAAGGAAAACTCAGAAGAAGATCTCAAAGACAAGGTTTCACCCTAAAACCAATAAGCCTTATGTGTTCTTGAGATACAAGCCTGCCCAAACCCACAAGACTATCACCATTCCAAAATCTGTACCTGTCCAGCTACAAACTTTCAGAAAGTGGTTCTATAACCCAGTCATTGGCAGTGCAGTGATCGAGTGTGAGGGCAAGGAAGACATCACCATCTTTGAGCCCATGGAGCTGCTGAAATTTCAACCTGAAGATCTGGAGGTGCTATTCCAGAATCACATTCAGGCATATAGTGATGAAGATGAAGCTGATGCCAAAGCCTATCAAATAATTGTATCTCTCCATGTCAAACCTTTCATACCAAAGACATCTGAAGGACCAGCTGCTTGATGAGGAGCTGAAGACAGTAATGCAACAGCTTAGGGGGAGATTGTAGAGTCATATATTTTGTATAAGCTGTTGTCATTTATTGTATGTTTAAACAATTTTAGACTAGTTTACTTTCTGTCATTTCATTATTGTAATTTCAGTTTTTCTGTAATTTACTGTTTATTTTACTAAGTCTGGGCCATCGAAACTACGTAGTTTCGATTGAGTCTGTTCAATCGAAACTAGTAGTTTCGATAGATGGTAGTTTCGACAGGTCTAAGTATCATTTGTAAATGGTCAATCGAAACTAGTAGTTTCGATTGACCATAGTTTCGATACCTGTCACTACTATAAATAGCCTAGTTTGAGATTGTTTAGGGTGTGAGTAGCGGCTGTAACCCTGAACTTTCTCTTTCACATTTTTTGCTTGAATCAATACAATCTGCAGTTGTTTATTCACTGTGTTCTTACATTTTCATATCCTTTGATTGTTGATTCATACTGTGGTTAGCTGGTTATCTTCACCATCACTGTTTCGTTTATCAGTTTCACCTACATATACACAGTTTCCGCCTGTGTATGTGCTAAATCGATCATATCAGTTATTTTCGATTAAGTCTGGACCTACATGTTGATTGACATGTTTAAATGGATCTGATCACCCAAGTATTTGATCTTTCAATTAATATCTCTTTGAATCGTTTGTTCAAATTTTATGGTTTCTACGATCATTCTTATGAATACGGATTGATCAAATTAGGTCATAATCTGCACTCTATGCCTAAATTTGGTACCAAATATTGGAAGATAAGACAAATACAAAACAAAATTAACGAACTAGATATAGCACCTTTGTCTTCCAGAAATATGGCAGCTGTTTTGGTTCCCATAAACGTCAGCTTCCGTGATTATCTAGATTTTGAACTTCACGATCGCATTCATAAGTAAGAAAAGCAGTCGTAAATTGCCTTCTGTATGGTCGGCCCGGTTACTTGAAACTAAATTGAAGACTATACGTGTTGACTTCGTCTGTTCCAACTTCTTGATAAGGGTGAGAGGGTTGCCCTATTCGAGTGAATTTACTCGAATGTAATGTGAACACTGCTTTTTGTCTTCTTTCTATCTTTTCCAATCTCTCAAGTATATTTTTTTATTTTCCTTTTTTTACGCTGTGTTCTTGAGTCTCATTTAAAGAGGAAATAAATCTTTGTTCTAGAGGTTTTTTCAAGGGGAAAAGAAAAAAATGAGGGGAAAAGTGTTCCCTAGATTTTTTTAAAGAGGGAAAAGAAGGGAAAACTTGGCTTATTTCTATCCTTCCATATTGAAAAGATTTGAAGAGAAAGAAAAAGAAGTAAAAAGAAAAGAAGGGGAAGAAACCTTTCTTTTCTTTTCTTTTCCTCCCTTTAGTAAACTCGGGAACACATCATTAGTGATTATCTCCTTTTCACAATGAAAGTTTCAAGTATATCCCACTGCCAAACAAACAATATATTTTTCTTAACTTTTTATTTAACTTTTACAACATTCTATTATGTGAAAAAAATAAAATATAATAGTTATTGTTAATTTTTATTATCTAGCTTTTATTTTTATTTATTTTGTAGAAGCATGTTTTTGTAACTATAGATAAAATTCTATGTATCGGTGTACGTGGATTTTATTTTTATTTATTTTCTAGAAGCATGTTTAGTAAGTACGCAAGGCTTTTGCCTTGCGTACTTGTCAAGTACGCATGACCAAACCCTGCGTACTTAGACAAGTACGCAGGTAATGTTCCTTCCCCTATAAATAGAAGACTTGTCTTCATTTGTAGGTGGAACTTCTGGAACAAGGTTGAGAGGTGTCCGGGTCGGGACGAGCTCTCTCAACCCCTCGACCGTGAGCCTAGATGAGAGATGTGTGCTCCTTCGGTATGTAGTCTGTAATACGGGATGACTTCTATGTTATGGATTACGTATCATTTCATTATCTTGTCTTTGTTCGTGTCTCTCTGTGTTCTTCTCAGTTCTCACACAAATCACAGAACAGGTCCGTGTTATCTCCGCTGCGCGACGAGGCTCCCGCGACCTACATATTTTTTCTATTTTTTTAATTTTTATTTGTAGGCTTTTTATTTTTATGTTTCTAGGTTTTTAATTGTATTATATTAATTTTAACTAGTTAAATACCCACGCTTCGCGGCGGGTGTTAGGTCGTCTACGATAACGGTACTCGATATAGGGTACGAAACAAAAAAAACTCATATAACAACACTCAATATAAGTTACGATTTGATAAAACTTTGTTTTCAAATAAATTTATATCATAATGTTGAAAAAAAAAACTAGTCGCGCACTTTGTTCTTTGGAAAAAGTTAACGAACGAAGGCTAATAAAGGGAAAATGAAAGTAACAGAAAATTAAACGGGTTGTATTCGCGCTATGCGGCGAGTATCGGGCAAAGCGAAAACTTAGGCGGAACGATAAAAATAATGTTAATAAAAAATAAATACAAAAGTAAATAATAAAAAAGGAAAAAAAATTCGGGGCGTTGAAAACCATAAAAGCAAGACCGAGACCGGTTCCAATAATAAAAATACCGACAATGATGTTGTCCGCTCATAATAGGTTCGGTTCGGCATGGAACCACAACAGTAACCATACTCGCTATAGGCCACGATACATAAAAAAAGTATTATATTTTGAATACAACTCTGCTGTCAAAAGTTTATATCGGAACATTCACAAAAATAAATAATAACAACAGCGCACTCCGTTTTTTAACCAAGTGAATGAACGAAAATTATTAAATAAAAACGTACCCTATGTTTTATGCATTGTAAACTACTATTCATCTAGTTGGTGTTTGTTTAAGTTATAATTTAATGAAAGTGACTTCATTATTTAAATGTTTATTTAAAAAAAATATTGTTGTTGATGGAATGAGTAAATGAGTAGGGTGTTTCCAATAAAATCTGAGTAAATAAGTAGTTTTGAGGTGCCAGAATTTTATTGAACAGTTTTTATGAGTAAATGAGCAAATGGGTTATCCACCCCTTCACCCTAAGGAAGGAGTGGTTGAGAATTACTAAAAAAGATACGAGCATGTTAAGAGTACTCTCCCATGTGGCCACAACATATTGCCCGGAGTTGGATAGGCTCTCCTATGTAATGGGGGGTGTGACGTCGCAACATTTAATGTTCGCCTTTCAAAAAAAAATGTTAAGAGTACTCTACCATGATTAGCTTCTATTGTCACATGTCAGCATGTGAGTGGATCAACTTCTTTTCTTAATTTTTTTTCAATCCTCACACTACGTAGAATATACTATTTTAACCCGTTTGATTTCTTTATAATTTTTATATTTTTAATAATAACTTTGATTCTTTTGGTTTAAAAAAATAGCGGAATGTGCGGTTGATTTTACTTATTTTTTAGAACGTTCCCGATTTTTCTTAACAAGGTAGTATTCAAAATTAATCGAGTACGCTCCCATCGTGAAGCATGGGGTATTTGTATTTTTTTACTATTCTTTTTTTTAAATATTTTTTTTCTTTCATGCATATTTACGTTTTGATTTACTATACAATACGTCCCCATAGGGTTGCGCGGGTTTTAATTACTACTTAACTCAACATCTGAAAGTGCCTTTTACTCGGACGTTACAATTCCTCTCTCTCATTGGCTCCAGTGCGACGTGGCAGCTTGTGAGTGGTCAAATTTTTTTACTTTTTTTTTTTCATTTTGCAACCCTTAAACGATATGCAATATACGCTTTCAACCCGTTTGATTTTCTAATAACTTTGTTTCTCTGTCGTTCGTTAAGTTAAAAAAACGGGCGTTCTTAGTTTTTTTTGTGAACGTTCCGGTCTTTTTTTAAATGAAATAGTATTCAAAATCGAGTACTGTTTTGGATCGTAAGCGATGTTACCATTGCGGTATCGTGACACACCCAACCACTTATGAACGAGCAACATCGTTGTCGCTATTTTGGTTTATCGTAACCGGTATCGGTATTCGCTTTTATGGTTCTCGACGAGCAGAACCGATAACGACAAAACTCCTGCAACGGTATGGAGGAAGAAACGACCACGCTCCCACTGCGAAGCACATGTCTTTGTGTTCTTTAATCTGGTTTTTTTTTGCTTTGTTTTCTTTTTTTTTGTTTCCTTTGGTACGTTTTAACGTTTTGATTTACTATACAATACGAAGTTCCAAAGAGTTGGAGATCATATTCACAGATATTCATTAAAGAATGAATATTGAACGTAATTGTTTTCAAAACTATCTTCATAGTTCAATGTATTAAGAAGTTTTGAATATGGTAAAATCTATCGATCCTTCTACCTTGGGCACATATTTGAACTAACTTTAACTAAAGTTTGTTCTTTGACCATATTTAACGTTGTTATGTGAAAGGCAGTAATAAGGGTATGATTGAGAATAAATCTGAAGTTAAGTGGGAGTTGTATGTGACCAAAGGAGTTATGTTCTCCTTTGATCAAGAGTTGGACATTTTGGCGCACTCGTTAATTCGAACCGGCATAAAGCACGTGGCCACGCTCAAACTAAGAGTAGTTTTGTTTAGACACCTTTGAATTAGAGACGAGAACAAGAATAGTTGAACAACATATGAGAAATGACTTGCATCCATGTCTCATGTACAAAAATGACACATAGATATGTTTACCGTGACTATTGTACTTGGTCAAGTAAGAGTTACTTGAACACAAGGAAATGATTGACGATTGAAATACGTCATACCTTGCTAAGGGCAGTGAGATGCAGCTAGGCGTCCACCACTATCTACGTTGAATCGATTAATCGATGAATCATCCAAGTGGGAGATTGTTGGATATAGGATGTCCAATTATCGATTAAATCAAAGTTACTATCGAGGTACGATACAAATAGTTACACTTTGGGCAATAAGCAATTTATAATGTTTAGTCATAAACATTAGAATTAATTACACAGATGGCTCCTGTGGTTTACTCAGATTTCACTTTTGGCCCGTGGGAAAGCTAAATTACAAGTTTGGCCCAATAGTTTACACACTTATTTCACTTTTGGCCCCTGAGTTGGATGGAGGTTAACTTTTCTGTTAATTTTGTAAAAAATGACCAAAACACCCTTCCCCACTATCAGACTCAAGATTTCTAATTTTGACTCCTAAAAAGTCAACCGGTCTCAAATCTATCTCAATCCTTATAAATCTGGAGTTTAAATCCTTACAAACTCGTGCTAATCCTATCGTGGTCTAATGAAAACAAGAAATTAGTTAGTTAGTTCGAGATAACCATACCATTCGAAAACCCTTTTCAATCACCTCATACCAACCGATTTCTTACTCATAACAGGTGTTTGTACTACAGCTTCTACCAATTTGCAGGTACACAGAAGATGAAGATCACGATGTTGCTTATTCTTAAGTGCAATCCCGATGGATCGTCGGATCCGATGATCCTAGCAAATGCCACCGGCCAGCAACCCCCATCTCCGGTTCATCCCTTAAATGATCTGATGATCCCGATGGTCGGAGTTGCAGCAAAGACAAAGGCCAGAAAATAAGGGGAGATGGTCGGAGTTGCAGCGACGATGACCGGAGTTGCATCGATGGTGGCCTTTTGTAGATGGAACACCCCTCCTACGCCGTCGCCTGCTGTAGATGGAACACCCCTTAAATGATATGATGATCCCTCCAATGCCGTCGTTTGAACACCCCTCCTACGCCGTCGCACCACCGGAAAAATCGCAACAAGACGCAATCAGAAGATAACCAAGAAATCAAAATCCCTAATTGCTTCATCCATCTTTCCGACTTGATTTCTTAAATTCCACAGAAAAAAAGGTAACCCTATTCCTATTACAGGGCGGAGATGGCGGTGGAAGGCGGTGGAGGTGAGCTGTGGTAGGATGGTCGGAGACGGCGGTGGAAGGCGGTGGAGGTGGAGGAGGTGTGAGAGGGTGGAGATGATGGTTGGAGGTGGAGGAGGTGTGAATGGTTAAAATCTTGAGTCTGATATTAGGGAAGGAGGTTCAAAGGGGGTTTGACACTTTTGTTCAGAGGGGTGTTTTAGTCATTTCACATGCACTTAACTGAAAAACTTAACCTCCATCCAACCCAGGGGCCATTTATGTTACAAACGTGCAAACTATTGGTCTAAACTTGTAATTTATCATTCATAGGGGCCATAAGTGAAATCCGTGTAAACCACAGGGCCATCCGTGTAATTAATTCTAAACATTATAGTTAACGAAACACAGTTTTATAATTCGATGAATAGATATTTGATGAAATATTTATCAGTGTGTTAGGTAATTAATTATTTAGAGAAATATTTAAACACGGAGGATTAAATGTTCAAGAGTTAAACATTAAAGGATTAAACTTTACTAATTATTTGTAATTAGTTAAACTACGAGAGTTAACAGTAATTAATAAGTTAATTAGCTAGGGATTAAATATTAATCCCCTAGGGGTGCGGTCTGTAATTAGAGAGGTTATAAATATAACCTTAATCATAACCCTAATGATCATTCCTAGCCACAATCAAGATTTGCGAAACCCTCCCCCTTTTTCCTTGTGTCGCCGTCCGCCAATATGCACTAACACCGTGCGCCGTCGCAAGCCGCCGAAAATCATCGTAATCCGATGGAGACCACCTCCGCTTCGCCGTCGTTGTCACACCCCAACCGACGGCGAAAACATCGGGGCGTGAAGCGTGCAGACTGTTCATTGCTCATGGTTTGCTAAAGTTTGAATAATTTAATAATTGTTTTCATTGCAAATAGATAAGTTCAACAAAGCACAATCAATCCACAAAACATAAATGTAAATTACATCAAATAAGCTAGTTTAATTAAATTCTAGGTCCAAAGTCCTATGTGTAGCATATCTTGATCACTTCAAGCATTAGTACCTGAAACATGGTTAAAACAGGGTCAACTAGAAAGTTGGTGAGAATACATAGGTTTATTCGTGTGATAGCAAAAACGTGTTGTGTGCATACAGTTCAAAACTAACATGGCAATTAAGGCAATTATGGAGAGAAACCATCATGTGACCTATACAATCAAACCTTTGTAACTTGCATGCAAAATTGTGTTGTCAGTAACAGTCACCCTACCTGGGTGGGTTTGTCAGACTCAATAGATCTATCACTGTTCACTGTCGGCTGTTAGTTAATGATTGTACATGAAGAGCATAATAATTGGTCTACACACCTAGCACTCAAGCACAATGCACAAAATGTATACATGTGTAGGATGAAACTGTATATGTGTATGATTGAAAACATGTAGTTGAACGCATGTTCCACCCCAAAATGTTTGTAAAATAAGTAAAAGAGGGGTTATGTAAACTCACGTGTTATGTAGCGTGTTGATTGCACAAGCAAAATGGAAAACAGCGGTGTGTCGTAGATTGCTAAATTCGACCTAATGAACAATGTATATGCGTTATTGATTTGCGTTATTTAATGACGGAAGTGAATTTGTCATTCTTAAACGCGTAGGGTTTGTTTTAAAAATAATAGTTATCTATGTTATTTATTTAGGATATTATATATAATTATTTGTATAAGTTTAAATAATTAATGTTCGTTTGGAACAAGTGTAAGGTATTCCGGTATTTAGTTTATAAAAATAATTATTTAAATTGTAATTTAATTTATTTATTAAATTAAATTAAAAAAATAAAAATAAAGATTCTGTTAAGGGATGAGCACGACCGTGCTCGTTTACGGCACGACCGCGTCCAGCACGTTCGCGACCGCGCTTGGTCGGTAACGCGCCCGTGGTTGGTCAGAAGTCAAAACAAGAGTCTGGTCCTGAGACACGACCGCGTCCGTATCCGGCACGACCGCGCCTAGGGTTTTGACTAGGTCAGGACTTGGTTTGTTCGGTAAACACGACCGGGCCTCTTACGGGGCACGACTGTGCTTGGTCAGGCACGACCGCGCTCATAGGCTGGCGCGACCGTGTCTGGTCCATTCCAGAAGCGATTCTCCGAATCCTTGTAATAAAATCAGTTGTATTTTTAGGGGTTTCATTGATTAGGTGTTTGCGAATCCAATTAGGTCAATTAATTGGGTTTATAACCTGTTTAATGTGTAGTTTGATTAAAACATTTATTTATCAAAACTCAGATTCAATTCGGTAAAATCGTGTAATGTGGTTACGAATTAAGTTAGGGCTTTCGATTAGCTTGGAGAGACGATCCTAATTACGTATTACTAACCTGTTTTGAATGGGCAACAATTGCAGACGGCTACGGGAGACTTCGCGGCTTTTCTTTGATCGACAGACGAGATAGAGGCGATGTAATGATGGATTTAGGGTTTAGGGGAGTTTATATGTGTCTCGGGTAGGTATGGGCTTAACTTAATTCGTTTGATTCTTGCTCAAGTTATCAG
This sequence comes from Smallanthus sonchifolius, assembly GCA_023525975.1. NCBI lineage: Eukaryota > Viridiplantae > Streptophyta > Magnoliopsida > Asterales > Asteraceae > Smallanthus > Smallanthus sonchifolius. The sequence goes on along the minus strand of CM042035.1, from coordinate 61,052,075 downwards.
ATTTGATTTAAAAAAAGTAGGTTGGTCAAAGATGCGCGAATTTGGGCTTTTGGATGTGTAATTGGTCGGGTATTAGGCTGAATAAACCGAGTATCGTCTTCTGCAAGTCTCGCAACCTTCTAAACGTATTTACGATCTATTTTTGGACAAGATTTGAGTCGGTTTGACTTTGCGGAGTCAAACTGCAAACGAGGCGCGACCGTGCTTAATGATAAGCACGACCGTGGTCATGGCACAAGCGCGACCGTGCCTAGGACTAGGCGCGACCGTGCTTGTGTAGGTTTTTGGAAGTTTCAAGACTAGTCCTTGTAGTTTTGTAATATTGATGTTGTTTTGAGTTTTGGTCAAGTTTAGGTCAAGTTTGGTCCTCGAGGTTTGTAAGATTGTTTTCGTTAATATTGTATTATAATGAACGCGTGTATGCTTGTAAGTGTATATGAACAATAAAGGTAAGGTTGAAATCTTTTATTGCACGGCATAAAATACATAGGAAAAACATGAAAATCAGAAAGGTTACAGTATCCCCCTGTTGAGGGAATTTCGTCCCGAAATTTAGCTAGTGAAGCTTACCGAATCAGGAAGAGGTGAGAGTTTTGGGTTCTCAAGGTGTTATGACGGTTCGTTTAGGTATTATGACTGGTGACAAGGCGCAGGTTTATTTAAGATCAGGTATGAATGATGATAAAGAATTTAGTTTTGAATGTATTTAAGGAGGAACTGTCAAATGATGTTTTAGACTCTAAGTATGAAATATATTGTATGGAATGGGATTGATGGGAAATTGATGATTAGGGTTTGATTTGGATGTAGTCTAGTATGCTAAAGAATTGTCTGTGGGTAAGAGGTCTCATGGTCTCTGGTCTAGGTCAAAACTTCACGTGGCACGAACAACGTTACTTCTGATAATATGATAGAGCACTTATATATAGGAAGTACCATCGGCGTATCCACCATGCTCTTGTCATATCACATTGGTTTCGTTGGTATATATCACGATAGGTTTTAGGTCATAACACACGACAAAATTTCACTATGCTTTCCATGCGTTGATTTGTATAATTCCGTGTGCACCCGTAATTATTCAAATCATCGTATGGTCCGTATAGATCGTTTCGTTGTGTGCGGGTAAGGGGTGGTTCAAAATTATTTAGTTCCTGTCTATTGTTTTAACAAGTAACTGTGCTCATAGCTAGTGTAGCCAATTAGGAATCTAAAGAATAATAAGGTAGTATCACCTACCGGGTATAAATTTCTAGTGAATAGAGGGTATGATTGTGTCTTGTGTGGTAGGGTCACTCAATCGCAATATTTGTAAACAATTAATTCCGTGTATAATGTAAACACTCAAGTTTTGTTTATGCATTTTGTAAGCAAGTAGGTTTTTACGTGAATAGGGTAGTACCATGTACATAGCAAACAGATGATCTTATGTATGGGTTGAACAATTTAGTATCTCTGTATCTTGTATGCAATCATGTTTTCATGTATAACGTGAACAATTGAGTATAATGCGTACCGTGAACAACTAAGTACCATGTATTATGTAATCAATCTTGCACCATGTGTGTTGTAAACAACTGGGCTCATGTAGCATGTAATCAATCTTGTATCATGTGTATTACTAGTAATGAATTTCATGTATGGTGTTAACAACTTAGTACCACGTATTTGTAAACCAACAATCTTTCATGTGTAATGTCAGTAATGTAATATCGTGTGTCTTGTAACCAAATGGGCTTCATGCTTAGTGTGGGCAATCAAGTATTATGTATCAAACCAACGATTGTTATGTATTGTGTGATCATTTTAGTATATGTATATTTCAAACAACTACGTTTCATGTATTACATAGTCAATCCAGTAGCATATGTATTGCAAGTAAACATGTTTCGTGCATTACGTGATCAATCGAGCAAATTGTGATTTGTAAGCAAGCTAGTTTCATGTATTATGTAGTTTGTGTAGAATTGGGTATATTGAGGATAATTGAGTTTCATGTACCATGTGATTGCGTTGAATATATTGTGAACGTGAGTATCGAACTTCGCGTGCGATGTGTACTAACGGGTTTTGCATGGGTTCGAGTGCTGCGGACAAACGTGTCGTTTGGCGCCCTTTCCTAATGTGATGGTTAGGTTCAAGTCCTCAAATCTCATTGAGGTTGGTGGGAAAAGTTAACGTTTACGCGGTATGGATCGTCTTTTGAAGCGTCAAGTGAAAAGTAACGAGGAGGTTTTTGAGGTATTCGGGAATTGTGTTTACAAATAATTGATCTTTGTTTGAAAATAGGAAATTGTAAATTGTTCTTGGTTATAGATGTGTAAAGTAATGAAACTATTGAGTTAAATAATCTAAATAAATAGACAATTTACAAGAAAAATCTTTAAATTTTTTTTTTTTTTTTTTTTTTTTTATAAAGAGAATATTTTAAGATGACTTATTGGCTAAACAAGTAGTCGTATATCAATTTAGCCAATGTTTAAAAATAATTACTTTAATGAGGAAAATCATACTTGTTTATCAATTTGAAGTAATATTTCTATAAAATAGGCTGTATTAATTTCCCTTGTAAAGTGAAAATGTTTATGGGAAATTTATGTTTCTGATATTCTTTTAAAAGTTTGATAAACGTTTGGTTTTGAAAATGACGAGGTTGTTTAAATCTAATATGATGATTTGATTACGAAGAAGATGGAATCGTATTGAATGAAGAAGGTGATACTTGAAGGATCTTGATGAAAATATGATGGATGAACAATGAATAATAACTTTAGAATTTGGAAAAATATAAAATTTATTAAATGCTGAAATGGTAAACATTATTCAAAACATAAGGAAAGGTTCTCGAGTTGAAAATTTAAAGACAATAAATAGAAATTTCTGCTAACGCCTCTGGTAGTTTCCCACTAGGAGGGAGATAATCACCAAGACGAGCACCGCTATGGTCATTCGGGTAGTAGATCTGGCTTCAGTCCTGGCGGTTTCCGTGCGATGTGCTTGTATTTCTTTTTCGAGGATGGAGATTAACTCCTTTTGATATCCTAATTGGTTTGCTAGGCTATCCATTCTTTGTCTTTGAAAGTCATGTATTACTTCGTGCTCCATCCTTTGCCTCTCAAACTCGGAGGTCCTCACATATCGGTGAATGTCGCTGATTGGGATTCCCATAGCACTAGTGGGTGCCATGGTGTGCCTTGCCCAAGGGTTAGGATGATACGGGTCGGGCATCAGATACGGGTCTCTTAATGGGGGTGATCCAGGTGTTCGAAGTCTTGGGCCGGTGTTCCTAGTCCAATCTGCACTTACATCAACTCTTGGTCTAGCAGCTGGAGGTGTTGGTGACCGATATACGGGTGTCCCGATGTCTTCTTCCCAGTCAGATTCTACTCCGGGGCGGTATACAGGGGAGGAAGGAGAGTAGGAGTCCATGTCTAGTAGGAAAACAATGAACGGGTTGTAAGCGATAATGAAATACCGAGTGTTAAGTACAAGAGTTCTCGTAGGTTTTGAGTTTGACTAGTCATAACACCGAGTCGTCACAATAGTATTTTAGGAGTACACCTGACCTATAAGTAGTGTATCCCTGAGGAGAATTCCCAGGAAAGAGGGGTGGGTCACTAAGACACACTTAAGTACCCTGTCTTTCCTTAGCCAGAATCCCTCATGGGCCTACATACTCTTCCAGCCATCATGTACTAATAACACTATTGTTGGACTCATGGTCATGATGAAAATTGTTGTGGACCGGGCCTTGTGGCCCAAATGTAAGGTTTATGCATTTTAGTGGGCTTCTTCATCATGGAGGATAAGTGGATTCTTAGTTTATTATTAATGGGCATTAGACCCAATAAGGCCCAATAGTCTAGATTTTGATCACAAAAGATGGTGATATTTTATGTGTGAAATTAAGGGTGCATGAAGAACTAAGTGTGTATAAATGTGTGTTGAAACTTAGGATAGCACTTAAATGAATCAAATAGGTAGCATGTAGATAACAATGGACATAAGCACAAAAGTTAGTGAGTAGTGTGACACATAGACTATTAAGTATTGTATCATGTAGTGTAATTACTTAGTATAACATGTAAAATATTCACATAAGAAGTAATCATGTAACATGTAATAGCATGGCATAGTATGGGTGTCCTAAGGTTATAGTCTAGGTCAAAGGTGTCTAATAACCTAATTCCCTATAACCAAGGCTCTGATACCAATCTGTCACACCCCAACCGACGGCGGAAACATCGGGGCGTGAAGCGTGCAGACTGTTCATTGCTCATGGTTTGCTAAAGTTTGAATAATTTAATAATTGTTTTCATTGCAAATAGATAAGTTCAACAAAGCACAATCAATCCACAAAACATAAATGTAAATTACATCAAATAAGCTAGTTTAATTAAATTCTAGGTCCAAAGTCCTATGTGTAGCATATCTTGATCACTTCAAGCATTAGTACCTGAAACATGGTTAAAACAGGGTCAACTAGAAAGTTGGTGAGAATACATAGGTTTATTCGTGTGATAGCAAAAACGTGTTGTGTGCATACAGTTCAAAACTAACATGGCAATTAAGGCAATTATGGAGAGAAACCATCATGTGACCTATACAATCAAACCTTTGTAACTTGCATGCAAAATTGTGTTGTCAGTAACAGTCACCCTACCTGGGTGGGTTTGTCAGACTCAATAGATCTATCACTGTTCACTGTCGGCTGTTAGTTAATGATTGTACATGAAGAGCATAATAATTGGTCTACACACCTAGCACTCAAGCACAATGCACAAAATGTATACATGTGTAGGATGAAACTGTATATGTGTATGATTGAAAACATGTAGTTGAACGCATGTTCCACCCCAAAATGTTTGTAAAATAAGTAAAATAGGGGTTATGTAAACTCACGTGTTATGTAGCGTGTTGATTGCACAAGCAAAATGGAAAACAGCGGTGTGTCGTAGATTGCTAAATTCGACCTAATGAACAATGTATATGCGTTATTGATTTGCGTTATTTAATGACGGAAGTGAATTTGTCATTCTTAAACGCGTAGGGTTTGTTTTAAAAATAATAGTTATCTATGTTATTTATTTAGGATATTATATATAATTATTTGTATAAGTTTAAATAATTAATGTTCGTTTGGAACAAGTGTAAGGTATTCCAGTATTTAGTTTATAAAAATAATTATTTAAATTGTAATTTAATTTATTTATTAAATTAAATTAAAAAAATAAAAATAAAGATTCTGTTAAGGGATGAGCACGACCGTGCTCGTTTACGGCACGACCGCGTCCAGCACGTACGCGACCGCGCTTGGTCGGTAACGCGCCCGTGGTTGGTCAGAAGTCAAAACAAGAGTCTGGTCCTAAGACACGACCGCGTCCGTATCCGGCACGACCGCGCCTAGGATTTTGACTAGGTCAGGACTTGGTTTGTTCGGTAAACACGACCGGGCCTCTTACGGGGCACGACTGTGCTTGGTCAGGCACGACCGCGCTCATAGGCTGGCGCGACCGTGTCTGGTCCATTCCAGAAGCGATTCTCCGAATCCTTGTAATAAAATCAGTTGTATTTGTAGGGGTTTCATTGATTAGGTGTTTGCGAATCCAATTAGGTCAATTAATTGGGTTTATAACCTGTTTAATGTGTAGTTTGATTAAAACATTTATTTATCAAAACTCAGATTCAATTCGGTAAAATCGTGTAATGTGGTTACGAATTAAGTTAGGGCTTTCGATTAGCTTGGAGAGACGATCCTAATTACGTATTACTAACCTGTTTTGAATGGGCAACAATTGCAGACGGCTACGGGAGACTTCGCGGCTTTTCTTTGATCGACAGACGAGATAGAGGCGATGTAATGATGGATTTAGGGTTTAGGGGAGTTTATATGTGTCTCGGGTAGGTATGGGCTTAACTTAATTCGTTTGATTCTTGCTCAAGTTATCAGATTTGATTTAAAAAAAGTAGGTTGGTCAAAGATGCGCGAATTTGGGCTTTTGGATGTGTAATTGGTCGGGTATTAGGCTGAATAAACCGAGTATCGTCTTCTGCAAGTCTCGCAACCTTCTAAACGTATTTACGATCTATTTTTGGACAAGATTTGAGTCGGTTTGACTTTGCGGAGTCAAACTGCAAACGAGGCGCGACCGTGCTTAATGATAAGCACGACCGTGGTCATGGCACAAGCGTGACCGTGCCTAGGACTAGGCGCGACCGTGCTTGTGTAGGTTTTTGGAAGTTTCAAGACTAGTCCTTGTAGTTTTGTAATATTGATGTTGTTTTGAGTTTTGGTCAAGTTTAGGTGGTCCTCGAGGTTTGTAAGATTGTTTTCGTTAATATTGTATTATAATGAACGCGTGTATGCTTGTAAGTGTATATGAACAATAAAGGTAAGGTTGAAATCTTTTATTGCACGGCATAAAATACATAGGAAAAACATGAAAATCAGAAAGGTTACAGTCGTCGCCGGTTTCCTTATACGCAAACGTGAGACATTTTCGTGAGTGTTTTGCGGATTCGTGAACAGTTACTAGCGAGACGCTCGTTGAACCAAAGTGTTGATCTTTCAGTTAACCATCAAAGGTATAATTATTTACCCCGTATGATTGGTTTATTTTATTGTTTATACGCGTGTAATCGGATCACTGACAGGGTCCCGGTTTAGAACCGTTAACTTGTACAACCACTTTCGCTTATTAAATATGATTTATTTAAGATTACATTAATTTGTTTTAAAAGTTAAAACTGGTACAAGGATTCCCAAAAATAAGCTCATGCTAGGATCTATTGATCCTTCTGTGATGATTCAATTTCGTCGTTGCCCCGTGTATAATCCGCCTTGGCGGGGTGTGACACTTGTCATGTTATTTTAACAAACTAGTTTTACAATCTAATAGTCTTTCGTAAAAAAATTGTAAACAACTATTTTATCAAATAATAAATACCTTGTTGTTCTAGCTTCCCCTTTACGTTTCTGTGCAATTCGTCAAGTCTAACTAGTGTCTGGGATTGGGGTGTGACATCATGTCATTTTCATCAGACTTCAGAGGTTCAGTATTAGGAACCACGCCATCCGCACCAACAATCATAGGTGTGTGTGGACCATTGATGATGGAATTCCACAAATTGTAGTCAGTGTTGTAGAAGAAAGATTGCATCATATTCTTCCCGTTCAACAATAGATTGAAGCTTCGGAGGTCTATTATCCGTTCTGGTCTCATTGTCAAAGTTGATTTACGCCATTGTGAAGGAATCAACAACTTGTGCAAAACAGAAAAAAAAATTCGAAAGAGCAAAAGTTTCGTCCACCACAGAAAAGTTTTGTCTGAAATAAAATTTCAACTACAAATATTAATCGGAAAGTTCTAAGTTTCATATGAAAGTTTTAAGTTTCGTCAGGAAGTTCTTAATCTACATAAGAAAATAGTCCAACTTTCAAATAGTTTCGTCCGATTGAATCTTTCGTCCAATTCAAAAATACTTTCGCCTCCTTCAAAACGTCAACCAAAAACTAGATCTTAGTCCGGCCAACAAGTTGCTCAGCTGATCAACCAACTTATATCAATCGGTTTCGGATTTCATTGTGACAAAACCTATGCTATTTGAATAGAAATTGATGAGAAAATGAGCTTGTAAACCCTAATTTTCCTAAAAACCTAAAACAATAACACTATGGCTCTGATACCAAATTGTAGCCCCAAACGCGCGGATCTCAGTGTCTTCTTATGTGGAATGATCTGATAATGCACACTTGATTGATAGAAGCAATCAAATGATGCAAAACAAGCTCCAAATCACTAATCAACCATAAAACCCCATAACACACAATAAAGCTATAAATAAACACTTTTCATTGATTAATTGCTCAAAACATAGGAATACAGGCCCTAGCAATCACTAAAACGCTCATGAATGCTGCTAATTACAATAGAAAACCTGGTTAATTCATACAAGCGTAACGAACAAGAAACAAAGCACATATATATACAAACTAGTAATACTTTCGTCCAAAATCATAAAACTTTCGTCCGAAAGTTTCGGGCGAAAGTAAAGTTTCGACTGAAACTTTTGTCCAAGTCGATTATATATTTTCTTCGGTCTTTGACTTCTGAGTCTTAGGGTTATTTTATATGCATTTGTCTATTATATCCTTACCATTTTTCTATACTTCATAATATTTTAAAAAACTATATCATAAATCCAACCTTCTTTTTCCTTTAATTCAAGTATGATACTGGCATAATTGTGTAGGCGTGTTATATAAAAGTTATTATGTTTATATAAATAATAGGTTCGCTAGACTAGCTTAGTTAAACTTACGCATTTGAGCTTCAAGTTTGGCTGTAGCTAAGCTCGTTTATAGTCAAGCTAGATTCGAGTGTTTAATGACTCGATTTCAAGTAGCTCACGAGCGGCTAATTTGGTCGCACGTCTTCTTTTTCTAAGCTCCAACTACTCTTGAAGACTTGAATTAAAGCTATCACACGAAAAAGTAAGAAAATTAAACCCAAATGTCTATGGTAGCTTAGTGGGATTGGATTAGATTAGCTCAGGGCGTCCCTAAGGTTTCAGGGACCTTGTGCGACTAAAGAAAATGAGCACCTAAAAATCCAAAACATAAAGTTGAATGTATGAAAAAAAAATCATTAACATGACATTATTGCAATAGCACTAGGTTTGATTTTTCTTAAAAAAAATCAATTTAAAAACCTCTCTTATTGTAATAACATGACGACCGTTGATGGAGTAATTGCCGTATGTTTTTTTTATTAGGTAAAACTGTTAATTTGGACATGACCCAATGATGAAGTAATTGTTAATGTGTTTTTAAACTCAATTTATATGACCGATAAGTTAATTGTTAGTTCTAATTTGTACATGGTCTATCAGTTAATTTATTTCTTAAACTTAGTTTATATTAAATATATTTTTGTATAATCCATCTATCTATATCTATATCTATATCTATACTACATAATAAAGAAGTAAAATTTTAGGACACATGTCATTTTCTGATGCATCCTCAATATGGTTTTCCCGTCTCTCTCTCATATTAAATGTTAATCTAATTATGGATGATTATTATATCATTAAGTAATGAATTTAATATTATCTAACATTTATCAGTTATATAAAAAGTTAATACCCGGTTGAAAAAAAATGTTCTAAAAATGAACTTAACAGAATTTATAACTGTCACGTCAAAATACATTTTTAAAGACATATTTTGATGCACGTATGTGTTAACAGATTACATTAGACGTGTAATACACATGTTTATTCAACCGGTGTAATGCATAGGTTTTTAAAGAAATATTTTTTTATTACTTAGAATATAATATTACATTGATTTAACCCGTGTATTCTAATAAAAAACTAAATCTTTTGCCAATTGTCATCACCATATTCATACTTACAACTTTTATCCCTCTAAAACCACATTTAAATCCACTATTCAATCTTTTCATGTTTAACTTTTTCTTTTTTAAATTACATAAATAAATATTCTAACTTGTGAATGTTCAAACTGATTTTGGAGTTTATTGTAATAATTAGTTGGAGATGAATTATTATCGGAAGAGACATGGAAGTGAATTTTCAACTTGGTGGGTGGTTTTGGTGTTTGGGTTAAACCAAAATATAAAGCCAAGGTATATATTTATACCATAATTATCCATATAATCAAATCCGTATGAGTAAAACATGGCATTAATATCTATACCATAATCTATATCTATACTAATAAATAAAGGTTTAAAGTGGACACTTGTCACTTTCTCATTCCTCCTCATATTGATTTTCTCGTCACTCTCTCCTAATAAATGCACATATATTTTATTAAATAATAATAATGTTATAAATATATTATTAAAAAAGAATACCAGTTATATTAAATAAGAATATATAATAGGAAATCAAAATATAACTAATTAATGAAAAACACTAATTTGTTATATACATACACATTTCCACTTGATATATCTCGAGACGATCATAATAGCAAGTTATGACGTATTTACAAATTAACAAGTTTTAATATTTTTAATATACCATCTCGTGTAATACACAGGATTCTAACCTAGTATTACCAATAAAAACATTAATGTAAAAGTTTTTAAAAAAAATTTAGAGTACCCTTTTGAAGTCCATTAGAATTTCTAGCGAATCAAATTATGTTGAGTCGGAGATAATTTTATTAAATATTTATATCAAATTATGACGGGATGGATGCGTCGGAGCATCCAGATTTGACGCTGGGTGATGTGGTCAGGTGGGTGAAGTCGAGTCAGGAAAAGGGTGGTGAACGGATGAAAATGGAAGAGAATGATGACGGAGGTGGCGGTAGTGTGTAAGGTGAGGTAGCCAGAGATGAGACCCATCCAGTAAATGTTAAACCAAATTAATTTATCGTTATTATCATTGACTCAAATTTATTTTTAAATTATCATCAAAAGTAAATATTTAAAAAAATCAAGAATTAAAAAATAGGAGATTTGAAAAAGACTACTTTTGTATTTAAATAAATATGTGTTAAAATAAAGTTTACTATGTAAGGCCCCTTTCCCGGGTAACCTCACTTGTTGGATTTACTCATAAACATAGTCATAAATACTAAACTTAAATTAAAAACATTCATTCATTCAATTACAAATCATTCGTCGTTCAATTACATAACATAACAGCGGAAGTCTTAACACATATATTAAAGTGGGATGTCAGTCTTGTGTCGGGTAACCTTCACGCCTTCGCACGTCCCTTTCCTTTGTTACCTGAAATGTATACTAAAAGTCAGCTAACGCTGGTGAGTTCTAGTTTAAAGACAATCATACATAATATTTACCTTATCCTGAATATAATGTATATATATATATATATATATTCATACTTTTAAATATTCTTTACTTTACCGTTCTCACATAACATTCATTGAGGGTATATACATATGTACATACATACTTTCTTTGGGAGAACACATATTGGCCATAATCTTAAGGGAGATCAACCCGTCATACTTGTCGCGAATGTCACGAAGACATCGCTGTCAGAACTACCGTCGTAGCCCATTTCATTACCGTCCGGCTCTAGAAAACCGTCCGTCATATCATTAAATCCGTCCGGCAACCTTTGTCCGTCCGCTCTTTACCGTCCTACCGTCGTAGTCCGTCATTTTTTTCCGTCTGCCCTAGGGCATCCGTTTCCCACGTGACCATTATGTATGCAACCGTTCTACATTAGTTAAGGCTTGCTTCGACCGTCCATTAATACCTTTTCATACGTCCTAGCTTGCGAAGGAACGTTTTGTCCCGGTTGCAAAATAGTCACGTGGTCGTCCGTCTACCGAAGTAGCCGTTGTCATAGAAGGGTTTATAACGTTTACATTCATTCATAACATGCAATATATATGTAATATAAAGCAAGATTTCATTCTTTTACGTTATGTCCTTCTTTCATTCATTCTTTATATCATACGCTTCATTCTTTATTCATAATTCATTTTCACATATATAAGTATTTATATATATATATATACGTATGATCACATAGACACTTATAGCATTTATTCATTTAGTGTATACACTTCAGCCCCAAAACGTTTATAAATCATTTACACATTACATAGAAGGGGGCACATAGAACTCACCTGATGAGCTAGTCTGGGTTGTCCTAAACAAAGGTCCAATGAGTGCCACACGCGATCTGAATTGGTTAATTACACATATATCAGACCTAATTTAAATACACACTTTTACCTCAGCTGAACTAGGCTAACATACTGACTTCACTAACCAATCTGATGCCTGCGCACTTAGTAAGTGCGCAGGGCCTTGGTCATGCGTACTTGATAAGTACGCAGACTTTACTTCATGCGTACTTGATAAATACGCATACTTTACTTCATGCGTACTTGGTAAGTACGCAGACTTTTCTTCATGCGCACTTGGTAAGTGCGTAGACTTTACTTCATGCGCACTTGGTAAGTACGCAAAACCCTTGTTCTTGCGTACTTGATAAGTGCGCAGGATCTGGTTCAGGCGTAAGAACCCTAACTTTTTGCATGCGGGTCTGATCATGTCAATATCTAAGTTTTTCTTTGATCAAAACGTTCGGTTTACATTCTAGATGCTATACCTAAGCTTATTTTCAAGTTTCATCCATGAAATCGTCATTTATTGGGCTAAAACCGAAAATCCTAAAACTACCATAAAAACTCATATTGCGATCGAATGCTAACCTGGATGGGATTTCTGATCCGGAGAAGATGATCACGAGAGCAGCAGCAACGTTCCCCTGAATTTCCGAGTCGATCCGTCACTTTCTCTCTCTAGACCCGAGCTCTCCTCTCTCTCTCTAGAACTTGAAGTTGTGAAAATAATGAATTTTGGGCAGCCCTTGCCCTTATATACTTGGGCTTCCATCGGCCCGCTGGAGCCGAGCCCAAGCCCATCCGTTTTTCTTTCGCCCTTTTGAAAATTATAATTTCGATCATGTCATTATTTATTTATTACCAGTTTTGGGATGTTACAAGTCTACCCCCCTTAAAAGGTTTCGTCCTCGAAATCGGTTATGCGTTAAACAACTGAGGGTATAGTTCTCGCATCTCGTCTTCTTTCTCCCATGTAGCTTTCGATCCCTTTCTGTGCTTCCATTGAACTTTGACCAATGGGATTGACTTATTGCGTAGTCTCTTCTCAGATCGGTCAAGAATGGCTATTGGTTCCTCGACATAATTCAGACTGTTATCCACCTCGATCTCATCGTAAGGTATGTGAGCCGTGTCGTCAGCTAGACACTTGCGTAAGTGCGATACGTGGAATGTAGGGTGTATTTCCCTAAGCGCATCGGGTAGGTCGAGCCTGTAAGCAACTTGACCCACTCTCTCTAAGATCTTAAAAGGTCCGACAAACCTTGGACTTAGTTTGCCACGTTTTCTGAATCGGATGATTCCTTTCCATGGTGATACCTTTAACAGTACCATGTCGCCTACTTGAAACTCTAAATCCCTTCTTCTCTTATCCGCGTATGATTTTTGTCTGTCTTTTGCGGCTTTCATTCGAGCCTTAATTTGATCAAATTTCTCAGAAGTATCTTTGACCACTTCGAGGCTTGCAAAGTCCTTCTGCCCAATTTCGCCCCAACAAACCGGGGTCCTACATCTCCTTCCATACAGCATCTCAAATGGCGGCATGCCAATCGTTGAGTCATAGCTGTTGTTATACGAGAATTCCGCCAATGGTAGATGGCTGTCCCAGCTCCCACCAAAGTCAATGATACAAGCCCGGAGCATGTCTTCTAAGGTCTGGATTGTCCTTTCAGATTGGCCATCGGTTTGAGGGTGGTAAGCAGTGCTGATGTTCAATCTAGTGCCCATTGCTTCATTGAATTTCTTCCAAAACCTTGATGTGAATCTAGTATCCCTGTCGGACACAATCGAAAGCGGCATACCATGTCTGCTCACAATCTCCTTGATAAATACTTCTGCTAGTCTTTCTGACGAAGAAGACTCACGTATTGGCAAGAAGTGAGCACTTTTCGTCAAACGGTCGACGATCACCCAAATGGTATCATTGCCTTTAGCTGTTCGCGGTAGCTTGGTAATGAAGTCCATTGTGATCTCTTACCATTTCCATTCCGGTATAGGTAAAGGTTGCATTTTACCGCATGGTTTCTGGTGCTCGGCCTTAACTAGTGAGCACGTTAGGCACTTGCTCACGTACTCTGTCACATCATTCTTCATGCCAGGCCACCAGTACTCCTTCTTCAAGTCTTGATACATTTTGTTTGTCCCGGGGTGGATAGAATAACGAGACTTATGGGCCTCATCGAGGATTTTGGCTCTAAGCTCGCCAATCTTAGGTATCCACATCCGTCCAAATCTAGTTCGTACACCGTATGCATTTACATTCAGATTTCCTTGTTGTCCCACTATTCTTTCTCGTCTTACATTTCTTTCTAATAGTGCTTCATCTTGTGCCTTTAATATCTCACTCATCAAATCTGGCGTTATGATTAGCTGACACGCTTTGATCCGGATGGGTTCCGATTCCTCCTTTCTGCTTAAAGCGTCAGCCACTACGTTTGCCTTGCCTGGATGGTACAATATCTCACAGTCGTAGTCTTTCAGTAGCTCTAACCATCTCCTTTGCCTCATGTTTAATTCCTTTTGCTCGAAAAAGTACTTTAAGCTTTTATGATCGGAGTAAATGGTGCATTTAACTCCATACAAATAGTGCCTCCATATTTTTAACGCGAAAACTACAGCCGCTAACTCTAGATCGTGTGTTGGGTAGTTAACCTCGTGTGTCTTTAGTTGTCGCGAGGCGTAAGCAATTACCTTTCCTCGTTGCATAAGTACGCAACCTAAACCTTGACCCGAAGCGTCAGAGTAGACTACCAAGTCTTCATTTCCCTCAGGTAGTGTCAAAACCGGAGCTTGGGTCAATCGTGCCTTGAGTTCTTCAAACGCGTTATTTTGGGTTGGACCCCATTCATATTTCACTTCCTTTCGTGTCAACTTAGTTAGTGGCGAGGCTATCCTTGAAAAATCTTGAATGAACCTCCGATAGTAGCCTGCCAGTCCCAGAAAACTTCTTATCTCCGTTGGTGTCTTTGGGATGTTCCATTCCTTTACTGTCTCGATCTTTGCAGGATCCACCATGATTCCGTTTGGGTTTATTACATGACCTAGGAATTGGACTTCCCTAAGCCAGAACGCGCATTTGGAGAATTTTGCGTACAACTTTTCCTGCTTTAGCACCTCCAGAACCTCTCTTAGGTGACAGTGGTGATCACCCTCGCTTTTCGAATATACCAGTATGTCGTCTATAAAAACTATCACCGATCGATCCAACATTGGTCGACATACTCTATTCATCAAATCCATGAACGCTGCTGGTGCGTTGGTCAATCCGAAGGACATCACGAGAAACTCATAATGCCCATAACGCGTGCGAAACGCGGTCTTTGGTACGTCTTCTTCCCTTACTTTTAACTGATGGTAACCCGACCTAAGATCGATCTTTGAGAACCAACTCGCACCTTGCAGTTGATCAAAAAGGTCGTCTATTCTAGGTAGTGGGTATTTGTTCTTTACTGTTCTCTTGTTCAATTCGCGGTAGTCGATGCACATGCGCATACTGCCGTCCTTCTTCTTTACAAATAGTACCGGAGCGCCCCATGGTGAGATGCTCGGTCTAATAAATCCTTTCTCGGTTAGTTCCTCTAGTTGAGACATTAATTCTTTCATTTCTGACGGAGCCAATCGGTAGGGGGCTTTGGCAACGGGCTCAGCTCCTGGCAGTAAATCAATCTGAAATTCTATTTCTCGATCGGGTGTTAACCCAGGTAGATCCTCAGGGAATACTTCCAGAAAGTTGCACACCACGGGTACATTCTTGAGTTCTTTCATTTTCATTCTATCATCAATAACATATGCCAGATAAGCTTCGCAACCGCGCCTCATGTAACTTTCGGCCTTGATCATCGAGATGACGTTCGGCATCGTGCAATTCCAATCCCCATAAACCGTAATTGGAGTGCCGCTTGGAGCCTTGAGGTGTATCCTCTTGCGTTTACATATGATCTGAGCTTCGTTGGCAGCTAACCAATCCATACCCAGTACTACATCGAATCCTCCTAAGGTGAGAAGGAATAATCTAGAGGGGAACTTATGGCCCTCTATTTCTATGATACAATCATCGGTTACTTGGAATACTGCCGAATTTTTACCAACGGCAGTTTGTACGCTAAAAGCTTTTACTATGGTGTTAATAGTGCAATCTAGTTTACGACTAAATGCATTGGATATAAAACTTTTACTTGCACCAGAATCAAATAGAATAGCAGCACGTTCATTGTTAACTAAAAACGTACCTGATACGACATCAGGGTTTCCCCTTGCTTCCTCTTCGGTCAGGGAGTAGGCTCGAGTCCTAGCCTTTGGCTGTTCCTTTTCAGCTTCTTTTTCCTTACCCGAACCGGATTGTCTGGTTTTCCTGCAATCCTTTGTCAGATGTCCAAACAGTCCGCATACTTGACATTTGACATCCTTCCAACAATCTCGGGAGTAGTGCCCCGGCCTCCCGCACTTATAACACACGGTGGTGCCTATTCGACACTCGCCCAGATGTTGCTTTCCACATCTCTTGCATGTTTCATATCCGTCCAACCTTGGTTTCTTAATTTCAGCTGTTTCTTTCCCTTTTCCGGTGCCTCTAGACGGGTTCTCCCACTTTCTCTTTTGTGTCTCAGGTGCCGGGTCCTCATTGGCATAATCGTCGTAGACGATTCCAGACAGGTTGACTACCGACTCGAAGGTCGATGGTAGATTAGCTTTTACATGAACACGGATCCTTTGCGGCAGACCCTTGACATAGTATTTGATCATACGTTCTTCAGTTTCCACCAAGTGTGGTACCAGTTGGGCCAGCTCGTTGAATCTTGAAGTATACTGGCGATGAGTCTTGTTGCCAGCCTTGAAGTTTAGGAACTCGTTCTCCACACGATCAATCTCATTTTGTGGGCAGAACTTTTGGATTATGAGCTTCTTCAGGTCTTCCCATGTCATTCTGGCAATAGCATTTGGCGACTTTGTTCTTTGAATGTTTCTCCACCAACCTAGTGCTTCATTGGTGAAAGAATGAGCAACATATTTAACCGCCTGGTCCGGTCGGCACTCGCTGATGTTGATTACAGTGTTCATCCTCTCAATCCATTCGAGCGTAGCCACTGAATCCTTGTTACCATCAAACTTGGGTGGGTCTCCATCCTTGAAACCTTTGTAAGTACACCCACGATTGCTTGAGGCCACTTTTACTTCATCCCCGTCACTGTCATAGATTTTCTCTTCATTGTTCCCCTCATCCTCTTCTTTGCTTTTCTTTAGTGCCTCAGATAGTAGGTCAGGCAATATGTTCTTCAGAGTAAGTACAACCTCCCGGGCAATAGCATCCCTGACTTCAGGTTCCAACTGTATAGGCCCTGGACTGTCGTCCCTAATTGGGGTCACTTCTGTTTCGTGCACACTTTCGGTGTGCTCTGCGTGCACACTCTCTTCTTCTTCAAATCTTGGGTTCAACGGAGGTCTACCTCGTCGGCCAGTGTGACCGCCTCGAGGTCCTGTTCTTCCTCCACCAGCCATAATTCTTAATTTCCTAATAGTTACAAAAGGGGATACATCAATGTCATTTCTTCAGATCATAGTTTGGAACAGTACGAGCAAGGTAAATTCTTAATTACAGTGACCGGTTTGTGATTACTAATTTACATTGCTTTTCGGGTTCGAAACTCTTCAAATCAGTCGTGGCATTAACATCTATTTGTTCTAAGTTAAGGTATCTATTCCTATGCAAGAGCATTAACCTTATGACTTACTTACCGTGCTAGCGTTGGCGTTGGTTACCCATACTGACATCCGTGCGTTGGTCCCATAATCAGTTTGAGTCCAGACATTTAGGGATGTCTGAATCTCTCAAACTATTGCTCTGATACCAACTTGTAAGGCCCCTTTCCCGGGTAACCTCACTTGTTGGATTTACTCATAAACATAGTCATAAATACTGAACTTAAATTAAAAACATTCATTCATTCAATTACAAATCATTCGTCGTTCAATTACATAACATAACAGCGGAAGTCTTAACACATATATTAAAGTGGGATGTCAGTCTTGTGTCGGGTAACCTTCACGCCTTCGCACGTCCCTTTCCTTTGTTACCTGAAATGTATACTAAAAGTCAGCTAACGCTGGTGAGTTCTAGTTTAAAGACAATCATACATAATATTTACCTTATCCTGAATATAATGTATATATATATATATATATATTCATACTTTTAAATATTCTTTACTTTACCGTTCTCACATAACATTCATTGAGGGTATATACATATGTACATACATACTTTCTTTGGGAGAACACATATTGGCCATAATCTTAAGGGAGATCAACCCGTCATACTTGTCGCGAATGTCACGAAGACATCGCTGTCAGAACTACCGTCGTAGCCCATTTCATTACCGTCCGGCTCTAGAAAACCGTCCGTCATATCATTAAATCCGTCCGGCAACCTTTGTCTGTCCGCTCTTTACCGTCCTACCGTCGTAGTCCGTCATTTTTGTCCGTCTGCCCTAGGGCATCCGTTTCCCACGTGACCATTATGTATGCAACCGTTCTACATTAGTTAAGGCTTGCTTCGACCGTCCATTAATACCTTTTCATACGTCCTAGCTTGCGAAGGAACGTTTTGTCCCGGTTGCAAAATAGTCACGTGGTCGTCCGTCTACCGAAGTAGCCGTTGTCATAGAAGGGTTTATAACGTTTACATTCATTCATAACATGCAATATATATGTAATATAAAGCAAGATTTCATTCTTTTACGTTATGTCCTTCTTTCATTCATTCTTTATATCATACGCTTCATTCTTTATTCATAATTCATTTTCACATATATAAGTATTTATATATATATATATACGTATGATCACATAGACACTTATAGCATTTATTCATTTTGTATATACACTTCAGCCCCAAAACGTTTATAAATCATTTGCACATTACATAGAAGGGGGCACATAGAACTCACCTGATGAGCTAGTCTGGGTTGTCCTAAACAAAGGTCCAATGAGTGCCACACGCGATCTGAATTGGTTAATTACACATATATCAGACCTAATTTAAATACACACTTTTACCTCAGCTGAACTAGGCTAACATACTGACTTCACTAACCAATCTGATGCCTGCGCACTTAGTAAGTGCGCAGGGCCTTGGTCATGCGTACTTGATAAGTACGCAGACTTTACTTCATGCGTACTTGATAAATACGCATACTTTACTTCATGCGTACTTGGTAAGTACGCAAACTTTTCTTCATGCGCACTTGGTAAGTGCGCAGACTTTACTTCATGCGCACTTGGTAAGTACGCAAAACCCTTGTTCTTGCGTACTTGATAAGTGCGCAGGATCTGGTTCAGGCGTAAGAACCCTAACTTTTTGCATGCGGGTCTGATCATGTCAATATCTAAGTTTTTCTTTGATCAAAACGTTCGGTTTACATTCTAGATGCTATACCTAAGCTTATTTTCAAGTTTCATCCATGAAATCGTCATTTATTGGGCTAAAACCGAAAATCCTAAAACTACCATAAAAACTCATATTGCGATCGAATGCTAACCTGGATGGGATTTCTGATCCGGAGAAGATGATCACGAGAGCAGCAGCAACGTTCACCTGAATTTCCAAGTCGATCCGTCACTTTCTCTCTCTAGACCCGAGCTCTCCTCTCTCTCTCTAGAACTTGAAGTTGTGAAAATAATGAATTTTAGGCAGCCCTTGCCCTTATATACTTGGGCTTCCATCGGCCCGCTGGAGCCGAGCCCAAGCCCATCCGTTTTTCTTTCGCCCCTTTTGAAAATTATAATTTCGATCGTGTCATTATTTATTTATTACCAGTTTTGGGATGTTACATACTAATATTTAATTAGTAGTTTTTTAATTAAGTTTAATATTTATAAATAAATTTTTTATTTTGATTTCAAAATTTTAATAGTTAGTTTTTAATTAAAATAAAGATATTTACAAATATTTATTTTTAAAAGTGTATTATATTTTCAACTTATTTTTTTTAAATGACGAGATTTTTTTTTCAAAAAAATATGTTTGGCTTCAATTCTAATTTATTAGTTTTAATTCTTTTCATATTTAATTTTGGAATTTTAAATTTAATTTGTGTCGATATATTAAGGAGTGCGATTATTTTGAATTTAAAGACGATATATTGTTGACACTCGGATTCCTAATGACGAAGACTAAACGACTAATTCTCAACTTTCGGGTATTGAACTAGGAAACACTCTAATCAACAATTAATGACAATTCCTATGGCTCCTATCTCTAGCAAACCACACAAAATCACAAACCCTAAGATCTATGATTTAGATAAGCAAATTAAACTGGCAGACAACCACACTTAGCATACGGAGTTGAAATCAATCATACAATCACAAGTAAACATGCATATTCATCATACTATTCAACCCAAGATCTTTACAAAATCATCAAATCATCATTCGAATCCAAAAACCGATAAAAGTTGTAAATTTTAACAAGTATTCATCATTTAGACCTAGGCAGTATTAAAGATTTAGCCAACACACATGCTTAGAACATTCAAAACAGAAGTAATAGACATAGTACTGGTTTCAATCCAACAAAACCAAAACAAACGAAAGAGAATTGAAACCCGGAGAAGCTATCTCTAACCACCACGGATCCAAAAGCTCTAAACTTTAACTCCAAGTAGCTTCCAAACTCTCAGAATCGCCTCTAGAAACTCTCTGGATGGCAAATATCCGAACTTGGGACATTATGGCATTCAAATTCTATTTAAATTGAAATTAGGTTTTTTCTCGGAATACGGGTCTCTCGCGTACCGCGAGAGACTGCCCTGTACCGCGAGGAACAAAATAGTCGGGCGGACATTTAACTTCCCTTGCATACCGCGAGGGCTTGAGTCTTGTTCGTCGCGTACCGCGAAGACTTGATTTTTCCCATTTTTCTTTTTTAAACTTTGGGCTTTCCTTCTCGTGCTCGGTTTCTTCGGGTTTTCACTCATAATCATCTCGAGCACCTGTAAACACAACATAGACTCAATAGAAACCAAATACGACTCAAAACGAATATAAAACTAACTAAAACGCACGAAAACAATAGGAATAAAGATGTGTGCTTTGTACTACATCAAACATCCCCACACTTAACCTTTTTTCGTCCTCGAAAAGGTCTGCAATGGAATCATAACTGAGATCTAACTTTAAAAACATCAATTTACAATTAGTTAAACATACTCACGCGTTAAAAAGCAATAATCAGTATTTCTATCCGATTAAACCCAAGCACCAACTATCTAGTCCCTGTGATATTTTCTAATTCCAATTTATACAACACTCAATCAACCTGTGTGACTCACACTTAGAAGTTACAGCTCTACCTAATCTCGTCTCACGGTCATGTCTAGGCACGGGATAAACCATATAGATTTGCCCATCACATTAAACTAAGATTTACAGATTTTTAGAAATCAATGGATTATGGAATGAATGGATGGATTTGAGCATTAATTTAAGCATAAGAGCTTTCGTCTAGAGGTGTCTCAACCAAGTCATTATCCCGGAAGTTAACACATAGACTAGATTCTAATCATTTAAGCACATAAATCTCACTTAGGGGTGTATCCTCCAAGTCGCCATCCCAGAGGGAAACACATAAGCAAGACACATATTTCAAACAATTAAGCTCATGATTATGGATTTATGGATTGGGCGCCACGAAAACTCGGATTTATTCTCATAAAAAGAGAATGGTGTGCCATGAAAATTTTCAAAAACCTTTAAATATTAACTTAATGTGGTACTTATCACCATATGTTGACAGTTACAGTATTACCATTACCCTAAGAAGAGTACCCACAAGATTTCATGAAAATTTATTACGTGATTAGTCCTAGGTAACACTCACATGTTATTTAAGCTATTCAACATGGCTGGATCTACCAAAACATCATTAATTAGACGCGTTTTCTATTATTTAAATCATTTAAACTCAACAAGCAGATCCATTTGTACTATCATTTTCTATTTATTATGCAAAAACTTATACTTTCAAAGGACATTTTTTTAAAAAAAAATTCAATTTTTTTGTATTTTTGGATTTTTATAAAGACACAAACTTAAACTAGACACTCACAATCGTAGTCTTTCAAAAGTTCTAACCATCGCCTCTGCCTCATGTTCAGTTCCTTTTGTTCGAATAAGTACTTGAAACTTTTGTGGTCAGAGTAAATGGTAAACTTCACTCCGTAAAGATAGTGCCTCTAGATCTTCAATGCAAACCCAACGGCAACAAGTTCCAAGTCGTGAGTCGGATAATTGACCTCGTGAACTTTCAACTGTCATGATGCATAGGCGATCACTCTCCCGCGTTGCATAAGCACGCACCCCAATCCCTGACCCGAAGCGTCAGAGTATACAACCAAGTCTTCATTACCCTCGGGAAGGGCCAAGACTGGAGCTTGGGTCAACTTCTCCTTCAGTTTCTTAAATGCTTCTTCCTGAGTCGAACCCCATTCATACTTTACCTCCTTCCGTGTCAACTTGGTCAACGGCGAAGCTATTTTCGAGAAATCTTGAATGAATCTCCGACAGTAGCCTTCCATTCCTAAGAAACTGCGGACTTCAGTTGGCGTCTTAGGAATATTCTAATCTCTTACCGTCGTTATCTTTGCTGGGTCAACCATAATGTCGTTCGGATTAATGACGTGACCTAGGAATTGGACCTCCTTAAACCATAACGCGCATTTGGAGAACTTAGCATACAGTTTCTCCTTTTTCAAAGCTTCCAACACCTCTTTTAAGTGACACGCGTGATCACCCTCATTCTTGGAGTAGATAAGGATATCATCGATGAACACAATTACCGATCGATCCAACATCGGTCAACAGACCCTATTCATCAAATCCGTAAATGTTGCAGGGGCATTCGTCAATCCGAAGGACATCACGCGGAACTCGAAATGTCCATAACGTGTGCGAAACGCGGTTTTTGGTATGTCTTCTTCCCTTACCTTCAGCTGATGGTATCCGGATCGAAGGTCGATTTTCGAGAACCAACTTGCGCCCTGTAATTGATCGAACAAATCATTGATCCTTGGTAGAGGGTACTTGTTCTTCACGGTTCGTTTGTTCAACTCTCTGTAGTCGATACACATTCTCATGGAACCATAATTTTCTTTAAAAACAGCACCGGAGCACCCCAAGGCAAGATGTTTGGTTGTATAAATCCCTTGTCAAGCAATTCGTCTAATAGGGTCATAAGTTCTTTCATCTCCACTGGTGCTAGTCGATACGGAGCCTTAGCCACGGGCTGGGCATCTGGTACCAAGTCGATTCGGAACTCGATCTCTCTGTCGGGTGGTATTCCAGGGAAATCCTCTGGAAACACCTCCGGGTACTCGCGTACCACGGGTACATCATCCAGTTCTTTCACTTCCTTGCATTTGCCAATCACGTACACCAGATAAGCCTCGCTTCCGCGCCTCAGGTAATTTGCTGCCTTAATCATCGAGATGACGCTAGGCATCGGGGCGTCGCGATCTCCAAGGACCTCGACTTCGCTACCATCGGGAGCCTTGAGTCGGATTATCTTTCATTTGCATATAATATGTGCTTCATTGGCAGTTAGCCAATCCATACCCAACACTACATCAAACCCACCCAAAACCATAACAAACAGTCTGACAGGAAACCTATGGCCCTCTATCTTTATCATGGAGTTGTCAACTACCTCGGTCACTATCGCAGTTCTACCCTCAGCGGTGTCTACACTAAAGGCTCTTTCTATCTTACTAACTGTGCATTTTTCCCGTTTACAGAAGGTAGTTGATATAAAACTTTTACCGGCACCCGAATCAAAGATTACAGAAATATAAGTATGCTCAAGGATGAACGTACCTGACACTACGTCAGGGTCTACCCTGGCTTGGTCCTGTGTCAGTGCGTACGCTCGAGTCTTTGCCCGGGGCCTCTGATCCTTCTTCTCGGTACTCTTACCTTTCCCAGTTTCGCCGATTTTCGGTTTCGGGCATTCCCTACTCAAATGACCAGCATCCCCACAGTTATAGCACTTGAAGCGTTGTGGGAACTCACGGGAGTAGTGCCCGGTCTTGCCACACTTAAAGCACAAGTTAGATCTGATCGGTGTCGAAGGGACCGGTCAAAGATGAAGAATTAGAGTGTCCTAATCACCTTAAACTAGTTAGGGTAAGAAGGGTGTCGAACCACGAAGAGTTTGTGGTCGGTGCTTAACTTCAATTGACAAAGTGATTTATGAAGTGGCAATGGGTCTTTCTGACCAAACACAAGCAATGATTTAAGTGAAACTTATCAAACTCAACAAACAAGGATTATCAAGTAACAATTATGATCAATAGTAATCAAGTAGTAAATAAAATGGTTTAAGTTGTAAACAATGATTAAGAAGGAATCATGCCCGGGTTTCAAGTTCACAAATAATTAGGGATTATCACACCAACATATGAGTTCAAGCAATCAAATGGTTATCCAAATCAAATTAACCAAATCTAACCAAGAACATCAACATTCATACATCATCGGCAATAGTGTAAAACAATATTCACGAATGAAATCGAGACAAATGTATGTAATATAGAATTAGATTAATCAAAATATTCAACACAAATCAAAGTTCATAGCAATTATCATCTAACGGGGTCAATGGTGCAAGAATTTATCGACTCCCGTGAGTTCATAACCATACTAAACACAAAGATTCAAGTATTTCAAACCAAACGATTACAAGAATTGTTTCTCAAAGCTAGCACATGATAAAACCCTAAAAACTTACAAACAATCCACCCGGGAATGATTACCGGTGGATTAGCCGCTCATGGTTGTGGAATTCATCTTCGATTCTTTGATTTCTTGATATTGATCTTCCAAAATATGTTTCCTAGCTTTCAAGCACTCCCTCAAATCGCCCAAGAACTGTTGTAAAAGTGGTTGGTTTTGAATTTGGAGAAGAAACCCCCAATTAAACACTGAAAATCGGCTGTTTCACTAAAAATCCGCATCTGAAACGTAACCAGCGTTTACGCTGGGGGCGTAATCTTACTCCGCCGAGCTGAAGCTTCTGTTCAGAAAATGTTACCGGTGTAAGCTTACGCTCCTAGGGCGTAAGCTTACGCCCCTAGTGTATTTTTTAACCAACCTTTTGGATTCGGCTTCTCGAGCTACCCAAGATTCATATATTATGGGTCTCGTAACTCATTTTCTAGCTCGAGATATGTCTGTTTCAAGATTTAGCTTCCAGAACTTCCACTTCAGCCTCCATCTTTTGCATAGTTTCCGATCCAATCCCTCTACTTCCTCTCTAATGCTTCCAAAACACGTACTTAGCATCCAAACACCTATAAATCATAAACACATGCAAAGTAAACGCATTCCATGCTAAATCACACATAAAAACGTATAGTTAAGCATTATAAACACCCAACGAACACCTACACATCAAGATCCCAGTCTACATTCACCTGCATGCTCGTTTCCACATTTCCTACAAATGGTCGGCTCATCCACCTGAGCCCTCTTATCGCGAGCCCCAAACATCTTTCCACCAGTTCGCTTGTTTGAGAAGCTCGGTTTCTTCTTCGGTTCCTCAATGGCGGCATCGTTTAATGCCAGATCATCATACACCACACCACTGAGTTCCACCATCGAATCGAAGGTGGAAGGAGTGTTTGCTTTGATAAAGGTGCGGACCCTGTCCGGCAGTCCCTAGATATAACAAACAATCTTTCTCTCTTCGGTAGTGATCAGATGTGGCACCAGACGTGCCAACTCATTGTACCGGGTGGTGTATTGACGGTGAGTGTCACAACCTGACCAGGGGGCTAGGCGTGACGATCGAATACCAAAACAAAATACAGCGGAAATAACGTGACATATAATTTATAAATGTCATTGGTCCAACTAAGTCAAAATATATATTTACAATGGTCCATATCATCTATACACTAACCAAAAATAAAATAAAATAATGGATTCTATCTTCTCATCAAAGCTTTCTCGGGTAGAATCTATGGCTCGGCGTGGTCTTCTAAAGGAATCATCTATCTTCAAGCAAGCTCATGTTTAGGTTGCTAATTTCTAAACTCGAGAATGGTACCTGAATACATGCTTAAAAATATTGTGTCAACTAAAAAGTTGGTGAGTTCACGAGTTTAGTTAATAGAGCATTTATATTGAGAATCCAAATATGTATGGTGCAAATTAAACAAGATCACAATCAACCCTGTGCCCACAACCTGTGGACATCTAGAAATAATAATATTCCCCTAACACATACCCCTTATTGTTATGGGTCTAATTACTTATGCCTGCCAACATAAGTTTAAAACTGTTAAACGAATATATGTCACAAGATATTTATCATCATTATATGATTATCATTCCATGGGAGGTTGTCTCGGTTACGTCGGGCCCATGGTGTGCCGGATAGTACTACCCATATATTCGCTGGCTCCAAAGGAGTTAGTGATTGTGTGCTAAAGTTCGGGGATTCGTTATGGCAGCTAAAAATGGCCTTATTTAATTAATACACCAAGTATGTAAACAAAACAGAAGCATGTATTCACCCCCAAAAAGTTTAAGAAAAAAGAGGGGGAAAAGCACATGAAGTCACCTGGTAATCTTGTATATGCCCAAACAATATGCTAAAGTTGCGAGCTTGCTATCGTGTGTGTAGGCATTAAGACATATCCTAATTATAATTGTGACATTAGTATGTTGTACTAGAGTAATGTCATTAACCGACTGATTCGTTAAAGTATTGGGGCAGTTTTGGTAAAAATCTCGGGTTGTAAACCTCTATTTATTATTCTAATAGTTGTACTATAAAAATGTTGATTTGGCTTAATATTCATGTATAATGGTAAGACTTGTGTATACGTTCTACTAAGAGTAGTTAAATGATGTTTCGACCTAAATCAAAGTAATACTAAATATTATAATAAGGGTTCGATTCAGATAAGGTAACACTAGCCATTAGTTACTTACACAATATATGTGTATATAAAAATAAATATATATTTGAGTAGTTATATTTGTTTTGAAGATAATAATCGAAGTATATAGTTATGTATATAAGTATGAAAGATTTCACCAATATATATTTATGTTGTATATCGTAAGTATTAAACCTGGTTATATGGATTGGTTTGCAAGTATTGGTCAAATGCATAAACTTGTATTTATATGACGCTGCATAAAAATATATTTGTATCGAAAGTAAATATTTGAAGTTTATAAAATGTTTGTATACATAAATATACATAAGACATGTATAAAGTATTATGTCAAATGTCGTTTTCATTAGCTAATAATATGGTTAAGTAAGCATGTATGTATATGTAAGTATGTTGAAAGTATATAATTCTTGAAACTTTAATTATTATATAACAAATCCTTGAACCCGTGTAATTGTGAGTAAATACTTAGTATTCTTGAGTATTTCTTTTATATTCAAATAAGTGTTTAAAACCCCAAATGCAGGTATATATATTCTATAATATGCGTTTGGTACTAATAAAAATGTAACATTGTATAACACGATGTATCAAAAGTAAAATATTGTATTTTAGTAATAATAATAATAATAATAATAATAAGGGACATAACATGTTTAGTACTAGTGACAACTTAAATAATGTCAATATTAGTAAACTCAAATAATAATAATAAGAATGAGAAGAATTATACCATTTATGCAATGCATATCATAAGTTTTAGTAATAAAAACAATACTAATAATACCGATAATGATTTATAAAAATAGTACTAATAAATTTATAAGAAAATTTTAGTTATACTATCATGTTACAAAATAATATTTATATAAATGATACTAATATATTTATGAACAAAACTAGTAAAACTATAGTATCATGTTAAAGTAGCATTATTAAATATAGTAATGTTAATATTAAGAGTTTTTAACTATAATAATGTTAATAGATAGTGTAATATTTTTAGTAGTACATCAACATATATAATATTAAAAAAAATAAGTAACAATTTATATTATCGCTTTTAATAATAACAATTTTTATATTTATTAATATTACTTAGTTTTAACGAACTGTTTATAATACTCATAACCAAATAATATAATGATAATAAAAATATTAGGGTATTAAAGTAACAATATTTGAAAGTACGCTTGTATAAAGTTAAAGGGTTGTGTGTTTTATTATGTGCGTGTATATACTCGTTAAAAAAAATAGATATGTGTATGCCTACAAATGTATTTATATATATGCTTCGTGTATTGTACAACTCGTCTTTAATTTATATTTACTACTAATTCAGTTTATATATATATGTGTGTGTGTGTGTTATAGTATAAATTTCACGTATCGTATAATTCTTGACTTTAATTTGTACTTATTATTATTTTCGTTCATTCATCTTTAGTTTCCTAAATAATATACTTTGTAATTTCATAATCGTGTATATATACATTTAATGTTTCTAATTAAAGCAACCTATATTTACAACTAAATGTATACCTATGTATCTATATTTTCAGTTTTTATAAGTTCCTGGTTTTCAAATATTTATATATTTATGGCTCTAAATAAATATGTTTTATATTTATAATTACTTGTATATATATGCTAACGTATATAACTTTTATATTTTCTTTTTGCTCCGACGGAGACCTGGTTTACAAATACGATCACACGAACGATGTTGGGTGTTACATCAAAATCCCGAGGGGTCGGGATCGAGTCGGCTTAGCTCAACTAACTATTACACACGTTACATATTACAAAAATACAAAATTAATACAAAGCGTAGCGCGCGTTTATACCTCACTACTCGTACGCGGACCCGCTCGCTTAAAGACCCGTTTAGGAGGCTAGTGACACCGTTTGACTAAGTTATCAAGTCCGGAGCATTTCTTGGTTCACCACTGCTACTGTTAACCACGGTTGACTTCCATTGACCGAAACCCCGGACTTAGTTCCATCTTCATAACCTGTCCAAAATCAAGTAATCCCCCAGGAATGAAACCCAGTCAATCTCAACGACTCATTTAACCGGAACCTTGCCGGGATCTCAAATACAAAACCAACTTCAACAGTGGGTCGATCTACCCGAAACAACGACATGCAAAAGGAAATAAACTCACCAGGGACTTGCCGGAAAAACGGGTTTGAAAACCTAGCCGCCGTCACCGTCTATCCGATGTAGCACCACCACAGCCAAGACCCGTCATCTCCCCTTCTCTCTCTCTCTCTTCTGTCGTTTCGGGTTGTGGTTCGCCGTAGCCGCTAGACGCAAAGGCTATTGCGTAACCTGCACCTTTGCCGCCGTCCCTGGGTGGTCGCCGGAGATGAGGGCTCTCCCTATGTTGCTCCTTCCTGTAAGTTCTCTCTCTAGATTTAGGGTTTGGGTGGTTAGAGCTTTGTGAAATGAAGAGAAGGTGAAAATGATAGAGATTGTTATGTGGTTGTCGTCGTGACTACGTCGTGGTTTGGCCGGAATCCGGTCCCTGCTCACCTCTCTCTCTTTCGTATTCCTCTCTCTCTCTATAAGGCTCAAGGCTGTAGGGGTTTTAATGGCAAACTAGGAAAGTGAAAAATGGAATACAGATGATTTGAATAAAAGGATCGGGTGATTAAAAAAAAAATCTTTGTCTTGCTTTTGCAAAGATTTGTTACAGAAACTTTTCTTGGTTGAAGTGTTAGTATCACTCAGATTTCATATGATTTTCAAAGATTTTCAAAAGATGATTAAATATTTAATAATAATAAATAAATAAGATATGAGGAGTATGTAAAAATAACAGTATAATCTGGACTAGTTTTGTCATATCACGTGTACACTTGAGTCTTTGAAATGTTTATAAATTGTGTATTATAATTCTATAATTCTTATAATAATAAGACGTGATAATAAATATAATTTAAATATTTATTTCGTGAAATTCTTGTTTCGATTGTTGTCCAAGACATTGCGTGTCTCATTCGCATTCGCCTAAATAAACGTCTCTCGCTCCGTTTAAATAATATTGTTAGTGACAATAACTAATAAATATAAATAATGATTCAATTTATCTATTTAATCGCATAGTTCTAAAATAGTCGAATAGCGTTCCTGTACCACGTGTCTAACCGCGTATGCTCATATTAAACGTTTCACATTCCACAAGTAGTTATTTATTTCTAAATTATAATAATACTAATATTTATAATTTAATATGATAGCTATAAAGTAAATATTTGTTTATATTATTTAGTTATACCGGATCTAGCAAAACCCGTTGTCGTCTACACTGGTGTTTGTCGCAGTCGCGCATTCAACGTCGCATATCTCGCGTATAAATTCTTATTCAGTCGCCCGAGTAAATACTAGTATTTACTACTATTATTTATTTGAGGTTTGACGTCTAAAATATTTATTACGTCAGCTAACCGGTATTAACCCGTACAAACGCGATAACTGTTTTAACAGTTCTCCGGGTAAACAATTTAGTTCGTAATTATTATAAATTATATCGAATCACAAAATGATCCGTCAGACAATGTTTATTAGTTGGTTTTTTATTGGGTTCGTATACAAGGCCTCTACTTGAGCCGTTAATGGGCCAAGATTGTTTATCTACGGTTGGACCGAGCCTAATGGGCCTAGTTCATTTGTGTAAACACAATGTGTTTATTGGGTTCTAAATCATAGTCTAAAGTGTTCAAGTTTGCTATTCAGCAATCCAAGTATCCAAATAGGTAACATGTAATAATATAATAAATAAAAAAATCAGGCCCTAAATTTGGGGTTATTACAGTCTCCCCTTGTTAAATAAATTTCGTCCTCTAAATTTAAGTTTTTGTTATTTTCTAAAATTTGATTATGAATCTCGACAGTAGTGTAAGTTTTTAAACCACTTGACGAATTTGGAGGGAATAGAGATTTTTAAATCAAGGTTCCAAGGGCAAACAATGATAATCCGAACTTAAAATTTTAACTAGACAAGACATGAATAGCCTTCGGCTATTTGAAAGTTAGAGAAAACAAATTCCAATGGATTGTTGAAAGGATACAGACGGTTGATTTTATCATATGAAGTCGTTATTCCGGCAAATGGGCTCAGGGAGATTTCATAGTATAAGTTTAGGTAACTTAATGAAGCGACAATTGATCTTGAAATGTGGTACGATGTGAGATGTGAGTGATTTATTATTCTTAAATGATAGAAAGAATAGATACTGACATATGCAATAGCCTGAAATAGGGTCATGAAAATCAAAGATGACAAAGGATATTGTAGACGATCCATACTCCGAGGGGGGTACCGTGTTATTATCGGGATTTAGTTCTAGATGTTTTGAGATAATTGTTGTTGCTGAGGGAAAGAAAGGATGCAAGCGTATGTGGAATCTCTTAAGCAATAGATCACATATGTAATGCTGATTATTTCTCCCAGATATAGGTTATGGGGTGGTTTGGGTGTGGAAGTTAGACAATGGTCCAAAGGGAATAATTTACTTAAAGTACAACGCATCAGTTCAAAATCAAGTAGAGGACTATGTATCACAAGAGGGTCTAAAAGGATATCAATTGGGTAGATCACTTGGAAGACTATATATAATAGTTCGAAATCAGGCAATGGGTCGTTTGTCGCAAGGAATTGGTGTCTTGACACATTCGTATTTGTAGAACCTAGTTGTCTTGCTGATGTAGAACAAGAGATTTTCATTGAAATGTGGTCCGTTGAGGGGGTTTATTGATCTAATCGGATTCGTCGGGAGTAAGGATGACATTTTCTTCCGCAACTTCCTTGGTGTTGAGTGGAAATACTTGAGGCGTGTTGATAATAGTCATATAGGTAGTGAAGTAGACAACTATGACATGGAAGGAAATTTTATGGAAACAGGGTTTCCTAAGATAGATTCTAGGCTTGTTAAGTTTATTTCATTGATAAATTTTGACACGGCATTGTCGTTGATCAATGTAGGGCTAGATCTTCACGGGGTAGATGTCGATTAGTCAACATGGAGATAATAGAGTTTAATGAAGTCGACGATTGTGGAGTCGTCGGCTTCCGGGGTTTCTCTGAATGGATGCATAGTTATTCAAATAGTATGAGAAGAAAATTGAAAATAGGTTTGAAAATGGATTTGTTTGCTGGAAATTCCTAACGGAAGAAAAGGTTTATAAGCCTACCCGAAAACGTACGTTTATAAGCGTACATTTCGTTATTTTACACCTTTGTAGGCATGTATGACCTCCTATACGTCCAAACCATTAAAGATACTAAATTTATAGATTATTAAGTTCATAAAACTGACTCATAACAACTTATGGCTCAAAACTTGATAAGATAGCAAAAACAATCGAAAAAACCGTCGTGAAACCGTCAAAAACGGATTTCACAATCTTGTTTACTCAAAAATGATATTTTTACCAATCAATTTACAAAATCGGAAATATCCAAAGGACATAAGTCCTAAATAAAGAGTTTCTAAAAAAGAATCACCCAAAAATGTTTTTCTAAACGACCGCACGATTTAAAACGAGTTTAAAAGTCATAAATTGGGGAAAATAGTTAAACACTTCATACAATTATGAAACTTTATAGGGAACTTTCTAATAGTAATATAAACCTAGGAAAAATATTGATTTAGGTGCAGGTCTCTAATTACTATGAAACATGTTTAACGTATGTAAAATAAAATGAGAACTATTTGAATTTTTAATAAATAGTGAATCAAATCAAAATCTGAGTTTTATAATTTTTAGGACTTACATATACTATGTTACGACTATTTAAAATATAAAATCTAATTTTTAAGTTTATGTAATAAATATTAGGAATTTATGTCAGTTTTAGACAATTAAATGCACTAAAAATATAAAAATTTAGAAAATAATTATATATAAAAAAATTTATACCATATGAGTCATAATCTACTGTAGGAAAATATAACTTAGAAGTGTTGAGGAAATTTTAACTATTTACGAATATATATGATTTAAACGCGTTAAAACAATAGTTAATTAAGTAAAAGTAACAAAATAATACAATAGTTATAAACTTTTATTTTCCAGAAAATTTTGTCTTATATAGATTATGTAGTATGGCTTCCAATGGGAGTGAAAATGTTAATTTTATCAAGATTTGGGTAATGGATTTGATGTATAGAGTGCTAATTGTTGGACCTTATTTTTTTTTTGTAAAGAAATAATTCTTAAACCAAGTCTTAAGTTTACAACATGAATTCGATGTCAAGATGGGGTTCAATGTTCCCATTGTGAGGGGTAAGAAATTGTTTTTGAACAACATATAAGTCCAAGCCTTCGATCTTAGCTCCAACATATTGAGGGTAGAGGATGTGATTACAATTGTTGTCACCTTCAGTGCCAGTGGGGTTGGCTTCAGGAAATTAAGGATAAGAGAATTGATTACAATTGAATAAGGAAGGGATTTCCAATTGTTAATGGAAAGGATGCAATAGAGGGGACTGCTTCATGCGATGTGGTCCAATGAAATGTGGGACAAGGTAAGTCTTCGATGTTCCAAGTTGACCGATGATGCTTCCGCCATGTTTCATCCAAATCTCTCCAGCTTCTTCAAGACGATAGGAACTTAGATAGGAAATCTAATTAGTGAAGTAATGAAGTTGGAATACGACCGTTGTTTGAAAATAGGTCAACAAGTGTGTTGTTAATGATAGTATATAGTTAATATATAAGGATATGAAATCGAAGCAATATGGTTACAACAATGTTGTCCATGAGTGATCTATGATGACTTGTATAAGAGAGTCAAGGAATTTGAAAGGAGAAGTTGTCCGGTTATCATGAAAGAACACAGTTGAGTCGAGTTTTTAAGGAAAGTGTTGAATTTAGAAGTATACAATGATAAACTGAGTTAATGAATGTCTCCTTATCGTCAAGGGTTGTTTTAATTTAAGAAGAGTTTTATGTTTGTGGCTTACGCATATGGGGACCCGATAGGATTTCCTAGAATTCACATGTGCATGTAAGCTCTCAATTACGTGATATCAAGTGTAATTGTCAACTTACTCACAAGATCACTCTAGTAGTCTCCTAGCATAGTCATATTGTATGCGTGCACCAAAGTTATTTTAAGTTTTGGTGTGAGAGTAACCATCCTAAAGTGTACTTACAAGTCAAGGTCTTAAAAGTCATGTCTCGGGGTACTTAGATCTCCTAAAGTACTAAAATTGTAATCAAAGCCATAGTAGTTTCAGGGTCCTAAAGGTGAGGATCCTTAAGGTGTTACCGGTTAGAGCCTAGGAATCCTAAGGGAAACCTAATTCGCTAAAACCGCTGGCTCTGATACCAATCTATCGAGCAGGCGGTGCGTTAGCTTTCTTCAACGTTTCTGCCAACAGACCTGGCAGAGAAGTCTTCATCAACTTTGTGAATTCACGTGCTAGAACTGCTCTCACTTCTGGTTCAAAAATGAAAGGTTGTTCTTCAACCTGTGTCTGCTCAGTTCCATGCACACTAACCGCCGGTTCAGTGTGGACACTTACTTCTTCGCTATACTCTAGGCGTGCAGGGGTCCTGCCACGCCCACCATTTCAGCCTCCGGGACGACCGCCGGTGCGGCCTCCACCACGCCTTCCGTTTCCTCTTCTCGTCATTTCGTTCTATAAGACAAGGAATCCAAAGTCATCACGCTAGTTAACAAATAGAATTCAACAAGCACTGTAAAATGTTAATATACACTGGCCATCTGCAATTAACCATTACACTACCTCTCGATTTCCATTTGACCACCTTTGTGATTCCATTAGAACACAAGTCCTAACCTAACGCTTCTAAGGCATACTATATAAGTAAATATATACAATCTACCTTCATACATGATGCTGTGGCTCGAGTTACCCGTACTGGCATCCGCTTTCGGTCCCATTCACAGTTTAAGTTCAGACACTGTGAGTCTCCAAATCTCTCAAACTATTGCTCTGATACCAACTTGTACGGCCCCAAACCCGGGAGGCCTCATTTGTTGGATTTACTCATTCACAAACGGATCTTAAACTTGAATATCAAAATAACGCAGCGGAAAATACTTCATTAAAACATAACATTGTTCAACATGCGGAAGCGTAAACATTGTTTAAACATAACACAAACGTAAATCAAAACGTAACATGATGCCAGTCTTCATAAGTAGCCGGGTAACTGTTCATCGCTAGCCAAGCATCACCGTCCATCCTCGCAACCTGCCTTAACCTGAATGTGCATACTAAAAAGTCAGCTATGCTGGTGAGTTCTAGCTTTACATAAAACTTTCACATAACCATTTGCCAAAAACATTTCATTCATTTATTTAATAAAAGCGTACGTAAATCATGCAATAACATAACATTAAACATAAGTCAACAACAAACCGAATCTGCGCATTTTTGTAACCGTCAATTCCTCATTACAGCACGGTACTTCATAGAGTACATGCACCGACCTTGAGTAAGGTACTCCATAGAGCACACGTACCCACATTAACCATTCATAACCGTCAATTCCCTT
This sequence comes from Smallanthus sonchifolius, assembly GCA_023525975.1. Taxonomy (NCBI): domain Eukaryota; kingdom Viridiplantae; phylum Streptophyta; class Magnoliopsida; order Asterales; family Asteraceae; genus Smallanthus; species Smallanthus sonchifolius. The sequence continues at coordinate 61,016,932 of CM042035.1, read as the reverse complement.
CAAGCACGACGTTCCAAAAGATAGCTCGTACCACACCTTAAGTACTACTCCCTCGCAGAGAATAGTACCTCATTAGGGATCCCGGTAATCCCCCATTGGTGACCGTCATCACCCCTTTCCACCCAGTTGTACAACCGTTGGCCAGCCACAAAGGCCCCTATAAAGGTAAGGCCCATACATGCATACATACCTTAGCTCCCGAAGGAACTCATGGCAGATTCATTTATTTTGTGACTTACATAAAAACCTTTACTTCTTTTTAGTTAAAGCATTCGCACGTTTTATTAAATAGCATTTCATTTGTAAACATTTCGTAAACTACATTTGGCAACAGATTTCATAAACACATTTCAACTTTCCTTTCGTAAACATCATTTCATAAAACACTATCGTGTAAGTATGCACACCAGCCCAAAACATAGTTCAAAACATTAAAAGCAGGGCTCTAGAACTCACCTGATAAGCTAGTCTCGTTCTGTTCTAACAACGGTCCAACGAGCGTCACACACGATCTGAATTGGTTAATTACACATACATCAGACCTAATCTAAATTACACGCTTTTACTGATTCTGATTGTCACACCCCAACCGACGGCGGATTATACATCGGGGCGGACGCGATTGTTCAAAAAGCGCAAGGTTGACTATTAAAGTTTAAATATTTCATTAATGATATTCAAAGGTTCAATACAAAAAATGAAAACAACATAACAAGAATACAATGTTTATTTGATAAGTATTCTAGGTCCAAAGCATCCTATGTGATCACAATAAAGTCTCATGTTGATGTACCTGAAACATGTGAAAGAATCTGTCAACTAAAAATAGTTGGTGAGATACGAAGGTTTTGACACAGTTTAACAAAGTCTTTGAAAAGTATTACAATTCACTATGCCATGCATTCTATAGTATAAGTGTGAGAACAAAACATCTTAAACATTGTGCATATCAATCCTCCAACCAAGTTTAGGCATAACCCACAGGTTACCCTTAAAAGTATCAAGTTTAAAGTTTAAATTCAGTAACAATCACCAAGGGCTCCCCCATGGGTCAATCAATCAAGGTGGATTGGTCAAATGCAATAGATCTATCATTGTTACTATAGGCTTGATCAAAGTTAATGAATATGCTAGTTATAAGTTTAATTTAAGCATGTAAGTCTCAAGCATAACACAAGAATAAGCATATAGTCATAGTTGTACAAGAATTGTATAAGTTTGAAGTTTGAACATGTTTCACCCCAAAAGAATGTAAATGAAAAAGGGGCTAAGTATACTCACTTGGATTGATGAAAGTGTGTCCCACAAGATTTAGTGTAGAAAGACTTTGAGGGAGAAAATCCTCACAATAAGCCTAAGAATACAAGTCTAAAGTTTCAAGTTTTGATTCTATAAGTCTAGGACAAGAATTCAAAGATTTCAAGATTTGACTAGGGTTCCAAATGGGAGACGGGAATGATTGTGTTTATAAAGTTTATATAAGTTTCTAAGTAGGGTTTCACAAGGTTTGAATATCAAAGTTTGATAGGTTTATGGTTTAGAATAATTATTATTTAAAATAATTATTTAGAAATTTTATAATTATTAATTACTAAAGTTAGGAAATAATAATCCAAAAATAGTTTTCTAAGTATTTTATGAATAAGGTTGTACCTAATAGATGAAAGAATAAATAATTATCAAAGATTAATAATAATTATATAAAGAATGAATAATTATTAAGGATTCATAGTAATTATTTAATAAATAATGACTGAGAATAATTATTTAATTAATAAATAACTACTAAGTGTTTATAATGATTATTTAAAGAATAAATAATTATTAAGATAATAACAATTTAATTGTTAAGGGTAAATAATTATTTAAAAGAATACTTACTTTATTAAATAATCAATATAAAGTATTTAAGTTTTATTAGGTATTTGTTTCACAAACTATCTTGTAAAATGTTTTAAAACGTAGTTATAAGTTTAGATAAAAATGTGGAATTATAAGTTTTAACAAATATGTTAAATAGGACTTTTTATAAAGTTTAACTTATAAATAATTTATAAGTTTATAAATATTTTAAATAAGGCTTCTTATAGTATTTAAATAAAATTTACAAGTTTATAATGTTTAAAATTTCCATTTAGTTTTATAAGTTCATAAATATTTAAGAAATGAATAAGGTATAGTTATTTCTCTTGTTTTATAAAAACAAATAAGTTTATGTTTATACAAATTTTTAAAATGCATAAGTTTATAAGCTTTATAAGTTTATAGTTTTCTGAAAATAAAAGTTACATTTAACTCATGTTTCAAAATTAAATAAATATCCAAGCTTAAAGATTTAAATAGATATAAATGTTATAAATTGTATGAGTTTATAATTTTCTGTTTTCTAAGTAATATCTAAATTTTATAAGTTTTTCTGATTTTGTATTATTATATAAGTCTTTTGTTTTAAATTAAAAACTTGACAAATAACTTTAAAAGTTTAAAAAAAATATATAAATTTATGGTCTACACAAAATAAATTTATTCAAATAATTACATTTCTGATAAAATTTTGAATGTATAAGTTTTATAAGGTTTTAAAGTATTTTTATAGTTTTTTTAAGAATATTAAAACCAAAATTAGAGATTAAATTTTTATAAGTTTAACTAAGTTTTATTTAATTAAATATATTCCAGAAAGTAAAAGTGTAAATAAAAATCGTTTTTGAGTTTATATAAGTTTAACATAATTTATAAAAATTATTATAAATTTTTAAACTGTTTTTAAAAGTCAAAAAAAATGAAAAACACAAAACCTGGGTTGGCCGGATTCGAACCCGGGCCACCCAGTTCCACACACACATGCACTAACCATCCCGACTACGGGTTCGTTAGTGTTATAACTAGTAAAGAAAATTTTTAAACACAAACCCAAAGCAGCCCCCAAATCGTATGAACCCTAGCTTTTCAATCCCTAAATTCAAGTCGATTTACCCTCTGTTAATGGAATTATACAGAGGGATTTCGATCTACACATGATTACGAGGCTTTTGGCCTTTGAGTTTACCTGAATTGGCATTGAATCGAAGGAGATTGAGCTCGAGTTTGGCGTCGACGGTGATGGTTTCAATCCGGCAAATGCAGGTCCGATTAAGGTGAATTGAAGGTTGAGGGAGTTCAGGTGAGGTTTCGTTGAGGTAGCACTGGTGCTATTTATGCCCAATTTGGCCATTGAATGCGCGAACAGTTGGGGAGGTGGGGGTTGAGCTAATGGGTTTAATTTCGAACCCATGCGCGACCACGGCTGGGAATCGGGCATTGATGGTTGTTGGGGCTGGGTCGCATGCGCGTATGGGAGCCCGAGGTACATCGAACCTGGCCGGAAATCGCGATTTTTGGTAAAACGGCTCAAAACCGGGTGTTGCGGAACTCGAACCCACGACTGTTTTCTGTTTTCGGGGTTTGGCCTTTGTGCAAAACAGGTCCCTATAGTTTGTAGGTTTTATCATTTTATGATAAGACATGGTTTTCAAGTTTTAAACCAAGTTTCAGAAATGACGGTTTAGTCCCTGGACTTTTATATTAAACAAATATGTTTTATTTTTTATAAAATTAAACAAGTTTTATATGTTTATATTTACTTTTATTATTATTATTTTTTTAATGTTTTTTATCAAGTGGTATTATGAGATTTATAGTTTACAAAAATAAGTTTGTGAATTGCATATATTTTTATAAAATTTTGAGTTTTAACTTAATAGTTCGTGCAAGGGTAACGGGTCGGGAAATACTGGATATTACACTGATCTAGGCGAACTTAAGGCTAAGTTCGCTGCCCATAGTCTAGGCGAACATATAGGCGAACTTGTCCTAAGTTCGCTTGACTTGACCAAGCGAACTTACCAGGCGAACATAACCAAGTTCGCCCCCACCACCCCCACCCACCCCCCCGCGTAAGTTCGCTTACTTCATGCTCCAAGCGAACTTGATAAGTTCGCCGCCTGTCGAGCTGTCTTCTTCCCAAAAAATTCGAAGTTCTTGCATGCGAATCTGATCATGTCAAGATCCCAACTTTCTATGTTCAAAACGTTCGCTTTTCCTTCTAGATGCTAGACCTAAGCTTATTTTCAAGTTTCATCCGTAAAAACGTTACCTTTTTACCCAAAACCTGAAAACCCAACATAAGCTAAAATCTCAAATCTAGCTCGAGTTGTTACCTGAATCGAGATTCTGATTCGGATGTTATCTTCACGAGCACTGGCGACACGAGCTGGTACGATCTTGAGTGATTCCGACACTTTCTCTCTCTACGGTTTTCTTTCTCTAGAAGTTGCAAATGAGAGAAATGTGTGTGCATGTGGGGTATTTATAGGAGAGACCTCCCCTCCCCAAGCCCACCTCGCGACCAACTCGGCCCAACCCCGGCCCGCGTACCTTTGTCCGTTTATTCCATTTTGAACCCGTTATCTTTATTTCTCATTTTTATTATTTATATATTTTTTTAAGGGATGTTACAATATATATAGAAGGGTTCTAATCAGAACACAAATTACTGCGAGAACATAGGGAACTGATCTGGACCACTCATTTTGTATTCAATCTTAAAAGGTAAAATTTAATCAAAAGCTTATAATAGTAAACACTAAAAGTTTATCTCTCAAATTAACTATTTTTTCTCTCTCTAATTAATTATTTATCCTATCATATTTCTATTTAGTTAATTGAAACAAAAATTATCCTACAAATATAGAAAAATTATCATCTCTAGTTTTTTTTCAATTATAGAAAAATATAAATATATAAAAATTTTAAATCTTTATGTATATATATTTACATGTGTAAAAATCTATACTATATAATAAATATAGGTTTCTCAATGCAACTTGTCACCTCCATATTCATCCTTATAAAAAAATTTCCGTCTCTCTCTCATAATAAATACACTTCTATATTTCAATAATAATAAATTTTTAAACAAATTATTAATTATACTAATAAAACACATTTATTTTTAATTATCTCATACTATAAGAAAACTTGAAAGGTAATTACCTAGCTTATGTTTTCAATCAAATAATAAATGAAAGTCAAATTACATTGAATAGTATTTTATATACTTTTAAACTCAATTATATATTATTTTTTACATATTTTTTGATTTTATTTTCTATTGTTAATATATGTAATACATTTTTTCACTTATAAGATACATATATACAAACTTCAGAATTTTATATACTGATATTTTTTCACCCTGTGTAGTACACAGATTCTAAGCTAGTATATTATATATAGTAAGGATAGAAACAAACTCAAAATATATAATTGGGTTTTAAAAATACGTTAATTAGTATTTAATGTAATTTGACTTTCATTTACTATTTAATTGAAAAAAAAGTTATATAATTAAATTTAAAGTTTCTTATAAAAAGGGATACTTAAAAATAAATGTGTTTTATTAATATAATTAATATTTTCTTTAAATATATATTATTATTAAAAGATAGAAGTGCATTAAATAAGAGAGAGGCGAGAAAAAATGGTAAGAATAAATATGGAGGCGACACGTAGCACAAAAAAACCTTTATTTATTATATAGTACTAGTGGGGATCCCGCGCGCTGCGGCGGAGTATACAGTTCACGGATTTGTACTCTTTTCCGTTAGTTTACCAATTGGTTTATAGTCAAGGGAATAAACTTTACAACACATACTGTAATATCTATGATTTAACCGGTACTCATTTTCATTTAGGTATCTAATGATATATTGTATAGTACGTATGTTACTTGATTAACGCAACACAATTTATATTCCACAAACTTAACCAAATCTTACTAATCTCTTAACATGAAATATGAAAGTTATAAACCTAAAAAATTAGAAGGATTTAACCTAACATTATGTTTTCATTTAAAGGGGAAAAAGAAGAAACAAACTACTGTAATGAGCAACTCCGCAACCATATGATTTATAATGCTAAAAGCCGATTGATTAAAGCAACACAATTCAACATCAAAACATATCATGTGCAATCGTCCACAGCAAGGTGATTCAAATATTGAGTCTGAAAAGGAAAGAATTTCATGCAGTTATTGAATGTTTGGTCACTAACATACGATTCAAATTTCATGTAACCATTATAAATTGGGGATAAATTTGTTTCAAGTGAACCAAATCTGAGTTGAACTATACCAAAAAAAAATTAGCCGTTTTGAGTTGTTACCCAACCCCCCCGGCCTGCTCAATGTGTCCATTGGTCGCATTTTGTAGAATTCTAAGCGAGGCAAATGACATAATAAAGAACTGGAAATAGTAACTTAATTCGAGTAAGGTCAGGCCCACTTTCATTTTATACAGGAGCTATTACCTAGCTAGACCCAGTTGAAATCCATAAATGATAGAATTTACCAGTTCAGCATCAAAATCAGCTGAAATGAATACATGTTTCACATACAGGCGTATAATCTTTGTTTTAGGATTTACTACATCTTCATTGTTCATTGGGGCCATTTTCGGGATGTAAACTGCCCTTCTAAATCCCACCTCACCCTGCACAAATTAAAACAATTAAAACACAGAATATTTACATCATATCCAATTTGACAAGATTTTTGGGTCAACATAATCTGGCATGGACTATTTACACCCACACTAAAAGTGACACACTTCATCAAGATTTTATTTTGGCCCATGACTCAACCCGCCTGACCCGTAGATATGTAACCTAATGATAAAGTTTCTGTCATCATATAATTAATTTATACAAAACTTATGACGGACAAAAAAGTTTTTGCGGGTCAACCCAACCTGGCCCAGCTCGTTTCCGCCCATACAACCCGCCTGACCCGTACCAAATTATACGTATTCTACGATCAGGTGAGGTGATTGAAAGTTGTTTACCATCTACACTTACCTAAAGGCAAGTAAAAAAAGAAGTTAAAGAACAATGTAAGTCAAATGATACTGCTACATAAAACTGTGCGTATAATAAATATTCTTACATGTGCTTCATCCACAGAGAAAGTGAATGCACATACATAATAACAGAGATTGCACATGATAACCATGAACTTATGTTATTTAATAGCATTTTTTATCAACTTTAGACTTGATAAAGTTTCAAAAAGGACCAAAAAATGGGTTGTATGTACAATGTAACAATCTACATATAACCAATCCAATGGCGGAACACAAAATATTTAACTGACAGGTATTACTTTTCAATTCATTACCTCAATAGCAGATACAACAGTTTTACATTTGGCAATTGCAAATAGTTCAGCATCACTTTTCAAATTAAAATTAACCCTGTAGAATCCAAAAAAGAACAAACATCAATACGCAAAAAAGAATAATGATGGTATACTTTTTAAGTGTTTAAAAACATACCGGGTTTCCAGGAACTAAAGTGTAGCAACAATGTAGCATCTCAATAATCAATGATTCCCATAGTATCTGCAGATACCAGGGTATCAAAAACATGGTTGTATCTCATCTCCTTTACAGGGTTCAAATGTACCTGAGAAAACAAAAATAAATTATTTTATTATCAGGAGGTTCTGTAGAAATTGATAAGAGGAGGTCAAAGTCAACCTACCTCCTTAGAAATGATGGGTTCATTTGATCCGGACCGTGCATCATATGTATGCACAAACGGGGAATTTTTATCACTAATAGCAAATTTGGCTTTGACAGCCTTGTGTTTTGCAAGTTGTTTAAAACATTATTTACGAAAGAGCATTTAAAGGTGTAAATGTTTTGACAACTTAAAGAGTCACTTGGGTTTGGTGTTGCATGAAAATTTGGGCTGAACCGCTAAGGTTTCAGGAAACGACAAAACCAAATCGGACGATTTTACTGGTTTGATGGTTTAATGATTCGGGTTTTGACAGTTTGAATTGATGTTTTGTGTTTTTTACTGTATTAAAATCTCTAAAACAGTAAAAGATAGTTGATGATTATAATACATAGCTACATATTTTAAAAAATAAAAAATATATATAAATAATTATAGTTAAACAATATTCGACCAAACCAGTAAAGCGTAAACTGTATCATTTAACTCTCAAACCGACTAAACCAACCGACTTGCTTTGTTTAAACATTTCGGTAGGTAATAACAGTTTTTAAACACCCCCACAACATAAATCACATCAAAATATAAAATCATCAATCATAAAAATCAATATAAGAATTCAAAACATTAATTCAAAATCTAGGGTTCCACCATAGTTGACAAATCAGCCCATTGAACAGCACGAGGCGTATATGGAAAGGCGTAACATAACCATCATGTCATAATTATGCACATATATTATTTAACTTAACAGTCACTTGAAATTGTACAGCAAAGCAACCCTTCTGCAATCACCTGCAGTAAGTTCAAAAGACATGAATACCTCCTTAATATGATGTCAAGTATGCATTGATGGACGGAAACAACGATATAAAAACAAAAAAGTTACAAATTAGTGAAATTATAAAAACCAAAAATTAACATAACGCACTACCAGCCCCTTTAATAGGCCCAAGATGGGATCTAAAATGCTTAGCAAACTCAATGCCAAGACCTTTTTTCTTCTAAAAGTTCAAGTATCCTAAAAGAGAAAGAAAACCAAATATCGGATGTAATCATTTCGATATGTATCCTTCTACAAAGATCCTTGTGAGGTTCGATTAGTAACAAATAACATTCAACATTATCATTCAATATGCTTGATTATGTCACATAACCAATTATGCATATGTTAGTATACAAATTCAGAAGTAATATTACCATCTTGACTTCCTGTAATGAAAAAATCAACTGCTGAAACAGCAACATAAGTCACCACATCGTGATTCATATAACTTTTCTCATACCTGCATATAATCATACATAAGTTGTTAATTATTATAAACAGTTAAAACACTTCTTCAGGATAGAAAACCACTTATTACTACCAACTCACAAGAGACCCGGCTTTAAACTGCAATTACATACGATAAGCAAGAAAATAAAAAGTATTTCAATTTTTAGGGCGTCTAATGAAGTATAATGACCTAATTTCAGTTCAACGAACAAAATTATAATGTTTGATCAACTAAAATCATAAGCAAATCTGGAATCGATTACCTGACCTAGTAGATGACCGCAAACTATCCAAATGGAATAAGCAAATCTGTAAAAAAACCACACAAACTGAATATAAAAATAACTAATAACAAACATAAAACTCACTTACTTGTATATAAACATAACCGATTCAAATAAAAAACAACTACAATTTTTTCTTCAAATATGTATCCCTAGCATAGTTATGAACTGAATTTAGGGAAAAGGAAAATCGAATGTATGTATAGGGTTTTACCTGTATCGTCGGGTCTTGGTCGCCGGAAAATCGGTTTCAAGGCTGGAACCCTAACCGCCGCCGTCACCGTCGATATTCAAACATTCCACCACCACTGTTGAGAGCACCGGTGATGAAGGTTGGCATGGTGTAGTGGGTGGGTGGCTGTGGTGAAGCAGTCGTTTGAAGAGGGTAAGGGGAGAGAGCGAGAAGGGAGAGGCTTGAGAACGATGGAAGTTATATTAGGGTTTCAAGGTTTTATTGGCCTCGTCAGTTACGAAGGCCAACAGTCGCCGGCGATGACGGGTTTAAGTGTTGAGTCGGCGGGAACCACGTCAGGCATCTAAAAATATAGATTATCCGGCGAAAAAGTCCTTTTTACCCTCTTGACATAAGTAGTATACGGATGAAATGGTAATTAGTAGGGTTTAATTATGAGAAGGGGTTAGAAGGTAATTATACACTTATATGGTATTGGCATTGTGTATACTATGCAACAAAGAATGTACAAGGTGTTTTAATTGTTTTTAAAAATTACATTCATATCCTTCCAATATGCATTATATAGTAGTATAGATATAGATAGATAATTACATCATTATCCTACACATATCAAAACTAATCATACACGTGTCAAAACATATCCTACACATACTGAAACAAACATATTCTCATATTTTCATATAGTTATTTGAAACATATCCTCCACATATGTATGCATCATATGTGTAGGCATCAAAAAAATACATTAAGAAATTATTCCTACACATACATAGGATTTAAATAGTACATAATTATAGAAAAAAAAAATACATTAAAAGATTATTCCTACACATTTTCAAATCCTTTATATAATAAATCACTATCTCAAGATGTCACGTGTCATCTTTCTGTGAGGTCAACTAAAATTTTTCCCGCTCAAACTAAGTTAACAGAATTTATGGAATCATTAATTCGAATCATTAACTTTTGCTAAATACAATTAAGAAGTTTTTAATTTTATGGAAAGATCGATTAAAATCCTTAACTTTCAAATTATGAAAATTTATAAAATTATATTTTTTTTTCAATTTCAATATTATTGCTTTATTATTTAAAGTCGTTACTTATACGTAATTTCAGTCATGAAAAATACTTATAATTTTATGAATTTTGTCGTTTTTATTGTTCAACTCGTGTTGTATACGGGTTTCTAACCTAGTTTATAATAAAACAATAATAATGACCTACACATATGTAGGCATTGTATGTAGGTCTACATACTCATACATAATTACATAAAAAATACACAAAAGGATAAACATGTATACATGTGTAGGGTGAAATGCCGAAATCCCTAAACGAAAATCAGGACTGAACCTACATATGTAGGTTAAAACTTCATATGTGTAGTTTAAACTCTTAAAACTCTCACGAGTTACATTTCAGTATGTTGAAACTCCATATATGTAGGTAGAAGCTCTCATATGTGTAGTATACCATTATACCTACACATGTGTAGGTTGACAAAATCCATGTGTAGGTTTAAACCTTAGAATCTTCAAACGAAATCATATGTAGGTTGACGATATACATGTGTAGGTTTAAATTTGTTACATCAATATAGTTATTACTTTACTAAATTATTCTAAAAATGATGCGAAAACAATTTAATAGACAAAAAAAAAGATTTAACTAATTAATTAGAATAAGGATGAGTTGACTAATTAATTATAATATTTAAGAGGGAGATAAGTTAGGAACTCTTTTGAAAGAATTATGTAAAATCCACTCCTACCCTTTACTAATTATTTAATCTCTTAAATATAGTAACTAATTGGTAACATGTCATTATTGATTTTCAAGCATTAATGAAATAATATAATGGTTGAGATTTGTTCTTTCTGTTGTCGCACTCTTTTATTGTTCTGAAATGAACTTCTCCCTATATATATATATATATAATATATATACATATATAAAATTTAAAACTTTATACTTCTTACATACAAATATGTATATTTATGTACATAAAAAATAATCACTAACTAATTTTTTCATATGTTTTTATATATTTAAAAGTTTCCTACACATGTGTAGGTTATGTGTAGGTAAAAAAAACCTACACATGAATTACACATGTGTAGATATGTATATAAACGAAAATTTTCATATTTGTTTGTTTGAATTTTATTAAAAACAAATAAACATTACATTTATATAATTTTCTTAAAATTTAAAAGTTTTTAAGATTGAAAAAGTGAATGATTCGTTTTGTTCTGCGTGTTCTCGCAATATTTAGTGTTCTGAATTGAACCCTCCCCTATATATATAGGGAAAGTATAAAGAGAAAACCATAAAATTAGGCGAAAACCAAGAAAATCAGTCTCAACCAATTAGAAAATTTAGATTTTAATTATTTATTTTTTATATAAAAGGGTATTTTAGTAAATGTATATTAATTTATATTTAATATGTATTGTATTTCCGATTAAATCTCTTCTTTTTCTCCATATTTTAAGTTTTATAATTTGAATTTCCAATTGAATTTTTATGTCGACAGCTCATATCATTGATTCTTTAAAGATTTATCAAAATTATCATCTAGTAATTTAAGAATCGTGGTTTTGGTTCATAATAGATTCTTTAGATATTTCCCTTCACCATCACAAACTTGTATTTCCGACCTGAACCAAAGCCATAGTCTACTGATTTCAAAATCGTGGTTCTATAGGCGGCAACCAGAATGGTGTAACTCAGATCAAATGGCGGCAACGAAATTGGTGTAACTCACATTCAATATCTTTTTTAACTAGCAAGTTAGGTGTTCGAAGACCATCGGCAACAACCTTAATGGTGGCAACCAAATTGATGTAACTCGCATTCAAAATCTTTTTTGACAAGCAGGTTCGGTGGCGGCGGTTCTGGTTTTCGGATATAAGGGTGGTAGTGGTTTACTCAGATCCACCAGCGATGGTGGAAGAGAAACACGACAGAATTAGTGGGTGAGGGTTTCACCGTTTTCCGGTGACTCGGTTTTCCGGCGAAGTTGAAGATGACTTCAGCCGGAGCCCAATCGAAGAAGATGATGCTCAATCGTATGAATATGATGGCGAAGATGTTTACATATAGGTAAACACGTGTTTCGTCTATGGGTTTATTCTTTTTTCGTTATAATTTATCATTTACATATACGTAAACACATCCGTTAACCTGTTACATAACCGTAAACACGTATGTAAACATGTTTACACATATGTAAATATATCAAAAATTTCTAAAAAGTGAATCGTTAATTAGGGTTATTTTTCATCATGTTCTTCAACTTTTTTACTTTTGATTTCACGATTATAACATGATCTATGGTTTAGAAAAACACATACGTAAGCATATATGAATATGTGTTTACATATACGTAGACATGTGTTAAATATATGTAAGCATATATATGTGAACATATTTACAATTATTAAAATCTTCTTCAAGTCGCACATGAATTTTCAATTTGTAAATTCAATAATAATAGGCGTTTGATAAATCATGTACAGAAGAGCAGGAAACTTCAAAAGACCCTCGGGCCAGGCATAGATTACATACATTCCAAGAAATTTAGGATCTAAATGGCAAACTTTCACGGATCGATCGAAGATCAAGTTAAGCCTTTAAACTAACAAAAATGTATCTATCTAGCTATGATGTAAAATTTAGGATCAAAATGTATCTATCGATTAAATGATTTAAAATTTGTATGAGGTAAAATGGTAGCAAATAAGTGAGTTTGGAATCAAGATTAGGCAAAAAGTTGACAGATACCAAAACAAAAAACTTTAACCGCAACAAACATGTGCGACTATTTTGATAGAGAGAGAGATTTGAGAAATTTTAATTGTTTCTAAAATTAAAAAAAATCATAATTTACCGAATATACCCTTGTGGTATTTAATTGAATTAATTATGTATTCAATATTTATAGATTTGGCATTGTGGATTTCAACCATTGATCAATCTTGATCAATGATTTAAAAGTGGTTTTCTTGGTTTTTGCCTAACTTATGGTTTTCTCTGGAACTCTCCCCTATATATATATATATATAGTCTTTATATATAATAAAGAAGAAAGGTTAGGCCACTTGTCATAATTTTAAGCATTCATGGACACTTGGCAAGTTTTTACATATTCTTTGACACTTGACATAATTTTAAGCTATGTTTACCAGATACATACGGGTCTAACACGTTTCCCCTCCTTTACCCGGTTTCAAATTTAAAACCCTACACTTACCCCTTCTCCAGATCCGTTTCCTTTTCTCCCTTCAAACACATCTTCACTTTCATCTTCTCATCTTCAACCCTAAACCCCCTTCTTCCTGCTCTCACCCACCGAGCACCTCCACCCTCCATCCCCTTCATCTTCTCATATTCAACCCTAAACCTCCTAGCCGCCACAACCACCCTACAGGCCTTCGACATCGTGGTTTAAAATGCTTTTCAAGTTCAAGTTTGATTTGATTTTAAGTTGAATTTGCAGGTTTCTCCTTCGCTTAGCCCTGCTTTTGGGGTTAATTTCGCTTCTGGTAGATAAAACTTCCAGCAATCTTGCAATAGGGCATCTGGATAACCGCATGCTTGACTTATTATCTGCAAGGTAATTTTAGGTTTATGCTATTGTTTATGGTTTTAAAGCTTATTCATTTGCTCAAAAGTGCTTCTTTTATATAGCTGATGATCATTATTTATCTCCCCTTTGTATAGTTGATGTTCATTGATAATATGTTTTAATTGTTGTTTTGGTTGAATCTTGATTATTGGTGATGGGTTTTGCTGCATACTTGAGTTAATTATACTAATAATGAGCTTTTTGTTATAATTTAACTATAATTGAACTTTTTTATTGTAGTCTTCTACTCTTTTAATCGAAATTTGATGTATTTGTGATGGGTTTACTGCATAATGGTGGTAATTTCAATGTTTTCATAACCGGACCGGACGTCGAACCGGTCTCCTTACCGGTCCACTGGCCGGACCGGTCCGGTTCAACATATGTAACCGGACCGGTCAGACCACCGGTTTAGCTTAGCTTTTATATATAGGGTGAAGTTCATAAGAAAACTAACATTTATGGAGAGAACTCTTCTTTAAAGGTAAAAAAAATAATAAAAAAATCATAACTCAAAATATAAATCAAAAACTAAAAAAGTGGTTCGGAGACCTTGTATCCCACGTCGTCCTCGTTCAAAGAAAAAAAACTCGTAAAAATAGTCGGTTTAACTTTAGGGTTTAGTTTTTGGGTTTAGCTTAGCTTTTAGGTTCGGTTTTCGGATGAGGGTGAGGGGGGGGGGGGGTTTAGGTTTTTTTTTGGGGTGGGTGGGGGGTTTAGGTTTTTTTGGGGTGGGTGGGGTGGGGTTAGGTTTTTGGGTGGGGGTGGGGTGAGGGGTTAAGGTTTTTGGGGGTGGGTTAGGTTTTTAGGGTGGTACTACACATATGCAGTATTACGTTTAGAGTTAGGTTTTTGAGGGTAGGGTGTGGGTGCGGTGGGTTTAGGTTTTTGGGTGGGGGTAGTGGTCATGGCAGATGGCGCCATGTGAGTAACGATGGTGGTTTTGGCGATGGTGGAGTGTAGATGGCATTGCGAGGGTGGCGGTACCCCTTCTTCATCAGACTCAATAAAATGTATATGAGACTCAATAACATGAATGACACTTTCCTCTGGCGCGGCCTCCTCTCTGTCACCACCTCCCCCCTGACCGATGACGGGTCTTGGTGGCTCCAACAAAAAATGGCGATGGCAGTGGTTAGGGATTCCAAGAAGCAACAGCCCCTCTGACCCGAGAATTCCGAGAACCAAGTGCCCCGCAGCCCCAAGTTGCCTACAAAACTCGCCCGCGACTTGGTTTTCTCGCACATCGACTCGTGAACAGCCAAAAACTAAAAAAGTGGTTCGGAGACCTTATATCCCACGTCGTCCTCGTTCAAAGAAAAAAAAACTTGTAAAAATAGTCGGTTTAGCTTTAAGGTTTAGTTTTTGGGTTTAGCTTATCTTTTAGGTTAGGTTTTCGGATGGGGGGTGAGGGGGTTTAGGTTTTTTTTTGGGGTGGGTGGGGGGTTTAGGTTTTTTTGGGGTGGGTGGGGGGGTTTAGGTTTTTGGGGGGTGGGTGGGGTTGGGTTTTTGGGTGATGGGTTAAGGTTTTTGGGGATGGGTTAGGTTTTTAGGGTGGTACTACACATATGCAATATTACGTTTAGAGTTAGGTTTTTGAGGGTAGGGGGTTGGTGCGGTGAGTTTAGGTTTTTGGGTGGGGGTGGGTGGGGGGTTTAGGTTTTTGGGTGGGGGTTTTAGGTTTTTGGGGTGGGGTTTAGGTTTTTAGGGTGAGGGTGGGGGTTTAGGTTTTTGAGGTTATGTTAGGTTTTTGGGCTGATACTACACATATGCAATATTGAAAATAATAAGAAAAAATAACGACGAGTTAATTCTGATTTTTTATAACGTTATTTATACTCAAATGAAAGATAAAGAAATTCTTGATTTAATGGTGCAACTTTTTTATAAATATAATAATGTATGCAAAAGATAGAAATGTTTAAAGATTTATATTTTTTAAGTTCCAATTATATATATATATATATATATATATATATATATATATATATAGGGAAGGGTTAGAATGAAAACCCATTTGAGTTGAGAAAACCCTTGAAAACTACTTTTTTTCTTTATTTGTTTTTTTAAAAAATAGGGTATTTTTGTTACATATTTTCGTCACTTTTTATAAAAAAAAATCAAAAAAGCGCTGAAGGATTTTTTTTGAAAAAAAGATATAAAAATTGTAAAAAAATTACCGTTACTACGTTGTTACATATGTAACAACTGAAAAACGGGATTTTTTTATAAACTGTTACATCTTTTTTTTTTAATATTCCTTTAGCGCTTTTTTGATTTTTTTATAAAAAGTGACGAAAATATGTAATAAAACTACCCTATTTTTAAAAAATAAAATAAAGTTGTTACATGGTGTTTTCATAGAGTTTTCATGAGTTTTCACAACTCATATGGATTTTCACCCTATATATTCCCTATATATATATATATATATATATATAGGGTTAGGATAATTTGAGAACTATAAATATCTTGAGAACTCTAAGAACTCCTATCAATGGTTTATATTTTTTAAACTTTGTATTTTTTATATATTGTCATGTGTGTTTATGTACATAAAAAATAATCAAACTAATTTTTATATATGTTTTTACATTTTTAAATTTTTACCTATACATGTGTAGGTAGTAAAACCTACACATGACTACACATGTGTAGGTAAAAATTTAAAAATGTAAAAATATATGTAAATATTAGTTTGATTGTTTTTTATATACATAAACATACTCTTAAATATATAAAAAACACAAAATTTAAAAAATTGAAACCATTGATAGGAGTTCTTAGAGTTCTCAAGATATTTAAGAGTTTTCAAATGATCCATTCCATATATACATATATATATATATATACATATATATATATATATATATATATATATATATATATTGTGTTCATTTCAAAACTCACTCCCTATGTCAAAACCCTAAAACCCTATCTTAATGGTGGATGATTATTTTGATGTAATAAGATGGTGACATGTGTCGCTTATATTTTTTTAATAAAAAAAAATTAGAAGGGTAAATCAGACTTTTTACTCACCACCAAAAAGTTAGATTTAATATGAAGCTTACAAGTGTCACCTTTAAAATACAATTCATTTACCTTTTTTTTTAAGATTCTCCCCATTGTTTTAAAAACCTTCATAACTTTTTTATGTTATGTTATTTTTTTATAAACATTGCACCATTAAACTCGTCTCATTTTTCTCTTTAATTCAGTTATAGTATCGTGAATTTTTTTACAAACGTGTGTGATTACATCAATGTAACGAATACACCAAAAGAAACATTTACATCACAAAACTAGTTACACTGGTTTAATACTCTAATTACATGTAAAAAAGGCAGGCATTCGTAATTACGTCTTGGTATCAATAGTTACACTAGTGTAATAACCTAGTTACCATAGTGGTATTACTTAAATTCAAACACATTAGTGTAATCCTTTAGTTACATCGGTGTGATGAAACAACAAAAACCAAAAACCAACAAGCCGAGCTCGATTAGTGTCAGACTCGGCTCGGCTCGTTTACACCCCTAATCCAAATCATCATAAAGAAACTACTAAAAAATATAATTAAAAAGTCCGGTTGCCAAACCAATCACCTGACAAGCTTTCAGTTTTCTCAACTAAATTTCCACAGAATCATCAGCCGAATCATGAATAACAACCTTCTTTTTCTTCTTCTTCTTTTTTGAAGGATCAAAGGGAGCAAGTTGCATCATGATTAACACATCAATAAAAAAAATATTTCTAGTAATACTTCGTGCACAGACTCACTAACTAACAGTAAATATACATGATATGCTTACATCAGCTCCTTCATCCTTCATCTCAATCTGAATATCTTCATCTACCATGTTAGAGGACTAAAAGAAATACGAACCATCAACAACAACAAAAATAAACCACTATATCATCTAAAAGAACGTTAAAAATAAGCAGGCATAGCAATGTCAGACTGACTATAGATGTTGAGACTCATTATTCTGGTTGGCCAACTAACAATGTCTTGTGGCCTTGGTATTAAAAACTGCGCTTACTCGCAAACTATGTGAAATTAGGAAATAAAAATGCCAGCTTAACACAAAATGGTACCTAGGCAGAATTTGAAAGGCGTCTTCCCGATATCTGAGCCAAAAGGACCTGCATATTTCAACTAAATTAGCTTCAATTCTTATAGTTTATGGTTCATTTTCATAAAATACAATTACCAAAGTTTCAGGAACCCTAAACTTATGCCTAACGTTCAATTCAAGTAAATCCCTTATATTATCATATGCTTTACAATCCCATAACATGTATTGACTATTCGATTCCAATTATTCAAACTCCAAAGTGAACAAAGAACATTTGAATATACTTTAAACGTATGAGAAGCCCAAATAAGCTCATATTCAAATAAGAAATAAATCCCGATCATTCTAAATTCATAAGTAGAAGCAACAACGTACAAATCGGCCGTTTGAAGTTTGTATATCCCATCAGGGTTTTTTTTTTTGAACGGCCCCATCAGGGTTCAATACCAGATGTATAATAGATGTAGGGTTTAATGGATTTTTATTGCCGTGGTCGTTACGAAGAAAGCGAACCGTCTCCGACGTCGGTTAGCATCATGAAGCGGCTACGGCGGGAACCAAGATCGACGCAGGGCACGAGGGTGCTCATGAATCGCCGGAGGGTGGGGAGTAGGCAGATTAAGAGCATGGTTATACCTGTCTGATTGTGGTGTAGTGTGATAATAAATGACATGTCACGTGCTGCCACGTCACTATCCTCATTATCACATCACCCATCACTTGACAAGGGGTATATCCGTGTAATTGTGATGGTGTGATAATTAAATGTTTATTTTTTAAAATTTCTATTTAAATAATAAAATATATATATAAAAAAAATATTTAATTGGCGTGGCAATCGGTTAAGCTTTTAAAAATGTTTATTTTTTAAAATTTCTATTTAAATAATAAAATATATATATAAAAAAAATTTAATTGGCGTGGCAATCGGTTACGCTTTCAAAATATATATAATATATATATTAAAATATTACGTTTGAGCTTTTAATATAATAAAATAATATTCTTTTGTAATAAATTTGAGGTTACTTTTCCCTTTCTTCTTCTTTCACTTTCTTCTTCTTTCTTTTGTCCGGTTGTAGAGTTCTTGTATTTGGCCGGAAAAACCTCCGGCAATGATATTTCACTCTATTTTTCCTTCATTTTAACGATTTTATTTTCTACAGGAGTTGATTTACAGGGTCATACTATACAAGTGGGTTTGACCTTCATCTTCACGCGACAAATTCTCCCGTGAGAAATATCACGCCAAAGAATCACGCCAAAGAATCACGCGGCAAGGGGACGGTGTTCCTTCATCTTCACGCCGTGATTCTTTGGCCACCTAGGATCACGCCGTTGTTGGAACCGGTATACCGGATGGCCTAAGGATGAGTTAAGTCTATGAGTTAAATTATACTTATTTTAATCTAAAATAAGGACACATTTTTTTCAAAACTTAAAAATTTATATGTTACATATGTTACATTTTTTTAAATTATAATTTAAATTTTTTAAAAAATACAATTTTCAAAACTTAAATTTAAATTTAAACGTTTTTTTAAAAATTTTTTAGTTTTTATTAAGTGATTAAGTGAAAAGGTTTTTACTTTATTTTAGTTTTTATTAAGTGATTAAGTTAATTATAAATCATTCATTAAGTGAATTTATTTGAGTTATTAAAAGACATGTATGCCCATTAAAAATGTTTTAGTTAAGGTTTAAGAGAATGGGTTAAAAGGTAATTAATAAGTTTTGATTATAAATAGGGGTTAGAAGGTAATTATATTCATTTGAGGCTTTATGAATGTGTATCTCATGCAATAACAATAGTACAAGGTGTCTTATATTTTTTGTAAAATTACATTGTTATCCTTCTAATCCCTATTATATAGTAGTATAGATATAGATAACAAGATTTATGTTTAAAGCTTGTACGTATGGTTACCGGATATTGTTGGTTGTCACATAAATAACAAGATTTACGTTTATATAGGTATTAGTCGTATTCGCGTGTTCTATGTCGTATGACTTACATGTTAATCTCTAATTTAATAGTCCGAATAAATAAGAATAATTATTAATATTAGAAGTTAAATATCTCGTCGAATGTCAGTTACTAATTGTGAATGTGTTAATATATTTAATCGTACGCTACGAGGTTAGGTAAACGCTATGCATTAATGACACGTTATTTCGACTCATCCCATGATCCGTTAAGTAAGGTTATATGTCAAGTTCGCATACTGGGCCTACAATTGGGCCGCTAATGGGTCGAGCCCGTTTATGGTGAATCAACTGTCAAAGATCACGGGCCCTAATTCAGGGTTGTCACACTAAGATTACAAATTTAAAGAAACCAAACATTTCATTCTTCAAGATGTTTAGCGTTTTGGTGTTCCCTAATCCTCGCTTCAGCCTTCAACGAATAAGTCATCAAGTATTAGAATGCAGGCCGGTACTTGGTCTTGTTAAGTCATTCCATTAAGCGCAGACCAACCCAAACCACACACATCTCTCTTCTAAAAAAAACTAAATGGTTTTGCCACTTGGCATCACCATATTCAATGTCACAACTTTTTCCCTCAAAACCACATTTATATCCTCCATTTACTACTTCCATCTTTAGGACAATCACTTTCAAATGTTGGTTTGTATTGAAAGATCCGGTGTTTATTCATGCTCAGCCGTATGATGCATTATCAAGAGTTAAAAAAGTAAAGATGGACTCAAACTATTAATATTTGGTAAACATGAAAAAATTACATAATTAGGTTTCAAAGTTTTTTTTATAATAAAGGATAATTTAAAATAAATGTGTTTTATTAGTATAATTAGTATTTATTAAAAAATATGGGTGCATTTAATAAGAGAGAGACGCGGGAAAAGAATGATGAGATTGAATATGGTGGCAACACATTGCATACAAAAACCTTTATTTATTATACAGTATAGATTTTCAAATTTGTAAATGAGGATGGGAAACGTCTTATGCTAGCAATCAAACCCCACTTCAATCCTAGCAAAGATGTGATCCTAGACGTCAAACCTCTTCAGTCCCATTCTCCATTTGTAAGTTGGTCCTACAATGCCGATAAGGATGAATTCACCCTAACTGATGTAAAGAAGCAACATATGAGATGTTCAAGCAAGACAATCTTCAAAATGCCAAGAAAAGACATCAAGACTCTGTCTGAGCTTCCACTGAACAATCCCAGCAAGGATCCAAGAGGGTATGAAGTAGCAAGGATAGTCTCCAACATGCACAAGCTTCAACAACAAAGGGATTAGAAGAGTTTTGGTAGCATCAGTCTAGGGGGAGTTTGTAGAACCAAAGACTGATTGCAACAAAATTCTTCTATGTACAAATGCTGCTGATAGGCTTATCAGCAGCGTTCAACACTTGTTGCTGCTGATAGGCTTATCAGCAACAGCTTTGGACAAATCAGTCCTGCTGCTGATCCTCAACTTTGATGCTGACAGCCTTATGCCTTGAAGATAAATCGTTGCAGCTGACTATCCATGCCAAGCGTCACTGACAACTTTCTTTAAAAGCAACTGACACCTTTGTGCAAAAGCAACTGCAACACTCCAAACAGAAGGAATCTCAATGGTGCAACCAATGACGGACAATAATGCTCTTCTCCAAGCATGCAAGTCATGATGAATAAAGAAGACGCTTCAATAAAGTTAGCTAGTTTAGACTAAACGTGTATTATAAGTTTTGTACAAAAGATCAACGGTCTGTGTTAGATCTGATCCTTAGAATCAAGGGTCTGTCTTGATTCTAAGTTAGTATAAATACCGTGTAAACACTTCATTGTAAGTGTGCTTTTCAATAGAGTTTTCACTTGTAATCGTTTATTCACAAAAGCTTAATACAACAGTGTTCTTAATTGTATTCTTTCTGTTTACTCGATTATACTTGTGTAGTTGTTATTGTTTCCGCCAATTTCAACTAAGAACAGAACCATCTTGTACTCTCACGATCCTACAAGTGGTATCAGAGCTTTGACTCACAGATTAAACAAACTCACACTTGTTTAATCACTACTGGTTCTATTCAAAACTATCTCTTTGATCAAGACACCCGGTATCACAAATCACAAATCAATAATGGGACAAAACAATGGATTTGACGATATTGGAAGCATCATCAGACCACAAAGACCGGTGTCTGGAGAAAATTACGAGCAGCAATACGAAAACTTTGTCTGTAATGAAGGTGAGTCACTAACCAGTGTGTATAACAGGTACACTTACTTGGTAAGAGAGCTGCAGTGCTCTAAGGTGAAGCTGGAGAATGAAGACATTCTCAAAAATTTCATCAGATCTCTTCCTAGTTGCTGGACACTTTACACAGCTGAGAATCTGAAGACTCTGCAGATGACCGAGCTCTTTTGTATGCTAAAAACCTATGAATTAGAAATAATTCAAGCCAAAGAAAGAAGCTCAAGCCATCAATCAGCCTCTTCCTCTACCACCACCTCTCCCGCGCTTCACTCTGACCACTCAGGTCCTAGTTCAAACGACTACTATCCTACCAGACAAGCACACCAAGCTCAGCCAAGACAGCAACAACAGCAACAGGTAAATCCTTTTGCACAAACTACAGCCTGTGCAGCTGTTGGAACTGCTGACTTTGACTGGAGCTTCCAGCATGAGGATCTTCCTGCCAACAATCAAGCTCTCATGGCAGACACATCAGAGGTACCACCAAAGGTATATGAAAATCTGTGTACTCAAGAGTGTATTGATAAGGTCCTTGGATACAGGAAACATAACCAGAATCTCATAGATCAAAATGAAGAATTTCACCAAATGAAATCTGAATTTAAAAAGGTTGAAAACAGTTACAAGGAAAAGAATGATTGTTTAAAGAAAGAAATTTCATCATTAAAACATGAACAAACAAACCTTGAAACTCAAATTGATGATATTTTGGTTAAGTTAAAAGCTGCAAGGGCCGAATTGGCAGACCAAAAGGTCCACGTAGAAAAATATGAGTTTGCATCCAAAAAGATGCAAAGACTTTTGGATGCTCAAATTCATGAAAAGGTAAAAACTGGGTTGGGGTATCATACTGACCAGTATAAAACTGTCGCACCTCCTGCTGACTACGTTGCCATCCTTGAACCAAGTTTCAATCTAGAAAATCTTGACATGGCCAACCCAAATCTTGACCCTGTTGTCAAAGAAACCCCGTGCAAGAAAACACTACTTCATCAGAGTCTGGGTCAACTTGCTCTGACTCCACTGAAACAAGTGAAGCTTCATCTCCTCCTGCCCCTCAAGTGATTCTGACTAAAGATGAAGTCCCCATTATCCCTTCAATACCAGTTCCTAAACCCTTCAAACAAATCAGAATTAGCTATCCTCCAGAAGGAAGAAAGCTAACTATTGAAAAAGGGACAGTCTTCAACCTCCACCAACTCAAAGCCTCTTTCCAAATCAATCCAACCAAGGAAGGTGTTTGACATATGTCATACACCTGGAGAGAGAGTTCCATATGTTCAAAAGACATTGGAAGAAGCCATATTTGAGCACAACAAAGCTCACCCCTGGAACTTCAAAGACTTGTTCAAGAGAAAGGACTATGTGTACTTTCAAAGGGACAAACTGGCTAAATCATGCTTTGTGTGTGGGAAATACAATCATACTGCTAGCACCTGCTTCTATTACCTTCAACAACAAAGAAACCTAAAGCAACATGCTTTTGAGAAAACCAGCAAAAACAAAAAGGTAAGAAGCTTTGAAGCCAAAGCAACTCAGTTTAGAAACTCTCTGTCCCCACCAAGAAAGCCTATGCCAAAGCCCCAACAATCCTGCATCATTTGTGGTGAATCAAACCACTTTGCTGCACATTGTAAGTTTAATCCTTTCAACCAGGTTCTTCATCAAATTCCTCTTCAACAAAAGTCTATCAGTGAGATGAAGAAGGGTAGGCATACTTCGGAGATTAAACCATCAGAAGTAAACAAAACTGCTGCTGATCAAGCAAGACTCAAGCGACCCAAAGACAAGTCTGCTGCTCAAGCAAAGTGTTCAGCAGCAACAAAGTCTGCTGCTGCTCAAGCAAAACCATCAGCAGCAACACCGGCTGCTGCAGATATGCCAAAGTCATCAGCAGTTACGCCAGCTGCTGATAGGTCAAAGAAATCTGGAAAACCTATACCTCAGCAATGGAAGGTGAAGATACCACCAAGCATCATCATTGGTTCCGTTGAATGTGCACATGCTGACACTGATAATCCAAGAACCCTTTTCTGCAAGGATGCAAGCTCTTGGATTTCTCCCACTAACTGAATCTATTGGTATGATGAACTTTGTTTAAAATCTGTCTCCAAAATCAGATTCTGTAAATGTGTTGGTTTCTTGTTGTAAATAAAAGTTATACGTCAGCAGCATCCATTTGGCTGCTGACAGGTCTAATCTTCAACAGCAAAGAATTTGCCACTGACTGCTTTAAGTTATCAGCATGAACAAGTTTCCTGCTGATAGCTTTAAGGCTGTTAGCAGCAACATCCTTGCTGCAGATCATTGTATTCATCAGCAGCAATTGAGTTTGCTGCTGACAGACTTAACCATCCGCTGCAACCAAGCTTGCAGCGGATGGGATTAACCATCTGCAGCAACCAAGTTTGCTGCTGATGGGTAAAACCAAGTCTAAATTATCTTTTACCCGCTGTAAAAATTCCTTTCAGTCTTTGCCATGACTGCCAGAGTGCTTTACAGCTGTAACAGTGAAAAGTGAAATGGGTTGTACTGTACAAGTAAGTTTGCTTTTTCCTCGTCTGTCGTTATATCATCACTCAAATTTCTTCACCACCTCTTCACATTCAATTTCACCCTAACTCCCATCACTTTCTCTCAAGTCCCCACCACATTCAAAGCCTTTTCATAATTAACCACCATTCAAATTCCTTCTCTTTTCCCTCCAACTCCAACAAAAATGGCAGAAGCAGACATAAACAACCCAAATGATAAGTTCTCCCCATATCACAACCTAACAGCGTACTTAGTCAAAGGCAAGAAATCTGCAGGTTTCGATGACATGATCGACTTCTTTTGTCGATCAAAGATTCACTATGCCTTAACCATAAACCCAACTATCTACATTCCTCACATGGAGGATTTTTGGAGCACAGCCGTCTACTCTACCGAATAGGGCGCTCCCCAAATCAAAGCCATGGTAGACGGCAAAGAAGTTATCATCACTGAAGCCAAACTCCGCCAACACCTCAAGCTTCAGGATGAAGGGGACGCCACCTCATACCCACGAGATGTGTACATGAGGACCTTTGTATCCATAGGGTACACTGGAAATCAAACAGAGTACACCATAGAAAAGGCACTCATGGGTCCCCAATGGAAGTACCTCTGCCACACTCTTCTCCAATGCATATCTCAAAAGAGGAGTGGTCAGTTCCGGTCTTGCATATGCATTTCACGGTATGGTAACTAGGTCTGGTTTCAATTTTTCCCACCTCATTATTGAAGGTTTGAGATATAACCTTCAAGAAGGGGTAAAATCACAATTTTTTATGTACCCACGATTCCTGCAGGAGGTGTTTAACAACGAGCACCAAGATCTTTCAAAAACTGCTCGAATCTACATTATGCTGGGACATAAAAACAATATTTTTCAAATCATGAGAACTGTTTCCAAAAAGTTCTCAGGGGTCAATGTTCCATTGTTATCTACAATGATGAACATGCAAAGCACCCAGGGTGACAGTTCAGCAAACCCAGCTGGTACTGATCCCACACCCTCCACCTCACTGCCTGAAACACAAATATCTGCTTCCCTTGATCGAACCCCTGTGCATTCTACTGAGGATGCACATGCACATAAACTACTTACATCTGTTTTGGATGTTATCGCTCAACCGGAACACAGGGCCCCGGTTGTAGCCAAGTATACTAGGAAAAGGGGCAAGAGAACTCCTTCTTCTCTTGCCTCCAAGGCCCAAACCTAACCCAAAAGCCCTCACTCAGAATCACAACATTCTGGTGAGAATATCATAAGGGATAGCCACATTGTTAGGGAGACTCCTTCGGATGTCTCTCTATTAGGATCAGGATCACTTCCCAGATCCATAGAGCAACCCGCTGAGCCATACCTTTTTCTGTCTTCTCTGAACTTAAGTGTAGAGGAACCTGGTCAAGATGATGTACCTTCTCCCACTGCCACTTTCTCGGAGGTACTGATTGACCTTGCTTCTAACACACCCAACCTAAGTTCTTCACCACTGAAGGTCCACTCTAGGAGTTATGACAGAGTGGATGTGGAAGAGGCTGTCACTACTACTGGTCAGGAGGACAGTGACAACATCGCTAAGACCTCAACCACGGCAACTCATGGTGAGGGTGTTTCCTTGGAAACTCCCCTCACTGAGAGGAATCCCGGGCGCCAAGAAACCATGGGTGATGGGGATGCTGAGGCTAGGCCTACAGCCCCATCTGGGTCCAAGGATTCCACAAATGTGGATGAGGACAGTATGCAACTTCAAAATAAGGAATTGACGGCCAGGGTGGCTATGCTTGAGGCTGAGGTGTCAAAACTACGACACCAAGTCCTTCAGCATGAAGCCCATCAATGCCCCTCCATGGCTTCTCCCTCCCTTATCTCATTGGGCACCCAAACTGATGCCTATCTGTCCACTGATGCAACCAAAAAGGGGGAGATAGTCCAAATGGAAGAAGACTCAGACAGTCTTGACAACTGGATTCAAGAGCAGGCTGCATTTCAAAGTAAACTATTCAAGCCAGATTTTGTACAAGTACATGACTTGCCATCTTTAGATGATGAAGAAGAAGAGACTTCTGAAGACTGGAAGTTAGTCGTCAGGGCTATTGATGAGGTACTGATTGATGCTGAAGACAAAGAACAAACACATACATCTTTCAGCATCATCCCTGAAGCAGCAGCCATCATTAGTCAATCCACTACCCCCCAATTTCCACTAACTTCAACACATCTAGAGTTTGACACCATACTAGCTTGGGGGTATGATGGAAAGTCTGAGAGGTTCTGGATTGGATGGTAGTTTAGCGGAGTGGAAGAGCTAAACTGGGAATCCCTCAACAGCATCCAAGTCCTTCACCTGTACCTTCTACAATGTATCAACAACTCAACGGACCTCTCAGCAGAACTTGCTATTGGCAGGTTCTATGACTTGATGGAGGATAATCTACCCAATTTCGAAAGACAAATACAAGCATCAAAGAGGGTAGCCTCTCCTAAATCTTCAATAACAGCAGAAAGAAGACTGACTCTATAAGACTTGAAATAATAAGGAGCAGTCTTCTCACTGAAGAAGAAGTTATGTGCTTAAGAAGATTTTTGTACAACTCAATTGTCTAGGACTTAGCTGTGCTAGGATGGTAAGCACTAAGTCCTTTGACCACATCTTTCTGCTGAGCAATGGCTCCTCTCTCACCATCAACACCAGGAACGTCCTGCTCTTGCCTACAGAATTCTTTTACAAGATCTTTCAGCTCAGGGCAAATATCTGCAATGTCAACTCTCTTGAAAGCCAGGCAATGATAGCTACTGTCAAAGCCCATCTTGAACAAGAAGGAAGGATTGCTGAGGAAGTATATGTGTCAAATTCTGATACTGATTCTGACTCAGCTTCCCCTCGAGTAGACATCTTTGCTGCAGCATATGCATCAAGATCCACTGTCAAAGAAAATCTAACAGCAATAACAGATCCTGAGTGCAAATCAGATGAAGCTGATGACCTTTTCCTTGTCAACCTCTAATCTTGCCAATGAAGCTGAGGCTGAGATCCCAACAGCACCACAATCATATGCTGTTGTGATCAGTGAAGCCAAAGCAGAGGCATCCAGTGTAAACAAAGGGAAGGAACTAATGACCAAAGAAGATGAAGAGAGGTTGCTCAGAGAAAAGAGAGAGAGAGAAGAAAGAAGGAGGAAAAGAGAAGAAGAGGAGATGGCTCAACTGAAAAAGCATCAAGAAAGAAAAGCAGCCATGCTCCTCAGAGAACAAACAATCCAGCTGTATGTCAAACAGCTGGATGAAATGAAAGTCAAACTCCATGCAGTGTCTCAAGTTGATAAAGATGAAGAACTTGCTAGACAGCTGCAGGAACAGCTCAACAGAGAAGAAGAGGAGAATGAAAAGAAGAAGAAGGAAGATGCTAAATTCAGGATCACTGATTCTGAATTAGCAAAAGAAATGAGGGGGGATTGGATTGAAGCTCTGATCTCTCAAGGTGAGGATGCTGACTACCTTGAAAAACTTTCAAACAAAGAGATCTACAGAGCTGTCATGGGTCAACAGGGGCAATTGGCAAAGAAGAAGAGAGCTGAAGAGGAATAAAAAGCTCATCAAAAATCCAAGAAGGCCATTGCTTTAAACAAGAGAACTCATGAAAAAAGGAAGGTCATGATTGACTTCCTAAAGGCAAGGTGGGAAAGTGGAAAGAGGCTAGGTCCCATGACATTCATGAACCTACAAGCCTTGTACAGACAAGTCAAGAAGGAAGAAGAAGAAAGACTAGGAAAGGAAGTTTTCAAGACAAAGGTCACAGAAAAAGAAGAAAAGAGACCAGTCAAGAAACAAAAGACTTCTGCCCCAGACACTACTTCCACTATCCAAAAACCTTTCACAAATATCCCTAAACCTTCCTCTCCTCCACCCAAAAAGTCCAAACCATCTCACCTAGCTCCCTCTCATTAACAGCCTCTCCTGAAGAAATCCAAACCCACACCTAAACCAGAAGACTCCAGAGAAATAGTTGACTGGTTCTACAGTTCACAAGATCAGTGTTTTAAAGTCTTCAGGGGGAGAACTGAAAGAAGAAGATCTGTTTACAAGTCTGTTGATGAAGTTCTACAATTGCCAGATTCAGATCTTCGAAGAATCCTGGAGCTGGGTGAAGCTCTCACACCTGCAAATGAGGATGGGAAACGTCTTATGCTAGCAATCAAACACCACTTCAATCCTAGCAAAGATGTGATCCTAGACGTCAAACCTCTTCA
Organism: Smallanthus sonchifolius; assembly: GCA_023525975.1. Taxonomy (NCBI): domain Eukaryota; kingdom Viridiplantae; phylum Streptophyta; class Magnoliopsida; order Asterales; family Asteraceae; genus Smallanthus; species Smallanthus sonchifolius. The sequence continues at coordinate 60,987,912 of CM042035.1, read as the reverse complement.
GTCCCATTCTCCATTTGTAAGTTGGTCCTACAATGCCGATAAGGATGAATTCACCCTAACTGATGTAAAGAAGCAACAGATGAGATGTTCAAGCAAGACAATCTTCAAAATGCCAAGAAAAGACATCAAGACTCTGTCTGAGCTTCCACTGAACAATCCCAGCAAGGATCCAAGAGGGTATGAAGTAGCAAGGATAGTCTGCAACATGCACAAGCTTCATCAACAAAGGGATTAGAAGAGTTTTGGTAGCATCAGTCTAGGGGGAGTTTGTAGAACCAAAGACTAATTGCAACAAAATTCTTCTATGTACAAATGCTGCTGATAGGCTTATCAGCAGCGTTCAACACTTGTTGCTGCTGATAGGCTTATCAGCAGCGTTCAACACTTGTTGCTGCTGATAGGCTTATCAGCAACGTTCAACACTTGTTGCTACTGATAGGCTTATCAGCAGCAGCTTTGGACAAATCAGTCCTGCTGCTGATCCTCAACTTTGATGCTGACAGCCTTATGCCTTGAAGATAAATCGTTGCAGCTGACTATCCATGCCAAGCGTCACTGACAACATTCTGCAAAAGCAACTGACACCTTTGTGCAAAAGCAACTGCAACACTCCAAGCAGAAGGAATCTCAATGGTGCAACCAATGACGGACAACAATGCTCTTCTCCAAGAATGCAAGTCATGATGAATAAAGAAGACGCTTCAATAAAGTTAGCTAGTTTAGACTAAACGTGTATTATAAGTTTTGTACAAAAGATCAACGGTCTGTGTTAGATCTGATCCTTAGAATCAAGGGTCTGTCTTGATTCTAAGTTAGTATAAATACCGTGTAAACACTTCATTGTAAGTGTGCTTTTCAATAGAGTTTTCACTTGTAATCGTTTATTCACAAAAGCTTAATACAACAGTGTTCTTAATAGTATTCTTTCTATTTACTCGATTATACTTGTGTAGTTGTTATTGTTTCCGCCAATTTCAACTAAGAACAGAACCATCTTGTACTCTCACGATCCTACAGTAACACCGACATTTAAAACTAATTTATGGTTTGAAAAACGTGATAATGTAACTCCATTTAGAAAATCAGGAGATTATAAACTTTCATCAAAATCATCACCAAGATGCTCTGATTGACGGATACTATTTGTACTTGTATGCGGAAAATCTCGTTAAACTTTTAATACTAAATCTCTTATTAAAAAAAAAGATACAAATAAAATTTGAATTTCAACAATATTCCATCTTTTAAATTCAAAATTTAAAACTCCAAATTTTAAAATTTTCACTCCTTAATATTTTGACATAATTAAATTTAAAATTCCAGAATTAAATATGAAAATTTTAAAACTAATAAATTAGAATTGAAGCTTGTAAACATGTTTTTGGAAAGAAAAAAAACCTCGTCATTTAAAAAAAATTAAAGTTTAAAAAATAATACAATTTTAAAAATAAATATTTGCATGTTTCTTAAATTTATTAAAAACTAAGTATTAAAATTTATAAATCATAATAAAAAATTTGTTTATAATTTCAAATTTAATAAAAAAAATATTAATTAAATATTAGTAAATTTTACTCTAACACATATTTATTTAAACTACAAACGTAGTTTTTTCAAAATTTATATGTAAAACTAAAAATATATTGTTTTTTTATAATAAAATTTTAAAAAATCGGTTTTTAATAATAAAACTTTAAAAATCCATTTTTTTTAAATCTCTTGTTTTTTAATTCTTGATTTTCTTAAAGTATTAACTTTTGATGATAATTTAAAAAAAAATGTGAGCTAGTGGTAAAAATGATGAAAATGTTTAATTATGTAATTTAAAAAAAAAGGCTAAATATGAAAGTATTAAATATAGGATATAACTGTGGTTTTGAGAGAAAAAGTTGTGAGATTGAATATGGTGATGCCAAATGGCAAAACTATTTAGTTTTTTTATTAGAAGAGAGATTGATAAAAAAATGGTTTAGATAATTTAACAAGTATTTAGGTCAAATCACAAGGTAATCACGTTATAGAAACGAAGATTATATTTTGAAGCAACTTTAATCATCACAGTTTTATCGGTTTAACATTTTCAGACAAAATAATTTCACTAAAACTTCAAAGAAAAAATATACAATTGTTGTATTTTTGTAATGACGATTAATAAAAGTTTAGGACAATCACTTTCAAATGTTGGTTTGTATTGAAAGATCCGGTGTTTATTCATGCTCAGCCGTATGATGAATTATCAAGAGTTAAAAAAGTAAAGATGGACTCAAACTATTAATCTTTGGTAAACATGGAAAAATTACATAATTAGGTTTCAAAGTTTTTTTTATAATAAAGGATAATTTAAAATAAATGTGTTTTATTTTTATAATTAATATTTATTAAAAAAATACGGGTGCATTTAATAAGAGAGAGACGCGGGAAAAGAATGATGAGATTGAATATGGTGGCCACACATTGCATACAAAAACCTTTATTTATTATATAGTATAGATTTTCAAATTTGTAAATAATTGTAAGGTTTATTTAACATGTAATTTAATGTATTGTAAAAAGTGCACAACTTATTAAATGATTTTTTATGTGTTTTTTTAAGTTTTAATTACACCCATCCATATAATCTTAACATGTAACAAAATGAAAAGGTTACAACTATCAAATTTGTATAAAAAGAGTTACTAAGATATTTATCAATATAATCTTAACGTTTCACCCCGTGTAACACACGGGGTTAAAGCTAGTGTATATATAAAAAAAATTGCGTTGCCGTTCAGAAAAAAAAAAAAAAATATATATATATATATATATATATATTATATATTAGCATGTCTATTAATATTTAAAATCACCTGCAATGCACTTGTCACACTTCTTTATCCAATCTGTGAATCTTGCATCTTCTGGATTTAATGTAGAGCCAGCTTCAAAAGCTATTTTGGCAGTCTGATATTCTTCAAGATTGAAACATGCCGTCCTGTAGACATAAATGTGAAAGGTTACAAGATATTCGAAGATACAAAAACAATGATGTGCTCGCAAAATCACATTGACCAGTAGAAAGGGAGACTATGGAGAGTGCAGTCACCAAGGTTGTTAAAGAGGCATGCCCATTTTTCGCCATGTAGCCAAGGTGTGTTAATTTTGCATGGTGCAGTAGGACAATTCAAGGTTTGAGCATATTCTAATAAAACCAAAATACCATTTTACTTCAGATGTCTATATTCTCTTCAACCAAGGGACTTAGTTATGAATACTAGTAGTCTATTAGATCAAATGCATAAAAAGGTTTCATTAGTGTTTACTTTTCATCCCACAAAAGAAAAATTAGTGCCTACTTTTAAGTAGATAGTGCATCACACAGATATATAAACACTATCATGTAAAAACTGAAAAGTAAAAATAAACTGTGTTGTTCAGTGAGACCCACCCTTTGCGAAAATATGCCTTTGGATTGGAGGGGTCCAACTCAATTGCCTTGTTTGCGTCAGCAACTGCCTCTGTAAGAAGTAATTTGCATATTAGGTAATCACAAGAGATGACAATAATATCAGTCACAAGACAGACCATTCATAAAGGTTAAAACCATTGCAAATCCAACCCCAAGACCACAAAATGTCCACCCAATTGCATATTCAAACAATTTCATCGGCCATAAGATTTTTCACAGTAATAGTAGAATACAAAAACACTTCCAAAGCAAGGGCACTCAAGTTCTATGCGAACAAAAGATTCAGCAGCATTCATATCCAAAATGCCCAAATGCTCTTCATTTAAAGCACCGATACCCGCTATTGTCACCACGACCCGTGCCTCTTCCTCATCCTCCTCTACCAAAACCTCTTCCATGGCCTCGTCCCCGTCCATATTGCCTCTCATCTTGCTCACCATACTTGGGCAGCAAAAGTTGACCTTGCCCTTCCTCCTTTTCATTATGGCTTTGGAGCCTTTCTTCATACGTTTTAGCCTTCCTACCGCTTCTTCAAATGGCATACTCTCAAGGTCGGAGTATTGTTCAATAAGACATACAATTTGCAAGTACTTCTTTGGGACATAGAGAACAAGATCCTTGTCTTTGACAGGTTCGCCAATGTTGGCATAGAGAACAAGATCCTTGTTGGCCAACGTTGGCCAGGGCAGTAGCATAGTCTTGTGCACAACTGAGGTAATTGAGAGGTGTCTCATCCCCTTTCATGTGAAGCTTAAGAAGTTGTATCTTAGGTGTGTATTCCCTCGAGGCAGTATGAGGGGCGTAAGCACGTTCAAGAGAGAGCCAAAGATCATGAGCAGTGGTTCCTTGAACATGGGAGAATGAGGTCTCGGAGATTATAGAGATGATGATCATTCGAACATGGGCATCATTGTTGATCCATGTAGAGTAAGCAGGATTATCAGTAACAGCTGTTGTATCATCACCTGCTGTGGTATGTTCACGCTCAGGACACAATATAGAGCCACCAATGTAACCAAACAGATTGTTGGTAATGAGAAAGGGTTCGATCATTGTTTTCCAATAACCATAGTTGGTAGGGGATAAGGTAAAGGAAAATTTGTGCGAATTGTGAGACGCTTTTTCTTTATGGTTGATAGGTACAAATGTAGACATTGTTCAATAAGGAGAAAGAGATGGTGACACTAAGGAATTAGTGTCGGGAAACAGACTTAGCGACACTAAGAAGAGCCACCAAGAAAGTGAAAACTTGCGTTTTCAAGGGTCGGCTCAAGGGATACAACGACACTAGGTAGGACTGTCGGCAACAGACTTAGCGACACTAAGGAGAGTCGCCAAGAAAGTGAACGTAGGAGAGTCGACACTAAGGATATGCCAAGAAGGAGAGTCGACACTAAGGAGAGTATCGTTGGAAGAACAAGAAGCAACTTTTAGGGTTTTGTGTACAACCGCCAGAGGAAGGATCCAAAAGGAGAGACAAAGGTGGTTGATTGTGAACCATTTTGTCAAGAAAATCAGTCCAGGAACGGAGAAAACAGGAGTAGGATCTGATTGTGCAGCAAAAGGAAGAAGAAACACCGTTTTGTGACGGTGGCCGGAGGCGGGGATTGTGGCCAGAGGAGGAGGAAAGCGGCGGCGGTAGGTGCTTGGCTCTGATACCAAGATAAACACCTTAATGTGTGTGTAAATGTGATTGTTGTATTGATTGTGTAATGATTAGGGTTACATATAGAGATATTTATAATAGTATCATAATTACATAAACTACCCTCAACTAATACTAAATACAATGATCTAATAAAAACAATCATCAAAAATAAAAACATCAACATTTTAGGCGTAAGAATAGGTGTCGGTTGGTATTGTTGTATATCGAATTTAATTCTATAAGTATGTGGATTGATGAATAGAACCTTAGGAAATGTGTAAAGGAGATGTAATACAATTGTTGAGTTTTAAAGAAGTTTACCTCGGGATAAAGTATCATGGAAATGTTTTAGAGTGTTTGTAGCATCAAATAGTTGCCCGACCATATCTCTCCTTTTTTTGAGTGGAACAAAGATATTTTCCCAAGGTGATTTGTCATAACCCAAGCCTTTCAACCATTCAGTCTCTCCTTCGATCAACTTTATGTGTGGTAACTCCATGTTAGATAGATCCTGGAGTTGTGGGCAACCATAAATCAACATAGTCCTTAACTTCTCCAACATAATTTGACCAACAAAAATGTTGACCAGCTCGGGTAGGTCTAAAAGAAAAATCTTTACCAAGCTTGGAAAAATCGGACCATATTTGACGTTGTTGGATTGACCACTAATGATATTGATTACCTTAGGGCAACCTTCAACAGTAAGCTCTGCCAAGCGTAGGAGATTTTGAGCAATGGTTGGGGTGAGAATCGAAGTCAGCTGCGAACATTTACGCAATGTCAAGATTCTTAGTTCGGAGAAACTATCTTTGCCAATTGGCCCCTTCCAAATACTTCGTAATTTCTTCATGTGATGAATACTCAAGTATTGTAGCAACTCAAGTCCACTTTTTTCACCATTCTTTATTCTAGTTTCTACATCTTGAAACAAGGCATTTGCTTCAACAAGAGTGTCCATCTCGTTGCATTCCGCAAGTAAGCAATACTTCATATTTGTAACGTTAAAAGTTGAGAGCTTCTCAATAGTCCAATGGCGAGACAAGAACAAAGCTTCAACGCTTGCCATTATCTTGGAAATGGCATCGTCGTTTCCTTCAGCATTTATCCATTTTAGACAGTTTTTAAATTCCTGAAACTTCTTTTCGAGGCCATGTGGTAGACAAGATGTAAGTTGTGCATTCTGACCAATAGTTAACATCAAATTGGATAAATTTGCATATATTGGAATATGATTTCTCTCAAGAAGTAAAAACTGTTGCAGTACTTCGTTCGTTGGCAAGTACCATCTCAGAGTTTCAAGGTTCTTTAAATTACACAATTCCTTTTGAAGATCTTTTACTTCTTCCTCCCACCATTCAGGTTCTGGACCTAAACAAATTATAACAGACAACTCTTTCAGTTGTTTGAGTTCAGATATCATCTTTCTTGGAATTACTGTCTCACTGATACTATTGGTTTCTACGTAGTATTTTGCATATTGAGACAAAGAAACACGTAGAACTTCTAAATCTTTAAGTTTCCCCATTTCCTTTGGTATAAACATGAGCTCGGTACCTTTGATATCAAACAATTTGAGCTTTGAAAGCCCTTCAATTTGAGTTGGTAATTCCATCAAAGCAGAACAGTCTTTCAAGAAAAATTCCTGAAGCGATCCTAAACTAGAAATGGATGTTGGCAAAGAGACTATGTTTGTATTAGAGAGATTTAACACTTCAAGCTTAGGCATTTTTTCAAAGAAGGTGGGAGGAATGATTGTCAAATCAGGAATCTGCAAGAAGAGTTTCACGAGGTTAGAGAAATCAGGACTGTCCGGCAACTGATCGAGATCGTAATCTTTTAAGTCAATCTCCTCCATATTCCAGTTTACGTCCCTAGGCATCCCTGCACAAGCAAACAAGATCAAACTTAGACGCAAATAAGTCAAACAATGTTGGCCTAATTGGTTGATCAAAGTTTATAAAGTTAATTGGTCATTGTGTATTTTATATAAAGTTGTATTTTAGAGTCAAAAGTGTAAATGTAAATAAGTCAAGGGCCAAAACAAAACCGTTAGTACGTATGTGTTTTTCGTTCTAGTGAAACGACGCGTCTTTAGAATTTAGTTTTACAAAAACCAACAATCGAGTCTGTAAATGGTGTGAACAATCTTTCATATATTTAAGTTTAAGTTTATGTCAATTCCGATTGTTCTTGTTCAATCCGATATTCTTGGGCTACATTTGGTATGAGAGCCTAGGGCTCATTGTGTTCAAGTTTTCTGAATCGATTTGGAATCATGATTGCCATCGATCCCGGAAAAATCGATAAACTACAAAATCGATTCAGTGTAGAGAAGATGAAACCAATTCTGAATAAATCGATTCAGAAACAAAGTCACGAAACCAGATCGTCTAAAACCGAAATCAAAACGTAAAGACAAAAAATCAATTCTGAATAAATCTTTGCGTTGTTTGATGCCTTGTTTGATGTTCGAAGACAGGAAAAAAGAAGGAAGAAGACAGTTTTATTTACTGTCTTATTTTGAAGACCAGAACGTAAAGACAAAAAATCAGAAGGGTTGAAAGTCTAAAGCCGAGAAGTGCATCAGTCGGATTCAGAATCCTAGAAAAGATTCACCAGATTCCAGTTTTTATTTTCAATCATTCTAGAAGAATTACTACAGTTTTAGTAAATTGGATTAGATTAGAAATTGAATTATGGGAGATACGAATGATAAGAATAAATCCATGGTAACATATAGAAAAACAAGTCCATCCCTGTCTAGTTTCTAATGCCCATTGTTGAACATCACAAATTACACAATATAGGTACTTAGAATGAAGGTTATATTAGAGACCCTTAGAGGGGGTGAAGCTCCAAGAATTTAAGCAGAATAAGATACCCAACAAGTGGGACAATTTTCTCGATATTTTTTCTTCATCAAAACCAATCTTTAAATACTAAAACAATGCAGAGAATGGAAACGTGCGTGAATGAAAACATGGGACCACTAACTCCTAAATGCATGCATAAAATAAGGAACTGTAACAATCAACTAATCCCACTACCCTAACTCCAAAAGTGCCGCTATTATTTCTTGACCAAGTCATGGGTCATCGGTCTTGCTTCTGGATACTGGATCACAACTAGGTTTTGGTTAGGCCTACTTTGTTGGGCATGTTGAGTCGTAGATAACAGGCCCGCATCATTATATCGGAAGCTAATGAAATTTGGGAAGTAATAGAAAGAAACACATCTGCAAAAATAGATATCAATAATCACTGAGATTGATTGTAATTCTTGTATGTTACAAATGAGAAATAAGAGAGGATTAAATAGAAAACATAACTACACTTTAACCCCTCTAGAATAGACAAATACTTATTGACTAATAGATATAAAGACATAAGGCTGCACTAGCTTATTTCTATTAATGGTTGCTTGAAGACCTTACACTACAAGTTGCAAGTTATAAAACCTCAAAGGAAGTCTAGGATACACAAAAGACCAGATTCATAGTAGTGGATGAAGTGCAGCAGGCATGATTACATCTAGTCAAATATGAGTTTGAAAAGTTACAAATGAGAGAAGATGAAATACTAGATTCTTTTATCGCAAAGATAACAAATATTGTCACCAGAGGTGCTACATGTGGATCAACGTTTGACCAACCAAACTTTGTGAAAAAACTTCTAAACACCATACTAGAAAGGTTCTTTCAAATATTAGTGTCCATTGAGCAATTCGTTCATTTAAGCAAAACTACTCCGGATGCAACTACTGCAAGACTAAAGACGTATGAGGACATAATTAATTTCAAGAAACGCGTTCTGGAAGACAACCAAGAGAAACTTTTGTGCACAAGTCATGATAACAATTCCCCAAGAAAGGAAAACGTTTTGGAAGACATGGCAAGGTAAGTTTAGTACATCTCAAGGAAATTGGGGTAAGAGAAAGTTCAGACAAGAAGAAGGAGATAAGTCACACGATAATTTCCATAAAGAATAATGATGACTATGGTAGAATGAAGAGTTTCCCAATAAACCAAATCAATTCCGTATTTGACCTAATTAAAATTAGATGTAATAATTGCAATACTTTAGCCACTATGCCTCAGATTGTCCTGAACCAAACCATAGAAAAGAAGAATCAAATCTTGTGCAAGAAGACGAGGAACCAACACTTCTAATGGTGCAAGTTCAAGATGAAGGCATGGAAGGATTTGTTCGTGCTAAAGACAAAATTCATGAAATCAAAGAAAACCAAAGATTAAAGATTATGGTGGCAATCAAGTTATTTGAAGAAAAGAAGAATCAAAACTTGGATAAACAATTAGGTAGTGATTGTTGGCCTAATTGGTTGATCAAAGCAGATAAAGTTAATGGGTCATTGTGTATTTTATTTAAAGTTGTATTTAGAGTCAAAAGTGTAAATGTAAATAAGTCAAGGACCAAAATGTGTCTAGTGTGTATTAACAAAATCGTTTGCAGGAATGTGTGTGCTGTTCTAGTGAAACGACGCGTCTTTAGAATTTAGGGTTACAAAAACCAACAATTGAGTCTGTAAATGATGTGAACGATCTTTCATATATTCAAATTTAAGTTTGTGTTAATTTCAATTGTTATTGTTTAATCCGATCTTGTGCTACAAACAAGAGCTAGTAGTCCCATATGCATTTACCTGAACATTAAATAATGCTTGTTTTGCGGAATGTGGGAGTTAAAGCACATATGCAAGTTACATATAATAATACAACTTCTGGTTCTTACTTACCGGGACATGTTCAATTGATAACCATATTTTTGGCGAGAACCAAAAGAACCATGCATTCTTACACAAATGCATACATGCATCATTACTTTATATATGCACAAATGCATACATGTATCCTTATATTTGTGTAAAAATGCATGGTTCTTTTGGTTCTCGCCAAAATTATGGTTCTTAATTGAACATGTCCCCTTACTTATATATCAAATGGGAGGCATGAACGAAAATGATTAGTCTTATTTTTTACTCATCCTTTACTTCATATCTTTCTAAATATTGTTTGCTGGTGTTATATATGAACTAAATCCTTTGGATGAACTTTTAAACACTATATATAGTAATTAACCGTTTTTGGCTCAACAATATTTCAAGTCAAGATTACCAAATGATTATTTCAAGAGATCAAAATGAGAGTGTTAACTAAGAAATTTAATTCTCTTTTCATATTGCACGAAGAAGTTCTACCATCCATGATACAACATAAAAAGAGAAATTGCCAAACCAAACATTTTGACCATAAAAGTGGAGCAACTAAACATTGACTTTTTCAAATTATCAATATAACAAAATCTATAACCAACCAATGGAAAATTGAAACGTAAGTAGAACCTTATTTGAAGGCTCTAATATGACCATGTGTCAATCATGGAGCATGTCCACGTATATTTCTCCGGCTAAATTGTTTCCCGTATGTCTACTAACGGCTTCACCATAGCCGGCTAAATCAAAACCAATGAAATGATGTCACGTGTCATTGAATAGCCCTTTGTTTTAAATTTGGGGGCTACAACGTAGACGGGAGGCTGTCTATGTTGAAGCCGCCGTTTTTTTATGACACGTGGCATCATTTCATTCGTCGTTGATTTGGCCGGCTAGGGTGAAGCCGTTGGTTGAGTTAACGGCTACATTATAGCCGGCTAAAGACTCGTGCACACTCTCTTGTATGACAAGTGGCGGGCTAAAATGGTGAATCCTAATAAGTTTTAACTTACGTGTCAATATATAATTGGTTGATGGTGGATATGGTTATATGATATACTAAAAAAGTTAATGTATATTCTTGCAATCATTTTGATCAAATGTATATTTTGGCAATTTTCTCCTATAAAAAACAAGTGTTCTCCGGTAAAAGTAGATGAGTTTGATTCTAGAAACAGCTAGCATACCACAAAAGTGTTGATTGACCTGTTTATTTTGATCAAATGTATACTTTGGCAATTTTCTTATATAAAAAACAAGTATTTTCCGGTAAAAGTAGATGAGTTTGATTCTAGAAACAGCTAGCATACCACAAAAGTGTTGACAGTTTAAATGGATATGATCACCCAAGTATTTGATCTTTCAATTAATATCTCTTTGAATCGTTTGTTCAAATTTTATGTATGGTCGGCCCGGTTACTTGAAACTAAATTGAAGACTATACGTGTTGACTTCGTCTGTTCCAACTTCTTGATAAGGGTGAGAGGGTTGCCCTATTCGAGTAAATTTACTCGAATGTAATATGAACACTGCTTTTTGTCTTCTTTCTATCTTTTCCAATCTCTCACGTATATTTCTTTTTATTTTCCTTTTTTTACGCTGTGTTCTTGAGTCTCATTTAAAGAGGAAATAAATCTTTGTTCTAGAGGTTTTTTCAAGGGGAAAATAAAGAAAATGAGGGGAAAAGTGTTCCCTAGATTTTTTTAAAGAGGGAAAAGAAGGGAAAACTTGGCTTATTTCTATCCTTCCATATTGGAAAGATTTGAAGAGAAAGGAAAAGAAGTAAAAAGAAAAGAAGGGGAAGAAATCCTTTCTTTTCCTCCCTTTAGTAAACTCGGGAACACATCATTAGTGATTATCTCTTTTTAACAATGAAAGTTTCAAGTATATCCCACCGCCAAACAAAAAATATATTTTTCTTAACTTTTTATTTAACTTTTACAACATTCTATTATGTGAAAAAAATAAAATATAATAGTTATTGTTAATTTTTATTATCTAGCTTTTATTTTTATTTATTTTGTAGAAGCATGTTTTTGTAACTATAGATAAAATTCTATGTATCGGTGTACGTGGCTAGTACGCGGGAGGGTGTTCCTGGGTACTTAGCCTGCACACCAGTTTGGTCCTGCGTACTTAGTAAGTACACAAGGCTTTTGCCTTGCGTACCTGTCAAGTACGCATGACCAAACCCTGCATACTTAGACAAGTGCGCAGGTAATGTTCCTTCCCCTATAAATAGAAGACTTGTCTTCATTTGTAGGTGGAACTTCTGGAACAAGGTTGAGAGGTGTGCGGGTCGGGAGAGGCTCTCCCGACCCCTGGACCGTGAGCTTAGATGAGAGATGTGTGCTCCTTCGGTATGTAGTCTGTAATACGGGATGACTTCTATGTTATGGATTACGTATCATTTCATTATCTTGTCTTTGTTCGTGTCTCTCTGTGTTCTTCTCAGTTCCCACACAAATCACAGAACAGGTCCGTGTTATCTCTGCTGCGCGACGAGGCTCCCGGGACATACAAGTGGTATCAGAGCCTCGGTGTTCGTTGATTTGTGTTCCAGTTTCGATTTTTTAGGGTTTTGAGCAGATACGAGTTCGTACTTTTTCAGACCTAAAATCCTTAAAATAGAGTTTGTTATCACTTCATGTGGTGTTTGGAGGGCTAAGGGTTTGTTAGATGATGTTTTCTAAGCTTTTGGAAGCATTAATATCTCAGATCTATCACTTTTCAAGCATTCTCCTCAAGATCCGTCATGAACGCTGTTACTTTTTGATAAGTACGCAAATTCAGCTTTTCTGCGTACTTTACTTACTAAGTACGCATGGGTTTTGCCATGCGTACTTACTAAGTACGCAAGAGTAGTTGTCCTGCGTACTTGTTAAGTACGCATGAGTATTTGACTCTGCGTACTTAGCATGTACGCATGGTTGGCTTTGGGAACTTATCAAATACGCATGAGCACTTGGCTTTGCGTATTTATCAAATACGCATGAACACCCTTTATGTGCGTATTTACTAAGTACGCATGAACTAGCATCTGGGTTTAAAAAAAAAATGAAAAAAATTAATGTATATTCTTGCAATCATTTTGATCAAATGTATATTTTGGCAATTTTCTCCTATAAAAAACAAGTGTTCTCCGGTAAAAGTAGATGAGTTTGATTCTAGAAACAGCTAGCATACCACAAAAGTGTTGACTGACGTGTTTATTTTGGCATTTTTGATCAAATGTGTACTTTGGCAATTTTCTCATATAAAAAACAAGTGTTTTCCGGTAAAAGTAGATGAGTTTGATTCTAGAAACAGCTAGCATACCACAAAAGTGTTGATTGACATGTTTAAATGGATCTGATCACCCAAGTATTTGATCTTTCAATTAATATCTCTTTGAATCGTTTGTTCAAATTTTATGTATGGTCGGCCCGGTTACTTGAAACTAAATTGAAGACTATACGTGTTGACTTCGTCTGTTCCAACTTCTTGATAAGGGTGAGAGGGTTGCCCTATTCGAGTGAATTTACTCGAATGTAATGTGAACACTGCTTTTTGTCTTCTTTCTATCTTTTCCAATCTCTCACGTATATTTCTTTTTATTTTCCTTTTTTTACGCTGTGTTCTTGAGTCTCATTTAAAGAGGAAATAAATCTTTGTTCTAGAGGTATTTTCAAGGGGAAAAGAAAGAAAATGAGGGGAAAAGTGTTCCCTAGATTTTTTTTTAAGAGGGAAAAGAAGTGAAAACTTGGCTTGTTTCTATCCTTCCATATTTGAAAGATTTGAAGAGAAAGGAAAAGAAGTAAAAAGAAAATAAGGGGAAGAAATCCTTTCTTTTCATCCCTTTAGTAAACTTGGGAACACATCATTAGTGATTATCTCTATTTAACAATGAAAGTTTCAAGTATATCCCACCGACAAACAAAAAATATATTTTTCTTAACTTTTTATTTAACTTTTACAACATTCTATTATGTGAAAAAAATAAAATATAATAGTTATTGTTAATTTTTATTATCTAGCTTTTATTTTTATTTATTTTGTAGAAGCATGTTTTTGTAACTATAGATAAAATTCTATGTATCGGTGTACGTGGCTAGTACGCAGGAGGGTGTTCCTGAGTACTTAGCCTGCACACCAGTTTGGTCCTGCGTACTTAGTAAGTACGCAAGGCTTTTGCGTTGCGTACCTGTCAAGTACGCATGACCAAACCCTGCATACTTAGACAAGTGCGCACGTAATGTTCCTTTCCCTATAAATAGAAGACTTGTCTTCATTTGTAGGTGGAACTTCTGGAACAAGGTTGAGAGGTGTCTAGGTCAGGACGAGCTCTCCCGACCCCTGGACCGTGAGCTTAGATGAGAGATGTGTGCTCCTTCGGTATGTAGTCTGTAATACGGGATGAATTCTATGTTATGGATTACGTATCGTTTCATTATCTTGTCTTTGTTCGTGTCTCTCTGTGTTCTTCTCAGTTCCCACACAAATCACAGAATAGGTCCGTGTTATCTCTGTTGTGCGACGAGGCTCCCGCGACATACAAGTGGTATCAGAGCCTCGGTGTTCGTTGATTTGTGTTCCAGTTTCGATTTTATAGGGTTTTGAGCAGATACGAATTCGTACTTTTTCAGACCTAAAATCCTTAAAATCGAGTTTGTTATCACTTCATGTGGTGTTTGGAGGGCTAAGGGTTTGTTAGATGATGTTTTCTAAGCTTTTGGAAGCATTAATTTCTCAGATCTATCACTTTTCAAGCATTCTCCTCAAGATCCGTCAAGAACGCTGTTACTTTTTGATAAGTACGCAAATTCAGCTTTTCTGCGTACTTTACATACTAAGTACGCATGGGTTTTGCCATGCGTACTTACTAAGTACACAAAAGTAGTTGTCCTGCGTACTTGTTAAATACGCATGAGTATTTGACTCTGCGTACTTAGCATGTACGCATGGTTGGCTTTGAGAACTTATCAAATACGCATGAGCACTTTGCTTTGCGTATTTATCAAATACGCATGAACACCCTTTATGTGCGTATTTACTAAGTACGCATGAACTAGCATCTAGGATTAAAAAAAAATGAAAAAAATTAATGTATATTCTTGCAATCATTTTGATCAAATGTATATTTTGGCAATTTTCTCCTATAAAAAACAAGTGTTCTCCGGTAAAAGTAGATGAGTTTGATTCTAGAAACAGCTAGCATACCACAAAAGTGTTGACTGACGTGTTTATTTTGGCATTTTTGATCAAATGTGTACTTTGGCAATTTTCTCATATAAAAAACAAGTGTTTTCCGGTAAAAGTAGATGAGTTTGATTCTAGAAACAGCTAGCATACCACAAAAGTGTTGATTGACATGTTTAAATGGATCTGATCACCCAAGTATTTGATCTTTCAATTAATATCTCTTTGAATCGTTTGTTCAAATTTTATGTATGGTCGGCCCGGTTACTTGAAACTAAATTGAAGACTATACGTGTTGACTTCGTCTGTTCCAACTTCTTGATAAGGGTGAGAGGGTTGCCCTATTCGAGTGAATTTACTCGAATGTAATGTGAACACTGCTTTTTGTCTTCTTTCTATCTTTTCCAATCTCTCACGTATATTTCTTTTTATTTTCCTTTTTTTACGCTGTGTTCTTGAGTCTCATTTAAAGAGGAAATAAATCTTTGTTCTAGAGGTATTTTCAAGGGGAAAAGAAAGAAAATGAGGGGAAAAATGTTCCCTAGATTTTTTTAAAGAGGGAAAAGAAGTGAAAACTTGGCTTGTTTCTATCCTTCCATATTGGAAAGATTTGAAGAGAAAGGAAAAGAAGTAAAAAGAAAAGAAGGGGAAGAAATCCTTTTTTTCATCCCTTTAGTAAACTTGGGAACACATCATTAGTGATTATCTCTTTTTAACAATGAAAGTTTCAAGTATATCCCACCGCCAAACAAAAAATATATTTTTCTTAACTTTTTATTTAACTTTTACAACATTCTATTATGTGAAAAAAATAAAATATAATAGTTATTGTTAATT
The DNA here is from genome assembly GCA_023525975.1 of Smallanthus sonchifolius. Lineage (NCBI taxonomy): Eukaryota > Viridiplantae > Streptophyta > Magnoliopsida > Asterales > Asteraceae > Smallanthus > Smallanthus sonchifolius. Next base: position 60,972,076 of record CM042035.1, on the reverse strand, counting down.
TTTATTATCTAGCTTTTATTTTTATTTATTTTGTAGAAGCATGTTTTTGTAACTATAGATAAAATTCTATGTATCGGTGTACGTGGCTAGTACGCAGGAGGGTGTTCCTGAGTACTTAGCCTGCACACCAGTTTGGTCCTTGCGTACTTGCGTTGCGTACCTCTCAAATACGCATGACCAAACCCTACATACTTAGACAAGTGCGCAGGTAATGTTCCTTCCCCTATAAATAGAAGACTTGTCTTCATTTGTAGGTGGAACTTCTGGAACAAGGTTGAGAGGTGTCCGGGTCGGGACGAGCTCTCCCGACCCCTGGACCGTGAGCTTAGATGAGAGATGTGTCTCCTTCGGTATGTAGTCTGTAATACGGGATGAATTCTATGTTATGGATTACGTATTGTTTCATTATCTTGTCTTTGTTCGTGTCTCTCTGTGTTCTTCTCAGTTCCCACACAAATCACAGAATAGGTCCGTGTTATCTCTGCTGTGCGACGAGGCTCCCGCGACATACAAGTGGTATCAGAGCCTCGGTGTTCGTTGATTTGTGTTCCAGTTTCGATTTTTTAGGGTTTTGAGCAGATACGAATTCGTACTTTTTCAGACCTAAAATCCTTAAAATCGAGTTTGTTATCACTTCATGTGATGTTTGGAGGGCTAAGGGTTTGTTAGATGATGTTTTCTAAGCTTTTGGAAGAATTAATTTCTCAGATCTATCACTTTTCAAGCATTCTCCTCAAGATCCGTCAAGAACGCTGTTACTTTTTGATAAGTACGCAAATTCAGCTTTTCTGCGTACTTTACATACTAAGTACGCATGGGTTTTGCCATGCGTACTTACTAAGTACGCAAAAGTAGTTGTCCTGCGTACTTGTTAAATACGCATGAGTATTTGACTCTGCGTACTTAGCATGTACGCATGGTTGGCTTTGAGAACTTATCAAATACGCATGAGCACTTTGCTTTGCGTATTTATCAAATACGCATGAACACCCTTTATGTGCGTATTTACTAAGTACGCATGAACTAGCATCTAGGATTAAAAAAAAATGAAAAAAATTAATGTATATTCTTGCAATCATTTTGATCAAATGTATATTTTGGCAATTTTCTCCTATAAAAAACAAGTGTTCTCCGGTAAAAGTAGATGAGTTTGATTCTAGAAACAGCTAGCATACCACAAAAGTGTTGACTGACGTGTTTATTTTGGCATTTTTGATCAAATGTGTACTTTGGCAATTTTCTCATATAAAAAACAAGTGTTTTCCGGTAAAAGTAGACGAGTTTGATTCTAGAAACAGCTAGCATACCATAAAAGTGTTGATTGACATGTTTAAATGGATCTGATCACCCAAGTATTTGATCTTTCAATTAATATCTCTTTGAATCGTTTGTTCAAATTTTATGTATGGTCGGCCCGGTTACTTGAAACTCAATTGTAGACTATACGTGTTGACTTCGTCTGTTCCAACTTCTTGATAAGGGTGAGAGGGTTGCCCTATTCGAGTGAATTTACTCGAATGTAATGTGAACACTGCTTTTTGTCTTCTTTCTATCTTTTCCAATCTCTCACATATATTTCTTTTTATTTTCCTTTTTTTACGCTGTGTTCTTGAGTCTCATTGAAAGAGGAAATAAATCTTTTTTCTAGAGGTATTTTCAAGGGGAAAAGAAAGAAAATGAGGGGAAAAATGTTCCCTAGATATTTTTAAAGAGGGAAAAGAAGTGAAAACTTGGCTTGTTTCTATCCTTCCATATTGGAAATATTTGAAGAGAAAGGAAAAGAAGTAAAAAGAAAAGAAGGGGAAGAAATCCTTTCTTTTCATCCCTTTAGTAAACTTGGGAACACATCATTAGTGATTATCTCTTTTTAACAATGAAAGTTTCAAGTATATCCCACCGCCAAACAAAAAATATATTTTTCTTAACTTTTTATTTAACTTTTACAACATTCTATTATGTGAAAAAAATAAAATATAATAGTTATTGATAATTTTTATTATCTAGCTTTTATTTTTATTTATTTTGTAGAAGCATGTTTTTGTAACTATAGATAAAATTCTATGTATCGGTGTACGTGGCTAGTACGCAGGAGGGTGTTCCTGAGTACTTAGCCTGCACACCAGTTTGGTCCTGCGTACTTAGTAAGTACGCAAGGCTTTTGCGTTGCGTACCTGTCAAATACGCATGACCAAACCCTGCATACTTAGACAAGTGCGCAGGTAATGTTCCTTCCCCTATAAATAGAAGACTTGTCTTCATTTGTGGGTGGAACTTCTCGAACAAGGTTGAGAGGTGTCCGGGTCGGGACGAGCTCTCCCGACCCCTGGACCGTGAGCTTAGATGAGAGATGTGTCTCCTTCGGTATGTAGTCTGTAATACGGGATGAATTCTATGTTATGGATTACGTATCATTTCATTATCTTGTCTTTGTTCGTGTCTCTCTGTGTTCTTCTCAGTTCCCACACAAATCATAGAATAGGTCCGTGTTATCTCTGCTGTGCGACGAGGCTCCCGCGACATACAAGTGGTATCAGAGCCTCGGTGTTCGTTGATTTGTGTTCCAGTTTCGATTTTATAGGGTTTTGAGCAGATACGAATTCGTACTTTTTCAGACCTAAAATCCTTAAAATCGAGTTTGTTATCACTTCATGTGGTGTTTGGAGGGCTAAGGGTTTGTTAGATGATGTTTTCTAAGCTTTTGGAAGCATTAATTTCTCAGATCTATCACTTTTCAAGCATTCTCCTCAAGATCCGTCAAGAACGCTGTTACTTTTTGATAAGTACGCAAATTCAGCTTTTCTGCGTACTTTACATACTAAGTACGCATGGGTTTTGCCATGCGTACTTACTAAGTACGCAAAAGTAGTTGTCCTGCGTACTTGTTAAATACGCATGAGTATTTGACTCTGCGTACTTAGCATGTACGCATGGTTGGCTTTGAGAACTTATCAAATACGCATGAGCACTTTGCTTTGCGTATTTATCAAATACGCACGAACACCCTTTATGTGCGTATTTACTAAGTACGCATGAACTAGCATCTAGGATTAAAAAAAAATGAAAAAAATTAATGTATATTCTTGCAATCATTTTGATCAAATGTATATTTTGGCAATTTTCTCCTATAAAAAACAAGTGTTCTCCGGTAAAAGTAGATGAGTTTGATTCTAGAAACAGCTAGCATACCACAAAAGTGTTGACTGACGTGTTTATTTTGGCATTTTTGATCAAATGTGTACTTTGGCAATTTTCTCATATAAAAAACAAGTGTTTTCTGGTAAAAGTAGATGAGTTTGATTCTAGAAACAGCTAGCATACCACAAAAGTGTTGATTGACATGTTTAAATGGATCTGATCACCCAAGTATTTGATCTTTCAATTAATATCTCTTTGAATCGTTAGTTCAAATTTTATGTATGGTCGGCCCGGTTACTTGAAACTAAATTGAAGACTATACGTGTTGACTTCGTCTGTTCCAACTTCTTGATAAGGGTGAGAGGGTTGCCCTATTCGAGTGAATTTACTCGAATGTAATGTGAACACTGCTTTTTGTCTTCTTTCTATCTTTTCCAATCTCTCACGTATATTTCTTTTTATTTTCCTTTTTTTACGCTGTGTTCTTGAGTCTCATTTAAAGAGGAAATAAATCTTTGTTCTAGAGGTATTTTCAAGGGGAAAAGAAAGAAAATGAGGGGAAAAGTGTTCCCTAGATTTTTTTTAAGAGGGAAAAGAAGTGAAAACTTGGCTTGTTTCTATCCTTCCATATTTGAAAGATTTGAAGAGAAAGGAAAAGAAGTAAAAAGAAAAGAAGGGGAAGAAATCCTTTCTTTTCATCCCTTTAGTAAACTTGGGAACACATCATTAGTGATTATCTCTATTTAACAATGAAAGTTTCAAGTATATCCCACCGACAAACAAAAAATATATTTTTCTTAACTTTTTATTTAACTTTTACAACATTCTATTATGTGAAAAAAATAAAATATAATAGTTATTGTTAATTTTTATTATCTAGCTTTTATTTTTATTTATTTTGTAGAAGCATGTTTTTGTAACTATAGATAAAATTCTATGTATCGGTGTACGTGGCTAGTACGCAGGAGGGTGTTCCTGAGTACTTAGCCTGCACACCAGTTTGGTCCTGCGTACTTAGTAAGTACGCAAGGCTTTTGCGTTGCGTACCTGTCAAGTACGCATGACCAAACCCTGCATACTTAGACAAGTGCGCACGTAATGTTCCTTTCCCTATAAATAGAAGACTTGTCTTCATTTGTAGGTGGAAATTCTGGAACAAGGTTGAGAGGTGTCTAGGTCAGGACGAGCTCTCCCGACCCCTGGACCGTGAGCTTAGATGAGAGATGTGTGCTCCTTCGGTATGTAGTCTGTAATACGGGATGAATTCTATGTTATGGATTACGTATCGTTTCATTATCTTGTCTTTGTTCGTGTCTCTCTGTGTTCTTCTCAGTTCCCACACAAATCACAGAATAGGTCCGTGTTATCTCTGCTGTGCGACGAGGCTCCCGCGACATACAAGTTGTATCAGAGCCTCGGTGTTCGTTGATTTGTGTTCCAGTTTTGATTTTATAGGGTTTTGAGCAGATACGAATTCGTACTTTTTCAGACCTAAAATCCTTAAAATCGAGTTTGTTATCACTTCATGTGGTGTTTGGAGGGCTAAGGGTTTGTTAGATGATGTTTTCTAAGCTTTTGGAAGCATTAATTTCTCAGATCTATCACTTTTCAAGCATTCTCCTCAAGATCCGTCAAGAACGCTGTTACTTTTTGATAAGTACGCAAATTCAGCTTTTCTGCGTACTTTACATACTAAGTACGCATGGGTTTTGCCATGCGTACTTACTAAGTACGCAAAAGTAGTTTTCCTGCGTACTTGTTAAATACGCATGAGTATTTGACTCTGCGTACTTAGCATGTACGCATGGTTGGCTTTGAGAACTTATCAAATACGCATGAGCACTTTGCTTTGCGTATTTATCAAATACGCATGAACACCCTTTATGTGCGTATTTACTAAGTACGCATGAACTAGCATCTAGGATTAAAAAAAAATGAAAAAAATTAATGTATATTCTTGCAATCATTTTGATCAAATGTATATTTTGGCAATTTTCTCCTATAAAAAACAAGTGTTCTCCGGTAAAAGTAGATGAGTTTGATTCTAGAAACAGCTAGCATACCACAAAAGTGTTGACTGACGTGTTTATTTTGGCATTTTTGATCAAATGTGTACTTTGGCAATTTTCTCATATAAAAAACAAGTGTTTTCCGGTAAAAGTAGATGAGTTTGATTCTAGAAACAGCTAGCATACCACAAAAGTGTTGATTGACATGTTTAAATGGATCTGATCACCCAAGTATTTGATCTTTCAATTAATATCTGTTTGAATCGGTTGTTCAAATTTTATGTATGGTCGGCCCGGTTACTTGAAACTAAATTGAAGACTATACGTGTTGACTTCGTGTGTTCCAACTTCTTGATAAGGGTGAGAGGGTTGCCCTATTCGAGTGAATTTACTCGAATGTAATGTGAACACTGCTTTTTGTCTTCTTTCTATCTTTTCCAATCTCTCACGTATATTTCTTTTTATTTTCCTTTTTTTACGCTGTGTTCTTGAGTCTCATTTAAAGTGGAAATAAATCTTTGTTCTAGAGGTATTTTCAAGGGGAAAAGAAAGAAAATGAGGGGAAAAGTGTTCCCTAGATTTTTTTAAAGAGGGAAAAGAAGTGAAAACTTGGCTTGTTTCTATCCTTCCATATTGGAAAGATTTGAAGAGAAAGGAAAAGAAGTAAAAAGAAAAGAAGGGGAAGAAATCCTTTCTTTTCATGCCTTTAGTAAACTTGGGAACACATCATTAGTGATTATCTCTTTTTAACAATGAAAGTTTCAAGTATATCCCACCGCCAAACAAAAAATATATTTTTCTTAACTTTTTATTTAACTTTTACAACATTCTATTATGTGAAAAAAATAAAATATAATAGTTATTGTTAATTTTTATTCTCTAGCTTTTATTTTTATTTATTTTGTAGAAGCATGTTTTTGTAACTATAGATAAAAATCTATGTATCGGTGTACGTGGCTAGTACGCAGGAGGGTGTTCCAGAGTACTTAGCCTGCACACCAGTTTGGTCCTGCGTACTTAGTAAGTACGCAAGGCTTTTGCGTTGCGTACCTGTCAAATACGCATGACCAAACCCTGCATACTTAGACAAGTGCGCACGTAATGTTCCTTCCCCTATAAATAGAAGACTTGTCTTCATTTGTAGGTGGAACTTCTGGAACAAGGTTGAGAGGTGTCCGGGTCGGGACGAGCTCTCCCGACCCCCGGACCGTGAGCTTAGATGAGAGATGTGTCTCCTTCGGTATGTAGTCTGTAATACGGGATGAATTCTATGTTATGGATTACGTATCGTTTCATTATCTTGTCTTTGTTCGTGTCTCTTTGTGTTCTTCTTAGTTCCCACACAAATCACAGAATAGGTCCGTGTTATCTCTGCTGCGCGACGAGGCTCCCGGGACATACAAGTAGTATCAGAGCCTCGGTGTTCGTTGATTTGTGTTCCAGTTTTGATTTTTTAGGGTTTTGAGCAGATACGAGTTCGTACTTTTTCAGACCTAAAATCCTTAAAATCGAGTTTGTTATCACTTCATGTGGTGTTTGGAGGGCTAAGGGTTTGTTAGATGATGTTTTCTAAGCTTTTGGAAGCATTAATTTCTCAGATCTATCACTTTTCAAGCATTCTCCTCAAGATCCGTCAAGAACGCTGTTACTTTTTGATAAGTACGCAAATTCAGCTTTTCTGCGTACTTTACTTACTAAGTACGCATGGGTTTTGCCATGCGTACTTACTAAGTACGCAAGAGTAGTTGTCCTGCGTACTTGTTAAGTACGCATGCGTATTTGACTCTGCGTACTTAGCATGTACGCATGGTTGGCTTTGGGAACTTATCAAATACGCATGAGCACTTGGCTTTGCGTATTTATCAAATACGCATGAACACCCTTTATGTGCGTATTTACTAAGTACGCATGAACTAGCATCTGGGATTAAAAAAAAAATGAAAAAAATTAATGTATATTCTTGCAATCATTTTGATCAAATGTATATTTTGGCAATTTTCTCCTATAAAAAACAAGTGTTCTCCGGTAAAAGTAGATGAGTTTGATTCTAGAAACAGCTAGCATACCACAAAAGTGATTACTGACCTGTTTATTTTGGCATTTTTGATCAAATGTGTACTTTGGCAATTTTCTCATATAAAAAACAAGTGTTTTCCGGTAAAAGTAGATGAGTTTGATTCTAGAAACAGCTAGCATACCACAAAAGTGTTGACAGTTTAAATGGATATGATCACCCAAGTATTTGATCTTTCAATTAATATCTCTTTGAATCGTTTGTTCAAATTTTATGGTTTCTACGATCATTCTTATGAATACGGATTGATCAAATTAGTTCATAATCTGCACTCTATGCCTAAATTTGGTACAAAATATTGGAAGATAAGACAAATACAAAACAAAATTCACGAACTAGATATAGCACCTTTGTCTTCCAGAAATATGGCAGCTGTTTTGGTTCTCATAAACGTCAGCTTCCATGATTATCTAGATTTTGAACCTCACGATCGCATTCATAAGTAAGAAAAGCAGTCGTAAATTGCCTTCTGTATGGTCGGCCCGGTTGCTTGAAACTAATCTGAAGACTATACGTGTTGACTTCGTCTGTTCTAACTTCTTGATAAGGGTGAGAGGGTTGCCCAATTCGAGTGAATTTACTCGAATGTAATGCGAACACTGCTTTTTGTCTTCTTTCTATCTTTTCCAATCTCTCACGTATATTTCTTTTTATTTTCCTTTTTCTACGTTGTGCTCTTGAGTCTCATTTAAAGAGGAAATAAATCTTTGTTCTAGAGGTTTTTTCAAGGGGAAAAGAAAGAAAATGAGGGGAAAAGTGTTACCTAGTTTTTTTAAAGAGGGAAAAGAAGTGAAAACTTGGCTTATTTCTATCCTTCCATATTGGAAAGATTTGAAGAGAAAGGAAAAGAAGTAAAAAGAAAAGAAGGGGAAGAAATCCTTTCTTTTCTTTTCTTTTCCTCCCTTTAGTAAACTCGGGAACACATCATTAGTGATTATCTCCTTTTAACAATGAAAGTTTCACGTATATCCCACTGCCAAACAAAAAATATATTTTTCTTAACTTTTTATTTAACTTTTACAACATTCTATTATGTGAAAAAAATAAAATATAATAGTTATTGTTAATTTTTATTATCTAGCTTTTATTTTTATTTATTTTGTAGAAGCATGTTTTTGTAACTATAGATAAAATTCTATGTATCGGTGTACGTGGCTAGTACGCAGGAGGGTGTTCGTGAGTACTTAGGTTGCACACTAGTTTGGTCAAACGTACTTAGTAAGTACGCAATGCTTTTGCCTTGCGTACTTTTCAAGTACGCATGAACAAACCCTGCGTTTGTCTTCATTTGTAGGTGGAACTTCTCGAACAAGGTTGAGAGGTGTCCGGGTCGGGACGAGCTTTCCCGACCCCTAGACCGTGAGCTTAGATGAGAGATGTGTGTTCCTTCGGTATGTATTATGTAATACGGGATGACTTCTATGTTATGGATTACATATCGTTTCATTATCTTGTCTTTGTTCGTGTCTCTCTGTGTTCTTCTCTGTTCCCACACAAATCACAGAACAGGTCCGTGTTATCTCCGCTGCGCGACGAGGCTCCCGGGACCTACAAGTGGTATCAGAGCCTCGGTGTTCGTTGATTTGTGTTCCGGTTTCGATTTTTTAGGGTTTTGAGCAGATACGATTTTGTACTTTTTCAGACCTAAATTCCTTAAAATCGAGTTTTTATCACTTCATTTGGTGTTTGGAGGGCTAAGGGTTTGTTAGATGATGTTTTCTAAGCTTTTGGAAGCATTAATTTCTCAGATCCATCATTTTTCGAGCATTCTCCTCAAGATCCGTCAAGAACGCTGTTACTTTTTGATAAGTACCCAATTCAGCTTTTCCGCGTACTTTACTTACTAAGTACGCATGTGTTTTGCCCTGCGTACTTACTAAGTACGCAAGAGTAGTTGTCCTGCGTACTTGTTAAGTACGCATGAGTATTTGACTCTGCGTACTTAGCATGTACGCATGGTTGGCTTTGCGAACTTATCAAATACGCATGAGCACTTGGCTTTGCGTATTTATCAAATACGCATGAACACCCTTTATGTGCGTATTTACTAAGTACGCATGAACTATCATCTGGGATTAAAAAAAAAAAGTTAATGTATATTTTTGCAATCATTTTGAGAATATGTATATTTTGGCAATTTTCTCCTATAAAAAACAAGTGTTCTCCGGTAAAAGTAGATGAGTTTCATTCTAGAAACAGCTAGCATACCACAAAAGTGTTGATTGACCTATTTATTTTGGCATTTTTGATCAAATGTATACTTTGGCTACTTTCTCATATAAAAAACAAGTGTTTTCCGGTAAAAGTAGATGAGTTTGATTCTAGAAACAACTAGCATACCACAAAAGTGTTGATTGAGCTGTTTAAATGGATCTGATCACCCAAGTATTTGATCTTTCAATTAATATCTCTTTGAATCGTTTGTTCAAATTTTATGGTTTCTACGATCATTCTTATGAATACGGATTGATCAAACTAGGTCATAATCTGCACTCTATGCCTAAATTTGGTACCAAATATTGGAAGATAAGACAAATACAAAACAAAATTTACGAACTAGATATAGCACCTTTGTCTTCCAGAAATATGGCAGCTGTTTTGGTTCTCATAAACGTCAGCTTCCGTGATTATCTAGATTTTGAACTTCACGATCGCATTCATAAGTAAGAAAAGCAGTCGTAAATTGCCTTCTGTATGGTCGGCCCGGTTACTTGAAACTAAATTGAAGACTATACGTGTTGACTTCGTCTGTTCCAACTTCTTGATAAGGGTGAGAGGGTTGCCCTATTCAAGTGAATTTACTCGAATGTAATGTGAACACTGCTTTTTGTCTTCTTTCTATCTTTTCCAATCTCACACGTATATTTCTTTTTATTTTCCTTTTTTAACGTTGTGTTCTTGAGTCTCATTTAAAGAGGAAATAAATCTTTGTTCTAGAGGTTTTTTCAAGGGGAAAAGAAAGAAAATGCGGGGAAAAGTGTTCCCTAGATTTTTTTAAAGAGGGAAAAGAAGGGAAAACTTGGCTTATATCTATCCTTCCATATTGGAAAGATTTGAAGAGAATGGAAAAGAAGTAAAAAGAAAAGAAGGGGAAGAAATCCTTTCTTTTCTTTTCTTTTCCTCCCTTTAGTAAACTCGGGAACACACCATTAGTGATTATCTCCTTTTAAAAATGAAAGTTTCAAGTATATCCCACTGCCAAACAAACAATATATTTTTCTAAACTTTTTATTTAACTTTTACAACATTCTATTTTGTGAAAAAAATAAAATATAATAGTTATTGTTAATTTTTATTATCTAGCTTTTATTTTTATTTATTTTGTAGAAGCACGTTTTTGTAACTATAGATAAAATTCTATGTATCGGTGTACGTGGCTAGTACGCAGTACTTAGCCTGGACACCAGTTTGGTCATGCGTACTTAGTAAGTACGCAAGGCTTTTGCCTTGCGTACTTTTCAAGTACGCATGACCAAACCCTGCGTACTTAGACAAGTACGCATGTAATGTTCCTTCCCCTATAAACAGAAGACTTTTCTTCATTTGTAGGTGGAACTTCTGGAACAAGGTTGAGAGGTGTCCGGGTCGGGACGAGCTCTCCCGATCCCTGGACCGTGAGCTTAGATGAGAGATGTGTACTCCTTCGGTACGTAGTCTGTAATACGGGATGACTTCTATGTTATGGATTACATATCGTTTCAATATCTTGTCTTTGTTCGTGTCTCTCTGTGTTCTTCTCAGTTCCCACACAAATCACAGAACAAGTCCATGTTATCTCTGCTGCGCGACGAGGCTCTCGGGACCTACAAGTGGTATCAGAGCCTCGGTGTTCATTGATTTGTGTTCCAGTTTCGATTTTTTTGGGTTTTGAGCAGATACGAGTTTGTACTTTTTCAGACCTAAAATCCTTAAAATCGAGTTTTTATCACTTCATTTGGTGTTTGGGGGGCTAAGGGTTTGTTAGATGATGTTTTCTAAGCTTTTGGAAGCATTAATTTATCAGATCCATTTCGAGCATTCTCCTCAAGATCCATCAAGAACGCTGTTACTTTTTGATAAGTAAGCAAATTAAGCTTTTCAGCGTACTTTACTTACTAAGTACGCATGGGTTTTGCCTTTTGTACTTACTAAGTACGCAAGAGTAGTTGTCCTGCGTACTTGTTAAGTACGCATGAGTATTTGACTCTGCGTACTTAGGATGTACGCATGGTTGGCTTTGCGAACTTATCAAATACGCATGAGCATTTGGCTTTGCGTATTTATCAAATACGCATGAACACCCTTTATGTGCGTATTTACTAAGTACGCAAGAACTAGCATCTGGGATTAAAAAAAAATAATAAAAAAGTTAATGTATATTCTTGCAATCATTTTGATCAAATGTATATTTTGGCAATTTTCTCCTATAAAAAACAAGTGTTCTCTCGTAAAAGTAGATGCGTTTGATTCTAGAAACAACTAGCATACCACAAAAGTGTTGACTGACGTGTTTATTTTGGCATTTTTAATCAAATGTATACTTTGGCAATTTTCTCATATAAAAAACAAGTGTTTTCCGGTAAAGTAGATGAGTTTGATTCTAGAAACAACTAGCATACCACAAAAGTGTTGATTGACCTGTTTAAATGGATCTGATCACCCAAGTATTTGATATTTCAATTAATATCTCTTTGAATCGTTTGTTCAAATTTTATGTATGGTCGGCCCGGTTACTTGAAACTAAATTGAAGACTATACGTATTGACTTCGTCTGTTCCAACTTCTTGATATGGGTGAGAGGGTTGCCCTATTCGAGTGAATTTACTCGAATGTAATGTGAACACTGCTTTTTGTCTTCTTTCTATCTTTTCCAATCTCTCACAAATATTTCTTTTTATTTTCCTTTTTTTACGCTGTGTTCTTGAGTCTCATTTAAAGAGGAAATAAATCTTTGTTCTAGAGGTATTTTCAAGGGGAAAAGAAAGAAAATGAGGGGAAAAGTGTTCCCTAGATTTTTTTAAAGAGGGAAAAGAAGGGAAAACTTGGCTTATTTCTATCCTTCTATATTGGAAAGATTTGAAGAGAAAGGATAAGAAGTAAAAAGAAAAGAAGGGGAAGAAATCCTTTCTTTTATTTTCCTCCCTTTAGTAAACTCGGGAACACATCATTAGTGATTATCTCCTTTTAATAATGAAAGTTTCAAGTATATCCCACTGCCAAACAAACAATATATTTTTCTAAACTTTTTATTTAACTTTTACAACATTCTATTATGTGAAAAAAATAAAATATAATAGTTATTGTTAATTTTTATTATCTAGCTTTTATTTTTATTTATTTTGTAGAAGCATGTTTTTGTAACTATAGATAAAATTCTATGTATCGGTGTACGTGGCTAGTACGCAGGAGGGTGTTCGTGAGTACTTAGGTTGCACACTAGTTTGGTCAAACGTACTTAGTAAGTACGCAATGCTTTTGCCTTGCATACTTTTCAAGTACGCATGAACAAACCCTGCGTTTGTCTTCATTTGTAGGTGGAACCTCTGGAACAAGGTTGAGAGGTGTCCGGGTCGGGACGAGCTTTCCCGACCCTTAGACCGTGAGCTTAGATGAGAGATGTGTGTTCCTTCGGTATGTATTCTGTAATACGGGATGACTTCTATGTTATGGATTACATATCGTTTCATTATCTTGTCTTTGTTCGTGTCTCTCTGTGTTCTTCTCTGTTCCCACACAAATCACAGAACAGGTCCGTGTTATCTCCGCTGCGCGACGAGGCTCCCGGCACCTACAAGTGGTATCAGAGCCTCGGTGTTCGTTGATTTGTGTTCCGTTTCGATTTTTTACGGTTTTGAGCAGATACGATTTTGTACTTTTTCAGACCTAAAATCCTTAAAATCGAGTTTTTATGACTTCATTTGGTGTTTGGAGGGCTAAGGGTTTGTTAGATGATGTTTTCTAAGCTTTTGGAAGCATTAATTTCTCAGATCCATCATTTTTCGAGCATTCTCCTCAAGATCCGTCAAGAACGCTGTTACTCTTTGATAAGTACCTAATTCAGCTTTTCTGCGTACTTTACTTACTAAGTACGCATGTGTTTTGCCCTGCGTACTTACTAAGTACGCAAGAGTAGTTGTCCTGCGTACAAGTTAAGTACGCATGAGTATTTGACTCTGCGTACTTAGCATGTACGCATGGTTGGCTTTGCGAACTTATCAAATACGCATGAGCACTTGGCTTTGCGTATTTATCAAATACGCATGAACACCCTTTATGTGCGTATTTACTAAGTACGCATGAACTAGCATCTGAGATTAAAAAAAAAAAAAGTTAATGTATATTCTTGCAATCATTTTGATCAAATTTATATTTTGGCAATTTTATCCTGTAAAAAACAAGTGTTCTCCGGTAAAAGTAGGTGAGTTTGATTCTAGAAACAACTAGCATACCACAAAAGTGTTGATTGACCTGTTTATTTGGGCATTTTGGATCAAATGTATACTTTGGCAACTTTCTCATATAAAAAACAAGTGTTTTTGGGTAAAAGTAGATGAGTTTGATTCTAGAAACAACTAGCATACCACAAAAGTGTTGATTGACCTGTTTAAATGGATCTGATCACCCAAGTATTTGATCTTTCAACTAATATCTCTTTGAATCAATTGTTCAAATTTTATGGTTTCTACGATCATTCTTATGAATACGGATTGATCAAATTAGGTTATAATCTGCACTCTATGCCTAAATTTGGTACCAAATATTGGAAGATAAGACAAATACAAACCAAAATTCACGAACTAGATATAGCACCTTTGTCTTTCAGAAATATGGCAGCTGTTTTGGTTCTCATAAACGTCAGCTTCCGTGATTATCTAGATTTTGAATTTCACTATCGCATTCATAAGTAAGAAAAGCAGTCGTAAATTGCCTTCTGTATGGTCGGCCCGGTTACTTGAAACTAAATTGAAGACTATACGTGTTGACTTCGCCTGTTCCAACTTCTTGATAAGGGTGAGAGGGTTGCCCTATTCAAGTGAAATTACTCGAATGTAATGTGAACACTGCTTTCTGTCTTCTTTCTATCTTTTCAAATCTCACACGTATATTTCTTTTTATTTTCCTTTTTTAACGCTGTGTTCTTGAGTCTCATTTAAAGAGGAAATAAATCTTTGTTCTAGAGGTTTTTTCAAGGGGAAAAGAAAGAAAATGCGGGGAGAAGTGTTCCCTAGATTTTTTTAAAGAGGGAAAAGAAGGGAAAACTTGGCTTATTTCTATCCTTCCATATTGGAAAGATTTGAAGAGAAAGGAAAAGAAGTAAAAAGAAAAGAAGGGGAAGAAATCATTTCTTTTCTTTTCTTTTCCTCCCTTTAGTTAACTCGGGAACACACCATTAGTGATTATCTCCTTTTAACAATGAAAGTTTCAAGTATATCCCACTACCAAACAAACAATATATTTTTCTAAACTTTTTATTTAACTTTTACAACATTCCATTTTGTGAAAAAAATAAAATATAATAGTTATTGTTAATTTTTATTATCTAGCTTTTATTTTTATTTATTTTGTAGAAGCATGTTTTTGTAACTATAGATAAAATTCTATGTATCGGTGTACGTGGCTAGTACGCAGTACTTAGCCTGCACACCAGTTTGGTCATGCGTACTTAGTAAGTACGCAAGGCTTTTGCCTTGCGTACTTTTCAAGTACGCATGACCAAACCCTGCGTACTTAGACAAGTACGCATGTAATGTTCCTTCCCCTATAAATAGAAGACTTGTCTTCATTTGTAGGTGGAACTTCTGGAACAAGGTTGAGAGGTGTCTGGGTCGGGACGAGCTCTCCCGATCCCTGGACCGTGAGCTTAGATGAGAGATGTGTGCTCCTTCGGTATGTAGTCTGTAATACGGGATGACTTCTATGTTATGGATTATATATCGTTTCATTATCTTGTCTTTGTTCGTGTCTCTCTGTGTTCTTCTCAGTTCCCACACAAATCACAGAACAAGTCCGTGTTATCTCCGCTGCGCGAAGAGGCTCTCGGGACCTACAAGTGGTATCAGAGCCTCGGTGTTCATTGATTTGTGTTCCAGTTTCGATTTTTTAGGGTTTTGAGCAGATACGAGTTCGTACTTTTTCAGACCTAAAATCCTTAAAATCGAGTTTTTATCACTTCATTTGGTGTTTGGGGGGCTAAGGGTTTGTTAGATGATGTTTTCTAAGCTTTTGGAAGCATTAATTTATCAGATCCATTTCGAGCTTTCTCCTCAAGATCCATCAAGAACGCTGTTACTTTTTGATAAGTACGCAAATTCAGCTTTTCAGCGTACTTTACTTACTAAGTACGCATGGGTTTTGCCTTTTGTACTTACTAAGTACGCAAGAGTAGTTGTCCTGCGTACTTGTTAAGTACGCATGAGTATTTGACTCTGCGTACTTAGGATGTACGCATGGTTGGCTTTGCGAACTTATCAAATACGCATGAGCACTTGGCTTTGCGTATTTATCAAATACGCATGAACACTCTTTATGTGCGTATTTACTAAGTACGCATGAACTAGCATCTGGGATTAAAAAAAAATAATAAAAAAGTTAATGTATATTCTTGCAATCATTTTGATCAAATGTATATTTTGGCAATTTTCTCCTATAAAAAACAAGTGTTCTCTGGTAAAAGTAGATGCGTTTGATTCTAGAAACAACTAGCATACCACAAAAGTGTCGATTGACCTGTTTATTTTGGCATTTTTAATCAAATGTATACTTTGGCAACTTTCTCATATAAAAAACAAGTGTTTTCCGGTAAAAGTAGATGAGTTTGATTCTAGAAACAACTAGCATACCACAAAAGTGTTGATTGACCTGTTTAAATGGATCTGATCACCCAAGTATTTGATCTTTCAATTAATATCTCTTTGAATCGTTTGTTCAAATTTTGTGGTTTCTACGATCATTCTTATGAATACGGATTGATCAAACTAGGCCATAATCTGCACTCTATGCCTAAATTTGGTACCAAATATTGGAAGATAAGACAAATACAAAACAAAATTTACGAACTAGATATAGCACCTTTGTCTTCCAGAAATATGGCAGCTGTTTTGGTTCTCATAAATGTCAGCTTCCGTGATTATCTAGATTTTGAACTTCACGATCGCATTCATAAGTAAGAAAAGCAGTCGTAAATTGCCTTCTGTATGGTCGGCCCGGTTACTTGAAACTAAATTGAAGACTATACGTATTGACTTCGTCTGTTCCAACTTCTTGATATGGGTGAGAGGGTTGCCCTATTCGAGTGAATTTACTCGAATGTAATGTGAACACTGCTTTTTGTCTTCTTTCTATCTTTTCCAATCTCTCACGTATATTTCTTTTTATTTTCCTTTTTTAACGCTGTGTTCTTGAGTCTCATTTAAAGAGGAAATAAATCTTTGTTCTAGAGGTTTTTTCAAGGGGAAAAGAAAGAAAATGAGGGGAAAAGTGTTCCCTAGATTTTTTTAAAGAGGGAAAAGAAGGGAAATCTTGGCTTATTTCTATCCTTCTATATTGGAAAGATTTGAAGAGAAAGGAAAAGAAGTAAAAAGAAAAGAAGGGGAAGAAATCCTTTCTTTTCTTTTCCTCCCTTTAGTAAACTCGGGAACACATCATTTGTGATTATCTCCTTTTAACAATGAAAGTTTCAAGTATATCCCACTGCCAAACAAACAATATATTTTTCTAAACTTTTTATTTAACTTTTACAACATTCTATTATGTGAAAAAAATAAAATATAATAGTTATTGTTAATTTTTATTATCTAGCTTTTATTTTTATTTATTTTGTAGAAGCATTTTTTTGTAACTATAGATAAAATTCTATATATCGGTGTACGTGGCTAGTACGCAGTACTTAGCCTGCACACCAGTTTGGTCCTTCGTACTTAGTAAGTACGCAAGGCTTTTGCCTTGCGTACTTAGTAAGTACGCAAGGCTTTTGCCTTGCGTACTTTTCAAGTACGCATGCCCAAACCCTGCGTACTTAGACAAGTACGCAGGTAATGTTCCTTCCCCTATAAATAGAAGACTTGTCTTCATTTGTAGGTGGAACTTCTGGAACAAGGTTGAGAGGTGTCCGGGTCGGGACGAGCTCTCCCGACCCCTTGACCGTGAGCTTAGATGAGAGATGTGTGCTCCTTCGGTATGTAGTATGTAATATGGGATGACTTCTATGTTATGGATTACATATCGTTTCATTATCTTGTCTTTGTTCGTGTCTCTCTGTGTTCTTCTCAGTTCCCACACAAATCATAGAACAGGTCCGTGTTATCTCTACTGCGACCTACAAGTGGTATCAGAGCCTCGGTGTTCATTGATTTGTGTTCGAGTTTCAATTTTTTAGGGTTTTGAGGAGATACGAGTTCGTACTTTTTTAGACCTAAAATCCTTAAAATTGAGTTTGTTATCACTTCATTTGGTGTTTGGAGGGCTAAGGGTTTGTTAGATGATGTTTTCTAAGCTTTTGGAAGCATTAATTTCTCAGATCCATCACTTTTCGAGCATTCTCCTCAAGATTCGTCTAGAACGATGTTACTTTTTGATATGTACGCAAATTCAGCTTTTCAGCGTACTTTACTTACTAAGTACGCATGGGTTTTGCCCTGCGTACTTACTAAGTACGCAAGAGTAGTTGTCCGACGTACTTGTTAAGTACGCATGAGTATTTGACTCTGCGTACTTAGCATGTACGCATGGTTGGCTTTGCGAACTTATCAAGTACGCGTGAGCACTTGGCTTTGCGTATTTATCAAATACGCATGAACACCATTTATGTGCTTATTTACTAAGTACGCATGAACTAGCATCTGAGATTAAAAAAAAAAAGTTAATGTATATTCTTGCAATCATTTTGATCAAATTTATATTTTGGCAATTTTCTCCTATAAAAAACAAGTGTTCTCCGGTAAAAGTAGATGAGTTTGATTCTAGAAACAACTAGCATACCCCAAAAGTGTTGATTGCCCTGTTTATTTGGGCATTTTTGATCAAATGTATACTTTGGCAACTTTCTCATATAAAAAACAAGTGTTTTTGGGTAAAAGTAGATGAGTTTGATTCTAGAAACAACTAGCATACCACAAAAGTGTTGATTGACCTGTTTAAATGGATCTGATCACCCAAGTATTTGATCTTTCAACTAATATCTCTTTGAATCAATTGTTCAAATTTTATGGTTTCTACGATCATTCTTCTGAATACGGATTGATCAAATTAGGTCATAATCTGCACTCTATGCCTAAATTTGGTACCAAATATTGGAAGATAAGACAAATACAAACCAAAATTCATGAACTAGATATAGCACCTTTGTCTTTCAGAAATATGACAGCTGTTTTGGTTCTCATAAACGTCAGCTTCCGTGATTATCTAGATTTTGAATTTCACTATCGCATTCATAAGTAAGAAAAGCAGTCGTAAATTGCCTTCTGTATGGTCGGCCCGGTTACTTGAAACTAAATTGAAGACTATACGTGTTGACTTCGTATGTTCCAACTTCTTGATAAGGGTGAGAGGGTTGCCCTATTCGAGTGAATTTACTCGAATGTAATGTGAACACTGCTTTTTGTCTTCTTTCTATCTTTTCCAATCTCTCACGTATATTTCTTTTTATTTTCCTTTTTTTACGCTGTGTTCTTGAGTATCATTTAAAGAGGAAATAAATCTTTGTTCTAGAGGTTTTTTCAAGGGGAAAAGAAAGAAAATGATTGGAAAAGTGTTCCCTAGATTTTTTTAAAGAGGGAAAAGTAGGAAAAACTTGGCTTATTTCTATCCTTCCATATTGGAAAGATTTGAAGAGAAAGGAAAAGAAGTAAAAAGAAAATAAGGGGAAGAAATCATTTCTTTTCTTTTCTTTTCCTCCCTTTAGTAAACTCGGGAACACATCATTAGTGATTATCTCCTTTTAACAATGAAAGTTTCAAGTATATCCCACTGCCAAACAAACAATATATTTTTCTTAACTTTTTATTTAACTTTTATAACATTCTATTATGTGAAAAAAATAAAATATAATAGTTATTGTTAATTTTTATTATCTAGCTTTTATTTAAATTATTTTGTAGAATCATGTTTTTGTAACTATAGATAAAATTCTATGTATCGGTGTACTTGGCTAGTACACAGGAGGGTGTTCGTGAGTACTTAGCCTGCACACCAGTTATGTCCTACGTACTTAGTAAGTACGCAAGGCTTTTGCCTTGCGTACTTGTCAAGTACGCATAACCAAACCCTGCGTACTTAGACAAGTAAGACGAGTACGCAGGTAATGTTCCTTCCCCTATAAATAGAAGACTTGTCTTCATTTGTAGGTGGAAATTCTGGAACAAGGTTAAGAGGTGTCCTGGTCGGGACGAGCTCTCCCGACCCCTCGACCGTGAGCTTAGATGAGAGATGTGTGCTCCTTTGGTATGTAGTCTGTAATACGAGATGACTTCTATGTTATGGATTACGTATCGTTTCATTATCTTGTCTTTGTTCGTGTCTCTCTGTGTTCTTCTCAGTTCCCACACAAATCACAGAACAGGTCCGTGTTATCTCCGCTGCGCGACGAGGCTCACGGGACCTACAAGTGGTATCAGAGCCTCGGTGTTCGTTGATTTGTGTTCCAGTTTCGATTTTTTAGGGTTATGAGCAGATACGAGTTCGTACTTTTTCAGACCTAAAATCCTTAAAATCGAGTTTGTTATCACTTCATTTGGTGTTTGGAGGGCTAAGGGTTTGTTGGATGATGTTTTCTAAGCTTTTGGAAGCATTAATTTCTCAGATCCTGCACTTTTCGAGCATTCTCCTCAAGATCCGTCAAGAACGCTGTTACTTTTTGATAAGTACGCAAATTCAGCTTTTCAGCGTACTTTACTTACTAAGTACGCATGGGTTTTGCCCTGCGTACTTACTAAGTACGCAAGAGTCTTGTTAAGTACGCATGAGTATTTGACTCTGCGTACTTAGCATGTACGCATGGTTGGCTTTGCGAACTTATCAAGTACGCATGAGCACTTGGCTTTGCGTATTTATCAAATACGCATGAACACCCTTTATGTGCTTATTTACTAAGTACGCATGACCAAGCATCTGAGATTAAAAAAAAAAGTTAATGTATATTCTTGCAATCATTTTGATCAAATGTATATTTTGGCAATTTTCTCCTATAAAAAACAAGTGTTCTCCCGTAAAAGTAGATGAGTTTGATTCTAGAAACAGCTAGCATACCACAAAAGTGTTGATTGACCTGTTTATTTTGGCATTTTTGATCAAATGTATACTTTGGCAATTTTCTCATATAAAAAACAAGTGTTTTTCGGTAAAAGTTGATGAGTTTGATTCTAGAAACAGCTAGCATACCACAAAAGTGTTGACTAACCTATTTAAATGGATCTGATCACCCAAATATTTGATCTTTCAACTAATATCTCTTTGAATCGTTTGTTCAAATTTTATGGTTTCTACGATCATTCTTATGAATACGGATTGATCAAAGTAGGTCATATTTTGCACTCTATGCCTAAATTTGGTACCAAATATTGGAAGATAAGAAAAATACAACAAAATTCATGAACTAGATATAGCACCTTTGTCTTCCAGAAATATGGCAGCTGTTTTGGATCACATAAACGTCAGCTTCCGTGATTATCTAGATTTTGAACTTCACGATCGCATTCATAAGTAAGAAAAGGAGTCGTAAATTGCCTTCTGTTTGGTGGGCCCGGTTACTTGAAACTAAATTGAAGACTATACGTGTTGACTTCGTCTGATCCAACTTTTTGATAAGGGTGAGAGGGTTGCCCTATTCGAGTGAATTTACTCGAATGTAATGTGAACACTGCTTTTTGTCTTCTTTCTACCTTTTCCAATCTCATACGTATATTTCTTTTTATTTTCCTTTTTTTACGCTGTGTTCTTGATTCTCATTTAAAGAGGAAATAAATCTTTGTTCTAGAGGTTTTTTCAAGGGGAAAAGAAAGAAAATGAGGGGAAAGTGTTCCCTAGATTTTTTTAAAGAGGGAAAAGAAGGGAAAACTTGGCTTATTTCCATCCTTCCATATTGGAAAGATTTGAAGAGAAAGGAAAAGAAGTAAAAAGAAAAGAAGGGAAGAAATCCATTCTTTTCTTTTCTTTTCCTTCCTTTAGTAAACTCGGGAACACATCATTAGTGATTATCTCCTTTTAACAATGAAAGTTTCAAGTATATCCCACTGCCAAACAAACAATATATTTTTCTTAACTTTTTATTTAACTTTTACAAATTTCTATTATGTGAAAAAAATAAAATATAATAGTTATTGTTAATTTTTATTATCTAGCTTTTATTTTTATTTATTTTGTAGAAGCATATTTTTGTAACTATAGATAAAATTCTATGTATCGGTGTACGTGGCTAGTACGCAGGAGGGTGTTTCTTTAGCCTGCACACAAGTTTGGTCCTGCGTACTTAGTAAGTACACAAGGCTTTTGCCTTGCGTACTTAGTAAATACGCATGACCAAACCCTGTGTACTTAGACAAGTACGCACGTAATGTTCCTTCCCCTATAAATAGAAGACTTGTCTTCATTTGTAGGTGGAACTTCACGAACAAGGTTGAGAGGTGTTCGGGTCGGGACGAGCTCTCCCGACCCCTCGACCGTGAGCTTAGATGAGAGATGTGTGCTCCTTCGGTATGTAGTCTGTAATACGGGTTGACTTCTATGTTATGGATTACGTATCGTTTCATTATCTTGTCTTTGTTCGTGTCTCTCTGTGTTCTTCTCAGTTCCCACACAAATAATAGAACAGGTCCGTATTATCTCCGCTGCGCGACGAGGCTCGCGGGACCTACAAGTGGTATCAGAGTCTTGGTGTTCTGTGTACTTTACTTACTAAGTACGCATGGGTTTTGCCCTGCGTACTTACTAAGTACGCAAGAGTAGTTGTCCTGCGTACTTGTTAAGTACGCATGAGTATTTGACTCTGCGTACTTAGGATGTACGCATGGTTGGCTTTGCGAACTTATCAAATACGCATGAGCATTTGGCTTTGCGTATTTATCAAATACGCATGAACACCCTTTATGTGCGTATTTACTAAGTACGCAAGAACTAGCATCTGGGATTAAAAAAAAAAAAAAAAAAAAGTTAATGTATATTCCTGCAATCATTTTGATCAAATGTATATTTTGGCAATTTTCTCCTATAAAAAACAAGTGTTCTCTCGTAAAAGTAGATGCGTTTGATTCTAGAAACAACTAGCATACCACAAAAGTGTTGATTGACCTGTTTATTTTGGCATTTTTAATCAAATGTATACTTTGACAACTTTCTCATATAAAAAACAAGTGTTTTCCGGTAAAAGTAGATGAGTTTGATTCTAGAAACAACTAGCATACCACAAAAGTGTTGATTGACCTGTTTAAATGGATCTGATCACCCAAGTATTTGATCTTTCAATTAATATCTCTTTGAATCGTTTGTTCAAATTTTATGTATGGTCGGCCCGGTTACTTGAAACTAAATTGAAGACTATACGTGTTGACTTCGTCTGTTCCAACTTCTTGATAAGGCTGAGAGGGTTGCCCTATTCGAGTGAATTTACTAGAATGTAATGTGAACACTGCTTTTTGTCTTCTTTCTATCTTTTCTAATCTCTCACGTATATTTCTTTTTATTTTCCTTTTTTTACTCTGTGTTCTTGAGTTTCATTTAAAGAGGAAATAAATCTTTGTTCTAGAGGTTTTTTCAAGGGGAAAAGAAAGAAAATGAGCGGAAAATTGTTCCCTAGATTTTTTTTAAGAGGGAAAAAGGGGAAAACTTGGCTTATTTCTATCCTTCGATATTTGAAAGATTTGAAGAGAAAGGAAAAGAAGGGGAGGAAATCCTTTCTTTTCATTTCTTTTCCTCCCTTTAGTAAACTCGAGAACACATCATTAGTGATTATCTCCTTTTAACAATGAAAGTTTCAAGTATATCCCACTGCCAAACAAACAATATATTTTTCTTAACTTTTTTTTTTAACTTTTACAACATTCTATTATGTGAAAAAAATAAAATATAATAGTTATTGTTAATTTTTATTATCTAGCTTTTATTTTTATTTATTTTGTAAAAGCTTTTTTTTGTAACTATAGATAAAATTCTATGTATCGGTGTACGTGGCTAGTACGCATGAGGGTGTTCCGGAGTACTTAGCCTGCACACCAGTTTGGTCCTACGTACTTAGTAAGTACGCAAAGCTTTTGCGTTGCGTACTTGTCAAGTACGCATGACCAAACCCTGCGTACTTAGACAAGTACGCTCGTAATGTTCCTTCCCCTAAAAATAGAAGACTTGCCTTCATTTGAAGGTGGAACTTCTGGAACAAGGTTGAGAAGTGTCCGGGTCGGGACGAGCTCTCCCGGCCCCTCGACCGTGAGCTTAGATGAGAGATGTGTGCTCCTTCGGTATGTAGTCTGTAATACGGGATGACTTATATGTTATGGATTACGTATCGTTTCATTATCTTGTCTTTGTTCGTGTCTCTCTATGTTCTTCTCAGTTCCCACACAAATCATAGAACAGGTCCGTGTTATCTCCGATACGCGACGAGACTCCCGGGACCTACAAGTGGTATCAGAGCCTCGGTGTTCGTTAATTTGTGTTCCGGTTTCGATTTTTTAGGGTTTTGAGCAGATACGAGTTCGTACTTTTTTCAGACCTAGAATCCTTAAAATCGAGTTTGTTATCACTTCATTTGGTGTTTGGAGGGCTAAGGGTTTGTTTGATGATGCTTTCTAAGCTTTTGGAAGCATTAATTTGTCAGATCCATCACTTTTCGAGCATTCTCCTCAAGATCCGTCAAGAACGCTGTTACTTTTTGATAAGTACGCAAATTCAGCTTTTTTGCGTACTTTACTTACTAAGTACGCATGGGTTTTGCCCTGCGTACTTACTAAGTACGCAGGAGGAGTTGTCCCGCAAACTTGTTAAGTACGCATGAGTATTTGACTCTGCGTACTTAGCATGTACGCATGGTTGGCTTTGTGAACTTATCAAATACGCATGAGCACTTGGCTTTGCGTATTTATAAAATACGCATGAACACCTTTTATGTGCGTATTTACTAAGTACGCATGAACTAGCATCTAGGATTAAAAAAAAAAGTTAAAAGTTAATGTATATTCTTGCAATCATTTTGATCAAATGTATATTTTGGAAATTTTCTCCTATAAAAAACAAGTGTTCTCCGGTAAAAGTAGATGAGTTTGATTCTAGAAACAGCTAGCATACCTCAAAAGTGTTGATTGACGTGTTTATTTTGGCAGTTTTGATCAAATGTATACTTTGGCAATTTTCTCATAAAAAAAACAAGTGTTTTCCGGTAAAAGTAGATGAGTTTGATTCTAGAAACAGTTAGCATACCACAAAAGTGTTGATTGACCTGTTTAAATGGATCTGATCACCCAAGTATTTGATCTTTCAATTAATATCTCTTTGAATCGTTTGTTCAAATTTTATGGTTTCTACGATCATTCTTATGAATACGGATTGATCAAATTAGGTCATAATATGCACTCTATGCCTAAATTTGGTACCAAATATTGGAAGATAAGACAAATACAAAACAAAATTCACGAACTAGATATTGCACCTTTGTCTTCCAGAAATATGGTAGCTGTTTTGGTTCTCATAAACGTCAGCTTCCGTGATTATCTAGATTTTGAACTTCACGATCGCATTCATAAGTAAGAAAAGCAGTCGTAAATTGCCTTCTGTATGGTCGGCCCGGTTACTTGAAACTAAATTGAAGACTATACGTGTTGACTTCGTCTGTTCCAACTTCTTGATAAGGCTGAGAGGGTTGCCCTATTCGAGTGAATTTACTAGAATGTAATGTGAACACTGCTTTTTGTCTTCTTTCTATCTTTTCTAATCTCTCACGTATATTTCTTTTTATTTTCCTTTTTTTACTCTGTGTTCTTGAGTTTCATTTAAAGAGGAAATAAATCTTTGTTCTAGAGGTTTTTTCAAGGGGAAAAGAAAGAAAATGAGGGGAAAATTGTTCCTTAGATTTTTTTTAAGAGGGAAAAAGGGGAAAACTTGGCTTATTTCTATTCTTCCATATTGGAAAGATTTGAAGAGAAAGGAAAAGAAGGGGAGGAAATCCTTTCTTTTCTTTTCTTTTCCTCCCTTTAGTAAACTCGAGAACACATCATTAGTGATTATCTCCTTTTAACAATGAAAGTTTCAAGTATATCCCACTGCCAAACAAACAATATATTTTTCTTAACTTTTTTTTTTAACTTTTACAACATTCTATTATGTGAAAAAAATAAAATATAATAGTTATTGTTAATTTTTATTATCTAGCTTTTTATTTTTATTTATTTTGTAAAAGCTTTTTTTTGTAACTATAGATAAAATTCTATGTATCGGTGTACGTGGCTAGTACGCATGAGGGTGTTCCGGAGTACTTAGCCTGCACACCAGTTTGGTCCTACGTACTTAGTAAGTACGCAAAGCGTACTTGTCAAGTACGCATGACCAAACCCTGCGTACTTAGACAAGTACGCTCGTAATGTTCCTTCCCCTAAAAATAGAAGACTTGCCTTCATTTGAAGGTGGAACTTCTGGAACAAGGATGAGAAGTGTCCGGGTCGGGACGAGCTCTCCCGGCCCCTCGACCGTGAGCTTAGATGAGAGATGTGTGCTCCTTCGGTATGTAGTCTGTAATACGGGATGACTTATATGTTATGGATTACGTATCGTTTCATTATCTTGTCTTTGTTCGTGTCTCTCTATGTTCTTCTCAGTTCCCACACAAATCATAGAACAGGTCCGTGTTATCTCCGATACGCGACGAGACTCCCGGGACCTACAAGTGGTATCAGAGCCTCGGTGTTCGTTAATTTGTGTTCCGGTTTCGATTTTTTAGGGTTTTGAGCAGATACGAGTTTGTACTTTTTTCAGACCTAGAATCCTTAAAATCGAGTTTGTTATCACTTCATTTGGTGTTTGGAGGGCTAAGGGTTTGTTTGATGATGCTTTCTAAGCTTTTGGAAGCATTAATTTGTCAGATCCATCACTTTTCGAGCATTCTCCTCAAGATCCGTCAAGAACGCTGTTACTTTTTGATAAGTACGCAAATTCAGCTTTTCTGCGTACTTTACTTACTAAGTACGCATGGGTTTTGCCCTGCGTACTTACTAAGTACGCAGGAGGAGTTGTCCCGCAAACTTGTTAAGTACGCATGAGTATTTGACTCTGCGTACTTAGCATGTACGCATGGTTGGCTTTGTGAACTTATCAAATACGCATGGGCACTTGGCTTTGCGTATTTATAAAATACGCATGAACACCCTTTATGTGCGTATTTACTAAGTACGCATGAACTAGCATCTAGGATTAAAAAAAAAAGTTAAAAGTTAGTGTATATTCTTGCAATCATTTTGATCAAATGTATATTTTGGAAATTTTCTCCTATAAAAAACAAGTGTTCTCCGGTAAAAGTAGATGAGTTTGATTCTAGAAACAGCTAGCATACCTCAAAAGTGTTGATTGACGTGTTTATTTTGGCATTTTTGATCAAATGTATACTTTGGCAATTTTCTCATAAAAAAACAAGTGTTTTCCGGTAAAAGTAGATGAGTTTGATTCTAGAAACAGTTAGCATACCACAAAAGTGTTGATTGACCTGTTTAAATGGATCTGATCACCCAAGTATTTGATCTTTCAATTAATATCTCTTTGAATCGTTTGTTCAAATTTTATGGTTTCTACGATCATTCTTATGAATACGGATTGATCAAATTAGGTCATAATATGCACTCTATGCCTAAATTTGGTACCAAATATTGGAAGATAAGACAAATACAAAACAAAATTCACGAACTAGATATTGCACCTTTGTCTTCCAGAAATATGGTAGATGTTTTGGTTCTCATAAACGTCAGCTTCCGTGATTATCTAGATTTTGAACTTCACGATCGCATTCATAAGTAAGAAAAGGAGTCGTAAATTGCCTTCTGTTTGGTCGGCCCGGTTACTTGAAACTAAATTGAAGACTATACGTGTTGACTTCGTCTGTTCCAACTTCTTGATAAGGGTGAGAGGGTTGCCCTATTCGAGTGAATTTACTAGAATGTAATGTGAACACTGCTTTTTGTCTTCTTTCTATCTTTTCCAATCTCTCACGTATATTTCTTTTTATTTTCCTTTTTTTTACGCTTTGTTCTTGAGTCTCATTTAAAGAGGAAATAAATCTTTGTTCTAGAGGTTTTTTCAAGGGGAAAAGAAAGAAAATGAGGGGAAAAGTGTTCGCTAGATTTTTTTAAAGAGGGAAAAAAGGGGAAAACTTGGCTTATTTCTATCCTTCCATATTGGAAAGATTTGAAGAGAAAGGAAAAGAAGGGGAAGAAATCCTTTCTTTTCTTTTCTTTTCCTCCCTTTAGTAAACTCGGGAACACATCATTAGTGATTATCTCCTTTTAACAATGAAAGTTTCAAGTATATCCCACTGCCAAACAAACAATATATTTTTCTTAACTTTTTATTTAACTTTTACAACATTCTATTATGTGAAAAAAATAAAATATAATAGTTACTGTTAATTTTTATTATCTAACTTTTATTTTTATTTATTTAGTAAAAGCATGTTTTTGTAACTATAGATAAAATTCTATGTATCGGTGTACGTGGCTAGTACGCAGGAGGGTGTTCCTTTAGCCTACACACCAGTTTGGTCCTGCGTATTGCCTTGCGTACTTGTCAAGTACGCATGACCAAACCCTGCGTACTTGTAAGTACGCATCCCCTATAAATAGAAGACTTGTCTTCATTTGTAGGTGGAACTTCTGGAAGGTTGAGAGGTGTCCGGGTCGGGACGAGCTCTCTCGACCCCTGGACCGTGAGCTTAGATGAGAGATGTGTGCTCCTTCGGTATGTAGTTTGTAATACGCGATGACTACTATGTTATGGATTACGTATCGTTTCATTATCTTGTCTTTGTTCGTGTCTCTATGTGTTATTCTCAATTCCCACACAAATCACATTACAGGTCCGTGTTATCTCCGCTGCGCGACGACGCTCTCGGGACCTACAAGTGGTATCAGAGTCTCGGTGTTCGTTCATTTGTGTTCCAGTTTCGATTTTTTAGGGTTTTGAGCAGATACGAGTTCGTACTTTTTCACACCTAAAATCCTTAAAATCGAGTTTGTTATCACTTCATTTGGTGTTTGGGGGGCTAAGGGTTTGTTAGATGATGTTTTCTAAGCTTTTGGAAGCATTAATTTCTCAGATCCTTTTCGAGCATTCTCCTCAAGATCCGTCAAGAACGCTGTTACTTTTTGATAAATACGCAAATTCAGATTTTCTGCGTACTTTACTTACTAAGTACGCATGGGTTTTGCCCTGCGTACTTACTAAGTATGCAAGAGTAGTTGTCCTGCGTACTTTTTAAGTACGTATGAGTATTTGACTCTGCATACTTAGCATGTACGCATGGTTGGCTTTGTGAACTTATCAAATACGTATGAGCACTTGGCTTTGCGTATTTATCAAATACGCATGAACACCTTTTATGTGCGTATTTTTTTAAGTATGCATGAACTAGCATCTGGGATTAAAAAAAAAAGTTAATGTATATTCTTGCAATCATTTTGATCAAATGTATATTTTGGAAATTTTCTCCTATAAAAAACAAGTGTTCTCCGGTAAAAGTAGATGAGTTTGATTCTAGAAACAGCTAGCATACCACAAAAGTGTTGATTGACCTGTTTATTTTTGGCATTTTTGATCAAATGTATACTTTGGCAACTTTCTCATATAAAAAACAAGTGTTTTCCGGTAAAAGTAGATGAGTTTGATTCTAGAAACAGCTAGCATACCACAAAAGTGTTGATTGACCTGTTTAAATGGATCTGATCACCCAAGTATCTGATCTTTCAATTAATATCTCATTGAATCGTTTGTTCAAATTTTATGGTTTCTACGATCATTCTTATGAATACGGATTGATCAAATTAGGTCATAATCTGCACTCTATGCCTAAATTTGGTCCCAAATATTGGAAGATAAGACAAATACAAAACAAAATTCTAGAACTAGATATAGCACCTTTGTCTTCTAGAAATATGGCAGCTGTTTTGGTTCTCATAAACGTCAGCTTCCGTGATTATCTAGATTTTGAACTTCATGATCGCATTCATAAGTAAGAAAAGCCGTCGTAAATTGCCTTCTGTATGGTCGGCCCGGTTACTTGAAACTAAATGGAAGACTATACGTGTTGACTTCGTCTGTTCCAACTTCTTGATAAGGGTGAGAGGGTTGCCCTATTCGAGTGAATTTACTCGAATGTAATGTAAACACTGCCTTTTGTCTTCTTTCTATCTTTTCCAATCTCTCACGTATATTTCTTTTTATTTTCCTTTTTTTACGCTGTGTTCTTGAGTCTCATTTAAAGAGGAAATAAATCTTTGTTCGAAAGGTTTTTTCAAGGGGAAAGGAAAGAAAATGAGGGGAAACGTGTTCCCTAGATTTTTTTAAAGAGGAAAAAGAAGGGAAAACTTGGCTTATTTCTATCCTTCCATATTGGAATATTTGAAGGAAAAGGAAAAGAAGTAAAAAGAAAAGAAGGGGAAGAAATCCTTTCTTTTATTTTATTTTCTTTTACTCCCTTTAGTAAACTCGGGAACACATCATTAGTGCTTATCTCCTTTTAACAATGAAAGTTTCAAGTATATCCCACTGCCAAACAAACAATATATTTTTCTTAAATTTTATTTAACTTTTACAACATTCTATTATGTGAAAAACATAAAATATAATAGTTATTGTTAATTTTTATTATCTAGCTTTTATTTTTATTTATTTTGTAGAAGCATGTTTTTGTAACTATAGATAAAATTCTATGTATCGGTGTACGTGGCTAGTACGCAGGAGGGTGTTCCTGAGTACTTAGCCCGCACACCAGTTTGGTCCTGCGTACTTAGTAAGTACGCAAGGCTTTTGCCTTGCGTACTTGTCAAGTACGCATGACCAAACCCTGCGTACTTAGACAAGTATGCAGGTAATGTTCCTTCCCCTATAAATAGAAGACTTGTCTTCATTTGTAGGTGGAACCTCTGGAACAAGGTTGAGAGGTGTCCAGGTCGGGACGAGCTCTCCCGACCCCTTGACCGTGAGCTTAGATGAGAGATGTGTGCTCCTTCGGTATGTAGTATGTAATATGGGATGACTTCTATGTTATGGATTACATATCGTTTCATTATCTTGTCTTTGTTCGTGTCTCTCTGTGTTCTTCTCAGTTCCCACACAAATCACAGAACAAGTCCGTGTTATCTCCGCTGCGCGACGAGGCTCCCGGGACCTACAAGTGGTATCAGAGCCTCAGTGTTCATTGATTTGTGTTCCAGTTTTGATTTTTTAGGGTTTTGAGCAGATACGAGTTCGTACTTTTTCAGACCTAAAATCCTTAAAATCGAGTTTGTTATCACTTCGTTTGGTATTTGGAGGGCTAAGGGTTTGTTAGATGATGTTTTCTTAGCTTTTGGAAGGATTAACTTCTCAGACCCATCACTTTTCAAGCATTCTCCTCAAGATCCGTCAAGAACGCTGTTACTTTTTGATAAGTACGCAAATTCAACTTTTCTGCGTACTTTACTTACTAAGTACTCATGGGTTTTGCCCTGCGTACTTACTAAGTACGCAAGAGTAGTTGTCATGCGTACTTGTTAAGTACGCATGAGTATTTGACTCTGCATACTTAGCATGTACGCATGGTTGGCTTTGTGAACTTATCAAGTACGTATGAGCACTTGGCTTTGCGTATTTATCAAATACGCATGAACACCCTTTATGTGCGTATCTACTAAGTACGCATGAACTAGCATCTGGGATTAAAAAAAAAAAGTTAATGTATATTCTTGCAATCATTTTGATCAAATGTATATTTTGGCAATTTTCTCCTATAAAAAACAAGTGTTCTCCGGTAAAAGTAGATGAGTTTGATTCTAGAAACAGCTAGCATACCACAAAAGTGTTGATTTACCTATTTATTTTTGGCATTTTTGATCAAATGTATACTTTGACAACTTTCTCTTATAAAAAACAAGTGTTTTCCGGTAAAAGTAGATGAGTTTGATTCTAGAAACAGCTAGCATACCACAAAAGTGTTGATTGACCTGTTTAAATGGATCTGATCACCCAAGTATTTGATCTTTCAATTAATATCTCTTTGAATCGTTTGTTCAAATTTTATGGTTTCTACGATCATTCTTATGAATACGGATTGATCAAATTAGGTCATAATCTGCACTCTATGCCTAAATTTGGTCCCAAATATTGGAAGATAAGACAAATACAAAACAAAATTCAGGAACTAGATATAGCACCTTTGTCTTCCAGAAATATGGCAGCTGTTTTGGTTCTCATAAACGTCAGCTTCCGTGATTATCTAGATTTTGAACTTCACGATCGCATTCATAAGTAAGAAAAGCAGTCCTAAATTGCCTTCTGTATGGTCGGCCCGGTTACTTGAAACTAAATTGAAGACTATACGTGTTGACTTCGTCTGTTCCAACTTCTTGATAAGGGTGAGAGGGTTGCTCTATTCGAGTGAATTTACTCGAATGTAATGTGAACACTGCTTTTTGTCTTCTTTCTATCTTTTCCAATCTCTCACGTATATTTCTTTTTATTTTCCTTTTTTTACGCTGTGTTCTTGAGTCTCATTTAAAGAGGAAATGAATCTTTGTTCTAGAGGTTTTTTCAAGGGGAAAAGAAAGAAAATGAGGGGAAAAGTGTTCCCTAGATTTTTTTAAAGAGGGAAAAGAAGGAAAAACTTGGCTTATTTCTATCCTTCCATATTGGAAAGATTTGAAGAGAAAGGAAAAGAAGTAAAAAAGAAAAGAAGGGGAAGAAATCCTTTCTTTTCTTTTCTTTTCTTTTCCTCCCTTTAGTAAACTTGGGAACACATCATTAGTGATTATCTCCTTTTAACAATGAAAGTTTCTAGTATATCCCACTGCCAAACAAACAATATATTTTTCTTAACTTTTTATTTAACTTTTTACTACATTCTATTATGTGAAAAAAATAAAATATAATAGTTATTGTTAATTTTTATTATCTAGCTTTTATTTTTATTTATTTTGTAGAAGCATATTTTTGTAACTATAGATAAAATTCTATGTATCGGTGTATGTGGCTAGTACGCACGAGGGTGTTCCTTTAGCCCGCACACTAGTTTGGTCCTGCGTACTTGTCAAGTACGCTTGACCAAACCCTGCGTACTTAGTAAGTACGCAAGGCTTTTGCCTTGCGTACTTGTCAAGTACGCATGACCAAACCCTGCGTACTTAGACAAGTACGCAGGTAATGTTCCTTCCCCCATAAATAGAAGACTTGTCTTCATTTGTAGGTGGAACTTCTGGAACAAGGTTGAGAGGTGTCGGGGTCGGGACGAGCTCTCCCGATCGTGAGCTTAGATGAGAGATGTGTGCTCCTTCGGTATGTAGTCTGTAATACGGGATGACTTCTATGTTATGGATTACATATCGTTTCATTATCTTTTCTTTGTTCGTGTCTCTCTGTGTTCTTCTCAGTTCCCACACAAATCACAGAACATGTCCGTGTTATCTCCGCTGCGCGACGAGGCTCCCGGGACCTACAAGGGGTATCAGAGCCTCGGTGTTCGTTGATTTGTGTTCCAGTTTTGATTTTTTAGGGTTTTGAGTAGATACGAGTTCGTACTTTTTCAGACCTAAAATCCTTAAAATCGAGTTTGTTAGCACCTCATTTGGTATTTGGAGGGCTAAGGGTTTGTTAGATGATGTTTTCTAAGCTTTTGGAAGCATTAATTTCTCAAATCCGTCAAGAACGCTGTTACTTTTTGATAAGTACGCAAATTTAGATTTTCTGCGTACTTTACTTACTAAGTACGCATGGGTTTTGCCCTGCGTAGTTACTAAGTATGCAAGAGTAGTTGTCCTGCGTACTTGTTAAGTACGCATGAATATTTGACTCTGCGTACTTAGCATGTACGCATGGTTGGCTTTGCGAACTTATCAAATACACATGAGCACTTAGCTTTGCGTATTTATCAAATACGCATGAACACCCTTTATGTGCGTATTTACTAAGTACGCATGAACTAGCATCTGGGATTTAAAAAAAAAAAGTTAAGGTATATTCTTGCAATCATTTTGATCAAATGTATATTTTGGCAATTTTCTCCTCTAAAAAACAAGTGTTCTCCTGTAAAAGTAGATGAGTTTGATTCTAGAAACAGCTAGCATACCACAAAAGTGTTGATTGACCTGTTTATTTTAACATTTTTGATCAAATGTATATTTTGGCAATATTCTCATATAAAAAACAAGTGTTTTCCTGTAAAAGTAGATGAGTTTGATTCTAGAAATAGCTAGCATACCACAAAAGTGTTGATTGACCTGTTTAAATGGATCTGATCACCCAAGTATTTGATCTTTCAATTAATATCTCTTTGAATCGTTTGTTCAAATTTTATGGTTTCTACGATCATTCTTATGAATACGGATTGATCAAATTAGGTCATAATCTGCACTCTATGCCTAAATTTGGTCCCAAATATTGGAAGATAAGACAAATACAAAACAAAATTCAGGAACTAGATATAGCACCTTTGTCTTCCAGAAATATGGCAGCTGTTTTGGTTCTCATAAACGTCAGCTTCCGTGATTATCTAGATTTTGAACTTCACGATCGCATTCATAAGTAAGAAAAGCAGTCCTAAATTGCCTTCTGTATGGTCGGCCCGGTTACTTGAAACTAAATTGAAGACTATACGTGTTGACTTCGTCTGTTCCAACTTCTTGATAAGGGTGAGAGGGTTGCTCTATTCGAGTGAATTTACTCGAATGTAATGTGAACACTGCTTTTTGTCTTCTTTCTATCTTTTCCAATCTCTCACGTATATTTCTTTTTATTTTCCTTTTTTTACGCTGTGTTCTTGAGTCTCATTTAAAGAGGAAATGAATCTTTGTTCTAGAGGTTTTTTCAAGGGGAAAAGAAAGAAAATGAGGGGAAAAGTGTTCCCTAGATTTTTTTAAAGAGGGAAAAGAAGGAAAAACTTGGCTTATTTCTATCCTTCCATATTGGAAATATTTGAAGAGAAAGGAAAAGAAGTAAAAAGAAAAGAAGGGGAAGAAATCCTTTCTTTTCTTTTCTTTTCCTCCCTTTAGTAAACTCGGGAACACATCATTAGTGATTATCTCCTTTTAACAATGAAAGTTTCAAGTATATCCCACTGCCAAACAAACAATATATTTTTGTTAACTTTTTATTTAACTTTTACAACATTCTAATATGTGAAAAAAATAAAATATAATAGTTATTGTTAATTTTTATTATCTAGCTTTTATTTTTATTTATTTTGTAGAAGCATGTTTTTGTAACTATAGATAAAATTCTATGTATCGGTGTACGTGGCTAGTACGCAGGAGGGTGTTCCTGAGTACTTAGCCCGCACACCAGTTTGGTCCTGCGTACTTAGTAAGTACGCAAGGCTTTTGCCTTGCGTACTTGTCAAGTACGCATGACCAAACCCTGCGTACTTAGACAAGTATGCAGGTAATGTTCCTTCCCCTATAAATAGAAGACTTGTCTTCATTTGTAGGTGGAACTTCTTGAACAAGGTTGAGAGGTGTCTAGGTCAGGATGAGCTCTCCCGACCCCTCGACCGTGAGCTTAGATGAGAGATGTGTGCTCCTTCGGTATGTAGTCTGTAATACGGGATGACTTCTATGTTATGGATTACGTATCGTTTCATTATCTTGTCTTTGTTCGTGTCTCTCTGTGTTCTTCTCAGTTCCCACACAAATCACAGAACAAGTCCGTGTTATCTCCGCTGCGCGACGAGGCTCCCGGGACCTACAAGTGGTATCAGAGCCTCGGTGTTCATTGATTTGTGTTCCAGTTTTGATTTTTTAGGGTTTTGAGCAGATACGAGTTCGTACTTTTTCAGACCTAAAATCCTTAAAATCGAGTTTGTTATCACTTCGTTTGGTATTTGGAGGGCTAAGGGTTTGTAAGATGATGTTTTCTTAGCTTTTGGAAGGATTAATTTCTCAGACCCATCACTTTTCAAGCATTCTCCTCAAGATCCGTCAAGAACGCTGTTACTTTTTGATAAGTACGCAAATTCAGCTTTTCTACGTACTTTACTTACTAAGTACTCATGGGTTTTGCCCTGCGTACTTACTAAGTACGCAAGAGTAGTTGTCCTGCGTACTTGTTAAGTACGCATGAGTATTTGACTCTGCGTACTTAGCATGTACGCATGGTTGGCTTTGTGAACTTATCAAATACGTATGAGCACTTGGCTTTGCGTATTTATCAAATATGCATGAACACCCTTTATGTGCGTATCTACTAAGTACGCATGAACTAGCATCTGGGATTAAAAAAAAAAGTTAATGTATATTCTTGCAATCATTTTGATCAAATGTATATTTTGGCAATTTTCTCCTATAAAAAACAAGTGTTCTCCGGTAAAAGTAGATGAGTTTGATTCTAGAAACAGCTAGCATACCACAAAAGTGTTGATTGACCTGTTTATTTTTGGCATTTTTGATCAAATGTATACTTTGGCAACTTTCTCTTATAAAAAACAAGTGTTTTCCGGTAAAAGTAGATGAGTTTGATTCTAGAAACAGCTAGCATACCACAAAAGTGTTGATTGACCAATTTAAATGGATCTGATCACCCAAGTATTTGATCTTTCAATTAATATCTCTTTGAATCGTTTGTTCAAATTTTATGGTTTCTACGATCATTCTTATGAATACGGATTGATCAAATTAGGTCATAATGTGCACTCTATGCCTAAATTTGGTCCCAAATATTGGAAGATAAGACAAATACAAAACAAAATTCACGAACTTGATATAGCACCTTTGTCTTCCAGAAATATGGCAGTTGTTTTGGTTATCATAAACGTCAGCTATCGTGATTATCTAGATTTTGAACTTCACGATCGCATTCATAAGTAAGAAAAGCAGTCGTAAATTGCCTTCTGAATGGTCGGCCCAGTTACTTGAAACTAAATTGAAGACTATACGTGTTGACTTCGTCTGTTCCAACTTCTTGATAAGGGTGAGAGGGTTGCCCTATTCGAGTGAATTTACTCGAATGTAATGTGAACACTGATTTTTGTATTCTTTCTATCTTTTCCAATCTCTCACGTATATTTCTTTTTATTTTCCTTTTTTTACGCTGTGTTCTTGAGTCTCATTTAAAGAGGAAATAAATCTTTGTTCTAGAGGTTTTTTCAAGGGAAAAGGAAAGAAAATGAGGGGAAAAGTGTTCCTTAGATTTTTTTAAAGAGGAAAAAGAAGGGAAAACTTGGCTTATTTCTATCCTTCCATATTGGAAATATTTGAAGAGAAAGGAAAAGAAGTAAAAAGAAAAGAAGGGGAAGAAATCCTTTCTTTTCTTTTCTTTTCCTCCCTTTAGTAAACTCGGGAACACATCACTAGTGATTATCTCCTTTTAACAATGAAAGTTTCAAGTATATCCCACTGCCAAACAAACAATATATTTTTCTTAACTTTTTATTTAACTTTTACAACATTCTATTATGTGAAAAAAATAAAATATAATAGTTATTGTTAATTTTTATTATCTAGCTTTTATTTTTATTTATTTTGTAGAAGCATGTTTTTGTAACTATAGATAAAATTCTATGTATCGGTGTACGTGGCTAGTACGCACGAGGGTGTTCCTTTAGCCCGCACACCAGTTTGGTCCTGCGTACTTAGTAAGTACGCATGACCAAACCCTGCGTACTTAGACAAGTACGCAGGTAATGTTCCTTCCCCTATAAATAGAAGACTTGTCTTCATTTATAGGTGGAACTTCTGGAACAAGGTTGAGAGGTGTCCGGGTCGGGACGAGCTGTCCCGATCGTGAGCTTAGATGAGAGATGTGTGCTGCTTCGGTATGTAGTCTGTAATACGGGATGACTTCTATGTTATGGATTTCGTATCGTTTCATTATCTTGACTTTGTTCGTGTCTCTCTGTGTTCTTCTCAGTTCCCACACAAATCACAAAACAAGTCCGTGTTATCTCCACTGCGCGACGAGGCTCCCGGGACCTACAAGTGGTATCAGAGCCTCGGTGTTCATTGATTTGTGTTCCAGTTTTGATTTTTTAGGGTTTTGAGCAGATACGAGTTCGTACTTTTTCAGACCTAAAATCCTTAAAATCGAGTTTGTTATCACTTCATTTGGTATTTGGAGGGCTAAGGGTTTGTTAGATGATGTTTTCTAAGCTTTTGGAAGCATTAATTTCTCAGACCCATCACTTTTCGAGCATTCTCCTCAAGATCCGTAAAGAACGCTGTTACTTTTTTATAAGTACGCAAATTCAGCTTTTCTGTGTACTTTACTTACTAAGTACGCACGGGTTTTGCCCTGCTAACTTACTAAGTACGCAAGAGTAGTTGTCCTGCGTACTTGTTAAGTATGCATGAGTATTTGACTCGGCGTACTTAGCATGTACGCATGGTTGGGTTTGCGAACTTATCAAATACGCAAGAGCACTTGGCTTTGCGTATTTATTAAATACGCATGAACACCCTTTATATGCGTATTTACTAAGTACGCATGAACTAGCATCTCGGATAAAAAAAAAAATTTAAGGTATATTCTTGCAATCATTTTGATCAAATGTATATTTTGGCAATTTTCTCCTATAAAAAACAAGTGTTCTCCGGTAAAAGTAGATGAGTTTGATTCTAGAAAAAGCTAGCATACCACAAAAGTGTTGATTGACCTGTTTAAATGGATCTGATCACCCAAGTATTTGATCTTTCAACTAATATCTCTTTGAATCAATTGTTCAAATTTTATGGTTTCTACGATCATTCTTATGAATACGGATTGATCAAATTAGGTCATAATCTGCACTCTATGCCTAAATTTGGTACCAAATATTGGAAGATAAGACAAATACAAACCAAAATTCACGAACTAGATATAGCACCTTTGTCTTTCAGAAATATGGCAGCTGTTTTGGTTCTCATAAACGTCAGCTTCCGTGATTATCTAGATTTTGAATTTCACTATCGCATTCATAAGTAAGAAAAGCAGTCGTAAATTGCCTTCTGTATGGTCGGCCCGGTTACTTGAAACTTAATTGAAGACTATACGTGTTGACTTCGTCTGTTCCAAATTCTTGATAAGGGTGAGAGGGTTACCCTATTCGAGTGAATTTACTCGAATTTAATGTGAACACTGCCTTTTGTCTTCTTTCTATCTTTTCCAATCTCTAACGTATATTTCTGTAGGTCCCTCGGGTGTGGCGGATCGTCACATGCAAGTGGGTCTACTAGTCGGACCGGGTGCGGAATACCCGTGACTAGGTGGAGAACAAGAATACACAAAGTAAACCGACAAGAGAGTCACTTTAAACGTTCGTCTATTATAAACACTTAAAGGTTACAGAAATGAGTTAATGTCTGCGTACTTAACTTCTGTCAACCTAACCTATTTATACCTGACCTGATGCCTGCGCACTTAGCAAGTGCGCAGGGCAAATTGCTCATGCGTACTTAGCAAGTACGCAGAGTATCTCTTGCGTACTTGCTAAGTACGCAGGAACTAATTCCTGCGCACATGTAAGTGCGCAAAACACTTAGAAAGAAATGCAACATTCAATATGTAAAAGTAAATACAACTCGATAAACTAATACATAATGACTCTTACATACAAAGACAATTACAGACATGAAAATACAAACTAAGACTCTATCCAGAGTGTTGTCACAGGAAAGTGCTTCAACAAACTCCCCCTTGACAACAGCTCGGGATCTTCATCGTCTTCAGTCTTCAATCTTCAGTCTTCACAGCACTTGATCTTTAGCTTCCATCTTCTTCTTGTATTCAAGGCAGAACTTAATCACCTTGTCATATTTAGAAGCAAGGAGCTTTGTCCATTCGTCAGTGTACACACAGTATTTGTCTTCTAGTGCCTCTAGATCTTTCACAGAAAAGTTGATGAAGCAGACTTCATCAAATATTCTGATCAGTTCCTTTGGCACTAAGTTTCCACTGTCTGAACGTACCTTTCCCATGATCACAGCCTCGCCCGTCTTTGGATCTACGTACCAGTACCATATGTCACCAAGAATATCCTGAGATAACTTGCTCAGGGGAATCTTAGTTTCACATTGCACTGGCTTGTATACCAATTTCTTTAAGTGCTTCTTGGTCACAAGATGCACAGCATGCTTATCCTTGACCCTCTTAGGCACCTGAGGCTTGAACATTTCAAAGTTCCCAGATCTTGCTTCACGCTGCAGAACCACCCACAAACCCATAGCTACTGCATGATTGGAGTGACCCAGCAGCTCTCGGTTAGCAAGGTTCACAAGGTCGTATTTGGGCAAGGAGCTGAACGCTTCACTGGTGGGTTTCAAGTATTGAACCCCCCCAGATCTTTTGATAGCGAACAGCTGCTTGTCCTCCTCGAACCTTACAGCTAAGATCATCCCTGTTGCTCCGTGCTTGTCTATGATAGACGTCTTTTGCCACACAGGAGCTGGACCCTTTGATGAAGTAGACGGAATGTCTGTTTCTTTCAGTGCCTTTGGGTCCACAGGTTTAGGGTCAACTGGGGAGGCTTCAGTCGAGGCTTCTTCATTACTAGCCTGCTCGACTGAACCTGTGTCAAGCGGAGCGTCGAAGGATGGAAATTCAAAGATCTCACCATCTTCTAACTCGTACTCTCCTTCCCCGTCACCCTTGGGAATTTCAATCACAACATCTTCATCATCATCATTCCAATCGTCACCAGAGTCGATCTCTCCTTCTTCCAGATTAAGGAGAGCATCGATCTGTGCTTCATTGGAATAGTCAGGCTCAAGATAAAGGATCTCATCATCAGATAAGTCCTTGAGCACCTCGGCTGCTGACTTCCCTTTATCACTACCACCACCAGAGGTATCACCACCCTCTTGCTGAGTAGACTCCCCCTCAGCCATTGGAATAGCAGAGATGGGCACAATTGCAAGAGCTTGGTGCTCACCTCCACTAGGACCGGCTTCAGGATCCTTGTCTTTATCGTCATCCTTAGTCAGGTCGACTTGATGACAGGCCTCAGCACCAGTGGATTTTTTTTCTTTCTCTTTTTCTTTCTCCTTCTCCTTCTCCCCCTGAGCATCAAGCTTCTTGGTCAGTTCTTCAACTAATTTGACCATCGCTTGGTGCTCTTTTCTTTGTAAATCCATCCTTAGCTCAAGTGACGTTCTGTGGCCTAGAATCATTTCATTTGTCTTCATTAATAGTTCATTCTGTTCCATTACGTTCTTCAGTCGCTTGTTAGTCCCCAGTCTCTGGCTATTGAGAATCCTAACTTCATCGGCCAGTGAAGTAATCTGTGCTTGTTGAGCATCAGATTCCTCCTTTGACTTCTGAATAGTCTTCAGCAGTTCAGCAACTTGGGTTTCTAGCACATCGATCCTTGCTTCATTCGGATCAGGATGTCTAGACGATGACGCTTCGGCATTTTGGAAAGGGGTGGAGAATATGGTATCAAAGTCAAACCCTTGGGTGAAATCACCATAGTTGAAGGGTTGACTTAAAAGCTCAGAGGTGGCTGTTGGGGTTGATGATGGGATGATTGTTGTAGGAATGATGGTAGGGGTGATGGTGACTGACTCTGTGATAATCGGAGTAGTCACCGTCGTCTGACCGGATGTAGGAGGGAGGGTCACCGTCACAGGAACCTCCTCTGTGACCGCCGTGACTACCACGTCATCTTGAACTTGTGGTCTTCTTCTCCTCCTGTATAACTGCTGTGTAGGTATGGTAGATGGACTGGCATATAGAACTTGTACCTGCTGCACAGTCGGAATCTCTACAACCCTGGGGATAGCAACCGCTTGCCTATCACCCTTGTGCTTATGAAGGCTTTCCCTTCTTTGTCTCTGTATAACAGCGTCAGAGTCAGAGTCTGGCTCATATTCGCTGCTAGAGGATTGTCGCTTTCTTTTGGAGGACGACTCAGGCAGGGTTACCTGTGCCGTTCTCCTTGGGTGTGCCTGTGATGGTGCGTCATCGGAATCAGAGGAATCTGAATCTGTTGCTTCTGAATCGGACTCCTCAGCACCACCATCACCACCTTCTTCGTCTCCATCATCAGATGATTCATCATCACTATCCACTACTTCTTCATGTTGTTGCTGTTGTTCATCGGAGTGTTCACTCAAATCAGGCTCCGAATCGTGACTATACCATCTCCAGTCACCTGGGGTCACATATGCTTCGTTGATGAGGTGGCCAAAGAGTTCTGTATGCTCAGGGGTAGGATCTACACTGCCTGGCGTTAGAAATTGTGCGAAGACTCTTTTATCCACCCGTTTAACTTGCAGCCGCTCACCAATGGTCGGCAGGTTTGGCAGCGCGTCATTAATCAGTAGTTGTACAAACCTAGGATACAGCAGAAACCTGTTCCTTGCTGCTGCAATGATTTGATCTAGGATGGCCTTGTAGATATAACGAGAGAAGTTATATCCTTTGTTCAACGATAGGCCCACCATGGCTGCAGCTAGGTCATGACCCATAGCATCTTTTCCAGCTTTCCTTGATGAGATGCACATGATCATGATGTGGGCAAAATATCGCCATTGGTCCAATACCCACATCTTCTTGTAGGAAGAGTAGTCTGTCACACCGACGTATCCCATTCTTTGCCTCCAACAGCCGTCCACAAAGTAGTCTGGATAGGCTGTCGGGTCGGTTGACAGATCTCCGAACTGCAGGACCCTTCTTATTGTGTCTTCAGAGAAGGCGATATCATGACCAGCAACGGTAGCCCTTATAACATTGGGGGTTACCGTGCAGTCGTGTTCCGCAGTCTCCCAAAATTGCTCCAGATAGGGTCGTGACACGATCGGGTTTGCAGAGATGGCGTAGCTGATTCTTGAACGGTTCAAGAAATCAACTATTCCTCGGTAATTCAATGCTGCACCCTTCCATTCTGGTTCCGTGATAGCTAACAGGTTAAATTGGTCAGTAAACGCCCGAGCCATGATCTGCAAACACACAGAAAACATAATCAGAACAACACGTATCATTGGAAATAGATAAACACGACTCAGAATAGCAGTTACTCTTTGAATTGAAATTTCTGACTTAGAAAATTTTCTAAGTGTTGGGCCTGCGTACTTAGCAAGTACGCAGGCTTTTGGTCTTGCGTACTTAACAAGTACGCAGGAATGACTTCTTGCGTACTTGTTAAGTGCGCAAGATCTAACACTTGGCCAACATTCAGAAATCCACCATTTCAAACAAACGAGAGACATTGCCGTTGATTATGGTACCCACACGGTCGAAATATACAATTAGGACCTATGTGACCACTATCAATTGCAACTAACCACTAAACCCGTCAAATTGACCTAAATTAGGTCCGACGGCAGAATATGCAATTTCTAGGGTTCAAACACCAAATCAAACCACGATTAGGACAACAGAGGAGTCAATAAGTGTCGATTAGTGATCATTAACAGGTTTTAGGTCTTAATTGTTCAATTAGAACACGAAAATCGGTCAACAATTTCATAATCAAACCCTTGACGTCTACGGTCCAAACTCGACGATTTCATTAATGAAATGGAGTGAGATTCTCACCGAGCCAATGTTATATGATGATGGAACTAATGACGGGACGAAAACACGGTTTGGAACACTCGAATTTTTGAGGAAAATGTCGGAGGGAAATCAACAGTTGAAAAGTT
This sequence comes from Smallanthus sonchifolius, assembly GCA_023525975.1. Taxonomy (NCBI): domain Eukaryota; kingdom Viridiplantae; phylum Streptophyta; class Magnoliopsida; order Asterales; family Asteraceae; genus Smallanthus; species Smallanthus sonchifolius. Next base: position 60,929,123 of record CM042035.1, on the reverse strand, counting down.
TTGAAAGTGATAAAACTCTGAAAAATTTCCTAAGTGTCGAATATATACCCAACACAAAACGGTCGTGCGTACTTGCTAAGTGCGCAAGACTTAACTCCTGCGTACTTAGTAAGTACGCATGACTTAAGTCTTACGTACTTAATAAGTACGCATGGTTTACCTCATGCGCACTTATCAAGTACGCAGAGACCCTTAAGTGCGCACACTTTCAACTCAAATTATGAAGATGTCAAGTCAAATAACGAACCAGATAAAAACGTTCAATCACGAGGATTCAAAATCAATTCAGGAAGGTTAAACACAACTATTTTTGGCTTTTCTAATTAAACAAGAACTGTACACAAACTTAAAATCTTTTTGATCTTTTCAAGATAGAAATACACAGATATTCACACAAACTATTTTTGATCAAAGATACGAGCAGAGGATCATATCAGGCTATCATATAGCAAAAACGATACAATATAAACATCAAAGAATATGGGATCATGTCATGGACTACTATTTATTCATACGTAATAAGCATATAAACAAGTAATTCAAGTTGACAATATTATAAGATTTGAAACTATATGCATCTTTGTAACACGTTCTTGTGTATTAAGGTATTAGTTATAAGATATACAACGTGTACCCCACTGATATGCTATTCTTACTTGCACTATCTCAAGGCATCTAAGATTTTCCCAATGATTTCTAAATTTTCAGAATGAAGTTACATCAATTAGCACAGGAAAAATCAAGCAGAATCCATAAGGATTATCAGGAATCATAAGATTCAGAATCGAGTGATTCATTTGTCTTGGTTTCATTTGATTTCTTCATTGAATGTCGGTATGATGATTCAGGATAATGAATATGGTGTTTGATTGTTAAGGTAAGGGGATCCAACTTTTATCTGGATTTGATTTCAATGAACCAGGAGTGATTCAAGGGTGAATACATGCTCAACGGTTAATGCAGAGACATGTCTTGATTCAATCTCTCTTTGCATACTTGTGAGTATGGGCAGTGAGATGAAACGCATTAATTGTGCTAACGACATAACCCGAAACTGATCTCAAAAGAAAATTATTGCCAAAATCTAACATCCTTTATCTGATAATGATCTTTTCTATTCTTTTACGCACACACACTTGCAAACATGGGTTCAAATCACAGTTGTAATTTAGATTTAGTTTCCACACTACTAGTGATTCAAAGACGCATGCAGCCTACTGACAATTCAAATTACTTGTAAATAAGCAGATTAATCAATCATAACAAGTTAAATAATTAAGTAAGCATGATGTAATCATTTCCCATACGTGCAGTCTATGAAGTTTAGATCATTTCTGATGTATTATCATTTCCTCTTTTCTCAAGTTAACTTTGAATTTTTTATTTATTTTTTTTTTTATTTTCACTCAGGATTGAACATTCCTATCAAGTTGACAAGATGCTCAAAACGGGATCGATCAAATGCCTTTGTGAAAAGGTCAGCAAGATTGTCATCCGTGTGAACTTTTACAAGCTCAATTAAATGCTTTTCAGCACAATCACGGATAAAATGATGGCGAATCTCTATATTTTTAGTTTTGGAATGTTTCACCGGGTTATTTGTGATGGACATGGTGGCATTGTTGTCAATGAATAGAGGAGTTCCAGTGAAGTTTAAGCCGTAGTCTCTCAACTGCTGCTGAATCCACAATATTTGAGAACAACCGCTAGCTGCAGCAATGTACTCTGCTTCACAAGTTGAGACAGAAACCGTTGACTGCTTCTTGCACTGCCAGGAGACCAGCCTGTCTCCTAAGAATTGACAACCACCAGAAGTTGACAATCTGTCAAGGTTACAACCGCCATAATCTGAATCAGTATAGGCTTTGAAGTCGAATGACTGCTGCTTAGAGTACCAAAGACCAAATTGGGGTTTCCCTTTCAGGTATCTGAAAATTCTCTTTACTGCTATCATATGAGACTCTTTCGGTTGTGACTGAAACCTTGAGCACAAGCACACAGCAAACATTATATCGGGTCTTGAAGCTGTGAGATACATAAGTGATCCGATCATCCCACGGTACAATCTGCTGTCGACATCCTTTCCATCTTTGTCAGGATGCAAACCATGATTGACTGGGATAGGTGTGCCATAAGTACTGCTCTCATTCATCTTGTATTTTGACAAGATGTCCTGCACATACTTAGTTTGATGTAGATAAATGCCATCCTCTCTTTGACTGAGTTGCAGACCCAGGAAGAACGACAATTCACCCTGTTACTCATTTCAAACTTAGACTTCATCACCTGTTCGAATTCCCTACACATCCCTTCATTGGTAGACCCAAAAATGATGTCGTCGACATATACTTGTACTAGAAGAAGGTCACCTCCTGCTTTCCTAATGAAGAGAGTCGAGTCAATCTGTCCACGGTCGAAACCATTAGACAGTAAATGCTTAGATAATGTCTCATACCATGCCCGCGGTGCTTGATGAAGACCATAAAGTGCTTTGTCGAGCTTATACACTTTATTAGTATTATGCGGATCTTCAAAACCGGGAGGTTGAGTGACATAGACCTCTTCATGAACTTTACCATATAGGAAAGCACTCTTCACATCAAGTTGATAGACCTTGAAGCCGACAAATGTGGCATAAGCCAAGAACAATCGAATGGCCTCAATTCTAGCAACTGGGGCATATACTTCCGTGTAATCCAATCCCTCTTGTTGATAAAAACCCTGTACTACCAACCTTGCTTTATTTTTCACCACAACATGACGATCATCCGTCTTGCATTTGAACACCCATCTAGTGCCAATTGGTTGTACGCCACGTGGCAGGTCAACCAAATCCCACACATGCAACTTTTGGAACTGAGACAATTCATCTTGCATCGCCTCAATCCAGCAGTTGTCAGTGAGAGCCTCCTTCACATTCTTCGGCTCTAACTGGGACACGAATGCAGCATGCAGACATGTTTCCATGACACCAGTGTCAAGTATCTCTGTGTAAAGACTGGTGTTCTCAGTGATGGTTCGATGACGAGTTTGAACGCCGGCATGAGGATCACCAATAATGTTGTCAATTGGATGATTCTTATGCACTCTCGTCTCCGGTACATCAGGTTCCTGCAGATTAGTTTCAAAATTAGTGCTCAACTCCCCCTCATCCTGTGATCTAGAAGAAGATGATTCAATGTTGATTGGATCAGCTGTAGCGTCATTTCCTACACTAGTGTTAGGATTAGCTGGAGCGTCATCTCCTACACTAGTGTTAGGATTAGCTGGAGCGTCATCTCCATCTACATGGACCACTTCCACATCATCACTGTCATGAGTTCCAGATGCAGATGAAACATTGGAATCTGGAGACACAATTGGTACAGTAGCACGAGTGGAGAAGTTTGAATCATCACCGCCATTGAATAATTCATATACGTTTGCGGCGTCATCAGCAGACAAATCAGGAATATTAAAAGATTTGAATAGCGCATCATAATCGAAACCCCAAGCTGGACCAGTTGGTTCTGGTGGAATGCTGTGTTTACTACAATCCACTTCAAACCATTCCTCGACAGTACGAGTTCCTATGTTGTACACTCTCTTGCAAGGTGAGTTGGCAACATATCCTAAGAAGATGCCTTCCACAGCTTTTGCATGAAACTTAGACTTGCGGTCTTTGTATTGTAGCAACAAGGAACAGGGACTACCAAAAGGAACTAGGTAGTCAAGATTGGGAGGTCGATTGTTGATCAACTCGTAGCAGGTCTTGTTGTGCCTCTTAACAACCAGAACTCTGTTCAAAACGTGACAAGCTGTATTAACTACTTCTGCCCAGAAAGTAACAGGAAGCTTTGCATCCGACAGCATAGTCCTTGCAGTCTCGATTAGTGTTATGTTCTTCCGTTCTGCAACTCCATTCTGCTGAGGTGTGTACGGGGCGCTAAATTCGTGACGGATCCCTTTCTTGAGACAGAAAAGCTCCATCAAATTATTCTTGAATTCAGTTCCGTTGTCACTCCTTATTCTTCGAACTTTCAGCTTGCACAGAGTTTCCAAGCTCAGGATCAAGTATTGAAGAATATCAGCAGTCTCGTCCTTTGTACCTAAAAAATGCACCCAAGAAAAACGTGAGAAATCATCAGTTACAACTAGACAGTATGACTTACCTCCAATACTCCTGATACTTATGGGGCCAAACAGATCCATGTGTAATAGCTCCAAAGGGGTATCGATGGAGTTTTGGAGCTTGGGCTTGTGAGACTTTCGTTGCTGTTTGCCCTTCTTACAAGGCATACAGTCATCTGCAACGGTAAATCTCAACTTAGGAACACCGGTTACTAAGCCGTTTCGAACAAGATGATTCATTTTTCGATAAGAAATGTGTCCGAGTTTCCTATGCCACAAGATTGCGTCAAGCTCTGTCGATTTTGTAAGCAAACAAGTGGCAACTGAAGATGTGGTTTTCGCCACGCTCATGTCGATTTGATAGGTATCATTTGTCCTTGGAGCACGCATCAGAATCCAGTCTTCAGGAACTTCAAAACCAGGTTTGAGAATCAGGCATTCTGACTTGTCAAACATCACTGAGTACTCCTTGTCACACATCTGTGAGACACTCAACAGGTTATGCTTCAGCTGCTCGCAAAAGTTGACATTGTCGAAGCTAACACAACCATTTGACACCACGCCTTGACACGTGATGCTTCCGCCTTTTGTTAGGACATGTTTTGTAACTGTTGATAAAATTCTGTATAAGTTCGTAGAAAGGCGAACTTAACAAGTTCGCCTAAGCATCTTGAGAAGCGAACTTGTTAAGTTCGCCTAGGTGCTGTGCCATAGAGAGGCGAACTTAATAAGTTCGCCTAAGCCTCATGAGAGGCGAACTTGTTAAGTTCGCCTATATCAGTTCAGTGTCTATATATAGAGGATTCCAGTTTCTGTTATAGTGGCTTAGAATCGATCAGACGAATAGACAGAAATAGGAGATATTGTACACTGATATTCTGAGTGGAAATACAAAGCGTTTATTTACACCGTTTTTGTTGATTGAGTTACACGAGCACGTTGATCATGGATTCCGCACGTTATCACCGTGTCGTACCGCGAGTCTAGAGATCCGTCACGCACCGAATAGGGACCTACAAGTGGTATCAGAGCTATTGCTCTTGATTAGCAGAAGATTCGTGGTGTTTTCGTGTCCAATCAACATCAAAATTCAGAGAATTTGAAGGATTTTTCATCTTTTTCGTGTTCTTGATAAAAATGGAAGATTTTTGATCAATTTGGATTGATTTTGGATTGGTTTGAAGAAATTGATCCGATAGGATTGTTCGTAATAAGTTTCTACACAATCATACGGTTCAGAATTGCTTAATTCCATCATTTTGATCAGAAATCATGATTTTCAGCCGAGTTCGTTCGTTTTTCATTTTTCTGTTTGTTTCAGCTGTTTAAGCGAACTTGCTGTTCTGTGCAGGCGAACTTAGCAGCAGGCGAACTTAACAAGTTCGCTTGGGTCAAGTTCGCTTGGGGTCAAGTTCGCTCGGGCTGTTTCGGCGAACATATTTCGGGCTGAATCTGCTGAAGCAAGCGAACTTGCTGATTCTGTTGTGCAGGCGAACTTATTTTAGGCGAACTTGTTTAGTTCGCTTCGTACAGGGTTAAGCGAACTTATTATGTTCGCTTCGTATTAAGTTCGCTTGGGTGTATCTGAGGCGAACTTAGTATCTTCGCTTGGGGTCAAGTTCGCTTAGGCTATATCAGGCGAACTTATTTTAGGCGAACTTATCTAGTTCGTTTGAGATTATAAAAAAAAAAAAAAAAAAAAAAAAACAGAATTTTTTTTTTTGGCGGGAAAATTGGTCTTGTCCAAATTTTTTAGGGAAATCTTATATGGTTGTTTTGAATCATTATTGAAATTTTGAATTTTCGAAATTTTAAAAAAAAAATATTTTGGCGGGAAATTTTTTTTCGGATATTTTCGCAAAAATTTCAAAATGTCAATTTCATGTGATGATAATGATATTGGAACTGTGCCACCGAGGCTTTTGTGCATATCAGATTATCGTCGCTGGAAAGTCCGGTTTGAACAGTTCGTATCAGATACTGATGAAAATTTTTGGAGACCCATATTTGAAGGATATGTGCATCCTAGATATGACTATTTGGGATTTTATAATGTTCCTAAACCACTGTCAGCTCTTACTAAAGTAGAAAAGCAGATGTTTGATCGAGAGATGAAAACGCGTGAAACTTTAACGATGTCTTTACCAAAAGAAATCATTCATAGTCTCGGAAAGTGTCCAACTTCAAGAGATCTATGGGAAGCTTTGAAGAAAAAGGGTGAAGCAACTCCTCAAGCGTTTGTGGTCTTGATCAAAGAAGAATTAAAGAAGCATAGTGATTCTGAAAGTTTTTCGTCTGCGGAATTAAGTGATAGTGAGAGTATTAGATCTGGTGAAACTACTCAGTCTACCGAGAGTGATGTAGAGACTGAAGTAAGTTTCCAGACAGTTGAAGATGATTTGGGTGAATCAGAAACTGATGCAGAGCCTGTCATTGTTGATCAAAATAGTGCAGCTGATGATGACGTATTCTTGACTCCTGGTGCATCTTCTTTAGAGGTAAAAGCTGAGGTAGTTTCTAACTCTGAAACGTTTTGTTCTAACTGTATTTCAGTGAAGGATAAAATGATGAGGGTTATGGATGACAATGTTAACCTCATTTGTGATATGAAGTCCATGCACACGGTAAATCAGAAACTAAAAGATAATGAAAATGTGTGTATTGAGAGAATTGAATCACTGAAGAGGGATATAAATTCTCTGACTTTGAAGATCAAAGAGCAGGCATATCGTCTGGATATGTCCTTTGCAGATATTGAGAAGAGAAATAATGATCTTGCTGAGAAAGATAAGGAACTAGCTGAATCTAAAGCAGAGGTGATTAAACTGCATAGAAAGTTAGAAAGCTTTGGAAATTCATCATTCTTACTGGGATATTTGAATACTACAGAAGAAGGGAAGAGAACTAGTGGTATTGGCTATGTTCCTCCACCATTCAATGGAAATTATTCTGTTACACCTGAGATTATACATGATGAGGATTTAGATCCTAAGACTGTGCTGAAGGTGAATCCAGTCACAGGTGAAGACATGGTGTATTCTGATGAGAGTGATGATGAATATTTTGATGAAGCTAAGGTAGAGGGGATACCGAAAGAGGTTAAGAAAGAGGACTCAAAGGTTGATTCTAATTCATCTGGTAAAAATACATTTGGAAGTTCTTCAAATTCAAGAAGAGTTCCATATGTCAGAGATTATAAAGACATGCGTACATGCTTTCATTGTAATGAGATAGGACACATTGTGGTGAACTGTCCTTACAAAAACAAAGGGAAGAAGAATGTAGTTCCTGAGAAGATGAAGCCTGAATCAAGACCTGTTGAGAAAAAGTTGGTTCAGTCTCGAACTACAAAAGAAGTTCATGTAGGAGAATCTTCTTCAAGTGCATCTTATCGTGTGAAGATTCCTTATATGAGAGAATATAGTGAGAGGAGATCTTGCTTTTACTGTGGTCTTGTGGGTCACATACGGATTGATTGTCCTCACAATGACAAAGGTAACCGACATGTTACTCCAGTAAAGGTAAGAACTCATGGTAAGCCTTATGTTAACCCAAATGTGGTTAAACCTCGTGATACACCAAAGGGTAATTCAAAATCTGAGGTTAGGCTTTCTAGACCTCAAAGACGGAGGAGAAACAGAAGATTGAGAAAACTTTTAGAACAAGAGCTTTCACAATCTAAACATTTTTCAAATAAACAAGATTGTTCAAACACTTCACATTTTAAGCAAAAAGAACTTAATGAACAGAAGTATGTTTGGAAATCAAAATTTTCTGTTTCGGATTCGTCAGAACAATCTCCAAAAATCGATGAGAGATTTGATTGTGAATGGAGTGAGGTTTATTATTTTGATACAGATGGACGACCCATGACTACCATGGCTTGGGTCTCAATTTCAGATTAATGTTTCTTGTTAGTTGTGCAGGATTAACCAAGAGGGACTATTAATAACTTTGGTTTGTTGATAGTGGTTGTTCATTGCACATGACAAGGAATAGCATCTGCAAGAGTAACGAGTTGTTGATAACTGAGATTCTATTTGATTCAACGACTTGATGCTCAAGGGGGAGAATATGTCACACACAATGTTTTGGAAAGAGTTTTACAAAGTCCAAATGACAACCTGAAACTTAGGATAACGATGGTGAGCATAAAGTCGTTGATGCAACCATTTGACTAGTTGAGGGGGAGTCTACAGGACAGGGGGAGTACAGAACTGTGTTGGTGACAGAGGCAATGACATTCAATTACAGGATTACATCGGTTTGAGTTTTTAATTGATTGAATTGCTTAATCTTGAGTAACCAAGAAAAATGTTTTTCTTAAAATGTTTTCATGGAAGATTTTATTTTCGTTTACTTTCTTTGAAAAAGATTTTGAAAAAGCCAAACAAAATGAAAAAGTTAAAATCGATATTACTTGAAGTTATAGGAGAAATGATAGTACATCAGTAAATGTTCAGTCACACATGACCTTAGTTGGCCTTTATGATGCTTATCTAATATATCTGTGATAAATGTTTTGATCAGAACTTCTTAGACTGCACAGTATGGGAAATGATAGCTTCATAACTGCTTATTCTTAACAAAAATTGATGCTTGATGCTTGATGCTTGATGCTTATATTTTAATTTGGATACTAGTATGTAGTCTGAATTGTCGATAGGCTATGAGTATCTTTGGTCCATTAGTAGTGTGGCAACATAATGATCTTTGTGACAACTGTGATTTGAACCCATGGTATGCCGGGTGTGTGTGTAAAAGATCATTATCAGATAAAGAATATAAGATCTAAAGTACTTCATGAGACCAGTATCGGTTATGTCGTTAAACACATTTTTTCAGTTCACTTCACTGCCCATGCCACGAAAAACATGCAATGTGAAGTTGGACTAAGATATGTTTCTGACTACATCTGTTGGAACATATACTAGCCCTTGGATCAATATCCTGATTCCATTGAACATATCCAGATAACAGTTGGATCACGCTACCCTATGTCATTGAATCAATCGATTCCTTGATCAATCTTATGTTGAAGAATTCTATTGGTACAATCTTTCTGTTACTATGAATCATGATACTTCATCCAAACCAAGACATTTGAATCATTCGATTTTGAATCATTCTGATTCTCTGCTTGATATTTTCCTGTGTTTAACGGTATAATTTCATCCTGGAGATTGAAAATAATATTGCAATGATCTTATATGTCTTGAAGATAGTGCACATTTATTTTTCTGTTGGCATATTGGTGGGGTACACGTTGTAATACAAAATAAATGGTACCTTAATCCACAAGAACATGGGACAAAGATACTGATGGTTTCAATTCTTATAATATTGACAACTTAGATTGACATGCTATGTGTTGCAAATTCGTATGTAATTTATTATAAGCATGTTATGATCTGATCCCATCTTCTTTGAAGTTCTTCGCGTATCATTACATGTTTTGGTTGAAGCTTAAAAAAAAAAGGAAGAAATGAAAGAATGAATCTGGATAGGATACCCATAGAATGTTTAGGGTTGTTTATCCAAAATGTGTGATTGATTCATTGTTTATACTGATATGATCTTCTTACTCGTGATGTTCGACCAAAAAGATGTGATTTTGTATTTTACATTTTAGTTTGTACAAAGAAAAACCAAAAAGATTTTGTCTTTCTTATGTTTGAAAAATCAAAAAGATTTTATTTTTCCAGCTTCCATGGAAATCTTAATTGTTGGTTATTCTTGGTTGTTCTCCTTTGCAAAAACTAAATATTGCAGACAGAAGTTGACAAGGGGTCCTTCTCTCAAGTTTTCTTCTAGCGATAAAGAGAGAGTGTGCAGATGAACAAGACGAAGACTACATAGTGTTTGATGATATTTGAAGACGGATGACAATCTTCTGAAGCTGTTGTCAAGGGGGAGTCTGTTGGAGCATATTCTGGTGACAACGAGCTTGAAGATATTATGTCTTAGTCTTAGAGTTTTTGACTTGTAATTGATAGAATTGTTAGCAACAGTTAAAGGGGAGTCTGTTAGGACATGTTTTGTAACTGTTGATAAAATTCTGTATAAGTTCGTAGAGAGGCGAACTTAACAAGTTCGCCTAAGCATCTTGAGAAGCGAACTTGTTAAGTTCGCCTAGGTGCTGTGCCATAGAGAGGCGAACTTAATAAGTTCGCCTAAGCCTCATGAGAGGCGAACTTGTTAAGTTCGCCTATATCAGTTCAGTGTCTATATATAGAGGATTCCAGTTTCTGTTATAGTGGCTTAGAATCGATAAGACGAATATACAGAAATAGGAGATATTGTAAACTGATATTCTGAGTGGAAATACAAAGCGTTTATTTACACCGTTGTTGTTGATTGAGTTACACGAGCACGTTGATCATGGATTCCGCACGTTATCACCGTGTCGTACCGCGAGTCTAGAGATCCGTCACGCACCGAATAGGGACCTACACCTTTCTCTCCAGCAAAGGCCACATAGCCGCCTTTAAATGGTTTCACATCTTGAAGCAGGGCCATGTTTCCTGTCATGTGCCGGGAGCATCCACTATCTACATACCAACGGTTAGAGATAGTACCCTTCGGATGTCCCTGCACGAGTCACAAAAGAATTAGTTAGCTTTGGAGACCCAAGCCATAGTAGTCTTGGGTCGTCCGTCTTTCTTAAAATAAACAACCTCAATTAATTCACAATCGTGACTATCAAGGATGGATGAATCTTTTGAAGCTTTAGGATCAGATGATTGAAAAACTTTAGATTTCTTGTTCCAGGATCTTTTCTTTTTATTTACTGGAACATTTGGCTTACATTCAACAACAGCAGGTAAACTCGTGGAAGCTTCACCTGATTGAACACTAGCCATCTGTTCCATTTTTCTCAAATGTTTGTTCCTTCTTCTTCTCTGTGGTTTGGAGAGCTTAACCACAAATTTTTCACCAGTTGGTGCTCTACCAGAGGTAGAAGCACAAGGTTGAGCAGGTTGCTTGTCCCTTTTTGAAACAAATGGTTTAGCCTTAGAGATTATCCTTGGCTTTACCATTGTTTTTACTGGTGGTTTCACCACATTTCCCTTATAACTTTTGTGCTTGTTCACTGGTGGTGACTTAGGGATAACAGCTGGTTTTGAAACAATTGCCCGTTTCCCTTGGTTCTTATCAGGACAGTTCACCAGAATGTGACCGACCAAACCACAGTGAACGCAAGTCCTCTTCTCTCTGTAAGTTCTCCTGTAAGGCTCATTTGATTTGCTGTTTGAGGACTCTCCATGATTAACAGGAGAATTTGTTTGGTGAACAGTTGGTTTACGAGTTTGGCTATTAGGAATATAATGCTTCTGCATATTTTCTTTATAGCCAAGCCCGTAATGAGCTCCAAAAGCTTCTTTCTTTTCTTGGTTAATGGTTTTATAACCCCCATATAACATTCCTTTTAATTTTTCATTAGTTTCAATAATGTCAGGTTCAGTTAAAATGCAATTATCACGGTTAGTGATAAAGTTTTTATTAACCTTCTGTTCACTTAGCAGTTCCTCTGAAACTACTCCTTCAGGGAAGGTTTTAACCGACCCGTCATCAGAAGCAGTGACGTACTCTTCATCAGATGTAGAGTTAGCCTTACCTGAGGACTCATCGAGGCATGATAGATCAATGTCTATTAAGCTATTAACAAACTTCCCGCTCACTGGTGGAGGAATGGCATTAGTACCCAGCCCTAACCCATTCATTTGCCTCACTACAGATTCGTAGTGTTCCACCACAAAACGAGAGTTTTTCAACTTCTCATTAGAGCATTTTAACTGCAAGATCTCATTTTGCAGTTTGTTGATTTCATTGTTCCGTTTTTCCAACCCCTTATAAGCAATATCCAAGTGAAGCTATTGATCGCTCATTTTTAAAGAATACTCACGTTTTTCCTTTTTCAAATTTTCAATCGACTCTTTAAAACGTTTTTCGTTTTCTTTATAGTTTAGAGCTGCCATACTTAGGGGTTCGATTTTGTCTTGGAGCTTAGATATTTCAAGTTTTAGCCCTCGACACTTAGAACATGAAACAACAGAAAAGGGATTAGAGTCTACCTCATGAGATGAACTTGTTGCTTCTCCAATGGCCATGAGAGCAACAGCAGTAGTCGATTCCTCTTTCTCAGCTGCAGAAGCTTCCTTTCCTTCAGCTTCCTCCTCTTCCTCTGTAGCAGCAGTAGTAGACTCTTTTAGATCAGCCATAGAAGCTTCCCTTCTCTCTGCTTCCATCATTTCCATGATCTCAGCCATGAGACCAACCTGTGTTTGTGCGATGATGGCATCCTCCAGATGAACACCCCAATCAAAGCTTTCGTCCTGTTGAGTTACCAGTGCATTGGACGTTCCACCTTGGCTTTGACTGTGGTGGTTTGGGTTGTTGTGGCCATGGCTATTTCCTTGGCTAGGTCTGGTAAAACCAGAGGCAGGTGCTCTGTCTTTCAGACATTCACGAGCAAAGTGTCCAAAATTTTGACACTTATAGCATTTGGCCTTAGATTTGTCAAACCCGACCTTGGCATTACCATGCCCGCCAATAAACTTTCTTCCTGTTCTGTTCAGGAAACGCTTGGCTCTCCTCAATAGCATGGCCATATTCCATTGAATATCCATGTCCTCCATGTCATCAGGATCCACTTGATTAAAATCTTCTTCAATCGTCTCTGGATCAGTAAGCTTGCCACCTATGAAGTTTTCATATGCAAGCATGCAAGATGAGAATAGTGCTACATGATCTTCAGCTATTCTGGCTATAGCTGAGTTGTTAGCTGAAGACGTGGCAGGAGGATTTCTTGAGGTATTTTGATGATGAGACCCCAACCCTGATCCTGAAGCATAGCAAGCATGACCACCACACCCAGTGGAGTGGTCTTCTTCAGTAGGATTTCCAGTGAAGAGGGCAATTCCAGAGCCCGATGACTTGGATGTAGAAGTCGTCCCATGATACATCGAAGGGTCTTGTATCTGGGGTCTTCCAGAGCTCTCTTTTCTTCTTAGGTTCATGTCATGAGCTTGAACCTTTCCTATTGCCTCCTCTACTGTCATCTCATAGAATTTTGGATTTTCCCTCATCAGGGTTGTGTACATTTCAAATTTGGGTGGCAAAGCATCCAAAAACTTTTCCACCAGCTCTTCATCTGGATATTTGAGTTCAAAAGCCTTCAACTCAGTCTGTAGATGATAGAATCTAGAGATGAGGTCATCTAGAGATTCGTTCTCTAAAAATCTGAAGCATTCATACTGCTTCCGGAGTAGATCCCTCTTACTCTTCTTGATATCACTATTTCCTTCGAATCTTTTCTGTAAAGCTCTCCAAAGATCCTTAGAAGTGTCATAACCTCGGAAACTGTGGAACAGTTCTCGAGTTAAAGCCATAGTGATTGAACCAAGTGCCCTCTTTTCTCGGTCATATGCTTTCTTTTCCTCTTCATAGGCTTGGGCAATTCATCATCAAGATAGATGTGTGTGGGATGCTTATATCCCTCAAGGATTGGTATCCATAATGATGAGTCGGTATATGAAATGTAGTGCTCGAAACGTGCTTTCCAATTAGAATAATCGTTTACGTTTAGCAACTTTGGTGGTTTCTGAGGTGTACCGATCTCATTATCATAATTTAACATGTTCCCAAGATTCTGAAGGTTCGACATAGTAAACACTTAGTCAAAATTCAGAAAAATCAGACACAGTTGCGCACTTGATTTTAGCCTTGCGCACTTGAGAAATGGTCTTGCGTATTTATATTTGCTCTTGCGTACTTGATAAGTACGCAGGAGTAAATGATAAGTACGCAGGATATAACTTAAGTTCGCAGAAGATCAGTCTTGCGCACTTGTAAGTACGCAGGAGATTAGTCTTGCGTATTTAGTAAGTACGCAACAGAACTGTCCTTTTTGCTAGAAAAGGTAAGTACGCAGGATGCTTTTTCACCAACTCTCACCAAACTTTTCCGGTCACCTGAAACTCGCCGGAAATGGTGAAAAACGACCTGATGAACAATGCAAATGAGCCAAAAGGTCAGAAACTTGTTTCTAACTAACCTTTGATGCTCAAATCACTCAAAAACACAACAAAATGTCGGATTTTGAAGGATTTTTGCTTCTAAAATAGTGCTCAAGAGCTACCCCTATTTTATCACAAAAATCACCCAAAAATACTCCTTTTTGCTTGTAATCTGTGTAGAAGATTCTCCAAACTCACTCACAACACTCGAAATCAAGAGCAATGCTCTGATACCACTTGTAGGTCCCTCGGGTGTGGCGGATCGTCACATGCAAGTGGGTCTACTAGTCGGACCGGGTGCGGAATACCCGTGACTAGGTGGAGAACAACAATACACAAAGTAAACCGACAAGAGAGTCACTTTAAACGTTCGTCTATTATAAACACTTGAAGGTTACAGAAATGAGTTAATGTCTGCGTACTTAACTTCTGTCAACCTAACCTATTTATACCTGACCTGATGCCTGCGCACTTAGCAAGTGCGCAGGGCAAATTGCTCATGCGTACTTAGCAAGTACGCAGAGTATCTCTTGCGTACTTGCTAAGTACGCAGGAACTAATTCCTGCGCACATGTAAGTGCGCAAAACACTTAGAAAGAAATGCAACATTCAATATGTAAAAGTAAATACAACTCGATAAACTAATACATAATGACTCTTACATACAAAGACAATTACAGACATGAAAATACAAACTAAGACTCTATCCAGAGTGTTGTCACACGAAAGTGCTTCAACAATTTCTTTTTATTTTCCTTTTTTTACGCTGTGTTCTTGAGTCTCATTTAAAGAGGAAATAAATCTTTGTTCTAGAGGTTTTTTCAAAGGGAAAAGAAAGAAAATGAGGGGAAAAGTGTTCCCTACATTTTTTTAAAGAGGGAAAACAAGGGAAAACTTGGCTTATTTCTATCCTTCCATATCGGAAATATTTGAAGAGAAAGGAAAAGAAGTAAAAAGAAAAGAAGGGGAAGAAATCCTTTCTTTTCTTTTCTTTTCCTCCCTTTAGTAAACTCGGGAACACATGATTAGTGATTATCTCCTTTTAACAATGAAAGTTTCAAGTATATCCCACTGCCAAACAAACAAATATATTTTTCTTAACTTTTTATTTAACTTTTACAAAATTCTATTATGTGAAAAAAATAAAATATAATAGTTATTGTTAATTTTTATTATCTACCTTTTATTTTTATTTATTTTGAAGAATCATGTTTTTGTAACTATAGATAAAATTCTATGTATCGGTGTACATGGCTAGTACACAGGAGGGTGTTCGTGAGTACTTAGCCTGCACACCGGTTTGGTCTATGCAAGGCTTTTGCCTTGCGTACTTGTCAAGTACGCATGACCAAACCCTGCGTAGTTAGACATGTACGCAGGTAATGTTCCTTCCCCTATAAATAGAAGACTTGTCTTCATTTGTAGGTGGAACTTCTGGAACAAGGTTGAGAGGTGTCCGGGTCGGGACGAGCTCTCCCGACCCCTGGACCGTGAGCTTAGATGAGAGATGTGTGCTCCTTTGGTATGTAGTCTGTAATACGGGATGACTTCTATGTTATGGATTACGTATCGTTTCATTATCTTGTCTTTGTTCGTGTCTCTCTGTGTTCTTCTTAGTTCCCACACAAATCACAGAACAGGTCCGTGTTATCTCCGCTGCGCGACGAGGCTCCCGGGACCTACAAGTGGTATCAGAGCCTCGGTGTTCGTTGATTTGTGTTCCAGTTTCAATTTTTTAGGGTTTTGAGCAGATACGAGTTCGTACTTTTTCAGACCTAAAATCCTTAAAATCGAGTTTGTTATCACTTCATTTGGTGTTTGGAGGGCTAAGGGTTTGTTATATGATGTTTTCTAAGCTTTTGGAAGCATTAATTTCTCAGATCCATCACTTTTCGAGCATTCTCCTCAAGATCCGTCAAGAACGCTGTTACTTTTTTATAAGTACGGAAATTCAGCTTAGCTGCGTACTTTACTTACTAAGTACGCATGGGTTTTGCCCTGCGTACTTACTAAGTACGCAAGAGTAGTTTTCGTGCGTACTTGTTGAGTATGCATGAGTATTTGACTAACCGTACTTAGCATGTACGCATGGTTGGCTTTGCGAACTTATCAAATACGCATGAGCACTTGGCTTTGCGTATTTATAAAATACGCATGAACACCCTTTATGTGTGTATTTACTAAGTACGCATGAACTAGCATCTCGGATCAAAAAAAAAAGTTAAGTTATATTCTTGCAATTATTTTGATCACATGTATATTTTGGCAATTTTCTCCTATAAAAAACAAGTGTTCTCCGGTAAAAGTAGATGAGTTTGATTTTAGAAACAGCTAGCATACTACAAAAGTGTTGATTGGCCTGTTTATTTTGACATTTTTGATCAAATGTATACTTTGGCAATTTTCTCAAATAAAAAACAAGTGTTTTCCTGTAAAAGTAAATGTGTTTGATTCTAGAAACAGCTAGCATACCACAAAAGTGTTGATTGACATGTTTAAATGGATCTGATAACCCAAGTATTTGATCTTTCAATTAATATCTCTTTGAATCGTTTATTCAAATTTTATGGCTTCTACGATCATTCTTATGAATACGGATTGATCAAATTAGGTCATAATATGCACTCTATGCCTAAATTTGGTACCAAATTTTGGAAGATAAGACATATACAAAACAAAATTCACGAACTAGATATAGCACCTTTGTCTTCCAGAAATAAGGCAGCTGTTTTGGTTCTCATAAACGTCAGCTTCCGTCATTATCTAGATTTTGAACTTCACGATCACATTAATAAGTAAGAAAAGCAGTCGTAAATTGCCTTCTGTATGGTCGTCCCGGATACTTGAAACTAAATTGAAGACTATACGTGTTGACTTCGTCTGTTCCAACTTCTTGATAAGGGTAAGAGGGTTTCCCTATTCGAGTGAATTTACTCAAATGTAATGTGAACACTGCTTTTTGTCTTCTTTCTATCTTTTCCAATCTCTCACGTATATTTCTTTTTATTTTCCTTTTTTTACGCTGTGTTCTTGAGTCTCATTTAAAGAGGAAATAAATCTTTGTTCTAGAGGTTTTTTCAAGGGGAAAGGAAAGAAAATGAGGGGAAAAGTTGAAAGAACCCAAACCGGGTACCTCTCACAGTTGGCAAACATTGCATATACATAGTTCTTAAACTTTGAATCAAACATTAAACTAACAGCGGAAGTCTTTACAAAATTCAGAGTCAATTAAAACTTAAAATTTAAACATAGTTCAACAATCTAAAACTAGCAAATGGGGATGTCAGTCTTCATCAGCAGCAGCCATCCAGCCATTCACTCCTAAGCCCTCGCGGCATCATTTCTTTTCCTTTCCTTTGCTACCTGATGTGCATACTAAAATAGTCAGCTAACGCTGGTGAGTTCAAGTTTTCTTTAGCTTTATATATATATATATATAAAAAGGATTTTCCCTTTTAAATATACGTATTATATTATACACGTAATACAATGAAATCTTTCTTTATTCTTTAAATACATACACATTAAAATATGTCTTCCTTCTTTAAAATACATACGTATAAAAATCTTTCTTTCTTCTTCTATATTCATACGTATTTACTTTGTACTCTTTTCTTTAAGTCATACATTAATGTCTACAATCTGTTCTGTGCCCCCGAGCGGGCTTCTTCGTTCTTACTTCCTGAAGGAACTCTTTCTCGCGGTTATTGTTCCCTAAGGCTCAACGTCCAAAGGCCGATAACCGACTTTCTGTGCCTCCAAGCGGGCTTCTTCATTCTTTCTTAGCGACCGTCGCCGCTAGAGTAACCGTCGTTACTCATCTTAACCAGTTGCAACATCCTCGTTACAATGCCCTGCCGAGCACTGTCCCGATTTCTCTCATGGTACGTCATGGACTTGTCCATGACGCAGCATCGGCTTCGGGTAGCACTAGTCTCAAGGACTATACTACTACCTCAAGACTTGCTACTATGCTTAGAGTAGCACTAGCCTCTAGGACTACGCTACTACTCCAAGTCTTTCGTCGTATAAGCATACTCTTACAGATTAGACAATGTAACATCCCGAGTTTTAGAGGGCAAAAGAATTTACGAGAAAATTAAAACTTTATTAAGAAAAGGGGAAGCGGGCTTGGGCCGGGATGTATGGGCCGAAAGGGACAAGTTTGGGCCCTTATAAGCCTCAAGAACAGCCCACAATGCCTCATTTGCACCATCCATTCCCGAATTCTAGAGAGAGAGAGAGGAGAGAGTCTAGAGAGAGAAAGTCCCGGTTTTCGGATTAAAGCTTCAAGGATCGTTAGCAAGAGTCTCGTGAGTGTTTAGCAACAAAAAGGAAGTGATTACAGGTAACCGATTCTCCTAGATCTGAGTTTTAGTTCATTTTTGGGTTTTTCGGGTTTTGAGTAAAAAGGTGGTGTTTTTGCGGATGAAACTGAAAGACAAGTAAAGATTTGAGTTCTTAAACGAAAAAAACAAACGTTTTGAATGTAAAAATTCCGGATCTTGACAAGGTCGGACCTGCATGCGAAAGTTAGGGTTTTTCACGGGGAAGAAGGCTGGTCTGCGCAGGTCGAAACTAGAAGTTTCGATAGGTCTGGGACATGTATCGAAACTAGAAGTTTCGATAGTCAACCTGTATCGAAACTAGGTAGTTTCGATAGTCAGCATGTATCGAAACTAGAGTTTCGAGCGGCCTGCAGGTGTCGAAACTAGAAGTTTCGAGGGGCCTGCAGGTATCGAAACTAGAAGTTTCGATGGGCCTGCACCTGTCGAAACTAAGTAGTTTCGATAGGTCTGCATCAGTAAGTGAAGTCAGTGTATTCACCTGTAACAGAACGAGTAAACCGTTAGAGTCGGGATTTAGGTCTGATGTGTATTTAATTAATCAATTCAGATCGGGAGTGACGTTGTTGGACCTTTGTTTAGGACAACCGAGACTAGCTTATAAGGTGAGTTCTAATCCCCTTTTTGCCTTCTTTAGGGGTGGTATGCATACTTAGTGTAAAGCGTTTATTATATTTTATATATTATAAACTGAAGAGAAAAGCTATGTTTTAGTGAAAGGTTTAAAAGAGGCAAAAGTATGTTTCAGTAAAGTAAGATATATCATTTGGCAAGCGTTTACTATATTTTCATATACATAAACAAAGGCATGATATATGTGCTAGTATGTTTTCAGTAAAGTAAGATATATCATTTGGCAAGCGTTTACTATATTTTTTTATATACATAAACAAAGGCATGATATATATGATAAGCTATGTTTCAGAAAGTAAGATGTATTTTATGATAAGCTATGTTTCAGAAAGTAAGATGTATTTTATGATAAGCCATGTTTCAGAAAGTAAGATGTATTTTATGATAAGCCATGTTTCAGAAAGTAAGATGTATTTTATGATAAGCCATGTTTCAGAAAGTAAGATGTATTTTATGATAAGCTATGTTTCAGAAAGTAAGATGTATTTTATGATAAGCTATGTTTCAGTAAAAGCAAAGATATATCATTTGGCAAGCGTTTACTATATTTTTATACATAAACAAAGGCTTGATATATGCGTTAAGATATATTTCAGTAAAAGCAAAGATATATCATTTGGCAAGCGTTTACTATATTTTTATATACATAAACAAAGGCATGATATAAGTTAAGTTATGAACAAGATTTACAGAAAGATTTATGAAAAGTAAAGTGAACAGCTTTCCTTCGGGAATGAGTACCAGTTTGTAAAGGTCCTTGGGACAGATGTTACTTGTACAAGATGTCAGATATGGGTTCCACCCATTAGTAAGAACCTTTGTGGTTCGTTAACAGTTGTACAATTGGGATGAGTGACGGCGGTTGCTCGGGAGGTCCACGCAACCTCCCTGTTAAGCGGTATTGTCGGTTCATGGATAGTGAGCCATGGGGGCATTGACCAGGGTATTGTCGGTTCATGGATAGTGAGCCATGGGGGCATTGACCAGGTACTCGTCGGTTCATGGATGAATCCATGGGGGCGGTACAGTAGTGACAAGGAATTGACGGATAAGCGGTATTGTCGGTTCATGATCGTTGATCATGGGGGCATTGACCAGGTACTTGTCGGTTCATGGATGTAAGCCATGAGGGCAGTACAGTAAAGAGGAATTGACGGTTTATTATACGTTTTAAACTGTTTGAAAAGTAAAGTGTTAAGTTAGCCTTAATGGCAGTATATATGTTTGAAAAGTAAAGTGTTAAGTTAGCCTTAATGGCAGTATATATGTTTGAAAAGTAAAGTGTTAAGTTAGCCTTAATGGCAGTATATATGTTTGAAAAGTAAAGTATGTAAAGTTTAGCCATATGGGCAGAATGTATGTATGTATTAGTAAATATTTTGTATAAATGATTTAAAGTAAACGTTAGAACTCACTCAGCGTCGCTGATTTTTAGTATGCATATCAGTTAAGTGCAGGTTTAGTAGATGGATGTGGATGCTTGGCTTAGAGAGAAGAGTTACCCGAAGATCAGTGTCTGGCATCCCGATTATGTTTATGTTATGTTTTAGTTTGACATTGTTAAAGACAATTTGTATTAGTCATGTTTATGTTTCCGCTGTGTATGTTGAAGATTGAAATCGTTTCCGCTGTGTTAATGAATGTCTTATGTTTAAAATGCTATGTGTTGATGAGTAAATCCAATACGTGAGGCCTCCCGGGTTTGGGGCCTTACAGACAATGTATTTGACTTATTATTCTTCTCTTCGTTTATAAAACATATAGTTAAGTAAACCATTCTTTCTTCTCTTTCTCTTGTTTATAAAACATATAGTTAAATAACCCATTCTTTCTTCTCTTTCTCTTGTTTATAAAACATATAGTTAAATAAACCATTCTTCTTTCTTTCTTTCTTTCAAAACGTTCGGTTTAACAACCGTTATCTTTCTTCCTGTCAAAACATTCAGTTTAACAACCGTTATCTTTCTTTCTTACAAAACGTTTAATTAAATAATATACATTTATTTATAAACGTCTAATTCTTGAGTATGCACACCACCCTAAAACAGTAAAATAGGGATCTTGAACTCACCTGATGGGTGGTCTCAGAAATGCTCTCAATTGGTCACTGAGCGTCACTAGGGTTACTCACGATCTGTATAATAAAGTTATATGCATAAGGTATTGCTCCTAAATGACACTAGACATTACTAAGTATAAACCCCGTAGTTTCGAGTCATACCCTTTCTATCGAAACTAGGTAGTTTCGAGTCATACTTTGCCTATCGAAACTATGTAGTTTCGAGTCATACTTTGTCTATCGAAACTATGTAGTTTCGAGTTATACTTTTGTCTATCGAAACTATGTAGTTTCGAGTGGTACTCTGTCTATCGAAACTATGTAGTTTCGAGTCATACTTTGCCTATCGAAACTATGTAGTTTCGAGTGGTGACTTGTGTAAAATCTTAGTAGTTTAAGTTTAGGGTCTGTATCGAAACTATGTAGTTTCGATGGGTCTGCTACAATCGAAACTCGGTAGTTTCGAGTCATACTTTGTCTATCGAAACTATGTAGTTTCGATGACTCAGTCATCTTCCCCAAACAGAAACCCTAGATCTGGCCATTTATTCTAATCGATCAAGCTTTGAACTTTTTACGTTCGAAACGTTCCTTTACTTCCCATGAACCCAAATATGTGGTTTGTTTCAAGTTTCACACGTAAAATCTACCTCTTCACTCGATTTTTACCCTTTAACCCGAAAGTTACAAAAACTCAGATTTAGGTATAGCGATTACCTGTTACTGCTTCTTTCCTGTTTCTTTATGCTCCAGAGGTAGTGAGCAACAAATCTTCGAGACTTTGAGCTTGATCCCGATCTTTCTCTCTCTAGACTGAGCTCTCTCTTTCTCTTTCTAGTCTTGCGCAAATGAGAGGATGGGGAGAGGCTGTGTGCAGGTGTAGAAGGGTTTCCTTCTAATATCGGCCCATGGGCCGAAATCTGGGCCAAGCCCACTTGTTCTTTTCCTTTTTATTTACTTTCTATTATTTGGGATGTTACAAAAGTGTTCCCTAGATTTTTTTAAAGACGGAAAAGAAGGGAAAACTTGGCTTATTTCTATCCTTCCATATTGGAAAGATTTGAAGAGAAAGGAAAAGAAGTAAAAAGAAAAGAAGGGGAAGAAATCCTTTCTTTTCTTTTCCTCCCTTTAGTAAACTCGGGAACACATCATTAGTGATTATCTCCTTTTAACAATGAAAGTTTCAAGTATATCCCATTGCCAAACAAACAATATATTTTTCTTAACTTTTTATTTAACTTTTACAACATTCTATTATGTGAAAAAAATAAAATATAAAAGTTATTGTTAATTTTTATTATCTAGCTTTTTTTTTTATTTATTTTGTAGAAGCATGTTTTTGTAACTATAGATAAAATTCTATGTATCGGTGTATGTGGCTACTACGCAAGAGGGTGTTCGTGAGTGTTCGTGAGTACTTAGCCTGCACACCAGTTTGGTCCTGCGTACTTAGTATGTACGCAAGGCTTTTGCCTTGCGTACTTGTCAAGTACGCATGACCAAACCCTGCGTAGTTAGACATGTACGCAGGTAATGTTCCTTCCCCTATAAATAGAAGACTTGTCTTCATTTGTAGGTGGAACTTCTAGAACAAGGTTGAGAGGTGTCCGGGTCGGGACGAGCTCTCCCGACCCCTGGACCATGAGATTAGATGAGAGATGTGTGCTCCTTTGGTATGTAGTCTGTAATACGGGATGACTTCTATGTTATGGATTACGTATCGTTTCATTATCTTGTCTTTCTTCGTGTCTCTGTGTGTTCTTCTCAGTTCCCACACAAATCACAGAACAGGTCCGTGTTATCTCCGCTACGCGACGAGGCTCCCGGGACCTACAAGTGGTATCAGAGCCTCGGTGTTCGTTTATTTGTGTTCCGGTTTCAATTTTTTAGGGTTTTGAGCAGATACGAGTTCGTACTTTTTCAGACCTAAAATCCTTAAAATCGAGTTTGTTATCACTTCATTTGGTGTTTGGAGGGCTAAGGGTTTGTTATATGATGTTTTCTAAGCTTTTGGAAGCATTAATTTCTCAGATCCATCACTTTTCGAGCATTCTCCTCAAGATCCATCAAGAACGCTGTTACTTTTTTATAAGTATGGAAATTCAGCTTTTCTGCGTTCTTTACTTACTAAGTACGCATGGGTTTTGCCCTGCGTACTTACTAAGTACGCAAGAGTAGTTTTCGTGCGTACTTGTTAAGTATGCATGAGTATTTGAATCTGCGTACTTGTTAAGTACGCATGGTTGGCTTTGTGAACTTATCAAATACGCATGAGCACTTGGCTTTGCGTATTTATCAAATACGCACGAATACCCTTTAGGTGCGTATTTACTAAGTACGCATGAACAAGCATCTGGGATCAAAAAAAAAAAGGTTAAGGTATATTCTTGCAATCATTTTGATCAAATGTATATTTTGGCAATTTTCTCCTATAAAAAACAAGTGATCTCCGGTAAAAGTAGATGAGTTTGATTCTAGAAACAGCTAGCATACCACAAAAGTGTTGATTGACCTGTTTATCTTGACATTTTTGATCAAATGAATACCTTGGCAATTTTCTCATATAAAAAACAAGTGTTTTTCTGTAAAAGTAAATGAGTTTGATTCTAGAAACAGCTAGCATACCACAAAAGTGTTGATTGACCTGCTTAACTGGATCTAATAAGCCAAGTATTTGATCTTTCAATTAATATCTCTTTGAATCGTTTGTTCAAATTTTATGGTTTCTACGATCATTCTTATGAATACGGATTTATCAAATTAGGTCATAATCTGCACTCTATGCCTAAATTTGGTACCAAATATTGGAAGATAAGACAAATACAAAAAAAAATTCACGAACTAGATATAGCACCTTTGTCTTCGAGAAATATGGCAGCTGTTTTGGTTCTCATAAACGTCAGCTTTCGTGATTATCTAGATTTTGAACTTCACGATCGCATTCATAAGTAAGAAAAGCAGTCTTAAATTGCATTCTGTATGGTCGTCCCGGTTACTTGAAACTAAATTGAAGACTATACGTGTTGACTTCGTCTGTTCCAACTTCTTGATAAGGGTGAGAGGGTTGCCCTATTCGAGTGAATTTACTCGAATGTAATGTGAACACTACTTTTTGTCTTCTTTCTATCTTTTCCAATCTCTCACGTATATTTTTTTTATTTTCCTTTTTTTACGCTGTGTTCTTGAGTCTCATTTAAAGAGGAAATAAATCTTTGTTCTAGAGGTTTTTTCAAGGGGAAAAGAAAGAAAATGAGAGGAAAAGTGTTCCCTAGATTTTTTTAAAGAGGGAAAAGAAGGGAAAACTTGGCTTATATCTATCCTTCCATATTGGAAAGATTTAAAGAGAAAGGAAAAGAAGTAAAAAGAAAAGAAGGGGAAGAAATCCTTTCTTTTCTTTTCTTTTCCTCCCTTTAGTAAACTCGGGAACACATCATTAGTGATTATCTCCTTTTAACAATGAAAGTTTCAAGTATATCCCATTGCCAAACAAACAATATATTTTTCTTAACTTTTTATTTAACTTTTACAACATTCTATTATGTGAAAAAAATAAAATATAAAAGTTATTGTTAATTTTTATTATCTAGCTTTTATTTTTATTTATTTTGTAGAAGCATGTTTTTGTAACTATAGATAAAATTCTATGTATCGGTGTATGTTGCTACTACGCGGGAGGGTGTTCGTGAGTGTTCGTGAGTACTTAGCCTGCACACCAGTTTGGTCCTGCGTACTTAGTAAGTACGCAAGGCAAAGCCTTGCGTACTTGTCAAGTACGCATGACCAAACCCTGCGTAGTTAGACATGTACGCAGGTAATGTTCCTTCCCCTATAAATAGAAGACTTGTCTTCATTTGTAGGTGGAACTTCTAGAACAAGGTTGAGAGGTGTCCGGGTTGGGACGAGCTCTCCCGACCCCTGGACCGTGAGCTTAGATGAGAGATGTGTGCTCCTTTGGTATGTAGTCTGTAATACGGGATGACTTCTATGTTATGGATTACGTATCGTTTCATTATCTTGTCTTTGTTCGTGTCTCTCTGTGTTCTTCTCAGTTCCCACACAAATCACAGAACAGGTCCGTGTTATATCCGCTGCGCGACGAGGCTCCCGGGACCTACAAGTGGTATCAGAGCCCCGGTGTTCGTTTATTTGTGTTTCAGTTTCAATTTTTTAGGGTTTTGAGCAGAAACGAGTTCGTACTTTTTCAGACCTAAAATCCTTAAAATCGAGTTTGTTATCACTTCATTTGGTGTTTGGAGGGCTAAGGGTTTGTTATATGATGTTTTCTAAGCTTTTGGAAGCATTAATTTCTCAGATCCATCACTTTTCGAGCATTCTCCTCAAGATCCATCAAGAACGCTGTTACTTTTTTATAAGTATGGAAATTCAGCTTTTCTGCGTTCTTTACTTACTAAGTACGCATGGGTTTTGCCCTGCGTACTTACTAAGTACGCAAGAGTAGTTTTCGTGCGTACTTGTTAAGTATGCATGAGTATTTGAATCTGCGTACTTGTTAAGTACGCATGGTTGGCTTTGCGAACTTATCAATTACGCATGAGCACTTGGCTTTGCATATTTATCAAATACGCATGAATACCCTTTAGGTGCGTATTTACTAAGTACGCATGAACAAGCATCTGGGATCAAAAAAAAAAAAAAGGTTAAGGTATATTCTTGCAATCATTTTGATCAAATGTATATTTTGGCAATTTTCTCCTATAAAAAACAAGTGATCTCCGGTAAAAGTAGATGAGTTTGATTCTAGAAACAGCTAGCATACCACAAAAGTGTTGATTGACCTGTTTATCTTGACATTTTTGATCAAATGTATACTTTGGCAATTTTCTCATATAAAAAAACAAGTGTTTTTCTGTAAAAGTAAATGAGTTTGATTCTAGAAACAGCTAGCATACCACAAAAGTGTTGATTGACCTGTTTAACTGGATCTAATAACCCAAGTATTTGATCTTTCAATTGATATCTCTTTGAATCGTTTGTTCAAATTTTATGGTTTCTACGATCATTCTTATGAATACGGATTGATCAAATTAGGTCATAATCTGCACTCTATGCCTAAATTTGGTACCAAATATTGGAAGATAAGACAAATACAAAAAAAATTTCACGAACTAGATATAGCACCTTTGTCTTCCAGAAATATGGCAGCTGTTTTGGTTCTCATAAACGTCAGCTTCCGTGATTATCTAGATTTTGAACTTCACGATCGCATTCATAAGTAAGAAAAGCAGTCGTAAATTGCATTCTGTATGGTCGTCCCGGTTACTTGAAACTAAATTGAAGACTATACGTGTTGACTTCGTCTGTTCCAACTTCTTGATAAGGGTGAGAGGGTTGCCCTATTCTGTTCCAACTTTTTATTTTCCTTTTTTTACGCTGTGTTCTTGAGTCTCATTTAAAGAGGAAATAAATCTTTGTTCTAGAGGTTTTTTCAAGGGGAAAAGAAAGAAAATGAGGGGAAAAGTGTTCCCTAGATTTTTTTAAAGAGGGAAAAGAAGGGAAAACCTGGCTTATTTCTATCCTTCCATATTGGAAAGATTTAAAGAGAAAGGAAAAGAAGTAAAAAAGAAAATAAGGGGAAGAAATCCTTTCTTTAATTTTCTTTTCCTCCCTTTAGTAAACTCGGGAACACATCATTAGTGATTATCTCCTTTTAACAATGAAAGTTTCAAGTATATCTCACTGCCAAACAAACAATATATTTTTCTTAACTTTTTATTTAACTTTTACAACATTCTATTATGTGAAAAAAATAAAATATAATAGTTATTGTTAATTTTTATTATCTAGCTTTTATTTTTATTTATTTTGTAGAAGCATGTTTTTGTAACTATAGATAAAATTCTATGTATCGGTGTACGTGGCTAGTACGCTGGAGGGTGTTCTTGAGTACTTAGCCTGCACACCAGTTTGGTCATGCGTACTTAGTAAGTACGCACGGATTTTGCCTTGCGTACTTGTCAAGTACGCATGACCAAACCCGGCGTACTTAGATAAGTACACAGGTAATGTTCCTTCCCCTATAAATAGAAGATTTGTCTTCATTTGTAGGTGGAACTTCTGAACAAGGTTGAGAGGTGTCCGGGTCGGGACGAGCTCTCACGACCCCTCGACCGTGAGCTTTAGATGAGAGATGTGTGCTCCTTCGATATGTAGTCTGTAATACGGGATGACTTCTATGTTATGGATTACGTATCGTTTCATTATCTTGTCTTTGTTCGTGTCTCTCTGTGTTCTTCTCAGTTCCCACACAAATCACAGAATAGGACCATGTTATCTCCGCTGTACGACGAGGCTCTCGGGACCTACAAGTGTCAGACCCTCGGTGTTCGTTGATTTGTGTTCTAGTTTCGATTTTTTAGGGTTTTGAGCAGATACGAGTACGTACTTTTTCAGACCTAAAATCCTTAAAATCGAGTTTGTTATCACTTCATTTGATGTTTGGATGGCTAAGGGTTTGTTAGATGATGTTTTCTAAGCTTTTAGAAGCATTAATTTCTCAGATCCATCACTTTTCGAGCATTCTCCTCAAGATCCGTCTAGAACGCTGTTACTTTTTGATAAGCACGCAAATTCAGCTTTTCTGCGTACTTTACCTACTAAGTACGCATGGGTTTTGCCCTGCGTACTTACTAAGTACGCAAGAGTAGTTGTCCTGCGTACTTGTTAAGTACGCATGAGTATTTGACTCTGCGTACTTAGCATGTACGCATGGTTGGCTTTGAGAACTTATCAAATACGCATGAGCACTCGGCTTTGCATATTTATCAAATACGCATGAACACCCTTTATGTGCGTATTTACTAAGTACGCATGAACTAGCATCTGGGATTAAAAAAAAAAGTTAATGTATATTCCTGCAATCATTTTGATCAAATGTATATTTTGGCAATTTTCTCCTATAAAAAAAAGTGTTCTCCGGTAAAAGTAGATGATTTTGATTCTAGAAGCAGCTAGCATACCACAAAAGTGTTGATTGACCTGTTTATTTTGACATTTTTGATCAAATGTATACTTTGGCAATTTTCTCATATAAAAAACAAGTGTTTTCCGGTAAAAGTAGATGAGTTTGATTCTAGAAATAGCTAGCATACCACAAAAGTGTTGATTGACCTGTTTAAATGGATCAGATCACCCAAGTATTTGATCTTTCAATTAATATCTCTTTGAATCGATTGTTCAAATTTTATGGTTTCTACGATCATTCTTATGAATACGGATTGATCAAATTAGGTCATAATCTGCACTCTATGCCTAAATTTGGTACCAAATATTGGAAGATAAGACAAATACAAAACAAAATTCACGAACTTGATATAGCACAGTTGTTTTGGTTCTCATAAACGTCACTATCGTGATTATCTAGATTTTGAACTTCACGATCGCATTCATAAGTAAGAAAAGCAGTCGTAAATTGCCTTCTGAATGGGTCGGCCCAGTTACTTGAAACTAAATTGAAAACTATACGTGTTGACTTCGTTTGTTCCAACTTCTTGATAAAGGTGAGAGGGTTGCCCTATTCGAGTGAATTTACTCGAATGTAACGTGAACACTGCTTTTTGTATTCTTTCTATCTTTTCCAATCTCTCACGTATATTTCTTTTTATTTTCCTTTTTTTACGCTGTGTTCTTGAGTCTCATTTAAAGAGGAAATAAATCTTTGTTCTAGAGGTTTTTTCAAGGGGAAAAGAAAGAAAATGAGTGGAAAAGTGTTCCCTAGATTTTTTTTAAGAGGGCAAAGAAGGGAAAACCTGGCTTATTTCTATACTTCCATATTGGAAAGATTTGAAGAGAAAAGGAAAAGAAGTAAAAAGAAAAGAAGGGGAAGAAATCCTTTCTTTTCTTTTCTTTTCCTCCCTTTAGTAAACTCGGGAACACATCATTAGTGATTATCTCCTTTTAACAATGAAAGTTTCAAGTATATCCCACTGCCAAACAAACAATATATTTTTCTTAACTTTTTATTTAACTTTTACAACATTCTATTATGTGAAAAAATAAAAATATAATAGTTATTGTTAATTTTTATTATCTAGCTTTTATTTTTATTTATTTTGTAGAAGCATGTTTTTGTAACTATAGATAAAATTCTATGTATCGGTGTACGTGGCTAGTACGCAGGAGGGTGTTCCTTTAGCCTGCACACCAGTTTGGTCCTGCGTACTTAGTAAGTACGCAAGGCTTTTGCCTTGCGTACTTGTCAAGTACGCATGACCAAACCCTGCGTACATAGACAAGTACGAAGGTAATGTTCCTTCCCATATAAATAGAATACTTGTCTTCATTTGTAGGTGGAACTTATGGAACAAGGTTGAGAGGTGTCTTGGTCGGGACGAGGTCTCGTGACCCCTGCACCGTGAGCTTAGATGAGAGATGTGTGCTCCTTCGCTATGTAGTCTGTAATACGGGATGACTTCTATGTTATGGATTACGTATCGTTTCATTATCTTGTCTTTGTTCGTGTCTCTCTGTGTTCTTCTCAGCTCCCACACAAATCACAGAACAGGTCCGTGTTATCTCCGCTGCGTGACGAGTTTCCCGGGACCTACAAGTGGTATCAGAGCCTCGGTGTTCGTTGATTTGTGTTCCAATTTCGATTTTTTAGGGTTTTGAGCAGATAAGAGTTCGTACTTTTTCAGACCTAAAATCCTTAAAATCGAGTTTGTTATCACTTCATTTGGTGTTTGGAGGGCTAAGGGTTTGTTATATGATGTTTTCTAAGCTTTTGGAAGCATTAATTTCTCAGATCCATCACTTTTCGAGCATTCTCCTCAAGATCCATCAAGAACGCTGTTACTTTTTTATAAGTATGGAAATTCAGCTTTTCTGCGTTCTTTACTTACTAAGTACGCATGGGTTTTGCCCTGCGTACTTACTAAGTACGCAAGAGTAGTTTTCATGCGTACTTGTTAAGTATGAATGAGTATTTGAATCTGCGTACTTGTTAAGTACGCATGGTTGGCTTTGCGAACTTATCAAATACGCATGAGCACTTGGCTTTGCGTATTTATCAAATACGCACGAATACCCTTTAGGTGCGTATTTACTAAGTACGCATGAACAAGCATCTGGGATCAAAAAAAAAAAAAAGGTTAAGGTATATTCTTGCAATCATTTTGATCAAATGTATATTTTGGCAATTTTCTCCTATAAAAACAAGTGATCTCCGGTAAAAGTAGATGAGTTTAATTCTAGAAACAGCTAGCATACCACAAAAGTGTTGATTGACCTGTTTATCTTGACATTTTTGATCAAATGTATACTTTGGCAATTTTCTCATATAAAAAACAAGTGTTTTTCTGTAAAAGTAAATGAGTTTGATTCTACAAACAGCTAGCATACCACAAAAGTGTTGATTGACCTGTTTAACTGGATCTAATAACCCAAGTATTTGATCTTTCAATTAATATCTCTTTGAATCGTTTGTTCAAATTTTATGGTTTCTACGATCATTCTTATGAATACGGATTGATCAAATTAGGTCATAATCTGCACTCTATGCCTAAATTTGGTACCAAATATTGGAAGATAAAACAAATACAAAAAAAATTCACGAACTAGATATAGCACCTTTGTCTTCCAGAAATATGGCAGCTGTTTTGGTTCTCATAAACGTCAGCTTCCGTGATTATCTAGATTTTGAACTTCACGATCGCATTCATAAGTAAGAAAAGCAGTCGTAAATTGCATTATGTATGGTCGTCCCGGTTACTTGAAACTAAATTGAAGACTATACATGTTGACTTCGTCTGTTCCAACTTCTTGATAAGGGTGAGAGGGTTGCCCTATTCGAGTGAATTTACTCGAATGTAATGTGAACACTACTTTTTGTCTTCTTTCAATCTTTTCCAATCTCTCACGTATATTTCTTTTTATTTTCTTTTTTTACGCTGTGTTCTTGAGTCTCATTTAAAGAGGAAATACATCTTTGTTCTAGAGGTTTTTTCAAGGGGAAAAGAAAGAAAATGAGGGGAAAAGTGTTCCCTAGATTTTTTTAAAGAGGGAAAAGAAGGGAAAACTTGGCTTATTTCTATCCTTCCATATTGGAAAGATTTAAAGAGAAAGGAAAAGAAGTAAAAAAGAAAATAAGGGTAAGAAATCCTTTCTTTAATTTTCTTTTCCTCCCTTTAGTAAACTCGGGAACACATCATTAGTGATTATCTCCTTTTAACAATGAAAGTTTCAAGTATATCTCACTGCCAAACAAACAATATATTTTTCTTAACTTTTTATTTAACTTTTACAACATTCTATTATGTGAAAAAAATAAAATATAATAGTTATTGTTAATTTTTATTATCTAGCTTTTATTTTTATTTATTTTGTAGAAGCATGTTTTTGTAACTATAAATAAAATTCTATGTATCGGTGTACGTGGCTAGTACGCTGGAGGGTGTTCTTGAAAAACAAACAATATATTTTTCTTAACTTTTTATTTAACTTTTACAACATTCTATTATGTGAAAAAAATAAAATATAATAGTTATTGTTAATTTTTATTATCTAGCTTTTATTTTTATTTATTTTGTAGAAGCATGTTTTTGTAACTATAAATAAAATTCTATGTATCGGTGTACGTGGCTAGTACGCTGGAGGGTGTTCTTGAGTACTTAGCCTGCACACCAGTTTGGTCCTGCGTACTTAGTAAGTACGCAAGGCTTTTGCCTTGCGTACTTGTCAAGTACGCATGACCAAACCCTGCGTACTTAGTCAAGTACGCAGGTAATGTTCCTTCCCCTATAAATAGAAGACTTGTCTTCATTTGTAGGTGGAACTTCTGGAACAAGGTTGAGAGGTGTCTGGGTCGGGACGAGCTCTCCCGATCCCTGGACCGTGAGCTTAGATGAGAGATGTGTGCTCCTTCGCTATGTAGTCTGTAATACGAGATGACTTCTATGTTATGGATTACGTATCGTTTCATTATCTTGTCTTTTTTTGTGTCTTTCTGTGTTCTTCTCAGTTCCCACACAAATCACAGAACAGGTCCGTGTTATCTCCGCTGCGCGACGAGGCTCCCGGGACCTACAAGTGGTATCAGAGCCTCGGTGTTCGTTGATTTGTGTTCCAGTTTCGATTTTTTAGGGTTTTGAGCAGATACGAGTTCGTACTTATTGAGACCTAAAATCCTTAAAATCGAGTTTGTTATCACTTCATTTGGTATTTGGAGGGCTAAGGGTTAGTTAGATGATGATTTCTAAGCTTTTGGAAGCATTAATTTCTCAGATCCATCACTTTTCGAGCATTCTCCTCAAGATCCGTCAAAAACGCTGTTAGTTTTTTATAAGTACGCAAATTCATATTTTCTGCGTACTTTACTTACTAAGTACGCATGGGTTTTGCCCTGCGTACTTACTAAGTATGCAGGAGTAGTTGTCCTGCGTACTTGTTAAGTACGCATGAGTATTTGACTCTGCGTACTTAGCATGCACGCATGGTTGGCTTTGCGAACTTATCAAATACGCATGAGCACTTGGCTTTGAGTATTTATCAAATACGCATGAACACCCTTTATGTGCGTATTTACTAAGTACGCACGAACTAGCATCTGGGATAAAAATAAAAATAAAAGTTAAGGTATATTATTGCAATCATGTTGATCAAATGTATATTTTGGCAATTTTCTCCTATAAAAAAAGTGTTCTCCGGTAAAAGTAGATGAGTTTGATTCTAGAAGCAGCTAGCATACCACAAAAGTGTTGATTGACCTATTTATTTTGACATTTTTGATCAAATGTATACTTTGGCAATTTTCTCATATAAAAAACAAGTCTTTTCCGGTAAAAGTAGATGAGTTTGATTCTAGAAATAGCTAGCATACCACAAAAGTGTTGATTGACCTGTTTAAATGGATCAGATCACCCAAGTATTTGATCTTTCAATTAATATCTCTTTGAATCGATTGTTCAAATTTTATAGTTTCTACTATCATTCTTATGAATACGGACTGATCAAACTAGGTCATAATCTGCACTCTATGCCTAAATTTGGTACCAAATATTGGAAGATAAGACAAATACAAAACAAAATTCACGAACTAGATATAGCACCTTTGTCTTCCAGAAATATGGCAGCTGTTTTGGTTCTCATAAACGTCAGCTTCCCTGATTATGTAAATTTTGAACTTCACGATCGCATTCATAAGTAAGAAAAGCAGTCGTAAATTGCCTTCTGTATGGTCGGCCCGGTTACTTGAAACTAAATTGAAAACTATACGTGTTGACTTCGTCTGTTCCAACTTCTTGATAAGGGCGAGAGGGTTGCCCTATTCGAGTGAATTTGCTCGAATGTAATGTGAACACTGCTTTTTGTCTTCTTTCTATCTTTTCCAATCTCTCACGTATATTTCTTTTTATTTTCCTTTTTTTACGTTGTGTTCTTAAGTCTCATTTAAAGAGGAAATAAATCTTTGTTCTAGGGGTGTTTTCAAGGGGAAAAGAAAGAAAATGAGGGGAAAAGTGTTCCCTAGATTTTTTTAAAGAGGGAAAAGAAGGGAAAACTTGGATTATTTCTATCCTTCCGTATTGGAAAGATTTGAAGAGAAAGGAAAACAAGTAAAAAGAAAAGAAGGGGAAGAAATCCTTTCTTTTCTTTTCCTCCCTTTAGTAAACTCGGGAACACATCATTAGTGATTATCTCCTTTTAACAATGAAAGTTTCAAGTATATCCCACTGCCAAACAAACAATATATTTTTCTTAACTTTTTATTTAACTTTTACAACATTCTATTATGTGAAAAAAATAAAATATAATAGTTATTGTTAATTTTTATTATCTAGCTTTTATTTTTATTTATTTTGTAGAAGCATGTTTTTGTAACTATAGATAAAATTCTATGTATCGGTGAGCGTGGCTAGTACGCAGGAGGGAGTTCCTTTAGCCTGCACACCAGTTTGGTCCTCGAATGTAATGTGAACACTGCTTTTTGTCTTCTTTCTATCTTTTCCAATCTCTCACGTATATTTCTTTTTATTTTCCTTTTTTTACAATGTGTTCTTGATTCTCATTTAAAAAGGAAATAAATCTTTGTTCTAGAGGTTTTTTCAAGGGGAAAAGAAAGAAAATGAGGGGAAAAGTGTTCCCTATATTTTTTTAAAGAGGGCAAAGAAGAGAAAACTTGGCTTATTTCTATCCTTCCATATTGGAAAGATTTGAAGAGAAAGGATAAGAAGTAAAAAGAAAAGAAGGGAAGAAATCCTTTCTTTTCTTTTCTTTTCCTCCCTTTAGTAAACTCGGGAACACATCATTAGTGATTATCTCCTTTTAACAATGAAAGTTTCAAGTATATCCCACTGCCAAACAAACAATATATTTTTCTTAACTTTTTATTTAACTTTTACAACATTCTATTATGTGAAAAAAATATGTAAGGCCCCAAACCCGGGAGGCCTCACTTGTTGGATTTACTCATTCACAAACACCGTTCTTAAACTAGAATATCAAAATAACGCAGCGGAAAATTTCATTCAAACATAACGTCATCATTGTTCATACATGCGGAAGCGTAAACATTGTTTAAACATAAATACATCACAACTAAACATAACGGGATGCCAGTCTTCATAGTCAGTCGGGTAACTCCTCTCGTTTGCCAAGCATCACCGTCCATCGTACATACCTGCCTTAACCTGAATGTGCACACTAAAAACTGTCAGCTACGCTGGTGAGTTCTAGTTTTACATAAAACCTTAACATAAACATTTTGCCAAAAACATAACATACACTTGTTCAGTAAAACCGTACGTAAAAACATGTAATAACTTAACATTTTCAAAACCTCGTAACCATATCATCATCAACATCACAAACATGAACACCGTTAAACGGATCGTTCGTTAAAACTTTTAACATTCATTTAAGTCATACATTACTATCTACAATCTGTATCTCTCGTTAAGCGTCTCTATGTCCCCGAGGGAACCTTTGGTGTTGTGGGCAACCGTTACGTATCGCCGTCATTGCCACAACCGTTCAACACGTGGGTCAACCGTTACGTATCGCCGTCATTGCCCAACCGTCCAATATGTTGTGGTCAACCGTTACGTATCGCCGTCATTGCCACAACCGTTCAACACGTGGGTCAACCGTTACGTATCGCCGTCATTGCCCAACACGCATCTTTCCTTTGGGAATCAACCGTTACGTATCGCCGTCATTGAATTCCCTTACCTCGTTCACTTAGGATGATCGTCATCACCCGAGTAACCGTCGTTACTCCCTTACCAGTTGTACAACATCAAAACCATTGGCATGCCACAAAGACACTGCCCCTGTTGTTCTCATGGTAACTATGGCTCGCTGTCCATAATCTACCATAAGGCTGGGAATCACATTCCCAGACTTCATTCGTCAATTCCATTCATTCTACATATTAGATTTGTAATGACTTCTTTAAAACCTTTACCTCCTTTCCTTTTCGTTAATACATTCGTACGTTTTATTAAACAAAACATCACCTCTTTCATAAACCTTTCGTAAACTTTATTTGGCAAAACATTTCATAAACATCATTCCGTAAACATCATTTAGTAACATCATATCGTAAACATCGTTTCGTAAACAACATTTCATAAACCTTACTTTAAAACATCATTCCGTATGTATGCACACCAGCCCAAAAACATTATATAAAATATTTTAAAAGAGGGCTTCTAGAACTCACCTGATAAGCTAATCCGGGCCGCCCTAATCAAAGGTCCCACTACGTCACTTCCGATCTGAATTGATAGTTAAATACGCATCAGACCAAATCCCGACTCTAACGGGTTAACCTTATAATCATACCGACTTTACCTAATCAGCCTGATGCCTGCGCACTTAGCAAGTGCGCAGACCCTACTGCCTGCGCACTTAGCAAGTGCGCAGACCCTGCTTCCTGCGTACTTGATAAGTACGCAGGTTCCTCCTCCTGCGCACTTGGTAAGTACGCAGGTTCCTCTTCCTGCGTACTTGGTATGTACGCAGTGCCCTCTTCCTGCGCACTTGGTAAGTACGCAGGACCTGCTCCGTGAGTACTTGACAAGTGCGCACGACCTGTTCTTCGCAAAAACCCTAACTTTCTCATTCGGGTCTGATCTCGTCAAGATCCCGAACCTGTTTGCATTCAAAACGTTCGTTTTCCATTAAGGAACTCAAATCTATGTCTATCTTTCAGTTTAATTCGTGAAAACGTTACCTTTTCACCCAAAACCCGAAAAACCCAAAAATGAACTAAAACTCAGATTTAGGTCGGATCGTTGCCTGAATCTAGTTTCTGATCCGGAGGTTCTTCTCACGAGCTCTGGAGCAACACACTTCTCAAATCTCGGGTCGATCCGCCAACTTTCTCTCTCTACGGTTTCTCTCTCTAGAAGTTGCAAATGAGAGAAATGGTGGAGGTCCAAGCTATTTATAGGGGAGGCTCCCCTTCCAGCCCGCCGGCCCATCTGACCCGACCCGACATACCTCGTTCGTTTATTTCGTCATTTCAATTGTCGTTTTAGTTTTGGGATGTTACAAGTCTACCCCCCTTACAATAGGTTTCGTCCCCTAAACCTATCATAAGTCAAATAGTTGAGGGTACGACTCCCTCATTTCTGTCTCCGTTTCCCAAGTGGCTTCCGATCCCTTTCGATGTTTCCATTGGACTTTAACCAATTGGATTACTTTATTACGTAAACGTTTTTCCTTCCGATCTAGGATGGCCACGGGTTCTTCGATGTAGTTAAGGCTGTTGTCTACCTCGATGTCAGTAAGTGGTACGTGAGCCGATTCATCCGCCAAACACTTTCGCAAGTGTGATACATGGAAGGTGGGATGAATTCCACTTAACTCATCGGGCAACTCTAACCGATAAGCGACTTCACCAACCCGTGCCAATATCCTGAATGGTCCGATGAACCTCGGACTCAACTTTCCTCTCTTCCTGAACCGTATAATTCCCTTCCAGGGTGACACTTTCAACATTACTCTGTCCCCCACGTCAAACTCAATAGGCCTTCGTCGTTTATCCGCATAGGATTTCTGACGATCTTGTGCGGCCTTCATTCGTGCTTTGATTTGATCAAACCTTTCCGACGTTTCTTTTACGACTTCAAGGCTTCCCAATTCCTTTTGTCCAATCTCACCCCAACAAACCGGGGTCCTACACCTTCTCCCATACAACATTTCATAAGGCGGCATGCCTATCGTCGTGTGATGACTATTGTTGTAGGAGAATTCGGCTAACGGCAGATGACTGTCCCAACTTCCACCGAAATCGATAATACAAGCACGAAGCATATCCTCCAACGTCTGAATGGTCCTTTCGGACTGACCATCCGTTTGTGGGTGGTACGCCGTGCTGATGTTAAGTCTCGTGCCCATCGCTTCGTGAAATCTTTTCCAGAACCTCGAAGTGAATCGTGTGTCCCGGTCAGATACAATCGTCAAAGGCATCCCATGCCGTGCTACTACTTCGTTAATAAATACTTCCGCTAACCTTTCCGATGAGAACGTCTCGCGAATAGGTAGGAAATGAGCACTCTTCGTTAAACGGTCCACAATTACCCAAATGGTGTCATGACCTTTAGCTGTGCGAGGTAGCTTAGTTATGAAGTCCATGGTAATGTGTTCCCACTTCCATTCCGGTATATCAAGTGGTTGAATCTTTCCATACGGCTTCTGGTGTTCGGCCTTTACTTGTGAGCAAGTCAAGCACTTGCTTACATACTTTGTCACCTCATGTTTCATTCCAGGCCACCAGTACTCCTTCCTCAGATCTTGGTACATTTTGTTGGTACCAGGATGGATAGAGTACCGAGACTTATGAGCCTCATCCAAGATTTTGGTCCTAAGCTCGCCACCCATAGGTATCCATACCCGTCCAAAACGTGTCCTAACACCAAGGGTGTTATATTCCAACTTGTCCTGTTGGCCAACCATCCTTTCCTTCTTTATGTTCTCTTTCTTAAGTGCTTCATCTTGAGCTCTTTCGATTTCTCTCATCACATCTGATGTTACCACCAACTGGCAAGCTTTCACTCTAATAGGAGTAGGCACATCCTTTCGGCTTAGAGC
Organism: Smallanthus sonchifolius; assembly: GCA_023525975.1. Taxonomy (NCBI): domain Eukaryota; kingdom Viridiplantae; phylum Streptophyta; class Magnoliopsida; order Asterales; family Asteraceae; genus Smallanthus; species Smallanthus sonchifolius. Next base: position 60,890,907 of record CM042035.1, on the reverse strand, counting down.
GTCAGCCACCACGTTTGCCTTTCCAGGATGGTATATGATTTCACAGTCATAGTCCTTCAATAGTTCCAACCATCGTCTCTGCCTCATATTAAGTTCCTTTTGTTCAAAGAAGTACTTCAAACTTTTGTGGTCGGAGTAAATAGTAAACTTCACCCCGTAGAGGTAGTGCCTCCAGATTTTCAATGCAAATACGACAGCAGCAAGTTCCAAATCATGAGTCGGATAGTTGACTTCGTGGACTTTCAACTGCCGCGACGCATATGCGATCACTCTCCCGCGTTGCATCAACACGCACCCCAATCCCTGACCCGAAGCGTCGGAGTACACCACTAAGTCTTCATTTCCCTCGGGAAGGGCCAAGACTGGAGCTTGGGTTAGCTTCTCCTTCAATTCTTTAAACGCCTCATCCTGGGTTGAACCCCATTCGTACTTTACCTCCTTCCGAGTCAACTTTGTCAACGGCGAAGCTATTTTCGAGAAATCCTGGATGAATCTCCGATAGTAGCCTGCCAACCCCAAGAAACTGCGGATTTCAGTTGGCGTCTTAGGAATATTCCATTCCTTTACCGTCGTTATCTTTGCTGGGTCAACCATAATGCCGTTCGGGTTAATGACGTGACCTAGGAATTGGACTTCCCTAAGCCAGAACGCGCATTTGGAGAACTTAGCATACAACTTTTCTTTCTTCAGAGCTTCCAATACCTCCTTTAAGTGACACGCGTGATCACCCTCATTCTTGGAGTAGATGAGGATATCATCGATGAACACGATTACCGATCGGTCTAGCATCGGTCGACACACCCTATTCATCAAATCCATGAACGCTGTGGGGGCGTTCGTCAATCCAAAAGACATTACGCGGAACTCGAAATGTCCATAACGCGTGCGAAATGCAGTTTTCGGTATGTCTTCTTCCCTCACCTTCAACTGATGGTACCCGGACCGAAGATCGATTTTCGAGAACCAACTTGCGCCTTGCAATTGGTCGAAGAGGTCGTCGATCCTTGGTAGAGGGTACTTGTTCTTCACCGTACGTTTATTCAACTCGCGATAATCAATACACATTCTCATCGAACCGTCTTTCTTTTTCACAAACAACACCGGAGCACCCCACGGCGAGATGCTCGGTTGGATAAATCCCTTGTCAAGCAATTCGTCTAACTGGGTCATAAGTTCCTTCATCTCTACTGGTGCTAGTCGATATGGAGCTTTAGCCACGGGCTGGGCATCTGGTACTAAGTCGATTCGGAATTCAATCTCTCTGTCGGGTGGTATCCCAGGCAAATCCTCTGGAAACACCTCCGGGTACTCGCGTACCACGGGTACATCGTCCAGTTCCTTCACTTCCTTGCACTTATCAATTACGTACACCAGATAAGCCTCGCATCCGCGCCTCAAGTAATCCGTTGCCTTAATCATCGAGATGACGTTTGGCATCGGGACGTCACGATCTCCAAAAACCTCGACTTTGCTACCATCCGGAGCCTTGAGTCGGATTATCTTTCATTTACATATGATTTGTGCTTCGTTGGCAGTTAACCAATCCATGCCTAACACGACATCAAACCCTCCCAAAACCATAACAAACAATCTGACAGGGAACCTATGACCTTCTATTTGTATCGTGGAGTTGTCAACTACATCGGTCACTCTCGCAGTTCTACCCTCAGCGGTTTCTACGCTAAAGGCCCTTGCTAGCTTACTGACAGTGTACTTCACTCTTTTACAAAAATTCGTAGATATAAAACTCTTACTTGCACCCGAATCAAATAACACAGAAACAAAAGTGTTGCCAAGGATGAACGTACCTGACGCCACATCGGGGTCTGCCCTTGCTTGGTCTTGCGTCAGCGCGTACACACGAGTCTTTGCTCGGGGCCTCTCTTCTTTCCTTTCTGGGCCTTTCCCTTTCCCGGCTTCGCCCATTCTCGGTTTGGTGCATTCCCGGCTCATGTGACCGCTTTCACCACAATTAAAGCATTTAAAGCCTTGCTTGCATTCACGGGAGTAGTGCCCAGTCTTGCCACATTTAAAGCACAAGTTAGATCCCAGTCTACATTCGCCGGTATGCTCCCTTCCACACTTCTTACAATCGATCGGCTCATCCACCCGAGCCCTTTTATCGTGAGCCCCAAACATCTTTCCACCAGTTCGCTTGTTTGAGAAGCTCGGTCTCTTCTTCGGTTCCTCAATGGCGACGACATTCAGCGCCATATCATCAAATACCACGCCGCTCAGTTCTACTACCGAATCATAGGTAGTAGGGGCGTTTGCCTTAACATAGGTGCGTTCCTGGTCCGGCAACCCTTGAATGTAGCAGGAAATTTTTCTTTCCTCCATCGTAACAAGATGTGGCACCAGACGTGCCAGTTCATTGAATCGGGTTGTGTACTGCCGGTGCGTCATGCTCCCGGCCTTCAAACCCAGAAATTCCCTCTCTACCTTCTCAATCTCGTTCCTTGGGCAGAAATTCTTGATCACCAAGGTTTTCAAGTCAGCCCACATCATCGAGTCGACCACCTCATCCCCCTTAGCCTGACGTACACCTTCCCACCAGTGGGATGCTTCCTCCCTCAAGGAGTTAGCAGCAAACTTCACTACTTGGTTTGCTCGACATTCGCTCAGACGGATGGCGGCTTCCATACGTATCACCCAGTCGAAAGTAGCCACCGCGTCCTTCTTCCCAGTCAGGACTGGCGGGTCACATGCCTTAAAGGACTTATAGTCGCATCCGCGAGCAGGCGGTGCGTTAACTGCCTCAACGATCGGTGCATCATTTGTCGTGTTGGACCCACCGTCCCCATTAACCTTCTTCAACGCTTCTTCCAATAGACCTGGCAGAGAAGTCTTCATCAACTCTGTGAACTCTCGAGCTATGGCCGCTCTCACTTCTGGTTCAAAAGTGAAAGGTTGTTCTCCAACCGGGGTCTGCTCAGTTTCATGCACACTAGCTTCTGGCTCAGTGGAAACACTTCCTTCTTCACTGTACTCTTGGCGTGCAGGGGTCCTACCGCGCCCACCGTTACGACCGCCGGTACGACCACCGGTACGGCCTCCACCACTCGTCCCGTTTCCCCTCCTCGCCATTTCGTTCTATAAGACAAGGAATCCAATGTCATCACGCTAGTTAACAAATAAAATTCAATAAGCACTGTAAGATGTTAATATACACTGGCCATCTGCAATTAACCATTACACTACCTTTCGATTTCTATTTGACCACCTTTGTGATTCCATCAGAACACAAGTCCTTAGTTACCCCTTCCTAAGGCATACTATATATATATAAATATATACTACCTTCATACCTGATGCTTTGCCTCGAGTTACCCGTACTGGCATCCGCTTTCGGTCCCATTCACAATTTAACTTCAGACACTGGGTGTCCAAATCTCTCAAACTATTGCTCTGATACCAACTTGTAAGGCCCCAAACCCGGGAGGCCTCACTTGTTGGATTTACTCATTCACAAACACCGTTCTTAAACTAGAATATCAAAATAACGCAGCGGAAAATTTCATTCAAACATAACGTCATCATTGTTCATACATGCGGAAGCGTAAACATTGTTTAAACATAAATACATCACAACTAAACATAACGGGATGCCAGTATTCATAGTCAGTCGGGTAACTCCTCTCGTTTGCCAAGCATCACCGTCCATCGTACATACCTGCCTTAACCTGAATGTGCACACTAAAAACTGTCAGCTACGCTGGTGAGTTCTAGTTTTACATAAAACCTTAACATAAACATTTTGCCAAAAACATAACATACACTTGTTCAGTAAAACCGTACGTAAAAACATGTAATAACTTAACATTTTCAAAACCTCGTAACCATATCATCATCAACATCACAAACATGAACACCGTTAAATGGATCGTTCGTTAAAACTTTTAACATTCATTTAAGTCATACATTACTATCTACAATCTGTATCTCTCGTTAAGCGTCTCTATGTCCCCGAGGGAACCTTTGGTGTTGTGGGCAACCGTTACGTATCGCCGTCATTGCCACAACCGTTCAACACGTGGGTCAACCGTTACGTATCGCCGTCATTGCCCAACCGTCCAATATGTTGTGGTCAACTGTTACGTATCGCCGTCATTGCCACAACCGTTCAACACGTGGGTCAACCGTTACGTATCGCCGTCATTGCCCAACACGCATCTTTCCTTTGGGAATCAACCGTTACGTATCGCCGTCATTGAATTCCCTTACCTCGTTCACTTAGGATGATCGTCATCACCCGAGTAACCGTCGTTACTCCCTTACCAGTTGTACAACATCAAAACCATTGGTATGCCACAAAGACACTGCCCCTGTTGTTCTCATGGTAACTATGGCTCGCTGTCCATAATCTACCATAAGGCTGGGAATCACATTCCCAGACTTCATTCGTCAATTCCATTCATTCTACAGATTAGATTTGTAATGACTTCTTTAAAACCTTTACCTCCTTTCCTTTTCGTTAATACATTCGTACGTTTTATTAAACAAAACATCACCTCTTTCATAAACCTTTCGTAAACTTTATTTGGCAAAACATTTCATAAACATCATTCCGTAAACATCATTTATTAACATCATATCGTAAACATCGTTTCGTAAACAACATTTCATAAACCTTACTTTAAAACATCATTCCGTATGTATGCACACCAGCCCAAAAACATTATATAAAATATTTTAAAAGAGGGCTTCTAGAACTCACCTGATAAGCCACCTTATATAATGTATGCACACCAGCCCAAAAACATTATATAAAATATTTTTAAAAGAGGGCTTCTAGACTTGTCTTCGTTTGTAGGTGGAACTTCTGGAACAAGGTTGAGAGGTGTCCGGGTCGGGACGAGCTTTCCCGACCCCTGGACCGTGAGCTTAGATGAGAGATGTGTGCTCCTTCGGTATGTAGTCTGTAATACGGGATGACTTCTATGTTATGGATTACGTATCGTTTCATTATCTTGTCTTTGTTCGTGTCTCTCTGTGTTCTTCTCAGTTCCACTCAAATCACAGAACAGGTCCGTGTTATCTCCGCTACGCGACGAGGCTCCTAGGACCTACAAGTGGTATCAGAGCCTCGGTGTTCGTTGATTTGTGTTCCCGTTTTGATTTTTTAGGGTTTTGAGCAGATACGAGTACGTACTTTTTCAGATCTAAAATCCTTAAAATCGAGTTTGTTATCACTTCATTTGGTGTTTGGAGGGCTAAGGGTTTCTTAGATGATGTTTTCTAAGATTTTGGAAGCATTAATTTCTCAGATCCATCACTTTTCGAGCATTCTCATCAAGATCCGTCAAGAATGTTGTTACTTTTTGATAAGTACGCAAATTCGAGCATGAGCACTTTGTGACATCCGGCAAATTCAGGTTAACTCCGTTAACACAAACATCATTAGCTCAAACATTGTTCATGCAAACTCAGTTATCTTAGTTAGTCACACGTGCATTGCATTTAATTAGGTTAATTAAATGTGTCAGTTAATACACACACAACAGCAATTCGTAGAATTACCGGATCACACTTGAGTCTAACCCGGAACGCTGGTTATTAATCAAGAATAATATTTCAAACAATTAATAATTTATTATTAATATAAATTATGTGATTTTATGTGTTATGTGACTTTACGTGAATTATGTGAATTTTCTTGATATCACGCATGTTTATCAAATACTGATTGTGTTAATTATTTTTATAGAAGTTAGAGTTTTTATAAAAATAATAGTTAAGGGATTTAATTATTATTGTTGTTAGTTGTATTAGAATAGCCCGTGGACCTTTAGAAAGCCCATGATTCATTAAAACCCATGCATGCATGTATATAAGGAAATTTATAAAATTAAAAACCCTAAACCCTTTCACCCTTTTCTAGGATTGGCTGGATACTACCGTCGCTTTATCGAGGGATTTTCCAAGATTGCCCAGCCTCTCACCGCCTTAACCCAAAAAGGCAAACCCTATAATTGGAGCGAGACTCAAGAATCAGCATTCCAGCTACTAGAACATAAACTATGTAGCGCGCCCATCCTGTCTCTACTGGAGGGAACGGATGACTTCGTAGTGTATTGCGATGCCTCCATCCAAGGTCTCGGTTGTGTGTTGATGCAACGCGAGAAGGTTATCGCATACGCTTCCCGACAATTAAAAATCCATGAAAAGAACTACACGACTCATGATTTAGAGTTGGGAGCCATGGTGTTTGCACTAAAGATATGGAGACATTACTTGTACGGTACCAAGTACACCATTTACACCGATCACAAGAGTCTTCAGCATATTTTTGAGCAGAAAGAGCTGAACATGTGACAACGTCGTTGGATCGAACTCTTAAACGATTATGATTGTGCAATCAAGTACCATCCGGGCAAAGCTAATGTGGTGGCCGATGCCCTAAGCAGAAAAGAAACCAAACCCCGACGAGTTAGAGCATTACAACTCACTATTCATACAGGACTACCCGAACAAATCCGCAATGCCCAACTCGAAGCCTTAAAAGAGGAAAACTTATCATTGGAATCCACTCGTGGTATGGAGAACCAACTTGAGGTTAAATCAGATGGTATTCTTTACTTCGCGGAACGAATATGGATTCCAGTGTATGGAAACCTAAGAGATCTAGTCATGGATGAAGCTCACAAATCCCGATACTCTATCCATCCGGTATCCGACAAGATGTATCACGATCTAAAAGTTTTGTATTGGTGGCCGAACATGAAAGCCGACATAGCCACCTATGTGAGCAAATGTCTGACTTGTTCAAAGGTCAAGGTGGAGTACCAGAAGCCATCCGAATTACTTCAACAACCGGAAATCCCGATGTGGAAATGGGAGCAGATTTCCATGGATTTGATAACCAAATTATCCCGAACCTCTACTGGATGTGACACAATATGGGTGATAGTGGATCGCCTAACCGAATCCGCTCATTTCCTTGCTATCAAAGAGACCGACAAAATGGAAAAGTTAACTCGCCTCTATCTTAAAGAAGTAGTATCCCGCATAGAGTGCCAATCTCCATCATTTCTGATATAGACGCCCGATTCACCTCACGTTTCTGGCAATCATTACAGAAAGCTCTAGGCACGCGCCTGGATATGAGCACAGCGTACCATCCGTAAACAGATGGCCAGAGTGAGTGTACCATTCAAACCCTAGAAGATATGTTACGGGCTTGTGTGATCGACTTCGGTAACAGTTGGGAGACTCATCTGCCTTTAGTAATAACAACTATCATACTAGCATCAAAGCAGCACCGTTCGAAGCCTTGTACGGCCGAAAATGCCGATCACCAATTTGTTGGGCGGAAGTTGGATGTGACAATCCGACTTTTCAAGTTAATCCCGTTAGTAACTCCGTTAAATATTCTGTTAAATCCTAACCAAGTTAACCCAATTCTAAAACCAAGGGATCAATTCTGTCAAAGCTGAAGTTGCAAGGACTGGTTTTGTAAATAAGCAGAAACCCTAGTAGGCACGGTCGCGCTTGTTTTGGCACGGTCGCGCCAAGCGCCTTGGCACGGTCGCGCCTCTTGTCAGTTGAAACGTAAATGTAGTCTTTAATCGCGAACTCATTCGATTTTGTAACGGTTTTTAACACGTCGTAAGCCTTTACGTCCATCATTAGGACTTTAAACTACCGAATTAATCGAGTTAAACCTCAATAATGAAGAACCCATCTATAACCGTCGACCTCTACCTTTATAAACTATCGAATTCGACGATTTCGATTATCAGTCTCTTGGTTACACATACAAGCATCGCAAACGAGTCATTCTCAAGCTTCTGTTCAAATCAATTCGGTCGGAGTAACAGCATTAGTCGCCGGAAGTCGATCCCGTAGCCGTCGGAGGTCGTTTTAGCCGTTCACCACCAATTCGTATCGTATTCTGGTAATAACTTACATATTCAGTGTTGTTTCTTTGCCTAGTTCATTAACCCTATGTTAATTGAGTCAATAGTTATCGAATTTATCAGGAATCATAAGTTAGGGTTTGTTCTTATTCAATTTGGGGATTTTGATCTTAATCGTATTGTTAGAAATGTTCTGTTTTGTAAAAACCCCATGTTTATTTGATTCAATTGTCATCTAAATCAAGCAAATTGGAATTTATTGGGTTATTCTGTTAAAAAGGGTCTGTGAATCAGGGAGACACGGTCGTGCCAGGTTCTAGCACGGTCGTGCCTCACCCTCTGACCCGGTCGTGCCTCGTGGCTAGACCCGGTCGTGCCTGGCTCAGACACGGTCGTGCCTGGCTCAGACACGGTCGTGCCTGGCTCAGACACGGTCGTGCCTAGTAATCAGCTTTGTTGTCTTCTGTTTGATCAGCGCGGTCGCGGCCTTGTCTAGCACGGTCGCGCCCATGACTCAGACACGGTCGTGCCTTGTCTTAGGCGCGGTCGTGTGTGAGAAAACCCCTTATGTCAGAATGTTTTGATTCACTTTTTTTTATATTTTCAAAACAATACTTTTATATTAATATATAAAAGGGTTTTAGTCCGGAAAACGACCCGTAGGCTCGGGTTTAATTTATTAATCCATTTTATTAACTTTTTCACTTTCAAAAATAATATATTTATATTATTTTCAAACCGTAACTTCGTATAAAATAATATGTTTATATTATTTTCAAACCGTGACTAATCTTATTAAATAATATATATGTTATACTATTTTGTATCGTTTTATACCTCGTGTGACGTTTCAAACCAATTAATGATATAATTGTTATGTTATTTACCCACGTTTATACACTCGATTAAAGATAATATATTTATTATTTTCCACACAAATGACTATTTAATTAATCCTTCGAACCTAAAAATAATATATTAAATTATATTATTTTCCTAACTTTTGTAAACGACTTTAACGTACGAATGTATTTATTTATTTATTATTCGTTATTAACGTACGACACGTAACGCTTTTCCTTAATGATTATATTAAGAAATTTATATAATTCCGTAGACACGTTCGTGTACTCTTAAATCCTTAGAAAGCGTTAAGATGTTCTAACTTCCGTATCGTCGTCACAAATCCCATATGTCCCTAACTTATGTGTTATAATTATAGGACATACGTAAGCCGTGCAGGCTAACACTTGAGATTCTAAATCTCATAATTGTGTGATACTATCTACTACGCAACGCAGGTGAGTTTCACGGCCCCTTTTACTATTTTTATTTGGGGGAGAAAACATGTCACAACCTTTTTGGTTTATTGAAATTCATATGATATCACTGTTGAGGCTAAGCGTAACACACTATCATGAAAAGTCCTCACACACATCGGACCGTTAATATGGTATGAACGAGGTAATTTTGGTAGTACTACTGGGTTTGACAAACCCCACCCGTGTTAGTCGCGCTAACTCGATTGGAGGTCGAACGGGTGTTATATTGACCTTAACACATTAGTCAGAGTTGATAGACCTGACTGGAGGCAAACAAACATACTCACTGTCAGTTTCGGTTGCGAGCGCTTTAGAAAAACATGAACATAGGCATGCAACCTATTGATATACATATTGAATGTACATAATCCACAAACGCTTTATTTGAAATGATTGAAACCTGTGAACTCACCAACCTAGTGTTGACTCGTTTTCTTACATGTTTTCTCAGGTTGGCACTTAGGATCACGTTAAGTCATGCATGTGTCTTGGACTATATTTGAAATAATTATTGGACAATCTTTATGTTTCATTTGTATTTGGATTTGGGCGCGTTGTTTTACGCATTTACTTTCGTTTAACGCTTCCGCATATACACTCTGAACCTTGATCTTTTATGTTATTACATTTCAAGTCCCATATAGTGTCGTTTGAAGTAACTGATGTCTGAGATCCTGGTTGGTCACCCTCCAAAACGGTAAAACTCCGTTAGTGGAATTTGGGGGTGTGACAGATTGGTATCAGAGACATTGGTTATAGAAAACTAGGACTGCATTCTAGACTATAGCCACACACATTAGTTACTTGGCATAGACACTCGATGTAGATACTTACTCCTTATGTTTCAGGAATTATGTCTACACCACCATCTTCACCACCTACCACTCAGGAACATGACATTCCTGCCATTGCATCACCGGAGCCCAAGAGGCGTAGGCTTGAGCCCATTGATAACTCTATTGTGTATGGAGAGCCCATGCATATCCGGAATGGGAGTGACTGGGACTGGTACCCCGGTTTACTGAGCAAATGGGTTAGACAGGAACGAGTTCCATCACCGTACTTTGGAGCTTCATCATCATCAGGACCACGTTTACCATTGCTACCTTGTCACTTGGAGCAAGCCTTTGCAGCATTTGTAGTAACTATGGATCGAGAGATCCGGAACATGAGAGACGCAGCAGGAGCGATCACAGGTCTGTTAAGAGGGGAGAAACAGACGGATCACAGGATAGATCGGCTAGTAGCAGAACTGTCAGGCACTGACCGCTTGCATAATGCACTAGTGGACGAAGTAAGGGCATTACAGGCTAGAGTGAATGTACTCGAGGAGGCTGAGGTAGAATCTCAGGAAAGAATTGGAGAGTTAGAGATACAACTTGCAGCTGCTTTAGAGCCAGCTGAAGTACCCAACTTTGAGCCTGAGGATGAGCCCGAGGAAGTAGAGGAGGATGATGCTGAGTCAGTCATCTCATCCGCCGGCAGTGGAGCTTGATATTCCATTCTATTCTATCTTGTCTTATTTTGTCATTTCTTTATGTTTTAAATAAAAACCTAAATGGGTAAGGATGTTCCCATTCCAATAAAATCTTAGTGAACTGTTTGTGTTGAGTTATTTATTCTATGGCCTTATGATTTAAGTTAGCCTTGTACTAAAATCATAAACCTGCATGTCTTTACACACCTCCTTCTGTTTGCTTACACTTGAATGATGTTAATATGTGATGTATTTACTCATTTCTTGTGTTTGTGAATATGAAGAATCATGGCCGGACGTGGACGTGGCGGTCGCAACGGTGGTCGTGGAAATATCAACCTGACACTAGCCGAACTGGCCGCGTTAATTAATGACAATGTTGCTGAAGCCTTAGCAGCACACGTTGCAGGTAAACCTGTTAACCGTTAACTCCAGACAACCAACTGTACGCATTTATTCCACTCTTTCCTAAACCCAACCTACTCTTTCCAATCCAGGGCAAGCGAACAATCCACAGAACAATCAGCATGTCTGTACCTTCAAGACATTTATGGATTGCAAGCCCCACATATTCAGTGGAGCTGAGGGAGCTGTCGGATTACTCCGATGGTTCGAAAAGATTGAATCTGTGTTCTCCATGTGTAACTGCCCTGTGGCCGACCGAGTCAAATTTGCATCGGGAACTTTAGAGGGTCCTGCCCTCACATGGTGGAATGCACAAGTCCAGATGCTAGGTCTGGACATGGCCAATGCATCACCATGGGAAGATTTCAAGAACATGATGAAGGAAGAGTACTGTCCCAGGGATGAGATTCAGAAACTCGAGGGAGAATTCTGGAATTTGAAGATGGAGGGTTCTGAAATAGAACTCTACACTACTCGCTCGCACGAGCTAGCGGGGATGTGTCCTCACATGGTTACACCACCCTACAAGCGGATAGAAATGTTCATCAGTGGATTAGTACCACAAATCCAGAGCATGGTTACTTCATCCAACCCCACTACCATCCAACAAACCATCCGTCTTGCTCACAAACTGACGGACCAAGCTGTTACCCAAGGGACACTACCTCCCAGGAAGTCAACATCCAAGTCTACTGACAACAACAAGAGGAAATTTGACAGTAGCAATAACAACATGGGATTTCAGCCAAATCAGCCACAGCAACAACAACATCGTAGGTTTGAACCTACGAAGAACTTCAACCAGTCGACCTCTTCGGGTCAGCATCAGAGTGGTTATACTGGGAGACACCCCAGGTGTAACAAATGTAATTACCACCACCTCGGTTCTTGTGACAAAAACCGTTGCCAGCGGTGTGGCAAGGTGGGTCATGCTGCCAAGGACTGTAGAGGGGAATTACAAGCCAAGCAGCGCTTCCAACAATCAGGTTTTACCAAGGGTTGTTTTGAATGTGGAAAAGAGGGACACTTCCAGAAGGATTGTCCACAATTAAAGAAGAGTGACATCGACAACAACAACAACCACCAAAGCAATAATAACAACCAGGGCAATAATGCAGGGAATGGTGCAAAAGGGCGAGCCTTTGTGCTAGGATACGGAGAAGCTCGTTATGACCACAACGTGGTTACCGGTAAGTTCCTTTTAAACAACTATTTTGCTTCTGTACTATTTGACACTAGTGCTGATAGGAGTTTCATGACTAATAGACTTAGTAACCTACTAAGAAAAACTCCAACCCTGTTAAGAGGACAAATACACCATAGAAATAGCGGACGGACAAATAATAGAAGCAACCCATGTTCTTAAGGGTTGTAAACTTGAACTGGCTAGTCATAAATTTGACATTGATCTTATGCCGGTCACGCTCGGTAGTTTCGACGTAATTGTCGGAATGGACTAGTTATCTAAGAACCAAGCCGAGATTATCCGTCGTGAGAAAATCGTTCGCCTTCCTCTTCCTAATGGAGAAACCCTCTTCGTCCACGGCAAAAGGAGTGGTGTTGTTATGGGCATCATATCCTTCATGAAGGCACAAATAATAGCCTCACTTACCTCTAGTGGAGTCCTTCTACATTAATGGTTATCACACTATCTTCAAAGCGGCACCATTCGAGGCATTGTACGGACGTAAATGCCGATCTCCTATCTGTTGGGCTGAAGTTCGGAATAGCCAACTTACAGGTCCCGAACTTATATTCGAAACCTCTGAAAAGATCGTTCAAATCCAAAACCGTATGGCGGCAGCTCGTGAGCGTCAAAAGAGCTACGCCAATAAGCATCATAAACCTTTAGAGTTTCAGGTAGGTGACATGGTTCTACTCAAAGTCTCACCTTAGAAAGGTGTAATTCGCTTGGGAAGCGAGGCAAACTGAATCTTCGTTATGTTGGACCATTCAAGATAGTGAAGAGAATTGGCCCAGTAGCGTATCAACTGGACCTACCTGAAGGACTTAGTGGTGTGCACGATGTCTTTCATGTCTCGAACTTGAAGAAATGTTTAGCAGACGAAACACTCGCGGTTCCTCTCGAGGAACTACACATTGATGAACAACTGCGGTTCGTTGAAGAACCGGTGGAAATCATGGATAGGGAAATCAAAACGCTGAAACGCAGTAAAATCCCTATTTTCAGAGTTCGTTAGAACTCAAAACGCGGACCGGAATTCATGTGCGAGCGCGAGGACCAGATGATACGCAAGTATCCGCATCTGTTCAAGCAATCCACTTCAAACGCTTAAGGTACTATTCTAATTTTCGGGACGAAAATTCTTTCAACTAGGGGATGATGTGACATCCGGAAAAAAAAAATTTATTTAATTTTCGGGACGAAAATTCTTTTAACTAGGGGATGATGTGACAATCCGACTTTTCAAGTTAATCCCGTTAGTAACTCCGTTAAATATTATGTTAAATCCTAACCAAGTTAACCCAATTCTAAAACCAAGGGATCAATTCTATCAAAGCTGAAGTTGCAAGGACTGGTTTTGTAAATAAGCAGAAACCCTAGTAGGCACGGTCGCGCTTGTTTTGGCACGGTCGCGCCAAGCGCCTTGGCACGGTCGCGCCTCTTGTCAGTTGAAACGTAAATGTAGTCTTTAATCGCGAACTCATTCGATTTTGTAACGGTTTTTAACACGTCGTAAGCCTTTACGTCCATCATTAGGACTTTAAACTACCGAATTAATCGAGTTAAACCTCAATAATGAAGAACCCATCTATAACCGTCGACCTCTACCTTTATAAACTATCGAATTCGACGATTTCGATTATCAGTCTCTTGGTTACACATACAAGCATCGCAAACGAGTCATTCTCAAGCTTCTGTTCAAATCAATTCGGTCGGAGTAACAGCATTAGTCGCCGGAAGTCGATCCCGTAGCCGTCGGAGGTCGTTTTAGCCGTTCACCACCAATTCGTATCGTATTCTGGTAATAACTTACATATTCAGTGTTGTTTCTTTGCCTAGTTCATTAACCCTATGTTAATTGAGTCAATAGTTATCGAATTTATCAGGAATCATAAGTTAGGGTTTGTTCTTATTCAATTTGGGGATTTTGATCTTAATCGTATTGTTAGAAATGTTCTGTTTTGTAAAAACCCCATGTTTATTTGATTCAATTGTCATCTAAATCAAGCAAATTGGAATTTATTGGGTTATTCTGTTAAAAAGGGTCTGTGAATCAGGGAGACACGGTCGTGCCAGGTTCTAGCACGGTCGTGCCTCACCCTCTGACCCGGTCGTGCCTCGTGGCTAGACCCGGTCGTGCCTGGCTCAGACACGGTCGTGCCTGGCTCAGACACGGTCGTGCCTAGTAATCAGCTTTGTTGTCTTCTGTTTGATCAGCGCGGTCGCGCCCTTGTCTAGCACGGTCGCGCCCATGACTCAGACACGGTCGTGCCTTGTCTTAGGCGCGGTCGTGTGTGAGAAAACCCCTTATGTCAGAATGTTTTGATTCACTTTTTTTTATATTTTCAAAACAATACTTTTATATTAATATATAAAAGGGTTTTAGTCCGGAAAACGACCCGTAGGCTCGGGTTTAATTTATTAATCCATTTTATTAACTTTTTCACTTTCAAAAATAATATATTTATATTATTTTCAAACCGTAACTTCGTATAAAATAATATGTTTATATTATTTTCAAACCGTGACTAATCTTATTAAATAATATATATGTTATACTATTTTGTATCGTTTTATACCTCGTGTGACGTTTCAAACCAATTAATAATATAATTGTTATGTTATTTACCCACGTTTATACACTCGATTAAAGATAATATATTTATTATTTTCCACACAAATGACTATTTAATTAATCCTTCGAACCTAAAAATAATATATTAAATTATATTATTTTCCTAACTTTTGTAAACGACTTTAACGTACGAATGTATTTATTTATTTATTATTCGTTATTAACGTACGACACATAACGCTTTTCCTTAATGATTATATTAAGAAATTTATATAATTCCGTAGACACGTTCGTGTACTCTTAAATCCTTAGAAAGCGTTAAGATGTTCTAACTTCCGTATCGTCGTCACAAATCCCATATGTCCCTAACTTATGTGTTATAATTATAGGACATACGTAAGCCGTGCAGGCTAACACTTGAGATTCTAAATACTACGCAACGCAGGTGAGTTTCACGGCCCCTTTTACTATTTTTATTTGGGGGAGAAAACATGTCACAACCTTTTTGGTTTATTGAAATTCATATGATATCACTGTTGAGGCTAAGCGTAACACACTATCATGAAAAGTCCTCACACACATCGGACCGTTAATATGGTATGAACGAGGTAATTTTGGTAGTACTACTGGGTTTGACAAACCCCACCCGTGTTAGTCGCGCTAACTCGATTGGAGGTCGAACGGGTGTTATATTGACCTTAACACATTAGTCAGAGTTGATAGACCTAACTGGAGGCAAACAAACATACTCACTGTCAGTTTCGGTTGCGAGCGCTTTAGCAAAACATGAATATAGGCATGCAACCTATTGATATACATATTGAATGTACATAATCTGCAAACGCTTTATTTGAAATGATTGAAACCTGTGAACTCACCAACCTAGTGTTGACTCGTTTTCTTACATGTTTTCTCAGGTTGGCACTCATGATCACGTTAAGTCATGCATGTGTCTTGGACTATATTTGAAATAATTATTGGACAATCTTTATGTTTCATTTGTATTTGGATTTGGGCGCGTTGTTTTGCGCATTTACTTTCGTTTAACGCTTCCGCATATACACTCTGAACCTTGATCTTTTATGTTATTACATTTCAAGTCCCATATAGTGTCGTTTGAAGTAACTGATGTCTGAGATCCTGGTTGGTCACCCTCCAAAACGGTAAAACTCCGTTAGTGGAATTTGGGGGTGTGACATTGGAGATAGCCAACTTACGGGTCCTGAACTTGTGCACGAAACCTCATAGAAAATCATGCAAATCCTAAACCGTATGGCGACAGCTCGTGACCATCAAAAGAGTTACGCAGACAAACGCAGAAAACCACTAGAATTCCAAGTGGGCGACAAAGTATTATTAAAGGTCTCATCATGGAAAGGTGTGATTCGTTTTGGAAAACGAGGCAAGTTAAACCCGCGTTCGAGATAGTGAAAAGGATTGGTCCAGTAGCATACCAACTAAACCTACCAGATACACTCAATGGAGTACACAATGTCTTTCATGTCTCAAACCTAAAGAAATGCCTATCAGATGAGACGCTTGTAGTTCCACTCGAGGAGTTGGAAATCGATGAACAAATACGTTTTATTGAGGAACGTGTTGAAATCATGGACCGAGAGGTCAAAACTCTCAAGCGCGGTAAGATACCTATTGTCAGAGTTCGTTGGAACTCGAAACGTGGACCGGGGTTCACATGGGAACGCGAGGATCAGATGATGAAAAAGTATCCTCACATTTTCAAACAGTCAACGGCAAACACAGAAGGTACTAACTAAATTTCGAGACGAAATTTATTTCAACAAGGGGATGATGTGACAAACCCAAACTTTTTGTTTCAGACATTTAACGACTTCGTTTAATTTTCGGGACGAAAATTCTTTCAACAAGGGGATGATGTGACATCCGGCAAATTCAGGTTAACTCCGTTAACACAAACATCATTAGCTCAAACATTGTTCATGTAAACTCAGTTATCTCAGTTAGTCACACGTGCATTGCATTTAATTAGGTTAATTAAATGTGTCAGTTAATACACACACAACGGCAATTCGTAGAATTACCGGATCACACTTGAGTCTAACCCGGAACGTTGGTGAATGTGAGTTTCTTTTACGTGCATGAGGTTATTGAATGATGCTAGCGTGTTATTATGGATGTATTAAAGCTTGTTGGTGATTAATCAAGAATAATATTTCAAACAATTAATAATTTATTATTAATATAAATAATGTGATTTTATGTGTTAAATGTGTCAGTTAATACACACACAACGGCAATTCGTAGAATTACCGGATCACACTTGAGTCTAACCCGGAACGTTGGTGAATGTGAGTTTCTTTTACGTGCATGAGGTTATTGAATGATGCTAGCGTGTTATTATGGATGTATTAAAGCTTGTTGGTGATTAATCAAGAATAATATTTCAAACAATTAATAATTTATTATTAATATAAATAATGTGATTTTATGTGTTATGTGACTTTACGTGAATTATGTGAATTTTCTTGATATCGAGCATGTTTATCAAATACTGATCGTGTTAATTATTTTTATAGAAGTTAGAGTTTTTATAAAAATAATAGTTAAGGGATTTAATTATTATTGTTGTTAGTTGTATTAGAATAGCCCGTGGACCTTTAGAAAGCCCATGATTCATTAAAACCCATGCATGCATGTATATAAGGAAATTTAAAAAATTAAAAACCCTAAACCCTTTCACCCTTTTCTTGGCCGTCGCGATCACCCCACCTCACCCCATTCGGCCGAGAGCTTCAAGCACCCAAACACGAGTCGTTCGATCTTCAATCTTGCAATCGGAAGTAGATACGAGCTAGTCTAGGCGTTTCTAATACTCCTACGTAAGTTGTTTCATCAAATTCCGTCACTTTTTCATTATAATAATTATGATTGAAACCCTAGTTCATCCAAACATGAGTTTTTGAAATAATTTTGATGAATTGATTATTTGATTGATGTTGTTGCAACTATTTGATGAATATATTGATATTTAGAAAACCCTAGTTTCATATGATTCGTAACTTGAGACTTTTTGATTATGTGATGTTGTAGGATTGCATGCTAGATATGAATGATGATTGTAATTATGCTAGTTAAGTAGTTTACAATTGAATAGATGCGTTGAATCTTGCAAACAAAGCTAAAAATGGTAGACTTTCCTAAAGAGGAAACTTTATTGAAAGATGATTGGTGAATGTGAGTTTCTTTTACGTGCATGAGGTTATTGAATGATGCTAGCGTGTTATTATGGATGTATTAAAGCTTGTTGAAGTGTTGTTTAGTACAAATCGCATGCATAGATCATAGGTTACTAAAAGTAGAAACTTTTAGAATTTGAAACTTGATGTCTAGACCTAAGGTGTATGTTGTAATGATCTTTCATGCATTAGTATGTGTAGATAAACATGTGATGATCATGCAAACGTGTTATAGATGATGTAATCTATTGAAACCAAACTTGTGTTCACATATTGTTAAAAGTAGGAACTTTGTTGAACGTGCATTGTGTAGACATAACTTGCCATGCTAAGTTAGTTGTGACATGTGTAGCATGAAACTTGAATTACTTGTATGCTATGTGTGTTATTATGCAAACCAAACATTAAATCACTAAACGGGTCACCAACGGGTCGTCGGGTCAAACTTGGTCAAACTTAGTCAAACTTGGTCGAACTTGGTCAAACTATTAAATATTTTCTAAACACTTAAAACAATGGGATTGTTTGGATACTTAGGGTTCCTATCAACTTGCACAAACACACACTTATAAGCCGATGTTTATAGGTGGCGGTTAGTAGTCAAGCAGTTTAATTAGCTTTCATCTGCACGCATTCTAAGGTGAGTTTTCACGGCCCCTTTTCTATGTTTTAAAATTGGGGGAGAAAACATGAACGCAAACAGTAGATCTTACATTTCTTTTATATCACTTGTTGTACTAAGCGCAAACATATCATGCAAGTCCTTACATATCGAACCGTTTAATATATGGAATAGCGAGGTAATCTTGAGTAGTACTACTAGGCATGACAAGCCCCACCCGCGTTAGTCGCGCTAACACGACGGGAAGTCGAACGGGTGTAGTATTGACCTAACATCTTACCATTGTTCATGATAGACATGGTAGAAGGCAAATCAAACACAAACAGTCAGCTTCGGTGTCGAAACGCTTTAGTAACATGTTATTAGGCTAGCTACCTATTGATATAATTGTAATTGTTTATCTAGCATCTTTACTTACATTTGAATCCTATGAACTCACCAACCTAGTGTTGACACGTTTTAGCATGTTTTCTCAGGTCGTTAAGGTACGAGCATGAGATAGGGCATGCATGCATTGGAGTTTCATTTAGTTTTCAAACTCAGGATTTATTTATTTACTTATTTTGGTTTATATGTTTTGGGCGCAATTGTTTTTGGCGCATGCATTTCATTAAATCTTTACGCTTCCGCATTACGCATTACTCAGTATTTTCATTTAATAGTGTTGCATCGTGACTATGAGCAATACTAGTGTTTTTCATAAATTCATATAGAGTCGTTCAACGTAACTAATGACTGACATTCTGGTATGTCACGCTCCTAACGGTAAAACTCCGTTAGTGGATTTTGGGGGTGTGTAATCTATTGAAACCAAACTTGTGTTCACATATTGTTAAAAGTAGGAACTTTGTTGAACGTGCATTGTGTAGACATAACTTGCCATGCTAAGTTAGTTCTGACATGTGTAGCATGAAACTTGAATTACTTGTATGCTATGTGTGTTATTATGCAAACCAAACATTAAATCACTAAACGGGTCACCAACGGGTCGTCGGGTCAAACTTAGTCAAACTTGGTCGAACTTGGTCAAACTATTAAATATTTTCTAAACACTTAAAACAATGGGATTGTTTGGATACTTAGGGTTCCTATCAACTTGCACAAACACACACTTATAAGCCGATGTTTATAGGTGGCGGTTAGTAGTCAAGCAGTTTAATTAGCTTTCATCTGCACGCATTCTAAGGTGAGTTTTCACGGCCCCTTTTCTATGTTTTAAACTTGGGGGAGAAAACATGAACGCAAACAGTAGATCTTACATTTCTTTTATATCACTTGTTGTACTAAGCGCAAACATATCATGCAAGTCCTTACATATCGAACCGTTTAATATATGGAATAGCGAGGTAATCTTGAGTAGTACTACTGGGCATGACAAGCCCCACCCGCGTTAGTCGCGCTAACACGACGGGAAGTCGAACGGGTGTAATATTGACCTAACATCTTACCATTGTTCATGATAGACATGGTAGAAGGCAAATCAAACACAAACAGTCAGCTTCGGTGTCAAAACGCTTTTGTAACATGTTATTAGGCTAGCTACCTATTGATATAATTGTAATTGTTTATCTAGCATCTTTACTTACATTTGAAACCTGTGAACTCACCAACCTAGTGTTGACACGTTTTAGCATGTTTTCTCAGGTCGTTAAGGTACGAGCACGAGATAGGGCATGCATGCATTGGAGTTTCATTTAGTTTTCAAACACAGGATTTATTTATTTACTTATTTTGGTTTGTATGTTTTGGGCGCAATTGTTTTTGGCGCGTGCATTTTATTAAATCTTTACGCTTCCGCATTACGCATTACTCAGTATTTTCATTTAATAGTGTTGCATCGTGACTATGAGCAATACTAGTGTTTTTCATAAATTCATATAGAGTCGTTCAACGTAACTAATGACTGAGATCCTGGTACGTCACGATCCTAACGGTAAAACTCCGTTAGTGGATTTTGGGGGTGTGACAGATTGGTATCAGAGCCATTGGTTATAGAGAACTAGGAAATACATACTAGACTATAACCATGCACATGCATTAGTTACACAACACTTACACTCATACATGACACTCACTCATCCCGTTACAGGAAATGTCGACACACCCAATTCACCCGCATCCCCAGTCGTTCAGGAGCATGATGTTCCTACCGTACCTTTGCCAGAGCCAAGGAGACGTCGGCTCAACTCGATCAACACCACTGTGGGGTATGATGAGCCCTTTCATGTGCGTGTCAGAGGCAACACGTAGGACTGGGATTGGTATCCCGACAGGATCAGGAGCTGGATTCACGAGGAGGAGGTCCCTCCTACACTCACCACTAACATTGCTTCTTCTTCATCTTCTGCATGAGCTTTGCCATCATTGCAGTACCCATATGAGCAGGTGTTAGCTGCCTTTGTAGCTAGGATGGACCGGGAGATCCGGAACATGAGGGAAGTAGCGGGAGAGATTACTGGCATATTAGAGCGAGAGGTTCTTATGAACGAGAAGATCTCCAAACTGACTTCATAATTAGTAGTCACTGATAAGGTTCATGATAACTTGGCAAATTTCGCGGAAATGTCAACATGACTGCAGCCGAGCTCACGGCACTCATAAACGAGCGTGTGGCTGAAGCTGTAGCAGCTAGCCAAGCCGCTGCTAATGCAGGAGGTAAATCAATAAATTATCGACTCTAGTGAGTCATCATTCATTCTAAACTCAAATTCGAATATAGTAATTCTAAAGCGCATTCTTGTTTGCAATCCAGGCCAGCACAACAACCAGCAGACCTGTACTTTCAAAGCTTATATGGATTGCAAGCCCGACCCGTTTAGTGGAGCTGAAGGGGCTGTTGGCTTACTCCACTGGATGGAGAAATCTGAGTCCGCTTTTGCAATGTGTAATTGTCCGCCGAGTAACCAGGTGAAGTTTGCATCTGGCACACTTGAGGGTCCGGCCCTTACCTGGTGGAACTCCCAGGTGCAAATGCTAACTCTTGAAATGGCAAATGCATTGGCATGGGATGAATTTAAAACTATGCTGTGGGAGGAGTATTGTCCCCGCGATGAAGTACAGAAACTGGAGGGCGAATTCGGGAACCTCAAGATGGAGGGGTCCGAAATTGAAGCCTACACTACTCGCTCGCATGAGATGGCAAACCTATATCCGCAGATGGTTACACCACCCTACAAGAGGATCGAGAAATTCATTAATGGGCTAGTTCCCCAAATTCAGAGTATGGTGACATCTTCCAATCCTACAACAATCCAGCAAACTATCAGGTTGGCTCACAGGCTACCCGATCAGGCAGTCGCTCAGGGCACCCTACCCCCTAAAGGTGCATTATCCAAGACAACCGACAACAAGCAAAAGTTTGATAGTTCACACTCTAAAGCTTTCCGGTCAAACCCACCTCCCGAACAGCAACAACAGCGTAAGCTTGAACCTTCCAAGAATTTTAATCAATCTACCTCCTCCCAACAAAATCAGGGTTCGTATGTTGGTAAGTATCCGAAATGCAACAAATGTAACTTCCACCACAATGGGGCATGTGACCGATACCGTTGTCACCGGTGTGGAAAGATGGGTTATTCGGCCAAAGATTGTAGGGGAGAACTGCAGAACAAACAGACACCACCTGGTGAAGCACCCAAAGGCTGTTTTGAGTGCGGAAAGCAAGGGAATTTTAGGAAAAACTGTCCGCAGCTGAAGAGAAATGGTAATGATAATGGAAATGGTAACAACAACCAGGGCGGGAACGAAAATGGAAACAACAACCAAGGCGGGAACGAAAATGGAAACAACAACCAGGGCGGTAATGGCAATAAAAAAAATGGTGCTAAAGGTCGAGCCATGGTGATTGGCTCAGGGGAAGCTATGAATTATCGGAATGTTGTTAACGGTATGTTTCCTTTAAATGATCATTTTGCTTCTGTACTTTTCGATACTGGCGCTGATAGAAGTTTTGTATCTAGAAACTTTAGTAGTCGGTTAGAAACAAACCCAACTTTACTAGAACATCATTATACCGTAGAGATAGCAGATGGTAAGATAATCGAGGCAACCCACATCCTAAAGGGATGTAAGTTAGGACTATCTGGCCACAAGCTCGACATCGATCTCATTCCAGTTACACTTGGCAGTTTTGACGTAATTGTGGGCATCTGTTGGTTGTCTAAAAACCAAGCTGAGATCATCTGTAGTGAGAAGATCGTTCATATACCCCTTCCAAATGGAGAGATCCTATCCGTTCAGGGCGAAAGAAGTGGTGCAATCGTGGGCATCATATCTTTCTTGAAGGCGCAGAAGTGTCTGTGTAAGGGTCATACCGCGATATTAGCCCTTGTCGCTGACAAGTCTTCCGAGGAGGAAAAGCTAGAAGATATCCCTATCGTTTGAGAATTTCCTGAAGTATTTCCTGAAGACCTACCTGGTCTTCCACCTCATCGACATGTCGAATTCTAGATTGACCTAACACCCGGAGCATCGCCTATTGCTCGAGCACCATATAGACTTGCACCAAGTGAGTTGCAGGAGCTATCCACACAACTGCAAGAGTTGTTAGATAAATGTTTTATCCGACCTAGCTCATCACCTTGGGGAGCCCCAGTCTTATTTGTCAAAAAGAAAAATGGAACTTTCCGTATGTGCATTGATTACAGAGAGTTGAACAAAGTAACAGTCAAGAACCGCTACCCACTACCCCGCATTGACGATCTATTCGACCAACTTCAAGGGTCAAGTTTCTACTCAAAGATCGATTTAAGATCTGGTTATCATCAGCTGAGAGTTCGAGATGAAGATATATCCAAGACTGCATTTAGAACCAGGTACGGCCATTTTGAGTTTTTGGTCATGCCATTTGGATTAACCAATGCACCCGCGGTATTCATGGACCTCGTGAACCGTGTGTGTAAACCTTATCTGGACCAGTTCGTCATTGTTTTCATTGACGATATCCTCATATATTCTAAGAGTCAGGAAGAGCATGAGGAGCATCTTCGTTTGATCCTTGAACTACTTAAGCATGAACAGTTGTACGCTAAGTTTTCCAAATGCGATTTTTGGATTCGCGAGGTTCAATTTTTAGGACTTGTGGTCAATGAGAAAGGAATACATGTCGATCCAGCCAAAGTATAAGCCATAAAAAATTGGGCAGCCCCAACAACTCCGACCGAAGTTCGATAATTTCTAGGATAGGCTGGATACTACCGTCGCTTTATCGAGGGATTTTCAAAGATTGCCCAGCCTCTCACCGCCTTAACCCAAAAAGGCAAACCCTATAATTGGAGCGAGACTCAAGAATCAGCATTCCAGCTACTGAAACATAAACTATGTAGCGCGCCCATCCTGTCTCTACCGGAGGGAACGGATGACTTCGTAGTATATTGCGATGCCTCCATCCAAGGTCTCGGTTGTGTGTTGATGCAACGCGAGAAGGTTATCGCATACGCTTCCCGACAATTAAAAATCCACGAAAAGAACTACACGACTCATGATTTAGAGTTGGGAGCCATGGTGTTTGCACTAAAGATATGGAGACATTACTTGTACGGTACCAAGTGCACCATTTACACCGATCACAAGAGTCTTCAGCATATTTTTGAACAGAAAGAGCTGAACATGCGACAACGTCGTTGGATCGAGCTCTTAAACGATTATGATTGTGCAATCAAGTACCATCCGGGCAAAGCTAATGTGGTGGCCGATGCCCTAAGCAGAAAAGAAACCAAACCCCGACGAGTTAGAGCATTACAACTCACTATTCATACAGGACTACCCGAACAAATCCGCAATGCCCAATTCGAAGCCTTAAAAGAGGAAAACTTATCATTGGAATCCACTCGTGGTATGGAGAAACAACTTGAGGTTAAATCAGATGGTATTCGTTACTTCGTGGAACGAATATGGATTCCAGTGTATGGAAACCTAAGAGATCTAGTCATGGATGAAGCTCACAAATCCCGATACTCTATCCATCCGGGATCCGACAAGATGTATCACGATCTAAAAGTTTTGTATTTGTGGCCGAACATGAAAGCCGACATAGCCACCTATGTGAGCAAATGTCTGACTTGTTCACAGGTCAAGGTGGGGTACCAAAAGCCATCTGAATTACTTCAACAATTGGAAATCCCGATGTGGAAATGGGAGCAGATTTCTATGGATTTCATAACCAAATTACCCCGAACCTCTACTGGATGTGACACAATATGGGTGATAGTGGATCGCCTAACCGAATCCGCTCATTTCCTTGCTATCAAAGAGACCGACAAAATGGAAAAGTTAACTCGCCTCTATCTTAAAGAAGTAGTATCCCGTTATGGAGTGCCAATCTCCATCATTTCCGATATAGACGCCCGATTCACCTCACGTTTCTGGCAATCATTACAAAAAGCTCTAGGCAAGCGCCTGGATATGAGCACAGCGTACCATCCGCAAACAGATGGCCAGAGTGAGCGTACCATTCAAACCCTAGAAGATATGCTACGGGCTTGTGTGATCAACTTCGGTAACAGTTGGGAGACTCATCTGCCTTTAGTGGAGTTCTCTTACAATAACAGCTATCATACTAGCATCAAAGCAGCACCGTTCGAAGCCTTGTACGGGCCAAAATGCCGATCACCAATTTGTTGGGCGAAAGTTGGAGATAGCCAACTTACGGGTCCTGAACTTGTGCACGAAACCTCAGAGAAAATCGTGCAAATCCGAAACCGTATGGCGGCAGCTCGTGACTGTCAAAAGAGTTATGTAGACAAACGCAGAAAACCACTAGAATTCCAAGTGGGCGACAAAGTATTATTAAAGGTCTCATCATGGAAAGGTGTGATTCGTTTTGGAAAATGAGGCAAGTTAAACCCGCGTTCGAGATAGTGAAAAGGATTGGTCCAGTAGCATACCAACTAAACCTACCAGATACACTCATTGGAGTACACAATGTCTTTCATGTCTCAAACCTAAAGAAATGCCTATCAGATGAGATGCTTGTAGTTCCACTCGAGGAGTTGGAAATCGATGAACAACTACGTTTTATTGAGGAACCAGTTGAAATCATGGACCGAGAGGTCAAAACTCTCAAGCGCGGTAAGATACCTATTGTCAGAGTTCGCTGGAACTCGAAGCGTGGACCGGAGTTCACATGGGAACGCGAGGATCAGATGATGAAAAAGTATCCTCACATTTTCAAACAGTCAACGGCAAACACAGAAGGTACTAACTAAATTTCGAGACGAAATTTATTTCAAAAAGGGGATGATGTGACAAACCCAAACTTTTTGTTTTAGACATTTAACGACTTCGTTTAATTTTCGGGACGAAAATTCTTTCAACAAGGGGATGATGTGACATCCGGCAAATTCAGGTTAACTCCGTTAACACAAACATCATTAGCTCAAACATTTTTCATGTAAACTCAGTTATCTCAGTTAGTCACACGTGCATTGCATTTAATTAGGTTAATTAAATGTGTCAGTTAATACACACACAACGGCAATTCGTAGAATTACCGGATCACACTTGAGTCTAACCCGGAACGTTGGTGATTAATCAAGAATAATATTTCAAACAATTAATAATTTATTATTAATATAAATTATGTGATTTTATGTGTTAGTGACTTTACGTGAATTATGTGAATTTTCTTGATATCGAGCATGTTTATCAAATACTGATCGTGTTAATTATTTTTATAGAAGTTAGAGTTTTTATAAAAATAATAGTTAAGGGATTTAATTATTATTGTTGTTAGTTGTATTAGAATAGCCCGTGGACCTTTAGAAAGCCCATGATTCATTAAAACCCATGCATGCATGTATATAAGGAAATTTATAAAATTAAAAACCCTAAACCCTTTCACCCTTTTCTTGGCCGTCGCGATCACCCCACCTCACCCCATTCGGCCGAGAGCTTCAAGCACCCAAACACGAGTCGTTCGATCTTCAATCTTGCAATCGGAAGTAGATACGAGCTAGTCTAGGCGTTTCTAATACTCCTACGTAAGTTGTTTCATCAAATTCCGTCACTTTTTCATTATAATAATTATGATTGAAACCCTAGTTCATCCAAACATGAGTTTTTGAAATAATTTTGATGAATTGATTATTTGATTGATGTTGTTGCAACTATTTGATGAATATATTGATATTTAGAAAACCCTAGTTTCATATGATTCGTAACTTGAGACTTTTTGATTATGTGATGTTGTAGGATTGCATGCTAGATATGAATGATGATTGTAATTATGCTAGTTAAGTAGTTTACAATTGAATAGATGCGTTGAATCTTGCAAACAAAGCTAAAAATGGTAGACTTTCCTAAAGAGGAAACTTTATTGAAAGATGATTGTTGAATGTGAGTTTCTTTTACGTGCATGAGGTTATTGAATGATGCAAGCATGTTATTATGGATGTATTAAAGCTTGTTGAAGTGTTGTTTAGTACAAATCGCATGCATAGATCATAGGTTACTAAAAGTAGAAACTTTTAGAATTTGAAACTTGATGTCTAGACCTAAGGTGTATGTTGTAATGATCTTTCATGCATTAGTATGTGTAGATAAACATGTGATGATCATGCAAACGTGTTATAGATCATGTAATCTATTGAAACCAAACTTGTGTTCACATATTGTTAAAAGTAGGAACTTTGTTGAACGTGCATTGTGTAGACATAACTTGCCATGCTAAGTTAGTTGTGACATGTGTAGCATGAAACTTGAATTACTTGTATGCTATGTGTGTTATTATGCAAACCAAACATTAAATCACTAAACGGGTCACCAACGGGTCGTCGGGTCAAACTTGGTCAAACTTAGTCAAACTTGGTCGAACTTGGTCAAACTATTAAATATTTTCTAAACACTTAAAACAATGGGATTTTTTGGATACTTAGGGTTCCTATCAACTTGCACAAACACACACTTATAAGCCGATGTTTATAGGTGGCGGTTAGTAGTCAAGCAGTTTAATTAGCTTTCATCTGCACGCATTCTAAGGTGAGTTTTCACGGCCCCTTTTCTATGTTTTAAACTTGGGGGAGAAAACATGAACGCAAACAGTAGATCTTACATTTCTTTTATATCACTTGTTGTACTAAGCGCAAACATATCATGCAAGTCCTTACATATCGAACCGTTTAATATATGGAATAGCGAGGTAATCTTGAGTAGTACTACCGGGCATGACAAGCCCCACCCGCGTTAGTCGTGCTAACACGACGGGAAGTCGAACGGGTGTAGTATTGACCTAACATCTTACCATTGTTCATGATAGACATGGTAGAAGGCAAATCAAACACAAACAGTCAGCTTCGGTGTCGAAACGCTTTAGTAACATGTTATTAGGCTAGCTACCTATTGATATAATTGTAATTGTTTATCTAGCATCTTTACTTAAATTTGAAACCTGTGAACTCACCAACCTAGTGTTGACACGTTTTAGCATGTTTTCTCAGGTCGTTAAGGTACGAGCACGAGATAGGGCATGCATGCATTAGAGTTTCATTTAGTTTTCAAACACAGGATTTATTTATTTACTTATTTTGGTTTGTATGTTTTGGGCGCAATTGTTTTTGGCGCGCGCATTTCATTAAATCTTTATGCTTCCGCATTACGCATTACTCAGTATTTTCATTTAATAGTGTTGCATCGTGACTATGAGCAATACTAGTGTTTTTCATAAATTCATATAGAGTCGTTCAACGTAACTAATGACTGAGATCCTGGTATGTCAAGCTCCTAACGGTAAAACTCCATTAGTGGATTTTAGGGGTGTGACACACTTGGCTTTGCGTATTTATCAAATACGCATGAACACCCTTTATGTGCGTATTTACTAAGTATGCATGAACTACAATCTAGGATTAAAAAAAAAGTTAATGAATATTTTTGCAATCATTTTGATCAAATGTATATTTTGGCAATTTTCTCCTATAAAAAACACGTGTTCTCCGGTAAAAGTAGATGAGTTTGATTCTAGAAACAGCATTGACCTGTTTATTTTGTCATTTTTGATCAAATGTATACTTTGGCAATTTTCTCATATAAAAAACAAGTGTTTTCCGGTAAAAGTAGATGAGTTTGATTCTACAAACAGCTAGCATACCACAAAAGTGTTGATTGACATGTTTAAATGGATCTGATCACCCAAGTATTTGATCTTTCAATTAATATCTCTTTGAATCGTTTGTTCAAATTTTATGGTTTCTACGATCATTCTTATGAATACGGATTGATCAAATTAGGTCATAATCTGCACTCTATGCCTAAATTTGGTACCAAATATTGGAAGATAAGACAAATACAAAACAAAATTCATGAACTAGATATAGCACCTTTGTCTTCCAGAAATATGGCAGCTGTTTTGGTTCTCATAAAACTCAGCTTCCGTGATTATCTAGATTTTGAAATTAACGATCGCATTCATAAGTAAGAAAACCAGTCGTAAATTGCCTTCGGTGTGGTCGGCCCGGTTACTTGAAACTAAATTGAAGACTATACGTGTTGACTTCGTCTGTTCCAACTTCTTGATAAGGGTGAGAGGGTTGCCCTATTCGAGTGAATTTACTCGAATGTAATGTGAACACTGCTTTTTGTCTTCTTTCTATCTTTTCCAATCTCTCACGTATATTTCTTTTTATTTTCCTTTTTTTACGCTGTGTTCTTGAGTCTCATTTAAAGAGGAAATAAATCTTTGTTCTAGAGGTTTTTTCAAGGGGAAAAGAAAGAAAATGAGGGGAAAAGTGTTCCCTTGATTTTTTTAAAGAGGGAAAAGAAGGGAAAACTTGGCTTATTTCTATCCTTCCATATTGGAAAGATTTGAAGAGAAAGGAAAAGAAGTAAAAAGAAAAGAAGGGGAAGAAATCTTTTTTCTTTTCTTTTCTTTTCCTCCCTTTAGTAAACTCGGGAACACATCATTAGTGATTATCTCCTTTTAACAGTGAAAGTTTCAAGCATATCCCACTGCCAAACAAACAATATATTTTTCTTAACCTTTTATTTAACTTTTACAACATTCTATTATGTGAAAAAAATAAAATATAATAGTTATTGTTAATATTTATTATCTAGCTTTTATTTTTATTTATTTTGTAGAAGCATGTTTTTATAACTATAGATAAAATTCTATGTATCGGTGTACGTGGCTAGTACGCAGGAGGGTGTTCCTGAGTACTTAGTAAGTATGCAAGGCTTTTGCCTTGCGTACTTGTCAACTATGCATGACCAAACCCTGCGTACTTAGACAAGTACGCAGGTAATGTTCCTTCCCCTATAAATAGAAGACTTGTCTTCATTTATTGGTGGAACTTCTCGAACAAGGTAGAGAGGTGTCCGGGTCGGGACGAGCTCTCCCGACCCCATGACCGTGAGCTTAGATGAGAGATGTGTGCTCCTTCGGTATGTAGTCTGTAATACGGGATGACTTCTATGTTATGGATTACGTATCGTTTCATTATCTTGTCTTTGTTCGTGTCTCTCTGTGTTCTTCTCAGTTCCAACACAAATCACAGAACAGGTCCGTGTCATCTCCACTGCGCGACGAGGCTCCTGGTACCTACAAGTGGTATCAGAGCCTCGGTGTTCGTTGATTTGTGTTCTAGTTTCAATTTTTTAGGGTTTTGAGCAGATACGAGTTCGTACTTTTTCAGACCTAAAATCCTTAAAATCGAGTTTGTTATCACTTTATTTAGTGTTTGGAGGGCTAAGGGTTTGTTAGATGATGTTTTCTAAGCTTTTGGAAGCATTAATTTCTCAGATCCATCACTTTTCGAGCATTCTCCTCAAGATCCGTCAAGAACGCTGTTACTTTTTGATAAGTACGTAAATTCAGCTTTTCTGCGTACTTTACTTACTAAGTACGCATGGGTTTTGCCCTGCGTACTTACTAAGTACGCAAGAGTAGTTATCTTGCGTACTTGTCAAGTACGCATGAGTATTTGACTCTGCGTACTTAGCATGTACGCATGGATACCTTTGCGAACTTATCAAATACGCATGAGCACTTGGCTTTCCGTATTTATCAAATACGCATGAACACCCTTTATGTGCGTATTTACTAAGTACGAATGAACTAGCATCTGGGATTATAAAAAAAAAGTTAATGTACATTCTTACAATCATTTTGATCAAATGTATATTTTGGCAATTTTCTCCTATAAAAAACAAGTGTTCTCCGGTAAAAGTAGATGAGTTTGATTCTAGAAAAAGCTATCATACTACAAAAGTGTTGATTGACCTGTTTATTTTGGCATTTTTGATCAAATGTATACTTTGGCAATTTTCTCATATAAAAAACTAGTGTTTTCCGGTAAAAGTAGATGAGTTTGATTCTAGAAACAGCTAGCATACCACAAAAGTGTTGATTGACATGTTTAAATGGATCTGATCACCCAAGTATTTGATCTTTCAATTAATATCTCTTTGAATCGTTTGTTCAAATTTTATGGTTTCTACGATCATTCTTATGAATACGGATTGATCAAATTAGGTCATAATCTGCACACTATGCCTAAATTTGGTACCAAATATTGGAAGATAAGACAAATACAAAACAAAATTCATGAACTAGATATAGCAACTTTGTCTTCCAGAAATATGGCAGCTGTTTTGGTTCTCATAAAACTCAGCTTCCGTGATTATCTAGATTTTGAACTTCACGATCGCATTCATAAGTAAGAAAAGCAGTCGTAAATTGCCTTCGGTGTGGTCGGCCCGGTTACTTGAAACTAAATTGAAGACTATACGTGTTGACTTCGTCTGTTCCAACTTCTTGATAAGGGTGAGAGGGTTGCCCTATTCGAGTGAATTTACTCGAATGTAATGTGAACACTGCCTTTTGTCTTCTTTCTATCTTTTCCAATCTTTCACGTATATTTCTTTTTATTTTCCTTTTTTTACGCTGTGTTCTTGGGTCTCATTTAAAGAGGAAATAAATCTTTGTTCTAGAGGTTTTTTCAAGGGGAAAAGAAAGAAAATGAGGGGAAAAGTGTTCCCTAGATTTTTTTAAAGAGGGAAAAGAAGGGAAAACTTGGCTTATTTCTATCCTTCCATATTGGAAAGATTTGAAGAGAAAGGAAAAGATGTAAAAAGAAAAGAAGGGGAAGAAATCCTTTCTTTTCTTTTCCTCCCTTTAGTAAACACGGGAACACATCATTAGTGATTATCTCCTTTTAACAATGAAAGTTTCAAGTATATCCCACTGCCAAACAAACAATATATTTTTCTTAACTTTTTATTTAACTTTTATAACATTCTATTATGTGAAAAAAATAAAATATAATAGTTATTGTTAATTTTTATTATCTAGCTTTTATTTTTATTTATTTTGTAGAAGCATGTTTTTGAAACTATAGATAAAATTCTATGTATCGGTGTACGTGGCTAGTACGTAGGAGGTGTTCCTGAGTACTTAGCCTGCACACAAGTTTGGTACCGCGTACTTTCTAAGTACGCAAGGCTTTTGCCTTGCGTACTTGTCAAGTACGCATGACCTAATGTTCCTTCCCCTATAAATAGAAGATTTGTCTTCATTTGTAGGTGGAACTTCTGGAACAAGGTTGACAGGTGTCCGGGTCGTGACGAGATCTCCCGACCCCTGGACCGTGAGCTTTGATGAGAGATGTGTGCTCCTTCGGTATGCAGTCTGTAATACGAGATGACTTCTATGTTATGGATTACGTATCGTTTAATTATCTTGTCATTGTTCGTGTCTCTCTTTGTTCTTCTCAGTTCCCACACAAATCACAGAACAGGTCCGTGTTATCTCCGCTGCACAACGAGGCTCCCGGGACCTACTAGTGGTATCAGAGCCTCGGTGTTCGTTGATTTGTGTTCCAGTTTCGATTTTTTAGGGTTCTGAGCAAATACGAGTTCGTACTTTTTCAGACCTAAAATCCTTAAAATCGAGTTTTTTATCACTTCATTTGGTGTTTGGAGGGCTAAGGGTTTGTTAGATGATGTTTTCTAAGCTTTTGGAAGCATTAATTTCTCAGATCCATCACTTTTCGAGCATTCTCCTCAAAATCCGTCAAGAACGCGGTTACTTTTTGATAAGTACGCAAATTCAGCTTTTCTGCATACTTTACTTACTAAGTACGCATGGGTTTTGCCCTGCGTACTTACTAAGTACGCAAGAGTAGTTGTCCTGCGTACTTGTTAAGTACGCATGAGTATTTGACTATGCGTACTTAGCATGTACGCATGGTTGGCTTTGCGAACTTATCAAATACGCATGAGCACTTGGCTTTGCGTATTTATCAAATACGCATGATCACCCTTTATGTGCGTATTTACTAAGTACGCATGAACTAGCATCAGGGATTAAAAAAAAGTTAATGTATATTCTTGCAATCATTTTGATCAAATGTATATTTTGGCAATTTTCTCCTATAAAAAACAAGTGTTCTCCGGTAAAAGTAGATGAGTTTTATTCTAGAAACAGCATTGACCTGTTTATTTTGGCATTTTTGATCAAATGTATACTTTGGCAATTTTCTCATATAAAAAACAAGTGTTTTCCGGTAAAAGTAGATGAGTTTGATTCTAGAAACAGCTAGCATACCACAAAAGTGTTGATTGACATGTTTAAATGGATCTGATCACCCAAGTATTTGATCTTTCAATTAATATCTCTTTGAATCGTTTGTTCAAATTTTATGGTTTCTACGATCATTCTTATAAATACGGATTGATCAAATTAGGTCATAATCTGCACTCTATGCCCAAATTTGGTACCAAATATTGGAAGATAAGACAAATACAAAACAAAATTCATGAACTAGATATAGCACCTTTGTCTTCCAGAAATATGGCAGTTGTTTTGGTTCTCATAAACGTCAGCTTCCATGATTATCTAGATTTTGAACTTCACGATATCATTCATAAGTAAGAAAAGCAGTCGTAAATTGCCTTCTGTATGGTCGGCCCGGTTACTTGAAACTAAATTGAAGACTATACGTGTTGACTTAGTCTGTTCCAACTTCTTGATAAGGGTGAGAGGGTTGCCCTTTTCGAGTGAATTTACTCGAATGTAATGTGAACACTGCCTTTTGTCTTCTTTCTATCTTTTCCAATCTCTAACGTATATTTCTTTTTATTTTCCTTTTTTTACGCTGTGTTCTTGAGTCTCATTTAAAGAGGAAATAAATCTTTGTTCTAGAGGTTTTTTCAAGGGGAAAAGAAAGAAAATGAGGGGAAAAGTGTTCCCTAGATTTTTTTAAAGAGGGAAAAGAAGGAAAAACTTGGCTTATTTCTATCCTTCCATATTGGAAAGATTTGAAGAGAAAGGAAAAGAAGTAAAAAGAAAAGAAGGGGAAGAAATCATTTCTTTTCTTTTCTTTTCCTCCCTTTAGTAAACTCGGGAACACATCATTAGTGATTATCTCCTTTTAACAATGAAAGTTTCAAGTATATCCCACTGCCAAACAAACAATATATTTTTCTTAACTTTTTATTTAACTTTTACAACATTCTATTATGTGAAAAAAATAAAATATAATAGTTATTCTTAATTTTTATTATCTAGCTTTTATTTTTATTTATTTTGTAGAAGCATGTTTTTGTAACTATAGATAAAATTCTATGTATCGGTGTACATGGCTAGTAAGCACGAGGGTGTTCCTGAGTACTTAGCCTGAACACCAGTTTGGTCCTGCGTACTTAGTAAGTACGCAAGGCTTTTACCTTGCGTACTTAATGTTCCTTCCCCTATAAATAGAAGATTTGTCTTCATTTGTAGGTGGAACTTCTGGAACAAGGTTGAGAGGTGTCCGGGTCGGGACGACCTCTCCCGACCCCTCGACCGTGATCTTTGATGAGAGATGTGTGCACCTTCGGTATGCAGTCTGTAATACGGGATAACTTCTATGTTATGGATTACGTATCGTTTCATTATCTTGTCATTGTTCGTGTCTCTCTTTGTTCTTCTCAGTTCCCACACAAATCACAGAACAGGTCCGTGTTATCTCCGCTGCACAACGAGGCTCCCGGGACCTACTAGTGGTATCAGAGCCTCGGTGTTCGTTGATTTGTGTTCCAGTTTCGATTTTTTAGGGTTCTGAGCAGATACGAGTTCGTACTTTTTCAGACCTAAAATCCTTAAAATCGAGTTTTTTATCACTTCATTTGGTGTTTGGAGGGCTAAGGGTTTGTTAGATGATGTTTTCTAAGCTTTTGGAAGCATTAATTTCTCAGATCCATCACTTTTCGAGCATTCTCCTCAAAATCCGTCAAGAACGCGGTTACTTTTTGATAAGTACGCAAATTCAGCTTTTCTGCATACTTTACTTACTAAGTACGCATGGGTTTTGCCCTGCGTACTTACTAAGTACGCAAGAGTAGTTGTCCTGCGTACTTGTTAAGTACGCATGGGTATTTGACTCTGCGTACTTAGCATGTACGCATGGTTGGCTTTGCGAACTTATCAAATACGCATGAGCACTTGGCTTTGCGTATTTATCAAATACGCATGAACACCCTTTATGTGCGTATTTACTAAGTACGCATGAACTAGCATATGGGATTAATAAAAAAAAAAGTTAATGTATTTTCTTGCAATCATTTTGATCAAATGTATAATTTGGCAATTTTCTCCTATAAAAAACAAGTGTTCTCCGGTAAAAGTAGATCAGTTTGATTCTAGAAACAGCTAGCATACCACAAAAGTGTTCATTGACCTGTTTATTTTAGCATTTTTTTATCAAATGTATACTTTGGCAATTTTCTCATATAAAAAACAAGTATTTTCCGGTAAAAGTAGATGAGTTTGATTCTAGAAACAACTAGCATACCACAAAAGTGTTGATTGACCTGTTTAAATGGATCTGATCACCCAAGTATTTGATCTTTCAATTGATATCTCTTTGAATCGTTTGTTCAAATTTTATGGTTTCTACGATCATTCTTATGAATACGGATTGATCAAATTAGGTCATAATCTGCACTCTATGCCTAAATTTGGTAACAAATATTGGAAGATAAGACAAATACAAAACAAAATTCACGAACTAGATATAGCACCTTTATCTTCCAGAAATATGGCAGCTGTTTTGGTTCTCATAAATGTCAGCTTCCGTGATTATCTAGATTTTGAACTTCAAGATCGCATTCATAATTAAGAAAAGCAGTCGTAAATTGCCTTCTGTATGGTCGGCCCGGTTACTTGAAACTAAATTGAAGACTATACGTGTTGACTTCGTCTGTTCCAACTTCTTGATAAAAGTGAGAGGGTTGCCCTATTCGAGTGAATTTACTCGAATGTAATGTGAACACTGCTTTTTGTCTTCTTTCTATCTTTTCCAATCTCTCACGTATATTTCTTTTTATTTTACTTTTTTTACGCTGTGTTCTTGAGTCTTATTTAAAGTGGAAATAAATCTTTGTTCTAGAGGTTTTTTCAAGGGGAAAAGTGTTCCCTAGATTTTTTTAAAGAGGGAAAAGAAGGAAAAACTTGGCTTATTTCTATCCTTCCATTTTGGAAAGATTTGAAGAGAAAGGAAAAGAAGTAAAAAAGAAAAAAGGGAAGAAATCCTTTCTTTTCTTTTCTTTTCCTCCCTTTAGTAAACTCGGGAACACATCATTAGTGATTATCTCCTTTTAACAATGAAAGTTTCAAGTATATCCCACTGCCAAACAAACAATATATTTTTCTTAACTTTTTATTTATCTTTTACAACATTCTATTATGTGAAAAAAATAAAATATAATAGTTATTGTTAATTTTTATTATCTAGCTTTTATTTTTATTTATTTTGTAGAAGCATGTTTTTGTAACTATATATAAAATTCTATGTATCGGTGTACGTGGCGAGTACGCAGGAGGGTGTTCTTGAGTACTTAGCCTGCACACCAGTTTGGTCCTGCGTACTTAGTAAGTACGCAAGGCTTTTGCCTTGCGTACTTAGTAAGTACGCAAGGCTTTTGCCTTGCGTACTTGTCAAGTATGCATGACCAAACCCTGCGTACTTAGACAAGTACGCACGTAATGTTCCTTCCCCTATAAATAGAAGACTTGTCTTCATTTGTAGGTGGAACTTCTGGAACAAGGTTGAGAGGTGTTCGGGTCGGGACGAGCTCTCCCGACCCCTGGACCGTGGGCTTAGATGAGAGATGTGTGATCCTTCGGTATGTAGTCTGTAATACGGGGTGACTTCTATGTTATGGATTACATATCATTTTATTATCTTGTCTTTGTTCGTGTCTCTCTGTGTTCTTCTCAGTTCCTACACAAATCACAGAACAGGTGTGTGTTATCTCCGTTGCGCGACGAGGCTCTCGGGACCTACAAGTGGTATCAGAGCCTCGGTGTTCGTTGATTTGTGTTCCGGTTTCAATTTTCTAGGGTTTTGAGCAGATATGAGTTCGTACTTTTTCAGATCTAAAATCCTTAAAATCGAGTTTGTTATCACTTCATTTGGTGTTTGGAGGGCTAAGGGTTTGTTAGATGATGTTTTCTAAGCTTTTGGAAGCATTAATTTCTCATATCCATCACTTTTCGAGCATTCTCCTCAAAATCCGTCAAGAACGCTGTTACTTTTTGATAAGTACGCAAATTCACCTTTTATGCGTACTTTACTTACTAAATACGCATGGGTTTTGCCCTGCGTACTTACTAAGTACGCAAGAGTAGTTGTCCTGCGTACTTGTTAAGTACGCATGAGTATTTGACTCTACGCATGGTTGGCTTTGCGAACTTATCAAATACGCATGAGCATTTGGCTTTGCGTATTTATCAAATACGCATGAACACCCTTTATGTGCGTATTTACTAAGTACGCATGAACTAGCATATGGGATTAAAAAAAAATTAATGTATTTTCTTGCAATCATTTTGATCAAATGTATATTTTGGCAATTTTCTCCTATAAAAAACGATTGTTCTCCGGTAAAAGTAGATGAGTTTGATTCTAGAAACAGCTAGCATACCACAAAAGTAGATGAGTAAGTACGTAAGGCTTTTGCCTTGCGTACTTGTCAAGTACGCATGACCAAACCCTACGTACTTAGACAAGTACGCAGGTAATGTTCCTTCCCCTATAAATAGAAGACTTGTCTTCATTTGTAGGTGGAACTTCTGGAACAAATTTGAGAGGTGTCCGGGTCGGGACGAGCTCTCCCGACCCTTGGACCGTGAGCTTAGATGAGATATGTGTGCTCCTTCGGTATGTAGTCTGTAATACGGGATGACTTCTATGTTATGGATTACGTATTGTTTCATTATCTTGTCTTTGTTCGTGTTTCTCTGTGTTCTTCTCAGTTCCCACACAAATCACAGAACGGGTCCGTGTTATTTCCGCTGCGCGACGAGGCTCCCGGGACCTACAAGTGGTATCAAAGCCTCGGTGTTCGTTGATTTGTGTTTCGGTTTTGATTTTTTAGGGTTTTGAGCAGATACGAGTTCGTACTTTTTCAGACCTAAAATCCTTAAAATTGTAAGGCCCCATTCCCGGGCAACCTCACTTGTTGGATTTACTCATAAACATAGTCATAATTGCTGAACTTAAATTTAAAACATTCAGAAGTAGCGGAAGCAAACATCATTCAAATTACATGTCATAACAGCGGAAGTCTTAAAAGTTGAAACATAACATTTTCTTAACATAAATAAAAGTGGGATGTCAGTCTCGTGCCGTGTAACCTTCACGCCTTCGCACGACCCTTCCTTTCTGTACCTGAAATGTATACTAAAAGTCAGCTAACGCTGGTGAGTTCTAGTTTAATGCAATTAGGTATAAACATTCTTTTCTTTATAAGTATGCATAATTATATATATACGTTTATATAAGCACACATTGACTTGAATTGCTTCTCATTTATCATTCTTCGCAAATACATATAGATATATATTTACATCATTGGTCTCATTTCTTTTCATAACTTTTGCTTCTCTTTCTTCTGTATTTTGTGATTACATATATATATGCATTCACCTTTTCTTTTCTTTTCTTTTCTTTTCATTCATGGGTAATACTCTTAAGGGTGATCAACCCGTCTTTTGGTTACGAAGGTCACAAAGACAATCGCCGCGGTCCATCGTCATGGCCCACCTATACTTACAACCGTCCGGCAACAAGTGCCGTCCGTCATTTTATTCTTACAACCGTCCGGCAACCTTTGTCCGTCCGTCATGACTTACAACCGTCCTACCGTCGTAGGCCGTAATTCGCCCGTCTACCCGAAGGTATCCGTTTCCCATGCGACTATTATTTATACAACCGTTCTACTATAAGATGCCAATTTTTCTTAGACCGTCCGTTAATAACTTTAGTACGTCCTAGCTGATGAAGGAACGCACTTGGGGCATTCGTACATCCTAGCTGATGAAGGAACGCACTTGTCCCGGTTGTAAAATAGTCACATGGTCGTCCGTCTACCGAAGTAGCCGTTATCATCGAAGCGTCCATAACATTTTCTGTACTTGGCAAGCAATATATACATGGATATAAAGCAGGATTTCATTCTTACATGTTATGCCATTCATTCATTTCATTCTTTGCAAGCAATATATACATGGATATAAAGCAGGATTTCATTCTTACTTATTGTGTTATACTTTCATTCATTCTTTATAATCATACTTTTCATTCTTCATTCATAAATTCTTTTTCGTGTATAGGTATATATATACTTGTATACCACGTATGATCACATTGACATTCATAACATTTATTCACTTAGTGTATACATTTCAGCCCCAAAACATTTGAAAACATTTGCACATAACATAGAAGGGGCACATAGAACTCACCTGATGAGTGGTCTCTGCAATACACTTAGCGGGTTACTGAGCGTCACTAAGGTATCTCTCAATCTGTATAATGAAGTCATACACATAAGGTAGTGCTCCTAGATGACACTAGACATTACTATGTTTGAACCCAGTAGTTTCGATTGATTTGCTTATATCGAAACTTGGTATTTTCGATAGGTGGGGTATGTCGAAACTTGGTAGTTTCGATGGTTTGCTTATGTCGAAACTGAGTAGTTTCGATGGGCTTGCACATATCGAAACTTGTGGTGACGATGGACCTGCACAAATCAAAACTTGTAGTTTCGATGGACCTGCACATATCGAAACTTGTAGTTTCGATGGACCTGCACATATCGAAACTTGTAGTTTCGATAGACCTGCACAGATTGTCTTCCCAAAAACCCGAAGCTTTTGCATGCGAGTCTGATCGAGTCAGTATCTCAACCTTTCTTAGATCAAAACGTTCGGTTTTCATTCTAGATGTTGTACCTAAGCTCATTTTCAAGTTCCATCCGCAAAATCGTTGCCTTTTTAGCCAAAACCCGAAAATCCCAAAAACGAACAAAAACTCAGATTTAGGCAAGATTATTACCTGTATCGAGATTCTGATCCGTAGGTTCTTCTCACGAGCTTAGCTGTAATGTGCTCCCAAAATTCCGGGATGATCCGTCGACTTTCTCTCTCTAGACCCGAGCTCTCCTTTCTCTCTCTAGAAGTCGCGTGAGTGTGGAATGAGCAGGGAAGAGGGATGCCTTGCCTTATATATACCTGGGCTTCCCTCGGCCCATTGAAGCCGAGCCCAAGCCCGCTCCCTTTTGTTTAAATATTCCAACTAAATCATCGGTCTCGCTATATTTATTCGTTTTATTATTTTTGGGATGTTACAAGTCTACCCTCCTTAAAGAGGTTTCGTCCTCGAAACTGTTTATACGTCAAACAATTGAGGGTATAGTCCCCTCATCTCGTCTTCTTTTTCCCATGTGGCTTCTGATCCTTTTCTGTGCTTCCATTGTATTTTGACTAGCTGAATCGACTTATTGCGTAGTCGTTTCTCAGCCCGATCAAGAATTGCTATTGGTTCCTCTACATAATTCAAACTGTTGTCCACCTCGATCTCGTCGTAAGGTATGTGAGCCGTGTCGTCAGCTAGGCACTTGCGTAAGTGCGACACGTGAAACGTAGGGTGTATTCCACTAAGCTCAACGGGTAAGTCGAGTCTGTAAGCTACTTGACCCACTCTTGCTAAAATCTTGAAAGGTCCGACAAACCTTGGACTTAGTTTGCCACGCTTTCTGAATCGAATGATTCCTTTCCATGGTGATACCTTTAACAGTACCATGTCCCCCACTTGAAACTCTAAATCCCTTCTTCTCTTATCCGCTTATGATTTCTGTCTATCCTTTGCGGCTTTCATTCGAGCCTTGATTTGCTCAAACTTCTCGGAAGTAGCTTTGACCACTTCGAGACTTGCAAAATCCTTCTGTCCAATTTCCCCCCAACAAACCGGGGTTCTGCATTTCCTCCCATACAACATTTCAAATGGTGGCATGCCAATAGTTGTGTGATAGCTGTTGTTATATGAAAATTCTGCCAATGGTAGATGGCTGTCCCAACTCCCACCGAAGTCAATGATACAGGCCCGGAGCATGTCCTCCAAGGTCTGAATGGTCCTTTCAGATTGACCATCGGTTTGAGGGTGGTAGGCAGTGCTGATGTTCAATCTAGTGCCCATTGCTTCATTGAATTTCTTCCAAAACCTTGATGTGAATCTAGTATCCCTGTCGGACACGATCGACAGCGGCATACCATGTCTGCTCACAATCTCCTTGATAAATACTTCTGCTAGTCTTTCTGACGAAGAAGACTCACGTATTGGCAAGAAGTGAGCACTTTTCGTCAAACGGTCGACGATCACCCAAATGGTATCATTGCCTTTAGCTGTTCGCGGTAGCTTGGTAATGAAGTCCATTGTGATCTCTTCCCATTTCCATTCCGGTATAGGTAAAGGTTGCATCTTACCACATGGCTTCTGGTGCTCGGCCTTAACTAGAGAGCACGTTAGGCACTTGCTCACGTATTCGGTCACATCATTCTTCATGCCAGGCCACCAGTATTCTTTCTTCAAGTCTTGATACATTTTTTTTGTCCCGGGGTGGATAGAATAGCGAGACTTATGGGCCTCATCAAGTATTTTGGCTCTAAGCTCGCCAATCTTAGGTATCCACATTCGGCCAAACCTAGTTCGTACACCGTATGCATTTGCATCTAAGTTCCCTTGTTGTCCTACTATTCTTTCCCGTTTCACATTTCTTTCTAACAGTGCTTCATCT
The DNA here is from genome assembly GCA_023525975.1 of Smallanthus sonchifolius. Lineage (NCBI taxonomy): Eukaryota > Viridiplantae > Streptophyta > Magnoliopsida > Asterales > Asteraceae > Smallanthus > Smallanthus sonchifolius. The sequence continues at coordinate 60,849,191 of CM042035.1, read as the reverse complement.
TGTGCCTTTGATATTTCACCCATCAAGTCTGGTGTTATAATCAGCTGACACGCTTTGATCCGGATAGGTGTCGATTCTTCCTTTCTACTTAAAGCGTCAGCCACTACGTTTGCCTTGCCTGGGTGGTACAATATTTCACAGTCATAGTCTTTCAGTAGCTCTAACCATCTTCTTTGCCTCATGTTTAGTTCCTTTTGTTCGAAAAAATATTTCAAGCTCTTGTGATCGGAGTAAATGGTGCATTTAACTCCATACAAGTAGTGCCTCCATATTTTCAACGCGAAAACCACTGCTGCTAACTCTAGATCGTGCGTTGGGTAGTTAACCTCGTGAATCTTTAGTTGTCGTGAGGCATAAGCAATTACCTTTCCTCGTTGCATAAGTACACAACCCAAACCCTGCCCCAAAGCGTCAGAGTAAACTACTAAGTCTTCATTTCCCTCAGGTAGAGTTAAGACTGGAGCCTGGGTTAATCGTGCCTTAAGTTCCTCAAACGCGTTGTTTTGGGTTTGACCCCATTCATATTTCACTTCCTTCCGTGTCAGTTTAGTTAGTGGCGAGGCTATCCTTGAGAAATCTTGAATGAACCTTCGATAGTAGCCTGCCAATCCCAGAAAACTTTGTATCTCTGTTGGTGTCTTTGGGACATTCCATTCCTTTACTGTCTCGATCTTTACAGGATCTACCATGATTCCGTTTGGGTTTATTATGTGACCTAGGAATTGGACTTCCCTAAGCCAGAACGCGCATTTGGAGAACTTTGCGTATAACCTTTCCTGCTTTAACACCTCCAGAACCTCTCTTAGGTGACAATGGTGATCACCCTCGCTTTTTGAATACACCAGTATGTCATCTATAAAAACTATCACCGATCGATCCAACATTGGTCGACATACACTATTCATCAAATCCATGAACGCTGCTGGTGCGTTGGTCAATCCGAAGGACATCACGAGGAACTCATAATGCCCATAACGCGTGCGAAACGCGGTCTTTGGTACGTCTTCTTCTCTTACTTTCAACTGATGGTAACCCGACCTAAGATCGATCTTTGTGAACCAACTCGCACCTTGCAGTTGATAAAAAGGTCGTATATTCTAGGTAGTGGGTATTTGTTCTTTACTGTTCTCTTGTTCAATTCGCGGTAGTCGATGCACATGCGCATACTGCCGTCCTTCTTCTTTACAAATAGTACCGGAGCGCCCCATGGTGAGATGCTCGGTCTAATAAATCCTTTCTCGGTTAGTTCCTCTAGTTGAGACATTAATTCTTTCATTTCTGACGGAGCCAATCGGTAGGGGGCTTTGGCAACGGGCTCAGCTCCTGGCAATAAGTCAATATGAAATTCTATTTCCCGATCGGGTGGTAACCCAGGTAGATCCTCAGGGAATACTTCCGGAAAGTTGCACACCACGGGTACATTCTTGAGTTCATTAATTTTCATTCTATCATCAATAACATATGCCAAATAAGCTTCGCAACCGCGCCTCATGTAACTTTCGGCCTTGATCATCGAGATGATGTTCGGCATCGTGCAATTCCAATCCCCATAAACCGTAATTGTACTGCCGCTAGGAGCTTTGAGGTGTATCCTCTTACGTTTACATATGATTTGAGCTTCGTTGGCAGCTAGCCAATCCATACCCAATACTATATCGAATCCTCCTAAGGTAAGAAGGAATAATCTAGAAGGAAACTTATGACCCTCTATTTCTATGATGCAATCCTCTGTTACTTGGAATACTGCCGATTTTTTACCAACGGCAGTTTGTACGCTAAAGGCCTTTACTATGGTGTTGATAGTTCAATCCAGTTTACGACTAAATGCATTTGATATAAAACTTTTGCTTGCCCCAGAGTCAAATAAGATAGCAGCATGTTCATCATTAACTAATAACGTACCTGACACAACATCAGGGTTTCCCCTTGCTTCCTCCTCAGTCAGGGCGTAAGCTCGAGTCCTAGTCTTTGGTTGTTCCTGTTCCTTTTCTTTTCCCGAACCAGATTGTCTGGTTTTTCTGCAATCCTTAGTCAGGTGACCAAACAGTCCACATACTTGGCATTTAGTGTCTCTTAAGCAGTCACGAGAATAGTGCCCCGCCTTCCCACACCTGTAACATGTGGTGGAGCCGACCCGGCACTCGCCAAAATGTTGCCTTCCACATTTCTTGCAGGCTTCATATTTATCCGACCTTGGTTTCTTATTTACAGTAGTTACGTTCCCTCTTTCGGTACCTCTAGACGGGTTCTCCCACTTTCTCTTTTGTGTCTCAGGTGCCGGGTCCTCATTGGCGTAGTCGTCGTAGACGATTCCGCTCAGATTCACTACCGACTCGAAGGTCGAGGGTAGGTTAGCTTTTATATGAACACGGACCCGTTGTGGCAACCCCTTAACATAGTACTTGATCAAACGGTCTTCAGTTTCTACCAGGTGGGGTACTAGTTGAGCTAGCTCATTGAATCTCGAAGTATACTGGCGGTGCGGCTTGTTTCCAGCCTTGAGGTTTAGGAATTCATTTTCCACTCGATCAATTTCGTTCTGTGGACAGAACTTTTGGATGATCAGCTTCTTCAAGTCGTCCCATGTCATTCTGTTTATAGCATTTGGTGACTTAGTTCTCTGAATATTCCTCCACCAACTTAGTGCTTCGTTGGTGAAAGAATGAGCAACGTATTTAACAGCCTGGTCTGGTCGACACTCGCTGATGTTGATTACAGCATTCATCCTCTCAATCCATTCAAGCGTTACCACTGAATCCTTGCTCCCATCGAACTTGGGTGGGTCTCCGTCCTTAAAGCCTTTGTAAGTACACCCACGGTTGCTCGATCCTATCTTTATTTCATCCCCATCACTATCATATACTTTCTCTTCCTTGTCTCCTTCATCCTCCTCTTTACTTTTCTTTATTGCCTCGGATAGTAGATCAGGCAATACCTTCTTCAAAGTGAGCACAACTTCACGGGCAATAGCATCCCTGACCTCTGGTTCTAACTGTATAGGCCCTGGACTATCGTTCCCAATTGGTGTCACATCTGTCTCGTGCACACTCTCAGTGTGTTCTGCGTGCACACTCTCTTCCTCTTCATGTCTTTGCCTCAATGGAGGTCTACCTACTCGGCCAGTGCGACCGCCTCGGCGTCCTGCTCTTCCTCCACCGGCCATAAATTCTTAATTTCCTGATAGTTATAAAGGGAATACATCAATGTCATTTCTTCAGATCATAGTTTGGAACAGTACGAGCAAGGCAAATTCTTAATTACAGTGACCGGTTTGTGATTACTAATTTACATTGCTTTTCGGGTTCAAAACTCTTCAAATCAGTCATGGCATTAACATCTATTTGTTCTAATTTATGGTATCTATTCTTATGCAAGAGCATTAACTTTATTACTTACTACCGTGCTGGCGTTGGCGTTGGTTACCCAGACTGACATCCGTGCGTTGGTCCCATAATCAGTTTGAGTCCAGACATTTAGGGATGTCTGAATCTCTCAAACTATTGCTCTGATACCAACTTGTAAGGCCCCATTCCCGGGCAACCTCACTTGTTGGATTTACTCATAAACATAGTCGTAATTGCTGAACTTAAATTTAAAACATTCAGAAGTAGCGGAAGCAAACATCATTCAAATTACATGTCATAACAGCGGAAGTCTTAAAAGTTGAAACATAACATTTTCTTAACATAAATAAAAGTGGGATGTCAGTCTCGTGCCGGGTAACCTTCACGCCTTCGCACGACCCTTCCTTTCTGTACCTTAAATGTATACTAAAAGTCAGCTAACGCTGGTGAGTTCTAGTTTAATGCAATTAGGTATAAACATTCTTTTCTTTATAAGTATGCATAATTATATATATACGTTTATATAAGCACACATTGACTTGAATTGCTTCTCATTTATCATTCTTCGCAAATACATATAGATATATATTTACATCATTGGTCTCATTTCTTTTCATAACTTTTGCTTCTCTTTCTTCTGTATTTTGTGATTACATATATATATGCATTCACCTTTTCTTTTCTTTTCTTTTCATTCATGGGTAATACTCTTAAGGGTGATCAACCCGTCTTTTGGTTACGAAGGTCACAAAGACAATCGCCGCGGTCCATCGTCATGGCCCACCTATACTTACAACCATCCGGCAACAAGTGCCGTCCGTCATTTTATTCTTACAACCGTCCGGCAACCTTTGTCCGTCCGTCATGACTTACAACCGTCCTACCGTCGTAGGCCGTAATTCGCCCGTCTACCCGAAGGTATCCGTTTCCCATGCGACTATTATTTATACAACCGTTCTACTATAAGATGCCAATTTTTCTTAGACCGTCCGTTAATAACTTTAGTACGTCCTAGCTGATGAAGGAACGCACTTGGGGCATTCGTACGTCCTAGCTGATGAAGGAACGCACTTGTCCCGGTTGTAAAATAGTCACATGGTCGTCCGTCTACCGAAGTAGCCGTTATCATCGAAGCGTCCATAACATTTTCTGTACTTGGCAAGCAATATATACATGGATATAAAGCAGGATTTCATTCTTACATGTTATGCCATTCATTCATTTCATTCTTTGCAAGCAATATATACATGGATATAAAGCAGGATTTCATTCTTACTTATTGTGTTATACTTTCATTCATTCTTTATAATCATACTTTTCATTCTTCATTCATAAATTCTTTTTCGTGTATAGGTATATATATACTTGTATACCACGTATGATCACATTGACATTCATAACATTTATTCACTTAGTGTATACATTTCAGCCCCAAAACATTTGAAAACATTTGCACATAACATAGAAGGGGCACATAGACCTCACCTGATGAGTGGTCTCTGCAATACACTTAGCGGGTTACTGAGCGTCACTAAGGTATCTCTCAATCTGTATAATGAAGTCATACACATAAGGTAGTGCTCCTAGATGACACTAGACATTACTATGTTTGAACCCAGTAGTTTCGATTGATTTGCTTATATCGAAACTTGGTAGTTTCGATAGGTGGGTTATGTCGAAACTTGGTAGTTTCGATGGTTTGCTTATGTCGAAACTGAGTAGTTTCGATGGGCTTGCACATATCGAAACTTGTGGTGACGATGGACCTGCACATATCGAAACTTGTAGTTTCGATGGACCTGCACATATCGAAACTTGTAGTTTCGATAGACCTGCACAGATTGTCTTCCCAAAAACCCGAAGCTTTTGCATGCGAGTCTGATCGAGTCAGTATCTCAACTTTTCTTAGATCAAAACGTTCGGTTTTCATTCTAGATGTTGTACCTAAGCTCATTTTCAAGTTCCATCCGCAAAATCGTTGCCTTTTTAGCCAAAACCCGAAAATCCCAAAAACGAACAAAAACTCAGATTTAGGCAAGATTATTACCTGTATCGAGATTCTGATCCGGAGGTTCTTCTCACGAGCTTAGCTGTAATGTGCTCCCAAAATTCCGGGATGATCCGTCGACTTTCTCTCTCTAGACCCGAGCTCTCCTTTCTCTCTCTAGAAGTCGCGTGAGTGTGGAATGAGCAGGGAAGAGGGCTGCCTTGCCTTATATATACCTGGGCTTCCCTCGGCCCATTGAAGCCGAGCCCAAGCCCGCTCCCTTTTGTTTAAATATTCCAACTAAATCATCGGTCTCGCTATATTTATTCGTTTTATTATTTTTGGGATGTTACAAAAATCGAGTTTGTTATCACTTCATCTCGTGTTTGGAGGGCTAAGGGTTTGTTAGATGATGTTTTCTAAGCATTTGGAAGCATTAATTTCCCAGATCCATCACTTTTCGAGCATTCTCCTCAAGATCCGTCAAGAACATTGTTACTTTCTGATACGTACGCAAATTCAGCTTTTCTGCGTACTTTACTTACTAAGTACGCATGGGTTTTGCCCTGCGTACTTACTAAGTACGCAAGCGTAGTTGTCCTGCGTACTTGTTAAGTACGCATGAGTATTTGACTCTGCGTACTTAGCATGTACGCATGGTTGGCTTTGCGAACTTATCAAATACGCATGAGCACTTGGCTTTGCGTATTTATCAAATACGCATGAACACCCTTTATGTGCGTATTTACTAAGTACGCATGAACTAGCATCTGGAATTAAAAAAAAATTAAGGTATATTCTTGCAATCATTTTGATCAAATGTATATTTGGCAATTATCTCCTATAAAAAACAAGTGTTCTCCGGTAAAAGTAGATGAGTTTGATTCTAGAAACTGCATTGACCTGTTTATTTTTGGCATTTTTGATCAAATGTATACGTTGGCAATTTTCTCATATAAAAAACAAGTGTTTTCCGTTAAAAGTAGATGAGTTTGATACTAGAAACAGCTAGCATACCACAAAAGTGTTGATTGACATGTTTAAATGGATCTGATCACCCAAGTATTTGATCTTTCAAATAATATCTCTTTGAATCGTTTGTTCAAATTTTATGGTTTCTACGATCATTCTTATGAATACGGATTGATCAAATTAGGTCATAATCTGCACTCTATGCCTAAATTTGGTACCAAATATTGGAAGATAAGACAAATACAAAACAAAATTCATGAACTAGATATAGCACCTTTGTCTTCCAGAAATATGGCAGCTGTTTTGGTTCTCATAAACGTCAGCTTCCGTGATTATCTAGATTTTGAACTTCACGATCGCATTCATAAGTAAGAAAAGCTGTCGTAAATTGCCTTCTGTATGGTCGGCCCGGTTACTTGAAACTAAATTGAAGACTATACATGTTGACTTCGTCTGTTCCAACTGCTTGATAAGGGTGAGAGGGTTGCCCTATTCGAGTGAATTTACTCGAATGTAATGTGAACACTGCTTTTTGTCTTCTTTCTATCTTTTCCAATCTCTCAAGTATATTTTTTTAATTTCCTTTTTTTACGCTGTGTTCTTGAGTCTCATTTAAAGAGGAAATAAATCTTTGTTCTAGAGGTTTTTTCAAGGAGAAAAGAAAGAAAATGAGGGGAAAAGTGTTCCTTAGATTTTTTTAAAGAGGGAAAAGAAGGGAAAACTTGGCTTATTTCTATCCTTCCATATTGGAAAGATTTGAAGAGAAAGGAAAAGAAGTAAAAATAAAAGAAGGGGAAGAAATCCTTTCTTTTCTTTTCTTTCCCTCCCTTTAGTAAACTCGGGAACACATCATTAGTGCTTATCTGTTTTTAACAATGAAAGTTTCAAGTATATCCCACTTCCAAACAAACAATATATTTTTCTTAACTTTTTATTTAACTTTTACAACATTCTATTATGTGAAAAAAATAAAATATAATAGTTATTGTTAATTTTTATTATCTAGCTTTTATTTTTATTTATTTTGTAGAAGCATGTTTTTGTAACTATAAATAAAATTCTATGTATCGGTGTACGTGGCTAGTACGCAGGAGGGTGTTCGTGAGTACTAGGCGGCACACCAGTTTGTTCCTGCGTACTTGTCAAGTACGCATGACCAAACCCTGCGTACTTAGACAAGTACGTGGTAATGTTCCTTCCCCTATAAATAGAAGACTTGTCTTCATTTGTAGGTGGAACTTCTGGAACAAATTTAAGATGTGTCCGAGTCGGGACGAGCTCTCCCGACCCCTAGACCGTGAGCTAAGATGAGAGATGTGTGCTCCTTCGGTATGTAGTCTGTAATACGGGATGACTTCTATGTTATGGATTACGTATCGTTTCATTATCTTGTCTTTGTTCGTGTCTCTCTGTGTTCTTCTCAGTTCCCACACAAATCACATAACGGGTCAGTGTTATATCCGCTGCGCGACGAGGCTCCCGGGACCTACAAGTGGTATCAAAGCCTCGGTGTTCGTTGATTTGTGTTCCAGTTTCGACTTTTTAGGGTTTTGAGCAGAAACGAGTTCGTACTTTTTCAGACCTAAAATCCTTAAAATCGAGTTTGTTATCACTTCATCTGGTGTTTGGAGGGCAAAGGGTTTGTTAGATGATGTTTTCTAAGCTTTTGGAAGCATTAATTTCTCAGATCCATCACTTTTCGAGCATTCTCCTCAAGATCCGTCAAGAACGCTGTTACTTTTTGATAAGTACGCAAATTCAGCTTTTCTGCGTACTTTACTTACTAAGTACGCATGGGTTTTGCCCTGCGTACTTACTAAGTACGCAAGAGTAGTTGTCCTGCGTACTTGTTAAGTACGCATGAGTATTTGACTCTACGCATGGTTGGCTTTGCGAACTTATCAAATACGCATGAGCATTTGGCTTTGCGTATTTATCAAATACGCATGAACACCCTTTATGTGCGTATTTACTAAGTACGCATGAACTAGCATATGGGATTAAAAAAAATTAATGTATTTTCTTGCAATCATTTTGATCAAATGTATATTTTGGCAATTTTCTCCTATAAAAAACGACTGTTCTCCGGTAAAAGTAGATGAGTTTGATTCTAGAAACAGCTAGCATACCACAAAAGTAGATGAGTAAGTACGTAAGGCTTTTTCCTTGCGTACTTGTCAAGTACGCATGACCAAACCCTACGTACTTAGACAAGTACGCAGGTAATGTTCCTTCCCCTATAAATAGAAGACTTGTCTTCATTTGTAGGTGGAACTTCTGGAACAAATTTGAGAGGTGTCCGGGTCGGGACGAGCTCTCCCGACCCTTGGACCGTGAGCTTAGATGAGATATGTGTGCTCCTTTGGTATGTAGTCTGTAATACGGGATGACTTCTATGTTATGGATTACGTATTGTTTCATTATCTTGTCTTTGTTCGTGTTTCTCTGTGTTCTTCTCAGTTGCCACACAAATCACAGAACGGGTCCGTGTTATCTCCGCTGCGCGACGAGGCTCCCGGAACCTACAAGTGGTATCAAAGCCTCGGTGTTCGTTGATTTGTGTTTCGGTTTTGATTTTTTAGGGTTTTGAGCAGATACGAGTTCGTACTTTTTCAGACCTAAAATCCTTAAAATCGAGTTTGTTATCACTTCATCTCGTGTTTGGAGGGCTAAGGGTTTTTTAGATGATGTTTTCTAAGCATGTGGAAGCATTAATTTCCCAGATCCATCACTTTTCGAGCATTCTCCTCAAGATCCGTCAAGAACGTTATTACTTTCTGATACGTACGCAAATTCAGCTTTTCTGCGTACTTTACTTACTAAGTACGCATAGGTTTTGCCCTGCGTACTTACTAAGTACGCAAGCGTAGTTGTCTTGCGTACTTGTTAAGTACGCATGAGTATTTGACTCTGCGTACTTAGCATGTACGCATGGTTGGCTTTGCGAACTTATCAAATACGCATGAGCACTTGGCTTTGCGTATTTATCAAATACGCATGAACACCCTTTATGTGCGTATTTACTAAGTACGCAAGAACTAGCATCTGGAATTAAAAAAAAATTAAGGTATATTCTTGCAATCATTTTGATCAAATGTATATTTGGCAATTATCTCCTATTAAAAACAAGTGTTCTCCGGTAAAAGTAGATGAGTTTGATTCTAGAAACTGCATTGACCTGTTTATTTTGGCATTTTTGATCAAATGTATACGTTGGCAATTTTCTCATATAAAAAACAAGTGTTTTCCGGTAAAAGTAGATGAGTTTGATACTAGAAACAGCTAGCATACCACAAAAGTGTTGATTGACATGTTTAAATGGATCTGATCACCCAAGTATTTGTAACATCCCAAAAATAAAAAGAAGAATTATAATAATGGGTGAATGCGAGAACGAACGGAATAATCAAACGAGTCATGACGGGCCGGGCCGAATGGCCGGCATGCTGGAAGGAGGGGAGCTTCCCCTATAAATAGGAGAAGCCACCTTCATTTCTCTCTTTTGCAAGAGCCTAGAGAGAGAAACCCGTAGAGAGAGAAAGTTGGCGGATCGACCCGAGATTGAAGAAGTGTGTTACTCCATAGCTCGTGAGCAAAACCTCCGAATCAGAAGTTTGATATAGGTAACGATCTGACCTAGATCTGAGTTTTTCTTCATTTTGGGGTTTTTCGGGTTTTGAGTAAAAAGATGGTGTTTTTACGGATGAAACTGAAAGAAAAGCATAGATTTGAGTTCTTAAACGAAAAACAAACGTTTTGAATGTAAAAAGTCCGGATCTTGACAAGGTCGGATCTGCGGGTTTTCATGGGGAAGAAGGCTGAGTTCTGCAGGTATCGAAACTAGTAGTTTCGATGGGCCTGCAGGTATCGAAACTAGAAGTTTTGATGGGTCTGCACGTATCGAAACTAGGTAGTTTCGATGGGTCTGCACGTATCGAAACTAGGTAGTTTCGATGGGTCTGCACATATCGTAACTAGAAGTTTCGATGGGTCTGCACATATCGAAACTAGGTAGTTTCGATGGGTCTGCATATGTCGAAAACAGAACGAGTAAACCGTTAGAGTCGGGATTAGGTCTGATGTGTATTTAACTAATCAATTCATATCGGAAGTGACGTTGTTGGACCTTTGTTTAGGACAACCCAGATTAGCTTATCAGGTGAGTTCTAGAAGCCCTCTTTTAAATGTTTTAATAATGTTTTTGGGCTGGTGTGCATACGTAACGATGTAACGATTTTATAAAGCGATGTTTATGAAGGTTGTATGTAACGTTTTATAAAATGATGTTTATGAGTGATGTTTTAGAAGGAAAGGTTATGAAGGAAGTGTTTATGAAATATTTTTCCAACAGAAGTTTATGAAGTGTGTTAATGAATGAATGAATGTTTTAATAAAACGTACGAATGCTTTAACTGAAGTTTTTGAAGTAAAAGAAGCGAAGGTTTATGAAAGTCACAAACGAACGAATCTGCCAATATTCCTTAGGGAATGAAGGTTAAGGGATGGGAAGTATGTTATGGGCCTTTACCTTTTAGGGGCCTTTGTGGTTGGCCAACTGTTGTACAACTGGGGCGATGACGGTCGTCAAGGGGATTATCGTGATCCTTGAAGTTTGGTACGATCTACCTTACGGGGTAGTCGTGCTTGAAGTTTGGTACTTGCGCCCTATGGGGTGCAGTGCTTGAAGTTTGGTACGCGCTATCCTTTGGGACGCCGTGCTTGAAGGGTTGGATGACCTAAGTATCGGGCCCTAGGAGTTCCTCACCCGAAGGACAGTACGGTGATGATGGGCCTAGTGGTGGTGATCCTTAGTTCATTCAACCAGTATGTAACGTATGGATTTGACGGTTACGAGAAGGCGCAGATTCGATATGTTCGTTGACTTATGTTTATGATGTTATGTTTTGTTATTGCATTATTTTACGTACGCTTTTATTTAAATGAAGTATGAAGTTATGTTTTTGGCAAATTATTTGAAGTTAAGGTTTTATGTTAAAACTAGAACTCACCAGCGTAGCTGACTTTTTAGTATGCACATTCAGGTTAAGGCAGGTATGGATGATGGACGGTGATGCTTGGCAGGCGAGAAGAGTTACCCGGTTAATCATGAAGACTGGCATCTCGTTATGTTTAGTTGTGATGTATTTATGTTTTAAACAATGTTTACGCTTCCGCATGTAAGAACAATGATGATGTTATGTTTGAATGAAATTTTCCGCTGCGTTTTTGATATTCATGTTTAAGAACTGTTTGTGAATGAGTAAATCCAACAAGTGAGGCCTCCCGGGTTTGGGGCCTTACAAGTTGGTATCAGAGCAATAGTTTGAGAGATTTGGACACTCCCAGTGTTTGAACTTAAACTGTGAATGGGACCGAAAGCGGATGCCAGTACGGGTAACTCGAGCCACAGCATCATGTATGAAGGTAATGTATATATATTTACATATATAGTATGCCTTAGGAAGTGTTAAGGTTAGGACTTGTGTTCTGATGGAATCACAAAGGTGGTCAAATAGAAATCGAAAGGTAGTGTAATGGTTAATTGCAGATGGCCAGTGTATATTAACATCTTACAGTACTTGTTGAATTTTATTTGTTAACTAGCGTGATGACATTGGATTTCTTGTCTTATAGAATGAAATGTCAAGGAGAGGAAACGGAAGGCGTGGTGGCCGTACCGGTGGTCGTACCGACGGTCGACATGGTGGGCGTGGCAGGATCCCTGCGCGCCAAGAGAATAGTGAAGAAGGAAGTGTTCACATAGAACCGGCGGTTAGTGTGCATAGAACTGAACAGACACTGGTAGAAGAACAACCTTTCACTTTTGAACCAGAAGTGAGAGCAGCTATAGCTCGAGAGTTCACAGAATTGATGAAGACTTCTCTGCCAGGTCTGTTGGCAGAAGCATTGAAGCAGGTCAATGGAGAAGGTGGGTCTAACCCGACGGTTGATACCCCGAACACTGAGGCAATCAACGCACCGCCTGCTCGTGGATGCGACTATAAGTCCTTCAAGGCATGTGACCCGCCAGTCCTGACAGGAAAGAAAGACGCGGTAGCTACGTTTGACTGGATAATCCGTATGGAGGCTGCCATCCGTCTCAGCGAATGCCGAGCGGATCAAGTTGTGAAATTTGCTGTTAACTCCTTGAGGGAGGAAGCATCCCATTGGTGGGAAGGTGTACGTCAGGCAAAAGGGAGTGAGATTGTGGATGCGATGATGTGGGCTGACTTGAAAACTTTGGTGATCAAGAATTTCTGCCCAAGGAACGAGATTGAGAAGGTAGAGAGGGAATTTCTGGGTTTGAAGGCCGGGAACATGACGCACCGGCAGTATACAACCCGATTCAATGAACTGGCACGTCTGGTGCCACACCTTGTCACTACTGAAGAGAGAAAGATTGCCTGCTATATTCAAGGGTTGCCGGACCAGGTCCGCACCTATGTTAAGGCAAACGCCCCTACTACCTATGATTCGGTAGTAGAACTGAGCGGCGTGGTATTTGATGATCTGGCGCTGAATGTTGTCGCCATTGAAGAGCCTAAGAAGAAGTTGAGTTTTCCCGCTAAACGATCAGGTGGGAAGTTGTTTGGGGCTCGGGACAAGCATGCCAGGGTAGGCGAGATGACAGTCTGTGGGAAATGTGGGGTAAGACACGCGGGTGAATGTCGGTTAGGATCGAATATGTGCTTTAAATGCGGCAAGACCGGACATTACTCACGTGAATGCCCGCAAGGCTACAAATGCTACAATTGTGGGGAGAATGGTCATATGAGTCGAGAGTGCACCAAGCCTAGGATGGGGGAAACCGGGAAGGGAAAGGGGCCGGAAAAGAAGGGAGAGGGATCTTGTGTGAAGATGCGGGCGTACGCACTGACGCAGGATCAGGCTAGGAAGGACCCTGATGTGGCGTCAGGTACGTTCATCCTTGACAACACTTTTGTTTCTGTGTTATTTGATTCTGGTGCCAGTAAGAGTTTTATATCTGCGACTTTTTGTAAAAGAGCGAGACGCACTGTGAGCAAGTTAGAAAAGGCCTTTAGCGTTGAAACCGCTGAGGGTAGAACCGCGAGAGTGACCGATGTAGTTGACAACTCCACGATAAAAATAGAAGGTCATAGGTTCCCTGTCAGATTGTTTGTTATGGTTTTGGGAGGGTTTGATGTCGTGTTAGGTATGGATTGGCTAACTGCCAATGAAGCGCAAATTATATGCAAACGAAAGATAATCCGACTCAAGGCTCCGCATGGTAGCAAAGTCGAGGTTTTTGGAGATCGTGACGCCCCGATGCCAAACATCATCTCGATGATTAAGGCAACAAACTATTTGAGGCGCGGATGCGAGGCTTATCTGGTGTACGTAATTGACAAGTGTAAGGAAGTGAAGGAACTAGACGATGTACCCGTGGTACGCGAGTACCCGGAGGTGTTTCCGGAGGATTTGCCTGGGATACCACCCGATAGAGAGATTGAATTTCGAATCGACTTAGTACCAGATGCCCAGCCCGTGGCTAAGGCTCCATATCGACTAGCACCAGTGGAAATGAAAGAATTAATGGCACAACTAGACGAGTTACTTGAGAAAAGATTTATCCAACCGAGCATCTCGCCGTGGGGTGCTCCGGTGTTGTTTGTGAAAAAGAAAGACGGTTCGATGAGAATGTGTGTCGATTATCGCGAGTTGAACAAACGAACGGTAAAGAACAAGTACCCTTTACCAAGGATCGATCACCTGTTTGATCAATTGCAAGGCGCAAGTTGGTTCTCGAAAATCGACCTTCGGTCCGGGTACCATCAGTTGAAGGTAAGGGAAGAAGACATACCAAAAACTGCATTTCGCACGCGTTATGGACATTTCGAGTTCCGCGTAATGTCTTTCGGATTGACAAACGCCCCCGCAGCGTTCATGGATTTGATGAATAGAGTTTGTCGACCAATGCTGGATCGATCGGTAATCGTGTTCATCGATGATATCCTTATCTATTCAAAGAATGAGGGTGATCACGCGTGTCACTTGAAGGAAGTGTTGGAAGCTCTAAAGAAGGAGAAATTGTATGCTAAGTTCTCCAAATGCGCGTTCTGGCTTAGGGAAGTCCAATTCCTAGGTCACGTCATTAACCCGAACGGCATTATGGTTGACCCAGAAAAAATAATGACGGTAAAGGATTGGGATATTCCTAAGACGCCAACTGAGATCCGCAGTTTCTTAGGGTTGGCAGGCTACTATCGGAGATTCATTCAGGATTTCTCGAAAATAGCTTCGCCGTTGACAAAGTTGACTCGGAAAGAGGTAAAGTATGAATGGGGTTCGGCCCAGGATGAGGCGTTTAAGGAATTGAAGAAGAAACTAACCCAAGCTCCAGTCTTGGCCCTTCCCGAGGGCAGTGAAGACCTGGTGGTATACTCCGACGCGTCGGGTCAGGGATTAGGGTGTGTGTTGATGCAATGCGGTAGAGTGATTGCATATGCGTCGCGGCAGTTGAAGGTTCACGAAGCCAATTATCCGACCCATGATTTGGAACTTGCTGCTGTTGTATTTGCATTGAAAATATGGAGGCATTACCTTTACGGGGTGAAGTTTACTATTTACTCCGACCACAAAAGTTTGAAGTACTTCTTCGAACAGAAGGAACTTAATATGAGGCAGAGGCGATGGTTGGAACTGTTGAAAGACTATGACTGTGAAATAATATACCATCCTGGAAAGGCAAACGTGGTGGCTGACGCTCTAAGCCGAAAGGATGTGCCTACTCCTATTAGAGTGAAAGCTTGCCAGTTGGTGGTAACATCAGATGTGATGAGGGAAATTGAAAGAGCTTAAGATGAAGCACTTAAAGAAGAAAACATTAAGAAGGAAAGGATGGTTGGCCAACAGGACAAGTTGGAATATAACACTCTTGGTGTTAGGACACGTTTTGGACGAGTATGGATACCTATGGGTGGCGAGCTTAGAACCAAAATCTTGGATGAGGCTCATAAGTCTCGGTACTCTATCCATCCCGGTACCAATAAAATGTACCAAGATCTGAGGAAGGAATACTGGTGGCCTGGAATGAAACATGAAGTGACAAAGTATGTAAGCAAGTGCTTGACTTGCTCACAAGTAAAGGCCGAGCACCAGAAACCGTATGGAAAGATTCAACCGCTTGATATACCGGAATGGAAGTGGGAACACATTACCATGGACTTCATAACCAAGCTACCTCGCACAGCTAAAGGTCATGACACCATCTGGGTAATTGTGGACCGATTAACAAAGAGTGCTCATTTCCTACCTATTCGCGAGACGTTCTCGTCGGAAAGGTTAGCAGAAGTATTTATTAACGAAGTAGTATCACGGCATGGGATGCCTTTGACGATAGTATCCGACTGGGACACACGATTCACATCGAGGTTCTGGAAAAGATTTCACGAGGCGATGGGCACGAGACTTAATATCAGTACGGCGTACCACCCGCAAACGGATGGTCAGTCCGAAAGGACCATTCAGACATTGGAGGATATGCTTCGTGCTTGTATTATCGATTTTGGCGGCAGTTGGGATAGTCACCTGCCATTAGCCGAATTCTCCTACAACAACAGTTATCACACGACGATAGGCATGCCGCCTTACGAAATGTTGTATGGGAGAAGATGCAGGACCCCGGTTTGTTGGGGTGAGATTGGACAGAAGGAACTGGGAAGTCTTGAAGTAGTTAAAGAAACATCCGAAAGGTTTGATCAGATCAAAGCACGAATGAAGGCCGCCCAAGATCGTCAGAAATCCTATGCGGATAAACGACGAAGGCCCATTGAGTTTAATGTTGGGGACAGAGTAATGTTGAAAGTGTCGCATTGGAAGGGAATCATACGCTTCAGAAAACGAGGAAAGTTAAGTCCGAGGTTTGACGGACCTTTCAGGATAATGGCACGGGTTGGTGAAGTCGCTTATCGGTTGGAGTTGCCTGATGAGTTAAGTGGGATTCATCCTACCTTCCATATATCACACTTGCGAAAGTGTTTGGCGGATGAATCGGCTCACGTACCACTTACTGACATCGAGGTCGACAACAGCCTTAACTACATCGAAGAACCTGTGGCCATCTTAGACAGAAAAGAAAAGCGTTTACGTAATAAGGTTATTCGATTGGTTAAAGTCCAATGGAAGCACCGGAAGGGATCGGAAGCTACATGGGAAACGGAGACGGAAATGAGGGAGTCGTACCCACAACTTTTTGACTTATGATAGGTTTCGGGGACGAAACCTAATGTAAGGGGGGTAGACTTGTAACATCCCAAAAATAAAAAGAAGAATTATAATAATGGGTGAATGCGAGAACGAACGGAATAAACAAACGAGTCATGACGGGCCGGGCCGAATGG
Organism: Smallanthus sonchifolius; assembly: GCA_023525975.1. Taxonomy (NCBI): domain Eukaryota; kingdom Viridiplantae; phylum Streptophyta; class Magnoliopsida; order Asterales; family Asteraceae; genus Smallanthus; species Smallanthus sonchifolius. Next base: position 60,832,527 of record CM042035.1, on the reverse strand, counting down.
CCGGCATGCTGGAAGGAGGGGAGCTTCCCCTATAAATAGGAGAAGCCACCTTCATTTCTCTCTTTTACAAGAGCCTAGAGAGAAAAACCCGTAGAGAGAGAAAGTTGGCGGATCGACCCGAGATTGAAGAAGTGTGTTACTCCATAGCTCGTGAGCAAAACCTCCGAATCAGAAGTTTGATATAGGTAACGATCTGACCTAGATCTGAGTTTTTCTTCATTTTGGGGTTTTTCGGGTTTTGAGTAAAAAGATGGTGTTTTTACGGATGAAACTGAAAGAAAAGCATAGATTTGAGTTCTTAAACGAAAAACAAACGTTTTGAATGTAAAAAGTCCGGATCTTGACAAGGTCGGATCTGCGGGTTTTCATGGGGAAGAAGGCTGAGTTCTGCAGGTATCGAAACTAGTAGTTTCGATGGGCCTGCAGGTATCGAAACTAGAAGTTTCGATGGGTCTGCACGTATCAAAACTAGGTAGTTTCGATGGGTCTGCACGTATCGAAACTAGGTAGTTTCGATGGGTCTGCACATATCGAAACTAGAAGTTTCGATGGGTCTGCACATATCGAAACTAGGTAGTTTCGATGGGTCTGCATATGTCGAAAACAGAACGAGTAAACCGTTAGAGTCGGGATTAGGTCTGATGTGTATTTAACTAATCAATTCAGATCGGAAGTGACGTTGTTGGACCTTTGTTTAGGACAACCCAGATTAGCTTATCAGGTGAGTTCTAGAAGCCCTCTTTTAAATGTTTTAATAATGTTTTTGGGCTGGTGTGCATACGTAACGATGTAACGATTTTATAAAGCGATGTTTATGAAGGTTGTATGTAACGTTTTATAAAATGATGTTTATGAGTGATGTTTTAGAAGGAAAGGTTATGAAGGAAGTGTTTATGAAATATTTTGCCAAAAGAAGTTTATGAAGTGTGTTAATGAATGAATGAATGTTTTAATAAAACGTACGAATGCTTTAACTGAAGTTTTTGAAGTAAAAGAAGCGAAGGTTTATGAAAGTCACAAACGAACGAATCTGCCAATATTCCTTAGGGAATGAAGGTTAAGGGATGGGAAGTATGTTATGGGCCTTTACCTTTTAGGGGCCTTTGTGGCTGGCCAACTGTTGTACAACTGGGGCGATAACGGTCGTCAAGGGGATTATCGTGATCCTTGAAGTTTGGTACGATCTACCTTACGGGGTAGTTGTGCTTGAAGTTTGGTACTTGCGCCCTATGGGGTGCAGTGCTTGAAGTTTGGTACGCGCTATCCTTTGGGACGCCGTGCTTGAAGGGTTGGATGACCTAAGTATCGGGCCCTAGGAGTTCCTCACCCGAAGGACAGTACGGTGATGATGGGCCTAGTGGTGGTGATCCTTAGTTCATTCAACCAGTATGTAACGTATGGATTTGACGGTTACGAGAAGGCGCAGATTCGATATGTTCGTTGACTTATGTTTATGATGTTATGTTTTGTTATTGCATTATTTTACGTACGCTTTTATTTAAATGAAGTATGAAGTTATGTTTTTGGCAAATTATTTGAAGTTAAGGTTTTATGTTAAAACTAGAACTCACCAGCGTAGCTGACTTTTTAGTATGCACATTCAGGTTAAGGCAGGTATGGATGATGGACGGTGATGCTTGGCAGGCGAGAAGAGTTACCCGGTTAATCATGAAGACTGGCATCTCGTTATGTTTAGTTGTGATGTATTTATGTTTTAAACAATGTTTACGCTTCCGCATGTAAGAACAATGATGATGTTATGTTTGAATGAAATTTTCCGCTGCGTTTTTGATATTCATGTTTAAGAACTGTTTGTGAATGAGTAAATCCAACAAGTGAGGCCTCCCGGGTTTGGGGCCTTACAGTATTTGATCTTTCAAATAATATCTCTTTGAATCGTTTGTTCAAATTTTATGGTTTCTACGATCATTCTTATGAATACGGATTGATCAAATTAGGTCATAATCTGCACTCTATGCCTAAATTTGGTACCAAATATTGGAAGATAAGACAAATACAAAACAAAATTCATGAACTAGATATAGCACCTTTGTCTTCCAGAAATATGGCAGCTGTTTTGGTTCTCATAAACGTCAGCTTCCGTGATTATCTAGATTTTGAACTTCACGATCGCATTCATAAGTAAGAAAAGCTGTCGTAAATTGCCTTCTGTATGGTCGGCCCGGTTACTTGAAACTAAATTGAAGACTATACATGTTGACTTCGTCTGTTCCAACTTCTTGATAAGGGTGAGAGGGTTGCCCTATTCGAGTGAATTTACTCGAATGTAATGTGAACACTGCTTTTTGTCTTGATAAGGGAAAACTTGGCTTATTTCTATCCTTCCATATTGGAAAGATTTGAAGAGAAAACAAAAGAAGTAAAAATAAAAGAAGGGGAAGAAATCCTTTCTTTTCTTTTCTTTTCTTTCCCTCCCTTTAGTAAACTCGGGAACACATCATTAGTGATTATCTGTTTTTAACAATGAAAGTTTCAAGTATATCCCACTTCCAAACAAACAATATATTTTTCTTAACTTTTTATTTAACTTTTACAACATTCTATTATGTGAAAAAAATAAAATATAATAGTTATTGTTAATTTTTATTATCTAGCTTTTATTTTTATTTATTTTGTAGAAGCATGTTTTTGTAACTATAAATAAAATTCTATGTATCGGTGTACGTGGCTAGTACGCAGGAGGGTGTTCGTGAGTACTAGGCTGCACACCAGTTTGGTCCTGCGTACTTGTCAAGTACGCATGACCAAACCCTGCGTACTTAGACAAGTACGCAGGTAATGTTCCTTCCCCTATAAATAGAAGACTTGTCTTCATTTGTAGGTGGAACTTCTAGAACAAATTTAAGATGTGTCCGAGTCGGGACGAGCTCTCCCGACCCCTAGACCGTGAGCTTAGATGAGAGATGTGTGCTCCTACGGTATGTAGTGGGATGACTTCTATGTTATGGATTACGTATCGTTTCATTATCTTGTCTTTGTTCGTGTCTCTCTGTGTTCTTCTCAGTTCCCACACAAATCACATAACGGGTCAGTGTTATATCCGCTGCGCGACGAGGCTCCCGGGACCTACAAGTGGTATCAAAGCCTCGGTGTTCGTTGATTTGTGTTCCAGTTTCGACTTTTTAGGGTTTTGAGCAGAAACGAGTTCGTACTTTTTCAGACCTAAAATCCTTAAAATCGAGTTTGTTATCACTTCATCTGGTGTTTGGAGGGCAAAGGGTTTGTTAGATGATGTTTTCTAAGCTTTTGGAAGCATTAATTTCTCAGATCCATCACTTTTCGAGCATTCTCCTCAAGATCCGTCAAGAACGCTGTTACTTTTTGATAAGTACGCAAATTCAGCTTTTCTGCGTACTTTACTTACTAAGTACGCATGGGTTTTGCCCTGCGTACTTACTAAGTACGCAGGAGTAGTTTACCTGCGTACTTGTTAAGTACGCATGAGTATTTGACTCTGCGTACTTAGCATGTACGCATGGTTGGCTTTGCGAACTTATCAAATACGCATGAGCACTTTGCTTTGCGTATTTATCAAATACGCATGAACACCCTTTATGTGCGTATTTACTAAGTACGCATGAACTAGCATCTGGAATTTCAAAAAAAAAAGTTAATGTATATTCTTGCCATCATTTTGATCAAATGTATACTTTGGCAATTTTCTCCTATAAAAAACAAGTGTTCTCCGGTAAAAGTAGATGAGTTTGATTCTAGAAACTGCATTGACCTGTTTATTTTGGCATTTTTGATCAAATGTATACTTTGGCAATTTTCTCATATAAAAAACAAGTGTTTTCAGGTAAAAGTAGATGAGTTTGATACTAGAAACAGCTAGCATACTACAAAAGTGTTGATTGACATGTTTAAATGGATCTGATCACCCAAGTATTTGATCTTTCAATTAATATCTCTTTGAATCGTTTGTTCAAATTTTATGGTTTCTACGATCATTCTTATGAATACGGATTGATCAAATTAGGTCATAATCTGCACTCTATGCCTAAATTTGGTACCAAATATTGGAAGATAAGACAAATACAAAACAAAATTCACGAACTAGATATAGCACCTTTGTCTTCCAGAAATATGGCAGCTGTTTTGGTTCCCATAAACGTCAGCTTCCGTGATTATCTAGATTTTGAACTTCACGATCGCATTCATAAGTAAGAAAAGCAGTCGTAAATTGCCTTCTGTATGGTCGGCCCGGTTACTTGAAACTAAATTGAAGACTATACGTGTTGACTTCGTCTGTTCCAACTTCTTGATAAGGGTGAGAGGGTTGCCCTATTCGAGTGAATTTACTCGAATGTAATGTGAACACTGCTTTTTGTCTTCTTTCTATCTTTTCCAATCTCTCAAGTATATTTTTTTATTTTCCTTTTTTTACGCTGTGTTCTTGAGTCTCATTTAAAGAGGAAATAAATCTTTGTTCTAGAGGTATTTTCAAGGGGAAAAGAAAAAAATGAGGGGAAAAGTGTTCCCTAGATTTTTTTTAAAGAGGGAAAAGAAGGGAAAACTTGGCTTATTTCTATCCTTCCATATTGAAAAGATTTGAAGAGAAAGAAAAAGAAGTAAAAAGAAAAGAAGGGGAAGAAACCTTTCTTTTCTTTTCTTTTCCTCCCTTTAGTAAACTCGGGAACACATCATTAGTGATTATCTCCTTTTCACAATGAAAGTTTCAAGTATATCCCACTGCCAAACAAACAATATATTTTTCTTAACTTTTTATTTAACTTTTACAACATTCTATTATGTGAAAAAAATAAAATATAGTAGTTATTGTTAATTTTTATTATCTAGCTTTTATTTTTATTTATTTTGTAGAAGCATGTTTTTGTAACTATACATAAAATTCTATGTATCGGTGTACGTGGCTTTTATTTTTATTTATTTTCTAGAAGCATGTTTAGTAAGTACGCAAGGCTTTTGCCTTGCGTACTTGTCAAGTACGCATGACCAAACCCTGCGTACTTAGACAAGTACGCAGGTAATGTTCCTTCCCCTATAAATAGAAGACTTGTCTTTATTTGTAGGTGGAACTTCTGGAACAAGGTTGAGAGGTGTCCGGGTCGGGACGAGCTCTCACGACCCCTCGACCGTGAGCTTAGATGAGAGATGTGTGCTCCTTCGGTATGTAGTCTGTAATACGGGATGACTTCTATGTTATAGATTACGTATCATTTCATTATCTTGTCTTTGTTCGTGTCTCTCTGTGTTCTTCTCAGTTCTCACACAAATCACAGAACAGGTCCGTGTTATCTCCGCTGCGCGACGAGGCTCTCGCGACCTACATATTTTTTCTATTTTTTTAATTTTTATTTATAGGCTTTTTATTTTTATGTTTCTAGGTTTTTAATTGTATTATATTAATTTTAACTAGTTAAATACCCACGCTTCGCGGCGGGTGTCAGGTCGTCTACGATAACGGTACTCGATATAGGGTACGAAACAAAAAAAACTCATATAACAACACTCAATATAAGTTACGATATGATAAAACTTTGTTTTCAAATAAATTTATATCAGAATGTTGAAAAAAAAAACTAGTCGCGCACTTTGTTCTTTGGAAAAAGTTAACGAACGAAGGCTAATAAAGGGAAAATGAAAGTAACAGAAAATTAAACGGGTTGTATTCGCGCTATGCGGCGAGTATCGGGCAAAGCGAAAACTTAGGCGGAACGATAAAAATAATGTTAATAAAAAATAAATACAAAAGTAAATAATAAAAAAGGAAAAAAAATTCGGGGCGTTGAAAACCATAAAAGCAAGACCGAGACCGGTTCCAATAATAAAAATACCGACAATGATGTTGTCCGCTCATAATAGGTTCGGTTCGGCATGGAACCACAACAGTAACCATACTCGCTATAGGCCACGATACATAAAAAAAGTATTATATTTTGAATACAACTCTGCTGTCAAAAGTTTATATCGGAACATTCACAAAAATAAATAATAACAACAGCGCACTCCGTTTTTTAACCAAGTGAATGAACAAAAATTATTAAATAAAAACGTACCCTATGTTTTATGCATTGTAAACTACTACTTATCTAGTTGGTGTTTGTTTAAGTAATAATTTAATGAAAGTGACTTCATTATTTAAATGTTTATTTAAAAAAAATATTGTTGTTGAGGGAATGAGTAAATGAGTAGGGTGTTTCCAATAAAATCTGAGTAAATAAATAGTTTTGAGGTGCCAGAATTTTATTGAACAGTTTTTATGAGTAAATGAGCAAATGGGTTATCCACCCCTTCACCCTAAGGAAGGAGTGGTTGAGAATTACTAAAAAAGATACGAGCATGTTAAGAGTACTCTCCCATGTGGCCACAACATATTGCCCGGAGTTGGATAGGCTCTCCTATGTGATGGGGGGTGTGACGTCGCAACATTTAATGTTCGCCTTTCAAAAAAAAATGTTAAGAGTACTCTACCATGATTAGCTTCTATTGTCACATGTCAGCATGTGAGTGGATCAACTTCTTTTCTTAATTTTTTTTCAATCCTCAGACTACGTAGAATATACTATTTTAACCCGTTTGATTTCTTTATAATTTTTATATTTTTAATAATAACTTTGATTCTTTTGGTTTAAAAAAATAGCGGAATGTGCGGTTGATTTTACTTATTTTTTAGAACGTTCCCGATTTTTCTTAACAAGGTAGTATTCAAAATTAATCGAGTACGCTCCCATCGTGAAGCATGGGGTATTTGTATTTTTTTACTATTCTTTTTTTTAAATATTTTTTTTTCTTTCATGCATATTTACGTTTTGATTTACTATACAATACGTCCCCATAGGGTTGCGCGGGTTTTAATTACTACTTAACTCAACATCTGAAAGTGCCTTTTACTCGGACGTTACAATTCCTCTCTCTCATTGGCTCCAGTGCGACGTGGCAGCTTGTGAGTGGTCAAATTTTTTTACTTTTTTTTTTCATTTTGCAACCCTTAAACGATATGCAATATACGCTTTCAACCCGTTTGATTTTCTAATAACTTTGTTTCTCTGTCGTTCGTTAAGTTAAAAAAACGGGCGTTCTTAGTTTTTTTTGTGAACGTTCCGGTCTTTTTTTAAATGAAATAGTATTCAAAATCGAGTACTGTTTTGGATCGTAAGCGATGTTACCATTGCGGTATCGTGACACACCCAACCACTTATGAACGAGCAACATCGTTGTCGCTATTTTGGTTTATCGTAACCGGTATCGGTATTCGCTTTTATGGTTCTCGACGAGCAGAACCGATAACGACAAAACTCCTGCAACGGTATGGAGGAAGAAACGACCACGCTCCCACTGCGAAGCACATGTCTTTGTGTTCTTTAATCTGGTTTTTTTTGCTTTGTTTTCTTTTTTTTTGTTTCCTTTGGTACGTTTTAACGTTTTGATTTACTATACAATACGAAGTTCCAAAGAGTTGGAGATCATATTCACAGATATTCATTAAAGAATGAATATTGAACGTAATTGTTTTCAAAACTATCTTCATAGTTCAATGTATTAAGAAGTTTTGAATATGGTAAAATCTATCGATCCTTCGACCTTGGGCACATATTTGAACTAACTTTAACTAAAGTTTGTTCTTTGACCATATTTAACGTTGTTATGTGAAAGGCAGTAATAAGGGTATGATTGAGAATAAATCTGAAGTTAAGTGGGAGTTGTATGTGACCAAAGGAGTTATGTTCTCCTTTGATCAAGAGTTGGACATTTTGGCGCACTCGTTAATTCGAACCGGCATAAAGCACGTGGCCACGCTCAAACTAAGAGTAGTTTTGTTTAGACACCTTTGAATTAGAGACGAGAACAAGAATAGTTGAACAACATATGAGAAATGACTTGCATCCATGTCTCATGTACAAAAATGACACATAGATATGTTTACCGTGACTATTGTACTTGGTCAAGTAAGAGTTACTTGAACACAAGGAAATGATTGACGATTGAAATACGTCATACCTTGCTAAGGGCAGTGAGATGCAGCTAGGCGTCCACCACTATCTACGTTGAATCGATTAATCGATGAATCATCCAAGTGGGAGATTGTTGGATATAGGATGTCCAATTATCGATTAAATCAAAGTTACTATCGAAGTACGATACAAATAGTTACACTTTGGGCAATAAGCAATTTATAATGTTTAGTCATAAACATTAGAATTAATTACACAGATGGCTCCTGTGGTTTACTCAGATTTCACTTTTGGCCCGTGGGAAAGCTAAATTACAAGTTTGGCTCAATAGTTTACACACTTATTTCACTTTTGGCCCCTGAGTTGGATGGAGGTTAACTTTTCTGTTAATTTTGTAAAAAATGACCAAAACACCCTTCCCCACTATCAGACTCAAGATTTCTAATTTTGACTCCTAAAAAGTCAACCGGTCTCAAATCTATCTCAATCCTTATAAATCTGGAGTTTAAATCCTTACAAACTCGTGCTAATCCTATCGTGGTCTAATGAAAACAAGAAATTAGTTAGTTAGTTCGAGATAACCATACCATTCGAAAACCCTTTTCAATCACCTCATACCAACCGATTTCTTACTCATAACAGGTGTTTGTACTACAGCTTCTACCAATTTGCATGTACACAGAAGATGAAGATCACGATGTTGCTTATTCTTAAGTGCAATCCCGATGGATCGTCGGATCCGATGATCCTAGCAAATGCCACCGGCCAGCAACCCCCATCTCCGGTTCATCCCTTAAATGATCTGATGATCCCGATGGTCGGAGTTGCAGCAAAGACAAAGGCCAGAAAATAAGGGGAGATGGTCGGAGTTGCAGCGACGATGACCGGAGTTGCATCGATGGTGGCCTTTTGTAGATGGAACACCCCTCCTACGCCGTCGCCTGCTGTAGATGGAACACCCCTTAAATGATATGATGATCCCTCCTATGCCGTCGTTTGAACACCCCTCCTACGCCGTCGCACCACCGGAAAAATCGCAACAAGACGCAATCAGAAGATAACCAAGAAATCAAAATCCCTAATTGCTTCATCCATCTTTCCGACTTGATTTCTTAAATTCCACAGAAAAAAAAGGTAACCATATTCCTGTTACAGGGCGAAGATGGCGGTGGAAGGCGGTGGAGGTGAGCTGTGGTAGGATGGTCGGAGACGGCGGTGGAAGGCGGTGGAGGTGGAGGAGGTGTGAGAGGGTGGAGATGATGGTTGGAGGTGGAGGAGGTGTGAATGGTTAAAATCTTGAGTCTGATATTAGGGAAGGAGGTTCAAAGGGGGTTTGACACTTTTGTTCAGAGGGGTGTTTTAGTCATTTCACATGCACTTAACTGAAAAACTTAACCTCCATCCAACCCAGGGGCCATTTATGTTACAAACGTGCAAACTATTGGTCTAAACTTGTAATTTATCATTCATAGGGGCCATAAGTGAAATCCGTGTAAACCACAGGGCCATCCGTGTAATTAATTCTAAACATTATAGTTAACGAAACACAGTTTTATAATTCGATGAATAGATATTTGATGAAATATTTATCAGTGTGTTAGGTAATTAATTATTTAGAGAAATATTTAAACACGGAGGATTAAATGTTCAAGAGTTAAACATTAAAGGATTAAACTTTACTAATTATTTGTAATTAGTTAAACTACGAGAGTTAACAGTAATTAATAAGTTAATTAGCTAGGGATTAAATATTAATCCCCTAGGGGTGCGGTCTGTAATTAGAGAGGTTATAAATATAACCTTAATCATAACCCTAATGATCATTCCTAGCCACAATCAAGATTTGTGAAACCCTCCCCCTTTTTCCTTGTGTCGCCGTCCGCCAATATGCACTAACACCGTGCGCCGTCGCACGCCAACGCAAGCCTCCGGAAATCATCGTAATCCGACGGAGACCACCTCCGCTTCGCCGTCGTCGCCGGTTTCCTTATACGCAAACGTGAGACATTTTCGTGAGTGTTTTGCGGATTCGTGAACAGTTACTAGCGAGACGCTCGTTGAACCAAAGTGTTGATCTTTCAGTTAACCATCAAAGGTATAATTATTTACCCCGTATGATTGGTTTATTTTATTGTTTATACGCGTGTAATCGGATCACTGACAGGGTCCCGGTTTAGAACCGTTAACTTGTACAACCACTTCCGCTTATTAAATATGATTTATTTAAGATTACATTAATTTGTTTTAAAAGTTAAAACTGGTACAAGGATTCCCAAAAATAAGCTCATGCTAGGATCTATTGATCCTTCTGTGATGATTCAATTTCGTCGTTGCCCCGTGTATAATCCGCCTTGGCGGGGTGTGACACTTGTCATGTTATTTTAACAAACTAGTTTTACAATCTAATAGTCTTTCGTAAAAAAATTGTAAACAACTATTTTATCAAATAATAAATACCTTGTTGTTCTAGCTTCCCCTTTACGTTTCTGTGCAATTCGTCAAGTCTAACTAGTGTCTGGGATTGGGGTGTGACATCATGTCATTTTCATCAGACTTCAGAGGTTCAGTATTAGGAACCACGCCATCCGCACCAACAATCATAGGTGTGTGTGGACCATTGATGATGGAATTCCACAAATTGTAGTCAGTGTTGTAGAAGAAAGATTGCATCATATTCTTCCCGTTCAACAATAGATTGAAGCTTCGGAGGTCTATTATCCGTTCTGGTCTCATTGTCAAAGTTGATTTACGCCATTGTGAAGGAATCAACAACTTGTGCAAAACAGAAAAAAAAAATTCGAAAGAGCAAAAGTTTCGTCCACCACAGAAAAGTTTTGTCTGAAATAAAATTTCAACTACAAATATTAATCGGAAAGTTCTAAGTTTCATATGAAAGTTTTAAGTTTCGTCAGGAAGTTCTTAATCTACATAAGAAAATAGTCCAACTTTCAAATAGTTTCGTCCGATTGAATCTTTCGTCCAATTCAAAAATACTTTCGCCTCCTTCAAAACGTCAACCAAAAACTAGATCTTAGTCCGGCCAACAAGTTGCTCAGCTGATCAACCAACTTATATCAATCGGTTTCGGATTTCATTGTGACAAAACCTATGCTATTTGAATAGAAATTGATGAGAAAATGAGCTTGTAAACCCTAATTTTCCTAAAAACCTAAAACAATAACACTATGGCTCTGATACCAAATTGTAGCCCCAAACGCGCGGATCTCAGTGTCTTCTTATGTGGAATGATCTGATAATGCACACTTGATTGATAGAAGCAATCAAATGATGCAAAACAAGCTCCAAATCACTAATCAACCATAAAACCCCATAACACACAATAAAGCTATAAATAAACACTTTTCATTGATTAATTGCTCAAAACATAGGAATACAGGCCCTAGCAATCACTAAAACGCTCATGAATGCTGCTAATTACAATAGAAAACCTGGTTAATTCATACAAGCGTAACGAACAAGAAACAAAGCACATATATATACAAACTAGTAATACTTTCGTCCAAAATCATAAAACTTTCGTCCGAAAGTTTCGGGCAAAAGTAAAGTTTCGACTGAAACTTTTGTCCAAGTCGATTATATATTTTCTTCGGTCTTTGACTTCTGAGTCTTAGGGTTATTTTATATGCATTTGTCTATTATATCCTTACCATTTTTCTATACTTCATAATATTTTAAAAAACTATATCATAAATCCAACCTTCTTTTTCCTTTAATTCAAGTATGATACTGGCATAATTGTGTAGGCGTGTTATATAAAAGTTATTATGTTTATATAAATAATAGGTTCGCTAGACTAGCTTAGTTAAACTTACGCATTTGAGCTTCAAGTTTGGCTGTAGCTAAGCTCGTTTATAGTCAAGCTAGATTCGAGTGTTTAATGACTCGATTTCAAGTAGCTCACGAGCGGCTAATTTGGTCGCACGTCTTCTTTTTCTAAGCTCCAACTACTCTTGAAGACTTGAATTAAAGCTATCACACGAAAAAGTAAGAAAATTAAACCCAAATGTCTATGGTAGCTTAGTGGGATTGGATTAGATTAGCTCAGGGCGTCCCTAAGGTTTCAGGGACCTTGTGCGACTAAAGAAAATGAGCACCTAAAAATCTAAAACATAAAGTTGAATGTATGAAAAAAAAATCATTAACATGACATTATTGCAATAGCACTAGGTTTGATTTTTCTTAAAAAAATCAATTTAAAAACCTCTCTTATTGTAATAACATGACGACTGTTGATGGAGTAATTGCCGTATGTTTTTTTTATTAGGTAAACTGTTAATTTGGACATGACCCAATGATGAAGTAATTGTTAATGTGTTTTTAAACTCAATTTATATGACCGATAAGTTAATTGTTAGTTCTAATTTGTACATGGTCTATCAGTTAATTTATTTCTTAAACTTAGTTTATATTAAATATATTTTTGTATAATCCATCTATCTATATCTATATCTATATCTATATCTATACTACATAATAAAGAAGTAAAATTTTGGGACACATGTTATTTTCTGGTGCATCCTCAATATGGTTTTCCCGTCTCTCTCTCATATTAAATGTTAATCTAATTATGGATGATTATTATATCATTAAGTAATGAATTTAATATTATCTAACATTTATCAGTTATATAAAAAGTTAATACCCGGTTGAAAAAAAATGTTCTAAAAATGAACTTAACAGAATTTATAACTGTCACGTCAAAATACATTTTTAAAGACATATTTTGATGCACGTATGTGTTAACAGATTACATTAGACGTGTAATACACATGTTTATTCAACCGGTGTAATGCATAGGTTTTTAAAGAAATATTTTTTTATTACTTAGAATATAATATTACATTGATTTAACCCGTGTATTCTAATAAAAAACTAAATCTTTTGCCAATTGTTATCACCATATTCATACTTACAACTTTTATCCCTCTAAAACCACATTTAAATCCACTATTCAATCTTTTCATGTTTAACTTTTTCTTTTTTAAATTACATAAATAAATATTCTAACTTGTGAATGTTCAAACTGATTTTGGAGTTTATTGTAATAATTAGTTGGAGATGAATTATTATCGGAAGAGACATGGAAGTGAATTTTCAACTTGGTGGGTGGTTTTGGTGTTTGGGTTAAACCAAAATATAAAGCCAAGGTATATATTTATACCATAATTATCCATATAATCAAATCCGTATGAGTAAAACATGGCATTAATATCTATATCATAATCTATATCTATACTAATAAATAAAGGTTTAAAGTGGACACTTGTCACTTTCTCATTCCTCCTCATATTGATTTTCTCGTCACTCTCTCCTAATAAATGCGCATATATTTTATTAAATAATAATAATGTTATAAATATATTATTAAAAAAGAATACCAGTTATATTAAATAAGAATATATAATAGGAAATCAAAATATAACTAATTAATGAAAAACACTAATTTGTTATATACATACACATTTCCACTTGATATATCTCGAGACGATCATAATAGCAAGTTATGACGTATTTACAAATTAACAAGTTTTAATATTTTTAATATACCATCTCGTGTAATACACAGGATTCTAACCTAGTATTACCAATAGAGTACCCTTTTGAAGTCCATTAGAATTTCTAGCGAATCAAATTATGTTGAGCCGGAGATAATTTTATTAAATAGTTATATCAAATTATGACGGGATGGATGCGTGGAGCATCCAGATTTGACGCTGGGTGATGTGGTCAGGTGGGTGAAGTCGAGTCAGGAAAAGGGTGGTGAACGGATGAAAATGGAAGAGAATGATGACGGAGGTGGCGGTAGTGTGTAAGGTGAGGTCGCCAGAGATGAGACCCATCCGGTAAATGTTAAACCAAATTAATTTATCGTTATTATCTTTGACTCAAATTTATTTTTAAATTATCATCAAAAGTAAATATTTAAAAAAATCAAGAATTAAAAAATAGGAGATTTGAAAAAGACTACTTTTGTATTTAAATAAATATGTGTTAAAATAAAGTTTACTAATATTTAATTAGTAGTTTTTTAATTAAGTTTAATATTTATAAATAAATTTTTTATTTTGATTTCAAAATTTTAATAGTTAGTTTTTAATTAAAATAAAGATATTTACAAATATTTATTTTTAAAAGTGTATTATATTTTCAACTTATTTTTTTTAAATGACGAGATTTTTTTTTCAAAAAAATATGTTTGGCTTCAATTCTAATTTATTAGTTTTAATTCTTTTCATATTTAATTTTGGAATTTTAAATTTAATTTGTGTCGATATATTAAGGAGTGCGATTATTTTGAATTTAAAGACGATATATTGTTGACACTCGGATTCCTAATGACGAAGACTAAACGACTAATTCTCACCTTTCGGGTATTGAACTAGGAAACACTCTAATCAACAATTAATGACAATTCCTATGGCTCCTATCTCTAGCAAACCACACAAAATCACAAACCCTAAGATCTATGATTTAGATATGCAAATTAAACTGGCAGACAACCACACTTAGCATACGGAGTTGAAATCAATCATACAATCACAAGTAAACATGCATATTCATCATACTATTCAACCCAAGATCTTTACAAAATCATCAAATCATCATTCGAATCCAAAAACCGATAAAAGTTGTAAATTTTAACAAGTATTCATCATTTAGACCTAGGCAGTATTAAAGATTTAGCCAACACACATGCTTAGAACATTCAAAACAGAAGTAATAGACATAGTACTGGTTTCAATCCAACAAAACCAAAACAAACGAAAGAGAATTGAAACCCGGAGAAGCTATCTCTAACCACCACGGATCCAAAAGCTCTAAACTTTAACTCCAAGTAGCTTCCAAACTCTCAGAATCGCCTCTAGAAACTCTCTGGATGGCAAATATCCGAACTTGGGACATTATGGCATTCAAATTCTATTTAAATTGAAATTAGGTTTTTTCTCGGAATACGGGTCTCTCGCGTACCGCGAGAGACTGCCCTGTACCGCGAGGAACAAAATAGTCGGGCGGACATTTAACTTCCCTTGCGTACCGCGAGGGCTTGAGTCTTGTTCGTCGCGTACCGCGAAGACTTGATTTTTCCCATTTTTCTTTTTTAAACTTTGGGCTTTCCTTCTCGTGCTCGGTTTCTTCGGGTTTTCACTCATAATCATCTCGAGCACCTGTAAACACAACATAGACTCAATAGAAACCAAATACGACTCAAAACGAATATAAAACTAACTAAAACGCACGAAAACAATAGGAATAAAGATGTGTGCTTTGCACTACATCAAACATCCCCACACTTAACCTTTTTTCGTCCTCGAAAAGGTCTGCAATGGAATCATAACTGAGATCTAACTTTAAAAACATCAATTTACAATTAGTTAAACATACTCACGCGTTAAAAAGCAATAATCAGTATTTCTATCCGATTAAACCCAAGCACCAACTATCTAGTCCCTGTGATATTTTCTAATTCCAATTTATACAACACTCAATCAACATGTGTGACTCACACTTAGAAGTTACAGCTCTACCTAATCTCGTCTCACGGTCATGTCTAGGCACGGGATAAACCATATAGATTTGCCCACCACATTAAACTAAGATTTACAGATTTTTAGAAATCAATGGATTATGGAATGAATGGATGGATTTGAGCATTAATTTAAGCATAAGAACTTTCGTCTAGAGGTGTCTCAACCAAGTCACTATCCCGGAAGTTAACACATAGACTAGATTCTAATCATTTAAGCACATAAATCTCACTTAGGGGTGTATCCTCCAAGTCGCCATCCCAGAGGGAAACACATAAGCAAGACACATATTTCAAACAATTAAGCTCATGATTATGGATTTATGGATTGGGCGCCACGAAAACTCGGATTTATTCTCATAAAAAGAGAATGGTGTGCCATGAAAATTTTCAAAAACCTTTAAATATTAACTTAACGTGGTACTTATCACCATATGTTGACAGTTACAGTATTACCATTACCCTAAGAAGAGTACCCACAAGATTTCATGAAAATTTATTACGTGATTAGTCCTAGGTAACACTCACATGTTATTTAAGCTATTCAACATGGCTGGATCTACCAAAACATCATTAATTAGACGCGTTTTCTATTATTTAAATCATTTAAACTCAACAAGCAGATCCATTTGTACTATCATTTTCTATTTATTATGCAAAAACTTATACTTTCAAAGGACATTTTTTTTTAAAAAAATTCAATTTTTTTGTATTTTTGGATTTTTATAAAGACACAAACTTAAACTAGACACTCACAATCGTAGTCTTTCAAAAGTTCTAACCATCGCCTCTGCCTCATGTTCAGTTCCTTTTGTTCGAAAAAGTACTTCAAACTTTTGTGGTCAGAGTAAATGGTAAACTTCACTCCGTAAAGATAGTGCCTCTAGATCTTCAATGCAAACCCAACGGCAACAAGTTCCAAGTCGTGAGTCGGATAATTGACCTCGTGAACTTTCAACTGTCATGATGCATAGGCGATCACTCTCCCGCGTTGCATAAGCACGCACCCCAATCCCTGACCCGAAGCGTCAGAGTATACAACCAAGTCTTCATTACCCTCGGGAAGGGCCAAGACTGGAGCTTGGGTCAACTTCTCCTTCAGTTTCTTAAATGCTTCTTCCTGAGTAGAACCCCATTCATACTTTACCTCCTTCCGTGTCAACTTGGTCAACGGCGAAGCTATTTTCGAGAAATCTTGAATGAATCTCTGATAGTAGCCTTCCATTCCTAAGAAACTGCGGACTTCAGTTGGCGTCTTAGGAATATTCTAATCTCTTACCGTCGTTATCTTTGCTGGGTCAACCATAATGTCATTCGGATTAATGACGTGACCTAGGAATTGGACCTCCTTAAACCATAACGCGCATTTGGAGAACTTAGCATACAGTTTCTCCTTTTTCAAAGCTTCCAACACCTCTTTTAAGTGACACGCGTGATCACCCTCATTCTTGGAGTAGATAAGGATATCATCGATGAACACAATTACCGATCGATCCAACATCGGTCGACAGACCCTATTCATCAAATCCGTGAATGTTGCAGGGGCATTCGTCAATCCGAAGGACATCACGCGGAACTCAAAATGTCCATAACGTGTGCGAAACGCGGTTTTTGGTATGTCTTCTTCCCTTACCTTCAGCTGATGGTATCCGGATCGAAGGTCGATTTTCGAGAACCAACTTGCGCCCTGTAATTGATCGAACAAATCATTGATCCTTGGTAGAGGGTACTTGTTCTTCACGGTTCGTTTGTTCAACTCTCTGTAGTCGATACACATTCTCATGGAACCATCATTTTTCTTTAAAAACAGCACCGGAGCACCCCAAGGCAAGATGCTTGGTTGTATAAATCCCTTGTCAAGCAATTCGTCTAATAGGGTCATAAGTTCTTTCATCTCCACTGGTGCTAGTCGATACGGAGCCTTAGCCACGGGCTGGGCATCTGGTACCAAGTCGATTCGGAACTCGATCTCTCTGTCGGGTGGTATTCCAGGGAAATCCTCTGGAAACACCTCCGGGTACTCGCGTACCACGGGTACATCATCCAGTTCTTTCACTTCCTTACATTTGCCAATCACGTACACTAGATAAGCCTCGCTTCCGCTCCTCAGGTAATTTGCTGCCTTAATCATCGAGATGACGCTAGGCATCGGGGCGTCGTGATCTCCAAGGACCTCGACTTCGCTACCATCGGGAGCCTTGAGTCGGATTATCTTTCGTTTGCATATAATATGTGCTTCATTGGCAGTTAGCCAATCCATACCCAACACTACATCAAACCCACCCAAAACCATAACAAACAGTCTGACAGGAAACCTATGGCCCTCTATCTTTATCATGGAGTTGTCAACTACCTCGGTCACTAACGCAGTTCTACCCTCAGCGGTGTCTACACTAAAGGCTCTTTCTATCTTACTAACTGTGCATTTTTCCCGTTTACAGAAGGTAGTTGATATAAAACTTTTACCGGCACCCGAATCAAAGATTACAGAAATATAAGTATGCTCAAGGATGAACGTACCTGACACTACGTCAGGGTCTACCCTGGCTTGGTCCTGCGTCAGTGCGTACGCTCAAGTCTTTGCTCGGGGCCTCTGATCCTTCTTCTCGGTACTCTTACCTTTCCCAGTTTTGCCGATTTTTGGTTTCGGGCATTCCCTACTCAAATGACCAGCATCCCCACAGTTATAGCACTTGAAGCGTTGTGGGCACTCACGGGAGTAGTGCCCGGTCTTGCCACACTTAAAGCACAAGTTAGATCTGATCGGTGTCGAAGGGACCGGTCAAAGATAAAGAATTAGAGTGTCCTAATCACCTTAAACTAGTTAGGGTAAGAAGGGTGTCGAACCACGAAGAGTTTGTGGTCGGTGCTTAACTTCAATTGACAAAATGATTTATGAAGTGGCAATGGGTCTTTCTGACCAAACACAAGCAATGATTTAAGTGAAACTTATCAAACTCAACAAACAAGGATTATCAAGTAACAATTATGATCAATAGTAATCAAGTAATAAATAAAACGGTTTAAGTTGTAAACAATGATTAAGAAGGAATCATGCCCGGGTTTCAAGTTCATAAATAATTAGGGATTATCACACCAACATATGAGTTCAAGCAATCAAATGGTTATCCAAATCAAATTAACCAAATCTAACCAAGAACATCAACATTCATACATCATCGGCAAATAGTGTAAAACAATATTCACGAATGAAATCGAGACAAATGTATGCAATATAGAATTAGATTAATCAAAAGATTCAACACAAATCAAAGTTCATAGCAATTATCATCTAACGGGGTCAATGGTGCAAGAATTTATCGACTCCCGTGAGTTCATAACCATACTAAACACAAAGATTCAAGTATTTCAAACCAAACGATTACAAGAATTGTTTCTCAAAGCTAGCACATGATAAAACCCTAAAAACTTACAAACAATCCACCCGGGAATGATTACCGGTGGATTAGCCGCTCATGGTTGTGGAATTCATCTTCGATTCTTTGATTTCTTGATATTGATCTTCCAAAATATGTTTCCTAGCTTTCAAGCACTCCCTCAAATCGCCTAAGAACTGTTGTAAAAGTGGTTGGTTTTGAATTTGGAGAAGAAACCCCCAATTAAACACTGAAAATCGGCTGTTTCACTAAAAATCCGCATCTGAAACGTGCTGGGGGGCGTAATCTTACTCCGCCGAGCTGAAGCTTCTGTTCAGAAAATGTTACCCGGCGTAAGCTTACGCTCCTAGGGCGTAAGCTTACGCCCCTAGTGTATTTTTTTAACCAACTTTTTGGATTCGGCTTCTCGAGCTACCCAAGATTCATATATTATGGGTCTCGTAACTCTTTTTCTAGCTCGAGATATGTCTGTTTCAAGATTTAGCTTCCAGAACTTCCACTTCAGCCTCCATCTTTTGCATATTTCCGATCCAATCCCTCTACTTCCTCTCTAATGCTTCCAAAACACGTACTTAGCATCCAAACACCTATAAATCATAAACACGTGCAAAGTAAACGCATTCCATGCTAAATCACACATAAAAACGTATAGTTAAGCATTATAAACACCCAACGAACACCTACACATCACATCCCCACACTTGAGTTTTGCTTGCCCTCAAGCAAAGTCTTTTGCTTCAAATCCAAATTACAAATTCTCAAATAATTGTTTTCACTAAACATAAGTTAAGGTCCAAGGTCATGCAAGATTCATAAGAATTATACTCTCAATAGATTTCAATCCAACAAACAATCGATGAATTTTTAAACAAAAGGAAACACTTGAACGAGCCTAACTCATATCCAGTTATGGCTTTGAATGCACACACCTCTCACAATCAATCACTCCACTCGGCTTCATATATGGACTAGCGATGATGTGCTAGTATTTTTTCACTCGAAACCAAACAATGAACCACATTATCATAGGCTTGCATATTGATCACATCTCCACATACTAACACAACTAAAAAGCACAAATCAAAAGGTCTTTTAAGGGTTGTAATGTAGGCTAGGGTTACGGGTATGGATAAGGATTTTTAAAGTGGCTAAAGGTGAGTGGAATTCAACTAATGAAACTACAAATCAACTCTAAAACTTTCAAATCTCTACTATGGGTATAAATGAGCCATCAACACTAAAATTCTTATTTATTCAAACTATCAAATGAAACTTGGGTTAAATTGACCCAATAACATCTTTTATTGTAATTCAAACTAATACTCAAAACCTTTAGGCACATGTTGACCCAATACTATTTTTGTATTTCTTTTTCATTCATTTTTTTAAAAAAAATTTCTCAATTGCAACAGCAACTACAACACTCTAAGTTAATTGAATTCCAACTCACGGGTTTAAAAAGAAAAGGTGAATGGGTTAATGTTGTGGGTTTTGTTAAAAGAAAAGGTATAGGCTCAGAATGGGCATCTAGTGGATATAAACGGGTAAAGTTATAAAATGGCTAAAAATAAAAACGGTTTCTCCTAATGCCTTTATCATTTTTGTGCAATTAATTAGTTCAAGGTCTCAACATGTATCAATAATATGCAAGTTCTAAAATGTGAAACAAAGTAGCTAAACACTCAAATAAGAGAATATATATATCAATTTGGCTCAAAATCTCACAACATGGTGGAAAATAGGTTACCGACATGTGCATGCAAACCGTCACCTTCAATTTTGTTACTCCCAAATCCAACATTTCCAATTTTTAATATTTTTTTTAAACATTTGTTGGAAAAACTTAATCAAGTAACTTAATGAATTAACCATGACCAAAGACCTCTACCAAACACTTTGAAAACAATTGTCAAAAAATTTGTATGGTTTCCAAGATTTCTCACATCCCCACACTTGAACCTTACATTGTCCCAATGTAAATAGTTATGAAATATAAAAGTGCGGTTAGTGGATGCCAAAACACCCAATATCTCTAAATATCCAACTCAAAGATTCCCATAACCATAAGCATCAACCCAACACAATCAACCGAGTTTCAAACAAAAAACACACAAAAATAAACAAAAACAAAATAGTTCAATCAAAACAACATAAATATGAGAAAGAGTACATGGACCTGATTAGAGGCGATCATAGAGTGCCTGAACCACACCAAAAATGGACTCGTAAGTCTTCCATGAGTCTTCCCCACACTTGAGTGTTTCTATGGTGACGAAACTAAAACACACAACACAACACAACACAACACAAAACAAAACAAAGACGAAATAAAGACAATCACAAGCCGGGTTGCCTCCCGGTTAGCGCTAAGTTTATTGTCCTCAGCCCGACATTACCTCATGTGTCTCTCATGATGGTCGCAATGAACACTTACCGACCACATTTCCAACAAAAGCCCGATATCTTATGTGTCCCCTCCAAACTCGTTCTCTCAAAACCTGCATGTAAATTGATGCAATGTCCGAAAATCTAACTCCACATTTTCCCACCGAATTTCCAATGTATGCCCGGTAGTTGACGTGTCGTGTCCAATCCTGCCTTATTGTGATCGACATGTCGGCTAAATCGATGCGGGCTTGCTTTCGACTAGACTTTCCAATGCTTGTAGTCCCACCTTCCTAATCTTTATCCTCGGACCCTCATCCCCAACTTTATTGCCTCGAGTAACTAAAGCGGGAGGAGGGTTAGAATAAACCGTCAATATCTCAGTCACTGATTCTTCAGAAGGTGCCATGTCATTGACTGAGTCTAAACATTCAATTATATGCTCCGAAAGACCCACAACCTCTTCTTCCTCCTCATCATCATCATCATCATTCACTGATAGTGCACTCGTTAATTCTTCAGCAATTGAAGGCATTGGTGTGGTATTATTCTCCACAATCGCATCCCCAATTTGTGAAGACACCCACATTTGTTTTGCCTGAGACTGTTCGTTAACTGAAAGGCCTCGCTCTCCCCTTCGCCTTCCCGTGCATAAAAGATCATATTTGTAACTTAACAACTCTAAACGGTATTGCTTTGAATGATGAAGTTGCGCCAACTCTCGATCGACTCGAGATAAACAATATTGCACTCGACGCTTCTCACAATATTCATATTGATAAGCGATTCGGCGCCACCAGACTTTCCCACATAATTTCAAAAAATATGGACAATCATTATTCTGATGAGATGTGCTCCTACAATGAAAGCATTCACTAGAGTCTATATTCATGGTGAGATCAACATGCTGAAGATTCTATAATACCTGCACAAACAAACTAGAATACCAAGGTAAAAACGAACAAACAAAATAAAGTAAAAAAAAATATTTTTGGATTTTTATGGTTTAAAACAACTAATTAATAAAAAAACAAAATCAAACAAGCAATGCACACACAAACAAATACCACACGTAAACGAGAATAAAAGAGAATTATCAAAACAAAACACGTAACAAAAATAAGTAAACAAGTAGTCACAAAAGTCAACTAAAATAAAACACCAAGCGCACACACTCCCCGGCAACGGCGCCAAAATTTGATCGGTGTCGAAGGGACTAGTCAAATATAAAGAATTAGAGTGTCCTAATCACCTTAAACTAGTTAGGGTAAGAAGGGTGTCGAACCACGAAGAGTTTGTGGTCGGTGCTTAACTTCAATTGACAAAGTGATTTATGAAGTGGCAATGGGTCTTTCTGACCAAACACAAGCAATGATTTAAGTGAAACTTATCAAACTCAACAAACAAGGATTATCAAGTAACAATTATGATCAATAGTAATCAAGTAGTAAATAAAATGGTTTAAGTTGTAAACAATGATTAAGAAGGAATCATGCCCGGGTTTCAAGTTCACAAATAATTAGGGATTATCACACCAACATATGAGTTCAAGCAATCAAATGGTTATCCAAATCAAATTAACCAAATCTAACCAAGAACATCAACATTCATACATCATCGGCAATAGTGTAAAACAATATTCACGAAAGAAATCGAGACAAATGTATGCAATATAGAATTAGATTAATCAAAAGATTCAACACAAATCAAAGTTCATAGCAATTATCATCTAACAGGGTCAATGGTGCAAGAATTTATCGACTCCCGTGAGTTCATAACCATACTAAACACAAAGATTCAAGTATTTCAAACCAAACGATTACAAGAATTGTTTCTCAAAGCTAGCACATGATAAAACCCTAAAAACTTACAAACAATCCACCCGGGAATGATTACCGGTGGATTAGCCGCTCATGGTTGTGGAATTCATCTTCGATTCTTTGATTTCTTGATATTGATCTTCCAAAATATGTTTCCTAGCTTTCAAGCACTCCCTCAAATCGCCCAAGAACCGTTGTAAAAGTGGTTGGTTTTGAATTTGGAGAAGAAACCCCCAATTAAACACTGAAAATCGGCTGTTTCACTAAAAATCTGCATCTGAAACGTAACCAGCGTTTACGCTGGGGGCGTAATCTTACTCCGCCGAGCTGAAGCTTCTGTTCAGAAAATGTTACCGGTGTAAGCTTACGCTCCTAGGGCATAAGCTTACGCCCCTAGTGTATTTTTTTAACCAACCTTTTGGATTCGGCTTCTCGAGCTACCCAAGATTCATATATTATGGGTCTCGTAACTCATTTTCTAGCTCGAGATATGTCTGTTTCAAGATTTAGCTTCCAGAACTTCCACTTCAGCCTCCATCTTTTGCATAGTTTCCGATCCAATCCCTCTACTTCCTCTCTAATGCTTCCAAAACACGTACTTAGCATCCAAACACCTATAAATCATAAACACATGCAAAGTAAACGCATTTCATGCTAAATCACACATAAAAACGTATAGTTAAGCATTATAAACACCCAACGAACACCTACACATCAAGATCCCAGTCTACATTCACCTGCATGCTCGTTTCCACATTTCCTACAAATGGTCGGCTCATCCACCCGAGCCCTCTTATCGCGAGCCCCAAACATCTTTCCACCGGTTCACTTGTTTGAGAAGCTCGGTTTCTTCTTCGGTTCCTCAATGGCGGCATCGTTTAATGCCAGATCATCATACACCACACCACTGAGTTCCACCACCGAATCGAAGGTGGTAGGAGTGTTTGCTTTGATAAAGGTGCGGACCCTGTCCGGCAGTCCCTAGATATAACAAACATTCTTTCTCTCTTCGGTAGTGATCAGATGTGGCACCAGACGTGCCAACTCATTGTACCGGGTGGTGTATTGACGGTGAGTGTCACAACCTGACCAGGGGGCTAGGCGTGACGATCGAATACCAAAACAAAATACAGCGGAAATAACGTGACATATAATTTATAAATGTCATTGGTCCAACTAAGTCAAAATATATATTTACAATGGTCCATATCATCTATACACTAACCAAAAATAAAATAAAATAATGGATTCTATCTTCTCATCAAAGCTTTCTCGGGTAGAATCTATGGCTCGGCGTGGTCTTCTAAAGGAATCATCTATCTTCAAGCAAGCTCATGTTTAGGTTGCTAATTTCTAAACTCGAGAATGGTACCTGAATACATGCTTAAAAATATTGTGTCAACTAAAAAGTTGGTGAGTTCACGAGTTTAGTTAATAGAGCATTTATATTGAGAATCCAAATATGTATGGTGCAAATTAAACAAGATCACAATCAACCCTGTGCCCACAACCTGTGGACATCTAGAAATAATAATATTCCCCTAACCCATACCCCTTATTGTTATGGGTCTAATTACTTATGCCTGCCAACATAAGTTTAAAACTATTAAACGAATATATGTCACAAGATATTCATCATCATTATATGATTATCATTCCATGGGAGGTTGTCTCGGTTACGTCGGGCCCATGGTGTGCCGGATAGTACTACCCATATATTCGCTGGCTCCAAAGGAGTTAGTGATTGTGTGCTAAAGTTCGGGGATTCGTTATGGCAGCTAAAAATGGCCTTATTTAATTAATACACCAAGTATGTAAACAAAACAGAAGCATGTATTCACCCCCAAAAAGTTTAAGAAAAAAGAGGGGGGAAAGCACATGAACTCACCTGGTAATCTTGTATATGCCCAAACAATATGCTAAAGTTGCGAGCTTGCTATCGTGTGTGTAGGCATTAAAACAGATCCTAATTATAATTGTGACATTAGTATGTTGTACTAGAGTAATGTCATTAACCGACTGATTCGTTAAAGTATTGGGGCAGTTTTGGTAAAAATCTCGGGTTGTAAACCTCTATTTATTATTCTAATAGTTGTACTATAAAAATGTTGATTTTGCTTAATATTCATGTATAATGGTAAGACTTGTGTATACGTTCTACTAAGAGTAGTTAAATGATGTTTCGACCTAAATCAAAGTAATACTAAGTATTATAATAAGGGTTCGATTCAGATAAGGTAACACTAGCCATTAGTTACTTACACAATATATGTGTATATAAAAATAAATATATATTTGAGTAGTTATATTTGTTTTGAAGATAATAATCGAAGTATATAGTTATGTATATAAGTATGAAAGATTTCACCAATATATATTTATGTTGTATATCGTAAGTATTAAACCTGGTTATATGGATTGGTTTGCAAGTATTGGTCAAATGCATAAACTTGTATTTATATGACGCTGCATAAAAATATATTTGTATCGAAAGTAAATATTTGAAGTTTATAAAATGTTTGTATACATAAATATACATAAGACATGTATAAAGTATTATGTCAAATGTCGTTTTCATTAGCTAATAATATGGTTAAGTAAGCATGTATGTATATGTAAGTATGTTGAAAGTATATAATTCTTGAAACTTTAATTATTATATAACAAGTCCTTGAACCCGTGTAATTGTGAGTAAATACTTAGTATTCTTGAGTATTTCGTTTATATTCAAATAAGTGTTTAAAACCCCTAATGCAGGTATATATATTCTATAATATGCGTTTGGTACTAATAAAAATGTAACATTGTATAACACGATGTATCAAAAGTAAAATATTGTATTTTAGTAATAATAATAATAATAATAAGGGACATAACATGTTTAGTACTAGTGACGACTTAAATAATGTCAATATTAGTAAACTCAAATAATAATAATAAGAATGAGAAGAATTATACCATTTATGCAATGCATATCATAAGTTTTAGTAATAAAAACAATACTAATAATACCGATAATGATTTATAAAAATAGTACTAATAAATTTATAAGAAAATTTTAGTTATACTATCATGTTACAAAATAATATTTATATAAATGATACTAATATATTTATGAACAAAACTAGTAAAACTATAGTATCATGTTAAAGTAGCATTATTAAATATAGTAATGTTAATATTAAGAGTTTTTAACTATAATAATGTTAATAGATAGTGTAATATTTTTAGTAGTACATCAACATATATAATATTAAAAAAAATAAGTAACAATTTATATTATCGCTTTTAATAATAACAATTTTTATATTTATTAATATTACTTAGTTTTAACTAACTGTTTATAATACTCATAACCAAATAATATAATGATAATAAAAATATTAGGGTATTAAAGTAACAATATTTGAAAGTACGCTTGTATAAAGTTAAAGGGTTGTGTGTTTTATTATGTGCGTGTATATACCCGTTAAAAAAAATAGATATGTGTATGTCTACAAATGTATTTATATATATGCTTCGTGTATTGTACAACTCATCTTTAATTTATATTTACTACTAATTCAGTTTATATATATATATGTGTGTGTGTGTGTTATAGTATAAATTTCACGTATCGTATAATTCTTGACTTTAATTTGTACTTATTATTATTTTCGTTCATTCATCTTTAGTTTCCTAAATAATATACTTTGTAATTTCATAATCGTGTATATATACATTTAATGTTTCTAATTAAAGCAACCTATATTTACAACTAAATGTATACCTATGTATCTATATTTTCAGTTTTTATAAGTTCCTGGTTTTCAAATATTTATATATTTATGGCTCTAAATAAATATGTTTTATATTTATAATTACTTGTATTTATATGCTAACGTATATAACTTTTATATTTTCTTTTTGCTCCGACGGAGACCCGGTTTACAAATACGATCACACGAACGATGTTGGGTGTTACATCAAAATCCCTAGGGGTCGGGATCGAGTCGGCTTAGCTCAACTAACTATTACACACGTTACATATTACAAAAATACAAAATTAATACAAAGCGTAGCGCGCGTTTATACCTCACTACTCGTACGCGGACCCGCTCGCTTAAAGACCCGTTTAGGAGGCTAGTGACACCGTTTGACTAAGTTATCAAGTCCGGAGCATTTCTTGGTTCACCACTGCTACTGTTAACCACGGTTGACTTCCATTGACCGAAACCCCGGACTTAGTTCCATCTTCATAACCTGTCCAAAATCAAGTAATCCCCCAGGAATGAAACCCAGTCAATCTCAACGACTCATTTAACCGGAACCTTGCCGGGATCTCAAATACAAAACCAACTTCAACAGTGGGTCGATCTACCCGAAACAACGACATGCAAAAGGAAATAAACTCACCAGGGACTTGCCGGAAAAACGGGTTTGAAAACCTAGCCGCCGTCACCGTCTATCCGATGTAGCACCACCACAGCCAAGACCCGTCATCTCCCCTTCTCTCTCTCTCTCTTCTGTCGTTTCGGGTTGTGGTTCGCCGGAGCCGCTAGACGCAAAGGCTATTGCGTAACCTGCACCTTTGCCGCCGTCCCTGGGTGGTCGCCGGAGATGAGGGCTCTCCCTATGTTGCTCCTTCCTGTAAGTTCTCTCTCTAGATTTAGGGTTTGGGTGGTTAGAGCTTTGTGAAATGAAGAGAAGGTGAAAATGATAGAGATTGTTATGTGGTTGTCGTCGTGACTACGTCGTGGTTTGGCCGGAATCCGGTCCCTGCTCACCTCTCTCTCTTTCGTATTCCTCTCTCTCTCTATAAGGCTCAAGGCTGTAGGGGTTTTAATGGCAAACTAGGAAAGTGGAAAATGGAATACAGATGATTTGAATAAAAGGATCGGGTGATTAAAAAAAAAATCTTTGTCTTGGTTTTGCAAAGATTTGTTACAGAAACTTTTCTTGGTTGAAGTGTTAGTATCACTCAGATTTCATATGATTTTCAAAGATTTTCAAAAGATGATTAAATATTTAATAATAATAAATAAATAAGATATGAGGAGTATGTAAAAATAACAGTATAATCTGGACTAGTTTTGTCATATCACGTGTACACTTGAGTCTTTGAAATGTTTATAAATTGTGTATTATAATTCTATAATTCTTATAATAATAAGACGTGATAATAAATATAATTTAAATATTTATTTCGTGAAATTCTTGTTTCGATTGTTGTCCAAAACATTGCGTGTCTCATTCGCATTCGCCTAAATAAACGTCTCTCGCTCCGTTTAAATAATATTGTTAGTGACAATAACTAATAAATATAAATAATGATTCAATTTATCTATTTAATCGCATAGTTCTAAAATAGTCGGATAGCGTTCCTGTACCACGTGTCTAACCGCGTATGCTCATATTAAACGTTTCACATTCCACAAGTAGTTATTTATTTCTAAATTATAATAATACTAATATTTATAATTTAATATGATAGCTATAAAGTAAATATTTGTTTATATTATTTAGTTATACCGGATCTAGCAAAACCCGTTGTCGTCTACACCGGTGTTTGTCGCAGTCGCGCATTCAACGTCGCATATCTCGCGTATAAATTCTTATTCAGTCGCCCGAGTAAATACTAGTATTTACTACTATTATTTATTTGAGGTTTGACGTCTAAAATATTTATTACGTCAGCTAACCGGTATTAACCCGTACAAACGCGATAACTGTTTTAACAGTTCTCCGTGTAAACAATTTAGTTCGTAATTATTATAAATTATATCGAATCGCGAAATGATCCGTCAGACAATGTTTATTAGTTGGTTTTTTATTGGGTTCGTATACAAGGCCTCTACTTGAGCCGTTAATGGGCCAAGATTGTTTATCTACGGTTGGACCGAGCCTAATGGGCCTAGTTCATTTGTGTAAACACAATGTGTTTATTGGGTTCTAAATCATAGTCTAAAGTGTTCAAGTTTGCTATTCAGCAATCCAAGTATCCAAATAGGTAACATGTAATAAAATAATAAATAAAAAAATCAGGCCCTAAATTTGGGGTTATTACAGTCTCCCCTTGTTAAATAAATTTCGTCCTCGAAATTTAAGTTTTTGTTATTTTCTAAAATTTGATTATGAATCTCGACAGTAGTGTAAGTTTTTAAACCACTTGACGAATTTGGAGGGAATAGAGATTTTTAAATCAAGGTTCCAAGGGCAAACAATGATAATCCGAACTTAAAAGTTTAACTAGACAAGACATGAATAGCCTTCGGCTATTTGAAAGTTAGAGAAAACAAGTTCCAATGGATTGTTGAAAGGATACAGACGGTTGGTTTTATCATATGAAGTCGTTATTCCGGCAAATGGGCTCAGGGAGATTTCATAGTATAAGTTTAGGTAACTTAATGAAGCGACAATTGATCTTGAAATGTGGTACGATGTGAGATGTGAGTGATTTATTATTCTTAAATGATAGAAAGAATAGATACTGACATATGCAATAGCCTGAAATAGGGTCATGAAAATCAAAGATGACAAAGGATATTGTAGACGATCCATACTCCGAGGGGGGTACCGTGTTATTATCGGGATTTAGTTCTAGATGTTTTGAGATAATTGTTGTTGCTGAGGGAAAGAAAGGATGCAAGCGTATATGGAATCTCTTAAGCAATAAATCACATATGTAATGCTGATTATTTCTCCCAGATATAGGTTATGGGGTGGTTTGGGTGTGGAAGTTAGACAAGGGTCCAAAGGGAATAATTTACTTAAAGTACAACGCATCAGTTCAAAATCAAGTAGAGGACTATGTATCACAAGAGGGTCTAAAAGGATATCAATTGGGTAGATCACTTGGAAGACTATATATAATAGTTCGAAATCAGGCAATGGGTCGTTTGTCGCAAGGAATTGGTGTCTTGACACATTCGTATTTGTAGAACCTAGTTGTCTTGCTGATGTAGAACAAGAGATTTTCATTGAAATGTGGTCCGTTGAGGGGGTTTATTGATCTAATCGGATTCGTCGGGAGTAAGGATGACATTTTCTTCCGCAACTTCCTTGGTGTTGAGTGGAAATACTTGAGGCGTGTTGATAATAGTCATATAGGTAGTGAAGTAGACAACTATGACATGGAAGGAAATTTTATGGAAACAGGGTTTCCTAAGATAGATTCTAGGGTTGTTAAGTTTATTTCATTGATAAATTTTGACACGGCTTTGTCGTTGATCAATGTAGGGCTAGATCTTCACGGGGTAGATGTCGATTAGTCAACATGGAGATAATAGAGTTTAATGAAGTCGACGATTGTGGAGTCGTCGGCTTCCGGGGTTTCTCTGAATGGATGCATAGTAATTCAAATAGTATGAGAAGAAAATTGAAAATAGGTTTGAAAATGGATTTGTTTGCTGGAAATTCCTAACGGAAGAAAAGGTTTATAAGCCTACCCGAAAACGTACGTTTATAAGCGTACATTTCGTTATTTTACACCTTTGTAGGCATGTATGACCTCCTATACGTCCAAACCATTAAAGATAATAAATTTATAGATTATTAAGTTCATAAAACTGACTCATAACAACTTATGGCTCAAAACTTGATAAGATAGCAAAAACAATCGAAAAAACCGTCGTGAAACCGTCAAAAACGGATTTCACAATCTTGTTTACTCAAAAATGATATTTTTACCAATCAATTTACAAAATCGGAAATATCCAAAGGACATAAGTCCTAAATAAAGAGTTTCTAAAAAAGAATCACCCAAAAATGTTTTTCTAAACGACCGCACGATTTAAAACGAGTTTAAAAGTCATAAATTGGGGGAAATAGTTAAACACTTCATACAATTATGAAACTTTATAGGGAACTTTCTAATAGTAATATAAACCTAGGAAAAATATTGATTTAGGTGCAGGTCTCTAATTACTATGAAACATGTTTAACGTATGTAAAATAAAATGAGAACTATTTGAATTTTTAATAAATAGTGAATCAAATCAAAATCTGAGTTTTATAATTTTTAGGACTTACATATACTATGTTACGACTATTTAAAATATAAAATCTAATTTTTAAGTTTATGTAATAAATATTAGGAATTTATGTCAGTTTTAGACAATTAAATGCACTAAAAATATAAAAATTTAGAAAATAATTATATATAAAAAAATTTATACCATATGAGTCATAATCTACTGTAGGAAAATATAACTTAGAAGTGTTGAGGAAATTTTAACTATTTACGAATATATATCATTTAAACGCGTTAAAACAATAGTTAATTAAGTAAAAGTAACAAAATAATACAATAGTTATAAACTTTTATTTTCCAGAAAATTTTGTCTTATATAGATTATGTAGTATGGCTTCCAATGGGAGTGAAAATGTTAATTTTATCAAGATTTGGGTAATGGATTTGATGTATAGAGTGCTAATTGTTGGACCTTATTTTTTTTTTGTAAAGAAATAATTCTTAAACCAAGTCTTAAGTTTACAACATGAATTCGATGTCAAGATGGGGTTCAATGTTCCCATTGTGAGGGGTAAGAAATTGTTTTTGAACAACATATAAGTCCAAGCCTTCGATCTTAGCTCCAACATATTGAGGGTAGAGGATGTGATTACAATTGTTGTCACCTTCAGTGCCAGTGGGGTTGGCTTCAGGAAATTAAGGATAAGAGAATTGATTACAATTGAATAAGGAAGGGATTTCCAATTGTTAATGGAAAGGATGCAATAGAGGGGACTGCTTCATGCGATGTGGTCCAATGACATGTGGGACAAGGTAAGTCTTCGATGTTCCAAGTTGACCGATGATGCTTCCGCCATGTTTCATCCAAATCTCTCCAGCTTCTTCAAGACGATAGGAACTTAGATAGGAAATCTAATTAGTGAAGTAATGAAGTTGGAATACGACCGTTATTTGAAAATAGGTCAACAAGTGTGTTGTTAATGATAGTATATAGTTAATATATAAGGATATGAAATCGAAGCAATATGGTTACAACAATGTTGTCCATGAGTGATCTATGATGACTTGTATAAGAGAGTCAAGGAATTTGAAAGGAGAAGTTGTCCGGTTATCATGAAAGAACACAGTTGAGTCGAGTTTTTAAGGAAAGTGTTGAATTTAGAAGTATACAATGATAAACTGAGTTAATGAATGTCTCCTTATCGTCAAGGGTTGTTTTAATTTAAGAAGAGTTTTATGTTTGTGGCTTACGCATATGGGGACCCGATAGGATTTCCTAGAATTCACATGTGCATGTAAGCTCTCAATTACGTGATATCAAGTGTAATTGTCAACTTACTCACAAGATCACTCTAGTAGTCTCCTAGCATAGTCATATTGTATGCGTGCACCAAAGTTATTTTAAGTTTTGGTGTGAGAGTAACCATCCTAAAGTGTACTTACAAGTCAAGGTCTTAAAAGTCATGTCTCGGGGTACTTAGATCTCCTAAAGTACTAAAATTGTAATCAAAGCCATAGTAGTTTCAGGGTCCTAAAGGTGAGGATCCTTAAGGTGTTACCGGTTAGAGCCTAGGAATCCTAAGGGAAACCTAATTCGCTAAAACCGCTGGCTCTGATACCAATCTATCGAGCAGGCGGTGCGTTAGCTTTCTTCAACGTTTCTGCGAACAGACCTGGCAGAGAAGTCTTCATCAACTTTGTGAATTCACGTGCTAGAACTGCTCTCACTTCTGGTTCAAAAGTGAAAGGTTGTTCTTCAACCTGTGTCTGCTCAGTTCCATGCACACTAACCGCCGGTTCAGTGTGGACACTTACTTCTTCGCTATACTCTAGGCGCGCAGGGGTCCTGCCACGCCCACCATTTCAGCCTCCGGAACGACCGCCGGTGCGGCCTCCACCACGCCTTCCGTTTCCTCTTCTCGTCATTTCGTTCTATAAGACAAGGAATCCAAAGTCATCACGCTAGTTAACAAATAGAATTCAACAAGCACTGTAAAATGTTAATATACACTGGCCATCTGCAATTAACCATTACACTACCTCTCGATTTCCATTTGACCACCTTTGTGATTCCATTAGAACACAAGTCCTAACCTAACGCTTCTAAGGCATACTATATAAGTAAATATATACAATCTACCTTCATACATGATGCTGTGGCTCGAGTTACCCGTACTGGCATCCGCTTTCGGTCCCATTCACAGTTTAAGTTCAGACACTGTGAGTCTCCAAATCTCTCAAACTATTGCTCTGATACCAACTTGTACGGCCCCAAACCCGGGAGGCCTCATTTGTTGGATTTACTCATTCACAAACGGATCTTAAACTTGAATATCAAAATAACGCAGCGGAAAATACTTCATTAAAACATAACATTGTTCAACATGCGGAAGCGTAAACATTGTTTAAACATAACACAAACGTAAATCAAAACGTAACATGATGCCAGTCTTCATAAGTAGCCGGGTAACTGTTCATCGCTAGCCAAGCATCACCGTCCATCCTCGCAACCTGCCTTAACCTGAATGTGCATACTAAAAAGTCAGCTATGCTGGTGAGTTCTAGCTTTACATAAAACTTTCACATAACCATTTGCCAAAAACATTTCATTCATTTATTTAATAAAAGCGTACGTAAATCATGCAATAACATAACATTAAACATAAGTCAACAACAAACCGAATCTGCGCATTTTTGTAACCGTCAATTCCTCATTACAGCACGGTACTTCATAGAGTACATGCACCGACCTTGAGTAAGGTACTCCATAGAGCACACGTACCCACATTAACCATTCATAACCGTCAATTCCCTTCAAGCACGGCGTTCCAAAAGATAGCTCGTACCACACCTTAAGTACTACTCCCTCGCAGAGAATAGTACCTCATTAGGGATCCCGGTAATCCCCCATTGGTGACCGTCATCACCCCTTTCCACCCAGTTGTACAACCGTTGGCCAGCCACAAAGGCCCCTATAAAGGTAAGGCCCATACATGCATACATACCTTAGCTCCCGAAGGAACTCATGGCAGATTCATTTATTTTGTGACTTTCATAAAAACCTTTACTTCTTTTTAGTTAAAGCATTCGCACGTTTTATTAAATAGCATTTCATTTGTAAACATTTCGTAAACTACATTTGGCAACAGATTTCATAAACACATTTCAACTTTCCTTTCGTAAACATCATTTCATAAAACACTATCGTGTAAGTATGCACACCAGCCCAAAACATAGTTCAAAACATTAAAAGCAGGGCTCTAGAACTCACCTGATAAGCTAGTCTTGTTCTGTTCTAACAACGGTCCAACGAGCGTCACACACGATCTGAATTGGTTAATTACACATACATCAGACCTAATCTAAATTACACGCTTTTACTGATTCTGATTGTCACACCCCAACCGACGGCGGATTATACATCGGGGCGGACGCGATTGTTCAAAAAGCGCAAGGTTGACTATTAAAGTTTAAATATTTCATTAATGATATTCAAAGGTTCAATACAAAGAATGAAAGCAACATAACAAGAATACAATGTTTATTTGATAAGTATTCTAGGTCCAAAGCATCCTATGTGATCACAATAAAGTCCCATGTTGATGTACCAGAAACATGTGAAAGAATCTGTCAACTAAAAATAGTTGGTGAGATACGAAGGTTTTGACACAGTTTAACAAAGTCTTTGAAAAGTATTACAATTCACTATGCCATGCATTCTATAGTATAAGTGTGAGAACAAAACATCTTAAACATTGTGCATGTCAATCCTCCAACCAAGTTTAGGCATAACCCGCAGGTTACCCTTAAAAGTATCAAGTTTAAAGTTTAAATTCAGTAACAATCACCAAGGGCTCCCCCATGGGTCAATCAATCAAGGTGGATTGGTCAAATGCAATAGATCTATCATTGTTACTATAGGCTTGATCAAAGTTAATGAATATGCTAGTTATAAGTTTAATTTAAGCATGTAAGTCTCAAGCATAACACAAGAATAAGCATATAGTCATAGTTGTACAAGAATTGTATAAGTTTGAAGTTTGAACATGTTTCACCCCAAAAGAATGTAAATGAAAAAGGGGCTAAGTATACTCACTTGGATTGATGAAAGTGTGTCCCATAAGATTTAGTGTAGCAAGACTTTGAGGGAGAAAATCCTCACAATAAGCCTAAGAATACAAGTCTAAAGTTTCAAGTTTTGATTCTATAAGTCTAGGACAAGAATTCAAAGATTTCAAGATTTGACTAGGGTTCCAAATGGGAGACGGGAATGATTGTGTTTATAAAGTTTATATAAGTTTCTAAGTAGGGTTTCACAAGGTTTGAATATCAAAGTTTGATAGGTTTATGGTTTAGAATAATTATTATTTAAAATAATTATTTAGAAATTTTATAATTATTAATTACTAAAGTTAGGAAATAATAATCCAAAAATAGTTTTCTAAGTATTTTATGAATAAGGTTGTACCTAATAGATGAAAGAATAAATAATTATCAAAGATTAATAATAATTATTTAAAGAATGAATAATTATTAAGGATTCATAGTAATTATTTAATAAATAATGACTGAGAATAATTATTTAATTAATAAATAACTACTAAATGTTTATAATGATTATTTAAAGAATAAATAATTATTAAGATAATAACAATTTAATTGTTAAGGGTAAATAATTATTTAAAAGAATACTTACTTTATTAAATAATCAATATAAAGTATTTAAGTTTTATTAGGTATTTGTTTCACAAACTATCTTGTAAAATGTTTTAAAACGTGGTTATAAGTTTAGATAAAAATGTGGAATTATAAGTTTTAACAAATATGTTAAATAGGACTTTTTATAAAGTTTAACTTATAAATAATTTATAAGTTTATAAATATTTTAAATAAGGCTTCTTATAGTATTTAAATAAAATTTACAAGTTTATAATGTTTAAAATTTCCATTTAGTTTTATAAGTTCATAAATATTTAAGAAATGAATAAGGTATAGTTATTTCTCTTGTTTTATAAAAACAAATAAGTTTATGTTTATACAAATTTTTAAAATGCATAAGTTTATAAGCTTTATAAGTTTATAGTTTTCTGAAAATAAAAGTTACATTTAACTCATGTTTCAAAATTAAATAAATATCCAAGCTTAAAGATTTAAATAGATATAAATGTTATAAATTGTATGAGTTTATAATTTTCTGTTTTCTAAGTAATATCTAAATTTTATAAGTTTTTCTGATTTTGTATTATTATATAAGTCTTTTGTTTTAAATTAAAAACTTGACAAATAACTTTAAAAGTTTAAAAAAAATATATAAATTTATGGTCTACACAAAATAAATTTATTCAAATAATTACATTTCTGATAAAATTTTGAATGTATAAGTTTTATAAGGTTTTAAAGTATTTTTATAGTTTTTTTAAGAATATTAAAACCAAAATTAGAGATTAAATTTTTATAAGTTTAACTAAGTTTTATTTAATTAAATATATTCCAGAAAGTAAAAGTGTAAATAAAAATCGTTTTTGAGTTTATATAAGTTTAACATAATTTATAAAAATTATTATAAATTTTTAAACTGTTTTTAAAAGTCAAAAAAAATGAAAAACACAAAACCTGGGTTGGCCGGATTCGAACCCGGGCCACCCAGTTCCACACACACATGCACTAACCATCCCGACTACGGGTTCGTTAGTGTTATAACTAGTAAAGAAAATTTTTAAACACAAACCCAAAGCAGCCCCCAAATCGTATGAACCCTAGCTTTTCAATCCCTAAATTCAAGTCGATTTACCCTCTGTTAATGGAATTATACAGAGGGATTTCGATCTACACATGATTACGAGGCTTTTGGCCTTTGAGTTTACCTGAAATGGCATTGAATCGAAGGAGATTGAGCTCGAGTTTGGCGTCGACGGTGATGGTTTCAATCCGGCAAATGCAGGTCCGATTAAGGTGAATTGAAGGTTGAGGGAGTTCAGGTGAGGTTTCGTTGAGGTAGCACTGGTGCTATTTATGCCCAATTTGGCCATTGAATGCGCGAACAGTTGGGGAGGTGGGGGTTGAGCCAATGGGTTTAATTTCGAACCCATGCGCGACCACGGCTGGGAATCGGGCATTGATGGTTGTTGGGGCTGGGTCGCATGCGCGTATGGGAGCCCGAGGTACATCGAACCTGGCCGGAAATCGCGATTTTTGGTAAAACGGCTCAAAATCGGGTGTTGCGGAACTCGAACCCACGACTGTTTTCTGTTTTCGGGGTTTGGCCTTTGTGCAAAACAGGTCCCTATAGTTTGTAGGTTTTATCATTTTATGATAAGACATGGTTTTCAAGTTTTAAACCAAGTTTCAGAAATGACGGTTTAGTCCCTGGACTTTTATATTAAACAAATATGTTTTATTTTTTATAAAATTAAACAAGTTTTATATGTTTATATTTACTTTTATTATTATTATTTTTTTAATGTTTTTTATCAAGTGGTATTATGAGATTTATAGTTTACAAAAATAAGTTTGTGAATTGCATATATTTTTATAAAATTTTGAGTTTTAACTTAATAGTTCGTGCAAGGGTAACGGGTCGGGAAATACTGGATATTACACTGATCTAGGCGAACTTAAGGCTAAGTTCGCTGCCCATAGTCTAGGCGAACATATAGGCGAACTTGTCCTAAGTTCGCTTGACTTGACCAAGCGAACTTACCAGGCGAACATAACCAAGTTCGCCCCCACCACCCCCCGCGTAAGTTCGCTTACTTCATGCTCCAAGCGAACTTGATAAGTTCGCCGCCTGTCGAGCTGTCTTCTTCCCAAAAAATTCGAAGTTCTTGCATGCGAATCTGATCATGTCAAGATCCCAACTTTCTATGTTCAAAACGTTCTCTTTTCCTTCTAGATGCTAGACCTAAGCTTATTTTCAAGTTTCATCCGTAAAAACGTTACCACCCAAAACCTGAAAACCCAACATAAGCTAAAATCTCAAATCTAGCTCGAGTTGTTACCTGAATCGAGATTCTGATTCGGATGTTATCTTCACGAGCACTGGCGACACGAGCTGGTACGATCTTGAGTGATTCCGACACTTTCTCTCTCTACGGTTTTCTTTCTCTAGAAGTTGCAAATGAGATAAATGTGTGTGCATGTGGGGTATTTATGGGAGAGACCTCCCCTCCCCAAGCCCACCTCGCGACCAACTCGGCCCAACCCCGGCCCGCGTACCTTTGTCCGTTTATTCCATTTTGAACCCGTTATCTTTATTTCTCATTTTTATTATTTATATATTTTTTTAAGGGATGTTACAATATATATAGAAGGGTTCTAATCAGAACACAAATTACTGCGAGAACATAGGGAACTGATCTGGACCACTCATTTTGTATTCAATCTTAAAAGGTAAAATTTAATCAAAAGCTTATAATAGTAAACACTAAAAGTTTATCTCTCAAATTAACTATTTTTTCTCTCTCTAATTAATTATTTATCCTATCATATTTCTATTTAGTTAATTGAAACAAAAATTATCCTACAAATATAGAAAAATTATCATCTCTAGTTTTTTTTCAATTATAGAAAAATATAAATATATAAAAATTTTAAATCTTTATGTATATATATTTACATGTGTAAAAATCTATACTATATAATAAATAAAGGTTTCTCAATGCAACTTGTCACCTCCATATTCATCCTTATAAAAAATTTTCCGTCTCTCTCATAATAAATACACTTCTATATTTCAATAATAATAAATTTTTAAACAAATTATTAATTATACTAATAAAACACATTTATTTTTAATTATCTCATACTATAAGAAAATTTGAAAGGTAATTACCTAGCTTATGTTTTCAATCAAATAATAAATGAAAGTCAAATTACATTGAATAGTATTTTATATACTTTTAAACTCAATTATATATTATTTTTTACATATTTTTTGATTTTATTTTCTATTGTTAATATATGTAATACATTTTTTCACTTATAAGATACATATATACAAACTTCAGAATTTTATATACTGATATTTTTTCACCCTGTGTAGTACACAGATTCTAAGCTAGTATATTATATATACTAAGGATAGAAACAAACTCAAAATATATAATTGGGTTTTAAAAATACGTTAATTAGTATTTAATGTAATTTGACTTTCATTTACTATTTAATTGAAAAAAAAGTTATATAATTAAATTTAAAGTTTCTTATAATAAGGGATACTTAAAAATAAATGTGTTTTATTAATATAATTAATATTTTCTTTAAATATATATTATTATTAAAAGATAGAAGTGCATTAAATAAGAGAGAGGCGAGAAAAAATGGTAAGAATAAATATGGAGGCGACACGTAGCACAAAAAAACCTTTATTTATTATATAGTACTAGTGGGGATCCCGCGCGCTGCGGCGGAGTATACAGTTCACGGATTTGTACTCTTTTCCGTTAGTTTACCAATTGGTTTATAGTCAAGGGAATAAACTTTACAACACATACTGTAATATCTATGATTTAACCGGTACTCATTTTCATTTAGGTATCTAATGATATATTGTATAGTACGTATGTTACTTGATTAACGCAACACAATTTATATTCCACAAACTTAACCAAATCTTACTAATCTCTTAACATGAAATATGAAAGTTATAAACCTAAAAAATTAGAAGGATTTAACCTAACATTATGTTTTCATTTAAAGGGGAAAAAGAAGAAACAAACTACTGTAATGAGCAACTCCGCAACCATATGATTTATAATGCTAAAAGCCGATTGATTAAAGCAACACAATTCAACATCAAAACATATCATGTGCAATCGTCCACAGCAAGGTGATTCAAATATTGAGTCTGAAAAGGAAAGAATTTCATGCAGTTATTGAATGTTTGGTCACTAACATACGATTCAAATTTCATGTAACCATTATAAATTGGGGATAAATTTGTTTCAAGTGAACCAAATCTGAGTTGAACTATACCAAAAAAAAATTAGCCGTTTTGAGTTGTTACCCAACCCCCCCGGCCTGCTCAATGTGTCCATTGGTCGCATTTTGTAGAATTCTAAGCGAGGCAAATGACATAATAAAGAACTGGAAATAGTAACTTAATTCGAGTAAGGTCAGGCCCACTTTCATTTTATACAGGAGCTATTACCTAGCTAGACCCAGTTGAAATCCATAAATGATAGAATTTACCAGTTCAGCATCAAAATCAGCTGAAATGAATACATGTTTCACATACAGGCGTATAATCTTTGTTTTAGGATTTACTACATCTTCATTGTTCATTGGGGCCATTTTCGGGATGTAAACTGCCCTTCTAAATCCCACCTCACCCTGCACAAATTAAAACAATTAAAACACAGAATATTTACATCATATCCAATTTGACAAGATTTTTGGGTCAACATAATCTGGCATGGACTATTTACACCCACACTAAAAGTGACACACTTCATCAAGATTTTATTTTGGCCCATGACTCAACCCGCCTGACCCGTAGATATGTAACCTAATGATAAAGTTTCTGTCATCATATAATTAATTTATACAAAACTTAAGACGGACAAAAAA
Source organism: Smallanthus sonchifolius (assembly GCA_023525975.1). Taxonomy (NCBI): domain Eukaryota; kingdom Viridiplantae; phylum Streptophyta; class Magnoliopsida; order Asterales; family Asteraceae; genus Smallanthus; species Smallanthus sonchifolius. The sequence goes on along the minus strand of CM042035.1, from coordinate 60,791,923 downwards.
GTTTTTGCGGGTCAACCCAACCTGGCCCAGCTCGTTTCCGCCCATACAACCCGCCTGACCCGTACCAAATTATACGTATTCTACGATCAGGTGAGGTGATTGAAAGTTGTTTACCATCTACACTTACCTAAAGGCAAGTAAAAAAAGAAGTTAAAGAACAATGTAAGTCAAATGATACTGCTACATAAAACTGTGCGTATAATAAATATTCTTACATGTGCTTCATCCACAGAGAAAGTGAATGCACATACATAATAACAGAGATTGCACATGATAACCATGAACTTATGTTATTTAATAGCATTTTTGATCAACTTTAGACTTGATAAAGTTTCAAAAAGGACCAAAAAATGGGTTGTATGTACAATGTAACAATCTACATATAACCAATCCAATGGCGGAACACAAAATATTTAACTGACAGGTATTACTTTTCAATTCATTACCTCAATAGCAGATACAACAGTTTTACATTTGGCAATTGCAAATAGTTCAGCATCACTTTTCAAATTAAAATTAACCCTGTAGAATCCAAAAAAGAACAAACATCAATACGCAAAAAAGAATAATGATGGTATACTTTTTAAGTGTTTAAAAACATACCGGGTTTCCAGGAACTAAAGTGTAGCAACAATGTAGCATCTCAATAATCAATGATTCCCATAGTATCTGCAGATACCAGGGTATCAAAAACATGGTTGTATCTCATCTCCTTTACAGGGTTCAAATGTACCTGAGAAAACAAAAATAAATTATTTTATTATCAGGAGGTTCTGTAGAAATTGATAAGAGGAGGTCAAAGTCAACCTACCTCCTTAGAAATGATGGGTTCATTTGATCCGGACCGTGCATCATATGTATGCACAAACGGGGAATTTTTATCACTAATAGCAAATTTGGCTTTGACAGCCTTGTGTTTTGCAAGTTGTTTAAAACATTATTTACGAAAGAGCATTTAAAGGTGTAAATGTTTTGACAACTTAAAGAGTCACTTGGGTTTGGTGTTGCATGAAAATTTGGGCTGAACCGCTAAGGTTTCAGGAAACGACAAAACCAAATCGGACGATTTTACTGGTTTGATGGTTTAATGATTCGGGTTTTGACAGTTTGAATTGATGTTTTGTGTTTTTTACTGTATTAAAATCTCTAAAACAGTAAAAGATAGTTGATGATTATAATACATAGCTACATATTTTAAAAAATAAAAAATATATATAAATAATTATAGTTAAACAATATTCGACCAAACCAGTAAAGCGTAAACTGTATCATTTAACTCTCAAACCGACTAAACCAACCGACTTGCTTTGTTTAAACATTTCGGTAGGTAATAACAGTTTTTAAACACCCCCACAACATAAATCACATCAAAATATAAAATCATCAATCATAAAAATCAATATAAGAATTCAAAACATTAATTCAAAATCTAGGGTTCCACCATAGTTGACAAATCAGCCCATTGAACAGCACGAGGCGTATATGGAAAGGCGTAACATAACCATCATGTCATAATTATGCACATATATTATTTAACTTAACAGTCACTTGAAATTGTACAGCAAAGCAACCCTTCTGCAATCACCTGCAGTAAGTTCAAAAGACATGAATACCTCCTTAATATGATGTCAAGTATGCATTGATGGACGGAAACAACGATATAAAAACAAAAAAGTTACAAATTAGTGAAATTATAAAAACCAAAAATTAACATAACGCACTACCAGCCCCTTTAATAGGCCCAAGATGGGATCTAAAATGCTTAGCAAACTCAATGCCAAGACCTTTTTTCTTCTAAAAGTTCAAGTATCCTAAAAGAGAAAGAAAACCAAATATCGGATGTAATCATTTCGATATGTATCCTTCTACAAAGATCCTTGTGAGGTTCGATTAGTAACAAATAACATTCAACATTATCATTCAATATGCTTGATTATGTCACATAACCAATTATGCATATGTTAGTATACAAATTCAGAAGTAATATTACCATCTTGACTTCCTGTAATGAAAAAATCAACTGCTGAAACAGCAACATAAGTCACCACATCGTGATTCATATAACTTTTCTCATACCTGCATATAATCATACATAAGTTGTTAATTATTATAAACAGTTAAAACACTTCTTCAGGATAGAAAACCACTTATTACTACCAACTCACAAGAGACCCGGCTTTAAACTGCAATTACATACGATAAGCAAGAAAATAAAAAGTATTTCAATTTTTAGGGCGTCTAATGAAGTATAATGACCTAATTTCAGTTCAACGAACAAAATTATAATGTTTGATCAACTAAAATCATAAGCAAATCTGGAATCGATTACCTGACCTAGTAGATGACCGCAAACTATCCAAATGGAATAAGCAAATCTGTAAAAAAACCACACAAACTGAATATAAAAATAACTAATAACAAACATAAAACTCACTTACTTGTATATAAACATAACCGATTCAAATAAAAAACAACTACAATTTTTTCTTCAAATATGTATCCCTAGCATAGTTATGAACTGAATTTAGGGAAAAGGAAAATCGAATGTATGTATAGGGTTTTACCTGTATCGTCGGGTCTTGGTCGCCGGAAAATCGGTTTCAAGGCTGGAACCCTAACCGCCGCCGTCACCGTCGATATTCAAACATTCCACCACCACTGTTGAGAGCACCGGTGATGAAGGTTGGCATGGTGTAGTGGGTGGGTGGCTGTGGTGAAGCAGTCGTTTGAAGAGGGTAAGGGGAGAGAGCGAGAAGGGAGAGGCTTGAGAACGATGGAAGTTATATTAGGGTTTCAAGGTTTTATTGGCCTCGTCAGTTACGAAGGCCAACAGTAGCCGGCGATGACGGGTTTAAGTGCTTCGTCGGCGGGAACCACGTCAGGCATCTTAAAATATAGATTATCCGGCGAAAAAGTCCTTTTTACCCTCTTGACATAAGTAGTATACGGATGAAATGATAATTAGAGAGTGTTTGGGATTGCGTTGGAAAACTGCTTATTGACTTATTGGTTTTTTTAAAAGTCAATAAGCTAAAAAAGTGTTTGGCAAACACAAAACCACTTTTTGTTTTAATTTTTTGATAAAGCTAAAAATTTGTTTTTTAAAAAGCCACAAATTACTGGCTTTTCAAATGATTTTTGGCTTTTGCAATAAAATATTACCAATCCACCCCTAACAATTTCTAACAAATACATATATATCATTATATTACGTGAATGTTTTTTAATCATTTTGGTTTTAAATATAAAAATGTCATTTTTGGTCATTTTACGTGAATAAGCTAAGCCAAACACTTTTTAAAAAATAAGTTATTGACTTATTGGCTTTTCCCACCACAAAAGCTAATCCAAACACCTTTTTAAAAACTATTTTTCAAAAAGTCATAAACTAATAAGCATTTTTAACAAAAAACACTTTTGGAGTTAAATAAGCAATCCCAAACACCCTCTTAGTAGGGTTTAATTATGAAGAGGGGTTAGAAAGTGATTGTATATGGTATTGGCATTATGTACACTATGCAACAAAGAATGTACAAGGTGTCTTAATTGTTTTTAAAAATTACATTTCTATCTTTCCAATATGCATTATATAGTAGTATAAATATAGATAGATAATTACATCATTATCCTACACATATCAAAACTAATCATACACGTGTCAAAATATATCCTACACATACTGAAACAAACATATTCTCATTTTTCCATATAGTTATTTGAAACATATCCTCCACATATGCATCATATGTGTAGGCATCAAAAAAAAATACATTAAGAGATTATTCCTACACATACATAGGATTTAAATAGTACATAATTATAGAAAAAAAAATACATTAAAAGATTATTCCTACACATTTTCAAATCCTTTATATAATAAATCACTATCTTAAGATGTCATGTGTCATCTTTCTGTGAGGTCAACTAAAATTTTTCCCGCCCAAACTAAGTTAACAGAATTTATGGAATCATTAATTCGAATCATTAACTTTCGCTAAATACAATTAAAAAGTTTTTAATTTTATGGAAAGATCGATTAAGATCCTTAACTTTCAAATTATGGAAATTTATAAATTATTTTTTTTTTCAATTTCAATATTATTGCTTTATTATTTAAAGCCGTTACTTATACGTAATTTCAATCATGAAAAATACTTATAATTTTATGAATTTTGTCGTTTTTATTGTTCAACTCGTGTTGTATACGGGTTTCTAACCTAGTTTATAATAAAACAATAATAATGACCTACACATATGTAGGCATTGTATGTAGGTCTACATACTCATACATAATTACATAAAAAAAATACACAAAAGGATAAACATGTATACATGTGTAGGGTGAAATGCCGAAATCCCTAAACGAAAATCAGGAACTGAACCTACATATGTAGGTTAAAACTTCATATGTTTAGTTTAAACTCTTAAAACTCTAACGAGTTACATTTCAGTATGTTGAAACTCCATATATGTAGGTAGAAGCTCTCATTTGTGTAGTACACCATTATACCTACATATGTGTAGGTTGACAAAATCCATGTGTAGGTTTAAACCTTAGAATCTTCAAACGAAATCATATGTAGGTTGACGATATACATGTGTAGGTTTAAATTTGTTACATCAATATAGTTATTACTTTACTAAATTATTCTAAATATGATGCGAAAACAATTTAAGAGAAAAAAAAAGATTTGACTAATTAATTAGAATAAGGATGAGTTGACTAATTAATTATAATATTTAAGAGGGAGATAAGTTAGGAACTCTTTTGAAAGAATTACGTAAAATCCACTGCTACCCTTTACTAATTATTTAATCTCTTAAATATAGTAACTAATTGGTAACATGTCATTATTGATTTTCAACCATTGATGAAATAATCTAATGGTTGAGATTTGTTCTTTCTGTTGTCGCACTCTTTTATTGTTCTGAAATAAACTTCTCCCTATATATATATATATATAATATATATAAATTTATAAAATTTAAAACTTTATACTTTTTACATACAAATATGTATATTTATATATATAAAAAATAATCAAAACTAATTTTTTCATATGTTTTTATATATTTAAAAGTTTTCTACACATGTGTAGGTTATGTGTAGGTAAAAAAACCTACACATGAATTACACATGTGTACGTATGTATATAAACGAAAATTTTCATATTTGTTTGTTTGAATTTTATTAAAAACAAATAAACATTACATTTATATAATTTTCTTAAATTTTAAAAGTGTTTAAGATTGAAAAAATGAATGATTCGTTTTGTTCTGCGTGTTCTCGCAATATTTAGTGTTCTGAATTGAACCCTCCCCTATATATATAGGGAGAGGATCAAGAGAAAACCACAAAATTAGGCGAAAACTAAGAAAACCAGTCTCAGCCAATTAGAAAATTTAGATTTTAATTATTTCTTTTTTATATAAAAGGGTATTTTATTAAATGTACATTAATTTATATTTAATATGTATTGTATTTCCGATTAAATGCCTTCTTTTTCTCCATATTTTACGTTTTATAATTTGAATTTCCAATTGAATTTTTATGTCGACAGCTCATATCATTGATTTTTTAAAGATTTATCAAAATTATTATCTAGTAATTTAAGAATCGTGGTTTTGGTTCATAATAGATTCTTTAGATATTTCCCTTCACCATCATAAACTTGTACTTCCGACCTGAACCAAAGCCATAGTCTACTGATTTCAAAATCGTGGTTCTATAGGCGGCAACCAAAATGGTGTAACTCAGATCAAATGGCAGCAACGAAATTGGTGTAACTCACATTCAATATCTTTTTTAACTAGCAAGTTAGGTGTTCGAAGACCATCGGCAACAACCTTAATGGTGTAACTCAGATCGAATGGTGGCAACCAAATTGATGTAACTCGCATTCAAAATCTTTTTTGACAAGCAGGTTCGGTGGCGGCGGTACTGGTTTTCGGATATAAGGGTGGTAGTGGTTTACTCAGATCCACCAGCGATGGTGGAAGAGAAACACGACAGAATTAGTGGGTGAGGGTTTCACCGTTTTCCGGTGACTCGGTTTTCCGGCGAAGTTGAAGATGACTTCAGCCGGAGCCCAATCGAAGAAGATGATGCTCAATCGTATGAATATGATGGCGAACGGATTACGTATACGTAAACCCACATGTTTACATATAGGTAAACACGTGTTTCTTCTATGGGTTTATTCTTTTTTCATTATAATTTATCGTTTACATATACGTAAACACATCTGTTAACCTGTTTACATAATCGTAAACACGTATGTAAACATGTTTACACATATGTAAATATATCAAAAATTTCTGAAAAGTGAATCGTTAATTATGGTTATTTTTCATCATGTTCTTCAACTTTTTTACTTTTGATTTCACGATTATAACATGATCTATGGTTTAGAAAAACACATACGTAAGCATATATGTATATGTGTTTACATATACGTAGACATGTGTTAAATATATGTAAGCATATATATGTGAACATATTTACAATTATTAAAATCTTCTTAAAGTCGCACATGAATTTTCAATTTGTAAATTCAATAATAATAGGCGTTTGATAAATCATGTACAGAAGAGCAGGAAACTTCAAAAGACCCTCGGGCCAGGCATAGATTACATACATTCCAAGAAATTTAGGATCTAAATGGCAAACTTTCACGGATCGATCGAAGATCAAGTTAAGCCTTTAAACTAACAAAAATGTATCTACCTAGCTATGATGTAAAATTTAGGATCAAAATGTATCTATCGTTTAAATGATTTAAAATTTGTATAATTATTAATTTGTATGAGGTAAAATGGTAGCAAATAAGTGAGTTTGGAATCAAGATTAGGCAAAAAGTTGACAGAAACCAAAACAAAAAACTTTAACCGCAACAAACATGTGCGACTATTTTGATAGAGAGAGAGGGAGATTTGAGAAACTTTAATTGTTTCTAAAATTAAAAAAAAATCATAATCTATACTATATAATAAATAAAGGTTTCTCAATGCCACATGTCGCCTCCATATTCACCCTTATAAATTTTTTCCCGCCTCTCTCTCGTAATAAATACATTTTCATATTTCAATAATAATATATTTTTAAACAAATTATTAATAATACTAATAAAACACATTTATTTTAAATATATTTCATATTATAAGAAACTTTGAAATGTAATTATCTAGCTTGTGTTTTCAATCAAATTGTAAATGAAAGTCAAATTACATTGAATAGTGTTTTATGTATTTTTTAAACTCAATTATATACTAATTTTTACATTTTTTTATTTTGTTTTCTATTGTTAGGATATGTAATACATTTTTTTACCTATAAGATACATATATAAAGATTTAAAAATTTTATATATTGATATTTATTCACCCTGTGTAGTACACAGGTTCTGAACTAGTTTACCGAATATACCCTTGTGGTATTTAATTGAATTAATTATGTATTCAATATTTATAGATTTGGCATTGTGGATTTCAACCATTGATCGATCTTGATCAATGGTTTAAAAGTGGTTTTCTTGGTTTTCGCCTAACTTATGGTTTTCTCTGGAACCCTCCCCTATATATATATACTAGGTTAGAATCCCGTGTATTACACGGGTTGAATAAATGTAATTTTATATATTTAGTAATAAAAAATTTATGTCTTTAAAAACCCGTGTAATACCGTGTATTACACGGGTTGAATAAAATAAAATATAATCTGTTAACATATACACTCGTCAAAATATATTTTTAAAGAAATGTACTTTAACGTGACAGTTATAAATTATGTTAAGTTAATTTTTAAAACAATTTTTTTCAACAGGGTATTAATTTTTTTTGTAATTGATAAATGTTAATTCATATTAAATTCATTTGATTAATGATATAATAACTATCCATAATTAGATTTCAAAGTTTCTTATAATAAGAGATAATTTAAAATAAATGTGTTTTATTAGTATAATTAGTAACTCTATAAAAATACATTATTATTGAAAAGATAGGGGTGTACTTAATAAGAGAGAGAGGCGGGAAAAAAATGATGAGAATGAATATGAAGGCGACACGTGGCATAAGAAACCTTTATTTATTATATAGTATAGATATATATATATATATATATATAGGGTTAGGATCAAATGAGAACTCATAAATACTTGAGAACTCGCGAGAACTCGTCAAAATATCAATTAAAACCATTTTTCTTTGTTTTCACTACCTTTATTATTAAAATACAACATAAAAAATGATTTATCTCTCCAATTAATTCATCTCTTCTTTCTAAATTATTCTTAAGAAAATTTAAACACATATGTAAATGGTTAACACTTACACATGTGTAGATTTTTTTTAATAAATAAATACATGTAAATTTACATACATGAATTCATTTTTTTATCTTGTATTCTAATAATAAAGGTAGTAAAAATAAAAAAAATGGTTTTGATTGGTTTTTTGACGAGTTCTGACGAGTTCTCAAAATATTTAAGAGTTCTCAAATGATCCATTCCCTATATATATATAATCTTTATATATAATAAAGAAGAAAGGTTAGGCCACTTGTCATAATTTTAAGCATTCATGGACACTTGGCAAGTTTTTTATATATTCTTTGACACCTAACATAATTTTAAGCTATGTTTACCAGATACATACGGGTCTAACCCGTTTCCCCTCCTTTACCCGGTTTCAAATTTAAAACCCTACACTTACCTCTTCTCCAGAACCGTTTCCTTTTCTCCCTTCAAACACATCTTCACTTTCATCTTCTCATCTTCAACCCTAAACCCCCTTCTTCCTGCTCTCACCCACCGAGCACCTCCACCCTCCATCCCCTTCATCTTCTCATATTCAACCCTAAACCTCCTAGCCGCCACAACCACCCTACAGGCCTTCGACATCGTGGTTTAAAATGCTTTTCAAGTTCAAGTTTGATTTGATTTTAAGTTGAATTTGCAGGTTTCTCCTTCGCTTAGCTCTGCTTTTGGGGTTAATTTCGCTTCTGGTAGATAAAACTTCCAGCAATCTTGCAATAGGGCATCTGGATAACCGCATGCTTGACTTATTATCTGCAAGGTAATTTTAGGTTTATGCTATTGTTTATGGTTTTAAAGCTTATTCATTTGCTCAAAAGTGCTTCTTTTATATAGCTGATGATCATTATTTATCTCCCTTTTGTATAGTTGATGTTCATTGATAACATTTTTTTAATTGTTGTTTTGGTTGAATCTTGATTATTGGTGATATGTTTTGCTGCATACTTGAGTTAATTATACTAATAATGAGCTTTTTGTCTTAATTTAACTATAATTGAACTTTTTTATTGTAGTCTTCTACTCTTTTAATCGAAATTTGATGTATTTGTGATGGGTTTACTGCATAATGGTGGTAATTTGACTGATAATGAGTTCTACAGATAAGAATTTACCCAAATTATGTACTATCACTCTCCATCCAACTTACTTTATAGTTTAGGTTAAATTCATGATACCTAAAAACCAAGTTCAGTTTTTTGTTGTCTTTTTTAAAGTAAAACTTGAACATATAAAGTCAAAATCTGAAAACAGTGTTTTATTTTTTACACAGATTTTTATGTCAACTATAGAAGACAAAAAAGTGTGTTTTTTTACATATGCTTTTAATATTTATGGATAAACATCTCTACGTATTGATCAATTAGCTTATTTTGAGCACACCTCAATTAGGTTATAATTTGAAAACACGAAACAAGATTACTAACAGTTGAAGGAATTTAGTGGTTTTTGGTTGGATTTGTATAACCTCAAGTAGCCACTTTAGCTTTTCTTAAAGTAATTCTGGCAACAAATTAAAATAATCTTCTTGACATAAATTTGTATACAGAATTTTGAGCATTATATTGGGTCAACATATCATTCTGGCAACTATTTTTAATCCAACTTATTACGTGAAAGCATTCTATTTTTTAATAAATGGCAACATATTAGTGTACGTGTACACCTTATGCAATACGTTGAAGGATAAATTATATGAATTATAATTCCAATATGATTTTTCTTAAGAAACCAAAGGTCGAGGCCAGAGGGTGTAAACATATTTCTTCCCACACAACATCCTACTATTCTTGGTATTGTTTTACAAAGTTTAATACTTTAGAACAACTTTCAAGACAGTTCTGCAATAAGTTTAGATTAGCATTTGTTATCATGTCAATCAAGTACACATTTATTCTTATGTTTGCATATCTTAATAACGGTGAATATATTAAAATTCGGTGCTTGACCAAACCGTTTGTATATGTCAACATTGAGTACGAGTTATTCATTTCTTACTTTTGAATACAATGAATCTGTGTTTAAAGCACTTTAAAATTGCAGGGGTTACTCCAAAGATGTTGAAATTCATGCGGGTTGCGGAAGGTACATGAATTATCATGTTCTGCACTCTTGAGAAGAATCGGCGAGGCTCTTGATGAGCAAGAAAGAATATCACTAACATCAGGAAAACATGTAACAAAATATTTATAACATTAAAATAAACACAACTATTAATATATGCTCAACTTTTTTATAATTAGATTTCACATATAGTTATGGGTAAATGGTATTCTTATAAAGGGATACCTCATAATGGTTCCCCTCCATGGAGGCCAGATAATAAAGGTCATTATTTGTTTGCAGTAGCAGAAAATATAACTCTTCGATGTAAGAACATCGCAAATCCCTAAATATTTTTAATATTTTGAATTAAAAACTTTGAGGGCTTGATCAATCATGATAATGGTTTAGGTACTAGAACCACATTTTTAGTGAAGTCTTTTCAGAGATGACCCTTGGGTGTTTTTCATGTTCTAATAATATATGTAGGTTTATTGTTTTTTTTCCTCTGATGTAGTTTATGTACATAACATGTGTTAATGTTGTTTTGTTTCTTAATTGTAGATAGGATATTGAGCAAAATGGGTGAATGTTAGCTATATGTAATTCTTAATTTCTTGATTTTTCATGTCTAAATAAGACATGATTAATGTTGATAGTTACTTTTAGTATGAATATTATGTTTAATATGATCAGATTGGACTATTTCATAAGCTAGAACATTAATTATGGTGATAGAGGTATACATTTGTTTATTACATCATATTTAGTACTCAACCCCGTGTAATACACTTGTCAATAACCTAGAAGTATACAAAGAAGTATTTAGAGATTTGTAATAACTATTGTAGTTTTTTTTCTTTTATGTATGATTTATTTAAATTGCTTACATGTTTTATTATTATTTTCTCAACCCGTGTGTCACACGGGCATATAGACTAGTATATATATATATATATATATATATATATGTATATATATATATATATATATATATATATATATATATATATATGGTAAGTATACCTTGGAAACCCTTTGAGATGAGAAAACTATGAAAACTCATCTAAAGGACTAGATTGTGCCACATCTATTTCTATTTTTAATAATTTAATCACAAAAGGGTATTATTGTCATTTTACTTGTATGCATTTTCTCTCTCTCCATAAATATCTTCCCTTTCAAGACACATTCTTTACTCTCTCTCTCTCTCATAAAATCCATATGAGATTTGAATTTCAAAATCTCTACCTTATGGCTACAACCACTCGACCTTCACCTCCAATTTCATCACATGAACAAGTAGAGAGCGACAATAGCCAACCGTCGGTTTACCTTCTCAGGTGTCTATTTCGTCACCGCCATTTTAGGCGTCCATTTCGGTTTTGATTTGGTAATCAAGTTTTTGAGAAAACTCTAAAGAAGAAAAGAATTCGTCCACTTGAGAAAACTCTAAAGAAGAAATAAAATGAAGGCCAACATCCACCAACACCATCGAGATGGGGAGCGCAGAACCGGCTTGATCCGACCGATTCCACGTAAGTTCCGGCTAGATCGAGTCAGTTTTGGGTTCATTTGTCTGTTTTTTTTATTTATATATTTTCACTTTGATCTCTTGTTCTTTTGTGTACATTTTAAAAAATCTCGTCTCGCATTTTAAAATTTTCCGTCTTGAAAAACTGAATAAATAAAATGATAATTACATTATATTTAAATAGTGGTTTTGATTTTGATGTGATTGATATGTGGATAGAAAACCCAATTCTTAAGAAAAAGACTTTTCTCTTTCATATTTTCAAAGCATCATCTCAACCACAAACTCATCCAAAATTGTGAGGTTTTATATCTTACCTATAACAAAGTTTTCATTCATGTGATTTCAATAAAAAAAAATAATCATGTTTGAAGCTTACACAATGTTAATCAAGAAAACGATATATGTAATTCATTCTTGATTATTTTATTGATTGTAAAAAAATATTTAAATTAGTTTATACTTGATTAATATTTCTGTTTCTTCATTTTACATATGTTACAACGTTATCACCATATTATATATTTCATAACAATTGTCATAAATAGCATTGTCGACAAATAATGTATCACTATATATTATATTTTTTATTATTTATGTTATGCATTTTGTTTTTTTTATTTAACCAATTTTCATGGGAAAAAAATTACAATCACAAGTTTAATTATTCTGTTTTTTCATTTTACATATGTTACCACGTGAATTTATTATCATTCGTTAATCGGATCTATTAATTTTTCAGTTTTTTTCATTTTACATACATTACTGTTTTTACATTTTGCATATGTTACCACGTGAATATATTATCATCTATTAGTTTTTCTGTTTTTTTCATTTTACATATGTTACCACTTGAATTTTTAATCATCTATCCATAACACTTGTCATTGATCTATAGTAGACAGTTGCATTTGTTGAAGGTCACATTGACTACTCATTTGCTTCTCCATGGCATCCAGATTGAATCACTATATATTAGTTTTTTTGTTTTTTTCATACTTTAATCACTTGAATTATTTCTGGTTTTTTTTTTCATTTTACATATGTTACGACGTTATCCCCATATCATATATTTCATAACAACTCTTTATAAAATTCAACCACTTCAAATTTTTATGTTTTTTTCATTTTACATATGTTACAACGTCAACAAATTCTCTGAAAATTATTGTAATCACTTTAACTACTTCTGTAACAATCCATGTCATGTAACACTCAACAACATAAGTAGCATGGTTAACATGTGTGCACCGTGCATATAATATGTTCATTATCCATAACATGTCTAAACATATCAATAACACGTGTCATTGATCTATACTAGCCGGTTACATCTGTTGAAGGTCATCTTGACTTCTCATTTGTTTCTCCATGACATCCAGATGCAAGACTGCTTGCTAAAGGGAATCAAGACAAGACCTGCAGGGTATGGAATTTAAGAAACCTCTCAAACCTAGTTTCAGTTCTCAAGGTGAATATGGAGTTGTCGAAAGGACGTTACATATGTAACTGAGTTGTTACATAAGTAACTAGTGATGCCACAGATGTAACATAAGTTGTCCAACCTTTTGATAGAGGTGACCAAGTTATAAACGAAGTTCATTATCTTAAAGATGTCTGCTGCTATAAAAAATTTGGCTCATTAGTTACATATGTAATAATCATTTGTTCATGTCTCTTTCTCTGTATTGTCACTATTTTCAGACATTTTATATAATAATCATTTGTTCAGTTATTTCGATGCAATAATCATTCGATACACTACATATGTAATAATCAATTTACGTGTAAACCATTAATAATTACATATTTAACAAACATAGTTTCATATGTAACAACCGTCGTTTCTGCTTGGACGGACTGCAAAAAGAAAAACTAAAAGACCACGTTTTTTATGTAATAATCATTTGTTCAGTTATTCCGATGCAATAATCATTCGATTCGCTACATATGTAATGATCATTTGTTCAACTATGGATTTTTTTCGTGGTTCTAGAACGCCATGTATTAATCATATGCAATAATGGCTATGAATCGCTGCATTAGTCATTCGATTAGCTTCATATGTAATAATCATTTTATGTAAAAACCATTAACAATTACATATGCAACATGCATAGTTACATATGTAACAAATTGTCGTTTCTGTTTCGACATATTGCAAAAAGGAAAAAAAAATCTCAGGTTTTTTTATGAAAAATCTCAATTTTTTTAAATCTTGTTTTTTTTTCAAAAAATGGTGAATTTGTTTAAAATAAATCTCTTTTTTTCTTCAAAAAATGATGATTTTGATTTTAAAGAATGGATAGATAATTTCAATTTCCAGGAAAAGTACAACATTCTTATCTTTTTCTTTCATATTTCCAAGAAATCATCCCAACCACATACCCAACCTCAACCAATTACCCATTCTACCCTTATTGTACTTTTTAATATAAAAAGTACATCATTTTTTTAAATAAAAAAACAAAAAAATGATAACCATTGATCAACTATCATCAAAGGATGAGATTGAGTTTCCATAGTTTTCTTAACTCAATATTGTTTCCAAATTATCCTTCCCATATATATATATATATATATATATATATATATATATATATATATATATATATATAGGGAATGGATCATTTGAGAACTCCTAAATATTTTGAGAACTCGCGAGAACTCGTCAAAAAACCAATCAAAACCATTTTTTTTATTTTTACTACCTTTATAATTAGAATACAATATAAAAAAATGAATTTATGTATTTAAATTTACATGTATTTATTTATTAAAAAAAATCTACACATGTGTAAGTTTACCACTTACACATGTGTAAGTTTACCACTTACACATGTGTAAGTGTTAACTATTTACATATGTGTTTAAATTTTCTTAAGAATAATTTAGAAAGAAGACACGAATTAATTGGAGAGATAAATCATTTTTTATGTTGTATTTTAATAATAAAGGTAGTGAAAACAAAGAAAAATGGTTTTAATTGATATTTTGACGAGTTCTCGCGAGTTCTCAAGTATATTTGAGTTCTCATTTGATCCTAACCCTATATATATATATATATATATATATATATATATATATATATATATATATATATAGGGTGAAGTTCATAAGAAAACTAACGTTTAGGGAGAGAACTAGAGAACTCTTCTTTAAAGGTAAAAAAAATAATAAAAAAATCATAACTCAAAATATAAATCAAAAACTAAAAAAGTGGTTTGGAGACCTTGTATCCCACGTCGTCCTCGTTCAAAGAAAAAAAAAACTCGTAAAAATAGTCGGTTTAGCTTTAGGGTTTAGTTTTTAGATTTAGCTTAGCTTTTAGGTTTTCGGATGGGGGTTGGGTGGGGGGTTTATGTTTTTTTGGGGTGGGTGGGGGGTTTAGGTTTTTGGGGGGTGGGTGGGGTGGGGTTAGGTTTTTGGGTGAGAATGGGGTGAGGGGTTAAGGTTTTTGGGGGTGGGTTAGGTTTTTAGGGTGGTACTACACATATGCAGTATTACGTTTAGAGTTAGGTTTTTGAGGGTAGGGGGTGGGTGCGGTGGGTTTAGGTTTTTGGGTGGGGGTGGGTGGGGTGGATGGGTTTAGGTTTTTGGGTGGGGGTGGGTGGGTTTAGGTTTTTGGGTGGGGGTGGGTGTTATGGGTTTAGGTTTTTGGGTGGGGGTGGGGTGGGGGTTTAGGTTTTTGGGTGGGGGTGGGGTGGGGGTTTAGGTTTTTGGGTGGGGGTGGGGGTTTAGGTTTTTGGGGTTGTGTTAAGTTTTTGGGGTGATACTACACATATGTAATATTGAAAATAATAAGAAAAAAAAACGACGAGTTAATTCTTATTTTTTATAACGTTATTTATACTCAAATGAAAGATAAAGAAATTCTTGATTTAATGGTGTAATTTTTTTTATGAAAATAATAATTTATGCAAAAGATAGAAATGTTTAAAGATTTATATATTTTAAGTTTCAATTTTATCTTTCCTCTTTAAAATTTCACCCCTTCTTTTCTTAGTGGTTCTCTAGTTCTCTTATTAAAGTGAGTTCTCTCATGAACTCAACCCTATATATATATATATATATATTTATATATATATATATAAATATATATATATATATATATATATATATATATATATATATATATATATATATATTGTGTTCATTTCAAAACTCACTCCCTATGTCAAAACCCTAAAACCCTATCTCAATGGTGGATGATTATTTTGATGTAATAAGATGGTGACATGTGTCGCTTATATTTTTTTAATAAAAAAAAATTAGAATGGTAAATCAGACTTTTTACTCACCACCAAAAAGTCAGATTTAATATGAAACTTACAAGTGTCACCTTTAAAATACAATTCATTTACCTTTTTTTTTTAAGATTCTCCCCATTGTTTTAAAAACCTTCATAACTTTTTTATGTTATGTTATTTTTTTATAAACATTGCACCATTAAACTCGTCTCATTTTTCTCTTTAATTCAGTTATAGTATCGTGAATTTTTTTACAAACGTGTGTGATTACATCAATGTAACGAATACACCAAAAGAAACATTTACATCACAAAACTAGTTACACTGGTTTAATACTCTAATTACATGTAAAAAAGGCAGGCATTCGTAATTACGTCTTGGTATCAATAGTTACACTAGTGTAATAACCTAGTTACCATAGTGATATTACTTAAATTCAAACACATTAGTGTAATCCTTTAGTTACATCGGTGTGATGAAACAACAAAAACCAAAAACCAACAAGCCGAGCTCGATTAGTGTCAGACTCGGCTCGGCTCGTTTACACCCCTAATCCAAATCATCATAAAGAAACTACTAAAAAATATAATTAAAAAGTCCGGTTGCCAAACCAATCACCTGACAAGCTTTCAGTTTTCTCAACTAAATTTCCACAGAATCATCAGCCGAATCATGAATAACAACCTTCTTTTTCTTCTTCTTCTTTTTTGAAGGATCAAAGGGAGCAAGTTGCATCATGATTAACACATCAATAAAAAAAATATTTCTAGTAATACTTCGTGCACAGACTCACTAACTAACAGTAAATATACATGATATGCTTACATCAGCTCCTTCATCCTTCATCTCAATCTGAATATCTTCATCTACCATGTTAGAGGACTAAAAGAAATACGAACCATCAACAACAACAAAAATAAACCACTATATCATCTAAAAGAACGTTAAAAATAAGCAGGCATAGCAATGTCAGACTGACTGTAGATGTTGAGACTTATTATTCTGGTTGGCCAATTAACAATGTCTTGTGGCCTTGGTATTAAAAACTGCGCTTTACTCGCGCTTACTCGCAAACTATGTGAAATTAGGAAATAAAAATGCCAGCTTAACACAAAATGGTACCTAGGCAGAATTTGAAAGGCGTCTTCCCGATATCTGAGCCAAAAGGACCTGCATATTTCAACTAAATTAGCTTCAATTCTTATAGTTTATGGTTCATTTTCATAAAATACAATTACCAAAGTTTCAGGAACCCTAAACTTATGCCTAACGTTCAATTCAAGTAAATCCCTTATATTATCATATGCTTTACAATCCCATAACATGTATTGACTATTCGATTCCAATTATTCAAACTCCAAAGTGAACAAAGAACATTTGAATATACTTTAAACGTATGAGAAGCCCAAATAAGCTCATATTCAAATAAGAAATAAATCCCGATCATTCTAAATTCATAAGTAGAAGCAACAACGTACAAATGTAGGTCGAAAACAAAACGAAAACCTGAAGACAAAAACTTTACCCAGGTACTCAACGAAAGCACCGGTTAACATGAACAGGTGATTGAGAAACGATTACATACACTTTTTCCAGAGAAATTGACCCATTCGAGCTTCTCATCGACCAAATTTGTGCAGGGCAACCCGAATGCATTAACAGCTTCCTGTGAACCCTAAGAATTGCATAACACTTGTGTTGTTAGGTGTGTGTGATATCATTTATCTTTTTGCTTGGGTATCTACAAACTGAACTATGAAATCGCATGAAATTCAGCACAATTAACCAAATTGCATAGACAA
Organism: Smallanthus sonchifolius; assembly: GCA_023525975.1. Taxonomy (NCBI): domain Eukaryota; kingdom Viridiplantae; phylum Streptophyta; class Magnoliopsida; order Asterales; family Asteraceae; genus Smallanthus; species Smallanthus sonchifolius. The sequence goes on along the minus strand of CM042035.1, from coordinate 60,773,982 downwards.
AGAAGCTAATTTTTTAAACCCTAATTGTATGTACCCAAGTATATAGAAATCAAACCATGAAGCAAGGATATTTAAACACTAACCGAAAAGACAAACAAAAATTTTTGTTACCTTGAAGATATGAAATCCCACAAATTACATCGGCGAGCAGGATCACCAACCTCGGCAGCTGTCATCGCCTCCCGCGACGGCTGGATACCGTATCTCCATGGGTTGCAAACCAAGACCACCGTATGTGATGGTGTCGATCGGACCGCCAGGCCTATGACGATGAGCACAACTGTGGGATACAAATCGGCCGTTTGAAATTTGTATATCCCATCAGGGTTCAATACCAGATGTATAATAGATGTAGGGTTTAATGGATTTTTATTGCCGTGGTCGTTACGAAGAAAACGAACCGTCTCCGACGTCGGTTAGCATCATGAAGCGGCTACGGCGGGAACCAAGATCGACGCAGGGCACGAGGGAGCTCATGAATCGCCGGAGGGTGAGGCGTAGGCAGATTAAGGATGGGTTAAGTCTATGAGTTAAATTATACTTATTTTAATCTAAAATAAGGACACATTTTTTTTCAAAACTTAAAAATTTATATGTTACATTTTTTTAAATTATAATTTATTTATTTTTTTAAACTTAAATTTAAATTTAAACTTTTTTAATTTTTTTTAGTTTTGATTAAGTGAAAAGGTTTTTAATTTATTTTAGTTTTGATTAAGTGATTAAGTTAATTATAAATCATTGATTACGTGAATTTATTTCAGTTATTAAAAGACATGTATGTCCATTAAAAATGTTTTAGTTAAGGTTTAAGAGAATGGGTTAAAAGGTAATTAATAAGTTTTGATTATAGGGGTTAGAAGGTAATTATATTCATTTGAGGCTTTATGAATGTGTATCTCATGCAATAACAATGGTACAAGGTGTCTTAAAATTTTTATAAAATTATATTGTTATCCTTCTAATCCCTATTATATAGTAGTGTAGATAACAAGATTTATGTTTAAAGCTTGTACGTATAGTTACCGGATATTGTTGGTTGTCACATAAATAACAAGATTTACGTTTATATAGGTATTAGTCGTATTCGCGTGTTCTATGTCGTATGACTTACATGTTAATCTCTAATTTAATAGTCCGAATAAATAAGAATAATTATTAATATTAGAAGTTAAATATCGCGTCGAATGTCGGTTACTAATTGTGAATGTGTTAATATATTTAATCGTACGCTGCGAGGTTAGGTAAACGCTATGCATTAATGACACGTTATTTCGACTCATCCCATGATCCGTTAAGTAAGGTTATATGTCAAGTTCGCATACTGGGCCTACAATTGGGCCGCTAATGGGTCGAGCCCGTTTATGGTGAATCAACTGTCAAAGATCATGGGCCCTAATTCAGGGTTGTCACACTATTTAAGATTACAAATTTAAAGAAACCAAACATTTCATTCTTCAAGATATTCGGCGTTTTGGTGTTCCCTAATCCTCGCTTCAGCCTTCAACGAATAAGTCATCAAGTATTAGAATGCAGGCCGGTACTTGGTCTTGTTCAGTCATTCCATTAAGCGCAGCTCAACCCAAACCACACACATATCTCTTCTAAAAAAAAAACTAAATGGTTTTGCCACTTGGCATCACCATATTCAATGTCACAACTTTTTTCCCCCAAAACCACATTTATATCCTTCATTTAATATTCCATCTTTAGCCTTTTTTTTAAATTACATAATTAAACATTTTCATCATTTTTACCACTAGCTCACATTTTTTTTAAATTATCATCAAAAGTTAATACTTTAAGAAAATCAAGAATTAAAAAACAAGAGATTTAAAAAAAAGCGAGTTTTTAAAATTTTATTATAGAAAAACAAGATATTTTTAATACCTGATAATGTATTAATATTTATTAATAGCATAACTGTAACACCGACATTTAAAACTAATTTATGGTTTGAAAAACCTGATAATGTAACTCCATTTAGAAAATCAGGAGATTATAAACTTTCATCAAAATCATCACCAAGATGCTCTGATTGACGGATACTATTTGTACTTGTATGCGGAAAATCTCGTTAAACTTTTAATACTAAATCTCTCATTAAAAAAAAAAGATACAAATAAAATTTAAATTTCAACAATATTCCATCTTTTAAATTCAAAATTTAAAACTCCAAATTTTAAAATTTTCACTCCTTAATATTTTGACACAATTAAATTTAAAATTCCAGAATTAAATATGAAAATTTTAAAACTAATAAATTAGAATTGAAGTTTGTAAACATGTTTTTTTGAAAGAAAAAAAACCTCGTCATTTAAAAAAAGTTAAAGTTTAAAATATAATACAATTTTAAAGATAAATATTTGCAAGTTTCTTAATTTTATTAAAAACTAAGTATTAAAATTTATAAATCATAATAAAAAATTTGTTTATAATTTCAAATTTAATAAAAAAACTATTAATTAAATAATAGTAAACTTTATTTTAACACATATTTATTTAAACTACAAACGTAGTTTTTCAAAATTTATATGTAAAATTAAAAATATCTTGTTTTTTTATAATAAAATTAAAAAAATTATTTTTTAATAATAAAACTTTAAAAACTGGCTTTTTTTAAAATCTCTTGTTTTTTAATTCTTGATTTTCTTAAAGTATTAACTTTTGATGATAATTTTTAAAAAAATGTGAGCTAGTGGTAAAAATGATGAAAATGTTTAATTATGTAATTTAAAAAAAAAAGGATAAATATGAAAGTATTAAATGCGTGGTTTTGGGTGAAAAAGTTGTGAGATTGAATATGGTGATGCCAAGTGGCAAAACTATTTAGTTTTATATTAGAAGAGAGATTGATAAAAAAAATGGTTTAGGTAATTTAACAAGTATTTAGGTTAAATCACAAGGTAATCGCGTTATAGAAGCGAAGATTATATTTTGAAGCAACTTTGATCATCACAGTTTTATCCCTATAATTGGTTTAACATTTTCAGACAAAATAATTTCACTAAAACTTCAAAAAAAAAATATACAATTGTTGTGTTTTTGTAATGACGATTAATAAAAGTTTAGGACAATCACTTTCAAATGTTGGTTTGAATTGAAAGATCCAGTGTTTATTCATGCTCAGCCGTATGATGCATTATCAAGAGTTAAAAAGTAGAGATGGACTCAAACTATTAATCTTTGGTAAACATGAAAAAATTACATAATTAGGTTTCAAAGTTTTTTTTAATAATAAAGAATAATTTAAAATAAATATGTTTTATTAGTATAATTAGTAATTTATTAAAAAATATGAGTGCATTTAATAAGAGAGATAAAAGAATGATGAGATTGAATATGGTGACGACACATTGCATACAAAAACCTTTATTTATTATATAGTATAGATTTTCAAATTTGCAAATAATTGTAAGGTTTATTTAACATGTAATTTAATGTATTGTAAAAAATGCATAACTTATTAAATGATTTTTTATGTGTTTTTTGATATTTTAATTACGCTCATCCATATAATCTTAACATGTAACAAAATGAAAAGGTTACAAATACAATATCAAATTTGTATAAAAAGAGTTATTAAGATATTTATCAATATAATCTTAACGTTTCACCCCGTGTAATACACGGGGTTAAAGCTAGTGTATATATAAAAAAAATTGACATAAAAAAAATTTAAGGCCCTTATCATTTAGTGGCCCAAAGATAGGATTTACTTGCTTTACCCAAAGGCCGCCCCTGCTTCAATCTTATCCCAGTCTTTGGTTGGTCTAGACGAAGGATAAGTGGTGATTACCTATGACAAAGAAAAATGTGATTAGTGTCCCAAGAAATGATCATGAACAATAAACTACAGCATCACCCCAAAGTTAAGGTTAAGGGGGTATTTGGATTTGCAATTTCAAAGTTACTGTGTAACACCTTATCTTTTTCTGCTCTTTTTTCTTCTTTTTTTCCTTTTTTCTTCTCTTCCTTCTTCGGTTCTTTCAGCGGTCCGACGGATATTATATCCGCGTTACCTACTTTCTTAAGCTTATGTACCAGTATCACCGGATCTATCTCTCCGGTCACTATCAGCTTCTGATCTTTCATATCAGCGGCAACACTTTCCACGCCTGTAAAATTCATATAAATATTTTTAAAAATTAAAACCACAAGTGAATTTAAATAGTAAATATTATTACCACGGATACTTGAGACGGCTTTCAAGGCTTTTCGCATGGTTTTGTCGGTCATGTTATGAACTTTGAGGACCACTCGTTTCGCTTGGTTTCCGAAGATTTTGTCATAGATCATACCTGTAGAGTCATTGCTCTGTTGGACAATGTTATTTACAAATTCAAGAGATGTCCAATGTATAGATTCAGCCTTTGCAAGCCGGATTTCAACTCTGGTTGATAGAACGTCAAATCTGCACTTCGTCGGGACTATCTGTCGATTTAGAAAATGTAATATTATGTAATGTGTGAACATTACATTTACTAGTATAGACACTCCACTTTGTTCTTGGAAACATATCAACAATGTATGTATGTAATTTTATTTCATAAATCAAACTGGCATACTGGTTCTTTCATATGATATTAGTTGTGCCTAGAATGTAAAATCCGTAAATCACAGATAAAAATGAGCAAGTAAAATCAGTTTGTTCGACTGTTAGAATACATGTTCATGTATCTCACCTTTCCAAACAAGCTAGGCTGGAAAATGTATGGATCTTCCCCAGGTACGTCAATCGTTACACTTAGCTGGAAAGCAACAACAGTCAGAAGTAGTATAATGATAACCTTTTTTTCTTTATTAAATAGCCATGGAAGTTATGGGAAAAAATCAAGATAAAATTATAGCAAATGAGAAGAAGTAAAATGTCAACATACTATTTGCTCCCCAAAATTGATAGACACATTGTTAGCGGGTATTCCCCTTGCGAATATGGCCACAACCACCTCCTCTCGTTTCTGATTAAATTCATGCCTGCAGATTTATAAATATTTTGGTGAGCTATAGATCTTTAACGTTCAATGCAATCAGAACCAAGATCAGGGATATACAAGATGTCCAAAACTGACATCACCCATATCAATAAATTGTAATGAATATTAGTCTTCAGACACTATAAGAGTTTCAGTTATGCTACGCAATTGACCACATTTTGTTTTTGAAAAACTGAAGCACAAAAGTAAACGTGTAAGATCAATAAGCACTAAAAAAGATTATGATTCTATCATTCTAGCAAGATATTTGCCAATAGGTTCGGACCTGAATCTGGGTTCGGATGGTGTTGTGATCAACTCATTAGATATGTCCTTAATTTGCTCAGCATCATTTGTAGTGGAACTAGAAGCCACAACATTAGTTGCAGTTGCATCTGATGACTGTGTTGGTAGGTACCCATTTTTCTCTGTTTTACAAATTAAACACCCATCATAAAAGGCAATAGCATGTGCTTATATGTTATGTCTAACAATCAGAATCCCACGTTGTTAGCATGTCTATTAATATTTAAAATCACCTGCAATGCACTTGTCACACTTTTTTATCCAATCTGTGAATCTTGCATCTTCTGGATTTAATGTAGAGCCAGCTTCAAAAGCTATTTTGGCAGTCTGATATTCTTCAAGATTGAAACATGCCGTCCTGTAGACATAAATGTGAAAGGTTACAAGATATTCGAAGACAAAAACAATGATGTGCTCGCAAATTCACATTGACCAGTAGAAAGGGAGACTATGGAGAGTGCAGTCACCAAGGTTGTTAAAGAGGCATGCCCATTTTTCGCCATGTAGCCAAGGTGTGTTAATTTTGCATGTTGCAGTAGGACAATTCAAGGTTTGAGCATATTCTAATAAAACCAAAATACCATTTTGATGTGTGGCTTTATCATAAACAAGACCATAAACCCTTCTATTTAACCAATATGAAACATGTATGACATGAGAAGAGAAAAACAAGAGCTAAGCCTTCAATGCCATCCTCTTTTCAAAGATCTTCAACATATAATTCCAGTGACAAGGAAATCTTGGCAAGTTCTCAGCAACTTCTCTTCAGTTAACAGCTCACATTGGTTTTAAAAAGCGAGAAGCGCACCGAAGCGACAAGGTCTAAATCCGAAGCGCAAAGCGCAAATCGCAAAAGTGGACCGATTTTCGTACGCGAAGCGCAAGGTGCTTATATAATTTTTTTTATACATCCCATTGGTTTTTAGCATCCCCTACCCAAAATATAGCCATAAATAAGGTTTATATATGATTTAATGTATAAATTACTTACATGTACAACCTCTTTAGCTAAATGTATAACACTTTGAAGCACAAAAACAGACCCTGTACAAGAATCGAGCCTTTAAGTGCGATTTTTTTTCAAAAAAGTGCGAGTTTTGTGCGAGTCTTGTACAGTGTGCGAGTTGTGTGACAAGACTCGCAAAAGATGGCGCCCTAGGTCGAGTCGCGAGTTACTCGCGAGTACTCGCGCTTTTTAAAACCAATTTGTATTGGGATTCTCTTCAGTGTATTTCAGAAAATCATTCTTGCACAGAATAGAGGTTTCCTATAATTATGATTGGAGGACTAAAGCTCTTATAATTGAATCTTGTTATCGTATAATAGACTTATTATCATGCACCTAATGTTTAATCCTTTTCCCATTTTGGGGAATGAAAGGCAATATTTCGTGAAAGGCAATATGTCGTGTAAGGCATGCCCGTCATCGTCAAAGCAGAGTGGAAGTAAAGAAAATAATAACAAATAAAACTGAATGGTGTTCAAATGCAGCAAATGTAGATGGTCACAGTTCTGGAAAGTTACAAGTATGCATCTAGGAAACAAACTTCTACGCTCTGACTTTGACAACCGAGAAACTGTCCTGTACATTATGAACAAAATTAATCTAATTTTTTCATACAAAAATTTAAAGTCAGAACAATACTTCCAACATTATTTTAGTTCAGATGTTCATATTCTCTTCAACCAAGGGACTTAGTTATGAATACTAGTAGTCTATTAGATAAAATGCATAAAAAGGTTTCATTAGTGTTTACTTTTCATCCCACAAAAGAAAAATTAGTGCCTACTTTTAAGTAGATAGTGCATCACACAGATATATAAACACTATCATGTAAAAACTGAAAAGTAAAAATAAACTGTGTTGTTCAGTGAGACCCACCCTTTGCGAAAATATGCCTTTGGATTGGAGGGGTCCAACTCAATTGCCTTGTTTGCGTCAGCAACTGCCTCTGTAAGAAGTAATTTGCATATTAGGTAATCACAAGAGATGACAATAATATCAGTCGCAAGACAGACCATTCATAAAGGTTAAAACCATTGCAAATCCAACCCCAAGACCACAAAATGTCCACCCAATTGCATATTCAAACAATTTCATCGGCCATAAGATTTTTCACAGTAATAGTAGAATACAAAAACCCTTCCAAAGCAAGGGCACTCAAGTTCTATGCGAACAAAAGATTCAGCAGCATTCATATCCAAAATGCCCAAATGCTCTTCATTCAAAGCACCGATACCCGCTTTTGTCACCACGACCCGTGCCTCTTCCACATCCTCCTCTACCAATACCTCTTCCATGGCCTCGTCCCCGTCCATATTGCCTCTCATCTTGCTCACCATACTTGGCCATCAAAAGTTGACCTTGCCCTTCCTCCTTTTCATTATGGCTTTGGAGCCTTTCTTCATACGTTTTTAGCCTTCCTACCGCTTCTTCAAATGGCATACTCTCAAGGTCGGAGTATTGTTCAATAAGAGCTACAATTTGCATGTACTTCTTTGGGACATAGAGAGCAAGATCCTTTTCTTTGACAGGTTCGCCAATGTTGGCATAGAGAACAAGACCCTTGTTGGCCAATGTTGGCCAGGGCAGTAGCATAGTCTTGTGCACAACTGAGGTAATTGAGAGGTGTCTCATCCCCTTTCATGTGAAGCTTAAGAAGTTGTATCTTAGGTGTGTATTCCCTTGAGGCAGTATGAGGGGCGTAAGCACGTTCAAGAGAGAGCCAAAGATCATGAGCAGTGGTTCCTTGAACATGGGAGAATGAGGTCTCGGAGATTATAGAGATGATGATCATTCGAACATGGGCATCATTGTTGATCCATGTAGAGTAAGCAGGATTATCAGTAACAGCTGTTGTATCATCACCTGCTGTGGTATGTTCACGCTCAGGACACAGTATAGAGCCACCAATGTAACCAAACAGATTGTTGGTAATGAGAAAGGGTTCGATCATTGTTTTCCAATAACCATAGTTGGTAGGGGAAAAGGTAAAGGCAAATTTGTGCGAATTGTGAGACGCTTTTTCTTTATAGTTGATAGGTACAAATGTAGACATTGTTCAATAAGGAGAAAGAGCTGGTGACACTAAGGAATTAGCGACACTAAGAAGAGCCACCAAGAAAGTGAAAACTTGCGTTTTCAAGGGTCGGCTCAAGGGATACAACGACACTAGGTAGGACTATCGGCAACAGACTTAGCGACACTAAGGAGAGTCGCCAAGAAAGTGAACGTAGGAGAGTCGACACTAAGGATATGCCAAGAAGGAGAGTCGACACTAAGGAGAGTATCGTTGGAAGTACAAGAAGCAACTTTTAGGGTTTTGTGTACAACCGCCAAAGGAAGGATCCAAAAGGAGAGACAAAGGTGGTTGATTGTGAACCGTTTTGTCAAGAAAATCAGTCCAGGAACGGAGAAAACAGGAGTAGGATCTGATTGTGCAGCAAAAGGAAGAAGAAACACCGTTTTGTGACGGTTGCCGGAGGCGGGGATTGTTGCCAGAGGAGGAGGAAAGCGGCGGCGGTAGGTGCTTGGCTCTGATACCAAGATAAACACCTTAATGTGTGTGTAAATGTGATTGTTGTATTGATTGTGTAATGATTAGGGTTACATATAGAGGTATTTATAATAGTATCATAATTACATAAACTACCCTCAACTAATACTAAATACAATGATCTAATAAAAACAATCATCAAAAACAAAAACATCAACATTTTAGGCGTAAGAATAGGTGTCGGTTGGTATTGTTGTATATCGAATTTAATTCTATAAGTATGTGGATTGATGAATAGAACCTTAGGAAATGTGTAAAGGAGATGTAATACAATTATTGAGTTTTAAAGAAGTTTACCTCGGGATAAAGTATCATGGAAATGTTTTAGAGTGTTTGTAGCATCAAATAGTTGCCCCACCAAATCTCTCCTTTTTTTGAGTGGAACAAAGATATTTTCCCAAGGTGATTTGTCATAACCCAAGCCTTTCAACCATTCAGTCTCTCCTTCGATCAACTTTATGTGTGGTAACTCCATGTTAGATAGATCCTGGAGTTGTGGGCAACCATAAATCAACATAGTCCTTAACTTCTCCAACATCATTTGACCAACAAAAATGTTGACCAGCTCGGGTAGGTCTAAAAGAAAAATCTTTACCAAGCTTGGAAAAATCGGACCATATTTGACGTTGTTGGATTGACCACTAATGATATTGATTACCTTAGGGCAACCTTCAACAGTAAGCTCTGCCAAGCGTAGGAGATTTTGAGCAATGGTTGGGGTGAGAATCGAAGTCAGCTGCGAACATTTATGCAATGCCAAGATTCTTAGTTCGGAGAAACTATCTTTGCCAATTGGCCCCTTCCAAATACTTCGTAATTTCTTCATGTGATGAATACTCAAGTATTGTAGCAACTCAAGTCCACTTTTTTCACCATTCTTTATTCTAGTTTCTACATCTTGAAACAAGGCATTTGTTTCAACAAGAGTGTCCATCTCGTTGCATTCCGCAAGTAAGCAATACTTCATATTTGTAACGTTAAAAGTCGAGAGCTTCTCAATAGTCCAATGGCGAGACAAGAACAAAGCTTCAACGCTTGCCATTATCTTGGAAATGGCATCGTCGTTTCCTTCAGCATTTATCCATTTTAGACAGTTTTTAAATTCCTGAAACTTCTTTTCGAGGCCATGTGGTAGACAAGATGTAAGTTGTGCATTCTGACCAATAGTTAACATCAAATTGGATAAATTTGCATATATTGGAATATGATTTCTTTCAAGAAGTAAAAACTGTTGCAGTACTTCGTTCGTTGGCAAGTACCATCTCAGAGTTTCAAGGTTCTTTAAATTACACAATTCCTTTTGAAGATCTTTTACTTCTTCCTCCCACCATTCAGGTTCTGGACCTAAACAAATTATAACAGACAACTCTTTCAGTTGTTTGAGTTCAGATATCATCTTTCTTGGAATTACTGTCTCACTGATACTATTGGTTTCTACGTAGTATTTTGCATATTGAGACAAAGAAACACGTAGAACTTCTAAATCTTTAAGTTTCCCCATTTCCTTTGGTATAAACATGAGCTCGGTACCTTTGATATCAAACAATTTGAGCTTTGAAAGCCCTTCAATTTGAGTTGGTAATTCCATCAAAGCAGAACAGTCTTTCAAGAAAAATTCCTGAAGCGATCCTAAACTAGAAATGGATGTTGGCAAAGAGACTATGTTTGTATTAGAGAGATTTAACACTTCAAGCTTAGGCATTTTTTCAAAGAAGGTGGGAGGAATGATTGTCAAATCAGGAATCTGCAAGAAGAGTTTCACGAGGTTAGAGCAATCAGGACTATCCGGCAACTGATCGAGATCGTAATCTTTTAAGTCAATCTCCTCCATATTCCAGTTTACGTCCCTAGGCATCCCTGCACAAGCAAACAAGATCAAACTTAGACGCAAATAAGTCAAACAATGTTGGCCTAATTGGTTGATCAAAGCAGATAAAGTTAATAGGTCATTGTGTATTTTATTTAAAGTTGTATTTTAGAGTCAAAAGTGTAATTGTAAATAAGTCAAGGGCCAAAACAAAACCGTAAGTACGTATGTGTTTTTCGTTCTAGTGAAACAACGCGTCTTTAGAATTTAGTTTTACGAAAACCAACAATCGAGTCTGTAAATGGTGTGAACAATCTTTCATATATTTAAGTTTAAGTTTATGTCAGTTCCGATTGTTCTTGTTCAATCCGATATTCTTGGGCTACATTTGGTATGAGAGCCTAGGGCTCATTGTGTTCAAGTTTTCTGAATCGATTTGGAATCATGATTGCCATCGATCCCGGAAAAATCGATAAACTACAAAATCAATTCAGTGTAGAGAAGATGAAACCAATTCTGAATAAATCGATTCAGAAACAAAGTCACGAAACCAGATCGTCTAAAACCGAAATCAAAACGTAAAGACAAAAAATCAATTCTGAATAATTCTTTGCGTTGTTTGATGCCTTGTTTGATGTTCGAAGACAGGAAAAAAGAAGGAAGAAGACAGTTTTATTTACTGTCTTATTTTGAAGACCAGAAGGTAAAGACAAAAAATCAGAAGGGTTGAAAGTCTAAAGCCGAGAAGTGCATCGCATCAGTCCGATTCAGAATCCTAGAAAAGATTCACCAGATTCCAGTTTTTATTTTCAATCATTCTAGAAGAATTACTACAGTTTTAGTAAATTGGATTAGATTAGAAATTGAATTATGGGAGATACGAATGATAAGAATAAATCCATGGTAACATATAGAAAAACAAGTCCATCCCTGTCTAGTTTCTAATGCCCATTGTTGAACATCACAAATTACACAATATAGGTACTTAGAATGAAGGTTATATTATACACCCTTAGAGGGGGTGAGGCTCCAAGAATTTAAGCAGAATAAGATACCCAACAAGTGGGACAATTTTCTCGATATTTTTTATTCATCAAAACCAATCTTTAAATACTAAAACAATGCAGATAATGGAAACGTGCATGAATGAAAACATGGGACCACTAACTCCTAAATGCATGCATAAAATAAGGAACTGCAACAATCAACTAATCCCACTACCCTAACTCCAAAAGAGCCGCTATTATTTCTTGACCAAGTCCATGGGTCATGGGTCTTGCTTCTGGATACTGGATCACAACTGGGTCTTGTTTAGGCCTACTTTGTTGGGCCTGATGAGTCGTAGATAACGGGCCGCATCAATACCCACCCCTTTATAAACGACCTTGTCCTCAAGGTCGGAAATTGTAACACCAGAAGGAGGGCCGACGATCTGCTGCGGAGTACCAGTCAAGGTGACAACCCTGGTATTGTGGCGAAATGAGAGGGAGGGAACAGAGAAATCAGCTGTAACCGGACCCAAAGATCGAAGCTAGTCAAACCCGAGAATGAGTTTGTAGGCTTTGAAGACCAAAAGAAACAGTGGAACCAGGAATGAAGTGTGATTCAAAGTGATGGGGGCCTTCGGACAAAAGCCGGTGCACTGGATCGGTTCACCATTTCCTACGAGGACCGGAAAGGGAGGTGTCGGTTGAACGGACAAGTGTAACAAGGATGCAATGTGAGGTTGGATAAGGTTATGGGTACTACCCGAGTCCACGAGTATGCTAACCGGGCGGTCTTGAATAAACCCGGTGAGGGGCATTGAGGTAGCATGTGGTATCCCAAGGTAGAGGGCCGGAGAAATGGTGAGAAAGTGGGGTATATCTGTGGCGTCGTCAAGCATGGGAGGCGGAACGGGTGGTAAGTCAGTTGAGTTGTCGACAATGAGTATAAATTGAGGGGGGTTGCATCGGTGACCCGATACGTACTTTTCAGGGCAGCGAAAGCACAGACCCGCTGTACGACGCTGCTGTAATTGTTTAGGAGTTAAACGATCTGTGGGCAAGGGAGAGGGATGGGAATTTGGAGCAGGTAACAGTGGTGTAGTGGGCATGGGCGGAACAGTAGGCGGACGGATGAGGCTGGTAGGTGACACATGGGAAGGAGGGTGAGTTGAAACCACAGGGGAAGAAAGTTTGTCTTCAATTAGTTTAGCTAGGCCAACAGCTTGGTTTAAGAACCGAGAGCTCTTGTTGTATGTCTTGGTGGAGGCCAGAAATGAAGCAATTGAGAAGCACCTCCGGAGGCAACCCGACGACGTAATTGCTTAACCGTTCAAAGTCCGTCACAAATGCAGTGACCGTCGTGGTTTGACGGAGCTTGAACAAGGAGGCTTGATGATTGGGGTAGGTTGACGGACAAAGAGTAGTTCAAGGGCACGTGAGAACTCCGGCCAAGTAGTGAGGAGGTCATTCTTGGCGAGTGACTTGAACCAACTGAGGCGGGCGGAGGTTCGTTGGAAGTTGGTGTTTCAGTTTGTGTCACACATGAATGGACGACAACCCTTTTCGTGTGAAGAACATAACAAAAGAATGGCATTGTGAGGGTGTTCCATACACACGGGGCATCGGGCTTCTTCCCACTCTTTTACGCTCTCAGTTTCTAAGGGGTTTTTACTCAAAGATCTTTTTGAATGACTGCTGTTGCATATGTACGGAGAAGTCCAAGACCTATCAATAGACACAGACCGGTCTCTTCTATCTTTTGGCATCTTTGTACAAGTCAATATCTACATGATCATGTGAAAAAAACACCAATTTTCAAGTGTAAATCAACATAACAATCTTGAAAAAAAAAAGGATGAACCTTCACTTTTTTTTGTTATATGCTCTCTATCATATACTACTAACTCATGAGAGTGTGCTTGAAGAATTTAAACATCTTCTGAACAATTATTAGAATTTCATAACTTAGATCTGTGTTATATACAAACACCAAACTTTTGACCTAATTTGACAAGTATAGTCCACAAAATCTTGCTAAAAAATTGGATTTCATAATCTCAGTTTCATTCAAAATTTCAAACCACACAACACACAGAAACTCAGATCCCAAAATCAAGCACACCACCACATCAAAAGTGAAAAAATCACCCTGGTAAATCATCATCCAAACCCTAATTAGAAATTGAACAACACAAAGATCCACAAAAAACCCCCAAAATCAAAATCCCCAAAAGTTACAAACCAGACAATCACCCCAAATTACAAGCTTAATAAGCAAAAATAGGGCCTAGAAACCAACAATCGAAACATAAAACATCATAAAACCCTAAGCACATACATCGACACACCTAATTTCAAATCGAACATCTAGACCTCAAAGATCGAAGGGTTTTATGAGAAACTTACCGATAAGTTATCTTCGATTGCTGATTTCTTGAATCCGAAGAAGTCAATTTTGATCCAGGAAAGTGGAAAGAGCTGTAGAGATTGATTGACCTGATAATGTGGAAAATATTTGGGGGGAGAGAGAGAAGAAAACTTGCAAGGGTTAAAGAGTAGCTTTATATACACGCTGGATGGCCTCCGGTTTTTTAATTTAAACCGGTTTGATTTTATATCGAGGCGGCGCCGGTTTGTTTGTCGTGTATGAAATCAGTTTCCTTTTTTTCTTAATAAATATACATAACTTTTCAACAAAACCATTGATTGAGTATTAAACCCGATTGAGATAGAGATGATGAAAACAATTTGTTGATTTTTTCTTTGTTTTTGAAATTTAATTAATAATCTTGTTTTTAGGGTTCCTTCAAAAAAACTCACTCGTAGCCGGTTCGAGGAAACCTTGCTCAATATTGGCTCTTTAAAAAACCGAGTTGAGCCGACTCGGCTCGGTTTGAGAAAGAGCGAGTCTGAGCCAAGGCAAGCTCGGTTTGTGGCTCGCTCGTTAGCTCGCTTGTTTGACTCGTTTAAATTAAAACCTAAATAATAATTCTCCTTGTTATTAAAAGACAAGGTGAATTGAATAGTAATTTTGATACATTTACATTTTTGCCCCTTATTTGGAACAAATTTACACTTTTGCCTTTTGCCCCTTATTTGGAATCAAACCACAATTAAAATTAAATACTTAATACCAATGTTTTAAAAACCGGTTTTAAATAGTACCGGATTAGGCTCGGAAATGATTCAACCGGTTGTATCGGGTTGTACCGGATGGTTCAACCGGGTTGACTAGTAAACCTATAATTTCATAAAAATACACTCTAACTCAAAAAAAATCCAAAAATACATGATTCCATGCTAAAAATTAATCCAAAAGTTAATTCATAATCAAAAGATAATTCAAAAGCAATCAATTTTTCAATAAAGTTTTTTTAAATAAAACTGCATAATTGTTTTATGTCATTGGAGTGCTAGATGTATTAATTTCATGATTGCTTAAAAGATAAAAATGCAGCATCATCGTCATCCTCATCCTCATCCTCATCCTCATCCTCATCAACAAAAGCATAACTATTTTCGTTTCCTACAATTTTAAATAAGTTTTATCGCTTAAATGTTTTTAACGGCAAGCAGAAGGATGATGGTTAAACATAGTTTTTACATGAACCGCTATTTTCTAAAGAGGAGCATATCAATTGATTTTTTTTCTAAATTGGGTTGTAGGTAAGGTAATTGATTAACAAGCTTTCTGTTTGTGACTTTCTGTGTATCCCGGCAAACAAATTTTTTTTTAAGTTTAAACATAAAATTTTACTTGTAACTAAAACCGGTACAACGGTATAACCCGATATTACCGGTAATACAGGCGGTTCAACTAGCATACCGGTTTTTCAATTTACCGGGCTAGTGGCCGAGACCCGGTTCAACCGGTATTACCGGCCGGTTTAAACCGGCCTTTTAAAACATTGCTTAATACAACTAAAAACACAACTTGGAAAGGTTCTTTCAAATATTAGTGTCCATTGAGCAATTCGTTCATTTAAGCAAAACTACTCTGGATGCAACTATTGCAAGACTAAAGATGTATGAGGACATAATTAATTTCAAGAAACGCGTTCCGGAAGACAACCAAGAGAAAATTTTGTGCACAAGTCATGATAACAATTCCCCAAGAAAGGAAAACGTTTTGGAAGACATGGCAAGGTAAGTTTAGTACATCTCAAGGAAATTGGGGTAAGAGAAAGTTCAGACAAGAAGAAGGAGATACGTCACACGATAACTTCCAGAAAGAATAATGATGACTATGGTAGAATGAAGAGTTTCCCAATAAACCAAATCAATTCCGTATTTGACATAATTAAAATTAGATGTAATAATTGCAATAACTTTAGCCACTATGCCTCAGATTGTCCTGAACCAAACCATAGAAAAGAAGAATCAAATCTTGTGCAAGAAGACGAGGAACCAACACTTCTAATGGTGCAAGTTCAAGATGAAGGCATGGAAGGATTTGTTCATGCTAAAGACAAAATTCATGAAATCAAAGAAAACCAAAGATTAAAGATTATGTGGCAATGAAGTTATTTGAAGAAAAGAAGAATCAAAACTTGGATAAACAATTAGGTAGTGATTGTTGGCCTAATTGGTTGATCAAAGCAGATAAAGTTAATAGGTCATTGTGTATTTTATTTAAAGTTGTATTTAGAGTCAAAAGTGTAAATGTAAATAAGTCAAGGACCAAAATGTGTCTAGTGTGTATTAACAAAATCGTTTGCAGGAATGTGTGTGTTGTTCTAGTGAAACGACGAGTCTTTAGAATTTAGGGTTACAAAAACCAACAATTGAGTCTGTAAATGATGTGAACGATCTTTCATATATTCAAATTTAAGTTTGTGTTAATTTCAATTGTTATTGTTTGATCCGATCTTGTGCTACAAACAAGAGCTAGTAGTCCCATACGCATTTACCTGAACATTAAATAATGCTTGTTTTGCGGAATGTGGGAGTTAAAGCACATGATATGCAAGTTACATATAATAATACAACTTCTGGTTCTTACTTACTGGGACATGTTCAATTGATAACCATATTTTTTACGAGAACCAAAAGAACCATGCATTCTTACACAAATGCATACATGCATCATTACTTTATATATGCACAAATGCATACATGCATCCTTATATTTGTGTAAAAATGCATGGTTCTTTTGGTTCTCGTCAAAATTATGGTTCTTAATTAAACATGTCCCCTTACTTATATATCAAATGGGAAGCATGAACAAAAATGATTAGTCTTATTTTTTATTCATCCTTTACTTCATATCTTTCTAAATATTGTTTGCTGGTGTTATATATGAACTAAATCCTTTGGATGAACTTTTAAACACTATATATAGTAATTAACAGTTTTTGGCCCAACAATATTTCAAGTCAAGCTTACCAAATGATTATTTCAAGAGATCAAAATGAGAGTGTTAACTAAGAAATTTATTTCTCTTTTCATATTGCACGAAGAAGTTCTACCATCCATGATACAACATAAAAAGAGAAATTGCCAAACCAAACATTTTGACCATAAAAGTGGAGAAACTAAACATTGACTTTTTCAAATTATCAATATAACAATATCTATAACCAACCAATGGAAAATTGAAACGTAAGTAGAACCTTATTTGAAGGCTCTAATATGACCATGTGTCAATCATGGAGCATGTCCACGTATATTTCGCCGGCTAAATTGTATCCTGTATGTCTGGTAACGGCTTCACCATAGCCGGCTAAATCAAAACCAATGAAATGATGTCACGTGTCATTGAATAGCCCTTTGTTTTAAATTTGGGGGCTACAACGTAGACGGGAGGCTAACATCCTGTCTATGTTGTAGCCGCCGTTTTTTTTTTCTGACACGTGGCATCATTTCATTCGTCGTTGATTTGGCCGGCTAGGGTGAAGTCGTTGGTTGAGTTAACGGCTACATTTTAGCCGGCTAAAGACACGTGTACACTCTCTTGTATGACAAGTGGCGGGCTAAAATGGTGCATCCTAATAAGTTTTAACTTACGTGTCAATATATAATTGGTTGATTGTGGATATGGTTATATGATATACTAAAAAAGTTAATGTATATTCTTGCAATCATTTTGATCAAATGTATATTTTGGCAATTTTCTCCTATAAAAAACAAGTGTTCTCCGGTAAAAGTAGATGAGTTTGATTCTAGAAACAGCTAGCATACCACAAAAGTGTTGATTGACCTGTTTATTTTGGCATTTATGATCAAATGTATACTTTGGCAATTTTCTCATATAAAAAACAAGTGTTTTCCGGTAAAAGTAGATGAGTTTGATTCTAGAAACAGCTAGCATATCACAAAAGTGTTGATTGACCTGTTTAAATGGATCTGATCACCCAAGTATTTGATCTTTCAATTAATATCTCTTTGAATCGTTTGTTCAAATTTTATGGTTTCTACGATCATTCTTATGAATACGGATTGATCAAATTAGGTCATAATCTGCACTCTATGCCTAAATTTGGTACCAAATATTGGAAGATAAGAAAAATACAAAACAAAATTCACGAACTAGATATAGCACCTTTGTCTTCCAGAAATATGGCAGCTGTTTTGGTTCTCATAAACGTCAGCTTCCGTGATTATCTAGATTTTGAACTTCACGATCGCATTCATAAGTAAGAAAAGCAGTCGTAAATTGCCTTCTGTATGGTCGGCCCGATTACTTGAAACTAAATTGAAGACTATACGTGTTGACTTCGTCTGTTCCAACTTGTTGATAAGGGTGAGAGGGTTGCCCTATTCGAGTGAATTTATTCGAATGTAACTTTCTGTCTTCTTTCTATCTTTTCCAATCTCTCACGTATATTTCTTTTTATTTTCCTTCTTTTACACTGTGTTCTCGAGTCTCATTTAAGGAGGAAAAAAAAAGAACTGGAAATAAACATTTATTCCAGAGGTTTTTTCAAGGGGGAAAAGAAAGAAAATAAGGAGAAAAGTGTTCCCTAGATTTTTATAAAGAGGGAAAAGAAGGGAAAACTTGGTTTATTTCTATCCTTCCATATTGGAAAGATTTGAAGAGAAAGGAAAAGAAGTAAAAAGAAAAAAGAATGGGAAGAAATCCTTTCTTTTCTTTTCTTCCCTTTAGTAAACTCGGGAACACATCATTAGTGATTATCTCCTTTTAACAATGAAAGTTTCAAGTATATCCCAGTGCCAAACAAACAATATATTTTTCTTAACTTTTTATTTAACTTTTACAACATTCTATTATGTGAAAAAAATAAAATATAATAGTTATTGTTAATTTTTATTATTTTTATTATCTAGCTTTTATTTATTTATTTTTTTCTAGTTTTTTTAATTTTTATTTGTAGGTTTTTATTTTTATGTTTCTAGGTTTTTAATTGTATTATATTAATTTTAACTAGTTAAATACCCGCGCTTCGCGGCGGGTGTCAGGTCGTCTACGGTAACGGTACTCAATATAGGGTATGAAACGAAAAAAACCCATATAACGACACTCGATATAAGTTACGATACGATAAAACTTTGTTTTCAAATAAATTTATATCAGAATGTTGAAAAAAAAACGAGTCGCGCACTCCGTTCTTTGGAAAAAGTTAACGAACGAAGGCTAATAAAGGAAAATGAAAGTAATAGAAAATTAAACGGGTTGCATTCGCGCTATGCGGCGAGTATCGGGCAAAGCGAAAACTTAGGCGGAACGATAAAAATAATGTTAATAAAAAATAAATACAAAAGTAAATAATAAAAAAGGAAAAAAAATTCGGGGAGTCGAAAACCATAAAAGCAAGACCGAGACCGGTTCCAATAATAAAAATACCAACAATGATGTTGTTCGATCATAATAGGTTCGGTTCGGCATGGAACCACAACAGTAACCACACTCGCTATAGGCCACGATACAAAAAAAAAGTATTATATTTTGAATACAACTCTGCTGTCAAAAGTTTATATCGGAACGTTCACAAAAATAAATAATAACAACAGCGCACTCCGTTTTTTAACCAAGTGAACGAACGAAAATTATTAAAATAAAAACGTACTTATTAGAAAATTAAACGGGTTAAAAATGTATATTATATATAGTATGAGGGGTGAAAATAAAAAAAAAGAGACCAAAACAATCCGTTTTCAAAAAAAATTATATCGGAACGTTAAAAGAAATAAATAATAACAGCCGCGCGCTCCTTTTTTTAATCAAGTTAATGAACGAAAGTTATTAATGAAAAATAAAATTATTAGAAAATTAAACGGCTTAAAAACATTTATTATATATAGTATAAGGGGTGAATATGAAAAATAAATTTGAAGCATGAGGTGACAATATTTGAATGGGACAATCACTATTCATAGTCGCTGTCTTTTAATTAGTAACTAGCGGTACCATACGTCATTTGACTAATCGCGGTCGTACACTTTTGAATGTAGGTGAAGCCAACCCTACCTCTCGCGTCAACACGTTGACGGAACCAAGACACATCTCTCTCGAGATCAGTATTAATTCTTAAAAATAATCTCCGACTCATTCGAAACCGTGTATTAAATTGCTCATCCCCGTATAAACAACCTTCGTCAAAGTAATCTTTGAGTAAAAGTGTGTTAGCAGCCGCCCGGTCACGGTTGAGACATGCACTTCGTTTTAATGGTCTTGAGGATGATTCCGCCTCTTGCCACCACCTAACCGCCGCCGATGCCATAGTAAGTGTGTGAGTAGTATAAAAATTTGTGTGATTAAAATGAATGTTTTTTGTGTTTATATAGAGAATGTAAAAAAACAATTTTTTTTTTGAAAAGTAGCCGTTCCCCAACGGCTATGTTAGGGAGAAAAGTTGGAATGCTTGGCGTGAAAAAAATCAAGTGAAGGAACCACAAAGATGAATCACGGCTCAAGGGGGCGGTGTGCCTCATAATCAAGGCGTGATAATACCTGGTATACCGGATGGCCTAAGAAAATGGTAATAATTCCTTTCATTAAGTTAATAGTGAAAATGGTAATAATTCCCAAGGGGAAGGTTCCACTAAAAAGTGGTTTTTCGCTAAGAAACGCTAAGAAGTGGGTCAAACGAACTCCGATTGAGCTCATTCCAACGGCGTTGGAACCGTCTCATTAAAGAATTAATATTGAACGTAATTCTTTTCAAAACTATCTTCATAGTTCAATGTCTTAAGAAGTTTTGAATATGGTAAAATCTATCGATCATTCGACCCTGGGCACATATTTGAACTAACTTTAACTAAAGTTTGTTCTTTGACCATATTTAACGTTGTTATGTGAAAGGCAGGGTATGATTGAGAATAAATCTAAAGTTAAGTGGGAGTTGTATGTGACCAAAGGAGTTATGTTCTCCTTTGATCAAGAGTTGGACATTTTGGCGCACTCGTTAATTCGAACCGGCATAAAACACTTGGCCACGCTCAAACTAAGAGTAGTTATGTTTAGACCCCTTTGAATTAGAGAGGAGAACAAAAATAGTTGAACAACATATGAGAAATGACTTGTATCCATGTCTCATGTTTAATAGATGCCCTAAACAAAAATGACACATTGATATGTTTACCGTGACTATTGTACTTGGTCAAGTAAGAGTTACTTGAACACAAGGAAATGATTGACGATTGTAATACGTCATACCTTGCTAAGGGCAGTGAGATGCAGCTAGGCGTCTACCACTGTCTACGTTGAATCGATTAATCGATGAATCATCCAAGTGGGAGATTGTTGGACATAGGATGTCCAATCATCGATTAAATCAAAGTTACTATCGAGGTACGATACAAAGAGTTACACTTTGGGCAATAAGCAATTTATAATGTTTAGTCATAAACATTAGAATTAATTACACGTATGGCCCCTGTGGTTTACTCATATTTCACTTTTGGCCCCTGGGAATGCTAAATTACAAGTTTTACCCAATAGTTTACACACTTATTTCACTTTTGGCCCCTGAGTTGGATGGAGGTTAACTTTTCTGTTAATTTTATAAAAAATGACCAAAACACCCTTCCCCACTATCAGACTCAAGATTTCTAATTTTGACTCCTAAAAAGTCAACCAATCTCAAATCTATCTCAATCCCTACAAATCTGGAGTTTAAATCCTTGCAAACTCGTGCTAATCCTATCGTGGTCTAATGAAAACAAGAAATTAGTTAGTTAGTTCGAGATAACCATACCATTCGAAAACCCTTTTCAATCACCTCATACCAACCGATTTCTTACTCATAACAGGTGTTTGTACTGCAGCTTCCACCAATTTGCAGGTACACAGAAGATGAAGATCACGGTGTTGCTTATTCTTAAGTGCAATCCCGATGGATCGTCGGATCCGATGATCCTAGCAAACGCCACCGGCCAGCAACTCCCATCTCTGGTTCATCCCTTAAATGATCTGATGACCCCGATGGTCGGAGTTGCAGCAAAGACAAAGGCCAGAAAATAAGGGGAGATGGTCGGAGTTGCAGCGACGATGGCCGGAGTTGCAGCGATGGTGGCCTTTTGTAGATGGAACACCCCTCCTATGCCGTCGCCTGCTGTAGATGGAACACCCCTTAAATGATATGATGATCCCTCATATGCCGTCGTTTGAACACCCCTCCTACGCCGTTGCACCACCGGAAAAATCGCAACAAGACGCAATCAGAAGATAACCAAGAAATCAAAATCCCTAATTGCTTCATCCATACCTTTCCGACTTGATTTCATAAATTCCACAGAAAAAAAGGTAACCCTATTCCTGTTACAGGGCGAAGATGGCGGTGGAAGGCGGTGGAGGTAGAGGAGGTGTGAGAGGGTGGAGATGATGGTTGGAGGTGGAGGAGGTGTGAATGGTTAAAATCTTGAGTCTGATATTAGGGAAGGAGGTTCAAAGGGGGGGGGGGGTTTGACACTTTTGTTCAGAGGGGTGTTTTATTCATTTCACATGCACTTAACTGAAAAACTTAACCTCTATCCAACTCAGGGGCAATTTATGTTACAAACGTGCAAACTATTGGTCTAAACTTGTAATTTATCATTTCTAGGGGCCATAAGTGAAATCCGTGTAAACCACAGGGGCCATCTGTGTAATTAATTCTAAACATTATAGTTAACGAAACACAGTTTTATAATTCGATGAATAGATATTTGATGAAATATTTATCGGTGTGTTAGGTAATTAATTATTTAGAGAAATATTTAAACACGGAGGATTAAATGTTCAAGAGTTAAACATTAAAGGATTAAACTTTACTAATTATTTGTAATTAGTTAAACTACGAGGGTTAACAGTAATTAATAAGTTAATTAGCTAGGGATTAAATATCAATCCCCTAGGGGTGCGGTCTGTAATTAGGGAGGTTATAAATATAACCTTAATCATAACCCTAATGATCATTCCTAGCCACAATCAAGATTTGCGAAACCCTCCCCCTTTTCCTTGTGTCGTCGTCCGCCAATATGCACTAACACCGTGCGCCGTCACACGCCACCGCAAGCCGCCGGAAATCGTCGTAATCCGACGGAGACCACCTCCGCTTCGCCGTCGTCGCCGGTTTCCTTATACGCAAACGTGAGACATTTTCGTGCGTGTTTTGCGGATTCGTGAACAGTTACTAGCGAGACGCTCGTTGAACCAAAGTGTTGATCTTTCAGTTAACCATCAAAGGTATAATTATTTACCCAGTATGGTTGGTTTATTTTATTGTTTATACGCGTGTAATCGGATCACTGACAGGGTCCCGGTTTAGAACCGTTAACTTGTACAACCACTTCCGCTAATTAAATATGATTTATTTAAGATTAAATTAATTTGTTTTAAAAGTTAAAACTGGTACAAGGATTTCCAACAATAAGCTCATGCTAGGATCTATTGATCCTTGTGTGATGATTCAATTTCGTCACTGCCCCGTGTATAATCCGCCTTGGCGGGCTGTGACACTTGTCCTGTTATTTTAACAAACTAGTTGTTCAAGCTAATAGTCTTTCGTAAAAAAATTGTAAACAACTATTTTATCAAATAATAAATACCTTCTTGTTCTAGCTTCCCCTTTACGTTTCTGTGCAATTCGTCAAGTCTAACTAGTACCTGGGATTGGGGTGTGACATCATGTCATTTTCATCAGACTTCAGAGGTTTAGTATTAGGAACCACGCCATCTGCACCAACAATCATAGGTGTGTGTGGACCTTTGATGATGGAATTCCACAAATTGTAGTCAGTGTAGTAGAAGAAAGATTGCATCATATTCTTCCAGTTCAACAATAGATTGAAGCTTCGGAGGTCTATTATCCGTTCCGGTCTCATTGTCAAAGTTGATTTACGCCATTGTGAAGGAATCAACAACTTGTGCAAAACAGAAAAAAATTCTCGAAAGAGCAAAACTTTCACCAAAAGTTTCGTCCACCACAGAAAAGTTGTCTAAAATAAAATTTCAACTACAAATATTAATCGGAAAGTTCTAAGTTTCATATGAAAGTTTTAAGTTTCGTCAGGAAGTTCTTAATCCACATAAGAAAATAGTCCAACTTTCAAATAGTTTCGTCCGATTGAATCCTTCGTCCAATTCAAAAATACGTTCGCCTCCTTCAAAACGTCAACCAAAAACTAGATCTTAGTCTGGCCAACAAGTTGCTCAGCTGATCAACCAACTTATATCAATCGGTTTCGGATTTCATTGTGACAAAACCTATGCTATTTGAATGGAAATTGATGAGAAAATGAGCTTGCAAACCCTAATTTCCCTAAAAACCTAAAACAATAACACTATGGCTCTGATACCAAACTGTAGCCCCAAACGTGCGGATCTCAATGTCTTCTTATGTGGAATGATCTGATAATGAACACTTGATTGATAGAAGCAATCAAATGATGCAAAACAAGCTCCAAATCACTAATCAACCATAAAACCCCATAACACACAATAAAGCTATAAATAAACACTTTTCATTGATTAATTGCTCAAAACATAGGAATACAGGCCCTAGCAATCACTAAAACGCTCATGAATGCTGCTAATTACAATAGAAAACCTGGTTAATTCATACAAGCTTAACGAACAAGAAACAAAACACATATATATACAAAACTTTCGTCCAAAATCATAAAACTTTCGTCCGAAAGTTTCGGGCAAAAGTAAAGTTTCGACTGAAACTTTTGTCCAAGTCGATTATATATTTTCTTCGGTCTTTGACTTCTGAGTCTTAGGGTTATTTTATATGCATTTGTCTATTATATCCTTACCATTTTTCTATACTTCATAATATTTTAAAAAACTATATCATAAATCCAACCTTCTTTTTCCTTTAATTCAAGTATGATACTGGCATAATTGTGTAGGCGTGTTATATAAAAGTTATTATGTTTATATAAATAATAGGTTCGCTAGACTAGCTTAGTTAAACTTACGCATTTGAGCTTCAAGTTTGGCTGTAGCTAAGCTCGTTTATAGTCAAGCTAGATTCGAGTTTTTAATGACTCGATTTCAAGTAGCTCACGAGCGGCTAATTTGGTCGCACGTCTGCTTTTTCTAAGCTCCAACTACTCTTGAAGACTTGAATTAAAGCTATCACACGAAAAAGTAAGAAAATTAAACCCAAATGTCCATGGTAGCTTAATGGGCTTGGATTAGATTAGCTTAGGGTGTCCCTGAGGTTTCGGGGACCCTGTGTGACTAAAGAAAATGAGCACCTAAAAATCTAAAACATAAAGTTGAATGTATGAAAAAAAATCATTAACATGACATTATTGCAATAGCACTAGGTTTGATTTTTCTTAAAAAAAATAATTTAAAAACCTCTCTCATTGTAATAACATGACGACTGTTGATGGAGTAATTGTCGTATGTTTTTTTTATTAGGTAAAACTGTGAATTTGGACATGACCCAATGATGAAGTAATTGTTAATGGGTTTTTAAACTCAATTTATATGACCGATAAGTTAATTGTTAGTTCTAATTTGTACATGGTCTATCAATTAATTTATTTCTTAAACTTAGTTTATATTAAATATATTTTTGTATAATCCATCTATCTATATCTATACTACATAATAAAGAAGTAAAATTTTGAGACACATGTCATTTTCTGGTGCATCCTCAATATGGTTTTCCCGTCTCTCTCTCATATTAAATGTTAATCTAATTATGGATATTTATTATTTAATTATGGATGATTATTATATCATTAAGTAATGAATTTAATATTATCTAACATTTATCAATTATATAAAAAGTTAATACCCGGTTGAAAAAAAATGTTCTAAAAATGAACTTAACAGAATCTATAACTGTCACGTCAAAATACATTTTTAAAGACATATTTTGATGCGCGTATATGTTAACATATTACATTAGACGTGTAATACACATGTTTATTCAACCGGTGTAATACATAGGTTTTTAAAGAAATAATTTTTTATTACTTAGAATATAATATTACATTGATTTAACCCGTGTATTCTAATAAAAAACTAAATCTTTTCCCACTTGTCATCACCATATTCATACTTACAACTTTTTTCCCTCCAAAACCACATTTAAATCCACTATTCAATCTTTTCATGTTTAACTTTTTTTTTTTAAATTACATAAATAAATATTCTAACTTGTGAATGTTCAAACTGATTTTGGAGTTTATTGTAATAATTAGTTGGAGATGAATTATTATCGGGAGAGACATGGAAGTGAATTTTCAACTTGGTGGGTGGTTTTGGTGTTTGGGTTAAACCAAAATATAAAGCTAAGGTATATATTTATACCATAATTATCCATATAATCAAATCCGTATGAGTAAAACATGGCATGAATATTCATACCATAATCTATATCTATACTAATAAATAAATGTTTAAAGTGGACACTTGTCACTTTCTCATGCCTCCTCATATTAATTTTTCCGCCACTCTCTCCTAACAAATACGCATATATTTTATTAAATAATAATAATGTTATAAATATATTATTAAAAAAGAATACCAGTTATATTAAATAAGAATATATAATAGGAAATCAAAATATAACTAATTAATGAAAAACACTAATTTGTTATATACATACACATTTCCACTTGATATATCTCGAGACGATCATAATAACAAGTTATGACATATTTACAAATTTATAAGTTTTAATATTTTTAATATACAATCTCGTGTAATACACGGGATTCTAACCTAGTATTACCAATAAAAACATTAATGTAAAAGTTTTTAAAAAAGTTTTAGAGTACCCTTTTGAAGTCCATTAGAATTTCTAGCAAATCAAATTATGTTGAGCCGGAGATAATTTTATTAAATAGTTATATCAAATTATGACGGGATGGATGCGTCGGAGCATCCAGATTTGACGCGGGGTGATGTGGTCAGGTGGGTGAAGTCGAGTCAGGAAAAGGGTGGTGAAGGGATGAAAATGGAAGATAAGCGGCTGTAGATGATGACGGAAGTGGCGGTAGTGTGTAAGGTGAGGTCGCCAGAGATGAGACCCATCCGGTAAATGTTAAACCAAATTAATTTATCGTTATTATCATTGACTCAAATTTATTTTTAAATTATCATCAAAAGTAAATATTTAAAAAAATCAAGAATTAAAAAATAGGAGATTTGAAAAAGACTACTTTTATATTTAAATAAATATGTGTTAAACTAAAGTTTACTAATATTTAATTAGTAGTTTTTTAATTAAGTTTAATATTTATAAATAATATTTTTATTTTGATTTCAAAATTTTAATAGTTATTTTTAATTAAAATAAAGATATTTACAAATATTTATTTTTAAAAGTGTATTATATTTTAAACTTATTTTTTTTAAATGACGAGATTTTATTTTCAAAAAAATATGTTTGGCTTCAATTCTAATTTATTAGTTTTAATTCTTTTCATATTTAATTTTGGAATTTTAAATTTAAATTGTGTCGATATATTAAGGAGTGCGATTATTTTGAATTTAAAGACGATATATTGCTGACACTCGGATTCCTAATGACGAAGACTAAACGACTAATTCTCACCTCTCGGGTATTGAACTAGGAAACACTCTAATCAGCAATTAATGACAATTCCTATGGCTCCTATCTCTAGCAAACCACACAAAATCACAAACCCTAAGATCTATGATTTAGATATGCAAATCAAACTGGCAGACAACCACAATTAGCATACGGAATTGAAATCAATCATACAATCAGAAGTAAAATGCATATTCATCATACTATTCAACCCAAGATCTTTACAAAATCATCAAATCATCATTCGAATCCAAAAACCGATAAAAGTTGTAAATTTTAACAAATATTCATCATTTAGACCTAGGCAGTATTAAATATTTAGCCAACACACATGCTTAGAACATTCAAAACAAAGTAATAGACATAGTACCGGTTTCAATCCAACAAAACAAAAACAAACGAAAGAGAATTGAAACCCGGAGAAGCTATCTCTAACCACCACGGATCCAAAAGCTCTAAACTTTGACTCCAATTAGCTTCCAAACTCTCAGAATCGCCTCTAGAAACTCTCTGGATGGCAAAGATCCGAACTTGGGACATTATGGCATTCAAATTCTATTTAAATTGAAATTAGGTTTTTTTCTCGGAATATGGGTCTCTCACGTACCGCGAGAGACTGGGCATGTACCGCGAGGAACAAAATAGTCGGGCGGACATTTAACTTCCCTTGCGTACCGCGAGGGCTTGAGTCTTGTTCTTCGCGTACCGCGAAGACTTGATTTTTCCCATTTTTCTTTTTTAAACTTTGGGCTTTCCTTCTCGTGCTCGGCTTCTTCGGGTTTTCACTCATAATCGTCTCGAGCACCTGTAAACACAACATAGACTAAATAGAAACCAAATACGACTCAAAACGAATATAAAACTAACTAAAACGCATGAAAACAATAGGAATAAAGATGTGTGCTTTGCACTACATCAAACATCCCACACTTAACCTTTTTTCGTCCTCGAAAAGGTCTGCAATGGAATCATAACTGAGATCTAACTTTAAAAACATCAATTTCCAATTAGTTAAACATACTCACGCGTTAAAAAGAAATAATCAGTATTTCTGTCCGATTAAACCCAAGTACCAACTATCTAGTCCCCGTGATATTTTCTAATTCCAATTTATACAACACTCAATCAACTTATGTGACTCACACTTAGAAGTTACAGCTCTACCTAATCTCGTCTCACGGTCATGTCTAGGCACGGGATAAACCATATAGATTTGCCCACAACGTTAAACTAAGATTTACAGATTTTTAGAAATCAATGGATTATGGAATGAATGGATGGATTTGAGCATTAATTTAAGCATAAGAACTTTCGTCTAGAGGTGTCTCAACCAAGTCACTATCCCGGAAGTTAACACATAGACTAGATTCTAATCATTTAAGCACATAAATCTCACTTAGGAGTGTATCCTCCAAGTCGCCATCCCAGAGGGAAACACATAAGCAAGACTCATATTTCAAACAATTAAGCTCATGATTATGGAATTATGGATTGGGCGCCACGAAAACTCGGATTTATTCTTATAAAAAGAGAATGGTGTGCCATGAAAATTTTCAAAAACTTCTAAATATTAACTTAACGTGGTACTTATCACCCTATGTTGACAGTTACAGTATTACCATTACCCTAAGATGAGTACCCACAAGATTTCATGAAAATTTATTACGTGATTAATCCTAGGTAACACTCACAGGTTATTTAAGATATTCAAGCTGGCTGGATCTACCAAAACATCACTAATTAGACGCGTTTTCTATTATTTAAATCATTTAAACTCAACAAGCAGATCCAGTTGTACTATAATTTTCTATTTATTATGTAAAAACTTATACTTTCAAAGGACATTTTTTTTAAAAATTTTCAATTTTTTTGTATTTTTGGATTTTATAAAGACACAAACTTAAACTAGACACTCACATCCCCACACTTGAAAGACACATTGTCCTCAATATGAAGCAAGACACAACTAAAAATAAAAATGCAAAAATAAACAGGAAGCGACTTAGCTGGTAATATAGATGCAAACAAATATGCAGCTTCCTTCTTCCTTGTGTGCACCGTATAGCATTTCGGTCGCGGTTGCACACTATGTTGGGTTGCCTTTACAATTTGGTATAAGCATCGGTCCCGCCCGAATGGAGATTGAGTACGGACAGGATGATCAATACCTGCAAAATAAACCTCACAACAAAAGCATTAAACTGACTCAAATTAAAGACATAGACATGAATGCAACAGCAAGGTGGATCATTGGATCAAACGGTTCTTGAGTTTCCCATGGTCGATGATCGGTGAATGAATGATATGTATGATGGATGGAGAGTAGAGGGTGGTGGATGATGTGATAGATGATAGGTGATGATTATGGTGGTGGATGAATGGTGGTTAATGGATGTAAATGGTGATGAGTGACGGTGAATGGTGACAGGAATGGTGATCGGGCGTTCGGTATGGGTAACCATGGGAAACAAAGAACAAAAGGGCAAAAGAGCAATTCAGGGGTCCCTTGCGTACCGCGAAGGAACCCTGTCCACTCCTCGCGTACCGCGAGGAAGTGGATTTTTAGCCGGCCAAGTTCTTTTGTCCCTCGCGTACCGCTAAGGTTTGGAGATCCTTTCTCGCGTACCGCGAGGGGGCATAGTTCACAGAAAGATAATTATTTTTCCCAATTTTATACTTAGAATATTTTTGACCCTTTAAAGTTTTTCTTCACCCAAATTCTTTGAAACCTTGTTCCATCGATAAAACTTAATGTAAAACATACCTGGAACTTCGTTCCTGATGATTTTCCTCACCGAATCGAGCACGAATCCCTGCATAAGTCACACAAAACAAAAACACAATGCCGAAAAACACATAAACTGACACAGACACCTACCAAGGAATGCATACAAACTCTACATCCCGGGCACTTGCCCGAGATTCAAGCAAGCCTATCAGGAGGCTTCTCTTTGATCATAACCGGAACCGCCTTCATCCTTTGCAGTCTCCCGGTTCTCTATCTCAACGACAAACACACTAACACTGTATAACCCTTGTATCTATCACCCATGTCTTTCCACCACAACTTATATCTACCTGGTTCGAATATGATATGCAACAAATAACCAAGTAGATTATCACCCCTCGACGTCCCCACACTTGGGGTTTGCGCTCTCTTTAGGTTACCTAAATTGATTAACTCCCGAGTTCTCTTACGAGGCGGCCTATACCTAGGGTGGCTGGAAGTAGGGCTGGCTTGGCAGTTCTATCCTTAACAATGACAACTGTGACCGGTAGAGGCTCAGAAAAAAGGTGGTTTTACAGGTGTGGGTTTTGAGACTTCCACCCTTGGTGTCTCATAAACTATCATCTCTACATGTGCTAGTATGTCACTCAAACTGTAATCGTCATTGCTAGCACTTAGGAACAAGGACACTATCAATTTCCTTTCAAACTCATCTAACCAATCTGGAGGCTTCTCTATCATCACTCTCTTCTCTCTATCAATGTCATCCTCTATTGGATTAGAGTCCCGATAATCCTCCATGGAGACCTCAAGCATGCACACAGAGTGGCTGTGCTCGCCAACATCCTTCACGGACTTTGTAACCAGTGGCGGATCCAGGAATTATTTTCAAGGGGTTCACTGTTTTTAGATGCTCCAATATTATAGGGCCGGACATAAAAAAATTCGGGTCGTTCGATTATTCGAGTCGGGTAAATTTTATCACATAACAAAAATATGATAACATAACAAAAAATTCGGGTCAGTTCGATTATTCGAAATCACCTTAAGCACAACACATGGTTAAATTTAGGTTATCGTTTCCCACACATTTATTCATACACCACCCACGCGGTTATGTGTTCTTCTATCCACTTTTCATATTATATTTTAGGTGTGATTAAATAAACATATGACTCCTCTCTTTTCCCTTTTTTCATATTATATTTTAGGTGAAGTAAATCAAAGGTAAATAAAACTAACATAAAATCCTTTATCATGATTTGGACTAATATTCACCCAAAAACTAGGTGAGTTGTCAAATGCAAATTGACAGATAACTCCTCTCTTTTCCCCCAGTTCTAAACAAGATCGATAATATACAAGAATATGTTCGTTTTATAAAATAATATATATGTATTTTATCAAAATTTATTCTTGAAAACATAAGAAAACCCTTTTTAGGTGTTTGAAGGAAATTGCTTTCTTTCCCTGGTGAGCCCAAGTGAAGGCCAAACAAGAAACAATTAAACAAATTAAAGAGTCTGATCCACCATACGAAATCAACTAAAAAAAGGTTTTAAAAAATGTTGGTGAAGGGATTCGAACCCACAACCTCCATGTTATAATGCAAAGCCTAAACCACTACACTACTTGTGAAACTTTGTAAGGGGGTTCACCCTATATTATTTCAGGGGATTCACCCTAGTTTTTTTACCTAGCGTTACACTAAAATTTCGAAACTCGGGGGGTTCCTGTGAACCCCCACCATTACACTTAAGTCCGCCCCTGTTTGTAGCATCGAAAATGATCGACTCACCCCCCATACGAAGCGTGAGTTTCCCATCAAAGACATCAATCAATGCCTTAGTGGTGCGTAGGAACCGACGTCCTAGGATGAGTGAGACTCTATCATCCACTTCCATATCTAGAATCACGAAATGTCCACGGGAAAAACAAACTTACCTACTTTTACTAACAGATTCTCCACAATTCCTCGTGGATGCTTGACGGAGCGGTCAGCCAGGGAAATGCTCATGCGCGTAGGCTGCGGTTCACCTAGGTCTAGCTGCTTATATAGAAAATAGGGCATCAGGTTAATTCTAGCACCTAGGTTAGCCAATGCGTGGTGTAAGGGTAGACTGCCTAGGAGACATGGGATCGTGAAACACCCCGAATCTCCTAGTTTTTCTGGTGCTTGTTCTGCACCACTGCAGAACATTGCCTACTAAGTGAGAATTTAGAGACCTCCTCGAGCTTCTTCTTGTTGGAAAGAAGATCTTTTAGGAACTTGCCATACTTTGGCATGCGCTGGAGGGTCTTTATGAGTGGGAGATTGACCTTTATTTGTTTAAACATGTCAAGGAAGTGACCGTATTCCCTAGCTTGCTTAAATGTCAACAAACGTGATGGGCAGGGAACATGAGTTAGGTCAATCTCGGGGTACTTCATCTCCGCCCCTTCTTCTTCTCCTCTGCCTTCTCGGCAGGAACCTCTACTACTCTTTCCTCGTCCACCTGCTCCTCAGCCATCTTAGCATCGATCTCAGCGAATCGATCTCTCCAGTCAATCTTCTTGACCTCCTCAGGTGACGGATGATTATGCTTACTGGAGTGGGAGTCATCCTCGACAACCTTTTTCTTCTCCACACTCCTAACCGACATGACCATCACTGAAGCGTGGGAGCTTGAAGATGGACCTCCATGTCGATCTTTCAAGCTCTTAGCGATGTCCTCAACCGTGCGTTGCAGATCATGGAAAGCTTACTGCTGATTCTTCAGTAGAGTGTCATGGCTTTCCAATCTCTGCCTAGCTTCTCTGTACCTCTGGACCAGGTGGGCAAGCAATTGTGTCTGATTCTCGATCATCTCCTCTATCTTCTTGGTGTCGACACTACTTCCCGAGCTGGCTCCTGTATCTCCTCCTCCCCGCTGATACTGCTGGCAACCGTTGAACCCAGGCGGGTTGTTTCTATATCTACATCCCGAGCCAAAATAATTGTAGTTATTGAACCCTCGGTTCTGGTACTGGTTTCCAGAAAAACTCACGTGCTCCTGATTATTTACAGGGCAATCTCTGGTATCGTGGCCTCCTCTGCACACTTCACACCTCTGAGCACTGAGTTTCAGCTCCTTGATTTCATTAGCCATGGTGGCAAGGGCAGCAGCCACGCTAGAATCAGGAGTGACCTGATGCACACCTCTAGGAGATGTGGTGGATGATCTAGCACTAGGAACGAAAGTCCTAGTATGTGGATACTGTTGTTCGACTTGAGCAAATCTCTCAAACATCTCCTCACATTCAGTGGGCTCGAATCTTTCCATCATATGGCCTCCCGCAGTTGTGTTGAACATCTGTTGCTTCTCGAAGGTGAGGCCATTATAGAACTTCTCCACACTCGCCCAGTCAGACAGACCATGCTGGGGAAACCAGCTCAATAGCGTGTTGAACCGCTCCCAGACCATGTGATAAGGCTCGTCGGGATCCATCCGGAAGGAGTGGATTTGATCCCGAAGGCGAGCGGCCCTGGAAGGTGGATAGTAATTTTGTAGAACTTGGCTTGCAGATCCTCCCAAGTGGTGATGGAATTGTCGGGGAGGGTGTCAAGCCAAGCAGATGCACGCCCAAAGAGCGAGAATGGGAAGAGACGCAAGTAGATTGCATCCTTAGATACACCCGCGAAGCGAGACACATGTCCGGGTGCATCCTCATCCTCGAGGTCATGAAATTGTGTCGCATGAGTTATCGTATTCATGACATGTGATGGGATTTGCCATGTATTGTTATTAGGGATGGCGGGGTTAGTGATCGACGATCTCACCCACGTAACCCCAACACTGGCTCCCTGGTGCACTGTACGCCTTGCTGGTGGAGCAACGTCACCCATTTTAGGAAAAGGAATTGGGCTAATAGGACGTACCTAACTTTTGCACAGCTCTTTCAAACGCTCCCGGAAGTCGCGAGTGCGCTCTAAGAAAACAGAATACGGTGGTGATCCCTATGAGCGAGTGTGGTGTATAAACAGAAGGACTTTAAGAGAGAAGAAAATAAAGACTCAAGGACAGAAGGACTGACATGCAAGTAAGCACAGAAGACAAGCACACAGAACAGACTCAAAGAAAACAAAAACAAAACAAAGAACTAGTCAAAGTCAATATTGTTATTGCCAAGTGTCCCCGGCAACGGTGCCAAAAACTTGATGTCGTCTAGACGGTCTATAAAAATAACTATAAAACCTCACTTAGACTCCTACGTAATAAGATGGAAAACCTATGAACTAGACCACACTGAAAGGAAAGTGTAGACATCGAGTGTAGCACAGCTTAATGGTAAACCGGAATATCGAACCCTAGAGACACTGAATACTAATATTAGACTATGACTCGGACTAAGGATTGATTTGGTTTGGGGGTTGACTACACTACTTATTAATCTAATGAATGTAGTAAACTAAGTATGAATCAAGCTATCAAGATAAAAGCTAAGGGAGATATCAGGAATAAGAAGAACACTACCTAGGTCGGAATCCTACTTGCAAAGCACCACTTCTAACGGTTCTGGAACTATGATGGATCTGGTTTTCTAAGAATGACAACTATAGATTACCTAGTGGATCCCTAAGCACTCTCATGGTGTCACTGATGTGCAATCATTTATACATATTTTACATACATAATAATCTCACATTATGGTACTAATTGAATAATAATCTTGCAATTTATGCTTAAAATACTTGTATTTTGTAATTGCAGGTTATTCGGTGTTGAAAATATAAATCAAGCTAAAATCTATCAAAAACACTAAGAATTCAAGCTTCTAGAAGGATCATTCCCCGAGCATTGACCTCCAAGAAGTCAAAATTGGTCAACAATAGTCAACAAGAAGCTAAAAGACAAAACTAGGGAAAAACAGGGGGATGCACGGTCGTGAATCCCATTGCACGGTTGTGCATTGGTCTCTCTTGCTCCCCACAGCCCAGTACCGTGTCCTCTGTACCCTGTTTGATTCCCTGGGCCTTTGCACGGCCGTGCATTGCACATTTTGAGGCCTTTAAATAGGAGGCTGAGTTCTTCATTCCACACACCAATCCAGACCTAAAGAACACTCAAGAAGAGAGCATTCTCTTACTTAGAGTAGAGACTAGAGGGGCTCTTCCACCTTGTTCCACAATAGGGGAGCCTACGAAACTCATCATTACGCTAGTCGTTATGGCCATTCGTGGCTAAAACTTCTTTGTATTGCTAGGGTGAAGTTGATGTTTGGTGCATGTTAATGTTTAACCTATTAATGAAGTGGTATGCTTATGTCTTTAATTAATTCGTTCTCAAAAATCATCTTTTGATGGGCTTTTTGTATTGTCTAAATCCGTCTTTATATTTGTGAGTGTCTTGATTTTAAAGAGCAAGATCGTAAAACCCTTTTTTAATCAAACTTCCTTTGAAACTCGTACGTATTTATACGAGCAGAGATTGATAATCCAAGGCTTGGTCTATACTTCTAAGATCGTAAGTCTTTATACGAGATTATTATTGTAACGAACCAAAATCCGGGTCTCGTTATAAATAAATAAATATTTCTAATTAATATTATGGTGAAAATAATATTTTAGAAATAAGTTGAAACAAGTGGGTTTCAAGTTTGTAATGGGGCTATGTTAGTTTTGACTAACTTTAGAATGAAATGGGTGAAGTGGAAAGTTGAGGGACTAAAGTGGTAATATGGCAAAATCTGCCATTTGACTAGTTAAAGTCAAAATTAACTCATTTTTGAGGTGTTAGTCGTTCAAGAGAAGAGGAGAAGAAGAGAATTTCGGTTTTGGAGCTAAATCGTGGAATTGAGGCTTGTTTTGTGAAGGTTTTGGCTCACACAACACCTCCATAACATCAAGTAAGTGATTCTCTTCCTCTTGATATCACCATGAATGTGTTCTTGGTGGGTTTTGGGTGAAATCCGAAATTATGTATGCATGTGATGAAATGGTGTTAGATTATTGATAATCTAGCTAAACTAAAGTTAAAGAATGATGATTAACATCCTAGAACCCTTTGATTTTGATTATGAGAAGTTAGGGTTCATATGGTGGAAATTGGGGGTGTTTGGATCATGATACTAAAATGATGAATTAATGAAGATTAAGTGTTTTTAAGATGTTAGACACTTGAACAAACACCAAATTAACTTAATAATAATTTTTGAAAGAAAAATTAGTGTTAAGATTAAGTTAATGAAACTCAAGTGGGTGAGTTTGTGGTGAAAGAGGGTGTTTGGTTATGAGGATAGCCCAAACGGGTCAATTTGGGTTGGAAATGGGGAAATTGAGTTGTGGACTCAATTGTAATAGAATTTTGATGAATGTTAGATTACTAAACTAGGTGAATGTGTTTAGGTAATCAAATTGCAAAGCTAGAAGGTGGTGCGGGATCCTCTAACTCAAAAGGTAAGTGCTTTGCACTTGCTTAGTAATGATAGATGGTGGTGTTGATCATATTTGAATTTCAAGTTGGTTGTTCAAATATCTTATATGTGTTATTTGGTATGTTGATGAACTAAGTTAATAAACTTATATGGAGTAAATTGACTTGTGTGGTAAAAGTCAAGCTTGTATGCACAATGTAGTTGACTATGTGGTATATGGTCAAAATAAAATGTAATATATGATGAATTGATGTAAATGACTATGTGGTATATAGTTAAGCTAAAAGGTGGAATGTGATAAAGTATAGTAATTGACTTATGTGGTGTAAAGTCAAACTAAATGTGGTAATTTGAGGAAAGTGACTTATGTGGAATATAAATCAACCATTGTGGAAAAATGGTGAAGTCGGTGTAAATTGACTTATGCGGAATATAAGTCTAACCATTGTGGAATATGTTGAATTGGTGTAAATAACTATGTGGTATATAGATAAGCTAAAATGTGATATGTGATAAAGTATAGTAATTGACTTATGTGGTGTAAAATCAAACTAAATGTGGTAATTTGAGGAAAGTGACTTATGTGGAATATAAGTCAACCATTGTGAAAAAAAATGGTGAAGTCGGTGTAAATTGACTTATGCGGAATATAAGTCTAACCATTGTGGAATATGTTGAATTGGTGTAAATAACTATGTGGTATATAGTTAAGCTAAAATGTGGTATGTGATAAAGTATAGTAATTGACTTATGTGGAGTAAAGTCAAACTAAATGTGGTAATTTGAGGAAAGTGGCTTATGTGGAATATAAGTCAACCATTGTGGAAAAATGGTGAAGTCGGTGTAAATTGACTTATGCGGAATATAAGTCTAACCATTGTGGAATAATGGTGAGATTGGCTTAAATAGACTTATGTGGTATATAAGTCAAACCATTGTGGAAAAATGGTGAGATTGGTGTAATTGACTTATGTGGTATATAAGTCAAGCCATTGTGGAAAAATGGTGAATGTGGTGTAAGTGACTTATGTGGTATATAAGTCTAGTGTAAGGGGCCTTATTTGACTAAATGGGTGCAAATGGGTCAAATGGGTCAAATGGGTGAAAAGGGTGAAAGCAAGTTGTAAATACTTGTTTGTTATGTTTATATCATTACTAATGGTGTTATGTCAATGTGGTGATGTAGGGAGAGCTCCGAGGTAGGTCAAGGTCAAGTCCAAAGCGTGAAGGGATCTCGTATGCATTTTTGGTGGTTTTAAGGATTTGGGGAAATTACTTGTAATTTGATGATTTGATCCTTAAACTGTAAATTTGATATTTGAAAACTTGGTTTGGGTGTTTGGGGTCAAAACCCAAGTGTTGGAAATTTTTGGATGTCAAGTGATTTGATAAAAGTTGGAAAAATGGCAAGGTTTTGAAACCTGCAGCTGAAGGGAAACTCACTGGAAATTTGGTCCCTCGCGGTACGCGAAGAACCTGGGAGGATTCTCTCGCGGTACGCGAGAGACAAAATCTCCGGTTTTGCCTTTCTGAGTCCCCTCGCGGTACGCGAGAACTTGCAGGGAAGTCTCTCGCGGTACGCGAGAGACCTGGGTTTCCGGGTAAGTATTTTGGGACTCCCTCGCGGTACGCGAGGGAGGTGGCCCGTGTGCCTCGCGGTACGCGGGGGTTTTAAAAAAAAAAAAAAAAAAAAAAAAAAATCTTGGGAAATGCTTCCGCTTGTTTAAACGTTTAATTGTCGGTGTTTTAAAAGTGGTGTGTTACAACTTGGTATCAGAGCAATGGTTTGAGGGATTTGGTGTGGTGGCACTAAACTCAAACCGGATGCTCTTGGTATGGGGGAATGATACGAGAATCCAATAAGGACTTGACTAAGACTCGGAGCTTGCGGAAATGAAAGGTTAGTAATGATTTGATAATATGATAATATATATATATGGTGTATGTATATATGTATGATGAATGTTGTTAAGGTGTTATGTGTGCCGAAACTTGTCTTGTAAATTGTTATATGAATATGATAATTACACTTGGGCATAACGTATTATTAAACATGTCTGGCCAATATGATTAATAAGACGAGATGTGCAAGGGTCTTTATGATAACCATATGACAATGAACATTAGCAAAGAATAGGTGAAGGTGGTTATATGTGTATGTATGTATGTTTGTATGTATGTATATATATGGATGATTATATGGGGGTAATACATATGCACAAAGATAAGATATAGTGCCTTAACAAGTGGGTAGATTAAAGACCTATAAGCAGGTAGAACATCTACAACTTAGTTAAAATTTCTCGGGAAGACTAAGGGGCACATGTGTAAGTAGAAGAAATGGTGGGCGCAAGTCATCTTAAGGACTCGAGTACGTTAGAGTCTAGACGTGTATCGCCTCGTGGGTGGTGAGGAACATGGAATGTGTTGGGAGAAATAGAATGCATCAATCTAGCGGAGGATGGCTAGAGCTTTCTATCATGTTATTTCGATCTTCCTTCGAGGAAAATAGGGATCCTTGAGGCTATCCTTGGGAGGAACCGTATGAAGCCTTGAGAGCGGAAAGTATAACAGTTGGCGAACCGAAGTGGAAGGAAAACTTTGTTTTCACAAGGGGTTCGTGGTGTGCGAACCAAAAGAGTTAAAGGGTGAGAATTAATCATTGATTAATCAGCAATGAATCACTATAATGGTATTGGCTTTGAAGCAATCCATTGTGATTGAAAGAAGGTGCATTACTCGCGATGAGTCGAATTCGGGCCGTGGCGGGGAATTGGTGGATTTTGATCCGATGATTGTAAAAGAGGTGTTGGGTTACTTAGTAACCATATCATTGTCAAGTATGATAAATGGGTGACGTGTTAATCTGTTCTCATTAGAGACAATGAAACACGAGGCATACGAACTGGTGTGTAAACATGGCTTGTGCCATTGACATCAGCCGGGGATATAAAGGGATACTTAGTATTCCAGTAGAGAAAGAGGATTTGATAAGGGTCATTGCACCTGTGTGCTTTGTTTTAAAGCACATAAACTTTTCGGTGGAAAAGGAAAATGGAAGAGTGCGTTTTGGCACTGGCAGTCGGTGATAGGATAAAACTGACTAAAGGTCTCACGGTTTGTAGACTTTATGGTCAAGGGGTAAATGATAAAATGTACATAGGTGGAATGTGTACATAAATGGTGGTTGAAGTCTTAGAACTTCATAATTGATGTTGGAAGTCTTTTGGACTTCACAAACGGTGTTTGAAAGCGAAGTCTTCGAACTTCAAAGGTGGATTCGGTGATTGAGATCCTTAAATCTCAAAGGATGACTTACGATTAAGTCAATGGAGATACTTAGGGTGTGTGGGTCGCGGATAGGAATCTTCCTTCCAGTGTTGTAAAAGAGGATTCAAGTAAGGAAGTTGTCGTATCCTTACTTGAGGAGGTCGCATGCTTTATTGGTTAAGAATGGTTGAGTTGAAGACTCGAGCTTCAAGGGGTGTTATGTATGGGTGTTGGGATCCTCGAATACCAAGAGGTATGAACTTGAGACCTCGAGTCTCAATGAGTGGATTGGTGAGGTAGTTTTTAAATTTCCAATTAAGAGGTGGGTGATGTGGGATTAGAACTTGGATTTCCTTAGTTGTCAAACGTGTTGACTACTCTATATAGGGGTTCAAAAATCCAAGTATCCCATGGCTAGGAGTGTTGAAATTCAAGTGGAAACTTGTCATTATAAAAGTTTTCATTTGAAAAGTGGTGATTCGGGTTTGAAATCATGGGAGGATAAGTCCACGTTTCGTTAGGTTGTCCAACATAGGGACTTTATTGGTGAGTAGATTAATGTTTGGAACTATTCAGATGAAATAAGTGGACTCCATAATACATTTTGCATGACCATACACGAAAACGTTAGAGGATGGAACTGTTGTTATTTCATATGGCGAATATGAGATAAATGATAAATGTTTCGTCTAAATGAAACAGTGACTATCTTAGATAGTGGGCGAACTAATTGATGCAAAAAGTAGACAAACTGCGTATCGTTGTCGAAGGAACGGATGATTACTTATGTTGTCAAGTTTGGGGAAAATAATTCGGGGTTAAAAACATGCTTGGATAGGATTTGGATACCTAGGTTGTCAAGTGTTTTGACAACTATTTTAGATGAGGCGTGATATTGTTAATTATGTTGAGAGGTGTCTCACATGCTTAAGGGTTAAGGCGGAGCACCAAAAGCCGTATGGAAAGATTCAATCGCTTGAAATACCGCTTTGGAAGTGGGAAAATGTTACCATGGATTTGATCACCAAACTACCAAAGACGCGAAAGGGTTACGATACAATTTGGGTAGTGGTGGATTGGTTGACGAAGAGTGCGCATTTCCTTCCTATAAATGAAACGTACTCATCGAATAGATTGGCAGAGTTATATGTACAAGAGATTGTGTCACGCCATGGGGTGCCGGTGTCGATTATATCGGACCGAGATACGAGATTCACTTCTCGTTTTTGGAAGAAATTCCATGAGGACATGGGGACGAGGTTAAACCTTAGCACCGCTTATCATCCACTAACGGATGGGCAAAGCGAGCGTACGATTCAAACGCTCGAGGATACGTTACGTGCGTGTGCTTTGGATTTTGGGGGTAGTTGGGACGACCATTTACCGTTGGCGGAATTCTCTTATAACAATAGTTACCATTCTAGTATTGGTATGCCGCCTTTTGAGGCATTGTATGGGAGGAAGTGTCGAACACCCGTGTGTTGGGGTGAGGTTGGTCAACGGGAGCTTGGTAGTGTCGAAGTGGTCAAGGAAACTAATGATAGTATTGACCAAATTAGAGCACGCTTGAAAGCGGCTCAAGATCGCCAAAAGTCCTATGCGGATAATAGGAGGCGGGCGATTGAGTTTCAAGTGGGGGACTTTGTGCTTTTGAAAGTCTCTCCTTGGAAAGGGGTGATACGGTTTAGGAAACAGGGGAAGTTAAGTCCTCGTTTCATCGGGCCGTTTAAGGTGATAGCAAAAGGTGGGTGCGGTAGCTTATCGTTTAGAGCTACCGGAGGGACTAAGTAGACTTCATAACACATTTCATGTGTCTCATTTGCGAAAGTGTTTGGCGGATGAATCTACTTTTGTTCCATTGGATGATATTGAGTTGGACGAAAAGTTGAATTATGTGGAAGAACCGGTGGCAATCTTGGATAGAAAAGTGAAGCGTTTACGCAATAAAGAGATTAGCCAAATTTTGGTGAGGTGGAAACATAGAAGGGGAGCGGAAATGACTTGGGAAACCGAGGAGGAAATGCTCAAATATTATCCGAACCTTTTTATGTGAAGTCGGGTTTCGGGGAAGAAACCCAAATAAGGGGAGGAGATTTGTAACGAACCAAAATCCGGGTCTCGTTATAAATAAATAAATATTTCTAATTAATATTATGGTGAAAATAATATTTTAGAAATAAGTTGAAACAAGTGGGTTTCAAGTTTGTAATGGGGCTATGTTAGTTTTGACTAA
Source organism: Smallanthus sonchifolius (assembly GCA_023525975.1). Lineage (NCBI taxonomy): Eukaryota > Viridiplantae > Streptophyta > Magnoliopsida > Asterales > Asteraceae > Smallanthus > Smallanthus sonchifolius. The sequence continues at coordinate 60,731,764 of CM042035.1, read as the reverse complement.
CTTTAGAATGAAATGGGTGAAGTGGAAAGTTGAGGGACTAAAGTGGTAATATGGCAAAATCTGCCATTTGACTAGTTAAAGTCAAAATTAACTCATTTTTGAGGTGTTAGTCGTTCAAGAGAAGAGGAGAAGAAGAGAATTTCGGTTTTGGAGCTAAATCGTGGAATTGAGGCTTGTTTTGTGAAGGTTTTGGCTCACACAACACCTCCATAACATCAAGTAAGTGATTCTCTTCCTCTTGATTTCACCATGAATGTGTTCTTGGTGGGTTTTGGGTGAAATCCGAAATTATGTATGCATGTGATGAAATGGTGTTAGATTATTGATAATCTAGCTAAACTAAAGTTAAAGAATGATGATTAACATCCTAGAACCCTTTGATTTTGATTATGAGAAGTTAGGGTTCATATGGTGGAAATTGGGGGTGTTTGGATCATGATACTAAAATGATGAATTAATGAAGATTAAGTGTTTTTAAGATGTTAGACACTTGAACAAACACCAAATTAACTTAATAATAATTTTTGAAAGAAAAATTAGTGTTAAGATTAAGTTAATGAAACTCAAGTGGGTGAGTTTGTGGTGAAAGAGGGTGTTTGGTTATGAGGATAGCCCAAACGGGTCAATTTGGGTTGGAAATGGGGAAATTGAGTTGTGGACTCAATTGTAATAGAATTTTGATGAATGTTAGATTACTAAACTAGGTGAATGTGTTTAGGTAATCAAATTGCAAAGCTAGAAGGTGGTGCGGGATCCTCTAACTCAAAAGGTAAGTGCTTTGCACTTGCTTAGTAATGATAGATGGTGGTGTTGATCATATTTGAATTTCAAGTTGGTTGTTCAAATATCTTATATGTGTTATTTGGTATGTTGATGAACTAAGTTAATAAACTTATATGGAGTAAATTGACTTGTGTGGTAAAAGTCAAGCTTGTATGCACAATGTAGTTGACTATGTGGTATATGGTCAAAATAAAATGTAATATATGATGAATTGATGTAAATGACTATGTGGTATATAGTTAAGCTAAAAGGTGGAATGTGATAAAGTATAGTAATTGACTTATGTGGTGTAAAGTCAAACTAAATGTGGTAATTTGAGGAAAGTGACTTATGTGGAATATAAATCAACCATTGTGGAAAAATGGTGAAGTCGGTGTAAATTGACTTATGCGGAATATAAGTCTAACCATTGTGGAATATGTTGAATTGGTGTAAATAACTATGTGGTATATAGATAAGCTAAAATGTGATATGTGATAAAGTATAGTAATTGACTTATGTGGTGTAAAATCAAACTAAATGTGGTAATTTGAGGAAAGTGACTTATGTGGAATATAAGTCAACCATTGTGAAAAAAAATGGTGAAGTCGGTGTAAATTGACTTATGCGGAATATAAGTCTAACCATTGTGGAATATGTTGAATTGGTGTAAATAACTATGTGGTATATAGTTAAGCTAAAATGTGGTATGTGATAAAGTATAGTAATTGACTTATGTGGAGTAAAGTCAAACTAAATGTGGTAATTTGAGGAAAGTGGCTTATGTGGAATATAAGTCAACCATTGTGGAAAAATGGTGAAGTCGGTGTAAATTGACTTATGCGGAATATAAGTCTAACCATTGTGGAATAATGGTGAGATTGGCTTAAATAGACTTATGTGGTATATAAGTCAAACCATTGTGGAAAAATGGTGAGATTGGTGTAATTGACTTATGTGGTATATAAGTCAAGCCATTGTGGAAAAATGGTGAATGTGGTGTAAGTGACTTATGTGGTATATAAGTCTAGTGTAAGGGGCCTTATTTGACTAAATGGGTGCAAATGGGTCAAATGGGTCAAATGGGTGAAAAGGGTGAAAGCAAGTTGTAAATACTTGTTTGTTATGTTTATATCATTACTAATGGTGTTATGTCAATGTGGTGATGTAGGGAGAGCTCCGAGGTAGGTCAAGGTCAAGTCCAAAGCGTGAAGGGATCTCGTATGCATTTTTGGTGGTTTTAAGGATTTGGGGAAATTACTTGTAATTTGATGATTTGATCCTTAAACTGTAAATTTGATATTTGAAAACTTGGTTTGGGTGTTTGGGGTCAAAACCCAAGTGTTGGAAATTTTTGGATGTCAAGTGATTTGATAAAAGTTGGAAAAATGGCAAGGTTTTGAAACCTGCAGCTGAAGGGAAACTCACTGGAAATTTGGTCCCTCGCGGTACGCGAAGAACCTGGGAGGATTCTCTCGCGGTACGCGAGAGACAAAATCTCCGGTTTTGCCTTTCTGAGTCCCCTCGCGGTACGCGAGAACTTGCAGGGAAGTCTCTCGCGGTACGCGAGAGACCTGGGTTTCCGGGTAAGTATTTTGGGACTCCCTCGCGGTACGCGAGGGAGGTGGCCCGTGTGCCTCGCGGTACGCGGGGGTTTTAAAAAAAAAAAAAAAAAAAAAAAAAAATTCTTGGGAAATGCTTCCGCTTGTTTAAACGTTTAATTGTCGGTGTTTTAAAAGTGGTGTGTTACAATTATGCGACCAAGAATTGGTGAACTCATGTTGGGAACGGTATGTCTTTATACTTGGTCCCATTGTTACACCGCCTCCCGGTGAGCAAAATATAATCACCTATTTAACTTTAATATAAAGCATTTTGAGTCCGATGTCTTAAACTAACCCGGAGATGACCATTCGATGGGTTGAGGGTAACTGTTGTCCCTAACGGGAGGCACTACCACTTTTTAAAGAATATAATTTGCAAATAAAATGTAGTGAGGACGAGGCTCTACTGGTGACCCAGGTCACAAGTTTGTAGTAGTCATACCACTGAATTAGTTAACTTAACATTATCACATACCAATCTGATTCGAATCCCGAAGCAATATATTCTGTAATCTGATCATTTTCGCTTTATTTACTTTTCTTTTATTTACTATTCTGCTATTTACATTCCTGTTACACACTTCACGCACGTTTTTACTTTTATGCTATTTACTTTACCGTCATTTACTTTTCTGCTTCACAAGCATACAAAACCCACTCACTAATTAATCCGGCTAAACGATAACAAAAGTTGAGTATTGGAACTCGACCGTGTCCAATGGTTCGATACTTGGTTCTTACCTAAACTATTGTCACACCCCAACCGACGGCGGATTATACGTCGGGGCGGACGCGGTTGTTCAACAACACAAGGTTGACTATTAAAGTTTCAATATTTCATTAATGAATAATTTAAGATTCAATACAAGGAAGAATAATACGAATACAACATTTAATTTAAGTAGTCTAGGTCCAAAGCATCCTATGTGATCACGAATAAGTCTCATGACGTAAACCTGAAACATGTGAAAGAATCTGTCAACTACAAAATAGTTGGTGAGATACAAAGGTTTTGACACAGTTTAAACAAGTGTTTGAGAAGAATTTACAATTCACTATGATTCGTGCATTCTATAATGTAAGTATGAGAAACAAGTATCTTAAACATTGTGCATGTCAAACCTCCAAACCAAGTGTAGGCATAACCCGCAGGTTACCCTTATAGTATCAAGTTTAAGTAACAAACACCAAGGGCTCCCCCCGAAGGGTCAATCAATCAAGGTGGATTGGTTAAATGCAATAGATCTATCATTGTTACTATCGGCTTGATCAAAGTTAATGAACATGCTAGAATTAAGTTTAATCTAAGCATACAAGTCTCAAGTTTAACATAAGAATAAGCATCTAGTCATAGTTTGTACAAGAATTGTATAAGTTTAAAGTTTATGAACATGTTTCACCCCAGAAGTATAGAAAGGAAAAAGGGGCTAAGTATACTCACTTGGATGATGACGAGTGCCCGACAAGACTAAGTGATTGCAAGACTTGGAGAGGGAGAGTATCCTCACAAATGGCCTAGGAATATAAGTCTAAAGTTTCAAATAAAAAGTCTAAGACAAAGGATCTAGGATTCAAGATTTGACTAGGATTGTCTAGGATTCCAACTGGGAGATGGGGATGATTGTGTTTATGAAGTTTAAATCAAGTTTCAAAATAAAGGTTTTGAATGATTGACACAAGACTTGAATGTCCAAGTGTAATAAGTTTATAGTCTAAAATAATTATTAATTAAAATAATTAATTAGAAAGCTTTATAATTATAAGTTACCCAAATTAGGTAATACTAATTTAGGTGTTTATAATAATAGTTAAGTGAAAGACTAATAATTATTTAAGAATCAACGATAATCATTTATAGGATAAATAGTCACTAAAAGTTAATAGTAATTACTTAAAGCATAATAAGGTTTAATAAAAAAATGAATAATGGTTAAAGATTTGTAATAATATTTAGAACTAGTAAACAATTATTAAGGGTGAATAATTATCAAAAGGATAATTATTTTATTTAGGATAATTAACATACATCATTTAAGTTTATTAAGGTCTTAAGTATTGCACATTTGTTTTACAAATTACTTTGCAACTAACTAAAGTTTATAAGCTTAAATGAATAACGAGTATTTGTAGTTTTATAAAATGTTTAAATGGGATTTCTCATAAAGTTTATAAGTTTAAGATGTCTCAAATAAAGTTTTTAAAGCGTTTAAATAAGGTTTACAATTTAGAATAAATGAGTAAACAATTTTCTGTCTTTATAGAGTTTATAGATTCATAGATTTTCTAGTTTTAAATAAACAATGTTTATTCATTTCCTTGTTTTAAAATGGATAAACAAATAAGTCTTGATTTAATAATTTACAAAAGTTAATAAGTTTATTATAAAACTTATATAAATTATTCGTTTATTTATTCTTTTTAGTTTCAAAACAGGAAACAATTAGAAAAGTAAAGTTCCAAATCATTTCCTATTTAAAATTCAAGTCTTATAAAGTATAAAAGTATTTTCATGGTTTTTAAACATTTAAAACTATTTTTAAATGATTTATTTCTTATAAGTTCAATTAAGTTTAATTGAATTAAAATAATTCATGTATACAAAAATGTAAATAAAAATTATTTTTAGGTTTATAACAATCTGAAATAATTTATAGAAATTATTGGAATATAAAACTGTTGAGAAAATAGCAAAGAAATAAATAAATGGGCAAAAACCGGTTCCCCGGATTCGAACTCGGGTCTGGGACCGGGTCGCCAGTACGCACACACACACTAACCATCCCGACTACGGGCTCGTTAGTGTATACTGTGAAACAGAAATCTTTTAAACAAAAACCCAAATCGAACCCCAAATTGGTATGAACCCTAGATCTTAAATTCGTAAATTCGAGTTGGAATCCCTCTGTCATCGTAAATTGACAGAGGGCAATTGCTTATAGTACGAAACCGATGAATATGGGTATTCGAATTACCTGATTTTATGAAGGAACGAGTGAGAACGGGTTCCGACTTGGAGTCGGCTGTCGCTGGAATCGATCGAACAATGCGGATGCAATATGAAGAAATTGATAGTTCAGATAGTTTGTGTGTGGTGTTGTCTAAGTGTGTGAGTCGATATTTATATCCGATTTCACGTATTAAAGTCGAATTGGTTGGGAAGGTAGCGGTTGAACGGCGGATTCAAATTCGACGAATGCGCGGGTCTTGGGCCGTGTCCGAGCATTAAATTTTATTGGGTTCTGATCGCACGCGAGAGGCGAGGCTCGAGGAGCATTTAATTCGGCCGTTTACGCGTTTTTGAATAAATCGGAGGTGGAACCGGATGATGCGGGACTCGAACCTGAGACTGGTTTCAGTCTCGGGAGTTTGAGGAAATGGCAAAACAGGTCCTCGAAGCTTCCTTGGTTTAGCACTTTCTGTTTAAAGTTTAATTTTAGTTTAAAACGAGTTTCAGGAAATGACAGTTTTGGTCCTCAGACTTTTTATAAAGAAATTATGTTTTCTTTTTATAAAAACTAAGTAAGTTTTATAAGTTTTTATTTCCTTTATTATTTTATGAAATAATTTTTAGGATTTATGATTTGTAAGTTTAAAGGTTTTAGAAATAAGTTTATAGATTTTATATAATTATAAACTTATATTTTTTTGAATTTTAATAATATCTTATTTAATAAAGATAAAAAAATAAACATACGTATATATATTTTTATATATACATATAAGAAAGTTTTCCTTAAATTCATAATAAATAAATAGAAAAATACCATTTAAGGAAATAAGAATTAAGATTTGAAATAATACGGTAAGCGTTTAGGGAAAAAGTATATTGAAAATTCCGGGACATTACAACTATATTACGCTGCGATAGGTACACTTGCCTATTGTGTGTGTTTTAAGTTAACGTAATTATCATTTTATAAATTTAAAACCTGATCTTGTGAAATCATCCTAAAAATATATTTACTTATATTTTTATATATTGAAACAAACACATCAGTCACCAATTAGACTACCTAAAGTGTACTAAACTCACCAGATGGTTGGATCATGTCTCGGGTATTTCCAACTATGACAGAGTACCCGAATAGACAGATTACCTCTCAGTCTCACTAGACACTTAAACCAACTTCCTCTCAGATAGTTGACACTCGGATTGTAAGGTCCGAAATCCTAAGGATCTTCGATCAACGGATTCAACAACGTGTTGAACCTGGCGGAAACAGACTCGACACGTGACTTGTAGGTTCAAACAGTAGACGAGACACAATCAAATGTTAAACGATTCGTATATTAATAAAACCACTGAAAAACAATACAAGATCGCTCAACAACTCGTCTGAACTGTCTAACTCGTCTCACTCTCTGTCTGTCTTAGTCGTCCAACTTTTCTAACCTGAATACTGTTACAAACACATCTATTTATACTAAAACAGAAAGTATTCGGTGGGCCTGGACCGCATACTTTAAGTATACGGCCGCACACTTCAAGTATGCTGCCGGGACCGCATACTTCAAGTATGTTTCCTGGACCGCATACTTCATGTATGCTAGTATGCTGTTGGCACTAAAGTATGCTGCCAAATGAAGTATGATGCTGGCCATGAAGTATGCTGCTAGATGAAGTATGCTGCTGGCCATGAAGTATGCTGCCGCATACTTTCTTCCTTCGTCTAATCTTCGTCTTCTGAACAACTCGGTGATTCTTAGATGCGTCAACCTATTATATTTTTGGTCACTATAATCTCCCCCTAGGTTGATGCACTCAAAGCAATCTTTAAATTTCAAAATCGACTGAATGATCACCACCTCTTGTAATAACTTCTTTGCCACAACTATTCCTAAAACCTTCACGAACGACTTTGCAGTTGTTTAGGTTGTTTTTTTGTTCACTTGATCTCATTCTTTTATTTGGAGTTTGATCTGCCCAAAGATCATAATCAGCATCATTAAAATCATAATTGTTGAGAATAGTTGTTAGGAGTAGGATTCACAATAGCCTTTCTCTTTTGCAATATCGCTTTATGATGTTTGTTGATAGATACTTTCTCTCTGTCAATTTCGGTTTCTGAAGAGTTAACATCATCTTCTCCATTTTATTCTTGGAAGATATCGTGCTTTTCGGCAGTGATGACACTTTGTGCAACAATGTTGATCTGTTCTTCATCAACCCTTGGATAAGGAATGTTATCTTGTTGCTCCTAAAAGTTCACTCAAATACAAGTATCTGCAAACTGCACGTATGCTCAAACTTATAAAACTATGAAACTTTCCAACTTTCCAATAAAACCTCATTTGTTTAAAAAGCCTCTTTTTTCACGATTATTGAATCTAACAAGAACGGTCAATTTTTAATGAAAAACAAAATAAACACAAAAATAAGACAAAAACAATAAAATGACTCAAACTAAGTTAACAACACAAAATATTTTTGTTCTTTTTGACAATATATGACACTTACTGAAACACATTAATATTTAGAGAAACTCTGTTATGAGATCATATCATTCTGGTGCAGACCAAAACATACTTATTAGCCATTCATTTTCTTAGATAGGTCTTGGTGTTTGTCAATATATAGTATTCTTCTAAACTCAAGCCTTTATACTTTAATTGACAAGCAAGTAGGTGAATGAATTTATCATATTTTTCGGGTAATAATTATTTATGACTTAGTGGGTCCCACACTCACATCTCATAAACCTGCATTTATTTTAATGTGGATTAGATGAGTTTTTGATGAACCGAATGGACCCCACAACTTATCGGATAAACCTTCCATTCCTCATGATCTTTTAAGCACCTAAATAATAACTAAAAGAGCATAACTAGCATGGGTCTATGGACTGTTCAGGAAATCTCTAACAACTTTGATTAAGAACATAGCACGACGGACTTATATATTCAGAAACAGTAAATGTTCAGGGTCATAGCACTATGGACTTACATGCCTTGATAAGAGATTCCTTCCCAGTCACACTTTCCCAAAGAGAAAAAAATTTACAAGTATACTTATATGTACATCTTTAGACATATCTTTTTGATGTATGACATTTGCATATCTTTTGAATTTTCCTATATCACGACATTAACATTGCGTGTCTTTTTGCTCAAATTTCTTCTTTGCAGAGTAGCTTTGCACTATCATTGAGTGTCTTTTCACCTATTGCATGTCATTGCATGTCTTATATCTATATACATATATATACGGACTTGTATCAAGTCAACTCGCAACCCCTTTGTGAAGGGTCTCGGTTTGTGCAATCCAGAGATAGTATGTTCATCCACAGTTCATCACACTTTATGTGTAAGTGTTCAAATATTAACATGAAATATTTATTCTACCAATCAATGAGATGTTCCCCACTATGACAATAACCTTTATGTTTAAGAGAAACACTATCATACTGTCTTTTTAGTTTTAGCAGAGCCTATCAACATATCACCATAAGATCCTGATCTTTTCAACTACATGCCTTACATAAGATGATCCAACCTCTAGAATGCTGTACTATCATTTCCCATTAGACAGAGTTCTCATTTTATTATTATTATTATTATTAATTTTTTTTAACACAAGACACAACATAAAATATTTTTGGTATTTTTTGAATTTCTCCCCCAAAACTTTTGCTTTTGTGCAACTAATAAACAAAACAAAATTTGGATCCTAAGAAAAATATTTTTTGGTGACTGAACTTGTGACTCGTTAATCGAAGCAGAACATTTTGAAAACACTAAACTAGAAAAATGAATCTGGTCAGGTCAAAGGATTTTGTAAAAACATCCTAATTATAAATGTCATCCTCAAAGCAAAGAGTACCATTAGTGACCGTACCTTTCATGATAATTTTACCTCATTTATCTCATGCAAAGGAAACATGCCCTCCATCAAAGTGTCTGATATCATGTCGTAGAGAGATGTCCAACATTATGTGTCTGGAACAACCACTATCAACGTTCCATAGGTTGTTGACAGTCCTCCTTGACTGTTCCTGCATGATTCAAGCAAGTTAGTTAGACAGAGGTACCCAAGCCATAGTGGTCCTGGGTACGCCCAAAGCATCAATGTAAGATACTTCCCGTAAGCACATATCCTTATCGTTCTCTAACACTGGTGATTCCACTGCTTTTGATTTAGTTTTCCAAATTGGTGTAGGTTTAACAAACTTTTTAGTTGCTTTAAGAGTACCAATTTTAGGTTTCTCTTCTTGTTTAGGTTTTTTACATTGCTTGTTTTCACGAAAAAACTTTTGTTTGTTCTTAGCAGCATTCCAATCACCATCAGAAGGCTTAACTTTGGGATGATTATTCTTCATTGCCTTAAGTTTTTCAACCTTCATTGGATTAGAATAATACTTTTCCCTTAGTGTGGCCCTCTGATTTTGCAAATAATAGGGCTCATAAGGACGATGTATGCATTTTCTTGCAATGTGACCAGCTTTGCCATAAGTGTAGCATGTCCGATTCCTAGCATACGTAGCATATCCCGATCTGTCGAACCTTGATGATGACTGTTGAGGAGAACCTGTGAAGTAACCTATATTTTCACAGTTATTTGAAAACCTTCTATCAAACACTTGGTCATCATATCTATCACAACTTCTGTGATTCGATCTAAAACAATTACTATCAGAATTTTTAACATTTTGTTCAAAAACATGATGATGATTATCAAATTTTGAATAAAATTCAGTTTTGGTAAACCGTTGAGGCAATTGTTTAGAATTTGACTGACTTGTAGATGGTTTTCTACTTTCTTTATTAAGGGAACGGTTTTTATTTTTGACAAACTGATGATTTTTACCATTGGCAATTTCTTTTTCTTCCCTTTCTAAAGTACCACTTTTAACAAATGTGGATTTCAAACTCTCTTTCAACTTATCCCCTTTTGAAAAAGTACCATTTTGAAAACAAGACGATTTTTTTTAAATGACGCAGACTTAGACTAAAAAACGCAACCATCCTCCTCATCATCACTCCCACATTCCTCCACTATGCCCTCTACTAATCATGTTGCTGCATAAGAACTAGATTGGTTAGTAACGTTCACACATTCTAATACAGGACTAGCTGTCATAGGCATTGACTGCTTGGATGATGAAGGTTGATCTGGCTTACGGCCCACACCATATTCCATTTCAACATCTTCATGTTGATCACTGGGCAATGAGGTAAAGTTTCCATTGAACGGATGCTCAACAACATGATAACCAATCCTTGTATTCCCTTTCTTTCTGACTAGGGAATCTATCATGTCATACACCACTGATCGAGAGTGTTCAATTTTCTCGATTGTTAGTTTGGTGTTTGCCAATTGAGTCACAACATCATTTAATTTTAAGCTAAGGTCGTCCATCTGTTTTAATGCATCACGATAAAGACATTCCTTATTGCTAAAATCCATTTCAAGTTTTTAAAAATCATTTTTGCTTGCTTCAATTGTATCTTTGAAAACCTTTTCTAATCGTTTGTGTTATGAATTGGAATATCTAAGCTTTGTTATTTCTTGATTTAATATATCGTTATCATGTTTGTAACGATTGACTTTCTCAATACAAATAGCAGAGCAAAGATCTTTGGTTGCCTTAGTGTCGGTGACCTTAACTACGAAGGCATGATGTTGTTTCACTTCCAAATCTTGAACTTTATCACTCCTGTCCTGCTGGCTCACAAGTGCCTTTGATTCACGTGAAGTAGATGTACAAGCTCCAGCAATTTCAGAAACATCCATTGAACTGATATGATTAAGATGACACTGTTTATCATCCATATCAAAAGAGTACAAAATAGAGATCAACTCACTCAAGGATGTCTGATACATATCATTGGTTCTCTTGATGGCAGTGCGGTTGAAGTTCCAGGTTATTGGTAAAGAGTTGAGTAGCCTTTTGTTGATTTCTCCCTTTGTCAACTCTATTTCAGTATTCTTCATCTCAGTCATCAAGTGCGTGAATCTGTTAATCTGAACCTCCAAATTTTCACCACTAACATGATTGAGCATATTAAACTTGCTTCAACATTTCCTTTCTACTTTCTCCCATTTTGCAAGTTCACGTGGAAAAATAAGTAACAAAAAGTATTCGCACCCGATACTTTGAAAAACCACAAACTTTGAAAGACCGCAAACTTTGAAAACCGCAAACTTCGATACTGCAAACTTCGAATACCGCAAACTTTGGAATACCGCAAACTTTGGTGACTGCAAACTTTAGTGACCGCAAACTTGAGTGACCGAAAACTTTGGTGACCGCAAACTTGAGTGACTGCAAACTTTGGTGACCGCATAATTTGGTGACCGCAAACTTGAGTGACCTCAAACTTTGGTGACCGCAAACTTGAGAGTAGCCGCAAACTTGAAAATAATTACCGCAAACTTTGGAAGCTAACCGCAAACTTGAAGTAACCGTTAATTTGGAAAGCTGTAAATTAGGAAATACCGCACACTTGAAGACCGCAATCTTCAACGGCCGCAAACTTCAAGATCCTCAAACTTTTCAGATTTTGAAATTAACAGCAAATTACTTCGATTCTCAGGCCAATAATACACTAATTGACCGTAAACTTCAACAATCGTGACAGAGACGCAATTCCGAAACCTGTCACTGTCCGAAAACTCTCCAAAACGCACAAGTCAGTTTAAACAAATGCTAAAACAGTAACTTTGATACCTCACGAGTCAAAGAAATCCGTTGCAAGCTTCACCAATGAGCACTAAGGCACTGATACCAATTGTAAGGTCCGAAATCCTAAGGAACTTCAATCAACGGATTCAACAACATGTTGAACCTGGCGGAAACAGACTCGACACGTGAATTGTAGGTTCAAACAGTAGGGACGAGACACAATCAAATGTTAAACGATTCATATATTAATAAAACCACTGAAAAACAATACAAGATCGCTTAACAACTCGTCTAAACTGTCTAACTCGTCTCACTCTCTGACTGTCTCAGTCATCCAACTTGCCTAACCTGAATACTGTTACAAACACATCTATTTATACTAAAACAGAAAGTATTCAGTGGGCCTGGGCCTGGACCGCATACTTTAAGTATGCTGCCGGGACCGCATACTTCAAGTATGCTGCCGGGACCGCATACTTCAAGTATGCTGCCTCGACCTCATACTTCAAGTATGCTGCTGGCAATGAAGTATGCTGCCAGATGAAGTATGTTGCTGGCCATGAAGTATGCTGCCAGATGAAGTATGCTGCTGGCCATGAAGTATGCTGCCGCATACTTTCTTGCTTCTTCTAATCTTCGTCTTCTGAACTTCTGAACAACTCGGTGATTCTTTGATGCGTCAGCCATTATATTTTTGGTCCTGACACGGATTCCTAATGACGAAGACTAAACGACTAATTCTCACCTCTCGGGTATTGAACTAGGACACACATTAAACTCTAATCAGCAATTAATGACAATTCCTATGGCTCCTATCTCTAGCAAACCACACAAAATCACAAACCCTAAGATCTATGATTTAGATATGCAAATCAAACTGGCAGACAACCACAATTAGCATACATAATTGAAATCAATCATACATTCAGAAGTAAACATGCATATTCATCATACTAATCAACCCAAGATCTTTACAAAATCATCAAATCATCATTCGAATCCAAAAATCGATAAAAGCTGCAAATTTTAACAAGTATTCATCATTTAGACCTAGGCAGTATTAAAGATTTAGCCAACACACATGCTTAGAACATTCAAAACATAAGTAATAGACATAGTATTGGTTTCAATCCAACAAAACAAAAACAAACGAAAGAGAATTGAAACCCGGAGAAGCTATCTCTCACCACCACGGATCCACAAGCTCTAAACTTTGACTCCAATTAGCTTCTAAACTCTCAGAATCGCCTCTAGCAACTCTCTGGACGGCAAAGATCCGAACTTGGGACATTATGGCATTCAAATTCTATTTAAATTGAAATTAGGTTTTTTCTCGGAATACGGGTCTCTCGCGTACCGCGAGGAACAAAATAGTCGGGCGGACATTTAACTTCCCTGGCGTACCGCGAGGGCTTGAGTCTTGTTCTTCGCGTACCGCGAAGACTTGATTTTTCCCAATTTTCTTTTTGGCTTTCCTTCTCGTGCTCGGTTTCTTCGGGTTTTCACTCATAATCATCTCGAGCACCTGTAAACACAACATAGACTCAATAGAAACCAAATACGATTCAAAATGAATATAAAACTAACTAAAATGCACAAAAACAATAGGAATAAAGATGTGTGCTTTGCACTACATCAAATATCCCCACACTTAACCTTTTTTTGTCCTCGAAAAAGTCTGCAATGGAATCATAACTGAGATCTAACTTTACAAACATCAATTTCCAATTAGTTAAACATACTCACGCGTTAAAAAACAATAATAAGTATTTCTGTCCGATTAAACCCTAAACCCCCACTCCCAAAAAAAAAAAATCACCGCACCCCCCCCCCCACCAAAAACCTAAACCCCCACCCCCCCCAAAAAAAAACCTAAACCCTAAAATCTAAACCATAAAAGCTAAACCCTAAGACTTAACCTTAAGGCTAAAATCCTAGAATTCAACGCTAAAGTCTAAACCCTAAAAGCTAAGATGATAGAGTTCGACGATACGGTTCCAACGCCGCTGAAATTAGCTCAATCGGAGTTCGTTTGATATCGTTTCTTAATGTTTTTATCATTTATTAGATTTTTTAGTGAAAAACTTCTTATTTAAGCCTCCCTGTATATATACATACTAGGTTACTACCCGTGTATTACACGGTTAATGGAAATAAACATATATCATTCATTAGTGTCTCAAAACAATTTTATAAATAAATAATAATTTAATTTACATAGGAAAAAATAAAATTACAATTACATTCACAAAACTATTTTTTTCCGTCCTTATTATATAACTAGGTTAGAATTCCGTGTATTACACGGGTTGAATAAATATAATGTTATATACTTAGTAATAAAAAGTTTATGTTTTTTAAAACCCGTGTAATACACGAGTTGAATAAACCAGTGTATTACACGGGTTGAATAAAATATAATGTAATTTCTCAACATATATACACTCGTCAAAATGGAACAATGTGAATATGTAAATATATGATTAATTTTTTTTATTTTAATCCTAGTTGGTTATAAAATTATTTTCAGTTTGTAGAGTTCATAAAAATATGATTGAACAAATTAACTAAAGATAAACACAATTTTAAATTTAAAAATGTGTAGATAAAAATTGAAACAAATAATTAATTTAGTTGCCTAAAATAGTGGAGTTGATTATTAATAAGAGAGAGAAGCGAGAAAATGAGAATGAGGAGGTTTAGAATTGTTACGAGTGTCCTCTTATTTTTACTTGTTTATTATGTAGTATAGATGTAACGTACTGAATTAACATTAAAAATAATAAAATACATTTAATAATAGAAGGGTAAAATATATAAGTATATATGTGAGGAATTTGAAAATCACATAGTTTTAGATTATTTTAGTAACTTAATTTTGTTAGAACGGATGAAATTTATGAAATGATATTTTTATTTTTATGAATTAATCAATCTTGACAATCATGTAATATTTTTATTTTTTTGAAACAATATTTTTATTTTTAAGGAAATCTCTAAAATTTGGTACATAATTTGATCAAAACGAAAACAACTTAAAAGGCCATAAATTTCAAAAATGTTAAGAAATAAGGTTAGAAGAAGTTTTGGAGGGAAAATAAACTTGAGGATGAACCACAAGATGACATGTGAAAATACAAAACATTTATTTATTAGGCCATCCGGTATACCACGTCTTTTCACGTGGTGATCCGATGTGGAAGGCAAGATCACGGCGTGATTATGAGGGAACACCGCCCCCTTGTCGCGTGATTCCTGGCGTGAAAAAAATCAAGGGGTGATTTGTGTACTTCAATGTTTAACCTTTATTAATCAAATATAATTTTATTTAAATAAAAATTAAAAAATAAGCATTTAATTATCACACCACCTCAATCACACGGGTATACCCCTTGCCAAGTGATGATTGGTGTGATAATGATGGTAGTGACGTGGCGCCACGTGGTGTGCACTTTATTATCACATCATACCATAATCATACTAGTATACCCCATGCTCTTGGTATAGATAGAGATAGATATATAATATAACTAGCTTAAAACCCCGTGTCTACACATGGGGTGAAAAATATATTACATATACGAAGAATAAAAAACAAAATTCAAAATATGTAAAAATTAGTATATGATTGAGTTTCGAAAATACGTTAATTACTATTTAATGTAATTTGAATTTCATTACTATTTGATTTAAAATAAAATTTTCATAATTATATTTCAAAGTTTCCTATAATAAGAGATAATTTAAAATGTATGTATTTTATTAATATAATTAGTATTTTCTTTAAAGATATATTATTATTATTAAAATATAGAGATGTATTTAATAGGAGAGAGATGCGGGAAAAAAATGATGAGAATGAATATGGAGGCGACACGTGGCATGTAAAAACCTTTATTTATTATATAGTATAGATATAGACTAGTTTAAATCCCGTGTCTACACTCGGGTTGAAAAATATCAATATATAAAATTTTTAAATCTTTATGTATATATTTTACAGGTGTAAAAATATATTACATATACTAAGGATAGAAACAAACTCAAAATATGTAAAAATTAATGTAATTTGACATTCATTTACTATTTGATTGAAATAAAAATTACATAATTAAATTTTAAAGTTTCTTATAATAAAGGATAATCTAAAATAAATATGTTTTATTAGTATAAATAGTATTTTTCTTTAAATATATATTATTATTAAAAGATAGCATTAAATAAAAGAGAGAGGTGAGAAAAAAATAATGATAATCAATATAAAGGTGACACGTAGCACTAAAAAACTTTATTTAATTATATAGTATAGATATAAATATAGATTTATGCTCAAGGCGGGCCCTGGACTTTCAAAAGTCAAGATAGTTTCTTCACCACTCATTTCTTATCGCGGATGTCAAGGGTGGATCTAATGCAAGGTTCGTATCTCTTACCTACCACTCTCTGTCTTAGCACTGATGCAATAGAACAAATTCAAGACTGGATTACGTTCTTACCTCTTAACCTTTTGATTCTATCTAGCTGTTCACAAGTACGATTACAAAGTATAGATTGAAGAAGTGGTTGTGCAGAAACGATTTGGTCAAGGTATTTTTATATTTTGCTTCATCAGTATGCATAATGTTTTCACACTGGGAAATTTATTGGCTGAACTCATCCCCACATTTGAATTCCTTTCGATCTGCAAATTCATAGTTAATTTCGATTAGTTGGCTATACTTTGGTAATCGAATAGCCTTTCTTAGATCTTCATTACGAGATCCATCAATGGTGATTACAAAAGCCAATTAGAATTCAGAACCTAGTCCATCTGATCATCCGGAATGATATTCGTGTTCAATGGTAGTAGATTTATTGGATGGAGTACTGATACGATTAAATTGGCATTGGGAGTGAAACTGTTATGAACCGTACTATGAGCCCCAACCTACCAGCCCGAATTAAGAAGCCCGATAATGGATCTGTGGAAGCCTTGCTGGATTTAAGGGATAAAAAGATTATTGTGAATGTTCTTCTCTTCCACCTCATCTCTGTATTCTCTTCCCATCTCTTTTCTGTAATCTCTAAGATTCCCCCATCTCCTTCTCTACTACTTGTTAATTGCAATCTTTTATTCACAAACTCTATAGAAATATATCCTGTTCTACATCTATTGCATTATTGGTTAAGTTGTAAAATAACCATTTACAACATTGGTGCTTTCATTGCTTTCTCACCTCCATGGCTGACATTTTGAATGCCCGTATCGATATTCATGCTCTCACTGAATCGATGGCCAAACAAACCGCTATGCTTCAGCAGATCCTACTTCAGTTCAGTACACAACAGAATTGTGAGTTTCATTTGGGTGATTCTTCTCGCCGATCTCAATTCACGCATAAATCAAGTGGGCAAAATACGTATCATCATGTGTCTCTTTTCCAATTTTCTGGTGGTCATCCCGACCTGTGGATCGATCACGCAACAAGGTATTTCCATTCCCACTCAATTTCCGATTCCGATCGTTTTGTTATTTCCTCTTATTACCTGGAGGTTGAGGCAGCCATATGGTTCAATTTCTTGCATCGTCGATTCCAGTTAACCACATGGCAGGCTTTCACGGTGGCCATGGTTGATCGACTTGGCAATAGGGATGAAACGCCACTTCAAAACGAGTCCCTTACTGCTGCTTTTGTGATTTCTTGTTCAATTGAGCCTGATATTATGGTTGGGGTTCCGGTTGTTGAACTGCTGAAACCTAATCCCTCGCTGCCTTCCATTGATAATTAACATCCAGCACAGGTAACCTTCGATTTCAGTTCTCATGTCGTAGACGAACCGGTTATTAGTCACCAGCCTATTCCTACCACCCTAACGCTCACGAATTATGCGTTCAAACCGATTCCTTCCTTAACATTTTCGCCCTTTTTCCCTGCTACGGATTCCTCAGAGTGCTTGACAAGAAGATACATTGGAGAAGCTATCCAGTTTGAGATTGGAGAACTTATGATCTCAGGTGACAATGTTGAAAGATCCTTTCATTCCTCTATCGCTAACACAACATACACAAATTTCTGAGTTAAACTCCTCAAAACTTTCTCAATGATTCTTTTATATTCTAGGTTCTCCTTGATCTGGTTTGTCAAGATGATCACACGGTTCTAAAAATATTCAATGGATTCCTTTTCGCTCAATTTAAGATTATCGAATTTACACCGCAATGTTGGCAAACGTATAATTGTTACCCTGTCTTCTCCTCTATATGTTTTATAGAGCATGTCCCATGCATCTTTTGATGTACTTGCTAAAGATATCTTATCAAATATGGTTTCGTCCACTGCATGGTAATAAAAAGCGGGGCTTTCTTATCCTTCTTTTTATTTTCTATTAGTTTGGATGCTTCTTGAGCCATTAAAGCAGTAGATCTTGTTGGTTCACAAAAATCATCTTCTATAATTTTCCACTTGACATTCATGCAAGACTTACATTTGAATGCTCCAGTAATGAAAATTCTTACCATTTAACTTGGGGATTTAAGGTTGTATAACATTGCTATTTTGCGAGGCCATGATCTTGCTCGAGAGTTATCTGCAACGATACCGGCTCTAATACCACTTTGTTGTAGAATATAAGTCTGGACACAGAGAACAAAAGCGAACATACAAAATTAACATATAATGATTTTGTATATTCTACAACACTGAATACTATGTATGTATACATATTTATAGTTGGATGGTAACAGTGTTGTAAAAATCGCGCCTAGGCGCCGATTAATCGCTAGGCGGTCGGGTAAGGAGGAATTTTGACCTAGTCGGTCCAAAAATGGCTAGACGGTCCAAATCGCGCCTAGGCGGTCCAAGGTGGGCCTAGGCGGCCAGATTCCGGCAAACTTTCCGGCGAAAACCTGAAATTTCCGGCCAAATTCCGGCGAAAACCTTTGGTGTGGTTTAAAAATGAACATTTTTATAAAAATTACATATAAAAATGTGTGTATATATATAAAAAACTGAAAATTACATATAAAAATTCCAATCCGATTAATCCCGCCTAGGCCCCGATTAATCCCGCCTAGGCCTAGGCCCTACCCCACCGCCCGACTAGCGCCTAGCGATTTTTACAACACTGGATGGTAAGGGTTAGAAGTAGATAACTGACCATCACATTGTTTACAATCTAACCCCCATACCGATTAGAACCTAATTGGTTTAGGGTTTTTTTAATTCATCTTTATTTATACAGTATGTACTGTAGTCAATATGTGTGCTTTCAAAACACTTGTAGTGTTTTCTCAGCATTACTCTCCAAGTGTAAATAACATACGTTTTTATTCTATATACGAACAACCGGTTTTCATTGGACCATTACAAGATTGTATGAATATGTCGTTCATAACAACTTAGTCATCACTAGTGGTTTAGTGATGAGTGTGTTATATATGTACAGGTTGATAACTTCATAATGGCGAGTGGTATAGTTCAAGCTAGTGCGGAGTCAGTCCAAGCTGGTACAAGTATTGTTGATACCACACTACGGTTAGCAGGCATAATGGTTAGGGCAATGCAGGCTAAAACAACATTGAAACACAGTAGTTTGCTTATGGAAAAAAAGATGATTGATCTACGTATAACCAGACACTTTGTTGAAGAAAAATTTCAGATATATTGGTTTCCACAGAAGCAGTTTGATCTGTGGTTAAGTTCTGTTGACAAAATTAATCTTCAAGTAAGGAATCATACAACAAGGTTTTCAATTTTAGAAAAAACTAGTTTTCTGAAATTTTATCCTCGCTTACAATTGATTGAAGAGATTGATTCAGAGTGCACAAAAATAGACCAAGTCATAAAAGAGGGAAAAGCATTGGAGGAAGCCATGATGAAAAGAGAAACAAAGCGAATTGTTAAATTAGATACACCAATCAACATTGCAAATATTTCAGCACTTAACGAAAAACTGGAACACATATTAAAGTGTCTGAAAAATAAAAATATCAATACAATTGGAGTGTATGGTGATGCATGGACAGGGAAAACAGAGCTAATCCTATGTTTGAACAATCATGAAGCAGTTGCTCATAATATGTTTAATATAGTCATTTGGCTACGGGTTTCGGATTTTGAAAATGGCGGCAAGGTTAGCGTAAATGCTATGCAACTAGAGATTGCTAAAAGATTAGGATTGGGCATTAGAGGTAACGAAGATGAGAATTACATGAAATCCAAAATACATGACCATTTGGATGGTGAAAAATATTTGCTGCTACTGGATGATGTTAGGGAAAATATTAGACTTGAAAGCATAGGTATACCAAGTAATATGGAAGGAAGCAAAATAGTCTACATAACGAATTTTCCATATCTACGTCCATTTGGAAAATTCTTCCCTGTTAGAATAGAAGACAAGTTAAGTTTCTCTGATTCATTTCAAATGTTTGAAGATATTTTGATAGATTCGAATGATACAATTCAACAACCTGAGATTTTAAACATTGCTATCAAAGTAGTTACATGGTGTGATGGGGTTTTCTCCCTAATTAAATCAGTTGCACAGTACTTCATATCAAGAAGATCCCAAATAAGTTGGAGCAATGGTTTGAAATCGTTAATGTTACCAGCTCAGAAGAGCCAGCTGTATATGCAAGCAGTGGAAAATTTATTGCACTCTAGTTATAATGATCTAGAAGAAAACGAAAAGATATGCATTCTCTTTTGTGTATTATATCCAGAAGACAACAAAATTCCTGTAGATTGTTTATTTGATTGTTGGAGAGCTCATAATCTTCTTCAATATGGTGTTCTGGAGTCTTCTTTGGTTGGGGAAGAAATACTGGACTCTCTTAAAAAGAAGGCTTTACTTAAAGAATGTTCAAATGAGAAATATGTTAGCATGAACAATGTTTTTAGGGTAGCATTAATTAATATCCTGCAAGAACATCGTGACTTCAAATGTTTAGTAGCACAAGAAGCGCTTGAAAGGCTGCAAAGTTATCAATGCGAAGATGCACATTGGATCTCTTTGGCTAATAGTGGAATTGATGGTTTACCTACTCAGGCACATTGTCCAAAGCTTACAACACTTTTTCTACAAAACAATTCAAAGCTGAAAATCATTTCGAGTTCATTTTTTGAGCATATGAATGAGCTGATTATTTTGGACCTCTACAAGACAGGATTTGAATCGTTGCTCCCTATGAGAAACTTGCCAAATCTTAAAGTACTTTATGTGAATGGTTGTGGTATGCTAAAGAAGCTTCCACTCGAAATAGAAGGTATTGATAATATGCTTGAAATTCTTGATATGCGTGGTTGTATAATCAATGAGATACCACATGGTATCAAAATGTTGAGGCACTTGAGGCGACTGATTGTGTCTATCAATGGAGGTAGTAGTCCTAGTCGTCTTGTGATATGTGAACTCTATTCGTTGAGGGAGTTGATCATAGATGTGCCAGATGTGCATATGAATACGGCTTCAGGCATGCCATGCTGCAATAAGGTGATAGGAGATATCATAGAGAAAATTGACACTTTGAAAGAGTTGACCACACTTCAGTTTCGCTTCAAAGATGACATTGTAGATGTTATTCAAGTAATTGGTGCTACTTTAAAAATCTTCGTTCCAAAACAAGGTAGCCTTGAACACATTTTGAAGGAGAGAATAAACTCACACTCAAATGCGCTACAAGTTTATATCGGTTCTCGAATGACTTCAATCCGTGAAATTCCAACGTCTTTCATCAAATACTATGACAGTTTTCTACTATGTTGTGATCAGATAGTTAGTGACCCCTTAATTCAAGAGGTTTTGGTTAAAGTAAAAGCTCTCGTCATGATGAAAAACAATTCCATGAAGCGTCTGGATCAAATTGGAATCTCAAGCAGTAGCATGCATCACATTCACGGTTGTTTAATTCACAAATGCTATATGTTTGAAACCCTCGTGCAAATTGCTGGCTTCTCAAACCTCAAGTTTTTGGTTCTAAATGAATGTTCTCAATTGAAAGAATTGTTCTCAAATAATGTGGTTCAACAATATATCGAGCACCTTGAGATAAGAGATTGTTCAGCTATTGAAGAGATCAACATGTTAACAACTAGTACTGGTGGTGATATTTTACCAAATCTAACAACTCTTGTACTTGACAATTTGCCGATGTTGAAGAAGATATGCTCTGATATGAAGTTGCCTAAACTGAGTACCTTGCAAATACTTAAGTGTCCCAACCTGACAGAACTCCCCATGAATGTAAACAGTGCAAATAAATTACGTGTCATCAAAGTTGAGAAGATATGGTGGGAGAACTTGCAATTGGGTGAGGAGATCAAACAGAGATTAGAGCAACTCCCTAATTTCAGGTAATGCATTTTAATAACATTAATATCATCTTAACAGTATTTGCATCTAAAAACCAGAGTACAGTGATCCATATGTTTATATTTCTTCTAAAACAGGTTGTAGTAGACAACCTCTAAAGTTAACAAGCAAAGTATTAACATTAGAAATGTATTGAAAATCTTGTCTATATTAATATGGATGAATTTCAAAATTTAGAAGCCCAGTTTTAATCATTTTCACATGCTTTTGTGCAGCCACTGATAAGCTTTGTCAGAGGTAATTTGTTTGTTCGATGCTGCTGCAAGTATTTTACTTGATACGAGGGAAACTATTTTGGTTAATTCAGTGTTTCATATCGTGGTTTCTTTTTGTTCTCAAATCAACTTTCATGTAGAACTTAATATGTTGTATGATATATGATTTCCGTTGGTGTTGTCTGTTCATGTTGCGTACTGAAATTATGTTTGAATTTTCAAATTTGTGGTCAAATCTTTGTGAAAGTTGTACGTTTGAAGTGAATTTCCGAATTGAAACATGTGATTGTGGTATTTTCTTTTCTTATTTAAATATTGAGATTAGTATTAAGAGAGAACCAACCCGCCACAATTCAAATTATATTTATTCAAATTTAAATTGTATTTTACTTAGTCATTATATTCTGTTGCGTATTCCATGTAAATCTCCTATAAACTCTCTAGTCCATCTTATATATCTATAAGACACAGATCGAAGCCCTGCTCCATGGATTGAATTTGTACAAATTCATCGATGCTTCTTTTCCAGCACCTACTCCGACCATCGAAGCCGACGAAACCGTCACTCCTCACAAGGATCATGCTTGTTGGTTTCGCCAAGACAAGCTTCTGTTTGGAGCTTTGATCGGTAGTCTATCTCCCGAAATCGTTCCACTCGTAACAAATGCTTCTTCCTCGTATGAAGCATGGAAAACCCTAGCCAGCACCTACGCCTCTCCATCACGTGGTCACATCAAGCAACTACAATATAATCTAAAACAGCTTACCAAAACTCCAAATCAGACCATAACCAACTACATGCAGAGTGTTAAAACCATCGTTGATGAACTTGTCATCCTTGGCAAGAAACTCGATCAAGAATATATCACTGATGCGATGCTGAACGGACTTGACCAATCTGCGTACAAACCGAAATTTAGACGCGGTTCATGCAAGAGATTTACCAATCTCATTCAAACGAGTTGCATGAAAAATTTAATGAATGCTGTTATGGCCATTTCCAAAACCAAAACCGAAACTTTGGTTAAAAAATTGGCTAGAGTTCAAACCCAAATATATATTATAATCAAATGGGCTAAATATTTATACCCATTTAATAAAAATAATAAGATTCAAAACCAATTAAAAAGTGATGGTCTCTTAATCTAAATATATAGATAAGAAGGAAGCTCAAAGTTAGCTCACATGATCGATGTGGGATAGCCATCAAAACAGAAAAATAATGAGAAAGATTCAACAATATGGTGCAGATTAACAACACATACAGATTAACAAATGATGTAAGTATTGAGCCATATGACAAGAACACAAATACTAAATATTCTAAAACTCTGGGCTCTAACACTCCACATAGAACAAAAGGCTCACAAACAAAACTCAAAAGGTTTTCAAGTTATTAATTGTTAACCGTATAACATCAGAACAAAACTGAACACTTATAAATCCACTTGGATTTTATACATGCATTTCCAGTTTGACTATATTAGTTACCAACTAATGTATAAATTTCCTTCCATGTTACAAAGTTAACGGGGGGATATTATCCTATCTGAATTAATTCAAACATAAATGTATTAATTGATCTTTTGTTTAGTTCCTCAGTTACTAATGAATTCAAGGGCTTTTAAAGAATCAAATGCAAGAAGAAGTCATGGTCATGCACTTAAAAAACCTGTCATTTCTAATTGGTTAATGCATATATGGTTTGGTTCGGTTAACTTGGTTATGGCACACACCATAACCAAAACCGACCCACAATTTTCGGTTAATCAATTATTGCTTAACCGAACCGTCGGTTAATTCGGTTATATTCTCACCCCTAGAAAAATTAATCAATCAAGAATTGGTTCTTGCTCAACAAGTCACTGCATCCGGAATTCATCAACTCGTCTATGTATTTTATGCTCAAAATCAACCTGCAAAACGACCTTGGAATCCTCGACAAGGATTCACCAATGCTGGTCTCCTCTCCTCCCTACCCCATCTAAGTTACCTAATCAAGCAACTAGACAGGGCCGGCCCAATGGGCTTATAGGGTAAAGTAAGTGCTTTAGGCCCCTATTTAAATATATATATATATATATATATATATATATATAATACATGCATTTGGACTATTGGGCTGTAACAGTGGGTAGCCCATATAATATGACCTGGTGTGGGAAAAAAAGCATACGCATGGCTGCCTCTGGACTTCCATTAAATGGATACGTATACCAAAAAATTCCCAAATCCCATTTGCCTTAAACCACGAAGCATTAAATGGAATATGAATTTTTGAATCTGTTGTTCTTATTCAACAATCGCTTGGGCCTTGGAGTCTATTGTTCTTGTTCAACAATAGCTACAAGCCTTGGAGTCACGATTCACGAAGTAGTAGCAAAAAGGTTAGAGTTTCTTGATTTTTTGTTTAATTATTCTTAATTATATTATTTATTTCTGCCCTAATTTTGATTATATTGATTCT
Source organism: Smallanthus sonchifolius (assembly GCA_023525975.1). Taxonomy (NCBI): domain Eukaryota; kingdom Viridiplantae; phylum Streptophyta; class Magnoliopsida; order Asterales; family Asteraceae; genus Smallanthus; species Smallanthus sonchifolius. The sequence continues at coordinate 60,706,740 of CM042035.1, read as the reverse complement.
GTCCTAATTTTGATTACCTTGATTCCGCCTAATTTGATTATAAGGTTGTTAATTGCATATTGCACATTCTGCCTATTTGTTTGTAATGTCAAATCGAAATCGTAAGTACGAATCGGTCATTCTAAAAGGATAAAGAAACTGAAAGTAGATACTTTGATAGAATCACAAAAATGGCCCATACTAAAACTCATAACAAATAGCAAAGATAATATTAATCAACCTACACATCTTGATGAACACATAAACTTGTTAGTTTATTAATGGCGGTCCCAAGCCCGGATAAAGGAGAATGATTTTAAATCACATTTGGAAAAAGGCCCGGATTATTTGTTCGCTTTAGGTCCCCAAATTGCTTGAGCCGGTCATGCAACTGGATGCACTGATTAAACTCTCTTATAACCGCCTCGGTTTAAACACTCTCTTATAACCACCTCAGTAATTACTATTCTCTTTCCAGCTACTGTTCCAGCAATACCGTCAACTTGGTTTTCAGTAACGAAGTCAGTAGTGCTCTAGAAAATTCGAATGAAGTCTTCATAGATCTCAGGATGTTATGAAATAGCATAGTATATCATGGATGCCCTCAACCCAACAATCATTGATTTGAAATTTATGTGATTCTGTGGTGGATCTTCTAAGTACGCAGACTCGTTATGATCTCTTACAAATTTTAAGTAAGCCATACCTGCACATGACAAATCAAAGTTAGACATTAATACGATAATTCAAGTATTCGGTCTGAGACATTTCCAAAGACAAGTTCTCGCAAATATAAATACTCGCCGAGTACTTTTGGGAGAACACATTAGACCGAATACATCAGGCCGAATACATCAGGCCAAGTACTCTAGGCCGAGAACTATCATAAACCCAGAAACTGAGTACTTTAAACGGTTTATGGTCCAAATTGATGGTAAAACCCTAGTCGCTCGCATGTAGTTTGCGACCCTTCGTGACCGTTCAATTTCAGTCTTACTACTGGAACACCCTTTCAATAAGCAACAGTAGGTAAAACTGAGTTTGTGAGGGTTTTGGTCCAAATGTCAGTCAAAACTCTATGGAGAGGGTCAAACCATATACCTATGCAGTCGGAAAGTCTCCTGTAACACACTCTTAGCAACAAAATCACGGGGAATCAAACAGAGCAAGTACTCAAAAATATAAGAGAGTAAATGCTTCAAGTACTCGGTAGGTGTGATCCTCCACCCGAATTCTTCAAGTCCCTATTTATAACCTTCTAAGAGCATTCAGATCAGCTTCTGTATTTTTGTGTGAGTGTGTTCTGTATATTTTAGAGAGTGTTTTAAAATGGTTGTGACTGGATGAGAGAGAAAAAATATAGATTTTTTTTTAATTTGGGAAAAACACTATTTACATATATAAATTTTTTAATAATTTTTTAAAGTGGTCGTGAGTGGAGTAGAGAGAAAATGTAATGATAAATGTACAAAAAGTATTATTTAGTTGAAAATGATACAGAAAAGAATGATTTTTTATGCAATTATAGAGATGGGATAATGAAACTGATGGGAATGCTCAAGTTCTCGATGAGAACCTTTTTTCGTTTAAAAACTTGAACCTTTTCAGGGAAATTCACTAAACCCTTTCTATTGGGATCGTCGGGTCAAGCACGAATGACCATTTTTAGGGATAATGGTCATTTTTAGGGATAAATAAGCTAAAGAATAAAAATTAAAAATATTACAAAGAAAAATAAAAAAGAACTAAACTAAGTTAAAACACAAAATCTTTTTGATCTTTTGACATGAATGCGACACTTATGGAAACACACGATTTTTGAAAGAATATTTGTTATGTGATCATATCATTCTAGAGCAGACCAAAGCACACTTATTAGTGGTTCATTTCTTTTGATCGGTCTAGGTGATTGTCAATATCACGTATCCTTCTAAACTCAAACTTTTATACTTTAGTCAACAAGCAAGCAGTGAATTTATTTATCATGTTTTTGGTAAGAACTATTTATGACTTAGTGGGTCCCACACTCATATCGCAGGTACCTACATTTATTCGGATGTGAATTATGTGAGTTTTTTTATTAACTCAATGAACCCCACAACTTATCGGGTAAACCTTCCATTCTTTATGATCTTTTGAGTACCTAAACTATAACTATAACTAGCCTGAGTTTGTGAACTGATTAGAGCACTTTCAAAATTTTGCTCAGGGACACAACACAATGGACTTACGTGCCCTGAATTTGTCAAGAAACTCTTAGAGTAGTCACCATAACCCAAAAGAGAAAAGTATTTACATATGTAACTATGTATGCGCTTTGATTTTTTTTTTGTGTATAACATTGCATTTATCTTTTAGTTTATTCCTATAGCACGACATTACATGTCTTTTTGCTCAGAATTTTCTGCTTTGCACTACATTGAGTATCTTTTGCATTTTGCCCGACTACACTTTTATTTATATAATATATATACTAAGACTTGCAACAAGTCAACTCGCAACCCCATTGTGAAGGGTCTCGGTTTGTGAAATCCTGATTGAGTATGTTTATCCACAGTTCATCAACCTTTATGTTTAAGTGCTTAATTATTAACAGGAAATACTTATTGCACTAATCTATGAGATGTTTCTCACTCTGACCATAATCTTTATGTTTAAATGAAACACTATCATGTTGTCTCTACAGTTTTAGCAAAGCTTATCAACAAATCACACTTAGAGCTTAATCTTTTCAACTATAGGTCTTACACATGATGATCCAACATCTAAAATGATGTACTATCATTTTCCATTTGACAGAATTCTCAATTTTTCTTAATAATAAAGCAAGCCTCAAATATAAAAAAAATATTAATGTTCTGCTTTTTATTTACACACAAGACTAAAGACTCAAAGATAAAATATTTTTGGTGTTTTTAGGAAATTTCTTACTCTAAGCTTTTGCATTTATAACAAAGTAAAATAAATCAAAATTTAAACAAAGAAAAACAAACAAAAATATTTTTGGTGACCAAACCCGCGACCCTCTAATCAAAAGAGATCATTGCTTAAAATATTGTATTTTAAAACCATGATTTTTGCTGGGTAAACATTTACTTTTTTCGGGTAAGTGTTTTTAGTTTGTTGGCTAAGCCTTAAAAAAGCGTCAGATGACTATAGCAAGCTATTAGCCAGCGTTTTTTTAAGGCTTAGTCGGCCACGTATCGCAATCTGGTTGGTTCGTACACTGCAAAAAGGAATTTGACATGGAATTTCAAGCCGATTTAGCCGGCTAATGTGAGTAATGTTCATGTCTGAGCCGGCTAAATTTGGGAGTCTATTTTGGATAAATTTTATAATCAAATGTCCATTTTGGTACATTTTTTTCTCATATTATTTAGTAAAATAAAACATCATTATTAACCTATACTAAATGAAATTGACACCTACAGTGTTCTTAGACATTTTCCAATAATATTTTATTTCTATCAATTCAAATTTTAACACATAATTTGTTTTTATTTTTATTTTTTTATATTTTTATTTTCAACCTTTATACTATATATAATATACGTTTTAACCCGTTTCATTTCCTTTAATAACTTTTATTCGAAGTATGCGGTTGTTTTTAGTATTTTTTTTGTCAACGTTCTGATACAGTTTTTTTTTATAAAAACGGGGTTGTAATTAAAATTGATTTTTTTAAAACAAAGTTGTAATCAAAATCGATTTTTTTGTATCGTCGTCTATTACAAGTGTCGTTACCGTTGTGGTACCGTAACGAGCCGAACCTATCATTATTGTCGGTATTGGTATCATCGGTTTTCGTTTTTATCGTTTTCGACGACCCGAACCGATAATTTTTTTTTGTTTTCCTCTTTATTAGTATTTAGTTTTATGTTTCTTTTTTATTAAATTATTTTACACTTTCATTTAAATTTAATTAACGATTGACTGACACCCGCCGCGAAGCGCGGGTATAACCTTCTAGTTATCATATATAAACTTACGTATGTATTTGTATGGATAAATGTCTGTGTCTTACTACCTTAACACTGTTAAGGATTTAACAGTTAAAAGGTGGATAAGGTTAGGATGTTGATCAGTTCTTTAACATGATAATGGAAAACGATATTAAACATAAACATGTACCTAGTAATCCTGTAAGATTGGAGAGGGAAGACGTCATGATCTTGATGATGATCGGGTTCCCGTTTAGGATGTACCGTTATGATGGTTTAGGTGAGAGGAGTCTCACGGTTTAGAGAGATGGAGAGGGTTACGAATTCTAGAGAGAATTCGTGACTTAGTGGTGGTGTTCAACAACCCTTAATCTCCACCTAATGATCTCTATTTATACACCCAAAGGGAAACCCTATTTAGGATAGTAAGGGTAATTACGTCCATCGAATAATTACCATTAAGTCATAGGGATATTTAAGTCAATGATCAAAAATAAATAAATGATAATGATGGCCACATAATAATAGTGAGTCTTACATTCTCCCACTTGGCCGAGTGATTATTTATGATGAGCATTAGTAAGTCTGGCCAGATGTTAATACTTATTTTGATTCTAAACTGAAACTATAGCAGAGAAATACAGTGATTGAATTAATATTAAACTCAAGACCCCCATTAATCATACTACAATCTCAAATTTAAAACTTAAGTAAACTTAGGATCAAACTGACAATTAAGCCTTTAACGTCGATTTGTATAATTATTGTCTATACGTCTTTAGGCATACATAGACATATTAAGAGACAAACATATTTAAATAAATGAGAAAAATTTCATTAAATGTAAGTAAGTACATTATGCTACTAAATAAGGTCTTTAGAAAATCTCATCTTCGAAACATGTTCTTCGAATACTTTAGGAGGGAGACCTTTAGTCATTGGATCCGCAAGCATAAATTTAGTACTTATAAACTCGATACAAAGATTATTTTCCTCAACTCGCTCACGAACGAACAAGTACTTTGTATCAAGATATAATCCAGCTCCAGTCGAACTGTTGTTGTTCGAGAAACTAACGGCAGCTGAGTTAACACGGTAAAGCTTAAATGGTCTAGAGATGGAATTAACAACTTTGAGTCTAGTGATTAGATTCTTCAGCAACATGCCATGACAGGTCGTATTATAAACAGCGATGTATTCTGGCATCATAGTGGATGTTGTAGTCAACTGTTGCTTATGACTCTTCCGTGAGTTAGGTCCGCCGGCTAACATAAAGATATACCCCGAAGTGGATTTCTTGTCATCCTTGCATTTAGCAAAGTCAGAATCAGAATAACCAACCGCTTTTAAACTATCACTTCTTCTATAGGTCAGTTTATAGTCTTTCGTCCCTTTTAGTTATCGAAGCACTTTCTTAGCTGCTTTCCAATGATCAAGACCAGGATTAGTCTGATAACGGCCTAGCATTCCAGCAATATAAGCGATATCTGAACGAGTACATACTTGAGCATACATAAGGCTTCCAACTATTGAGGCATAATGTATCATTCTCATTTGCTCCTTTTCAACCACTGTTTTGGGACATTGGAATGAACTGAAAACATCTCTTTTAACTACTAGAGCAGAAGGAGAGTAGCGATGCATGTTATAACGTGTGAGGACACGCTCAATGTAAGCCTTTTGAGATAAGCCTAAGATCCCATTGACTCTATCTTGGTGTATTTCGATGCCAATAACGTAAGAAGCCTCTCCGAGATCCTTCATGTCGAAATTACGCGAGAGTAAACGCTTCGACTCATGCAACATGTCTAAACTATTACTTGCCAATAGAATGTCATCAACGTAAAGGACAAGTATAATAAAGTTGATCCCACTCATCTTGAGGTAGGTGCATTGATCCACTTGGTTTTTAATGAAATATTGTTTCTTCATGGTCTCATCAAACTTTAGGTACCGTTGACGTGATGACTGCTTCAACCCGTATATGGTTTTCTTCAGCTTACAGACTAAATGTTCTTGACCTTCAGGTTTAAAGCTTTCAGGTTGTTTCATGAACACGTCTTCGTTCAAGTCGCCGTTGAGGAAAGCAGTTTTGACGTCCATCTGATGTTGCTCAAGATTAAAGTGAGCTACTAGGGCCATCACGATCCTTAAAGAATCCTTTCGAGAAACATGAGAAAAAGTCTCTTGATAGTCGATTCCTTCTTTCTGGGTGAAACCCTTTGCAACCGATCTAGCTTTATAGCGTTCAATGTTTCCATTCGGATGTAGTTTAGTTTTGAAGACCCATTTACATCCTGCGGGTTTAACTCCAATGGGCAATTCAACTAAATCCCAAACATCATTTTTCTTCATGGAGTCAAGCTCGTCAATCATAACTTTATTCCATTCAGAAGACTGATCACTGCTAATGGCTTCATGATCAAAAGTAGGAATTGTAAACTTTCCGGCATCCATTTCTGCTTCAGTCAAGAAGGTAACATAATCATTGAAGTTAGTAGGCCTTTTGGACCTAGATGATCTCCTGAGTAGATTATCGGGTTCGACATTGTCTTGATGTCGGTCTTCTGATGTGCCTTCCTTCTCAGGTATGGTCGGAGTAGCATTAAGATCTGAATGTGAAGGAAGTGGTGCAGTGACGTGCGGTGCAGCGTAGTGTACAAGAGGAGTAATCGGAGGTAAAATAAGCGACGAATCTCCCCCCCCCCGGCTTCTTGTACTTCTTGTAAATCGTGATAAGGATTTTCACTGCTCCCACTGACCTTAAAATTGTCACACCCCGCCAAGGCGGAAACGCGAGGCGTAACATTACATGGTTTCCAAAGCATATGATTACCGCAAACACATACATGATAAATGGATACATAAACAAGTTTAAAGTTTTACATTCCAAAATGTAATCTGAGTTTACAAAAAGTTAAGATTTCGCAAATATGACTCAATTACAATGAGTTATACAAGAGAAATCCTCCTTGAGTCGTATCCATCGTGCATGCATGTAATCTACATTGCTAACCTGGCGATCACGTTCAAATTCCTGAAAAACATACTTAAAATTTTCAACACAAGGTTGGTGAGTTCACAGGTTTAATCAAATAGTTCTTTGTAAAATTCGTTTGTTCATAAATAGTTCCAGTTGCATGTAATAATCAGAATAAGCAAAGTTTGACCCATTTGTAAACTAGCTAGGAATACAAATAATATGTTCATACATGAGGCGTAACCAAACCATGACAATTGTTCTTTGTGCCCCTAATAATCGTTATCAGGTTCTATGCGGCCATAAATCCTTCAGATTGTGGTTAGCGCGACTAACCATGACCGGGAGACGTCACTCTCCATAGTACTATTCATAGGACCCTAGGCTACAGTTAATGGTTACTAAGTTGTTCCAGGGGACTTTAGCGGCCTAAAATGTGTTCATCTCATGCAAACATAAAAGTCGAGTCTTATTCTCTTGTTATCTCATAAAAATAGTTGTAGTATGTTCTTCCCCCAAATATAGAAAATAGTAAAAAGGGGCCATGAAACTCACCTCGAGTTTGTGTATGCTTAGCAACGATATTTGTTCTAGTCAAACTTGACTATTCGTACCCTAATTACAAAAGGGTAATTCGTGTTATAACCGAATGTCTCCTATGCAAATTGTCCACCGACTTAGTAAGTCCGGTTGCTTTTGTTTAAATATCTTCTTAGATTTTTAACACTTGTTTTGTTATAAAAACAGTTCTAAGTTACTGCCTAATAGGACTGATGACCAGGTATCGAATCTACATTGTTTCGATTGAACAGGACAGAACAGAACAGATGTCGAAACTACCTAGTTTCGATTGAGCAACCGGTATCGAAACTACTAGTTTCGATTGGGCATCCAGGTATCGAAACTACTCAGTTTCGATTGAGCAACAGGTATCGAAACTACTCAGTTTTGATTGAGTAAACATGTATCGAAACTACCTAGTTTCGATTACTGAAATTTTGATTGGCAGTATCAGTTTCAAAATCATACTTTGTTCAGCGCACATACTTTCGTGTATATATTTATATTTTTACATCTTGAATTCGACACACTTTTCTTGCTATATTACTTGCGTTTGGAACAAATTGTATGTTTTAGCTACGGTTTAAAGAAAAATAATATGGATAGTATCGAATTTTTACCTCTGGACAGAGATGATGATTTTGTGCGAAAAGAATGGATGAGCTCCCTGAAATCTTGAAAACTTCACTTATCTTAAGGTATGGAAATGACGATGATCGGTGTTACTGCCGATGGAGGAAGACAAAGAGAGAAAAAGAAAGGTGAATTGTGATTTGTGATGGATGAACTGATAGGAAATTGAGGGGGGTATGGTTTTTATCTGAATTCTCGCAGGCAAGGTATGGGTTTTAGTATAGGTAATTAGGATGTGAGTGAAGTAGGAAATGAGAATGGGCTTCTCTGAATTTCGGCCGAGAAAGTCAAGGGAAGTGGGTTGGGTTAACTTGATGGTTAACAATTTTTAAATGGGTGGGTTTTTAGATTATTAGTGGGTTTTGAATCTTGATTAGGATTCTTAAACAGTAATTTAATTCGGTTTAGATTCTTCACCGTATTATAAATTTAACAAGTTTATGGCTCGTTGATGGAAAATATTGAAATCTTGGATTGTATAATTCGTTGAGCTGATTATTTGTAGGTATAGATACCTAAAGGTGACGCTACCCGGTAATATCTTCGAAAGATTTTGTTAGTTTACTTTTACGTATTTTATATGTTTTAGTCTAAAAATAAATTATTGTTCCACGTAAAGTTTATGTAATATATATATGTATATATATTTTTCTGGTTATTTATTTTAATCACTAACTTTCGTATTTAGTCGGGTTATACGGGTATGTGAACCGGTAACTCCTAGAATTACCAAAAATATAAAATGAGACAATGTACGGTTTTTGTTAGACATTAATGTCCTTGTTTGAGAAATTAAGTAAATCATGAAAACAATTATAATGTAAACTCGTTTAATACATGTACTGATATTGAGCTGAAATGTCGGGTGTCACAAAAATCCTCAAGGAACTCATCACGCTTGGATTCTTCAATACGAGTGACGTGAGAAGGACAGTATAATCTATAACCCTTTGAGTGATCGGGATATCCGATAAAGTAACAAGTGACCGTTTTCATGTCAAGTTTCTTTAAGAAGGGATTTTAGAGTTTAGCTTCGGCAAGACAGCCCCATACTTTCATATATCTTAGACTCAATTTCCTTCCTGTCCAAAGTTCATAAGGAGTTTTAGGGACATATTTCGAAGGAACTCTATTGAGTATATGAACAGCTGCTTTTAAGACCTCGGTCCAGAGGAATGAGAGTAAATTTGAGTTGGCTAACATACTGCGTACCATGTCCATTAGGATCTTATTTCTTCTATCAGCAACACCGTTCTGCTGAAGAGTACCGGGCATAGTGTAATGGTCACGATCCCCTGGCCTTTACAAAACTCATAAAATGGACCAGGAGCATGACCTACATCAGTATGTTGACCATAATATTCACCTCCTCTATCTGATCTCACAAAATTTATTTAAAGATCAAGTTGTTTTTCAACTTCAGCTTTATAATCTTTAAAAGTTGCAAGTGATTCAAATTTTCTTTAATAAGATACAAGTACATATAACGAGAATAATCATCAATAAAAGTGGTAAATGAAGTATGTCCAGTTATTCCAGCGATGGGATAAAGGCCACTGATGTTAGTGTGAATGAGTTCTAATAAATTAGAGCTTCTAGTGTCACCTTTCTTATTCGCTGCTGTCATTTTACCTTTAAGGCATTTGACACATGTTCCAAAATCATTGAAATCGATAGAGGGTAAGACTTCATCCTTCACGAGCCTTGATAAACGTTCTCATGATATATGGCCTAAACGTTGATGACACAACATGGATGAAGTTTTTAAGTCTCGTTTTCGTTTAGTCTTTGTTAAGTTCTCATTGATATTATATGATAACAAAGACTTGGAAAATTCATCATCTAGTTCTAACTTATAGAGACCACCATCCATAAAACCACGACCATTAAAGCTAATAGTAAGTTTGCCATGACCATGAGAAACATCAAAACCGTCTACGTCTAACTAGGGTTCTACTTAAACAATTGGCTAATTATTAAATCTTGTATCATGGTCATGGCAATTGGCTTACATAAACTAGTTTTCATTATTAAATCTAAGGTTCCCACGGCTTCGACAACTAGCTCATTTCCATTCCCCAGCTTAAGTATTCTTTGGTTTCTTTCCAGCTTCTGGATTGTACGGAATCCCTGAGTAGAATTGGTTACATAAACCATAGAACCAGAGTCAAACCACCATGTGTTAGTCGGAACATTTAAATTAAAGGACTCAAGTATCATATAAAGATGATTACCTCTCCTAGTTAGCCACTCCTTGAAGTCTGGGCATTCTTTCTACTTATGTCCGACCTTGCGACAGAACTTGCAGTGAAACTTTCCTTTGGAGTTCTTAGAGCTGGAAGCAGCACTTGAATTTTGCTTTTGGACCTTTGGAAATTCCTTTTTACGGAAATTTCCCTTCCTCTTCTTAGAATCACCGGTCATGAGGTAAGCCACATCGGGTTTCTCCAGCTTCATGCGTTCTTCCTCTTGTACACACATAGCAATCAACTCACCCATCTGCCATTTCTCTTTCTGCATGTTGTAGTTGATCTTGAATGCGTCGAAAGATGCAGATAGAGAAATCATAGTGAAGTGCACTAGGAAACCATCACTGATCTCCGTTTCAAGTCCCTTAACCTTATGGGCCATGATGTGCATCATCAGGATAGAGAAGTCATAGTGAAGTGCACCACAGAAGTGAAACATTTATGTGTTTAAGGCGGGTGTCATGTGAATATCTAATAATTTTAATGATATACACTAAGTGACAATGCTTAATTAGACTTGAATAAATTTACACATGTTTCACATCATCTTTGGGCAGAAGTGAGACAATTAGGTGTTACTCAAGTAAATAAAAAAGTTTTGTAAACGTGAACTATTAAGTAACCGTGAACTGTTGTAATTAGCCGTGAACTTGGGTGAGCCGAGAACCTAGTAATTAACCGAGAACCTTCCGAGCAGGCGTGAACTTGGGTGAGCTGAGAACTCATAAAAAATTTTAGGTTCACGGAAAATTGAGGTTCACGAGAAATTAAAGGTTCACGGGAAATTGGAGGTTCACGGGAAAAATGAGGTTCACGGGAAAATTGAGCCGAGAACCTGGTAAAAACGTGAACTTAAAAGAATTCTGAAAACTTAGGGATACTATTTTTAAGGGATATCTCTGATTTCGAAAATTAAATATATCAATGATTTATCACTTCGCAAAATATTTAAAATTTAAATATTTTATGCAAAACTTGAGTATAAAGATACACTAATTTCGTAAACAGGTTAATTCAAATATCCTTACCAAATCTAAGTGATTTTCACCAAAAATAAGGATGAACATCAAGAACGATTCTGCTGAATATCATCATTGTTCTTGATTAAAATCATGTTTTGGCCTATTAATCAAAATCATATGATATAATAATTAAGGATTTCGAAATATATCAAAGTTTTATGGATCAAAACAGGTTATTCAGATCTAAAACATTATAATCATAAACCGAAAACTTGAGGTTTAAATCCGAGAACTTTAATACATCATAAAAAACAGTTTATTTGATCCACATAAGGGATCAAAACAGGGGTTAGAAACTGTAAAACAGAACATATTTGGAAAAACGTATGTCCAGAGCTGAAAACTTTTATAAAAACGATTTTACAATTCATTCCAGTTTTTAGGGAACGAAAAAGAACTGGTTTATCAACATAGGCTCTGATACCACATGTTGATCAGTTCTTTAACATGATAATGGAAAACGATACTAAACATAAATGTGTACCTGGTAATCCAGTAAGGTTGGAGAGGGAAGGCGTCATGATCTTGATGATGATCGGATTCCCGTTTAGGATGTACCATTATGATGGTTTAGGTGAGAGGAGTCTCACGGTTTAGAGAGATGGAGAGGGTTACGAATTCTAGAGAGAATTCGTGACTTAGTGGTGGTGTTCAACAACCCTAAATCTCCACCTAATGATCTTTATTTATACACCCAATGGGAAACCCTATTTAGGATAGTAAGGGTAATTACGTTTATCGAATAATTACCATTTAAGTCATAAGGATATTTAATTCAATGATCAATAATAAATAAATGATAATGATGACCACATAATAATAGTGAGTCTTACATTTTGTACGTGAAGGAGAATTGCAGCTTTGTGGTGCACCGGAAGCAGCTTTGTGAGTCGATGAAAGCCTAAGTTAAACTGTGTACGAATCTGTGTAATTCACAGTCAGAGTTGCAACAGAAAAAAGGAAGGCGATAAGTTTGTTTGTGATTCATTGGAGTTCATTGAATGATTTTAGATGGAGATTGGTGGTCCGAACGACAGCAAATGGCGAGGTTTGTGTAGAAGATAATCAATCAAGATCTGTGTGACCTGGACGGAACCTGTGTGGTGGAACAAATCGAGTTATAAAGGGCAAGAAAACGGCTTCTGTGTAAGCAAAAGAAAAAAGAGGCAACAACCAGCTTGGGTGTTTAGGTGCTTGGTTGGCCATTTTTATTTTTGCGTGATCAAGAGGAGGTAAGAGCATCAAATTAGCCCAGCTTGCTTTTTTGATTCATCTATTTTTTTGTAATCGTTGAGTAATTTGGAATAAAACCGTATTTAACCTGTCTTTTTGACACACACACACAAAATCTTAACAGATTTACAGATTCGTTATTGAAAATCTCTGATTTTTATGCGATTGAATTAAGGCACGACTATCAGAGAATAATTTAATTTGAAAGTAAACCCACGACGAATAGAATTCCTACAGGTCAAGCCACCTGGAATATAATATAGAGGGGTGGTAGCATCAGGTCCAAACACCCATCCCTTTGGTTTCTTTAAAAAATAAAATCCAAACACTATTATAGTTGGCCTTCTCTTATTATTGTCTTTGGGAAGAACTGAAACACAGTACATCAATAGAAGCAGATAACAAGAGTACTAATCTCAATAATTAAATAAGAGAAAAAATATCAAAATCACATACATTGGATTCGAAAATCCACTTCAAACTTACAACTTTGAGAAGGATTTGATCAAAAATTGAAAATGCAAACTTAAGTTCAGTACGCATTTGTACCAATGTGAACTCACAACACCAATACAACATTTTACATTTTAAAATATTAAATGCTTTCACACAAGAAGGGATGCATAGTAAGCGTGAAGTGTCTGTATGAAAGCTTATTTGAGAACCAAAAGAAGCCAAAATAGTTTCCCTTCACAACAAGGAAAATACTTGCAGCAGCATCCTTCAAACAAACTGACATGTCAGTCACTACAGAAAAGCATGTGAAAATAATTAAAACTGGAACTCTAAAGTTTGAAATCGATGCATATTTATGTAGAGAAGATCAGACATTTCTATCGTTAATACTTACCCTATTAAGTTTGAAGGTTGCCACTTCCAAAAGAAATATAAACAATGGATATTTCTCCTCTAGCTTTAGATGTGAATCATGATAAAGTGATATGAAAAGACATTACCTGAATTCACAGTATCGCTCGAATCTCGGTTTTATCTCAAGACCCAATTGCAAATTTCCCCACCATATCTTCTCAACTTTGATGACACCCATGTTATTTGCATTGCTTCCGTTGAGAGGTACTTCTGTCAGGTCGGGGCACTTATGTATTTGCAAGGTAGTCATGGAACGACACTCCATAACTGAGCCTATCATCTTCAGCATTGCAAATTGTGAAGTACGAGAGTTGTTAGCGTTGGTAAAATATCACCAACATTAGTTGATAACATGATCTCTTCAAAAGCTGAGCAATCTCTTATCTCTAGGTGCTTGATTCTAACTTGTGGAACTAAATTGTTTGAGAACAATACTTTCAGTTGAGAACATTCACTTAAAGCCAAAGTATGAAGGTTTGGGAAGCCATCGGTTTGCAAAAGGGTTCCAATATTATTGCATCTATGAACCAAACAATCGTGAATGTTGTAACTGCTTGAGATCCCGATTTGATCTAGATGGTCCATGGAATTATCTTTCATCATTATGAGAGCTTTTACTTTAACCAAAACCTCTTCAATTACCGGGTCACTAACTATCTTATCACAAGATAGTACAAAGCTGGTAATTTTGAAAAACTCTAGAACTTCACAAGAAGTCATTCGAAAACCAATAATATTGTGAAGTTCTAGAGATTTTTGTTCGAATGACTTCTTGTGAAGTTCTAGAGTTTTTCAAAATTACTAGCTTTGTACTATCTTGTGATAAGATAGTTAGTGACCCTGTAATTGAAGAGGTTTTGGTTAAAGTAAAAGCTCTCATAATGATGAAAGATAATTTCATGGACCATCTAGATCAAATCGGGATCTCAAGCAGTTACAACATTCACGATTGTTTGGTTCATAGATGCAATAATATTGGAACCCTTTTACAAACCAATGGCTTCCCAAACCTTCAGACTTTGGCTTTAAGTGAATGTTCTAAACTGAAATTATTGTTCTCAAACAATTTGGTTCCACAAGTTAGAATCAAGCACCTAGAGATAAGATATTGCTCAGCTTTTGAAGAGATCATGTTATCAACTAATGCTAGTGATATTTTACCAACGCTAACAACTCTCATACTTCACAATTTACCAATGCTGAAGATGATAGGCTCAGTTATGGAGTGGCGTTCCATGACTAGTGGTGTAATGATTATTGTGTTCCATACGTAAAGGTTTGAAACATCAAAATGACAAGCAACATAATTCAAGCGGCCACAGGGATGGTCCAAGCATTTGTGGGTGATGCTATAAAAGAGGGAAAAGAAGTGGAGCTTGCCTGTGTAAAAAGAGAAATAACACGTATTATTAAGTTGGATACTACACCAAGTAGTATTGCAAATGTTTCATAACTCAAGCCTTGGTTTTAAAAAGCGCGAGTACTCGCGAGTAACTCGCAACTCGACATGGGGCGCCATTTTTTGCGAGTCTTGTCACACAACTCGCACGTTGTACAAGACTCACGCGAGTTAGTCGATTTTCGAGAAAGCGTGAATCGAAGGCCAAGGTCGAGTTATGTACATGACTCGTTAGGTGGGCTGTTGGCTGTTTTTAAACATGCAAGCCCATTATTTCTTGGTAAATAGAAGCCCGATAGGGCCCGATAAAAGTACTAAGGTGAATGTGCGGTAAAATCAGGCGGGATATATCCCCAAATACACGATTCTTACCCTAATTATGCTAAAGAGGTAAAATAAGGGGTGGTGGTCCAAGGCTCCAGCTGCGAATCTGCGATTCTCTCTTCTCCTCCACTCCACAGCCGAATTGCAAGGTAATATTTCTTGCGGATTCTCTCCTCTGTTCGACTGTTCATGTTTTTCCTTACTTTTTTTCTTTTCATGCAAAATCAGTAGTTTATGTTCATGTTTTTCTTTACTTCTTTTCTTTTCATGCAAAATCAGTAGTTTATGTTCATGTTTTTCATTGGTATTATGGATAGTGATGAGGATGAAGATAATTCAGAGTTTGTGTTTGAAGATGATGGATTGACATGGCGTGTTGTTGACAAGGCTTCCGGGGCATCCGAACCGATTTATTCAACAAGATCAAATGCCCAGCAATCCAAAGGAAAGGGTGTTTCTTCTTCCACCACCCCTACTCCTATGACTTACTCTAGAAAAACACAATCTAGAAGATTGCATGAATTGATTGATGAAGATGATGAAGATGATGAAGAGATGAAAGAGGACATTGGCGTGAGTGGAGATGAGGGGGAAGATGTGGTACTTGGAATTGATGTTGATGATGATGGAGATAGTGAAGAAAGCGACTAGTTTAGGCGTTTAGCCATATTGCTATTTAGCATAGTTGCAAACACTTAAGCAACCTTCTTTTGAATATTTATTCCTACTTAGTACAATATTATTGTTAGTTTCTTGTTCGTTCGGTTGGTTTTTCCTACTTAAGGTGATATATATCTATATTATGGTGTTTTAGATGTTTATATTAATGTGTTTTAGGTGTTATAAGTGCTTTATATATAATTTATAGATTTATTTTAAACATGTGCGCTTCGCGTACGAAAATCGGTCCGCTTTTGCGCTTTGCGCTTCGGATTTTGATCTCGTCGCTTCGATGCGCTTTTCGCTTTTTAAAACCAAGACTCAAGCAAAAGATGGACCAGCTATTAAACCTACTTAAATATTATGTAATTTGTTTTGTACTTAGTTCATTCTTTGATGTACCTAAGTGTAACTTTTATCATTATATATAGATTGTCTCTCCTCCATATTTAACATGGAGTTTACAACAAATATGGTATCAGCCTAATTGTTAAACCCTTCACTTTCTACCTCCCTTTCCCTCTCTTCCCTTTGCCGGCTCCTCTTCACCTCCCTGCAACCATCTGAATCCCTCCCCATGAATACCATCATGCACATGATAACTATCAAGCTTTCCTCATCCAATTACCCACTTTGAAAAAATCAGATGCTACCCTTACTCTCCTACCAAAACCTGTTGCATCACGTTGATGGCATCATCCCTGCTCCGGCGCTTGAAATTACCACAGCCGGGAAATCAGCCCCTAACCCTGCTTACGCCACTTGGCTCTCGGCTGATCAAAGGGCCATAATCCTTCTTCATGCTTCTCTCAGCGAAGAATCCGTCGCTGAAATTCTGGGTCTCGCCACCGCGAGACAGATCTGGACAACCCTTGAAGCCGCATACAGTAACTCCTCCATTGAGCGAACTCAAAACCTACGTGACCAGTTGCGCTAGATCTCCAAAGGGTCTGCCTCGGTGGCTGACTTTGGTCGGCGATTTAAAGCTGTTACAGACCAACTTGCCACTATCGGCCACCCCGTTGATGAGATGGACAAACTCCATTGGTTCTCCACTGCCATTCGGACATCTCGGCCTGATCTTTGCTTCCGGGATCTGATTGCTCATGCCGAGAATCACGAGTTGTTCCTTCGCTCGTTACATGGCCCGGGCACTCCTGTAGTTGCCTTTTCTGCCCAGTCCGCCAGTCCCAGGTTCACTCCTCATGGCCGTGGTGGACATCTTGGTATAAAAAAGCGCCATGAGGCGACGCTTAAAGCGTGAGGCGCCCGAGGCGCTCACCAAAACGCCTCAAAACTGCGAGGCGCTCGATAAACAAGAAGCGCTATGAAGCGCCGCTTCAAGACTGGAGCGCGAGGCGCCATGAGGCGCCGCTTCATGTGTTTCTGACTGTTTGGGCTTAAAATCAGCTGGGCCTAATCTGTATCTGGGCTTAAACTGATCTGGGCTTAAAATCAGCTGGGCCTAATCGGTCTAAATAACCCTAAATCGCTGCAGATATACTTGATACACTGCAGCTACACTCGATTCACAGCAGCTTCACTTGAATCGCTGCATCTACTCTAAGTATTAAACTATGTTTTGTGTTTTTTATGATTAAGAAGTGAAGTTTGTCATGCATAATATATTTTTTATTATTTTTTTTAGTTTTAGCGCCTCGCAACGTAAAGCCCTCGCCTCGCGCCTGAGGCGTGGCGCCTCGGATTTTGGGACCGAAACGCCTCGCCTCGCCTAGAGCTTTTTTAAACCAAGGTGGACGTTCCTTTGGGGCCGGTAGGGGACGTGGTCGTCGTCCGCCTCATTGCCAACTTTGCAGAATGAATGGACACTATGCTAGTTCATGTCCCCGGCTTGCTTGCTTTGCCCATCATGCTCCTGAAACTATTGCAGAATTGGCTAACGCTTTCCAAGCACGGTGCCACGTTACGTCCAATGGACTGGATTGGTTTGTTGATTCCGGGGCTACGGATCATATGACTGCTTCCCCTGATCCGTCACTAACCCAGCACCCTACATAGGTAATGCAAAGGTCGCTTTTGGTAATGGCACCACTCTCCCTATAACACACATGGGACATTCAAAATTGTCTAATCATTTTCATTTACGGGATATTTTCTTCTCTTATTTTAGTATTGAGATTAGTACTCTTATTATCTGTTTCAATTGATGTACTGGTGTTTCAGTTCTTCCCAAAGACAACAATAAGAGAAAGCCAACTATAATAGTGTTTGGATTTTATCTTTTAAAGAAACCAAAGGGATGGGTGTTTGGACCTGATGCTACCACCCCTCTATATTATATTCCAGGTGGCTTGACCTGTAGGAATTCTATTCGTCCTGGGTTTACTTTCAAATTTTATTCTCTTATAGTCGTGTCATAATTCAATCGGATAAAAATTAGAGATTTTCAATAACGAATCTGTAAATCCGTAAGGATTTTTTGAATGTGTGTCAAAAAGACAGGTTAAATATGGTTTTATTTCAAATTACTCCACGACTACAGAACAAATAAATGAATCAAAAAAGGGTTAAGAGCCCTTATACATAGGAAATAACGAAGAACAATAACACAGAGAAAAAAGAAGAGTACATTTTTATCCTTTTTCTTGTGTGTTTTGTATCCTTGAGATGAGACCCTCAACCACAATATAAAGGGAAGGAACCAACGGTAGAAAGCGCATTCAACGGAGCAGGAAAGGAAACATAAATCTTCACCCTTTGATTTTGACGAAGCTTGGCTGGAATTGACCGGAGGATACGCAAAGGGAATGATCCCACTTTCCTTCTTGATGGATAAATTGAATGAGGGGAGCGGCAGAGGCGATGCCCTAGAACACGAACCACAATCTGCCATCCTTTTCGGCTCACGACAAATATAATGGAGCAATTGGGCTTCAATTGGCCCAGTAGAAAAAAGACCTTACTAGCTTTATTTGAACAAACTGCATAAAAGCAAACAAAGGTTTTAGAAATAAATGAAAAAAGCTCATATGAATTGGTAAGAATTGATAAATTTTTAGAAGTGTGTTGTATATATGCGGGTGAAACTACACAATGAAATGTAATGACGGTTGTTGATAACTACCGCAACCGTCAACCTTTTGAAAAGTAACTGATGTTTCAGTTCACTTCGGATGACCATTTTGGTCTGAATAACCGATTTGGTCCGGATGACCAAATCTACTTGATGAGTAGTTAATTTACACGTCTTAATTATATATAATTAAACTAGGTTAGAATCTCATGTATTACACGGGCTGAATAAATGTAATGTTATATACTTATTAATAAAAAAACTTATGTTTTTAAAAACCCGTGTCTTACACGAGTTGAATAAAATTTTACGTGACAATTATAAATTATGTTAAGTTAATTTTTAAAATATTTTTTTAGCAGAGTATTAACTTTTTTTATGTAACTGATAAATGTTAATTAATATTAAAGTTTGGAAACCCGGTGTATTACACGTGTTAAATAAATGTAATGTTATATATACTTAGTAATAAAGATTTACATATTCATGAAAATGATTTAATAAAAAAATTATATAAGTCATTATTATTTAATAGGATAGAGAAAAAAAATAATTAAAGAAATTTATATAATTAATAGGAGAGAGAGTCGGGGAAAAAAGCTTAAGGATGCATGAGAGAGTGACAAGTGGCACGTCAAAACCTTTATTTATTATATAGTATAGATGTAGATATAGATATAGATGTTTTTAATCTTATTTATACGTGAAACAATTTACTTTGACTATATTTATGTATTCAGATTATATTGAAGAAAACGAGCTAAAATGATAATCTATACTATATAATAAATAAAAGTTTTTCATGCCACGTGTCACATCCATATTCATTTTTATCATTTTTTCCAGTCTTTTTTATTAAATGCATCTCTCTCTTTTACGAATAATATAACTTAAAAAAAATATACTAATAAAACACATTTATTTTAAATTATCTCTTATTATAATTTTTTTGAAATCTAATTATGTGACAAATTTCTTTAATCCTGTGGGAGTGAGACTTGAACCTATAACCTTCTCAAACCTTGGTGTTCCAAGGTTGTTTTCTCTGTAGCTACCATTGGGTCACCAACCCCAATGGCAAAAAAAAATCTAATTATGTAACTTTTATCAAATAGTAAATGAAAGTCAAATTAAATTAAATAATAATTAACGTATTTTCCCAATTACATATTAATTTTGTTTTTATCCTTAGTATACCTAATACATTTTAATACTTGTAAAATATATAAATAAAGATTTTAGAATTTTATATATTGATATTTTTTATCTCGTGTGTCTAAGCTAGTATATAATTAAAAAAACGTTTAGTTATGGAAGTAAATATGTTAACGGTTAAATATGGTTAAAGTAACTCAGGATAATATTAGCTTAAGAAAAAATTATAATTTAATATTACATCTAGTAATTTAAATTAAATCAAAATGATGGTATGTCCACAATCAATTTGAATCACTGACCTACTCAATCATCTTTACCACATAGATGAGAAAATGTCCAACCTATAACCCTTTTTTTTTTACCATAAGTAGGACTTAAATCCAAAAACTCCCCATTTTAATGAATTATTGGGTAACTCACTGTTAGCGAAGCTAGATCTAAACAAACAAATATGAATCTTAACTCAAACTCAAATAGTAAACCAACAACTTTTGAAGACGCACATACAATTACACGAGTTTTTTAGATTATCAATGAGATAATCTAAATACACAATGAAGAAAAATACAGACTCTATCAAGGTCGTCAATGAGACGAACCTTGAAACCCTAATCCGAGAGAACAAGAAAACAAATGTGCGGTAGGTGAGAAAATGAGAAAGATTGTCTATCATCATCTCTCACATCCTTTATATACCATACCGGGTTTCTATTGGGCACCCATACCCGCGTGTAGTGGTGCACAAAAAAATTGGGTTTTTTTTTACCCGGTTCAAACCGAAAAACCGGTTTGGGACAAACCGGTTCGGGTTACGTTTAAACCGTCGGTGGTTTAAATCATTTAGGAGGCAGTTTTTAAACCGGTTTTGTGAACCGGTTCGGTAAAGCAGTTTTTAAACCGGTTTTTTCGCTGGGCCAAAAAATAGCCGTTGGGAGGCTTTTTAGCCGTTTTTTTGGCTTTTTTTCACCATTAATTCACTATAAATAGGTGGGGGTGTTTATGTTTAATCACACCTCTCTCTACACTCTCTAATCTCTTTAACCGCTCAAAAACCCTCTCTAAACTCTCTCAAAGAAAATAACCATGTCAAGTGTTGGTGGTTCCTCAAACGAAGTTATCGTTGTGGAAATTCGACCAACAACGAGAAATCCAGCAATTTGGTGCAATTACGATTTATGTTTGTTGTCAAACGGGAAGGAACGTGCTCGGTGCAAGATGTGTGGTGCGTTTTTGGGAAAAGAATCAAACACTAGTTTGAAAACGCATATGGAAAAATCTTGCCCGTCCTTGAAGGGAATTCAAAGTGAAGGTCAAGCCTCGATGACAAGCGAAGAAGGAATTTGGAACTTTTATCTAAATATTGTTCGAGATCGAATGGCGAGGTTAGTGATTCAAGAAGGATTGTCGTTCAACCACTTTGACAATCCGCGCTTGACAAGGATGATTCAAGAGACACTCCAATCATATTATCATCAAGTAAGTCGCATCACCCTTATACGAGATTGTATAAAAATGTGAAAAAAAGCAAAAAAATAATTAATTTTGGGATTTGAAAATTTGGAAACCGGTGTAAACTTAACCACCGATGTTTGGTCGACTCCACATGGTATACCAGATTCGTACCTTTGTGTTACCGCGCATTGGGTTGATCCCAAAACGTGGCAAATGATGAAGCGTACAATCGCGTTTGACTTGTTTGAATATCTACACACCGGCGAAAATTTATTTTATATATTAGATGGTGTTATAACCGAATTTAAATTACGAAATAAACTTTTTTCAATGTCTTTTGATAATGCATCGAATAATACAATGCGGTTCAAAAACTAAAAATTAAATATAAACCGATTTGCAACGGCTTTTTTTTCATAGTTTATGTGTCGCACACATCATTAACTTGGCGGTGCAAGTCGGGCTTGCAATTGAAGAGGTTTCAAACTTAACATATGCTTTTCGACTAATGCTTAAAGATACTTTTAGTAACAAAAAAAGATACCATGATTATATTAGATTTTGTCGTGAAACGAATAATCTTTGCTTAGGTCCGAATTGGGACGTCGAGACAAGATGGAACTCGACTTATAATATGTTTTATAGCGCTTTACGACAAAGAGAAACTTTAGAAATATTTCATGAAATGCTTGCCTCAAAACCTCGTTGTAAAATTCTAAAGTTTCCGTCTACGAGTTGGGACATTTTAAAAGACGTAACCGAATTGCTTGAAGTTTTCAAAACCGCCACCACTTTTTTATCCGGTGTTTATTATCCCACAAGTCCATTAACTCTAAAACAAATATATTTAATGGCTAACAAGTTGTATGAACTTGAAAATAAAAGCACTCTTTTTACAAAAATGATAGAACCGATGAAAGAAAAATTAGTAAAATATTTTAAAGAAATGTCTCTCGTTATAACTTGTGTCGCCGCGTTAAACCCTACCATAAATGTTTTCGGGGTTGAAACGTTAATTGATAGAATTACTTACGCTTTGAATTTGGATAGTGAAGACATCCATTTTGCACAAGGCACAAAAACATATTTTAACAAATGTTTACAAGATTTATTTGATGTTTATTTACATAAATATAGTACAACTCCGACTCCACATGATACAATGGGTACATCATCAAGTGGTAGCTCGAGAGATGTTAATTTGAATTTATATAACGAAATGTTAAATGAATTTAGTAAACGGGCTCGAGGTACCACTCCGAGTAGCGAACTCGGAAGGTATATTGGCACAAATTTTTTAGCGTTTATGCCTCCTACAGTTTTTGAGGAGTTTGATATTTTGGCTTGGTGGAAAAAAAACGAAGCTTCGTTTCCGATTCTTTCCGCCATGGCCCGTGATGTACTAACCATCCAAGCTTCCACGGTAGCTTCGGAATCTGCGTTTTCTTTTAGTGGCAAGGTCTTATCGATACGAAGGAGTAGACTCACCCCCCTAGCGATGGAAATGTGCATTTGCTTGAAGGACCATTTGGATGCGATGGATAGGATACAAGACCAAACTTCTCTCGAAGACGAAATTCAAGCCGAAGAAATCATACACAACAACGAGGTTGATTTTGGAATATCCGAACCAGTCACCGATGAAGAACTAGCCGAAGATGCAAGGATACGAAGCTCCAGTTCCGAAGACAACGCACAAGAATAATCAATCAATATTCCAAAAAATAGTTATATATTGTCATTTGTAATGTTTTACAATTTTATAATTTTATCTTGTCATGTTTTTTAATTTCCGAACTTTCCAAATATTAATAAACGTTGCACTTTATGTTTTATATTTGTTATATATTTTTTTTATTTTTTATTAAAAATATCGAATTTATTTGAATTTATTCGATTTTTTTAATTAAAACCGGTTTACACACAAACCGGTTTCAACCCAACCCTAACCGGTTTAATAGGTTAGGGATTTCCTTGCCTTCAAACTGGGTTAACCCGAACCGGTTTAGGCCAAACCGGTTTTGACTTTCCGTTGACCAAACCGGTTCGGGTAGGGTTCGAACCGGTTCGGGTTAAAAACCGTTTTGTGCACCTCTACCCGCGTGCTCATTAGAGAGCAAACGGGTAAAACAAGACCCGACTTGACCAACCGACTAAGACCCGTATAGCATCCATTATTCAGCTGCCCTTCATTCACTTTATCCAGCCCATATAGCAATTTATCCGGCTAGCAATAAAGTCCTTCATCCGGATCCAACATAAATAAAGAAGATTAGTATATTGAATTGAATATGAGATAAATAGATATTTCAAACCCCCCCCCCCCCCCCCCCACCCCAATTCAAAAACTAAACGCATCATGCATATACAATAGCTCACATAAATCTTCATGTTGTTTTGCTAATAATCCTTTGGTAAAGAGATCAAGAATTTGATCTTATAACTTACAGACACATTCTTAAAAATACCCGTAATAATTTTTTCTCTTAAAAAAATATCAATTTCAAAATGTTTTATTCTATCATGGAAAATTGGATTTGCAGCAATGAGCTGCAGAATTGTCACAACATAACTGAACTGGCAATTTGATATAAATATTAATTTCTTTTAATAAATTTATAAGCCACATTATTTCACAAGTAGCAGCACACATGACTTTATATTTTGCTTCAGCGGTAGACCTAGACACATTGGGCTGTTTTTTACCTTTCCAAAATACTAAAGAATTTCCCAGGAGAATACAAAAGCCAGTTAGTGACTTTCTGGTTTCTTTACACTTAGCCCAATCTGAATCAGCAAATGCCTTTAATTCAAATACATCACTTTTACTAAATAAAATACCTTAACTATAATTTTTAAATATGGATTATGGATAATCCATGGGTTATTTAAAAACAAGTTACACTAATAACAATTAAACCCCTTAACTATATTTTTTACAAAAATCTACATCTATAAAAATAACAAACACAATTAATTTTCGATAAACATACGCGATTTCACTAAAGTTCACATAATTCACGTAAAAGTCACTTAGCATGTAAATTCACATAATTTAAGTTAATATAACTGTTCGTAGTTGTTTTTATTAGTTCATCAATGTTCCGGGTTAGACTCGTGTGTGATCCGGTAATTCTACGAGTTATCGCTACGTGAGTGTTTGTGTATTAATTGACACATTTAATTAACCTAATTAAATGAAATGCATGAACGACTAACTGAGAAAATGGAGTTTGTATAAACAATGCTTAAGATAACGATGTTTGTGTTAACGGAGTTAACCTGAAAATGTCGGATATCACATACAAAAAGAAATATACAAATTTAAATCACATAATACATCAATAAAAAATGGGATTCCCATGCGTTCTGAAAACCAAGTAAATTTTTTACTTTCTAGATCAAACCCATTAACACATTTTATGTTAACAGTTCAGTGCTTATAACTGTCGTATCTTCTGTAAGTATACCTTTGGGCATAATTGGCCTTCAATTTGCTTGAATGTAGGTATAGGGTTTTACCGGATTCGTCGAAAGTTTTGTCACACCCCCAAATTCCACTAACGGAGTTTTACCGTTTGGTGTGTGACCTGCCAGGATCTCAGTCATTAGTTACATCAAACGACACTATATGAGACATAAATGAAATATCATAAAAGTTCAGAGTTAATTCGGAAGCATTTAAACAAGAAAGTAAATGCGCAAAACAAATGCGCTCAAGCCTAATAAGACAACTAATTGTTTTAAATGTTTGCATAAGGATGAAATGATAGTAGGACTCCATGCATGTCCTAATTGTGCAACCTATGCCTTAACGACCTGAGAAACATGTAAGAAAAAGTGTCAACACAAGGTTGGTGAGTTCACAGGTTTGCAAGTGAATAAAAGGTTTGAGTGTTTGCAGGATCCACATATATAAGTCACACCTATTGTTAGCTAGACAATGTACAAGTTACTCTAAGCGTTCGCAACCGAAGCTGACTATTTGTGTTTGAATGCCTCCCGCCAGGGCTATCAACTCTGGCAATGTGATTAGGCCAACATTTCACCCGTTCGACCTCCAATCGAGTTAGCGCGACTAACCCGGGTGGTGTTTGTCAAACCCAATAGTACTACTAAACATTACCTCGCTAAATCTATATTAACGGTCCGATGTGTGTGAGGACTTTTCTGATAGTGTTTACACTTCGGTAAACAAATGGTAGTGAAATATTATGGAATCCGTGTTTGTCGGTATGCCTGCTTCTACACCAGCGGGAAAGCAAGTAACAAGATGTTTGTTTGTATGCCTATTTTCCCGAAAAACCTTGTACGTATTATAAAATTTTAAAACCGGAAACCTATTTAAAAACCTAATGTCTTAAATAATAAATAATTTCAGTAACGTTATACTTGATATATACATTGAAAATATATGAGACTTATTTAAATATATATATATATATATATATCTTATAAACAAAATGTAAACTTATAGGTTCATAATTATATAAATAATATAATTAATAAACCTATTTTAAATACTAAGACTTATAAACTAATAATTTTTATAAATTATTTTATAGAATTATAAAATAATAAAACTTATAAAACTTATTTAGTTTTAAAAAAAATAACACATGTATTTTTATGGAAGTCCACGGACTGAAACTGCCAATTCCGAAACCTGTTTAAAACTAGATTTGTATTTCGATAGAAGCTCAAAACTACAGGGGCATGTTTTATAAATAAGCCAAACTTCCAGAATCCAACCCAGCCATGGGTTTGAACCCCGCGTCAACCGGATTCCGTCCTTTTTATTTCAAAATCGCGTAAAGGGCCAAATTCAGTGAACCTCTAGCTTCCCTTCGAGCGTGCGACCAAAACCCAATGCCATTCAATTCTCGATCTCGAGTCTAATGCCGCGTGATTCAAGCTTTAACTCGGTTTCGTTCACCCGTGACCCTCCCAACGGTACGAGCATTAAACGATGAAATTGGCTATAAATACCAACTGAAACATCTAGGCGACATCACCCTGAAACTATCTGAACCTTCAATTCCTTCGATTCGTGCCTGTATTGCTCGTTTGATCCTTGGACAGTCGCTCCCAAAAGCTTGAACCTGTTCTCCTTCGATTCATCATCATATTAGGTAATTCAAATGGCCAATGTGCTCGTTTTCATTCGATAATCATTTGCCCTCTGTCAATTTACAATGACAGAGGGATTACCAGTTCATCTTTGAGGGATTTCAATTTCTAGGGTTTATAAGGAAATTGGGGAAGATTGGGGATTGTGTTTATTTAATTCTTTTTTCTGGATTATAACATCAACGCGGCCGTGGTCGGGTGGCTTGTTCGCTGGTATGTTAACTTGGGTGGCCCGGGTTCGAACCCGGCCAGCCCAAGTTTTGATATTATTATTTTTTATTTCTTTTTAATTGGTTTTAAATACCTTAATCATTTTTATAAAATCTGTCAAACTTTTATAAACTTAAAAAAATGATTTTTATTTACATTTTGGTATTCTGGAAAAGTTTTAATTAAATTAAACTTAGTTAAAACTCATGTACTATTTAGAAAACAGAAAATTGATAAACTCATAAATTTTATATCCATATATAAAATTAAAGCTAGAATATTTATTTAATTTAAAACATAAATTAAATATAACTTGTTTATTTAGAAATCAGAAATTTATAAACTTAGACATCTTATAAAATAAAAACAGAAACCTTAGATTTTAAACCTGTACTTTTATAAAATTTAACATAAACTTATTTACAACAAGGGAAATAAATATGCTTTAATTATTTTCTGAACTTTTGTAAACTTATAAACTTTATAAAAGTTAAATAGAAACTTTAATTTAAAAACATTTATAAACTTATATTTTAAAACATAAACTTAATTAAATACTTATAAACTTGCAAATTGAAAGAAACTTTATAAACTTATAAGATACTTATTTAAAACATTTATAAAAACTTATAGTTTTATCTACACCTTGAAAACATTTATAAATTTATAATTAAAACATAAACTTTATAAGAAATTCTATTTTATAAACTTATATGTACTTGATATTTTTTTAAACTTATAAACATTATTTATTTACAAGTTAATTTGTAAAATAAATGTTTAATACTTGAAACTTTAAACTATATGATTTATATTGTTTATTCTTATAGATAGTTATTTCTTCTTAATAATTATATACTCTTTAAATAATTACTATTAATACTTAATCACTATTTAGTCTTTAAATACTTTGTATTTAATAATTATTTTTGAAATAATTATTATTTATCTTTAATCCTTATCTTAAATAATTATTTTAAACAATAATTATTTTAAACTATGAACTTATTAAACTTTGAAATCCAAGCCTTGTATGATTCATTCAAAACCTTATTTAAAAACTTGATTTATACCTTATAAACACAATCATTCCCGTCTACCATTTGAAACCCTAGTCAATCTTAGAAATCCTAGATACTTTACCATAGTCTTATAGGATCAAACTTGAAACTCTAGACTTGTATTCTTAGGTTGTTGTGAGAATATTCTCCCTCAAAACCTTGCTACTCTTAATCTTTGTTGGACACTTCTCCATCATTCCAAGTGAGTATACTTAGCCTCTTTTCATTTTACTTTATTTATAAACTTGGGGTGGAACATGTATCAAACTTCCAAACTTATACAATTCTCGTACAACTATGCCTACATGTTTATTCTTGTGTTATTATGCTTGAGACTTGCATGCTTAAATTAAACTTAATATTAGCATATCCAATCAAGCCTATAGTAATAATAATAGATCTATTGTATTTGACCAATCCACCTAGATTGATTGACCATCCGGGGGGAGCCCATGGTGATTGTTACTGAATTTAAACTTTAAACTTTTAAGGGTAACCTTCGAGTTATGCCTAAACTTGGTTGGATGATTGATATGCACAATGTTTAAACTTGTTTGTTCTCACACTTATACTACAGAATGCATGACATAGTGAATTATAAAACTTTTCAAAGACTTTGTTAGACTGTGTCAAAACCTTCGTATCTCACCAACTATTTTTAGTTGACAGTTTACTCAACATGTTTCAGGTACAACCGCATGAGACTTATTTGTGATCACATATGATGCTTTGGACCTAGCATACTTATTAAACAAACATTGTATTCTTGTTATGTATTGTGACATTCTTCGTATTGAGACCTTGAAAGTTATTAATGAAACTATTTAAACTTTAATAGTCAACCTTGTGCTATTGAACAACCGCGTCCGCCCCGACGTATAATCCGTCGTCGGTTGGGGTGTGACAGATTGGTATTATAGCCTTGGTTATAAGGAATTAGGTTATTAGACACATGACCTAGACTATAACTTAGGAGTCCCAAACATGAGTTATCTCATGTTCTTTACTACGAATCTCCTCTTTATTCTATCCTTAAACCTTAAAACCCTATACGTGTATGCTTATACTTATACCTCTATCTACTTACGTGTTACAAGAATCTACTACATCGAGGCTATAATCTTAGGCTTCAAGGTCTAATCCGAAAACTAACCCACGTCAAGAATATTTAAATTCTAAACAATGTATGAGAACTTGTGAGGACCGAAAGGGTGGATACCTATATTCTAGGAAATTCTATGAAGGAAAGCATTTCGTACAAATCCAGATCAACCGTTGGACCCGTATGCTTTCCTGGGAATTCTTGGGATGAGTGTTCACTTATAGGAATGCATGACTTCTCTAACGTTAGTGAATGTGAATTACTCTTGATGTGTCAAAGTGCTTATTTAGTAATGTTCACTAAATGGGTACCATCTAAATACTTATACTTCATGATTTTAAATCCACATCTGTAATTCTTACTCTATGAACATTATGTTCCTTCTCTTCAAGATTTGTCACATAATGCCTACTCGTCATAACCAAAACTAGACTTCAAAATCCTTATGATACAATACTTAAAACTACATATACATATAATACACTGCAAACTTCATAATTTTATGGTACAATGCTTAAAAAACCTTGTGTTTGTTCCTACCTTCGTATTATCCAGTTAAATTCATTTGATACTATCCTAGGTTTTACTACACTTTTATACATCCCTAAATCTTCATACATCCTTAAACTGACACACATCACCATCCCTTGTAAACAAAACTTAACATCTTTTGACCTAAGGTACATTAACAAGAAATTAAGGAACCTACTTGTTCTCCCCAAGAGGAAGAAGCTTGCTGGAATGAATAAACCTCATATTAAGTCCTCGAAGCCCAGCCCATAAAGAACCTCATCATAATACTATAAGCCCAAACAATGGTATATAATGACTGAAAGAAGGTGTAGGCCCATGAGGAGTTCTGGCTAGGGGAAATAGGGTACTTAAGTGAGTCTTTGTGACCCACCCCCCTTTTTCCTGGGAATTTTCTTCATGAGCACACCATTTACAAGTCAAGAGCCATTTCTAAAATAATACTGTGATGACTCAGTATTATGGATAAACAAACTTTAACTTCATGAAGAACCTTCACGTTTAACATTTAATAATCTCACCATCACTTACAAACTTCTTTCTTTTCCTTTTTCTTGCTAGGCAATGGACTCACACTCACCTCCCTCACCCATGTACCGTCCCGGAGCAGAATCTGATCATGAAGGAGACAGTGAGTCACTAGTTTATCAGCCAACATCCTATCCTACTGCTAGGGCTAGAATTGACCTGAATGCCAACTGGGCCAGGAACTTTGGTCCAAGGTTTGGGGCATCTGGGCCATCTCCACCAAGAAGTCATTTCCAAACACCCCATCTTCACCACCGGTTCTCATCCCCACCAGGAGATACATACTTAGCACATGGCCCTAACCCAAGGGCTAGACATACTGGGACACCCGCTGTTGCAATGGGAATACCAGTTAATAACATTCACTGGTATGTGGGAACCGTGGGATTTGTGAGGCGGGAGATGGAACATAGGATACGGCACGACTTGCTGAACCAAAGGATCGACGATCTGACAAATCAGATATGGTGTCAGGAGGAGAAAATCACAACCCTGGAAGAAGACAGGGAGATACTTGAGTGTCGTATGGAAACCACTAGGGACGAGGCTAGGTTTGCCATTCGGGTAACCTTAGCGGTTCTCGTCGTAGTACTCATATGCTTCCTAGTGGAGAGTTATCTAAGGCGTTAGATGAATTTTTCTATTTTTTCTTTGTTTTAATTTTCCGTTAAGAAGCAATGCCTTATGTAGGGACTAAAAGTCCCAATTTTGAAACGTTTAATGAAAGCCCTATTTTACAATTCAATTGTTATTATTTATTGACTTGACATAAATTGTACCAAAACCTTCCTTTTTCCATTACAACTTAACCCTTTTATCCAACACATTCATCGAAAACAATTCATCTTGATATCTAATTTAAATAAAAACGACATACTAAGTTATCAAACCCTAAATGGTGCGTGTGACTGAATGATAAACTTTGAATAAACTTTTTGTTTTGAAAAAGTTCTTTTAAAAACATGACTTATGAACCATTATTTTGATCAACTATGACCTTTACTTCTTAAGACTTACCATTTCTAAGGTTTGGCTAAACTAACTACTTGTTAATCATACCTGTCCCTTGAGAAATCCTTCGTATAACTACTCATCTATTATCTAACCCGTTATTTCTTCGAACATCTCATCTATGCACAAACAAGAATGAACTACAAATTTCTTCTACAAAACAAGATTAGTTATTCATAAACATACTTCTATAAATACTATCAGAACCTTTCCGTTATCTTACACTAGAAGACTTTTCTCATTAAAGAAATAAATCTTGATACATAAAAGATTCGCCATAAACCACAACGGGAATCAAAAACCCAAATGCACGTTACCAACGAAAAACAATAAACTTACGTATACACAAAATACACAGCACTATAAGGTCAAAACTTTAAGTCCGGAGGGACACACCTTTGTTACGCTATACAAGAGTTAATACGACATTCAAACCCGTATCCATAAAGCTCAACACCTTTCGGTTACCGAAATTAAGCATGTACAATGAAATGTCATGACTTCAATCTAAGCTAAATGATTTGCATTACTAAATCATACCTAAATTCCTGATTACGACAATCGTTGTACTTTCATCTTGAATAAAACTTATAGGACTTGTTACTCGTTCCATCTTGAACGCACAAACTAGAAGGACAATGCTCTCTATAGCAAAGTACCTCATGTGCCTTCAAATCAAAACCAAACATCGACATCCATCTGATCTCCTTGAACGACCAGAATCTCCTATATAGGAATAAGGAGCGTATAACAATGGACTCCATAATAAAAACTTTCTCACACCTCTCCTGATCATCAATGTTTTGGAGTAATCACATTATACTCGAAGCATGATCACACACTTCATTCACTAAAGTTGGAAACTGGAAGACTTTAAAGCTACTCGGGGTTTGACGTATTCTTGTTCAAACACGAGGAAGATGTGAAACTTTAAACTACTCGGGGTTTGACGTATTCTTGTTCAAACACGAGGAAGCTTTGAAACTCTAAGTCATGTCACATCATTACTCTTTAGTTACTGCTTGACGTTTCCCTCTAGAGACTCTGTTAATTGATAACTAATCGTACGTGAAAACAATAGTTATGAACTAAGAAAATCCTTGTGCTCTCTCTTGACCCACACAGAAACGGAAGGATCTATACGGACTATGCGATGATTCGAATATTTACGGGTGCACACGTAATTATAAAAATCAGCGCGTGGAAAGCATAGTAAATTTTGTCGTGTGCCGTAACCCAAAACCTATCGTGATAGATAGCAACGACACTAAAGAAATATGACCATCCTTGAGCATATTAGACGACATTTCAATCAAACTATGATCATCACATTATCATCAAATCTATTCCAAGTAATGCATCTCACCTTAGATTCTGGATGATTATTCAACGGTTCTTCTCTTTAGGTTCATTTCAAAAAACGAAGTCCACGTATCCCTCGATGAAACTATATACTTCTTAGAGTAAGTCCTGGCAATGATAAACCAGAAATCTAGAAACTGAAGCGTAACCGTATTTTATCATCAAAGTCCATTTGAAATTCTTAACGTAACCCATGGTTTACTTGGGGAACGTAAAGATCAAATGGAGGTTATCTTCCTCGTTATCCTTGCACGTATCATAAGCTTAAATCTTGAAAACATGAACCTTCTACTTTAATTTTGGGACGAAATTTCCTAAAGTATGGGAGACTGTAATATCTAGTATTTTCCAACCTATCTTTTCCCTAAAAACCTTGTACGTATTATAAAATTTTAAAACCGGAAACATATTTAAAAACCTAATGTCTTAAACAATAAATAATTTCAATAACGTTATACTTGATATACACATTGAAAATATATGAGACTTATTTAAATATATATATATATATATATATCTTATAAACAAAATGTAAACTTATAGGTTCATAATTATATAAATAATATAATTAATAAACCTATTTTAAATACTAAGACTTATAAACTAATAATTCTATAAATTATTTTATAGAATTATAAAATAATAAAACTTATAAAACTTATTTATTTAAAAAAAACATATGTATTTTTATGGAAGTCCAGGGACTGAAATTGCCAATTTCAAAACTTGTTTAAAACTAGATTTGTATTTCGATAGAAGCTCAAAACTACAGGGCATGTTCTCTATAACCTGTCTCTTGTACCAATCTGTCACACCCCCAAATTCCACTAACGGAGTTACCGTTTTGTGTGTGACCTACCAGGATCTCAGTCATTAGTTACATCAAACAACACTATATGAGACATAAATGAAATATCATAAAAGTTCAGAGTTAATGCGGAAGCGTTTAAACAAGAAAGTAAATGTGCAAAACAAAAGCGCTCAAGCCTAATAAGACAAGTAAATTGTTTTAAATGTTTGTATAAGGATGAAATGATAGTAGGACTCCATGCATGTCCTAAGTGTGCAACATGTGCCTTAGCGACCTGAGAAACATATAAGAAAAGTGTCAACACGAGGTTGGTGAGTTCATAGGTTTGCAAGTGAATAAACGGTTTGAGTGTTTGCAAGATCCACATACATAAGTCACACCTATTGTTAGCTAGACAATGTACAAGTTACTCTAAGCGTTCGCAACCGAAGCTGACTGTTTGTGTTTGAATGCCTCTCGCCAGGTCTATCAACTCTGGCAATGTGATTACGCCAACATTTCACCCGTTCGACCTCCAATCGAGTTAATGCGACTAACCCGGGTGGGGTTTATCAAACCCAATAGTACTACTAAACATTACATCGCTAAAACTATATTAACGGTCCGATATGTGTGAGGAATTTCCTGATAGTGTTTGCACTTAGGTAAACAAGTGGTAGTGAAATATTATAGGATCCGTGTTTGTCTGTATACCTGCTTCTACACCAGCGGGAAAGCAAGTAACAAGATGTTTGTTTGTATGCCTGTTTTTCCCCTAATGGGAAAACAAGTAAAAGTATGATTGTTTGTGTACATGTTTCTCCCCAACAGGAAAACAAGTAAAAATGGGCTGTGAAAACTCACCCTGAGCTGCAAACGTATAGATAGCACCACACAAGGATGGAAGTTGGAAACGCAAGAGTTTGCGTGTGAACTAACTACGTATGCCCTAAAATTATAAGCATAATAGTTAGGGATACAATGGGATTGTGACTATGACACGGATGGTTGAACGTCCTAAGACGCGCTAATGATTAAAGAGTAGACGAACTTGCCCACGAGAATAAGGATTTCTTAATATAATAATTAAGATAAATACGTTTCATGACAAACGTTTCCAATTACGAATGATAATAAATATATTCGCGCGTTTATACCATCTATAAATGGTCTAATAAATAATATAACTTAATATATAATTTTTAAGTTCGTAAGATTAATAAAATAATCATTTATGTGGTAAAAAAAATAATAAATATATTATTTTTATTTGAGAATGTATTTATGGGAAAAATAATATAAATAATTATATTATTTATATGTTCGAAGTGTTACAAAATGATGTCCGAAGTGTTACAAAATGTTTATAAACGTGCCAAGAATAATATATAAAAATATATTATTTTATTCGGTGGTGAGGTTTGAAAATAATATAATATATTATTTAAATGTGTGAAACGTTAAAAACGAGTTATAAAACAAAACCCAAGCCTACGGGTGATTTCTCGGGCTAAACACGTTAATATATTAATATAATAAATTAGGGATTGATTTTCATTTGAAAATATTAATTAAAAATGGTTTAAAAATAAAAACAGTGTGGAGAGACTCGAACTCGGGTCTCTCCCGGTCCCTCCTACAAGGATTTCGCAACAAAAAATGATTTTGAAATGGTTTTAAAACTCATATCCCCTGATCTTCCCCCTTTTGCAAACCGAAGTCAAAACTAGTCCCCAATTCCATCGATTCGGGTCGCGATTGTTCTAAATGTCAAAGGGGTTTTGATAAACGAACATAGGCGAACCTGTAGGTATAGTTAATTGCAAAACATCATCGTTTGGGTTGCTTAATTATGATTTTAGAGACCGAAACCGTAGATTAAGAACACATAATCGAATTGATCAAATTGGATATTAAAACTCGATGGAATCATGGGGCTTTTACTAAACAGAACATCACGAATCTATTGGTATAGTTTAATTTGATTGAGCCAGCGTTTATGTAACATCTCGGAAATCCTTATATTACTGGGTCGGGTGAACGAGCGACCCGAATCTTACTTAAACAGAATGCTTATTCAGGTTAGCCGAAAGGGGTGTGTTTTGACAACGACAAGAGAGACGTTTAGTCCTCAAGGAGCCAACTCGTGATGGGAAAGATGCGATGTAAGAACCCCGAGGACCCGGATGTAATTACGGGACCTTATTTAAGCACATTATGAGAAAACCCTAAGCCTCTCGACTTAGGGGTGTTCGAAGGCAGCAAGGAGAAGGCGCAAGGGAGAGGGAATCGGACAAGGGGGTTCCACTGTGGTTCTACGGTGGCAACGAGCGGAAAAGGAACGCCATTACTCGAAAGGTAAACCTCTAAACTATTTTTTACCTTATGTTATTCGTTTGCATGAGGAACCCCACGAGGGTTCGCGTTTTATGATTGCGAGCGACGCTAGGGAGGGGATGGACGATGGTGGTAGTTGTCTGTGTTGGTGGCGTGCGGCGGCGGTAGTTGGAATGGGGCAAAGGCCGACGGCCGACGACCGAGAAAGGGAGAGGGAGAGAGAGAGGGCGGAGGGGGCCTGTGGTGGCTCCAGCGACCTCGGCGCTTGGGAACGGCCGTGGGGAAGGTGGCGGTGTTGTTGCGTGAAGCCGGCGACGGCTGGCGGTGGACTCGGGGGTGACCGTAGATGAAGGAAACGACAAGGAAAAATGGAGAAGCGTCGATGTGGGCCATGGTGGTGCTTGGCGGAGTTGTGTTGTGACAAAACAAAGGCGGCAGAGGGGGTGCTCGACGGTGTCGCGTGGTGGAGGTGACTCACAGCAATGGACGAAGGGGTGCATGGGGTCGGACCAACCCGATTAGGCTTTTGGCGAGTTTATGACTCGCATGGCGTGGCTCGGACGTGCATGGGGAGCTCGGCTAGGACATTGCGAGACGAGGGAGACGACGGTGACGATACACGTGGTGGTACACGGACGAGCTCGAGTGCGGGTGTATGCCTACGAGAGTTGGCATGGCAAGGCGATAAGAGTTTAGGGTTTTGCATGAGCATGCATGCATGCGTGCGTGCACGAATCTTAGTTTGGGTACTCGAATCCCAAAAGGGTCAAGGATGACCCGATACAGGTACTCGTAGAGCTGGAGTTGTAGAGGAAGGGTGAGGAGCGGAGGAGACCAAGGGTCAAGATTTAGTTACATTGTTATGAGTCGTTCGACGTATGTTTAGGATGTGTTTTGATCACATGATCATATGTGTGACAGGTTTGGATTTCAAGCGCCAACGGACGAGTTACAGAGTGAGGACTTAGACTCAGCATAACCGGTGAGTTTCTAATCCCCCTCTTTTAAATGTTTTACTGTTTTGGGGCTAGCGTACGTACATTCACGTGGAGATAATATAATTAATAATGTTAAGGATATCGGGTTCTAACCCCGCTATATTTTGAATGCAAAATGAGTATTAAGAGTCGTAGGGTCAATGGTGTGCTAAGGGTGGATCGAGAAGAGTCGGGATTTAAGTTAGATGCCCATGATTTTATGCATGAGTTAATGATATGGGTTGTTAGTGCGTGACGTGTTAAGGGCCGAACGGGAACGGTTTTTCCCGGTATTAAATGCTAAGGAATTTATTATATTAAATTGTGATATTCTAGGGTTATGCGTGAGGTGTGAGTAATTAATGAGTCATATGTATAAGGTGTAATATTACGTGTTTATATTTATGTGTCGGGTTTGCCTCGTTGTCCATGTGGCACGGCAAACGGGATCGTGAAGGACGAGGTCCTTCGGGAAGTCACCAAAGGTGACAGTTAGTTGACAAGTTAATGATGAGCTCGGGGAGTGTTGATCGCCATGACGAGGGTACATCGATGAGGTATGTGTTTGCATGCATCTATATATAAGTGTTAATGTACATGCTAATGATTAAGTGTATTTATTGTATAGTGTTATGTGATGTGTAGAGTTAGACTGACCGTTGAGTCAGGACTTGTGGCATGACGTGTATAAGAGTCGTGTCAGGTAATTGTGTGAGCCTTGGTTAAGGCCGGATGTGTTAGTGTTCTAGGGTAGGTGATGTTAACCCAAAGACGGGTCAATATGTATTCTTGGATACGAGTTGTTAGCATAGTATGTTGAGTCTATGATGTTGTGATGGTAAGGTTGTTATTATGTATGTGGGTAGTACGGGTTGAGTCTTGGGTGATAAACGATTACGGGGTGTTATGGGGTGACACGGGATTAGTCATTCGTTAATAAAGTGTAAATATATTTTATAAGGACCGGAGGGTCCTGGATAAGTTAAACTGAAGAACTTGGTGTGATGGTTTTTATTTAAATTAAACTATTAGAACTCACTCAGCGTAGCTGACTTTGTGTGTACGTTAGATTGTTTGCAGGTAAGCGATGTATTGACGTAACTTGGCTAGGGAGCGGCGTTACTCGAATCGATGTGTAGGCATTCGTAAGGTAAACCTAATAACATTAAATGGTTATAAACATTTTTAGAAAGACTTCCACTGTAGATTGATTTGTAATAAATGTGTTTTTAATGAAAACGACCCGTTATGAGAACCAACTGTAGGATGCCCAGTTCGGGGTCTTACAGTTTAAGATCGAAAGCCCCAAATTAAAATATGAACAAACCCTAGGTTAAGGATCTTGAACAATTCGATGTTATATGATCAAATTAGTTTAGGGCTTTCAATGATTATCTGATTTCGATTCCAACCATATGATTTAATTGCATTGATATTGGGTTTGGAGTAGGGTTCGATTAAAACGAATCGTATGAACCCTAGAATCTGGTTCAAGTTTAATTCAGTGTTGTAAGCCCCAATTGGTATAGGGCTTTTGTTCTATAGATGAAAACGAAACTAGGGATGTGTTCAATTACCAGAATGAGGATGTAATCAATGGTGTACGACTAGAACCGGTCCCGACTAGAATCTGGTTCAAGTTTAATTCAGTGTTGTAAGCCCCAATTGGTATAGGGCTTTTGTTCTATAGATGAAAACGAAACTAGGGATGTGTTCAATTACCAGAATGAGGATGTAATTGATGGTGTACGACTAGAACCGGTCCCGACTTCGACGGGTTTGGTCCTCGGTGTCTCCGACCACTCCTCCAACCAAATGTGTGGTGAAAAAGCTTCTAAGTGATGCGATTAAAGTGTTTGGAGCGTTTGATTGCGAGAATAACACACCAAATGGTCGAATTCAATGATGTTTGTCCATAGAGTCGACGGTTACAGTTTGTAAGAGATAAATGGGATTAATTCGAATCATTATGGATCAATAATGGACGTAAATGACTCAATGATGATCGCCATAATCATAACCATGCATTACAACTTCCAATTTGAATGGATGTGAGTTTGTTGTTGCGAATTCGGCTTCAAGGGGTTACGGGTTTGACTTTCAAAAGTCAACAGGAACAAAATCTCTTGATTTTGACTTTGTGGAGTCAACAAATTTGATTTTGAGTATTTACACAACTAGTCCTTGTAGTTTTAAGTTTGAATAATGACATAATTGGTCCCTAGGGTTTGTAACTGAGTTAAATGGGTTAACGGAAATTTGACGGATGTCACAAAAACGATTGTCGTCGGATCTTGGTCGCCGGAAATGCGGTTTCACGCCCGGAACCCTAATCACCGCCGTCACCGTCAATCTTCAAACGTTCCACCACCACCGTTGACAGCGAGAGAGAGAAATCCTTAAACACAACAAGCATGTTTCAGGATGATCATAAGTATTCATAACATAAAACTGAAATAGATGCTTAGGATGAGTTAGACCTGCAATGTGAAAAGTCGGTCCTCAAATTGGACTTCTTTGGTCAAGAAATCAGCTCAATTGGTAGCTTTGTACTGATTACTAAACTTTCGATTCACATATACTTGTATGTTTTAGGGTTTTGGTACATCAAAACATTTATAGTCAAATGAAATCTCCTATTTATTTCTTAGTCAAATCTCCATGGATTATTGCTTTTCTTCTTCCCATTTTCACTTTTGCTTATGGGTTCTTCTTCTTCTTCTTCTTCTTCATGATCTTGGGTTCTTAAACTGCTCTGTTCTTGCCACTTGCATATAAATTTGTGTTAGCAATATCCATTGTCAAGATGGAAGAAAAGATTAAGTAAATTGTAGTACCCTAAAGGAAAAAAATCCAACATAAGAAAACCTAAGTCAAATACACCAAAAGATACAAATGTTTTGCGAATTTTACAAAACAACTGACAGATCACATGTCAAGAAGCGTTAATTGCAAATTAGATCTCGACCATAGAAACCAATAAACAAAATGAAAAAACAAACTTCTTTCATTACAGTTAGGGGTGAGTTTTTTCCTCTGGTATCTCGGATCCTCAGATAAGTATCGGTATCCCTGATCCTTTACTATGTTTTAGTATCCTGATTGACTGACCGTTCTAATAATTAATATTATGCGTTTCTCTTTGATTAGTCTTGAACAAGTAATCAACACTTCATTAATGACTAAATCAAGGGATGAAGAACCGTTCAAACAGTTAGGAAAACCCGTGAAAGTCAACCTATAACGGTCAAGATTTAATGGAGACTTATAACTGCCATGAAGACCTGATTTTTCTCCGGATCTTCACTTTTCAGTTATTTTATCTTTTGTATACAACCAATGTGTCCAAAACATGTTGGTGACATTTAAATTGAATAACTTCTTATGAACCTAACATCTCTCATGTCCATCATCGATGTAGGATTTGCCTACAATTTTACATTATATATGTCTTTTTTTAAGATATAGGGAAACGAATGAGCATCATTTATATTTTATGTCCTATTCCAATATTCCCTTATCACACAACCCCATATTCCTTGTCTTTTATTCACCATTTAGTAAAACAAACAAAATATTTATTAAGATAATACCTTATTTTTAAATAATTTTATTAAATATTTCAATAACTTTTATTTACATTAGCAATTATAAAACATATCCCCGTTCTAAATAGTCATATTTATTTATTTCTGAAACCGATCAAAAATTAATCACATGTTCTAAACCAATCAAATCTTCTTTGTCTTCACTACACACCTTCTTATACGAAAGATATTATTTTTTCTTAAATTATTTTACTTTCACCATACATAATTATTTTACAAATATTACATCAATAAAAAAATAAATATTTTCATACATATTTCTAAACTATCACATACATAAACATTATCAATTTCTAACATAATCAAGTAAGTAATAATTTAAACGTTGTAGTTGGGTTTCTAGTCCAATGGTACGGTGGTGACGGCATGGTTGAAGCTTAGTGAGGGTCGGAGGGCCTTTTTCGTTTACAAATGTTAATTTATAGGTATTTGTCTGAAAATTTTATAGGTATTAAGTTTCGGCCCCCCTGATAGAAAAAAATCCTAGGCCCTCTGCGTTTTTTAGTCTTTTTGAGGTCATGTTTTGATCCCAACTCTAGAAGTCTAGAGGGTTTTTTACAGTGATTGATTCACTTCTGAATCAGTGATATAGATGGTGCGACTAATGTGCAGCTCCCGTTATATACGACGTGCCAGTCGATTGTAAAAAAAATGAAAAAAAAGTTTTTTTTTTTTTGAAAAGTTATTTACACGTTGCTGCAAAACCCACCTACCAACCAAAAACCCTTTTCTAACTTTAAAGAATCATCTGTCCTTTCGTTCTCTCACCTTCTCTCCTGCTTTTCAACAGGGGTTTCTTCAATCATCACCACCACCACCACCAGCAGCAGATAGATAGATACCCGCAATCTATCTTCTTCAATTTTCAAATGGGTTCCTTCCGTCGATCGTCTTAAATTTGTGTTTTTTAGGGGTAACAAGAAAAGGGTTTTGCAGAGCTGGGTTTCTTGCGTCACACATTGCGTTGCAGAGATGAAGAAAGGGAAAAAGGTTCCGAAAAATGAAGATGATTCTGAAGAATGGTGTTTTGTCTGCAAAGATGGTGGCGATATGATTATCTGTGAACATAAGTGAGTTTTTTTTTTCTGAAGATTGTTTGTATCGAATGTTTTCTTGATAGATTGTTTTGTGAATGCATTTTTCTTAGACTCAAGGGTATTTTGGGTCATTTTGTTTGGTTAAAGATTTTAGTTCATGAAGCTCCTAAATCAATTGTTACGGAGGATGTTGATGCTAAACAAACATTATTTGATTTATTGGAAGGGAATTCCACTTTTAGCCTTCCATTTTGATGGTTTGCTCATTGATCTTCCTTTGACTCAAGGGTATTTTGGTTATTTAGTTTGGCTAAAGGTTTGAGTTCATGAAGCCCTGAAATCAGTTGTTATGGAGTTTATTGATGATAAACAAACATGATTTGATTTATTGGAATGGAATTCCACTTTTAGCCTTTCACTTTGATGATTTGCTCATTAATCTTCCTTAGACTCAAGGGTATTTTGGTCATTTAGTTTGGTTAAAGATTTGAGGTCATTAAGCTCTTAAATCAATTGTTATGGAGAATGTTGATAATAAACAGATATAATTTAATTTATTAGAAGTGTTTGGTTAAAGATTTGAGGTCATGAAGCTCTTAAATCAATTGTTATGGAGGATGTTGATAATAAACAGATATAATTTAATTTATTAGAAGAAAAAATTTCTTTTAGGCGATTACTTTGATGATTTGCTCATTGATCCATGGCAGAAACTTAATTCCTTTTATATTATATATTACTTTGGAGAATTATGAAAATGTTAAATTATTTATTTATACTTATTTCAGGGATTGCTTGAAATCATACCATCCTGAATGTGTAGCATTTGATGATTCGTCTGCGAAACCTAAAAGTCGGTTTATATGTGGTAAGCCATCTGCCATTGTAGGATTAAAAAATCAACTTGATTACAAAAAGTTATATTAACATTTAACATGATGATGAAACTTATTGCAAATTTAAATATTTGTATGATGATTTTGAAATAATTTGTTCTGTTTCTTGTTTACAGATTTGCATAAGTGTGAAATTTGTAAAAGAACCTCTGATTTCCAATGTTATTGCTGTCCAACAAGTGTTTGCGGACGGTGTATTAAATTTGCTGATTTTGTTTATGTTAGAGGAAAGAAAGGGTTCTGTGATCACTGCCTGAAGCTTACACTACTTGTGGAAGAAAAGAATGATATTGACTCTGA
Organism: Smallanthus sonchifolius; assembly: GCA_023525975.1. Lineage (NCBI taxonomy): Eukaryota > Viridiplantae > Streptophyta > Magnoliopsida > Asterales > Asteraceae > Smallanthus > Smallanthus sonchifolius. The sequence goes on along the minus strand of CM042035.1, from coordinate 60,664,365 downwards.
TGGGGTACTTTTGGAAAATTACCATTTTGACCTTGTTTATAGAAATTATATTTGAAAGTAGAAACTGTTAAATGATACAATGGTACATAACTTGGGTACCCTTTTGTGCTGTTTATTGTATCATTAATAGCTTAAATTAAATGGAAAATTACTATTTTACCCTTTTGTGCAGTTTGTGAACAATTGTTGGAATTTGGTTTGCAGGAAACTGTAGACTTTAACAATCGGAACACGTATGAGACTCTGTATAAGGAATATTGGGAGATTATTAATAACACCGAAAAGTTGACTCTTGAGGAACTTTTATCCGCCAAAATGAGATTGAAGTCCGGAAAGAATTATGACTCAGACAAATGTGATGATAGTGATGAGTACCAATGTTCGGATTCTGAAGGAAATGATGAGTTGAAACCACACGGTTCTACAAAGAAGTTGAAAAGATCAAAGCCTGAACCATTAGAGAAAAAAGTCAAAAAGGAAGCCAAAGTGAAGTCAAACAAGGAAGAGTTCATGGGATGGGGATCAACGCGTGTCATCCAATTTCTTACACACATTGGGAAAGATACAACTAACCCGCTATCTCAACGTGAGCTAGAAAACATCGTTAAGAGATATAGTATGGAAAAGAATCTACTTCAACAAAAGAACAAGATTATCGAGTGTGATGAATGGTTAAGGTCTATTTTTAAGAGAAAAACAATAAGGATGAACAGAATTTATGATTCTTTGGAGACCCATTTGGCTGAAAATCAGGTGTCATCCGATGAAGATGAAGAGGAGGAAGATGAATTAGGGTATGGTTCAGAGGAAATTGATCATGAAGATAAGGGGTTGGTGGTCAATAAAAAGAAGAAAAAGAGTAATGATGATAAAACAGTAGAGGAAAAGGGAACTTTGGCCGAAGTTTTGTATTATCATTTTGCAGCAATTGTGCCTGAAAACATTAAGCTTGTGTATTTGAAAAGGAGTTTAGTGCAGCAGTTTTTAGAAGAACCGGAGATCTTTGAGAGTAAAGTAGTTGGAAGTTTTGTGAGGGTTAAAGAAGATCCAAATGGTTGCTTTTCAAAGGGTTCTTATCAGCTTATGCAAATAACAGGTTTGTTATTCTAGATATTATTTGTAAACGCCATTTTGATGTGATTTTTAAAACTAATTTTGTTATTTTGAATAATTAGTTTTGGAAATCAATAAAAGTAGTGTTTGGATGGGCTTTTTGTATAATAAGTTGTTTGAGTGTTTGACAAATTTGTATAATTTTTAAAAAATTATTAATTTTAAGGTTATTTATTTTTATGCACTTTTTCTTATAAATGTAAGATGATTTATTTGATGTAAAATATTTTATCAGGTGTAAAGAAACATTTGGCTGGTGAAAATGATGAATCGTTTATTCTGCAAGTGTTAGAGACAGATATCTGCATCACTTCACTATCGGATGATGATTTCTCTGAGGTGAACTGACATTATACCTTAAAGAAAATGCTAAATATGAACACCATTTACCTTTTCATCTCTACACATAAAGTGCAAAAGTAGATCATTTTATATAATAGGAAAAAAAAGAAAAATCATTGACTTAGGGGTGATCATGGTCCGGTTCATCCAGTGTTGACAAAAATTTCGGGCCAAATCACTAACTACAGTTTTGAAAACCAACAAACTAAACCGGCCGGTTTGGTAGTTCAAACTGATTCTTTATCTTTTTTTTCATTACTATAGTTTGTATCGATATTTTTAAAATAATAAAGATAGTTCGTGTACATATACGTAATTGCATATTCCAAAATGAAAAAGGTAAAAATAAAAAAGGCTAAACGGCTAGTTGTAATTTACAAACCATCGGCAGGACTGGTAAACTGCTAATATTGAACCATGATCAAGGGGGTAGGTCATGCTTGTTGAAAATAACGCTTGATGAAATTTTGCTTTAAATGGTGATGAATATTCATATTCATATGAATTTTCATCTGATTTGTTGTTAAATCGTCAACTGTGTTTTGAACCTTGTTTATTTCAGGAAGAATGTCAAGATTTGAAAAAGAAAGTGAAATCTGGCATACTTAATAAGCTTGAATTGGTAAGCATAAAAGTCACTATGGTTTCCCTTGCAATTGCATATCTACATACATACAAAACTCACCATGTTGACTTGTATGACAGACTTTTCTTGAAGAAAAGGCTAGGACTCTGCACAGGGACATTGTGACACATGTACAATCAACCATTCATCTTTCATGTTTCTTGACAAAATCACCCAACTTTTTAACTGCAAAACCTTTTTCAAATATTGTTTCTCATTAATATTATTACTTCTTTAACTTTATTTAGTTGATTAATACAATTTCTGCTTTTATATTAACCATCTTTTTTGTCAACCAGTGGATTCCCCGAGAGCTTGGCATGTTGAAACACCGCATCGATCAAGCAAATGAAAAAGGATGGAGAAAAGAATATCCTTTTTTTAGTAACTGATGCAACTTTTATATTTTTTAGTATTTTGGAAGCTAATTACAAAAGCAGTACTATTAAAATGTTAGTGTGGTCCTTAATCTATGTGTCTATTTTACGCTCTTTGAGTACTTGAAAAGAAGAGAATTCTTACTAGATGAAAGAAACAAGCAAAAATTACTAGAAAAGGTCCCGAATGTGGTTCCAGATGTTGAAGATGACAACAAAGATTCACCAAAATCTATTCTAACACATACATCACCTAATGCTTTCGGAATCACTTCAGGTATGATTAATTTTTTTATAAGTAATTTCAAGAATCACATAAAAATTGTTACTTTTTTTACTAATAATTTACAATTTATTTGTGCAGGTGCGACAAAACAAGAGGTGCCCGCATCTGAAACGTATGAAATGGCGATGAAACTGGAGAATTTTTTCGGTTCTTTGGAGAAGCAAGAGAAGTTAAGAAAACCATCTGTGGCCAAAAGTTCAAGTCAATTGTTTGACTTTAGTAAAGAAAAGTCAAGCATTTGTGATATAACCAAGGTGGATGTTGAAGACACTGAAAGCTCTCAGTGGTATGTTACAAGCCCGAGTGGCGATAAGGTGGGGCCCGTGTCATTGTCCGTACTCAAGAACTGGAGCCAAGCCCAGGCCGCATCAAAATCCAGGATATATAAGATATCTGAAACCGAAGAACAGGCGAAGTCACTGACCGCTGTGCTTAATCTTGCTTTTTCTAGAAAATGATTATGTTTCCAAGGGTTATTTTGAAACTGGTGTTGTGACTTTGCTGCTGGAAGTCAAACTAGTATGTGCAGTTTATTAGTCTATTTCTAGTGGTGGTGTTATTATGGGACCAGAGGTTTTGGATTCATGTTGTTTATAGTTAAGAACAGGTAAGACTGGTCTCATTATGTTTGAACACTTGCTTATTTTAGTTGTTTGTGCTTAAAATATGTTGTTTTTGCTGTTTTGTTGAGTTTTTTTTGCTTTACTTTACATGGATGAAATGGATATGCCATGTTAGGTTTAGCTGACCCCCACTTTTTTTTATTTTTTTATATGTTCTATTGTAAAAATGAATTAGGATTTTTGTAGAAATAACTATAGAGGTGACAATCTGTAACATGACATGAAGTTGATTAGGTTTTTGGTTGTCATATATATCCTGTTTAATAAATGGAATATTGTTATATTGTTTAACCTTCGTTTATATACTGGTTTATTTGACAACTCATTTAATTAAATAGTTGATCCATCAACCCTTTTATGACCCATTCTTATTTAATGTTGATTCAAAACTTGATTACAACCTGCTTACAAAGTGCCAACTTGCTCGTAGATGAATGGGTCAAACTGCTAGTTATATTCAGATTACACGATTTTAAATATGTTCCGGTTCAACTATTAAACCTGGCAAACGATTGACAACCCTGGAACTTATTCATAAGATTGTGCATTTGGATGGGTTTTGAACTGTTTCTTTTTCTACTTAAATATTTTGCATCAACTCATTTGATATTTTCAGCATAAAACATGATCATGTCATTACAAATGAGTTAAAATTACTGCCTTTAGACATAATAGACTGTTGTCTAGTCATTATGGTACAAAGATTTCAAGATCACTAGCATGTTGAGAGTTTCAATGAACCAGAAAGTGACAGACTAATTTATAGGACAAATGAAAATCATATGAAGGTTGTCTTGCATTAAGCGTGACGTCTAACTGCTACAATGAAACTTGTTTGGTTATTGAATGAATGCTATGCACCAAATGACAATAACGTTCTCTAGACGTGACACTCTTAAGTTTCAGCAGTTTCTTTCCTATAAGCTTGCAGTCTCTCTTTCAATTTCTTACTTTCTTCAAAATTTGCCTTCCTCTTTATTGCTTTCTGCCAGAACAGAAAAAAGATGAAAAAGGTCACTTTTTAATGATGTTTGGATTCAGTGTATCATATATTGTAAAGAAATGATAAAAGAATTTATAAAAAGATAAAATGGTTGTTGAAGAAGGCTTACTTCTTGGGAGAAACACTTATCGAGCTTTATCTTGAGATCTGTGCACTCACCAAAAAATTTCCCGTAAGGATGGTCATTATGGCACTTCTGAAACAGTTCGATTATCTACAAGACAAAAGGCGTGTAACATCAGTCATATAAGAATAAGATTGATTCATACAACAGTTATCCAAAACCTTGTGTTTATACAAAAACACATAAACTGGTGATTATACAAAAACACAGATATTTGATGTATATTGGCTAAACAATCCCATAACCAAAATCAAAATCTGATTATTGTAGGCAAAAACTGATTGTAGACATTAGTTTGTGTTCCAAAACTGACCCAACTAATCCCCATTACACCCACTCCCCACTCATGACGATACAAATTCCAAATCTAAATGTTTATACATCTATTAATCTTTATTAATTCTCAGATTAATCATCATTATTGGACACTAGCATTAACAATCTACATCCTAAGTTTGATATAAAGCATTTTCAAAGCTGTATAAGTGTTTATTATAGACGAAATGAGTCTTTTAACTTACTTCAGCACACATTGGGTGTCGATGCAACGTCAATGGAGGATGCATTTCCACGCGTTACAATCAAAACTGCACAAATCACTTTACATCTTCAAAGAAAGAAACAAGAACAGGAAATGAAATAACAAACAAAACTGACATAAGAAAAAAGGTAAACATATTTACTTGTTAATTTTGACATCAAAATCAACTTCTACCAAATTCAACCAAAAATTCTAAGCTTTCACTAAATATTACTTCACGTATACATATACATTCACACAAACAATGATCAAACCATGGGTACCATACCCACCTACTTATATTAGTAGGGTACCTTTTACCTACTTTTTTGTCCAAATACTTTTGAATTTCACAAATCACCAACTTATTAAACGCAATCACAGTAACCAAATAAGATTCATAGCAGCATACTGAAAGAAAACCGATTAAGCACAAACAATTCTTAAAAATGTTATGACTATCAATAATCAATCTAAGTGTTAGTGCAACTATGGCCTGCCAGAAAGTAAACTATAATTTAGCCATATATAAAATGTAGATGTGGCAAATGAACGAGGGTTTGGGTCGAAACAGATCATGGGCTGAATTGACCTGCAAATTCTTTTTCTTTTTAAAACGCATAAACAACCATAAAGAAAAATATTTACTCAAATATTGATTGAATCCAAAAGGGGCCAGGGTCTAAATGGGTTGTTTTTAAGAACTGGTCAGGTTGATAACAAGCAAAAATGGGGCAACACCAGCACCAAAGCAAAACCATCTTCCAATAATCCAATCTGGTTTGGTAATTTCAAATCTTTATACCATTGGACCGTGCCACTATAATCCTTGCAAGTTATCTAACAAATCTTTGAAGAAGTAGCATTGCATAACAAAGAGTTTGCCTACAGACATGTAATTGACCATTTCTATTAGATAATGTTAGCAGTCATTGTTTTATTTTTTTTTAAATTTGACACCTTGGCTGCGCTAATTGCCTTATGTGGTCATGTGGATGTGAGTAAAAAAATGTCACAAGAGCTATCCTTAATCTAAATGGACTAAACATGAAACACGACAACAAATGACAGAAGCAGAACGTATTACATGTTAAACCTAAAACCTCTCTCAAACATTTAACCTTTCTCTCACAAGTCAGATACTACAAACTTCACATAATCACTTTAATCTCAATGTTGACAGATCGCCGTTCATTTCAGAACCAATAATATGTTAAGAACCGCATAATGCATTTGTACCTATTGCTTTGAATGTGACATATAAGACCGTTCACTTTCTCTCCCACTACTTTGATCATCTTCCATGCACTACTTACGGTTCTAAACACATTATTGGTTCTAAAATGAACATGCCCCTATGTTGAAATAGGTTCCTAGTACAAAAAAGTAATTCAAATCCAACTTGTCCGGGAACAATTCCAAATAAGGCTTGCGGTGCAGCTTGTTGCCCGTTTGCCTTCTATTTCAATTTTCGATGTAATTTTTAATGTTTCTAATAAAGTTCGAATCATAATTGTGAAAAAAATAAAAAAAAGTATAATGCATCAACAATAAATGCCCCTAAAATAAAGATGATGGAAATACTAGGAAAACAAATATGTCTGCCTAATAAGGTTAAGCAAACACCATAAACTAACTATGCCAGGAAATATTAAAACTTGCATCCACATAAAATTGTTAAAGCCAGTAACAGGAACTAGGATGAACCAAAAATTCCACTAATTAGGAATCGAAAGATCTCACCAAAGGAAGGACTTGGAAAAGTTAAACCCTATCACTAATTCCATCAAAATTCAAACACATTAAACCCTAAGTTTACATCAACAACCAAATAGGCGAAGAGGGAGAGGATGAACCTTAATCTCGATGTGTGTATGTTATAGCGATCAAAGCCTGAAGCATTCACTGGCAAACTGAAATTTTGTGATCGAATATTTAGTTTTCGATATGTGTCGTCGCCGTGGTTCTTGTGATGTCAGGAGCCTAACCAACCCGACCCGTATTCTCTTTTTAAAAGTCTTAAAAACAAAAAAAAAAGATCTTCTACTTACATACCTGTATATCAATTAAGATTTTTTACCAATCGATGTATTATAAGCATACAAATGAAATCGGCTAGTAATCGTAGCAGAGAGTAAAAATTTAGGTTTTTCTTGACGTATATTTTTAAAATTTCTATATGATAAAAAAAATATTATATATTTTTAATAGAAAAAAAATATTATATATTTTTAATCGAAAAAAAATATGAAATAAAGTAAAAAAGACAAATAACACGATACACAAATTTTTTATAATAAATATCAAAAGTTAGAAATGAACCTACTTAAAGACTTTTAAATTTTCTCTGTAATTTTTGTGTTTTTCTTTTAAATTTGACTGATACTAACCTATCTACTGTCTATTTGTGTAGCTCATATTTATAGTACACAGTTGTTTGCTGTTACAGTGTTAAATCATTCACAGTAGTTTCTCTATTTATTTGTGAGTGAGGTTCCCTATATTTTAGGGAGTGTTTAAAGTGGTTATAAGTGAAGCAGAGAGAAAATGTATAAATTTTTTATATATTTGAGAAAAACACTGTTCATCTATATAATTTTTTTAATATTTTTTAAAAGTGTTGTGAGTGAAGGAGAGAGAAAAAAGTAATGATAAATGTATAAAAAAAACATTATTTAATTAAAATTATTTTTAATGATTTTTAGTGTAATTATAGAGATGTGGATAGAAAAATTAATAAGAATGCTCTTAAAGTAGTTATCTTATTTGTTAGAGTGTGTTATTGACTCATTGCCAGGAAAAAGTTAAATATATTTTTACTTGTATGGTTGGATAGAGCTACTTATCTGGGCTAAAGTGTAATAAAGCCCAAATTGAAAAGATAAATAGCAAGTCCGTATTCATTGTTTTCTTTTCAGCTAGATAACCAGCTCACTTTTTACAGTAACACTCCGTCTCCACTACCGGAAAAAAATGCATGTGGTTCTTGATGAGAAAAACGCAACCGATCACAAACGGTAAACAATAAAATGCGGAGTTAATCTTCGTTTGGTCAAAACTTTCCCGACCCGAATGAACCTGTTAGGATACAAACAAATAGGGTATTTTAAAATAACCATACAACCTCAAATCACTATGCAAATAAAATAGAGAGACACTGAAATTTTTAGCGTGGAAAACCCTCAAACGAGAGAATAAAAAACCACGGGACTACTAGAGCCGCTTCAAATCCACTATCACCAAATCAAGAGCAATACAAAGTCTTCTCTAGAGATACTAGAGGCATACAATAATCATCATACACTTGGAATCACTAAACATCAAGTATATGGAATCATAAACAAAGATAAAGGAGAGGAATCACCAAATGGAGTTACTCCAAAACCCGAACACGATCTTCTTCTATTAGACGAACCCACAAAGAATCACCCCTTTGTGTGCGTCCCGAACCAAGAAGACAAGCAGGAGCACTCCCTAAAAATCTCTATTTTCTTTTGTTGCTTTTCTGTCGAGATCACACAGACCAGAGCAAACAACCACTCTCTTTCTTGTTGTCTTAAAGTGAAGATGGCCAACATTAATTGCCCTCAACAAACAAACCTTTTATTGTTGTTGTATCTAAAAAAAAAAGATGGCAACTTACTCCCGGACCAACAAAAACTTTGTTGTAGTTGTTGACAAAAATAAAGACCAAGTCTTTAATCCTCTCAACCCCTTTTGACTCTTTGGAAATAAACGACAGCAGCAACAAGATGACCACATTTTTTTTTCTTTGATTAATGAGTGGACTAAATAATAATAATATTAGTAGGCTAAATATATGACACCTCATGTGCCCAAAAATAGCCCAACAAATCTCCCCCTTTTTGGCCTATGAGGAAGAGTTCGTCATCCCGGCGATCGAGCAACATGTCTTCAACTTTTCCCTTGCTAAAGCTTTAGTCAGCATATCGAAACAATTATCATCGGTGTGAACTTTATCAAGTTCAAACAATTTGTCTTCAAGTCCATCTCTAATCCAAAGATACCTCACATCAATATGCTTTGTTCTTTTATGGAACATAGGATTCTTAGCAAGGTGAATAACACTTTGATTATCACAAAGAACCACGTAGCGCTGTTGCATAAAGCCAAGCTCTTGCAGAAATATTTTCAACAACAATAGTTCTTTGCAAGCTTCTGTTGCTGCCATATACTCAGTCTCGGTGGTGGACAAAGCAACACACTTTTGAAGTCTTGATTGCAATGACACAACTCCCCCTGCAAAAGTCATTAAATATCCAAAAGTGGATTTCATGTTGTCCTTATTTCCTGCCATATCAGAATCCGTATAACCAACAAGCATCGACTCTCTATTTCCAAATGTGATGCCCAATTTGGAAGTACCACGTAGATATCTAAAGATCCACTTAACTGCTTGGCCATGCTTCTTACCCGGATTTGTCAGGAACCTACTAACAACCCCTACTGCATGGGCAATGTCAGGCCTAGTACACACCATTGCATACATCAAGCTTCCAACTGCTGAGGCATATGGAACTCTATCCATTTCTTCAATCTCCTTAGAAGAAGGGCAATCTTTATCAGTTAACTTAAAGTTGGGAGTAAGAGGTGAACTGACCTCTTTGGCTTTAGCCATGTTGAATCTACGAAGCACCTTCTCAATGTATTGCTCTTGTGACATGTGTAGCTTCTTTGAAGCTCTATCTCTAGTAATCCGAATGCCAAGAATCTGTTTTGCTCGCCCCAAGTCTTTCATAGAAAATGACTTACTCAATTCTTTATTCAGCTGAACAATTCTCTTTGTGTAACATCCCAAAAATAAAATGACAGTTATCATAACGGGTAAGAATGCGATAACAAACGGAATAAACGAACGAGGCATGACGGGCCAGGCCGGATGGGCCGGCGGGCTAGAAGGGGCGAACATAGGGGAGCCTCCCCTATAAATAGCCTGAGTCACCACCCTTTCTCTCATTTGCAACATCTAGAGAGAGAAAACATAGAGAGAGAAAGTTGGCGGATCGACCTTAGATTGAAGAAGTGTGTTGCTCCAGAGCTGGTGAGAAGAACCTCCGGATCATAAACTCGATACAGGTAACGATCTGGCCTAGATCTAAGTTTTTGTTCGTTTTGGGGTTTTTTTCGGGTTTTGGATGAAAATGTAACATTTTTACGGATGAAACTGGAAGAAAAACATAGATTTGAGTTCCATAATGAAAAGCAAACGTTTTGAAGTAAACAAGTTCGGGATCTTGACGTAATCAGACCCGAATGCGAAAGTTAGGGTTTTTACGAGGAAGCAGATCCTGCGTACTTATCAAGTACTCATGAAGCAAAGTTTGCGCACTTAATATGTACGCAAGAACGAGGACATGCGCACTTGCTAAGTGCGCAGGCATCAGGCTGGTTAAGTAAAGTCAATATGTTTAGAATGGTTAAACCGTTAGAGTCGGGATTTGGTCTGATGTGTATTTAACTAATCAATTCAGATCGGAAGTGACGTTGTTGGACCTTTGTTTAGGAAAACCCAGATTAGCGTATCCGGTGAGTTCTAGAAGCCCTCTTTTAAATGTTTTAATAATGTTTTTTGGTTGGTGTGCATACGTAACGATGTGACTATTTTATAAAACGATGTTTATAAAACGAAGTTTTTAAGTAAAAGAAGTGAATGTTTACGAAAGTCACAAACGCACGAATCTGCCAATATTCCTTAGGGAATGAAGGTTATGGGTATGGGAAGTATGTTATGGGCCTTTACCTTTTAGGGGCCTTTGTGGCTGGCCAACTGTTGTACAATTGGGGTGATGACGGTCACCAAGGGGATTATCGTGATCCTTGAAGTTTGGTACGATTTACCTTACGGGTTAGTCGTGCTTGAAGTTTGGTACTTGTGCCCTACGGGGTGCAGTGCTTGAAGTTTGGTACGTGTAATCCTTGTGATGTCGTGCTTGAATTTTGGTGTTGAATGACCTAAGTATCGGACCCTAGGATTTCTTCACCCGAAGGACAGTACGGTGTTGATGGGCCTAGTGGTGGTGATCTTAGGTTATTCCGCCTGTATGTGACGTTTGGATTTGAAGGTTACGAGAAGGTGCTGATTCGATATGTTCGTTGACTTATGTTTATGATGTTATGTTATGTTATTGCATATTTTCGTACGCTTTTATTAATGAAGTTAAATGATATGTTTTTGGCAAATATTTGAAGTTAAGGTTTTATGAAAAGCTAGAACTCACCAGCGTAGCTGACTTTTTAGTATGCACATTCAGGTTAATGCAGGTTATGATGATGGAAGGTGATGCTGGGCGGCTTGATGAGTTACCCGAATGATATGAAGACTGGCATCCCGTTATGATTAGCTTATGTTATGTTTATGTATTAGACTATGTTACGCTTTCGCATGTTGAACAATGTTATGATTATGTTTTAATGAAATTTTCCGCTGCGTTACTTTGAGATTCAAGTTTAAGAACTTTTTGTGAATGAGTAAAACCAACAAGTGAGGCCTCCCGGGTTTGGGGCCTTACAAGTTGGTATCAGAGCAATAGTTTGAGAGATCCGAACACTCCCAGTGTCTGAACTTAAACTGTGAACGGGACCGAAAGCGGATGCCAGTACGGGTAACTCGAGCCACAGCATCAGGCATGAAGGTAGTATATATTTACATGCATAGTATGGCTTAGAAAGGGTTAGGTAAGGACTTGTGTTCTGATGGAATCACAAAGGTGGTCAAATAGAAATCGAAAGGTAGTGTAATGGTTAATTGCAGATGGCCAATGTATATTAACATCTTACAGTTCTTGTTGAATTTTATTTGTTAACTAGCGTGATGACATTGGATTCCTTGTCTTATAGAACGAAATGGCAAGGAGAGGAAACGGAAGGCGTGGTGGGGGCCATTCCGGTGGTCGTAACGGTGGGCGCGGCCCCTACACGTCAAGAGTACAGTGAAGAAGGAAGTGTTCACACTGAGCCAGAAATTAGTGTGCACGGGACTGAGCCGACTCATGTCGAAGAACAACAATTCACTTTTGAACCGGAAGTGAGAGCGGCTCTGGCACGCGAGTTCACTGAGTTGATGAAGGTTTCTCTGCCAGGACTGTTGGCAGAAGAGTTAAAGAAGGCTAGTGAGACGGGTGGGTCTAACACGGCGGTTGGTACCCCGAACACTGAGGCAATCAATGCACCGCTTAACCGTGGTTGCGACTATAAGTCCTTTAAGGCATGTGACCCGCCGGTCCTGACTGGGAAGAAGGACGCGATGGCTACTTTTGATTGGGTAATCCGTATGGAAGCTGCCATTCGCCTAAGCGAGTGTCGAACGGATCAAGTTGTGAAGTTTGCTGCTAACTCCTTAAGAGAGGAAGCATCCCATTGGTGGGAAGGTGTACGTCAAGCAAAAGGGGACGAGGCTATGGATGCGATGATGTGGACTGATTTGAAAACTTTGGTGATCAAGAATTTCTGTCCAAGGAATGAGATCAAAAAGGTAGAAAGGGAATTTATGGGGATTAAGGCCGGGAGCATGACCTACCGGCAGTACACCACACGGTTCAATGAACTGGCACGTCTCGTGCCACATCTTGTCACGACTAAGGAAAGAAAGATTGCATGCTACATTCAAGGGCTGTCGGACCAGGTCCGCACCTATGTTAAGGCAAACGCCCCTACTACCTATGATTTGGTAGTAGAACTGAGCGGCATGGTATTTGATGACCTGGCGCTGAATGTCGTTGCCATTGAAGAGCCTAAGAACAAGTTGAGTTTTCCCGCTAAGTGATCGGGTGGAAAGTTGTTTGGGGCTCGGGAAAAACATGCCAGGGTAGGCGAGACGGCATTCTGTGGAAATGTGGGGTAAGACATGCGGGTGAATGTCGGCTAGGGTAAAATCTGTGCTTTAAATGCGGCAAAACCGGACACTACTCTCGTGAATGCCCGCACGGCTTCAAATGCTACAACTGTGGGGAGAGTGGTCATATGAGCCGGGAATGCACCAAGCTCAGGATGAGTGAAGCCGGGAAGGGGAAAGGCCCGGAGAAGAAAGAAGAGAGGCCCCGAGCAAAGACTCGTGCGTACACGCTGACGCAAGACCAGGCAAGGGTGGACCCCGACGTGGCGTCAGGTACGTTCATCCTTGACAACACTTTTGTTTCTGTGTTATTTTATTTGGGTGCCAGTAAGAGTTTTATATCTACGACTTTCTGTAAACGAGTGAAGTACATTGTCAGTAAGCTAGAAAGGGATTTTAGCGTAGAAACCGCTGAGGGTAGAACTGCGAGAGTGACCGATGTAGTTGACAACTCCACAATAAAAATAGAAGGTCATAGGTTCCCTGTCAGATTGTTTGTTATGGATTTGGGAGGGTTCGATGTCGTGTTAGGTATGGATTGGCTAACTGCCAATGAAGCGCAAATTATATGCAAACGAGAGATAATCCGACTCAAGGCTCCGGATGGTAGCAAAGTCGAGGTTTTTGGAGATCGTAACGCCCCGATGCCAAGCATCATCTCGATGATTAAGGCAACAGATTACTTAAGGCCCGGATACGAGGCTTATCTGGTGTACGTAATTGACAAGTGTAAGGAAGTGAAGGAACTAGACGATGTACCCGTGGTACGCGAGTACCCGGAGGTGATTTCAGAGGATTTGCCTGGGATACCACCCGACAGAGAGATTGAGTTCCGAATCGACTTAGTACCAGATGCCCAGCCCGTGGCTAAAGCTCCATATCGACTAGCACCATTAGAGATGAAGGAACAATTAACCAGCTAAACGAATTACTTGAGAAGGGATTTATCCAGCCGAGCATCTCACATTGGGGTGCCCCGGTGTTATTTGTAAAGAATAAGGATGGTTCGATGAGAATGTGTATTGATTATCGCGAGTTGAACAAACGTACCGTGAAGAACAAGTACCCTCTACCAAGGATCGACGACCTGTTCGATCAATTGCAAGGTACAAGCTGGTTCTCAAAAATCGACCTTCGATCGGGGTACCATCAGTTGAAGGTGGGGGAAGAAGACATACCAAAAACCGTATTTCGCACGCGTTATGGACATTTCGAGTTCCACGTAATGTCTTTTGGGTTGACGAACGCCCCCGCAGCGTTCATAGATCTGATGAATAGAGTTTGTCGACCAATGCTGGATCGATCGGTAATCGTGTTCATCGATGATATCCTCATCTACTCCAAGAATGAGGGTGATCACGCATGTCACTTGAAGGAGGTATTGGAAGCTCCGAAGAAGGAAAAGTTGTATGCTAAGTTCTCCAAATGCGCGTTCAGGCTTAGGGAAGTCCAATTCCTAGGTCACGTCATTAACCCAAACGGCATTATGGTTGACCCAGCAAAAATAATGACGGTAAAGGAATGGAATATTCCTAAGACGCCAACTGAAATCCGCAGTTTCTTAGGATTGGCAGGCTACTATCGGAGATTCATCCAGGATTTCTCGAAAATAGCTTCGCCGTTGACAAAGTTGACTCGGAAGGAAGTAAAGTATGAATAGGGTTCGACCCAGGATGAGGCGTTTAAGGAATTGAAGGAGAAGCTAACCCAAGCTTCAGTCTTGGCCCTTCCCGAGGGTAATGAAGACTTAGTGGTATACTCTGACGCTTCGGGTCAGGGATTGGGATGCGTATTGATGCAACGCAGGAGAGTGATAGCGTATGCGTCATGACAGTTGAAGATTCACGAAGCTAATTATCCGACTCACGATTTGGAACTTGCTGCTGTCGTATTTGCATTGAAAATCTGGAGGCACTACCTTTACGGGGTGAAGTTTACTATTTACTCCGACCATAAAAGTTTGAAGTACTTCTTCGAACAAAGGGAACTTAATATGAGGTAGAGACGATGGTTGGAACTATTGAAGGATTATGACTGTTAAATAATATACCATCCTGGAAAGGCAAACGTGGTGGCTGACGCTCTAAGCCGAAAGGATGTGCCTGCTCCTATTAGAGTGAAAGTTTGCCAGTTGGTGAAAACATCAGATGTGATGAGGGAAATTGAAAGAGCTCAAGATGAAACACTTACGGAGGAAAACATAAAGAAGGAAAGGATGGTTGGCCAACATGACAAGTTGGAATATAACACCCTTGGTGTTAGGACACGTTTTGGACGGGTATGGATACCTATGGGTGGCGAGCTTAGAACCAAAATCTAGGATGAGGCTTATAAGTCTCGGTACTCTATCCATCCTGGTACCAATAAAATGTACCAAGATCTGAGGAAGGGACACTGGTGGCCTGGAATGAAACACGAAGTGACAAAGTACGTAAGCAAGTGTTTGACTTGCTCACAATTAAAGGCCGAACACCAGAAACCGAATGGAAAGATTTAACCACTTGATATACCGGAATGGAAGTGGGAACACATTACCATGGACTTCATAACCAAGCTACCTCGCACAGCTAAAGGTCATGATTCCTTTTGGGTAATTGTGGACCGTTTAACGAAGAGTGCTCATTTCCTACCTATTCGCGAGACGTTCTCGTCGGAAAGGTTAGTAGAAGTATTTATTAACGAAGTAGTAGCACGGCATGGGATGCCTTTGACGATCGTATCTGACCGGGACACACGATTCACATCGAGGTTCTGGAAAAGATTTCACGAAGCGATGGGCATGAGACTCAATGTTAGCACGGCATACCACCCACAAACGGATGGTCAGTCCGAAAGGACCATTCAAACATTGGAGGATATGCTTCGTGCTTGTATTATCGATTTCGGCGGCAGTTGGGACAGTCATCTGCTGTTAGCCGAGTTCTCCTACAACAATAGTCATCACATGAAGATAGGCATGCCGCCTTATGAAATGTTGTATGGGAGAAGATGCAGGACCCCGGTTTGTTGGGGTGAGATTGGACAGAAGGAATTAGGAAGTCTTGAAGTCGTAAGAGAAACGTCGGAAAGGTTTGACCAAATCAAAGCACGAATGAAGGCCGCACAAGATCGTCAGAAATCCTATGCGGATAAACGGCGAAGACCTATTAAGTTTGATGTTGGGAACAGGGTAATGTTGAAAGTATCACCCTGGAAGGAAATCATATGATTCAGGAAGAGAGGAAAGTTAAGTCCGAGGTTTGTTGGACCATTCAGGATAATGGCACGGGTTGGTGAAGTCACTTATCGGTTAGATTTTCCTGATGAGTTAAGTGGGATTCATCCTACCTTCCATGTATCACACTTGCGAAAGTGTTTGGCGGATGAATCGGCTCACGTACCACTTACTGACATCGAGGTCGACAACAGCCTTAACTACATCGAAGAGCCCGTGACCATCCTAGATCGGAAGGAGAAACGTTTACGTAATAAATTAATCCAATTGGTTAAAGTCCAATGGAAACATCGAAAGGGATCGGAAGCCACTTTGGAAACGGAGACGGAAATGAGGGCGTCGTACCCATAACTATTTGACTTATGATAGGTTTCGGGGACGAAATCTATTGTAAGGGGGTAGACTTGTAACATCCCAAAAATTAAATGACAGTTATCATAACGGGTTAGAATGCGAGAACGAACGGAATAAATGAACGAGGCATGACGGGCCGGGCCGGATGGGCCGACGGGCTAGAAGGGGCGAACATAGGGGAGCCTCCCCTATAAATAGCATGAGTCACCACCCTTTCTCTCATTTGCAACATCTAGAGAGAGAAAACGTAGAGAGAGAAAGTTGGCCGATCGATCCGAGATTGAAGAAGTGTGTTGCTCCAGAGCTGGTGAGAAGAACCTCCGGATCAGAAGCTCGATACAGGTAACGATCTGGCCTAGATTTGAGTTTTTGTTCGTTTTGAGGTTTTTTTTCGTGTTTTGGATGAAAAGGTAATGTTTTTACGGATGAAACTAGAAGAAAAACATAGATTTGAGTTCCTTAATGAAAAGCGAACGTTTTGAAGTAAACAAGTTCGGGATCTTGACGTGATCAGACCCGAATGCGAAAGTTAGGGTTTTTGCGGGGAAGCAGATCGTGCGTACTTATCAAGTACGCATGAAGAGGGTCCTGCGTACTTATCAAGTACGCATGAAGCAAAGTTTGTGCACTTATTATGTACGCAAGAGCGAGGCCATGCGCACTTGCTAAGTGCGCAGGCATTAGGCTGGTTAAGTAAAGTCAGTATGTTTAGAATGGTTAAACCGTTAGGGTCGGGATTTGGTCTGATGTGTATTTAACTAATCAATTCAGATCGGATGTGACGTTGTTGGACCTTTGTTTAGGACAACCCAGATTAGCTTATCCGGTGAGTTCTATAAGCCCTCTTTTAAATGTTTTAATAATGTTTTTGGGCTGGTGTGCATACGTAACGATGTGACTATTTTATAAAACGATGTTTATGAATGTTGTATGTGTCGTTTTATAAAATGATGTTTATGAACGATGTTTTGGAAGGAAGGGTTATGAAAGAAGTGTTTATGAAATATTTTGCCAAAATAAGTTTATGAAGTGTTTATGAATGAAGGAATGATTTTTAATAAAACGTACGAATGCTTTAACTGAAGTTTTTAATTAAAAGAAGTGAATGTTTACGAAAGTCACAAACGAACGAATCTGTCAATATTCCTTAGGGAATGAAGGTTATGGGTATGGGAAGTATGTTATGGGCCTTTACCTTTTAGGGGCCTTTGTGGCTGGCCAACTGTTGTACAACTGGGGTGATGACGGTCACAAAGGGGATTATTGTGATCCTTGAAGTTTGGTACGATTTACCTTACGGGGTAGTCGTGCTTGAAGTTTGGTACTTGTGCCCTACGGGGTGCAATGCTTGAAGTTTGGTACGTGTCATCCTTGTGATGTCGTGCTTGAAGTTTGGTGTTGAATGACCTAAGTATCAGGCCCTAGGATTTCTTCACCCGAAGGACAGTACGGTATTGATGGGCCTAGTGGTGGTGATCTTAGGTTATTCCGCCAGTATGTGACGTTTGGATTTGACGGTTACGAGAAGGAGCAGATTCGATATGTTCGTTGACTTATGTTTATGATGTTATGTTATGTTATTGCATATTTTCGTACGCTTTTATTAATGAAATTAAATTATATGTTTTTGGAAAATATTTAAATTAAGGTTTTATGAAAATCTAGAACTCACCAGCGTAGCTGACTTTTTAGTATGCACATTCAGGTTAAGGCAGGTTATGATGATGGAAGGTGATGTTGGGCGGCTTGATGAGTTACCCGAATGATATGAAGACTGGCATCCCGTTATGATTAGCTTATGTTATGTTTATGTATTAGACTATGTTACGCTTTCGCATGTTGAACAATGTTATGATTATGTTTTAATGAAATTTTCCGCTGCGTTACTTTGAGATTCAAGTTTAAGAACTTTTTGTGAATGAGTAAAACCAACAAGTGAGGCCTCCCGGGTTTGGGGCCTTTCAAGTTGGTATCAGAGCAATAGTTTGAGAGATCCGAACACTCCCAGTGTCTGAACTTAAACTGTGAACGGGACCGAAAGCGGATGCCAGTACGGGTAACTCGAGCCACAGCATCAGGTATGAAGGTAGTATATATTTACATGTATAGTATGGCTTAGAAAGGGTTATGTAAGGACTTGTGTTCTGATGGAATCACAAAGGTGGTCAAATAGAAATCGAAAGGTAGTGTAATGGTTAATTGCAGATGGCCAGTGTATATTAACATCTTACAGTTCTTGTTGAATTTTATTTGTTAACTAGCGTGATGACATTGGATTCCTTGTCTTATAGAACGAAATGGCAAGGAGAGGAAACGAAAGGCGTGGCGGGGGCCATACTAGTGGTCGTACCGGTGGTCGTAACGGTGGGCGCGGCTGGACCCCTGCACGCAAAGAGTACAGTGAAGAAAGAAGTGTTTACACTGAGCCTGAAATAAGGGTGCACGGGACTGAGCCGACTCATGTCGAAGAACAACAATTTTGTTTTGAACCGGAAGTGAGAGCGGCTCTGGCACGCGAGTTCACTGAGTTGATGAAGATTTCTCTGCCAGGACTGTTGGCAGAAGCGTTTAAGAAGGCTAGTGAGACGGGTGGGTCTAACACGGCGGTTGGTACCCCGAACACTGAGGCAATCAACGCACCGCTTAACCGTGGTTGCGACTATAAGTCCTTTAAGGCATGTGACCCGTCGGTCCTGACTGGGAAGAAGGACGCGGTGGCTACTTTTGATTGGGTAATCCGTATGGAAGCTGCCATTCACCTGAGCGAGTGTCGAACGGATCAAGTTGTGAAGTTTGCTGCTAACTCCTTGAGAGAGGAAGCATCCCATTGGTGGGAAGGTGTACGTCAAGCAAAAGGGGACGAGGTTGTGGATGCGATGATGTGGACTGATTTTAAAACTTTGGTGATCAAGAATTTATGTCCAAGGAATGAGATCGAAAAGGTAGAAAGGGAATTTATGGGGATTAAGGCCAGGAGCATGACGCACCGGCAGTACACCACACGGTTCAATGAACTGGCACGTCTGGTGCCACATCTTGTCACGACTGAGGAAAGAAAGATTGCATGCTACATTCAAGGGCTGCCGGACCAGGTCCACACCTATGTTAAGGCAAACGCCCCTACTACCTATGATTCGGTAGTAGAACTGAGGGGCATGGTATTTGATGATCTGGCGTTGAATGTCGTTGCCATTGAAGAGCCTAAGAAGAAGTTGAGTTTTCCCGATAAGCGATCGGGTAGGAAGTTGTTTCGGGCTCGGGACAAACATGCCAGGGTAGGTGAGACGGAGTCTGTGGAAAATGTGGGGTAAGACATGCGGGTGAATGTCGGATAGGGTCAAATCTGTGCTTTAAATGCGGCAAAACCGGACACTTCTCCCGTGAATGCCCGCAAGGCTTCAAATGCTACAACTGTGGGGAGAGTGGTCATATGAGCCGGGAATGCACCAAGCCCAGGATGGGTGAAGCTGGGAAGGGGAAAGGCCCGGAGAAGAAAGAAGAGAGGCCCCGAGCAAAGACTCGTGCGTACGCGCTGACGCAAGACCAGGCCAGGGTGGACCCCGACGTGGCGTCAGGTACGTTCATCCTTGACAACACTTTTGTTTCTGTGTTATTTGATTCGGGTGCCAGTAAGAGTTTTATATCTGCGAATTTCTGTAAACGAGTGAAGTACACTGTCAGTAAGCTAGAAAGGGTTTTTAGCGTAGAAACTGCTGAGGGTAGAACTGCGAGAGTGACCGATGTAGTTGACAACTCCACAATAAAAATAGAAGGTCATAGGTTCCCTGTCAGACTGTTTGTTATGGTTTTGGTAGGGTTCGATGTCGTGTTAGGTATGGATTGGCTAACTACCAATGAAGCGCAAATTATATGCAAACGAAAGATAATCTGACTCAAGGCTCCGGATGGTAGCAAAGTCAAGGTTTTTGGAGATCGTGACGCCCCGATGCCAAACGTCATCTCGCTGATTAAGGCAACAGATTACTTGAGGCGCAGATGCGAGGCTTATCTGGTGTACGTAATTGACAAGTGTAAGGAAGTGAAGGAACTAGACGATGTACCTGTGGTACGCGATCTCATCAAAATCAATACCTTTTCTTTTACTGAACCCTTTGACAACCAATCTAGCCTTGTACCTAGGCCGTGAGGCATGTTCTTCAGTCTTCACTTTGTAAACCCACTTGTTTTTCAAAGCTCTCTTGCCCTTAGGCAGTTTCACCAACTCAAAGGTATTATTCTCATGCAAGGAATTCATCTCATCTTGCATGGCATCAACCCACTCCCTTTTATGCTCATCTTCCATGGCCTCGGTATAAGACTCTGGATCTCCTCCATCAGTGAGTAAGACATACTCATCAACAGAAAAACGGGTGAAAGGATGACGATCTCTTGTAGATCGCCTGAGTGGGACAAATGCTGGCATATCTGGTACTGGTAGTTCAGGGTGGAAATCCTCACACGGCCCTAACTGCAGTGGAATATCAACGTTATCAATACCATGTTGTTCACCATTTTTAACACCATCTCCATTATTTGTCTCGGTTTGCTGAGGAGGAGCCGGATCCAAATCAGTAAGATCATCAGTTTGTTGAGGAACTATCTTTGTCTTCTCAATATATTTCAAACCCTGATCTTCCATGAACACCACATCACGACTTCTTACGAGTTTCTTCATAACCGGATCATATAACCTGTATCCAAACTCATCTTGCCCATAACCAAGGAATATACATGGCCTGGTCTTCACATCAAGCTTTGATGTTTCATCTTTGGGAATATGCACAAAAGTCTTGCATCCAAAGACCCGTAAATGACGATACGAAACATCTTTGTTACTCCAAACCCTATCAGGAACATTAAAAGACAAAGGAACACAAGGAGTTAGATTAATAACATGTACCGCCGTATTCAAAGCTTCACCCCAAAAGGAATTAGGCAACCCTGCATGCGAGAGCAGACATCTAACCCTATCAGCCAATGTTCTATTCATCCGTTCTGCTAAACCATTCAACTATGGTGTCTTTGGAGGAGTATTTTGATGTCGAATGCCTTTCTCTCTACAATAAGCATCAAAAGGACCAATGTACTCACCTCCATTATCTGTGCGAATGCACTTAAGCTTCTTCCCAGTTTGTCTCTCAACTAAGGCATGAAATTGCTTAAACACATATAATACTTGATCTTTAGATTTCAAGGAATAAGCCCAAACCTTCCTTTAATGATCATCGATGAATGTGACAAAGTATAAAAAACCACCAAGTGATCTAGTCTTCATGGGACCACATACATCGGAATGCACCAAATCAAGTATATTTTCTTTTCTAGAGGGAGGATGACTCTTAAAGGAAACTTTAGTTTGCTTACCTTCCGGACAATGAGAACACTTATTTAAATAAACATCATGCACACCGGACAAGACATTTCTCTTCAACAATAGAGACATTCCCTTTTCACTTGTGTGGTCAAGTCTCTTATGCCACAAGTCGGTCATATCATAATTCATCACTGAGTGGACCGAGTCTCTAGAGATCTTCGGATGTGTCATGTATAACTTTGAACTTCTTTTACCTCTTGCCACGATCAAAGAACCACGAATGAGTTTCCACATTCCATCACCAAGGTTATTGTGATAGCCATCATCATCAAGTAAGCCTACGGATATCAAATTAAGTCTAATATCTATAACATGTTTTACATTGTGCAAAACCAACTCCATTCCAGTATCAAACTTCAAGCAAATATCCCCAACACCAACAATCTTTGATAGCCCATTATTACCCATCTTAACACTCCCAAAATCACCAGGAGTATAAGATGAAAAGAAATCCCTTTGTGATGTCACATGACAAGTAGCACCGCTGTCAACAACCCAACTTGAATCATCATGTGCAAGGTTAACCATATCATAATCACAACAAATAAAGAACTCTTCGGTAGCAGTGTTAACTTCAGCAGTGTCATTACCACCATCATCTTTCTTATGGTTGTTCTTTTGATTGTTGTAATTAGCCTTCTTGTTCTCCTTCTTCAATTGTCTGTCGAATTTAATTATGTGGCCTTTCCTACCATAATGATAACACTCAAAGTTAGCAAACTTCCCTTGAGACTTACTACGATGTTTCCCTCTGTTACTTGGACCTATACTCTGACTTCTCCCCCTGTTTTCTGTGACTAAAACATTTGAATGTGAAGAGGAACCTTGTGACTTTCTTCTCATCTCTTCATTTAAAATACTGCTTTTAGCCAATTCCATAGTGATAACACCATTTGCTGCAGAGTTGGACAATGATATCCTAAAAGTCTCCCACGAATCTGGTAAAGTGCCAAGGAGCCATAAACCTTGTAGCTTGTCTTCAAACTTGATACCCATTCCTGCTAGCTGATTAACAATTCCCTGATAAACACTCAAGTGATCAGTAACAGGAGTACCATCATGGTATTTCAAGTTTATCAACTGCTTAATCAAGAACAATTTATTGTTCCCAGTCTTCTGAGCATACAACTCCTCAAGCTTGTTCCACAAGGTACAATCATGAGTCTCCCCGCTAATATGGCTCAAAACATTATCATCAACCCACTGTCGGATATACCCACAAATCTTCCTGTGTAAAATATTTCATTCTTCATATGTTTTATCTTCAGGTTTGTCAGTGGTAAACACAAGCAAATAATAATCCTTCACATAAAGAAGGTCTTCTATCTTGCCTTTCAAAACATGATAATTAGAACCATTCAGATTCACAATCCTACTTGTATTAGCTTCCATTGTTCAAACAAGTCTAAACCCAATAACAAGAGTCAATGGCGCTGATACCAGTCTGATGGAAAAAATGCAACCGACCACAAACGGTAAACAACAAAATGCGGAATTAATCTTCGTTTGGTCAAAACTTTCCTGACCCGAATGAACCTGTTAGGATGCAAACAAATAGGGTATTCCAAAATAACCAAACAACCTCAAATCACTATGCAAATAAAATAGAGAGACACCGAAATTTTTAGCGTGGAAAACCCTCAAACGAGAGAGTAAAAAACCACGGGACTACTAGAGCCGCTTCAAATCCACTATCACCAAATCAAGAGCAATGCAAAGTCTTCTCTAGAGATACTAGATGCATACAATAATCATCATAAACTTGGAATCACTAAACATCAAGTATATGAAATCATAAACAAAGATAAAGGAGAGGAATCACCAAATGGAGTTACTCCAAAACCCGAACACGATCTTCTTCTATTAGACGAACCCACAAAGAATCACCCCCTTTGTGTGCGTCCCGAACCAAGAAGACAAGCAGGAGCACTCCCTAAAAATCTCTATTTTTTTTTGTTGCTTTTCTGTCGAGATCACACAGACCAGAGCAAACAACCACTCTCTTTCTTGTTGTCTTAAAGTGAAGATGGCCAACATTAATTGCCCTCAACAAACAAACCTTTTATTGTTGTTGTATCTAAAAAAAAAAGATGGCAACTTACTCCCGGACCAACAAAAACTTTGTTGTAGTTGTTGACAAAAATAAAGACCAAGTCTTTAATCCTCTCAACCTCTTTTGACTCTTTGGAAATAAACGACAGCAACAACAAGAAGACCACAAGTTTTTTTCTTTGATTAATGAGTGGACTAAATAATAATAATATTAAATATATGACACCTCATAGGCCCAAAAATAGCCCGAGTTCTATCTTCGCTTTTCACTCTCCTTTCTACTATTCAACTACTCTAACTATAATATTTAAAGGGTCAACCTAAAATCACCCATCAAACGAAGTATACTATTAAAAGAAAAGTTTGGTTAGTCGGAAAGACCCCCTTATAGTTCCGCCCCTGATTTGAACTAAATGTATTCCAATAAACTATGAACAGTTTTTATTTGTGATTGGTTGGTTTTGACGGTGATGCCACGTGACGCGTATTCATTGGCCTTTTTCTTTTTACTTTTCTCAAATTTAGTGTGTAAAAAGGAGTAAATTGAGATGATTAAACACAAAAGACAAACTGGTCCATCCGAAAACAAACGTGCTCTTCCCCCATTCAATTCGTAATACATCTCCATAATTTATACCGGTTTAGTTAATAAATATGATATGAACGCCATCATCCACATTGGGTGGAAAACCTAAGGCCAAGGGTATACCCGGCATGGAAATGAGGTGGTTGGCGTAGGGTCGTGGAACACCACGCTCCCGGCACGTTGACCACGAGAGTGGGAGTATTCCGTAGAGAATTCCGCACTCGTGGAGGAATAACAGTGAAAGACCGGAAGCATAGGTGAAGACTTCCAATATTAGTTTATTATTTTTTTTTATTTTTTTCTCATCCTTGCCCACAACTAAATTGATACATACATTTTTATTATAATTTATTTTAATTTCACCCCTTCAATAGAAAGTTTATTTTATTCTAACAACTTTAAGAGCATGGGGTATACCCATGTGATTATGGTGTGATGTGATAATAAAGTGCACGTCACGTGGCGTCACGTCAGATTCTGGAAAATCACATCACCCATCACTAGGCAAGGGGTATACCCATGTGATTGTGGTGGTGTGATAATTTAATGTTTATTTTTTAATTTTTATTTAAATAAAATAAAACATAATAAATATTATTCATTAATAATAATAAAAAATACATTAATTAAAATAACTAAAAAAACATTAATTAAAATAACTAAAAAAAAATTAATTAAAAAAAATACATAACCAAAACCTACGGGATATCATGACGTTCTTTGATCTCCTTTTGTTTTTTTTTCAATCAAAAATCGTTGCGCGGTTGAGAGTGAATCAAGATCCATGCCAAGAATTTCGATCTCTTGTTTTGTTCGTTTCCAATCTATCCTCTCGTCTTGGGCGTTGTTAAATCTTGTCATTTGTTCGGCCATTTTCTCGCCGATTTCGTCGTGACTTGACCGAACCCGAGCTCGTTGCTTGTGCTTTTGCTTTTTTTTTCTTCCCTATCGGACAGGGTATTTCTTCCACGTCTTTCAGTGCATCTATGTTGAGGTCGTACTTAGATCTACCATCGGAAGCGCTCGGACTAGCGTCGATGTCGGTTGATGTTCTTTTTTTGGACGAGCCGGTTCGGGTGGGGGCAATGTATAGTGTTTGCCACTTTGGCGAATTCCTACAAACCTCCCAATACTGAATTGGTGTTTCGCCACCATGTTCTTCTTTAAACCAGACCGTTGCTCTCCCCCAAAATATCGGCATCGCTCCACCGCTTCTTCCATCCCGCAAACATTCTTGGTAGATCATGTGGAACTTTACCACCTTACCATTTGTATGAGTCCATTTTGAACTCAGTTGGTCTAAAGTTCGGTAACCGGGCGGTACACTCATGAAAGATTCATATCTTTCACGAATCCGAGTCCATAACGTTTTTTTTGTTTTGGGTGTTTCCTACAAAAAAATAAATATTCTAATTAATAAACAAAAAAATAAAATAAGGAAAAAATTTAAAAATACAAAAACCAAAATTAATGTTACCGATTATTGGATCCTCCGAGACGTCTATACACGCCTTAACCAAGAATAGTGGTTCGTCTTTTTCCCACTTTTTTTTGGTATTCGGTCGGCTAGAAGTCTCTTGCAAAACATTCTTCTTTCCTTTTTTTGTGACAAATTTTGATTCTCGTCCACGGTTTCTTGTGGCATTTCTTGAGTTTCGGATACAAAGTCAAGTGGTGTACCCGGTTGGAACATTGGGGATTGGTAGTTAAACATTTGAAAGTTCGGGTTTTGTTGGAAGTTTGGGTTGGGTAGGAAGTTCGGGTTGGGTTGGAAGTTCAGGTTTGGTTGAAAGTTTGGGTTGGGTTGAAAGTTTGGGTTAGCCATAAACGCGTTATCACGAGCCGCGTATTGAGCCCAAAAGTTTGGGTTCGGATCGTTACTCATTTTTGGTTATGGGTTGTGGATATTAGAAATGAGTATAGAAGATTAGTGAGTTTGGGTAGAAAATGAATGTAAATATTATGGTGTAAAATTGAGTATTTATAGTGAGTAAAAATAAATATTTTTATTTATCTTAAATTAATTAATCCCAACGGCTATTATTTGTACCGTTCAACGGTAAAATTACAAATCACATCGTCTCTTTCTCGCGTGAAAATAATCACGCTCAACAAGCACGCCGTGATTTTTTCGATGAGGGGCGGTGTTGCTTTGCCAATCACGCCGTGATCCTATGCCACGTTGGATCACGCCACACTTCACCTCTGGTATACCACTCGACCTAAGAACCATGTCAATGGCCACTCCCATTTCACCGAAATTTTTTTACTAATGGACCGTACACTTTCTCAATTTTTACAATGGCCTCCTGAATTTTATAAAATTTTAAATGTACCCCTCATATTTCTAAAGTTTCAAGTTTATCTCTGGACAAAATTCTTAACTTACCCCTCAAATTTCTAAACACTCAAGTTTATCCCTTAAATTTCATTTTTTGTTTCTTTTACTTTTTTATATTTGTTTGTAAAAGTTTGTTTTTTCTATTTTTATTTTGTTTTTACTTTGTTACTAACTTCTTTAACGAACTTGTTGTTTCAATGTTAACTTCTATTCGTGCCTCGATCTCCAGGGCCGAGTCGTGGAAACTTTATTATTCATACGTTTCTTTATGTACTTAGTCACGTTATTGTCGTCGCCGCAACGCCCATAACAAGGTTCGCGAACCCGCCGCATTGCGTGGGCTTTAATTATGCAGTTAAACACGTTAATATCACCGTACGTCCCCGCAGTAACGCGCGGGTCAAGTTTTCTAGTTTTATTTATATGTTATAACCTATTTCTTTAATTTTATTTTCTTAAACTTAACAGATATTTCACAAAGTGTCTATTTTTTCTACCGTTAAATTTGATGACGAACTTGTCGCTCATTTTATTTGTCCCTCTTGGGCGGGCGTGTCAATTCGAGTGGCTGAGGGGTGTCATATAAATCCTCCACATTGTGGTCACGTTTTGAATGTGCGTTAAAGTCAACCGAAACACAATCATTGTCCTCCGACGACGGGCCAAAATGTGAGATGAGTGAAAGTTGAGCCTTAATTGGCTCGGTATTTCTCATGTGCCCTCGTCAAAATGTCAGTATCATTCCACCCGCTATTAATTTTTAATTATAAAATAAAAATCATTAAATTTAATTATAAAATAAAAATAATGTGGCAGTGTAGAAATATTGAACAGTTTCCCTTAAATGTGGAGCAATATGGAAAAATTATGAAATCTGATGTGGCGTTGACATAACAATGTGGAGGGGTGTGGAGTTGTGAAGTATACCCCTTAGCCTAAGAAATAAGGTTGTAGGAAAAAGCCCGAAAATATATTGTAACTTAATCAACCAAATCAGTTTCAAATTCAGATTCTTGAGAAAAATGAAAAACTGTTTGAAACATAACTCCAAAGATCTAATTGATTATACACCCGGATATAACCCTTGAAATTAGATCAACAAATTCATTAAAAACAAAACTAAAACATTACCGAAATCCGACCCCTAGAAAAATGATGGATTTTGAAAGAAAAACTCTGAACCATGTACAGTTAAACTTTAGTGAAACAAGATTAAACAAAAACAAATATTAAATGAAATCGGTTTAAATCAAGTAAATGCTAGTTAAAACCGGAGTGGATCAAATCGGATCGGACTAGAAACTGGTTTTCAAGGGGCAGGGGTGACTATACAGTGCAAGCAACTAAAACAAGCGTTTTAGGCCCCCAAATTTTAAGGGCCCAAAAAATTAAAAAAACATTTCAATCTATATTTTAACGTAAAAATATGTGATAATTTATCAACTTTTGTGTTTTTAGAGAAAAATGATAATTTATCAACTTTTGTGTTAATAATATATGTTTTCACGCTTCATAACGTTACATTTTAGTAATTTTTATATATGTTATCAGCTAAAACAACCGGTTTTTAAAACATTGGTTTTTGGTTTCTTGGTTTCAAGTTTTGGTCGCTTATCTGTTTTATTTTTTGGGGTCCGGCGGGAACCAAAAATGAATTTATTAAACAGAATTACCAAGGAAACATAAAATTGATCAATTCAACAGCAGTGTTTAGTTCATTCAGTTTTGATATCAGGAGCTTAATTCAACTTTTACATCAGTTAGTTTACACAAGTTATGTGAAACTATTCCGGTGCAACGCATGTCAAAAACTTAGGACCCGTTTGGTTGATAGGATTTCATGGGAATTCAATGGAATTGGAATCTATTGGTCAACATGTTTGGTTCACATAATTTATTGAAATTGGAATTGGAATTCCATTCTTAGGAGTCTTCTGGTTCAAGGAATGTATTTTAAAGGAATTAGAATTGGAATTTGAATATAATCCTTTGTAATCTCATGAGGTGTTTGGTTTGCAAATTTATCTCAAGAATTGGAATGTATGTAAATGAAAATTACAAAATTACCCCACCACATTCATCTTGCAAATTTGACGCTAGCTAACCTTCATCGTTGCTATGACTTTGATTTCTACGTTGCTTTCTCTTGTTCCAAATTTTGATTTCTGCTTTGGGTTGTAGTTGACTTTGATTTCGGATTCTAAATGATGAAATCAATAAATTTCATTTATGTTTTTCTAATCGATTTGTTCGATCTTAACCAAGACCCCACGATTTGTTCCGATCCTTTAACAAATATTACAATCAATTTGTTCTAGTTCGATGTTCATATGGTCTATCTATTTATGTCAACTCGATTTGTTCGATTTTAACCGTTTGATGTTCATTACTCTTTCGTATTCATTGTTGCTTACTCGAATCGCCACTCGTCGTCTTCATCGGTTAGCATTGCAGATGGTGATGAAAACAAATCATAATTAAGATAAAAAAAATTATGACGGAACAAGAAGATAAAATAAATGTTTTTTTTTCATGAGTCAATGAATCGGTGATGGAAGTGAATCGTGATTAAGAGGAAAAATTGAGTCGATGAACTGTAGGCATGAGGAAACAAATGAAAATTTTTTAATTGAGGAAACAATGAAAAGAAATGAAAATTTTGAATTTTTTTATTAAAAGGAAAGAAACGGAATAATGGGAAGAAAACAAATCTTATTTTTGTTTGATCTCAATATGTTTTTTTAAATCACGAGATTTAAAGGGAATGAAGAGGAAACATTGATGAGTTTATAATCTTTCAACATTTTAATTGAGGGGGTGTTTGGGATTACTTTTTGAAGCTATTTTTGACTTTTTCAAAAGTAAGAATTTTTTATTTTTAGATTTTAACTTCTCAATCTCACATTTTTCATCTTATTTTGAATTGTCAAAATAAACTTATAACTTATTACATTATTTTAAAATATGATAAGTCAATAAGTTGTTTTAAAAAGTAATCTTAAACACCCCCTGAATGTTTAGAAATCCTTTACGCTAGCGAAGGAATTTAAATTCCAATGAGTGATGGAAAATTTTCCAATTTTATTTCCTTAATTAACTTTCTATATTTGCTTTCTTAATTAACCAACCAAACATAAATTTGAATGAAAAACATTTTATTTTCAATTCCATGAAATTCCACAAACCAAACAACAAAGTTTTTTTTATTGAGAAATGAATTGGAATCAGAATCGAAATTAATTCTTTCAAATAAAGGATATTAAATTTCATCCACATTTTGAAGGAATTCACCAAAAGAAAATAGAATCTTTAACCATTCATCATTGTTGCATCCACACCCCAACCTCGCTGGTGACAACCGTCAACCCCGACCCCTGCTACCTCTACCATGACCGCCCGGCAACTCCGCCAAGCGTCGCCTCCTCGACCCCGCCCCTGTCGCCGGCCTCACCACCCGATCCCCGCCGTCTTCCACCAAATGCTGCTGGTAGCGTGATGTCGGAAACCCACTTCTTCTTCTCCTCCACACCTTTGATACCCCATCCACCGTCGCTCCCGACCACTGACCGCCGCCGACCACTGACCCACGCAGCCGCCGCAGCCATCGCCGCCTCCCTGACCACCGACCACGGGCTGCCACCTTCGACCACCAACCACCACACAACTAATGCCGCCACGACCATCGCCCTTCACTCCGACAGCCACCACCGACCCCATCGCCGCCCTCGCCACTGCCCCGTCTGTCGCCACCACCGGGGGCAAATTACCACTTGCGGCAGTTTCAAATTATCTATTTATAACATCAGGATTATTGTGTTTTTAGCGGCTATCGGGGAATCATTTTTCACTACAACAGGTTAATATATTGGAATTGAATTGATAGGATATGGATAATGATGAATGATTCAGTTTATCTATCTATAACATCGTGGAATAATTTTGCATAATAATCTATACTATTACTTAAAAGACTAAAATTATAGGACACTTCTGATTCATTTTTATAATAATTTTTCCGCCTCTCTGCTATTAAACACTGTATTAAAATAAATATAATTTTAAATATTTAATCAATAGCAATATAATTATGAATAATTTTTATTTAGTTATGGATTGTTATGATATCATTAAACAAATAAACTTAATATGTATTACCATTTATTAATTACATAAAAAAATCAATACAAAGTTAAAAAAAATGTTTTAAAAATTAACTTAATGTAATTTAAAACTGTCACGTTAAAGTAAACATATTTTGACGAGTGTATGCGTTAAGAGACTACATTATATTTTATTCAACTCGTGCAATACACGAGTTTTTAAAAACGTAATTTTTATTACTAATTATATAACATTATATTTATTTAACTCATGTAATACACGGATTTTAACATAATAGTTTAATGTATTGGGGGAATGTTTCACTTGGTTTTCACCAATAAATGCTAAGAATCTATCTATATCTATACTATATAATAAATAAAGGTTTTTCAATGACACATGTCATCTCCATATTCATTCGTATCATTTTTTTTCCGTCTCTCTCTCTTATTAAATGCACATGTTGTTTTTAATAATATTATATTTTTAAAGAAAATCCTAATTATATTAATAAAACACATTTATTTTAAATTATCTCTTATTATAAGAAGTTTTGAAATCTAATTATGTAAATTTTATTAACAATCTAATACTAAATGAAAGTCAAATTAAATATAATTAACGTATTTTTTAAACCCAATTATGTATTATTTTTTACATATTTTGAATTTGGTTTCTATTCTTAATATATGTAATACATTTTTACACCTGTAAAATATATACATAAAGATTTAAAAAATTATATTGATATTTTTCATCCCGTGTGCAGACACGGGTTCTAAACTAGTAGTTTAATATATTGGGGGAAATGTTTCCCTAAAAAGTGATTTTTCGCTAATAAATGCAAAAAAGTGGGTCAAACGAACTCTGATTTAGCTCATTCCAACGACGTTGGAATTGTCTTATGAAACCCTAACCCGCCCCCAAAAACCTAAACCACCTCCATCCGCACCCCCAAAACCTAAACCCCCCTCCAACCTGATCGAAACATATTCTATGCAATGCAAATGTAGTTAAATATGTTTAAGTTGGTTTGCAAATGCTCTAAAGAGCCCACTACATTGATGAAGTTTTATTATGACAGGTTTTGAAAAGATGGATTAGAATGCATAAAAAGTTACAAGCAACGTTTTAGAACTCTACAATAACGTTTTAGAACTCTACAACAACGTTTTGAAACTCCCAAGATTGGTGGCGTTTTGGCAGTAGAGGCGTTGGACAGCAAGTTTTCCACCTTTCGTTAGTGCAGAGGCGTTTTAGAACTTCAGTGGGGCGTCAGCAAAAGTCGGTTTCACAGCAGTTTTAAGGGGGTTTTGTAGCAGTTTTCGAGAGTTCGTTTTTTGGGAAGATTCTCTGGTGTTCTAGGGTGACAAGGAAGTGCTAAGAAGCCATTATTGTGATCATCTTGAAGTATTTTCATCAATTGAAAATGGATTCTACATCATACATCTTTGTATCGATCATGGAGAGCATGAGAGGCTAAACATTTGGTAGTCACAATCGGGTTAGAGGTTTAATCATCATATGTAAGACTTATTTCATGATTATTTGTTTGAATGTTAGACAATTATGCGTGTTGACATGTAAACATGTATGCTTGATCTTTCATTATCACTTGTTATGTTAATTGAAAAGATAAAGTATGTTAAGTTTCTTAATGGTGTCATTCCAATCTAGATAGATTCTGGATATGTCGTACATATCACGTTGGTGTGGTTTGATATAATTTGTGAAGGATTATTATTGATTTTCCTATGTGCCATTCCAATTTAGAGGAATTCTAAATGTGTCGTAAATGTCTCATTGGTAATTAATGATCTATCCTCTTAAGATTGACATGAAAGTGTTACAAGTTATGTCCATGTAATTTGTCAAACAATTAATTGGAATTGTATGTTTTGCTATTTGATTGATTTAACCTTGAACCGGAAGTGGCTATATTTTTCTACATACGTAACAACCTTGTTTCAATTTAAGTTTATTTAACATCAAGTTCAACTTTTTTACAAAACAACAATGATTTTTACATTTAAATTTCAATATCAACTTAGCTTAATCGCCAACCACTAACTCTTCGTGGTTCGACACCCTGCTTACCCTAGCTAGTCTTAGGTAATTAGGAACACATAAACTATTTATCTTTGATCGGTACTTAGACGCCGATCACAACCCCACTCCGAAAAGCCTAATACCCCCACCCACACACCCCAAAAACCTAAACCCCCCACTCCATCCCCCTAAAAACCTAAACCCCTCACCCCTAACAAAAACCTAAACTCTAAAATCTAAACCCTAAGGCTAAACCCTTAATATTCAACGCTAAAATATAAACCCTAAAATCTAAGATAGTAGAGTTCGACGAGACGGTTCCAACGCCGCTGGAATGAGCTCAATCGGAGTTCGTTTGATATCGTTTCTTAAAGTTTTTGTCATTTTTAGGCTTTTTAACGAAATATCATTTTATATTTAAACCTCCCCCAATATATTGGACTGAATTGATAGAATACTTTTTTATTTTAAATATTAAAAAAATAAAAAGTTATAACCTAAAACTAATTATAAATATTTCAATAACTAAGTCATATTATGATTTGTTTTTAAAATACATGGATTGAGCTTGAGCCGCCAAGCTAAACACAATTAATTTTAAATTCGCACAAGGGGCAGTGGTGGTGGTGACAATGGCGGAGGTTGATTACGTGGGTGATGGTCGGGTGGCGGTGCCACGTTCGGTGGCGGTGTCGAGGAGCGGGCACGACGAGTGGTTCATGGTGGTGACTGTGCCTATGGTGGACGTGACGGTAACGGGGGTGGTTGGCGGCGACGGTTGATGGGAAGCTGTCGGTGGCAAGGCCAACTACATTTGGTAGGTGGTGGTCATGATGATAGATTTCACACCCCAACCGACGGCGGATTATACGTCGGGGCGGACGCGGTCGTTCAAAAGCACAAGGTTGACTATTAAAGTTTGAATATTTTATTTATGATTTTTAAGGTTCATTACAAAGAATAAGACAAACATGTAACAAGAATACAATATTCGTTTGATAATTAATCTAAATCCAAAGTATCCTATGTGATCATAACAAGTCTCATGCTAGTGTACCTGAAACATGTAAGTAAACTGTCAACTAAAAATAGTTGGTGAGTGTAAGGCCCCAAACCCGGGAGGCCTCACTTGTTGGATTTACTCATTCACAAACAGTTCTTAAACATGAATATCAAATAACGCAGCGGAAAATTTCATTTAAACATAACTTAATCGTTGTTCATACATGCGGAAGCGTAAACATTGATTAAAACATATTTACATCATAACTAAACATAACGGGATGCCAGTCTTCAAAGCAGTCGGGTAACTCTTCATCTCTAGCCAAGCATCACCGTCCATCCTCATAACCTGCCTTAACCTGAATGTGTACACTTAAAAACGTCAGCTACGCTGGTGAGTTCTAGTTTTCGTTCGATTTAAGAATTAGTTCATCATTCAAACATTCATTAGGGTTTAACATTCGTATAAGAAAACAGGGCCTTTCATTCGTAAACCTTCGCACATTTAAACACATTGAACGGATCATTTGTTTAAAACATTAACATTCATTTAAGTCATACATCACTATCTAAAATCTGTATCGTTACGCGTCTCTATGTCCCCGTAGGAACCTTTAATGTTGTGGGCAACCGCTACGTATCGCCGTCATTGCCACAACCATTCATTACGTGGGGTCAACCGTTACGTATCGCCGTCATTGCCCAACACGCATCTTTCCTTTGGGAATCAACCGTTACGTATCGCCGTCATTGATTTCCCATTACCCTTTCCCTTAGGATGATCGTCATCACCCGAGTAACCGTCGTTACTCCCTTACCAGTTGTACAACATCAAAACCATTGGCAGGCCACTAAGACACTACCCCTGTTGTTCTTATGGCAACTATGGCTCGCTGTCCATAATCTACCACAAGGCTAGGAATCTCGTTCCCAGACTTCATTCGTCAATTCCATTCATTCGACAGATTAGATTTGTAATGACTTCTTTAAAACCTTTGCCCCTTTTTGTTTTCTTTTCATAAAACCTTTCCTTCACTTTCAAAACCCTTTACCTTTTCATTAAACCATTTCTTTATAACATTCGTTCGTAAACATTCCGTTCATAAACTTTCTTTCCATAAACCCTTCGTTCCAAATCATTTCCTTTCGTAAACGTAGTTTCATAAACATCATTTTATAAAACAACATTTCATACGTGTACACACCAGCCCGAAAACATTATATAAAACATTTAAAAGAGGGCTTCTAGAACTCACCTGATACGCTAATATGGGTTGTCCTAAACGAAGGTCCAACAACGTCACTTCAGATCTGAATTGATTAGTTAAATACACATCAGACCAACCCCGACTCTAACGGTTTAACCATTCTAACATACTGACTTCACTTAATCAGTTTTGCTGTCTGCGCACTTAGCAAGTGCGCAGACTCTGCTTCCTGCGCACTTAGCAAGTGTGCAGGTCCTTCCTCCTGCGCACTTAGCAAGTGCGCAGGTTCCTCTTCCTGCGCACTTAGCAAGTGCGCAGGACCTGCTCCGTGCGCACTTAGCAAGTGCGCACGACCTGTTCTTCGCGAAAACCCTAACTTTTGCATTCGGGTCTGATCATGTCAAGATCTCGAACCTGTTGCATTCAAAACGTTTGTTTTCCATTAAGGAACTCAAATCCGTGATTATCTTTCAGTTCCATCCGTAAAAACGTTGCCTTATCACCCAAAACCCGAAAAACCCAAAAACGAACAAAAACTCAGATTTAGGTCGGATCGTTACCTGAATCGAGCTTCTGATCCGGAGGTTCTTTTCACGAGTTATGGAGCAACACACTTCTCAAATCTCGGGTCGATCCGACAACTTTCTCTCTCTACGGTTTCTCTCTCTAGAAGTTGCAAATGAGAGAAATGGGTTGTGACCTTGGCTATTTATAGGGGAGGCTCCCCTTCTAGCCCATCCGACCCGACCCGACATGCCTCGTTCGTTTATTCCGTTATTATATCTGTCGTTTTATTTTTGGGATGTTACAAGTCTACCCCCCTTACAATAGGTTTCGTCCCCGAAACCTATCATAAGTCAAATAGATGGGGGTACGACTCCCTCATTTCCTTCTCCGTTTCCCAAGTGGCTTCCGATCCCTTTCGATGTTTCCATTGGACTTTAACCAATTGGATAACCTTATTACGCAAACGTTTCTCCTTCCGGTCAAGGATGGCCACGGGTTCTTCGATGTAATTAAGGCTGTTGTCGACCTCGATGTCAGTAAGTGGTACGTGAGCCGATTCATCCGCCAAACACTTTCGCAAGTGTGATACATGGAAAGTAGGATGAATCCCACTTAATTCATCGGGCAACTCCAACCGATAAGCGACTTCACCAACCCGTGCCATTATCCTGAATGGTCCGACAAACCTCGGACTTAACTTTCCTCTCTTCCTGAATCGTATGATTCCCTTCCAGGGCGACACTTTCAACATTACTCTGTCCCCAACATCAAACTCGATAGGCCTTCGTCGTCTATCCGTATAGGACTTCTGACGATCTTGTGCGGCCTTCATTCGCGCTTTGATCTGATCAAACCTTTCCGACGTCTCTCTTACGACTTCGAGACTTCCTAATTCTTTCTGTCCAATCTCACCCCAACAAACCGGGGTCCTACATCTTCTCCCATACAACATTTCGTAAGGCGGCATGCCTATCGTCGTGTGATGACTATTGTTGTAGGAGAATTCAGCTAACGGCAGATGGCTGTCCCAACTGCCACCGAAGTCGATAATACAAGCACAGAGCATATCCTCCAACGTCTGAATAGTCCTTTCGGACTGACCATCCGTTTGCGGGTGGTATGCTATGCTGATATTAAGCCTCGTGCCCATCGCCTCATGAAATCTTTTCCAGAACCTCGATGTGAATCGTGTGTCCCGGTCAGATACGATCGTCAAAGGCATCCCATGCCGTGCTACTACTTCGTTGATAAACACTTCAGCTAACCTTTTCGACGAGAACGTCTCGCGAATAGGTAGGAAATGAGCACTCTTCGTAAATCGGTCCACAATTACCCAAATGGTTGGTTATGAAGTCCATGGTAATGTGTTCCCATTTCCATTCTGGTATATCAAGTGGTTGAATCTTTCCATACGGTTTCTGGTGTTCAGCCTTTACTTGCGAGCAAGTCAAGCACTTGCTTACATACTTCGTCACATCACATTTCATTCCAGGCCACCAGTAGTCTTTCTTCAGGTCTTGGTACATTTTGTTGGTACCAGGATGAATAGAGTAACGAGACTTATGAGCCTCATCCAAGATTTTGGTTCTAAGCTCGCCACCCATAGGTATCCATACCCGTCCATAACGTGTTCTAACACCAAGGGTGTTATATTCCAACTTGTCCTGTTGGCCCACCATCCTTTCTCTCTTTATATTTTCTTCCTTCAAAGCTTCATCTTGAGCTCTTTCGATTTCTCTCATCACATCCGATGTTACCACCAACTGGCAAGCTTTCACTCTAATAGGAGTAGGCACATCCTTTCGGCTTAGAGCGTCAGCCACCACGTTTGCCTTTCCAGGGTGGTACATTATTTCACAGTCATAGTCCTTCAGGAGTTCCAACCATCTCCTCTGCCTCATGTTAAGCTCCTTTTGTTCGAAGAAGTACTTCAAACTTTTGTGATCGGAGTAAATAGTAAACTTTACCCGGTACAGGTAGTGCCTCCAGATTTTCAATGCAAATACGACAGCAGCAAGTTCCAAATCGTGAGTCGGATAGTTGACTTCGTGAACTTTCAACTGTCGCGACGCATATGCAATCACTCTACCGCGTTGCATCAACACACACCCTAACCCCTGACCCGACGCGTCAGAGTATACCACCAGGTCTTCACTGCCCTCGGGAAGGGCCAAGACTGGAGCTTGTGTTAGCTTTTCTTTCAATTCCTTAAACGCCTCATCCTGGGTCGAACCCCATTCGTACTTTACTTCTTTCCGAGTCAACTTTGTCAATGGCGAAGCTATTTTATAGAAATCCTGGATGAATCTCCGATAGTAGCCTGCCAATCCTAAGAAACTGCGGATTTCAGTTGGCGTCTTAGGAATGTCCCATTCACTTACTACTATCTTTGCTGGGTCAACCATAATGCCGTTCGGGCCAATGACGTGACCTAGGAATTGGACTTCCCTAAGCCAGAACGCGCATTTGGAGAACTTAGCATACAACTTCTCCTTGTTTAGAGCTTCCAACACTTCCTTCAAATGACACGCGTGATCACCCTCATTCTTGGAGTAGATAAGGATATCATCGATGAACACGATTACCGATCGATCCAGCATCGGTCGACACACCCTATTCATTAAATCCATGAACGCTGCGGGGGCGTTCGTCAATCCGAAAGACATTACGCGGAACTCGAAATGTCCATAACGCGTGCGAAATGCAGTTTTCGGTATGTCTTCTTCCCTCACCTTCAACTGATGGTACCCGGACCGAAGGTCGATTTTCGAGAACCAACTTGCGCCTTGCAACTGGTCGAACAGGTCATCGATCCTTGGGAAAGGGTACTTGTTCTTCACCGTTCGTTTATTCAACTCGCGATAATCGATACACATTCTCATCGAACCATCTTTCTTCTTTACAAACAACACCGGAGCACCCCACGGCGAGATGCTCGGTTGGATAAATCCTTTCTCAAGTAACTCGTCTAGTTGGACCATAAGTTCCTTCATTTCCACTGGTGCTAGTCGATATGGAGCCTTAGCCACGGGCTGGGCATCTGGTACTAAGTCAATTCGGAACTCAATTTCTCTATCGCGTGGTATCCCAGGCAAATCCTCTGGAAACACCTCCGGGTACTCGCGTACCACGGGTACATCGTCTAGTTCCTTCACTTCCTTACACTTGTCAATTACATATACCAGATAAGCCTCGCATCCGCGCCTCAAGTAATTCGTTGCCTTAATCATTGAGATGGCGTTTGGCATCGGGGCGTCACGATCTCCAAAGACTTCGACTTTGCTACCATCCGGAGCCTTGAGTCGGATTATCTTTCGTTTACATATTATTTGCGCTTCATTGGCAGTTAGCCAATCCATACCCAACACCACATCGAACCCTCCCAAAACCATAACGAACAATCTGACGGGGAATCTATGACCTTCTATCTTTATCGTGGAGTTGTCAACTACATCGGTTACTCTTGCAGTTCTACACTCAGCGGTTTCTACGCTAAAGGCCCTTTCTAGTTTACTAACAGTGTACTTCACTCGCTTACAAAAACTCGCAGATATAAAACTCTTACTGGCACCCGAATCAAATAACACAGAAACCAAAGTGTTGTTAAGGATGAATGTACCTGACGCCACATCGGGATCCGCCCTGGCTTGTTCCTGCGTCAGTGCGTACGCACGAGTCTTTGCACGAGATCTCTATACCTTCTTTTCTGGGCCTTTTCCCTTCCCGGTTTCCCCCATCCTGGGCTTCGGGCAGTTCCTACTCATATGACCATTTTCCCCACAATTGTAGCATTTGTAACCTTGCGGGCATTCTCGGGAGTAGTGCCCGGTCTTGCCACACTTAAAGCACAAGTTAGATCCCAATCTGCATTCACCTACATGCTCCCTTACACACTTCTTACAAACAGTCGGCTCACCCACTCGAGCCCTCTTATCACGAGCCCCAAACATCTTTCCCCCAGTTCGCTTGTTTGAGAAGCTCGGTCTCTTCTTTTGCTCTTCAATGGCAACAACATTCAGTGCCAGATCGTCAAATACCACGTCGCTTAGCTCTACTGCCGAATCATAGGTAGTAGGGGCGTTTGCCTTAACATAGGTGCGGACCTGGTTCGGCAACCCTTGAACATAGAAGGCAATCTTTCTCTCTTCAGTAGTGACAAGGTGTGGCACCAGACGTGCCAGTTCATTAAATCGGGTTGTGTATTGCCGGTGCGTCATGTTCCCGGCCTTCAAACCCAGAAATTCCCTCTCTACCTTTTCAATCTCGTTCCTTGGGCAGAAGTTCTTGATCACCAAAGTTTTCAAGTCAGCCCACATCATCGCATCCATAATCTCGCTCCCTTTAGCCTGACGTACACCTTCCCACCAGTGGGATGCTTCCTCCCTCAAGGAGTTAGCAGCAAACTTCACTACTTGATTAGCTCGACACTCGCTCAGACGGATGGCGGCTTCCATACGTATTACCCAATCAAAAGTAGCCACCGCGTCCTTCTTCCCAGTCAGGACCGGCGGGTTACATGCCTTAAAGGACTTATAATCACATCCGCGAGCAGGCGGTGCATTGTCGGTCTCATTGTTCTGAGCACCAACTGCCGCGCTAGACCCACCCACTGCATTGACCTGCTTCAATGCTTCTGCCAACAGACCTGGCAGGGAAGTCTTCATCAACTCTGTAAATTCTCGAGCTATGGCTGCCCTCACTTCTGGTTCAAAAGTGAAAGGTTGTTCTTCAACCTGTGTCTGCTCAGCTTCATGCACACTAACCGCCGGTTCAGTGTGAACACTTCCTTCTTCACTATACTCTTGGCGCGCAGGGATCCTGCCACGCCCACCATTTCGACCGCCGGTACGACCACCGGTACGGCCACCACGTCTTCCGTTTCCTCTCCTTGCCATTACGTTCTATAAGACAAGAAATCCAATGTCATCACGCTAGTTAACAAATAGAATTCAATAAGCACTGTAAGATGTTAATATACACTGGCCATCTGTAATTAACCATTACACTACCTTTCGATTTCTATTTGACCACCTTTGTGATTTCATCAGAACACAAGTCCTTACTTAACCCTTTCTAAGGCATACTATATACGTAAATACATATACTACCTTCATACCTGATGCTTTGGCTCGAGTTACCCGTACTGGCATCCGCTTTTGGTCCCATTCAAAGTTTAAGTTCAGACACTGGGAGTATCCGAATCTCTCAAACTATTGCTCTGATACCAACTTGTAAGGCCCCAAACCCGGGAGGCCTCACTTGTTGGATTTACTCATTCACAAACAGTTCTTAAACATGAATATCAAATAACGCAGCGGAAAATTTCATTTAAACATAACTTAATCGTTGTTCATACATGCGGAAGCGTAAACATTGATTAAAACATATTTACATCATAACTAAACATAACGGGATGCCAGTCTTCAAAGCAGTCGGGTAACTCTTCATCTCTAGCCAAGCATCACCGTCCATCCTCATAACCTGCCTTAACCTGAATGTGTACACTTAAAAACGTCAGCTACGCTGGTGAGTTCTAGTTTTCGTTCGATTTAAGAATTGGTTCATCATTCAAACATTCATTAGGGTTTAACATTCGTATAAGAAAACAGGGCCTTTCATTCGTAAACCTTCGCACATTTAAACACATTGAACGGATCATTTGTTTAAAACATTAACATTCATTTAAGTCATACATCACTATCTAAAATCTGTATCGTTACGCGTCTCTATGTCCCCGTAGGAACCTTTAATGTTGTGGGCAACCGCTACGTATCGCCGTCATTGCCACAACCATTCATTACGTGGGGTCAACCGTTACGTATCGCCGTCATTGCCCAACACGCATCTTTCCTTTGGGAATCAACCGTTACGTATCGCCGTCATTGATTTCCCATTACCCTTTCCCTTAGGATGATCGTCATCACCCGAGTAACCGTCGTTACTCCCTTACCAGTTGTACAACATCAAAACCATTGGCAGGCCACTAAGACACTACCCCTGTTGTTCTTATGGCAACTATGGCTCGCTGTCCATAATCTACCACAAGGCTGGGAATCTCGTTCCCAGACTTCATTCGTCAATTCCATTCATTCGACAGATTAGATTTGTAATGACTTCTTTAAAACCTTTGCCCCTTTTTGTTTTCTTTTCATAAAACCTTTCCTTCACTTTCAAAACCCTTTACCTTTTCATTAAACCATTTCTTTATAACATTCGTTCGTAAACATTCCGTTCATAAACTTTCTTTCCATAAACCCTTCGTTCCAAATCATTTCCTTTCGTAAACGTAGTTTCATAAACATCATTTTATAAAACAACATTTCATACGTGTACACACCAGCCCGAAAACATTATATAAAACATTTAAAAGAGGGCTTCTAGAACTCACCTGATACGCTAATATGGGTTGTCCTAAACGAAGGTCCAACAACGTCACTTCAGATCTGAATTGATTAGTTAAATACACATCAGACCAATCCCGACTCTAACGGTTTAACCATTCTAACATACTGACTTCACTTAATCAGTTTTGATGTCTGCGCACTTAGCAAGTGCGCAGACTCTGCTTCCTGCGCACTTAGCAAGTGCGCAGACCATGCTTCCTGCGCACTTAGCAAGTGCGCAGGTCCTTCCTTCTGCGCACTTAGCAAGTGCGCAGGTTCCTCTTCCTGCGTACTTAGCAAGTGCGCAGGACCTGCTCCGTGCGCACTTAGCAAGTGCGCACGACCTGTTCTTCGCGAAAACCCTAACTTTTGCATTCGGGTCTGATCATGTCAAGATCCCGAACCTGTTGCATTCAAAACGTTCGTTTTCCATTAAGGAACTCAAATCCGTGATTATCTTTCAGTTCCATCCGTAAAAACGTTGCCTTATCACCCAAAACCCGAAAAACCCAAAAACGAACAAAAACTCAAATTTAGGTCGGATCGTTACCTGAATCAAGCTTCTGATCCGGAGGTTCTTCTCACGAGTTATGGAGCAACACGCTTCTCAAATCTCGGGTCGATCCGACAACTTTCTCTCTCTACGGTTTCTCTCTCTAGAAGTTGCAAATGAGAGAAATGGGTTGTGACCTTGGCTATTTATAGGGGAGGCTCCCCTTCTAGCCCATCCGACCCGACCCGACATGACTCGTTCGTTTATTCCGTTATTATATCTGTCGTTTTATTTTTGGGATGTTACAGTGAGATACAAATGTTTTATTATAGTTTATCAAAGTTT
This sequence comes from Smallanthus sonchifolius, assembly GCA_023525975.1. NCBI lineage: Eukaryota > Viridiplantae > Streptophyta > Magnoliopsida > Asterales > Asteraceae > Smallanthus > Smallanthus sonchifolius. The sequence goes on along the minus strand of CM042035.1, from coordinate 60,621,491 downwards.
CGAAAAGTATTACAATTCACTATGTCATGCGTTCTATAGTATAAGTGTGAAAACAAAACATGTTAAACATTGTGCATACCAAACCTCCAACCAAGTTTAGGCATAACCCGAAGGTTACCCTTAAAAGTCTCAAAGTTTAAATTCAGTAACAATCACCATGGGCTCCCCCCGAAGGGTCAATCAATCTAGGTGGATTGGTCAAATGCAATAGATCTATCATTGTTAGTATAGGCTTGATCAAAGTTAATGGATATGCTAGTCTTAAGTTTAATTTAAGCATGCAAGTCTCAAGTATAACACAAGAATAAGCATATAGTCATAGTTGTATAAGAATTGTATAAGTTTGAAATTTGAACATGTTTCACCCCAAGTTTAATAAAAATGTAAAACGAAAAGGGACTAAGTATACTCACTTGAATTGATGATAGAGTGTCCAACAAGATTAAGTATAACAAGACTTTGAAGGAGGATCTCCTCACAAGAAGCCTAAGAACACAAGTCTAGAAGTTTCAAGTTTTGATCCTATAAGTCTATGGCAAGGATCTAGGATTCCAAGGTTAACTAGGTTCCAAACGGGAGACGGAAATGATTGGATTTTATAAAGTTAAATCAAAGTTTCAAATGAAGGTTTTGAGTGGTTGACACAAAACTTGAATATCAAGTTTAATACGTTTGTGTCAAGAACAATTACCACTTAAAGTAAATAGTTGAAAGATTAAATAATTATTTAAGATTAACAATAATTCTTTAAAGAGTAAATAGTTATCAAAGATTAATAATTAAATAGCTATTTAAGGATAAATAATAACTATCTAAAGGATAAATGTTATTAAAGATTTATAATAGTTATTTTAAGAGTATACAATTACTAAGGATAAATAAGAGTTTTAAAATATGATTATGAGTTTTTAAATAAATCGTGTGAACCTATGGGATATTTTTATAAAGTTTATATTTCAATTTATAAGTTTTTAAAGTTCATAAGTTCATAGATATTTTAAGTAAGGTTTCTTAAAGTATTTAAATAAAGTTTACAAGTTTATAAATGGTTAAAGTTTCCATTTAGTTTTATAAGGTTTATAAGATTATAAATGTTTAGGAAATAAGTAAAATATAATTATTCCTATTGTCTTGTAAAAACAAATAAATTTATGTTTATATAATTTTATAAGATGTATAAATTTAAAAGATTTATGAGTTTATAAGTTTTTTTTTATTTTTAAATAAATAATGTGTATTTAGTTTCTGTTTAAAAATGAATATTCAAGATTAAAGTTTTAATTAGACATAAATGTTATAAAATGTATGAGTTTATAAGTTTCTCTGTTTCCTAAATAATATCTTAGTTTTATAAATTTTCTAAACTTTTATAAGTTCTCTGTTTTGAATTAAAACTTTATAAATTAATTTAAAAGTTTATAAATTAATTTAAAGTCCAAAAAAAATAAGTTAGTCATTTCATAAAATAAATATATTCTTGACTTTTATAAACTAGTTTGAAAGTGTAAGTTTTATAAAGTATTTTTATAGTTCTTTTCATAAATTTAAAATCATTTTAAAGATTAAGTCTTTCTAAGCTTTAAATTAAAAATGTTTCTGGAATTTAAAAGAAAAATATAAAAAAAGTCGGATTCAAGTCTATAAGAGTATAAATAATTTTTTAAAATTGTTACAAGTATTAAAATAACAAAAATCAAGAAAAATAAAATAAATGGCAAAACCTGGGACTGACTGGATTCGAACCCGGGTCACCCTAGTCCTACACACACGCGCACAACCATCCCGACTACGGGTTCGTTGTTGTTTTTTATGGAAAAACAGAAGGTTAAACAACATTTCCAATCATCCCCCTTCCCCTTATGAACCCGAGAATCAATTTCTGCCAAATACACATTGATTAACCCCTTTTTAATGTAAATTGATAGGGGGTTAATGATTTACGAATGAAAATGAAAAGGTTGGTCATCGAAATTACCTGAATTGATACCGGGACGAGGGAGAACGGGTTCGAGTGTTTGGGCGACTGACCCCGGATGCAAACGAGCAATGCAGTGGCGGATTGAAGGAATTGCGAGTTTGGAAGGTTGTAGGGTGATGTTGCCAAGCTTACTGGGTCAGTATTTATAATCAATTCCAGTGTTAAATGCTCGTATGGTTAGGGAGATTACGGTTGGATAAAACGAATTCAAATTTGAATCCCCGTAGTATTACAGTTGAAATCAAACCTTGAATCACCTTGGGTTACAGTCGCACGCCTGAATCGGAGCTCGAGGAGCATTCAATTCGGCCGTTTAACGCGTTTTGGATAATCGGGAATGAAAACCAGGCTGGGCGAGGATCGAACTGGTGATCGGTTTGGATCTTGGGGGTTTGATCGAATTACACAACCAGTCCCTGAAGTTTCCAGCTTTTATCATTTTATGTTTTAAACTTAGAATTTAGTTTAAAATAAGTTTCAAAAAGTGACAGTTTCGGTCCCTAGGTTTTAGATAAAAACAAATAGGTTTTATTTTTATAAAACTAAATAAGTTTGATAATTTTATACCTTTTTATTATCTTATAAATTTTTGTAAAATAATTTATAAGTTTTATTTGTTTACAAGCCTTGGTATTTAAAATAGGTTTATTGATTATACATTTTATTTAATTATAAATTTACAAAGTTTTAAGGATCTAATACATATTCATTTATAGGATGCATATTTATAATATATATATATACATATATCTCAATTTAATAAGTATTTATCATTTACTAGGATTTTAAGTTTGAATTTATAATACGTGCGACGTTTTTTTTTTGAAAAATATATGTCGGAAAAATTTCGGGATATTACAATAGATTTCAATTCCTTTATAATTGTTTTGTCACTCAAATGGATTAGGAATTCAAATTCCTTTAATAGATTCAAATTCCTTTAAATTCTAAATACTTTGGACAACTAAATTCTAAATTCAATTCCTTAAAATTTCAATTCAAATTCCACGAACCAAACGCCCTATGTTTGGTATGAGGTAATGGAATGAACTATGGACGAGTGAATGGAATGGATAAGGGAAAGAAATGGATCATTACTATTCCTTTTGTCATGTTTGGTTAACCTATGAGAATTAAATAAATCATTAATTCGTGTTGTTTGGTGGGCATGGTTTTTTTTTTATGAAAAATAAAATAGAGTTAAATAAGGTTTTAGTTCTTACGGTTTGCTCAAAATAACTCTTTCAGTCCAAAAGTTATAATTTAGCTTTTTTAATCATAATTTCATTTTTGTTTCAAGTAAGTCCAGAAACTTACCATACATTAGTTACATTAGATACTAGGTTGTGTATTACACGAGTTGAATAATTGCAATGTTATATATTTAATAATAAATATTTACATATTATATATTTATGACATATTATATAGTTTTTAATACAAATTTTAGAAACGTTATATAGTTACTTTTTAAAAATGTTTTATGAACAAACCTATATTTTTTTAAATAAAAAACGTTTATAAAAATAATTATAGAAATCATCATTATTTAATATGAGAGACAGAGAGACGGAAAATAAAAAATTTTAAAAAAAAATTAAAGAAAACTTGTGCAATTAATAGGAGATAGAGGCGAAAAAATTTGTATCACAAAAACTTTTATTTATTATAGAGTATAGATATACATTATATGAAAAAAAAAACATCATACCTTTATCAAATAAACTTACAATTACAATTAAAATCTATACTATACAACTTAATAAACAAGTAAAATTATGGGACATGTGTCACCTTCTGGTGCATTCTTAGCATGATTTTCCCGCCTCTCTCTCATATTAAATATAATTTTAAAACAATATTTTTTAAATATTTAATATCAATCTAATTATAGATAATTTTATTTAATTATGAATTGTTATATATACATACTAATAAATAAAGGTTTTAGGGTGCCAAATGTTATGTCCATGTTCATCCTCAATATTTTTTTCCGCCTCTCTCTCCTATTAAATAATAATTATTTTTATAGCTATTTTTATAAAACATTTTTTAATTCAAAAATAGATTTGTTCATATCACATTTTTAGAATTTGAACATTTCTTACATTCTTTTTATAAAACATTTTTAAAAAATAACTATATAATGTTTCTAAAATTTGTATTAAAATATTATCTAATATGTCAAAAATATGTAATATTAAGTATTTATTACTAAGTATATATAACACGGGTTAGATTATAATAACAAGGGTTTTAAAATAAGAAGGGTAAGAAGGATTCTGGGCTTGACATGTGTCCTTTTATTGTTTTTAAAGGGAGGGCATAATGGTCATTGTGTATTACACAATGAACTTGTATTACACAATGAATTTGTATTACACAATAACCTGACTAATTACACAATGATCAAATATTACACAATGAACTTGTATTACACAATGACCAAATATTACACAATGAACTTGTATTACACAATGACTTGACTAATTACACAATTACCTGACTATTTACACAATGAACTTGTATTACACAATAACCTGACTAATTACACAATGAACTTGTATTACACAATGACCTGACTAATTACACAATGAACTTGTATTACACAATGACCTGACTAATTACACAGTTAAATTGTATTACACAATGACCTGACTAATTACACAATGAACTTGTATTACACAATGTCCTGACTAATTACACAGTGAACTTGTATTACACAATGACCTGACTAATTACACAATGAATTGTATTACACAATGACCTGACTAATTACACAATGAACTTGTATTACACATTGACCTGACTAGTTACACAATGACCAGACATGGTATTACACAATGAACTTGTATTACACAATGACCTGACTAATTACACAATGAGCCGGAAAACGTAAAATACAATAATAAATATATATAACACAATGAACTTGTATTACACAACGAACTTGTATTACACAATGAACTTGTATTACACAATAACCTGACTAATTACACAATGAGCTGGAAAACATAAAAAAAATCGTTTTTGTTTATAACGACACTATACTCATTTTAAAGATTAAAAACGCTCGTTTTTATGGTGTAATTTTTTTGAAAAAATAATGTCGTATGTAAAAGTTATGAACGCTTAAAAATGAGGGGGAGACTTGATAAAAAGTCAACAAAAGTGGCTAAAATACTCTTCCAACAACTTTTTCTCCTACAATTTGGGGTGTTTGGGATTACTTATTGAAACTACTTATTAACTTATTAACTTTTATAAGTTGAAAATATGTTTGGCAAATATTTCTTTTGCTCCTTCTTTTAACCTTTTAAAGAGAGGGAAAAAGAGTTTTTGAGAAGTAAGGAGAACTTACTAAGGAGAACTTACTTCTCAAAACTCTTTATGACTTATTGTAAAAAGTCAATAAGGAGCTTAAATAAGTAATCCCAAACATATCTCAACCATTAAATCTTTTCTGTAATTTGATCTAATGACTCTAAATCCTTCTCACCCTTCTTAGAATTAGAATCATTTTTACCTAAACCTAATCCTATATAACACTGCATTTATTCTAATCTATATTATAATAAATGAATTACTATACTTGCTACGTGTCTAGCCTTTTGTTTTTCGTCTTTCTCTCTTATTAAATAATGATATGTTAAATAATTAAATTTCTAACATAGATTGTAATATTTTATTAAATCATAAGAAAATACTGTTTTATAACAAGTTGCATTTATTCAACCTAAGTAAAACATGGGCTTTAATCTAGTTATGTTATTTAACAAATAAATTTAGTATGGATTACCAGTTATCAATTACATAAAAAACTAATACCAAGTTAAATAAAATATTTTAAAAACTAACTTAATATAATTTATAACTGTCATGTTAAAGTAGACATAAATTGACGAGTGTATGTGTTAAAAGATTACATTATATTTTATTCAACTCGTGTAAAACATGAGTTTTTAAAAACAAATTTTTTTATTAATAATTTTATAAAATTACATTTATTTAACTCGTATAATACATCGTAATCTTTATATATAATAAAGAAGAAATGTTGAGGCCGCTTGTGTAACATTTGTGTTTTTCCATTTCATTGTATTCATCGTACATTCCATGTAATCCATGAACAAATTCAAATTTGAATGAACAAATTCAAATTTGAACACAACATAAACCAAGTGTTCATTATACATTATGCATTGTACAAGTTATTATAACACATGGTTAATCATAGTCATCTTTACAAATGTTTTATTATTTCAACACATCATATTTATACATCATCATTTATAAAATATTATTTCCACTAAACATTTTTATATCAAATGACTTATATTTACTATGGACTTAAACCTCTAATTTCATATTTATGTTCCATAAATATATCAAACTTATGACATATTCACTATATTATTATAAACTTTTCTTAACTCATGCATCTACTAATTTAAGTTATCATAATTTTAATTCCAAATTTTCTTTATTATATTCATAGGAGTTAATGTAACAATTAGTTATAAGAAAACTAAAAAGTATCCAACCACACATTTATAACTAACAAGTCCATGTGTGTACCTTTTATTAAAACTAATATTTAAAAGATCATTAATTTAAACCTTTTAAAAAAAAATATTAATATTTATTTAGTCATGAATGTTATTTAGAAAAAAACGTATAAATTTTTATATTATATAAATGGATTTTAAACCTCTTAAATATCATGAAACATTTTATTTATGTTTTTCTTATGATCCCTCACTATAAATAGACTCTCATTCTCACATCATTCCCACAAAGTTGAATAGCCTCATTCTCACACCATATCAAGTTCTAATCCCTCCCTCGAGATCCAAAGTCGTTTCCATATTCATAAGTAAGTTCTTCTTATGTTCTTGCTTGTTCATACTTTTCCTTTAAAAAATCTCTCATAACTAGCTAGATCTATGATCCCTAACATGTTTATGTTATAATCATAGACCTATCCAAGATCAAAAGCCCTACTTTAATTAAACTTGTTCAAACTTTTATTTAAAAGCTTGGTTTGATCTTTCTTACTCCTTTCAATTTCAAAAATCATGTTTTTACTAAAAATCCTTATTTTCAAATTAAATTATTTAATATTCAATTTCTATCTTTACTAAACTTATATTTTCACTTTAGCCCATATACTTTCCAAACACAAACTAAACTTGGTTAAGTATGCAAATAGAGTAAATTTCAAACCAGTATGTAGTTATCTGACAAACATTAAAGTTATGGCTAGGAAAAGACGGGGTTCTGATCCGACCAACTCTTTCCAGGGAACTTTTCTGTTGGAGGTACTACTCTGGAATGATAACCATTCTAGTGTACAACAACCACTTTCAACTAATTATGATTATGATTATAAACTCATTTCTTTACAAATATTTATACAAACTTTTATATAATTTATTTTTATTATATGAGAATATTTAAAACTCAATTCTATACTTTTAATTAATTAATTATGGTTTAATTATTAATTAATTAGAACATTAATATACTTTAAATTTTGGTTTAATTACCAACTAATTAAATCATTATTTTTAACACTTGTTTTTCATAAATCAAATGAAAGATTTTATTCATTTATTTATGTAGTAAATTATTTAATTACTCTACTAATTATTACTCATTTATTTATTCATCTATTAATTTATGCGATTACAAATAAAAGAAAACTAGTCATTTATTTATTTGTGTATTTATTTACAAACAAAAGAAACCTAATTATTTATTCATACGTTTATATAACTATTACAAACAAACAACATCTTTATTAATTTTTCACTTATTACAATACAAATTTTTATTAAAGATTTACATAAAATATTATTTGCAACTCAAATAATTATTTTATTAAAATGAGGACACCCACGTCAATCTCCTCGCACATTAGGATTCTCTATTTCAGTTGTACAAATCATTGATACATATATTCCATCAAACATAGGTTAATCTTGTGGTTAGCTAGAACATTTGTGCAACAAACAATATACTTGTGTGACATCCAACCTACTCATTGCAAGGTGAGTTACATAGCCCCTTTTTACTTTTTTTTTACTTTTGGGATGAAACATGTCTACAATTACATTACTTACACAATTCAATACCCTGTGTTCTTATGCCTTGGTCTTTATGCTTTATGTCTTAAACTGCTTGGTGATCAAAGCGTGTGTTCATGTTAATACAATCATTAACTTGCGTGGCAAGCCTAAGGTAGTACCTTTTATGATCATTTATACGGGAATCCGATACATTACTTAACACGAACCTTGGCAGGTTAGTGTTTACATTTAGAACTTCACGCAATCCTGGGGATTGTGCATACATATAACATGGCTTGATTGTACGCTTGAAACCCTGCATGTTTTCACATTTATGCTCTAGACGCGCTTTGAACATATTGAATTGTAAACTTATACTTAACTTTTGTTTGGTGTCAAAACCTATGTTACTCACCAACTACTTGTAGTTGACATTTACTCACATGTTTCAGGTGCACCAGTTTGAGGACACTACTTGATCACTTAGGACTTTGAACCTAGCTTTATTAAAGATTAAATTCAACTTATGTCATGTTTGAACTCTTTGTTTTCCATTTCTATTTGTAACGGATGCTTTAATTATGATGAAATAATATTATCACTTGTTAATAGATTATCATGTGCTTATGAACAACCGCGTTAGCCCCGGCGTATAATTCGTCGCCGACCGGGGTGTGACAGCTTGTCATCATTTTAAGCCTCCATGAACACTTGGTAAGTTTTTACATATACTTTGACACTTGTCATAATTTGAACCTATGTTTACCATATACATACGGATGTAACCCGTTTCCCATTCTTTACCCGGTTTCAAATTTAAAACACTACCACTTCTCCATAACCATTTCTCTTTCTCCATTCAACAGATCTTCACTTTCATCTTCTCATCTTCAACCCTAAACCCCCTTCTTCATGCTCTCACCCACCGAGCACCTCCACCCGCCATCCATTTCTCTTTCTCCCTTCAACGCATACAAACCCTAATGAGCGCCTCCTCTGGTTGAATCCTTACGAAGACTTCTCTTTGAAGATCTCAGAACAAAAATGCCCTAATAATCGCCTCCGACACCGTCGCCCGTCACTTCTTCTTTCAATAATCGCCTCCTCACCAGACCACCACCTACCCGGTAAGTCTCTTATTCCTCGCCGGACTCCGCCGCCGCACACCGTTTTTTGCCTCTTTGTTTGGCTTTAAGGTTGTATTTGCTTTTCGTTTTTTGCCTCTTTGTTTGAGTTCTTTTATGTAGTGTCCTCTTGATAATCGTTTTTCTCTTCTGTGTTAAATCTAGGTCTTATCGCTTTGGACCTTGTGTGAAGGTATGGTTTTCCCCTGCCCTTATTTGGCTATTTGATTTTGGTTTGAGTTTTAAATTTTTGGCTTTCTATTTTATGTTGTTGTCTATACAATCCAAATCAAACAATTGTAGCATATATGGAGTCTTATTTATATCTGATTATGATGTTTAAGCTAGGATTGGAGAAATTACTTAAGACGGATGATGTCAATTCACTTGATAATACGTCAAATTCTACTTACATGATACCTGATGATTTTAGTCCCTTAATCCTAAGCTGATCGTTAGGAGTTTAGGAAGTCGTTTACACCTGCTAATTAGGAAGATTTGACAACGTTTATTGTTTATTTGCTTCTGATTGTTGTTTTGTTTGTTGTTGTAGGCAGACTAGACTCTACTACAGTGCCTCCCATTCAAGTTATTTTTTCATGTAGCCGGTAAAAGAATTGGAAACATAGATGACCCGAAGTGACCTTGGTGCTGACCGGTATCTGTCTTATCTTAGATTCAAAACTCAAACCAAAATCAAATAGCCAATTCGCCAAATAATGGCATCGGAAAAACCATACCTTCACGCAAGGTATGATTTTTTACTAACTTAAGAACTCCATTTTCCAATTGTTTGGAAAATGATTATAAATGATTAAAAATGATTTGAGCAAAATAAACTTAACACTCATGAACTAAGATTGACTGATGTGCTTTCAGAAGACAACATCAGTAGAAAGAACTCTATTTACTATCAGTGTAGTATAATCGTGTTTAATCATAGTTTATACAAATGATTTTACAGAAATATTCTAGATGATTATACAAAAAGCAAAATCAGTTTTTGATCGTCTTTTTTAAGTTAAATTCAAGATACCTAAAAACCAAAATCAGTGTTTGGTTGTCTTTTTTTTTAAGTAAAACTTGAACATATAAAGTCAAAAAATCTGAAAAGTGTGTTTTACTTTTTACATATTTTTATGTCAACTATAGAAGAAAAAAACAAGCCTCTAATGTTGCATATAAAACCTTTTCACCAAACATATATGGAGTCTCTATCAAAGACTGATTACCCCTCTATTTTGACTATCAACTTACCTAAAATAAACGGTTTGCTGCCCACATTTTGTGTATGTTTCTGTTAATGTTTTGAAATTAAAATCAAATTGCTTTAATTTTATTTCATTTAGAATTTGTAAACACATTATTTAGAGGATTTATAGGCAGTAAATCTATTATGTTCTAAACATAATGATTATCACAAGCTCATAATTTAACTGCTTTTGATACCAATGAACTATCAATTGGAATATGGTCATAGAGTTATTCTGAATGCCAAGAACATATGAGCAATGGCTATCTCTCTGCTTTCCCATGTGGATTTTTGTGGTTTCGAAGCTGTTCGACCGGTTTGGCCTGTGTATTACACAATTCACAAGGTTATAATTATACGTTTTCAAAGATTTTTTTTAACTGTTCCATCAAATATTAATTCATACTTTCTTGAAACGTGCAAATATTTGCAGATTTAATTTGTTTTGTCCATAAACGAGCAAGCTCTGAAAATGGTGACTAAGATGGCACGCGCAGCACCCTACCATCTACAGGTTATTTTCTGTTTTTCAGAATTCAGTTATCGAATTCTTATTGTTCTTTTATATTCATTGAGAGAGGGTTGTGCTTGGATTTGAATTTGATGTCGTATGAAAATGACTTGAAGCTGTGACCTATATTTACTTAGTGATGTGATTAGAGTTGTAGTTGTTATCGATTCGTTTGTGTAAAGCAGTTTATTTACAATGTCATAGAGGCACGCAGATTTTGTTAATATTTTCATATTATTAACTAACATTTGCTATTCGATCATTATACATTTAATTAGGAGGCAGGCGATTACAACTCTAATGGGTTTGCAATCCGTCGTAAACATTCACTCACAAGAATGTGCTAAAAGAGTCCAAGTGGCATACTGTAGTTTTCATAGTAACTATGAAGAAAGTAGAGCAAATGATATAAAGGTTTATTGGTTTCAAATTGAACAATTAGTTTTTTGGCTTTTTTGTAAATAAGTTTGGTTGTTGATGAATATGTAAGGATGCACAGATCGATGAGGAGGATGCAGATGCTATGATGTGCAATAAGAGGGAAGCAACTCTGGAGAGAAGAAGGATCAGAGAGTATGCATTTAACCATAGAGTAAGTGTATACTTTGTTTTTATAATTACAAGTTTTACTTTTGAGTTAAAAATTAAAACATTAGATTTTAAATCCAAATATTGGTTTTATATTGATTTGAAAATGTGTTATAGAGGATCATGGCTACATCGAAGATGATAAATTGTTCATGTTAAAAAACAGTTTGTTAAAATTGGGATGGAATCTACTTTATGATTCGGTCAGCTTGGCTAATAGATTTGAACTCAAAAGTCAGAGTCTAAAATTTTGTTCTGATTTCCTTTGAAATTATGTTATAATGTTTTACGATTGCATGAAACTGAACTAAAGATTGTAAATGTTAAAATGACTTTTGTTAGAAAGTTTGGCTAATGAATTTGACCATAAAGTCAAACTTTAAAGATTGTTTAATTCTGCAAAACCGTTAACTAAAGCGGCAAAAAATTCAACCTTCGATCTGGTTATCTCTTTTCATTGGAACCCTCTAGAAGTTTCTGTGTGACTGCCCTTGTAAATTTGCAATGACATTCTTCTCATTTTCTTTGGATACTATCATGTTGATGTAATTATGAGGCTGTTTTCTTTGTTTTCTTTTGATAATTAAAATATCATGAATGTCATAACAAGCTTCTATTTTAAAAGTAAACTCTTTTGTATATATTAAGGTGGACTCCGTTGTGTTTTTCATACCATTTCCCTAATCTTTGTAACTAATAACGACCATCGTATGAATGTGTGCTAGCGACGTTTATATGGAAGAGTCAAGGACAATCACTATCAACAGTTGGTTTGTTTTTTAAAGAACCGGTTTTTACTCATGGTTAATTGTATGTGGTATCATCAAGAGTTACAAAACGAGACGACCTAAAAGTTGTTATACTAGATAGTAATGGTAATATAAAAATACAATATTGAATGTTGTATATGAAGAAGTATTTAGAGATTTGTAATAACTATTGTAGTTTTTTTTCTTTTTGTATGATTTATTTCAATTGCTTACATTTTTATTATTATTTTCTCAACCCGTGTACCACACGGATATTTAGACTAGTCTATTATATATATAAAGAGAGTAAAAAGTTCTAACCCTAGTCTCTCTCCTCTCTGCTCCATTCTTTTGTTTTCTTTCACCCTAACAAACCTCTCAACCGCGGTCACCACCCATCCACACAATGTGTCTAAACTCTTACACTCCCACTCCTACCAAAGCAACGAAATAACGACAGTGGATAATTCCACAAATATTACTACAAGACTGTCCGTAACGCTAACAGCCATCCATCTCACAAACAGTCCTAGTCAACATGCAACATCAGCGTTTCTCCTATCCTTTCCACAAACTTATTTTACCCCCAACACTACATACCTATCCATCCCACAAACAACCTTATTATTTCCACATCATCTTTTTTTATTTTCATTTATCTATTTAAATTACTATTAAATAACTTAAATTAATTAATAAATAATTAAATAAGTAAATTATTAAACAAAAATTAAAATTACATTAAATTAAATAAAAACAACCACCACCTAAAACAATAAAATCAAACAACAATACAAAGTTAATAAACTAAAAATACATAATTTAAAAAAACAAATAAACTAAACCTAAAAATTGAAACTACTAATTGCGTCGAGCCATGTTATATTTCTCTCTGGTCTCGTTACACAAAGTTTCATGTTCTGCTCGTTGGTATTGATCCATATGGCTTGTGTCGATGAAAAGTATTTTCTTTTCTTCTACCATAATTTTCCTCTGTTCCAACTTGTAGAACTTATCAATTTTTTGGTCGAACTGCTTGATCGCCTGCTTCTTCACACGGTTTGTTTCAACTAGTTCTTTAATGAGTTTTAACTTCTTTGCCTCGTAATCAGATGAAGACATGTCCCTCCCCTTTGCTTTGGCCTTGTCCCTCCCCATTGATTTGGCCTTGTCCCTCCCCATTGGACGACTTGGGGGTTCTTGTTCTGCTTGAATATCATCATCGTCATCATCAAGTGATATTCCAAATTCAGGAGTATTCGTTAGGAAAAATACAAAAAACTAGCCGTTAGGAAAAAAATCCAAAAAAAAACTAGCCGTTAGGAAAAATACAAATATTTTTATTTTTATTTAAGATAATAATATAAATAAAAATAAAAGTTGCCGTTGGAAATTAATGAGAGAGGATAATGATTTAATATCAATGGCGCCCACCTTAATTCAAACAATAGCTGCCCATGTGGGCGGGCGCATGGTGATGGATGGTAGCCAAACAATGCATGTCTGTTCCATGGACTAATCCACGTAAGCCATGGGCGGCGCATAGATGGTGCGTTGCGGGCAGTCTAAGATGCCATACTTCATTTGTTATGGGGTTGGAGAGAGCCGTTGATTCTATTAATCTGTTATGGGGTTCTAGGTCTCGAAATCGAATGCATTTTGCATTCAGGTATTCTCTATTGATTCTATTAATCCATGGTTCACGTATTTTCAGGTGATTCTATTAATCCGATTGTCATTTGCAGGTGATTCTATAATTGATTTTTCAATTGTTAGTTTGCTTTGTTACTTTACTAGTTTAGATCTCGTGTCTATACACGGAGTGAAAAATATTAATATATAAAGTTTTTAATCTTTATATACATATGTTACAGGTGTAAAAATATATTGCATATACTAAGGATAGAAACAAACTCAAAATATGTAAAAATTAATATATAATTGGGTTTCGAAAATACGTTAATTACTATTTAATGTAATTTGACTTTCATTACAATTTTATTGAAATAAAAGTTACAGTATTAAATTTCAAAGTTTCTTATAATAAGGGATAGTTAAACATAAATATGTTTTATTTGTATAATTAATATTTGCTTTAAATATATACTATTATTAAAATATAGAAGTGCATTAAATAGGAGAGAGAGACAGGAAAAAAATTGATGAGAACGAATGTGGAGTCGACACGTGGCACTAAAAACCTTTATTTATTATATAGTATAGATTAGTAGTTGCCTATTTCCATTCTTACATGTGCTAATGATCCACTGCATTTACTTTGTCCATACCATCATTTTTCCAGCCAACAAATAGTTCCTAAAATGGAATATTAAAAAACATAGTCCTGAACTAGATATTTGTAGCTTTAGTATCAGAAATTCTATTATATTGCATAAACTTTTCCTAGTAATAGTCTTTGAGTTATCTATTTATTACTTTTAATCAATTGTAAATTCCTTTACTTTTCTCATGTATTATCAACTATAGTTATTCATGATTGTAAAAGATAGTGAGCTTATGACATTTTCATTCTTTCAATAATAATGTTTGTATGAGGTCATCTACTTACTTCTATTTTGTATGCAGTGTATTTACTTGTATTTTATAGGCATTTTATTTTGTTACAAACAGGTGTGAAAGGTATGAAGCTAGAGTTCTTTCAAAAACAATGTTGCACTTGATTGCTAACATGGTTAGAGTTGCTGACGGTCGGAGGTATTTCATTAGCCTTTTTAGTAATTTCACTTATTAACGGGTCAATCTAGTATTATCAGGAGCGTAAAGTTCTTTTTAAAGGGCCCCAATTTTAAAACTCACTTTGGGCCTTTAAAAAGGTTGAGCCGCCCTTGCCTCCAAATTCAAATCAATCTCTTTCTTCAAACCGTAAAAGATTTCTGTTTGATGATAACAAAACAAGTGATACGAAGAATGATTTCTTTTCTCTTCTAATGATCAGGTGAGGCCTCATATTCGTTCTAAATCTCATATATTTTATTTGATGAAGATAACAATAAAAAAATTTCTAACTACGTATAGTAAATGGTACCTTAAGAATATGATATTGGTAGTATTTGTAGATGGAATAACAATTTCCTCTCAATCATTGTTATTGTTGGGCTATGAAAGCTTCTGGGTTGGGTCATGCTTGGCCTTTTGGGCTTTTTTTTGGCTAGAATACATATAAGGGTAGCCGACCTTAATTTGTTTAGTTAGCCCTAATCTTGTTATTATAAATACCTAGCTATGTAATTGTAATTATTTGTAGCACCTTAATAATAAAGAGAAACCCTAGTATTACCCGTGGACGTAGGTCACTTTGCCCGAACCACGTTACATCTTGTGTCGTCTATTACTTCCTAGTTTATCGTTTGTGTGTGTGTGTCTGTGTGTTTGTTCCGCAGCGTACAATACCGACTTTGATTCCTAACAGTTATTGTTCTTCGTATGTGTTCTTGGATTCTAATTTATTCAGGATGAATTGCTTCAACATTCATAAACCTTATACATGTAACCATTATACATAAAGAAACCTTAATCTATGAATAGGCATATCTAGCGATCTGAAATACAAATAGATTACACCTCAAATGCATAGAAAGTGGATATGTGTGAATTATGAAAAACTCATGGTTAAGTTTGTAACAGTGAACCTAGTTGCTTTAGGGGGGTTTTTTGTAAGCCAGTTTTTGTCATACAATATGCGTTGTAATCAAGTGCATGCTACATCTAGGAACAATTAATCTCCTATCTAAATCTTCTTAAATTGGTGCTAGGTACCAAGTGTTAGACCTTAATGTGTGGCTAGTTTGGAGAAACAAGGATTCACCATAGTTTCACTGTTAGACAAAGATATCTAATGCATCTCCTCCCAACTATTTGTTTCTAGCCTTGTGAGTGCTTCTTGCTTCACTAAACATTTAAAGTTATCATGTTTTTACAAAATCGTAAGTGTTGTTGCCTTACATACACCCTGAATGATAACATATTTTGCCTTACATACACCCTGAATGATAACATATTGTTTGTTTGAACCTTCCTCAAATAAAGCATTTTTTTCAAAAAAGCTCCAATATCTCCCCCACTCACACTTGAAGTACCCGGAACATCATATTTAAGAAGATTGATAGCAACCCAACAATCATATAAGCAACCAACTGGAATTTCGTTGTCTTTTGGATATAGAAGACTAAAAAGAAATCATACCTTTTGGTTTTCTTCTAGGTCGTCGTAACTGTAGTGCCAGTAATTTTCCAAAACTTGCATATACATGTCTCTCTTTTGAACTTGTCTCCTTAAAATTTGCCAACCATGGCTTCAAGTATTAGCTGTTCTTTTTTATTTGAACTTCTTTGCAACTAGATTAATGAATGGGAAATGACCATCACACCACTCTACAACTTGGTGAGCAATCACTGCAATCCCATGTTATTGAGTAGTTCTATCATTATCACAAATCAAAATATTTTCAAACGCTTGACATGAATCTTCATCACTTAACTTTTATGTTTGTATATTGTGGTCAACACCAAATGGAAGTAGACGTGGGAAGTTAGTTGCAAAAACGAATTTTCTATCTTTTGAATTTGGTGGTATACCTATAGTCTGAAGTTCAATATTTTCCTTAACATTGTCGAGTAACATCATATATTTTGCACCATCCAACTCTTCATGTAATTTGGATGCTATGAAATCCGCATCCTCGATATCTTCAATATTTAATCCTAATCTTCTAACAATAATTTGTTGAATAACAGTTTCTATGCTGAGATCCTTGTTGCGTTTTTCAATATCTAAAGCTCGTAGATAAATGACTATATCAAACTTGTTTTTAGCAATTGCTTCATGATTGTTTAAATATTGAATTAGTACTATTTTTCTTCCAAAACAATGCACTCTAATTGTATAGATATTTTCATCGTTAAGTTTTTGTAATGGCTCATACACTTTGTCCATGAGCATTGGAATATTTGCACTGCTGATTGGTGTAGCCATTTTAACCATACGATTTGTGCCTTTTTTAAACATGAAATCCTCTCGTTGTTTTCCTTCTTTTATAGAATAGTCTATTTCTACACACTTTGTATTCATATTTTGAACAAAGTCGAAGTGAGGAAGAAGAGACTCACCTCAACTTGTAAGCTTGGTTGTGAGTTCCTTTACTTCACGATTAATATTTTCCACTAAACATAACCACACATCGATCCTATTACGTGGAAACCTATGTTTCTGAATTTTATCTACTATATTGTTTCTGATTGTACATAGTATAATGATCTTTTTATTCCATACTTAAATGACTGTTTCTCAATGTTGTTCGAGCCTCAGATACATCTTGAATGATGTCATACCATCTTTTGCAGTTTGAAGCGTCCCAGTGACTGCATAAATCATGTTGAGATGTATTTGAGGGTTAAATAACATTGAGAAACAAGCGATCAACGTGATTCAAACAGTTACTTGAACGCTTCAAACTACAAAAGATGGGTATGGCATCATTCGTGATGCATCTGAGGCTCGAACAACATTGAGAAATAGTCATTTGAGTATGAAAAAAAAGATCGTATAATCAGAGCCAATGTAGAAGATATAATCCAGAAATATTGATTTTCATGTAATAAGATCGATGTTTGGTTATGTTCAGTGGAAAGTATTAATCGTGAAGTAAAGGAACTGACAACCAAACTTGCAAGTTTAAGTGAGTTTTTTCTTCCCCACTTCAACTTTGTTCAAAAGATGAAGACAAATTGTGTAGAAATAGACTTATTTTATAGAAGAAGGAAAACAACTAGGTGATGCCATGTTGAAAAAAGGCGCAAGGCGTATCATTAACGTGACTACTTCAATCAACATTGCAAATATTCCAACACTTGTAGATGAGGTATTAGAGAAACTTAACAATTAAAATATCCATACAATCATAGTGCATGGTTCTGTAGGAATAGGAAAAAGAGTACTAATTTAAACAATCATGAAGCAATTGCTAAAAATATGTTTGTTATAGTCATTTATCTACGAGCATTGGATATTAAAAAATGCAACAAGGATTATAGCGTAGAAACTGCATTACAACATATTATTGCTAGAAGATTAGGATATAGTATTGGAGATATGATGAGGTGGATTTCATAGCATCCAAAATACATGAAGAGTTGGATGGTGCAAAATATATGTTGTTATTCAACGACGTCAAAGAAAATATTGAATTTTACACTATAGATTTACCACCAAATTCAAAAGATAGAAAATTAGTTTTTGCAACTAACTTCCTACGCCTGCTTTCATTAGGTGTTGGCCTAAGTGATTGAGGATTCATGATAGTTGTTTGAAATTTAGAATGATAAAACTATTCAACAACATGTGATTGCTTACTAATTTGTTGAGTGGTGTGATGGTCATTAATCTAGTTGCAAGAACTTCAAGTTAAAAAGATCGGCGAATATTTGGAGACATGATTGATAAATTTTAAGGAGAGCGACTCAAAAGGGAGACATGTGTATGCAAGCTCTGCAGTTATGATGACATGAAAGAAAACCAAAAGGTATGATTTCTTTTGTCTTTATCTAAAAGACAAACGAAATTCCAATCTATTGCTGGGATGCTCTTAATCTTCTTAAATATGGTGTTCCGAGTATTTGAGTGTGATTGGGAGAGAAATATTGGAGCTTCTTTTAGAAAATGTTTTATTTGAGGAAGGTTCAAACAAGCAATATGTTACCATTGAGGAATTATGTTGGCAACAACACTTAAGATTTTGTAAAAACATGATAACTTTAAATTTTTAATGGAACAAGAAGCCCCCAAAAGGCTAGAAAGAAATTGTTAGGAGGAGATGCGTTGGATATCCTTGTCTAACAGTGAATATTGAGGTATGTTGTCCAGAGCTGACTACACTTCTTCTACAAAAACATTCAAAGCTGGGAAACATTTCAAGTTCATTTTTTAATAAAATGAACAGGTTGGTTGTTTTAGATCTCTACAAGACGGAAGTCGAATTTAGGGCTGTTCAAAAAGCACGTGGCTCCCTCGAAGTTCGCTCGGAAAAAGCTCGGCTCGGGAAAAGCTCGGTTTTAAACGAGCCGAGCCTAGCTGGCTCGAATTCTAAACTAGCCGAGCTCGAACTAGGGTTTGCTCGGCTCGGGCTCGGCTCGTGGCTCGGCTCGTGGACTCTATATATATATATATAATTTAAAAAAAATAAAAATCCAAGAGTTACGATGACAGATGGCTAATTCCATATTTAACTAAATTGAAAATTTGAAATAGGTAATTGACTAATTCCATATTTATTTTATTTCTCAATTCTCTTTCAACATATAAGTTAATAAGTTTTAACCCTAATTGCCATTTGATAGCCTCCAGCCCCTCCATGCTCGAGAGAGAAGTCTCTAGAATCCACTATCCAGACTCAAGAGCGTCTCTCCCTCTCTAGTCTCCCCTTCGAGTGTCCATCTATACAGCCCTACTTGAAATAGGTAAAGCACTAAATTACTAATGCAAGTGATTTGAATATTTGATGTAAATAATCTTGAATTTAAGGTGCACAAGTTGAATTTGTAGTTAACTGTTGAGATAATGATATATTGCTAGTTTTCCATGAATCTGAAGTAATTTTGATGCATATTGAACTCATAATTTGAATATGCTTGTGTTGTGTGTTCTAGTCCTTCTGCAGTTGTATGTTCTTCTTTTCCAATCAACAATTCAACATTGTTCTTTGTTAGAGGTGTGAGGTGTTAAGATTTGAGCAAATATGTTGTTTAGGTAACAACTTTCAAGTCAGAATCTAATTTTCAAATATATTTTTAATTGTAGATTTGCAGGATGTCTTCCCTTAAAGAATCAGTTGGTGGAGTCGACACTCCAACTGATGATCCTTTTGAGTTACGTGGAGAAGAAAGTGTCGAGCTAACCGAAGAAGCGAGAGACACAGTAGATGAAAATCTAGACGATGAAGAAAATGGTTCAAAACGAAAGGGTAAATCCGATGCTTGGAGTCATTTTATAACCGTCGAAATGAAGATGCATGGGAAGATGGTCAAGAAACATCAATGCATCCACTGTAAGAGAAAATACAAATCACAACCAGGAGGGACCACGTAGCATCTGTTGCGCCACTTGACAATTTGTTCGTATATGAAAAGGTTAAAAGGTATGAAGAGCCACATTAATTTTGAACGGTCTAGTAGTGATAGTGCATCTGAATTTAATTCGAATGAGGGTTATGATCAAATGAAATGTAGGGAAATAATTTCCAAGATGATTGTAGCCCATGAGCTACCTTTCTCATTCGTAGAGTATCACCGGTTCAATGAGTTGATGAGGTACAACAACATTCTTTTTCAAAAACTAAGTAGGGCAACAATTAGAAAAGATTGCGTAAAAGTAGTTGAAGTAGAAAGAGAGAAGTTGAAAAAAGTTTTTAAAAATATCGATATGATCTCACTAACAAGTGACTGTTAGACATCAAACCAAACCATTGGGTATATGTGTTTGACAGCTCACTTTGTTGACTCAAATTGGAAAATGCAAAAATGCATAATTGGTTTCATTGAGCTTCCATCACCCCATAGTGGTGAGGTTATTTCGGATGGTATCTTAGAGTGTCTTAGTAAATGGGGCATTCAAGACAAGATAGGTACAATTACACTCGACAAAGCCTCCAATAATGACAAAGCCTCCAATAATGATAGGGCAGCCCTTATCTTAAGGAATACTTTTCAGGGAAGGGGAAATTGCATTTTGAGGGCATGTTTTTTCATATAAGATGTTGTGCTCACATACTAAATTTAGTAGTACAAGATGGTTTAGGAAAAATTGATTGTTGTCTTGTGAAAATTAGAGGAAGTTTTGAAATTTGGTGAAATAGCGATTACTCTAGGTATCAAAACCCGTCGATCTTTATGCCTTGATGTTAAAACTAGGTGGAACTCTACACATCGTATGATTGAATCGGCAGTCCACTACAAAAATGTTTTTTTAGGTTACGCGTTGAGGGATTCAAATTTTGAGTGGTGCCTCACATATGATGAATGTGATAGGGCTGAAAAGGTGAGTGGGTTACTTGAGGTATTTTTGGATGCTACAAATTTGTTTTCTAGTACATCTTATCCGACAACAAACTTATTTCTTGTTCAGATTTTTAAAGTGAAAAAAGATATTACAAAGGCTTTTAATTCAAATGATGATTTCTTGAAGAATATGAGTGTGCCAATGTTTGAGAAGTTTGGGAAGTATTGGGGGAAATTGGGGTCCTTATGTCAATTGCTTCTATTATGGATCCACGTTTTAAGACGGAGTCAGTTTCTTGGAATTTTAAGAGGTTATATCCATCTGGTGAGCTTAAGGGTCGGGTTGAAGATGTAATTAATAAGTTCAAGTCTCTATATGAAAAATACTCAAATGCATATCAAGTGGCTAGGGTTGCCAATAGCAACTCAACGAGCACATCCTCTACAACCCAAATCGATCGTGCTAGGCAAGAAGATGATTTTTATGCTTATCTTAATTCTAAACCAGCTCAAAATACACAAAAAAACTGAACTTGAGGTGTATTTAGAAGAGCCGAGTTATACAGTTTTGGAGGAAAGTGAATTTGATGTGTTAAAATGGTGGGGCCAAAGTTGTAGCAAGTTCCCCATTTTAAGCAAAATGGCTCGTGACATTTTTAGCATTCCAATTACAACGGTTGCTTCAGAAGATATGGTCAAGCTTTCTCACAAAAGATATTGGATGATTATCCAAGCTCTCTCACAAAAGATATGGTCAAGCTTCTTGTTTGTGGAGGTGATTGGATAAAGTCCGCATAAAAAACAACCATACAAACTTTAGAAGTAAGCTTGCATTCATATTCTTCGCACATCTTTAGTTTTATAACTTTATTACTAAAAGTTATATTTTTTATAGAAATTTATATTTTTTTATATGTAGCAATCGGCAAAGGAAGAAGAAAATTTGGAAACTCAAGTACGCTCGAATGACGAGGCATATAATTGACATGAAAGGTAATTAAAATTTTATTGCTTACTGTTTATAACTTTATTGCTTTGCAAAGTTTGGACATGAGTCTTGACCAAAGTTGTTGTCCACCACTCACCAGTTCTGATCTGAATTGTGTAGGTCAGCAGGTAATTTTTGAACTCAAATGCTTTGCAAAGTTTAAAACGATCCGATTTGTAAAACATAGTATAATATAAGTTCTTAATTGTGTAGGTCAGCAGGTGCAATGCACGATGGACAATGATTTCTAACCTTTTGGTTTACATATTAGAAGTCTACATATTTGGTTCTAATCATTTTTGACTTTTTTGGTTTATATATTTGAAGTCTACAGACTTGGTTCTAGTCATTTATGACTTTTTTGTTTACATATTTGAAGTCTGCAAATTTGGTTTTAGTCATTTCCGACTTTTTTGTTTACCGTTGTACTTATTCACTACTTTATAAGTTTTGGGTTATGTATTAATGTATTAAAAATTATAAATTATGTATTAATGTGTAAAAAAAATAATAATAAATGAGCTAGCTTGACGTGCCACGAGCCAGCTCGAGCTTTTTACGAGCCGAGCTCGAGCTCAATTTCCAAGCTCGAAAAAAAAATCGAGTCCAGCCGGCTCGTTTAATTTCGAGCTCGAGCTTGAGCCAGGCCTGGCTCGACTCGTTTACAGCCCTAGTCGAATCGATCCCTATGAGGAAGTTGAGGAGCTGAAAGTGCTTTATGTCAATGGCTGTTCTACGTCTAAAAATATAAAAGTAGGCCTTGATAACATTCATGACATAAAAGGTGGTATAATCAATAAAATACCACATGGTTTGTTGAAAAGTTTGAGTCGATTGATTGTGGATGCGATATAAATGGACTTGATACATTATGACCAATGTGATATAAATGGACTTGATACAAATGGAGGTCATACGCTCAGTGATCTATCTATCTATCTATCTTCGTTGAAGGAGTTAATCATATAGTTTTTCACCAAAAACATGACATCATACAAACAGTGGTGCAAAGTGGTGATAGGATATATCATAAAGAAAGTTGACACTTTGGAAGATTTAACTCATTCAAGTAAGGAAAGAATCTTTGTTCCAAGACAAGGTGACCTGGATGAAAATTTGAAGGAATGAAGAGACCTCAACTACAAGTTTATATTGGTTTTCAAATTCCGAAATATTTCAATCAATATGACAGCTTTGTACCATCTTGTGATAATCTTCTCAAACAGAAGTTCCAAGGACGCTATGATGAATTCAGGTAATTTCTTTTAAACCTGATTGTCATCGCTAGAGTAGAGAGATCCATATGTCCTTTATATTTCTTCTCAAACAGGTTGTAGTAGCCTACATGCTTTAAACTAAATAAGCAAAGTATTAACAGTAGAAATGTAAATGCTATCGACTAATTAAAAACTGCATGAAATAGATAAATGCTAAGGAAATGTGGAAGCACTTGAAGTGTGACACATCCACGTGGCAAACATTTCCATAATAGTGCATTCCATGGTAAAATTCCTTACTTGTTACATTTTCTTTATACATTTCCGTTGTCTTATGATCGTAGTTAGTCATAACATAACACAACGTGTAATGCATAAGGACTCAAGTTAATATAATATGATTATGTAAAATGAATCTGGTTCAAGACTTGTGCAAAAAAAATGACGAGAGAAGCGTTTTTTTTGTTTTTCAATTGGTGGAAGAGTTTACGACTTCTAAAGCTGTTGTTACGAGTTCGCTTATAGTTATAGGCAAGACTAATGTGCCATTCTAGCATTTTATTGTTTGTCAATTCATAAACGTGGTTATACACTATCAAGGAAGGTTAGGTAGTGGTTTATTGTGCTGAAAAAAGTGCCTACCTTGACAAAAATAAGACTCCCCACCATCAGCACTTGAGTGAAAGCACATAAAAGTTATTATTTTTTTATTAATAATTTACAGTTTATTTGTGCAGAAGGGATCAAACAGGAAGTGCCACTTTAGTAAAGAAAAGCCAACCATTGATGATATAAGCAAGGTGGAAGTTGAAGACACTGAAAGCTCTCAGTGGTATGTCACTAGCCCGAGCGATGATAAGGTGGTGCCCGTGCTCAAGAACTGGAGCCAAGCCCAGGCCTCATCAAATCCAAGATTTATAAGATAACTGAAACCAAAGAACAGGCTAAGCCACTGACTACTGTGCTTCATCTTATTTTTTTAGAAAGTAATAATCTTTTTGAGGATTCTTTTGAAACTTGTAAAATTGACTTTGCTGGAAGTCAAACTAGTATGTGCAGTTTATTTGTCTATTTTTAGTGATGGTGTTATTATGGGACCAGAGGTTTTGGAGTCTCATGCTGTTTATAAGTCAAGAACAGGTAAGACTGGTCTCATTATGTTTGAACACTTGCTTATTTTAGTTGTTTGTGCTTAAAATATGGTGTTTTGCTGTTTTGTTTATCTTTGCTAGTTGATGTTCTTTGACCAGCGTTGACTTTGAACACGGTCAACTTCAACCAGTGTTGACCCTGTAAGCTTTCAGTTAACTTCCCAACCATATGAATAAACAGCAACAGCTTCCTGTTTTATTCCAATCATCAACCATCTGCACACTTGCGTTGCCAATCCTTCTCGTGCTGATAGCTAGTTCCCATTGATCCATTGTGTGGATCACATTACTGTTAGCAATCAGGCACAAGAACACGAACACAAAATTTGGTCTCAACCAACATCAACTCTTTCCGTTTATTAATTCTTGACTCACTTACAATGCTCCCTAACCCATATATTTATACTTAAACAAACCTTGCTAACCAAGTCTTCTAATCCTACTCAAATACTTTAAAAATAATCCAAACAAATAATAAAAATAAACTTCTAATTTCTATACTAATACCAATCCTAACAAACTTGCAAAATAATCATTCTTATCCCTTCAAAACTCACGGCTCGAATGCTTATCCTCCAAATTTTTGGCCTAGCTTCCATCTCAATCTCCAATCCCCCCTCTTTCACATGTGAAGTCAAAAGAATTAACCAACAATTACCACTGTTGGATCTTTTCCCACTTTAACTGCTGATGATCTAATTATTGACCTTTGACCAGAGATTGATCCTTGAAAGATGCAGATTTTTGGCCAAACTACCTTTGACCAACAATTCACTTTGAAAATTACTTGACTTTCAGCAGCCAAAATCTTTATCCCTAAACCAATGAAGAAGTTGACTTGTTGCTCTTTTGCTATGTTGACCAATATCATACTAATACCAAGCAAAATTCTTTTAGCAAATTATAGTTAAGGGTTGTTCTGGTAACTTGTGGCTTGCTCCGAATTAACTCAAGTGAGCTAATTTGGCTCGTACAAAATTTCAAGCCTTGTTGGCCTGCTCGAAAGCCCATATGAATTAGAGTAAGAAGCCTGACCTGAGTTAAAGAAGTCCATTTCTTACTTCCCTGATTCCCTCTCTGAACTCAATAACCAGGCTGGTGGAGAGAGAGTATAGTTTCAAACTCAAGCTGTCCCATAGTGCATTTGAATGAGTTTTGAACTGTTTCTTTTTCTACTTAAATATTTTTCATCAACTCATTTGATATTTTCAACATAAAACATAGCCATATCATAATATCATTAATGAGTTAAGATTATTGCCTTCATACATAATAGACTGTTGTCTAATCATTATGGTACAAAGATTTCAAGATCACTAGCATGACACAGACACAGACACAGTTCCAATGAACCAGAAACAAGTGACAGAATAATTTATAGGACAAATGAAAATCTTACGAAGGTTGTCTTGCATTAAGCGTGACGTCTAACTGCTACAACGAAACTTGTGTGGTTATTGAATGAATGCTCTGCACCAAATGACAACAATGTTCTCTAGACATGACATTCTAAGTTTCAGCAGTTTCTTTCCTATAAGCTTGCAGTCTCTCTTTCAGTTTCTTACTTTCTTCAAAATTTGCCTTCCTCTTTATTCCTTTCTGCCAGAAGAACAGAAAGCAGATGAAAAAAGTTACCTTTTAAATGATGTTTGGTTTCATATATTGCAAAGTAAAAGATAATATGGTTGTTGAAGAAGGCTTTCTTCTTGGCGGAAACACTTGTCGAGCTTTATCTTGAGATCTGTGCACTCGCCAAAAAATTTCCCATAAGGATGGTCATTATGGCACTTCTGAAACAATTCAATTATCTACAACAAACACAAGACAAAAGGCGTGTAACATCAGTTTCAGTGTTTAATATGAACAAAACTACACGCATAAGACACTATATATTGTAGTCTTTTAGAAAGACACAGTATTATGTGAAGCTTTACTTTCTTTGTGTTCGAAACTTGAGCAAGTGGCATTTTCGTGAAGTAACACTAGGAAATGTCCAGATTTTGATGGGATGGTTCATGTTTTTGTGTAGATGTAACCAAACTGATTGAAAAAGTGTATTCTTTGATCTGCAACGCACTTGCATGGTGTTGGGCAATGATGATTATGTTTTTGTGTAGATGTAACCAAACTAATGACAAGTGTTGCTCTCTTGCATATTTCCCAAATATGTCATTTGCTCAAGTCTTCCTTTTAGATGATGCCACGTGGCCCTCTTATGTAATAGAATACATCTTTATGTTATCTATCTATGCTGCTTTAGTATGTAATAAAGATTATGAAAATGAATATTCCTTTCTTCTAAAATTCTCTCCATAGCTCTGTGTTTTCAATTTCCTTTCTCATAATTTACAAGACGCGTTCTTCAAATCCTCAATTCTCCAATTTTTTTTAGAATTAATCTTTATTAAAGAAGATTAATCATCATTACTGGGCACTAACATTAACAATCCTAAGTTTGATATAAAGCATTTCAAAGCTGAATAAGTGTTTATAATAGATGAAATGAGTCTTTTAACTTACTTCAGCACACATTGGGTGTCGATGCAACGTCAATGGAGGATGCATTTCCACGTCTTACAATCAAAACTGCACAAAAAAAGAAAGAAACTAGAACAAGAAATGAAGTAACAAATAAAACCATCACAAGGTAAACATATTTACCTGTTCATCGTAACATAAAAGTCTTCAGTTTAACCAAAAATTAAAAGCTTTTAACAAAATAATTACTTCACATTCATACAAACTATAGTAGCATGATCAGACCATGGGTACCAAACCCATCTACCCTTATAATTATATTAGTAGGTGAATTTACCTATGGCAAAATTTACAGTACTGGATAACGGACCAAATGAGCGAGTCACAAGGGTATTTTTTTCTAGAATGGGTCATGCCTCATGGACTTGAAGGTCAAGCTTACCTACTTTTTTGTCCAAATATTTTTAAACTTCACGAACCACCAACATGTTACAGAAATTATAACTAACCAATTGAGGTTCTTAAAAATGTAGATGTGAATTTGTGTCAAAACAGATCATGTGACCTGCAAATTCTTTTTTCTTTTTAAATGCTATAAACAACCAATATATTTGATGCAACTATTTACTCAAATATTATTTGAATTCCAAAACGTGATAGGTTGTTTTTAAATAACTAGCAAAAAGAGGTACACCTGCACAAAGACTATGAGTTGTGGTGTGGAGAGCATATGTCTTTCTGTGCACCAAAGCAAAACCATCTTCCAAAATCCAATCTGGGAATTTATTACACGTTAAACCTCTCTCAAACATTTAACCTTCCTCTCACATAATGAATCAATATAAATAAAGATCATGGAACTTGCATCATAAGCATCCACATAAAACAGTAACAAACAAAATTTAAACACATATAAAACCCTAATTTTACACAGAAACAAACAAAGCAATTAGGATGAACCTTAATCTCGATGTGTGTAGATTATAGCGACCAAATAATCAAAGCCTGAGGAGACTGAAATTTTGTGACGAAGCAGGAAATTAAGTTTTCGGTATTTGCCGACGTGGTGGTTGTGATGTCCACCACTCCACCCCACTTCATGGCAGACGACCCGACCCGTATTTCCTTTTTTTTTCTCCATACGTTAATGTATTTTAATAGAATCTAAAATTTTAGATTGTTTAAAATAATTAAGTTTTAAATCTTTATACTAATTTTAGATTGTTTTTAATAATTAATTTTAAATCTTTATACTAATAAATAAAAATCTTAGAGAAACATGTGTTATTTTCTGGTGTGATTCTCATCATATTTTTCATGCCTCTCTTTTCTATTAAGTAATGATATTAAAAAAATATATTTTTAATATTTAATATAAATCTAATTATAAATATTTATTATTTAATTATGAATAATTGTTATATCATTAACCAAATTAATTTAATATAAACTAACATTTATCAATTAAAAAAAAAAATACACAGTTGAAAAAAAATGTTAAAATTAACTTAATATAATTTATAATTGTCAAGTTAAAATACATTTTTTAAAGACATATCTTGACGGGTGTATGTGTTAATAGATTACATTATATTTTATTCAACTCGTGTTATACACGAGTTTTTAAAGACATAAAATTTTAATTATTAACTCTGTAACATTATATTTATTCAACCCGTATAATACACGTGATTCAAACCAAGCTAATTAATAAAAAATGTTAAAGTGCAAATTGTATATATTTCAATTCTATTAGGTTTTTTTGAATAAATCCCTCTTCTGATAAAAGACTAAATTGTTTTGCCACTTGATATCACCACATTCACTCTTACAAAACTTTCCCCCTAAAATTAGGGATGGCAAAATAACCCGAGCCCGACGGGTATACCCGAAACCCGAGACATCCGGGCCAGGTAAACCCGAAACCCGACGGGTACGAGGCCGGGTATGGGTTTAATTTTAAAATTTTTCACGGGTATGGGATTGAGTGATACCCGACCCGATTACCCGAAACCACATACCCGTTTACCCAAACTATATACCCGAATCATATACCCGAAATTTTTTAATTTTAATTTTTATTTTCCCTTGACACATGCTTACTAAAGCTTCATTTTAGTAGGTTCATTATGTGAAAAATTAATATTTGTTTTGAAATATGTATTTATAAATATAAAAATAGAGTAATAGAAAAGTACACGACATATGACCGATGGGTATTCGTCGATACCCGTAAAATAACCCGATACTAACGGGTATGCCTGATTCCCGCGGGTATACCCGATACCCGGCGGGTAATAACCCACACAAACCCGACGGGTAATGGGACGGGTATGGGACATGATTTTACAACTGGGTATGAGTTTGAGATTACCGATACCCGGCCCGAACCCGGCCCGTTGTCATCCCTACCTAAAATCACATTTATTATATCCTCCATTTAATACCCCCTAAAACGTTCTCATTTTTTGTGTTTGACTGCTTTGAATAATATTTAAACTTTAAAAGAAATGCAATTCTTGTTCATTTGATTTGTAAAAACTTCTAAGAAAATTAACCAGAAATTTGAATGTTGTATATCTATTAAATTTGTAATATGGTTTATTAGGTAACCATACAAAATTAGAGACCTGTGGAAGAAATCTCAATGTTTACTATCTTTTATCCTACGAGTAGGATTAATTTTATTTTATGGATTGGAAGACAAAAACACAGTAGTTTTCTCACACTACCTATGACAACTGCGGTTTTTTAGTTTCTTACCGTTTTTCGACTTTTATACATTTATATTTTTAAATATTATGGTTTTATATATTATTTAGTGTTTCTATGGATTATAGGAACTTTTCTTTAGACAAACATTAAGGTCCGAACTAGAAAACCCGGTTAAATGCATACATCGCGTATACCGCATTCGCGCTAAATAAACGGCAAAATTTAAATTCTCCAAAATAATTTTTATATTTATATTTTAGTTAAGAATGATATTTTATAACATTATTTATGCTAAATTTTGTGATTCTTGATTAAACTAACGATCACAGGTGGTTCTTTCGTTAAAAACCCGGTATAACTTTTAATTTTTTTGTGAGTTCTTATGTTTTAAAAATTCATTATTTTGGATACTAGAATTTTATGTTTGAACAAAAATATTTATTAGAGTGTTTAGGGGTGTAATTTTTATAAAAGTGGGTATATTTTATAAAAAATTGTCTTTAAAGTGCAAGACTTATCCTCCACTATAAACACCCTTCATCCCCCACCCATTTTTCTCTTCTTCTTCCAGCCCTAAAATCGTGAAACACCCACACCATCCCCAAACACTCCCAAATCATCAACTAGCTCAAGAACAATCCAATTCCAAGCTTGATTCTTGGTTCCAATGGATTCATGAGTTTGTTATTAGTGTTTTGAAGGTATTTTAACATGATTTCATCATTAAAATTTCTGTGTTGAATCTTGCATGTGTTCAAGAACACACACACACACACTCACTTTGATTTTCAAGTTTTGTTGTTTTTATGAGTTTTAAGCTTGAATCTTGTGATTTTAACAAGGATTTGTGGATAAAAACTAGTTGTAAACATCCACAATGAGTTATCTAGTGAAAAGCTTGCAAGATTTAATAGATTTGATGTTCAAAGTGTATGAACACTAGGGTGTTCATACTTGTATTTTTCTCAAATTTAAAGAACATTTTGTTGATTTTGAGTATTTAGACATGGAATTAAACCACATTTGTGATAGGGCTGGCAAAACATGTCAGTTCGTGTCTAAACAGGTCAGTGGCAACGCGGATAACACAAGTATCAAACATGAATACGATTTGTTTAACTACTTTATATCTCATATCTCTAAAACAGTTGTATATTTTATGTACCAAGAAGAAGAAATGATGGAGTATAACCTCCAAATTTTACTTATTTTTTAAAATGTAAAAAATGACATAGGGTACTTTTCACTAAACAGGTTTAATCGTGTCTTAAACAGGTCAACAATTATCAGCCCTAATTTGTGATTGTAGGTTATAAATCATGAAAACTCAGTAGCTTAGCATCTTAATTCAACATCTATTTGTTGAATGGGAAGGTAAATCTTTGATCAAACTTGTTAATTAGCTTGAATGGTCAAAAACATTCATGTTCTTGATGGATTTTTAAAAATTGTTGATACAACACCCAAAAGTTGTTTTAAACATTAGTTTATGATCTAAAATGAAAATCTGGAAAGTTTGGCAACTAAAATCTTTATAGATTTTTTTATTAAAATTCACACAAGTTTAATACATGGAAATTGGGAAAAATACCTTTGGATTTTATAAAATACTGAACTTTGGTCAGTAGTTAGTATATGATAAAATAAGACTCCTGTACAAATTTCATGATTTTTGGAGTTGTTTAAGTAGGTGTTTAGTATTTTTAAAGTTTAACCAAATGAATTAGAGATCTTATACTTCTAGACAACCTTTGGACTTGAATTTTTCAATAGAATCTCATATGGACCTAAAACTTATCTGGTAAAACGTTCGTAAAGATTGGAAAATTTTCAGTATTTTTACCGAATTTGTTAAAATATAACAATATTATATTCATAATAAGTAAACTGGATTTTAAAAAATTATGAAACTTGGTCATAAATTTTTATTTATATATATATGAACATTTGGCAAAGGTTTTAAACATTAATTTTATGTCTAAGTATGATTATATAATTATGGTCCATTAAAACTTTATAAAAATTGCTTTTTTGAAAATATTTGTATAAAAATATTTTTATAAAGGTCTTAAGGGATTTTGGACAGAAGTATATGCTTAATTAAAATTTAAATTTGGTCATTTAAATTAGGTGCTTAATATCACATTAAAGCCCTAATTTTGGACGAATCGGATTTTAAACCGTAGACCGGACTTTACGCGCGTAACGACGTTTTTGGACGAAGCCACACCGTGACTTAAGATTTTATATAATAAACTTTATAAATACTGATATAATTTAATAATATATTAATTTTAAAGTTTTAAAGTCACGAATTTATATAAAAGTCGGTTTTATAATTTTAAGCGGTTAATACGCGTATGCACTGGTTTTTCGGTATGCACTAGATTGAATCGCCACTTTAGTTTGGCTGAAATAGTCACATATTTTAGGAGTTCTAAAATGTGTTTTATGTCCACTTGCTTATAGGGACTTGGATAGGACTCGATAGTCTGTTGTCGATTTCGTCGCACATCTCACTCGTTTCGTTCAGGTGAGTTTTCACGGCCCCATTTTACTTACTGTTTTACTGTTTTTGGGGGAAAGTTGTTTCATTTTTATTTTGTCACATGTTACAGAATACATTGAATACATGAGTTATTTTATATTTATGCATTAAAGTCCCCTATTTTAGGTAATCAATTAGCTAAGCGTAGCCGTTGGGAATTTTGAGTAGTACTACTTGGGTTGACACCCCCGCTCATGGTTTGGTCGACCCAACCAGACTTGTAGGGTTATATGGGCGCAAAGTTAGCCAATTTTTAGGCGGTTGTTTGCATAAGACTTCCGTATGAGGTACTTTATTTTTATTTTTGTCTAGGCTTTGATTACGGATCATGGTAATATGTTGTCTAATACATGTGTACTAACTTTGGATTTTTATAAACTTTTATAGAGTCGTAAAACCTGCGATACTCACCAACTATTTATATAGTTGACCAGTTTTTAAAATACGCTTTCAGGTAAACAGAAATGAAGATAAGGTTCATGGGGGCACGCTTTTGTTTAGATTTTATGGATTCATGTTGGATCAAACTTAGTACTTTTGGCTTTTGGTTGTTTGTTAGACTCTCTTTTGTTGTTTGAATTTGGATGTTGTATAACACGTTTTAATTTTGGTTTTTAGTAATGATTCTTATGAAATTTGCAATGTACCCATTAGCATTCTCTTGCGCCTAAGTGTTCGATGCACCGCTCTCGCCTCACCTCCGTGTTTCCGCCTTCGGCGGGGTGTGACACTACCATTAAATCAAAATCATAATTAACTCATTTTTGATGCCATCCGACTTTGAATTGAATCCGGCTTCAGCTCCTGACCAGCATGGCTTATCGACGACTTATCTCTCCCTCCATACCTCCCTTTCAGGGTTCCTGCAACACCCAAAACTTGATGAAAACGTTTAATGCGGAATTAAGTCCCAAATTTCTTTCACACAAATGGGCTTATTCCTATATTTATATATCAAATTCCCTATAACTCATTTAGCAAAGTCGGTACAAATTTGACACCGACAAAAACTACCCTCCTACTTTACTAAAGGTCATAAATTACCGCTTGACTTTTTAAATTAACAATTTAACCCCCTAAAGTTTCTAAAGTTTTAAGTTTACCCCTTTAGTATATATAATCGGATTTTTTCTCTATTGATTATGTTTGTTAGTTTAAAAAAAGTAATAAATAATTTGTTGTGTTAATTTTTTTTTCTTGACGTCCACCTATAATTTTTTTTAAAAACGGAGTTGTATTCTAAATATGATATTTTGTAGGTATCATGAGTTATATCGACTTACGGTAACGTGCTGGTATCATGAAGAATGACATCGAAACCGACTGAAAAACACCGGTACCGTTATATAACTTCGATATTCACAACCGATTCGATGTAACTCCATACGTTTCTTTTTGTTCTTAGCCACGTGAACGTCACCGCTCAATCAATTAAGATCTGTCTCCCGTCGCGGAGCGCGGGCCTAAATTTCTCGTTATACTCATTTACAAACTTTAACAAAAAAAATCAAAAGATCGTTATTATACAAAAGAGTTTATTGCACAAATGGGCCTTGTGCTTGATCAAACTGCACGTTTGGCCTCCACAATTGAAAATTTACAAACTAAGTTCAAACATTTGTGAGTTGGTTGCACCTTTAGCTTTTGACGTTAATATCAGTTAGTTTTTAGCTGAAAATTATACCATGTGTCATGCACTTGAGGGTAATTTAGTTTTTCCAAATGTTAAACCTTAATAAACAAAAATGCATAAAAATAAGTACGAAACAACATAAAAAAATTCCCCCATTATAAAAAATGCTTAAAAAATAAACAAAAAGTTGCATAAAAAGAACAATTTAATATACAATTTTTAACATTGATGTAATTGACTCTATACAAAAATAAACAATCAACTGGTTTAACACTTTAACATTACCGACTTTGACAAAAGTTTTATGTTTGAAACCCGTCCCTAAACCATTATTCAATTAACCGTTAGCTAGATGCGCCTTACATGAAACTATGAAAGTATATGTTACACACAATAGTATCAAAGATAACTAGGAGTGTTCATTATTTGAATCGCACTTGAATAACCTAAAAGTTGATTCGAACTGAAGTCGAATTTCGGTTTATTCGAATTGAGTAACTATTTGCACCGAATAAATAAGTCGAATTCAAATATATGTTACTGAATGTTCAAGAACACGCCATATGTTCATGTTCGTTCATTTAACTAATCGGGCAAAATTTATAGTTCATGTACGTTCATTTATTAAACGAACTTCCCCATGAACGTCCGGTTCATTTACGACCCTAGTTATTATATAAGGCTAATACACAAAATAAGTGAATACAAGGCTAATACACGAAATAAGATCGTGTATTACATGGCTTAAATGTTTTTTTCGAACGACAACATTTTATTAATAAACAAGATGACGGTAAGAAAAAGCTAACTGAACATCAGAAACAAACCATTACAGGAATAACATTGGGTTTTGTAACCATTTGGTCCAAACTAATTTACATTTGTTATTTCGATTGACTATCCAATTATACGAGTAAAAGATAATAGAATCAAAAATAGGATTTGACGTCAAATCATTAGCATCAAACACCACTTCATTTTTGAACTTCCAAATTACCCACCAAAAAGTGAAGACTGTAGCTTCCAATACCTTTTTTTGTTCTTTTGCATGGCAAACCCGTTGAACCAAACTGTGAAGACATCTGGATTCATGCTCTCCGGACCTTCCACTTCTAGCCATCTTTTAACCGAATCCCCAGTAAAAGAAACAACCCTGCAATTACCAGAGGCATGATCTTTCGTTTCCATCTCCGTCGAGCAAAGGGCACATAATGTATGGAATGTCGATATCTCTAAGGCTAATATTAGCCGTAGTAGGGAGTCTATCAAGAAAAAGTCTCCACACAAAAATATTGACTTTATTATGAAGCCACTTGTTCCACCTTGTAGAAAATTGAGTTTTCGGAAGGATCTTTCTTTTAATAGTTTTTCACACGTTCCTAACACGATAGCCATCTTGATCTTCAAAATCTCAGAACCAAAAATCTCTATTATTAAATCTTTGGAATTGTTCCACTACATCCATCATATCTCGGAATTGGCTTTCTTCAACTCCTCCCCTAATATCTCTACGCCAAGCCCAACTCCACGTTGAATTAGGTCTACGATCACTAATTAAGCAATCCTTACTTACTTCTAGACGGAACAACCTCGGGAATAACCTTACTAAAGTTTGATTACCAATCCATTGATCACACCAAAATAAAGTATTATCTCCTCTACCCACTTTTTTCCTCATAACTGGTGTGTTGCAAAGCACACATGTATTTCCACCATGTTTTATGTCGTTTTAATTAGTTTTGTGTTTGTTTTGAGTCGTTTTTGTTACGTATTGAGTCATTGTTATGTTCTCAGGTGCTCATGATGATTACGAGTGAAAACCCGAAGAAACCGAGCACGAGAATGAAGCCCAATAAATAAAAGTGAAAAATCTGAAAATCAGGCCTCTCGCGGTATGCGAAGACCAGATGACCATCTCTCGCGGTACGCGAGAGAGAAGAAAGTCGGGCGTGATTATTTTGTTCCTCGCGGTATGCGAGGAACCAAAGCCAGTCTCTCTCGGTACTCGAGAGAACCGTATTCCATGAAAAAATTGTAAAAACCTAATTTAATAGATTTGTAATTCCATTATGCAATTAGTTCGATTTTTAGCCGTCTTGAGAGAATCTAGAGGCTATTTTGGGAGAAAGAAGAGCAATTGAAGTGTAAGATCGAAGCTTTTGGATTCCGGGTTCGTTGTAGTAGCGTTCTAGGGTTTAAAGTTCGAATCTTTATCATTGATTTCTGTGTTTGAACCTATGACTTATGTTTATTACTTCTGTTTGAATGTTTTAGATATGATTCTAGGCTAAAACCTTAATACTGCATAGGTCTAAACGGTGAATGCTTGTTAAAGTTATGATTTTTACTGGTTTTGGATTTAATTGATGGATTTATGATTTTGTAATGATTTTAGTATGATGATTATGATGTATATGCATGCTATAATTCTGGTCTTTTGATTGATTTTGATTCCTTATGTTGATTGTGGTTGTCTGCCAATTTGATTAGCGTATCTTGATCATAGATCTTAGGGTTTGTGATTGTGGTGGTTTGCTAGACGTAGTAGCCATAGGATTTGTGATTGATGGCTTATCAGAGTTAAGTGTGTGTCCTAGTTCAATACCCGAGAGGTGAGA
Source organism: Smallanthus sonchifolius (assembly GCA_023525975.1). Classification (NCBI taxonomy): domain Eukaryota; kingdom Viridiplantae; phylum Streptophyta; class Magnoliopsida; order Asterales; family Asteraceae; genus Smallanthus; species Smallanthus sonchifolius. The sequence goes on along the minus strand of CM042035.1, from coordinate 60,584,862 downwards.
ATTAGTCGGGTAGTCTTCGTCATTAGGAATCCGAGTGTTAACAGTCTGAGAGGGCGTTAGTATAAGGTGTCTAGTGATTGTTTCTATTCTGAATCATAGTGATTATCCTAGGATTACCCTGTGCATTCCTTGAATGTATGGTGGGCGGTGAGACTGAGAGGTAATCCGTTCATTAGGGTACTTGATCATAGTTGAAAATACCTGAGAAGTGATCCGACAATCTAGTGAGTTTAGTACACTTTAGGTAGCTTAGTTGGTGACGCCCTAAGAGTGATTAGGGATCCACTAGGTTGTCTTTAGCAGTTATCCTTAGAAACCTAGATCCATCATAGTTTCCAGAACCGGTAGAAGCTGTTATTTGCAGGTAGGATTTCAACCTAGGTAGTGTTCTCCCATCTCTTGATTTTACCTGTGACCTGTTTCCTAATAGTTGAGTCGTTCTTAGTATTACATTCTTAATTAATTCGGTAGTGTAATAAACCCCCCATCAATCAAATCTTTAGTCCGAGTCAGAGTCTAGTATTGTCACATAGTGTCTCTAGGGTTCGATATTCCGGTTTACCATTAAGCTGTGCTACACTCGATAGGTCCACTTGCCTGTCAGTGCGGTTTAGTTCATAGGTTTTCCTTATATTACTTAGGAGTCTAGGTTAGGTTTTGTTAGTTTTTATATAGACCGTCTGGACGACATCAATAGCCGACAAGAGAATAATCATTTGATCATTCAAGTAATGAATTGCTTTAACTATTCGACTCCATGTACTTCTACCCTTAGCCACTTTATTTTTATCAAAAACATTAGATTTTTTCTTATAGATGGGATCTAAAATTATTACCCATAAAGAATTACTTGAGTTTAAACATAGCCATCTCCATTTAAAACTAGAGAAAGATTAAGAGCATTAATACTACCAATACCAAGCCCCCTTTATGTTTATCCGGCACTATTAGATCCAATTTAGCAAGCCATTTTCTTCTTTTGACCATCCCCTCTCCAGAAAAAATTAGAACGAATACCTTCAAGTTTTTCTTTAATCTTTTTAGACATGATGAACATCGAAAAAAAGTAAGTCAAAAAAGAACCGAAGACACCACTAAAGAAAAATATAATTCCTAAATTTTTAGTTCACATGTTATGTAGAGAATCTATATCTAATAGAAAAATACAAAATCTATACTCTATAACAAATAAAGGTTTTGGTTAAACAATTTTTTTCGCCTCTCTCTCCTATTAATTACACAAGTTTTTTTAATTTTTTTTAATAAATTTTTATTTTACGCCTCTCGTATTAAATAATAATGATTTCTATAATTTTTTTATAAACGTTTTTTATTTAAAAAAATATAGGTTTGTTCATAAAACATTTTTAGAAATTGAACATTTAGTTCATTCTTTTTAAAAAAACATTTTAAAAAAGTAACTATATAACATTTCTAAAATTTGTATTAAAGAACTATATAATATGTCATTGATATGTAATATGTAAATATCTATTATTAAGTATAAAACATTGCATCTATTCAACCCGTGTAATATACGGGGTTTCTACCCTAGTGTTTAATATATTCATGAAGTGTAACCTTTTATATAAAACTATTACCCCATCATAATTTTTGTTGCTATGGTGATGAGCTGCAAAAAAAATCAGCTTGGGATCTCCAATCAGTTTTCAAATCAATCCAAACTGATTGTTAAACCAGTCTGAAATTTGTTTAAACCGTCAGTTTGAAACCTATAAACTGAAACCTGTTTAACCCAAACCGAACCAGTAAAACCCCTCAAAAACCGGTTTCAAACCAGTCAAACTCTCCATCTCAAATCGGTACCGGTCAAAACCTTCTAAAAAGCTGGTTTCAAACCGGTCAAACTCCGCTCTCAAACCGGTTTCAAATCAAACCAAAATCAAACCAGTTTTAACTTTTGTTGACCAAACCGGGTCGGTTTGGAAAACCGAATTGTGCAAGTATGGTGCTTAAAGAACTGGTTACCAAGTGAATTACAATACAATGGCTCTCTTATAGTTAGGGCTGTTCAAAAAGCCCGTGGCTCGTGGCTCGCTCGAAGTTCGCTCGAAAAAAGCTCGGAAAAAGCTCGGCTCGGGAAAAGCTCGGTTTTAAACGAGCCGAGCCGAGCTGGCTCGAATTCTAAACGAGCCGAGCTCGAGCTAGGGTTGGCTCGGCTCGGGCTCGGCTCGTGGCTCGGCTCGTGGGCTCGGCTCGTGGCTCGGCTCGTCTAAATAACTAATATATATATATATATGTTATATATGTGTTATATTTGAAATATGATGTTTTGATTTTTTAAGTTAATTTGTTTTCAAGAACTCTGAGTTTTGGACTAAAATTTTACTTTATCTACAATTGTATTTACTCTCTACTTTGTAAGTTTTGGGTTATCTATGTTTTTTTTTGTATTTTATATATTGTCCCTTCCATCTATTTAGTTTTTTTGAAGACAATCAACTTCAAACCGAGAATAAAATATTTTTTTTTGTTGTTTATATATATATTAATATGTAAAAAAAAATTTAAAAAAAAAAAAAAAAAAAAACGAGCTAGCTCGACGAGCCACGAGCTGGCTCGAGCTTTTTACGAGCCGAGCTCGAGCTCAACTTTTCAGCTCGGAAAAAAAATCGAGCCGAGCCGAGCTGGCTCGTTTAATTTCGAGCTTGAGCTCGAGCCAAGCCTGGCTCGGCTCGGCTCGTTTCGTTTACAGCCCTACTTATAGTGCAACAAAATCAAGAATCTAAATTGGAAGAAAAGTGAAAGTAGACAAGTAATACAATCACTTTCCCTATTCTACACTACAAAATAAAAGTTCAATAAAATTTAAATTTGATACTTATTTGTTGGTGCAAACCCATTCCAAAAATTGTGTACAATTCTATTTGATCAATTTATACCCGGGTACTAGCAACTTACAAGCACTCTAAACATCATCATCTACAACAAATAGGACACACAACCCGGTAATCTCAAAATCCGAGTAGTGTCGATGGGAGACGGAGTAACGAGCCTAACGCGTTTGGGTTAAACTTTCGAGCAAACAAGAAGCAAATGGAAGTTTTCTCTATATTATAGGAACAAGTGGTCCCGTTGTTTCTAATGTGTTGTATTAAGTTCTCTGTAATGTTTTCGGCCTGAAAACTCGCGGGATGTGGGCCCCCCAATGACCAATCAACATAAGTTATCGTCCGATTAGAATTAAGAGCGCCATGAAACATGTTTACGAATGTTGGTAGATAATGCTCGTCCGGGTAGCAAGAAGGTAGGCAGTACCATTTGAAGAGATTATAGTACCTGGTAACAAAAAATAGTAGTTTAACTGGAGAATCACCTCTAATGTACATTGATTTGTATCTTTTGTTTTCTATATTTCAGCCCGTTTACTGAGAAATGGGTCGACCCGAATGATGTTTGACTAAGGGTGGGGTGGCAATTTCTAACATGACACGAAAACAATCAGGTTTTGGGTTGTCATATGTGACCCGTTTCGTGTTCGGGTTGACCTGTTCGAGTTAAATCGGTCGACCCGACAACATGTTTTATCAAACACGTCGACCCACTAACCTGTTTATGACCCGTTTAACCCAATTTTTAAAACCCACCAACCTGATTAACACATTTACAACTTGATTATTACCCGCCAACCTATCAACCTATTTGACACGTTTAGATAAACAGATCGTGTTCGGGTTACACAATTTTAAGTGTGTTCGGGTAGGATTGATGTTTTTGACACGAATAAAAATATGGGCCGTCTTTGGGTTGAACAATTCAACCCGCCAGCCCGACACGATTGGCACACCTATGCTTGACTTCTAACATGTCAAAAGGGTAAAAGTTTTAACGGTCGAAAATCACTAAAGCATAGTTTTAATATACATAAACTATATCAGGCCAACCCATCCTGACCCGTTTTGATGGGTAAATATTTTAAGCGCCCTTCAACCCAAACCCATTAGCCAACTGGGCAAATCCTTGATCAGTTGATTTTGCCACCTCTTCTTTTCTCATCAACCAATGAAATTTTGAGTGTTTAAAAGATTAGTACCTTGTATCGGAGACTATTTTGATGGCAAGTGTGCGTTGAATCTCGAACCATTGAGACCCTTTCCTCCAATCACGAAGCTTGATATCGGGTTTCATTCGGAGACTGTAGCGGCCCCGCCCGTAACGTGTCGGGTCATCATACGAATCAAGGAAGCTGTAGGTTGAACCAATGAGATATTTATAAATGGTTGGGAAGTTGTATATTGGAATGCAGCTTTCTGATAGGAGAACGAATCGCTCGTTAGAAAAATCGAGCAAGGCGTTGCCTAAAAGTCGTCTCTCAGCGTCGACAAGCGTGACGGTTCCCCATCTCACATCCTAAAAAAGAAAGAAAAGAAACAAACATATTTACTTATTTGTGTTGTATTTTACCTCAAATGGGTCAAATACACAAATTCAGGTCCAATGAAAAAAAGGGTCAACCGTTCAACCGTGTCGAACGGGTCAAAGTTTATGTTTAATGCATACAGCCTCTTAAATCATTTTATTCATAAAACTAGACTATTATAAAAGTAGCATAAACTTTGGAAAGATATATGCACACTAATATTTTACTGAAAAGATTAAAACTTTTGAACAAATAGTTTTCCGAGTGGCCCGGCCCGGCTCGTTTTGACCCATACAAAAACTACCCCATTACCCTCCAATGCACCCTACCCAACCATTAATACCATCTCATAAAAAATGTAATATTACCCTTTTTGACAGATTTTGAAGCTGAAAATTTACCTATTTGTCCATTATTATCTTTACAACAAAATCTAAGAGTCTTGAAGAACTGTGATACAGGGATTCAACAAGGGACACTTGCTCGGTTCTTTTCGGGTTTAGGGTTAATCGGGTAATTTCTGTCTTAAAATGTAATCTATGCCCGAACAGAGAATTATACAGGTAACCGAATTACCCGTTTTCTACCCAAAACCTGATACCCGAACCGATCTACCTGAATTGTAAACGCTCGGTCCATTTATTCGGGTATCGATTATATTCGACAGGCCTAAAATAACATCATATGCAATGAATCACACACAAATCAAATAGATCAATCACAACCCAATAAGGCTATGTGTAATGGTTTCACTAAAAAGTGAAAAATGCCCGGCCACGTCACCGTCACGTAGGCGGGAGTGAAACCACTAACCAAAACCACTAAAGTGTGTAATGATTTCACTATCCACCATTAATTTAAAAATTAAATTTTCTTATTTTAAAATGCATTTATTGGTTGGATCTTGATTTGCCATTTTGCCCCGCCCCACGCTCCTTATTCGCCTCACACCAGCGCGACCCGATGAGGCCGGTCATTACACATAGACTAAGCATAAAACATCATAAACCATCATCCAAACAATAACAGATCCAACATACCTGACTAGGAATCTGCCTCTGATAAAAAACCGAAGAATTAGGAAAACTCAAAGGAACCCCAGGATTCGAATGCACATAAATCGAATACTTATTCCCATCCTGCCCACGAAAGAACCGCTCCCAAAACATCAAAAACGGAAGCGGCCCTCTTGTCAAGAACATAAACGCAACCTTAGGCACTCTTTCAAACGGATACTCGCGCTTATCCGGCACCAAAGAAGCCCTCCAAAACAGCTCCTTATCCCTCATCCCATGAGTCACATTCTTAGGCATCCTAAAACCCTCCATACTCAAACAATCTTGTTGCTTACAGTTACTTAAATCAGTACTACAATTATAACCATTATCCCTAACTTTTGTTTTTTCAATGGCAGTGGTGTAACTAGGTGCAGGTGCAACAGTTACATAATTCATGTAAAAGTTATTAGGTTGAGAATTGAAGTACCGATCGATATGCGAACTCGAAACCAAACCGATGATGATACCGATAACGAACAGGATCAAAACCATCAGGAGCTTGATTAATCCAATGGATGAATCTTTCAACATGAGTTCATCTTTCTCCACTTTAACCCTCATCTTCTGATTCAAAAAACACAACGCATTGTGGTGATGGAATCGAGATCGGTGGTGGTTGATAAACTAGGGTTTGTGGGGATTTTGAGATCGGGATCGAACGGAGAGTCCGGGAGGGACAGGACATGAATACGGGGTTAGGAATCTATGTTTTGATGATTATATCGAAGAGGGGGATGAGAGAGAAGAAGTTGAAGTTAAAGTTGAACTGTCGAGAATCTAAGATTTGATAATTATTGTTAGGACTTGAACACGATAGAGTCGTGCGGTTGGTTGTCAATGGTTTCTCTGTTTCCACTTTGTGTGAGTTGACATTGGGTTTATATGTTTCAAAAAAAAATAAAAATCGAAGGGTTTTAAGTTTTAACTTCAAAATTAGATTATGATGTCTTAGAATTATTATATCCATGGCTTTATTCTAGGCATTGAAATCGTTATCAAATGGTCGAACAATTGAAACTATTTAATATGGCAAGGAGATAGAAATTCTAGGCATCGATCTTGGTAATCTTTTCGGTCCGTAACGATTTTTAATCGAAAAACAACAAAAGGAGATCAAGGAACGTCATAGTATAACGTAGTTTTATTTATTATTTTCAAGTATTTTATTAATGTAATTTAATTAGTAATTTGAATTATGTAATTTTTTTATTATTAAAATATTATTTTGGTTTAATTTTATTATGTTTCATTATTTAAATGCATATTAAAAAAACATTTAATGATTACATCACCTCAATCATTTAAGTATTTCTTTTGTCAAGTGATGGATAGTGTGATAAATAAAGTATGTGACATGATGTCACGTAACATGCACTTTTCTATCATTTGAGACCCTTATCACTTATGTATACCCCTTGCTCTTAGTATCATCCACAAATTATATTAGTAAATATGTTGGCTGCTCACAGCCTTGACGGCATTGCATTAAATTTGGCCTTAATCAAACTTATTTATTGGGCCACCAATAGCTTTAAAATTTGTTGACTTCAAAGTTCAAACACCTTGTTGCCATTAATAAGTGGATCAAAGCATGCAAGAGTTTGGTGTTTCTAACAATTTACAAAGCCAATAACTCCTTTAAAGATCGAGCCTTCTGGTTATATGGTATAGTTTCATGACTTTACAAATGATAGGTCATGGTTTTGAGTCTTTCTTTGGACAAAATGTTTCAGGTTGAACCCGGGATTTTTCCAGTTATGGGGCGGGCCATAACGCTTTTGTTGTTCGGGCGAAAGGGTGATCCATTTGCTATACTGATCCCGGGTGTCTGTGCCTTTGTTGTTAAAAAAAATAACTCGTTAACTTTAAAGATGTTTATAATGGTTGAAATCTTACTACTCTAATAAATGAAAATCTCTCCAGGACACGTGTCACTCTCTGGTTACTCCTCACCTTTATTTTCCCGCCTCCCTCTCCTATTAAATATTATATTTTCTATTTCTCTTTCCTATTAAATAATAATCTTTATATTAATAAATCTAATTACGGATTACAATAGAGCCAAATTCGAGACATGCTTAATCTCCAATTAAAAGGTAAAAACCCTAATTTTGGTAAATAAACAATTGACCCCTAAAATAACAAATGAACTTGCTACTAATACTAATCCTAATTAGACAGTTACCAAATTAACTCCCCCACTAATTCAGTTTTCCTCACATACGTGACTTCAAATTGACTGGGTCAACTGGTTATTGTTGATCCAGGTTATGGGCTTCCCAAATTCAGCCCAAGCTGATTAATCCCATCCAGGTGTGGATTAGCAGGTCCGTATCAATACTTCCGGCCTGGAAAATCAACTTGTCCTCAAGTCGAAAGGAAGGAAAAAGTTGTGCCACGCAATAAGCCATTCAATCGTCTGCTGCCCCGCTTCATGGACCCATGTAACCACGATACAATCATGGTAATTAAACTTACAGACCTTGTTTATGGATTGGACCAATTTCTCATAAACCACCGGCCTCAAACCACAGGGCAGCAACACCATCCTCTCAATGAGAGCACCAATTTCTCCTCTCCCCTTCCGATCATGGCCGCCATTTGCCGTTAAATTCTTCGCGGCCCCCCAAACTTCAATTCCGGTGCCATCAATTTTGTCAATTTCGTCAGCGCCCATGCTGTCAATTCCGCCGACGACACTGATCTTGTTAATGTCATCAATTCCGGATCCAAGTTGCTGAAGTGGTTCATGCTCAGACCCCTGCGGTTCCTCCATCACCATGTTCTTCGAATCACCTTCTGATTCTTCATTGTCACAACCATCTCCCATCTTCACTTGAGCACCGTCTCTGACCTGCTTTGACCGATCTTCGTCATCACTAGCGCTATCGTCTAGAATTTCTTCTTCGATTAGATCTTGATTGCTGCATTGGGGGGATGTTCCAAACATCACGGTCTTGAGTTCTGCAACATCACCCCTCAATTGCGACACTATGGTGTCGAGCTTCGCGGCGATGACGGCCAATTGAGCGGTGATTTGCCCGGACGAACCACTGCTACCATCGGGTCTGCACCATATTTCCTTCAATTTCCTGGCAATGGAACCAAAATGATAGAACCCAAATAACAAAACAGTCGCCTTGATTGAATTAAAAGGGAAATACCCAATTCGAGAAGGGTAAACTCTCCGATTACAATACTAATAATTGATAAAATACTGAACTGAAAAACATATCTGGAAAAGAGTGCTACTAATAATCCTAAGGTGCCGAACTGCTTCAGGTAGTGGCCTGAGAACCGCTCAGCCACTAGTCCTGTTGCCTCTTAATTATGGGCCCAGTGGGTCAGCCCATAATTCGAATACTGTTTCCAATTCATCCATAACTGGGTCGTGAACTTTCTTCTTTTTCCTCGTGTACACCCTTACTGGACTCGTATCATATCATCAATCAAATGAACTTAATATGAACTAATATTTATCAATTAAATTAAAAAATTAATACTCACTTGAAAAAAAATATTTTAAAAACTAACTTAATAGACCTTATAACTATCACGACAAATTACATTTAAAAAAAAAATATTTTGACAAATGTGTTTGTTAACAAATTACATTATATTTTATTCAATCTATGTAATATACTCGTTTATTTAACACGGGTTTTAAAAATATAAATTTTTATTACTAAATATATAACATTTTATTTATTTAACTGTGTAATACACGGGATTTTAACCTAGTTACATATATATATATATATATATATATATATATATATAAAGAATTGGATATGTTTTGTTGTTAATTTTTTTTTACTGGTTGTGTTGTAGTCTATAAGTTTTCAATAGTGTTGGATCTTAATATAAAAATGGATAATTACTAGATATCTTTAGCTAGAATATTATGTTTTATAAAATTCGAGTTTTTTCGTTTCAACATGTTAATTTTAGCATTTTGACGTTAAATTTTTTCGCTGTGTGAATATCCGTTTACATGTCATTAAAATCGAGCTTTGAAAATTTTTAACACCTTAATATAACACACGGGTTCCAAAAACTCGTTATAAATTATAAAACTAAAATGAAAGAACTAAACTACTCTTTTGCAATAATATAACAATATTTTCTTTAATATGCAATACTAATAATTGTTCGATCTTTGATAATTACAAACACTAATAATTATGATAAAAAATGTTTTTCCTTTTAAAAATAATTCCAAATTTTGATGTATCATCTCAGGTGGCATGTGATGGTGAACTTGTCATAACATAGAAATTATACGAAAATTGTTAAGGTTGTCGGATGAATAACAAGTGCGTTAGGCTAAGAATAATAGTAGAACTAGGACACTTTTTTTCTAAAATGTATAGATAACTTGTAGAATAATGTAAACTTTTTTTTAACCATGAACACATCTCGAGCATCCGTGAGACCAAATGGTATCACGAGGAACTCATATTGACTGTATATTGTTTTGTAAATAGTCTTGGGTATGTCTTCTTTTCTTACCTTTATGGTGAAGGGAAACTTAACTCATCAAAAAATTTTACTCACCAAACTATTCAACAGAATTCTGTCACCTCAAAACTACTCATTTACTCATATTTCATTGGAAACACCCTACTCAAACTACTCATTTACTCACCAACTTAAAAAAACCATTTAAATAAAAAAAAGTCAATTTCATTACGCCAACATCTTCGACTTCAACTTCTTGCTCATCTTGCATTTCTTCATCATCTTCCGTTTCTTCATCAACATCCCAATCTTCTCTTTCGTTTTCGGATTCCGAACGCATGCTGTCATTTGGATCATGATATGGTTGGTTTTGGTATTGGTACAAAAATTGAGATAGTATACTTGGATTCATATCTTGAAGCGAGAACAGTGTTGTAAAAATCGCGCTTATGCGCCGATTAGTCGCTAGGCGGCTCCATAACGACTAATTTTGGCCTAGTCGGTCCAAAAATTGCTAGGCGGGCCTAGGCGGCCAGATTCCGGCGAACATTCCGGCAAAAACTTGAAATTTCCGGCGAAAACCTAAAATATTCGGCCAAATTCCGGCAAAAACCTTTGGTGTGGTTTAAAAATGAACATTTTTATAAAAATTACATATAAAAATGTGTGTATATATATAAAAAACTGAAAATTACATATAAAAATTCCAATCCGATTAATCCCGCCTAGGCCTAGGCCCTACCTCACCGCCCGACTAGTGCCTAGCGATTTTTACAACCATGAGCGAGAATTAGCCACACGAAAATTGAGATAGTATATTTGGATCCATATCTTGAGATAGTATATTTGGATCGGTTGAACTTTGGGGGTAGTAGTTTGAATATTGAGGTTGCGATAAGAAGTTTGGAATTGGTTGAGGAGGTGGTTGGGTTCGACGGGGAGCGGCTTGGGTTCGTTCGGGTTGAGATTGAACTTTTGGCCTAAATTTTCTAGCATTGGTTGATTTTTTTGACGACTCTTCCATTTTTTTTATAGTATGAAGATTTTTTTAGTGTAAATATGTTTGTTGTGTAGATTTTGTGAGTATGAAAGATATATATGTGAAAGTTTAGTAACTCTTTTTCAAAAAAAAACCCAACGGCTCTATTCACTCTCACCAAAGGCTCTATTTGTGTTTCCCACAAACGAGTAAAAAATATTCGAGCCAACTACTCGAATTGGCTACTCGATTTAATGGGGGCGGTGTACCCATTTTACCCGGTCTTATCTCTCATACTCGGCAACCAGCCGAGTAGGGTGCCCTTCTCACCTTAGTTGATGATATCCAAATCCTAGGTCTATCTTTGAGAAATAACTAGCTCCATGTAATTGATCGTGTAGTTGATAGAAAAGATCATTGATTCATAGTAGTGGGTGTCGATTCTTTACATTGATCTTATTCAAATTTTTGTAATCGATACACATTTTCATAGACAAATACAACTGGCGCTCTCCATGGTGAGATACTGGGACGTATGAAACCTTTGTCCAACAATTCTTGAAGTTGTTTTCTTAATTCCGCCATTTTCGTCGATGCTAAACGATAAGGAGCTTTGTCAATAGGGGTTGCTTCGAGGATTAGATCGATTCTAAATTCAATTGCCAACTGTCGACAAATACCGGAATGCTCTCTTTCACATGCTTCGCATTTAAGATGCGGTCCTCATTGTCCTTTGAAGGGAATCCTCCAGATAATCTCCTATTTTTGTTTTGGGGCGATGTCCTCCTGGGTTGGATTTTTGTTGCAATTGTTACCCACTGCTTCTAAATATGTCTTAGGTTTAGTCGACTTAATGAAAGTACGGTATTCAGAAGTATAAACCTCCTGATACGATTTCAAATCCTTCCTTGTATCAGGATTTTTCAAAATCATATTCTCGAGTATTAGCAAGGATTCGTGCAACTTTATTTGCCACTGGCGTCTTCAGTTAGTTCTACTGGTTTATTTTGTCGTGCGGAGTTATTAGGTGACCCGGGCTAATGTTGGTTGTTAATAGATGGTTCTGCCGACATTAAAATTCCCAAAAAACACAATTTCAACATTTTATTTATTCAACAATCTTTTAACAATTTCAACTAAGAAAACACATTTTTTTGCCAAAAAATCGTGCCTCATGTGCACTTTATGTTTACATATGCCTTAAGTCGCTAGAAGCAAACCAAGTGTTGACATTGAGGATCGACCACTTTTTTTGTGAAGAGCTTGAAGACGTCCTAAATCTACAAATGAAGATTCAGGAACGGTTTAGGAGGAGAGAATGATTTATATTTTTTAATGTTATGTTTTTTTCTTATGTAATGTTTTAAATTTTTAATTATTAATGAAATTAATGTTTTTAGTTTTACATTTTTTTTAAAGTGTTAGAAAACACTATTATTTTTTTATTACAAAATAAAAAAACCATTAAATTTAATCAAGAAATAAAAATGACGTGACAGTGTGAAAATATGAAACCGTTTCCCTCAATGTGAAGAAATGTGAAAAAGCTGTGGAATCTGATGTGCCGCTTATATGTGGAAAAGCTATGGAATCTGATGTGATGCTTAAAATGTGCATGCATGTTAACGTGTTTATGAAAGTTGACTATGGTTGTAAACGGACCGAACCGAACCGAACCAAACATGATCATGTTCGTGTTCGTTCGTTAAGGATTTACCAGACAAACGGACGGTTCGTGAACATGTAACCGAACGAATTTTCATGTTCGTGTTCGTTCAATAAGGAAATGCATTTGTTCGTGTTCGTTCGTGTTCGTTCGTTAAGCTTCTTAACAAACACAAACGAACATAAACGAACACAAACGAACACAAACGAACAACTATTAATGTGAAAATAAAAAAATAGCAATTAACCATAAACATTCAGCTATCCAATAATTAAATCAAGTTTACCAAACATTTAACCAACCAAAAGATAAGTACTTGAAAGTTAGATATAATCATCCCAAAATACTAGCATAATAATCATAATTCATAACCATAATAATCCCAAAACAAAAGTTTGAAAGTTCTAAATTACCGAACGTAATTAAAACTAAAGAATAATATAATGTAAAATATTTATATAAAATAAAATAGAAATATAAAAAAAATTATGTTATGAAATAAAATAAACAAACGAACATGAACGAACATAAATAAACGAACGTAAACGAACACAAACGAACGTAAATAAACGAACGTTCACGAACACATTACCGAACGTTCACGAACACAATCGAACGAACGAGACCTCTGTTCATGTTCGTTCATTTAACTAAACGAACGAAATTTCTTGTTCATGTTCGTTCACTTACTAAACGAACGAACATAAACGAACTTCCCGCCGAACGGTTCACGAACTGTTCGCTGAACGTTCGGTTCGTTTACAGCCCTAGTTGAAGCCACTTTGGTGGCAGAAGCGACACCATACGTTGGCAGATACAAAACCCTTAACAAGTCATGGGTCAATAACGAGATGTAAAGTTTAAACTTTATTTGAAAATGTTGAATGAGAAAAGCTTGTCATAACACGTCTCGGATGTGAAGTAATTGGTTTATTTGATTTAAACTGTTCTATAAAGTGACCTATTTTAACATGTCTTGAGGATGTACAAGAAGCATAAGCCTGTGTGGGCAAAGTCGCACTAGGCGCGCGTCTAGGCGCTCAGAAGAGGCGCAGCGCAAGAAAACCGCCTAGTGGCAGCCCAGGTGAGGTTCCGACGACTTTGTGAGATTCCGACCATTTTCCGGCGAAATTCCGGTAAACTGCTAGTACTTTCTAGCGCAACCCTTTCCTTTTTTTCGGGTGAAATCGGCCCTAAAACGATGATTAGAGCACAGACCAGCACCGAGTGGAGAGGAAAGGGTAGTAGAGAGGGTTGCTGGAGCAATGTCGACTAGAACAGAGGCTACCGGAGGCCGGAGCAACATCAACGTGGACCTAGGTCTAGGTCTGCTTGCAGGAGTTGGAAACTGAAATGCATTGATTAAAGTTGAAAAGTTTAACTTTTTTATTTTGTAGAGAGGGTTGCTGGTAGCTGGCTGAGGACAACAGGATTACTTTGAAGGTGTTTTGTTTTGAACAAACAGATCTTTAAGTCTAATGAAAATTGAAATGTTAATAAAAAATAAAGGTTAAGATGCTTGGAAACTGCACCTAGGTCTAGGTCTGCTTGCAGGAGTTGAAAACTGAAATGCATTGATTAAAGTTGAAAAGTTTAACTTTTTTATTTTGTTTTATATTTTAGTAAATAAGTATTAGTGTTTAGGGTTTTGAAAAAAATGAGTAAAATAATTTTAACACGTATAAAACTTGTCTAAAACCCATAAAAATTTTATACGTCGTGACTTATTTAAAAAAGCTCTCACTTTTTTTGCGCCTAGGCCCAAGGCTCACCCTTTGTGCCTTGAGTGCGCCTTGCGCCTTTGACAACATAGGCATAAACACACTCGAGGGATAGCCAAAGATCACAGGATGTAGCACCCTGAACATGTTGAAACGAAGTTTCAGAGACGGTGGACATAATTAACATGCGAATGTGAGCATCATTGGAAACCCATATTGCATGATCAGAGTTTGGGGTAGAGGATACTATGGTTCCTTCTTTTTCTTTATCGGAGGAGAAGACTGATTCAATAGCTGTAGGGGGGACAAGGAATCGTGCCATCAACGTAACCAAATAAACTGTTTGTAACAAGAAACGGTTGGAGCATGACCTTCCAATAGCCATAGTTGGTTGGAGACATAGTTGTCAATAGCGAATAGCGGTAAATAGCGACAAGCCACCTATACGCTACGTAGCGAATAGCGGTAAATAGCGGGCGCTATTTCACGTTTAGCGATACACTGCTAGAAATTTTTAGAAATATTTTATATTCAACTATTGTAGGATTTGTAGCAATTATAATCAATAATCATCTAAATCTTCATATATTAGGGTTATTAGCAACCCTATCTATATTAATCAAGTAAAAAATTAAAAAAAATTTAAAAAAAAAGAAAAAACGCTATTGGGTCGCCATTCACTCGAGAAATGGAGATAGCGGTGACTAATCGATTCGCTATGTAGCGCGCTTTAGCGCCCACTACAAGCGCTATTGACAACTATGGTTGGAGACAAGGTGAAACCAAACTTGTGGGTAGCCTTTTCGGTTGAAGAAAAGGCTGCAAGAAGAGCCATATGCTGGTTGTTTTGCAATCGGAAATAGGAAAAAAAAAAAGAAGGTAGCCAACAGGAAGAAAGGGCCGACGGCTGCTGTTGTAGGATTGCAATCAGAAATGGTTGTTGTTGCAGGATTGCAATCGGAAAGGAGTCGGACTGCTTTGGTTGAGATCGGGAAAAGGAGAACATGGGGAGTCGTCTAGTACGTGGTGGCTTTTAGGGTTTGGCTCTGATACCAAGATAAACTTGGTAATCAATATTGTATTTTTGTATGGAATAATGATCATTACATGATGCATATATAAGATACATAATTACACTATAATCCCTCTAATATTAAGTAATACATATATTGTCTAATACCCGGTAATACTCCACACATAAAGTAGGGGTCGGGGTGAGATAAGGGCTAACCTTACCTTTGTCACAGAAGATAGAGAGGCCGCTCCCGACAAGACAAAAACTAGAAAATCCACGAAAAGGTTGGTAACCTGATCCACTTTCATAAAAACTCAAAATAAACGGACTAGTATTCAAAATCTGATGAGGTTGTCAGGAGGTAATATAACTACTCTAGAAATGCAAATTATTACAGCATAAATCCACTTATTGTGAAGTGTTATTGAGATATCCCATAAGGTATTCAAACCTACACAAACCTTTCCCTTTATCAGCATCTAAAACTGCAACTTTTCCGACAAAAATCTGCTCCAGAAATCACCATCTTGTAGTTGTTTTTGTGCGCGATATCTGAAAACCATAATCTTCAAACACAGCAGAACATAAACACGGATTCATAAAACTGTAACTTAACAGTTTACGCAATTTTCTTGTTCATGTTTGTAAAAAGTTGACGCATTTGAAATCTCCAGATCAAGAAGTAGACCAAACCAAACCCAATCAGTACATACACCCAAACCGCCTCACCGGCACTCTCATCCTCTGATCTTACTTCCAGTATACTAAACTCATCTCTTTGTGAATTTCCCAAAATACCCTCTTTCACATGACCATATAGCACATACGCCCTGCCCTCTGCTCCTGCAGTCACTGAAGTTGGGAAACTCTCCAAGTCAAGGGCAGTTTCGTCATAAACCACACCTTCGCTCCAACTATCATCACTCTTGATGAAATAAAGCTTATATTGTGACACCACTAAAAGAACACCATCCCTTCTAAGGGCAATCCCATCAGGGGCAGTTAATTTCCTGTTTAATTTAATATTTCTCGCGCTTCCATCTTCATAATCAACTTTATACAAATTACCCGTGTTTGATTGTGCAACAAGAAGGTACCCTTTGCTACAATAAGCAATACCATTGAGCCCACATGAGCTGTCGAGCGTGTCGGGTTCCACGGGTGTTTTTGTAAATGCTTTTGATCTAGATAAAACAGAAGCTTTACCTTCAAGATCAACCTTCCAGATCAAGTTACTGGCCGAGTTGGTCACAAAGGCATTGCCTGAGAAGTCAACAGTGACATCATTGGCCCCTGCTGCAGTGTTGGAGGATGCAGGCTCATAGAGGGTGGTGAGAAAGAGGCGGTGGTGGGGGGCACGTGAGTCATAGGCGGCAAGGGCACAGTTGGAAGGGTCTGAACGGTTGTAGACCACTGCAAGTAAACGGTGGTGGACCACATCCACAGTGACACCAAGAAAGGATGAGTTGTCGGGGAGGGATTGGTCAGAGACTAGGGTGTTGACCACACCAGCATCTGATATCGCTAGGAGGGTTGGGTGGTGGAGGGAACCGACTATGAAATGTTGGGTTGTTGGGTCCCATGAGAGTGACTCAGGGTAAAGGTTGGGTGATCGAAAATTGATTAGATGGGGCGAGCTTGCGAAAATTGGACCTTGAAAGAAGCTGAAAATGGCGGTCAAAATCAGTATTGACTTTGTTAGGGTGAAAGCCATGATTATTGAAAAAAAAACTTTTTGATGAAGAGTTCCGTTCACACAGCAGTTCAAATTGGAGATAACTCACACCTGCAAACAAAGATGAAAGATCGGTTATTTTATAAATAGTTTGGTGACTAGGGTGAGTTCTCTTGTAATAAATATTAGCATTTAGTCAATAATCAACCAGAAGATAAAATAGTTAATCCTGGTTTTAAAAAACGACCCATAGGGGCGCCTAAGGCCTCAGGCCTTGAGGCGACGCTTCATGCATGTAAGACTGTGATATGTAAAAACAACCAAAAGGACGAAGAGATTGTGAATAAATTACTTGATAAAAAGGCTAACACGTAAAAGAGATGAAAAGATAAAGCTTGTGATTATACACAAAGCTTGTTTGATTGTAAATACAGCAACGTCTTGCGCACATTGATATGGAAGTACTTCTCTAGTCTTAACTATCATTAACGACTAAACTAAGTCGTTAGGATTAGTTGACTAAATCTTTACAATTACACCCTACTTTCAACAATTAACTCTAAGACCCTTATTCTATTTATCACGTAACAATACCCCTCCCATAAAAACATTCTTGACCTCAAGAATAGTTTGTCAGCAAGAAAAATATCATACGGCTCCATCTGCCAAAGCGTCACCAAGGAAATATGCATAATCTTTGTTGAAGCACATAGGAGGTTTATTATGAAAACATGTAGGTCGTTGTTTCACTTCCAGACTTAACAAAATATACCACCGTTGGATTTTTAAGCATCTTTGATGCTAATTCCTCTGTAAAATCAGAAATTACATGGTGTAAATATATAGTTTTGTTCTTCAATAGCCCTAGGATAACATTGACCATAAGAAACAGTAACAATCCCAGCAACTGCATCAAGATAATGCCTCCCCTTTTCATCAAACAAATATTGCATCATCCCCTTCAACTATATTAAGCATCAGTATGAAGCTTAAGAATGGTTCTGCCGTCACGTTATGATCATTAAAGACCGTATGAGCATCACAAGCTATGCCAACTCCAACCTTTAGAAATCTAAAATTCCCAAGAAGAGAGTTCCAATTTTTAAGAAATCCAGAATGACTAAGATGCATTTTATGGCAACGAGCAGCATCTGCACATATCTGCAGAACCGCTTCATTGGATTGTCCTAGACATAATTGCACAAACGACTCCCAAGAGAAGAGCGACTTCAATTAGTTATGCACATGAGTCGGACTTCTAGGAACAGTCAACTTCTTAAAATGACCAAGAGCCACATCAAGATCGTACAACTTTGGTGCTTCCTCCAAATCCTCATTTGCAGTGTTGTAAAAGTCGGGATTAATCGGTGGATTAATCGGAAATCGGTGGATTAATCAGAAATCGGTGGAATACCTTGTAATTTTGGGCTAGTCAGACAGTTAATCGGTAATCGTTCCTAGTCAGTGCTAGCCGGGGCTAGTCGGCCCTAATCGGCCCAAAGATTTATTTTTTTTCATTTATCACTTATTTTTTAATATAATTACAAGTTTCATCCTCAAAATTATAGTTTTAACTAAACCAACCAAGACGTTTACATTTTTCACTTATTCTTTAATAAAACTACAAGTTTCATCCTCAAAATGATAGTTTTAACAAAATTAACCAAGACTTTTACATACACTGCTCATTTGCAGGATCTGTTAATTAATTCCATGTATGAAATATGCATGGTGGCAGGAAATCCAGAAGGTGTTATATCTTTACCTTTTTTAGCACTTGCTAGTATGACCAGATGCCTGTCCAGACCATGCGTTCACGCTTAAAGTACTCGTGATCAGGTAAATCCAATCTTAAAAACCCATGGACCACCCCTTATGATAATTAAAAAAGAATATGACGTTCAACAAATGATGAGTCTAGCATAATACATCTTGGGCTACATCATACTGGACTGGGGGACTTGTAGAATATACCCCTAATTGGGTCTGGTATTACGGGTTTGGGCCAGACACATAGTGACCCACCAAAACCCTAGCCCATCTATGCCCCTATATATAGAACCTCCACCTTCATTAAGAGGTATGATCATTTTCCCTAAATCTAACATATGCTCTGCTACTCATACATACATGTATCAACAATTTGATGAGTCCAATACTGACTTGAGCGTCAGAGGGTGGTCCAGAGACCCCTTCTAACGAGGTTGATGTTTCGCAGATCTAATTCAAGAGGGAGAAGACGAAGTGTGGCTGATTAATGTAATAATTTTTTTTACTTTTAAGTCATACAGATCAAGGTAAATAGAACTATTAGAACCCAAAAATCGAAAGCCAGCATCATAAATTCACAACACTAAAATCAAACAGGAAGATAATAGAACTATTAGAACCCCAAAATCGAAAACCAACATCATAAATTCATAACCCCAAAGTCGACCATGATATACAGAATTGATGATAGAATAGATATGGTTCAAACAAAATCGAACCTGATGAGTTAGATGGTTGTCGACCGGAGAAGTGGAGAAGGAGAACCGTAGAACCGTCAATGGAGAGTATTCGATTTCTGGTTAGAAGCTCTGATTAGGAAGATAATTATGTATACATTTTTTAAAATTTTAAAAATATAAATAGGTTATTGGGTCTAAACATGTTATAAAATAATGTTTTAAACGTGTCATCCTGTTTAATGTACAAAATTTATTAAGCTCAAGCCTAAACATGTTTAACTTCGTGTCGTGTTAACATGTGCGC
Source organism: Smallanthus sonchifolius (assembly GCA_023525975.1). Lineage (NCBI taxonomy): Eukaryota > Viridiplantae > Streptophyta > Magnoliopsida > Asterales > Asteraceae > Smallanthus > Smallanthus sonchifolius. The sequence goes on along the minus strand of CM042035.1, from coordinate 60,565,152 downwards.
GTTAAAAATTGTCAGCCCTACTTTTCACGACATGAAACTCTCTAGTGTCGGGTGTCTTCCCGTAGTCTTCTTTGTATGCAATTTACTCTTTTATACAAGTGTAGTGTAGTTTCTTTTTTATCTTGAGAACTTGTTATCGATAAACACATTATCTGTTAATCAACAAGATCATATAGAATGTAGCTTTGAAACACACCACTTTAAAAAAAAAACAAAACTTTAACGCGCGGAAGTCTTAACCCAGGAATTTTTTTTTTACCCTCTCGTGTACCGCGAGAAAACAAGCTTCCTCCCTCGCGTAACGCGAGGGAGTCAAAAACTCAGAAAGTTTCCAGTTTTCAGCAGTTTTCACACTTAACTATTTTTCCAACCTTTTTCACCAATACATCTAAACATAAAATCCTAAACACTTGGGCATTTGAACACACACTTAAACCACCAATTTAACTCCAAAAACACGATTCCTAGATTCAAAATATACATCCTTTACGGGAAAGTCAATTTACTTCAAAAATATGCACCTAAAACATATACGAGAACCCGCGATCACCTTGGACTACTTCGGAGCTTTTCCTCAACCACATAAACATATCACCATTAGTATTGAGATATATATTATAACAATAAGTAATTTCTACTTATTTCACCCATTCACCCATTTTGACCCGTTTGCGCCCAAAGATGCATTTGGGTGCAAACACTTGCATTACACCTTGCAAGTTTCATTCTTTACTTAACATAACATCTACACAATATTTAATAGTGCATATCATCTTATCGAATTAGCGACTACGGTTATTTTCACTCATTTAACCCTTTTGACCCGTTAACATCCAAATTGATGTTTGATTGCATACCACTTGTATTTCACCTACAAGTTTTATTTACTCTTTACATTATCATTTCATTTATGACACAAGGTCATAACTTTCTTTCCATTCTTCATCTTGGTACATACTACCACATTTCCATTATGGTTCTTTGACCATAACCTCCCCTTTTCCATTATGATTCTTTGATCATAACCTCCACATATTAGATATAGTATTATAACCATATTCACATTCATACATACACTTATGCATAATCAATTCATTTCATGTATCATTCATACTATGCACAACATAACACATACATCACATATCACATTACTAAGTAAGTGCAAAGGCACTTACCTTGCGAATTTGAAGATCCCGCACCTCCTTCTAGTTTAGCAATTTGATTACCTAAACATATACACCTAGTTCAGTAATCTAAACATACATAAAAATCACTTTAAAACTGAGTTCACAACCCAATTTCCCATTTCCACCCAAAATGACCCGTTTGGGTTATTCCCACATCCAAACACCCCTTTTAAACCAAGAACTCAACCTCTTGAATTCTCCTTCCAATACCTTGACACTAATTTTTCATCAAATTAGTTCTTTAAGTTAATTTGGGGTTTGCTTATGTGTCTAACATCATAAAAAAAAACACCTAATCATCAATAATTCAACATTCTAGCATTATGATCCAAACACCCCCAATTTTCACCATATGAACCCTAACTTCTCATAATCAAAATTAAAGGGTTCTAGGATGTTAACCATCATTCTTTAACTTTAGTTTAGCTAGATTATCAATAATCTAACACCATTTCATCACATGCATACAAAATTTCGGGTTTCACCTAAAACCCACCAAGAACACATACATGGTGGAATCAAGAGGAAGAGAATCACTTACTTGATGTTATGAAGGTGTTGTGTGAGCCAAAACCTTCACAAAACAAGCCTCAATTGCATGATTTGAGCTTCAAACTTGATTTCTCTTTTTCTCTCTTGATATGAACGACCCCAAGAAGACCAAATGCTGAATTTTGACTTTCATATGGTCAAATATGGCAGATTTGCCATATTTACCATTTCAGTCCCTTAACTTCCATTTTACCCATTTCGTTCTATAGTTAGTTAAAACTAACATAATCTCATTACAAACTTGAAACCCACTTGTTTTAACTTATTTATAAAATATTAATTCCACCATAATATTAAATATAAATATTTAATTATTTAAAGACGAAACCCGGATTTTTGGTTCGTTACAAATCACCTCCCCTTATTTGGGTTTCGTCCCCGAAACCCGACTTCACATAAAAAGGTTCGGGTAGAATTTGAGCATTTCTTCCTCGGTTTCCCAAGTCATTTCCGCCCCCTTTCTATGCTTCCATCGAACCAACACTTGGCTAATCTCTTTATTTCGCAACCGCTTCACTTTCCTATCTAAGATTGCCATCGGTTCTTCCACATAGTTCAACTTTTCATCAATTTCTATATCATCCAATGGAACAAAAGTAGATTCATCCGCTAAACATTTTCGCAAATGAGACACATGGAACGTGTTATGAAGTCTACTTAGTCCCTCAGGTAACTCCAATCGATAAGCTACCGCACCCACCCTTGCCATCACTTTAAACGGTCCAATGAAACGTGGGCTTAACTTCCCCCGTTTCCTAAACCTTATCACCCCTTTCTAAGGAGAGACTTTCAATAGCACAAAGTCCCCCACTTGAAACTCAATCGCCCGCTTCCTATTACCCGCATAAGATTTTTGGCGATCTTGCGCCGCCTTTAAGCGAGCCTTTATTTGGTCAATACTATCATTCGTTTCCATGACCACTTCCTTGCTGCCAAGTTCCCGTTGTCCAATTTCACCCCAACATACGGGTGTTCTACATTTCCTCCCATACAATGCCTCAAAAGGCGGCATACCAATGCTAGAATGGTAACTATTATTGTATGCAAATTCCGCCAACGGTAAATGGTCGTCCCAACTACCCCCAAAATCCAAAGCACACGCGCGTAACATATCCTCGAGCGTTTGAATCGTACGCTCGCTTTGCCTATCCGTTTGCGGATGATAAGCGGTGCTAAGGTTCAACCTTGTCCCCATATCCTCATGGAATTTCTTCCAAAAACGAGAAGTGAATCTCGTATCCCGGTCCGAAATAATTGACACCGGCACCCCATGGCGTGACACAATTTCTTTCACATAGATTTCCGCTAGTCTATCCGACGAGTACGTTTCCTTTATTAGGAGGAAATGTGCACTCTTTGTCAACCGATCCACTACTACCCATATCGCATCATAACCTTTTCGAGTCTTTGGTAGTTTAGTGATCAAATCCATGGTTACATTTTCCCACTTCCAAAGCGGTATTTCGAGCGGTTGCAGCTTTCCATACGGCTTTTGATGCTCCGCCTTAACCCTTAAGCATGTGAGACACCTCTCCACATACTTAACAATATCACGCCTCATACCCGGCCACCAAAAATGACACCTCAAATCATAAAACATCTTCGTGGCCCCCGGATGGATATAATATTTGGATTTATGCGCCTCGTCAAGAATAGTTGTCAAGACACTTGACAACCTAGGTATCCAAATTCTATCAAAGCATGTCTTCAAACCCATGCTATTTTCACCAAGCTTATCAACATAAGCAATCATCCGTTCTTTCTTCAAGTCACCACCAAGTGCTAACACTTGGGCCTCCCGGATTTCATCAATAAGAGATGATGAAATTGTCATCTTAAATGACTTCACCTTGATAGGTGAATGACTTGACTTTCTACTAAGCGCATCCGCCACAACATTCGCTTTACCCGGATGATAAAGTATCTCACAATCATAATCCTTAACCAATTCAAGCCACCGTCTTTGCCTCATATTGAGGTCCTTTTGGTCAAAGAAATATTTGAGACTTTTGTGATCCGTGTAGATCGTACACTTAGCACCATACAAGTAATGCCTCCAAATTTTGAGCGCGAAAACCACGGCTGCAAGCTCTAAATCATGGGTTGGGTAATTCACCTCGTGAGTCTTTAATTGCCTAGATGCATAGGCAATCACTTTCCCCCTTTGCATCAAAACACACCCCAACCCCGAATGCGAGGCATCCGAATAAACAACAAAATCCTCGGTCCCGTCCGGCAAGGATAAAACAGGCGCCTTAGTCAACTTTTCTTTCAAGAGTTGAAAGGCAGATTCTTGCTCGGGACTCCAAACAAACTTTGTCTCCTTACGAGTCAACTTCGTCATCGGCAAAGCAATCTGAGAGAAGTTTTCGATGAACCTCCGATAATAACCCGCTAACCCCAAGAAACTTCTAATCTCCGAAGGCGTCTTCGGTGATGACCATTCTTTAACCGCCATAATCTTGGATGGGTCAACGGTAATTCCTCTTTCATTAATCACATGACCCAAGAATTGGATCTCGCGCAACCAAAATGCGCACTTGGAGAATTTGGCATAAAGCTTCTCCTTTTGCAAGACTTCAAGAATCTCACGCAAATGACAAGCGTGATCACCCTCGCTCCTTGAATAGATGAGAAGATCGTCAATAAACACAATGACCGAACGATCAAGGAACGGTCTACACACCCGGTTCATGAGATCCATGAAAACCGCAGGTGCGTTGATCAAACCGAAAGGCATAACCGTAAACTCATAGTGACCGTAACGAGTGCGAAAAGCTGTCTTATGAACATCCTCTTCCTTCACTTTCAACTGATGATACCCGGACTTCAAGTCAATCTTAGAAAACCATGACGCCCCTTGCAATTGGTCGAAAAGATCGTCAATCCTAGGCAATGGGTACCTATTCTTCACTGTCAACTTGTTCAACTTCCGGTAATTCATACACATTCTCATGCTCCCATCCTTCTTTTTGACGAAGAGAACGGGCGCACCCCAAGCTGAAACACTTGTGCGTATGAAACCCTTGTCAAGTAACTCTTGTAATTGCTCCATGAGTTCTTTCATTTCTGGCGGTGCCAATCTATAAGGCGCTTTAGCTACCGGTTTAGCACCCGGCATCAAGTCAATTCCAAACTCTATCTCCCTATCCGGCGGAATCCCCGGTAACTCGTCAGGAAACACATCTACGAATTGGTTCACGACCGGTACATCGTGAATCTCCTTTACTCTTTCATTCACATCCGCGACACAAGCCATGAACGCCTTGCACCCACGCGCCATGTACTTGGTCGCCTTCACATAAGTGCACAACCTTACTTTACCCTTTTTATCACCTTCTATGTAGATGGACTCTCCCGATGGGGAAACAAGTTGGATCGCCTTCGGTCCACATAAAATACTCGCCTTATTCTTTGACAACCAATCCATCCCCACAATAACATCAAAATCTCCCATAGCCATAGGAATCAAATCAATAAAGAAAGTTTCGCTCCCCGCTCTCAACTTACAATCTCTAAAAATGTCAAAGACAAGGAAACTCTTATCATTAGCCGCTTCGATTTCTAAGGGTTCATCTAACTTGCTACTTACAAAAGAGGAATGCTTAACAATTTTCAAGGAAACAAAAGAACGGCTAGCCCCCGAATCAAATAGAACTAGTGCAGGTAATGAGTTAATCTTGAATGTACCTGACACCACCTCCGAGTTGTTCTTTGCCTCTTCCGCCGAAATGTGGAAGGCTCTTCCTTTTGGCTTTGGCGTCTCCACTTTCTTTCCACTTCCACCTTGCTTTAACTCGGGACATTCCGCCCTATTGTGCCCGGGTTTATAACAATTGTAGCATATATGCACTTGGCTTGAACACTGATGAGAAAAATGCCCCGATTTTCCACATTTATAGCAGTTTTGAGATCCCTTCCGGCACTCCCCAATGTGCTCCTTTCCACAATTTTGCACCCCCGCGACGAAGGCTTGATGAACTGCTTCTTACTAGGGCTCCCGCCCTTTATCTTACTCACCACTTGATCCACTATTTCACGTTTCCTCTTTTCTCCCCTAGCTTCTTGCCTCCTCAACTCCACCTCTCTTTCCCGACACCTGTTTATTAAGTCTACAAGTGTGGTAAATGAGGATGGAGATATGCTATCCCTGAACTCCACCGTCAGCATAGCATAGAACCTGTCAATCTTGGCTTTCTCGGTCGACACCACATCTGGACAGAACTTGGCCCGATCGAAGAAAGTCCCAGCTAATTCATCAATAGTCTCTGTCGTCTGCCTCATGAGGAGAAACTCCTCGGTCATCTTGTCAATAGCGGCCTGTGGGCAATGGTACTTTAGGAATGCCGCTTTAAACTCCTCCCATGACATGGAGGTCACCCCTCTTTCACCCCTCTCCTTTCGGAGATTTAGCAGCCACTCCTTAGCCCGCCCAGTCAAAAGTGGCACGCTAAACATCACTCTATCCTCGGGCTTACACCTTGTCGTCTCAAAATTTGACTCCATGTCTACCACCCACCTGTGGCTCAGAATCGGGTCCACTTGCCCGTTATATTCCTTGGGCTTGATCACCATGAAATCCTTCAGTGTACAACCCCGAGGTTCCTTATCTTTCTCTTTCATGATCTCCTCGAGAGAGAGTTTAATAGTCCCCCTCATTTCTTCCATCAACAGATTTGTGGCTTGCTCAAAAGCCTTGGCCACCTCCTCTTTTATCAACTCTTGGATCCGTGGATCCAACGGTTCCCGATTGCTCGATTCTTCTGCCATCTCTTAACTGGGAATTAGAAAGAAACACCTTAACACCCTTATACTATCAATACCTTAAATACTTATCACACTTACACCCCTATATGTATTAAGTATATGTATACTTATCTACTTATATACATACATACCTATATAATCACCTTCACCTAATCCTTGTAAATGTTCATTGTCATATGGTTATTATAAAGACCCTTGCACATCTCGTCATATTAATCATATTGGCCAGACATGATTAATAACGCGCTATGCCCAATTGCAATTATCATATTCATATAACAAATCACAAGACAAGTTTCGACACACATAACACTTTGCCAATCATTCGTACATATACATAAACGCCATATGGAATTATAATTAATCATAACATTACTAACCTTTCATTTCCGAAAGCTCCGAGTCTTAGTCAAGTCCTTCTTGGATTCTCGTATCATTCCCCCCCCTCATATCAAGAGCATCCGGTTTAAGTTTGGTGCCACCCACACCAAATCCCTCAAACCATTGCTCTGATACCAAGTTGAAACACACCACTTTTAAAAAAAACAAAACTTTAACGCGCGGAAGTCTTAACCCAGGAAATTTTTTTTTTTTTTTTTTACCCTCTCGCGTACCGCGAGAAAACAAGCTTCCTCCCTCGCGTAACGCGAGGGAGTCAAAAACTCAGAAAGTTTCCAGTTTTCAGCAGTTTTCACACTTAACCATTTTTCCAACCTTTTTCACCAATACATCTAAACATAAAATCCCAAACACTTGGGCATTTGAACACACACTTATACCACCAATTTAACTCCAAAAACACGATTCCTAGATTCAAAATATACATCCTTTACTGGAAAGTCAATTTACTTCAAAAATATGCACCTAAAACATATACGAGAACCCGCGATCACCTTGGACTTGACTTGGACTACTTCGGAGCTTTTCCTCAACCACATAAACATATCACCATTAGTATTGAGATATATATTATAACAATAAGTAATTTCTACTTATTTCACCCATTCACCCATTTTGACCCGTTTGCGCCCAAAGATGCATTTGGGTGCAAACACTTGCATTACACCTTGCAAGTTCCATTCTTTACTTAACATAACATCTTCACAACATTTAATAGTGCATATCATCTTATCGAATTAGCGACTACGGTTATTTTCACCCATTTAACCCTTTTGACCCGTTAACATCCAAATTGATGTTTGATTGCATACCACTTGTATTTCACCTACAAGTTTTATTTACTCTTTACATTATCATTTCATTTATGACACAAGGTCATAAATTTCTTTCCATTCTTCATCTTGGTACATAGACCAAGATCTTACCACATTTCCATTATGGTTCTTTGACCATAACCTCCCCTTTTCCATTATGATTCTTTGATCATAACCTCCACATATTAGATATAGTATTATAACCATATTCACATTCATACATACACTTATGCATAATCAATTCATTTCATGTATCATTCATACTATGCACAACATAACACATACATCACATATCACATTACTAAGTAAGTGCAAAGGCACTTACCTTGCGGATTTGAAGATCCCGCACCTCCTTCTAGTTTAGCAATTTGATTACCTAAACATATACACATAGTTCAGTAATCTAAACATACATAAAAATCACTTTAAAACTGAGTTCACAACCCAATTTCCCATTTCCACCCAAAATGACCCGTTTGGGTTATTCCCACATCCAAACACCCCCTTTAAACCAAGAACTCAACCTCTTGAATTCTCCTTCCAATACCTTGACACTAATTTTTCATCAAATTAGTTCTTTAAGTTAATTTGGGGTTTGTTTATGTGTCTAACATCATAAAAAAAACACCTAATCATCAATAATTCAACATTCTAGCATTATGATCCAAACACCCCCAATTTTCACCATATGAACCCTAACTTCTCATAATCAAAATTAAAAGGTTCTAGGATGTTAACCATCATTCTTTAACTTTAGTTTAGCTAGATTATCAATAATCTAACACCATTTCATCACATGCATACAAAATTTCGGGTTTCACCTAAAACCCACCAAGAACACATACATGGTGGAATCAAGAGGAAGAGAATCACTTACTTGATGTTATGAAGGTGTTGTGTGAGCCAAAACCTTCACAAAACAAGCCTCAATTGCATGATTTGAGCTTCAAACTTGATTTCTCTTTTTCTCTCTTGATATGAACGACCCCAAGAAGACCAAATGCTGAATTTTGACTTTCATATGGTCAAATATGGCAGATTTGCCATATTTACCATTTCAGTCCCTTAACTTTCATTTTACCCATTTCGTTCTATAGTTAGTTAAAACTAACATAATCTCATTACAAACTTGAAACCCACTTGTTTCAACTTATTTATAAAATATTAATTCCACCATAATATTAAATATAAATATTTAATTATTTGAAGACGAAACCCGGATTTTTGGTTCGTTACAAGCTTACTTTTTACGTTGGACATTTGGCTTTTAAGAAGGTTAAAGACAACAAATAGATGGACTTTAACGTTGTGTTCTTGAGTTCTTTTTAAAAAGATAAGTGAAAGAACGTGGAAGGAAACTAGAAAAGATTTGTGTTTTTGAGTTTTTTGATGAAAGAAAATGAAAAAAACTCAAAAAAAAATGTGTTTCTAGTTTTTTAATGGCAAAAAGTGGAAAGTAAGGAAAAGCCGATTTTTTTATAATATCCCATTCCAACTTTCCTTTCAAATTGGAAGGGAGTGGAAAGAAAGAAAATGAAACATATAAAGTATATAATTTCTTTTCTTTTCTTTCAAACTTTGCTATACGAAATTACATTATATGTTTATCTTTCTCTTTCTTTTTTTTCTCTTATTAACTACGTTCTTTTCATTTACTTTCATTTCTTTTCTCTCCTTAATTCACATTCTCTTCTTTTCTTTTCTTTATTAAATTCGAGAACATTGCTTAAGAATGATATATTCCGCATAACTTAAAACTTATATGTGAATATGATATTATGATTTTGATTTTAGGGTTAGACATGCCCTATTAAAAAGGACTTAAAGCTTAAGAAATGCTATTTCCTTAACTACGTTCTTTTCTTTTTCTTCCCTTTCTTTTCTCTCCTTAATTCATATTCTCTTCTTTTCTTTCCTTTATTAAACTCGAAAACTAAGCTTAAGAATTATATACTCAGCATAACTTAAAACTTATATGTGAATATGATATTTTGATTTTAGGCTTAGAAATGCCCTTTTAAAAAAGACTTAAAGCTTAAGAAATGTTCTTTCCTTAACTACGTTCTTTTCATTTTTGTCGTTTTCTTTTCTCTCCTTAATTCACATTATCTTCTTTTCTTTCCTTTATTAAACCGGACAGATAATAGTTTATGAACGAAACCGCAACGTCCTACTTGAATGCTACAAATAAATAAATATTACTTGAGTTCATAGGACTTAAATCTATGTATGAAACATTGGTGAAGGCACGTTAAAGACTTATTTTTTGGGTTTTATATCGGTTAACGATTCTATAAATGTATTAATATCGTTTATGTTTTTACAAGGTTTTAAGTTATGAGGTACTAGTTAGAGAACTATTTGTATAAAAAATAAATACTTAAATATAGATAATATTACATAATTTATGTTACTCAAACGTGATTTCTTTGTACAAACGTTAAATAAATACTTTATTTTTTAACGACAATCGTACGGAAACGATTAAAATATAACGTATAAAATATCACGTTTATGCTCCTATACATCTTTTTTAATGTATATGAAAATCATGTATAGTTTAGACTTGTATCAAATCTCTAATTGTCAATAAATAAATTTCGATGGAAAAATAAATATTATAACGTTTTCCTTCGTAACTCGTTTAAAATACTTTTTTTTACATTCTATTATTCGAAAATCATTTTAATATGAATATATAACATATATTTAGTATACTTGTAGAAAAATAATGGTGTATGAGTGTGAATGAATATGCATGAATTCTTTATTTTTGTATATTACATACATGAATATATAAACTAGTGGGGAACCCACGCGTTACGACGGAGTCGACAAAGAGCTCCTGACAATATCACTAAATTAAGTTTAAGAAAGCATCATATCCAAACACATTATACCAAGGTTTAATACACAATTGTAATTTAAAAAAATCTCAACTTTATGAAAAATTAGTCATCCCTAAGAAAGAGTCTACTTCATAATCATATGATGTAAAAAAATAATAAAAATAATAAATTTGATCTTGAAGTCTTCTTCCGTTATCACTTCAGATGGAAAAATGATTGGATCCTTAAATTAACATCGTAGGAAACCCGCGATGTTGCGGCTGACAATTTAAAATTTGCAAGGGGGTAACCGACTTGTACATAGAAATACTCGTTTTGGCCCGAACCTACTTTTCTACATATGTAAAACGGACACAGGTGATGAATATTTGTGACATTAAAAACATTATATAAATAATGTAAACACCTATCTCTGATGAGTAGGTAACCCCAGATTTCAATCCACATAATAAAGTGTTTTAGCAACGATTAAGTAGAGATTGTATACAAAAAAACTATAAATACAACACAAAGATTCAAATACAAAAAATCTAGGGCTCTATCTTTCTTTCAATGACGATTTCCTAGACATTAAGAAGAAATCAGCAAGATATTACAGTCACCTGAAATCCAGAATTTCATGGTGGGATACAGAACTACTTTTCTTTCAAATATATACATACAACGGAAAAGAAAAATATTAATGGATGATCACCATCTACTTGACTTGCATGCATGTATTCTCATTAATCTCACTATCATCTTGTTTGCTATTTTTGGTATGCTTCTGAGCATTACACATGTCAGCAACCTGAATGTAATGTAACAAAAAAACAACATGAAACTTCCATCATTTTACTCCCAACCCGTAAATTCAGACAAGCTACTTTTCATATTATAATTTCACATTTATGTACGATTTGAGTACATGAAATAATGAAAAGAAATTGATGGTTTCTTACCATTTCTGAAGATGAAGCTTCCTCGGGGCTCTTGTGTTCTCGAACACGAAGCAAACGTGGGAATCGTAGTGAAATTCCCTTTTTTTAACCCAAACCTGAAATGATCCACAAATATATTGTTGGACATCTTTGTAGTATTGAAAATAATTCATGAAAAGCTAATGATTACGTACATCAGACGCCTCAAATCACACATTTGGATTTATGGTATCTGAATATCGATAGTACGACTGCCAGTATTTAAAAATCAAAATTAACATATTTTAAGATATCTTATACGGTGACTGGATATTCAAAAATCAAAATATGCATTAAAACCTTCGGCTTTTGGATAACTTTAAGACTAAGACTAAGACTCTTGGACCGCTCTTGAAACACCCTACTTTTACTATATTATTTTATCAGAGTTTTATAGCGTAAAACGGTCCCAGATTTTCAAAACCTTGTCACTAAAGTGACACAGGTATATTTTATTATAAATATTATTTTACATAAAATATTACATCATGTTACATAGGGATTCTTCAACTTCGATCAACCACGTCCTCAGGAAGCCTCATTCCACATGCTTTTAACCTGCAGTGTTTGGAAAACGTTTTTTAATTAGCTTACGCTAAGTAAGTACACTACATCATTTATTTTATTATGAACCCTTTAGGTTCTTATTGTTCAAGTTTTCTGGGGCTCTCGAGCCCATGTGACCATCTCCAGACGTACCTCCGGCCACGCTTTTCATTTTATTTATGGGTGTGCTAACCCCCTCGCAACCATCACAGGCCGTACCTCCGGTCCGAGTTTTTCATTGGAGACCCAACCCGTAGGCTGGACATCTCTGAGACCCGCCCCGTAGGCTGGACATCTCATTTCATTAATTCATTCATTCATTTCTTATTGAGACCCGCCCCGTAGGCTGGACATCTCTTTTCACTCCTTTATTGAGACCCGCCCCGTAGGTTGGACATCTCTTTTCATTCCTTTATTGAGACCCGCCCCGTAGGCTGGACATCTCATTACATTGGGACCTTGAATATCATAGACTCACAGCCTCCCAATGTTTTCCCAACCAGTCCTCACCTTAAAACTTTCTAACGGTTTCCCCATAATGCACTAAAGAGACTTATATATAGGTAGTATCAGCGGCGTATCCACCACCCCTTTAACACTTCAAGAATACTCCGTTATTTCATTTTAAGACTTAGACTCTTTCCCATCATACATTCATATTTACACATATAACATGATCATCTAACATGCATTCACATATTCCCAATTTAACACACATTGCATATTCGCCCATGTAGTATGATTTCTTGTCAAACTTTCATCCCCGCTCTAATTCCTTATAAAGGTTTCTCCATGTTACGTTAAAGAGATTTAACGTCCCATGAATACTCAGTTACTTAGACTTAAGCTTTCCCATCTAATTCTCATTTAACAGTATGATCTCTTCATGCTTTTATCTTACTCTTGCTCTAATCTCTTACAAAGGTTTCGTCATGTTATGTTAAAGAGGTTTATATATAGGAAGTATCAGCGGCGTATCCACCACCCCTTTAACATCTCATGATTACTCATTTGCTTAAGATTAAGCTTTTCTTATCGTTTATTTAATAGCATGACTTCTTCATGCTTTTATCCCATTCTTGTCCTAATTCCTCGTAAAGGCGTCTCTATGATGTATTAAAGAGGTTTATATATAGGAAGTACCAGCACATCACAGATATTCCTTTATTTAGAATTAAGCCTTCCTTTATTCATATTTATCATATATTGTAAACTGGGTGATTATCTTCCCAGGAAAGAGTGATGGGTCTAGGAGAGATTTATAGACCACTATTTCCTTAGACAGAACATTCTGTTTGTCAGATAACTACATACCGGTCGGAAGTTCTCTCGTACGTTTACTATATCCTTATTACTTTTATTTAGTCTATACCCCTAAACATTCATAATGGTTTCACCACGAAGTACAAAAAGGTTTATATATAGGAAGTACCAGCGGCGTATCCATCACCCCTTGGATACGTCGTGACTATTCCATTGTTCCCGTTTAGTGTTTAGACTAATTCGTCATTACCCCGTACCTTAGTTCCATACATAGCACATAACACATAATCACATAATTCACATAAACATTTATCTAAGGTACGGGTCCAGTGTACTTACGATAGTCTCGGGTCGTTTCCTATGCTCCTTCCTCGCTTAAACGTCTCTCTGGATCCGAACCGCACTCGTAGCGTACCGATCTCGCACTTAAACGCGCCGCACCGGGTCTTCTAACCTTCCTTAGAGAGAGTGTGTGTGTGGTAATGGTGTTGGTGTGTGTTTTGTTGTGTTTCTAATTTGAACGGCAAGTGATTTCTATTTATAGGCTGAAACTTCGTCGATATCGGACCGACGTCTAGAACGATATCGGTCCTACGTCCGCATGTCGGACCGACGTCTAAAACCATGTCGGTCCGACGTCGAGATGAGTCACCAAACACGCGTCAAAGCCTCCTAATTTGCTTCAGCAACACACGTCGGACCGTTATGCTTGGGATATCGGTCCGACATACTTTATTTTCATATTCTCCTCGTCGAGACACCCCATTTTCATATACTATGACTCCCGTAACTCATTTTCTAGCCCGAGATATGCTTATGCGAAGTTTTGGGCTATTTTCAGGTGAATAGTCTTCCAGTTTCAAACCCGGTTGGGTTCTTTGGCCACGTTTCTCAACCGACACGTGTCCCATCTTATGTTTAGGAGTTTTGGGATGTTACAACTCTTCACGTATGGCTTTTGAAAACCCAGTGCCTGTTAAAGACATAAAATCAGTTAAAGAATTAGTTTTGGAAATTAGTTTATATTGTCCGTTGACTACAGCTGATCTCATTCTAATCATTCAAAATTACATGATTGCTTCTAAAACCCACACCCCAACTCCCATAAAACAAAAAAAAACATAGCTTACCGATCTTGCAAATGGTTTGATATTCATCCTTAGTATTATCATAACAAGTCAGGAGAAAGGCGTCATATCTACCAACACATTTTCCTCGGCCATGAAAGGAGGCGATGGGTACTAAATCTAATGAGTGGCCAATACTACACAAAACATGGACCGTCATCTTAAGTAAGTTGCCATTGGAGACTATATAGTTTTAAAAATAACTGTAAAAAAATGTTGAATACTTGTTCATGTAGTCTTTCTTCAATTTGAGAAAGTTATTTGGTCATTTTGCAGGCTCATATGTAGCATCTTGTAACACCCTTAACTAGAAAACCAATTAATAAAACATTTAAACGCACGGAAGCTTTTAACCCAAGAAATTTTTTATTTTTTATTTTTTTTACCTTCTTGCGTACCGCGAAGGATCTGGGACATCCCTTCGCGTACCGCGAAGGAGTCCCAAATCGCCTCACCCGGAAACCCAGTATCTCGCGTACCGCGAGAGACCCTATCTTGTTCCTCACGTACCGCAGCTTCAACACTTGGTCAATTTTCACAAGTTTTCACCAAAAACATCAAAACACCAAAAACCCCAAACACATGGGTATTTTGGGCATTGCTTAAACACCATATTCACATTGTTAAAAACCAACAAGACATCAAGTTTAGTACCAATATACATAACAAAATAAGGATTTTCTTTTAAACCCCCAAAATACCAAAGCGCGTACGAGAATCCTTTAACGCCTCAGACTTGACATTGACCTACATCGAAGCTTTTCCTACATAACCACATGAACATTTCACCGTTAGTAATGAAGATAAACACAACAAACAAGTATTTATTACTTGATTCCACCAATTCACCCATTTAACCCGTTTGCACCCATTTGGTCAATTAAGGTTCATAACACTTGCATTTCCACTTACAAGTTTCATTTCATTCATTTAACATTCATTTCCATCATTTCATATCCATTATGGCTCTTAGGCCATAACCTTATATCTATTATGATACTTAGATAATAACCTCTTATCCATTATGGTATTTTAACCATAACCTCGTATCCATTATGATTCATAGATCATAACCTCATATCCATTATGATTCTTAAATCATAACATCATTCATACATATCCATTATAGTAATGCACTATAACTGCATTCATTCATTTCACATTTCCATCATAGTAATTCAACTATAACTACATTCGTTCATATAACCGTTATAGTATTACCACTATAACCACTTACATTCAATTACACATATCCATTATAGTTATATTACTATAACCACATTCATACTTATCACATACTATTTCATGTCATCATCATACATATACAATTCAACACATAGTATGCATACATATCACACATTTCACACATTTATCATCATTACTAAGTAAATGCGGAGCACTTACCTTTTAAGTTAGAAGATCCCGCACCACCTTCTAGATTTGCAATTTGATTACCCAAACATACACACCTAGTTTAGTAATCTAACATACATACATAATCATATTACAATTGAGTCCACAACTCAATTTCCATTTCCAACCCAAATTGACCCGTTTGGGTTATCCTCACAACCAAACACCCTCTTTTAATACAAACTCACCTACTTGAGTTTTTTTTCCAATACCTTAACACTAATTTCTCATTCAATAACTTTTATTAGGTCAATTTGGTGTTTGTTCAAGTGTCTATTACCACTTAAACACTTAATCTTCACTAATTCATCATTCTAGGATCATGATCCAAACACCCCCAATTTTCACCATATGAACCCTAACTTTTCAAAATCAAAATCAAAGGGTTCTAGGATGTTAGTCACCTCTCTTTACCTTTAGATTTAGCTAGATTATCTACAATCTAACATTAATTCACCACATGCATACTCAATTTTCAGATTTCTTCAAAACTCACCAAATATCACATTCAAAGTGAAATCAAAGGAAGGAAATCACTTACTTGATGTTAGGAGAGTGATGTGCAAGCCAAAACCCCCACAAATCAAGCTTCAAATGTACGTTTTGCTTCAAAAATCGTTTTTCTCTTTTCACTCTTGCACACAAACGACCCCAACAATAATGTGAGACTCAATTTTGACTTCTTTTAGTCAAAATGGCAGATTTGCCATATTACATCTTTAGTCCTACATTACTAACTTGAAACCCACTTGTTTCAACTTATTTCATAAATATTATTTTCACCATAATATTTAGTAAAATATTTTATTATTTGAAAACGAAACCCGAATTTTGGTTCATTACACATCTTGAGTTAATGTTTCGATAACTAATCCCTCATAACTGATAAAATAAGAATATGTGAGACAATTAATAAAAATCAATGTTGATTATTGCCTTGATTTATTAATAATTTAAGAATGCAAGGATATAAAGGGTGCTTGGATAAACACTCTACTACTGGCTGTCTTAGCGTGGTGTTTACCACCAGTCCTTATTTTCGAAATATTTTTTTACATTGGACCCTCCGTTAAAAAAACTTAACGCCGTTAGGGTTTATATGACGTGAACATCTACAAACCGTCGAAAATTCGATCCAAGCTAGCAGTGGTCTCGTGGTGACTTTTGAAATTGGCTCTGGTGGTGTTTAACTGGTCTCGTGGGTCCAGAAAGTCCAAACAGAGATAACGGTGGTGTTTAACGAAACCAGTTAAACACCACCAAAGCCAATTTCAAAAGCCAACACGAGACCACTACTAGCTTCGCTCGACTTTCCGACGGTTTACAGATGTCCACGTCATATAAAATCTAACGGCGTTAAGTTTTTTTAACGTGAGGCCAAATGTAAAAAAAATAGTTTGAAAGTAAACTTTGTTCTAACACATATTTATTTAAAATACAAACTTAGTATTTTTAAATTTTATATGTAAAATTAAAAAATCTTGTTTTTTGATAATAAAATTTTAAAAAATCTTTTTTTTATAATAAAACTTTAAAATATGCTTTTTTAAAATCTCTTGTTTTTTAATTCTTGACTTTTTTAAAATATTAACTTATTATGATAATTTTTTAAAAAAATGTGAGCAAGTGATAATAATAATGAAAATGTTTATTTATGTAATTTAAAAAAAAGGCAAAACATGAAAGTATTAAATGGGGGATATAAATGTTGTTTTGTAGGAAAAAAGTTGTGACATGGAATATGGTGATGTCAAATGGTAAAACCATTTAGTTTTTATTAGAAGATATATATATATATATAGCTATAGCTAAAGGATCTTAAGAAAACTCAATATTTATAAGAAAACCAAAAAACTAATTATTTAAGGTAAAAAATAATAATAACTCAAAAAATAAAAAACTGTTTCGAAAACCTTGTTTCCCACGTCGTCCTCGTTAAAAAAAAACCTCGAAAAATAGTGGGTTTAGCTTTTGAGTTTAGTTTAGCTTTTAAGTTAGGTTTTTGGTGGGGTGAGGGGTTTAGGTTTTGGGGGGTGGGTGGGTGAGCGGATAGGTGGGGTGGGGGTGGGGTGGGGGGTTTAGGTTTTTGGCGATGGGTTAGGCTTTTTGGTTTAGTTTTTTTATTTAGATTAGGTTTTTGGAGTAGTGGGGTGGGGTGGGGGGTTTAGGTTTTTGCGGGGGTGGGTGGGGGTTTTAGGTTTTTGGGGGGTGGGTGGGGTGGGTTTAGATTTTTGGGTGGGGGGTTTAGGTTTTTGGGTGTGGGTGGGTTAGACTTTTTGGTTTAGTTTTTAGGTTTAGTGTAGGGTTTTAAAGGGTTGGAGTGGGGTGGGGTGGGGGTTTAGGTTTTTGGGTGGGGGTGGGTGGGGGGTTTAGGATTTTGAGTGGGGGTAGGGTGGGGGGGTTTTAGGTTTTTTGGGGTGGATTGGATTTTTGGATCTACTACATATATGCTGTAGAGTTTTTTGGTTTTCTCATAAAAATGAGTTTTCTAGTGAACTCACTCATATATATATATAGGGGAAGGATCAAGAGAAAACCACAAAGTTAGGCAAAAACCAAGAAAACCACTAAAACAATGTGTAATACTATGAGTTACGTATACGTAACCACAATTTTTTTGTATTTTTTTGTTTTCTGTTTACGTATACGTAACACTATGGGTTACGTATACGTAAGCCAATATTTAAATGATTTTTTGGTAAAAACTTGTAATATTACATTTATACTCTTATAAAAAAATAAAAATAAAATAAAATAAAAAATAAATATAACTATATTATTGATTAAAATTGATTTTTTAGTGGTTTTCTCGGTTTTCGCCTAACTATTGGTTTTCTCTGTAACTCATCCCTATATATATATATATATATATATATATATATATATATATATATATATATATATATATATATATATATATATATATATATATATATATATGTATGTATAAGAGTTAATTACATAATTGTTCCCTATAGTTTGATCAATTTGCATGTTTTGCTTCCAGATTTTAAAAATTACAAATTTAGTCTAAACGTTTGTGACATGTTTGCGCCTTTAGCAACTGATGTTGATACCATTTAGTTTTTAACGGAAATTAGCTCATGCGTTATCCACGTAACTTACGATTGCAAATCTACTCCTAAAAACAAAATCAATAAAAATAAATAAATGTTTGTTACTAACTATTACAAATTTTTACTGTTTTTTATAAATTTTTTACTGATTTTTATTGATTTTAACTCATTTTATTTGTAAGGTTAAGTTTTCAATCGTATATCACACGGATGACACATAAACTAATTTTCCTTTAATAACTAACTTGTATTAATGTGGCGCAATTACGTGACAAACTTTTGACTTAAGTTTATAATTTCTGAAATTTACAAGTAATTTGATCAACTACAAATGTCATTTATTTAACTCTAGCTATAGATACTATTTGGTCGGTATTTGTTTTTTATATTCCACGTCAGCATTGACAACTCCCCTTCAACCATTGACTGCCAGTCAATCTCAGCTGGCAATCATTCGATCCATAGTGCCACTGTGCCACATGTTATTCTCTTTAAATAGATAAAAACATATTTTTTTATTTCAAAAACCATAAATTATTTTCCTTTAGAAGGCCACTTAACGTTATTAAGTATTTATTTTATTTTACATAATAATGCAAATTAAACTAGTACTATAAGATAAATTTTACCTATCTAATAAATAAAAATCTTTAGTGACATGTGTCATCTTTTAACGACATGAGGAACTTTTTTTTTTACGTCTAAAATATTTTGATATTATATTTTTTTAATTTTAATCACTAATGTGAACGGAGGAAAATACAATGTTGACCGAATTTAATGATTTCGCGACTTTTATCGTATATTTTAAAAAAATTGCTATAAATTTTGATTTTTTTTCCTAAATTCTACGTTTTAGTCATTATTGATTTTGCATTTATTTCATAAGAATAATATTTATAAGTTGAGTTTTTTTTTTCTAAAGGGGTGTACTTTACAAACTTATTTAACAAAAGAGTGTAATTTTAAAAATATTTGTCAAAATATTGTTTTTGAGAAAAGTTACTTACCTCTCTCCTAGTATTATTGGATAATCTATATTTTAAATACTTTTTGAGAAAATAAAGCATTTAATAAATATTAGAAACTATATTTTTTGAAAACATTTTGGTTCGATCTTTGAGGATTTTTTTTTCATTTTTTTTTCTTGCAAAGCGTTGGACTATAGTAACTTTTTTAGAACTATTTTATTTTAACCTTTTTAGAGCTATTTTAATAATAAAGATTTTTTTTATTGAAAGCGATTAGACACGGTAACGTTTTAGTTTCTTACTTTTAAATAATTTAATAATAACTTATTTTTAATTCTATTTTGTATTTCTCAAATAATTTTATAAAATATCTATTTTAAAAGTTATAAAAAAAATAAACTATAAGCATCCCTATTTTAATAAAAGACTAAATGATTTTGCCACTTCGCATCACCACATTCACTCTTACAAAATTTTCCCCTCAGACCACATTTATATCCTCCATTTAATATTTACATATTTAGCATTTTTTTTAAATTACATAAATAAACATTTTATCAAATCAATTTATCATTATTACTGTTGGCTCCCATTGTTTTTTTTTAAATTATCATTAAAATTTAATATTTTTAAAAAATCAAGAATTAAAAAATAGGAAATTTTAAATAAATATGTGTTAAAATAAAGTTTACTGATATTTAATTAGTAGTTTTTTTTTAAATTTGATATTTATAAATAAATTTTTTATTTTGATTTATAAATTTTAATACTTCATTTTTAATAAAATTAAGAAACTTAATTATTTATTTTTAAAAGTGTATTATATTTAAACTTTAATTTTTTAAATGAACAGATTTTTTTTTCCAAAAATATATTTACAAGTTTCAATTCTAATTTATTATTTTTAATTTTTTCATATTATATTTTTAGAATTTTAAATTTAATTGTGTCAAAATATTAAGGAGTGAAATTTTTAAAATTTGGAGTTTTAAATTTTGAATTTAAAAGACGATATATTGTTGAAATTTAAATTTTATTTGTATATTTTTATTATTATTTTTTAATGACAGATTTAGTATTAAAAGTTTAGCTAGATTTTTCTTATACAAGTACAAATAATATCCGTCAATCAGAACATTTTGATGATGATTTTGATGAAAGTTTATAATTTTCTGATTTTCTAAATGGACTTACATTATCAGTTTTGTCAAACAATAAATTAGTTTTGTCAAACAATAAATTAGTTTTAAGTGTCAGTGTTCCTGTCATGCTATTAAGAAATATTCAAGAAAAAATGGTTTAGGCAATGTAATAGTCAATGTCATCATGAAATGTATTTTCACGTATTTTTTGATGTTTTGATTACTTTTATCCATATAATCTTAACATGTTACAAAATAAAAAAGTTACAAATATAATATCAAATTTGTATAAAAAAATTTTTGTTAGAATATTTATCAATATAATCTTAAAGTTTCAACCTGTGTAACACACGGGGTTAAAGCTAGTTTAAATAATAAATATAAAAAAATAACAGGGCAACCCCAATTATGTCTACAACCTGTTTTGATTACTCTTATTCAGATAATTTTATTAGTATGTAATTGCTTTTAACAAAAAAAAACATCTTCATTATCAAAATAGCTCTAAAAGGTTAAGATAAAATAGTTTAAAAAAAGTTACTATACAAGTCAAATGCTTTACAAGAAAAAAAAGGGGGGGAAATAATCCCCACGCGTCAAATTCATGCGCCATTTGCTCAGCCCTCCCTCTTTGTTTCCGAGTGATTTTTCGTTCAAATGGTGCAACACTGTCCCATGAAAAGTTAATATCTTTGCTTGGCGCGCGGTTCTCGACCGGATCCCCACCCGACAGGCGTTGGTCAGAATGAAGGTTAACCTCGAATCTGATTGGTGTCCTCTTTGTATGTAGTGTGTTGAGACATCCGAACACTTATTCACTTCATGCTACTATGCTTCTATGATATGGGGATACATCACTACTTGGTGCCATGTCCCTCCGATTTTTGTTTTTTCGGTAAGGGACATTATGGAATTAACAAATTCAGTCCAGGTTGCAAATAATCGATGCAAAGCTTTCCAAGTGGTTGTCTTGTCTGCAATTTGGAGCAGTGTTGTTTTCGGTGGGAAAAAAGGCCGTCCCTAAAGTGGCTTTGTGAAAACTTAAAAAGTTCAAACTTTTTGTGGGCAAGAATAGAAGAGGTATTGATGCACTAGATTGGGAGAAATGGTGTGGTTTCATATTCTAATAACTTTGCTATTGACTGTAAGTTTTTTTTTATTTGTTTCTGTTTGGTCTCTTTTCCTTTGTTCTTCGTAAGCTGCTAGTTACTGCTAGCTTTTTCTGAATATATTTTTGTCTTTCAAAAAAAAATATAGATTATTCAATAAGATTAGGAGAGAGAAAATTAACTTTTTTTCAAAAACACTATTTTAATAAATATTTTTAATACAACACTTTTTTTGTAAATAAGTTTTTTAAATACACCCTTTTGAAAAAAAAAAAACTCTTTATAAATTAGCAAATTGCAAATTTTCTTAAATTTAGTATCTTTTAACATTCTACTTAACTTTGATTGTCTTTCCTAACTTATTAATTATTTTAATGAATTTATATCAATAAAAAATTATGTAATGATTCATCAGTTCAATGTGAATAATAAGTTGACATTTTTTTTGAAAATGTTGATTTTATTATCTTGACTATGTTTTATAAAATTATTTATATAATTTTTATTTTCTTTCAGAAATTATACATTTTTATCATTAATGTAGTTGTATTGATTTTTAAATAATTATTATAATATGAATATTAAATTTACTTTTTACCCAAATTAATGATTTGATTATTTTTAGTATTTTTCAAAAATTAATTCAAATTCTTAATTTCTTTCCTAAATTCTACGTTAATGTCATTTATGTTCGCGTACTAACTTTTCAAATAAGAGTATTATTTCTAATTTACGAGAATTGTATATTCTATTAATTATAGATTTATAGTATGTGACTAGGTGAGCGTGGTGCAGGTGCAGGAGGTGCCGAGGTGGTATGCTTGGTGCCGGTGGCCATGCCAGGTGGTATTATTGACTACAACAAAATCTTAAATGTGAGCTTCTCTCCGAATATGATAATTTTTAAAACAATGACAACCATTAATAAAATGACAAAACTTAATAAAATTTTAAAAATCTAATCATAGCAACCATTAACATACTAAATTCAAAACCTTTTTAAAATAAAAACCCATAAAACATAAATTAATTAATGAAATCGACCTAGAATCTAGATGCAAATAGTATGTTAAGTGTTAACATGTCCCTAACGGGTCTTAACAGTTTAACATGTCTTTAACATGTTAAGACACGAATTTAACATGTCTCTAACGTGTCGACCTGTTTAAGACACGAAACCTGTTAAAGTCAAACACGGGACATGTTAATTACGTGTAGTGTCTAGGGGTGAGCACTTAATGGGTATTACCCAGCAAACCCGTCAAACCCGTTGGAACCGACCCGTGAGGAACCGTAAAAGCTAACTAGGGTACGGTAAACGGGTCTATGATTTAGCCTCAAAAGGGTACGGGTCGGGTACGGGTCTAAAACCGAAGACAACCCGTATACCCGTTAAAATATTAAACATAATTAAATATTTAGTGTTGATCAATATGTAAATATGTGATATATTTTTTATATTTACCAAATTTAAAAGATATGTTATTTTAATAATTAAAAATATTATATAAGTGAAAATATTATATAATTCTCATTTATAATACTTACAAATATTATAAATGAAAGGAAAAACATTAAAAGTGTAGCATATGTATATAAGTTTATATTTTAATAATTATTTAGAATTTTATTATAATATCCAATAATAATAATAATAATTTGAATTAACCAAAATCATGTTAACTTGCATATGATTCATTTTCCTTAAATATATCTTGACCCTAAGAGCAAAAGTTTGAAATTTGATTTCAAAATTTACGGAATTATTCTTAGATATTACGATCTCATCTTCGAAACAAGACGACCGACATTGACTATACGGGTCCATCTTCGCAAAACCCGCTAACCCTTACCCGTTTACCCATGGACCCTTAACCAACCCTTTTAACTATTATACGGGTCACGGGTATGTATTTTGTCATCAAAAGGGTACGGGTACGGGTATACCCGTTTGCACACCCCTAGTCGTGTCGTGTTAACATGTGCGTATCAAAAATTGCAACCCTGCTTTGTAGGATGAAAATGATAGTAAGAAGTGCCTTGGTGAATTATATGCGGTTAGTATTCCCGCTTTAGACCATCTTTTGGTTGCTTTGTTCAATAGTTTTGCATTAATTTTATTTTACATGGTTCATCTTTATATTATGTGATGTAATACATTAATAGTAAAATCTTAACAGGTGATTGAAGACATGTCTATTCAAGCAATGGAAGAAATATCCATTTCTCTGTGTCTGTTTTTAACATTTGTGTTGTTTAAATATTGATGTAGATTGCCCTGCTGCTGGCAGAGTCAGGATCCAACCATGGTATCATATCGACTGCTTTTACTTAAGCATTACAGATGTCGAGATGTAGGTTTTTATATATTCTCTTCCTTTTCATTTTATTGCCCTTGGGTTGGGGGATAGCTAGACTTTACAAAAAAAAATTGTTAGTCTCACTGCTCACACCCTTCCGTTAAATGGTAAATTCTATGTATAAAAGTACTCCCATGTGGTCATAATAGGAGAATATGAAGAAGTTATGTATAAAATTGTATTATACCTTTGTTTATTATGTGTACATGTATACTTATTTATACACTTTGGGTTATTACATATCCATTCAACCCTTTGGCATTTTACCTTTTAACTTAAGCATAATCCGAATGACCCGAACTACCCATTTATAAGTAAATGGACCGAACAACTCATTTATGATTTATATAATTTTAATAGTTCACCCCGTGTAATACACGGGTACCTAACCTAGTAAATAATATATAAAAACACCTAAATACCTCTCATTTAACATTAAAATATAAATAAAATTAACCAATCGAATGAGATTGGCAAGTTTAGGCTTTTGGGTTTTAAATCTTTTAATTAACTTGGATTTTTTAGTTTTATAAACTTAGGCTTTAGAGTTACAATCAATAATTAGTTTTGACCTTTTAAAAAAATATTGAAAGGTAATCAAATATATTTTAAAGGTAACGTAATATATAAAAAGTAAAAGAAAATTTCATTTTGTCAGAGAAATTAAGGGGTATCGGGTGCTGGCTCTTCCTCTTTAATATATCCGTCCCTTTTTTAATTTTTTATAATATTTGACAAAATATAGTGTGTGTATATATTTGTATATAGATACCTACCAATTTGATGTTGATTGCATGCATTGACTTTTGCGTTCGTTTTCCATGAGTTATACGCCATGTGGGAGTAATTGTAGCAACATAGAAAAGGAGATAGTAATACCCAATAATATCATAACATGTACTGAATCAGAAAAAGAGATGGTCATACCCAATAACATCATGATATACACAAAATCAGAAAAAATCTCTCACCATTAAAACTAAGAAAAAAGGGTACCAAAATATTTAAATGCTCTTGTAGTCATATGTTTTTTTAGAACCGCAACGGTCGAATAGAGTGGCGCACCCTTCTTCTCCTTGTTACATGGAAAAGCCTTAACCAATCATGGACAGTATGTTGTTTTAACCGGGCCCACCTGGCGTCAAGGTTGGCGAGCGTTCAAGGAAAAAACCCCACGGAAAACAGTCCATAATTAGGCTTGAGGGATAAAACCCTCCCTAGCAGGGATCAAATCATGATCTCTCATAGGTAAAAACTCTCGTGCATCAGTCTAACTCAAAAGCCTAGGACCCACTGACCTAGACATCATTTGCTTGTTGTAGTCATATGTAATTATCAAAGTCGGGCATATAACTAAAGCAGGAATCAATTAATAAGAAGTATTAAATCACAACTTCTTAGGAACATTAGTCACCTTCTATTGGACCATTTTTCATGTATTGGTTTCACATTGGTTGTTTCTGTTTTTTTTTTAAATGCCGAAATTGTTTGTAGTTATATAATATCTTTCAGGAGGAAAAAACAAAATAGGAGGCTAGATCAAGTGGGTTTCTTCCCTACTCCTTAAAGCTTCTCTTTTTATTCTTTTACTTGGTTCAAGTACTTGTGTCTACCTTATTTTTTTCCTATTTTTGACCTGTTTTTTTCCCCACTTTGCTTCATATATATATATATATGGGAAGGTTTCACTAAAAATTGATTTTTCGTTAAGAAACGCTAAGAAGTGGGTCAAACGAACTCCGATCGAGCTCATTCCAGCGGCGTTGGAACCGTCTCATCGAACTCTAATCCGGACCAAAAAACCTAAACCCCCTCCACACGCACCCCCAAAAACCTAAACCCCTCTCCAACCCCACCCCAAAAAGCTTAAAACTACCACCCCCCACCCCCCAAAAAACCTAAACCCCCCCAACCCCCCCCCCCCCCCCAAAAAAACCTAAACCCCCCACCCCCACCCTTCAAAAAAATCTAAACCATAAAATCTAAACCCTAAAAGCTAAACCCTAAGGCTAAAACCCTAAAATTCAAACATAAAATCTAAACCTTAAAAGTTAAACCCTAAAAGCTAAGATGATAGAGTTCGACGAGACGGTTCCAACGCCGCTGAAATGAGCTCAATCGGAGTTCGTTTGATATTGTTTCTAAGCGTTTTGGTCATTTCTTAGAGTTCTTAGCGAAAACATACTTCTTATTTGATCCTCCCCCTATATATATATATATATATATGTATATTTAACTATTTCGCGTTTTGTTACCACCACGTTGGGTCTTGTTTTTTTTTCACTTTGTTTTATATATATATATATATATATATATATATATATATATATATATATATATATATATATATATATATATATATATATATATAATATATATATATATATATATATAGGGGATGGATATTCTAAAAAGACTAAAAAGTGTAAAAAGTCTTTTAAAAACCCCATCACACCCCCCCAAAGCCTAAAACCCCCCCACCCTAACCCCTCAAAACCTAACCCCCACCCCTAAAAACCTAAATCCTAACAAAAAAAAAACCCTAAAAAGTCGTCTAAAGACACCACCACCCCCCCAAAAGCCTAAACCTCCAACCTAACCACCCCCCCCCCCCAAAA
This sequence comes from Smallanthus sonchifolius, assembly GCA_023525975.1. Taxonomy (NCBI): domain Eukaryota; kingdom Viridiplantae; phylum Streptophyta; class Magnoliopsida; order Asterales; family Asteraceae; genus Smallanthus; species Smallanthus sonchifolius. The sequence continues at coordinate 60,537,998 of CM042035.1, read as the reverse complement.
AAACCTAACTCCCACCCCACCCTACCCCCAAAAACCTAAAACCCCCACCCCCACCCCCAAAAGGCTAAACCCTAAATGCTAAACCCCTAAGGCTAAACCCTAATGCAAAAACTATACCATGAAATCTAAACCCTAAAAAACTAAACCCTATAAGCTAAGATCGTAGAGTTCGACGAGACGGTTTCAACGCCGCCGAAATGAGTAAAATCGGAGTTCGTATGAGCCGGTTATGAGCGTTTTAAAACACTTCCTACACTTTTAACATTTTTTACCGGAACCCTATATTATATATATATATATATATGTATGTATATATATATATATATATATCTTTCGTGTTTTGTTACAACTGCTTTGGGTTTTATTTATTTGTACTTTTCTATGCATTATGTTTTTCAAAAGTGCGTTCGTCTTTTCTTTTTTTATCACTTTTGTGTTTAGTTACGACCGTGTTGGGTTTTTTATTTGTACCTTTCGATGACTTATGTCTTTCGAGAATGCGTTCTTATATTTTATGCCTTAGGATTCTCAAACAAACGTTTACTTCTTTGGTATCGTTGAGAACTCCCCACCGCAACGCGCGGGTTTACAACCCACTAGTTTTACCTAAATTTTAGTCATAAATCAAGGATTTAACAAGTAATTGAAAGATTTGGCATACGACTGAAACACCATACTTATTTATCTATTATTTTATCAGAGTTTAATGCGGAAAACATGTCCCAGATCATTAAAACCTTGCCATAATGGCTAAGGTAACTTTTTCATTTATAATAATATATTGTTTTTACAAAGGATAATATTTACATTATCCTACATAGGGATCTCTCAACTCCGATCAGCCTTGTCCATAGGAAGCTTTATTTCACGTGCTTCTTTCCTGTAGTGTTGGAAAATATTGTTGAATTAGCTTTCGCTAATTAAGTACACTGCATCGTTCATTTTATTATGAACACTTTAAGTTCTTATTGTTAAAGTTTTCTTGGGCTCTCGAGCCCATGTGACCATCTCCGGGCGTACCTCCGGCCACGCTTTAGTATATTCTATGGGTATGCTAACCCTCTCGCAACCATCACAGGCCTCTACCTCCGGTCCGAGAATTGGCAAGGTCCTTATACTCATCAGTATAGGCATCCTTGCATTTGTCACGAAGACTCATTCATTCCTCAGTCACATAGGCTTTTACTCTTTCAGCCCCGAAGGCCTAGAGTTTACTCTTTCAGCCCCAAAGGCCTAGAGTTTTCTTTTCCTTTTTTCTTCTTCTTTATTTATTGAGATCCACCCTACAGGCCGGGTATCTCATTTCATTTGGGACCTTGAGTATCTTTGACTCACAGCCTCCCAAATGTATCAAACATTTGTTTTCATTTCATGCATATGCTTGATTTATTCACCAACCAGTCCTCACCATTAAAACTTCGTAACGGTTTCTGCACGACGCACCAGAAAGGTTTATATATAGGAAGTACCAGCGGCGTATCCATCACCCTTCTGATACTTCATGAGTACTCCGTTATTCCATTTTAGGGCTTAGACTCGTTCCATCATACTCATTCATGTATACACGTATCATCATATTTACCAACCAGTCTTTACCTTAAAACTTTGCAACGGTTTCTTCACAACATATTAGAAGGGTTTATATATAGGAAGTACCAGCGGCGTATCCACCACCCCTCTAGCACTTCGTGAGTACTTCGTTACTCTATTTTAGGTTTAGACTCGTTTTCATTCTACTCATTCATGTTGCACGTATCATCATGCATTCGTGTATTCATCATGCATTTCATGTATTCATATTCATCACGTTTTCACATTCATTATGCATGATATACTTTCATCTTTTATTCATATTCGTCATATATTGTAAACTGGGGTGATCTTCCTCCCAGTGTAGTACCTCCAACAGAGATGTCCTCAGGAAAGAGCGACGGGTCTAGGAGAGATTTATACACCGCTCTTTCCTAAACAGGACACTCCGTTTGTCAGATAACTACATACCAGTTGGATGTTCTCCCGTACGTTTACTATACTTCTTTATCCTTCATCAGTCTATACCCCTAAACATTCATAATGGTTTCATCACGAAGTACACAAGAGGTTTATATATAGGGAGTACCAGTGGCATATCCACCACCCCTTGGATACGTCGTGATTATTCCATTACTCCCGTTTAGTGTTTAGACTAATCCGTCATTACCCCGTACCCTCGTTATATCACGTATCACATATCACATATCACATAATCATATCATATAAGCACGTATTCCACATAATCGTGTTTAGGGTACGGGTCCAGTGTACTTACATTATCTTTGGATAGTTCCTAAGTTCGTTCCTTGCTTTAACGTTTCTCCGACTCGATCTATGCGTACCGTACTCGTAACCACCGCCCTCGTAACCGTCGTCTTAGCTCCTCGGGAATTGTGCTAGTGTATGTGTAGTGGTGGTGGTTTTGTGATGTTTTCCATTTGAACTGCAAATGCCATCTATTTATAGGCTGTCATTGCAACCCGTAGCGGACCGCTAAGCTAGGCGGTAGCGGTCCGCTACCGCCTCTATGCCAGCCGTCCAACATGATGCCTACGTAGCGGACCGCTAAGATTCTGGGTAGCGGTCCGCTACCCAATCCCTTTTGGCGAGTCACTATACACGTGTCATTTGCTCGTTGCCCGTGCCTTTTGCGGCTAGCGGACCGCTAAAGACTTGGTAGCGGTCCGCTACCAACTCATCTTTTCAATTTCTTTCATTTTTAGTCCTTTAACTTTGGGACTTTTACACTTTTAGTCCCTAGACTTTTATTTCTTAAAAATTGGGATGTTACAACGACTTAAAGTCGATACTAAAAGCTAAATCCTAATATGAAAGCGACATTGACTATTAACTCTTATTCTAATCTCTCGACTACTATGATAGTATGATACCATATCCGACTTTAGTTTTTAGTTATCTTGTTAGTTATTACACTCTTTATGTTCATTTTTTTTCATTTATGTAAGAATTAGATTGTAACATCCGGCTTCTTGTACCAACAATAATGTCCGCTTTGCCCTAACAATAATGTCCGCTACGTAGCGGGCAAGGAAAACAGCTGGCAAGAGGCGGTAGCGGACCGCTACCGCCTAGCTTAGCGGTCCGCTACGGGTGGCGGTTTCACCCTATAAATAGTTGAGTTTGCCATTTAAATGGAAGCAACAACAACATCACAACCAACACACACACACGCTCACGAACACCGAGGAGCCCCGAACAACGGTTACAAGCGCGGTGTTTACGAGTGTGGTACGCGACGAGTACGGTTCGTGTCGGAGAAACGTTAAAGCAAGGAACGAACCTAGGAACTATCCAAGGATAATGTAAGTACACTGAACCCGTACCCTAGACACGTTTATGTGAATTGTATGCTTATATGATAGGATTATGTGATACTTTATATATAAGATGTAAAGGGTACGGGATAATGACGGATTAGTCTAAACACTAAACGGGAGTAACGGAGTACTCACGAAGTGCTAGAGGGGTGGTGGATACGTCAATGGTACTTCCTATATATAAACCCTTCTAACACGTCGTGAAGAAACCGTTACAAAGTTTTAAAGTAAAGACTGGTTGGTAAATATGATGATACGTGTATACAAGAATGAGTATGATGGAACGAGTCTAAGCCCTAAATGGAATAACGGAGTACTCATGAAGTATCAGAAGGGTGGTGGATACGCCGCTGGTACTTCCTATATATAAACCCTTCTGATGCGTCGTGGGGAAACTGTTATGAAGTTTTTAACGATGAGGACTGGTTGGTGAATAAATCAAGCATATACAAGAAATGAAAACAAATGCTTGATACATTTGGGAGGCTGTGAGTCAAAGATACTCAAGGTCCCAAATGGAATGAGATACCCTACCTGTAAGGTGGATCTCAATAAATAAAGAAGAAAAGGAAAAGGAAAAGGAAACTCTAGGCCTTTGGGGCTGAAAGAGTAAACTCTAGGCCTTCGGGGCTGAAAGAGTAAAAGCCTACTAGGCTGAGGAATAAACGAGTCTTCGTGACAAATGCAAGGATGCCTATACTGGCGAGTAAAAAGACCTTGCCAATTCTCGGACCGGAGGCAGAGGCCTGTGATGGTTGCGAGAGGGTTAGCATACCCATATAATATACCAAAGCGTGGTCGGGGGTACGTCCGGAGATGGTCATGTGGGCTTGAGAGCCCCAGAAAACTTGAACAATAAAGAACCTAAAGGGTTCATAATAAAATGAACGATGCAGTGTACTTACTTAGCGAAAGCTATTTCAAAAACGTTTTCCAAACACTGCAGGAAAGAAGCACGTGGAATAAAGCTTCATATGGACAGGGCTGATCAGAGTTGGAAGATACCTATATAGGATAATGTAATTATTATTATTATTATTATCCTTTGTAAAACAATATTATTATAAATGAAAAGTAAACTTAGCCTTTATGGCAAGGTTTTTACTGATCTGGGACAGGTTTTCCGCAATAAATTCTGATAAATTAATCTAGTAAAAGTAGGGTGTTTCATCACGGATTTGTTTTTGGTTGTCCGGGTGAAAACTTCCCACGGGGTCACCCATCCCTGGATTACTCCCACCCGAACACGCTTAACTATGGAGTTCTCTTCTCATCCACTACATTAAGCCTCAAAACGCGTTGTGATATTTGAGGCGGGGCATTACTTATGAACCCAGCATCTCTCCCGTGGACAGAACAGAACATAACGATATGAGATTTGCCTAAGGTGTTACATAGATTGTTAAATTTTTAGAAATGTAGTTGAAAATATGAATATTTGTAATTTTTTGTTTTTATTTTTCTAATTCGTTTTATTCGAATCGAATTCAAATCCATATTTCAAAATTCGAATAATTTGATTTGAATAAACCGAATAAACCGATTTGATTCGATCGAAACACCCTTGTTTGGGGGTTCTAGTCTCACGATGGACATTGATATAGATTTAGGAGTAGGTTTAAAGAGTGTGCGATGTGTGTAAATAGTTGTATGGTTTTTTAATGGAAAACGATTACACAATTAAGTTTTGAAAAAGGGTATTCACTAATGGACTAAACTACACACAATAAGCAAGTATTCCTATAATAATGCAATATAATATTGACAAGTATCATGTATTAATCCGCGTACACGATGGCTCCTAATATTAAATCGTCTATAAATATTTAACCGATGAAAAAGAATGAGTATGGAACTAATGACTAGTACTATAAACTAATAGCAAAACAAGGAGAAACTTAAGAACTTGGAAGAAAATCAACCAGAGAAGAATACTACACAAATGTCGAATCCTCTTAACTATGATATGACCTCTTTGACAACTTTACTTATGAAAGTGTTTCTTAACTAGATAAGATTCTTGTTAAAGATACCTAATCATGTGATAAAATCATAATACTAGAACTATATACACATCCTAATTATCCTAACAATCACTCAATGAAGCTCAAAGAGTTAACTTATGCTAAAGTGCTAGAACATATTAAATTCCTGTCAAAGTTGTTTAATCTTATAATAATCAAAATGATAACGCTAAAGACAATGCTAACACACCTCAAATCATGAAGCAAATCCTATAATGATTAACTTATAACTTAGAAACTCCTAAACACGAATAAGTGGAATGCATGTCAACAAGCCTAGTAATCACTAAACAATGGGAAGGGATGTCACTAATAAACAATGGGTTTTCCAATCATGTCTATGAATCCACACCTATTTAACCAACTATAAATTCAAATTCATCAACCACTATTCCTAGTCAATTGCCTTAGATTGAAAACTAAAAGTCAACAACCTAAGAATAAGAACACCGACACATGGGGGTTTTCCAACATGCCATGATCAATATACTCACACAAAATGAAGTTATAATCGGTAATAACATGTACACGTAATGATTAGAAGCAAATCAAACTAGAATTTCATTTAAACCACACACAAGACATAAGCAAAGTTAAACCATAAAGTCAAAGATAATCAAGATTTATCTAACCTGGTGATTGCAGAAAATTAGCCACTCATAGTTGTAATTTAACACTTGGATAAACAAGTTCATAGCAGAAATTCAAAACAAAACATAAGTTGTAATCTCCAAACCAAACAATTATTGTGCAAACACGTTAATTGAATGCCAAAATGTGATTCCCAATGCTAGAATACTCCAAATCAATAATCTTCTCTTCCAATATTGTAATTCGTTGACCTCCTCAAAGAATAGTCGTCGAATTATTTAAATAGCTTGAATGTTGTGACGGGGTGCGACGTCACAACATTCAATGTTCACCGTTCAAAAAAAATTAAATAGATTAAATTTAGGTTTTGCGATTTGCCCGACATACGAACCGTATGCACCGACATGGACCGTATGACATTCCGCTTACTATAATAAAAAGGAAGAAATTCGTGAGAAATGTGATAATCAACAAAAAGGCGTCACGTGCCACAAGGGGCAAGGGTTAAATGTGTCCAATAAAAATGCAAAAATATGGACAACGATGACACATAAATCTGATGCACCTTTATATGGGGGTAACACACCGTATCTATACTATATAATAAATAAAGGTTTTTCCATACCACGTGTCGCCTCCACATTCAATCTCATCATTTTTTTTCCGCCTCTCTCTTTTATTAAATGCACATTCATCTTTTAATAATAATATATATTTAAAGAAAATATCAATTATACTAATAAAACACATTTATTTTAAATTATCCTTATAAAACTTTGAAATCTAATTATGTAACTTTAATTTTCAATCAAATAATAAATAAAAATCAAATTACATTCAATAGCACTTAATGTGTTTTCGAAACCCAATTATATATTAGTTTTTACATATTTTGAGTTTTGTTTTCTATTCTTAGTATATGATACATTTTTACACATGTAAAATATACACATAAAGATTTAAAAATTTTATTGATATTTTTCATCCTGTGTGTATACACGGGATGTAAATTAGTACTGGAATATAGTTAAAGCTAAACACAATGTTAAAAAAACTGACACCCAATTTAAACTCTTTTAGTTTTTTTAAAGATATAACAACACTAAGAGAAATTTATTTAATTTTATGATATGTTTTTGTAAAAAAATAATAAAGCATGTAAAAACTATTTTTGTTTAAAAGATAGTGAAACAAAATAAAGTAAATAATAGGATATTACAAAATTTCCACTATTTGTCATAACTAGCATCTATTTGAATTACGTAACCACTAATACCGGGTCAATGATCTAAAATCCTTTTATGAAAAAAAAAATGAGGTAAAAAACTTTGATTACGAGGTGAAATATTGTGTAAAACAAAACCCTCGGCTATAAGTTTGAAGTTTCTAACTCTACATATACAATTTGTTATAGGCGTTGCCTACTTATTTTACACAATTAATCAAAAAAAACTTAGGAATTAATTTAAACTAAATTAGTATTTAAATATAAAACTATAACCGACTAAAATCTAGATTTGAATTCGTATTTTAAAATAAGAGAGAGACTTTATCTAAGAGTCTAAAGAAATATAAAAACTATTCAAGTTTAAGGAATAATGAAACAAAATAAAGTTAATAATGGTGAATATTATTATAAAGAATATATTATTAGGGTTTATTATTATATTACGAGATATTGTTTGATTCAGTTTTTTTAGTAATTATTTTTATTGTACTCTTATATATATAATTAATTAATAAAACACAATACCTCACATATATTAGGTTTTCTTACTCTTTCCATGCTTAGCTTCTAGCCGTAGCTGCCGCCTGATCATGTTCTAGCCGTAGCTGCCGCCGATCTTATTTGATCACCCAATCATCGTTGATCTCTCTTCAATTTGTGTTGTCACAATCGTAGCTCATGTCACCGTGTCTAGTGGTCGCCTAATCACGGTCACACCGTAACCGTTGTTGATCTTCTTTGATGGCACAACCAACATTGACCTATCTTCGATTTGTGTTGTCATAGTTGTAACTCCTGTTGTCGCAATCGTAGCTCCTGTCACCATGTCGTTGCTTGTCCAGCCGCCTTCGATCTTATTTATCACCCAACCATGCCGATCGTGTTCCCGCTCTAGGTTATAAGTGTTGTCTACTTTTTTTTTACAACATCTCTTAATTTACTCCTATTGGAGCATTCATAACCGGTTTGGTATATGTTTGTGAGTGGGTTTGGTAATGGTTTAAAACGGTTGTGAGTGGAGGAGAGAGAAAATGTATAAATTTTTTGTATATTTATGAAAACACTGTTTACCTGTATAATTTTTTTAATATTTTGAAAGTGGTTGTGAGTGGATGAGAGAGAAAAAGTAATGATAAATGTGTTAAAAGTATTATTTAATTAAAAATGAGAGAGAAAATATAGTGGTTTTCGTGTAATTATAAGGATAAAATTATGAAACCGGCTATGAATGCTCTAGTACTTATACATGCATCTTGCAGGATTTGATTTAACGACCTCTTGAATAGAGGGAAGACATCTTACCACCACCTATTTATACATCTCTGAGGACATCTATTGCATAGTTATTTTACATAATTAATCAAAAATAGAAAATAATTCCAAGTAAATTACTATTAAAATATAAAACTACAACCGACTAAAGTTTAGCTTTGATTTTTTTTATTTTGAAATAAGATTAGACTTTTTGTTTTGAAATAAGATGAGTGTATTTGACTAGTTTATCAGAAGTTATATTTTATATGTTTTAAAAGTAGTGTTCGATGGTGTTTTTGGAGAAGAGTGAGTGTATTCGTGTGAGACACATGTCATGTGAGATTAGTTTGAGGCGGTTTTTCGCTCTTCTTATTGGAGATGTTCCAAGTATCCTTATTTCTAGGGGTGTGGTATACCCATTCGTACGGGTATACTCGTGTTTTTTTATGACCAAATATCTATCAGTGACCCGTATATTAGTTAAAATGGTCGGTTAAGGGTCAACGAGTAAGGGTTTGTGGGTTTTGTGAAGATGGACTCGTATAGTTAACGAATGAGATTATCAAAATTTCCACTATGTTAATTCAACAACAAATCATTCAAAAGCAATTAAGATGGTTCAAAAAGCAAACAAATAGTGTTTAAAATAGCATGCATGATTCAAAAACAAACAAATAATATTTAAAATCAAACAGGCAAACAAAAGATACGGTTTCAAAAATAAATATATGTCTCAAAATTAAATAAACTTCAGATTCTTCGAGCTTTCTTTGATCTTCAAAATTATTATTTTCTCAATCTTCATTTTATCTCATGGGCTCGATTTTCTCAAAAACATCTAAAAATAACGATTTTAATAATAAAAATGACCACATGGATGTGATTAAAAAATAAAAAATCATTCTTTAAATTTATTCTTGATTCTCATATCTTTTAAATTTGATAAATTTAAAAAATATATCACATATTTATCTACACTAAATATTTTGGAAATTTGTTACTTTTTAAAAGTTGGTGGGTTTAACGGGTATACAGGTTATCTTCGGTTCTAGACCCATACCCGACCCTTACTCTTTTGAGGCTAAATCATAGACCCGTTTACCGTACCCTAGTTTGGCTTTCACGGTTCCTCACGGGTCGGTTCCAACGGGTTTGACGGGTAATACTCGTTAGCTGCTCACCCCTACTTATTTCTCCGTGACAAAATATTTTATTATATGTGTAGTAGACATGTTATAATAAAAAAGATGAAATTCGTGAGAAGCAACCAGAAGACATCACGTGTCATAAGAAATCAAAATACTTAATTGAGCGATAAAGATGTCAACCAGATTTTAACAAGTTTCTTATCGAACAATATTGACCCCTCAAGTCTCTTGACGTGGGTCTTAATCACTTAAGTTTCCATATCTACAATTCTAGGAACCAAAATACTTACACTTTGGTTCCGTTAATGGAGCGATAAATACAAATTATACTTGCCATGTCATAAAGAATTATTTACCATTAGAAATAAATATTACGCATATATAATCGATAATTGGGATGTTACACTTCAACAAACACCAAACCGTTTCTCGAGCCAAGTTTAATAATTCTTCTAGGCCAGGTTCCGTCAAGCCACGTGAACATCTATTCCAAAAACAATCGACGTCTGAAAATTGAACCTGATCGTGATACCAAAACAACACGGTGAAAAACATTTCCAGTTCAAAACGGGAGTAGTTGAAAACGAGTTCTTTTACATTTTGGTTACTTCCGACCTATAGCTTGAAGATGTGCCATAAGACATTTAGGTAATTGTCAATTGTGTGTGCAAAATCAGTATTAAAAGGGAGACAAGTGCCAAAGTGTGGTCGATTAAAAATTAACTACGATATATGTTTTTAAAATGGTGAATGGTAATAATCTAAAGGAGTTATACATACACCAGAAGATCCAAATCAGCCATGTATTTCCATGTGCGCAAACTATCATTAAAATTAATATATCTTGTATTTTTAAATACATAACTAAAATATATATGAATTCTAAAGTCTTGTAAAGGTAGGTACACCGCCCAGCTTAGACTTTGATTGGTGGGTCGCTATAATATTATAGCCACATAACGTGTGGTTTAAAAAATAAGAGCCTTTCGTATAAATAGGTTAATCTGTACCGTATTATTATGAAATTAAATATTTTATTATATTTTAATTTAAGTATAATCTTGTTATATATATATTTTTAAATATATTATGTGCAATTATTATTGTTTTAACTATGCGTTATAATTGCATAATTATTTTCATAACCGAGCCATAATTAAATAACTATCTCGTAGTTTTTGTATGTGATTATAAACATGCGGTACATAATAATATACATGGTTCATACGTTCCACACTATTACAAAAATTTTAGTCCAAGTTGCTAATAGAAAGCATTAATTATTAGCAACTTGGACTAAATCTTTGTATTAACATGTGACCTATCATTCATCATCATAGGATACCGAATTAGAAATGAAACTAAGTTACTATTCATTTCCATGTGTAGTAACATAATCTAGTATTATTCTCGTAGCGCACTGTGGCGGTGATTTCTTTTACTTAACGATAACATATATTTTCAGAACATCCTAATATGTGGTTATATACATTAGCAAAAGTAATTTTAGTAACGTTGTACAAAATACAAAGACAAAAGTTAAACCCGAAAACGCTAATCCTATTATTCCGCATTTCCTTGAGCCCCCAAACATACCTAAGAAAGAACTGGCAACAACCAATCCAAATAGGAGACGTAACGAAACAAAAGTTGTAGGATCGTAAGATTACAAGGTGATTCTATTCTAGTTGATATTGGCGGAAACAATAGCAACTAACAAAGTAAACAAGTAAACAGCAAGAATACTGATAAATGCACTGTTGTATTAGACTTCTGAGATTACAAGTTTACAAGTAAAACACTATCAAGAAGCACTATGAAGGCACACTTTGTTTGAAGTGTTTACAAGATATATATAGTAACTTAGAATCAAGACAAACCCTTGATTCTAAGGATCAGATCTAACACAAGCCGTTGATCTTGTTTATTAATCTAAATTACACGCAAAGGCTAATCTAGTTAACTTTACTGAAACGTCTTCTTAGGCATCATTGTTTGCATGCTTGGGGAAGCGCGTCATTGTCCTTTATTGGTTGCACCAGTGAGGTTCCTTCTGCTTGGAGTGTGGCAGTTGCTTTGGCAGAAAGGTGTCAGAGGCGCTTCACATGGATAGTCAGCTGCAATGTTTGGTCTTCAGAGAATAAAGCTATCAGCAGCAGAGATGAGGACCAGCAGCAAGATTGATCTATCCGCAGCTGCTGAGGATATGCCTATCAGCAGCAACATGTGTTGAATGCTGTTGATAAGCCTATCCGCAGCTACTTTGGTCTTCAGCAGCAAACAAAGTATCAGCAGCTGTTTTGGTCAGCAGCAATCTTGTGTTGTCCACAGCAGTTGTACTTAGAACAATTTTGTAGCAATCAGTCTTTGGTTCTACAAACTCCCCCTAGACTGATGCTACCAAAATTCTTCTAGTCCCTCTGTTGCTGAAGCTTTTGCATGTGGCTGACTATCCTTTCAACCTCATAGCCTCTTGGATCCTTGCTGGGATTGTTCAGTGGAAGTTCAGACAGAGTCTTGATGTCTTTGTGTGGCATTTTGTAGATTGCTTTGCTTGAACATCTCATCGCTGCTTCTTTACATCAATCAGAGTGAACTCATCCAAATCATCATTGTAGGACCAAGATACAAATGGAGAGTGAGACTTGAGTGGTTTGATATCCATGACCACATCTTTGCTAGGGTTGAAGTAATGTCTGATTGCTAGCATAAGATGTTTCCCACTCTCATTTGCAGGCTCATGAGCTTCACCCAGCTCCAAAATTCTTCTTAGGTCTGAATCTAGTAGTTGCAGAACCTCATCAACAGACCTGTATGTAGATCTTCTTCTTTCAGTTCTCCCCCTGAAGATCTCAAATCTTTGATCCTGTGGATTGTAGACCCATTCAACTATGTCTCTTGAGTCTTCAGGTTCAGATGAGGATTTGGATTTCTTCAGGGGAGGTTGTTGATGAGTGGGAGCTGGGTGGGATGATTTGGACTTGTTGGGTGGAGGAGTGGAAGGTTTGGGGAGGAGAGTGGAAGGATGATGGACTGAGGAAGAGGTAGATGAGGGAGAAGGCTTGGGTTTCTTTGTCTTTGGTTTTTCTTCTTCTTTGATAAGTACCCTTTTCTTGGAGCCCTTCTTCCCTAGTCTTTCTTCCTCATCCTTTTTAACTTTGAAGTAGAGGGCTTGCAGGTTCATGAAATTCATGGGACCTAGCCTCTTTCCACTATCTCCTCTAGCCTTAAGGAAGTCAATCATGACCTTCCTTTCTTCATGGGTTCTTTTATTCAGTGCAATGGTCTTCTTGGACTGTAGCTTGGCTTTTTCTTCTTCTTCAGCCTTTTTCTTGCTAGCCAATTGACCCTGCTGACCCATGAAGGCTCTGTAAATCTCTTTGTTTGAAAGTTTCTCAAGGTAGTTTGCATCCTCACCTTGAGAGATCAGAGCTTCAGTCCACTCCTCCCTTAATTCTTTTGCTAATTTAGAATCAGTGATTCTAAACTTAGCATCTTCCTTCCTCTTCTTTTCATTCTCTTCTTCTTCTTCCTTTGCAAACTTTTCCTGCAGCTGTCTGGCAAGTTGTTCATCTTCCTCAACTTGAGACCCTTCATGGACTTTAACTTTCATCTCATCCAGCTGTTTGGCATACAGCTGGATTGTCTGTTGTCTTAGGAGTATGGCTGCCTTTCTTTCTTGATGCCTCTGTTTATGAGCCATCTCTTCAGCCATCTCTTCTTCTTCTCTTTTCCTTCTTCTTTCTTCTTTCTCTTTCTTTTCTTTTCGCAACCTCTCTTCATCCTCTTCTGTCATAATGCCCTTCCCTTTATTAACATTGGATGCCTCTGCTCTGGCTTCACTGATCACAGCAACAGCTGATTGTTGTGCTGTTGGGATCTCTGCCTCGGCTTCATTGGCAAGTTGAGGAATTGACAAGGGACGGTCACTTTCTTCATCAAGTTGATACTCATGACCTTCTATTTCCCTCAGTTGATACCTAAGTGAAGATCTTGTGCCAGATGCTACAGATGTGGCTTCAACTTGTGGAGTATCTGAGTTGGAGTCAGTATCAGAAGTTGACACAGACTCTTCCTGAGGAATCAGTCCTTCTTCTTCAAGATAGGCTTTGATGGTGACCATCATTGCCTGGCTCTCCAATGAGTTAATATTGCAGATGTTGGCTCTGAGCTGAAAAATCTTGAATAGGAAGTCTGAGGGCAGCTGAAGGATGTTCCTGGTGTTGATGATGAGAGAGGAGCCGTTGCTGAGCAGAAGAGTGTGGTCAAGGGACTTAGTGCTCACCCAACCTAGCACGTCCAAGTCCTTGACCTGGAAGGCATACAGGAATCTTCGAAGGCCCAGAACTTCTTCTTCAGTGAGAAGACTGCTCCTTGTTATTTCAAGATTGCTAGGAGTCAGTCTCCTTTCTGTGGCCGCCGAGGATTCAGGATAAGCTACCCGATGTGCTGCTTGTAGGAGTCTTTGGAGCCTGGGTAGATTATCCTCCATCAGATCATAGAACCTGCCAATGGCAAGTTCTGCTGAGAGATCTGCTGAGTTGTTGATGCAGTTTGATAAGTATAGTTGTAGGACTTAGAGGGCATTGAGAGAGTTCCAGTTCAGCTCTTCTACTCCGCTGAACTCCCATCCAATCCAAAACCTCTCAGCTGATCCATCATACCCCAAGCTAGAATGGAGTCAAATTCTAGCTTCTTTGATGATCTGAATAGTTGGGGTAGAGGATTGACTAATGATGGCTGCTGCTTCAGGAAGGATGCTGAATGATGTATTTGTTTGTTCTGTGTCTTCAGCATCATTCAGCATTTCATCAACAGCCCTGACGACCAACTTCCAGTCTTCAGATGTCCCTTCTTCTTCGTTATCTGAGACTGGCAAGTCATGAATTTGTACAAAAGTCGGCTTGAATAGTGAGCTTTGAAGTACAACCTGCTCTTGAATCCAGTCGTCAAGACTGTTTGTATCTTCTTCCATAGAGACCATCTCCCCCTTTTTGGTTGCATCAGTACACAGGTAAGCATCAGTTTGGGTGCCTACTGATACAAGAGAGGGAGTGGCTAAAGTTGGGCATTGATGGGCTTCATGCATAGAGACTTGGTGTCTTAGTTTGGACACTTCAGCCTCTAGCATAGCCACCCTGGCCGTCAATTCCAAGTTATGAAGTTTCAGTCTGTCCTCATCCACAGTTGTGGAATCCTTGGACCCAGATGGGGCCGTAGGCCGAGCCTCAGCATCCCCATCACCGTGGTTTCTTGGCGCCTGGGATTCCTCTCAGTGAGGGGAGTTTCCAAGGAAACACCCTCACCATGAGTTGCCGTGGTTGAGGTCTTAAAGATGTTGTCACTGTCCTCCTGGTCATTTGATGGACCAGCAGTAGTGACAGCCTCTTCCACATCCACTCTTTCATTACTCCTAGAGTGGACCTTCAAGGGTGAAGAACTTGAGTTGGGTGTTTCGGAAGCAAGACCAATCAGTACCTCCTTGATAGTGGTAGTTGGAGAAGGTACATCACTTTGGTCAGGTTCCTCAACACTTAAGTCCAAAGAAGATAGGAATGGCTCAAAGGGCTGTTCTATGGATCCGGGAAGTGATCCTAATCCTAATAGAGAGACTTCCGAAGGAGTCTCCCTAACAGTGTGGCTTTCCCTTATGATATTCTCACTAGAATGTTGTGATTCTGAATGAGGGATGTTGGCTTGGGTTTGGGCCTTGTAGGCAAGAGAAGAAGGAGTTCTCTTGCCCCTCTTTCTTGTATATTTGGCTGCAACCGGGGCCCTGTGTTCCGGTTGAGCAATCAAACTGTGGGTGAGTAAAGTATGTGCCTGTACATCCTCAGTAGAATGCACAGGGGTTCGATCAAGGGAAGCCGCAGTTTGAGTTTGTGGCAGTGAGGTGGAGGGTGTGGGATCAGTATCAGCTGGGTTTGCTGAACTGTCACCCTGGGCACTTTGTGTGTTCAACATTGTAGATAACAATGGAACATCGGCCCCTGAGAACTTTGATGAAACTGTTCTCATGCTTTGAAAAATGTTGTTCTTATGTCCCAGCATTATGTAGATTCTTGCAGTTTTTGAAAGATCTTGGTGCTCAATATTGAACACTTCCTGCAAGAATCTTGGGTACATGAAGAACTGTGATTTCACCCCTTCTTGAAGGTTGTATCTCAAACCTTCAAGAATGAGGTGGGAAAAATTGAAACCCGCCCCAGTTATCATACCGTGAATTGCCGACGCAAGTCCGGAGCTAAGTTGGTTCCAGCCACTCCTCTTCTGGGATATGCATTGGAGAAGAGTGTGGCAGAGATACTTCCATTTGGGACCCATGAGTTCCTTCTCTATCGTATACTCTGTTTGATTCCCAGTGTACCCTATGGATACAAAGGTCCTCATGTATACGTCTCTTGGGTAAGAGATGGCGTCCCCTTCATCTTGAAGCTTGAGGTGTTGGCGGAGCTTTGCTTCAGTGATAATCATCTCCTTGTCGTCTACTGTGCCTCTGATTTGGGGAGTGCCCTGGTCAGTAGAATACACGGCTGAGCTCCAAAAATCTTCCATGTGGGAAGTATAGATGGTTGGGTTGACTGTTAGGGCATGGTGGATTTTGGACCGACAAAGGAAGTCGATCATATCATCGAAACCTTCGGATTTCTTGCCCTTTATTAGGTATGCAGTGAGGTTGTGATATGGGGAAAACTTGTCGTTGGGGTTGTTTATGTCTGCGCCTGCCATTGTTATGGATTTGGAGGGAAGAGAGAGGGGTGTTTGAATGGTGGTTAATTATTTAGGGCTTTGAATGCTGTGGGGACGGGAGAGAAAGTGATGGGAGATAGGTTTGAAATTGAATATGAAGAGGTTGTGGGAACGTTTGAGATTGTGATATAACGGCAGACGAAGAAAAAGCAACCTTACTTGTACAGTACAACCTGTTTCACTTTTCATTGTTACAGTTGTAAAGCACTCGAGCAGTCATGGTAAAGACTGAGAGTAGTTTTTACCTCGGGTAAAAGTTAATGTAGACTTGTTTTACCCATCAGCAGCAAACTTGGTTGCTGCCGATGGTGAGCTATCCACTGCAAACTTGGTTGCTGCGGATAGTGAAGTCTTTCAGCAGCAGATTTGGGTGTTGCTGACTGTTGTATTCATTCCGCAGCAAAAAGGTTGCTGCTGACCGCCTTAAAGCTGTCCGCAGGAAACTTGTTCCTGCTGATACCTTAAAGCGATCAGTGGCAAAGGCTTTGCTCCTGAAGCTTTAAACCTGTCAGCAGCTGAGAGGCAAAAATGCTGCTGACTTATAACTTTTTATTAAGAACAAAAACATAGACATATTTACATCAAAGGATAGATACACTCAACTGAACCGATGATGATGCTTGATGGTTTCTTTGCCTTCCATTGTTGAGTTGGTGGTTTTCCAGCTTTCTTTGTCTTTTCAGCAGTGGAAGCTGCATCTGAGGGTTTTGACTGATCAGAAGCAGATTTTGTTGCTTCTGATGGTTTTACTTGAGCAGCTCCAGACTTTGCTGCTGAGGGCCTTGCCTTGGATTTTGCCTTAACAGCAGTGGACACTTTTGCTACTGATGTTTTTGCCTTATCAGCAGCAGATTTTGCTACGGAGGATTTTAGCTTATCAGCAGCAGACTTGGTTGCTGCTGAAAGCTTCTGCTTTGATTTCTTGGGCTGAACTGGACTAACAACCGATGTATGTTGATCCTTCTTTACCCTTTGTCTTTGAGGAGCTTGATGAAGGATCTGGTTGAAAGGGTTGAACTTACAGTTTGCAGCAAAGTGGTCTGATTCTCCACAGATGATGCAAGATTTTTGAGGCTTTGACAACTGCTCCCTTGGTGGAGAAAGAGATTTTCTGAATTGAGTTGTCTTAGCTTCAAAGCTTCTTACCTGTTTGTTCTTCTTTGTCTTCTCAAAAGCATGTTGCTTGAGGTTTGTTTGCTGCTGTAGGTAGTAGAAGCAGGTGCTGGCAGTGTGGTTATATTTCCCACAGACAAAACATGATTTTGCCAGTTTATCCTTTGAAAGATGCACATAATCCTTTCTTTTGAAAAGGTCTTTGAAATTCCAAGGGTGAGCTTTGTTGTGCTCAAACGTAGCTTCTTCCAATGTTTTTTGAACATATGGAACCCTTTCTTCAGGCGCATGACATGTGTCAAACACCTTCCTTGGCTGGATTGATTTGGAATGAGGCTGGGAGTTGGTGGAGGTTGAAGACTGTCCCTTTTCAATAGTTAGCTTTCTTCCTTCTGGAGGATAGCTAATTCTGATTTGTTTGAAAGGTTTAGGAACTGGTATTGAGGGGATAATGGGGACTTCATCTTTAGTGAGTGTCACTTGAGGGGCAGAAGGAGATGAATCTTCACTTGTTTCAGTGGAGTCTAAGCAAGTTGACTCAGACTCTGATGAAGTAGTGCATTCTTGCACAAATGGTTCATCCTTAGAAGGATCAAGATTTCTGTTGGCCATATCAAGATTTGCCAGATTGAAGCTTGGTTCATGAATGGTCACGTAGTCAGCAGGAGGAGGAACTGTCTTGTACTGGTCATTATGATATCCAAGTCCAGTTTTTACCTTTTCATGGACTTGAATATCTAACAATCTTTGTAACTTTTTAGATGAAAATTCATATTTTTCAACATGAACTTTCTGTTCAGCCAGTTCAGCTCTGGTAGCTCTAAGTTTTACTAATAGATCATCAATCTGAGTTTCCAGATTAGTTTGTTCGTGTTTTAGTAATGAAATCTCTTTCTTAAGGCAGTTAGTCTTTTCTTTATAAGTGTCTTCGACCTTTTTGAACTCAGATTTCATCTGATGAAACTCTTCATTTTGATCTATCAGATTTTGGTTGTGCTTTCTATAACCTAAAACTTTGTCAATGCAAGCTTGAGAGCAAAGATGTTCAAATACCTGAGGTGGTATCTCTGCATTGTCTGCCATAAGTGCTTGGTTGGAGGCGGGAACATCTTCATATTGAAAACTCCAGTCAAAGTCTGTAGTTCCAACATTTGCACAGGCTGCAGTTTGTGCTGGAGGATTGACATGTTGCTGTTGTTGGTGTCTTGGCTGAGCTTGGTGTGCTTGTCTGGTAGGATAGCAGTCGCTTGAACTAGGACCTGAGTGGTCAGAGTGAAGCGCGGGAGAGGTGGTGGAAGTGGCTGATTGATGGCTTGAGCTTCTTTCTTTGGCTTGAATTATTTCTAATTCATAGGCTTTTAGCATACAAAAGAGCCCGGTCATCTGCAGAGTCTTCAGATTCTCAGTTCTTCTTATTGACACTGTGTAAAGTGTCCAGCAACTAGGAAGAGATCTGATGAACCTTTTGAGAATGTCTTCATTCTTCAGCTTCACCTTAGAGCACTGCAGCTCTCCTACCAAGTAAGTGTACCTGTTATACACACTGGTTAGTGACTCACCTTCATTGCAGACAAAGTTTTCGTATTGCTGCTTCAGGATGTCTTCAAGCCCGTTGCTTTGTGCCATTTTTGTTCTTTGTGTGACTTGATCAAGAATAGAGTTTTGAATAGAATCAGAAAGTGATTAAACAAATGTTAGTTTGTTTAATCTTGAGCCAAAGCTCTGATACCACTTGTAGGATCGTAAGATTACAAGGTGATTCTATTCTAGTTGATATTGGCGGAAAACATAGCAACCAACAAAGTAAACAAGTAAACAGCAAGAATACTGATAAATGCACTGTTGTATTAGACTTCTGAGATTACAAGTTTACAAGTAAAACACTATCAAGAAGCACTATGAAGGCACACTTTGTTTGAAGTGTTTACAAGATATATATAGTAACTTAGAATCAAGACAGACCCTTGATTCTAAGGATCAGATTTAACACAAGCCGTTGATCTTGTTTATTAATCTAAATTACACGCAAAGGCTAATCTAGTTAACTTTACTGAAGCGTCTTCTTAGGCATCATTGTTTGCATGCTTGGAGAAGCGCGTCATTGTCCTTTATTGGTTGCACCAGTGAGGTTCCTTCTGCTTGGAGTGTGGCAGTTGCTTTGGCAGAAAGATGTCAGAGGCGCTTCACATGGATAGTCAGCTGCAACGTTTGGTCTTCAGAGAATAAAGCTATCAGCAGCAGAGATGAGGACCAGCAGCAAGATTGATCTATCCGCAGCTGCTGAGGATATGCCTATCAGCAGCAAGATTGATATATTTTCAGAACATCCTAATATGTGGTTATATACATTAGCAAAAGTAATTTTAGTAACGTTGTACAAAATACAAAGACAAAAATACAACTCTAACCCAAAAAATAATCCAAAAATACATGATTCCATGATAAAAATTAATCCATAATCAAAAGATAATCCAAAAGCACTCAATTTTTCAATAAAGTTTTTTTAAATAAAAGTGCATAATTGTTTTATGTTATTGGAGTGTTGAATGTATTAATTTTATGATTGCTTAAAAGAAAAAAAAATTACCATCATCGTCATCCTCATCAACAAGTGCATAACTATTTTCGTTTCCTACAATATTAAATAAGAAGTTTTATCGCTTAAATGTTTTTAGTGGCAAGCAGAAGGATGATGGTTAAACATAGTTTTTACATGGGCCGCTATTTTTTGAAAATGAGCATATCAATTGATTTTTTTTAAACTGGGCTATAGGTAAGGTAATTGATCAACAAACCTTCTGTTTGTGACTTTGTGTGTATCTCAGCAAACAATTTTTTTTAAGTTTAAACATAAAATTTTACTTGTAACTAAAACCGGTACAACGGTATAACCCGGTATTACCGGTAATATTTAACACCCTTAATTTGATACACCAATTATTAAACATTTACACACGCGGAAGCATTTATCCCAGAAATTTTTTTATTTTGTTTTTACATGTTCGCGTGTCGCGAACATCAGGGACCCTCCCTTCGCGTGCCGCGAGGGAGCCCCAACTCACCAGACCAAGGAAATTGGTTCTTTGCGTGTCGCGAAAACAACCAGTAAAAAGAGAGTTAGTTTTTCTCCCAGTTTCAACACTTAGCCAAATTTTTCCTATTTTCACCATTTTACAAGACACAAAAATTTTCCAACACTTGGGTTTTTGTTTCAAATCATTCATACATCTTGCAAACATCAAAACACCATTTCTTATATCAATTTACATCATTTTCAAGGATTTCCTAATTACACCCCAAAAACCATCATTTATACATATGAGAACCTGTCAATGTCTCGGACTTGACTTTGACTACATCGGAGCTTTTCCTACATAAACACATAAATATAACACCGTTAGTAATGAAGATAACACTATCAACAAGTATAATTTACTTTTTTTCACCCATTCACCCATTTGACCCGTTTCCACTCAATTTGTCATTAGGCTACATATGACTTGCATTTCACCTTACAAGTTCCATTCTTTTCATTCGTCATTCATAATAAACACATTTCCATTTCCATTATGGCACATAGGCCATAACCTCATTTCCATTATGATACTTAGATCATAACCACATACCCCATTTCCATTATGGTACTTAGACCATACCCTCATTTCCATTATGGTATTTAAACCATAACCTCATTACCACATTTCCATTATGATTCTAGATCATAACTTCATCACCATTTTCATTATGGTATTTAAACCATACCATCATACACACATTTTCATTATAGTATTACAACTATAACTATATTCATTCATTTATACATATTAGTTCATACACATTATGCATACCACATTGCATTTAACACCATTTACCATCAATACTAAGTAAGTGCAAAAGCACTAACCTTTCGGGTTAGAAGATCCCGCACCACCTTCTCGATTCATAATTTGATTACCTAAACATATACACCTAGTTTAGTACTCTAATCATACATCAAAATCACATTATAATTGGGTTCACAACCCAATTTCTCATTTCCAACCCAAATTGACCCGTTTGGGTTATTCTCATATCCAAACACCTTCTTTCTATCCAAAATCACCTACTTGAGTTTCATTAAACACTTAAACATCACTAATTCAACATCCTATCATCATAACCAAAAACACCCAATTTTCTCCATATGAACCCTAACTTCTCATAATCAAAATCAAAGGGTTCTAGGATGTTAATCACCATTCTTTACATTTAGTTTAGCTAGATTATCAACAATCTAACACCAATTAACCACATGCATCATAAAATTCGGATTTCTACAAAACCCACCAACTAACACATCAAAGGGTGAGATCAAATGAAAGATTATTACTTACTTGATGTTAAGAAGGTGATGTGTGAGCTAAAACCTTCACAAAACAAGCTTCAATGCACGAAATAGCTTCAATTTCACTTTTCTCCGTTTTTTTCTCCCTTGCACATGAATGACCCAAAACACACAAATGGCTCAATTTTGACTTCCTTAAGTCAAATATGGCATATTTGTCATATTTACACCTTTAGCCCCTCAACTTCCATTTCACCCATTTCATTCCAAAATTAGTTAAAAACTAATTTAACCCCAACAATAACTTGAAACCCACTTGTTTCAACTTATTTCTAAAATAATATTTTCACCATAATATTAATTAGAATATTTATTTATTTATAACGAAACCCGGATTTTGGTTCGTTACATAATACCGACAATTCAACTAACATACCGGTTTTCCAATTTATCGGGCTCAAACTTACCGAGCTAGTGGTTGAGACCTAGTTCAACCGATTCAACAAAAATTCACAATTTTTACACCAAATTTTTATTTTATCCTTTTAATATAAAACACAACCCCAATGGTTGCAAATCGCCACATAAAAGTGTAAATAGTACTATATGACTCACCCGATATCATAGTCTTGTTCTATTTGTCTTCTTATTCGGATGTCCTGAGTTGCAGCTAATTCGTCTGGTTATAGAATCAGTTGGCAAGGAACACACCTTGTGTTCCTATGAAGTCGGAACAATAAGCAAATTATATTTCAACATGCTTCCTGACCACATGTGATTAACATTTCAGAGTATTAACATGACTAATTCAATTTGAATTTATCATATTCGAACAATAATGGGATGATTAATCCCACATGTCGGACCCATCCACTCGGAACGTATAAAGCATAGTACGTGTTATATATACATGGAATAAGGAATTACAACAAATGGAACCCACATGTTTCAAATAACAACTGTGTAATCAATTACACATTTCAGTTCAGAGGAATTCATCTGGACAATACCTCAACTTATTTATCTGCGATAATCACCTCGTATAATATTCCTAAATTATACCAATATTTCTTAATTAAGTATACCTAGCATAGTGGTAAATAACCAAATCTTAAGTGTATAGTCGGAACCTTACCTCGATACTATCCACTGCCTTTGTCGCCGAATTCTCACTCGCGAATATGAACCAGCTCCGAATGTATCAAATGAGAGAGTTATGTGTGTAATGGAAGGTGTGATGGTATGTGAGAGTTTGTAGAATTGGTCGGGCAAGTGATTCAATTTATAGGCTGAGAATGGGTGCGTAGAGGACCGCTACCGCCCTGCTTCTGGATAAGATTCTTGGCCAATAAGTAGCGAACCATTAGCCTTTGCTTGACGGACTGCTAAGGGGTTTTGTGGCTTGGTGGACCGTTATGAACAACGGTCCGCGATAGGGTTCCACCGCCAAGACCTTGGTAGCGGTCCGCTACCGATCAAATCTTCAATTTTTTTCACTTTTAGTCCTTGAAAATTGAAACTAATATCACTTAGCCCCCTTTACTTCAAAATCCTAAATTTTTTTGACGTGTTACACGTGATCTATATGAAATCAATGCGTGAAACCTATTAAACTTTGTAGTGTCGCCACAGGCTAGTGTCGCCTAGGCATAGTGTCGTTTGGACTTAGTGTCGCCAGCACTTAGTGTCGTCGGACAGTGTCGCCAGGGGCAGTGTCGTTAAACCAGTGTCGCCATAACTTTTGTTATGGACTTAGTGTCGTTACAACTAGTGTTACCACCCCGTAGTGTCGCTTAAATTTAGGGTTTCTTCTCCAATCAGTCGCAATTAGTGTCGCCACTTGAACGAGTGTTGCCACATAGTGTCGCCAGATGAAGATCTTCCCAAAAATGCCCTTTTTTTATTGGAACATTTTACGTCAAAATCGTTTATCTAGCTTCCATGAAACTAGATCTATGCTTTATTTACACGTAAAAACTTGATTTTTGAAATGAAAACCCTAGTTTTACCCCAAAACTCATTTTAAACAGAAAAACAGAGATTCAGGTTTGATCCATACCTTAAAGACAACGTTTCTTCATGTATTTTCGATCACTAATAGTGGAGAAGAGTGTTGGAGTAGATCTTGAGCAAATATGGAGAGTTTCTTAGACTTTCTCTCTCTAGAACTCTCATTTCTCTCTCCAAACGAATTTTGGGTGTTGTAAGAATGAAGAGGAAGGGAGGGGTGGCAGCTAGGTTATGCCCACCCTTTCCCATTGATAGACATCTTTCAATGTTACCTGTTTATATTTCTTTCGTTAAACAAATCGTCGGTTTTCGAGGCGTTACATGGCATATCGAGTTCAATAAAT
The DNA here is from genome assembly GCA_023525975.1 of Smallanthus sonchifolius. Classification (NCBI taxonomy): domain Eukaryota; kingdom Viridiplantae; phylum Streptophyta; class Magnoliopsida; order Asterales; family Asteraceae; genus Smallanthus; species Smallanthus sonchifolius. The sequence continues at coordinate 60,513,841 of CM042035.1, read as the reverse complement.
CCTTACAACCATAAAAAACCGTCGATGCAAAGAACAACGAGCTTCACAAATCGTCCTTGCAAAGGATGTCGGGCTTCAAAAACCACCTCCGCCAAGAACGACGAGTTTCATGGATCATCCGCGCCGAGAACGCCGGGCTTCAGAAAGTCACCCACGCCAAGAACGGTGGGCTTCATAAATCATCCGCGCCAAGAATGGCGGTCTTCAGAAATCACTCATACAAAGAACGACGGGCTTCATAAATCATCCTCGCCAAGAACGGAGGTCTTCATAAATCACTCCCGCCAAGACTACGGACTGCATAAATCATCCGCGCCACGAATGTCATCCATCATTTTTGCAATAATAATTACGCTATTTGGGAATAACCAACCAGTGTGGATGGTTAATTGATGAAATCTCCCCAGAGATGGCAATTTGGTCCAATAACCCCTTTTACACTATGGGCAAAATTGTGCCACCGTTAACATGTTGATGCCTTACCGAGTCATAGGATACAAGCTAAGCTAGGTATGCACATTACATGGGCCAAACAAACCCATCAATCATTTTCGCCTAGATAACGTATTTTACCCTTACTTTGATCCGACCCTATTTTCACCCCTGCATAGCAACTGAGATGGAAGATTTTAAAATATTTGCCATACCCGTCGATCATCTAACCATACCGGCCCGCATAACGGCTGAAAAGGTGAGGGAAAGAATTGTAAATAATAGATATAATGTTTTATCCACCCCTGCATAGCGACAGAGATGGAAGATTTTAAAATATTCGCCATACCCGTTGATCATCTAACCATATCAGCCCGCATAATGGCTGAAAAGGTGAGGGAAAGAATTGTAAATAATAGATATAATGTTTTATCCACCCCTGCATAGCGACAGAGATGGAAGATTTTAAAATATTCGCCATACCCGTTGATCATCTAACCATATCAGCCCGCATAATGGCTGAAAAGGTGAGGGAAAGAATTGTAAATAATAGATATAATGTTTTTTATCATATGTTATTATTACATGTAATCGTTATTTGTTATTAGTTAGTCTTACTTTACGTTTTTTAGTAATCAATAATTTTTTTTTATATAAATATTATTTTACTCCATGTGGTTTGATCAAATTGCACGTTTAACCCCATGTTTTAAAAATTGCAAACTTAGCTCAAACCTTTGTGTCCGGGTTGCGTCTTTTGCCGCTGACGTTAATACAAGTTAGTTTTTACCAGAAAATTAGTCCATGCGCATCCACGTCGCTTACGATTGCAAACTTAACTCTAAAATGAGTTAAAATTAGTAACAATCAGTAAAAAAAATAGTGATTTTTATGAATTTTTACGTATTTTTCCTGAATTTTTTTACTTATTTTTACTTATAACAACAAACTAGGTCTGACATGATTGTTAGAAAATAATCGTTTACAAGACACATATTGTTTACACCAACACTTTATACTATACCTACATGTTCCTTTTTCAAAAAAAAAGTTTTCCGTTGTTTTGTTATTTACGAATATATCCTACTTGCTCTTATAAAAAACAGAGACCTCGATAACGGTGATCGGTAAAAACAACAAAGAAAAGATAGAGAGATAGAAAGATAACTCATCGATGGAGCCGACGAACCCAGAAGACCGGCGGACCAAAGACACGAAGTCATTGCAGATTCCTCTCTCTCATCAATTTTTCTTCTAAAAGAGAGACGATGGATCACATGTATGCCCTATTTCTCGTCTCCTTTTTGCATAAGAAACGTGATAAACCATGACTTGTACTCAATGCAATTGAGGAGTAAATCACTGGTCCTACTATTCTCCTCGGTCTGCTTTAAATAAGAGTATAATGTTTCTATTGGTTTGTTATTTACAAATATATCGTACCTACTCGCTCTTTTTTCAAAAAGATTACGTTTCCCGTTGTTTCGTTATTTACGAATATATCGCACCTACTTGCTCTTTTTCAAAAAAAAAATTGTTTAAAACCAAACCAACACAAAAGGCATCCGGTCACGGCGCATGTTTTGATATAATTATTAAGTGAAAATATTTTAGTTATAATCACAATCTACTTCAAGTCTCAAATTAAAAATCATTTAGTTAAGAGTTTTAAAATTACAAGTAATCAATAATCTAATCTAAGAGTTTTCATTTAATAACCATATAAGAGATAAACATTAGTTGTTAACACGACCTTAAAATATGAATATAAATACAGTTATAAACGTGGATAAACGGTGTACTCATCATCCACGCCTCTCATCATAATCTCATGAAAGATTCGTGAAGTAATTTGCTGCTTCATAACACTTCCAAGTCCCTCAATCATCTCTCCCATTCTCTCTCTGCATCTATTTATTTTTTTTTTCTTCAATCATACTCTAACAGATTGGCGAAGTTACACACAGAACTTTCGAAGATCGAAGTTGCAGTTTTTTGAAGATTCTGTGTAATTTATAGTAATATTTAGGGTTCGAAACAGTGTATGATCAATATGTAAGTTTGCTTAATTTTGCTATGAATTAAGTGGATTTGAACTGATGAACATGATTGAAGTGCTGACTTTGATATTGTTGCAGATTTTGAAGATTCTGTGTGATTTATAAGAGTATTTAGGGTTCAGAACAGTGTAGTTTCAATTATGTAAGTTCGCTTCATTTTCTTATGATTTTAAGTGGATTTGAACCGATGAACATGATTGAATATTTGAATCGTGCTGATTTTGAGATTTTGTGTGGAATTTAGAGTTCGATGGAGAATAATGGTGATATTGAAAGCGAAGGGGGGGAGAAGATGGAGCGAAATGGATCTGCTATTGAGGATAGGGATATGATACGAGAGCCACTGCTTTTGAAGAGTAGAGTCAATACGACGTCGCAGATTGCTATTGTTGGTGCTAATGTGTGTCCAATCGAGTCGCTTGATTACGAGTAATTCTTTTCCTTCACTCTCATCTATTATAGCATTCATTTGATTATTGATCTGTTTTTTGGATTTTGATGTTTGTGTTTATTGATTTCTATTTAAAGTTTGTTTACAGTTAGTGGATTTGTTTAATAGTTGATGATTGAATATGTGAGTGAATATAGTAATAGTTCACCAAAAGGGAAATTATCAAATTAGCATAAAGTGAACAAAGTAAAGTTGCTTTTTGAGGACTTTTCTTGATGATTGTTTTTTGGACTTTTGATTTCTGAAGGGAATGATTTGTTTTGGATAAAATATGAACAAGGTGAATAATCATCTTTTCTTCCAAGGTGAATGAACATGATGATGAACAAAAATGTAAATGCTGATACCGAATCTTGTGATCTTATAAGAATCATTTAATAATTTTGGTGCTCAATGTGTCATATGCTTGCAGCTTTGTGGACATCTTGATCTGAATTGTTTTGTTAATAAGATAATGGAGAAGTTTAAGCTATGGATTTAAATCCAGTAGTTTTTTTTATGTTAACCTTTGCGATCACATGGAGACATCACACATGACAGTTCTTCATAACTGTGATATGATTTGACCTAAACCATAAGGCAGTTACTAGTTCCTAACATGAAAGATGTGTTTTGTATTAGTAATGTTTTCAATGTCATTTTGCTAGATGAGGGTTGTTTTGTTAATTTTGTTATTATTATTCCTTTAATATTTGCCTTGATTAAATTTCTGCAGGATCTTAGAAAATGATCTTTTTAAACAGGATTGGAGGTCAAGGAAGAAGGTGCAGATATTGCAATATGTTGTCTTAAAGTGGGCACTAGTACTTCTTATAGGATTAGCTACAGGGCTTGTGGGGTTTTTCAATAACATTGCAGTGGAAAACATTGCTGGTTTTAAGCTTCTTCTCACCGGTAATCTGATGATTAAGCAAAGGTACGCCTAAAAGTTTCTACCCTTTTGCTTTTATATTTAATTGCATATGCCTTCCGTTAAAGGAAGATTATGATTATTTTAAAGAATATTAGAAGTGGCTTTTAGACCTATGAAGTGACTAAAAATTCATTGTTTCTGGAAAATGCAGTTACTATCTGGCATTTGCTTCTTTTGTTGGTTGTAATGTGGCTCTTGCAACTTGTGCTGCAGTTCTTTGTGCTTATATTGCCCCTGCAGCAGCTGGTTCTGGGATACCTGAGGTTAAAGCTTATCTTAATGGTGTAGATGCACATTCTATTTTGGCTCCAAGCACCCTCTTTGTAAAGGTTTGTACCATATGCATTATCATATGTACTCTCTCTCTCTTTCCTGGATTTTTGGATAATGATGTTTTTTGATCAGATTTTTGGATCGATTTTTGGAGTTTCTGCTGGATTTGTTGTGGGAAAGGAAGGACCAATGGTTCACACTGGGGCTTGCATAGCTAACTTACTTGGACAGGGAGGTTCAAGAAAGTACCATTTGACTTGGAAATGGCTTAGATATTTCAAAAATGATAGGGACAGAAGGGATTTGATCACATGTGGTGCTGCTGCTGGTGTTGCTGCTGCTTTTCGTGCCCCCGTTGGTGGGGTCCTCTTTGCTCTTGAAGAAGCAGCCTCATGGTCTCTCTCCTCTCTCTCTTTGTATCTATATATACATGTGTGTATATATATATCCATAGAATAAATTACAAAATACAAGTAAAACGGACAAGCTTAATTCATTTTAGAGGTGACAAATGGGCGGTTGGGTAATGGGTCAAATTAAGGAATTTTTTAGTTAGGGTAAAAATGGGTCGAGCCAAGCCGTCTCATAAACACTTTATGTCTTCTCTTTTTTCTTGAATTTATAAACCATTGTAGTCTTGAATATGATTAAAAACTATATTATTACAAGCATACTCTAATTTTTTATATAAAAATAATTTAGGAGGTTTTATGCATTGCGAGTACACTTTAGGTGACTTTCACCCATTTGACTCGTTGAACCGGCTTCCATCTTAGCTAAACTTTCAAATTTAACTCATTTAAGTTGTTAGAGGAAATCACGACGCAAATTGGCCCGCTCACCTACAAGGTCAAAATCACTGCCTCAAATTCATTTGTTGGGCTAAGTAGAACATCATCAGAGATAGAAGCAAGTTTTATTGCTTAATTCCTTGTTGATTGGTCTACTTGACGCTTTCCATAAATAGTAGTTACGGTAAAAGATTCATATTTAACTATTTTAACTAAATCTATAAATAAATTTGTTGAGGATTCCAATGTTAACAATATTACAATACTGTTATAGTTTTGGATAACATATAGATAAAGGGCAAGGGCAAGGTTGCATTAGGCAACTAGGGGTTTTGTAGCTGGAATGATAACAAAGAATTAGTTCATACTGGCTGGATGTGTTGATGTAGAATTGGGGTAAAAGTAATTCTCTCATACAGGATTTTCATTTTTGTATTTTAATTGTTATAGAGAATTAATATAATAAATTTACAAAAAAAAATTAAATTAAATAAGAGTGCAAACAATTGTATTCATAAGTAGAATGCTAAAATGGACTTAATCTTTAGTAAAGCACATATGACTAATTATCACCTGCTAGTTGCACTTTCAAAAGGATTAATTGCATAAAAAGATAACCAAATTTTTTACCCAGAAAAAAAAATCGTAAAACACGTTCAAATTTTCAAAAATATTTCTGCAAGTTAATCCGAATTTGGCCTTGTTTGACTTGCCTGACATGGCAATAAGCTTAACCAAGTTTGACTTTTTTTTTTACATGACACTGATGTGATGTTGACATGGCACCTAGACATTGGTTAACTTAGAAGATTACCTTATATCAGATTTTATAAATTCGGTGGTTTTTCAGGCCTAAAAAGGTTGTTATTCAAATGTGAAATTAACCAAAGTTGGTTACTTTTCTATGCAATTTACCAATTTAATATGACCCTGACGTGGATAACTGTTAATTTTTAAAAAAATACAACAATTATGGGTTTTACCTTGTGCTTCTGCATTATCTGAACCTTATTACCATCATATTTATAGGTGGCGGAGCGCTCTTCTTTGGAGAACGTTTTTCACAACTGCTGTAGTAGCTGTGGTTTTGAAGGGCTTGATTGAATATTGTAAAGACGGACGGTGTGGATTGTTTGGGGAAGGAGGTCTGATCATGTTCAACATCAATAATTCAGTACCTTCTTATAACACTATAGATCTCCTTGCCATTATATTACTTGGAGTTATTGGTGGAATTTTTGGAAGCATTTACAATTATTTTGTTGATAAGGTCTTGCGGACTTACAGCATCATCAATGAGTAAGCACTTTTCATTTTCTTTTAATCTTTCGTGATACAACATACATCAATATGATCTTCTTATTTAAAAGATTAAATAATCAAGGGAAAAATTCACCCAATAGTAACCAAGTTTTCTAAGTGTTCTACTAAAATCACTCAAAGTTTCTTTGTCTCTTTAGAGTCGGTCAGGTCAAATTTTATTAGGTGTTCCAATCTTGTGATTTTTTTTTACAAGTATAAAAGTTTTAATGATTCAAAGGGTAAATTAGAATTACATAACTATCTCTTCTTTTAATGATTCAAGATCACATAAAATCACTTTCTAAATGCACATTCAAGCACCCGTAGATTCATGCAAAGTACAAATAAACACATGTTTCTTTTACTGATTCTTGAAACAAATTGCAGGAGAGGTCCCGGTTTTAGGGTGCTTCTGGTCATCATCATTTCAATCCTAACTTCTTGTTGCGCATTTGGCGTCCCCTGGCTTGTACAATGCATCCCGTGCCCGGATAATGCAAAGGAAGAATGCCCTTCAAAAGGCCGTAGTGGAAGTTACAAAAGCTTTCAGTGTCCCCCTGGTCACTACAATGATCTTGCTTCACTTCTACTCACCACCAATGATGATGCTATTAAAAGCCTATTCAGCTCCCTTAATACAAACGAGTTCCGCATTGCCAGTCTCGTTTTCTTCTTTTTTGCCATGTATTTCCTCGGCATCATAACATATGGAATCGCAATTCCTTCCGGGCTATTTATTCCCGTAATATTAGCCGGAGCATCATATGGGCGGCTTGTCGGGCGGCTCCTTAGTCCCATTGCTAATCTTGATTGTGGTCTCTTCTCCTTACTTGGTGCCGCCTCGTTCCTTGGCGGCACAATGAGAATGACAGTTTCCCTATGTGTTATACTTCTCGAGCTCACTAATAATCTACTCATGCTTCCATTGATGATGCTTGTCCTTCTTATTTCAAAAACCGTGGCTGATTGTTTCAACAAAGGAGTGTATGACCAGATAGTGACAATGAAGGGTTTACCTTTCCTAGAAGCCCATGCTGAACCATACATGAGACATTTGGTGGCGGGTGATGTCGTTTCCGGGCCTTTGATAACTTTCTCGGGTGTCGAGAAAGTTGGTAACATACTACATTCTTTAAGGATGACATCACATAACGGTTTTCCGGTTATCGACGAGCCACCTATTACCGACGCCCCTGAATTATGTGGGCTCGTTTTAAGGTCACATTTGCTTGTTTTGCTTAAAGGGAAGGTTTTTACACGACACAGGCGTTTAAGTGGAACAGAAACATTGAAAAGGTACCATGCATTTGATTTTGCAAAAGCCGGATCTGGAAAGGGGTTGAAACTCGAAGATTTGGAGATCGAGCCCGAGGAGATGGAAATGTATGTTGATCTTCATCCTATCACAAACACATCACCATATACAGTGGTGGAAACCATGTCTTTGGCTAAAGCTGCAGTTGCTTTTAGGGAACTTGGTCTTAGACACTTGTGTGTTGTGCCAAAGACTCCTGGGGTAACCTTTCTTTCTTTTTTTCTTTCTGCTTATCTTAATTTATGTGCCTTGTTGGTCTCTCGACTACAGTTGGCGAAATTGGACAGATTGGGTAACGGGTCAAAATGGGTACCTTTGGTACATGTCAGATTGGCCCTGACGCTTTGTCTGAATTTTAAGTAGTTTGGGAATACACTGATTTATAAAGTTTTATGCATTAAAAATACACACTAGCCCATTTTCTTTTAAGAGACTTTTATATACTGTGTGTCATGTTAGAAGATTTTTTACCCATTTTCTTTTAAGATATTTTTATATACTTTGTGTGTCATGTTAGAACTAAACCTAACTCAAATTTGACCCATTGACCAAATGGGTTAAAATTGTTACCTTTGGTACGGGTCGGATTGACCCAACACTGTTTGTCTAAATTTCAAATAGTTTAGGAATAAAATGATTTAGGAAGTTTTATGCATAAAAAATCTCTAGGTGATTTTTGACCCGTTTTCTTTTTAAGATATATTTATTTACTTTTGTGTGTTAACATTGTTAGAACTCAAACATAATCTGAATTTGACCTGTTGACCAAATGGGTCAAAATGGGTATCTTTGGTACGGGTTGGATTGACCCAATACTTTTTGTTTAAATTTTAAATAGTTTAGGAATAAAGTGATTTAGGAAGTTTTATACATTGAAAATACATTGTAGGTGATTTTTGACCCGTTTCCTTTTTAAGATAATTTTTTTACTTTGTGTTAACATGTTAGACGGTTAGAGCTCAAACATAACATGAATTTGGCCCATTGAGTTGGTCAACGGGTCGAAATCGCCACCTTGGTTTTTTTTTTACCTTTGTTATTTATTTAAATATATTTTCTTTGCAGAGGCCACCAATAGTCGGTATCTTGACACGGCATGATTTCATGCCAGAGCACATTTTGGGACTCTACCCGCACATCGACCCACACAAGTAGATGAAAAGGGCATCATACCAAGGCAGTATGGTGTATTATGATTCGGTTTCGACAATCGTCGATTGCCAATGTGGATTCTGGGATATTGTTATTCTTTTGTGAATTTGATTTTGATGGAGGCAGAGAAGAAAGGTACAGATGTTGTTTCTAAGGTTTATAGAGAGTGAAGACGAGTGTTTTACTTGTAAGAATAAGAACACAACTTAAATTGTTTGTTAATATGTTGTTACAATCTCTTAATATTAAAAGTGTATTTTATTATTTAAAAATCCCTTATAACTTATTAATAGTTTTTTTTTTGTTTTTAAACAAGTCCTTGTAAAACTCTTTTTAATTTTTAGGGGGTGTTTGGGATTACTTAAAGCCTACTTATGTAATAAGTCAATAAGTTATAAGTGTGTTTGGGTATGGTAAAAGAACTTTTCAAAATAACTTTTAGAAAATGGATAATAAGTTGTTTTTGAGAAGTTAGAATTTTTAACTTTTCATTTCTCCTTATTACTTTTAGGGAGTAATTTTCTATTAATAAGTCATTTTTCATTAATAAGTCAAGCCAACACTTTTTAAAAAACAACTTATTGACTTTCCCCATCACATAAGTTAAATCAAAACACTTTTTTTTAAAACTCATTTTTAAAAAGTAATAAGTTAATAAGTTATTTTGACAAAAAAAAAACTTTTAGGGTTAATAAATTGTTAAAACTCTTATTAACATTATTTGGATAGTATTGGGAATATTCTGCTAGTAATGACAAAGTTTATTCGGTGCTTCATTAAGGACTTTTCAAACAACAAAAATCTCTTGAGTTTAAAATTTTTTCTCTTGTTTCAATGTTGTGAAATATTTTTATAAATGCTTATTTAAAAAAAAATTTAAGTGACATAATTGAAACATTTATTAAAGTAGGTTACTATTTAGTGATTATATGTTTTAAGTTTAACATGAAATAATAGTTAATTGTTATTACTATGTTATTTTTTTATTTTAAGTGTTATCTTTTGAAACTTAGTTATTATTTAGTAATTTTTTCTTTTAAGTGATATCGTGTATTGAATGTATAACCTAGTTATCAGGCATAATTATAACCGCTATGAAGTAAAACAAATAATAAAGTAGCATAACTACAAGTTCTTATCTATTTTGACTTTCTTTTAAAAGTCAATGTTCAAACCTAAGCGGCAACATGATTGTATGGCCTCGAGTCCCGGGAGACCTTACGCATTAGATTTACTCGTTCATAATATAGTTTAATAACGGAATCTCATAATCATTGGTAGCGGAAAGAGTGTTCAATACATATAAGTCATTTAAAACATCATAAAAGCATCGTCTATAAAGTAAACATAGAAATAGGATGCCAATCTTGGGTTAGGTAGCCATAGAGTCCTGGCCCAACTCATCCCATAAGCATTCCTTCAGCATCTATCATTAACCTGAAGTGCATACTAAAAATCATCTACCGCTTGTGAGTTCTAGTTTAAGCAATTACATCATACTGAATCATAGCTCATATTTACATTTCATATAGAGTAATAGCTCCTAGTTATACATCATATAAAGTCATAGCTTATAAACATTCATCATATTGAGTTGTAGCTCATAAACATATATCACATCAATTAACTTAACACGCATGGGTAAGCTTCTCATTACATACCGGTGTCACATAGACAACCGTAGTTCGCACCTACTACATTATGCAGTCGTAGCATCGTAATAGCACCTACTGTCTACATAAGTAGTCGTAAATCATACCATCTGCATAAGTAGTCGTACGTCATACCGTCTACCTAAGTAGCCGTAATAGCACCTACCGTCAACACGAAGTAGCCGTAAACATATCGTCTATCGAAGTAGTCGTAATCGTACCGTCTACCATAGTAGACGTAATAGTACCATCTATCGAAGTAGTCGTTTCCCATCCGTCTACATTATGGAGTCGTAGCATCGTAATAACGCCCACCGTCTACATATGTAGCCGTAAATCATATTGTCTGCATAAGTAGCCGTCTGGTTGTCCATTTGCCACGAAGGCAGCTGTGACACCCAGCATTTCAGGTCAATATCCATATTACATAAATGCACGTTCATACTTATTATTTCCTGATATTTTATTTTGACTAAGTAAAGTCAAGAAGTCTAGCAAAAGAGTTTATTCCAAGTCTATTAAATCTTAAAGAATTACTAGAAAAAGTAAGCGGTATAACCCGACTAAATACGAACGTTAATGGTTAAATTAAATAACCAGAAATATATATATATATATATATATATATATATATATTACACAAAATTTACGTTAAACCAAGATTTTAATATTTTCTTCAACGAGCCATAAACTGGTTAAAATTATAATACCGTGAAGAATCTAAACCGAATTAAATTACCCCTTTAAAACTCTAATTGATACTAATACCATTAATAAATTAACACTTAAATCTAATTATTATTAACCCAAACCACTTCCTTGACTTTCTCGGCCGAAAATCAGAGGAGCCATTCTCCCACTTGCCAATTCACTCATATTTAGAAAAACTCATACATGCCTGCGAGAATTCAGATAAAAACCATACCACCTCAGTCGAAATCCCTTTCATACTTCTCATTTTCTTACGGCAATTTCCCCTTTTTCCTTCAAGTCGAAGTCCAGTTTAAGGCAAAAATCCACCATATTTCGGTGCTATAAGAAGAGTTCCAGGTGTTTTTCTCAAGAATCAAGCTAAGGAGCTCAAGATCATTATCTGTTTCTCTCAAAATCACCATTTCTGTTCAGAGGTAAAAACTCGATACCATCCATTTCATTTTCTTTAAAACCGTAGCTAAACATACAACTTATTTGAACGCAAGTAAGATAACAAGAAAAGTATGTCAAATTCAAGATTAAAACATAAAATATGCAGGACTGATTCTGTCAATCAAAGTTCAGTAATCGAAACTAGGAGTTTCGATACCTGTTGTTCAATCGAAACTAGGAGTTTCGATACCTGTTGTTCAATCGAAACTAGGAGTTTCGATACCTGTTGTTCAATCGAAACTAGGTAGTTTCGATACCTATTACTCAATCGAAACTAGGAGTTTCGATACCTATTGCCCAATCGAAACTAGGTAGTTTCGATACTATTTTTGCCAATCGAAACTAGGTAGTTTCGATACCCAATTTACTCAATCGAAACTAAGTAGTTTCGACATCTGTTCTGTTTAATCGAAACTAAGAAAGTTTCGATACCTGTTCATCAGCCCCATGGGGCAGTAACTTAGAACTATTTTATAACGAAACAAGTGTTGGAAAAACTAAAAAGATATTTAAAACAAAAGCAATCAGATCTGCTAAGTCGGGTGAACAACTTGCGTTTAAGACGGGTAGTCTTAACGTGTATGTTATCCTTGTGTAATTAGGATACGGATAGGCGAGTCTGCAGTTATTCAAATATTTTCTAGCATTCATACTGTCGAGGTGAGTTTCACTAATCCCCCTTTTTTCTAAAGTTTTTGGAAATGATTTGGGGTGGAAACATACTTGTAAAGAATTTTCGTATGTAAATGAATGAAACTAATGATCTGACCGTATGTATGTATTGAGGGAACAATAAAGCGCTTAAAGTCCTCGGAATAAATTAGTAACCATTAGCTATGGACTTAGCCCGGGATTTTATGAATAGTACTATTGGGGGTGACGCTCCCGGTCATGGTTAGTCGCGCTAACCAGGGGTCCAAATGACCAAATGACCGCATATAATCTTACTCGCAGAAAGGCGAGGGGAGGCACAGAAAGTTGGGGTTTGGTTACGGTCTCGTACATTATATACTATTTTGTATTCCTTGCAAGCTTACAAATGGGGTCAATAGATCGGATTAGTATTCATATTCATTGGTAATACATGCAAAAGAGTTCTGATCAGGCTAAAGTGATCAGGTTTTAAACAAAAGAGTTTTGATCAGGTTAAAGTGATCAGGTTTTAATCAAAAGAGTTCTGATCAGGCTAAAGTGATCAGGTTTAAACAAAAGAGTTCTGATCAGGCTAAAGTGATCAGGTTTTAACCAAAAGAGTTCTGATCAGGCTAAAGTGATCAGGTTTTAACCAAAAGAGTTCTGATCAGGCTAAAGTGATCAGGTTTTAACAAAAGAGTTCAGATCAGGTTAAAGTGATCAGGTTTAGTAAAGAGTTTTGATCAGAAAATGACCAGATTTAAACATTGGGTTTATGATAACTCTTTATAATAACTTGTGAACTCACCAACCTCGTGTTGACATTTTTAAGTATGTTTTCAGGAAATTGAACGTGGTCATCAGGTTAGCAATGTAGGATACATGCATGCACGTGGATACGGATTTTGGGAGGATTTCTCTTGTATAACCCATGGTCTTGAGTCATATTTGCGAAATCTTAAACTTTTTTAAACTCAAGTTGATATTTTGTGATGTAAATATTTTAAACTCGATTATGTATCCAATTACATGTATGTGTTTGCGGTAATCATATGCTTTGGAAACCAGTGAATGTTACGCCTCGCGTTTCCGCCTTGGCGGGGTGTGACAGAACTTGGTATCAGAGCCATTGATTATAGCGAACTAGGTGTCTAAAACGGAACCTAGTCTATAATTTGAATGACTCACTAAAACGTTTTCATTGCATAAGCATTGCATAACCAGTCATCATGTCATGTGGATATTGTAGTCACGAGCATGTCGTCACATTCACACTCTGACCCCGTCTCTGACCCTGAATCCAACGAGGAACTTTCCGCCACACGCCCCAAAAATCGAGTACAAGTTCGCAGCTCGACACCACCCAATGTTGCCCTGGGAGAACCGCCTATCGTCTACCGAAAGAAAAGCGGAGGACCAGTTATGGTAAAGAATGCTGGGAAGAAGGTTCGATTTCCACGCAAAAGAACCCTGGCAGCCCGTGACCCGGAAAACTTAGAGACTGATGAAGAACCATCTAGGAAACGACCCTGTTACCACCCTACGTTGGGGACTATCCGTTGGATGCCCCGTACCCTGGCACGATGGAGGGAGATGGAGAGCATTCCCTCTACCTTTGAGCTCGGAGAGTCCTCCAACTCCCCAACACCCTTACCCCACACTGGGGAAGCCATGGAGCTCACAGTGCCTACATTGGTAGCACGTGTTCATACGCACGAAGAACGTCTTGATGATCTCCTAGATGATATTCGGGCACATGGGGAGGCAGCCACACGACTACATCAAGGGCTCGGATCTCGAGTACAGACTCTGGAGGACGACACCCGAGACATACAGGGTGCCACTGACTACCTCGAGTTGAGAGCTGATATGGACTGGCAGTTCACTCTCACGGTCCGAGACATGGTGGAGGCGCTGGAAGAAAGGACTTTGGCTGCAGGATTTGTGGCTAGGGCTAGCTTTGTCATGGCAGGACTTGCCATGATGATTGGGTTGTATTCCCACTTCTTCTTTTAAACCTATTATGGGCGGGTTGTGCCCATAGCACATTATGTAGTTTAAAACTTTAGTACTGATGTGGTCATGTGAACCCATCCCTTTTGTATCCTTGTCTTTTGGGAACAATGTACTATATATGTTTTAACTATGTATGTGATGGTTTATGTTGTAATGATGGTTGATCATGTTTGATGTTGTTGTACCTTTATGTCATGACCTATCATTATTATTATATAATGTTGTTTCTTTTTAATTGATATGTTAGAAAGAACGTCATGGCACCTAAGCGAAGGACGCCTCGTAACATTAATAGTGGCAACAACGAGACGATTTCCCCAAACGTGGAGCAACTCATAGCACAGCGAGTAGCTGCCGCCATGGAGCAGTATGAAGCAAATCAAAATAATGGTGGAGGAAACGGCAGCGGTACCGGCGGAGGAGGTGCAGGGGGTAGCGGTACAGCCGGAGGTTCCGGAGGTAATAAAAATAAATAAGCCATTACACATAGTCATGATCCGAATTAATGACGTTATGACTTATGATTATACAGATGCTCCAAATAGGAAGTGCACCTACAAGGCCTTCCTATCCTGCAACCCCCGTAATTTCAATGGCACCGAGGGTGCAGTAGGTCTGATGAGATGGATAGAAAAGATGGAGTCGGTGATTGATATTAGTGAATGCACCGCTGACTGCATGTTGAAATATTCTACATGTGCGCTCACTGATAAAGCTTTAACTTGGTGGAATACTCAAATGAAGACTTTGGGGAGAGAGACAGCGTACCAATTGTCTTGGGAAGACTTGAAAAACATGATGATTGAGGAATACTGTCCTCGAAACGAATTGCAAAAGATTGAAACTGAGATGTGGAACCTACAGATGATAGGAGATGATGTAGCGGGATACACCGACCGTTTCAATGAAGTGGTGATTCTAGTACCGCATATGGTCACACCAGAACATAAGCGTGTTGAGAGGTATCTGTGGGGCCTTGCGCCTCAAATTCGTAGCATGGTAACATCATCTAATCCAATAGATGCCAAGAGTGCTACAACTTTAGCATTCAAGCTAAGGGATGATGCGGTACGTAATGAATTGTTTGTGAGGAAAGAGAACGAGGAAGGTAGATCTGGGGAGAAAAGAAAGTGGATGGGAAATTCAAGTAACAAGTATGAGAAGCAAGGGTTTAAGAAACAAGGAACTATGAAGGCTTTTGCAGTCAACACAGTGGAAAGAAAGGAGTATGATAGGGGCCTACCGAGATGTAAGAAGTGTGGAAATCATCATGCCGGTGTGTGCATCAAGTGTGGAAAATGTGACAAGTTTGGTCACACCACACAAGCTTGTCGAACTAACAACCGAATGGGGAAAATTAAACCGGGATGTTTCATATGTGGTGACCTGAAGCACTTCAAGAGGGATTGTCCCAAGGGGAAGAATCAGAACAACGCTCAGGCACCAGAGAGGGCATTTGTGATGGGTGCAAGGGACGCACGCCAGGACCCGAACATCATCACTTGTACGTTCCCGATAAATAATCACTATACCTCTGTACTTTTTGATTCAGGTACGGATATGAGCTTTGTGTCGAATGATTTTAAATCCTTACTCGGTATTACGGCCAGCAAACTAGATCAAAATTATACAATTGAATTAGCAAATGGGAAATTAATAGAAACCGGAGAGGTCATTAGGGGTTGTACCTTATGCTTAGAAAACCATACATTCAGTATAGACCTTCTACCCGTCGAACTAGGGAGTTTTGATATTGTTATTGGCATGGATTGGTTATCAAAGAATCGTGCTGAAATCGTATGCTTCGAGAAGATTGTACGTATCCCACTACCAAGCGGAAAAATTCTTTCAATTCAAGGCGAAAGGTGTAGAACGATGTTAAAGACGATAAACTGCATGAAAGCTCATAAGTATCTACGCAAGGGTTATTGTGCATTCCTGGCTCACATCGTCGATAAGAAACCCGAAGAACGTCGAATTGAGGACATACCAATCGTCAGAGATTACTCGGAGGTATTTCCCGAGGACTTACCAGGAATACCACCATCAAGACAAGTCGAGTTTCAGATCGACCTAGTACCAGGAGCCGCACCAGTTGCACGATCGCCGTATCGTCTAGCCCCTTCCGAGATGCAGGAACTATCGAGCCAACTATAAGAATTACTTGACAAAGGTTTCATAAGACCGAGTTTCTCACCATGGGGAGCCCCGGTCCTGTTTGTAAAGAAAAAGGATGGAACTTTTAGAATGTGCATTGATTATCGGGAGTTGAACAAACTGACAATCAAAAACCGGTATCCTCTTCCTCGAATAGACGATTTGTTTGATCAACTTCAAGGTTCCAGTTTCTATTCTAAAATTGATCTACGATCAGGGTATCATCAACTGAAAATTCAGGAAGAAGATATACCAAAAATGGCTTTTAGGACTCGTTACGGTCACTACGAGTTCCTAGTTATGCCATTTGGCTTGACTAATGCACCGGCCGTTTTCATGGATCTCATGAACCGCGTGTGCAAGCCATACTTGGATAAATTCGTGATTGTGTTTATCGATGACATATTGATATATTCACGAATCAAGGAAGAACATGAACATCATTTGAAATTAATCTTGGAACTACTCAGGAATGAGAAGCTTTATGCTAAATTCTCTAAGTGTGAGTTTTGGATCCGAGAGGTTCACTTTCTCGGACACGTCATCAATAAGAATGGTATCCATGTGGATCCATCCAAGATTGAAGCTATCAAAAACTGGGAAGCACCAAGAACTCCGACTAAGGTGCGTCAATTTCTGGGTTTGGCAGGATATTACAGGCGATTTATCGAGAATTTTTCAAAGATAGCCTTGCCTTTGACCACGTTAACTCAGAAGGATAAAAAGTTTGATTGGACTGATAAACAAGAATCAGCTTTTCAATTGCTGAAGCAAAAACTTTGCAGTGCACCAATCCTATCCCTTCCCGAAGGAACTGATAATTTCATCGTGTACTGCGACGCATCACACCAAGGTCTGGGATGTGTATTGATGCAGAGAGAAAAAGTCATAGCGTATGCATCCAGACAGCTAAAAGTACAGGAGAAAAATTATACAACTCACGATCTGGAATTGGGTGCTGTCGTATTTGCACTCAAGATTTGGAGACATTACTTATACGGTACAAAATGTACTATCTTTACAGACCACAAGAGTCTCCAGCACATCTTTAATCAGAAAGAACTCAACATGAGGCAACGTCGTTGGGTAGAACTACTGAATGATTACGACTGTGATATCAAGTATCACCCTGGTAAGGCAAACGTCGTAGCGGAGGCCTTGAGTCGTAAGGAACGGGTTAAAACACTCCGTGTTCGTGCCCTAGAATTGACAATTCATACGAGTCTCACGACTCAAATCCGGATGGCACAACAAGAGGCAATTAAGGAAGAAAACATTCAGAGTGAAGCTTTACGAGGAATGATAAAGCAGTTGGAACCAAAGTCAGATGACACTTTATACTTCATGAATAGAATTTGGGTGCCATATTTTGGTAACTTACGGGAGTTGGTTATGGACGAAGCCCACAAGTCCAGGTACTCCATTCACCCAGGTTCGGATAAAATGTATAAGGATATGAAAGAACTCTACTGGTGGCCGAACATGAAAGGAGAGATTGCTATTTATGTCGGTAAATGCCTGACATGTTCAAAGGTAAAGGCAGAACATCAGAAACCGTCGGGATTGTTACAACAACCCGAGATACCTCAATGGAAATGGGAACAGATTTCCATGGATTTCATTACAAAGTTACCCAAGACGTCGAGCGGGTATGACACTATATGGGTAATCGTCGATCGTTTGACGAAATCAGCTCATTTTCTACCCATCAAAGAGACGGATAAAACCGAGAAACTTGCAAGGCTTTATATCAAGGAAATTGTGGCTAGGCATGGAGTGCCAATTTCTATTATCTCTGATAGAGACAATAGATTCGTGTCTAGAATCTGGAAATCATTACAAGAAGCCATGGGCACACGTCTTGACATGAGCACGGCATATCACCCACAAACATATGGTCAAAGTGAAAGGACCATTCAAACATTAGAGGATATGCTCCGTGCGTGTGCAATTGACTTCGGTGGAAATTGGGATACTCATTTGCCGCTAGCTGAGTTTTCATACAATAATAGTTACCACACCAGCATCAAAGCCGCTCCGTTTGAGGCTTTGTATGGTCGAAAATGTCGTTCACCGCTATGTTGGGCAGAAGTTGGTGACAAGCATTTAACCGGTCCTGAGGTTATTCAAGAAACCACGAACAAGATTTTCAAAATCAAGGATCGTCTGAAAGCCGCCCGTGACAGACAAAAGAGTTACGCGGATAACTGACGAAGACCGTTAGAATTCCAAGTGGGAGACAAAGTCATGTTAAAGGTCTCACCTTGGAAAGGAGTTGCAAGATTTGGCAACCGTGACAAGCTTAACCCTAGGTACGTTGGACCGTTTGAAATATTGGCTAGGGTTGGCCCTGTAGCTTACAAGCTCAAATTGCCACAAGAACTAAGCAATATACATGATACGTTTCATGTGTCAAATCTCAAGAAGTGCTTATCAGACGACACATTAATTATACCGCCTGATGAGATTCACATAGACGACAAGTTGCATTTCATTGAGGAACCCATGGAAGTCACAGATTGGAAGGTGCAGAGAACAAGGCGCAGCCGTGTTAAGCTGGTCAAGGTACGTTGGAATTCAAAGCGCGGCCCCGAGTATACGTGGGAGCGGGAAGATAAAATGAAATCCAAGTACCCGTCCTTGTTTACAAACATTCCAAGTCAGAATGACAAGAACTGAATTTCAGGACGAAATTCTCTGTAACATGGGGAGAATGTGACACCCAGCATTTCAGGTCAATATCCATATTACATAAATGCACGTTCATACTTATTATTTCCTGATATTTTATTTTGACTAAGTAAAGTCAAGAAGTCTAGCAAAGGAGTTTATTCCAAGTCTAGTAAATCTTAAAGAATTACTAGAAAAAGTAAGCAGTATAACCCGACTAAATACGAACGTTAATGGTTAAATTAAATAACCAGAAAAATATATATATATATATATATTACACAAAATTTACGTTGAACCAAGATTTTAATATTTTCTTCAACAAGCCATAAACTGGTTAAAATTATAATACCGTGAAAAATCTAAACCGAATTAAATTACTCCTTTAAAACTCTAATTGATACTAATACCATTAATAAATTAACACTTAAATCTAATTATTATTAACCCAAACCACTTCCTTGACTTTCTCAGCCGAAAATCAGAGGAGCCATTCTCCCACTTGCCAATTCACTCATATTTAGAAAAACTCATACATTCCTGCGAGAATTCAGATAAAAACCATACCTCCTCAGTCGAAATCCCTTTCATACTTCTCATTTTCTTACGGCAATTTCCCCTTTTTCCTTCAAGTCGAAGTCCAGTTTAAGGCAAAAATCCACCATATTTCGGTGCTATAAGAAGAGTTCCAGGTGTTTTTCTCAAGAATCAAGCTAAGGAGCTCAAGATCATTATCTGTTTCTCTCAAAATCACCATTTCTGTTCAGAGGTAAAAACTCGATACCATCCATTTCATTTTCTTTAAAACCGTAGCTAAACATACAACTTATTTGAACGCAAGTAAGATAACAAGAAAAGTATGTCAAATTCAAGATTAAAACATAAAATATGCAGGACTGATTCTGTCAATCAAAGTTCAGTAATCGAAACTAGGAGTTTCGATACCTGTTGTTCAATCGAAACTAGGAGTTTCGATACCTGTTGTTCAATCGAAACTAGGAGTTTCGATACCTGTTGTTCAATCGAAACTAGGTAGTTTCGATACCTATTACTCAATCGAAACTAGGAGTTTCGATACCTATTACCCAATCGAAACTAGGTAGTTTCGATACTATTTTTGCCAATCGAAACTAGGTAGTTTCGATACCCAATTTACTCAATCGAAACTAAGTAGTTTCGACATCTGTTCTGTTTAATCGAAACTAAGAAAGTTTCGATACCTGTTCATCAGCCCCATGGGGCAGTAACTTAGAACTATTTTATAACGAAACAAGTGTTGGAAAAACTAAAAAGATATTTAAAACAAAAGCAATCAGATCTGCTAAGTCGGGTGAACAACTTGCGTTTAAGACGTGTAGTCTTAACGTGTATGTTATCCTTGTGTAATTAGGATACGGATAGGCGAGTCTGCAGTTATTCAAATATTTGCTAGCATTCATACTGTCGAGGTGAGTTTCACTAATCCCCCTTTTTTCTAAAGTTTTTGGAAATGATTTGGGGTGGAAACATACTTGTAAAGAATTTTCGTATGTAAATGAATGAAACTAATGATCTGACCGTATGTATGTATTGAGGGAATAATAAAGCGCTTAAAGTCCTCGGAATAAATTAGTAACCATTAGCTATGGACTTAGCCCGGGATTTTATGAATAGTACTATTGGGGGTGACGCTCCCGGTCATGGTTAGTCGCGCTAACCAGGGGTCCAAATGACCAAATGACCGCATATAATCTTACTCGCAGAAAGGCGAGGGGAGGCACAGAAAGTTGGGGTTTGGTTACGGTCTCGTACATTATATACTATTTTGTATTCCTTGCAAGCTTACAAATGGGGTCAATAGATCGGATTAGTATTCATATTCATTGGTAATACATGCAAAAGAGTTCTGATCAGGCTAAAGTGATCAGGTTTTAAACAAAAGAGTTTTGATCCGGTTAAAGTGATCAGGTTTTAATCAAAAGAGTTCTGATCAGGCTAAAGTGATCAGGTTTAAACAAAAGAGTTCTGATCAGGTTTTAACCAAAAGAGTTCTGATCAGGCTAAAGTGATCAGGTTTTAACCAAAAGAGTTCTGATCAGGCTAAAGTGATCAGGTTTTAACAAAAGAGTTCTGATCAGGTTAAAGTGATCAGGTTTAGTATAGAGTTTTGATCAGAAAATGACCAGATTTAAACATTGGGTTTATGATAACTCTTTATAATAACTTGTGAACTCACCAACCTCGTGTTGACATTTTTAAGTATGTTTTCAGGAAATTGAACGTGGTCATCAGGTTAGCAATGTAGGATACATGCATGCACGTGGATACGGCTTTTGGGAGGATTTCTCTTGTATAACTCATGGTCTTGAGTCATATTTGCGAAATCTTAAACTTTTGTAAACTCAAGTTGATATTTTGTGATGTAAATATTTTAAACTCGATTATGTATCCAATTACATGTATGTGTTTGCGGTAATCATATGCTTTGGAAACCAGTGAATGTTACGCCTCGCGTTTCCGCCTTGGCGGGGTGTGACAGAACTTGGTATCAGAGCCATTGATTATAGCGAACTAGGTGTCTAAAACGGAACCTAGTCTATAATTTGAATGACTCACTAAAACTTTTTCATTGCATAAGCATTGCATAACCAGTCATCATGTCATGTGGATATTGTAGTCACGAGCATGTCATCACATTCACACTCTGACCCCGTCTCTGACCCTGAATCCAACGAGGAACTTTCCGCCACACGCCCCAAAAATCGAGTACAAGTTCGCAGCTCGACACCACCCAATGTTGCCCTGGGAGAACCGCCTATCGTCTACCGAAAGAAAAGCGGAGGACCAGTTATGGTAAAGAATGCTGGGAAGAAGGTTCGATTTCCACGCAAAAGAACCCTGGCAGCCCGTGACCCGGAAAACTTAGAGACTGATGAAGAACCATCTAGGAAACGACCCTGTTACCACCCTACGTTGGGGACTATCCGTTGGATGCCCCGTACCCTGGCACGATGGAGGGAGATGGAGAGCATTCCCTCTACCTTTGAGCTCGGAGAGTCCTCCAACTCCCCAACACCCTTACCCCACACTGGGGAAGCCATGGAGCTCACAGTGCCTACATTGGTAGCACGTGTTCATACGCACGAAGAACGTCTTGATGATCTCCTAGATGATATTCGGGCACATGGGGAGGCAGCCACACGACTACATCAAGGGCTCGGATCTCGAGTACAGACTCTGGAGGACGACACCCGAGACATACAGGGTGCCACTGACTACCTCGAGTTGAGAGCTGATATGGACTGGCAGTTCACTCTCACGGTCCGAGACATGGTGGAGGCGCTGGAAGAAAGGACTTTGGCTGCAGGATTTGTGGCTAGGGCTAGCTTTGTCATGGCAGGACTTGCCATGATGATTGGGTTGTATTCCCACTTCTTCTTTTAAACCTATTATGGGCGGGTTGTGCCCATAGCACATTATGTAGTTTAAAACTTTAGTACTGATGTGGTCATGTGAACCCATCCCTTTTGTATCCTTGTCTTTTGGGAACAATGTACTATATATGTTTTAACTATGTATGTGATGGTTTATGTTGTAATGATGGTTGATCATGTTTGATGTTGTTGTACCTTTATGTCATGACCTATCATTATTATTATATAATGTTGTTTCTTTTTAATTGATATGTTAGAAAGAACGTCATGGCACCTAAGCGAAGGACGCCTCGTAACATTAATAGTGGCAACAACGAGACGATTTCCCCAAACGTGGAGCAACTCATAGCACAGCGAGTAGCTGCCGCCATGGAGCAGTATGAAGCAAATCAAAATAATGGTGGAGGAAACGGCAGCGGTACCGGCGGAGGAGGTGCAGGGGGTAGCGGTACAGCCGGAGGTTCCGGAGGTAATAAAAATAAATAAGCCATTACACATAGTCATGATCCGAATTAATGACGTTATGACTTATGATTATACAGATGCTCCAAATAGGAAGTGCACCTACAAGGCCTTCCTATCCTGCAACCCCCGTAATTTCAATGGCACCGAGGGTGCAGTAGGTCTGATGAGATGGATAGAAAAGATGGAGTCGGTGATTGATATTAGTGAATGCACCGCTGACTGCATGTTGAAATATTCTACATGTGCGCTCACTGATAAAGCTTTAACTTGGTGGAATACTCAAATGAAGACTTTGGGGAGAGAGACAGCGTACCAATTGTCTTGGGAAGACTTGAAAAACATGATGATTGAGGAATACTGTCCTCGAAACGAATTGCAAAAGATTGAAACTGAGATGTGGAACCTACAGATGATAGGAGATGATGTAGCGGGATACACCGACCGTTTCAATGAAGTGGTGATTCTAGTACCGCATATGGTCACACCAGAACATAAGCGTGTTGAGAGGTATCTGTGGGGCCTTGCGCCTCAAATTCGTAGCATGGTAACATCATCTAATCCAATAGATGCCAAGAGTGCTACAACTTTAGCATTCAAGCTAAGGGATGATGCGGTACGTAATGAATTGTTTGTGAGGAAAGAGAACGAGGAAGGTAGATCTGGGGAGAAAAGAAAGTGGATGGGAAATTCAAGTAACAAGTATGAGAAGCAAGGGTTTAAGAAACAAGGAACTATGAAGGCTTTTGCAGTCAACACAGTGGAAAGAAAGGAGTATGATAGGGGCCTACCGAGATGTAAGAAGTGTGGAAATCATCATGCCGGTGTGTGCATCAAGTGTGGAAAATGTGACAAGTTTGGTCACACCACACAAGCTTGTCGAACTAACAACCGAATGGGGAAAATTAAACCGGGATGTTTCATATGTGGTGACCTGAAGCACTTCAAGAGGGATTGTCCCAAGGGGAAGAATCAGAACAACGCTCAGGCACCAGAGAGGGCATTTGTGATGGGTGCAAGGGACGCACGCCAGGACCCGAACATCATCACTTGTACGTTCCCGATAAATAATCACTATACCTCTGTACTTTTTGATTCAGGTACGGATATGAGCTTTGTGTCGAATGATTTTAAATCCTTACTCGGTATTACGGCCAGCAAACTAGATCAAAATTATACAATTGAATTAGCAAATGGGAAATTAATAGAAACCGGAGAGGTCATTAGGGGTTGTACCTTATGCTTAGAAAACCATACATTCAGTATAGACCTTCTACCCGTCGAACTAGGGAGTTTTGATATTGTTATTGGCATGGATTGGTTATCAAAGAATCGTGCTGAAATCGTATGCTTCGAGAAGATTGTACGTATCCCACTACCAAGCGGAAAAATTCTTTCAATTCAAGGCGAAAGGTGTAGAACGATGTTAAAGACGATAAACTGCATGAAAGCTCATAAGTATCTACGCAAGGGTTATTGTGCATTCCTGGCTCACATCGTCGATAAGAAACCCGAAGAACGTCGAATTGAGGACATACCAATCGTCAGAGATTACTCGGAGGTATTTCCCGAGGACTTACCAGGAATACCACCATCAAGACAAGTCGAGTTTCAGATCGACCTAGTACCAGGAGCCGCACCAGTTGCACGATCGCCGTATCGTCTAGCCCCTTCCGAGATGCAGGAACTATCGAGCCAACTATAAGAATTACTTGACAAAGGTTTCATAAGACCGAGTTTCTCACCATGGGGAGCCCCGGTCCTGTTTGTAAAGAAAAAGGATGGAACTTTTAGAATGTGCATTGATTATCGGGAGTTGAACAAACTGACAATCAAAAACCGGTATCCTCTTCCTCGAATAGACGATTTGTTTGATCAACTTCAAGGTTCCAGTTTCTATTCTAAAATTGATCTACGATCAGGGTATCATCAACTGAAAATTCAGGAAGAAGATATACCAAAAATGGCTTTTAGGACTCGTTACGGTCACTACGAGTTCCTAGTTATGCCATTTGGCTTGACTAATGCACCGGCCGTTTTCATGGATCTCATGAACCGCGTGTGCAAGCCATACTTGGATAAATTCGTGATTGTGTTTATCGATGACATATTGATATATTCACGAATCAAGGAAGAACATGAACATCATTTGAAATTAATCTTGGAACTACTCAGGAATGAGAAGCTTTATGCTAAATTCTCTAAGTGTGAGTTTTGGATCCGAGAGGTTCACTTTCTCGGACACGTCATCAATAAGAATGGTATCCATGTGGATCCATCCAAGATTGAAGCTATCAAAAACTGGGAAGCACCAAGAACTCCGACTAAGGTGCGTCAATTTCTGGGTTTGGCAGGATATTACAGGCGATTTATCGAGAATTTTTCAAAGATAGCCTTGCCTTTGACCACGTTAACTCAGAAGGATAAAAAGTTTGATTGGACTGATAAACAAGAATCAGCTTTTCAATTGCTGAAGCAAAAACTTTGCAGTGCACCAATCCTATCCCTTCCCGAAGGAACTGATAATTTCATCGTGTACTGCGACGCATCACACCAAGGTCTGGGATGTGTATTGATGCAGAGAGAAAAAGTCATAGCGTATGCATCCAGACAGCTAAAAGTACAGGAGAAAAATTATACAACTCACGATCTGGAATTGGGTGCTGTCGTATTTGCACTCAAGATTTGGAGACATTACTTATACGGTACAAAATGTACTATCTTTACAGACCACAAGAGTCTCCAGCACATCTTTAATCAGAAAGAACTCAACATGAGGCAACGTCGTTGGGTAGAACTACTGAATGATTACGACTGTGATATCAAGTATCACCCTGGTAAGGCAAACGTCGTAGCGGAGGCCTTGAGTCGTAAGGAACGGGTTAAAACACTCCGTGTTCGTGCCCTAGAATTGACAATTCATACGAGTCTCACGACTCAAATCCGGATGGCACAACAAGAGGCAATTAAGGAAGAAAACATTCAGAGTGAAGCTTTACGAGGAATGATAAAGCAGTTGGAACCAAAGTCAAATGACACTTTATACTTCATGAATAGAATTTGGGTGCCATATTTTGGTAACTTACGGGAGTTGGTTATGGACGAAGCCCACAAGTCCAGGTACTCCATTCACCCAGGTTCGGATAAAATGTATAAGGATATGAAAGAACTCTACTGGTGGCCGAACATGAAAGGAGAGATTGCTATTTATGTCGGTAAATGCCTGACATGTTCAAAGGTAAAGGCAGAACATCAGAAACCGTCGAGATTGTTACAACAACCCGAGATACCTCAATGGAAATGGGAACAGATTTCCATGGATTTCATTACAAAGTTACCCAAGACGTCGAGCGGGTATGACACTATATGGGTAATCGTCGATCGTTTGACGAAATCAGCTCATTTTCTACCCATCAAAGAGACGGATAAAACCGAGAAACTTGCAAGGCTTTATATCAAGGAAATTGTGGCTAGGCATGGAGTGCCAATTTCTATTATCTCTGATAGAGACAACAGATTCGTGTCTAGAATCTGGAAATCATTACAAGAAGCCATGGGCACACGTCTTGACATGAGCACGGCATATCACCCACAAACATATGGTCAAAGTGAAAGGACCATTCAAACATTAGAGGATATGCTCCGTGCGTGTGCAATTGACTTTGGTGGAAATTGGGATACTCATTTGCCGCTAGCTGAGTTTTCATACAATAATAGTTACCACACCAGCATCAAAGCCGCTCCGTTTGAGGCTTTGTATGGTCGAAAATGTTGTTCACCGCTATGTTGGGCAGAAGTTGGTGACAAGCATTTAACCGGTCCTGAGGTTATTCAAGAAACCACGAACAAGATTTTCAAAATCAAGGATCGTCTGAAAGCCGCCCGTGACAGACAAAAGAGTTACGCGGATAACTGACGAAGACCGTTAGAATTCCAAGTGGGAGACAAAGTCATGTTAAAGGTCTCACCTTGGAAAGGAGTTGCAAGATTTGGCAACCGTGGCAAGCTTAACCCTAGGTACGTTGGACCGTTTGAAATATTGGCTAGGGTTGGCCCTGTAGCTTACAAGCTCAAATTGCCACAAGAACTAAGCAATATACATGATACGTTTCATGTGTCAAATCTCAAGAAGTGCTTATCAGACGACACATTAATTATACCGCCTGATGAGATTCACATAGACGACAAGTTGCATTTCATTGAGGAACCCATGGAAGTCACAGATTGGAAGGTGCAGAGAACAAGGCGCAGCCGTGTTAAGCTGGTCAAGGTACGTTGGAATTCAAAGCGCGGCCCCGAGTATACGTGGGAGCGGGAAGATAAAATGAAATCCAAGTACCCGTCCTTGTTTACAAACATTCCAAGTCAGAATGACAAGAACTGAATTTCAGGACGAAATTCTCTGTAACATGGGGAGAATGTGACACCCAGCATTTCAGGTCAATATCCATATTACATAAATGCACGTTCATACTTATTATTTCCTGATATTTTATTTTGACTAAGTAAAGTCAAGAAGTCTAGCAAAGGAGTTTATTCCAAGTCTAGTAAATCTTAAAGAATTACTAGAAAAAGTAAGCAGTATAACCCGACTAAATACGAACGTTAATGGTTAAATTAAATAACCAGAAAAATATATATATATATATATATTACACAAAATTTACGTTGAACCAAGATTTTAATATTTTCTTCAACAAGCCATAAACTGGTTAAAATTATAATACCGTGAAAAATCTAAACCGAATTAAATTACTCCTTTAAAACTCTAATTGATACTAATACCATTAATAAATTAACACTTAAATCTAATTATTATTAACCCAAACCACTTCCTTGACTTTCTCAGCCGAAAATCAGAGGAGCCATTCTCCCACTTGCCAATTCACTCATATTTAGAAAAACTCATACATGCCTGCGAGAATTCAGATAAAAACCATACCTCCTCAGTCGAAATCCCTTTCATACTTCTCATTTTCTTACGGCAATTTCCCCTTTTTCCTTCAAGTCGAAGTCCAGTTTAAGGCAAAAATCCACCATATTTCGGTGCTATAAGAAGAGTTCCAGGTGTTTTTCTCAAGAATCAAGCTAAGGAGCTCAAGATCATTATCTGTTTCTCTCAAAATCACCATTTCTGTTCAGAGGTAAAAACTCGATACCATCCATTTCATTTTCTTTAAAACCGTAGCTAAACATACAACTTATTTGAACGCAAGTAAGATAACAAGAAAAGTATGTCAAATTCAAGATTAAAACATAAAATATGCAGGACTGATTCTGTCAATCAAAGTTCAGTAATCGAAACTAGGAGTTTCGATACCTGTTGTTCAATCGAAACTAGGAGTTTCGATACCTGTTGTTCAATCGAAACTAGGTAGTTTCGATACCTATTACTCAATCGAAACTAGGAGTTTCGATACCTATTGCCCAATCGAAACTAGGTAGTTTTGATACTATTTTTGCCAATCGAAACTAGGTAGTTTCGATACCCAATTTACTCAATCGAAACTAAGTAGTTTCGACATCTATTCTGTTTAATCGAAACTAAGAAAGTTTCGATACCTGTTCATCAGCCCCATGGGGCAGTAACTTAGAACTATTTTATAACGAAACAAGTGTTGGAAAAACTAAAAAGATATTTAAAACAAAAGCAATCAGATCTGCTAAGTCGGGTGAACAACTTGCGTTTAAGACGGGTAGTCTTAACGTGTATGTTATCCTTGTGTAATTAGGATACGGATAGGCGAGTCTGCAGTTATTCAAATATTTGCTAGCATTCATACTGTCGAGGTGAGTTTCACTAATCCCCCTTTTTTCTAAAGTTTTTGGAAATGATTTGGGGTGGAAACATACTTGTAAAGAATTTTCGTATGTAAATGAATGAAACTAATGATCTGACCGTATGTATGTATTGAGGGAACAATAAAGCGCTTAAAGTCCTCGGAATAAATTAGTAACCATTAGCTATGGACTTAGCCCGGGATTTTATGAATAGTACTATTGGGGGTGACGCTCCCGGTCATGGTTAGTCGCGCTAACCAGGGGTCCAAATGACCAAATGACCGCATATAATCTTACTCGCAGAAAGGCGAGGGGAGGCACAGAAAGTTAGGGTTTGGTTACGGTCTCGTACATTATATACTATTTTGTATTCCTTGCAAGCTTACAAATGGGGTCAATAGATCGGATTAGTATTCATATTCATTGGTAATACATGCAAAAGAGTTCTGATCAGGCTAAAGTGATCAGGTTTTAAACAAAAGAGTTTTGATCAGGTTAAAGTGATCAGGTTTTAATCAAAAGAGTTCTGATCAGGCTAAAGTGATCAGGTTTAAACAAAAGAGTTCTGATCAGGCTAAAGTGATCAGGTTTTAACCAAAAGAGTTCTGATCAGGCTAAAGTGATCAGGTTTTAACCAAAAGAGTTCTGATCAGGCTAAAGTGATCAGGTTTTAACAAAAGAGTTCAGATCAGGTTAAAGTGATCAGGTTTAGTAAAGAGTTTTGATCAGAAAATGACCAGATTTAAACATTGGGTTTATGATAACTCTTTATAATAACTTGTGAACTCACCAACCTCGTGTTGACATTTTTAAGTATGTTTTCAGGAAATTGAACGTGGTCATCAGGTTAGCAATGTAGGATACATGCATGCACGTGGATACGGCTTTTGGGAGGATTTCTCTTGTATAACTCATGGTCTTGAGTCATATTTGCGAAATCTTAAACTTTTGTAAACTCAAGTTGATATTTTTTGATGTAAATATTTTAAACTCGATTATGTATCCAATTACATGTATGTGTTTGCGGTAATCATATGCTTTGGAAACCAGTGAATGTTACGCCTCGCGTTTCCGCCTTGGCGGGGTGTGACAGCAGCCGTTTAACATTCATCATCTTAGCACATTAGGACATCCAATCATTTAATACACATCATTTCGAAAAAGGGCACATTCATTTAGCTCTCGCATAAAATATAATAATAACATATAAGTATGCACCTTAATCCAAAACATTATAAAAACTTCTTAAAAAAAGGCATCTAGAAACTCACATGTGGGATGTGGTATGCATACTACGCTTAGGTGAGGCCTGTAGACTTTATTGGATGCGCACAACTTATACAGGTACATTAAGTGAACTTAAGCTTCTTAAGGTAAGTACACGCATTCAAGTATTCGCTCATCCCTCCCTTTGTGGGAACTCCAAAGTATACGCACAGGGTATACATGTGTATACCCTAAGTACAAGCACAAGGGTTTACTGGGTGCACATCTAGTATTCGCTCAACTCTTGCTTGCGTTACGTTGGGTATTCGCACGAGTTCCTCATACGAGTACACTCGGTATTTCTTTGAGTCATGCATACTTAAACCCAGAGATCACGTACGAGTACTACAAGCGAGTACTTTGATCTTGCCCCACAAAACCCTAACTTTTTGCATGGGTTAGATCTAGAATGTAATAACGTCAAGGTTCAAACTTTAATCTTTCAAAACATACGTCTAGCACCCAGAAAGTCAGATCTACGGTTTCGTGTTGTTTCATACGAAAAAAATCTAATCTTTTTAGATTAAAGTCCGTTTTAACTCAAAAACCCATTTTTAAACGAAAATAGTAGGTTTAGAGTCGTTTCTCACCTCAAAACTTAGCAATGATCACGCAAGAAGATGGCTCGAGATCCGATTCTTCTCTCTCTCTCTCAATGGTAATGTAAGACACGGTTTTATTATGTGGTTCTTATAATCATTTATCTAATTATTAAATGATCAATTGATTTATTTATTAACCTATGGTTAGTAATTAATTGATGGGTCTAATTATGTTTAATGAGTTATTAATGGGTTTTCCCTTGGGTGTACATATATAAAGAGAGATAATTAAAAGAAATTAACTAATCAATCAATTACTACCAACATCAAATGTCCCTCTCTCCCTCCCATAACCGCCATCATAACCGTACACCTTAAACGGTTATTAGAGATCATGTCGTCTTCCCTCTCATCGGTTAACTTATCATGTATAATTTATATTATTGTTTTTCATTATCATGTTTAAGGATTGATCAACAGGTAAATCTCCCTCCCTCTCACTCATGCGCAAATGGTAAATTGGGGCGGGAAATGAATAAGGATGTTTCCTTCTTTGGATATTTACCATATTAAGCCCCTCACCTTTTTATTCTATTTTTCTTTCTTTCTTTTTTTTTAAAGATAGAAATTTTTTGATGTTACAAGAATAATGCCCATTTTGTTTTCGATCAAGAGATGTAATTACAAATATATATTCAGGGGAAACGTTATCTCGATTGGCAAATGTTCTAGTTTCGTAGTCTAGATAATCATAACTAGTTTGATACCCGTCCGGTGGCCGGGGCGCTTTGACATATTTTTTTTAATAAAGTATCACAAAAGCTCTTAGAAGAATTCTAAATCCATTTGTTTTAGGCTTTGCCTAAAATACTTGAGATTCCTTTTGTAGCACTAACATTGAAAGCAAATTATGAATTGCAAATACAATATTTTGCATAAAATATATGAGAACAAATTTCACCACAATATGATTATAAAATTGACTAATTTTCAAATATAAAATCTTTGGATATTAATTCACCGAGTACACAAAAAAATTTCTTCTGATGAAACTTGACAGTATTCAAACAGAAACAGAAACTCCTCACCATATTAGTGTTGTTGACATGGTGTATATTTGGAAGCCATCTAGATATTAATCTCTGTTTTTTCCAAGTCCATCATGTCCTGTAAAATAAGTAAACGGAAAATAATGTGGGTAGAGTGAAAAAATGAGTGGTCGGGTCGGGCTGAGCCAACCCACAAACACTCTTACTATTTACTTTACTGGAATTTTGTAAAGATTTACTGGAATAATGTGGGTAGAGTGGAAAAATGGGTGGTCGGGTCAGGCTGAGCCAACCTACAAACACTATTAGTATTTTCTTTAATGGAATTTTGTAAAGATTTACTGGAATAATGTGGGTAGAGTGGAAAAATGGGTGGTAGGGAGCCAACCCACAAACACTCTAAGAATTTTTGTAAAGATTTACTCTTAACATGCTAAACTGGTAAAATGAAAAAAAATTACTAAAATGGAATTTGGTTAAAAGGGTTGAAGCCACCCAAAGGGTATTCACAAATCACAATGCATAAAATTTCTTCCAACTGTTTTATCTCAAATTTATATTATCGATATGATAATGTTGCTTATATATTAATCATATTTAAGACACTAAATCTTTACAAAATTCCAGTAAAGAAAATACTAAGAGTGTTTGTGGGTCGGCTCAGCCCGACCCGACCACCCATTTTTACACTCTACCCATATTATTTTCCGTTTTCTTATTTTATAAGTAGATAAAAATGTGATTCCAAATTGGAATTTGCAAAAAAGAAATGGTAAACTTTGGATCTATTTTAGGGCATGCCTGCATGATAACCAAGACATCAAGTGGGTTATTGTCCTCACAAAGAGTACGAGGTACAAAGCCATAGTTGTGAGGGTACATGACAAATGAATATAGGACACGATCCACCTGATAAAAACACATTAGATTAATGTTTGAACCAATAGAATATAGCTCGTTACACCAATTATCATCCTCGTATTTACCTTAATAAGTCATTTTTTGTCAAGCTCATACTTTAACTTACTCCCCTTGCTAATTTCAATCAGCTGCAAGAAATAAACAGATTTTATGATAAATCTTTTGTATAAACACCCACACAATCCTATATGCAAGTAGCGTGATAGAAATTAGCACCCACAGTTCATAGCAAGCTTCAATAAAAAAAGTACCTAACAAAGTTATACCTCATCCGAAATTTCAAGAGATATGCGTCCTTCATTCAGCACACCAGACACACGGAGTAGAAGTTCTTTTAAATCTTTAGCTAAAACCGCCCTCTGTGCATACACTTCTCTAGCATGCTGCATAGTTAAAAAAATAAGTAAATTCACATACAGTGACACTAACATAAAGATGATAAATGTTGTGTTATATATATTTCTAAAAACTCATAAAAATATTGCGAATGAACATCAGCAAAATCAAGTAATATTGTGAAAAATAAGCATACATTTACAGAATTCATGAGCATTTACTCATTTACATCTATAAAAATAGTCATCATTTAACAGAACAAAGATCAAAGAGTTCTGGTTTAAAGGTCTAAAGCTTACACTATCTATGTGAAATAGCATTCTGCATATATATCACATAAATTAAGTGAGCAAAAGGTAAAACAAATCGTGAACAATATACATATATATATATATTGAAGAAAATAATTTACAACCATGCCATTTGTTTCCTTCATGCACTGTTGTGCTTGTTTAAGTGCTTCCACCTTTGCAAGAATATCTAAACCACTAGTTGTTGCTTCTTGTTTTGCATGTTCTGAAGCTTTCTCTTTCATTTCCACTTCTCTTTAAACTGATGACGTGATCCAATCTTGAGGTCAGGATTTTCGGAATACATTCAAGTATTATTGAACAATCAATTAAACTGATTCATCAAAAATAAAATATTATAATCAACAATTTTCCCAATCAAACAGAAACATATCATGCTAATTTAGGTGACTAATGAAGCTAGTTAAACATGTAGTTGGAAATTATTTATTGTAGTAAAACAACCAAGAACAATTATATTGTACTAGTTATCACAAATTTAAACCTTTTTAGCAAGTTTATTTCATTCAGGATCATGAGTTCGTGGTTCATTCACGATCATGAGTTCGCGGTTCAACTAATTGAAACATAAACTAACTATGGACAGAAAATTGAAACCCTAAAGAAAGTAAATGAGAAAATACACAGACCCAAATGACAAAATCTTGATGGTACTTACCATTAAAAATGAAATCTTGATCGGAATCCCAAGTGGGTTGGGGGTAAAGACAAAAGACGTGTGCCCTAGAACAAACAGGACGATCTGCAAGTATAAGCACCTGGTGAAAATCACATAAATCATATTCCATTGATAAACCGATTATGTCAAATTTCCAGGAACAAAACCTCATTTACGGATTTTTAAAACTAAGAGTATGACTCCATTGATATCCCTTTTCAGGTCCAATCCCTTCAATAAGTTGAGCCAAACAAACAAAACCCTAATATTATAGCTTCGATTAGTAGCCAGCAGGTTTGAGAGGTGTTTAATTGAAGCATTGAGATAAGAACTTACACGAAAGGGTTATAGTTGTGTCAATAGAGTAGAAGGAGAAGGGGATGAAATTGTGAATGGAGGAGATGGCAGCGGCAGCGACAATCGGTGTGGTGGGCTGGAAGTTGAAGGCGACGAGGGATAACAGATTCCGATTTATGATTTGAGGGGAAATTGAAGAGATTCGATGGTCAGAAATGAAGGAGGGGGTGGTTGGTTTGCGCCGGAGAAGACATGGAGAAGAAAGGTGGGCCAAAAATATAATTTTTTTCTAAAACGGTGTTGTTTGAGATTATTATTTCACATGTGGTGTTATTTTTTTTTATTTCACAAATGGTGTTTCCTAGTTTGCTAACCACGGATTGTTGATTTTGGGGGGTATTCGTGGTTGGGAACCATGAATTGGTACAAACCCCATTTCCCAACCATGAATTGGTTCAAACTCCATTTCCCAACCACGAATTGATGTAAAACCCCACTTCCCAACCACGAATTGGTTCAAACCCCACCTCCCAACCATTAATTGATGTCATTTTAACTTACCAATCATGAATTGGTTGTTACCAACCACGAATTGGTTAAAAACTATAGTCCCAACCACGAATTGTTCTTTTGTTTCTTTATGTGTACCAATTCGTGGTTCCCAACCACGAATACCCACCAAATTCTTGGTTCCCAACCACGAATACCCACCAAAATCAACAAATCCGTGGTTAGCAAACTCGGAAACACCATTTGTGAAAAAAAATAAAAATAACACCACTTGTGAAATAATAATCTCAAAACAACACCATTTCAGAAAAAATTTCGCGATCTGTGGCCGATCCGTGTGAAAAAGTACATAATTCAAAAATAAGTTCTCTAACTGTAAAAGTTTAGGAATTAGAGCGGCCAAGGTTTAATTTAAGGGTGGTTATTGCTATTTTAAATAGCTGAGATTTAATCTAAAGAAACACGTATGGCAGTTGACTTTTCATGGTCTATATAGTTATACTTACTCTAATTAGCAAATCTTCTTGATTGTTGGTTTGCAAATGGTATGTATTTCTATTTGTTTTTTTTTATTCAAAATATATATATATATATATATATATATATATATATATATATATAGGGTTGATATCGTTGGTCATTTGGTGTAATGGTAGTCCCAAGATTTCTCATAGTGGAGGTCTTGGGTTCGAATCCTGGCCACAGCGAAAAAGGGGTATGTGGTCAGGTCAGGGGGTTTACCCAGTTGGGGGTTCCTCCTGGGGTGGGTTGCCCTGAATATTCTAGGTGTTGCCCCGGGGAAACCCAGTTATCTTATAATATCTATGTGTTATCGTTCAAAAAAATATATATATATATATATAGGGTTGGTATCAAATGATAACCACATATTTATGTGATAACCATGATAATCACCCTTCAACCAATCACGTAATTGATAATTATATTTTTTTCTAATTCTCAAATGGTACTTTAGTAAGCATATAACCCATTTATTTAGAAAATTAAATAGCTTTTGATTAACTTCCCTATTTTTACTCATTTCTCCCTCTAACAAAATTAAAAGCCTTTATTTTAGAGTTTCTAGCCTTGAGATTAGTCTAACTCTAGTAAAACAAAACTAATAGTGTTTTATATAAAAAGTTAGAGAATTGACTGTCCATTATATATACATTTTTTAAATAAAATTTTAATTTGAGGTTATTTAAAAAGAATACCTTAACTATATCTTATTTAATAAAACAAATGTGTTTTTTCTTTCTATTGTTTTCTAAAGATTTAGTTATGTATTCAATACTCTTCACTGGCTTTCTTATTTTCATTTCCACAGAGTTTCATTGTGTCATACACACCAAGACCGGAAAAAGCATGTCAACTAATTTTTATGATTCTTTGACTTCCATGTTACCCCGTCATGTCATCATAGGTTAAGTTTTTTTTCTTTTAATCTGAACTAGTATATAAAAAATTAAAAATAAATAAATAACACGGTTGGTACGTATATATAACACAGTTGGTATATATATGTAACAAACTTTGACTTGAATTTTATGTTCTAATATATTTTTTTTTGCATGATTGTAATGTAAAACTATAAATTTTTATTGATCTTTTTGGTTTTAAATCAATTTTTATGGGTTTTTAGTTATTAAGTTTGAAATGATAGGAGAGAGAGTGTGATACGTATATGTAACATGGTTGTTATTTATATGTAACAAACTTTGACTTTAATTTTATGTTCTAGTATATATATATATATGTTTTTTTGTATGATTGTAACGTAAAACTAAAAAAATTTATTGATCTTTTTTGTTTTAAATTAGTTTTTATGGATTTTAATTATTAAGTTTGAAATGGTAGAAGAGAGAGAGTGAACTAACAATGACTATTTAAATTAAGAGTAAATTACATGAAAAGTCCCTGTGGTTTGTCAATATTTTGGATTGGCTCCTCAAGTATGAAAAACTACATCTTTGCTCCCCATGGTATGACAACGGGTAACATAAAAGATCCCTGGAACGGATGTCTGTTAAATTATCTGTCAAGTTTCAAAGGAATGACTAAAATACCCTTAAGGTTAAAATACAAAAAAACATTAAAATAAAATTGAAAGAATTACATATGAAATGTGGGACCCACCAAAAACCAAAACCAGTCAACCCCCTCCCCTTTTTTCCTTCCCGTGGCTTCCGACGACTTCGCTGTCTCCCGCTGCCACTACAGCGTCGCCACTACCGGCACTATCTTCGGCTTGCACTACCACTGTAGGCATCACATACCACCGTCGAGGTATTTATATGGTTCCGGTGAGGGGGTTTATGACATGTGCCGGTGAGTTCTTTGATTGCGGAAGACAAAGAGTTTGCTCAAGAAATTGTTGAATTTTGGTGCTTTAAACTTGAAAACGGAATGGATCCACAGTTTTCATACATCTAATAGGCTAATAATTCGAGTGATGAATCGATTTGTGTCTTTATTAATGTCTAATATGGTAATGATTTTAAGGTTTTAAGCTTTTTTTTTCACTGTCTTCAAAGTCAGTGTTTGCACCGTGGATTTGCTGAGGTGAAGACGAAGAGGTTGGTGAAGAAGGAATGACGATTTAGGTGATGATATTAAATCCTTTTTTTTCGGTTGTGCCGATTTTGAAGGCTCGAAGCCTGAGATGGTGAGAGAGGGATATACAAAGAGAGTGAGAGAGATAAATCGTAATGGTTGCCGGAGATGGTGGTGGTGGTGAAGACAAATGTTGAAGCTATTGTGGGTTAGGGACTGGTTCTCAACGAGGAAGACATAGTGGATTAGGGGTATTATTTGATACCTTATTAGAAGTGGGTCCCACATTTCATATGTTAATTCTTTTAATTTTATTTTTAATGTTTATTAACCTTAGGGTATTTTGGTCATTTTTAAAAAGTTGACAGAAAATTTAACATGCATCCGTTCCAGGGACCTTTTATGTTATCCGTTGTCATACCACGGGGAGCAAAGATGCAGTTTCTCATACTTGGGGAGCCAATCCAAAATGTTGACAAACCACAGGAACCTTTCATGTAATTTACTCTTAAATTAAATTATGTTGTTTTACCCAAATTACACTTTTGCATTAAATATAATTAATTTTTTATTTTAATAATTAAAAGTTTGTCATTAAATAAAATAAACCATTAATCAAACTCAATCAATGGTTGATATGTGGTTATCATGGTTATTTTATAAAATGAGGTTAGCATTTGAACCCTACCCTATATATATATATATATATATATATATATATATATATATATATATAGGGGAAACATCATAAGAAAACTCAATGTTCATGAGAAAACCAAAAAACTACTTATTTAACGTAAAAAAAATAAAAATCATAACTCAAAAAATAAATCAAAAATTAAAAAACTGATTCGGAGACCTTGTTTTCCACGTCGTCCACGTTAAAAAAAACTCGAAAAGTAGTGGGTTTAGTTTAGCTTTTAGGTTAGGTTTTTGGAGGGGTGGGGTGAGTTGAGGGTTTAGGTTTTTGGTGGGTGGGGGGTTTAGGTTCTGGGGGGGGTGAGGGGGTAGGTAGGGTGGGTTTAGGTTTTTGGGTGGGGGTGGGGTGAGGGTTTAGGTTTTTTGGTAGGGGGTTTAGGTTTTTGGGGTGGGTTAGACTTTTTGGTTTAGTTTAGGTTTTTTGAGGCGTGGGGTGGGTGGGGGTTTAGGTTTTTGGGGGGTGGGTTTAGGTTTTTGGGTAGGGTGGGGGGTTTAGGTTTTTGGGGGTGGGTGGGTTTTTTTGGTGTATTACACATATGCAGTAGGAGTTTTTTAGTTTTCTCATTAAAATGAGTTTTCTAGTGAACTCACCCCTATATATATATATATATATATATAGGGTTACGTTAATGAGAAAACTCATTTTAATGAAAGAACTAGAGAACAATTAAAAATAGAAGGGTGTGATTTTAAAGAGAAAGGGTAAAACTGTAACTTAAAATATATAAATATTTAAACATTTTTATCTTTTGCATACGTTATTATTTTTTTTTAAATTGCACCATTAAATTAGCAATTTATGTATCTTTCATTTGAATATAAATAACGTTATAAAAAATAAGAATTAACTCGTCTTTTTTTCTTCTTCTTATTTTCAATACTACATATGTGTAGTATCACCCAAAAAAAACCTAAGATACCCTTAAAAACCTAACCCCCACCTCATCCTCAAAAACCTAAACCCCTCACCCCACCCCCACCCCAAAACCCCACCCCCACCCAAAAACCTAACCCCCCACCCACCCCAAAAAGCCTAAACCCCACCACCCACCCATCCTCAAAAAATATAACCTACAAGCTAAACTAAACCCTAAAGCTAAATCGACTATTTTTTTGAGTTTTTTTAACGAGGACGACGTGGGAAACAAGAAATCCGAACAACTTTTTTAGTTTTTGATTTATATTTTGAGTTATGATTTTTTTAACATTTAAAGAGGAGTTCTCTAGTTCTTTCCCTAAATTTTAGTTTTCTTATGAACTTCACCATATATATATATATATATATGGGAAGGATCATAAGAAAACTCAATATTCATGAGAAAACCAAAAAACTATTTATTAAAGGTAAAAAAAATAATAAAAAAATCATAACTCAAAATATAAATCAAAAACTAAAAAATCGCTTTGGAGACCTTGTTTCCCACGTCGTCCTCTTTTAAAACAAACAAAAAATAAATAAAAAATTCAGCGTTTTGCTATATATGTGTAGCATAGTTAGCTTTTGGGGGTGATTTTTTAGGTTTAGTTTAGCTTTTAGGTTAGGTTTTTGGGGTGGGGTGGGGTGGGGTGGGGGTGGGTGAGGGTTTAGGTTTTTGGGGGGTGGGTGGGGTGGGTTTAGGTTTTTGGGTGGGGGTGGGGTGGGGGGTTTAGGTTTTTCGGTGAGGGTTAGGCTTTTAGGTGTATTACACATATGCAGTAGGAGTTTTTTTGATTTTCTTATGAAAATGAGTTTTCTAGTGAACTCACCCCTATATATATATATATATATAGGGGGATGTTCAAATAAGAAGTAGTTTTTCGCTAAGAAATCTAATAAATGACCAAAACGATAAGAAAAGATATCAAACGAACTCTGATTAAGCTCATTTCAGTGGGGTTGGAACCGTCGCGTCGAACTCTACCATCTTAGCTTTTAGGGTTTAGCTTTTAAGGTTTAAATTTTACGTTTGAATTTTAGGGTTTTAGCCTTATGGTTTAGCCTTAGTGTTTAGCTTTTAGGGTTTAGATTTTATGGTTTAGGTTTTCTTAGGGGGTGGGGGGTTTAGGTTTTTGGGGGGTGGGTTTAAGTTTTTTTTGGGGGGGGGGGTGGGGAGTTTAGGTTTTTTTGGGGGGGGGGTGGTGTTTTTAGGCTTTTCAGAGTGGTGTTGGAGGGGGGGTCTAGGTTTTTGGGGGTGCGGGTAAAGGGGGGTCTAGGTTTTTGGGTCCGGTTTAGAGTTCGATAAGACAGTTCCAACACCGCTGGAATGAGCTCAATTGGAATTCGTTTGACCAACTTCTTAGCGTTTATTAATGAAAAACCACTAATTAGTAGAACATTCCCCTATATATATATATCCCCTTTATATATATATGTTTCCCATTTTGCATTAGTAAACAGTGGATAAAGAAACGGATGCACAATATGTTATATCACATGGACTTGATTTTGTGAGCCTTGATTCACATAGGGTTTTAAACATGGATTTTGAAACTACCACTTCAATTAAAAATAAGTCTTTATAAAAACGGGTTGTGAATAATTTATTTGATTTTGAACTGATTGATCTTTTCTCCTACTCCATTTATTATACTCATCGATCTCATTTACTAGTTTTCCCATTCGTGGACCTTGAAGAAGTTATTCAATTGAATTTGATAAAAGGTCACAATTGTTGATTTGATCTAGATTTCAAACTTTAATTCAATTGAACTTGATTTGATTGGGTTCATGGAGCTATTAAACTAATTGAAGCCGATGCAAGTAACAACCGTTAGTTTGATCTTTGTGAGTTAAGTTGAATAAACCAAGAGATTGTTAATGGAAACTTGACGGAAAATCGAGGGAGGGGGAGGGAGGGATGGGTTGAATGTGACCACCCCCATTGAATTTTGGATAAAAAAGCGGTCATTTGTTACTCAACAACGGAATCAGTAGCTGTTTTGATTGATTGCGAGTAATTAAAAGACTTACCGGACTCACCTGATTGTTCATAGACATCATGTAATCTTACAAAGAGTGTGCAAAAATTTCCAAAAATGATAATCTCTATAATTATTGAAGTCAAAGAATATAAGGCGCAATTTTATACATAACTAAAGGATAATCTGTGTAATTATACATCTTAATCACAAGTGTCGGTGGCTTTTTGACACCGACCAACACAACCCCCAACTTTAAAGAAATTGCAAATTTCACCATTAAACTGTGTAAACTGAAACTTTGATCCCCTCAAGTTTGATAAAGTTTCGCGTTTATCCCATGTAGTATATATAATCTGATTTTCCTCAATAAATTTCGTTCGTTAATTATTTTTTTTCTTGACCTCCCGTTATAAGTTTCGTTAAAAACGGAGTCGTATTTAGTTTAGGGTATTTTTATGTGTCGTGGGTTATATCACGTAACGGTAACGTGCTGCTGCTACCGTGAAAAATGAGATCGACTGAAAAATATCGATTCCATTGTATAACCGTCTTTTATTCATGTTTCGATCTCCACAACTGAGTCGCTGTATTTAACCACATTTTTTTTCTTCTGTTTAACCATGTTAATGTCACCGCCTCAACTGTTTTTCATCGCGAAACATGGCTAATTTTCTAGTTTACTCTTATAATTATAATGTTTAAAGACTAAAGCTGAAATTTTAACAATTCTTGAATTACTTAATTTACCGTAGATAAAATAAAAGAAATGTTACAAAGTCAAAATTAGTAAAACTTTGGTGTTCAAATGATCAAATCAGTATATTTTCGTAGTATGAAACTGCAATCAAGGAAGGGTAGATCGTGTCCTTCCTCTCTTCTCTTCATATTGCATCCTCCTCTCTCTCATCCATCTTCCACGCGCACACTTCAACCTCTTTTCTTTTTCCAAATCTCAACAGAAACCCTAGAAAATCATCTCCAGTTACTCGATCCACGTTCTTCTGATCAAATATCTAGGGTTTCTTTTTCATTTCTTTACAAAATCCTGCTTCTCATCACCTCTAGATTCTTCGTCTGAGCGTCTTTTTCTACTCGGTTACTGGTTCGCTTGGCTTCGATCTCTTCCGTACTTCAGCTTGTTGGAACTGATAGATCATAGATGGAAGCGATCGAAGAATTGGTGCAGCTGTCAGATTCGATGCGACAGGCGGCTGCGTTGCTCAACGACGAAGATGTTGACGAAAACTCGTCCTCGAGGCGTGGTTCCACATTCTTAAACGTCGTTGCTCTTGGCAACACGGTAAGTTCAGCTGTTAGGAGAATTGTGATTGAATCCAGTTAAAACATGAGGTTTTTTGTGTTTTGATCAGTCGGTGCTTGTTTAATTGTGTTGATTGTTAATACGTTATGGATCTGTGATTTGATTTTTTTAGGATCCGGAATTCTGTATGTTAGGTTAATGTAGATTTAAATCGTTTTTGAATCATGACTTCCTGTTCTGATTTTGCGTCTCAATCAATAGTTACAACAAATATATTTACCTGCCGCCTGATTTGGTATCACAGCCAGAATAATTTAATGATTTGAGTTACACTTGACATCTGGTTGAGATCTCTCTTGAGATTTGAATAAGCTGTTTGTCGTCCATCATTCTTTTTGGAATTGGTTTAGTGCAACAGACCATTTAAGACAGGTGTCCGTACCAATTGAATTTTGTGGTGGTGG
This sequence comes from Smallanthus sonchifolius, assembly GCA_023525975.1. Lineage (NCBI taxonomy): Eukaryota > Viridiplantae > Streptophyta > Magnoliopsida > Asterales > Asteraceae > Smallanthus > Smallanthus sonchifolius. Next base: position 60,471,451 of record CM042035.1, on the reverse strand, counting down.
TGGTGTGGATTTTTTTGTTGATCCAAAACACATGTTTTTACAAAATCAATATTATGTTTACTAAATGTTCATAACATTTTGTTTCACGAAGCTGGTTTTTCTTAATGGCAAGGTTTGTGTTGAAGGCTGATGTCCGATCTCTTAAATTTAAGTAGTTTGAGGAAATTTTGGGTACAGAGAAGCTTGATAATTTGGTCCCACTGTTTGAAGAACTTGTTATATAATTATCGCTTATTGATGAGTCCTTGGTCTGATAATGAATTTTTAAATTAGGATTGAGATCTTGGCTGAATCGTTTATTCCAACTTTCCTGACTTAATGTCTGATAATACTACCAAGAATTATGGATTACCAACTGAACTTACCAAGTACCTCTACCATGCCAGTGCCTATATTTCAAAGCTCATGGAGTTTTGTTTGTTTGTGTGTTGTGTTTTAATTTCTTATTTTTTAGCTACTTAGTCATTAGAGCCTATTTTTATTGTTAGTTTAGCTAACCTAGTTACTAAATCTGAACTAAAATTGTTCAGGGTGCAGGTAAATCAGCAGTTTTGAACAGTTTGATCGGACATCCTGCTTTGGTAAGAACTTCATTATGTTATTTTTTTTTTACTTCCTATTATTCACTTTAATACATCTGCATCTAGGGACAGATGTAAGGCTTGCCTACATTCCACCCTCCCTAGTCCCTATAGCTCTGCTATGAGTGGGATTTATTGGGTGCGGTTGCTATGTTGTTGTATTTAGCATAATGGTTATGATTTCGGACTTAAATCATAATATGCCAATAATCTGGAAATATGGAATTGCTACCTTTATGTGAGTAGTTGTAAATGTTCTTTACTTTTTATGAGGGAATGGAATGTAAATTCGGAAGCTTAATTGTACCAGTTCTAATTTCTATCTGTACAGCCAACTGGTGAAGGTGGTGCCACCCGTGCACCTATATGCATCGACTTAGACAGAGATGAAAACTTAAGCAACAAAACAATTGTGCTGCAGATTGAAAGTAAATCCCAATCAGTGTCTGCAAGTGAGGCCTCTATCACACCCTCTTATCTTACTTAAAGGCTGTTGGATGAATAACAATGGAGTTTCACAGTTTATTTTTTCATTAACCGGCAATCTAATGATACTTAAAATCCTTTCTTTTTATTCGATCATAGGTGCTCTTCGTCGTTCTTTACAGGATAGACTTAGTAAAATATCGAGCAAGAGTCACGATGAAATATATTTGAAGCTTAAAACAAGTACAGGTTAGTTTGGATATGTTCTTTCTTTGAAATAACCATGCTTTTAAAGACTATGTTTGCTCTGATGCATATTGTTATATCGTTTATGCATTTGTTTGCTAGTCAATGTTGTGAGAAGTTGTAAGAAATATATTTTTGGTGTTCAATATCTACTGGTGATTCTACAGTAAAATTCTAAAGTATAGTAGGTTATGTAGCTGCATTGTATGATATTTGTTATTTCTAAATGAAAGTAAACGTGTTATGCCCTTTTGACCTCTACTATCCTGATATATGTGATATGATTTGATCATGATAAGTTTATAGATAATTACTTATTGATCTCATGTTGTTAACTAATGAGTCACTCCATGACGACCGTTTTTTTTAAGATCTCTTTACCAGGTTACTCTGAAACAGATCAAGATATCAATTTGTTCAAGTGAGTTCTCGACATATATAGTTACATAGGTTAGACTTGCATGGCACAGATACATTTTTACGGTTATGATGGCATGAATCTATGGTATTGTCCTAGATTCTCTAGGCTAATAATTTATGGAAATCATTTCCATGATTTGTTGCTGCTTCGCGCTAATATTTAAATATGGATGTAGAAATTAACATCTATATGTTTGTAAATGAGAGGAACAAGACGAAACAGAATAATTAAATGACAAGTGAAGTATTATGGGTGCAACATAGAGGCGAAGAGGGGAACATAAGACAGGACTGAAAGTCTGAAAGTGGTACATGCACATGAGTATTGTATTGTTGCGCAGTTTAACTTATTTCTAATTATATATCTATAATGATTCGATTGCCTATAACCTAGTTTGTACAGCCCTTTACATCTATGGTGATACAATGTGTAAAATCTAAATACATAGTTTCATCTTGTAGGAAGTCACTGCCTCCCTTTCATTAGCTTGATTGTTGTCACTTACTGCTCTCTTTCTTGTTCTTTATTTTATTTTCTCATATGTTTTGTTTCCCTGACTAAATCTTATTCATTTGTAGCTCCTCCTTTAAAATTGATTGACCTGCCTGGAGTCGAGAAAGGGAATCTTGACGATTCATTGGTATGTTACTGTCAAACTGTTTTTTATTTTAATATATATATATATGTGTATATCTATATATATATATATATACATTTATATATATATATATATATATTACAATAGCTTTTAGTTTGTAATACTTTCCCTGAAAGGAGATCTAAACCTAGTATTTCTTGCAGGGTGAATATGCTCAGCACAATGATGCAATTTTGTTGGTTATAATACCCGCTGCTCAGGCACCAGAAGTTTCCTCTGCTAAAGCCCTCAGAATTGCAAAGGAATATGATGGAGAATGTGCGTTCATTGTTGATCCTGATTCTTGGCTTGCTAATCTCATTTTCCATATACTAATTCAAAGTTCTGTGATCTTTCAGTTTGTATGTTCAAGATTTAAGTATGTTATATTTTATCATAGGTACAAGAACGATTGGTGTTATTAGCAAAGTTGACCAAGCATCTGCAGATCCCAAAGTTCTTGCTGCTTGTCAAGCACTTCTTTTGGGTCAAGGACCACGAGGTGCAGCTGATATCCCATGGGTTGCTCTAATTGGTCAATCAGTTTCCATTGCTTCAGCACAGGCAGGAAATGTGGGGTCCGATAATTCATTAGAAACCGCATGGCGGGCTGAAAGTGAAAGTTTGAAATCGATATTGACAGGAGCTCCACAAAGCAAGCTTGGTAGATTAGCTTTGGTTGAAACCCTAGCTCATCAAATCCGTAGCCGTATGAAAATCAGACTTCCTAGCCTTTTATCAGGGTTAGATCTCTTCTCCTTCCATTATGTTCTTCACTCTTTTTCGCTTTTCAGTTTACTACACAATTAGCCTTTAGTATAATCATGATTAATGAAGTGCAAGCCTGAATTATCATATATATAGTGGCCATGTAAGTAAATATCACAACATTTTCTAGTGTAGTAAAAAATACAACATTTTATTGTGTAATACAATCAAGTAAAGCATCAAGGAATATGGAAATATGAAATTCCACTCTCTGCATTAATACAATGTGTGTTTACTATTTGACATGACATCAAAAAGATTGGTGTTATTGTGTATTACGCTTGGTTTTAAAAGCGTGAGGCGCTTACGTCCTAAAAGCCAAGGCGTAAGGCGAGAGCTTCACTTAGGTATTCATATAATGTTTATAAATTAATTCCAGATAACATTTCTACTTGTGAATCCTTAAGCACCCAAAACAAGATGATAATAAGAAATACACAACTTTTATATAAAAAGCATGAACAATCTCAATTTACAACAAAAAAATTCTTAATGTATAACTATAGAAGCTCTGAGAACAATATATAAAAAGCAGAAAATATATTTTCATATTTTTAAGTATTGTAATATAAAAAAAAGAAATTAGAAAAGTTCTAATTATTTTTATATTATAAAAAAACAAAACAAAATAAACATCGACTAAAAGTATAAAAATACTAAACATTTACCTAGATTCCTTTTTTTCATTTTGATTTTAGTTTGAAAACTAGGAAATACTTCATTTGATTTCAAATAATAATATCAATTTAAAAAGGAATGACAATTAGGAAGGAATTACGTGATTAGAATCTTTTAGTTAGGAAGAAATTACTAATTAGGAATGTATTACCAGTTACCTAATTTGAATCTTCTATTAGGAAAGAATTGCACAAGCGGAATCGTTTATTTGTTATCCTTTTCTGATTCTATACAAGTTGACCCACTCCCTCAATTAACATCTTACTTCTGAGGCGCTCTTTTTTTTTTGAAAGACAAATTTCTTAATTTTTGTTGGGAGTGAGATTTGAACCCACAACTTCCTCAAACTTTGGTGTTCCTAGAGTATATTCCTCTACCACTGGGCCACCAGCCCCAATGTCGCTCTTTTTTTTACCTACCTGAATAATAAACAAAGATTCATACGTGTTTATATCTATACTATATAATAAATAAAGGTTTTGAGATGCCACGTGTCGCCTCCATATTCAATCTCATCATTTTTTTCCCGCCTCTCTCTCTTATTAAATATACTTCTATCTTTAAATAATAATATATTTTTAAATAAAATACTAATCTTTATATTAATAAATCTTCTAACATATTTTAACGAATGTATGTGTTGACAAATTTTATTGTATTCCACGGGTTTATTCAATCCGTGTAAAACACGAGTTTTTAAAAATAATTTTTTTATTACTTAATATATAATATTATATTTATTCAACCCGTGTAATACACGGGATTTTAACCTAGTATATAATAATACCTTATAATTCTATTGAATGATTTAGAAACCTTTGCTTTTATATATACCTCGAAATTGTTTTCTTCTATTAATTGCTAATGCGGGCAAACTAAAGTTGGCCGAGTCTACACCCTACAGGTGACATTGGATGGAATCTCTCATGTGAGTTATAATTAACATGTTTTTGATATGGTCAATGCTGTTTTCTACATGAGTTCTCTAGACCTTGTTGTTCCATCTTTTTTCTCTGTGGAGGTTGTCTAATGTCTAACCCTATTAGTTGGATTAATCAATTACCTCGTGTGCTCAAAAAGTTATCCTGTTTCACATGTGCGGTAACCTGGAGAATCATAAATCTTTTTTTTTGATAGAATAAGTAACTATGAATCATTATCTCTTAGGATAAAGAAGATTCTCAGAAGTTTTTTGTTGAATACTTATTACGGCCTTAGTAAATTTAAAGTAGCATAATAGTTAGCAAAATTTGTCTTTCATCTATGCATACGCCTTTTGGAACTTGTATAAATATCATATTTACCCAACTAAATAAATTTTATATCAAATATACCAAAACACTTCAAATTTCATATTTACCCATTTCATTAATTACAATTAATAATACGACCATTATACCCCTACACCTTACACTTAAAACTCTCATAACCTAAACTCCTAAACCGTAACCATAAACCCGTGAAGATACAGATCCAACGACCTTTAGTTGAGGAGAGGTGACAACAAGGGATAAATGCCGTAAATTTGAAAATGGGTATATCTAATATAACGATGTTTTGGATAAATATGATATTATGCAAGTTTTAAGGGAAGGGTATAAACGATATAAATTTGAGAATGAGTATATTTGATATTATGCTTTTTTTGTTAGGTAAATACAATGTTATGCAAGTTTTGAGGGGATGTATGAAATTATCGTTTTGTCTAAATCTCGTGCAGACTTCAGGGGAAATCTCAGATTGTGCAAGATGAGTTGGTAAGGCTTGGAGAATCAATGGTTAGTAGTTCGGAAGGTACACGGGCTTTGGCTTTGGAACTTTGCCGTGAATTTGAGGACAAGTTTCTTCAACATATTATGACTGGAGAGGTGATAATTCATAACCAATATACAAGTATATTTAGATTGAATTATTCAAGACATGACAAGACCACCTCCTTGTGAGGTTTTATAGAGGACCTTACTTGTGCCATATTTATCGCCACTTGCTATTATCATAGGCATTTTTCATTGAAATATTATGCCTATTATTCTCACTTGATCAATGTTAATCTACAATGCTGTCTATGTATTGATGTCGATATGTAAATGGCATTTTCTGATATTATCAACTATTTGTGTATATATTCAGGGTAGTGGGTGGAAAGTGGTGGCAAGTTTTGAGGGTAACTTTCCTAATAGGATCAAGCAGCTTCCTTTAGACAGACATTTTGATATAAATAATGTCAAGAGGGTATGAAGTCCTTTTTTGTAACTTCTAATTTCATTTATTTCATTTATTTTCTATTGCTCTATGATGAAAATGGAATTTGGTTTCAGATTGTGCTAGAGGCAGATGGTTACCAACCTTATCTTTTATCTCCAGAAAAAGGACTTCGGTCTTTAATCAAAGGTGTATTAGAGCTTGCCAAAGAACCATCTCGTCTCTGTGTTGACGAGGTATTTCTACACATATGTGATTTATATTTATATCTATACATACGTGTGTGCACACCTTTGTGCATGCATTTAAATTTAGTTATAATGCGTCGCCTTGTGCTTCTTTTTTTAACTAAATGTTTTCTGCAATGTGATTGCTTTCAATGGATACAGGTTCATCGTGTGCTTGTGGATATAGTTTCAGCATCAGCAAATGCGACACCTGGGCTCGGAAGATATCCTCATTTCAAGAGAGAGGTGATTATATTTAGTTTCTTCAAAATGTATTCTAATTTAACATGTGCTTGATTTTGCTTCCCAAAACTTTCGTCTGACAAATATATTTTTAACTAGGTTGTTGCAATTGCCACAACTGCCTTGGAGGTTTATAAGAATGATGCAAAGAAGATGGTGGTTGCTCTTGTTGACATGGAGAGGGTCTTTGTTCCACCACAGCACTTCATCCGATTGGTCCAGAGAAGGTATCCCCATTATCTTTTCTGGACCACAAATTTTAACTTTTATTAACTTAAATGAATCCATACTTTATATATGTAGTATTGACAGCATAAACATAGTCTTGATATCACCTTGTTTTAGTTGTTCTTTTTGGTTAAGGTTCTACAATGTGTTAGTGAATTCAAGTTTTGGCTCTTCTTTCAATTCTTTTGGGTTTTTAACTTTTTAAGCTATCTTTACATCCTTTAATTTTTCATTTTTTCATGGATGGTTTCCTAGAAACTCATCTACAGTCCGCCCTTTTTTCCTTGTTTTTTTACAAATATCAGTGTAGTTTATTAAACAGTGTCATTCAACACCTTTCCATTAAACTTAGCTTGTATTTTCTAAAAAATCTTTCTAAATGTAACTTGTTTTTGTTTACAGCATTTAGCTTTATTTTCTATTATTTATTACTCATCTTATGCCTCCTATCTCAGTTAACCTCTTGTCATTTCTCCCATGGATAAGAGTGTGATTTCAGTCTTATTTATAATATATAGATTATCACCTGTAGCAATATGTGTCTAAATGTTATAGAATGTTCTTATGGCTACCTTGGTTTAAAAGGCGCAAGAATCTCAGGAAAAAGCATCAGGGTCAGAAAGGCATGGTTCATGTAGTTTCGGGTCAAATTTGATTATAATTAGGGTGTGTAGGAGGTTTTTATAACAACCAAAGGGATGAAGAAGTTATAAAAGTTTACTTGGTAAATAGGTTGATATGTAAAACATATTAGAGACTCAACTTCTGGTTGTAAATAAAGCTTGTTAGGTTGTACATAGACACGCACCTCACATACGTGATGCTCGCGCCTTGGCTTTTTGGGATTAAAACGTCTCGGAGCGCCTTGCGCTTTCTTAAGACCAAGATGGCTACTAGTCATTGATCCATTGCTTTTAGGAGTTTATGTTCAATTTTTTATTCTAGGAATTGATAAGTTTCAAAGATGGGGAAATAAGCATGGGTGGAATTTTTTATTATGCCTTTTCTTGTTACACTCGTCAATAACGATGGGTAAAAAGAGACATTTGTTCAGATTTTTTTGTTATTACATTCTTTATTCTTAACAGGATGGACAGGCAGAGACGAGAGGAAGAGATCAAGAATAAATCTTCTAAAAAGGCAGTGGATGCAGAACAGTCCTTACTAAATAGGGTACACCATGTTTTTGTTAATTGTAGCATTAGTTTTCACAAAATTGTTTTATCCCACTTACTAGCTTCTGTTATCTTTTTGTGCTTTTATAGTCAGCTAGTCCTCAAACAGGAGGGAACTTAAAAACAATGAAGGATAAGCAAGACAAGGATGCACAAGAGGGACCTGTTTTAAAAACTGCAGGAACTGATGGGGAGATTACAGCAGGTTTTTTCTTTCACATACTCCTATGCCTTCTAATTGTTTCATATGGTATTTATAATCCAAACACTGGTGATGATGTAATATATATGTCAGCATGTATATATTTTTATCATTCTTTTCGTATCTTTGTTGGGTCGAATGGTGTTTGTTCAAATGATTATATTTCCGTGAGTTTTATGTGAAAATTTTTATTTGTGGGCAGGATATTTATTGAAGAAAAGCTCAAAATCTAATGGATGGAGTAAAAAGTGGTTCGTTTTAAATGAGAAAACTGGGAAGGTTAGTAAAATAATTTTAATCAGATATGCAGTTATGCACATGAGAGTTGGTTTAATGCATTGCTAAGAGTTCGCACATGTATTAATACCTTCACAGTTCTATTTTTTTTCTTTCTATTTTACTGTTACTGTTGGGATTAAAGACGATCACACACGAACACACAAACACGAAAGCAGTAATGAACACGGGGTTTAACGTGGTTCGGTCTAAACTGACCTACGTCCACGGGTGGCAACTAGGATATTCTTTATTAGAGGCGACACAAATTACAAGTACAAAACATTGTATTTATAGAGACTAAACTAGGGTTAGGAAACTTAATCCCCAAGTAAACCCAATTAGGGCCCAAAACCAATTAGGCTTAGCAACCGGGCTAGGGCCGGCTGCCCTTAACCTGTGCCTGCCCTAAAAGGCCTACGAACCCAACAATCTCCCACTCGGAGGCCTTGAATGCTTTCGTCTGCTCTCTCAAATGTCAATGGAACTTCATGCTCCTCCTAGTTACCACCACCTTCTCATCATTAACCTGAAGGCCTGTTAAAGCTACCCTAAGCTTCAACTCATCAGTCACAACCAGTGACTCGTTCTCTGTCCCTGCCTGCTCCCACTGTAACGAACCTGTTACACTGCTGGCATCTGAAACATCCTGGGAACTCACACTCTCCATCATAAGCAAGTAATCCACTGGAGAGACTTTTCCAGTCGGAATGCTGGTCTTCTTAACCCATTGTAGCACTGGAGCTGTAACTGAAACACGACCTGTGCTCCCACTGTCACGATGCCCTCTACCTGGTTTAACCTTCCGAACTCGTTCATCCTGAATCTTCACTTTAACTCTGGGTTGCTCACTTGCAAAATGAATCCACTTAGCTCTACCCGATGCAGCGAGCCAAGACTTTAATAATCGGAAGTTGGTTCCCTTCTTCCAGCGATACATAAACCTGTATCTTCCCAAAGTCTTCAAACAATAGATTCACCAATGCTTCACAGAGGTGAGTAATGAAGCATACCAAAATCTTGAACCCAAGAGTCTCTACTGCCTTCACTAAGTCCCAATGCATCAACCCAGACACTTTCTCAGAAGCAGAATTTACTATCTTTGACATCGACTCTAAAGAATGTCCCACATACCTCCATGCAGCTCCACCAAGTCAACTATGCTCAGCTCCCACTGTCCCTGTTATCCCAACCCATGCCAAATGGCGTACTACTGATCACCACCGAACAAGAAACAACTTCACAGTTCTAGACCAGCTAAACGGCAAACAGTTATAACAGCAGCAGAGCTTTCATGAAAGCAAACGGTACCAAGGATTCCGCGACCGTACACCCGATCGGCTAACCCTAACCGAAAAATCTTTCAACCGAGCAATATCACCTGACTTCCTTTTTATTTTCACTTATGTCGTCACCAGCACACCAGAACCGGAATACTTAAAACTCAAAGCATTCCAAACCTGCTGGTTCCATTTTCACCGGTTTTATCCCACAGTACCAAACTCAAGTTCTTTTGACAAAACCAACCAACCTCCAAACCGTCAAACCTTTGGATAATAACCATCCCGTCTTCAGCCATAACAATAGCAAACAGAAAACATATTGAAACAGTGAAATAAACATAGTAATGTCACGGGCCTAAACTTGACAGTTGTTCTACCAAACACTGTTAATAAACCGATCTGCCCTTATAATAAACTTCGCTGACAAATCTAAACCCGAATACTGAATTTCACATAACCCGGTTTCCAAATAGTTAATTCGCCTGGAATCATTACACAAACATGTGACCGACATATCGTACAATAATGGCCATTATTTTAAGAAAAGCATCCACTATCTTTTACTTTACAGCTTTGCATACCTATCTTGAGTTATTGGTGGGGTCCAGTTTTCATCGATTAGGTATAAAGCTTGATTCCACTTTAAGCTTCTATTATGAAGTAGTTGTCGCCTAGCAATTTCGTCATTCAGTGCGTCACCTTCTAGAAACTTGCTTTGGGCTAAAAACATCTTTCTTGTTTTAGATTGGGATCCGGCCCAATTCGTTGCATAGGGCCTCAAGTTCATAAAGCAGCTTTCGGGCCCTTTGATTTTGCTTTCGGACCTCTGGCCAGTGGTCTCCCCAGAAGTTATCACGGGTTGACTTTGAAAGACAGACTTGGGCTTTGAAGTCCAAAACTGCTTGGAGATTTCGCATGGCTGCAACAAACAAGCAGTAAACAAGGCCTAATATACGTATTTAAAGACCCAAATCAAATTTTCAAAGAAGAATACGAAAAAGAAGTCTCAGGAAGAAAGGCGAAATGAATACGTTTAGAATGAACGTCCTAAATAGGTCTGCAACACAAACAGATCTACCCACCCAAGAAGACAAAATAAGAGACTACAGGACGACGGCCAGAAGAATGCACAACCTTAACAGATCTATTAGAAACAGATTCAGAGGAGGTTACAGAAGAAGTCTTGAATCAGAATTAGATCCAGAACAACAACTGGAAGTTTCAAGACAAAGAAGAGCTGACCTGGTACCAGCAGAAGTACTCTACGGAAGTAACAGGCAAACTGTCAGGCACAGAGTCTACCAACACTACTCGGAACAAAGAATATTGTGTGTTGGTGAAACTCAAACAGAGCTCAGATTATGTAACCCACAAAGCCACCAAAGACTCAGAGAGTCCGGAATGCAACATATCCACCTTGGTATGTTTATGATCAGACTACATACCTTACACAGAAGAGGAGCTGGGACTACAGCCCTTGTGGTCTTAAGAGATACAAGGTGGATGGATGATAGGCAAATTATCGGAACCATGGAAGTAGATCTATCAGCAGGAACACAGCTGATATACATGGTACCTGACATGGTACTCGGAATAGATGACTTCCACAACCATGTACAAGTTGCCATACAAACTCATGGGTACAACGAATGGGAAGGGGGAGAAAGCAACCTACTAATAACAGTAGGGCTTGTGGGAAGAATATCAAATACCAGCTATACTGGGTTCCAGTACAACGTCGAAAACGTAGTTGATCACTTAGCTACAAATGGAATCACGGCTATACCCGGTGAAAGAAGAAGTATAGAAGATCTGGAAGGAATGAGTTGGAATTTAAGACCAACTCTAATAACCCCAACAAGGGTTCCAGCAAGGGCAGAATGTACAGATCAAGCCCAGGAAGTTCTAATGAAGAGCCTGAATATGATAGAAGAAGTATTGGAAGAAGGTGTTCGGTCAAAGAAAGAGAGGAATGGATTAGATCAAATAATCCAGATTTCAAACCATTGCCAAGAATATATGAAAGACCATTCACAATATTCTTTGTTCCGAGTAGTGTTGGTAGACTCTGTGCCTGACAGTTTGCCTGTTACTTCCGTAGAGTACTTCTGCTGGTACCAGCTCAGCTCTTCTTTGTCTTGAAACTTCCAGTTGTTGTTCTGGATCTAATTCTGATTCAAGACTTCTTCTGTAACTTCCTCCGAATCTGTTTCTAATAGATCTGTTAAGGTTGTGCATTCTTCTGGCCGTCGTCCTGTAGTCTCTTATTTGGTCTTCTTGGGTGGGTAGATCTGTTTGTGTTGCAGACCTATTTCTTTTATTCTTCTTGGGCTTGCAACCACGTTTTTTTTGATTTAGGGGCTCTTCTTCTATCTTTTGGGCTTCTTCCAGGCATGCTTCACAGAAACATACATCATATGATTTGTGTATAGTTTGCTCTTGAATACTTATTCCAACAAAGTGCTCTTCATCTTCATGCAGTTCTCGGTCTGCACTATCTACCGAGAATCTTGGTGGTTGTGGACGATTTCCGTAAGACCTGAATCTTAGGCTTGTAGTTCTGTCAAGTCTCTGATTTATTTCCACCCTTGCTGGAACCCTTGTTGGGGTTATTAGAGTTGGTCTTAAATTCCAACTCATTCCTTCCAGATCTTCTATACTTCTTCTTTCACCGGGTATAGCCGTGATTCCATTTGTAGCTAAGTGAACAACTACGTTTTCGACGTTGTACTGGAACCCAGTATAGCTGGTATTTGATATTCTTCCCACAAGCCCTACTGTTATTAGTAGGTTGCTTTCTCCCCCTTGCCATTCGTTGTACCCATGAGTTTGTATGGCAACTTGTACATGGTTGTGGAAGTCATCTATTCCGAGTAATAAACAGTCAAACAGAACTAAACAAAACTCTAACCTTTACCCGACGAATCCAAGAGTTTTATAACCAAACCCTAATCAGCGGCTTCAAAGAGATTAACCCGGTACTATAAACAAAACTATTTATACCTGCGATATCATAACCTGAGACACCTGACCCGACGCTTCACCTGCAAACCCGAGTGAAACCAGCAACTCCAAGAGATCCACAACAGAAACTCTAATTGCAAAATCACTCCAAATCAGTCGCGAACAGCCCTGTTTTCTCTCGAAACAGCCCTGTTTTCCTCCAAAACATCCCCGTTTTCTTTCCCCTTTTGCGCAATCTAGGGTTTGAAAAAACCCTAATTCCGGCAGCCCAAAAAACAAGAAACCAGGCTGCGAATCAGCCCTGGAACAGCAGCAGAAAAACGAAAAATTTTCTGAAAACACTGTTCACTCCGAAAACACTGTTCATGCAGTAAAACACTGTTCACGGAGCGGAGGTACTGTAGCGGCGGCGGTACTGTAGCAGCAGATCTGAATCAACCCTCGATCAGCCTGTACCCTTTTTCCCAGGATCGAAACCTGGCTCTGATACCAGTTGTTAGGATTAAAGACGATCACACACGAACACACACACACAAACACGAATGCGGGAAAAACACGAACACGAGATTTATAGTGGTTCGGTCTAAACTGATCTTCGTCCACTTTGCAACTAGGGTTTATATTATTTCTGTGCTCCCACTGTCACGATGCCCTCTACCTGGTTTAACCTTCCGAACTCGTTCATCCTGAATCTTCACTTTGACTCTGGGTTGCTCACTTGCAAAGCAAACCCTCTTCTGCCCACGAGATTCTGTGAACCGGATTTTGTTTTCTTTCTGAACCAGTAATGCTTCAGTCTGCATTTTTCACCGGCTAAAATCCACATCGTTAAACTTTTCAATCTGCACCTTCCTTTCTTCTGCCATGATAAACACAATGACACGACTAAAAGAAACTGAATCGAATAAACAAAACCAGAACTGAAATAAACTTGAAACAATAGCACCTGATTAACGATCACTGGTCTATGGTCTCGTTTCTCTGATCTTCACAAACGGCTTTCTGAAACACGCTGGTCAAACTGATCTACACGCAACCCCAAAAAAAAAAGTCAAAAACAAAACAGCAAAACTGCTGTTTGACTTTCTGTTGACTGGTCAACGTTGACCAGAGTTGACTGGCACGGTCAATAGCAACTTCCGGGGCAGATCTGCGTTTTTACTGTTTGTGGTACTGTAGCGGAGGTACTGTTCACGAGTCACTGTAGCAACGGATTTACTGTTCGTGCGCGGGTACTGTAGCGACGGCGATACTGTAGCGGCGGAACCCTAATCTGGCGGCGGCAAACAGTCAACGGTTCGTGTGATCTGATCTCGAGCCAAAGCTCTGATACCAGTTGTTGGGATTAAAGACGATCACACACAAACACGAAAGCAGTAATGAACACGGGGTTTAACGTGGTTCGGTCTAAACTGACCTACGTCCACGGGTGGCAACTAGGATATTCTTTATTAGAGGCGACACAAATTACAAGTACAAAACATTGTATTTATAGAGACTAAACTAGGGTTAGGAAACTTAATCCCCAAGTAAACCCAATTAGGGCCCAAAACCAATTAGGCTTAGCAACCGGGCTAGGGCCGGCTGCCCTTAACCTGTGCCTGCCCTAAAAGGCCTACGAACCCAACAGTTACTGGGCTTTGAACAAACTGTAATTTGTACGTTTTTAACGCTAATATGAGATAGATCGAGGTGCAAACATAAATAACAAAACCTTAGATAGATACGCGAGTTGGCTTTTGGTCATGTTTTCATAGCCATGTTCTTGTTGGCGGATGTCATGAACTTGTTAGGCCATGTGTAAATTCCATGTGATATATTTTCTCTCTTTACTGCAGCTTGGTTACACTAATAAACAAGAAGAGAGAAATTTCCGTGGTGTGATAACCTTGGAGGTATGTGTTTTTGGCATTCTTATTCTGGAATTTAATGTGCATTAGTCCTTCATATTTTGAGACACTTGTCATCTTATGATTGTATATCAAGTTCCAATAAGGAATAAATTTTGAAAATGTTCCGAACTTATAGAAATGAACGAATACCCTCAGGAATGCAATATTGAAGAAATGGTGGAAGAACCCCCAGCCAAGAGTTCAAAGGATAAAAAATCGAAGGCAGAAGAAAAAGCACCCAATCTGGCATTTAAGATAACAAGCAAGGTTGCATACAAGACTGTTTTAAAAGGTAATCTCTTACAGCCTCTTGGATACAACTTCCTTTTCTCCATTTTTTTTTGTTTTTTCATTTTGTTTTTAATAAAAATAACCTCTCTTAAGATGCATTTCGAACCTATCTTGACTTGTAAATAATTCCGCAGCTCACAGTGCTGTTGTATTAAAGGCTGAGAGTGCTGCAGAAAAAGCCGAGTGGTTAAACAAATTGAGAACTGTTGTTGGTGCCAAAGGAGGTCAAGTCATTACAAAGGAAAATGGTCTTCCCCTTCGCCATAGTCAATCAGAAGGGTCTCTTGTGAGTTACTTTCGATTGTTGGTTTTTTAACGTTGTTTGTAATCGTGCCGGGTTCATGTGATGAATCGTTGAACTCAAACGCGAGTACGCGGCCCATAGATTTGTTTGGGTCAAAGATATTAACCCTAATCTGGACACACTTAAATTGTGTGACCCTAACACAACCGCTTAACCCATTTATGTAAACGAGTCAAACGGCTTGATGAGTTGTAATCAAGTTTTAAACGTGGTAAATGGTTGGTGGTTTGTAATAGAGAGGTTAAATGGGTAGGCGGGTCAACCTGGTTAATTAAAAGGGTTAAACAGATCAACCCGAACATGCCCGTGTATTAAACGGGTTAAATCTATACATACTAATAAATAAAGGTTTTTTAGTGCCACGTGTCATCTCCACATTCAATCTCACCATTTTTTTCCCGCCTCTCTCTCTTATTTAATGTACTTCTATATTTAAATAATAATATATATTTAAAGAAAGTATTAATTGGACTAATACAACACATTTATTTTAAATTATCTCTTATTATAAGAAAACTTAAAAATTTAATTATGTAACTTTTATTTCAATCAAATAGTAATTGAAAGTGAAATTACATTAAATAGTAGTTAACGTATATTCGAAACCTAATTATATATTAATTTTTACATATTTTGAGTTTGTTTATATCCGTAGTATATGTAATATATTTTTACACCTGTGAAATATATATACATGAAGATTTAAAAAAATTTAAATATTAATATTTTTCACCCCGTGTATAGACACGGGACCTAAACTAGTATGAAATACAATACCTTACTATTTTTGTGTCGTGTCAGAAACTGCTACCACTAGTTAAGTGACTGGATAATTGTGAATTTATAGGATACGATGGTTAGAAAACCTGCAGACCCAGAGGAAGAACTTCGTTGGATGTCTCAGGAAGTACGTGGTTATGTTGAGGCTGTTCTCAACAGTCTTGCAGCTAATGTTCCAAAGGTATTACTTAATGTTTATACTTTAAAACCGCACGCACGTCCATTTTCTGGTACACCTGTCTCACGGTTCCTGATTTTGGTTTTCAGGCTGTTGTTCTTTGCCAAGTGGAAAAATCTAAAGAAGATATGCTTAATAAGTTATACGGTTCTGTAAGGTATTCTCCTATTTTGTTCCTTATGGTTAGATGTGACAAAATGGACATGCCGGTTCAGGTCGGTCTCAGTCCACTGGACCTGTATTTTATCAAATTTATTTAATAATCAACTACGTTGTTAATAGGGTTAACACCAAAAGAACAACATACTCTCATTTTGTATGAAAAAGTTCGTTAACCTAATCTTGTTAACTTTTGTATATATGAAATCAATCAAAAGTAGGTTACTAGCACATTCATTACACGTGCAGGGTCTATATAGACTATTTTCTATTAGCGTGGATATCATGTAGACTCTTTTACTGATGTGGAACAACACCTCATTAGTTTTTGCAGCTTTAAATACAAATTTATACTATATTAATCATATAAGAAAAAGAAAAAAAATCTAGCTCAACAATTTTTCGAACTTGGAGTGCCACTTCCTCAAATTTTGATCAGTTTAAGGGTTACAAGCTATCATTTTAAACAACTTTAGAGACTTTAATATACCAAAATAGGGTTGGGGACTTCTTCATGCAAATTGACAAAGTATGTTGGGTTTTTTTTTTTAATTGTATTAACCTTTACTAATGTAATATTATATTCTTGTAAAAAGTGATTTATGAGGTTGTATGCATTAAAAGTACACCTTGATCAACTCGGCCCCTATTTTCAACCTGTTCCTTATTTATTTTTTTCGGTGAAAAGTTCCCAGAGCACACCAAGGATTGAAGAGCTGCTTCAAGAGGACGGTAATGTTAAGAACAAAAGAGAGAAAATCCAGAAACAATCCGCCCTGCTTTCTAAACTCACCCGACAACTAAGCATTCACGACAATCGAGCAGCTGCGGCCACAATGTCAAATGGTTCTAGTCCTGCAGGTAATAATAAATAATCTAACAAATTATATTATTCCAATAATAATTTACCTTAATCTAACCTTTATTTCTTGATTACTTGAACTTGGACAGAGAGTCCAAGAACTAGTGGACCGTTGTCGGGTGATGACTGGAGATCTGCTTTTGATGGTGCTGCTAATGGACCGACAAGCCTCGGCTCTCAGCTTGGGTCTAATGGTCATAGCCGCAGGAACAGTGATCCGTCTGAGAACGGTGATGTGGGTTCAGGATCAAACTCTGGCAGCCGCCGCACTCCGAACCGGTTGCCACCCGCACCTCCTGGTTCTGGTTATAGGTTTTAGATTGATTATTAGTTTATGAAAATAAAATTGGATCTGGTTACTATTTTGATGTTTATATTTTGATTTTATAGAGTTGGCACGCTTGTTTTGTAGATATGACACGGTATGGTTTTGTACTGTTGATTTTGTAGTTTGCGGATTGAGGTGTGTTTGGTTTCGGGTTTTGTATACGGCATGGGCTATTGATACATGAATCGTTTGGATAAAGCTTATTATTATTTTGATTTAAATCAAATTGTTTAATTCTGATATATGATTTTGATTTCAAACAAAATCAAATTATCATTTGGAATTAATCTAATATTATTAAGAACTTTAAACATTTTATTCTTTAACATATTGCAATAAAAAGATGTTGAAGGTTTTGTTCTGATACGAGTTGCAGGGTGACGGGTTAGCAGGTCAAAAACGGATTTTTCAGGTTCACTGGTTTTAATAAGTTATTATCACATTGTAAATGCATTAAACAAGTACTAAATAGGATGTAAAATAGATATAAACAGATTGACAAACATTAAATTATTTTGTTTTTTTGAAATTAGGTTTAAATCAAATGACGGTTCCACTTGTTCAATTTTAATGCAACATAAACCCAACTCGTGTGTTAAACACGTAAACATATCAACTCAAACAAAACATGTTTATCAAATTTGAAGAACATGAATATATTTGTCAGGTTTCTATGTCTAGTTTCATTGACACCCGATGACGTTTGTCCTACATCATTGGCCTGGTCAAAAAGAAAGAGGGTGAATGTGAGAGGGATATCGGTGGGAATTCTGGCTCCGGTCCAACATGGAGGAAAGATGGTAGCCATTTATGAACATCTGGGTCAGATGTTCTTATGATTAAACAAAGTGTCTTAGAGGATCAGGTATACATAGGTTCATGTGAGGTCGCTCACGGCCCTCACACCCAATCAGTGGCGGATCCAGGAAATTTTTCTAGGGGGTTCACTGTATTTAGATTATCCAATTTTATAGGGCCGGACATAAAAAAAATTTGGTTCGGTTCGATTGATCGGGTCGGGTAAGTTCAACACAATAAAAATACGATAGAATAATAAAAAAATATCGTGATTAGAAATTAAAAAACACATAATATATAATTTAATATTTTAAAACAGCACTGGTGAGTAAACCGACCGATGTAAAGGTTCACTGGTCAGACCAGTCACTAAACCAGATAGTTAATATCTAATTTAATATTTAAAAAATATAGAAAGTAAATATAAAATACATTAAAACTAAGAAATTAATAATAATATATACAATTGATATTTTTTAATAAAATGATAAAACTAATTACTGGAAATATTCTCTAATAAATTTAAAATATTATTAAAAGAATAAAAGGAGTATTCCAAATGATGATATTTCCAAGGCTTATCGTGACTTTTTTTAAATTAATAAGTTTTGTAATTTTCAAGGCTCATCTTACCCTTTCATCTTCTAAACCAAATCTTCATTTATTTAATACAATGAGAAACAAAGCACATCAAAAACTAGAGCCATACCAACAAAATCGTCATTTCACCTACTTCACTATCTTCTGCAACATTTGGTTCGGATCCGACAATATCGAGGCTGAGTATGTCCATTTCAAATCAGATCCAGCAAAGCAAAGGCTTAATTCAAAATTCACATCTCAAAAACCTGATATTTATCAGTTTTTAGATTTTTGAAGGGGTTCACTCTTGATTTTTGAAGGGGTTCACCCCGATTTTTCTACCCTAGTAGTTTTAAGTGACACAAGATGGGGAGATGAAACCCAAATCATAGGTACCATGGAAGTAGACCTATCTGCAGGAACCCAGTTGATATACATGTTTCCAGATATGATGCTCAGTATAGATGACTTTCATAACCGCATACAAGTCGCTATACAAACCCATGGATACAGTGAATGGCAAGGCGGTGAAAGCAACCTACTAATAACAGTAGAATTGATTGGCATAATCTCTAATACAAGCTATACATGTTTTCAATACAACGTAGAAAACGTTGTAGACCACCTGGCAACCAATAGGATAACAGCTATCCCAGGAGAAAGAAGAACAATGGGAGATCTAGAAGGAAGAAACTGGAGCCTAAGACCTGCAACCCTAACAACTGTCAGGGTACCAACAAGAGTCAGAGCAGCCCAAAGGTTTGACCGAACAACAAGCTTAAGGTTTGAGAGATACAGGAATAATCCACAACCGCCAAGGTTCTCAGTAGACAAAAGAGACCGAGAGGCCCTCAATGATGAAGACGAAGAACAGAACTGTTTTCTACTATGATTTCGAAACTAGAGGGTTCCGGTGAACCCCCTAGGCCCTATGTAGATCCGCCTCTACACCCAATCAAATGCCAAATTCCATTCACTCACGTCGTGAGTGCCTCTCCCTAACGCCCCTCACACAAGAGGCCAGAGAGGGCGGTTTCTCACACTCGCACCATGCCAATAGGCACTCACTCCCTGTATACATCTCCCCATTGTTATAAAAGTTGAACCATGGAGTGAATTGGAATTTGAAGTGCGATCGGGATAAAATCTCATTTAATAATCATTGAGATAAGGTGAAAGTATTATGTGGGCCTATGTAGTACAAAAATTGGTACAAATGTCAAAAACAAAATCAACCTATTGCTTTTCTAGCCAAATGAAGTAAAAATCCAAGTACATGAAGAGTTGTAAACAAGCCGAGCTGTTCAAGATCAGCTCTTTAAATACTCGAATCGAGCTCAGCTTAAATGGCAAGGTCGATGGCCAAGGGATTGTGTCACACGACCTTGCTTTTACTTTAAATAAATTTTTTTAAAGACGAACATTGAATGTTGTGCTGTCGCACCCCTCGTTACATGGGAGAGCCTCGTCAAACTCCGGCTAATATGTTGTCTTAACCAGGCCCACTTGGCGTCAGAGTGGGAGAGCTTTCAAGGAAAAACCCCATCCAATACGGCCCATTCCGGGTTTGAGGTAGAGCCGAGGCTCAAACCCTGGATCGGCGTGGGTAAAACACAAGTGCATCAGCCTAAGAGCTAGGCCTCATTTACGATGCCACATAAATTAATGGTGGTGGCAGGGATAGAACCGGGGTCCCTTTGGACTTCAGGCCTTACTTCAACCACTACACAACATATATCATACTTGGTCTGATGGCTTGGTTTTAAAAAGCGCGCATAGGCGCGAGGCGACCTAAGACGCAAGGGGTTGGGCTTTTTGTGACTTAAGGCGCGTGTAAACATAAAGTGCAGCTGTGACGCGTTTTTTTGGCAAAAAAATTGTATGTGAGCCTTTTTTGTACAACAGAATGTTGTACAACATGCTTTATAGTTGTACATGTAGGTAATTTACATGTTAAAACATAATTAAAGCTTATTATAATTATATTTTGGGTATGAGATGCTAAAAATCTATGATATATATAATCATTTTACGCCTCGCGTATGAAAAGCTCACCGCTTTAACGCTTTGCGCCTCGGTTTTAGACCCCGTCGCTTTTGTGCGCTTCTCGCTTTTTAAAACCAAGTCTGATGGTAAGCAAGCTCCAAAAGTAACCAACAGACGCAAATTCGAATCCTCCTGCTCCATTGTTTATTAAGTGGTTTTTCTACATTTTCAAATATCACCCTTCAACTTTCTAATCCCCATACCCCTTAAGTTTCTAAAGTTTCAAGTTTACCTTTCGACAAAATTTTCAACTCTACCCTTCAAATTTTTAAACTCTCAAATTTAGCCCTTTATTATATATAATATACGCTTTTAACTCATTGTTTTTTTTTTCTAATTCGATTTTTTCTACAATAACTCTGCTAAGCCTGCAGACGCAGGTTCAAGTCTAGAGTGTGACAAACCGGGTTTTTTCTTTTTTTTCTTTTACTTTTTTTTATGTTCGTCGTAAAAATTACCTTTTTATATTTCTAGTTTGTTTTTAATTTGTTACTAACTCCTTTAACGAATTTGTCGGTTCAATGATAACTTATATTTTTGCCGCAATTTATCTACTTTTTTATCTCTAGAACCGACTCGTGAGAACTTTATATGTTTCTTTTATGTGCTTAGTCACGTTAATGTCCCCGCCGTAATGCACGTAACAAAGTTCGTAAACCTATCACATTGCGCGGGCTTCATTTCTAGTTCAAAATAAAACATGGTATTAAAAATGACGTAAGCTGAAAAAAAGAATCAAATTGGGAAAAATGGTATGGAACAAAATATGAGGGAGAAAAGAGCACATTTTTTATGCCAAACTGTCGGTTTTTAGTTTGGGTCGTTTTTTCGATGCGGTTTTTCGGTTAATTCGGTTTTTTGCTCACCCCTACCCAGATCAATTAGTTTGGGAGGAGGCACTCCTATGATCTTTTAATGTGGAGGTCATGGGTTGAGACTCACTTGGTACGATATGTTCAGGTGATAAGAGGTTTTACCACAGTAGACATTCGGTGGTGGGTTTCCCCTGGAATAGTGAGCAGGCTAGGTCACCAGGGTTGTCTACGTTCACGAGCGTGGGTTGTCTTTCGTCAATGTGTTTACCCGGGTGACGGAGCTTATAGTATTCGTTAGCCCGTTAAAAAGAGAGAAAAGAGCACTTTAAAAATTAGTCTAGATTTCTTAAAGGTCTATTCTCATTTGTTTTAAACAAGTGTTGATTTGTGGGTGTGTCCTTGAAGAGCCTAAATCCATGAACCCAAAACATGTCGAACCACCCAAAGCGAAGCAAATCAGCCACTTTGAGATTTATATGGTTCCATTCACATATTACTGTTTGAAAACACGGCTTTGATGGTTCAAGCAAGGTTTGAAACTTGTAACCAGCCGTTTACCTTTATTATTTATTTATTTTTGGAATATGTGATTATACATATACATATGATATTCACGACCCATCTTTATCATCTCATTAAAAAGTTCAATACAAACTAAACATTTTGAAATAACAATTTTATAAACCGGTTCAATCCATTTTTTGGAAACCATAGTTAGCATTACGGCCGTGAATTTCTGTCAAAACCGGCCAAACTAGACCGTGAACGCCCCTCATAGACGTCAGTCAAATTAGCAATCTAAAATATACATTATTCATAAAAATGTTAGATAGGAATGAACAAGCAGCGGAAATTAAAGCAGAGTTATTAGATCCCAGATTGGAGAATGCATAAGTTGTTGGATGGAACAAGATGTCAAGATCCATACGAAATAACACAAGCCTTTTAGAGAGAGGCTATGTTAACTAAACTACACGGGTCGGGCCTTTGAACTCTAATAAAGCAAGCAACTTTCGAGTGCTCAATAACGCAGCTATGCATATTTATATAGTATATATGAAAGAAATTACTACAATGATCAAGATACCTATACCGAAAGAGATGAACCATTATCAGCCATAGTGAGATTTAGTATCATATCAGCAGCCTTGGGAGCCCTGTACACAGAAAATGTAATGAAACAAATTAGAATACAAGTAACCCTGATTTCCAAAATTCATGGCACCCTTCTAAACTCAACTTTAATTATTCTAAAATATATTTGAAAAAAATATACATATAATAATATGGGTATTCTAAACATACGCACCCCCCACCCCGGGGGGCTATTGATTTGAGGGCTACACGACCGTATTTAGCTTATATTATACGCCTTTGAAAAGACGTAAAGACTGATTTGACAAGGGGAGGGGGTACATTTAGTAAAAAAAAACCTTTTGAGGGGGGTTATATATAGTAGGACCCTACCATGAGTCAGGTGCCTGGTACAGACTGGATGAAGAGCCAAAGCATGATGCAAGCATGTCTGTGTTTATCACACCGGGATTAAGTGCAACTGCTGCCATGCTGCTCGGTAACTCCTTTGCCACTGACTTGGTCAACCCTTCTACTGCCCATTTTGAGGCACAATAAGGGGCCACCTGCATCCATTTTTACAAAATCACAAGTTATCAATGTGAATTGTTAAACTATATGTTTTGTATATATTTTTTTTTAACTTTTTACCTGTGCTGCAGCAGATCTTCCCCACCCAGACGACATGTTCACAATAATCCCTTGTTTTTTCTCAATCATAAGGGGAATAAAATGGCGTAACATATTTGCTATTCCCTTTAGATTAGTATCTATGACGGAATTAAACTCCTCCTCCGGAACTTCCCATAGTCTGTTGTTTTTGTTTATGGTACCTGCATTATTTACTGTACATATATGCTTTTATCAGCAATTTTTTTCTTGAAGAAACAAAATGCTACTAGTACCACAAATAATCCACCACAATGAACATTCACTTGCTTGCAGCATAAAAAATGAGAAAATCATGATATTAGCCCTTTACGCCGGTGAGCATGTCATCAGAAAAGTCTTTACTTCTATATCTATGAAATATGCGAACAAACTTCGTGTATCTACTTTATTTTCAAGACGGTCAGATTACCTTAGGAACATGGTTGGAAAAATCGCTAGGCGCTAGTCGGGCGGTGGGGTGGGGCCTAGGCCTATGCGGGATTAATCGGGGCCTAGGCGGGATTAATCGGATTGGAATTTTTATATGTAATTTTTAGTTTTTTATATATACACACATTTTTATAAGTAATTTTTATAAAAATGTTCATTTTTAAATATTTATACACATATTTGGCTAGAATTTGAAGGGGTTGGCTGGAAAATCCAAGGTTTTTCCGGAAAATCCAAGGCTTTCGCCGGAATTTGGCCGAAAATTTCAGTTTTTTGCCGGAATTTTCGCCGGAATCTGGCCGCCTAGGCCCGATTCCGATTAATGGTCCGCCTAGCTCAAAATTACAAGTTAAATGGCCGCCTAGCGCCTAGGCGCCGCCTAGTACAACACTGCTGCTTAGAAAGTACAATATCCGACCTGGTGAGTCCCTTTATTCGTTCACTTTCGAGTATCTAGTTTTCACGTGTCCCCTTTATTTTCAAGACGGTCAGATTACCTCAGTTTTGTACATTCCAAGACATTCTAACAATACATGAAATAAAGAAGATATGCGAGAAACTTAGAATATATAAGGGCTATTTTGTGATTTTATCTAAAAGATAACCTCAAAGGTTAAAACAAGTTGAGGTACAGCCATATTGCCTTGCGTCCATCAAGGCGCTCAGGCGAGGAGGATTCTGGCCAAAATTCGTCTAAAACATCTAAAAATGGTCTGAAACTTCTAACAATGGCCTGGAACATGTCTAAACCAGCCTTAAAATTGTCTACTTATACTGATGTCTAAACCAACCTTAAAAATGTCTACGCATACTGTGTGCCTTGCTTAAAAAAACCCTCGCTTTTTAAGCGCCTTACGCCTAGGCCCAAGGCCCACCCTTTACGCCTTGAGCCTTTGACTACTATGCATACAACCATATCCAAACATCAAGCATAAAAGTACACTAAACTAGAATGAACAATATACATGATCAGATGAACAAATGTGACAAAGTACAAGCCAGTACCCACTTTAACAGACTCTTAACTTAGAGGCCTTGCTTTGCTTATGCTTTATATGAAACCATGAGATGAAAAACATGGAAGCTAGATTTCTTGTGTTCATTATCTATTGCATCACAACTAAAATTTGCCTTTTAAAAGCATGTGAATTACATCATCACACAATCCTAAACTGGAGCTAGTAAACAGAATTCAAGCAGCAACCAAAATAGCAAATATCTGAATATTTCATTACCAATTATATCTGGAACACCCTTCTTCTCCATCACAACCAGCGCCAATTCTTGAACACTGCTATTTGAACAATGGAAACACACAGGAAACAAGATTATTTATCAACATCTTAAGACAATCTGAAATATAATAATCTAATGTGTGATTCTATTTGCACCAAGCTTTTTACTAAATAAATCAATTGATGTGACTTTACTTAACATAAAATTTTATTTTTCTTTCAAAACTTTTAATATACGATGTTTTGTAAAAAATATGAATATGACGTTGCGATTGTACCTATTTTTATCTACATTTCCATATAAATTAAATTTATAAAAAAATGAGTGGTATCAAATATAAAAAACTACGTTTTTCATAAAATTTATCGAAATGTAGATAAAAATAAGCTTTTAATCCACAGTACAAACAAAATTATTAACTAAAGTCGAATTACAAGGTGTACTTAGTAAAAATCCAGGTGCAAATTAAAGTTCAATTCATTCATCCCAAATGAATATCAAGTAAGGATTGAATTGCAAAATGGACACTAAATTCATAAAAAAGGAGGATTTCACACATAACGATTCAAAACTCATCACGAAACCCTAGATGCATGCTCTTTCTTAACTGAAACTAACTAGTGTAGGAAGAATGAAGTAACTAACCACGTCAACGTTCAGAAAGAGGTGTTTCTCGGAGGAGGAAGAAGGTCCAGAAGAGAGTTCCGATTGGAGAGATTTGAGTTTATCTTGAGAACGAGAGCAGCCGATGACGGAATGACCTCTCTTCGCTATTTCTAGGGCTAGGGCTTTTCCAAGACCCCTGCTGACGCCTGTAATCAGCACCGTCTTTTGGGCGGCGGCTCCACCGACACCGTTCAACGTCGCCGTCGTCATCTCCGAGTTTCCCCCACCGAACTGGTGTGTCTTCTCAGTTGTGGTGTTAGTTATTTGGACAATAGAAGGAGATGTGGGAGAAAAGGGAAATTAACAATTATACATTTTTAACAGAGTAACCGGTAGTTTTCGGTCGGTTCGAATAAAAAATGTTTCGTTCACCCGTAACACATTTGATCTCATACGTTTGATATTTTAACACTTTGCATTCCTGATACTTAACTTCATTAACTTTTGTGTGAAATTACTAATATATCTCTCTCCCCTTTTTCTTCAAACATTAGACCACCCACCAAAATCAGTAATTTCATACAAAATACTAACATAAAAGTTAACGGAGTTAGGGAACAGGGGCGAAAGTGTTAAAAAATCAAACGTTGGGGATCAAATGTGTTATAGGTGGACGAAACCTGATGTTTTGTTCAAACGTTAGGGGAAAAAACAGCAGTTTACTCTTTTCAACCCTAAAACATTTTTATGTAAACACAATGGCCCCTAAATTTACCCTTACCGGGTGATGGTGGCAAACTTAGGAATTTCTTTTATTAATTTCCGTCTTTGAACAATGTTCGTTAAATGGGTGTCACGGTGTTAGTCGCATGTTGGATACATAAATAACACATGAAAAACAGGTATTAGATACTGTATAACATATAAAATTAGTTTTTTGTCAAGATCCAAATATTTCCCATCTAAGAATTTTTGTTTGTGTCGTATACATTCCAATTACTCCACCACAACGCACAAAGATGGGACCTCAAATGAGGCTAGGGCTATATGTTGGGTATGAATCACCATCTATCATCAAACATTTAGAACCATCAACGAGAGATTTATTCACGGCTCGATTTGATGTTTGTCATTTTGACGAATCAACATTCCCAATATTAGTGGGAAATAAAAAACAACTGGAAAGTGATATAAACTGGAATGAGTTATCATTATCATATATTGATCCTCAAACAAAACAATATGAACTAGAAATTCAAAGGATAATTCATTTACAAATATTAGCAAATCAATTACCAGACGGATTCACTGACCCAAAAAGAGTGACTAAGTCACATATATCGGTTGTTAATGCTCTGATAAAAATAGATATCCCGACAAGACAACCACATATTGGTAATGAGTCTAATGCACGTCTGAAGCGTGGTAGACCAACTGGTTTAAAGGATAAAAACCCTCAAAGAAAAAAGGGAGCGAATAATATAGATGGTCAAGTCGAGGTGACAGTAACTCTAGAAAATAATCTCTAAGAAACATTAGACATGAAGGTTCCAGATGAACCACAGGTACATGACAACGAAGAGATCTCGATAAATTATATCATATCTAGAAAAGTATGGAACCAAAATAAAATCGACGCCGATGATAATTTTTCATATAAGGTTGTGCTAGAAGTAATGGAAAACAATAAGGATCGATAACCAATATCTATTGAAGAATGTAAAAATAGAAATGATTGACAAAAATGTAAAGACACAGTTGAGACAGAATTGAATTTTCTCACAAAAAGAAAAGTTTTTTGACTAGTAGTCCATACACCTAAAACGATAAAGCCTATTGGGTATAAATGTATTTTTGTGAGAAACATAATGAGAAAAATGAAGTTACAAGATATAAAGCTAGACTTGTATCTCAAGGTTTTTCTCAAAGACCATGAATTGACTATGAGGAAACACATTCTCCTGTTATTGATGCAATTACTTTCAGGTATTTGATCAGCTTAGCAGTTTCTAAAAATTTAGAAATGCGTCTTATTGTAAGGCCCCTAAACCGGGTGACCTCACTTGTTGGATTTACTCATAAACATAGTCATAAATACTGAACTTAAATTAAAAACATTCATCATTCAATTACAAATCATTCGTCGTTCAATTACATAACATAACAGCGGAAGTCTTAACACATATATTAAAGTGGGATGTCAGTCTTGTGTCGGGTAACCTTCACGCCTTCGCACGACCCTTTCCTTTGTTACCTGAAATGTATACTAAAAGTCAGCTAACGCTGGTGAGTTATAGTTTAAAGACAACCATACATAAAATTTATCTTATCATGAATATAATGTATATATGTATATTCGTACTTTTAAATATTCTTTACTTTGTTGTTCTCACATAACATTCATTGAGGGTATATACATATGTACATACATACTTTCTTTGAGAGAACACATATTGGCCATAATCTTAAGGGAGATCAACCCATCATACTTGTCGCGAATTTCACGAAGACATCGCAGTCAGAACTACCGTCGTAGTCCGTTTCATTACCGTCCGGCTCTAGAAAACCGTCCGTCATATCATTAAATCCGTCCGGCAACCTTTGTCCGTCCGCTCTTTACCGTCCTACCGTCGTAGTCCGTCATTTTTGTCCGTCTGCCCTAGAGCATCCGTTTCCCACGTGACCATTATGTATGCAACCGTTCTACATTAGTTAAGGCTTGCTTCGACCGTCCATTAATACCTTTTCATACGTCCTAGCTTGCGAAGGAACGTTTTTGTCCCGGTTGTAAAATAGTCACGTGGTCGTCCGTCTACCGAAGTAGCCGTTGTCACAGAAGGGTTTATAACGTTTACATTCATTCATAACATGCAATATATATGTAATATAAAGCAAGATTTCATTCTTTTACGTTATGTCCTTCTTTCATTCATTCTTTATAGTCATACGCTTCATTCTTTATTCATAATTCATTTTCATATATAAATATATATATATATATATATACGTATGATCACATTGACATTTATAACATTTATTCATTTAGTGTATACACTTCAGCCCCAAGACATTTATAAATCATTTGCACATAACATAGAAGGGGCACATAGAACTCACCTGATGAGTAGTTTTCGAAGTACACTTAGCTGGCTACTGAGCGTCACTAATGTTACTCACGATCTGTGTAATAAAGTCATACTCGTAAGGTAGTGCTCCTAGATGGCATTAGATATTACTATACTTGATCCTAGTAGTTTCGATGGGCTTACTTATATCGAAACTTGATAGTTTCGATAGATTGCCTCTGTCGAAACTTGATAGTTTCGATAGGTTGCCTCTGTCGAAACTTGTAGTTTCGATAGGTTGCCTCTGTCGAAACTTGTAGTTTCGATAGGTTGCCTCGGTCGAAACTTGTAGTTTCGATAGGTTGCTTCTGTCGAAACTTGTAGTTTCGATAGGTAACTTAGGTGTAAACTTAGCTTCGGATCGTGGCTCATATCGAAACTATGGTAGTTTCGATAGGTATGCATATATCGAAACTACTGCACATATCGAAACTATGTAGTTTCGATGGATCTGCACATATCGAAACTATGGTAGTTTCGATAGGTATGCATATATCGAAACTATGGTAGTTTCGTTAGGTATGCATATATCGAAACTACTGCACATATCGAAACTATGTAGTTTCGATGGATCTGCACATATCGAAACTAGGTAGTTTCGATGGGTATGCATATTGTCTTCCCCAAAATTGCAGTTTCTTTTGCATGCGAGTCTGATCAAGCCAAAATCTCTATTTTTCTTAGATCAAAACGTTTGGTTTTCATTCTAGATGCTATACCTAAGCTCACTTTCAAGTTTCATCCGCAAAATCGTTATCTTTTTAGCCAAAACCCGAAAACTCCCAAAACGAACAAAAACTCATAATGTGATCGAATCGTTACCTGGATTGGATTTCTGATTCAAAGGATATGATCACGAGAACAGCAGCAACGTTCTCCTGAATTCCCGAGTTGATCCGTCACTTTCTCTCTCTAGACCCGAGCTCTCCTTTCTCTCTCTAAAAGCTGCGTGAGTTGGGGAAATGAGCAGGGAAGAGGGCTGCCTTGCCTCTTATGTGCATGGGCTTCTCTCGGCCCATTGAAGCCGGGCCCAGGCCCGCTCCCTTTTTGTTTAAATATTCTAACTAAATCACCGGTCTCGCTATTTTTATTCGTTTTATTATTTTTGGGATGTTACAAGTCTACCCTCCTTAAAGAGGTTTCGTCCTCGAAACTGTTCATACTTTAAACAATTGAGGGTATAGTCCCCTCATCTCGTCTTCCTTTTCCCATGTAGCTTCTGACCCTTTTCTGTGCTTCCATTGTATCTTGACTAACGGTATCGACTTATTGCGTAGTCGTTTTTCAGCTCGGTCAAGAATGGCTATTGGTTCTTCTACATAGTTTAGACTGTTATCCACTTCGATCTCGTTGTAAGGTATGTGAGCTGTGTCGTCAGCTAGACACTTGCGTAAGTGTGACACGTGAAACGTAGGGTGTATTCCACTAAGCTCAACGGGTAGGTCGAGTCTGTAAGCAACTTGACCCACTCTTGCTAAAATCTTGAAAGGTCCGACAAACCTTGGACTTAGTTTGCCACGCTTTCTGAATCGGATGATTCCTTTCCATGGTGATACTTTCAACAGTACCATGTCCCCCACTTGAAACTCTAAATCCCTTCTTCTCTTATCCGCGTATGATTTCTGTCTGTCTTTTGCGGCTTTCATTCTAGCCTTGATTTGATCAAATTTTTCAGAAGTTGCTTTGACCACTTCGAGACTTGCAAAATCCTTCTGCCCAATTTCCCCCCAACAAACCGGGGTTCTGCATTTTCTCCCATATAACATTTCAAATGGCGGCATGCCAATAGTCGTGTGATAGCTGTTGTTATATGAAAATTCTGCCAATGGTAGATGGCTATCCCAACTCCCACCGAAGTCAATGATACAGGCCCGGAGCATGTCCTCCAAGGTCTGAATGGTCCTTTCAGACTGGCCATCGGTTTGAGGGTGGTAAGCGGTGCTGATGTTCAGTCTTGAGCCCATCGCTTCGTTGAATTTCTTCCAAAATCTAGATGTGAATCTAGTATCCCTGTCGGACACAATTGACAGCGGCATACCATGTCTACTCACAATTTCCTTGATAAATACTTCTGCTAGCTTTTCAGACGAGGAAGTCTCACGTATTGGCAAGAAGTGAGCACTTTTCGTCAAGCGGTCGACGATCACCCAAATGGTGTCGTTGCCTTTAGCTGTTCGCGGTAGCTTGGTAATGAAGTCCATTGTGATCTCCTCCCATTTCCATTCTGGTATTGGTAAAGGTTGCATTTTACCGCATGGTTTCTGGTGCTCGGCCTTAACTAGTGAACATGTTAGACACTTGTTCACGTATTCGGTCACATCATTCTTCATGTCAGGCCACCAGTACTCTTTCTTCAAGTCTTGATACATTTTGTTTGTCCCGTGGTGGATAGAATAACGAGACTTATGGGCCTCATCAAGTATTTTGGCTCTAAGCTCGCCAATCTTAGGTATCCACATCCGGCCAAACCTAGTTCGTACTCCGTATGCATTTGTATCTAAGTTCCCTTGTTGTCCTACTATCCTTTCCCGTTTCACATTTCTTTCTAACAGTGCTTCATCTTGTGCCTTTGTTATTTCACCCATCAAATCTGGCGTTATGATCAGCTGACACGCTTTGATCCTGATAGGTGCCGATTCTTCCTTTCTACTTAAAGCGTCAGCCACTACGTTTGCCTTGCCTGGATGGTACAATATCTCACAGTCGTAGTCTTTCAGTAGCTCTAACCACCTTCTTTGCCTCATGTTTAGTTCCTTTTGTTCGAAAAAGTATTTCAAGCTTTTGTGATCGGAGTAGATGGTGCATTTAACTCCATACAGGTAGTGCCTCCATATTTTTAACGCGAAAACTACTGCTGCTAATTCTAGATCGTGTGTTGGGTAGTTAACCTCGTGAATCTTTAGTTGTCGTGAAGCATAAGCAATTACCTTTCCTCGTTGCATAAGTACGCAACCTAAACCCTGCCCCGAAGCGTCAGAGTAGACTACCAAGTCTTCATTTCCCTCAGGTAGAGTCAAGACTGGAGCTTGGGTTAATCGTGTCTTGAGTTCTTCAAACGCGTTGTTTTGAGTCTGACCCCATTCATACTTTTCTTCCTTCCGTGTCAGTTTAGTCAGTGGTGAGGCTATTCTTGAGAAGTCTTGAATAAACCTTCGATAGTAGCCTGCCAATCCTAGAAAACTTCGTATTTCTGTTGGTGTCTTTGGGATGTTCCATTCCTTTACTGTCTCGATCTTTGCAGGATCCACCATGATGCCGTTTGGGTTTATCACATGACCTAGGAATTGGACTTCCCTAAGCCAAAACGCGCATTTGGAAAATTTTGCGTACAACTTTTTCTTCTTTAGCACCTTCAGAACTTCTCTTAGGTGACAGTGATGATCACCCTCGCTTTTCGAATATACCAGTATGTCGTCTATAAAAACTATCACTGATCGATCCAACATTGGTCGACATACTCTATTCATCAAATCCATGAACGCTGCTGGAGCGTTAGTCAATCCGAAGGACATCACGAGGAATTCATAATGTCCATAACGCGTGCGAAACGCGGTCTTTGGTACGCCTTCTTCCCTTACTTTTAACTGATGGTAACCCGACCTAAGATCGATCTTTGAGAACCAACTCGCACCTTGCACTTGATCAAAAAGGTCGTCTATTCTAGGCAATGGGTATTTGTTCTTTACTGTCCTCTTGTTCAATTCGCGGTAGTCAATGCACATACGCATGCTGCCGTCCTTCTTCTTTACAAAAAGTACCGGATCGCCCCATGGTGAGATGCTCGGTCTAATAAATCCTTTTTCAGTTAGTTCCTTTAGTTGAGACATCAATTCTTTCATTTCTGACGGAGCCAATCGGTAGGGGGCTTTGGCAACGGGCTCAGCTCCTGGCAGTAACTCAATCTGAAATTCTATTTCCCGATCGGGTGGCAACCCAGGTAGATCCTCAGGGAATACTTCCGGAAAGTTGCACACCACGGGTACATTCTTGAGTTCTTTTGTTTTCATTCTATCATCAATAACATATGCCAGATAAGCTTTGCAACCGCGCTTCATGTAACTTTCGGCCTTGATCATCGAGATGACGTTTGGCATCGTGCAATTCCAATCCCCATAAACCGTAATTGGACTGCCGCTAGGAGCTTTTAGGTGTATTCTCTTACGTTTACATATGATTTGAGCTTCGTTGGCAGCTAACCAATCCATACCCAATACTATATCGAATCCTCCTAAGGTGAGAAGGAATAATCTAGATGGAAACTTATGTCCCTCTATTTCTATGATGCAATCCTCTGTTACTTGAAATACTGTCGAATTTTTACCCACGGCAGTTTGTACGCTAAAGGCCTTTATTATGGTGTTGATCGTGCAATCCAGTTTACGACAAAATGCATTTGATATGAAGCTTTTACTAGCACCAGAATCGAATAAAATAGCAGCACGTTCATCATTAACTAGAAACGTACCTGACACGACATCAGGGTTTCCCCTTGCTTCTTCCTCAGTTAAGGCATAGGCCCGAGTCCTTGCCTTTTGTTGTTCCTGTTCCTTCTCCTTTCCCGAACCGGATTGGCCGAACTTCCTGCAGTTCTTTGTCAGATGCCCAAACAATCCACATACTTGGCATTTGGCGTCCTTCCAACAATCTCGGGAGTAGTGCTCCGGCCTCCCGCACTTATAACACACGGTGGTGCCGATTCGACACTCGCCACTATGTTGCTTTCCACATTTCTTGCACGTTTCATATCCGTCCAACCTCGGTTTCTTAATTTCAGTTGTTTCATTCCCTCTTCCGGTGCCCCTAGACGGATTCTCCCATTTTCTCTTTTGTGTCACAGGTGCCGGGTCCTCGTTGGCATAATCGTCGTAAACGATTCCAGACAGGTTGACTACCGACTCGAAGGTCGAGGGTAGGTTGGCTTTTACGTGGACACGGACCCTTTGCGGCAGACCCTTGACATAGTATTTGATCATACGTTCTTCGGTTTCCACCAAGTGTGGTACCAGTTGGGCCAGCTCGTTGAAATTTGAAGTATATTGGCGATGAGTCTTGTCGCCAGCTTTGAAGTTTTGGAACTCGTTCTCCACACGATCAATCTCATTCTGTGGGCAGAACTTTTGGATTACGAGCCTTTTCAAGTCTTCCCATGTCATTTTGGCAAGAGCATGTGGTGACTTTGTTCTTTGAATATTTCTCCACCAACCTAGTGCTTCATTGGTGAAAGAATGAGCAACATATTTAACCGCCTGGTCTGGTCGGCACTCGCTGATGTTGATTACAGCGTTCATTCTCTCAATCCATTCCAAAGTAGCCACTGAATCCTTGCTACCATCAAACTTGGGTGGGTCTCCATCTTTGAAACCTTTATAAGTGCACCCTTTAGTGCTTGACCCCACTTTTATCTCATCCCCGTCGCTGTCATATACTTTTTCTTCGTGGTTTCCTTCATCCTCCTCTTTACTTTTCTTTATTGCCTCGGATAGTAGATCATGCAATACCTTCTTCAAAGTGAGCACAACTTCACAGGCAATAGCATCCCTGACTTCAGGTTCCAACTGTATAGGCCCTGGACTGACGTCCCTAATTGGGGTCACTTCTGTTTCGTGCACACTTTCGGTGTGCTCTGCGTGCACACTCTCTTCTTCTTCTTCAAATCTTGGGTTCAACGGAGGTCTACCTCGTCGGCCAGTGCGACCGCCTCGAGGTCTTGTTCTTCCTCCACCAGCCATAGTTCTAAATTTCCTGATAGTTAAAAAGGGAATACATCAATGTCATTTCTTCAGATCATAGTTTGGAACAGTACGAGCAAGGTAAATTCTTAATTACAGTGACCGGTTTGTGATTACGAATTTACATTGCTTTTCGGGTTTGAAACTCTTCAAATCAGTCGTGGCATTAGCATCTATTTGTTCTAAGTTAAGGTATCTATTCCTATGCTAGAGCATTAACTTTATGACTTACTTACCGTGCTAGCGTTGGCGTTGGTTACCCATACTGACATCCGTTCGTTGCTCCCATAATCAGTTTGAGTCTAGACATTTAGGGATGTCTAAATCTCTCAAACTATTGCTCTGATACCAACTTGTAAGGCCCCTAAACCGGGTGACCTCACTTGTTGGATTTACTCATAAACATAGTCATAAATACTGAACTTAAATTAAAAACATTCATCATTCAATTACAAATCATTCGTCGTTCAATTACATAACATAACAGCGGAAGTCTTAACACATATATTAAAGTGGGATGTCAGTCTTGTGTCGGGTAACCTTCACGCCTTCGCACGACCCTTTCCTTTGTTACCTGAAATGTATACTAAAAGTCAGCTAACGCTGGTGAGTTATAGTTTAAAGACAACCATACATAAAATTTATCTTATCATGAATATAATGTATATATGTATATTCGTACTTTTAAATATTCTTTACTTTGTTGTTCTCACATAACATTCATTGAGGGTA
Source organism: Smallanthus sonchifolius (assembly GCA_023525975.1). Lineage (NCBI taxonomy): Eukaryota > Viridiplantae > Streptophyta > Magnoliopsida > Asterales > Asteraceae > Smallanthus > Smallanthus sonchifolius. The sequence goes on along the minus strand of CM042035.1, from coordinate 60,436,256 downwards.
TATACATATGTACATACATACTTTCTTTGAGAGAACACATATTGGCCATAATCTTAAGGGAGATCAACCCATCATACTTGTCGCGAATTTCACGAAGACATCGCAGTCAGAACTACCGTCGTAGTCCGTTTCATTACCGTCCGGCTCTAGAAAACCGTCCGTCATATCATTAAATCCGTCCGGCAACCTTTGTCCGTCCGCTCTTTACCGTCCTACCGTCGTAGTCCGTCATTTTTGTCCGTCTGCCCTAGAGCATCCGTTTCCCACGTGACCATTATGTATGCAACCGTTCTACATTAGTTAAGGCTTGCTTCGACCGTCCATTAATACCTTTTCATACGTCCTAGCTTGCGAAGGAACGTTTTTGTCCCGGTTGCAAAATAGTCACGTGGTCGTCCGTCTACCGAAGTAGCCGTTGTCACAGAAGGGTTTATAACGTTTACATTCATTCATAACATGCAATATATATGTAATATAAAGCAAGATTTCATTCTTTTACGTTATGTCCTTCTTTCATTCATTCTTTATAGTCATACGCTTCATTCTTTATTCATAATTCATTTTCATATATAAATATATATATATATATATATATACGTATGATCACATTGACATTTATAACATTTATTCATTTAGTGTATACACTTCAGCCCCAAGACATTTATAAATCATTTGCACATAACATAGAAGGGGCACATAGAACTCACCTGATGAGTAGTTTCCGAAGTACACTTAGCTGGCTACTGAGCGTCACTAATGTTACTCACGATCTGTGTAATAAAGTCATACTCGTAAGGTAGTGCTCCTAGATGGCATTAGATATTACTATACTTGATCCTAGTAGTTTCGATGGGCTTACTTATATCGAAACTTGATAGTTTCGATAGATTGCCTCTGTCGAAACTTGATAGTTTCGATAGGTTGCCTCTGTCGAAACTTGTAGTTTCGATAGGTTGCCTCTGTCGAAACTTGTAGTTTCGATAGGTTGCCTCGGTCGAAACTTGTAGTTTCGATAGGTAACTTAGGTGTAAACTTAGCTTCGGATCGTGGCTCATATCGAAACTATGGTAGTTTCGATAGGTATGCATATATCGAAACTATGGTAGTTTCGTTAGGTATGCATATATCGAAACTACTGCACATATCGAAACTATGTAGTTTCGATGGATCTGCACATATCGAAACTAGGTAGTTTCGATGGGTCTGCACATTGTCTTCCCCAAAATTGCAGTTTCTTTTGCATGCGAGTCTGATCAAGCCAAAATCTCTATTTTTCTTAGATCAAAACGTTTGGTTTTCATTCTAGATGCTATACCTAAGCTCACTTTCAAGTTTCATCCGCAAAATCGTTATCTTTTTAGCCAAAACCCGAAAACTCCCAAAACGAACAAAAACTCATAATGTGATCGAATCGTTACCTGGATTGGATTTCTGATTCAGAGGATATGATCACGAGAACAGCAGCAACGTTCTCCTGAATTTCCGAGTTGATCCGTCACTTTCTCTCTCTAGACCCGAGCTCTCCTTTCTCTCTCTAAAAGCTGCGTGAGTTGGGGAAATGAGCAGGGAAGAGGGCTGCCTTGCCTCTTATGTGCATGGGCTTCTCTCGGCCCATTGAAGCCGGGCCCAGGCCCGCTCCCTTTTTGTTTAAATATTCCAACTAAATCACCGGTCTCGCTATATTTATTCGTTTTATTATTTTTGGGATGTTACACTTATGGATGTCATTACAGCTTACTTATATGAGTCATTTGATAATCACATCTGTATAAAAGTTCCAGAAGGATTTAAAATCCTTGAAGCATTATGTTCAAAACCTAAGAAAATGTAATCAATCAAATTACAAAGATCTTTATATGGATTGAAACAATATGAGAGGATGTGGTACAACCGTTTTAGTGACTATTTGATAAGTAAAGATTATACAAATAATCAAATTTTCCCATGCGTATTTATTAAGAAGACAACATCAGGATATGTGATCATAGCCGTATATTTTGATGATCAAAATATAATTGGGACGCATAAATAAATTCATGAAGTAATTATTATTTTAAGGAAAAATTTGAAATGAAAGACTTGGAAAAAACCTAATATTGTCTTGCTTTACAAATTGAGCATATGAATGATGGAATACTTCTACATCAATCAAATTACACTGAAAAGGTCTTGAAACGTTTCAAGATGGACAAGCAAAATCTTTTAAGCACCCCAATGGTTGTTAGATCACTCAATGTAGAAAATGATCCATTTCTTCCTTACGAAGATAACGAAGATGTTCTTGGTCAAGATGTACCATACCTCAGTGCAATTGGGGCTCTTATGTATCCTACTAACTGTATGAGACCTAGCAATTCGTTTGCGGTTAATTTACTTGCAAGGTTCAGTTCATCCCCTACCAAAAGACACTGGAATGGGATTAAACATATTTTTCGATACCTTCGAGGAACAACTAATTTAGGCTTATTTTATCCTAACGATTCAAAGGAAGGCTTGGTTGGTTATGCAGATGAGGTTTATTTATTTGATCCTCACAAGGCAAGATCTCAAACTAGATACATATTTAAGAATGGAGAAACTACAGTTTCATGGCGTTCTCAGAAGCAAACAATTGTTGCAACATCCTTAAATCATGCTGAAGTCATTGCATTACATGAAGCTTCTAGAAAATGTGTGTGGCTAAGATCTATGACACAATATTGACCTCTTGTGGGCTACAGGAAGATAAAAATCAAACCCCAATCTATGAAGATAATGCAACTTGTGTCTCACAGATGAAAGAGAAGGGTATGTCAAAAGTGACAGAAGAAAACATTACCGCCAAGATTTTTTTTCATACACTCAAGAACTTGTTAAAGGCAAATAGGTTGAAATGAGATATATCCAATCTAGTAACAATTCAACTGATCTTTTCACAAAAGCACTACCTATGACAGTTTTCAGAAAACACGTTCATGACATTGGAATGAGACATGTACGGACAATGTAATAATTTGCAGATGACAACTTGAGAGGGAGCTATACACTGCACTCTTTTTTCCTTAGCTAAAGTTTTTTCTCACTGAGTTTTCTTTAACAAAGTTTTTAATAAGGCAATATTTCAAATTTGAACCTAAAGTTAAATATGTCATAAAATAGGAAGCGTATGGATTGTTGATCAAAAGAATGTGTGACAATATGTATGAGGGGGAGTTTTGTGAATTATCGAAGCAGATATAGTCATTGGTATTAGAGGTGCACAAACCGGTTTTTTTTGGAACCGGATCCGGTTCGGATCCGGACCGGTTCCGTCAACGTTGGTCAAGAACCGGTTCCGGATCGGATCCGGTTCCGGGTGTGGAGACTTGGAACCTATTGGGACCGGATCGGATATTTAGAACCGGACCGGATAAAAAAAACAGGTTCCACCGGTTCCGAAAAAAAAAAAATTTAAAAAATTAACAAAGATACACTATAAAATACATGTTTTATTTATTTTGTAGATTTTTTTAAGTTATTTAACAATAGTTCGTACAAAAAAAATACAAAAAACATAATTGAATCACAAAGCATTAATTATTTATTATGTTTTCAATATTCTTCGTCGTAGTCTTTGTAACATCGGTTTTCATTCTTCTTCGCTTAAGATACGTTGGGCTTCATCGTAAGCTTGTTCTTCTTCCGAAAGTGGAGTCCCCGCCCCATGTTCTACTTCGAATTCATGTATTTCTTGTTCAACGTCAAGCTCGCCTTCTAGTTTTGCAACATGTTGTACACGTTCGGCGGCATCCAAATGGTCCTTCAAGCAAATACACATCTCCATAGATTCCGGTGTAAGCCTCGTTCTTTGAATAGATAAAACCATGCCACTAAGAGAAAAAGCGGATTCCGAAGCTACCGTGGAAGCTTGGACGGTTAGTAGGTCACGGGCCATTGCGGCTAGAACGGGATATTGGGATTCCCTTCCTTGCCACCAACTCAAGATATCAAAGTTTTCAAACTCTTCGGATCTTAGAGTAGAAATAAAGTCGGTTGCTTGATATCTCCCAAGCTCGCTACTTGGTGTGGTTCCACGAGCTTGTTTAGTATTTTCGTTTCTTAAAGTGTTAAATAAATTTAGCATCGGGTTCCTTGAACTACTAGAAGTTGAACCCGAACCCATTTATTCACGTATGTTTGATGGATCACCACTTCCACCATATTTGCGTAAATAATAATCAAACATATTATTAAAAGCCGAATTGAAATCTCTTATTGCATTTGATTCAAAATTTGGGTCTTCCTCGAACATATTTAAATCATCCGATATTGATCCAATTAATGTTTCAACACCGGTTACATTAATCGTTGGGTTTAAGGCGGCCGAACATGTAACAACGGCCGGCATTTCTGAAAAATATTTTTTAAATTTAGCTTTCATAGGTTTTACCATTTTTTCAAAAATAGGGCCGTGATATTCAAACTCTTTTAATTTATTACATATTAAGTATAATTGTTGAAGTATTAACGAAGACGTGGGATAATAAACTCCCGATAAACATGTAGTTGCATTTTTAAAAACCTCAAGCAAATTAGTTAGTTTCTCGATCATATCCCAACTTATATTATCAAATTTTTGTAAACAACGTTTCTTTTGTACAAGTTCATCATGAAAATGTTTTAAAGTAATTCTTTGCCTTAAGGCCGATTCAAACATTTTCCAAGTCGAGTTCCATCTAGTAGGTACGTCCCAATTCGGACTTAAAAAGATGGAATCCGTTTGTTGGCACAAGTTTCTATAGTTTATATATCTTTTTTTGCTTGTGCTAAAAACTTCACGTAACATCACTTTAAAATTTTCTTTTACGTCTCTTATTTCTTTGACGTTTAGACCGTCTTGCACAACCAAGTTAATGATGTGTGCAACACATCGACTATGAAAAAAAACACCGTTACAAGGCGGTTCATATTTTATTTTTAATTTTTCGACCGCGTTTGTGTTATTTGAAGCGTTATCAAAAGATATTGAAAATATTTTTGGTTGAATTTTATAAGTTTGAATTACCGAGTCTAAAATATAAAATAAGTTTTCACCGGTATGTGGATATCAAAAATAATCAAACGCAATCGTACGCTTCATCATTTGCCACGACTCCGGTTGAACCCAATGTGCGGTAACGCAAAGGTACGATTCGGGTAAACCATGTGGAGCGGACCAAACGTCCGTTGTTAAGTTAATGCCGGTATTTAAATTTTCAAAACCTAAAATTAATTCTTTTTTAGCTATTTTCCACATTTTTAAACAATCTCTTCTCAAAGTAGAACGACTTACATTTGTGTAACTCGGTTGAAGCGTCTCTTGTATCATCCTCGTCAAGCGCGGATTATCAAAATGATCAAAAGGCAAGCCTTCTTGAATGACGAAATGTGCCATTCTCTCACGAACCCTCTCGACATTGTATTGCCAAACTCCTCCATCCCTACCAATTTGAGTTTGATCTTCACCTTCTTGAGTGTGTCTTGCGTGACTAGCAATATGTTTCCTCAAACTGCTATTTCCCGCCGCACCCAAAAGTCTACCACAACGTTTGCAACGAGCCTTTTGCGAACCGTTCGACATTTCGCATAAATCGAAATAAGCCCATATTTCTTGGTTTCGGGAGCAAGGAAGTATTGACACAACCGTAACATCGCTAGTAGAACCACCAACCGAATTTTGAGTGCTTGCGGAAGCCATGAGAGCGTTTTTTTTTTGCTTAAAGTGAGCGTTTTTTTGCGTTTTTGAGTTTTGAGAGCTAGAATGTTGTGGTGAACTAACCCATACACCCAATACCTATTTATACTAAATTTCAATCCTTAAAAACAAAAAAAAACAAAAAAAAACGGCTATATAGCCGTTTTTTTAACCCCAACGACTAGAACCGGTTCCAAAATGTCCGAAAAAAACCGGTTCCAAAATATCCGATTTTTATCCGGTCCGTCAAAAAACCCAGAACCGGTCCCGGAACCGACGGTTCTCAAAATATCTAGACCGGTTCTAAAAAAACCGGTTCTAGCCGGATCCGGTTTCGGATAACCCATCGGATCGGTTCCGGTTCCGGTTCTTTTGTGCACCTCTAATTGGTATGTTGTTAATTATTGGAGTAGAAATGCATTACCACATTTCATTCTTTTATCATAAAAGTATTTATTTCTTAAAGATTTAGATTTTGAATTTAAAAGAAAAGAGATTCATTGTATGATATAAAATATTTTCACTTTGTGCATCGATTATTGTTAGCTTTTTTATATGTATTTTATAACATTTGTTTTTATTTTTGTGATATATCACGTGTCTCCCACACCTTGGATTAAATTAAACTATACACACGCAAAAACCCTCGGAAGAAGACGGAATCGGCTACCGGGCACCGGCAGATAGTATGGAGGAGAGGGCGTCGGAACAGCCAAAAGCGGTTAGCCGGAAGGAGAAGCGGAAGGCGTTGAAGAAGGACAAGAGGAAGCAAATAAGGAAGGAGCTAGCGGAGAGAGCTCGCACCGAGGAGGAAGCTCGGTTCAATGATCCCGAAGTGCAACGGGAGATTCAGTTGGAGGAGGAGAGGGAGAAAGAGAGGTTAGAGAGAGAAAGAAAGGAGTTCGAGGAAAGAGAGAGGGTTTTTCTCGAAGAATTGGAGAGGAAGAGGAAGGAAGAGGAAGAAGAAGAGCGGATGAATGCTGTTGAAAGAGAATCAAAGCTACAATCGGTACGTCTCTTACACTATCTGCTATATGACCTAATTTAATGTTATCAGTATTCAGTAATATGTTATTTAACTTGTAATTTTGATGATTCAAATTGAAATCGAGATTACTAGTTTTAGTGGATAGATATGGATATATTAACATGCAATTGTGCCATTGTTTTGAATTAGGGATTGAACTGTTAGTGTTTCATATTGGTAGGTTATAACTCAAAAATTACAAGGTAAACCTACTAAGTAGGGTTCTGATTAGAGAAAATAATCATGTTTTCCTAGGGAAAAAGGACTGGGTTTTCCTATTAACATTAATTAGGACCAAATGATAGAAAATAGTTAACAGAAATGCAAATTTTCTTTAAAAAAAATCATCATACAGCCATACATTAGTTAATATACATGGTTCAGCTTCTAAAGGGTCAATGTTTGTGTTGAAAAGTAGGCTAGTTATCAAAGTTTGAGGTCATTCCTTCACCCTCCTGTTCTATCCTCATGATCCAAGCTCAATTTGACTGAAAACATCTATTATGAAACAACTTCAAGGTTTTATGATTACACTTGAGCTTGTATATAAGTCGTGGTCTATCTTCTGTGAACCTGCAGCACTATAACCTGTTAGACATGAATCAACATGAACACATGAGAATTTTTTTTTTTTTTTTGCAAATGGTATTAAAACCTTATGAGTTTTTCTAGATGTATTATGCGTATGAGGCTGGGATGTTTTCAAATAACATATGAAATTGTCTTAGCATAATATGTGACTGTTAGTTGTAAGAACATGAACATGGCTGGTACTTTATTTTATTGGAAAGCAAATAAACAAGATAGTGCCTACGATTCCAGAAGTAGGTGATCTCTCAATGCCAAAGGCCCAAAACATGCATATGAAATACTTAACGGTAGTGTCCTATGTATGAGATTTCCTTGTCCTAGTTACATAAACTTGATTACCAACAGGCAAGTAATATTGGGAGGCAGTAATACAATAAAGGTAATTAAGTTAAGACAATTGAATAATTAAAATAATTACTAAGCCCCTTGTCAAATTGCGTAATTGCCTGGATCCACATGGACTATATGTGCTGGTTTGTATCAGTTGGTTATAGTGTTCATATGTTGTGTAAGCCCAATATAAGCTTGGTCTTTTTTGTCTGGTGGAAGTTTGATTTGCTGCTATTGCTTCCACAAATATCTCTAGAGGCATGCAGTTCAATCTGCCAAAATCTTGATGTGCAGGAGTGCAGGACACATTGTGACGTTTGAGTGATTATTTCTTTTTCAGCCACTTACTGAATCAAATAGTAAGCTTAGATAATGAATATTCATGTGGTTTAAGTAAGTTATCATGTATAATCTTACTGCAAAATTTGTTAGTATTGTGTTGTTGACTGATTGTGGCATTCTAGAGTTACAGAACCAATAAAGATGATATTATTTTATATAGTATAGCAATAGACATATATATGAGAGCAACATCGCTTTAGGTAGTGAATAAAGTAGTATGTATCTGAAATTATCATACAGGAAGGAGCAGAGGAAGGTTCAAATGAAGATGATGAATGGGAATATGTAGAGGAGGGGCCTCCTGAAATCATTTGGCAAGGAAATGAGATAATAGTTAAGAAGAATAAAGTCAGGGTGAAAAAGAAAGACACCAATCAGAATATAGAAGAAGAGGTACAAAAGTTAAGCCTTTATTGAATTATCTTTTTTATTTTGCATTTGTTGCAGCGCACAAGTGGGAGTTTAAGCCTTCTTTTTTATTTTTTCTTTGCAGGATCCTAATAGACCTACATCTAATCCACTTCCTCCACAGCATGAAGCCTATGCTGCTTTTAAGAATGCACCCATGACATCAGCAGAGTTGCTAGACACTGTTGCCCAGCAGGTCCCAAACTTTGGAACAGAACAGGTTGGTCTTTGGTAGCATCTTTCAGTTAATATCATGTGATGGGTCAAACCGGGTTCTGTTTGAAATGGGTCATTTTTAGTACTGGTCCAAACAGGTAGGCCATGTTGGGTTGACCCGCAAACACTTCTGTCCATTTTTTCTAATCATTTATAAAATTAACGCCAGCTGTAATTATCAAAGCAATGTTACTAAATAATAATCTAATATCAGAATAAGACGATTTAGGAGGGTGTAAGACTTTGAGTTAATTTCAACCTGTTCGACCCATTCTCCTCTTAGCTATTTAATTATTTGACCTATTTTAACCTTTGAAACAAAACACAACGGGTCAAAATTGCCATATCTACTGTTCTATATATTGCACTCAAAAGTTTTGTGGACATCTGTTTCTTCATTTTGCAGGATAAAGCTCATTGTCCATTTCACATAAAAACTGGAGCATGTAGATTTGGTTTGCATTGCAACAGAGTTCATTACTACCCTGATAAGTCTAACACATTGCTTATCAAGAATATGTACAATGGACCTGGCCTTGCTTGGGAACAAGATGAGGGACTTGAGGTCTGTTGTTGGGTTCAGGCTGTGATTCTAGTATCCTAATCATAACTCTGGTGGACATATTAATATCTTTATTAGAGTGGATTTCTTATAACTAGTAGTGACCAATGAAACTAACTTACGGGATCATGGTTGTACAAAATTGTTTATTTAGCGTGCACACATAAAACATGAGTTGCTGTATGCGTATAGAAATCTGTTACAGTAACCTTAAAAGAACATTTTCTTCTCAAAATATGAATTATCAATTTATATTAAGTTGACATTTTCTTCTTTCTGGTATTTCTCTCTCTATACATGTCTATATGAGTTGTTTCAAGTATATGTGCAATTTGAATGCAACTTTGATTCTTTACAAAGTGTGATATACTGTTGCTTGCTCTTGTTGTTCTTGACTTCATGATATCAGCTTTTTCCCAAGATCCACAGTGGAGGTTCGTGGTTTGAGGATCGGAGATGAACGTTATTAGCAATTTGTATCCTATTCTGTAACTTGATTATTTTGTTTATCTGTTTTCTGTGGTAATGTGTTGATCTTAATAATATTACTATACAAGTAATTGCTTATATAAACTTCTGGTGATTTTTATGCCTAGTGGATGCATTTAAATTGCTTCTGGATAAATGACATACAAGTTTCCCATGCTAATCAACTAGAAAGATTTGTGGTGAAAACTCAAAAGTGCTATTACTGTTTATTAGTGTTAAACCTCACAGGCTCAGAGCTATGGACACCATGTATGCCGTTCTTATACTTAACAATGTTTTATTTTCTTTGCCTAAGGTTTTTGTTTGTACAAAATATCAAGCTGCTTGCATTTTTGCTCTTCCTATACGTGGTTTTTTTTGTCTTACACTTCTTAGAAAGACAACTTACGACTGATGAGATCCAGTATGGTTAAGCTCAACTGATATTTGCCATATTATGCATACAATGGTTACTATCTAAGGTCTATTCTTATATAGGCGGGGAAGATCTAACACTTATATTTATGTTTGTATGTGCTTAATGCTTTCACACTACACATCTTAGATAGGCAGATATATACGGCTGCATGGATATTATATAGGCATACATGTATCTGAATATATGTTACCATGCACAGAAATATTCTATCTATATGTATATATGCAAACATACATGCTTATATATGTGTGCACTTGCGTGCGTGCTAAAGCATTCTTCTTCTAGACGTGCAATATCTAGAATTGATTCCCCATGCAAAGTAATTTTTTCGATTGTTCCATTAGCTTTAGTTCTTACCGGGTCTTCAGCTGACTTCATGTCTGTGCTTGTATAGATGGTTTTATTCTCGAATATGCACCTATGATTTATATCATTTGGGGATACACGTTAGTCGATAACACATATTATATATCTAATTAGAACTCCCTCAGATCTTGACATAATCTCACCACTTTTCATGAAGATGATAAGTTATTAACGCATTAGGTTAGGTAAATCTGTCCTTAAACATTCATATTAAATGCTGATGTGTATTTGTATGTTGTCGGACCACACTCATTTTATAGGTACAATTCTTATCAAGTAACTTGAACAAAGTAAGTTGTTATGTGATGATATAAATACAGATAAGAATAAGAATTATCTTAAGTTTTATTTCTGGTCTTACTGTCTCTGTAAATAAATATGAATTCCATTCTCGTGTTGAGTTCCTTACCCACATCTCTACAGAGTTATAATATTGGTTTTGTGGTGTTTTTACGTGTTCCTATTTACCATATCTGATTTATCAATCATATGAACATGTGCTGGTTTCATCACTTTTCTTTTTACAATAAAATATTGTGAATAATTGGCTCCTTGGATTTTCTGACCTCTACAGTATACAGAGGAGGAGGTGGAGCGCACTTATGAAGACTTCTATGATGATGTGCATACAGAGTTTTTGAAGTTTGGAGAGATTATAAATTTTAAGGTCTAAATGAATATTTCTCTTTAGAACACACATGGAGTCATTAATAATCTTGGATTTGTCTTTTTATTTCTCATTTTGTTGATAACAGTGTGTGCATTTACAAAAAAAAGTAGATTAAATGGAGTAATGCTGATTACTGTTGGCAAATTTGACCCATTTGCGTATGAAAGGGTTGATTCTGGTTATTTTTTTTTATCTCTAGTGGGTCAAACAGATAAAGTTAGCTAGGGAGGGAACATGTGAAATGGGTCCAACAGGTGAGATAGGTTGGATGGGTTAAGGGTGCCCAGAATGTATTTTTGATGAACAACCTCCTAAGTTATTTTATTAAAAAACATTAGATTATTATTGAGATAATGTAATTTCTGTATTCATATTTGACGCATGACTTATCTATTTCAAAACTGGACAAAAAGTGCTTCGGGTCAACTCTACCTGACCCTCAACAAGTTTTCGGTCAAGTTCGGTTTTAACCTATTAATCTACCCAACCATTTTGCCACCTATATATAAGTGGAGCTATACCTGTTTCTGCTTCATGAACTGAGACACATCACTTCTTCCGAATGCCTCTGTGATATTATATGAGATGTTTTGAGAAAATTTACTCAGTTCTAAAAATCAAATTCTGTCATGTTGTGCTGCTCTGAATCAACTACAGAACCTATGTATGAGACTTTTAGCAATGATAAACAATAAATTTGGCAGTACCTTGTGTTATTACCTGTTAGTTTGTCATGGTTGATGATGAAGCAATAAGGTATGTTTGCAGGTGTGCAGAAATGGTTCTTTCCATTTGCGGGGAAACGTATATGTTCACTATAAGTCGTTGGATTCATCTGTGACGGCTTACAATTCTGTAAATGGTCGTTATTTTGCTGGCAAACAGGTATGATGATTTTTTTTCTTCTCATTTTCAAACTGTTTCGAGTTATAAATGTAAGCAACTTATACTGTTGGCAGATATTAGTGTTCAACTTCATTTTATATCTCAAAAGCGTCTAATCATAGAATTTCAGGGCGAATGCCACTTTTCTATTTATGCCATTATTTGTGTCCCATGTTCTTTTCTTCTTTCCAACCCAAAAATGGAACACACAAAAATGAAGTCAGAAATGAAACGAGTTGGCCTAATAGAATTGACCCTCAGATCGCATGAGAAAGAAATATTTGGCTTTAACTACCGTTTATCACGTCTAAATCTTGAATGCATATTGCAGTTTTTATCTTGTTGTAGCCTGTTGATGATTTATTCAATGAAGAAAATTCTCAAGTTAGTCTCCATTAGATTGTTAGTTATTGAAGAGTATAGAGTACATGGACTTGTTCGTACCTAAGATGAAACTGAGATTGATCATTTATCATCCCAGGAGTCTTTGTGGAAATTAAATTGGATACATAGAGATAATAATGGTTATGGTGCAGTGCAGCTACTCAAGCCTTTTTGGCATTTGGATGATTGATAAAAATGCACCTCCAGTGCATCTTCAGTAGGACTGTCAATGGGGCGGGTCTTGTTTCATGAAAAGAAAAAAAAGAATCTTAGATGGGGGGTGGGGGGAAATGATATTTAAATGGCTCCATCCGGGCATAGTTGTCAATAGCGCTTGTAGCGCGCGCTATAGCGCGCTACATAGCGAATCGACAGACTTCCGCTATTTCCAAATAGCGACGACATAGCGACCAAATAGCGAATATTCCCTTTTTTTTAATTTTTTTTATGTTTTTAACCAGTTTTTTACTTGATTAATATAAATAGGGTTGCTAATAACCCTAATATATGAAGATTTAGATGGTTATTGATTATAATTGCTACAAATCCTACAATATTTGAATATAAAATATTTCTAAAAATTTCTAGCAGTGTATCGCTAAACGTGAAATAGCGCCCGCTATTTACCGCTATTCGCTACGTAGCGTATAGGTTGCTTGTCGCTATTTACCGCTATTCGCTATTGACAACTATGCATCCAGGTCATGATTCATTATTTTAGATTAGTTGGGTCATGGGTCAGATCAAATCATTAATAGATATTCGTTCCGATCTGCTCCATTGACATGCCTAATCTATTGGTTCCGTCCACATTCAAAGACAAAAATCTCTTATGATTGAGTTAATATGCCTGTGTCTCAGATGAAAGATATTCTTCTAAAAGCAGTGGGAAGAAGTAGCATATATTTGCTCAATTGTAGTTATTACGAAAAAACTTTTTTCCTTTTATCATCTACATTCTACAGTTTTAGTTCAAAATTTGCTTGGAGAGTACGAGTTTAAGGGATCAATATCATTGAATCACTGATGCGTTACTGGATTTGACTCTAATATTTGATTGGGATTACTGTTGATAGGTTACATGTGAGTTTGTTAGCCTAACAAGATGGAAGGTTGCCATATGTGGGGAGTACATGAAAACAAGGCTCAAGGTAAGTCAATCTACCAACCGACTTTTATGATTATGCTGATTAAAGTGGCAATATTGACCCATGTAGACATGAATGGGTTGATTTGGGCTATGTTTTATCTCTAACGGGTCAAATGGGAAAACAAAAAACTGTAGCTAAAACAGGTCAAAAGGGTTGACTTCGTTTTAGTCAAAACATCTAGATTATTATTGATATGATATAATTATTATAATCACATTTCATACACTTATTTTTTATGATGAAGATGAATGAATTGGACAAAAGTGTCTTGAACCAACCAAACACGCGACCCATTATGCCTTGAACCTAGGGATTTTTCGTTTCGACTTCTGACCCATCATCTAACTGACCCGAACCACATTTTTCCATTTCTAATGTTGATGTATCTCTGGTACACTTGTTTCATATCTACAGTTTAACCACTGAAAGTTGGTTATTTATTTTGATGTGTGGTAACCTGAATCTCATTTCTCTATTTTGTTAATGTTTTGTGCCTGTTACCAGACATGTTCCCGAGGGTCCGCTTGCAACTTTTTACACTGTTTCAGCAACCCTGGTGGAGATTATGAATGGGCTGATTGTGATAAACCGCCACCTAGATATTGGGTCAAGAAGATGACTGCTTTGTTTGGTTATTCTGTTGAGATAGACCAACCTAGTCCAAAGAATGAGCAACGCTCCTCCAGGATATTTACATCAGACAGAGACAGGTTTGCTTTTTAATTTGCATCACATAACCGTCGAAGTTCATTATTACATTGGGATCTTTTTTGTTAGGGATGATTTCGTATATACCCTTGAAAACTTGCATGATATCAAATATACCCATTCAAAATATTTAGAATTTCATATATGCCCGGTACATAAAATACAACTTACAATATGACCATTACACCCTTCTGTTTTTCCTTACACTCCAAACTCTCATATCCTTATGCAAGTTTTAAGGGAAGGGTATAAATGCCATAAATTTGAGAATAAGTATGTTTGACATTGAGTTTTTGTTGGGTAAATATGATATTATACCAAGTTTTTAGGGGGATATATGAGTTTATCCCTTCATGTTAAACGTCCAGATTCTTGTGTAATGCACTTTTTAAAAACACGTTTCTTGCATAAGAGTCTTGAAATGGATTTCTTATAAAAGCAGTGCGGAATCCATCCTCTGAATTCCCAAAATTCTTAAACTTATAATGTTGTAACATGTTACACACATTCAAATACTTCCACGATTTAATTTAGACGTGGGAAAATGGGCGGATTGGATCAGATATCAAACACAAGTATATGTTTTTGGTACGGATCGGGTATTGTTGGGTTGACCCGAAATACTTTCTGTCCAAAGGCAATATAGTTTTTTTATATAAATTGTTAGGATGTATAATATGATTAGAAAAAACAAATATAATTTCAGTAATGATATAGTTTTCTTAACAAAATAATTTTTGAAGTTTTATGCATTAAAATTTAGTAAAATGAAATTTGGGTGTCTTTGGACCTGTTCGTATTTTTATCATCTGTTCGATTCGCTCAAGGTAAACCATAATGTGAATCTACCAATCCGTAAGTAAAATGGGTTGAAATTGCCACCTCTAGTTTTATTATGAGCAAAGTTTTCTTTTGATTCTAGTTTTGAAGTTTGTTGGTTGACAGTTATCATTACAAAAGGCATCGGTCTGTTGACTCAAGTCAACACAATGGAAGTTCCAGTAGAAGCCACCGTGAAGAAACTCGTGCCCGAAAGAGGCAGCGCCGTGAACGCCAAGAAGACGATAAAGTTTGTGAAGATGACACAGAATATAAAAACAATCAACAGGAAACTGATTCTGACGCTGCCCGGTCGGACAGGAAGAGACATGGTGACCGTTCAGAAAATCACATTAGAAGAGAGAGTAAATCGAGAGATAATCATAGGAGAACAACTCCCGCCTCCCGTGGCAGTAGTTCTGATGAAGATTCATACACACACGCTTACACGACAAGGAAGTCCCGACACAGAAAGAACGTCTCGGAATCATCTAATGATGTAAAAACCGAGCCTAGTGAAGGCGACTTATCAAGACATAAACAGCAGAAAACCAAATCCGCCAGTCGCAGATCACGGCTTGATGATCGCAATGAGGTGAACCACGGAGAATCTGAGAAAGTCGAGGGGCGTGATCGGCATCGGTCTGACAGGAGTAGGTCAGGTGACAGTGGGGGCAATAATGACATGACTGACCGTTGGGAGCCTCACAGTGAACATGATCGTAATAGCAAGCTCGATGTTCACGATTATGAGGTATATGATGATCAGAGACCAAAAGACAGGAGAATAGATCGTGAAACATGTTCGGGTAGTGTCGTGGAAGACGCATCAAAAGAAATACAGCATAGTTGTGATCGTGATGACAGAACAAGGGAGAAGAGGAAGAGAATTTGACGAAGTCGGTCCAGAACGATAAAACCGACTGTTGGCTATGGAGTTCGTATCCGGCCATAGAGTTCGGTTTTCTTCTTTTAGGTTAGAGCATTCAGAGTTTGTATATGGTTGCACGGTTTTGTTTGAGGCCGAACATGACCGGTTAGTATGAATATGGTTCTTAGTTCCATTTTGTGTTTCTGGTTTGGCTTGTTTCAACATGGTGAACCCTTCCTTAACAGAAAAAAAAAGGAGAATTTCGGATATTTAAGGCTAATATTATCTATACCCTTGTAAAGTTGCAAAATTTTACTATAATAAATAAAAATCTCTTCAAGACATGTGTCATCTTCTAGTTACTTTTCATCTTTATTTTTCTGCCTCTCTTCTATTAAATATTAGATTTTCTATTTATCTCTCCTATTAAATAATAATCTTTATATTAATAAATATAATTACGAATACTTATTATTTAATTATAAATAGTTATTATATCATCAATCAAATGAACTTAATATAAACTATCATTTATCAATTAAATTAAAAAATTAATACTCAGTTGAAAAAAAAATGTTTTAAAAACTAACTTAACAGACCTTATAACTGTCACGACAAATTACATTTTTTAAAACATATTTTGACAAATGCGTTTGTTAACAAATTACATTATATTTTATTCAACCGATGTAATATACTGGTTTATTTTACACGGGTTTTTAAAAATACAAAATTTTTATTACTAAATATATAACATTTTATTTATTTAACCCGTGCAATACACGAGATTTTAACCTAGTATAATATATACCTAACAAAAAAATATATTATATATATGCTTACAAACATGTGAAAATATCATATATACTCAATTCATTAAAAAACAATTTAATAAATGACTATTTTACCTTTATTTTTTCTAAAACTTAAATATCATATTTACCCATTTTTAACTTTAAGATTATATATTCATTCATCAAAAATAGTTTTCTCAAAATATGATATTTAACTTTATCATAATCTTTTATAATTTTACCAACTTTTTATAACATTTATACGCACATCATTTATGAGGAACCCAAGTTCTTTTATAACTATTAAAGTGATCATAAGTAAGAAAATAATCAATATTAATTAGTTTTTCATAGTTATTAAAAAGGGATAATATCATATATAACCAACAAACTTTAAAAATATCATATTTATCCAATTTTAATGAATTTTTACTTTATACCCATTCTACCCTTACCAATTATATAATATTTTTAACTTAATTTTCTATTGTAATCGTCATTATCACCTCACCTGTGGTTGACGGCACCGTAGCATAATTCTCACCATCGATTGTGAAGACGTGCTTTGTGACTTGCGGAAGTTGGATTAAATGTTATATAATCGGTGGTTTTTTTAGCTCTTCCATGTGAATTTTGTTAACCCATGTGATTATTACTTCTGGAATCTTATTTTTGCTTTTTCTATGTAATTATACTTGCTGCCTTTGGCTACTTTTATCTTTTTAATCGTATTTACATTTCGTGCTTAAGTATGTCGTTTTTAACAGGGATAATATCATATATACCCTTGTAAAGTTGGAATAATATCATATATACCCAACAAACTCTAATGGCTTAGTTTATATCAGAACTTAGGAACCGGAATCTCTAGTTACAGTTATCTAGTATGCATTTGTATAATATTTCTAATCGTCTTTATCAGTTCATTTTAAATATTTACTCCATCTCATTAGAACTTGAATTCTTTAAAGAAAAGACACGTCCCTAAGTTTGAAAAATTACACTGCCAGTCCCAAATTATGTATAAACCATCCGTGTACTTTAACTCTGAAGCTGTGTTGTCAAAAGCTCTCCAGGCGAGTGCCTGGACGTAAATTTAAAGCCCAGCGCAAGTATAACACCTGTAGCTGACCAAGGAGCAGATCTGGGCTTTTTTTGTTGTAAAGGCTAGCTCAGGCGAGTGTTTTTAGTCAGGCGCCAACTCAACCAAGGCGTGAGCTTTATTCATTCAGACGCAATCCCATAATTAATTTCAAATTTTTTGAATTTTTTTTACTATTTTTTAGTCTTTCATTGGCAGCTGACCCTAGAAAAAATAGGGACTACCAAATTAATTCCAAATCAACGATTTTTTGTATATATACACACTCACCATTGAAGTTTAAAGAAGCAATAAATGGTATTCAAATTTTGATATTACTTTTGATGTTGATTATCTATTACTTTTATTTTTTTGATACTAATTATAATAGTTTTTTTTAATATTAGTGGTGTGACATTAGTTTTTAATATATAATATTTTTTTTTTGTTTTTTCCCTATGTATGCGTCTTTTTTATTTCAGGTCTTTGTTTTTTCTTTCGCCTAGCGCCTAGGCCCGAGGCAGTGCCTCTGTGCGCCTATCGCATTTGACAACACAACTCTAAAGAAAAACCGCTTAAAATGCTGAAACGCCAAACCAATCGATTTTAACTAACCAGTTTGGTTTGCCTTTTTCAAAATCATAACCAGCAGTTCGACCTTGGTTTTTCGTCAAACCAAGTCGATTTTAACTAACCAGATTCACTAAAACCGATCTAACAACGTTTTTACCCCATGGTTAAAGCAAACATCATGAATTTAGTTTATATAATTATATTATTATATATTACACATAGGTATTATTTAAAAATTTATATTGTTTTGGGCATCTCTAATGCGAAAACAGGGGAAGAAGCATCTGAACACATGAACACCAATATTAAACACGCATCCAACAGCACCAGCGGATCTCTCTGTTTCTCTCGAAGCCAGCACCGGTACTCCGTACACCGGATTCTCAACCGTATATTGCTGATAAGAACGATCGGTTTCCACGTCACCAGATGAAGGACTGGATTCATGATGTTCTTGTGGTTCGAATTGAGCTTGATACGAGACTGGCAATCCTGAAGATTCAGAGATGTTTACGTCAGAAGAAGCCAACAGATGTTGATTGTAGGTCTGGTCTTCATAATCTAACCATGAGGGCAACGGCGGAGCTGAAGGCGGAAACGTCCGGCTGCAACAGCATGGTGGTGGTGGAGAATGGTGATGGTGATTGATCTTTTTCTTCTTCTTTTTGGACCAGAACTTGAGGCTTTTTAGGGTTTTGGTGATTTTCATGGCGGAGATGAATTGGGGGTTTTGGAGAGATGGTAAGTGTGTGATTTATTGAAGAATTTTGGGTAGATTATAATTGGAAAATTGAGTGGAGGTCAATATAGCCGTTGATAAAAGGGGTGTAAATGTGTAATGATCGATTGGAGCTGCTTTCAAAATGATTTTTATTTATTATAATACTAGGTTAAAATACCAAATAAATAAAATGTTTTATATTTAATAATAAAAATTTTATATTTTTAAAAACCTATGTAATATACGTGTTGAATAAACCAGTGTATTACATTGGTTGAATAAAATAAAATGTAATTTGTTAACAAACACACTCGTCAAAATATGTTTTTAAAGGGGACTACTAACCACACACGGGAATTGCTAAATGGACTTGGCCATATACGCATCGTATAGGGCAATACGATGCGTATAGCCCTTCACAATTTCCCATGCCTGACATCCTCGTACAACCTGGTCATTCAAACCTCGTATACGCATCGTATAGGTCAATACGATGCGTATAGCGTACGAGGTACTTTCTGCTACTAGTCAACCATCACATCGCTATACGCCACGTATAGATCTATACGGAGCGTATAGCGATGTGATGTTGACTAGTTGCAGAAAGTACCTCGTACGCTATACGCATCGTATTGAACTATACGATGCGTATACGAGGTTTGACCAGGTTTGACCCGAATCCTATACGCACCGTATTGCCCTATACGATGCGTATAGGGGCCAAATTTTGTGTATTTAACCATGCAAAATTCTCATTCGAACGTATCGTTCAAAAAAATTTCAAACAATCTCTCAAAAATTATAAACATGTCTTGGTGGTGGGATGGTAACTACGGTTTTCAGGTATATTCTAACGAGTCGCTGGAAAACAACCCGCAAAGTTCTGGCGTTCAAGAGGTGAACTGGGAGGAGGTCTCGTCCGACGTTTATTCTAATCAACGGGTAAGGCTTCCAGATTTGAACGAGCCACTGAGCAATCCCGAGTTCGTATACGGTGAACCGTCTTACCTTACACAACCCACGAACGACTTCGTATACGGTGAAGTCTCCTCCCCGACACAACAAACTAACAACTTCGTGTGCGGTGAAGTCTCTTACCCGACACAACAAACCGACGACTCCAAAGACGAAGAACAAAACCATCAAAATGTGTCGTATAAAACTGACCAGAATTTTCAGTCTCGTGAACAGTTGGTGGATTGGGCTATGCGGAGAGGACGTGAGAATGGTTACGTCCTTGTCACCCGACGATCGAGGAGAAAAGGCGACGATCCGACGGAACCGTTTATCAAGGTGTGGCTTGTGTGTGACCGTCACGGCGAACGTGCGTCTACTGCCACGGTTAGACGTGCCGGTAGCAAAAAAATAGGTTGTCCCTTTAAATTGGAAGGAGAGTATCAAGAAAATACTGGTGATTGGAAATTAACGGTGAAGGATGACAGTCATAACCACGATCCTAGTCAACATCTTGTGGCGCACTCGTTTGCAAGGAGACTGTGTCAGTCGGAACAACTTTTGGTGGGGAAGTTGTACTCGCAAAACATGTTGCCACGAAACATTCTGGCAACTATAAGGGAACAAAACCCAGAGAGTAGTTGCATTAAAAAGGACATTTATAATGCTATACAAAAGATAAAAAACGAAACGAGAGTCGGTGAAACTCCAATACAGATTCTGGAAAACCTGCTTTCTTCTAAAAAATACGTCTACTATACTCGAGAAGATCCTGTCACAAATAGTGTGGAGGAGATATTCTTTGTTCATCCGAAATCGTACGAGATGTGGCGTGCTTTCCCGCACGTGTTGATGATCGACGCGACCTACAAAACAAACATGTATAAACTTCCATTTGTCCAAGTGGTCGGTGTGACCTCCACACACCAGTCGTTTTGCGTCGCTCATGCATTTATATCAAAAGAACGGGAGGAAAACTTCGTCTGGGTGCTACTTCAAATAAAAGCAATGTTGCAAAAGTGTATGGAGCCGCGTGTGATAGTAACAGATAGGGACAAAGCTCTTATGAACGCGTGTGATAAAATATTTCCGGGCTGTTCCAAGAACCTATGTCGGTGGCACATACACGAGAATATCGCAAAACATTGCAGGGCATCATTTACAGACGAAGACTGGAAAAATTTCAAGTATTCATGGTCGGTATTATGTGAGTCTCCCACGCCAGATATATACCAGTACAACTTCAACCGGCTTTACGAACGTCTGTATGCAGCCAAACGAGGAAGTAAGTTTTAAATATTAAATATTTAATATTTTCAGTATTTAAATATTTATTCAATATTAAATATTTTTCCAGGAGTTATAGATTATGTGACTAAAAATTGGCTGGACCCGTATAAAGAAAAGTTTGTATCGGCGTGGTCCAACAGAAACCCACGATCATTAATGTTAGGTTTTAATTGAATATTAGCGGGTAAAACTGGGTAGATTAGCGATTTTTAGGTCTGAACTTAAGGGCTATACGCTACGTATAGGGCTATACGTGGCGTATAGTTCGTCCTAGGAAGACGATGAAGCCATACGCCACGTATAAATCTATACGCTGCGTATGGCTTGGTTTACTCGGTCACTAGCCTGCGTATGGTCTTAACTGGTCGCGTATGGCTTGGTTTACCCGGCAACTCGCCCGCGTATGGCTTAATTGGCCTGCGTATGGCTTATTTTGCCCGGCAACCGCCTATACGCCACGTATAAGCCTATACGTGGCGTATAGGTTTTTAAAAAATTAATAATTATTTATTATTTAAAATTAAAAACAATATAAAATTAATAGGCTTTTTCCCGTTGCCAGAAGCTCCGGGAGGTGCAGATGGGTCCAGGTACGGCGGTGGATTGGGCCCTCCTCGAGGAGGTGCAAGAGGCCGAGCGAGCCAGGGCCATCATCGGCGAGGACACGCCATGGTCGCGTCTTTTTGACCTTTCTTTTGCGGAGACATACCGAGAGCTGGTCGTCGAGTTTCTTTCGACGTTCATCTACTCAGAGACTGGGCTGCAGCCTCTACCCGGAGAGGCGCCGGATATTGACCCGGATCGTATTTCTTTTTCTATTTTTGGGGTCGTTTACCGTCAGACCCTCAGTCAGTGGGCCGTCACGACGGGCTTATACTACGAGCCTGAGACGGTGACGCCGCTTTTCACCGAGGCGGTGACAGAGGTGGACAAGGAGGAACTCCTTGTTTTTTGGGGCTTGATTTCAGATAGTCCTTGGTTGGGTACCAAGGGGAGGGTCTCGGGTATTAGAGACCCTTTGTATAGATATCTGCACCGGCTTATTTCGACGTCGATCGCACCGCGTCTGAAAAGCCGTGAGTGGTGCACTGATAGAGATCTTTTCTTCCTTTTCTACCTGCTTACTGGGAGGCGGTGCGACCTGTCCACTAGCATGGCGCTTTATTTTGCTTCTGCCTATATGCGACAGAAGCGCGGACTTTTATATGGCGGTGCTTTCATCACGCATATCATGCGGTCGGTCTTACCATTTGACCAGCATGAGCCTGCGATGTTACCGGCCATTCCCCCTGTCCGATTAGACCGTCGCACGGCGAGCGGCATGCGCATCACGCACCGATTCCCGCAGGGCCTTCGGTTCGTAGGGGCCGTCCAGGACCAGGTTTGGGTCCCGGTGCCGTTGCCGCAGATGCCTGGACAGGGGGACCCGCATATGCCTCAGCCGCTACAGGGTATAGCGATTGAGGACGAGCCGCCACACGTCGAGCAGGTCCACGAGCATCCGCCACAGCATCCCCGACACGTACGTCGGTCTGTTAGGCTGGATAGGGCTACCCAGGCAGTGCTTGATGGCCTTGTTGCCGACTCACGACGACAGGGTCGTCAACTCGATCGCATGGAGGACCTGATGATGTGGGCGGTTGGACAGCTCGTGAATCAGTCACGAGCCGCCGGTCAATACGCCACGTATAGGTCAATACGCCACGTAAAAAAAATAAAATATACAAATGTTTATATAAATTAAAATAAAAATAAACAAAATATAAATAAATAAAAAAATATAATTAAATAAAAAATACCTATACGTGGCGTATAGGTCAATACGCCACGTATAGGATTCATAAACTCCAAATCTTCCAACTTTTGAAGCAAAAATATAACCCGTGCCTCATACGCTGCGTATAGGTCAATACGCCACGTATTGGACCAGCCGCCAGACAGAGAATGACACGTGGCATTCTGTTGGCAGTGACTGAATTCTATACGCCCTCGTATTGCCCTATACGAGGGCGTATAGATCGGCGGCGGGTCCAATTAGCAATATTCCGTGTGTGGTTAGAAAAAGCCTTTTTAAAAATGTAATTTGTTGTAACAATTATAAAGTCTGTTAAGTTAGTTTTTAAAACATTTTTTTTTCAATTGATTAATATTTTTTTTATTTAATTGATAAATGTTAATTCATATTAAGTTCATTTGATTGATGATATAATAACTATTTATTTATAATTAAATAATAAGTATCCGTAATTATATGGGCAAATGCCATAAAAAACGAACATACTTTCTGGTTTTTCTCATAAAAGTCTTTGAACAAATTTTTGCATATAAAAAACCAACATATTCTCTCTTTTTTCTCACAAAAGTCACTTAACAAATTTTTACACATAAAAAACCAACATACTTTCTTGTTTTTCTCACAAAAGTCCCTCGACAACTATTTATCCTAGCAAATGAATCGACTGAAGCAAGACAAATGATTCATTTTCTCTTGCTTCTGTCGGTCGATTTCATTTGCTTTACTTTTGCGGATTCATTTGCTAAGATAAATAGTTGTCGATTGACTTTTGTGAGAAAAACAAGAAAATATGTTGGTTTTTTATGTGCAAAAAATTGTTGAGTGACTTTTGTGAGAAAAAATAGAGAGTATGTTGGTTTTTTATGTGCAAAAAATTATTGAGGGACTTTTATGAGAAAAACCAGAAAGTATGTTGGTTTTTTATAGCATTTGCCCTAATTATATTTAGTAATATAAAGATTATTATTTAATAGGAGAGAGAAACAGAAAATTTAATATTTAATAAAAGAGAGAGGCGGAAAAATAAAGGTGAGGAGTAACCAGAGAGTGACACGTGTCCCCATGGTTTTTCTTTATTATATAGTATAGATATATTTATTATGGTATTTTTTTTCTTTATATAACAGTATGTTAAAAACCCGTGTATTTCATGGGTTGAACAATAAAAATGATACAAATTAGAAATTTGTAAATACTTCTCATGACTAAAAATGAAAAAAAGATACATGTAAAATGTAACAACGTAACATTACATACAAAATATTTGTGAGATGCAAATGAAGGAAGGAAAGGGTTTTTATTTTTGAGATGTGAAATTTAAGAGGAGATTTTGGCTTGACATTACAGATTGGTTGATTTTGGTTTGACCTTATGAGTTTACTTTTTGAAAAAAAAAATTGGACCTAAAATCAGGGGAGAGAGAGGAGTCTCCGCGTGATTATTTAGGTGGAAAAATAAAAAGGTTGAGTAGCTAAAAAGATGAGTCGTGACACACTGGCACACATAAGATAATGATTTATTAGAATAAAGATAATTATGATTATTAATTCAATCATTTTAACAAAAAATAAAACTCAACCTAAAGAACTATCTGAGGGGTTGACAAACATAACATGGATTATGAAAATATTAAATGTCACACCCCAACCGACGGCGAATTATACGTCGGGGCGGACGCGGTTGTTCAATAGCACAAGGTTGACTATTAAAGTTTCAATATTTCATTAATAAATAGATTCGAAGGTTCAATACAAAGGAAATAACAAGTATACAACATTTATTTAATAAGTAGTCTAGGTCCAAAGCGTCCTATGTGATCACAAACAAGTCTCATGATGTAGAACCTGAAACATGTGAAAGAATATGTCAACTACAAAATAGTTGGTGAGATACAAATGTTTTGACACAGTTTAACAAGTATTTGGAAAGAATTACAATTCACTATGATATATGCATTCTATAATGTAAGTATGAGAAAACAAGTATCTTAAACATTGTGCACTTCAACCCTCCAACCAAGTTTAGGCATAACCCGCATGTTACCCTTATAAGTCTCAAGTTTAAAGTTTAATTCAGTAACAATCACCAAGGGCTCCCCCCCGAAGGGGTCAATCAATCAAGGTGGATTGGTCAAATACAATAGATCTATCATTGTTACTATAGGCTTGATCAAAGTTAATGAATGTGCTAGTTTTAAGTTTAATCTAAGCATACAAGTCTCAAGTTTAACATAAGAATAAACACGTAGTCATAGTTGTACAATAATTGTATAAGTTTAAGAATTTTGAACATGTTTCACCCCAAAAGCATAGAAAGGAAAAAGGGGTTAAGTATACTCACTTGGATCGATGAAGAGTATCTGACACGGATAAGTATTTGCAAGACTTTGAGGGAGAATATCCTCACAATAAGCCTAAGAATATAAGTCTAAAGTTTCAAGCAAAAAGTCTAAGACAAGGGATCCAAGATTTCGGGATTCGACTAGGGTTCCAAGTGAAAAAACAGGAATAAAGTTCAAATGATAGTGAGTTTTAGTTAACCATGATTTAACTAGTTTCATATAATTTTGAGGTTTAGATAAGTATTTAGGTTAATAAGTAATTGTTCATAAAAATTTAATAATTATGTAAAATAATAATTATCTAAAATTTATCATTAAGGATTAACGAGGGATTATTTTAATTAAATAGTTACTAAGTATGAATAACAACTATTTAAAAGTTTTATCTTAAAAATAAAATACTTTATCTAAAAATGATTTACAAAACCATTTAAAGTATTTAAGTGTAAAATAGGGTGTAAATACCCTATCAATCATTAAAAATTTCTAAATATTTGCCCCACATTTTATACGTTCATAACATTAAGTTTATGCTTTATGAAAGATTATTTTTAAAGTTTTTTATAAGTTCAAAATGAAAAGTTTATATTTTATAAAGTTTTCAAGTTTATGAGTATTCTAGTTTTCTTTTTTTTTAAACAAGAAAATGTATTTGCCTTAATTAATTACATTTCCTAAAAGTGTATGTAAATTTCTGATTTTGAAAGTAAAAGTGTATATATATATATATTTTTTTTAGATTTCCGGATTTTATAACATTTATATAAACTTTTGATTAATAATATTAAAACTTATCTCAAAAGGTTTTATTTTTCATATGAAGTAAATAATAAAGTGGTTTTCAAATTCTATAACATAAGTTGAAGTCATATTATAAGTTTTATAAGGAATCCTTAAAGATTTAATAAGTTTAAATAAGTTTTTAATTAATTAAAATGTTTTCTGGAAACAAAAGTATAAATAGAAATCAGTTCTGAGTTTATAAAAATGTAACTGATTTTATAAAAATAATTGTGAATTTTTAAAACTATTTTAAAAGCCTAAAAAAATAAAAACACAAAACCTGGGTTGCCCGGATTCGAACCCGGGTCGCCCAAGTCCTTGCACTCAGGACTTAACCACCCGGCTACGGCCTTGTTTGTTAACTATCCGGAAAAGAAATTTCATAAAGAGAATCCTGAACCCGCCCCTAATCCGTATGAACCCTAGATCTTGAATCCCTCCAAATTGGATCGAATCACCCTCTGTTTATGAAGTTAAACAGAGGGCTTTTGATTATTTCATGAAAACGATCGTGATGGAAACGAGAATTACCTGATTCGGTGATGATTTGAGTGAGAACGTGTTCAAGCTTCGACTTCGGCTATCGCGGACTGAATTGAACTATGTAGGTATCGATCGATGGAATTAAGAGTTTGGAGAGTTGAGGGGTGATGTTGATGAGGTTCGGAGGTCGGTATTTATAGGTGATTTCGCCATTAATGTTCACTTGGTTGGGGAGATGGGGGTTGAGCCGACGGCTTCGTATTCGAGCCTCACGCGGTCATTAAAATCGAAATCGGTTACCGAGACACCTCGGGTTACGGACGCACGCTCGAGGTGTAACTCGAGGTTCGTTGAATGTAGTCGGATTTGTGATTTCGGATAATGGGAGTGGAAAAACGGGTGGTGCGGGACTCGAACCCATGATCGATTTCTGAGTTAGGAGTTTGGGTTCTTGGCAAAACAGGCCCTTGATGTTTCAAGTGTTTATTATTTGAGTTTTTTTAGTTTAAAATGAGTTTTGATAATGGGCAGTTTCAGTCCCTGGACTTTATAAACAATTAAGTATGTTTTATTTTTATAAAACTAAATAAGTTTGAATAGTTTTATTTTTTTATAAGTTTTGAAACTCAAGTTTTTAGTATAAAAATATATAAGTTTATGAATTATAATATTTATATAATTATAAACTAACAAATTTTCAAGAATTTATTAAGTGTCAAGAAGTCGGAAAAATTCGGGATATTACAGTCTCCCCTACTTTAGGAAATTTAGTCCCGAAATTAAAGTAGAAGGTTTCTGTTTTCAAGATTTAAGTCTATGGTACGCACAAGGATAATGAGAAAAGGTATCTTGCGTTCTCAAGTAAACCCTGGGTTACGTTTAGATTTCTAAATGAGATGGAATGACAGGAGTAAGATTACGCTCGAGTTTCTAAGTTTTCGAAGTATATGGTTGCCAAAAGTTTCCCTAAGAAGCATATAGTTTCATTGAAATATATGAAGATTTGTTTTCAGAAATGTATTTGAGAGAATAACTGATAACCTTCCATTCAAGGTTTAAAGTGAGATGCATCACTCAGAATGGATTCGACGATAGTGTAATGATTTGAGTTTGCAGTCTAATACATCTAAGGATTTGCTACGGTACCTAAGTTCCGTGGCTACCTTTTACGATAAGTCTCAGATCATAGCACACGACAGAGTTCATTATGTCTTCCCATATGTTGATCTTCGTACTTACGTGTGCACTCGCAAGCATTTAAATCGTCGCATAGTCTGCATAGGTCCTTCCGTTTGTGTGTGGATCAAGAAAGAGTACAAGAATTTGTTTAACTCATGACTAGTGTTTCCACGTAAGAGTGATCATTGATTAACGAGTCCCTTAGAGAGAAACGTTATTCAATGAGTAAAGAAAAGAATGTGACAAGATTTAGAGTTTCAAAGTTTCCTCGTGATTGATTAAGAATACTTCAATCATTGAGTAGTTTAAAGTCTTTACACTTTCCTCGGGTTTGATCAAGAATACATCAAACCTTGAGTACTTTAAAAGTCTTATACGTCCATCATGTTTGAACAAGCATACGTCAAACATGGAGTAGTTTAAAGTCTTATACGTCCATCGTGTTTGAACAAGCATACGTCAAACATGGAGTAGCTTAAAGTCTCGTACGTTCATCATGTTTGAACAAGAATACGTCAAACATGGAGTAGTTTAAAGTATCATACGTTCATCATGTTTGAACAAGAATACGTCAAACATAGAATAGTTTAAATTGTGTTTGAACAAGAATACGTCAAACATAGAATAGTTTAAATTGTGTTTGAACAAGAATACGTCAAACATAGAATAGTTTAAATTGTGTTTGATCAAGAATATATCAAACATAGAATAGTTTAAATTGTGTTTGAACAAGAATACGTCAAACATATAATATTTTAAATTGTGTTTGAACAAGAATACGTCAAACATCGGATAGTTTAAAGTCTCTTAGTTCAGCTTCAGTGTAAAGAAGTACACGATTACGTTTCGAGTATAAATCGGTCATCTAAATACTCTAGTATTTAAGAGAGGTATGGGACAGCGTTTGGAACATGATTAACCGTTATACGCTTTCTCACAGAAGATTCGAGTTGTCCAGAAGATTAGTGGATCCCGATGTTTGGTTTAGATAGGAGTCAGGGGATGTACTCTGCTAAAGAGAGTAATGTCCTGTACGTTTATCGAGTCTTATAGAGTTTGGTTAAGATGGACACACAAAGTTTTCAAGACTGAGAATCCAAGTATAAGTTTGAAAATAGGATAAGTCAGTTGAGTTTCAAGTTTCAGTATTAAGCTTCACATGATCCCTTATTGGACATGCTTCCTTTGGTGGTTTAGAAGGTGTTTAGTTTCAGGAATACGAGATTGAGTATTTGTACAAGTTTTACATGACTCAAAAGTATCTGACCTCATAGTTGTGTATACGAAGTTTAATGTTTTTAGCAACGTGTATTTGAGCTTTTAGTTCCCGTTGTGATTTATAGTAAGTCTTTTACGTGACAAGAGTTGAATGAGGAAAGTCTCCAAGCATAGGGTAACGGGAAAAGTTTCGATAAGGTTTATGATAGTGTGTTTATAAATGATTTTATCTCGTTTCGTAACAGCAGATATAGTTTTCTTTTATATAGAGTGAAATTAGGATGTTCAAAATTGACGACTTAGACATTGATAAATAGTATAAGTAAGACTTATGAAAAGGTATGTATGATTGTCAAACAAAAATAGGTCAAGTTTAGAAGTGTTAAGTCTATATATGGGGTAAGGAACATAGTTGATTACGGCAGCGGTTCGTAAGTCGAGTTGTTTTAAAAGAGTGCTTATGAATTAGAAGGTTTGTTCAAAGTTTATTCTTCAAGTATGCGTGTGTCACTTA
This sequence comes from Smallanthus sonchifolius, assembly GCA_023525975.1. Lineage (NCBI taxonomy): Eukaryota > Viridiplantae > Streptophyta > Magnoliopsida > Asterales > Asteraceae > Smallanthus > Smallanthus sonchifolius. The sequence continues at coordinate 60,406,601 of CM042035.1, read as the reverse complement.
TGATTTTATAGTTTAATGCAACGTTGTTAATTATCTCAAGTACTAACGTGAGCTACTCTTGACGGAAGTGTTTGGGTAGAAGTGTTAAGTTTGTAGTGCTAGAAGGAAAGTCAAGCTAGTAAGTGATAACAAGATAAATTTCAAAATAACTTTCGTTAAATGTTTCAAAATTTGGGACTTCTAGCCCTTACATAAGACAATTTAAACGGAAAATTAAAGTAAGTAAGTTGATTTAATGTGTTCAAAAGGTTTTTATTCATGATACTGAATTATCACAGTAATATTTTCAAAAATAGTTTTAATTGGAAGTTGATGGGCTAACGAAGAGAATTCCCGGAAGAAGGGGTGGGTCACGAGGACTCACTTATGTACCCTATTTCCCTAGCCAGAACTTCCTCATGGGCCTACAACTTTTCTCAGTTGTTGTCACCGATGTTTGGGCTTATGGTACTATGTCAAGGTTCATTATGGGTTTAGTGTCTTAAACGTGGAGCTTGTTTATTCTATAGTTGGCTTCTTCCCTTGCGGGAAAGCGATCAGGTTACTAATCACTTTGTTAATGTACTTTAGGTTTAAAAGACGTTAAGTTTTGTTTACAAGAAACGGTGATGTGTAAGTTTTAAGGACGTATGAAGGTTTTGAGATTAAAAATGTAACAAAGTTTTGAGTTAGTCATAAAATGTAGTTTGCTTGAGTGACGAAAAGTGAAAGGAGACACAAGGGTTTCCCCTTATGTGCCAAGTTTATAAAATAATGAAGTTTGTATAAAGACTTGTATGTCAATACATAGTTTTAAATGGGCTGTTAGTTCCAGGATCATGAAGTTTAAGGATGTATGAACACTTTGAGATGTATAAAAGTGTAGCAAAAGTTTGGGTGAGTTATTTAGAGTAGTTTGATTGGGTGATGAAAATAAGATGAAACACAAGGGTTTCCCCTTAAGTGTTATGTTCATAAAATAATGAAGTTTATAGGAGAATTTGTAGAGTAATACATAGTTTTAAGGGTTGTATTACAACGATCACGAAGTTTATTGGGTAGTATCTAAAAATATAAGTTTATGTATGTAGTTTTTAAGTATAATCTCGTAAGAATTTCTCCTTGAAGGTAACTCCTTCAGGTCATGACGAGTAAGCAAGCTGTCATGCGACCATTCTTGAAGAGACGAAACGCAAGAATCATAGAGTAAAGGTTACAGAGGAAAGTTTTTGAATCATGAATTTATGAAGTGTATAGTATTTGAGATGGTACTCATTTAGTGCATATCACTAAGTAAGTACTTTGACATATCAAGAGAGATTCAAGCTCACAAATGTTTAGAGAAGTCATGCATTCCTATAAGCGGATACTCATCCCAAGAATTCCCAGGAAAGCATACAGGTCCAACGGTTGATTTGGATTTATACGAAATGCTTTACTTGACAGAATTTCCAAGAATACAGGTATCCACCCTTCCGGTCCGCACAAGTTCTCATACATTGTCTAGAACTTAAATACTCTTGACGAGAATTTATTGGGGGTTTAGACTTAAAGCGTAAGAATGTATCCTCGACGTAGTAGACTCTTGTAGCACGTAGGTAAGTAGAAACGTAGAATTTCCAAGCGTTCATGTAAGACCCCAAACCCGGGAGGCCTCACTTGTTGGATTTACTCATTCACGAACAGTTCTTAAACATGAGTATCAAATAATGCAGCGGAATCATTCATTCAACATAACTAAAAACTTGTTCATACATGCGGAAGCGTACATTGTCAATTACATAAACTTAACATAAACAACTCATAACGGGATGCCAGTCTTCATGATCGACCGGGTAACTCTTCTCGCTTGCCAAGCATCACCATCCATCGTCCATACCTGCCTTAACCTGAATGTGCATACTAAAAAGGTCAGCTACGCTGGTGAGTTCTAGCATTTTATAAAAACTTTAACATCAACATTTGCCAAAAACGTATCATTCATTTAGTAAAAACCTTTCACAAAAGCATGTAATAATTTAACATCTTTAAAAAAAGGTTTCGTACCCATATCATCATCAACATCATAATCATAAACACCGTTAAACGGATCGTTCATTAAAACTTTTAACATTCATTTAAGTCATACATTATTATCTAAATCTGTGTTACCCTTCGTTCCGTCATTTAGTATGGTATTGCCCCTAAGGCTTAACTGCACGAAGACCGACAATACCATACATTTCGTCAATTCCCTTATGGTATTGCCCCTAAGGCTTAACTGCACGAAGACCGACAATACCATACATTCCGTCAATTCCCTTTTTGGTATTGCCCCCAAGGCTAACTGCGCGAGGACCGACAATACCCATTCAGTTGCCCTTATGGCTCTCATGTCCATAAACCGACAACTTCCATCGACGGTTATGACTCTCAGCCATAACATCGTCGGATCATAATTTAACCTTACATGGGGTCACGTTAACCCCTGAGTAACCGTCGTTACTCCCTTTTACCAGTTGTACAACATCATAACCATTGGCATGCCACAAAGACATGCCCCTGTTGTTCTTGTGGCAACTATGGCTCGCTGTCCATAATCTACCACAAGGCTGGGAATCTCATTCCCAGACTTCATTCGTCAATTCCATTCATTCGACAGATTAGATTTGTAATGACTTCTTTAAAACCTTTACCTCTTTCTCTTCTCATTAAACATTTCCTCAATTAAACCGTTCATAAAGCATTCGTAACCCTTTTTGGCAAAAACATTTCAAAACCTTTCCTTTCGTAAACATCGTTTCAACATTTCAAAACCTTTCCTTTCGTTAAACATCATTTCGTTAAAACATCATTTCGTTAAACATCATTTCTTTAAACATCATTTCGTTAAACATCATTTCGTTAATCATTTCGTAAGTATGCACACCAGCCCAAAAACATTAACAAAACATTTAAAAGAGGGCTCTAGAACTCACCTGATACGCTAATATGGGTTGTCCTAAACGAAGGTCCGACAACGTCACTTCCGATCTGAATTGATTAGTTAAACACATCAGACCAATCCCGACTCTAACGGCTTAACCATTCTAACATACTGACTTCACTTAATCAGTTCTGATGTCTGCGCACTTAGCAAGTGCGCAGACTCTGCTTCCTGCGCACTTAGCAAGTGCGCAGACTTCCCTTCCTGCGCACTTAACAAGTGCGCAGGTTCCTCTTCCTGCGCACTTAGCAAGTGCGCAGGACCTGCTCTGTGCGCACTTAGCAAGTGCGCACGACCTGTTCTTGGCGAAAAACCCTAACTTTCACATTCGGGTCTGATCGTGTCAAGATCCCGAATTTGTTGCATCCAAAACGTTCGTTTTCCATTAAGGATCTCAAATCTATGTTTATTTATCAGTTTCATCCGTTCAAGCCTTGCCTTTTCACCCAAAACCCGAAAAACCCAAAAACGAACTAAAACTCAGATTTAGCTCGAATGGTTACCTGGATGACGATTCCGCTTTGGAGGTTCTCTTCACGAGTGCAGGAGACACGAACGGGTGTGATCTTGTGCGATTCCGACACTTTCTCTCTCTACGGGTTTTCTCTCTCTAAAGGTTGCAAATGAGAGAAAATGGGGTGGCATAGGCTATTTATAGCCCGCTGACCCATCCGACCCGACCCGTCATGCCTCGTTCGTTTATTCTGTTAATAAAATCGTCGTTTATTTTCGGGATGTTACAGTATTCCCTCCTCAGATCTTGGTACATTTTATTGGTACCGGGATGGATAGAGTAACGAGACTTATGAGCCTCATCCAAGATTTTGGTCCTAAGCTCGCCACCCATAGGTATCCATATCCGCCCAAAACGTGTCCTAACACCAAGGGTGTTATATTCCAACTTGTCCTGTTGGCCAACCATCCTTTCCTTCTTTATGTTTTCCTCTTTAAGTGCCTCATCTTGAGCCTTTTCAATTTCTCTCATCACATCTGAAGTTACCACCAACTGGCAAGCCTTCACTCTAATAGGAGTAGGCACATCCTTTCGGCTTAGAGCGTCAGCCACCACGTTTGCCTTTCCAGGATGGTATATGATTTCACAGTCATAATCTTTTAGGAGTTCTAACCATCGCCTCTGCCTCATATTAAGCTCTCTTTGTTCGAAGAAGTACTTCAAACTTTTGTGGTCAGAGTAAATAGTAAACTTCACCCCGTACAGGTAGTGCCTCCAGATTTTTAATGCAAATACGACAGCAGCAAGTTCCAAATCATGAGTCGGATAATTAGTTTCATGAACTTTCAACTGCCGTGACGCATACGCGATCACTCTCCCGCGTTGCATCAACACGCATCCCAATCCCTGACCCGAAGCGTCAGAGTACACCACTAGGTCTTCATTGCCCTCGGGGAGGGCCAAGACTGGAGCTTGGGTAAGCCTCTTCTTCAATTCCTTAAACGCCTCATCCTGGGTCGAACCCCATTCGTACTTTACCTCCTTCCGAGTCAACTTCGTCAACGGCGAAGCTATTTTCGAGAAATCCTGGATGAATCTCCGATAGTAGCCCGCCAATCCCAAGAAACTACGGATTTCAATTGGCGTCTTAGGAACATTCCATTCTCTTACCGTTACTATCTTTGCTGGGTCAACCATAATGCCGTTCGGGTTAATGACGTGACCTAGGAATTGGACTTCCCTAAGCCAGAACGCGCATTTGGAGAACTTAGCATACAACTTTTCTTTCTTCAGAGCTTCCAATACCTCCCTCAAGTGACACGCGTGATCACCCTCATTCTTGGAGTAGATGAGGATATCGTCAATGAATACGATTACTGATCGATCCAGCATTGGTCGACACACTCTATTCATCAAATCCATGAACGCTGCAGGGGCGTTCGTCAATCCAAAAGACATTACGCGGAACTCAAAGTGTCCATAACGTGTGCGAAATGCCGTTTTCGGTATGTCTTCTTCCCTCACTTTCAACTGATGGTACCCGGATCGAAGGTCGATCTTTGAGAACCAACTTGCGCCTTGTAATTGATCGAACAAGTCGTCGATCCTTGGTAACGGGTACTTGTTCTTCACGGTACGTTTGTTTAACTCGCGGTAATCGATACACATTCTCATCGAACCATCTTTCTTCTTTACAAACAACACCGGAGCACCCCACGGCGAGATGCTCGGTTGGATAAATCCTTTCTCAAGTAACTCGTCTAGTTGGACCATAAGTTCCTTCATTTCCACTGGTGCTAGTCGATATGGAGCCTTAGCCACGGGCTGGGCATCTGGTACTAAGTCAATTCGGAACTCAATTTCTCTATCGCGTGGTATCCCAGGAAAATCCTCTGGAAACACCTCCGGGTACTCGCGTACCACGGGTACATCGTCTAGTTCCTTCACTTCCTTACACTTGTCAATCACGTACACCAGATAAGCCTCGCATCCGCGCCTCAAGTAATCTGTTGCCTTAATCATCGAGATGACGTTTGGCATCGGGACGTCACGATCTCCAAAAACCTCGACTTTGCTACCATCCGGAGCCTTGAGTCGGATTATCTTTCGTTTACATATGATTTGTGCTTCGTTGGCAGTTAGCCAATCCATACCCAGCACGACATCAAACCCTCCCAAAACCATAACAAACAATCTGACAGGGAATCTATGACCTTCTTATTTTTATCGTAGAGTTGTCAACTACCTCGGTCACTCTCGCAGTTCTACCCTCAGCGGTTTCTACGCTAAAGGCCCTTTCTAGTATACTTACAACGTACTTCACTCTCTTACAAAAAGTCGCAGATATAAAACTCTTACTGGCACCCGAATCAAATAACACAGAAACAAGAGTGTTGTCAAGGACGAACGTACCTGACGCCACGTCGGGGTCCATTCTGGCCTGGTCTTGCGTCAGCGCGTACGCACGAGTCTTTGCACGAGATCCCTCTCCCTTCTTTTCCGGGCCCTTTCCCTTCCCGGTTTCCCCCATCCTTGGCTTCGGGCAGTCCCTACTCAGATGACCGAAATCCCCACAGTTGTAGCACTTGTAGTGTTGTGTGCACTCACGGGCGTAGTGTCCGGTCTTGCCACACTTAAAGCACAGGTTAGATCCCAGTCTACATTCACCTACATGCTTCTTTCCACACTTCTTACAAATAGTCGGCTCATCCACCCGAGCCCTTTTATCGCGAGCCCCAAACATCTTTCCACCAGTTCGCTTGTTTGAGAAGCTCGGTCTCTTCTTTGGTTCCTCGATGGCGGCGACATTCAGTGCCAGATCATCAAATACTACGCCGCTCAGTTCTACTACCGAATCATAGGTAGTAGGGGCGTTTGCCTTAACATAGGTGCGGACCTGGTCCGGCAACCCATGAATATAGCAGGCAATCTTTCTCTCTTCAGTAGTGACAAGGTGTGGCACCAGACGTGCCAGTTCATTGAATCGGGTTGTATATTGCCGGTGCGTCATGTTCCCGGCCTTCAAACCCAGAAATTCCCTCTCTACCTTCTCAATCTCGTTCCTTGGGCAGAAATTCTTGATCACCAAAGTTTTCAAGTCAGCCCACATCATTGCATCCACAATCTCGCTCCCTTTTGCCTGACGTACACCTTCCCACCAATGGGATGCTTCCTCCCTCAAGGAGTTAGCAGCAAATTTCACAACTTGATCCGCTCGACATTCGCTGAGACGGATGGCAGCCTCCATACGGATTATCCAGTCAAACGTAGCTACTGCGTCTTTCTTTCCTGTCAGAACTGGCGGGTCACATGCCTTGAAGGACTTATAGTCGCATCCACGAGCAGGCGGTGCGTTGATTGCCTCAGTGTTCGGGGTAACAACCGTCGGGTTAGACCCACCTTCCCCATTGACCTGCTTCAATGCTTCTGCCAACAGACCTGGCAGAGAATTCTTCATCAACTCGGAGAACTCTCGAGCTATGGCTGCTCTCACTTCTGGTTCAAAAGTGAAAGGTTGTTCTGCAACCTGTGTCTGTTCAGTTCCATGCACACTAACCGTCGGTTCAGTGTGAACACTTCCTTCTTCGCTGTGCTCTTGGCGCGCAGGAATCCTGCCACGCCCACCATTTCCACCGCCGGTACGACCACCGGTACGGCCACCACGCCTTCCGTTCCCTCTCCTCACCATTCCGTTCAATAAGACAAGAAATCCAATGTCATCACGCTAGTTAACAAATAAAATTCAATAAGTACTGTAAGATGTTAATATACACTGGCCATCTGTAATTAACCATTACACTACCTTTCGATTTCTATTTGACCACCTTTGTGATTCCATCAGAACACAAGTCCTTTCCTAACTCTTCCTAAGGCATACTACATACACATACTCTACTTTTCATACCTGATGCTGTGGCTCGAGTTACCCGTACTGGCATCCGCTTTCGGTCCCATTCAAAGTTTAAGTTCAGACATTAGGGGTGTCCGAATCTCTCAAACTATTGCTCTGATACCAACTTGTAAGACCCCAAACCCGGGAGGCCTCACTTGTTGGATTTACTCATTCACGAACAGTTCTTAAACATGAGTATCAAATAATGCAGCGGAATCATTCATTCAACATAACTAAAAACTTGTTCATACATGCGGAAGCGTACATTGTCAATTACATAAACTTAACATAAACAACTCATAACGGGATGCCAGTCTTCATGATCGACCGGGTAACTCTTCTCGCTTGCCAAGCATCACCGTCCATCGTCCATACCTGCCTTAACCTGAATGTGCATACTAAAAAGGTCAGCTACGCTGGTGAGTTCTAGCATTTTATAAAAACTTTAACATCAACATTTGCCAAAAACGTATCATTCATTTAGTAAAAACCTTTCACAAAAGCATGTAATAATTTAACATCTTTAAAAAAAGGTTTCGTACCCATATCATCATCAACATCATAATCATAAACACCGTTAAACGGATCGTTCATTAAAACTTTTAACATTCATTTAAGTCATACATTATTATCTAAATCTGTGTTACCCTTCGTTCCGTCATTTAGTATGGTATTGCCCCTAAGGCTTAACTGCACGAAGACCGACAATACCATACATTTCGTCAATTCCCTTATGGTATTGCCCCTAAGGCTTAACTGCACGAAGACCGACAATACCATACATTCCGTCAATTCCCTTTTTGGTATTGCCCCCAAGGCTAACTGCGCGAGGACCGACAATACCCATTCAGTTGCCCTTATGGCTCTCATGTCCATAAACCGACAACTTCCATCGACGGTTATGACTCTCAGCCATAACATCGTCGGATCATAATTTAACCTTACATGGGGTCACGTTAACCCCTGAGTAACCGTCGTTACTCCCTTTTACCAGTTGTACAACATCATAACCATTGGCATGCCACAAAGACATGCCCCTGTTGTTCTTGTGGCAACTATGGCTCGCTGTCCATAATCTACCACAAGGCTGGGAATCTCATTCCCAGACTTCATTCGTCAATTCCATTCATTCGACAGATTAGATTTGTAATGACTTCTTTAAAACCTTTACCTCTTTCTCTTCTCATTAAACATTTCCTCAATTAAACCGTTCATAAAGCATTCGTAACCCTTTTTGGCAAAAACATTTCAAAACCTTTCCTTTCGTAAACATCGTTTCAACATTTCAAAACCTTTCCTTTCGTTAAACATCATTTCGTTAAAACATCATTTCGTTAAACATCATTTCTTTAAACATCATTTCGTTAAACATCATTTCGTTAATCATTTCGTAAGTATGCACACCAGCCCAAAAACATTAACAAAACATTTAAAAGAGGGCTCTAGAACTCACCTGATACGCTAATATGGGTTGTCCTAAACGAAGGTCCGACAACGTCACTTCCGATCTGAATTGATTAGTTAAACACATCAGACCAATCCCGACTCTAACGGCTTAACCATTCTAACATACTGACTTCACTTAATCAGTTCTGATGTCTGCGCACTTAGCAAGTGCGCAGACTCTGCTTCCTGCGCACTTAGCAAGTGCGCAGACTTCCCTTCCTGCGCACTTAACAAGTGCGCAGGTTCCTCTTCCTGCGCACTTAGCAAGTGCGCAGGACCTGCTCTGTGCGCACTTAGCAAGTGCGCACGACCTGTTCTTGGCGAAAAACCCTAACTTTCACATTCGGGTCTGATCGTGTCAAGATCCCGAATTTGTTGCATCCAAAACGTTCGTTTTCCATTAAGGATCTCAAATCTATGTTTATTTATCAGTTTCATCCGTTCAAGCCTTGCCTTTTCACCCAAAACCCGAAAAACCCAAAAACGAACTAAAACTCAGATTTAGCTCGAATGGTTACCTGGATGACGATTCCGCTTTGGAGGTTCTCTTCACGAGTGCAGGAGACACGAACGGGTGCGATCTTGTGCGATTCCGACACTTTCTCTCTCTACGGGTTTTCTCTCTCTAAAGGTTGCAAATGAGAGAAAATGGGGTGGCATAGGCTATTTATAGCCCGCTGACCCATCCGACCCGACCCGTCATGCCTCGTTCATTTATTCTGTTAATAAAATCGTCGTTTATTTTCGGGATGTTACAGTTCACGTATAAGAATTAAGAATAGAATGAGGAGAAAGTTCCTAGTAAAGGACATGAGATAACTCATGTTTGGGTCTCCTAAGTTATAGTCTAGGTCATGTGTCTAATAACCTAATTCCCTATAACCAAGGCTCTGATACCAATCTGTCACACCCCAACCGACGACGGATTATACGTTGGGGCGGACGCGGTTGTTCAATAGCAAAAGGTTGACTATTAAAGTTTCAATATTTCATTAATAAATAGATTCGAAGGTTCAATACAAAGGAAATAACAAGTATACAACATTTATTTAATAAGTAGTATAGGTCCAAAGCGTCCTATGTGATCACAAACAAGTCTCATGATGTAGAACCTGAAACATGTGAAAGAATCTGTCAACTACAAAATAGTTGGTGAGATACAAAGGTTTTGACACAGTTTAACAAGTATTTGGAAAGAATTACAATTCACTATGATATATGCATTCTATAATGTAAGTATGAGAAAACAAGTATCTTAAACATTGTGCACTTCAACCCTCCAACCAAGTTTAGGCATAACCCGCATGTTACCCTTATAAGTCTCAAGTTTAAAGTTTAATTCAGTAACAATCACCAAGGGCTCCCCCCCCGAAGTGGTCAATCAATCAAGGTGGATTGGTCAAATACAATAGATCTATCATTGTTACTATAGGCTTGATCAAAGTTAATGAATGTGCTAGTTTTAAGTTTAATCTAAGCATACAAGTCTCAAGTTTAACATAAGAATAAACACGTAGTCATAGTTGTACAATAATTGTATAAGTTTAAGAATTTTGAACATGTTTCACCCCAAAAGCATAGAAAGGAAAAAGGGGTTAAGTATACTCACTTGGATCGATGAAGAGTATCCGACACGGATAAGTATTTGCAAGACTTTGAGGGAGAATATCCTCACAATAAGCCTAAGAATATAAGTCTAAAGTTTCAAGCAAAAAGTCTAAGACAAGGGATCCAGGATTTCGGGATTCGACTAGGGTTCCAAGTGGAAAAACAGGAATAAAGTTCAAATGATAGTGAGTTTTAGTTAACCATGATTTAACTAGTTTCATATAATTTTAAGTAAGGTTTAGATAAGTATTTAGGTTAATAAGTAATTGTTCATAAAAATTTAATAATTATGTAAAATAATAATTATCTAAAATTTATCATTAAGGATTAACGAGGGATTATTTTAATTAAATAGTTACTAAGTATGAATAACAACTATTTAAAAGTTTTATCTTAAAAATAAAATACTTTATCTAAAAATGATTTACAAAACCATTTAAAGTATTTAAGTGTAAAATAGGGTGTAAATACCCTATCAATCATTAAAAATTTTTAAATATTTGCCCCACATTTTATACGTTCATAACATTAAGTTTATGCTTTATGAAAGATTGTTTTTAAAGTTTTTTATAAGTTCAAAATGATAAGTTTATATTTTATAAAGTTTTCAAGTTTATGAGTATTCTAGTTTTCTTTTTTTTAAACAAGAAAATGTATTTGCCTTAATTAATTACATTTCCTAAAAGTGTATGTAAATTTCTGATTTTGAAAGTAAAAGTGTATATATATTATTATTTTTTTTAGATTTCCGGATTTTATAACATTTATATAAACTTTTGATTAATAATATTAAAACTTATCTCAAAAGGTTTTATTTTTCATATGAAGTAAATAATAAAGTGGGTTTCAAATTCTATAACATAAGTTGAAGTCATATTATAAGTTTTATAAGGAATCCTTAAAGATTTAATAAGTTTAACTAAGTTTTTAATTAATTAAAATGTTTTCTGGAAACAAAAGTATAAATAGAAATCAGTTCTGAGTTTATAAAAATGTAACTGATTTTATAAAAATAATTGTGAATTTTTAAAACTATTTTAAAAGCCTAAAAAAATAAAAAACACAAAACTTGGGTTGCCCGGATTCGAACCCGGGTCGCCCAAGTCCTTGCACTCAGGACTTAACCACCCGGCTACGGCCTTGTTTGTTAACTATCCGGAAAAGTAATTTCATAAAGAGAATCCCGAACCCGCCCCTAATTCGTATGAACCCTAGATCTTGAATCCCTCCAAATTGGATCGAATCACCATCTGTTTATGAAGTTAAACAGAGGGCTTTTGATTATTTCATGAAAACGATCGTGATGGAAACGAGAATTACCTGATTCGGTGATGATTTGAGTGAGAACGGGTTCAAGCTTCGACTTCGGCTATCGCGGACTGAATTGAACAATGTAGGTATCGATCGATGGAATTGAGAGTTTGGAGAGTTGAGGGGTGAGGTTGATGAGGTTCGGAGGTCGGTATTTATAGGTGATTTCGCCATTAATGCTCAGTTGGTTGAGGAGATGGGGGTTGAGCCGACGGCTTTGTATTCGAGCCTCACGCGGTCATTAAAATCGAAATCGGTTCCCGAGACACCTCGGGTTACGGACGCACGCTCGAGGTGTAACTAGAGGTTCGTTGAATGTAGTCGGATTTGTGATTTCGGATAATGGGAGTGGAAAAATGGGTGGTGCGGGACTCGAACCCATGATCGATTTCTGAGTTAGGAGTTTGGGTTCTTGGCAAAACAGGCCCTTGATGTTTCAAGTGTTTATTATTTGAGTTTTTTTTAGTTTAAAATGAGTTTTGATAATGGGCAGTTTCAGTCCCTGGACTTTATAAACAATTAAGTATGTTTTATTTTTATAAAACTAAATAAGTTTGAATAGTTTTATTATTTTATAAGTTTTGAAACTCAAGTTTTTAGTATAAAAATATATAAGTTTATGAATTATAATATTTATATAATTATAAACTAACAAATTTTCAAGAATTTAATACGTGTCAAGAAGTCGGAAAAATTCAGGATATTACATTAAATACTAGGTTATATATCCATGTATTATACGAGGTTATTTAATAGAAAAATGGAAATACAATAATGTATAACAAAATTAAAATAATGTATAAAACAAGAAATAAAATTCTTTGTTTTCTTAATTAAGTAATAATTATAATTCAAATTTTTTATTATCCTTTAAAAATAAAAACATTAACAAATTTAAATTTCAAAATTCAAACTTACTTAAAATAGAGAAAATTAAAAAATTTTGTTGAGAAAAAAATATGGTGATAACAAGTGGCTAAACTGGACATTTTCGTCAAACTAGACAAAACTAGATCAATTTAAGATCCCATGCTTCCAAGGATCCTATGCTAAACTGCACACTTTCGTCAGAATTAAACAGTAAGATTTCAAAATTCTTAACTATGGCTCATGATTTAACCCACACCTATTACCAAATTTGGGAAGGAACAAACCGTCACACATGATCAATGTGCGATAACAACTTTTTTGTACGTTAATTGTTGGTGATTTTAATGTCATCTAAGAAGCGTAGGAAACAAGATTTAGGAGTCGTGAAGTTTATAAAGGGAGAGGATGGACATGTTTTAGTCAAGGAACATGAAATCAAGTTGAGATGGAAAACCTACTTTCACAATTTTTAATGACAAGAGGGCTGACCAACAAGAAAACGACAATCAAACAACTCAAAGGAGACAACAAAATAATTGCTACTGTCGGTGGATCACACAGGGAGAGTTGAGGACAACACTTAGGAAAATGGGAAGGGCTAAGGTAGTTGGTCTGGACAACATACTGATTGAGGTGTGGAAGTGTTTAGGAGATGAAGAAGTTTGTTCAACCTCATTTTCCAATGATTAACAACTTTGTTCAACCTCATTTTCTGATCCGGTAAAATGCCTATCTGTGGAGGATTGTTGTAGTGTCTCTCTATTAGAACAAAGGAGATGCCCAATGTTGTGGGAAGAGAGATTAAGCTACTAGGTCATACTTTGAAATTATGGGAGAGAATAACTGAGACTAGAACGAGGAGAGAAACTTGGATTACGGTAAACCAATTTGGTCACGAGGAAGTTGGAGATACTATACCATGTTTATTTATATTTTGACGGTCTTGAATATATTTATAAACCAAGTATTTAACGGGTATCATTTGCGGATACTATACCGCGTTTGAATTACCATGATCTACTACCAACTACCATAATCACCACCTACCCTACCACCCTCACCCCTTCTTCATGCTAACTCCCTTCACCCCCTAACCCGTACTTTGTCAGTTTGAATGACTAAAGTCTTGTTGTACCATACCATGTCATATCTCAAATCTTATGATGTTAGATCTTATTGTAGTGTATATATAACACTAGCTTAGAACCCCGTGTTTACACATGGGGTGAAAAATATTAATACATAAAATTCTTAATTTTTTATGTATATATATTTAAATATGTAAAAATGTATTATATATACGAAGGATATAAAACAAAATTCAAAATATGTAAAAATTAATATATAATTGAGTTTCAAAAATACGTTAATTAGTATTAATGCAATTTAACTTTTATTATTATTTGATTCAAAATAAAAGTTACATAATTATATTTCAAAGTTCCTTATAATAAAAGATAATTTAAAATAAATTTGTTTTATTAGTATTTTCTCTAAAATCATATTATTATTAATATATAGAAGTGTATTTAATAAGAGAGAGATGCGAGAAAAAAAAATGATAAGAATGGATATGGAGGCGACACGTGGCATGTAAAAATCTTTATTTATTATATAGTATAGATATAGATGTCAAGCTCATTTGAAACACACTTCCTCATCCTCTAACTCAATCTCGGCTCTCTCCCTTTGCTCCCTCTCCAAAACCGAATTCATACACACATAAACCTCTTGCGATTTCAAGTGAAGATCAAGGTGTTTCCGAGTGGTTGCAAAGAATTCAAGTCATCGTTCTTCCATTAAATCCTTCTCCTTGCTTGCTTTAAGTGAGTATCCTCATACTAAATCTTGATTTTATTGAACCTAGTTGTTTTATGTAGGAGATTCACCCAAATAATGGATTATTCAAAGAAAAAGTAGTTACTTTATACAAACATGTTGCTAGCAGAATTTTTAGCCAACTTTAAGGAGTCGTATCTCAGTCAAAACTAAACCAAAATGGATGTTTATTGAATCTAACATTAAGGTTAAAGAGTCCTCTTTCCATTCCAAGGGGTTTCATGATTTTTGATGGAAATTTGATACCCTAAAATACTGATAGAAGAAAACGGGTACAATCTAAGTTTTTGATAGATTTCTAAGGTCAACTTGTTGAGGTCATAACTTGTTCATTGATGGTCCAAATAACTTGATTCTTTTTCCTAAAGCTAGTATTTTGTGTTGGTTTTAAAACAAATATGACCTATTGCCTTGAAACTAACATTTTGACTCCCAAGCAACAAAATTCCCAAGACCTATCCAACAAACCGAAACTGTTAATCTATTTGTGTTATAATATATGTTTGAAACCCTTAAACCCCTCTAAATATTGTAATCCTTACATTTTATAAACCTAAGACATATGGCTATACATATCTAGAACCTCGAAATTTATTGAATTCATTTAGCTAACTAAAAGCACGTCATAACTAGACTTAAAAACCCGAATACTTTTCTAAAGAATAGTTTGATATCAAAGTTTTATTTTCCATAGTATATATTTAATTTTAAACCCCAACCTAATGATAATACGAGCACGTAATGATGTGTCCAGAAATATATATCTTGTTTATATAAATTGTATATAAATACACTTTATTATCACAACACAACTCGTCACCAATGGTCGTCATGTTAAAACTATCGGAAACATAAACTAGTATTCATGTTGAGTCTAGTTGGGTGAATCGTATACACGACCAACTTACACGTTGGAAACATTGTTGAGACCTTAAGGTGTTTTATTTTACTTTAGGGCACGGTTAGGTCGTCTCACCGATTCCCAGATTTTGCTTGTGTTATTCGCGTTACGTACTCATCAGGTGAATCTCATGACCCTTTTTTAAACGGTTTTACTTTTAACTACTTTGGGGAGAAAACATGCTAGCATCACATTTTGGATATGAGTAGAAACCTGAATTCATAGGTTACATGAATGAACTCATTATCGCATCAAAGTCCTCTTCATACTGTGACCATTAGCTATGGGTAAATGTGGGAATAGATCTATCTGGGTTGACACCCCTACCCGTGGTTAGTCGCGCTAACCTTGATTGGAGGTCAAAGTAGGTGTATTATTATCCATTCTCATTTCAATGTTTTGCGATAGGACATTGGTAAGAGGCTAATCACATACAGTCAAGTTTGGTCGTAGGACTCATGGTAACATCAACATTGTTTGTATTGTTTAGTCAATGCAAAACACTCAAATCTCGTTATCTGGCAACAAAGTGTTTTATAGAGTCGTTTGAAAACACTTAAACTTGTGAACTCACTAACATTATGTTGACTTTTTAAGCATGTTTTTCTCAGGGAATTAAGGAATCATGAAATCTTGGATATCCACGCACGATAGAAATCTTTTGGAGTTTTCGTCTTATAGTCTAAGGGTTTTAGGCCATACGTGTCAAACTCATCATTAGTGAAACTCATGAACTTGTCTTTTGAAAAACATTTGGAACGCGTTGTCATTTGAAACAATTAGTATCTGCTATGTAATCTTTTGAAACCTTACGGTTTAATCACTTAATAGTTGTTCAATATAAACAAAGGCTATGTGAACCATGTTTGTTACATCCCACGTTTCCGTCTTGGCGAGGTGTGATAGTTATTATTATACCCTAATACATTTCAACAAGGGTGTGAACATTGCACGCTTGTGATTGGTTGTTTTATGCGGTTTTTATACCTTTTTTGTTATTTTTTAATGTACTTTTTTTTTCGTTTTTTTACCGCTTTTAGTATACAAGAACACCTTATGTTTTCCTTATTTTTACATCATATTATTTTTACGTTACAAATCTTAATGCTAGCGTTTTGTTAACATTATCGCGAGTTACGGCACCGTCGCGTAGCGTGGGGTATCCTCCTAGTTATATTATATATATATACATATATTAAAATTAGACTTTAATTCAAACGGGACAAACAGATGATTCAACATATGAGTCAACGAGCCCGTTTATGAGCCAAGTATTCAACTCAGAACAAGTCATTTTTGCTTTTTGAACGGACGAAGTAAGCTGTAAACGAGCCGAGGCGAGTCGAGACAGGCTTGGCTAGGGCTTGAAACTAAACGAGCCAGCTCGTGACTCGTCAAGCTAGCTCGTGACTCGTCAAGCTAGCTCGTGACTCGTTAAGCTAGCTCATTTTTTTCACACATTAATATATATCTATCCTATATAATAAAAGAATAAAACTGATTGCCACTTGTCAATCCCACGGCTAACCTCACAAAATGGATCCAAAAAAACCCATTTAATTCCTATATGGGTCTACACGCGGGTCTTTATCACGGGTACAACACAACCCGTTTAAAATGTTTTAAGTAGCTTCATAACCCGGATATTCCTTATCGCAAAAATCCACAGCGAAGAACAAACCCTAAAATTTCTCTTCGCCGCACCACGTTCAATCCTCGATCTGTTAGAACTCGAAAAGGTATGTTCTTTTTAACTATTCAATCATCGATCGGTTTACATCATCTGTTTTAATTTGTTTTGAATCAATTGTAATACTCGAAAAGGTATGTTCTTTACATCATCTGTTCTAACTCGAAAACTGATATAAAAATACGATTTGTGGTTAATGGATTCAAATTTATTGATGATAATCGTTTTTTGGTTTACATCAGACATAGCGAAGAACAAACCCTAAAATTTGTCTTCGCCGCACAACGTTCATTCCTCGATCTGTTCTAACTCGAAAAGGTATGTTCTTTTTAACTCGTCAATCATCGATCGGTTTATATCATCTGTTCTAACTCGAAAACTGATATAAAAATACGATTTGTGGTTAATAGATTTAAATTTATTGATGATAATCGTTTTTTGGTTTACATCAGACATAAACAATTAAATTTTATTGATTATTAACAGGGATGTATTACAATTGATTACCATCTGTTCTAATTTGTGTTTAATCGATGTAGGATTATACTGAATATGATTACAGTCTATTCCATTACAACCTGACATCCCCACTAAGATTCTTAAATCAAAAACAGTTACCTTGATATTTAAAAAAAAAGCAACTCCAAATCTACTAACAGTTTAAACAAAATAAATAATTTATATTTTAATACTTTTTATTCTATTCTTAATAAAAGCATTAAAATCGATATATTTGGGAAATATTATAAAAGTTAATGAAAAAAGTAAACGAATTGGATTAACAATATTACAAATGTTTTGAAAGATTTAAAAAATTCTCTTTTAAAATATTGTTTTAACATATATATTAAAAAGTCGATTCTGGGTTAATTTCCTTATTTTTGGTAAAGATTTAAAATATAATTACATTTTTAAAAAAATTTAAAAAAGGCAATTTGAAATACTTTTATAAAATTGGTCCACAATTTTATTATCAGTTTTTATAGAATGCTGTTATTGTATAATTAAAATCGGATAGTTTTGAAAGTTAACATAATTTGTAAATAATAAATATATATTGCTTACAAATCGTTTCAAACTTTAAAATAATATCATTTACAAATTAAATTAATCACACATAAATTTCATGACTATATAAGTATAACCACCCATTCATACAACTAAAGCACAAAATTATGAAATAACCATAAAATTATAAAGTTACCTAATTTTAAATTAATTATATACGGTATAATTCCTATTTTCGATCTCCATTTAATTTGTTATTTTCTTTACTATGTAATATTATGTCTTTAAAAACAAGATTAATTTAAAATCTGTGAACAATTGATAAAGTTACCTGTATTTGACGTACTTAACTATGGTATCGTGACTAATTTCGGTAAACATTCAATTTTTTTATTTTCTCATGTATTTAAAAATTAAATTGTATTTTGTCAAATTTAATTTTTAATTTACTTCTAGCAAACATTAAAATTTATATTCCGGTATAATAGGAATGAGTTTATTTTGGTATCATATATAATTTCGGTTAACATTTAATATTTTAATTTTCTCTTGCATTTAAAATCCTATATAAACTACATATGATTATCATATTACAACTGAAACATCATCTCTAAAAAGTGTTTTTTACCATACAAAATTCTCCTTAGTATTTCAAAAAACAGAGCTTTACCACCATCAAACTAAAGAAGAACACATCTTTCATTCTTTCTATACCGCTTTTGTTTGGTCTTGAACAAAAAACATTTTAATGTTATTTGTTTTATTTGAAAAGGTATGTTTATTATTTCTTATGTTCTTATCAATACGGATTTAATTTATTAACCATTTTTAATGATTATTTTATAACCTTCAAGTATCGTTTGACAAATATGTTTGTTTTTCAATTTTTCATTATACACACCATCAAAGTCCCATGTCTACAATAAGAGAGAGAGGCGATTCACCATCTTCGGAAGACTCGATTATGCCTGATTCTATAGATGGTATGTATTTCTGCTGGTTGCGTTATAAAACCTTTTAATAATTCGTTATTCATTTTTACTAATAAATATTATTTTTATTTTTACGAACAGTTCCTAGAAGACCATTTTCAGATATCTCAAATGGTATGGAACATATTACCATTGTCATACATCATATATAACAATTACATATTATTAAGATCATCAGATCCGACATAATTTATAAATTGTCTTAATGATCTTAATGTTTGGTTATTTTCTCGCAAATTAATCAATCTTATCATCACAGATTCAAAATCAAAAATTGGAGAGACTTCTGCTGTAAGAAGAAAAGCAAGAAAATTATTTTTGGATGGTAGAAAAAACATCAAAAATCGTGTGGACACATATGATGCAAATAATAAATTATCTACGGGTAACTACTATATCTTTGTGCAATTTTACAACCGTAAATCATATAATATTTCATCTTTCATTTTTACTAATAACTATTATTTTGTTTTATAGCTAGACTTACTAGAAGACCTTTTTCAGATATATCAAATGGTATGAAACAAATTACCTTACTCATATATCATATATAATAAAATAATAACATATTAAATTAAATCACCACATCTGACATATTTTATAAACTGTGTTAATGAATTTAAATTTTTAAAGCTTTTTAACATTAATCTGTCATTATCGTCACAGATTCCAATTCAAACGTTTGTTCGACTTTTGCTGATAGAAGAAAATTAATTTTGGATGGTAAAAAAAATATCAATAAAGGTGTGGACACCGACGATGAAACAAATAAATTATCATAATCTAGCTCCGATATCTTTATGACATGTGACAAAGAGAACCAAACATCCGATACGTCAGATGAAAACATGAACCGCGATCACGATAATCTAAACCACAAATCTCCGTTAAACAGCAATTTCAAAGGTTAGTATCGGAAATATATATTTCAAATTCAATTCTTTTAACACAGTCCTCATTTAAACTATAAACTTGTAATATAATTTAAAAATGTGTTACACTATATTTCAGGCATGTGTTATAGTAGCAACTGTACAACACCATCATCAAACGATATAGAAAACTCTCTAAAACCAACTGACATGACAACATGCAATTCATCCACAATTACTGAAGATCCTAATTTAAAGACGGTATCATCCGGAAAAAAAGATGATGCAACGTATTCGTCGAAATATATCTCCTATACCGATGGAGAACTTGACTGTGGGTGAAGATGTATTTGTTGGCATCTCAACAGGTAATAAAAATCAAATTCACATTTAATATCTTTTAGTGCATGTTATAATTATTTCTTATAAAATTTTATTAATATTTTACTTTCAATCCTAACAAAATAAATAGATTACTTGGATCACGGAGAATAGAGCTTTATATGTGAAAGATGTAATGCTAGGTTATGAAAAAATGAAGCGATGAGGGGAAATAAAACCAAAGATAAAAATACGTATTCCCTTTGTTGTGGATATGGAAAAGTCGAGCTTCCTCATTTAAAGGCACCCCCACAAAATTATAAAGATTTTCTAAACCAAAGTTCTCTCAATTGTACATATATGATACTGATAATGAAGTATCAAATAGACAGAACATTTTTTGGTATGTATTTTTTATTTTGTTTACTATATACCGTACTATTAGTTTAATGTTTAATTGATTTTATATAAAATATCAATTTCTAAATAAATTTTGTGTTTATATTATATTTCAGTAATCAAGGAGATGGATTGACATCAAATTCTGAAAATCTTGATCTAAACATTATACAAGATCTGAAACATATGTTAGATGAAACATAATGCGCTGGTTAAAGTTTATAGGATGGTTAGGGATTGTTTTAAAGAAAACCCACATGTTGATGTAAAGCTACATCTAATTGGGAAAAGATAGCAAGATGGTAGAACATACAACTTACCATCAGCTTCTGAAGTTGCTGCTTTAATCGTTGGAGATATTGGCGATGCTATTGAGAATCGTGATATTATTGTAAAAACAAAGTCCGGCATTCTACACCGTATAAGTGAGTTACATCCTTCTTACCTCGCTCTTCAATATCCATTACTGTTTCCTTATGGTGATGATGGGTATAGAGAAGACATACCTCATAGAAATGTTACTAATACAAACTGTAGCAAACGACCTAATTGTACAATGAGGGAATTCTTTGCATATAAAATTCAGGATAGAATAAATACTTTCTCATTAATTAAAAGCTCAAAGAGACTTTATCAACAATTTTTAGTTGACGCTTACACTATGATTGAAGCTGAAAAGATATATTACATACGTAAGCAGCAAAAAGTACTTAGGTGTGAGTCATATGAGAATCTTCGTAATGCTCAAAATCAGGGAAACGTCAACATCTCTAACGTAGGTCAACGTGTTATACTTCCTTCTTCTTTTACCGCAGGTGCTAGGTATATGATGCAAAATTATTTGGATGCCATGTCTCTTTGTAAATGGTTTGGATATCCTGATTTCTTTATTACCATAACATGTAATCCACAATGGCCTGAAGTAAAAAGATATCTCAAGGACACTACCATTAAGCCCGAAGACAGACCTGATATATTATGCAGATTATTTAAAATAAAGCTTGACGCAATAATCCAAGATCTTAAGGACAATGCATTATTCGGCAAAGTTCAAGCAGGTACTTTACTTTATAAATTATCAACATTTTATTTTTTATCGACTGATACCTATATATATACTTTTAATTATCATCTTTACTAAAACATGTCGTAATATTGATAATTTTTTTTATGTAGTTGTTTATACCGTTGAGTTTCAAAAAGGGGGTCTTCCTCACGCTCGTATATGTTTATTTATGCATGTGGATCACAAGCTCCCTACTGTTGATTATATTGATCCAGTAATTTCAGCTGAGATTCCTAATAAATATGAAGATCTTGAATTATATCATCTTGTACGTGAATTCATGATCCATGGTTCGTGTGGTGTTGATAATATGAAGTGTCCATGCATGGTTGATCGAAAGTGTTCAAAAAATTTCCCAAAATTTTTTCAAATGACACATGCATTGATACAAATGGGTTTCCTATATACCGTAGAAGAGATGATGGTTCCTATGTGGAGAAAAGTGGTGTCAAGTTAGATAATCGAAGCGTAGTACCATATAACAAAGTTCTTCTAAGAAGATACCACGCACATATCAATGTGGAATGGTGCAATCAAGTTGGATCTATAAAGTATTTGTTCAAATATATTAACAAAGGTCCTGATAGAGCTACTCTTAGAGTTGTGGAAAATAACAATGAAGACAATAATGAACAAACTGTAGATGAGATAAATGAGTATTATGATTGCAGATATGTATCTGCGTGTGAGGCATCATGGAGAATATTTTCATATGATGTTCATTACAGGACGCCTTCAGTCATGAGACTACCTTTCCATCTGCCTGGTCAGCAACAAGTTGTATATGGTGCATATGATGATATTGACAATATACTCAACAAACCATCTGTGGCTTCTTCAATGTTTTTATCTTGGATGATGTGTAACGAAAAATATGAAGAAGCACGACAACTTACTTGTAACATCCCAAATAATGACAAGACAAATAGAAAAGGGAAATAAAGTGGGCTTGGCCAAAATTTCGGCCCATGGGCCGAAAAGAAAAGGGGGAAACCCCATTACAAAACAGCAGCTTCAACCCAAACCCCTCTCATTTCATCTTCCTGCGCAAGAATACTAGAGAGAGAGAGAGAGAGCGATCGGCTTGTGAAGAAAACCGCAAGGAGAAGACTCAAGGGCTCGGGAATCATCCGACTCCACCATTTCAACGCATAGCAACAGAAATCGGGCCTGTTGAGGTAAGCATCGCCTCTGATTATGAGTCTTTGCATGTCTCGGGTTTAAATCAAATAAAGATACGATTTTTGCATACGAAACTTGAAACAAATCACGTATTTGAACTCAAGAACGATAAAGGAAGGTGTTTAACGTAAAATGCTCAAGGTTTAATCGATTGGAAATAAGTTGGCTGGAGCAAGGTTCTGGTCAGGGAAGATGCAGACCCATGACTCGAAACTATAGTTTCGATACATACAGACCCGTCGAAACTACTCTAGTTTCGATAGTCATGTTTGACTCGAAACTATCTAGTTTCGATAGCAGCCAATGACTCGAAACTACCATAGTTTCGATAGGAACTCAGGACTCGAAACTACCTAGTTTCGAGTGTCACCTTGAACCTAAACTAAGATTTTTCATAAGTTAATGACTCGAAACTACCATAGTTTCGATAGGATCTCATGACTCGAAACTACCTAGTTTCGATAGAAGGATTATGACTCGAAACTACCTAGTTTCGAGTGTAAGACCATAGCTCGAAACTACCATAGTTTTGATGCGACCCACCTCCCGAAACTACTGAGTTCAAGCATAGTAATGTCTAGTGTCATCTAGGAGCACCATCTTATGTGTATGACTTTATTATACAGATCGTGAGTGACATTAGTGAAGCCCAGTAGCCAGCTTAGTGTATTACAGAAACTACTCATCAGGTGAGTTCTATGTGCCCCTTCTATGTTATGTGCAAATGTTTTCAAATGTTTTGGGGCTGAGATGTATACACTAAGTGAATAAATGTTATGAATGTCAATGTGATCATATGTGTTATACAAGTATATATATATATACCTATACATGAAAGAGAAATTATGAATAAAGAATGAAAAGCATGATTATCAAGAATGAATGAAAGTATAACACAATATGAAAGAATGAAATCCTGCTTTATATCCATGTATATATTGCTTGCCAAGTACAGAAAATGTTATGGACGCTTCGATGATAACGGCTACTTCGGTAGACGGACGACCATGTGATTATTTTACAACCGGGACAAGTGCGTTCCTTCATCAGCTAGGACGTACGAATGTCATTAAAGGACGGTCGAAGCAATTGGCATATTATAGTAGAACGGTTGTATAAATAATAGTCGCATGGGAAACGGATACCTTCGGGTAGACGGGCGAATATGACGGACTACGACGGTAGTACGGTTAAGACGGACGGCCGAAGGTTTGCCGGACGGTATAGCATAACAGATGGCCGAAGGTTTGCCGGATGTTGTGGAGGACGGACTACGACGGTAGGACGGGCGTATGTCTTCGTGACTTACGCATAAATGAATGTTGGCTGATCACTCTTATGAGTATGACCAATAAATGTTAATGAAAGTAAAGGTGAATGCATATTTATGTGCTCACATACGAATGATAAAAGAAAGCAAAGGATATGTAAATGTGTATTTATATTTATATATTTATACGTAAGTATTTATAAATGAATAATGTTCATACCTAAATGTTTTTAACTAGAACTCACCAGCGTTAGCTGACTTTTAGTATACATTTCAGGTAAAAAGAAGAAAGGTCGTGCATTGGAGTGAAGGCTATCCCGATCAAGGGCTGACATCCCATCCACTTTAATTTTTGTTAAAGCAATGTGTTATGTTTAAATGATTAAGACTTCCGCTGTTATGGCTATGTTTATGAGTAAATCCAACGAGTGAGGTCACCCGGGAAAGGGGCCTTACAAGTTGGTATCAGAGCAATAGTTTGAGAGATTCAGACATCCCTAAATGTCTGGACTCAAGCTGATAATGGGACCAACGCACGGATGTCAGTCTGGGTAGCCGACGCCAACGCCAGTGCAGTAAGTAAGTCATAAAGTTAATGCCTATAGTTAGGGATAGATACCTTAACTTAGAACGCTTAGATGTCAATGTCACTACTGATGTGAAGAGTTTCGAACCCGAAAAGCAAAGCAAATTATTAATCACAAACCGGTCACTGTAATTAAGAATTTACCTTGCTCGTACTGTTCTAAACTATGATCTGAAGGAATGACATTGATGTATACCTTTTTACTCAATAGGAAATCTAGAAAACTATGGCTCGTAAAAGAGGAACTGGACGCCGAGGCGGTCGCACTGGCCGAGTCGGTAGACCGCCATTGAACCAAAGATATGAGGAAGAGGAGAGTGTGCACGTGGAACACACTGAGAGCGTGCATGAAACAAATGTAACCCCACCAGCTGAGGGCAATGAAGGATCTCTACGACTGGAACCCGAAGTTAGAGATGCTATTGCCCGTGAGGTCATACTAACTCTGAAGAAAGTACTGCCTGATCTGTTATCTGAGGCACTAAAGAAGAGCAAAGAGGAGGAGGAAAACAACCATGAGGAGAAAGTTTATGATAGTGATGGGGATGAAGTGACAGTGAGACTGAACACCCATGGGTGTACCTACAAAGGATTTAAGGACGGTGATCCGCCCAAATTTGATGGAAACAAGGATTCGGTGGCTACGTTTGAATGGATCGAGAGGATGAATGGGGTAATCAACATAAGCGAATGCCGACCTGACCAGGCTGTAAAATATGTGACTCACTCTTTCACCAACGAGGCACTAAGTTGGTGGAGGACTATCCAAAGAACTAAATCGCCAAACGCTCTCAAAAGAATGACTTGGGAAGATCTGAAAAAGTTGATAATCCAGAAGTTCTGCCCACAGAACGAGATTGATCGAGTGGAAAACGAGTTTCTAAATTTCAAGGCTGGCAACAAGACTCATCGCCAGTACACTTCAAGATTTAATGAGCTAGCTCAACTGGTACCCCACCTGGTAGAGACTGAGGAGCGATTGATTAAGTATTATGTCAAAGGCCTACCCCAAAAGGTCCGTGTTCATGTGAAAGCTAACCTACCCTCGACTTTCGAGTCGGTAGTGAATCTCTCCGGAATCGTCTATGACGATTATGCCAATGAGGACCCGGTGCCGGAGGCACCAAAGAGGAAGTGGGAGAACTCGTCTAAGGGGACTGGAAGAGGAAATGTTACTGCTGAGGCAAAGAAGCCAAGGAATGATGAGTACGAAATTTGCACAAAATGCGGGAAACAGCACCGCGGTGAATGTTTGGCCGGCTCAACCATGTGTTTTAAATGTGGAAGACCGGGGCACTACTCGAAGGATTGTACTAAGGGCATCAAGTGCCAGAACTGTGGTTGGTATGGGCACGCTACTAAGGATTGCAGGAAGACTGGACAATCTGGTTCGGGGAAAGAAAAAGAAAAGGAACAGCCAAAGGCTAGGACTCGGGCCTATGCTTTAACCGAGGAAGAAGCAAGAGGAAACCCTGACGTCGTGTCGGGTACGTTCCTAGTAAATGATGAACATGCTGCTATTCTGTTTGATTCTGGTGCTAGTAAAAGTTTTATATCCACTGCCTTTAGCCGCAAATTAGACTGCACAATCACTAGCCTTATAAGGGCCTTTAGCGTACAAACTGCTATTGGTAAAAACTCAGTAGTCATCCAAGTGACTGACGATTGCATGGTAGAAATAGAGGGCCATAAGTTTCCATCTAAATTGTACCTTCTAACCTTAGGAGGATTCGATGTAGTATTGGGCATGGATTGGTTAGCTGCCAACGAAGCTCAAATCATATGTAAACGAAAGATGATACATCTCAAGGCCACTGACGGCAGTCCGATTACGGTTTATGGTGACTGGAATAGCACAATGCCGAACGTCATCTCGATGATCAAGGCCGAAAGTTACATGAGGCGCGGTTGCGAAGCTTATCTGGCGTATGTTATTGATGATAGAATGAAAACGAAAGAGCTAAAAGATGTACCCGTGGTGTGCAATTTTCCAGAAGTGTTCCCAGAGGACCTACCTGGTTTGCCGCTCGATCGGGAAATAGAATTTCAGATTGACTTACTGCCAGGAGCTGAGCCCGTTGCCAAGGCACCATACCGATTGGCTCCGTCAGAAATGAAAGAATTAATGTCCCAACTTGAAGAATTAACAGAGAAAGGATTTATCAGACCGAGCATCTCACCATGGGGCGCTCCGGTACTATTTGTAAAGAAGAAGGACGGCAGTATGCGCATGTGTATCGACTACCGCGAATTGAACAAGAGAACAGTAAAGAACAAATACCCACTGCCTAGAATAGACGACCTTTTTGATCAACTGCAAGGCGCGAGTTGGTTCTCAAAGATTGATCTCAGGTCGGGTTACCATCAATTGAAAGTAAGAGAGAAGGATGTACCGAAAACTGCGTTTCGTACACGTTACGGGCATTATGAATTTCTTGTGATGTCCTTCGGACTAACCAACGCACCAGCAGCATTTATGGATTTAATGAACAGAGTATGCCGACCCATGTTGGATCGATCAGTAATAGTTTTTATAGATGACATCCTCATATATTCAAAGAATGAAGGTGATCACCACTGTCACCTAAGAGAAGTATTGGAGGTTCTAAAGCAGGAGAAGTTGTATGCAAAATTCTCCAAATGCGCGTTCTGGCTTAGGGAGGTCCAATTCCTAGGCCATGTCGTAAACCCGGACGGCATTATGGTGGATCCTGCTAAGATCGAAGCGGTAAAGGAATGGAACATCCCGAAAACGCCAACTGATATACGAAGTTTTCTGGGGTTGGCAGGCTACTATCGGAGGTTCATTCAGGATTTCTCGAGAATAGCCTCGCCACTGACAAAGCTGACACGTAAGGAAGTAAAGTATGAATGGGGACCAACCCAAAACAATGCGTTCGAAGAGTTGAAGACACGATTAACCCAAGCTCCAGTCTTGACCTTACCTGAGGGAAACGAAGACTTGGTAGTCTACTCTGACGCTTCAGGGCAAGGTTTAGGGTGCGTACTCATGCAACGAGGAAAGGTAATTGCTTATGCATCGCGGCAACTAAAGGTTCATGAAGTTAACTACCCAACACATGATCTAGAATTAGCAGCAGTAGTTTTCGCGTTGAAAATATGGAGACACTACTTGTATGGAGTTAAATGCACCATCTACTCCGATCACAAAAGCTTGAAATACTTTTGAACTAAACATGAGGCAAAAAAGATGGTTAGAGCTACTGAAAGACTATGACTGTGAGATATTGTACCATCCAGGCAAGGCAAACGTAGTGGCTGACGCTTTAAGTAGAAAGGAAGAATCGGCACCTATCCGGATCAAAGCGTGTCAGTTAATTATAACGCCAGACTTAATGGGTGAAATATCAAAGGCACAAGATGAAGCATTGTTAGAAAGAAATGTGAAACGGGAAAGAATAGTAGGACAACAAGGGAACTTAGATGCGAATGCATACGGAGTACGAACTAGGTTTGGCCGGATGTGGATACCTAAGATTGGTGAGCTTAGAGCCAAAATACTCGATGAGGCCCATAAGTCTCGCTATTCTATCCACCCCGGGACAAACAAAATGTATCAAGACTTGAAGAAAGAATACTGGTGGCCTGGCATGAAGAATGATGTGACAGAATACGTGAGCAAGTGCCTAACGTGTTCTCTAGTTAAGGCCGAGCACCAGAAACCATGCGGTAAAATGCAACCTTTACCAATACCGGAATGGAAGTGGGAAGAGATCACAATGGACTTCATTACCAAGCTACCGCGAACAGCTAAAGGCAATGATACCATTTGGGTGATCGTCGACCGCTTGACAAAGAGTGCTCACTTCTTGCCAATACGAGAAACTTCTTCTTCTGAAAAGCTAGCAGAAGTATTTATCAAGGAAATTGTGAGCAGACATGGTATGCCGCTGTCGATTGTGTCTGACAGGGATACTAGATTCACGTCAAGGTTTTGGAAGAAATTCAATGAAGCAATGGGCACTAGACTGAACATCAGCACCGCTTACCACCCCCAAACCGATGGACAATCGGAAAGGACCATTCAGACCTTGGAGGACATGCTCCGGGCCTGTATCATTGACTTCGGTGGGAGTTGGGACAGCCATCTACCATTGGCAGAATTTTCATATAACAACAGCTATCACTCGACTATTGGCATGCCGCCATTTGAAATGTTGTATGGGAGGAAATGTAGGACCCCGGTTTGTTGGGGGGAAATTGGACAGAAGGATTTTGCAAGTCTCGAAGTGGTCAAAGCTACTTCTGAGAAATTTGATCAAATCAAGGCTCGTATGAAAGCCGCAAAAGACAGACAGAAATCATACGCGGATAAGAGAAGGAGGGATTTAGAGTTTCAAGTAGGGGACATGGTACTGTTGAAAGTATCACCGTGGAAAGGAATCATTCGGTTCAGAAAGCGTGGCAAACTAAGTCCAAGGTTTGTCGGACCTTTCAAGATTGTAGCAAGAGTGGGTCAAGTTGCTTACAGACTCGACCTACCCGTCGAGCTTAGTGGAATACACCCTACGTTCCACGTGTCGCACTTACGCAAGTGCCTAGCTGACGACACAGCTCACATACCTTACGACGAGATCGAAGTGGATAACAGTCTAAATTATGTAGAGGAACCAATAGCCATTCTTGACCGAGCTGAGAAACGATTACGCAATAAGTCGATTCCTTTAGTCAAAATACAATGGAAACACAGAAAGGGGTCCGAGGCTACTTGGGAGAAAGAAGACGAGATGAAGGAACTGTATCCCCAGTTGTTTAACGTGTAACAGGTTTCGAGGACGAAACCTCATTAAGGAGGGTAGACTTGTAACATCCCAAATAATGACAAGACAAATAGAAAAGGGAAATAAAGTGGGCTTGGCCAAAATTTCGGCCCATGGGCCGAAAAGAAAAGGGGGAAACCCCATTACAAAACAGTAGCTTCAACCCAAACCCCTCTCATTTCATCTTCCTGCGCAAGAATACTAGAGAGAGAGAGAGAGAGCGATCGGCTTGTGAAGAAAACCGCAAGGAGAAGACTCAAGGGCTCGGGAATCATCCGACTCCACCATTTCAACGCATAGCAACAGAAATCGGGCCTGTTGAGGTAAGCATCGCCTCTGATTATGAGTCTTTGCATGTCTCGGGTTTAAATCAAATAAAGATACGATTTTTGCATACGAAACTTGAAACAAATCACGTATTTGAACTCAAGAACGATAAAGGAAGGTGTTTAACGTAAAATGCTCAAGGTTTAATCGATTGGAAATAAGTTGGCTGGAGCAAGGTTCTGGTCAGGGAAGATGCAGACCCATGACTCGAAACTATAGTTTCGATACATACAGACCCGTCGAAACTACTCTAGTTTCGATAGTCATGTTTGACTCGAAACTATCTAGTTTCGATAGCAGCCAATGACTCGAAACTACCAT
This sequence comes from Smallanthus sonchifolius, assembly GCA_023525975.1. NCBI lineage: Eukaryota > Viridiplantae > Streptophyta > Magnoliopsida > Asterales > Asteraceae > Smallanthus > Smallanthus sonchifolius. Next base: position 60,376,521 of record CM042035.1, on the reverse strand, counting down.
AGTTTCGATAGGAACTCAGGACTCGAAACTACCTAGTTTCGAGTGTCACCTTGAACCTAAACTAAGATTTTTCATAAGTTAATGACTCGAAACTACCATAGTTTCGATAGGATCTCATGACTCGAAACTACCTAGTTTCGATAGAAGGATTATGACTCGAAACTACCTAGTTTCGAGTGTAAGACCATAGCTCGAAACTACCATAGTTTTGATGCGACCCACCTCCCGAAACTACTGAGTTCAAGCATAGTAATGTCTAGTGTCATCTAGGAGCACCATCTTATGTGTATGACTTTATTATACAGATCGTGAGTGACATTAGTGAAGCCCAGTAGCCAGCTTAGTGTATTACAGAAACTACTCATCAGGTGAGTTCTATGTGCCCCTTCTATGTTATGTGCAAATGTTTTCAAATGTTTTGGGGCTGAGATGTATACACTAAGTGAATAAATGTTATGAATGTCAATGTGATCATATGTGTTATACAAGTATATATATATATACCTATACATGAAAGAGAAATTATGAATAAAGAATGAAAAGCATGATTATCAAGAATGAATGAAAGTATAACACAATATGAAAGAATGAAATCCTGCTTTATATCCATGTATATATTGCTTGCCAAGTACAGAAAATGTTATGGACGCTTCGATGATAACGGCTACTTCGGTAGACGGACGACCATGTGATTATTTTACAACCGGGACAAGTGCGTTCCTTCATCAGCTAGGACGTACGAATGTCATTAAAGGACGGTCGAAGCAATTGGCATATTATAGTAGAACGGTTGTATAAATAATAGTCGCATGGGAAACGGATACCTTCGGGTAGACGGGCGAATATGACGGACTACGACGGTAGTACGGTTAAGACGGACGGCCGAAGGTTTGCCGGACGGTATAGCATAACAGATGGCCGAAGGTTTGCCGGATGTTGTGGAGGACGGACTACGACGGTAGGACGGGCGTATGTCTTCGTGACTTACGCATAAATGAATGTTGGCTGATCACTCTTATGAGTATGACCAATAAATGTTAATGAAAGTAAAGGTGAATGCATATTTATGTGCTCACATACGAATGATAAAAGAAAGCAAAGGATATGTAAATGTGTATTTATATTTATATATTTATACGTAAGTATTTATAAATGAATAATGTTCATACCTAAATGTTTTTAACTAGAACTCACCAGCGTTAGCTGACTTTTAGTATACATTTCAGGTAAAAAGAAGAAAGGTCGTGCATTGGAGTGAAGGCTATCCCGATCAAGGGCTGACATCCCATCCACTTTAATTTTTGTTAAAGCAATGTGTTATGTTTAAATGATTAAGACTTCCGCTGTTATGGCTATGTTTATGAGTAAATCCAACGAGTGAGGTCACCCGGGAAAGGGGCCTTACAAAATGTTGAATTCCCTACCAAATTTGTTTATAAAGTTCCAAATCGGTGTTGGGAACCAATGAAAAAGGGCTTTTCAATTGGTAGAATTCATTCAGTTTCTCCTGCACTTGGTGAAGCCTATTTCTTAAGAATACTTTTAAATAAAGTAAAAGGACCAACATCATTTGAAGATATTCGTACAGTAAATGGTCATGTATGTGCTACATTTAGAGATGCATGTTATGACCTAGGTCTGTTAGACGATGACATGGAGTATATTGAAGCAATCCAAAAAGCAAGTCATTCTGGCTCTGGTTATTACCTAAGAAGCTTATTTGCAACAATGCTAATGTCTAATAGCTTGTCAAGACCAGATTTTGTGTGGGAAAAGACATGAAAATATTTGTCAGATGATATTTTATACAATCAGAAAATATTATTAAACAATAAAGTATGTTATTATTTAGATGGTTCAATGTACTTTAATATGTTCCATCTTTTCATACAAATATTTTATTTAAATTGAATTTTTGGTGTGCTTTTTCAGATTTATTACTTACTGAAGATCAAATTAAGAACTTGACTTTGTTACAAATAAAGAAATTTCTGCTTCGTAATAACTCTACATTATGAAACTATAACACCATGCCTTATCCTGACGATGAGAGTATAAGTTCTGCACAAAATCGATTTATTATTGAAGAATTGTCATATGATATATATTTGTTGTAGAAAGAGCTACATACTCTTTTGAATCAACTAACAAATGAACAAAGAAACGTTTTTAACATGGTAATGACGGCTGTTAAAGATAAGAAATGAGGTGTGTTTTTTTTTGTATGGTTATGGTGGTACTGGTAAAACTTTTCTATGGAAAACATTATCAGCAGCAATTAGATGTAAAGGTTAGATCGCTTTAAATGTTGCTTCAAGTGGTATAGCATCGTTGCTGTTGATAGGAGGTAGAACAACACATTCTAGATTTCTCATTCCTCTCAATCTTAATGAAGATTCAATTTGCCGTATTAAGCCAGGTAGCGAAGTTGCACATTTAATAAGTCAAACACAATTGATTATCTGGGATGAAGCTCCGATGGTTCACAAGCATGCATTTGAAGCGTTGGATAGATCTTTGAATGTCATATTATCCCCAAATAATTCAAACAAAAGTAATATACCATTCGGAGGTAAAGTTATTGTATTCGGTGGAGATTTTAGACAAATCCTACCTGTTGTGCCAAACGGAAGCAGGCAAGACATTGTAAATGCTGCTTTATGTTCATCATACATTTGGAGAAAATGCAAGTTGCTAAAGTTAACAAAAAACATGAGACTAACCATTGGTAATGACACAACTGATTTCGAAAAGACACAAAACATTGCAAAATGGATTTTGGACCTGGGAGAGGGTAATGTTGGTGGCATTAATGACGGAAATGTGGTGATTGATATACCTGATGATATACTTATTACTGATTCCGTCGATCCTATTGGTAGTTTAATTGACTCTGTCTATCCATATATTCTACAAAACTAAAAAAATTCTCAATTCTTTCAAGAAAGAGCAATACTTGCACCGACAAATGAAGTAGTGCAGGAGATTAATGATCGATTTTTGGCAATGTTCCCCGGTGAACAAAAAGAATATCTAAGTTCAGATATCATATGCCAGTCAGAACAGTTGAACGATAATTTCCAACAAAGTTTTTACTCACCAGATGTTCTTAATGGTCTTAAACTTTCAAGATTGCCAAATCATAGTTTAGTTTTGAAGGTAGGTGTGCCTGTAATGTTGCTAAGAAATATTGATCAGAAAAATAGGTTATGTAATGGAACTAGATTACAAGTCAAATCTCTTGGTAATCGTGTTATCGAGGCCGAGATAATTTCTGGTAGCAATATTGGGACTCGAACATTTATTCCAAGAATAAATTTAACGCCTTCAGACAAAAGAATCCATTTCAAGCTACAAAGAAGGCAGTTTCCACTCTCGGTTTGTTTCGTCATGACAATAAATAAGAGACATGATCAGTCACTATCAAGGGTTGGATTTTTCTTGAGCCAACCGGTTTTCACTCATGGTCAATTATATGTTGCACTTTCAAGAGTTAAAAGCAGAGACGGGTTAAAAATTTTAGCTTTAGATAAGGATGAAAAAATTTCAAACAAAACATCCAACGTTGTATATAAAGAAATATTTACTGATTTATGAATTATGAATTGTATTAATCATTTTTTTAGTCTCAAGTTGTATTTTGTTGTAAATTTATTTTATTTATAACCCCGTGTAATACACGGGTTCTAACACTAGTATATATATATACATAGGAGAGTGTTCAAATCAAAACCCACTCCTCATTTAAAAACCTTAAAACTCAACAAACCATTGATTTAATGTATAATAATAAAATTTAAGATGAATGGTTGAGATGGGTGAAAGGGTATCATCGTCATTTTCCCCTCCTGCCCCACACCCCACCTCACCCCCATCCCATTCTTTCTGTCTCTAAATTCGATCCCCAATTTCTTCAACTACTCTCTAGAAATCCAGGAGACCACCGCCAGAGATGAAGGTTGCTCGAGGACGGCGAAGGCTGCAGCGTTCGAGGACGACGACAGTGGCAGATCTGTTTGGGGACTCGCTACAGTGGCGAAGGTTGCAGCGCTCGAGGATGGTCATTGATTCTTCTTCTTCTTCTTCCCTACAACCAAGAACAACTCGCGACGGATCTGTTTGGGGACTCCATCCCTGCAACCAAGTACAACTCGCGACGGATCTGTGCGTACGGGTCTTGCTGGGCGACTCCATCTCTGTTCGGGATATTCAAGATTTATTAGAGCCTTTTTTCGTCATCTTCCAGAATCGATTAAACAAAGGAGGCATTGATTTCAATCTTTATTTGGTTTAGGGGTATTACAAGAAATTGTAAGTTTTCTTCTAATTTTTATGTCGCCGAGCAAGATCCGTATGCACAGATCCAATTTTTTTTATTAGTAATTAAATAATTACTGTTGTTTTATGGATTTTTTTTAGATTATTAATCATTTTTTTGAAGATTCAAGATTTACTGTAGTTATGTGGCTACATGAGTGATATTTTAAGACAAATATAGTTTAAAGGCATATTGATTTTAGTTTTAGAGTGTACGAAAAGAAGAAAAAATTCTCAAGTGGGCAAACATCTTTCTGCTTGCATTTAAGGTAAATACCCTATTTGGGAATTTCTAATTGGGCAAACATCTTTCTGTTTGTCTAATGAATTAATTTTGGTTGCTATCTGATGTATTTTTCATATTTTGAAATGCATTCTTGTTGAATTAATTTTGGTTGCTGGGTGATGAATTAATTTTGGTGTGATTCTTGTTGAATTTCAGTTAATTTGGTTAAAGTCAATCTATTGATGAATGGTAGTTTGCATTCATATAATTCATGTGAGTTACACTAATGTAATTGGTAGTTATACCAATGTAATTACGGACGTCCTAAAAAACTAGTTTAATACTAATGTAACTATAGTGTTAAACCAGTGTAAGTAGAGTATTACACCAATGTAACGATCTGTTAGATAGAAAATGTTTCATTACATTGATGTAAAAAACTGACGTTCATAATTTTTTTTTGATATTATAATCAAATTAAAGATAAAAATTTGATCGATTTAATGATATAATTTTTATAAACAAAAAACATAGTATAAAAAAATTATAATTGTTTTAAAAATATGGGAGAATCTTTTTATTAAAAAAAATGAAAGTGGGGTGGATAAGGAGATACACATGTTATCTTCTTGTTGAATCTGATTTATGTGTGTTAGTAAAATGTCCCTTTTGTCATTTTTATGTAAAACAAATTTAACATCTTGTGTGTTTAAATTAAGATTAGCTATTGGATGAAGGTTTTAAGGTTTTCACAATAAACATGAGTTTTGAATGGAACCATACCCTATATGTATGTATGTATGTATATATATATATATGAAAATGATCATGTGTAAACCTATTTTTATTGTGTAAACTAAAAAACCAATTTTGAGCCATTAGTTTAATATAACTTATAATAATTAGTGGATGATATTAATTTTGATTATTTTTTTTTAAAACGAGGGGCTGAAATTATTTAAGATGTATAAGAGTCAATTTGTCTATTCATTTTTTAATTAGTTTTTTAAAAACTAATTCTCTCATCTTTCTTTAGATTTTAATAACTTTTTTATATATTGTTATTTTTTTAAACAAAATATACCATAAAAACGAGCATTTTTTATCTTTAATTCGGTTATAGTCTCGAACTTTTTTTTATATTTTTTAACGTTTTTATTACATAAAATAACAAACACTTACATATATGTAATATAAACATAAATGTAAGTGTTCAAACGTTCCCTCCATATTTAAAAACCCCCCCCTCTTTTTTAGAACACAAATGGCTTTTTATACAATATCATTTTTTTAAAAATACAACATAAAATATAACGCTTTATTATCTTTAATTCGAGGATGATTTTGCTATATAATTCTTTTTATTGTTGTAAAGGTAATATAAACATAAATGATATTGTTTATCAAAAAACCCTGAACCACGAGATCCATTGTTCGTCTATTTCTATTTTTTATCCCACTTTTTTTTACTGATTCGCTATTTAATTCCTCAAATAAATGAATTATTTTGTTAGACTATGTAGATTTTTGTTAAAAACCCTGAACCACGAGATCAATTGTTAGACTATGTAGATTTTTGTTAAAAAAAATAAAAATACAAATGAAGATAACGCTCATCCAATACAAAATAAAGTTTAAATAGATAATTATAAGAATGACGTAAACATTTATTACATAAACGACTTTATTCAATGACGTTTTTATTATCTTGATGTTTTTTATTTTGTGTTATAAAATTGGTTGTAAATTAACATTCATATGTAAAATTTATATGAAAACTTGTAATAGCAAGTTATATTTTGTTCTATTACATATATGCGATATGATATTATATATGTAATGTGATACAATATATGTAAAAATAAGATATTACATATATGTAATATGATATTTCATATGTGTAGTATGAAATTACATATATGTATTTTTTTATTTTATATAATATGAACAATTACATATATATTCATATTATTATATATGTAATTGTTCATTACATATAAGATATTACTTCTATGTAATATTTGCAATATAAACTATTTGATATGTGGTTTTTTCCATCACTATGTATACTTGATTATGCGGTTATTTACTTAAAATTAAGCATGTCTTGAACGTGTAAGTACGCACACATTCTATGTTATTACCTATATATCTAATAGCTTATTACATATATGTGCATAAATGTAATTGTTTGTTAGATATATGTAATAACAGTCGTCCAATTATTTTATCAATACTATAACCGAATTAAGGATAAAAATGATTAACACATTTATTATTTTTTTTAACAAAAATAAATTAATTTGGTTTTTGAATAAACAAAGTGATGAGTTTTTTGGTTTTTTAAATGAACGAATTTATGTGTTTTGTTTTTTTTCTTATGAAGATTAACGTATTTATATCCGGGTTTCGGATAAAAAAGTTATTAACTTTCTAAAAAGAAAGATTTTTTTTTTGAAAAAATGGGATAAACTTGAAACAACTATATTTATGTTTATATTTACGTGTATGTAACTGTTCGTTACATACATGTAATAACCGACGTTAAAAAAAATAAAATTTGTAAAACTATATTCGAATTAAAGATAAAAAAAGCTCTATTTAATGGTGTAATTTTTATAAAAAATAAATTTTTATTAAAAAGTTATGAATGTTTAAAGAAATGGGGGGAAAATTGAATTAGTGAGATTTTTATTATTAAAAAAGTATGAAGAATGTTGTAATTACCAAAGTACCCTTTTAATAAAATAAAATTAATATTAAGTGTCTTTTTCCTATTGGGTTAATTGATTTACACATGAACATATGGTTTATAAATGATCCCTACCATATATATATATATATATATATATATATATGGGGTAGGGATCATATATATATATATATATATGAGACGTATCAAATGAAAACCATGAGTTGTGAAAACCGTTAAACTCTACCATAGCCACTCATTATTTTTTTTATGTTTTTTGGTATATTTTTAATTTAGAGGGGTATTCTGGTAATTTACTTTTACCCTATATATACCATATTATCTTTGTTTACCCTAGTCTCTCTCTCTCTAAAAAAAAACACAGAGCAACCTCCTCTTCTCTCGATCTCCATCTTCTCACCCTTTTCAAGAACAAGTACCGAATCTGGAATTGACGGCGGCATTTGGTTCACGAGAACAAGCAATCGACGGTGGTTAGGGTTCCCGGTTTCGTTCCCTGCGACGGCTAAGTGCCTTATCGATCTACTAGTACCACCATTGCTTGAGGTTTCATGAAAATCATGGCCACCACCGGTTGTTCTCCTTCTCATTCTGCTCGGACCACAGATTCGGTCCGTCTGATGCTTCACGAATCTCCTTTTTGGTGGTTTTGGACGGCAACAACGTATCCTTCTCAGTCACTTGCGGGAACTAGAGCACCCCCATTGAAGCTGCAAACAGAGGTACAAGATTCTGGGTCTGGGTCGGTACAAGCATATGAATGTTATGTTAAAAGTCTATTTTGAAGTCCCTTTGTCTAATGAAGACCAGATGTTCGTTGAAATGCTTAACTGAAAAAAAATGAATTTGTGTAGATAATTTTGTAGAGACGTGGGTCAGTGGCTCAAAATATAGAAGATTGATGTTGTATAGATAATTTTGCAGAGACATGGAGTTATCATTGTTTTTACAGTGCCTATTTTTATTTGTGTAGATAATTTTGTAATTGGGTCAGTGGCTCAGTATATCTAAAAAAAATAAAACCAGATGTTGTTTGTATGTATTTTTTATATATGGGTTTTAAACATGTGTATTTGAATATTACACATCTGTTTTTGACATTTAGATATGTGTTTTCTATATTTACACATATGTTTTTGATATTTTCACATGTGTAATACAACTTAGTAAACTGAATTTACACTTGTGTAACCTAAATTTACCCGTATGAATTTGATTTTTACACAAGTGTAAATGAAATGTGAGAGAGTAAAAACCATTTTTTTTGTTGTCAAGAATTTCAGGTTCTTTTATAAAAGTGTAAACTAAATTTATATGTCAAAAATAATTTTTTTTCTTGTGTATTTGATTTTACAGATCTTAATCTATTTTGATTTGTTACATAAGTGTAAACTGTGTAAAAAAAACTCTAAAGTCAATATCTGTTCTTCAATATTTAAATAGATCAGGAAATATAGAGAGAGAGAAAGAAAGAGTTATCTTGTTAAATAAATGATGTAAGTTTACTCTTTTACCCTTTTGGGGTATTTTAAGAATTTTTAAAATTAAAAATGTATTATTTAATTGCCTTTAAATTATGAGCCACATATGAATTAATGAGTTTTTTAATGAATGCTACATATATATCGTATCAAATGAAAACCTTGAGTTGTTGTGAAAACCCATAAACCATCCTGAATCACACATTTAATATTTTGATTTTCTGTTTAATTTTTATGTTTCAGGGGCTTTTAGGTCTTTTTTTTCTCTCTCTCTCTAAACCAACCATCTCTGTCTATAAGTCCAGCTCTTTCTCCCTCTTTCCAAAAACACCTCCAAAGATCTGTAATATATTTCTCCCTCTTCACGATGTTATGGTCCAGAGCTGGCATCTTCAGATTAGAGAAACGAGAAGTGTCGTCGTCAAAAAAGTTATTCTAAAACCCAAACATCTCCGTTGACCTCTTCATTTCCACCCACATCATCTACACTCTCTCTGTTCGAAGAACACCCACACGAAGAACCCTAATTTGGGGTTTAGGTTCAGGAGCTGGAGACAAGCGGAAGCCCCGTCTTCACAGACCTCTTCATTTCCACCCCTCTCGTCTCCATCATCTCTGTTCGAAGAATACACGCATGAAGAACCCTAATTTGGGGTTTATGTTCAGGAGCTGAAGACAAGCGGAAGCCTCATCTGTTTAAGCCTGGGACTCGGGCACTTCGTGAGATCAGTAATTATCGTATTTCAAAATTGATTTTTTAAAGTGTTTATCACTGTCGTCATTCAAAAGAGCAGGCACGCTGTTTATCCCTCTTTCATTCAAAATTGGTTTTTTAGTATATTCACCCAAAATCTTACTACACATTTCAATAACTTGTATTTCAAAATTGGTTTTTTTAAGTCGATTTATATTTCAAAATTAGTTTCTATGTGTTACCAAACCCAAAATGTTACCGCATTAGGTTTTAGGTGTTCCTAAAATGTTACTACATAAGTTTTTGGGTTTGGAAATTTTGGTAGTTAACATATATTTGTTTTTTGTTTAAACACTTAAAAATCATGAATCTTTTATTCGGTTATTTACTTATTTTAATAACTTTATTTAGGATGATCAGATGAGACTGACTTGTTGAGAATCATTGAGTTTGCCTTCTTCACCTTCATGGTTGTTTTTCTTAAGAGATATTGTCCATAAAAGATCAGGATCAGATCTAACGGTTACTGTTTCTCCTTTGGCAATATTTGATGTGCTCACTAAACCCCCAAATCTCATTTCTCTGTTATATGTCCTTATGAAAGTTGTGTTTAAAAAGAAGCAACTATCAAGAAACATTAAAGTATTATTTTATGTATTTACACTTGTGTATTTCTTTTTTACACTCGTGTATTTTGTTTTTACACATATGCTTTTTGATTTTACACTTGTGTATTTGTATGTAACTTTTTTTTTCTAATTCGTAAAAGTATTTTAAATTAGTGTGCAAACTGTTATTCAAGAATAAGTATTGTAAAAATATTGTGGAATATTAATTTAAATAATAATATCAAAGTAAAAAATTAATAAACAAAATCTATAAACAAAGGAATGTTATATGGTTGTGAGATGTTTATTCACTGTCTGGGTGTAGCAAAATTGAGGAAGGAAGAAAATGTTTTCAAAAATTGGTTTCTTGTTTCTCTCATCAACCAAGATTGGAAAAAGTAGCTTAAAAGGAAAAGAAGTTTGAAAGTTGTCTATGAGTATTTTTATTTTACACTTGTGTATTTGGTTTTTACAATTGTGTATTTTATTTTTACATATATGTATTTTGAATTTACACTTGTGTATTTGTATGTATTTTTTGTTTCCGATTTGTAAAAGTATTTGGTATTCTGGATGTAGAATTTTTCGTTGGTCATGGTTGGAATTAGAATTTTCGGTTCATTTATAAAAGTATTTCGAATTTTGTTCTTGTAAATTCATGTAATTATTTATAAAAGTTTGGATCAGGATTTTTAGAGTTGGAATGTATATAAAGAGAGAGAGAGAGTGTGTGTACATTTATTAAAAAAATAAAGTAAATTTACTTATTTACCCTTTTATGGTATTTTAAAAAGAAAAGAAAAGAAAAAAAACTAGATTCAAAGTCAACCATATATTAAAATATACAAAAATAGATTTGTGGCTAGAAATGAGTTTAAGGGTTTTCACAACTCAGGAGTTTTCATTTGATACGTCTCACACACACACACACACACACACACACACACACACACATATATATATATATATATATATATATATATATATATATGGGAGAGTTTCAGAGAAAACCACATAGTTAAGCGAAAACCGAGAAAACCACTAAAAAAACAATTTTAACCAATAATATAATAATATTTATTTTATAAGAGTATCAATGTAATATTACACATTTTTAACAAAACATAATTTAAATATTGGCTTACGTATACGTAACCCATAGTGTTATGTATACGTAAACAGAAAAAAAAATTGTTGTTACGTATACGTAACCCATAGTATTACACATTGTTTTAGTGGTTTTCTCGGTTTTCGCCTAACTTTGTGGTTTTCTTTTGATCCTTCCCCTATATATATATATAAACAACAAAAAATAATATTTTATTTCCAGTTTGAAGTTTTGTGGTCTTCAAAAAACTAAAAATCCCTAACGGACAATATAGAAAAGAAAAAAAAAGCATACACAACCCAAAACTTATAAAGTAGAGAATAAATACAACGGTAAATAAAGTAACATTTTAATCTAAAACTTAGAGTTTTTGAAAACAAATAAAGTTAAAAATCAAAACATCATCTCTCTCTCTCACACACACACACACACACGAAGTCGGCTCGATTACAGTTCAAGCCAGCTCGGCTATTTTACAACCGAGCTTTTTTCAATCCTAGCATTTTTCAATTGAACTTCGAGCGAGCAACAAGCCACGAGCTTTTTGAATAATGAACACTAAACAAAGGGACCTAGTCATTATACAATGGAAATAAGAGGGGCAAAAATGGTAATACTTTGTCGCAGCTGTTAATCCTTTCTTTGAAATAGGAAGAAGGCTCGACGCCAGAAGCATCCAGAACAAACCTCCCTTGTACACTGAACGGAATCCCTCCCGCAACACGAACGCCATGGCTAGGGTTCCGAGCAAGCACGACCGTGATCAACCTCTGGTATATTTCTTCTTCGGTTTTACTTCACTTTCGTGCACTGAATTGAAAATTGAGTTCGATTATTCGAGGAATTCGATCTGCGAGGTTTAATATCGTGCGATTTACCAGCAAGTCGAAGAGTTTATGTCGTTTTTGTGACCTTAGCACATAGTTATAGAGCAGTTAGCGGGAAAAAGTGTTAGTTTGGAATTGAAAGTAAGCTCTACCTCTTTGTGTTAGTTAGTTGATTTTGATCCTCACTGTTTTGGATTCTCCTGCTGAATTTCATCCTTACGTTGAGTCTTCAGCTAAAAGTTGATGATTAATATTCAATTCGTTTAAAAAATTGGATATGATGCATTAGGTTGTGGGATAAAGAGGATTTGAATTTGATAGCAAATCTATCAGTTGGTTGGTTGAAGTAATGTCAATATTTTAATCTCATTTACCTGCACATCAGTTGTTAGGTTGTATAGAATCCTCTCTAGTCTCTTAGCACAATGTTTAAAATGTATGATGTTTGTAATTTGCATAGATTGTTTGTGCTGCCAGGATTTCGAGGGATTTTTGAATAACTTGCAGGATTGGGAACTTTCACTCAAGGATAAAGACAAGAAGCTGAAATCACAGCCTGATATGGAGAAGATGGTAACTTGGACAAACTTTCATATTTTATCTTGGTTAATATGCATATGTATATATTTTTTAGTGTATGAGATTTCATAGTTTTGGTTAGCTTTGTATCCTTGATATCTGCACGTTTCAACCTTTTGAAGTATGTATGAAGATCTTATTAATTTACCTTTGTGTAGATATTGGGCTTTTTATATGCTATTGATATATCACATGAAGTGGTCATCTAATACCATTAGGTTCAACAATTCCACTTGCTCATCATCGGTAGATATTATATCAGCTAGGGCCTTCTTTGTCTTTGATTTTCCAGTCTTCTTGTCATGGAGTTTTTTTTTCTCATGAATCTTGTATAAATATCACGAGTATTTGTGGTAATTCGTCGTGTATTGCTAGAAACAATTTATCTACCACTTGCATCACCTCGATCAGTTGATTATTTTGGTGTCATTTGCTATATTTTAGGAACCGTCAAAGCTGAAAAATGCTTTTAGTAGTTCATACACCCTTGGAGTTAATGGAAGAACACGTGAAATGAAAGAGTCTGGAAGTGGAAATTCACAGGTAGGTAGATTGGGTAGTCAATGTTAAACCCGTATGCAACTAGTTTCTATGTTTTAAGAGTTATACAAGTTTTTTTGAATATTGCAAAGGTCATTGACTTGATATACATCTCAGAAGATTGGAGTAGTTGGTGTTGATAGAAGAAATATGGGTAAATCTACATCTGTAAATCGATCAAGTATTGCCAGAGAAGAGAATTACCTGAAAAAATATGACGCAGTTAGCCAGTTATCCAGTGGTTTCATGGCAGATGACAGTTCTGTAGATGCTAATTCAGAGAAAGAGTTGGTATGGATCACTGTTGTGGAATATAATTTGTATTTATTATTTAGTTCTGTCTTATGTCATTTTTGCCCCTGGGCAAGAGTCATGTGCTACCCACGCTACTATTTTATAGAAGTTAATGAACATTTCAGGTTGGACTAAAGAGTAAATTTGATATTTTTTTAATATAAAGTGCAAAATGAGAATTGAATGAGTGGATGGCTGGAACTGCATCTAGCAGTATAATCCATGGGTAGTTTTTGTTATTCTATCGTGTTTTTTCACTTTATCTTTTCTTTTTTATCATTTCATAGGGTAATGAGTTCTTCAAGCAGAGAAAATATAAAGAAGCAGTTGAGTGCTATTCCAGGAGTCTTGCTCTCTCACCAACTGCAGTAGCTTATGCAAACAGGGCAATGGCGTATCTTAAACTCAAGAGGCATGCTTTTTCTTCGACTTATGTTTATTATATAGCATTTTTCATTTGATGTTTACTTGAAATTCAACAAATAGTTATGGTCTTTCAAATTTGAAGTCTTAATAACACAATCAATTATCTTATCCTAACAAAAGTGGCTTTGCTACTATATTTTTACTTGGGTGTTTAAATTTATGAAGACTTGATTTGATATTTTTGCCTATCTAATGTACAAATGCCACTTGTAAGGTAATGAATAGCGGTGGCAAGATGGACAGGTTGGGTAACAGGTCCAAACAAGTCATTTATTTAGTATGGGGGTTTTGCTCATTTTTAATAAACAATTAATGCTTTAATTATGATTACGAAAGCATTACTGTTATGTTAATGTAAATCTATGAATAAACGATTTAGGAGGTTGTATGCATTAAGGATAAACTTTTGGCAACTTTCAATCTGTTTGTTCAGTTTCACCTTTAGCTAATTTTTTTATCTGATTTGAGACTGTACACAACCTAAATCAACCCATTCGTAAATAAATCGCTAAAATTGCCCATCTTTAGTATTGATTTCATTTTTAACCTTTGTTTTCAAAGCAAATTGTCAACATCTTGCTGAGTTGCTGGTAATTATCATGATGGAGTTATAACACGTAATTCAACTTTGAAAACAACACATGCATGCATCAGATCTGCATATCATATATAACTGAAAACCTCCCAATGCTGGATATGAATAAATATTTATCCCTACATCTTCTATTTTTTTGTCCCCTTATTTGCAATTCACTAGATTCCAGGAAGCTGAGGACGATTGCACGGAAGCCTTAAATTTAGATGATCGGTACATTAAAGCGTACTCAAGACGTTCAACGGCTAGGAAAGAACTTGGTAAACTTAAAGATTCCAAGGAAGGTATTTTTCATACATTGAATACCTTTGTATGTATGATTGCACAGAAAAGAATACACATATAACCTTTCTTAAGTCATGTTATATTGAATTTTAGCTAACTGCAGATGCAGATTTTGCTTTGAGGTTGGAGCCACACAACCAAGAGATTAAAAAGCAGTATGCAGAGGCAAAATCTTTGTATGACAAGGTACATATTCAGGTTCTTTTGCTTCTTTTAGTTCATGTCCTTTAACTTGTTTGTGCGTTATTGTTTGCATTCTGGTTCCGCCTTACCCTGTTATGCATAAATAACGTGTTAAAATTTTCAGGAACTTCTTAAGAAGGCATCTGCATCATTGAAAGGACCAACAGGAGGGGAGCATAAAGAATTGAAGTTAGATAATGGTACAAAATCTACACCAAAAATTTCTGAAACCACAAGAGTCTCCGCAACTAAAACAGAGAGCCCAGAGGTAACCTGATAGTACTTGGTTTCATATCTATTTGCTTGCTCTACATGCTCCTGTTCTATATGTGCATGCACATGTGGCGTACTGGCGTCATGTGTGTATGTGTCTTTGTATAATATATATGTGTGTTAGGTGGGTGCATAATAGATTATGGAAAAGTGATGAGGGGCAAATGGTGAAATCCAAAGGCGCTATTCTTCTTTTTCTATATGTTCTTTGTTTCAGTTGATTGTAATAGGCCGGTCGAGTGTATTGGGTGACAAGTTGCCAAAAGAGAAAGGAACAGACCAAACTGAGCATAAAACAAATCAGGTAAAACCTCAAGGGGTGGTGCAGTGGTAAGCACCTGATTCCCCTCTAGCAGAGGTCTTAGGTTCGAATCTTGCTTTCATTGGTTTCCTGCCATAACATCTTGGAGGCTACCTGCCAACGCAAGTTGTGATTTGCCTGTTCTTGTTGGTTAGTGTTAGATAAGATAAGGTTATCCTATTTCACAAGTTGACAAGTTGTATTAGACAAGTTGGCAAATTGATAGGATCTTGTTTAGATTTAGTTTTCTACTATATACATTGTGTATGTTGCTGTGATATTGAAATACAAGTTCTCCCTTACCTATCTTTTTTATCTGTGTTTACAGTTAGCAAGGTATTGGCGGGTCCCGTGAGTTTTTTAGTAACGGGTTCTCATGTTTATAAAAAAAAAGAAGATAAAATAAAAAAAAATCAGACCACATAAGCTAAAAGTTCGATAGGGTTGGTCATAATGCATAGACATTTGTATACAGATGTTGATAGGAACTAGCTGACTATTTAAAATAAACTGAAGACAAAGGTCTGTTGCTTTCAACAGGCAACCGTCTCTCCAAATGCCTACTTTCGAGAGGTAGGTTTTCTCCCAATGGACACTGATTACAATATAAAAAAATAAGCCTCCTAACTTATGATCCCTAACCATGCTTATATGGACGATTGCTAATAAGGAAAGAACTTAACTGCCCTAATCAAGGCTAATTTACAGCTGGACACCATCAAATATTGAAGAACTATATCATATTCATATTTGAAGTCTTATCAGATATTCAGATGTATACTGCAATTTATATATTAGGCATTTTTTAAACTAGTTTAATACTTTGAATATGTTGCACTTCCTTTATGGCTTTATGCATGTGGGCACCTATCTCACCATTCTACATAGGATACTTGCTCCATCTCATATTAAATGCAACATTTGATTGGGAACATGGCATCATACAGAAGTAGAGATGGAAAAGTTGGGTTGTTTGGGTAATGGGTTGAAATGTCAGAGCAGGTAATTTTAATAAGGTCAAAATGTTTCAGGTTGGGTCGGGTTGACATGCATGCATCTTTTGTTTCTTTTTTTTTTGAAATTTTAATTACTGTATTAGATATGATTACAATTCTATATTTATTTTTGACCGGCAAACACACTCTTTACTCTACACCTACTCTTCTAAAATCACCACACCTGCGCTTCGTAGGATTTGAACCCACAACCATTTGATTGGGGAGTACCCCGCTTTACCACTAGGATACTAATCTAGTCTTTTAAATCTTGTTAGATAAATAAGAATGCTGGCAAGAAAATTGTAAAAGAATCAGTTCAACAGCTTGCTGCTCGGGCAGCGTCTCTTGCCACTGCTGAAGCTGCAAAACACATTGTCCCTCCATCTTCTGCTTATCAATTTGAAGCTTCTTGGCGAGGATTCTTTGGCGATTGTATTCTTCAGGCTCGTCTCTTAAAGGTACAAACTTGAGCGTTTATAGTTTGAACACAACTATAGAACTATGTGATATCAAGTTTGAAAAATAAAACATTTTAGAAATACCGGTTTTATTTCTGGTACCTGACCAAATTGAGAACATGCACTAAAGCTACTGTTAGAATCTTGCTTTCTATGCTGAGAATATGCAAAATTGGCAAGATCTTTAATCTTTCAATCCATAAAGGAGATCACTAATAGAATTAGATGAAATTGTTTCAATAAAATAATTGCAATTTGGGATCCTTATATTGGTACCTATTAGGGTGAGTTTTGACTTGGCACCTTGGGATCACCATGAAGAGTGCACGACTCATTTGGAAACTTTATAACATCCGGAACCACAGGAATTCATAACTTGTTACTTTGTTAGTATTATTTCTTTTTATGTAATGTGTTAACCGATTCCTACTATGGCACTTCATACATATACTTGATCTTTAGTCATTGACCTGAATAGTAAGCATATTCGGGCAAGTACTTGGAGAACTTATATTCATGTTAATCATCTCAGAAGCATGATTTTTATTCTCTTTTAGAGGTGAGAATTTTGACCCCTTCACTTGTGAACGGGGCAGTTCAGGTTATGATGCATTTTTAATGGCTCAAATGGATAAAACTTTTAAGAAATAGCTAAGAAAAATGGGTCGAAATTCACCCAAAGTTCATTTTTAATGCATTATGCATAGAACATGCTATATCTTTTTGTCAAAAAAGTTATGATTTTATTGTAAGAATTTATCATAAAAAGTTTTTAAAACAATTGTACTAGAAGAGTCTGTTGACCCAAACCCAGCCCATTTTGACTCGTACTAAGTTCCCTTGTTTTGACCCGTTACCCAGTCCACCTGCCCTACTCGATTTTCCACTCTAGTCACTTCTAATCGTTATACTTTTCCTAGCTTGTTCGTCATCCTATTTTCGATTACATTTTGTGTATTTTATTTCTTTCTTGTCCAACCAGGCCACAGATCCTGTTGCGTTACCACAGATCTTTAAAAATGCTTTGTCAGCATCGCTCTTAATTGATATCATTAGGTGCGTTGCCACCTTTTTCAGGTAAGTAACAGATTTATTTACTTCTAAAGTCCTAATTTGGAGTTCCCATGTTTACTGAAGAAAACTAAAACCTTGTTTCGCTGTACTTGACAGTGATGAAACTGAGCTGGCAGTCAAATATCTAGAAAATCTTCCCAAGGTATCGAGATTCAATACGATCATCATGTGTCTTTCACCTGCAGACAAATCAGGTATGTCAACGCATCACTATTTTGATGATTCAACAAGTAGGCAGTTTCTGACCGCACCCGAAACAGAACACGAAAATAATCAGGTTTTGGGTTGCACATCTAACTCGTTTAATAAATGGGTTGCGATGGGTTGACCTGTTTAACCCATTTTAATTAAACAGGTTGACTCACTGCCCCATCAACCCGTTTAATTAAAAGGTGAACCGGCCTTACGACCTGTTTAACCCTCCAACTCATTTACAACCTATCAACACGTTTGACTTATTTAGATAAATGGGTTAAACGGGTCGTGATGGGGGACACAATTATATGGGTCATGTTTGGGCTCAATGATTCAACCTGTCAACTTGCCAACCCGACATGATCTCCCCTTTGACAACAAGACATCATAATGACATTTGTTTATGTTGGATAGATCTACAAAAAATTTGGGATGACGTGTTCTGTAACAAGGAAGATGCACTGGAGATTCTTCAACAGCTTCGTCCAAAATACTGTTAAGACCCAACAAAACTCACCAAATTTTACCATGATCTGTATTATTGGGATTCCATATGATGCACGCATGTTTTTGTGGTCTGTTTCAAGTCTGATTAATGCTTGTGTCTGTTGCGAAAACGAGTTCCTAACCATGTAAACAATCATGATCCAAGTATTAAAAATCATGCAACCACTCGAGTGCACGTAATATGCCCTTGATTCAGTTAATACCGTACATGAACAATTCAACACATACTAATGGCTAATGCCATCGTCGACCCATAACGAACCATGTAAACAATTAGGGATGGCAATGAAGCCTGAATCTGACGGGAAAACCCGAAACCCGAAGCATTGGGGACAAGTATGGACGGGGTAATCGGGTATGGGACCGGGTTTGGGATTACATTTGAATTTTTTCGTGGGTTTGGGACGGGTATGGGATATAGTGATATACCCGTTTACCCGCCCCGATT
This sequence comes from Smallanthus sonchifolius, assembly GCA_023525975.1. Taxonomy (NCBI): domain Eukaryota; kingdom Viridiplantae; phylum Streptophyta; class Magnoliopsida; order Asterales; family Asteraceae; genus Smallanthus; species Smallanthus sonchifolius. Next base: position 60,357,391 of record CM042035.1, on the reverse strand, counting down.
ACCTGATAACATATAACCGTTTACCCATTTATATAACCGACATCTTTTTTTATTATTTAATTTAAGTGTATATACCGCATATATTTTAATTATATATATCATATTTATTTTAAATGTAAACATGATTTTATTTCTTTCTTTTTTATTTTGATTACAACTTTATATATACCCGATTTGGGTCGAGTATACCCAACGGGTATTTTTTACAAACTAACAGGTTTACCCGAAACCTGTGGGTATACCCGATACCCGATAGAAATCGACGGGTTTTGGGCCAGGTATGGGACAAGATTTTATAACCGGGTATAGGGTTGGGATTATATAAACCCGTCACAAACCCGACCCATTACCATCCCTATAAACAATCATATTAGAAGTAAATCATGGTCATATAAGAAGCTCCTAATTTGCCTTGAAATCTCAAAGTGTGGTTCAAATCTTTCTCGTGTTCCTGGGATTGGGGATGGGCATTTGGTATTGAGTAGATACCGTACCGATAGATTCGGTACGGTATTCGGTATCCACTTTTCCAGAAACTCGGTATCGGTTTTTCGGTACTGGTATGGTATTGATACCATCTAGAGATGAGCATTTTGTAACGAGTACCGGTATCGTACCGATACATTTGTTACCCACTTTTCCAGAATTCAGTATCGGCATTTTTGGTAACGTATCGGTACCTATCTCATCCCTACTCGAGATCATATGATATTCGTAAGGGTAGAATAGACTACTATAAATGTGATATTAGGACGATGATGGTTTACTAACTACTTTCACATTTGTGATAAGATATAGCGACAGTCACGGGCTTCATTCTTCTGGATTTTTCTTATAGATAGAGAATTACGCGACCATGTCAAGAGTTATGATGTCGTCTAAATTGTACGTAAATGTGAATTCTCTTGCACTTATTTTCAAGATAAAAATGATCTAAAAAAGGGAGCAACTCATAAAGAGGAAGCAACAATGTTGTATTTTCAAAGAAACCCTAGTACCCGTCAAGCACCCTCAATAACGTTCGTCGAGCATGGTAACCCAATTAGAGAAAAAAATGCATCACAACCGTAATTGAGCACTCTAATCAACCATTGATACATGGTGCATTGTAAAGATCAAATATGTTACGAAGAGAAAAAAATGCATCACAACCGTAATTGTGCACATCAACCATTGATACATGGCGCATTGTAAAGATCAAATCTGTTACGAAGAGAAAAAATGCATCACAACCGTAATTGTGCACTCTAATCAACCATTGATACATAGCGCATTGTAAAGATCAAATCTGTTACGAAGTCGATGCAAGATGGCTAATCACCCAAAGAAATATATGAGATAGACAAGAGTTGTGTTCTAGTTTTTCTCATATATTATTCTTAACTCTTCAAAGGCCTTATATAGGTTACACAGTAAAACAAAATAAAGAAAAATTAAATAGTACCACTAACACTAACCCACTAAGACTCACTAACTCTAACAAATAGGAACATAAAGAACTAATTAGTTCATGAGTTAAACTAATTACTACATTCATGAAGTAACCCGTGAATGATGGGTGGCATGTATCAGAATCATAGCTTTAGAGGTTTAGAAGCTGAAGCAAGAAGTTCTTAAGTCCTTTCATGGTTATCTATTTAGTTATATGGATATTTAATTGTAAGTTTAGTCTAGATATGGGTTAATTCCTTCAAATTGGTTGTGGATGAGAAGAACTCTACAGTATGAATAATCCATGGATAGGTGACCTCCCTAGGAAGTTTGACAATATTGTCGGTACGAGAGGCCGGATGTTACAACCTAAATACCACCTAACCTTATCTATGACCTAATAATCTAGTAGTATGGTGCATGCCCCCCATAAAGTGACAAAACTGGTATGTGTTCAAATCCTTGTACGTGCAAGGCAGTGGCGGAGCAATGATTTTTTCCGTATGGTCTCAGTATTTTTCAGTGCTAGGATTTTTAGCAACTCGATGTCATAATTTTCGAGTTGGGTTAGGTCGAATCATAAAATAAAAAAAAACAAAACCATGATAAAATTACATTGTCACTGGAAACAACACATACTAAAAAGTAAACATCGTTAAAAATACACACACAATTTAAAGCTGTTCTCTACGACTTTTTATATTTTGAAAACGATGCATTACATCCTCGACTCATGTTGGATTTGGATGGAAAAAGGGCCAAGGGACCGATTCTTCCGAGGTCTGATTTTAGCCGCTAGAAAGGCATAAAAATTGACATGATGACGGTAGCGGTAATAGCTAAAAAGTAACGAAAAAATAACAGAAGAAAACGTGTCTAGTTTTGCGGCTTATGCCTTCGCTTACTCTCCCTTCTCTTGGACATATTTTTTTTAGATTAAATAAATTGGGGATTTAGAAATAAAAAATTGGGTAATTTAGTAAATGAGTTATTGACATATTAACTTCTTTAAATGGTATTTATTTTAGGCTTATAAAATGATTAACTATTTTAGGCCTACTCATATCAAATTAAGTTTATTTATTTTTATCCTACTCAATTAAAAAAAAACTATTAACATACTAAACAATTTTTTTATTGAGTTGGGTTTTATAAAAAAAAAATTAGGCATCAATTTCTTTTTTTCGTAAAATCAACGGGTCAAACCTAAAAAAAGATTTGAGTCGTTTGAAAATCTTTAGTTATACATTGTATATAACCCGCAAAAAAGATTAGTGTCTGTTGACCCCGATGCGAGCTTACTACCTCTGCCACTGGTGCAAGGTTAAGTGGTATTTAGGTATAAAAATTTATCATTAAAAAACTACCACATAACCTTACACTTGTAAGAATTTAAACTCACACCACTTTTATGGTAGACAAGCATCATGCCACAAACCTCTTAGTTGTATATAAATTTTATGTTCATTTCATTAAATATACCTAAAATTGATTATAAAGTGTTTAATTACAAGTTAACCATTTCAACTTAAACTAACTCGTCCACTCAAGTAGTTTACCCATTTTGTAATGTTAACATTTCAATAATACTTAAGAGGGGGTATTTATGTAATTTGGAACTTGCCTTTATTTTGGCAGAAGACCCGGCAACTAAACCAACCGTAATTTCATAAGTTTCTTCCTTGAGATTCACTTTAATCAATTCTTCATTTGTTTTTTATTCAGGGTTTCTTCATCCACCTTGTTCTATTCGGTAAGGTTTCACAATACTTCATCCGAAAATCTTTTATGTTCAAAGTTTTATATGTTGTTTTGTTATGTGGCATTTGTTTATAATTCTTTGTCAAAATCAGGTGGGATTATCGTACATGGATTTATTAGGTGTTGAATAAAATTATTTTTACAAAATAATCGGTTGTTTTGTTCGATTGATTGAAGCCTTGATAGAGTTTGATTGCTGGTTGTCATTTGAAGCCCCTGACGACGTGTCCTTTTTTTTAATTAGGTTTAAAAAATATTTGATTTAGGGTGAATCTTTGACACAAGTGAAAACACAACACAAAACGAACACAAATTCACGGATTTGGGTAGTTAAAAAAGTTTCAGGTAGAACAACGAACACGTTTTATGTGATAACTTACATGATCAGTAACATCTGTTGATCACATGATCATAGTCTAAATAATTTTTCAAATTGTTGAGCGTCCCATATTTCTTTCATAATTCACATTATAACAACTGATCAGTATTTGTGATTGATGTTGATGCTATATGTGCACAGAAAGCAAAATGGCTGGAGCACCACCAGGGACTGCAAAGATGATCATCAAGGAAATAGCTATCGCCTCTGTGTTAGGCTTTATTTGTGCTGGTGCCTGGAAATACACGTACCATTACGACCTCACTAAACGAACCAAGTCGTTCTACAACATGCTCGAGAAAGGTGAGATCAGCGTTGTCGTTTCAGAAGATTAATCATCAGTGTAGCCCCATAGCACTCTTATGATTTACTTTTAATAAGTTGCATCATTTTAGCTTGTGAACACTTGTTCGGAATTGAAAACTGTAAATAAAAGCGTGACCTTGTATTGGTTGCTAGTAAACGATGATTTATTGTGAGGTTGATTTTGTTTTCGAACGGATTTCATGTTTATATATATCTATATCTATACTATATTATAATGCACCACCAAATGACATCTTAAAATTTAAGTAATACAAGTATGATTGCTCAAGATACAATACTTAATGCGTGTCTTAAAATCTTTTTGGGGGTAAAAATGTCATTTAAACAAAACTTACACCTTTGCCCCTCAACTTTATTCAAATTTTAGTTATTTAAACAATAATTACACTTTTAAAATAACTACCTTTCCCGATTTTTAAACGGCCATAACTTTTTTATACCTTGATAATTTTTATAAAAAGTTACACCATAAAAACGAGCATTTCATTCTCTTTAATTTGAGTATGATATTGCTATAGTTTTTTTTAAATTAGCATGTTACGTGATTACATATCAACACATCCGTTTTTGTTTTCTCTATAGTAACTGACGGTATCTTCGCGATAGTCCCAAAAAATTCTAAAATCCGCCAAACTCCGCTAAAATAAAAATCTTAAATTCAATGATATAAGATTCGACTACTTTGATTGTTTTTAAAATACACACACAGCAAACCAACCGTACTATCATTTTTTAGGTTTATGTATAATCAGCACCCATCCACTAACAATTTTTTTTTATAAAAGTCAGTACATAAAGTTATATTTATTTAATAAACAACTCATCTCATAAAGTTAATAAATAATGATGGGTTGTCATTTTAAAACAATTCTGTTAATATCACATAGTTGAACACTTCAAAAAATAAATAAGAATGACATATTAATTAGTCAATTTGTCAAACTTTAAAAGCCGCCATTAACCCCAATGTAGTTGGGCTAGTGTATAATTATGTATGTTCTAACACATAGAAATATAATTTCACCTAATAATATTTTTAAGGATGAAACTTTACTTCCTTTTTTTCCTAAACAATTTGTATATAAATATGATTTATAAAGTTAACCCTTACAAGATTTTTGTAGTTCACTAACATTGAACCTATAGTAACATGAGTAATCTCTGGAATTGAGAACGTTGATGTTAATTTTTTTATTTGTTTGTATAAAGTTTTTAGAACGTTAATTTTGATCCTTTAGCGTCGCAACGCGCGCGGATATAACACTAGTAAGTTGATAAAGGCGGATAATCCGTGGTAACCGGTCACTAAAACAAATATACTAATTCAACCATAAAAATGAAGTAAAACTGACTATGCTTATACCCATTCATAAACATATGGTATGTATACAAATCTTAGTTGTTATAGTATTAGCCTCTTTTATTGAAATTAAAGCAAACAAAAGCACCATTATTAATTTGCTATAAAGCTCCTTAAATAAACAACATCATATTTCTTGTTTGATATAAGAAACGCCAAACTCATGTTTTGGTATAAATTGTTGTTGTTTTAAGCAAAAGTAGAAGATAATAATAATAATAATAATAATAATAATAATAATAATAATAATAATAATAATAATCTACATGCTTTAACCGGGCTTTTTTTGGGCTGATGAAGAATGTACGCGTAATTACATGGCTTTTGGGGATGGAATACCTTTTGATGCCACATTCAACACCAACAAGTATGTTATTGTTTTGTTTATTTTTCGAATAAAAACATAATTTTATGTATAGCGTTATTATTAACACTCCGTTATTGTTTTTGTTTTAGATACAACATGTTTTTTTGTTCCATTAATTGGTATTGATAAATCACTACCATAATGTTTCTGTTGGTGCTAGGTTGTTAGCCTCTAAAACTATTATTAATTTGCTATAAAGCTCCTTAAATAAACAACATCATATTTCTTGTTTGATATAAGAAACGCCAAACTCATGTTTTGGTATAATTGTTGTTGTTTTAAGCAAAAGTAGAAGATAATAATAATAATAATAATAATAATAATAATAATAATAATAATAATAATCTACATGCTTTAACCGGGCTTTTTTTGGGCTGATGAAGAATGTACGCGTAATTACATGGCTTTTGGGGATGCAATACCTTTTGATGCCACATTCAACACCAACAAGTATGTTATTGTTTTGTTTATTTTTCGAATAAAAACATAATTTTATGTATAGCGTTATTATTAACACTCCGTTATTGTTTTTGTTTTAGATACAACATGTTTTTTTGTTCCATTAATTGGTATTGATAAATCACTACCATAATGTTTCTGTTGGTGCTAGGTTTTCGAATAAAAACATAATTTTATGTATAGCGTTATTATTAACACTCCGTTATTGTTTTTGTTTTAGATACAACATGTTTTTTTGTTCCATTAATTGGTATTGATAAATCACTACCATAATGTTTCTGTTGGTGCTAGGTTGTTAGCCTCTGAAACTATTGAATCGTACAAGTGGTTATTAAACCAGTTTTTGAAATCATTTGGAAGTCAGCCTAAAGTTGGCAACGAAGCAAGCCATTGAACAAGTTTTTACAGAGAGTAGACATAGATTATGCATGTGGCATATCATAAAAAAAGTGGCTGATAAGATATGAATATTGATTTTGTTAATTATAGTGTGATTATAATACGTGATAATTGATTATACAATAATAATGTGTGAATTTTAAATCTTTTAGGTTGGTAGTCCCCTTTGTAATGATGATGAATTTAAAAAGAGTGTCTCTAATATAGTTTGGACCGATGCAATTAGTCCCGAAGAATTTGAGACTCAGTGGAAGGAGGTAATGGAAGATTTCAATCTCGCAGATAACAATTGGATTAATGGTATGTTTGAATTGAGATCGATGTGGATTCCTGCATTTTACCGTGATGAACCCATTCTGGTCTAATGCTTACAACATCAAGGTCGGAGAGTGAGAACCATTTTTTCCGTCAAATTTCAAATTCCCAATTGACACTTGTTGAATTTTTTAATCATTTTGAGAGTGCAATGGAAGTTAAAGGTATAATCATCGTAAAAACGATCATCGGTCTAGATACACATATCCTGATTTGTGGACCGAGTCTCCACTCGAGGCCCAAGCGTCCCAAATATTCACCATATTTATATTTCATGACGTGCAATAATAAATATATGAGTCCATCAAAAGTTGTATTGCATTCAAAACAATAATAGTTGGAGAGTATGCACAAGTGTTTATAAAAGACCGAAAAGCTTGTGAGAAAGGATTACTTGAGGTAATTATGTTGAAAATACGTGATTAGTTGTTTATTATGTGATAATTGCTATATACGTGATTTTGTTCAAAACACATATCTAATACCGTTTCAATGAGTGATTATGTAGGTACTTTTCAAAAAGGATGAACTAACTTCCAACTGTAGTTGTAAAAGATTTGAGCCATATGGTTTGTTATGCCGGCACATTTTTTATGTTTTCAACATGTTTGATGTCGAACAAATTCCCGAGAAGTATATTTTGAGGAGATGGAGAAATGAAGCAGTCCCAAAACAAAGCATCCGTTCAACTATGACGTTAGATAGCGCTCAAGAAAAAAGATAGAATGTCAAAGAGATTGTACGTAACATTATGTTTTCTAGTGAATACATTGTTGATCGTTGCATTTCAGATCTGGATCAATTAACCAAATTCCAAGATGAGTTGAAATCTATGATGAAAAAGGCTGATGAAGGTCGTCATATTACCCCAATTTTAAAGAAAAATGACCTTATGCCATCTCTATTGGGTTATGAGAAACCTTCAAATGCTAATGTCCGGACACCTACATGAATTAGAAATAAAGGTCGTGGTTCACATAAGTGAATTAAATCTAAAAAAGAACAAGCGATCAATCGTGCTGGTAAGAGACGTAGGGAGTGCCAAATATGTTTCAAGACTGGACATGACAGGCGGACCTGCAAAGAATAGCGTGATTTTATTGTAACTTCATTGTTTTTTTTTCATAGCATGACATTACTACAAAAACTTTATCTTTATTTTCATAGCGTGATTAATTTGAAACTTAATTGTTTTTTCTACATAGCGTGATTGCATGATACGTGATAATAGAGATTGTAGTTTTTAATTATTTTTTTAAACACTAGAATATGACTGTTATGGGTTATTTTATAGCTAGAGATCCTGGATCTTCGACATACTTCGGTATCCTGACAGATTCCGGTATCCTGACAGATTCCGGTATCCTGAATATTTAACCGTTATATTTTTCTTTTATCTTGACCAATACGCAGGTAAAACACGTGTAGTCAAGGTCGTTCCTGAAGAATCGATCCGGAAGTTAAAGAGAACGTGTTGAAGACGCGTGGAGTGACTTGAAACGGTCATATTTGAAGAATTAGTCTATCCCGGGATTCTAGGATAGTTAGTTAGCATTATCACTGTATTTATTTCAGCAGTCTTGATCGAATAGGCATAACATTCACTACACACTAAGCTCTCTAGACTCGTAATCAGTTCTGTAACACACATAGCTCGATCATCTATTGCTCGTACTTGTAATTCTTTCATTGATTTATAAAATACTAGGAGACAAGTGACTTTCAGTCACTTCCCGAGGTTTTATGCCGGCGATCCCTAAAGATCAAGGGCTTTCCTCGTAACCGATCATGCCAAGCTTTACATTTACTTTTGTTGTTTCATATTTTTATTAAGCACACTACCTCACAAACTAAGTTTGGTTACAAAATTAGTCTTGATAATTTTTACCCAAAACAATTTGGCGCCCACCGTGGGGCAAGTGGTGCTTTTTATCCGTAAATCTTTACTAAAATTCGTGTTCAATCACTATCTTTCAAAACTGATTTAAAAAATGTCCCGGTCCAAGAATGTTTCTGTTTCTACTTCATCTTCAACCTCTGGGTTAGCCAACCCAATTCCTCCTCCTCCATTTTAGAAAAATATTAATCAACCGAAGAAAACTGTTCTTACGGGTTTTTCGGGATCCGGAATACCTGCTGGCGGACCTGTGATCGTATCAATCAATGATATTCTCGATTTGTTCTCGGAGGTGAAACAACAAATGGAGCAGCAGAGGAAGACTAACCAAATGTTGTTTCGGGAGATTGAAAGGATCAAAGAATCAAAGAAACCAATGGAAGTGACGACCTCGCTACAACCAAGGGTCTTGGACTTTGATCATTCAGGATCCTTAGGAGTCCATAAGGGAGATTTTCTTCCCATGCAGACTGGGATCACTACTGTTGGACCAACTCCGGCTGTCAAAGTTACTACGAGTCCGAATCTTGGATTTACTCTGGGATCATCATCCAGAAATCCTGACATGGGTAACACTTTCAATAGATTTTTCAATACTAATGAATCTATGCAGGATACAGGGATCACTCCGTCCATCGCTAAGGAGTTGAAGAAACTAAGAGAGATGATCTCTAGTGTACCAGGCGTGGTCCAGTCTATACCTGAGATATCCGCTACCAGTCACAGGATCTCCGAATTTGCTCATCCCATATGCGATGCGAAGATCCCCAAGCGCTTTCAAACTCCCAACATGAAGCTATACGACGAAACTACGGATCCTGAGGAACATGTCTCGCAGTACAGGGAAAGGATGAAGATTAACCCCATACCACTGGACCTGAAGGAAGCTTGTCTGTGCAAGGGCTTCGGCTCTACCTTAACAGGATCAGCCTTAAAAGGGCTACTTAATGTTCCTCCATATTCCATTACTTCATTTGCTTTGATTAACCTGTTTAACAATCAATTTTCTTGCAGTAGAACTTTTGAAAGGTTAACAATACAGGATAATTCAGAATCCCAGAGAATCCCTCTGAGACTATGTCAGCAAGTTTGGCCGAGAATCCTTGGACATCCCGAACCTTGACGTTGCCACTACAGTCCAAGCATTCAAGATGGGAATGAGGAAAGATTCTCAATTTTATGAAGACCTTGTCATGAATCCTTGTAGGAATCTTGACGACGTCAGAAACTGGGCATTAAGGCTTTTCAGGCTCGAGGATGACAAGAAGATCCAACAAAGGGCAGAAGCTCCAACCAGTTATACTCAACCTAACCGGAAGACTGAGTCTGCACCTTTTATGCCGTACATATCCAAACCATATGCTAAGCCCGATAATCACATGGTGAATGCTGTGGAGGACGACGAGGAAGAGGAAGAATATCCTAAGTTGTCTGAATATTGTTTTTCACTTGACACAACTGGTTTGTTATATACCATGCAGGATCTCGGAGACAAGGCTAGGTGGCCTCGCAAATTTGAGACGAATGCCGGAGGAAAGGACAAGTCCAAATGGTGTGCTTTCCATGAGGATTTTGGCCATGTAACCGAAGATTGCATTGCCCTGCGCCAAGAGATAAGCTACCTCTTAAGCAAGGGGTATCTCAAAGAATTCCTAGGCAAAGGAAAGAACAAGACCAAGGATCAAGACAGGATCCCACAAAGAGCAAAATCCCCGTCGCCAGATGCTAAGGTAATAAGTTTCATATCTCGTGGATTTGACATTTCTGGTACTTCTTATTCTACAGCAAAAAGAAATGCGAAGGAAGCGAAGCCAGAAAGAGGGGACATGCCTGTAAGAACCTCTAGCCTGACTGAAGAAATGGTGATCTCTTTCGATGAAGAGGAAAAGGATAACGTGCAGGATCCTCATCATGATGGATTGGTGATCACTTTATATATCGCCAATTACTTCATAAGAAGGATACTGATAAACGGATGAAGCTCAGTGAACATTATCCAGCATGACGTTCTAAAAAGAATGGAGATCCCGGAGTCCGAAATTATTTCGAAGTCAGCAGTACTGGTAGGATTCAGCGGAGAGGTCAAGAACACAGTCAGAGAGACAAAGCTTCCGATATATATATCGAGGGAGTAAACACTATACAAAAATTTTGCATAATAGATTCGTTATCTTGTTGCAATATTATTCTAGGGAGACCCTGGATACACGACATGAAAGCGGTACCTTCGACATATCACCAATGTGTCAAGATGCCAACCCCTTGGGGGGTAGTGAAGATCAACAACGATCAACAAGATGCGAAGGACTGTTACACCTCTTCAATGAAAGCTTCCGCCATTACTAGGCGAGCATAGCAATTAAAGAAGCAAGCCCAAGACGTACTGGAAACCAAGGAGCAGGATGTGAAAGAGGTATCCCTAAATGCTAAGGATCCCGTCATCAAGGCGCTTATTGGAACCAATATCCCCAAGGATATTGAACAAGGTCTTGTAGAATTGCTAAAGAGTAGAACTTCAACTTTCGCCCGGAAGCATGAGGACATGACAAGTATCTCTAAAAATGTTATTACACATAAACTGGGTCTTGATAACAGTTTCATGTCTATACACCAAAAAATAAGAAAGTTCGCTCCTGAAAGAAACACAGTGATACAAGAGGAAGTCGAAAGACTAATAAAAGCAGGGATGATAAGGGAAGTAAAATTCCCAAGATGGCTAGCTAATGTGGTGGTGGTCCAGAAGAAGAATGGAAAATGGAGAGTTTGTGTAGATTTCACAGACTTCAACAAAGCATGTCCGAAAGATCCATTCTCATTTCCACACATATACTCAATAGTTGATGCTACAGCAGGCCATGAGATGCTCACGTTCATGGATGCTTCATCAGGATTCCAACAGATCTAGATGGAACCCTAAGACCAGGAGGATACTACCTTCATGACTCCAACATGTATATATTGTTATATTGCTATGCCTTTTGGTTTGAAAAATGCAGGTGCTACGTACCAAAGACTGGTAAACATGATGTTTAAAGACAAGCTAGGGGACACCATGTAAGTATACATAGATGACATGGTGGTAAAATCGAAGAAAGCCGAGGATCATCTCAGGGATCTCAAGGAAGCATTTGACATTCTGGACAAGTATAACATGAAGCTGAACCCTTCCAAGTGTTACTTCGAGTGGGGGCAGGAAAATTCTTGGGTTACATGGTGACAAGAGAGGAATAGAAGCCAGTCCGGAACAAATCAAAGAAATCGTCAATTTAAAATCCCCAGCAAATACCAAGGATGTCCAGAGACTGACTGGCAGAGTAGCAGCACTAAACAGATTCATTTCCAGATCCTTGGAAAGATGCAGGGAATTCTATGACATCCTGAAAAAGAACAAGAGGTTCGAATGGGAATTGAAGCATGAGCAAGCACTTCAATCATTAAAGGAGTACTTTTCAACTGCTCCTCTATTGATGAAACCAGAAGATGGAGAACCATTATCCATATATCTGGCGGTATCTGGAAACTCAGTGAGCGCTGTCTTAGTTAAGGATCACGAAGGCCAACAACATCCGGTATATTATGTAAGTAAAAGCCTACTCCCGGCAGAAACCAGGTATTCTCATTTAGAAAAATTAATATTGGCTTTAATAATGGCATTCACTAAACTTATACACTATTTTGAAACACACACTATTCACGTAAAGACTAATTATCCTATTAAGTGTGTTTTAAGAAAGCCAGAAATGCCTGGAAGAATGGCAAAATGGTCGATCAAGCTCAGCGCATATGATCTCGTATATGAGCCCAGAACAGCGATAAAGTCACAAGCACTCGCAGACTTTGTGGCTGATTTCAGCAGTGATATACAACAAGAAGCAGACCTTGAAGTTCAGCAATTAGAGGAATCCAAGGATAAGTGGATCCTATACACTGACGGGCATAAAACGTTAGAGGAACGGGTCTAGGGATCATGCTGAAATCGCCATAAGGGGACATGATACCCCAATATAGAAGTTGTGAGTTCCAGGCAACTAATAATGAAGCTGAGTACGAAGCTCTGATAGCTAGCTTGAAATTAGCTTGGGATATGAAAATCAGGTATCTCCAAGTATAGGTTGACTCTTTGTTAATTGCTAACCATTTTAATGGCTAGTATGCAGTGAAAGGTGAAAGAGTAGCCAAGTATCTGGAAATAGTTAAACAGTTATCTGTGAAATTCGATATATTTGACATAAATCAGGTACCAAGAGACGACAACTCTGAAGCTGATGCCTTAGCGAACCTCACTTCTGCTCTCAAAATACTAGAAGGTGTCAGGATACCAATCATACATATCCTGAGTCCAGCAATCGAAGACCTAAAAGAAGTGTCAAATGCAGAAGAAATAGATATTTAGGATCCCGAGCCCAGTCTGGAATCCTGGACTTTACATATTAAAAAATATTTGCAGGATGGAGAAATCCCGAGTGACGAAAAGAACCATAGGGCTTTTCGCATGAGGGTGTCTCGCTTTGTAATTTTGCATGATGTCTTGTACAGGAAATCTATTGCAGGTCCGTATTTGAGATGTTTGGAAGATCTTGAAGCACTTGAGGTTCTCAAAGACATACACGAAATAGATTGCGGAAATCACACTAAGGGCAGGGCGCTATTCTCAAAGATCCTGAAGACAGAATACTACTGGCCTACAATAAGGAAAGTCGCTGTAACCTACTCTCAAAAAGTGTGATGCCTGCCAAAGACACAGTAATATACTTCACCAACCAGCTGAGCCATGGTATCCAGTAATCTCTCCTTGGCCGTTTATGAAGTGGGGAATGGATATAGTCGGCAAACTCCCCAAGGCACCAGGAGGAAAAGTGTTCATGCTAGCAATGACCGACTACTTCTCAAAATGGATCGAAGCCGAGGCATTTGTCCAAGTAAGAGAAAAGGAAGTTATCTCCTTCATCAAGCGCAATATCCTGACGAGATTTGGGATCCCGACGGAGATAGTATGCGACAATGGGTCTCAATTCATTGGTAAAAGGACAACCAACTTCTGTGCTAGTTGGGGGATCAAAATGATAACTTCCACCCCTGTGCATCCACAAGCTAATGGACAGGCGGAGTCAAGCAACAAGATTATCATCAACAACCTAAAGAAAAGATTGGGAGCAAAGAAAGGAAGATGGGCTGAAGAGCTACATTTCGTACTTTGGGCAGATAGAACTACCGCAAAAATGCTACAAGACAAACTCCATTCTCTTTGGTGTTTAGAACTGAAGCGATGATCCCTACGGAGATCGTTATCCCTACTGCCAGAACCAATCTTCAAACCGAAGAATCCAACAAACAAAACCTTGCTCAAGATCTTGACACCGTGGATGAGCTCAGGGATCTTGCAAAGGTCCGTATAGCAGCTTACCAATAGAGGATAGCAAAATCATACAACAAGAGCATAAGCATCAGAAGGTTCCAAGTGGGTGACTTAGTGCTAAGTAAGGCATTCCAGAACAGAACCAATCCAAGCGATGGAAAACTTGCACAGAAGTGGGAAGGCCCGTACCTGATTGATTCAGAAGCAGGCAAAGGTGCGTATTGGTTGGCCACTAAAGGTGCGTATTGGTTGGCCACTATGGAAGGAGAACTCTTGCCAAGATCCTAGAACGCCATCCATCTCAAAACCTACTAAATGTGAGTTAGAAATTATCTTCTAACTAAAAAGGTACGTCCTCTTTCCATAATTATTTTTAATTTCTATTATTTTTTATCAACTTACTTACTTGAGCGTCGGAAGGGTGTTAGCCAGGCTAACACCCACCTTCACCAAGGATTCCTGTTTTGTAGGAATCACACCTAGGGATCCCAACAGAAGATAGAGATTGGCCATGTTTCCTAAGTTTGGGTATCCTGAAATACCTCGAAGGTTTGAAAGGCTTTCGCCTTTCTAAGTATTGGGTTAATACACCCCTCTAGGAGCGCACAATATCCGATTATAGTTCAAGGTGGTGCGACCAGTCCATGTATCAGTGGCTAATAATTTCATCACTGTTGGCTATATATTAGGTGCTACGAATATAACAGACGTGCTATTACTCAAGTTTCTGTCAATCATTTAACACTTACGTGTTAAAGCTAAGGTTTTTAGCATTTTCATGCTAACTCAGAATTGGCCTTGCCCACGATATTGACTTAGCCCACGATTATTTGGCTTAGCCCACGATTATCTAGCTTGGCCCACTTTTTGGCTTAGCCCACGATTCTAATTTGTCACATATTAAAAAATTGTGAGCATCATGAAGTTCAATTACTAAAGTCCATGACATGACTAAACACCGGGGACAACTGATAGTTGTTATACTTTGAACTCTATGCTATAATCCGGTATGTATATCTATCCGAGTAGATATTCAACTAAGGTATGTGATGATTATTTTTTATATATTGGAAAATTGAATGACTAAGTCATGATACGTTTGATATTCTTACATAACACTTATCAAAACTAAATTATATTTTCCTAAGTCTACATTTGATAAAAATCTGAGAATTTATTATTAATGATTCGGTATCCCGAATATATGTCCAAAGCAACTTTTCTAAGTATTTTAAAATTTTGATTATCAAAGGATCCTAATTTTCTAAAATACATCAAAGCAAACCAAACAGGTAACAAAACCATGGCAAATAGTCATCAATTGTCTACTTATATTTAAAGTGCAGGAAAGAAAAGTGATCCGGGCTTCATCCAAAATCTGGACCCATCCACCCGGAATCACAAACTGTCAAATTGTCTATCCCATGACAGGGATCCCAAAAGCATGAAAAGCAAATTGTTCATAAACCACAGACAGAAAAAGGAAATTGTTTCAAGACAAATCAACAAACACAATCAAATACCAGGGCTCAGGTCTCAGCATTTTTACCTTCATCGCCCTGGTCAACTTGCTTCTTAGCATCACTAGTTCCAGTATCCTCAGCAGCCTTGCTGGTTTCCACTGCTTCACCTCCTAGCTTGGTCAGAGAAGAGCGCCATCCGTCAAGATCCCAGGCTGCACGATCAAAACCTTCAGCAAGAGCTTGCTCAACCATCTGGATCCTGGATTGAAGAATAGACTTGGCCGCAGATTTCTTGGCATCATCCACAGTTTTTTGAAGCTTCAGCTCATACTGGGTTGTACTCTCCTCCAGCTTAGCCTTCTGAACCTGAATCTCTTTCTCCAAGTACTTGCTCTTGGAGGCAAAAATTTTCTTCAAATACTCAATTTTCTCCAGGGCTTGCGCTGCACTCTTCTCTACCTCAGATAAGTTGGCATAGAGCTTCTCCAGACCCTGCAAGATTTAACAGGATTAATAATTTGAGATCCTGAAATAATCATTAGGATACCAATAGGATACTTACCAGATTCATCACGCCTTGAAGCTTTTTGGTGGTCTCAGCAGAATCCATCCCTTCGAAGATCTCAAGATCCAACGCCTCCGATGTTTTCCTCTTTTTGCTTCCAGAAGCTTTGGACTGGGAAACGGGGACATAAGGCTTGACCGTTACAGGTGTAGGACCCTCCTTCTTGACCACAACAGCCCCAGATAGAAGACTTCCAAGGTTGGACAAAGCAAATAGGGAGCTTGACTTGGGGATTCCTACACAAGAATAAAGTAGTTCAGAATCATGGCATATGAAGACAGAAATACTAAACATTCCTTACCTAAAGACATCTCAGATTCAGAAAACTAGGTCTTAAAGCTTGCTTGACTAACAGTGGGCTCGAGCCGAAAGGATCTATCCCCCACAGGTATTTCCAATAACGTTTATTACTTTTGTCTGTATCACTTCTCGCAGGTACCAGTCCGTCAAACTTCGGAGCTACACAAAGATAAAACAAGAAATCACTATCAACAGGTGGAAAATAATGTGAAATTGCAGGGATCCTAACTATTTCCTACCCTTCTTAACCCATTCAAGCGGCACACTTTTCCCATCGGGGATTGACTCTCCTTATGAAGAAGAACTTCCCCTTCCAGTCAGTGTCATTTTGGGTAGCTTTTGGGATTAAATGAGTTTGCCCAGACTTGAGTTGAAGAACGAAGCGAGAAGAACCATGGGTTCTCAAATTGCAAAGACCGGTAAGTTTGAAAAACTCAGTGATGAGTGGAGGAAAAGGATACGACAGACCCAAAGAAAAAGGATAGTTGTGAAAGCAAATCCATGTTTCAGAAATCAAATCCGCTTTTGTTCTAGAATCGAAAGGCCTAAAAACGTTTTTTTTGAGGAAAAATATTGCCTGATTTCAAGAGTTTGATCTCCGAATCAGTGAAAGAGCAAGATCAGAGTGATCGAGGATCCCCTGATCAGTGAAATCATCTATTGTTTCGACAATGATGGAGAAAGCTGATCTAGTCATTTTCTTACCCATGGTGGTCGAAGATTAGAAGAAAGAAATAAAAAAATCTCAGAGGATATTTTTACCTGCAGCGGCTTGGAGAAGATGAAAATGAAAGAGGAGTAATAATGGTTTTATCCTACTATCCCCTCAATGGTTAAATCGCATGGGTAGTCGTAAAAGTCTTATCGCAACCTTATCATCATTTATTATTTGAATTTTGAAATTTTTACAGATGTTGATAAGTGTTTGACAGCTGTTAAAATTTGGGGACAATTGTTATGGGTCATTTACAGCTAGGGATCCTGGATCTTCGACATACTTCGGTATCCTGACAGATTCCGATATGCTCAATATTTAACCGTTATATATTTCTTTTATCTTGACCAATACGCATGTAAAACACGTGTAGTCAAGGTCATTCCTGAAGAATCGCTCCGGAAGTCAAAGAGAACGTGTTGAAGACACGTGGAGTGACTTGCAACGGTCATATTTGAAGAATTAGTCTATCCCGGGATTCTCGGATAGCTAGTTAGCATTATCACTGTATTTATTTCAACAGTCTTGATCGAATAGGCACAAGATTCACTACGCACTAAGCTCTCTAGACTCGTAATCAGTTCTGTAACACACATATCTCGATCATCTACTGCTCATACTTGTAATTCTTTCATTGATTTATAAAATACTAGGAGACAAGTGACTTTCAGTCACTTCCCGAGGTTTTAAGCCGGCGATCCCTAAAGATCAAGGGTTTTCCTGGTAATCGATCATGTCAAGCTTTACATTTACGTTCGTTGTTTCATATTTTGATTAAACACACTACCTCACAAACTATGTTTGGTTACAAAATTAGTCTTGATAATTTTTACCCAAAACACGTATCATTTTTTTTTTGGTTTATGGTTATGTAACTCAAAGACCTTATTTACAATGTTTTTTTAGATTTGGTAGTTGAAGTATTTATCACCTGTATTTTACTACAAATACATCATGATATTCTGATACATCACAATTTATACATATTTTATAAGCATATTATTCCCCATATTATGGTAACTATTGAATTAAAACCTTGCAAATACTACTTAATTCGCAAATATTTTATTTTTGCAGGTTAAACGGCTTCCCAAAAAAAAAGAAGCGAAAAATGCCAAGAAATTAAAGAAAATGTGGAAGTCAGAAACCATGTCATGCATTATACCCGTGTGCACTATAAAAGCAAGAGATTCTTCCATTGTACTTGTGTCCCCCTAAAGTGAAACATTCTCTTACAAGAGTACCTGTGTACCAGTGGACCAAATGCACAACCATGCATTTGAATGCATGGCCATAATCCCAACTCTTTGCCTATAAATAGCAAACTCAAGTCTCCCTTTTAAGTGTCCAAGATCAAGATGTGTGAAGGACTTAGTGCTCTGCTAAGAGCCGGAACTCTCTCGGTTTTGGTCCATTTAGCTTTTTCTTTATTTTCTTTTCTAAGTCTTGTAATATGAACTTATTCTTCTTGTTCAAGTAAAACAAGAGGCAACCTATACCCGCTCTCCCTTAGTGTCGGAACACTTCCACACATTATCTAAGGGTTAGTGGAGTCACTTGTATGGTCATTAATGGCTAGTTCTCTTGTGTTACTCGAGTTGGTTGAACTTTAATTAATTAATGAAGTATTTTTAATAAGTTATGTTTTTAAAGTCTTTATTATAAGTTTTCTAAAAAAATACCAGAATAAGTGATCTTTAAATCAATCTAATAATCTTTAATCTTGTGAGTTACCCAAGTAAGACTTCTTGTTTGGGAAGCTTATTCGATGTTTGTACGGTCTGTATACAAATCTTGGTGCTAGTCCGGCCGGTTAGTATAGATTTAATATTATGGGTTGATTGGAGGTTTGGGTATTCAGCAGGCCGTTTGAGCCCTAACCAGACCTGGCGGTTTGTGTCGGTATTTCTCTACTTCTCTCGTATCGGCTTGCAGAGGACTTCTAGCGGGAGCCATGGGGTTTGATCTTGAGAAAGAAAATCTTATTTATTTGAAATAGTATTATAAGTAAAGAAAACTATTTAAGAACATAAATTGTTAGGTCCGAGCGTTCATAAAATACCTTTGGAGGAAGTCGTGCAATACGACTTACCGGAAGAAGTTACAAGACCAGACGTACGTCAGTCACAAGGATAATAAGTCCGAATAATGAATTGTGAGATACCGACGGACTTGACGCACCGTTTAGGGTCCGTTATATTCATTAAGGAACAGTTGGCCGACCGTATCCACTGTTCCGTTACGAAATACTAACTACGCAATCGAAAGGGTTAATAATAGTAACTATGACCAACCTTACTTTAAATACAACATTAATTAACAAGGGATAACAATCAGAGTAACACCTTAAACAAAATAATATTTCTAACTACATTTCTTAACTTTTTATTTTTCCTTTTTAAACAAAACCCATTTTCCAACTTATTATTCTAGTCAGACAATAGCGCGTTGAGTACGAGATCCGTGTCCGTGGTTCGATACTTGGTTCTTACCCAAACTATATTACGCTGTGATAGGTACACTTGCCTATTGTGTGTGTTTTAAGTTAAAGTAATTATCATTTTATAAATTTAAAACATGATCTTGTGAAATCATCCTAAAAATATATTTATTTATATTTTTATACTAAAACAAGCATATCATATTCTATCAAATCACATTCATTACACTTGATATCAAGATATTTTGTTGATGATGTTTTAGCGTGATTTTCGAAGCGTGATGATGTTTTTATTTAGTCTATGTGTGATACAAACCGCTCATTTTAAAATATTAGCGTAATTGGCATAATGTTTTTTTATGTTTTGTTGAATACAACTACGAGTGTAGAAATTTCATCATTATATACATGCATATCCATCGGTTCTTATATTTATTGCCCTGATATTTGACCATTTTCAAATAAAATATTTGTTATAATTTAATATATTACGAAATTTATAAAAGCGTGATTGCGTTATTATTGAACAACCTTCCAACGATTAATAATTTCTTATTTTTTTAGTGATTTGTGTGCATTCTCTTTTTGGTAGTCTTTTGTCTGTATTATTTTCTTTTAACATTTCTTTTTTTGGTTTTAAAATGTCTTTATAAACCAACTCAAACCACAAACAAGTCTGCCTTATCCTAAATGTGGATGCTTCTTCATTATCCTCTCTCTCCCTTAGATCTCGTTTGATGGGTTACAGATCAGATTAGTATAGATGCTTCTCGCAGAGATGCTTTGCAAGCTAATTTGAACAATGTTTATAGTATAATCAATCGAAGGGATGAAGTAACTCAGATTTGAATGTCCATGAATTCAATCACTCTTCATGATCTTGCCGTTATGTTCATTGTTGGCATTAAGGAGAAGGATAAGAAATATGTTGAGGAATTAACGAAGGTTATAATGATGCTGAATTGTTCTATTGATTTGAAAATCCAATTTTTTAATTCACTATGATGTGTTTTCTATATTCCATGTGTTTGTTATTTTCGATATGTTTTATCTGATGTGTGTATTTTGTTATTTTAATCATAATAAAATACGTGATTATCCTAAACCTTGTTGATCCATAAATACTTGTTCATAAATGAGCTATGCGTTGCGTGATTATCATGAAAATGTATATAAGTGACTATCAAACATACCCATTCGATAAAACTAAATACACGACATACAAAAATAAGACATGATTGTTGTTCTTCCGAATGTAAATGCGTGATTTTAAAATGTTTCAACATTACGTTCCATGAGTTCCTTAAACAAATTACGTTTGGGATCTTCTTTCTTCCCCTCTGTTGATTTTCAGTACTCTTTTGCATAATCCAGAAGTTGATATTTGTAGTTGTTTAGATCTATTAGGAGGATCTTGGAAACGTACTTGTACCTGAGTTCTGTGATCTGTCTGGTTTGTTTTTCCAGCTATGTTTCATCATCAAATCAACATTGCCATGAAGTTGAACATGTAAATGTTTCCATGTGACGCATTGCAAAAATCCTACAGTCCACTTTGTTATTTAGCGTCCTCCAGGTCATTTCAACTATTTTGATCTCAGACATCTCCATTGTTTTGCTAACATTACACCCAATGCTGTCTAGATACGCACACACCATTTTCCTCTATGAAGTGTTATCATACAATAAGTTAGTAATATATTTTTTTATATAAGTAGTAAGAAATATTCTATTTATTTCTTACCAACAGTTCTGGTGTGTTGTTGTATCTTTTGTCGAAAGGCTATCTAAAAGCGCTATTGTCCAACAAATCAATAACTCTGTCTCTCAAATTAAAGCATATAACATAGTAATGATCAGACATAAGCATTGGTATCATCAACAAGTTTACCACTTTCAGTGTTTTGATTTTAAGAGCCCTTAATCTTGTTTCAAGATTATCACTAAAGATCTTAAATCTTTGAGAATCGCTGACTGTAGGCACATATTGATCACTAGGCAGCATCATCATAATAGCATTAAGCGTGATTGCGTGATTGAATGCTACAATATTATACATGATTAGGTGATTACACACTTAATAAAACGTGAATCTTACCAGCATTATGCATGTTCCATAAAGTCTGAATTTGGAGCATGGGATTCTTTTTTTCTCTTTGAAGTTTAGCAATTCAGTTAATGTATCTAATGCATTGGCCACTACTTGGACATTTGGATAGAAGCTCTCAAATATTACTTTATAGAAATCGCTACCGGTAATTGATGATTGGAAGACCATTTGGCTGTTTATCCAGTGTGTTAGATTTATAAAATTTTTAATCAAACGTAAATATAGTAGTTAAATAAAACACATGCTTAATATCTTGAAGCATCTGTATCCTTGAATATATAATTTTTCACCAGAGTTTCAGTTGTTCTTATCTTTTCTCCCATAGCCACTTTTCTGTTGACATATGGTGATTTTAAGGCCTGTGACAACGTTTTTATCATTTTTTCTTGATTTATGTCTTCCTTTTTGTTTGGGTCCCCTGTTTGCAGAAATGGCACACTTGCCAAAAGTGTATCAACATCATTCTCATCCTTCTCTGTGTCAGTTTCTTCTTGCATTTCTTTCAAAACAATTTTTTCTGTTCAGATTAAAATAAATGTGTAGTATTTAAAAAATCTTGAAATATAATACATATTATATAAATAGTGAAAAAAAATAGAAGCATCGTATACCTCCAACTAACTTCTATAGATTATCCACTTATTTTAATAATCTTTCATCTCTCATTCGATTGAGAGATGACCATGAGTATCCAACATTAACATCAAACAGTTTGTGTCTCCACTTTCGCCTCACTTCAATTGACCTTGGAGAGGAACCTTTCTTTTTTTCACTGTTTTGTTGGCCTCGTTCTCAGATTTTTTTTGTCTCTTCCAACCTAATATTATCATACATGGCAATCTCTATCTCCACTTTGTTCATTTCTTCTTTAAGTTTGTCCAACCCCATTCCTGTGTATCTTCTTGTTTGTATCCACCATGCTCCATCAACCAGGTCCTCATGAAGATAATCGTTTCTTCTGCTTCATCATCACCTTCTTGTTCTTCTTCATCATCATCTCCTTCTTGTTCTTTTTCATCATGTTTTGGTACTGATTTTTCATTAACACTCTCATTTACATTATCATTTGCAGCACCCCCTTCTTCTCTTTTGTAGTTGTCACGTCTGTAACATCATTTCCACATTTAACATCTTCTATAAAAAAGAGAGAATGATGTAAAACATTGTTTTAATAGCATGATTAAAAGATGATGTGTGATATATATAATTTATCTTACCAAGAATATTTTCAACCACAACTTCATCCCTAACAACCTCCTCATTCTCCTTATTTGCAACCACCTCTTCTCTAACCTCCTTATTTTCAATCAGCTCATCTTCAACCAATCTTTCTTCAACCACCTCATATTCAACCACCTCATATTCAACCACTTCATTTTCAACCACGTGAGCTTCAATTCAAATTGGAATAAAACAACAAAACATGATTAGTTCAAATGCGTCATAGCGTGATTGCTTGATATATGAAAAAATACGTGATTATAACTTATCAACATTCTGTTGCAGTATTGTTTTCTTCACATCTTCCCCCTCTTTTATTACCTTACATACCTTATCTTCCCCGGGTACCATTAAAAAAATATGTTAATTATATAGTCAAAGCGTGAATTAATAGTTGAAGCATTGTTTCAACTTACCATCTTTTTGTTCCTTAATTTTCTTGACTACATTTTCCCATTTTGTACATGCGGCTAGTATATCTTTATTAAACATGAAGTTTGTTCTCCCCTCATTTATCAGTGTATGAATCCCAACTATAATCTTTTGTAATTTCCCAGCCTTCGTATCCACCTTGTTGAACCATTTCTGAATTTCAAACATTCATGTATAATATGCGTAATTGGGTTATATAACATGTGTAAAAATGCTTTAAGTTATATTAAAATTGAGCTAACGTTCTCATCCTTTGTCATTTGTTTTGGTCATATGTAGTAGTTGATAATTTCCTGTGTTGATTTTCTCACAGACATGTTGAGTTTCAAATTATAACCTTGGAATAAGTCCGTATAATCACCCCAAAATTGGTCATTACATTCATCACCATCATCTTCATTATCATTTTCTCCCTCAGTAGCCACATTTGTTACATCATCACCACCTTCCTCCTAACTGTAACATCCATGATTTTGCATGTATTATTTTATTTCCTTTTATACAATAATAACAATTTATTTCCGTCCCGTACTTAGACGATACAATGTGTCACATCAATTATTTTTCAATAAGTTTAATCTCGTATGCATATTAAAATTTATTTCTATTATATATATATATAGATATATGTTATGTATAGTTATATACATATATATTTTTATTTGTTTCAATAAATAAATCAAGCATAAAACTTTCGAGTTTTAATCAAGTATGCATATCTATTATTTAAAAAAATATATATATATATATAATAAATAAATGCATATGTATAATTATTTGGTTTTATTAAACCAATCGATTCTACAACCTTTTAGTGTTATAAAAAATGGAGTTTTTATATATAAAGAAATTAGAATGACAAAAAAAAAATGTTTAAGATTTTATAGATTATTAAAAACTATTTCTAGAATACTAAAGTATCATTTAAAAGAGTTTTGAACCCCAACTAAACCCCCCTTTTCATTGATTTGAACACAAAAACCAATTTTGTAGCCAATTTTGACTCGAAAAAGTCAAACTCATTCGATCTACATTCAATCCCCGAAATTTCGGGATCTAAAATCATCCCAAATTAGTTCTCTGCTCATTTGCGATCTTAAGGGGCTCGAAATCAATCAAATTAATTGAGAAATCAATTTCTTTGACCCAATCTTGTTACCAACGATCGTGGCTTTCAAAATCCATGAATCCAGCCCCGAAAACCAGCAAATCCTGTCAATTAACAACTGTAAACGCGTTCAAATTCAAACCCTTATGCATCTAAATCGTTCACAACTCAAAATCGCACCCAAAACCAAAGTTCTTTTCATTTTTCCCCTCCTCGTCGCGATCGGCCTATGGAGAGCTAATCACACGATTTTTCCAATGAATCAAGGTATGTAACCTACCCTTCTACTCGTTAAACCTTATAATCAAAAGCCCCAATCTTTTAATCGCGAACAACACCCGTAGAGGACTGATTTCGTGGTCTCAAAAATATGTTTTGAGGGTAGGGTTTTAATCTGAGATGTGATTTGGGGGAGATGACTCAGACTCATTCAAATGTTACTAATTAACTTTAGGGGCTTTGAACACGAAAGTAGACTTGGTCTGATGGTAACCCTTTGTGCAGCAAAGAGTAGGTCGCGGGTTCTAAACCCGGCGCCTTCGCCTTTTCCCTGCTGCCTTGTTTTTTTTTTAACATTTTATATTACATGTTTTACATATTTAATAATCTGATTTTTCTAAATAAATTATAAACATTTCCTGAGAATTCAAGAGGTTATGCATATAACTTGTTTTAATTGAAACTATAGTTTTAAATCGTTAGTCATCATTTTAAAGTCACGAGTTTTGTTAAAACGAAAGGCTCATATCCTACCTAAACCTTTAAAACGACTTACTCTATGTATATTAGTAACGGTATGATTTTATTAGTGTTACTAAAATTTTAATCGTTTTATTTGCATAACTATCATATTATTATTAATACTATCGATTAACATAAGATTAGTAGCAAAATAATGATTGTTTTGTTAGCCTAATATTTTTCACCTATGGCATTGTTTTAATAATACAATTATTATAGATATTATATCAATACTTCTACAATTAATATTCTTTGAGACCTAAATCTCTTTTCATAAAATTTATAAATCCATAGTCCTTATTAAACTATATGTTTCAAACTGCAATCAAACAAATAAAACGTTTTCCTAAAGATATACAATTACATTTTACATCTTCACGTGTTTAACAAGACATACTATCTCAATAATAAATAAATCAAGTAAATTTATTTGTTTAAACAATATTGAATAAATATAACCTCGCACTACCTTTTCTAAATAAATAAATAAAAGAACTTATTTATTTAATTTATTTAGTTATTTAAACCCAAACCCTAAACTATTTATTTTAAAACCATTCATTTCAATTTTTCATTTTAACAAACACTCATTCAAGTATAAACCACAATCACCTACACATTCCTTTACATAATACAACACAAACCCTTTGTACACACTCTCATTGCAACCCTAGACTTGGACTTAGACTATTGTACATGTTATTAATCTAAATTCATATATATTACATTCTAGGTTAACTTTGTAAGTTACAAGGAACATTTGCTACCTAGACTCTTATGCTAGTAACATCTTTGATATTTGTGAGTTTTACATAGCTCATTTTTCACTGTTTTTACATTTTGGGGTGAAACATGATCACAACTTACAATGATTTACCTAAACTACACAATACAAATCCATTTTACAATTTATGTGCAATTTGAGCTTTATGTTTGAGTGCTAGGTGTGTTAACTACTTATGTGCAATTACATGTACAATCATTAACTAATCAAGCCGACGGTTAACAATGATAGATCTATTGAGTCTGACAAACCCACCCAGATTGGGGTGATTGTTACCGACAACACAATTTTCATGCTAGTTACAAAGGTTTGATTGTACTTTTGGTTACACAATAGTTGCTCCCCATAATTGCCTTATTAATCATGACTTGTATGGATTTGTTTACACACAACACTTTGATGCTATTTAGAGTCAAAACCTATGTATGCTCACCAACTTTTTAGTTGACCTCGTTTTCATCATGTTTCAGGTACAATTGTTTGAGTTGAACAAGCTCGCTACCTAGATATTTAAAAGAAACATGTTATGTATTTTTCATTTTTCATGTACATGTTGAATCTTATAGAAATAAAATATGATGATTAAACATATTACAACCTAGTCAACCATGTGCTCATGAACAGTCTACATGTCCCGCCCCGACGTTTCCGCCGTCGGTTGGGGTGTGATAGATTGGTATCAGAGCCTTGGTTATAGGGAATTAGGTTATTAAACACTCTTGACCTAGACTATAACCTTAGGACACCCATATAATGCCATGCTACTACATGTTACATGATTAATTCTTGTAGAAATATTTCTCTATACTATCATAAGTAATTACACTACATGATGACTTATGTGTCACACTACTTGATAACTTTTGTGCTTACATTCATTACTATCCACATGCTACCTATGTGTTTCATTAAGTGCTATCCTAAGTTTAACACACACACGTACACACCAAATTCATCATACACTTTTGAACTCACACACATGATACCATCACCTCTTGTGAACAAAAATTTAAACTACTGGGACTAATATCCATTAATAATAAACTAAGGAGCCCACTTACCATACAAGAATGAGAAGCCCGCTGCAATAAATAAACCTCACGTTCGGGCCTCAAAGCCCAGTCCACAACAATTCTCATCATAACCATGAGCCCAACAATAGTGTTATTAATGCATGATGACTGGAAGAGTGTGTACCGTGAGGGATTCTAGCTAAGGAAAGACAGGGTACTTAAGTGTGTCCTAGTGACCCACCCCTCTTTCCTGGGAATTCTCCTCAGGGATGCATTACTTATAGGTCAAGTATATTTCTAAAACACTATTGTGAAGGCTCGGTGTTATGACTAGTCAAACTCTAAACTTATGAGAACTCCTATGTCTACCACTCAGTATTTCATTATCACTTACAACCTTTTCATTGTTTTCTGCTAGACATGGACTCCTACTCTCCATCCTCCCCAGTATACCGTCCCGGAGCAGAATCTGATAGGGAAGAAGACACTGGGTCACCCGTATATCAGTCACCAACACCCCCAGCTGCTAGACCAAGGTTTGATGTAAGGGCAGATTGGATTAGGAACACCGGCCCAAGACTTCGAACATCTGGATCACCCCCACCCAGGAACCCGTATCAGACACCCCACTTACACAATCAGTTACCACCCCCACTAAGAGACCCATATCTAATGCCCGACCTGTACCATCCTAACCCTTGGGTAAGGCATACCACGGCACCCACTAGTGTTATGGGAATTCCAACCAATGACATTCACCAATATGTAAGGACCTCAGAATTTGAGAGGCAACGGATAGAGCAGGGGGTAATGCACGACTTGCAAGGACAAAGAATGGATAGCCTAGCAAACCAATTAGGGTACCAAAAGGAGTTAATCTCCATCCTCAAAAAAGAAATACCGGAGCATCGCACGGAAACAGCTAGAGTTGAAGCCAGATCGGCTACCCGAGTGACCATAGCGGTGCTCGTCTTGGGAATTATCTTCCTTCTAGTGGAAAGGTACAAGAGATGTTAACATAATTTTTTTTATTGTCTTTAAATTTCAGTTTGAGCACCATTTCCCTATGTTTTGAGTAATGTTTAACATTTCAGCA
Organism: Smallanthus sonchifolius; assembly: GCA_023525975.1. Lineage (NCBI taxonomy): Eukaryota > Viridiplantae > Streptophyta > Magnoliopsida > Asterales > Asteraceae > Smallanthus > Smallanthus sonchifolius. The sequence goes on along the minus strand of CM042035.1, from coordinate 60,329,352 downwards.
TTTAATCAATTTTATATATTCCAACTCTAAAGTTATTATTCATTGATTTGACACGTTGAGTGTGAATTACACCCATCATATTTTCATCAAAATTTCCCAAGCATCACCTTTTTCATTCAATACGATTTAGTACACTACCGGAAATCTCCTTCGTAAACAACTCATCCTATTATATTTAAACAACCTCGTTATTTTGTTCAAACAAAAAGTTTATCAAACCTTTAAATAATATCTGAAATATAAATTTTCTATAAACATCTTCGCCTTGTAAGAAAACTTAATACAACTTATTTTATAAAAGCATTATTTCAAATTGTTAAATACTTATGGCTGGTTCTTATTAAATTAATCATTTCTAAATCTTGGTTAAATTAATATACAACTACTTATTTTCCTTACAATAATTGAAAATTTTAATAAAAAGATTTTTCCTATAAATTGTCTATTTATTTAGATTATTTAACTCAATAGTTTCATTACTTTATATATCTACAACCAAGAACAATTTACAATTTCCTATTTTCAAAAAAAGATCAGTTATTTGTAAACATATTTCCCTGAGTGTTTTCAAAACCCCCCTCATTATCTTTCACTTGCCGCTTCAAGAGACGATCCATTTCGCTTAGACATTAACCATCCCTACAAACCTCAACGAGATTTAAAGAACTTGAACTTAACCACCACATTTTACCTAAACGCCAAATAACATGTTTCTCCGCAACACTTGATCACATACAAAACTTGTTAGCATATGTCACACATGAAACTCAATAACTTACGTATGCACATTTACAATGTACACAACACGATCATATGATACATGAAACTTCGTTATTTTCAATATACCCAATGCTACACTGATTACATAATACATGAAACCTGATTATTTGCAAATCACAAATTACTGGATTGATCACATAGCCCATGAAACTTGTTTATTTGCAATACACATGTCACAGGCTTGAACACATAATACATGAAATTTGGTTGTTTACAATATACATGATACCTAACAGTTGGTTGTTTGATACACAATACTTGATTGATCACATTGAACATGAAACTTATTTTGGTTACAAAGTACATGATACTATATGATACTAAGTTGTTAACACTATACGTGAAATTCATTTCCTACAATACACATGACACTATATTGCTTACATTACACATGAGAGCTTATACGTGATACTAAGTTGTTTACGTTACACATAAAACCTATTTAATTACAAGCTACATAACACCAGATCATACATGAGACTTGTGTGTTTACATTATACATGAAACTAAGTTGCTTACAATTGTTGCAATTGATCGATCACAATATACATGAAGCATGGTCATACACCTTGTTCACCAAACTTGAAAACCATAACACATTGAAGCTACTCGGGGTTTGACGTATACTTGTTCAAACACGAGGAAGCTTTAACACTTTAAAACAACTCGGTGTTTGACGTATTCTTGTTCAAACACGAGCAAACTATGGAACTTTAAGTTATACTACTTTATTACTCTTTAGTTGCTAACTGATCTACCTATTTAAGGACATAGTTACTTTTAGCAACTCTTATGTGAAAACAATAGACATGATCTGAGAGAATTTGTGCCCCTCTTGACCCGCACACGACGGAGAGATCTATACGGACCATGCGATGATTTGAGTAATTACGGGTGCACGCGGAATTATAAAAATCAGCGCATGGGAAAACATAGTGAATTTTGTTGTGTGTTGTGACCCAAAACTTCTCATGATATGTAACAACGAAACTAATGTGATATGACAAGGGCATGGTGGATACGCCGATGGTACTTCCTATATATAAGTGCTCTATCATATTATCAGAAGTAGCGTTGTTCGCGTCATGTGAAGTTTTGACCTAGACCAATGTTTGTGAAATCCCTTATCCACTGACAACTCCTGAGCAAATTAGACTACACCTTAATCATGTTATCAATCGTACTCCTCGACCCAACTTTCAAAGCTCGTTGAGAATCAAAACGTGGTCCAACGTAAGGATCAAATGAATCTTAAATACCTTCGTCTATTTTCTGCTTTAGTAGCCTCCACCATTTGAATTTCGGGACGAAACTCCCTCAACTTGGGGATACTATAACATCCATGATTTTGCATGTATTATTTTATTTCCTTTTATACAATAATAACAATTTATTTCCGTCCCGTACTTAGACGTTACAATGTGTCACATCAATTATTTTTCAATAAGTTTAATCTCATATGCATATTAAAATTTATTTCTATTATATATATATATATATATGTTATGTATAGTTATATACATATATATTTTTATTTGTTTCAATAAATAAATCAAGCATAAAACTTTCGAGTTTTAATCAAGTATGCATATCTATTATTTAAAAATATATATATATATATATATATATATATAAATAAATACATATGTATAATTATTTGGTTTTATTAAACCAATCGATTCTACAACCTTTTAGTGTTATAAAAAATGGAGTGTTTATATATAAAGAAATTAGAATGACAAAAAAAAATGTTTAAGATTTTATAGATTATTAAAAACTATTTCTAGAATACTAAAGTATCATTTAAAAGAGTTTTGAACCCCAACTAAACCCCCCTTTTCATTGATTTGAACACAAAAACCAATTTTGTAGCCAATTTTGACTCGAAAAAGTCAAACTCATTCGATCCACATTCAATCCCCGAAATTTCGGGATCTAAAATCATCCCAAATCGGTTCTCTGCTCATTTGCGATCTTAAGGGGCTCGAAATCAATCAAATTAATTGAGAAATCAATTTCTTTGACCCAATCTTGTTACCAACGATCGTGGCTTTCAAAATCCATGAATCCAGCCCCGAAAACCCGCAAATCGGGTCAATTAACAACTGTAAACGCGTTCAAATTCAAACCCTTATGCATCTAAATCGTTCACAACTCAAAATCGCACCCAAAACCAAAGTTCTCTTCGTTTTTCCCCTCCTCGTCGCGATCGGCCCGTGGAGAGCTAATCACACGATTTTTCCAACGAATAAAGGTATGTAACCTACCCTTCTACTCGTTTTAACCTTATAATCAAAAGCCCCAATCTTTTAATCGCGAACAACGCCCGTAGAGGACTGATTTCGTGGTCTCAAAAATATGTTTTGAGGGTAGGGTTTTAATCTGAGATGTGATTTGGGGGAGATGAATCAGACTCATTCAAATGTTACTAATTAACTTTAGGGGCTTTGAACACGAAAGTAGACTTGGTCTGATGGTAACCCTTTATGCAGCAAAGAGTAGGTCGCGGGTTCTAAACCCGGCGCCTTCGCCTTTTCCCTGCTGCCTTGTTTTTTTTAACATTTTATAATACATGTTTTACATATTTAATAATCTGATTTTTCTAAATAAATTATAAACATTTCCTGAGAATTCAAGAGGTTATGCATATAACTTGTTTTAATTGAAACTATAGTTTTAAATCGGTAGTCATCATTTTAAAGTCACGAGTTTTGTTAAAACGAAAGGCTCATATCCTACCTAAACCTTTAAAACGACTTAATCTATGTATATTAGTAACGATATGATTTTATTAGTGTTACTAAAATTTTAATCGTTTTATTTGCATAACTATCATATTATTATTAATACTATCTCGATTAACATAAGATTAGTAGCAAAATAATGATTGTTTTGTTAGCCTAATATTTTTCAACTATGGCATTGTTTTAATAATACAATTATTATAGATATTATATCAATACTTTTACAATTAATATTCTTTGAGACCTAAATCTCTTTTCATAAAATTTATAAATCCATAGTCCTTATTAAACTATATGTTTCAAACTGCAATCAAACAAATAAAACGTTTTCCTAAAGATATACAATTACATTTTACATCTTCACGTGTTTAACAAGACATACTATCTCAATAATAAATAAATCAAGTAAATTTATTTGTTTAAACAATATTGAATAAATATAACCTCGCACTACCTTTTCTAAATAAATAAATAAAAGAACTTATTTATTTAATTTATTTAGTTATTCAAACCCAAACCCTAAACTATTTATTTTAAAACCATTCATTTCAATTTTTCATTTTATAAAACACTCATTCAAGTATAAACCACAATCACCTACACATTCCTTTACATAATACAACACAAACCCTTTGTACACACTCCCATTGCAACCCTAGACTTGGCCTTAGACTATTGTACATGTTATTAATCTAAATTCATATATATTACATTCTAGGTTAACGTTGTAAGTTACAAGGAACACTTTGCTACCTAGACTCTTATGCTAGTAACATCTTTGATACAGGTGAGTTTTACATAGCTCCTTTTTCACTGTTTTTACATTTTGGGGTGAAACATGATCACAACTTACAATGATTTACATAAAATACACAATACAAATCCACTTTACAATTTTTGTGCAATTTGAGCTTTATGTTTGAGTGCTAGGTGTGTTAACTACTTATGTGCAATTACATGTACAATCATTAACTAATCAAGCCGACGATTAACAATGATAGATCTATTGAGTTTGACAAACCCACCCAGATTGGGGTGATTGTTACCGACAACACAATTTTCATGCTAGTTACAAAGGTTTGATTGTACTTTTGGTTACACAATAGTTGTTCCCCATAATTGCCTTATTAATCATGACTTGTATGGATTTGTTTTCACACAACACTTTGATGCTATTTAGAGTCAAAACCTATGTATGCTCACCAACTTTTTAGTTGACCTCGTTTTCATCATGCTTCAGGTACAATTGTTTGAGTTGAACAAGCTCTCTACACTTAGGATGTGGACCTAGATATTTAAAAGAAACATGTTATGTATTTTTTCATTTTTCATGTACATGTTGAATCTTATGGAAATAAAATATGATGATTAAACATATTACAACCTAGTCAACCATGTGCTCATGAACAGTCTACATGTCCCGCCCCGACGTTTCCGCCGTCGGTTAGGGTGTGACACTCACCAACAACATCATCATCTGTATATTATTTTTCTTCCTCTTCGATTACTGATACGTGATCTTCTTGATTATCTTCTGTAGAATATACTTTTTCTTCATCAACATTTTCCTCCTCGCCTTTTTCATCACCACCTTCCTCCTCACCTTCTTCATCACCACTTTCCTCCTCACCTTCTTCATCACCACCTTCCTCCTCACCAACAACATCATCATCCATATCATCCTCACCTTTATCATCCTGACCTTTAGCATCCTCACTTTCCTTATCACCTTCTTTCTCATCATTATCTTCCTCCTTAGATTAATTATTACTTTTTTCCTCATCTCCTCCTTCTTCATCATCCAAATCATCATCTGTAATAGGCCCGTTTTCATGCAGGCTATTTTCCAATTCAGACAAAGTTTCTGATGTTATGTAACCAATTGTCAGAGTTTGTATGGCATTTTTTGCATGCCTTTTATTGTGTATATATTTGTACAACATCTGAATTGATAATTAAAATGTTAGTTGCGTGATAATAATAATAATAATAATGATGATGATGACGATGATACTATTGTGTAGCGTTATAAACAATTTAAATGAATAAATCAACATATACGTGTTTAGTGATCATACCAACAACATAGCAATTAGTCCGTTATATTGGTGATTCGTCTTCCACTATGATATTGTGTAGTCTAAACATTCAATCGCATAGCTGCACCAATCCATGTTCTTGATTTCATCATAGTCTTCTACTGATGCTATGAACTTTTGGTTGATGGTAGTGGACTTTGTCACAAATCCCAAAATCGTATTGTATATTGATGTGTTACAAAACACATATAATTATCCTAGTTTAATTGTGCGAAATTGTATAGTTTTGTACTCGTTTGGTGTTGTTTTTAGTTCATTCTAAGTCTTGGTCATGACTGCAGGTTATAGTGTGCTAAGAAAGTGGAAAATAGAGTAAAATCCTGGAGAAAACAAGCACACGGGTTGGAGAATAAATAAGGAGAAAAAAAAATATTTTTTCTATGAAATCATATTCCCCGCGGTACGCGAGGAGAAGAAACAAATGCCCCGCGGTACGCGAGGGAAGCCAGGAGAGGCCCCGACTAAATTGTCCCTCGCGAGGGACCTCCCCATTTCTCTCGCGGTACGTGTTTTGGGTAAAAATTATCAAGACTAATTTTGTAACCAAACTTAGTTTGTGAGCTAGTGTGCTTAATCAAAATATGAAACAACGAACGTAAATGTAAAGTTTGACACGATCGATTACGAGGAAAGCCCTTGATCTTTAGGGATCGCTGGCATAAAACCTCGGGAAGTGATTGAAAGTCACTTGCCTCCTAGTATTTTATAAATAAATGAAAGAATTACAAGTACGAGCAGTAGATGATCGAGATATGTGTGTTACAGAACTGATTACGAGTCTAGAGAGCTAAGTGCGTAGTGAATGTTGTGCCTATTCGATCAAGACTGCTGAAATAAATACAGTGATAATGCAAACTAACTATCCGAGAATCCCAGGATAGACTAATTCTACAAATATGACCGTAGCAAGTCACTCCACGCATCTTCAACACGTTCTCTTTGACTTCCAGAGCGATTATTCACGTACGACCTTGACTACATGTGTTTTACCTGCGTATTGGTCAAGATAAAAGAAAGATATAACGGTTAAATATTGAGGATACCGGAATCTGTCAGGATACCAAAGTATGTCGAAGATCCAGGATCCCTAGCTGTAAAATTACCCAAAACAATTGTCCCCAAATTTTAACAGCTGTCAAACACTTATCGACATCTGTAAAAATTTCAAAATTCAAATAATAAATTATGATAAGGTCGTGATAAGACTTTTACGACTACCCATGCGATTTAACCGTTGAGGGGATAGTAGGATAAAACCATAATTACTCCTTCTCTTTGTCTTCTCCAAGCCGTTGCAGGTAAAAATATCCTCTGAGATTTTTTTTATTTCTTTCTTCTAATCTTCGACCACCATGGGTAAGAAATGACTAGATCAGCTTCCTCCATCATTGTCGAAACAATAGATGATTTCACTGATCAGGGGATCCTCAATCACTTTGATCTTGAGCTCTGCTCTTTCACTGATTCGGAGATCAAACTCTTGAAATTAGGCAATATATTTCCTCAAAAAACTATTTTTAGGCCTTTCGATTCTAGAACAAAAGCGGATTTGATTTCTGAAACATGGATTTGCTTTCACAACTATCCTTTCTCTTTGGGTCTGTTGTATCCTTTTCCTCCACTCATTACCGAGTTTTTCAAACTTACCGGTCTTTGCTATTCTCAAATCATGCTGATGGTTTGGAGAATTTTGGCTACTCTTGATAGGCTGAATCATTCTCATTCGTTGACCATTGGCGTCCCTTAGTTTGCCTCTGTTTACAATTTGAGAACCCATGGTTCTTCTCACTTCGTTCTTCAACTCAAGTCTGGGCAAACTCATTTAATCCCAAAAGTTACCCAAAATAACACTGACCGGAAGGGGAAGTTCTTCTTCGTAAGGAGAGATTCAATCCCCGATGGAAAAAGTTTGCCTCTTGAATGGGTTAAGAAGGGTAGGAAATAGTTAGGATCCCTGCAATTTCACATTATTTTCCACCTGTTGATAGTGATTTCTTGTTTTATCTTTGTGCAGCTCTGAATTTTGACGAACTGGTATATGCGAGAAGTGATGCAGACAAAAGGATTAAAGCGTTATTGGAAATACGTGTGGGGGATAGATACTTTCGGTTCGAGCCCACTATTATTAAAGCAAGCTTTGAGACACAGTTTTCTGAATCTAAGATGTCTTCAGGTAAGGAATGTTTAGTATTTATGTCTTCATATGCCATGATTCTGAATTACTTTATTCTTGTGTAGGAATCCCCAAGTCAAGCTCCCTATTTGCTTTGTCCGACCTTGGTAAGGAATGATCAGGGAACCTGTAGGTAGTCTAAGGGTGTAGTATTCATAGATACTGGTTCATCATTAGTTTCCTTAACCGAGAGAAATCCGAGATTCACAAGATGGATTCTTAACCTGGGTAGTGTTTTCTTCATTCTTATTTCGTCTATTTACTTTGCTTTATAGTTAGTTCCCATTAGTTAGTCTTTCTTTAGTTTGTTAGGTTAGAATCACAACATAATTCCCCCCCTTTAATCAGTTTAGTTAGAGTCTAGATAGAGTTGTCACTAGTGTCTCGTGGGTTCGATATCCGGACTTTCATTAGACTTTACTACATTGATCGGTACACTTGCCGGTTGTGTGGTCTAATATTAGGTTGAGTCTAGATTTATAAATTTAAAGCTAGAGTGTCTAGGTTAAGTTTTTATATTAGTTTTTATAGACCGTCCAACACGCATCACCTGCCCCAGGATTCCATTACCACGTGGGAGGATCTGAACGCCAAATTCCTGAAAAAGTACTATCCACCATCTAAGGCCTCCCGTCTGAGGGATCAGATCCACTCGTTCCATATGGAACCCGATGAGCCTTACCACATGGCTTAGGAGAGGTTCAATACTCTGTTTAGTAAGTGTCCTAAACATGGCCTTTCTGATTGGGCATTAGTTGAAAAGTTCTATAATGGTCTAACATTTGAGAAACAACAGATGTTCAATATTACTGCAGGAGGTAACATGGCCGGAGGAGTGTGAGGAGATGTTTGAGAGTTTTGCCCAAGCTGAGCAACAACAGCCTTCTATGAGGAATTCCATTCCTAATGCTAGGATACCTACTTCTGCCACTAGAGGTGTTCATCAGGTCAACACTGATACTAGCATGGCTGATGCACTTGCAGCTATGGCAAAGGATATTAAAGAGCTGAAGATGAGTGCTATGAAGTGTGAGGTGTGTAGAGGAGGTCATGACACCATCGATTGCCCTGTCACTCAACAGGAACAGGTGGACTTCTCGGGGAACCAAAAACCCCCTCTTTTTAATTCTGGATGGAGAAGCCACCCTAACTTCAGTTGGAGATCTGGCGGGAACCCACCTGGGTTTCAACCCCATCAGAATCAGTATGGTGGAGATAGAGATGGAGGACAGAGTTCTGGTAGTAGTTCGGGAGAGAAGGAGATTAAGGAGATGTTGGCTACCCAGACTCAATTGCTTGCTCAGTTGGTGAGGATAGATTAGGAGACTCAGAATAAGTTGAAGGAGCATGACACACTACTGAGGAGTCAACAATCTGCATTCTTAGATTTGCAGCGTACAGTGGGAGACATTGCACGCCAGCTGTCTGACAGATCTGGAGGTTCCTTTTCGGCTAGTACTGAGATTAACCCTAACGCCTCTTTGAAGGTTGTGACCACTCGCAGTGGTAAGGGTGTAGAGAGTGAGCAGACACCGACAACTGATGGTGATGAGCCAGTTGATGAGGAGATAGAGATGGAGACACCTGACGGGGCACACGAGAGGCGAGTCCCAACAAGTACAGTGCCCAACGGTGAGTCTCCCGCCTAGAAGGAGGAGAATAAGGGGAAGAAGAAGACCCCTGATTTTGATCTGAGTGGTGTTCCATATCCTTCTCGCCTGATACAACAGAAATATGCTAAGGATTATGGACACTTTATGGAGTTGTTTAAGTAGCTCAAAATCAATCTTCTGTTTGTTGAAGCCCTCCAGCATATGCCTAAATATTCTAAATTCCTTATGGATCTTCTGTCTAATAAGAAGTAGCTGGAGGACCTTTCGACAGTCACTCTGAATGAAAGATGTTCTGCGGTTGTCGAGAACAAGCTACCAGAGAAATTAGCAGATCTGGGTGTCTTTACGATCCCGTGTTTGTTTGGTAGCTCGACTCTGCACCACGCGTTGGCTGATATCGGTGCTAGCATCAACCTGATGTCATACTCTTTCTTCGAGAAGCTAGGCCTTGGAGATCCGGCCCCTAAGCGCATGAGCATATCTTTAGCTGACCGCTCGGTCAAATATCCACGGGTAATAGTGGAGAATCTGTTGGTGAAGGTTGATAAGTTTGTATTCCCCGCGGACTTTGTCATTCTTGATATGGAGGTTGATGATAGAGTTCCAATCATTTTGGGACGCCCCTTCTTGCGCACCGCCAATGCATTGATCGATATCTTTGATGGTAAGATCACACTTCGTGTGGGGGATGAAAATGTCACCTTTGATGTCATGAAATCGATGAAGAATTCTAGTGGTCAGGATGATTCCGTGTTCTTTCTAGACATTTTCATATCTCACATGCATCGTTTCCTTAACTATGTGTGTGGTGCTGACCTGCTTAACACACAACACCTGGGTGAGGAAGACCAGGAGGTTGAGACTGATGCTCCTCCTGAGCAAGGTCCGAGCCACCCGGCTTGTACACCTCCTGAGTACTTAGAGGTATTTGAGGTTTCTAAGGTTACCAAAGAGGAGAAGAAGCCCTCGGTTGAGGCACCACCTTCCCTTGAGCTCAAAGAGCTACCCTCTCATTTGGAGTATGCATTCTTGGATGGTGAGGCCGGTTTACCCGTCGTGATTTCTGCTGCACTGACGGAGGAGGAGAAGGTGTGACGATAGAGGTCTTAAAGGAGAATAAACAAGCCATTGTGTGGAAACTCACAGATATAAAGGGCATAAGCCCTACTTTCTGCATGCATAGAATCTTGATGGAGGAGGAGCACAAGCTTGTTGTGCAACCTCAAAGGAGGCTTAACCCCAACATGTCTGATGTTGTGAAGAAGGAGGTTCTTAAACTCCTCGATACTGGTTTGATTTATCCTATTTCTGATTTAGCATGGGTTAGCCCTACTCAGGTCATCTCGAAGAAGGGTGGGATGATAGTTGTGAAGAACGAGAGGGATGAGCTGATCCCTACTAGGACAGTCACCGGTTAGAGAGTATGCATTGATTATAAGCGACTGAATGATGTCACTAGGAAGGACCACTTCCCCCTTCCTTTCATTAACCAGATGCTGGAGCGCCTATCGAGGCAGCAGTTCTACTATTTCCTTGATGGCTTCTCTGGTTATTTCTAGATCCCCATTGCACCGGAGGATCAAGAGAAGACCACTTTTACATGCCCATACGGTAGCTTCGCGTACCGGCGTATGCCATTAGGGTTGTGTAATGCTCCGGCCACCTTTCAAAGGTGTATGGTAGCTATCTTTCAGGACATGATTGAGACTTACATGGATGATTTTTCTGTATTCAGGAGTTCATTCGATCATTGTTTGCTTAGTCTAGAGAAGATGATGAGGAGATCCATAGAAACGAAGTTGCTGCTTAATTGGGAGAAGTGTCACTTCATGGTGACTAAGGGGATTGTGTTAGGGCACGAAGTTTCACATGTCGGTATTGAAGTGGATAGAGCTAAGATTGATACTATTAGTAGACTTCCACCGCCGACCGGTGTCAAATTTGTTCGTAGTTTCTTAGGTCATGCAGGTTTCTATAGGAGATTCATTAAATATTTCTCAAAGATCACCCGACCCATGACCCATATTCTTGAAAAGGACGTCTAGTTTGAGTTTGCTGCCGATTGATCATAAACGAGATGCTTTTACAATTAATCATGTGTGCAGGACCGAAAATGTCCGAATTACATAACCCCTAAGTCCACAGGTTCAATCGCGATCGAAATCGGTCGGATTTGGATGGCTTTGGGTTCGATCGCGGCTTGAATGGGGAAAGGGGATGGGCTCTCTGTCCTTCTGATTAAAAGCATTTGGATTCAAATCCTTATGCAAGTCATGGCCCAGATCGGTTGGTTAGAGTTGTGGGCTGTTGGGGAGGAGACCCGGGTTCAAACCCTCCTGTTTTCTTTTTAAACATTTATTTTAAAGATATTTTAATATTTAAACCAATTGTTATATTATTATAATATCATATTAAAGTGTTTTAGGCCTGGAAACCACTCGTAGGCTCGGGTTTTGGTTGTAACCCTTTTTCATTAAAAATACCCACTTTTAAAATAATATGTTTATATTATTTTCAAACCGCGACTTCGAATAAAATAAATTGTTTATATTATTTTCAACTCGTGACTCCTAGTATGGAATAATATATATTTTATATTATTTCGCCTCGTTTATTAATCTCGTGTAACTTTTCAAACTAACTAAATATTATGATTATATATATTATTTACCCACATTATAATCTTGAATAAAAATAATATATTTATTATTTTTCCACGCAAACGTTTATTTTATTAACTCTACGAACTTAAAGATAGTATATGATGTTATATATATTATTTTCCTATACCATACTGTATGTCACCAACACACGAATATATATATATATATATATATATATATATATATATATAATATTACTATTCGTAACGTTCGACACGAAGCTTAGTTATTCTGATACTTATAGAAATTCTTAACTCCGTGGACACGTTCGTCTACTTAGTAATCCTATGAATATCTTAGGACGTTCAAACTCCCGTGTCGTCGTCACAAGTCCCATATGTCCCTAACTTATGTGTTTATGATCCTAGGGCATACGTAAGCCGTGCAGGCTAACACTTGAGGTTCTAAATCTCATACTTGTGTGATACTACCTACTACGCAACGCAGGTGAGTTTTCACGGCCCCTTTTTACTGCTTTTAAACTGGGGGAGAAAACATGATACAAACTCTTTTGATTTTTGTACTTCATTTTATATCAGTTGTTATGACTATGCGTAAACTCTATCATGAAAGTCCTCACATCGAACCGTTTAAATATGAATATAGCGAGGTATGTTGGGTAGTACTACTGGGTTTGACAAACCTCACCCGCGTTAGTCGCGCTAACACGATTGGATATCGAACGGGTGCAATATTGACCTAAACGTGCACCGTGGTTGATAGACCTGGTGGGAGGCAATACAAACAGTCAGTTTACGGTTGCGAGCGTAATAGCAAACATGAACATGGGTTAGCTACTCATTGGTATATATATGTTGATTGTACAATAAATCTGGTAAACGTTTATTTATATATTGAAACCTGTGAACTCACCAACCTCGTGTTGACACTTCTTCTTACATGTTTTCTCAGGACGCTAAGCTAAGGCACAGGTGCACGTTAGGACATGCATGGTGTCAACATGATGTATTTAATAATTGTTAATCTACTGACCATTTATTATGTTTCTGTTATTGTTAGACTTTGGCGCGTTGTTTTGCGCATTTACTTTCTTTATACGCTTCCGCATTTAACTCTAAACTTTTATAACATTTCAATTCGAATCCCCATATAGTGTCGTTTGACGTAACTAGTGTCTGAGATCCTGGTTTGTCACTTCCCAAACGGTAATACTCCGTTAGTTGAAATTGGGGGTGTGACAGATTGGTATCAGAGCCATTGGTTATAGAGAACTAGGATTGCATACTAGACTATAGCCTCACACATTAGTTACATGGCACAGACACTTATACTCGATACACATAGCACCTATACGTACATTGTAGTGCAGGCATGTAACACCATTCGTATCACCCTCAGTTGGCGAGGGACACATCATTTGAATTGCATAATCATTCCCAGTGGCAACACTCGGGGGATCAGCAAAACAACATCCACTCCCGTCCGAGGGCAGCGAGACGGAGCCTTCGGAGGAGTCACTTACATCACCATCACCTATTGGGTATGGTGGGCTTTCTCAGGTCCATGTTATGGACGACACTCAGCACTAACACATATCTCTTTGGGAGTTGGGATCGTCGGAGGCGAGTCCCTACTGTACCCGCCAGCAACAATACGCCGAATGAAGGCAGACCGTTGCACGCATTATTGCAGAATCCATTGACATGTAGATGTCATCACTTTCCCGAGCCATGGGCTCGCTTCTTTGGTCGATATTCTGTTGAGAATAGATTGGACACAAAATTGAGAACGCATAATGAAACCCTATTCTGACTCGGTGGGAAGAACAACTACCTTTCTTCTTCCAGTAACACATATCCATGAACTAGTTTCACTTCTCGGAGTCGCATTACATGTACATGTTCGCTTCATATGCATGTTACCATCTACAATCCGCTGGATTGGACTATCGTATCGTATTTCAACTCGGGTGAATACTCGGATCAAACAATTCCTGACTACTCATACTGATATGAGTCCTAGTTGATCAACTTATGGTTGATAACTAAGCTTTTTGATGACTTATCATATCTGACAACACTCTGTACTCATCAATACATGCTAAAGGACATTATGACACATGACAGGGAGAAATAGGGTGAGCATGCAAAGCAAATTATCATTACGGGTGCACATGTAATAGTAATTTGAAGTGCATGTAAGTCCTGGTGAAACCTAGTGTGTGGATGAATGGTCCTAATCAGTGATTTACAGACTTAGGTTTCCACTATCTGTAGAGACTCTCATAACCCACTCAACGATTAATTGGTATCGTTAAACCTGTTCAACAATTGATAGACGCGACTATCAGGTTGAAAATGTTTACGGATACACTGAATTATCATCAATGGGATCCATCAATGTTATTTTCACCCATGTAAGAGTCTTAGTGATCTTACGACTCTAATTCAAACTTAATCAATAGAACCACCTAGAGTGAAACTCTAGTAGAACCTAAGAGTAAAACCACCGACTCCAACTATGTACACAGAATTTGAGAAATTCTTTCTATGCTAACGCGTTATTCCTTACACTCCTACAATAGATCCCACTTGAACTTGTTACCTCATCCTGTGACTAATCCTTAGTCTAACTTCGAATTTTACTCCAGCATATTCAATCCTGTAAACGGATTTCTTTCTTCACGAAATGATCCCGTTGATCCAATGACATTAGGAAAGGAAGATTTAACCTAACCAACCATCAGTTGAACGCAATTACTTAAACATACATTCTATCTCTTATGCTACTGGAATCTATATCTCATTAGACTTTTCTTTCTTACATGTGAACCTCTTCTCTTAGCCTATGCATTAACTGACACTTGCTTTATAAGCACGAGTCTCACTAGAAGACTCAGTATGACTACACAAATTCCATGTTAGTGTGTCGTGCTCCAACTCTATTAAAAGCCAAGTATACTATTGTGATAGCAGACGCTCAGAAAATCGAAACAACTCGCGTTTTACTGATGTAAACTAATATTGTTTAGTCATAAACTTGACATTGACCTTCTGCCAGTTACACTTGGCCGTTTTGACCTTATTGTCGGTATGAATTGGTTATCCAAGAACCAACCTGAAGCCATCTGTTGTGACAAAAATGTTTGCCTTCCTCTCCTGAGAGGGGAAATCCTTTCTGTCAAAGGCAAAAGAGAGTGGTGCAGTCGTTGGCATCATATCCTTCATGAAAACACAGAAATGTTTTTGAAAAGTTCATACTACCATCTTGGCTCTCGTCGTCGAGCAGCCACCTGAGGAGAAGAAAATTGATGATGTACCAATCGTACGTAACTATCCGGAAGTATTTCCCGAGGACTTTCCTAGCCTGCCACCGTACCGTCATGTTGAATTCCAAATCGATTTAACACCTGGAGCAGCACCGATTGCTCAGGCACCTTACAGACTAGCACCCAGTGAATTGCAGGAACTGTCCACTCAATTGCAAGATTTATTGGATAAAGGTTTCATTTGACCTAGTTCATCACCGTGGGGAGCTCCGGTATTATTTGTCAAGAAGAAGGACTGTGCTTTCCGTATGTGTATTGATTACCGGGAGCTGAATAAAGTCACAATCAAGAACCGCTACCCTTTACCTCGAATAGATGACCTTTTTTATCAACTCCAAGGATCAAGTTTCTATTCCAAAATAGATATCAATTAAGAGTCAGAGAAGAAGATATCTCAAAGACTGCATTCAGAACGAGGTACGGCCATTACGAATTTATGGTCATGCCTTTCGGATTAACCAACGCACCTGCGGTATTCATGGACCTCATGAACAGTGTGTGTAAACCTTATCTTGATCAGTTTGTTATCGTTTTCATCGACGACATTTTAATCTACTCCAAAACTGAAGAAGAACATGAAGAACATCTTCGATTAATTCTGGAACTGCTTAAGAATGAACAGCTTTATGCCAAGTTTTCCAAGTGTGAATTTTGGATTCGGGAAGTTCAATTCTTAGGGCATGTAGTTAACGAGAAAGGGATACATGTCGATCCATCGAAGATGGAAGCCATCAAGAATTGGGCAGCACCGACGACTCCGACTGAGGTGCGACAATTTCTGGGATTGGCTGGATATTACCGTCGACTCATCGAAGGATTTTCAAAAATTGCTCAACCCCTAACTGCTTTAACTCAAAAGGGTAAAGCCTATAATTGGGGCGACAACCAAGAGTCAGCATTCCAACACCTCAAACAGAAACTCTGCAGTGCACCTACTCTAGCTCTTCCGGAAGGAACCGATGATTTTATAGTGTATTGTGATGCATCTATTCAAGGTCTGGGTTGTGTCTTAATGCAACGCGAGAAGGTGACCGCATACGCTTCACGTCAGTTAAAGATACACGAGAAAAACTATACCACTCATGACTTAGATTTGGGAGTAGTAGTTTTTGCACTTAAGATATGGAGACATTACTTGTACGGTACCAAATGCACCATCTACACCGACCACAAGAGCCTCCAGCATATCTTCGAGCAGAAGGAGTTGAACATGCGACAACGTCGTTGGGTTGAACTTTTAAATGATTACGACTGTGCGATCGGGTATCATCCGGGTAAAGCTAACGTTGTGGCTGATGCACTAAGCCGAAAGGAAACAAAACCCAAACGAGTTCGAGCATTACAACTTACTATTCACCCTGGATTGCCTGACAGAATCCGTAGTGCTCAACTTGAAGCCTTGAAAGAAGATAACCTACCGTTAGAAGGTACTAGCGGCATGGAAGCACAACTTGAAGTAAAATCTGACGGAATTCGTTACTTCGTCGAACGAATATGGATTCCGGTGTTCGGAAATTTAAGGGAACTAATCATGGATGAAGCTCATAAATCTCGTTACTCCATTCATACGGGTTCCGATAAAATGTACCATGATCTAAAAGTACTATATTGGTGGCCGAAGATGAAGGCCGATATAGCCACTTATGTTAGTAAGTGTGTGACCTGCGCGAAGGTCAAAGTTGAATATCAAAAACCGTCCGGTCTCCTACAACAACCTGAAATTCCCATGTGGAAATGGGAACAAATATCTATGGACTTCATTACCAAATTACCCCGAACCCCTACCGGATGTGATACTATATGGGTAATTGTTGATTTCCTAACAAAATCTGCCCACTTCCTAGCCATCAAAGAAACTGACAAAATGGATAAACTCACTCGAATATACTTGAAAGAAGTAGTCTCTCGGCACGGGGTGCCTATCTCTATCATTTCGGATCGCGATGCACGATTCACTTCCCGTTTCTGGCAGTCATTGCATAAAGCATTAGGCACGCGTCTAGATATGAGCACACCATACCATCCTCAAACTGATGGCCAAACTGAACGTACTATCCAAACTCTGGAGGACATTCTACAAGCTTGTGTGATCGATTTCGGTAACACTTGGGAGTCTCACCTACCATTGGTGGAGTTCTCCTACAACAACAGTTATCACACTAGCATCAAGGCAGCTCCATTTGAAGCACTTTATGGACGGAAATGCCGTTCTCCCATTTGTTGGACCGAGGTTGGAGATAGCCAACTCACAGTCCTGAACTTGTATTTGAAACTTCCGAGAAGATCGTTCAAATTAGAAACCGTATGGCGGCAGCTCGTGATCGTCAAAAGAGCTATGCCGACAAGCGTCGTAAACCTTTGGAATTTCAAATAGGTGACATGGTTTTACTCAAAGTCTCACCTTGGAAAGGTGTCATTCGTTTCGGGAAACGAGGAAAACTGAATCCTCGTTACGTTGGACCTTTCAAAATATTAAAAAGAATTGGACCAGTCGCGTATCAACTGGACCTACCGAAAAGACTTAGTGGTGTACACAACGTCTTTCACATCTCAAATTTGAAGAAATGTCTAGTTGACGAATCTTTCGCGGTTCCTCTTGAGGAACTACACGTTAATGAACAGTTACGCTTCATCGAAGAACCTGTGGAAATTATGGATAGGGAAGTTAAAACGTTAAAGCACAGTAAGATCCCTATTGTTAGAGTTCATTGGAACTCAAAACGCGGACCGGAATTTACTTGGGAGCGCGAGGATCAATTGATGCGCAAATATCCTAATCTGTTCAAGCACTCCGCGTCAAATTCTTAAGGTACTATTTTAATTTTTGGGACGAAAATTCTTTTAACTAGGGGATGATGTGACATCCAGAAATTTATTTTTTTACATATTAATTTTCGGGACGAAAATTCTTTTAACTAGGAGATGATGTGACAACCCGACTTTTCATGCTAACGCCATTAACAAACCTCGTTAAATATCCTAACTGAAACTTAACCCGTTAGCTAATTCAGTTAAATTCAAACCCGAAGGACCGGTTCTGTTAATATTTAACCTCAAACCACAGGGACTAGTCTTGCCATGTTTCAAAATTTGATTAGTTGACTCCCAAAGTCAAAATCAATTGAAAGGAACCCTATTTTGACTTTGTAAAGTCAAACCCTCATGTTTGGGATCCGAATTCATACCCTTAACCACAAAACTGTTCAAATTCAAGTTGGTAACGTATATCATTGATGATTGCGGTCGATTACGAACAGGCTTTCAACATCATTGCTCGAATTAAAGCAAATAATGGACGTTAATAGTCGTAACCGTCGTATTCGGCTTCTATACACACAAATGCGTATCAATTTGATCGCTATTCTTGAAATCGAACCCCTGCCCACTTAAATCGATCATCTATGGAACTTTTACACACACAAATTCAATCGGAGAAACTGCGGGAGTCATCGGAAGCCAAACTCGTTGCCGTCGACATCCATTTGGTCGAAACCTACCGATTCGACATCCAATCTGGTAACTACCTATAGTTTCGTTTTTACTCATAGAATGAAAGCCCTAAGTTAATTGGGGCTCATACCATCAAATTAACCATAACCCGTAATCTAGGGTTCATATGAAACCAAATTGGAGCTTTCTATCTTAAACACGATTAAAATCCAATTGTTTCATATGTTTAGATTCGTGATTGCCTACTTGTTGAAACCCCTACACCAATTAAATCGAATTATATGGAATTGATATCAATCCAAATCTAGGGTTCATCATGGACTTGAATTGGGGTTTTTGATCCTAGACCTAATTATAACACAATTAAAATACACCATTAGATTCGTAATCACTAGTACATCGAAAGCCCTATGGATTCAATACTTGATTTTACAGAAGTTAATCAATCCGATCTTGTGTTTAAATCTAGGGTTTTGGTTTTCAAAACGGAAATCTATTGATCATAAACGAGATGCTTTTACAATTAATCATGTGTGCAGGACCGAAAATGTCCGAATTACATAACCCCTAAGTCCACAGGTTCAATCGCGATCGAAATCGGTCGGATTTGGATGGCTTTGGGTTCGATCGCGGCTTGAATGGGGAAAAGGGGATGGGCTCTCTGTCCTTCTGATTAAAAGCATTTGGATTCAAATCCTTATGCAAGTCATGGCCCAGATCGGTTGGTTAGAGTTGTGGGCTGTTGGGGAGGAGACCCGGGTTCAAACTCTCCTGTTTTCTTTTTAAACATTTATTTTAAAGATATTTTAATATTTAAACCAATTGCTATATTATTATAATATCATATTAAAGTGTTTTAGGCCTGGAAACCACTCGTAGGCTCGGGTTTGGGTTGTAACCCTTTTTCATTAAAAATACCCACTTTTAAAATAATATGTTTATATTATTTTCAAACCGCGACTTCGAATAAAACAAATTGTTTATATTATTTTCAACTCGTGACTCCTAGTATGGAATAATATATATTTTATATTATTTCGCCTCGTTTATTAATCTCGTGTAACTTTTCAAACTAACTAAATATTATGATTATATATATTATTTACCCACATTATAATCTTGAATAAAAATAATATATTTATTATTTTTCCACGCAAACGTTTATTTTATTAACTCTACGAACTTAAAGATAGTATATGATGTTATATATATTATTTTCCTATGCCATACTGTATGTCACCAACACACGAATATATATATATATATATATATATAATATTACTATTCGTAACGTTCGACACGAAGCTTAGTTATTCTGATACTTATAGAAATTCTTAACTCCGTGGACACGTTCGTCTACTTAGTAATCCTATGAATATCTTAGGACGTTCAAACTCCCGTGTCGTCGTCACAAGTCCCATATGTCCCTAACTTATGTGTTTATGATCCTAGGGCATACGTAAGCCGTGCAGGCTAACACTTGAGGTTCTAAATCTCATACTTGTGTGATACTACCTACTACGCAACGCAGGTGAGTTTTCACGGCCCCTTTTTACTGCTTTTAAACTGGGGGAGAAAACATGATACAAACTCTTTTGATTTTTGTACTTCGTTTTATATCAGTTGTTATGACTATGCGTAAACTCTATCATGAAAGTCCTCACATCGAACCGTTTAAATATGAATATAGCGAGGTATGTTGGGTAGTACTACTGGGTTTGACAAACCTCACCCGCGTTAGTCGCGCTAACACGATTGGATATTGAACGGGTGCAATATTGACCTAAACGTGCACCGTGGTTGATAGACCTGGTGGGAGGCAATACAAACAGTCAGTTTACGGTTGCGAGCGTAATAGCAAACATGAACATGGGTTAGCTACTCATTGGTATATATATGTTGATTGTACAATAAATCTGGTAAACGTTTATTTATATATTGAAACCTGTGAACTCACCAACCTCGTGTTGACACTTCTTCTTACATGTTTTCTCAGGACGCTAAGCTAAGGCACAGGTGCACGTTAGGACATGCATGGTGTCAAAATGATGTATTTAATAATTGTTAATCTACTGACCATTTATTATGTTTATGTTATTGTTAGACTTTGGCGCGTTGTTTTGCGCATTTACTTTCTTTATACGCTTCCGCATTTAACACTGAACTTTTATAACATTTCAATTCGAATCCCCATATAGTGTCGTTTGACGTAACTAGTGTCTGAGATCCTGGTTTGTCACTTCTCAAACGATAATACTCCGTTAGTTGAAATTGGGGGTGTGACAATCCACAAACTAGTGGGCAAGTGGAAAATGCAAATAGGGAAGTGAAAAGGATCTAGGAGAAAACTGTCGGAAAGAATAGGAAGGATTGGTCCGACAAGTTAGATGATGCAGTTTGGGCCTTTATATTTACTTTTAAAACGCCTATAAGGACCACACCTTTTAGGATGATCTATTGCAAAACGTGTCATCTACTAGTAGAGCTAGAACACAAGGCATAATGGGCTTTAAAGGCAGTCAACCTTGACTTGCCTAAAGCAGCACAACACCGTTTTCTCCAGTTGCATGAGTTAGATGAGTTGCGTGACGAGGCATGCGCACGTTCTTGGAGTTACAAATAGCGTACTAAGGCATTGCATGATCGTCGGTTGAAGGGAGTGAAAGACTTCAAGTGTGGGGATAAGGTCTTGGTATATAATTCTCGGTTAAAACTATTCCTAGGAAAGCTTAAGTCGAGGTGGACAGGACCGGACAAGGTGAAAGAGGACTTTCCATACGGTACAGTGGAGTTATATAATGGTGAGGGTAGCTCGTGGAAGGTAAACGGTCATAGACTGAAACATTACACTGGAGGACCGGTTGAGAATGTTGAGGGGGATGAGATTCTCCTCGACAAGCCAGGAAACTAAGCCTAAGTGAGGGTGAATCCTCGGGCGAAAACCCGAGTGTAGAGTTTGTATACTTTTGTGTTCTCTGTTAATTTTTAGTTTTTTTGTATATTTTCGGTTTGTGCTTTCTGTGTATTCTTGTGTTTCAGGGAATTATAACCAAAGTGGTGAAGAAAAACCATAAAAATCAATGTTTCAGGTATGTATGCCTGGGACCTTACCAGGTTTTCTCGCGGTACGCCGGGCATTCAAAAGACACCCATATAGATCTTTCTCACGATACACGTGAGGTGTGTGGTTTTCTCTCGCGGTACGTGGGCGCTTTTAAAAATAAAAATAAATAAATAAAACCCGAAATTGGGTCATCTTCTTCACTCCCATCCACCCACCGTCGCACCCACCTCCACGACCAACACCTACCATCCTACACCACCCAATTCCACCACCGATTCCTTCTCCGGCGAGTCCAAACCATTACCGCCATTCCACCACCTGTCACCATCGCCTTCACCATCCACCTTCATCACCTACATCAGTCCTACCACTCGCCACCGCCCATTTACTAAGCACTCGCCACCGACCTCTTCCACCTACCACCATCAATTTCACCTCTCACCACCGTCATCCAACCACCACGGTCCTAAATTCCATCAAACACCACTCGCCGCCTGCCACCACCATCATATCAGGGCATACCACACGGGGTTCGATTTGAATTTCATTTTCTGGTTACCCATTTCCTCGTCATTCAGGCATGTCTGATCCGGGACAGTCTTCCAGCACGGCCGGTGGGGCCAAACGCAGGCGTGGGCCGATGCCCCACCCCAAGGGAGAGCCGGAGGAGCCGCGCCCGTACAGTCGACCGCCGAGGGTCATTTGGTACGCGGTTCCCGAGGCCAGGCTTGCCGCATATGCAAAACCGGTGCCGCTAAACGCCAGAGTTCTTAGTCACCACACATTGCTGCGATTCGAGCTCATGACAGAGGAGTCGGTGCGGCTAGAGAGGTTTATCGATATGGAGTTATATCAGCACCACACTATTGACTTGCCACTCGTAGAGGAGCTAAGGCAAATGCAGAGATTATAGGACCTGTTAGGTGATCGATGGACTGCGGCATTGGCCTGTGACACCACACACGACCAGGAGCTCACTGTGGACTTCCATACCACATTTCGGTACGTCACAGGCCAGTTCGAGGAGCCGGCCGTAGTTTCCTTTTCCTTGGGACGACAGGTTTACGAGCTGTCGGTCCCGCAGTTTGCGGTTGCCACGGGGTGGTACACCGAGCAGGAGGTAGCAGCACAGCCATTCAGGCATAGCCTCAGAGGCCTATTCAGGAGGCGACATGATCAGGGGGTCAGCGACAGTAAGTTGAGTAACTTCTTGCATTCCATCATCGATGGACCGTATTCCACATCCTCTAGGAATCGTCCATTCGCGACCCCCAGATCCGTTGCATTCATAGGATATTGGCTTGCACTCTCATCGGACACCAGTCCGGTATTGAGATGTGTAGTCAGCCAGATATTTTCTGCCTCTATTGCATCGTTGGCCGCCGAGAGGCCAACCTGACATCCATTCTTATTTCATCCATAGTTAGGGGTCGTCGAGGTGGGCCGGAGACCAGGTTAGAGCTCGGGCCATATATCAGCAGGTTAGAAGAGTGATTGAGAGTTTTTGATCGTTATCCGGTCCATCTACTCACACCGGGACCGGAAACGATCCCATATGGATTGGTAGAGTTGAGGTTGGCAGGGATCATTACCATGGACGATCTGCCGCGGTTTGTAGAGGTTAGGAAGGGTCCGAAGGTCCCACCACCTGCCGGGATGTCTGCTGAGCAGGCAGTTTAGATGGGGCGCCCACAGCCAGACAGAGGATTCCATATCATATAGAGTGCCCCCGGATTCAGCATCCGTTGCTTCCTTATCCACCTATGCCACTTACCCTTGAGGACCTCAGAGATCAGTTATTTGCGAGGATGGACAAGCAGGATGACGCGATCAGGTATTTTATGACTCAGCAAGGAGTCGAGATCCCATCATTTTTCATGGCACCAGACCAGGATCAGCCAGATGGAGGTGGAGATCAGTGATCATCAGCAGCGCCTTTTGCTGGGTTGTACATATTTCTTTGTATTTATCTTTATGTATTTATTTCCGTTTGTATTTTGGCATGTGTATAAAACACTGATGTATATATTATTCTGTACTTGGGGGCTAGGAAGGTTTGGGTGGTTTGTTATATATATTTTCGTGGTTGTTTGATATGGTTGCTAGTTTGTTAGAAATCTGCCGCTTTCGTTCGTGAGGAATTATTGGAATCTTGGTGAGTTGAGCGCTTTCGAATGTAGGGATTTGGAACACGACTTACGAGGAATATCAAAATCATTATATCAGGGAAGTCTGTTCCGATTTTTGTATATTTTATTTTTCTTTTATTTTAATTCTGTCTTATTTTAATTTTCTTATTTTATTTGTGTATATTTCTTTTATTTTATCGTCGTTTCTCGGTTCACATTGAGGACAATGTGATTTTTAAGTGTGGGGATGGGAGACATTAGTTTAGGTTTTGTACTTTGAGTCCGTTGTTGTAAATTGTAGAAATTTTTCAAAAAAAAGTAATAATAAAAATGTCCTTTGAATTAGATGAGAATGCAAGCCAGTATCCTATGAATGTAACGGATTAGGGGGTCACAAATGGACGATTCCAAGAGGGATGTGTAATACGGTCCATCGGCGATGGAATGCCAGAAGTCACTCAACTGACAGTCACTGACCCCTTATCATGTCGCCTCCTGAATAGGCCTCTGAGGCTCTGCATGAACGGCTGTGCTGCTACCTCCTGCTCGGTGTACCACCCCGTGGCAACCGCAAAATGCGGGACCTATAGCTTGTAAACCTGTCGTCCCAAGGAAAAGGAAACTACGGCCGGCTCCTCGAATTGGCCTGTGACGTACCAGAATGTGGTATGGAACTCCTTAGTGAGCTCCTGGTACTGTGTGGCGTCATAAGCCAATGTCGCAGTCCATCGATCACCTAAAAGGCCCTGTAATCCTTGCATCTGCCCTAGCTCCTCTACGAGTGGCCAGTCAATAGTGTGGTGCTGATATAACTCCATGTCGATAAACCGCTCTAGCTGCACTGACTCCTCTGTCATGAGCTCGAATCGCAGCAATGTGTGGTGACTAAGAACTCTGGCGTCTAGCGGCACCGGCTCTTCATCTGCGGTTGGCCTGGCTTCGGGAACCGCATACCGAATGACCCTGGGCGGTCGACAGTACGGGCGCGGCTCCTCCGACTCTCCCCTGGGGTGGGGCATCGGCCCACGCCTGCGCTTGGCCCCACCGGCCACACTGGAAGACTTTCCCGGATCAAACATGCCTGCAACAAGAAGTTATTACAACAAAGTAATACAATGACAAATAAGAGACCGGACCGGGCGACCGTATAGCATTTTATTAGCGGCCTATTAGTAGACAATAAGACGCTACCAAAAAAAATTGAAAAATTCAGGATATTCTTTTTGTTTATATAAAAACCAGACAACCTCGCCCGAATGGAAATTGAGTACGAGCGAGGCGGTCTAAAACCCGCAAGAAAAATATAGGATATCCCAGGGTACAATTTCCATTTCACTACAAAACTAGGATAATTTAATAGGGTACAATTTCCAGAGTACAAAACTATACAATTTCGCACAATTATACTAGGATAATTATATGTGTTTTGCAACACATCATATACCACTAGAAAGTTGAGTTTGAACACTGCTCCACCACGAACTTGATGTTTCCATTTTTCAGGACTTCCCTAACACTTATGCGTGATCCCTGAATTGGTTTCTGAAAGTGTCTATCGTAGAATTAACCCCTTTTCTTGTTTTATTTTTTTTCACCCGTTGGGACACCAAGAACTTCATGTCCAGTGTTTAGGAGTCTTGTTTTAGTGTCATAGTTCATGACCAACCACCAAGCTAGATTAGGTTGGATGCTATCTATTCTGAATTTCAGGATTGATTCAAACCCCATTTTCCTTATATCTTTGAGTTAAGCATCAGGCAAGTCTTTTACAGCTTGAACTAGATTTGCTAGTGAGGTTCTCATGGTAATTTTGCTATTTTTTAATTCTTGGAATGGCTTTTATACAACTACTTCAAGCTGCATTGGTTGTTCAAAGTCATCATCATCTTCCCTATTTCTTGTTCTCCTTTCTGTTGTTTTTTTTATGTTGTTTCCTTTGGGTGAAAGCATCCTCATGTGAATCTTTATCAGTTTGTAAATTAACAAAAACAACATTACACACATCAACTTTTTTGAAAAAAACTGAATTAATCACACAATCACGCTAACCATATTGAAAATTAGTATGAAATAATACACGCAATCACGTTAACCATAATGAATAGATTCTGAATATTACACACAATCATGCATTCACTCTAACCATAATAGTCTAACTTAAAAAGATTATTATTATTATACAATGCGTAACCGTATATTAGCAACCCCAAAACTATCAGTTACTTTCATTTTTTTCAACAAATCAATAAGCTAGGGTTTATATTAGAACATATTTTTTGTTTCTTTGTAGGTCTGTCGTTGTTTCTCTTGCTTCGTAATTCTCGTTTATGTGTCATCATTGCTACCTTCTTATGAGTATCTTTTGAATAATCACGTTTTGATATCAGATCAAAAGAAGAACAGTAAAACGAAGTTTATACAAACGAAATGGACGTAATCGAACAGTAAAAAACAACAACCACACATACCTTTTTTCTTCAGTTTCTATGATTTCTCCATTGATGATCTTCCTTCTTTTTTCACACTATAAGGATTTTCGTTTGAATAACCACGTTTCCACGTCTTGACAATTTTTAGGTTTGGACACTTGTGGGTAGAAATTGACATAATTGCCATTTTTCACCTGGACGACCTTTTTTTAATTTTAAGTAATTATGTTTATGCCATCGCGTCCTCCCCAACCATTTATCATATTAATCTGACGGATAGGGGCACTTCGTACGCTTGGGACCCTTTGTACGATAACCGACCCCTATATATATATAAATTTAAAAGAAGTGAGTCATATTCTATAAATCTCAATACGTCATTATGTCGTGTTTATATTTATCTAGGTTTTGATACAAAAATATGATAGTTTGAGTCATATTTTAAAAATAGTTTTATCGAATCAGTTTTTATAGAATTTATATCGAAGCAGAAATAAAAACAAACACATTACAAATAAAAATACATTGTCATTGGAAACACATAATAAAAATAAAACATAATTTAATATATATATATATATATATACTTTTTATAGTTGTTTCTACGATCAGTTACATCCTTGACTCATGTTAGATTTGGATGGGAAAACGGCCAAGGGACCAATTCTTTTAAGTTCTGATTTTAGGCACTAGGAAGTCATAAAAATTACATGATTGTAGTGGTAGTAGCTAAAAAGCAACGAAAAAATCAACAAAAGAAAACTTCTGTCCAGTTTTGCGGCTTATGCCTTCGCTTGCTCTCCCTTCTCTTACACATATGTTTTTTTTGGTTAAACAAATTGGGGATTTAGGGAAATAAGAAATTGGGTAATTTGGTAAATGGGTTATTGACATATGGACTTTTTTAAATGGCATTTATTTTGGGCTTATAAAATGATTAAATATTTTAGGCCTACTCATATTAAAATAAGTTTATTTATTTTTGGCCTACTAAGTTTATAAAAAAACCCTACTAACATAGGAATTTTTTTTATTGAGTTAAGTTTTATAAAAAAAAGTTAGGAGTCAATTTATTTTTTCATAAAATCAAGAATATGTTTAAACCTAAAAAAGATTGGAGTCGTTTGAAAATCCAAAGTTTTTACAATTTATATAACCCGCAAAAAATATTGGTGTTCGTTGACCTGACGCCAGCTTACTACCTCCACGGGTTGTCTGGCACGTATTTTTTCCACCCATAATACTAAATGTAATATATGGTTTTAACCCATTTAATTTTCTAATAATTTAGTTTTTCTTTAATAACTTTCGTTCGTTAACTTTTTATAAAAAACGGAATGCGTCACTGTTTTAATTTTTTGTTAACATTCCGATATAATTTTTATTTTTAAAATGGAGTTATATTCTTAAAACGGAGTTATTTTTAACACCTTGATTTTATAGAATAAATTCGCCATACCTTGTACATGATTTTAACCCCCAATATTTTGGTTATGTTATACACCACTTAATCACTAGGATGTTCTCTTGAGACATATCTAGGGATGAAATCTACGGTAAATATCGGTATCGAATTCATCGGTACGGTACTCGTTACAAAATGTTCATCTATAAATGGTATCGGTACCGGTACCGAAAATACAAGTACCAAATTTATGTAAAAGTGGGTACCGATACCGGTACCGAATCTATCGGTACGGTAGCGATACTCGATGCCAAATGTTCATCACTAGACATATCGATCTTATATAGATCCGAAAATGTTTTATGAGGGATATGTGCACTGATTCTTGAAACAAAGTTTTATATGCTGTTTTTGTTATTCTCGAATATGTGATTCTACACCAATGAACTGTTTTATGCTAAAGTTAAATGAATAAAAGAGAAACGAGCATATATGAAAAAAAAAAAAAAAAGTTCAGAATTATTGTCCTGTTCGGGTTCTTGTCTTTGAAATAATTTTTGGGTTTCTAATATTTGAGTTTGTTTAAACTTTTTGGGTTCGCCTTGTGAAAGGAAATTTTATAAATCCAAAGAGGTTTAGTTAACTTTTACTAATTCTGTTACGGCCCAAACATAAGAACTAATATTAAAACACTAGTCTGGTGGGTGAGATAGCCTATTTGATTTATAAACCTCACATTTGTTGTTCATACAAAACATGGGTCAAGTTGCATACCTTACAATAGTTTCAGTCCGTAACATCGCAAGTTAATAGGCCACCCTAGACAATACTAGCGATCACATGATCATATTCTAAGTTATTTTTCAATCTGTTGAGCGCGTCATATTTCATAATTCACGTTATAACAACAGATCCGTAGTTTCATAATTCACGTTTCATAATTCACGTTATAACAACAGATTTGTCATTGATCTTGATGATATATGTGCAAAGATTGCATAATGGCTGGAGCACCCCCAGGGACTGCAAAGATGATCAAGGAAATAGCTATTGCCTCCGTGTTAGGCTTCATTTGTGCTGGTACCTGGAAATAGAGAAGCACAAAAAAACCGGTTTGAAAAACCAAACCGGTTTCAAACCGAAAACCGAACCGGTCGTGAACCGGTTTATACCAAACCGGTTTCAAACTGGTTCAAACCGCCGGTTTAAAACCGGTTTGAAACCTATACATTTAAACCGGTTTGAAACCGGTTTAACCCGAACCGAACCGATTAAAAACTGGTTTCAAACCGTTTTTTAAACCGGTCAAACCCGGTCAACGGACCATCTCAAACCGGTTTCAAACCGGTCCGGTTTGAACTCAAACCGGTTTTGACTTTTTGTTGACCAAACCGGTTCGGTTCGGTTTTGAACCGGTTCGGGTTAAAAAACCGTTTTGTGCACCTCTACCTGGAAATACACGTACCATTACGACCTCACTAAACGAACCAAGTCGTTCTACAACATGCTCGAGAAAGGTGAGATCAGCGTTATCGTTTCAGAAGATTAATCAATAGAGTAGCCTCATAGCACAATTATGGTTTACTTTTAATAAGTTGCATCATTTTAGCTTGTAGACACTTGTTCCGGATTGAAAACTGTAAATTAAAAGTGCGACCTTGTATTGACTGCTAGTAAAGATGATTTATTGTGAAGTCTGATTATGTTTTTGAACGAATTTCATGTGTATAAGTTCATAAAGACGGATAATCCCTGGTAACCGGTCACTAAAATATTTTAGTTTCCATAAGAAACAATAAAATGATGTATTAGCGACTAATTACCAAGGGGTTTCCCATATGACGATGATGTCACGAACAAGGCCGATATACATAGGCAACACTGTCACCGAAGTTGTAATTTTTTCATGTGTTATATACGTTTATAGAGGTGTAAATGAGCCAATATGAGTTCGAGCTCACCTAAGCTCGAACTCGGGTCGTTTAGAGCTTTATTTCTAAAGTTGATGCTTGGGCTCGACTTGTTTCTAAAGTTTGGTTCTTTTTTTACATATTGTTTATTTCATATTTTATTTATAGATATTTATTTTTATATATATGACATACATATATTACTTAATTATTTTTGTCATAATTTTATATATAATAACTATCATGTAAATATCAGAATCGTTTTATAATAATACATTTTTAAACTTAAAATTAATATTAGAAACTAAACTTAAAAATAACTAAACTTAAAAATCAAAATATTGTATAAGATTAAAAACATTTCAAAATTTTAGACCATAGGATATTTTTACAAGTACATGGTATTATTCTAAAATGAGGTTAGTAAAGGTCAGACCATAAAAAGCCTTTGCGCCATTCTTCGGCATTAGCGGCTACAAGGTCCCCAAGCATTCAACCATCATCTTATAATTCTACTCTGTCCTTAACCTGTCTAAACTCTATTTTAAAATATTTCCAAAAACGTTTTCAATTTTATACTTTTTTTTATATATTTGTTCATGTTTTCATGGCAGCTCAACACTTATGAGTTTAGCCTCTGAAGGAGGCTATCATTGAAAAAATTGAATAAAAAAGTAAATGAAATATTACCAGACTTGCGTTTATAGCCGGCACACTTCAAACTTGATATTTAAAACTTAGAAATTATTACAAGAGAGAGATTGGAGAGTTGTGTTTCTCCTGTGTCTTTTTACAATGAAAAGAGATCCCCTTATATAGACGGGGAGGAAAAGTAAACAAACAAAATACACGTCCTATTGTGGGACTTATATGACACATTTGTCAAAAAGAAAACAGTAAAGATCAATAATTTGAGTCTTCTTTTGGTAAAGTGATTGATTCTGGCAATTATGAGGCCAGCTGTTTATGACTTTTGTCGGCCACTCCATCTATTATTGGAGTCTTTTGACTTATCACGTCTTTGCTAGGGGTCTATTGTCTTTTGTCCTTTAGCTTTGATGAAGATTCTTCAATCTGGAATTCTTGCTTGTATTCCGCCAAGACATTGTTGATGTAGTCTTCATCAACTCTTTCTGTGTTATCATTTTGTGCTTCATCTGAAACATTTTCCTCTTCTTCTTTCGTTTGAGAGGAGATTGACATTGTTTTTGAAGAAGATGCTTCTTCTTTGTTGAAATTTTTCATCATATCTTTCTTCATTTCAGAAAGATAAAATTCCATTATTTCTTTATTGCTGATATCATCAGTTCCTTTGAGTGCTTGGATTTTCCTGACAATATGCTTGAAGGGGCTAGGAGCTTCCCTTTGGAGAATATTATCCAGTTGTTCTTTATAATCAGCAATGGTTTTTTCAATCAATTTGATTGTATCATGGCTTTCTATAAGCCCATCTATATTAGTGAGAGTCATCTTTTTCCAGAATTTTGTGTAGAAGATCCTTTTAATACAGAGGATATTTTTACTATCATAGTCTACCTCAGGGGTCCATTTCCATATCCATAGGATACTAAATTGGACATAAAAATGTAAAGCAGGCATATTTTGGACAAAATTGTCATCCTGTTGGGCCTCTATAATGGCCGGAGAGACTTCTACCCATTGTTTATAAAGAGTTTTAAATAAATCTGGTAGAATATTAGTTGATGGACCAAAAGACTTCCACCAATTTTGAAACCAGACCGAAATTTCCTGTACGTATACATGAGAACAGATTTTTATGAACCAAGAGTGTTTCTGTTTTGGGTTCTAACATAAAAATGTTTTATAAAAAGTATTTTTGTAATCCCAATAATTATATTTAATTGGGGTTTTTGTTTGAGGGTGTATTAAGTCCCTTTCTTTTAATGGGGAAGTTCCCCAAGCTTCTACAGATATGATCTGTTTGATGACGATCTTACTGAAGTTATAAACATCAGGTTGACCAGTGTGATAATGTTCTATTTCGCAAAATTCTTTTTTAAGTATTTGCTCATAGAAAAATCTACGCTTATAAGCTTCCATGGGGTAAAATCCCGTGTCCATATATTTGCGTATAAGCAACCAAGGATTATCCTTCCATTTGACATCCCTTTTTTCGAGAAGGAGTATAACTTCTTTTTCTGGGTTTATTGCCAAATTGGAAATGTCGTCTTCTGCTTCATTAGCAGTAGCCCTTGCATATGATGCTGGATCTGGTTGAGAAGAGTCTTTTTTAGTCTTTTCAACAGAGGCTTTATAGGCCAAGAATTCCTTATAAAGGAGGTTGTCTGGTTGTGAAGTACCAGATGATAAAGCAATATTTTCTGCTATAAGCCTTTGACTACCAATCTGGGATATAACCCTTGGGTTGTTGTTTCCTCCTCTTCCTCTATAAGAGGAAGACCTGCCTCTTCCCCTTCTTCCTTGTTCATAAGGAATCATACCTGAGGAGTTTAACCACATGAAACAATAATTTTAAGATCTCGTAATATACGAATTCTTTCTATAAATTTAGATTTCCACATTTTTCTATCTTTTATTAGGACATCTTTATGATTTTGTCCTATGAACGTATTTGCTTGAATTTCAAGAATAAGGACTTCTTCACGTATAATCTGAAGAGATCGATGCTCAATTTCTTCTTGAATTTCAAGAAGGGCCTTTTTGATTGGTCCTTTGGAGTGAGGCATCAGTCTAAGTATTCTCTGGTAAGAAAATCAGGGAGACTATTGTCACTACCCTTTTTATAAATAATTTCAAAATCAAAAGGGGCTAAATGAGATTGCCATCTAGCAAACATTTGTTTTGAAACATCATGTTTAAAATCTTTAGCAAACATAAATTTTGCTGCTTGACAATCTGTTTTTATAATAAATTTTTGATTGTATAAATCATCTTGAAATTTTAAAACACATTTTACTATTGCTAGAATTTCTTTTACAATAGTAGCATAATTCTTCTGGCTATTATTCCATTTTCCTGAATGGAATCTTACCAGACTTTCTTGTTTATTTATTGATGAAATTTGTTTCAGGATTCCACCATAGCCTATATCAGATGCATCTGTTTCAATAATTTTTTCCCAATCTGGGTTGGTTATCATTAAGCAAGGAAGATTTCTAACCTTCTGCTTAATCTTTCTAATGGCCTTAGCATGGTTTTCTGTCCAAGGCTGAGGATTCTTTTTTAATCTATCATAAAGAATAGCAGTATCTTCTGCTAGATTTTTATAATAGGAGAGAATATAATTTAAACTTCCTAGAAATCTTTGAAGTTGGGTTTTATCATATATTTCATCTGGAAATTTAGACCCAAATTCTATGCTTCTATTGATAGGAATTATGTTTCCTGTTTCAATATTATGACCTAGAAACCTTATTTTGGTTTGGAAAAACATCATTTTTGGTCTGGAAATAACTAAACCATTTTTTATGATTATATTCTTGAATATCTCAAGATGTTTAAAATGAGTTTCGATATCTTTAGAAAATACAAGAATATCATCTATATAGACTATTATGAAGTCACTAAAAGGAATGAAAATATCATTCATAATATTTTAAAATTCTGAGGGGGCATTTTTTAACCCAAAAGGCATGACATTCCATTCATAATGGCCAGTAGGTACTGCAAAAGCAGTTTTATACCTATCTTTTTCATTTATCTGAATTTGCCAATATCCAGATTTTAGGTCGAATTTTGAAAATATTATAGCACTATATAATTTGTCTAATAAATCCTTTTTATTAGGTATAGGATACCTAATCCATTTTAGATTCTTATTAAGAGGTTTGTAGTTTATCACTAATCTAGGGATACCTCTTTCTTTCTCAGAATGTTTATTAACATAAAAGGCAGTACAAGACCAAGGGGATTTTGATCTCCTGGTCAGGTTTTTGTCAAGAAGAGATTTGATCTCTTGTTTGTATAATTCCATATATTCAGAATTCATTTGACAAGGTCTAGCCTTAGTAGTAATTTTACTATCATTAAAATCATCTTCATAGGGAAGAGAAACAATATGTTTCTTTCTATCCCAAAAAGCGTTTGGGTGATCATTACATATTTGTAATGTAAACTGATTATTGATCATTTTGATCTTATCCTGGAGTTTAGGATTATTTATCCTATCATGGATATTTAAGGAAAATATTTCTTTTTGTAAAAAATCAATTTGATTTATTTTTTCTTGAAAAAGAGATTCTTTTATATTATTCAAAGTCCTAGAAAAAGGATTTGTAATAAATAAAAAATATATTTCTTTATTTTGGAAAACTCCAGTTATCCCTTTATTATCAATATTTTTTAAAGGAAATATTTTATTTAAAAAGGGAGTTCCAAGTATAACTTGACTAGTAAGATTCTTTACTAGAATAAAACTAGTAGAAATATAGGTTTCATTATGACAAATATGAGCCTGTGGTATTTTATATTCAATTTTTAGTTTTTCTCCTCCTGCAGAACTTAAGTTATGGGAGGTTTTATGAAAATATCGAGTTGGAATAATTCCTTCCTGGATACAATTTAAATCAGCACCACTATCAACTAATGCCGTAACAGTTATAAAAAAATTATCTTCTATGAGAAGTTTTATTTTAATATTCTATTTTTGTGTAGTTATAATATCTACAATACTTTCTAAAAATCCTCCTTGAGGGATTTCTTCGGAGGTTTTATTTTGAGGAATCTCGAGTTTAAGAATTCTTTCTTCTAGACTCCTATTATCTTTTTGAAGAATTTTGATATCATATTTTAAATTGTCAATTTCAATTTTTAAATCATGTATATTAACAAGTCTAGAAGTTTGATTTCTATGGGCTAGTTGCCTTTTTAATTCAACTAGAGAAAAAAGTTTTAAATCTTGTTGAGGATCATTTGAGGAAGAAGCTTCCTCATTCCTTTTTAAGTATTCAGAAATTAATTTATCTTTTATTTGAGGATCAGTTATAACTTTTAAAAGATCTAAAATTTCGTTGCTTAAAACATTTATTTCCATATTTTGGAATTGAGAAATAATTTGATAAAGTTCTTCTTCTGGCATTTCAGAAGAGTTTTTGCAACAATCTTTTTTACAGTTTGCTGGACAATAATCTTTCTCTGATTCAGAGGAATCAAAACTTTCATATTTTAAAACATTTAATTTTTCTTCTTCAGAAGAAGATTGTTCAAAATCAGTTTCTTCAAAACTGTCATGTAATAAGACTTCATTAATCTTATCTCTTAATTCTTTATCTTCAATTTTGTTAAGTTTCTTTCGAACCCAACAAGTTTTTGCTTTGTAGCCTAATTTGCCACATTTTCTGCATTTTATAATCTTTTTGAAATCATTAGGAAATTCTATTCTTTCCTTGTATTTTTTCTTTTTATGATGTTTATCTCCTTTTCTATATTTCTTCCTCTTGTAGTGCTTCTTAGGGGAAGAATTTTCTTTCCTGGTTTTTATAGACCTATCAGGTTTATTTTCTATGCCAAATTGACCACAGAAATCTCCTAATTGTTTTCTTTCATTTAATGAATGCTTCTTAATCTGTTGATTAAGTTTTATTTCATTGCATAGGCTTATTCCTTCTTGAACACAGGTGCCTATGAGTTTTCCATAAGTATAACTGTCATAATTTATGTCACCATTTACTCTTATTTTGCCTTTTATCCTCTCAGCAAATAAATGAGGAAGACCATCTATGAACTTTGACTTCCAATGAGAACTATTAGCCTCAGGAAGTTCCATAACTCTACATAAGAAGGTATCCTTATACCATCTAAAAGAACTCTTCTCCAGAATTTAATACAGAATCGTTTTATAATAATACATTTTTAATACAGAATCGTTTTATAATAATACATTTTTAAACTTAAAATTAATATTAGAAACTAAACTTAAAAATAACTAAACTTAAAAATAAAAATATTGTATAAGATTAAAAACATTTCAAAATTTTAGACCATAGAATATTTTTATAAGTACAAGGTATTATTCTAAAATGAGGTTAGTAAAGGTCAGACCATAAAAAGCCTTTGCGTCATTCTTCGGCATTAGCGGCTACAAGGTCCCCAAGCATTCAACCATCATCTTATAATTCTACTCTGTCCTTAACCTGTCTAAACTCTATTTTAAAATATTTTCAAAAACGTTTTCAATTTAACACTTTTTTTTATATATATATAGCTTGTTCATGTTTTCATGGCAGCTCAACACTTATGAGTTTAGCCTCTGAATATTAAATAAATACATAGCAATATGCTCGTTTAAGTTCAATTTCGATCTCGTTTACGAAATAAAACCCAATATAAGCTTGAGTTCGTTTATGCTCAACTTCAAGATTTTAGTAAACCTATCATAAGTAACTAACAAATGGCTCGACTTGTTTACATGCTAACATATCAAACACTTAACGAAATCAATTCACTGAATATTTTTTCAAGTGTGATACGTGTTAAAAAAATCTCTAATCCACGCATGATATTAGATTTGTGAAAAATCTCTAAAATGGCCAGTTTGACAAGTAAACAACAACTGTCCCCAGTAAAATCCTACCAATAGCAAAACTATAGTGAGGGTATGAGAAATGTGAGATGTAGGCAAACCATATATCTATCACAGAGAATAGAGATGCCGGTTTGACAAGTCAATTTACTATCCTCGCGTATTGGTATCAACTTTTAAATTTTATAATAAACCTGAGCATGACACATGTCCTTTGGCGCAACAAATTCCCATCCTCGCGTAGCACTAAAGATGTTTAAATTCGGATATACAAAATTTTTAAATAGTTGATTTCACTATACGAATCTTTATCCGAAATTTCGGATATCTGAATTTTTAGATAATCCAGGTTCAGAATTTTGGTTAATTTGGGTTCGATCTCGGATTTACATTTTTTATCACTCCACGTAGCACAACCCTTATAGATTCCATTTTCTACCAGCTCTTATTCCAAAATTCAAGGGCCCCAATTGCAAGTCAATCAGAATTTGACACATACGTGTAAAACAGGAACCAATCATTTTACGACAAGTCATTCCTAAATAAGAAACTTAAAGAGTAAAATGTCATTTTCGTATATCTTGTTTGGTCATTTTAACTACTTTCATTAAAAAAAAAATTTAGCTTTTTCGTCCATAAGTTTTCAAAATAGAGTCATTCTCATCTACCTGATTAACTTCATCTACATTTTAACGTTAAATCAAACGTAGTTTTGGTTAAACCAGGGGCAATTTGGTTAGCTTTTAACCTATGAATTTCAAACCGACCCTTGATTTAACATTAAAATGTAGAGTAAGTTAATCAGGTGGATGAAAATAATTAAACTTTGAAAAGTCAGAGATGAAAATGCTAAAGAAATTTTTTTCGAATGAAGGTGATTAAAATGACTAAACCACATATACAAAATGACACTTTACTCAAATTAAAAAAAAAAAAACTATTTGCATTTATAACTTATTTAATTCAAGAGAAATTACCACTTTCTATTATACTAAACAAATTTCATTAACAAAATTGCCTATTTAACATCATTTTATATAAGCCATACAATTGAAAAACTCTTTTTATTTAATAACATTATTTCATATTTAACGATTCAAATAAATTATTCTCCTCATTATTAAGAAAACATTAGGAATTGAACAGTAACTATTTTTTTGATTTTTTTTTTAATTTTTGTGGGTTTTTTGTACCCTCATACTTTGTATAATATACGTTTTTAACTCGTTTCATTTTCTAATGATTTCGTTTTTCTGTAATAACTTTCGCTTATTTACTTTAAAAACAAAACGGACTGTGCGGCTGTTTTTAATTTTTTTTGCCGGTATTGGTATTATCGGAGCCGGTAATGGTATTGGCTTTTTTTTACACGGAGTTAAATATAGTTTTTATTTTGTATTGTAGGCTATAGCGGACACCATGTTATGAGCGAATAACACTGTTGCCGGTATTGGTATTATCAGAGCCGGTATTGGTATTGTCTTTTATGTTTTCGACGAGCCAAAAATAACATCATTGTTGGTTTTGGTATTATCGGAACGAGTATCGGTATGCGTTTAAATGGTTTTTGACGATCTGCATTACGTGAAAAAAAAACGATCAAACTACCGCCGCGAAGCCCGAGCGGAAAAAAACTAGTTTACATTTATAGTTGAAACAATTTTTCCATCGGATAAAACAAAACAATCTTTAAATCATTTTCGGATGTGTAGATGGTTCAAGAATATTTTGTGCATTTCTACCCAATCAATTCGTTTAATAAAGGGTTTACATATAAATTTATAGTAAAAGATACTAAAAAATAATTTCGTGTTCGTTTATTGAAAAGATATTTTAGTTAACATCTTCAAATTCAAATAAACTGGTGGGTGTTTATCCGCGCGTTACGACGGGGCGTGTGTTGGTTCGGCTCGTTTCTGAACATCGAAACATATATAAGAAACACGTTATGACGGTATATTCGGAAATCATGAAAAAGTCACGTCGCTGTAAAAATGAATGCTAAAAAAAGAAAACCGACTTAAAAAACTCGTTTAACGAAAAAATAAATCCGTGTAAAACTGTTCCCACCAAGATATATTTGTTTCAAAAGATTCCATTTAAGAAAAAACTGATAATTGAATTAAGTATGGGGACTACTAATGGCATACGGGAATTGCTATTTGGACCGGGCTCTATACGCATTGTAGAGGCCAATACGATGCGTATAGCCCTTCACAATTTCTCATGCCCGACAGCCTCGTACAATCTGGTCATTCCCAACCTATACGCATCGTATAGTGCAATACAATGTAGTTTAAGGTACGAGGTACCTTCTGCAACTAGTCATCCATCTCATCGCTATTCGCCCCGTATAGGTCTATACGCGGCATATAGCGATGTTATGGATGACTAGTTGTAGAATGTACCTGGTACCCTAAACTGCATCGTATTGCGTAATACGATGCGTATACGAGGTTTGACCAGAATCCTACACGCAACGTATAGGGCTATACGATGCGTATAGGGCCTAAATTTTGTGTATTTAACCAGGCAGATCTCTCATTCGAACGTATCGTTCAA
The DNA here is from genome assembly GCA_023525975.1 of Smallanthus sonchifolius. Lineage (NCBI taxonomy): Eukaryota > Viridiplantae > Streptophyta > Magnoliopsida > Asterales > Asteraceae > Smallanthus > Smallanthus sonchifolius. The sequence continues at coordinate 60,290,540 of CM042035.1, read as the reverse complement.
AAACTTTTCAAACAATTTCATCAAAAAATTATAACCATGTCTTGGTGGTGGGATGGTAAGTACGGTTTTCAGTTATATTCTAACGAGTCGCTGGAAAACAACCCTCAAAGTTCTAGCATTCAAGATGTGAACCTGGAGGAGGTCTCGTCCGACGTTTATTCTAATCAACGGGTAAGGCTTCCAGATTTGAACGAGCCATTGAGCAATCCCGAGTTCGTATACGGTGAACCGTCTTACCTTACACAACCCACGAACGACTTCATGTGCGGTGAAGTCTCTTACCCGACACAACAAACTGACGACTTCGTGTACGGTGAAGTCTCTTACCCGACACAACAAACCGACGACTTCGTGTACGGTGAAGTCTCTTGCCCGACACAACAAACCGACGACTTCGTATACGCGGGTAACAAGCAGGCTAACGAGTCCGAAGACGAGGAACAAAACAAACCGACGACTTCATATAAAACTGACCAGAATTTTCAGTCTCGTGAACAGTTATTGTCACCCGACGATCGAGGAGAAAAGGCGACGATATGGGGGAACCGTTTATTAAGGTGTGGCTTGTCTGTGACCGTCATGACGAACGAGCGTCTACTGCCACGGTTAGACGTGCTGGTAGTAAGAAAATAGGTTGTCCCTTTAAATTGGAAGGAGAGTACCAAGAAAATACTAGTGATTGGAAATTAACGGTGAAGGATAACAGTCATAACCACGATCCTAGTCAACATATTGAGGCGCAGTCGTTTACCAGGAAACTATCTTAGTATAAACAACTTTTGGTGGCGAAGTTGTATTCGCAAAACATGTTGCCATGAAACATTCTGGCAACCATAAGGAAACAAAACCCAGAGAGTAGGTGCATTAAAAAGGATATTTATAATGAGATACAAAAGATAAAAAACGAAATGAGAGTCGGTGTTGATGAAACTCCAATGCAGGTTCTGGAGCACTTGTTTTCTTCTAAAGAGTACGTCTACTATACTCGGGAGGATCCCGCCACAAATGTCTTGGAGGAGGTATTCTTTGTTCATCCAAAATCGTAAGAGATGTGGCGTGCATTCCCGCCCGTGTTGATGATCGACGCGACGTACAAAACAAACATGTATAGACTTCCATTTGTCCAAGTGGTTGGTGTGACCCCCACACACTGATCGTTTTGCGTCGCTCATGCATTTATATCTAAAGAACGGGAGGAAAATTTCGTCCGGGTGCTACTGCAAATCAAAGGTATGTTGCAAAAGTGTATAGAGCCGCGTGTGATAGTAACAGATAGGTACAAAGCTCTTATGAACGCTGTAATAAAATAATTCCGGACAGTTCCAAGAACCTATGTCTGTGGCACATGCACGAGAATATCTCAAAACATTGCAAGGCATCGTTTACAGACGAAGACTGGCCAAATTTCAAGTATTCATGGTCAGTATTGTGTGAGTCTCTCACGCCAAATATATAGAACAGTACAACTTCAACCGGCTTTACAAACGACTGTATGCAGCCAAATGAGGAAGTAAGTTTTGAATATTAAATATTTATTAGGGTTTAAATTACTTTCAATATTGAATATTTATTATGGTTTAAATTATATTTCCAGGAGTTATAGACTATGTGACCAAAAATTGGTTGAACCCATAAAAAGAAAAGTTTGTATCCGCCTAGTCCAACAAAAACCTCAATTTTGGTCAAAATACAATTAACCGAGTCGAGAACCAGCATTCGATCCTAAAGAGCTATCTTAGAAATGCTAACAGCTCGCTAAATAGACTTGTTGGGTTTGTTGATGAAATTGTAACATATCAGTATGTACAGTTACAGTTTGGGTTTGGTACAAGCCTCATAAGGAAAATGGACAACCATGTAGCTATTGAATTGTTTGATAACCTACACGGTAAAGTTTCACATAAAGCTCTAAATTTGTTAGAAACCGAGTGGTACAAGTTATCAACTATACGGAAACAAAATGCAACATGTGGTTGCCAACTTTTCAGTAGTTGTGGGTTGCCGTGTGCTTGTCGTCTGGCAAATATCGAAACTACATGACAACCTTTTAATATTTGTCTTGTTTTTTTCTAATTTCAAACTGCACTGACTATCTCGTTTTAATACAGGTGGTAGAATCCCGATAGATGCGGTGGACGTCTTCTGTAGGAAAATTGATTTAAAACCGTCGTTTGTCGATGATGAAAATGTAGACGTGGATAAAGTACTTGGTCAAGTGAGAACAAAATTATGTCACAACCCGATCAGGTCAAAAAACGTGGCTGTCGAGAATCGCAAGGGTGGTCTTTCCGAGAAAAAGTAACAATAAAGCGCTTGTGGTACAAGAAGATACTCGCGGTCGTTCAACTTTGAAAAAACAACAACAAAGGAAACAGGATGTCGCGAGAAACAGCTCGTTCATAGGATCCCAACAAAGCAAATGTGACCCTGTGAAACATAGCTCGTATATTGCGTCACATGACTCTCGACAAGCGAGTTCAGTCATTCAACACCGTCGTTCAACGATGGGTAAAGGAAAGAAACCACAAGATGATAACGCCCATCTTGGGTTCCATTAATTATGGGGAAAGATGTGGTTAATAATATAAATTGTTTTAAGGATTTGATTCCATCTTTGTTTCATCCGTACGTTTCACATATACAGGATGTAAATCCCGACGGTAGCTGTGGTTTTCGATCGGTAGCTATGGGCTTAGGGTTAAATGAAAACCGGTCACAATTTCTACAAGAGATGGACAATAAATAAGAATGGATGAGAACTGTTTTCTACAGATTCGCCTTTCAAGAGTATGATAGGCTACGTCGCACGATAGATTGGCAGCACCAGTTAGTCGTTGGATGTGGATGCCATACACAAGACTCCTAATTGCTCAAAGATTTGGGGTGATTGTTCATCTTTTAAGCATCGCATGTAATCAAACATTTTTTCCATTATGGTTTGGTCCTAAAGTTCACGCTCAACATCAAATCATATCGTTCCTTCACGTCAACAATGTGCACTTCATCCACGTCAAGTTAGACGGAGATTTTCCGATGCCCACGCCGAATGCACTTTGGAATTTGCATCGAAATGATGATGCAACAGAATGGGAAAATATATACAGTGATCGTATCGAACGGTTTAAGAAGATAATGGCTACTGATAGACATAAATTTCCACAATACGTCACGACTCACGAATGATATTTGTTTAAAATTGTATTTTATTTGATTAATTTTTAGTTTTAATTAGTTTTTATTTGTTATAATTAGTTTTAATTACTTTTAACTAGTTTTTATTAATTTTAATTAGTTTTAGTTAATTTTAATTAGTTTTAATTACTTTTAATTAGTTTTAAAATATTTAAAAAAAATCCTATACGCCACGTATAGGCCAATACGTAGCGTATAGGCCTTTAATGGAGGGAATATCGAAAATTTTCAAATTTAAGATATTTATTGCCTATACGCTTCGTATAGTCATATATGTATCGTATCGAATACCAAATGTCAGGGGCTATACGTTACGTATTGGCCTATACGTGACGTATAGCCTTATGATATACCCAATCTGGCCCTCGTACATACCTAAATGATTACAAACACACACAAACATACGCTACCCCGGCCAAACACGCTCGTTGATTGCGATTGTCGTCTCAAAAATCTTCGTAAAGGTACGTATCTCAGACTCCCGATCAATAATATTAGGTTTATATTGACTATTACCAGGTAAAACTGGGTAGATTAGGGACTGAAACTTATGAGCTATACACCACGTATAGCACCATACGTGGTGTATAATTCATCTAAGGAAGACGATGAAGCCATACGTCACGTATAGTGCTATACGCGGCGTATGGCTCGTGTTCTCGGCAACTTGTGCTGCATATGGACACATTGGACTGCGTATGACTTGGGTTGCCCGGTAACTGACCTGCGTATGGTCACATTGGCCTTCGAATGGCTTGGTTACTCGGTAACAGCCTATACGCCACGTATAAAGCTACATGTGGCGTATATGTATTTAAAAAAAACTTTTTTAAATTATTATTATTTAAAAAAAACAATTTATTATTATTTTATATTATTTATATTAAAAAAACAATTTATTATTATTTTATATTATTTATATTAAATATAAAAAGAAAAAATAATTTATTATTATTTTATATTAAAAAAACAATTTATTATTATTTTATATTATTTATATTAAAATTAAAAACAAATTGTTATTATTTATATTAAAAAACAATTTATTATTATTTTATATCATTTATTATTATTTTTAAAAAGAAAAAAACAATTTATTATTATTTTATATTATTTATATTAAAAAAATAATTTATTATTATTTTATATTATTTATTATTATTTTCAGATATGGCGGATCACGAGGATGATATTTATATGGACTAGTTAGAAGATCTCGCGCATTACCCTTATTTGGATTTTCCGCCCGACTCGGAGTGGTTTGGTCGGTGCCAGAAGCTCCGGGAGGTGAGGTTGGGCCAAGGGATGGCGGTGGACTGGGAGCTTCCGCAGGACGTCCGGAGGCGAAGCGGGCCAGGGCCATCATAGGCAAGGACATGCCATGGGCTCGTCTTTTTTATCTTTCATTCATGGAGACCTACCGAGAGGTGGTCGTCGAGTTTATTTCGACGTTCATCTACTCAGAGGCGGGGCTGGAGCCTCTTTCCGGGCACGCGTCGGATCAGGTCTCATTCCGTATTTTTGGGCATGTTTACCGTCTGACCCTCCGTCAGTGGGCCATCGCGACGTGCATGTACTTCGAGCCCGAGATGGTCACGCCACTTTACACCGAGTCGGTGACGGAGGTGGACAAGGAGGATCTTGTTGTTTTTTAGAGTTTGATTTCAGATAATCCTTGGTTGGGTACCAAGGGGAGGGTCTCGGGGATTAGAGACCCTCTATATAGATATCGGCACCGGCTTATTTCGACGTTGATCGCACCACGTATGAAAAGCCGTGAGTGGTGCACTGATAGAGAACTCTTCTTTCTCTACTGCCTGCTTACTGGCAGGTGGTGCGCCTTATCCACATGCCCAACGCTTTATTTTGTATCTTCCTATATGCGGCAGAAGCACGGGCTTTTGTATGGCGGCGCATTTATCACTCATATCACGTGTACGCTTACACCATGGCATGCACATGATCCTGAGATGTTACCGCACATTCCCCTTGTCCGATTAGACCATCGCACGGCGAGCGACATGCGCATCACACACCGATTACCGCGGATCGACCTTCGGTTCGTAGGGGAGGACCAAGTTTGGGTCCCGGTGCCGTTTTCGGGAAAGGGGGACCCGCCTATGCCTGATCCGCTACAGGGGTGGCGATGGGGGACCCGCCACACATCGAGACCATCCATGACCAGCCGCCACATCTTCCCCGACACATACGTCGGCCTGTTAGGTTGGAAAGGGCCACCTAGGCATTGCTTGATGGACTTGTTGCCGACTCACGACGACAGACTCGTCATAGTGACCGCATGGAGGACCTAATGATTTGGGCCGTTGGTCGCCTCGTGGATCTGTCACGAGCTGCTAGCATTGAGCCACCACCACTACCACCGCCACGTCATTATTCGGGCGACCCGTTCAGGATGAGGGCGGGGCGAGTGAGGATGACGACAGAGCGGGTCAGGCTGACGGCGGAGCGGGTCAGGCTTAGTTGTTTTTATTTGTATTCAGTTTGTTTCTTTTGTTATGTATGTAAAAACAATTTGATGTATATATTTAATTTTTTGATTTAATATATATAATGTTTTGGTTATTTGTTTGGTTGTAATGTTTAATATTTTCTTTGGTTGTAATGATAAATTATAAATGTAAAAATACAATAAATGTTTAAAAAAATTAAAAAATTATATAAATTAAAAAAATAGATAAACGTTATATAAATTAAAAAAGATAACAAACTTATATTAACAAAGTTATATAAATTAAATTAAAAAAGATAATTAAATAAAAAACCTATACGTGGCGTATAGGGCAGTACACCACGTATAGGAATATTAAATCCCAAATTTGTCAACTTTTGAAGCAAAAATATAACCCGTGTCATACGCTGTGTATAGCTCAATACACCACGTATGAGACATAACCCTGTACGTTGCGTATTGACCTATACGAAATCGTATAGGACGAAGGTGTGTCCAATTAACAAAATTTTGTGTCTGAATATAATCACCCTTAAATATTAAAGACAATAATAGATGGAAAAAAGTTAGGAAAAAAAAAATAAAAACATGCGGATGGAATGGAATCCAAATACGAAAAAAAAAATTATATATAACCACGAAAATTTCGTTATTTTCAGAGGAAAAAAAATCAACCAATGAGTGGATGCCACGTGGCACACGGTCTAATGAGAACCAACAATTGTAGTTAAGGACTTGTCTTTTAAATAGGTTGATAATTATATATGTGGTATATGTTTTTAAAATCATAAAAAATTAAGTAATATCTTAAATGACATATATGTAAAGATTCAAGTACTTTTTTTTATAAATATTTTTATTGTTTGAAAATTATACATGTTAAAAAGGGTGTTTATGAAATATATGAAAAAATACACTTTAAATTTACCCATACCTATGCTCCACGGCTGGTGTCGCGTCGATCATTAATAAAATTTAAATGAAAATGTAAGCACAATAGTAAAAATAATGTTGATAAAAAAAATTAAGACTAAATAATATAAAAGAAAAAAAATATTACCAGTTCGAGTCGTCGAAAACCATAAACGAGAATACCAAGACCGGCAGCGACAAAGGTTAGAAGGGGCCAGAGGTCCCCCCCCCCCCCCGTTTTTTTCGTTAGTAATGTAAATTTTCACGTTTTCGTCCAAAAAATTTTATACATATTGAGCCGGACCCCACATTTTTCCCTAAAATTTTCTTGGCCCCTCTGATTTTTTATCCCTAAAAATTTTGTGCATTTAAAAAATAAAAGTGTAAGTTTAGGGGGATGGGGGATTAAAAGTTCAAATAAATTGACCCATAAAATTGTTTTTCCCTCTTTTGTCAATCTAAACATCCAGTAGTCCCAAATCATCATCCTTGCTGAAATAGACCCACTCGTCGCCCCTGCTCGTTGCTCGCCACCACTACACAAGCCCCTGTTCAGCTGTTCGGCTGTTCATAGTTTAAACCCACAATTCTTGATTTCTTGGTAAGGTACTAACTTAGAAATTAGAATTGTTGCTTATGGAATATGGATTATGATTCATTGATTTGATAATTTCAAGTATGATTTATGGATTGTTACTAACTTAGAATTGTTAAGACTTAAGTATTAGGGTTAGAAACTTATGGATTATAATTGATTAATTTGATAATTTGATTTATGATTTATGGATTATGATTTATTAATTAGGATTATTGATAACGAATAAGAGAAAAGTTGTTTAATACAATTCTATTGTTTTTTTGTTTGTTAGGCTTAGACATATCATGGTAAAGTTGAAAAGTTTAACTATTAATTCTTTTTACAAAATAATTTATGATGAACAAGAGAAAAATATTAAAAGTCGTCGGACTGAATTGTAATTCTTCTTCCAGGTACTTACCATTTTTCTCTCGTATCATCATAGATAATTAGATATTTAGAGTTATTTATTGTTGATTTGTTTGACCCGACCCGAATTGAATCGCCAACCCGAAACATAGCGATAGGAAAAAAAATTTGGGTCTCATGGCTTTCGGCCCCTACTTATTTTTTCAAGTTCCGCCACTGAAGACCGGATCCAATAATACCAATACCGACAATGATGTTGTTCGCTCATAACAGGTTTAACTCGTCACGGTACCACAACGGTAACGACACTCGCTATAGGCTACGATACCAAAAAAAGAGACTCTATTTGAATACAACTTTGTTTTGAAAAAAAATTGTATTGAAAGGTTGACAAGAAAAAACAAAAAAACAGTCGTACACTCTGTTTTTAAAAGTAAATAAACGAACAAAAGTTATTAAAGGAAAACGAGATTACTAAAAAATAAAACAAGTTAAAAACGTATATTATATATATCATAAGTGGTAAAAGTGAAAATATAAAATAAAAAAAAACTTGACATGGACACAATTTGAATCGACCAAAGTGTTCTCAATATATTTACTCATCCTTAAAACACATGGACGGTGTCCAATGATACTTTTTTGTTTCTTTTTTTTTTTGCATTTTTGTTTACCTTAACTTTCTATATTTTTCAAATAATACCCCTTAACTTTAAAAAAATTCAATTATACCTCTTGCAGTTATAAAGTACCACTTAACTTTCTAAACTTTTAAGTTTACACATGTACTATATATAAGATACGCTTTTTAACTCATTATTTAAATTTCTAAATTCTCAACTTTACACTTATAATATGTAATATGTGTTTTTAACTCATTATTGTTTTACCAATTTTATTCTTCTACAATAATCTAGCTAAACCCGTCGACGCATATTCGAGTGTAGGGTGTGACTAACCGGTTTTTTTTTATTTTTTACTTTTACTTTTCTTTTATATTCATTTGTAAAAAAATGTATTTCTATTTTTTTATTTACTTTGTTCATTTACACCCTCCAGGTTTCTAAAGTTTCAGATTTACCCACTATAGTATCGTCGGTTATATCGACTGACGATGACGTGCTGACACTATGAAGAATGAGACTGACAACGACTGAAAAGCATCGGTACCGTTATTAACTGTCTTTTATCTATGTTTCGATATCCACAACCGACTTGCTGTAACTTAATTTGTTTCTTTTATATATTTAACTACGATTTTTTTTGTGCTTAGTCACGTTAATGATACTGCCTAAACCGAATAAGATCAACTTCCCGCCATGAAGCGCGGAGAAAATTTTCTAGTTTTAATCTATTTTACAATGAATGAAAATATTACCAACAAAAACTAAAAAAAAATCTAGCTTGAGCATTGGGCAAGAGATTGTCATGTGCATAATCTCATTTGGTTCTTTTCAATGTTTTTAGAACTGGACTCGACGTCGAATCGGTCTTCTTACCGATTTACTGGTCGGGTCGAATTTAAGAATCGGATAACATCGTAAATATTATAAAAATATATCAATCAAAACAACCATTAATCATTCAAAAACCAACAACAAGTCAATTCCAATAATCTTAAACTAACATTTAGCTACTAAATACGAATCCAACAGACATAAAAAAGAATAAAAAAAATAAAATTAGCCAAGCGGTCCGTCCGGTTTGACCACTCGGTTTCCCGGTCCGACCCCGGGTCGCTGGAGGACAGTTTCAATATACATAAACCGCACCGCCCAAACCACCGGTTCCCGGTCGAACCAACCGGCTTGTTTTTCAAAACACTAGTTCTTTTTTAATTAAATGAATGTGAAACAATTTTTTTGCTAAAAAGAATTGTCTATATGGCTCGATTTGTAAAATTGTTCATCAAAAACTGTAAATTTAGATGAAACAAAATAATAATTAAAATCCATTAAACACGAGAAAGTGTGTCTTGACAACCAACCCATGTTTATTCCATTTGTATTTGATACTTTTGGTTTCTTGCGTCTGAGGCCGTGGAGCTACTTATTTGAGTCCAACAGGTCATGCATAGTAATGTTATGGCCCCAAGATCTATAATATAGTTTTTAAAAGACTTAGTTTTGCCATCCAAAAATGGCTAACAATACAAGGATTTCACCCTACGCCGACGACGCCTATCTAGACGACAGTTGTCGTCGGGATAGGCAACCTTATACCGACGACATGTCGTCGGTATAGGGTTGAGCCAGATGGAGGGAAAACATGACGCCCAATGAATTATTAGGGAAAACCTGTAACGACGACATATCGTCGGTATAGGCCAAATCTCATTTTCTTTTTCCTTTTTTTATTTATAAAAATTTTCGTGGTAAAAAGTTTTTTTTTGAATTAAAAAAAAATCCGGAAAACCCTATACCGACGACATGTCGTCGGTATAGGGCCTTTACTTTTTTGACCAGTCAAAATCCTACTAAAGCCTATACCGACGAACTGTCGTCGGTACAGACTACCTACGCCGACGACAAAAGAGCCTATACCGACGACATGTCGTCGGTATAGGTCTCAGCGAGAATAAACCCATTAAACAACTTTCTGCTTCCCATTTCCACAAAAAACCCCAAATCATCCCATCTCTCTCTCTCTTTCTCTCTTTGGCGATTTCACGAATTTTGGGTATTTTGTGGAGCAGTCTTCACCAGTCTCTCGGGTTTTGAGGTGAGTTAACATCTATTATTCAGTTTTCACAAGAAAATCAACATTTTTGAATTTTTTGCTTAATTTCTTTGATTTTTCTTAGGTATTTGAATCTTTAATCATTTTTGAAGGATTTCAAGCTATTTGAAGCTAATTTACAAATTTTGTTAGTAATTTTTCTACAAATTAGGTTTAGATGTATGTTTGTGTTTATTTGTATGTATGTATATATAGTTTAGATGTATGATTTTATAAATATTTATGTAATTTTCTGAAAAAACTAGGTTTATATACATATTTATTTGATGAAACTAGGTTTAGATGTGAATGTTTTTTTGTATATGTATATATATATATATGTGTGTGTATGTGTATGTACTTGAGTGTTTGTTTGTATTTGTGTATGTGTATGTTTGTTTGTATGTACATTTATTTATGTAATTGTGTATGTAATTTGGGAATTTGGGCATTTATTTATGTATGTTTGTATATAATATATATGTATATATGTGCATGTATGTTTATTTATGGAATTGTGTTTGTGTATGTAATTTGAAAATTTGGGCATTTATGTATATATGTGTATGTATATTTATTTATGGAATTGTGTTTGTATATGTAATTTGGGAATTTGTTTATGTATGTTTGTATATAATATGTATGTATATTATATATGTATGTAATTGTATGTATGTTTATGTATAAATTATGTTTATGTATGTAATTTGAGAATTTGGGCATTTATTTATGTATGTTTGTATATAATATGTATGTATATATGTGTATGTGTAGAAATAAAGACTGATGGCTACAAAATTCTCTAAGTACAAATGCTGCTGACCTCAGAGTTTTCTACAGATCGACAAGCTGCTGCGGATAAGCTTATCTGCTGCTGATACTTGTTCTTCTATTGAAGAACAAATCTGCTGCCGATAGTCTTATCTGCTGAAGACCAAAGCTGCTGCTGATAAGCAAATTATCAGCAGCTGTGGACGGTTGTGTCTTGCTGCTGATCAACAACTTTGCTGCTGATAGTCATTCATCCATTGAAGATCAAACGTTGCAGCTGACCAGCCTTGCAAAAGCAAAAGCAACTTTACCACTGACAACTTTATGCTGTAACACTGACACACTCCACGCAGAAAGAAGGTTACTGGTGCAAGACAATAAAAGACAACGACGCTCTTCTTCCAAGGACTCAAGCAATGATGCCTAAGAAGACGTTTGAGTAAAGTTAACTAGTATAGTTTTTATTGTCTTTACATGTAGAATAGCTTCAATTCAAGATCAACGGTTTGTGTTAGATCTGATCCTTAGAATCAAGGGTCTGTCTTGATTCTAAGTTACTATATAAGTAGTACTTAGAGTCATTGTACACAAGTGCTTTTCATAGAGTTTTCTTTGTAATCTTGTAATCTTTGAAGCTTAATACAAATTGCATTTGTCAGTATTCTTCTTGTTTACCTGTTTGCATTGCTCAGTTGTGATTGTTTCCGCCAATCTCAACTGGAATAGAACCATCTTGTATTTACCGATCCTACAAGTGGTATCAGAGCTTTGGCTCAGATTAAACAAACTCACACTTGTTTAATCATTCTCTGGTTCTATTCAAAACTATCTCTTTGCTAAAGTCACCCATTATCACAAATCAAAAATGGCTCAAAACAATGGATTTGAAGATATCGGAAGCATCAACAGACCACCACGACTGGTGTCTGGGGAAGACTATGATATGTGGAAGAACAGAATGGAAAGCTTCTTCAGCTATCAGGAATATGGGATGTGGAAATCCATTAAAGATGGACCATACATACCCATGGTGGCCTCTGCTGATTCCGGAGGTACACTGGTTCCCAAAGAATCCTTCAAATACTCAGATGAAGACATCGAGAAAATGGAGGTAGATTTCAAGGCTTTGGGAGCCATCCAAATGTGTCTGCCAAATGAAGTGTTTCACAACTTCAGAGGATACAAAACTGCCAAGGAGCTATGGGAAGCTCTTGAGAAAATGTTTGCTGGTTCAGAAAAGTAAAAGAAAACAGAAGAGACATCCTAAAGCAGCAATACGAAAACTTCGTCTGGAAGGAAGGTAAGTCTCTAACTGTTTTATATAACATATATACTTATCTTGTAGGTGAGCTGTAGTGCCCAAAAGTGAAGTTGGAGAATGAAGATATTCTCAAGAAGTTCATCAGGTCTCTACCTAGCTGCTGGACACTCTACACAGTGTCCATCAGAAGAACTGAGAATCTGAAGACTCTACAGATGACTGAGCTTTTCGGTATGCTAAAGACCTATGAATTAGAAATGCTTCAGGCCAAGGAAAGAAGATCAAGCTACCAAACAGCCTCAACATCACCACCACATCTTCTGCCCTCCACTCTAACCACTCAGGTCCTAGTTCAAGCAACTATTATCCTCCCATCGTCACACATCCTCAAACTCCAACCTCTCAAACAAATACCTCACCATTTCTCCTAGAAGCTCCTCCTCAAACCTCAACCTCTGCTGCTTTTGTTTATGAAAACTCAAGCAACATGTCCTTTATCAAAGAGGATCTGGAATGCTTCCATCCAGATGATCTAGAAGAAATGGACATACAGCACTCGTATGCCAAGCTCTCTCTAAGAGCAAAAAGGTTCTACTTTAGAACTGGAAGACCCATTCCAAGCAAAAACTCCAACACCAGAGTTGGCTTGGATAAAAGAAAATTAAGATGTTATAACTGTAACCAACTGGGTCATTTTGCTAGAGAATGCAAGGCACCTAGGGCAAACTCAGTTGCTGGTCAATCAAGACAAGCTCACCAAGCCCAACGAAGACAACAACAGCAACAAGCTACTCCTCCAGCTCAAACTACAACTTGTGCAGCTGTTGGAACTTCTGACTTTGACTGGAGCTTTCAGTATGAAGATCTGTCTGCCAACAACCAAGCTCTTATGGCAGACACAATTGAGATACCGCCTCAGGTATATGACCATCTCTGTTCCCAAGCTTGTATTGATAAGGTTTTAGGCTACAGAAAGCATAATCAAAACCTTATAGATCGAAATGAATAGTTTCATCAAATGAAATCTGAATTCAAAAAGGTCGAAGACAGTTACAAAGAAAAAAATTAACTGCCAAAAGAAAGAGATTTCATTACTAAAACATGAACAAACCAATCTTGAAACTCAGATTGATGATCTACTGATTAGATTAAAAGCTACCAGAGCAGAATTGGCAGAACAGAAAGTTCATGTTGACAAATATGAATTTGCATCCAAAAAGCTGCAAAGACTTTTAGATGCTCAAGTTCATGACAAGGTGAAAACTGGTCTGGGGTACCATGCTGAACAATACCAAACCGTTGCACCTCCTGCTGACTACGTTGCCATCCATGAACCAAGCTTCAATCTTGCAAATCTTGATATGGCCAACAGAAATCTTGATCCTTCTAAGGATGAACCTTTGGTGCAAGAATGCACTACCTCATCAGAGTCTGAGTCAACTTTCTCAGACTCCACTGAAACAAGTGAAGCTTCATCTCCTCCTGCTCTTCAAGTTATTCTGACTAAAAATGAAGTCCCCATTATCCATTCAGTACCAGTACCAGCCAGTTTAGTACCATTTCCTAAACCATTCAAACAAATCAAAATTAGCTATCCTCAGAAGGTAGGAAGCTAAATACTGAAAAAGGGCCAGTCTTCAACTTCCACCAACTCAAATCCTCAATACAAATCAACCCAACCAAGGAAGGTGTTTGGTATATGTCATACTTCCAAAGGGACAAATTGGCTAAATCATGCTTTGTATGTGGCAAATATAACCATACTGCCAGCACCTGCTCCTACTACCTTCAGCAACAAAGAAATCTCAAGCAACATGCTTATGAGAAAACAAACAAAAACAAAAAGGTAAGAAGCTTTGAAGCCAAAGCAACTCAGTTCAGAAACTCTCTATCCCCACCAAGAAAGCCTATGCCAAAACTCTAACAATCTTGCATCATCTGTGCTGAATCAGACCACTTTGCTGCAAATTGTAAGTTTAATCCTTTTAATCAGATTCTTCTTCAAGCCCCAATTAAACAAAATCCTATCAGCAAGGTGAAGAAGGATAGGCATACATCCGTTCTTAAACCATCAGCAGCCAACAAAATTGTTGCTGATCGAGTAAAGCCCAAGCAACCAAAAGGAAAGCCTTCAGCAGCAACAAAGTCTGCTGCTGCTCAAGTAAAACCATCAGCAGCAACAAAATCCGCTGTTGATAAGCCAAAGTCATCAGTTGCAACATCTGCCGTTGACAAAGCAAAGAGAGATGGAAAGCCACCAATTTAGCATTGGAAAGCCAAAATCCCTCCAAGAATCATCATTGGTTCCGTTGAATGCACACATGTTGATACTGATAATCCGAGAACATTTTTCTACAAGGATGCAAGCTCTTGAATTCCTCCCACTAACTAGATCTCTCTCATGTGCAGGGACAGCCATGTCACAATTTGTTTACAAAACCTTTTGATAAAGCTAGATTTAGATATTTAGTTGAATCTATTGGTATGATGAACTTTGATTAAAATATGTCTCTAAAATTTTGTTTTGTAAATGTGTCTGTCCTTTGTTGTAAATAAAAGTTATAAGTCAGCAGCATCCTTTTTCGCTGCTGACAGGTCTAATCACCAGCAGCAAAGAATTTGCCACTGACTGCTTTAAGTTATCAGCAGGAACAAGTTTACTGCGGATAGCTTTAAGGCTGCCAGCAGCAACATCCTTGCTGCAGATTATTGCATCCATCAGCAGCAATTGAGTTTGCTGCTGACAGACTTAACCATCCGCAGCAACCAAGCTTGCAGCGGATAGGCTTAACCATCCACAGCAACCAAGTTTGCTGCTGATGGGTAAATCCAAGTCCAAATTAACTTTTACCCGCTCTAAAAATTACCTTCAGTCTTTACCATGACTGCCTTAGTGTATTACAGCTATAACAGTAAAAAGGTGAATAAGGTTGTACTGTACAAGTCATTTTGCTTTTTCCCTCCTCTGCCGTTATAACACAAATCAAATTTCTTCACCACCTCTTCACATTCAATTTCACCCTAACTCCCATCTCTCTCTCTTAAGCCTCCACAACATTCAAAGCTTTCCATCCTTAAACACCCTTCAAAAACCTTCCTCTTCCCTCCCAAACCCAACAAAAATGGCAGAGGTAGACATAAACCATCCCAATGATAAGTTCTCTCCATATCACAACCTCACCGCATACTTAATCAAAGGAAAGAAGTCTGAGGGTTTTGATGATATGATCAATTTTCTTTGTCGATCAAAGATATATTTTGCACTAACCGTCAACCCTACCATATACATCCCTCATATGGAGGATTTTTGGAATACCCCCGTCTACTCTACCGAACAGGGGATTCCCCAAATTAAAGCCAAGGTAGACGGCAAGGACATCACCATCTCTGAAGCTACTCTCCGAAAACACCTTCAGCTTCAAGACGAGGGGGCAGCCATCTCATACTCAAAGGAAGAATACATGAGGACCTTTGTATCCATAGGGTACATTGGAAATCAAAATGAATACATGATAGAGAAGGCACTGATGGGCCCTCCATGGAAGTACCTATGCCACACTCTTCTACAATGCATATCTCAGAAGAGAAGTAGATGGCATCAAGTGAGCTCTGCACTTGCCTCTGCTTTCCACGGTATGGTTACTGGCTTAGGCTTCAACTTTGCACACCTCATCTTTGAGGGTTTGAGATATAACCTTCAAGAGGGTGCAAAGCAACAATTTTTTATGTACCCCAGATTCTTGCAGGAGGTTTTCAATAAGGAACTAAAACATCTCTCAAAACCTGCAAGAATCTACATCATGTTGGGTCATAAAAATAACATTTTTCAAAGTATGAGAACTGTTTCCAAAAAGTTCTCAGAGGTCAATATTCCATTGTTATCTACAATGATGAACATACAAAGTACCCAGGGTGATAGTTCAGCAATCCAACTGATACTGATCCCACACCCTCCTCTTCACATCCTGAACAATAATCTGCTTCCACTGTTCGAACCCCTGTGCATACTACTAAGGATGCACAGGCACAGAAATTACTTACACCTGTTTTGGATGTTATCATTCAACTGGAACAAAGGGCCCCAGTTGCAACAAAATATACTAGAAAAAGGAGCAAGAAGACTTCTTCTCTTCTTGTCTCAAAGGCCCAATCCCAACCTAAAAGCCCTCATTCAGAATCCCAACATTCTAATGAGAATATAAAAAGGGATAGCCAAACCACTAAAGAGACTTCCTTGGAAGTTTCTCTATTAGGATCAGGATCACATCCCGGATCCATAGAACAACCTGCTGAGCCATATCATTATTTCTCTTCACTGAACTTAAGTGCAGAGGCACCTAGTCAAGATGATATACCTTCTCCAACTACCACTATCTCGGAGGTATTGATTGACTTGGCTGCCAATGCACCCAACCCAAGTTCATCACCCATGAAGGTTCACTCTGGGAGTACTGATAGAGTGAATGTGGAAAGGGCTATCACTACTCCTGATACATCAATTGACCAGGAGGACAGTGACAACATCATTAAGACCCTAACCATGACAACTCACAGTGAGGATGTTTCTCTTGAAACACTCTTCACTGAGAGGAATCCCAGGTGCCAAGAAAACCAGGGTGATGGGGATTCAGAGGCTAGGCCTAAGGCCCCATCTGGATCCAAGGATTCCACAACTGTGGATGAGGATAGACTGAAACTTCATAATTTGGAATTAACGGCTAGGGTAGCAATGCTAGAGGCTGAAGTGTCCAAACTAAGGCATCAAGTCTTTATGCATGAAGCCCATCAATGCCCTCAAGTGACTGCTCCCTCCCTTGTATCAGTGGGCACTCAAACTGACGACTCTCTGTACACTGATGCAACCAAAAAGGGGGAGATAGTTACTCAGGAAGATGATGCGGACAGCCTAGAAGAATGAATACAAGAGCAGGCTGTTTTTCAAAGTTCGCTATACAAACATGCTTTTGTTCAAATCCATGACTTGCCAGACTCTGTAGATGAGGTGTTGCAGAATGAAAGTCACCATGAAGACCCACCTCCATCATTCAGCATACTTTCTGAAGCCGCAGCCATAATAAGTCAAACATCTGCTCCCCAATTCTCACTAACTTCAAATAAGCTAGAATTCGACTCCATTCTAGCTTGGGGGTATGATGGCATATCTGAGAGATTATGGATTGGATGGGAGTTTAGTGGAGTAGAAGAGCTAAACTGGAACACTCTTAATGCCTTCCAGGTTCTTAATATGTACCTGACAAGTTGTATCAACACTTCAACAGATCTTTCAGCAGAACTTGCAATCAGCAGGTTCTATGACTTAATGGAGGATAATCTGCCCTGGTTTGAAAGACTACTAGAAGAAGCAAAAAGGGTGGCTTATCCTGAATCTTCATCAACAGCAAAACAAAGACTGGCTCCAAGAAGACTTGACTTAATTAGGAGCAGTTATTTAACTGAAGAAGAAGTTATCTGTTGGCGAAGATTCCTATACAACATCATGGTTAGGGACTTGGAAGTGCTAGGATGGGTGAGCACTGAGTCCTCTGATTTCACCTTCTTCCTGAGCAATGGATCTTCTCTTTCAATCAACATCAATGAGATCTACTCCTACCTTCAGACTACTTGCACAAGGTCTTCGAGTTCAGAACACACATATGCAATGTAAATTCCTTAGAGAGTCAAGCAATGATAAAAACCATCAAAGCTAGGCTTGAAAAGGAAGGACGACTTGCAATGGATGACTCCAGCTCCAAATCAGACCTATCCTTTCTTTCCTCTCCAACTGTCAGATTAAACACAGCAGAAGAATCCAGAAGAAGAGAAAAGGAAAAGATGAAGAAAGAATGGAAAGCAGTGACAGGTCTTGAATGGGAAGAAGATGAAGAAAGTGTCCTTCCCTTGTCCATTCCACAAAATTCCAATGAAGTTGAAGCTGAGATCCCAACAGCATCTCTTACATATGCTGTTGTGGTCCATGAAGCTGAAGCAGAGGCATCCAGCAAAGACAAGGGGAAGAGACCTATGACAGAAAAAGATGAAGAAAGGTTATTGAAAGAGAAGAAGGAAAAAGAAGAAAGAAGAAGAAGAGAAGAAGAGGAGATGGATGAATTAAGAAAAGCTCAAGAAAGAAAAGCCGCCATTCTCCTCAGAGAACAACAGATCCAGCTGTATGCCAAGCAGCTGGATGATCTGAAAGTCAAGATTCCTGCAGCTTATCAAATTCAAGAAGATGAAGCTCTAGCTCTTCAACTGCAGGAACAATTCAATAAAGAAGAAGAAGAAAGAGAGAAGAAGAAAAAGGAAGAGGCTAAGTTCAGAATAACTGATTCTGAACTAGCCTAAGAAATGAGAGAGGAGTGGATAGAGGCTCTGATTTCTCAAGGTGAGGATGCAGACTACCTTGAGAAACTATCAAGAAAAGAAATCTACAGAGCCTTCATGGGTCAGCAGGGTCATATGGCAAACAAGAAAAGGGCTGAAGAAGAAGACAAGGCCAGAAAAAATCCAAGAAGACCATTGCTTTCAATAAAAGAATTCATGAAGAAAGGAAGGTCATGATTGACTTCCTAAAGGCAAGGGGAGAGAGTGGAAAAAGGCTGGGTCCCATGAATTTCATGAACCTGCAAGCCTTATATTTTAAAGTCAAGAAGGAAGAGGAAGAAAGACTGGGGAAGAAAGGCTAAAAGAAGAGGGTGATTAATCAAGAAGATGAAAGGAAACAAAAGAAACCCAAGCCTTCTCCCTCATCAACCACTTCCTCTATTCATCAACCTTCCACTCTCAGTCCTAGACCTCCCTCATCTCCTCCCACAAAGTCAAAACCTTCCCACTCAGCTCCTACTCATCAACAGCCTTCCAAGAAGAAAACCAAATCTACCACCAAACCAGAAGACTCAATAGAAATCGTCATCTGGTTCTACAGCACTCAAGATCAATGGTTTGAGGTCTTCAGGGGGAGGACAGAAGTAAGAAGATCAATCTATACAACTGTTGATGAGGTATTGCACCTTTCAGATTCAGAACTAAAAAGAATGATGGAGCTGGGTGAAGCTCATGAGCCTGAGAATGAAGGTGGGAGACATATATTGCTGGTGATCAAACATCACTTCAACCCCAGCAAAGATGAAATTATTGATGCAAAACCTCTCCAAACCCACTCTCCATTCATCAGTTGGTCCTACAATGCTGAAAAGAATGAGTTCACTTTGATAGATGTTAAAGGACAGAAGATGAGGTGTTTAAGCAAGGCTATCTTCAAAATGCCAAGCAAAGACATCAAGACTCTATCTGAGCTTCCTCTCAACAATCCCAGCAAGGACCCAAGAGACTATGAGGTTGCAAGAATAGTCAGCCACATGCAAAAGCTTCAACAACAAAAGCAGTAAGAGAGTTTTGGTAGCATCAGTCTAGGGGGAGTTTGTAGAACTAAAGACTGATGGCTACAAAATTCTCTAAGTACAAATGCTGCTGACCTCAGAGTTTGCTGCAGATCGACAAGTTGCTGCGGATAAGCTTATCTGCTGCTGATACTTGTTCTTCTACTGAAGAACAAATCTGCTGCTGATAGCCTTATCTGCTGAAGACCAAAGCTGCTGCTGATAAGCAAATCATCAGCAGCTGTGGACAGTTGTGTCTTGCTGCTGATCAACAACTTTGCTGCTGATAGTCATTCATCCATTGAAGATCAAACGTTGCAGCTGACCAGCCTTGCAAAAGCAAAAGCAACTTTACCACTGACAACTTTCTGCTGTAACACTGACACACTCCACGCAGAACGAAGGTTACTGATGCAAGACAATAAAAGACAACGACGCTCTTCTTCCAAGGACTCAAGCAATGATGCCTAAGAAGACGTTTGAGTAAAGTTAACTAGTATAGTTTTTATTGTCTTTACATGTAGAATAGCTTCAATTCAAGATCCACGGTTTGTGTTAGATCTGATCCTTAGAATCAAGGGTCTGTCTTGATTCTAAGTTACTATATAAGTAGTACTTAGAGTCATTGTACACAAGTGCTTTTCATAGAGTTTTCTTTGTAATCTTGTAATCCTTGAAGCTTAATACAAATTGCATTTATCAGTATTCTTCTTGTTTACTTGTTTACATTGCTCAGTTGTGATTGTTTCCGCTAATCTCAACTGGAATAGAACCATCTTGTATTTACCGATCCTACAGTATGTGTGTTTGTATGTATTTATATTATGTTTATGTATGGAATTGTTTTTGTGTATGTAATTTGAGAATTTACGCATTTATTTATGCATTTAATGATGGCATTCTAGGATGTATAAGGTTAGTCTACTCTGCAAAACCACTATACAATACCCACCTTCTCACTTCTCACTCTAAAAAGATGTGGCAAAACCGACTATGGCTCTCTTCTAACTTACCTTATCAGATAACAATGGAGATGCAAACCTGGTTTATGAACTAGCACTCAGAGCAAGGCAAGAGCAACTATGGAGATAGAACATCGGAGATTTTGTTTTACTCGATAGAGAGCTCGTTTAAATTTGCCACCGGTCCAACCGCTGTCAACATGCCTGGTTCAGGTTCGACCACCGGTTCCCGGCCCAACCGCCCGGGTCACTGCAGGTTCGTTTCAGCATACATAACCGGACCGTCCAGACCACCAGTTCTCGGTCCGACCTGTCCGGGTTTAAAAACGTTGCCTAAGAGCACCATATTCATTTTCTACTTAAGAAAATTAAGGATGTAAATCTCAAGAAAAATTATATTAATTACATAAATAGTTAAATTTTTTAAAATCTAACTAAAAACTTTTATTATTCAGGCTACGTGTTTTACAAATTTATATTTAATACAAAAAAAGATGTAAATATGAAGAAAAATTATATTAATTAATAAATAGTTAAAATTTTAAAACCTAACTAAAAACTTTTATTATTCAAGCTGTTTATTTTACAGATTTATATTCATAAAAATAAGGATGTAAATCTGAAGAAAAAACATACTAATTACATAAAAAGTTAAAAAATTAAAATCTGTCTAAAAACTTTTTGTATTCGGATATATTTTGCAGATTTATTACATAATATATACATATCATGTATACGTGTATGTATTTATTTCAAGGATGAAGAGTTTCTAAATGTCTAGACTCGTAATTACTAGCTGTTATATAATAAATATTTTCAAAACAAGATTTAAAACTATGCTTCTGAACAAAAACAATAAAGAAAAGATTTAATATAAATTTGCAAATCATAAAATCAATATATATTTGAGTCTATCATTACAATATACACAATTCCAAAAATAATTCCAATTTTTCACGTAAATTCAACCAATTTCCTCTCTTTATTTCATCATTTTCTTGGAACCCCAAATTCATCTTTGTCCTAAGTTATTCAGACACCGGAGGTTAGTTGCAAAGCCAGATCCATCTTGTTCTTCTACTGTTCAATTCTTTTTTATAAAATTAATCTTTCACTCGAACCCAAGTATTGATTTCTTGTATGTTGGGTTGCAGTTGCTTTTAATTATTGTATTAATTATAGGTGTTATATATATCCTTCTGTTTCTTTAGTACATGCTGCTTTGAAACATTATAACACAAGAAAAATAATATTATTGTCATGATTAATGTTATAGTTTTACTATGTTAAATACTATAAAATATTCATGCAAATCATGATTAAAAGATGAAGTTTTGATTATGTTTTATGTATGACTAAATAGTTTTATGATGCATTCTTTATAGCCTAAGAGAAGGAGCTTAATATATGGAATCAGGGTATGTGAGTTATGTTAACTAATGGTTATTTACCGAAATACAAAGGGGTAGTCTCACAACCAAATGGGAATTGGGGGGCTCAACTATACATAAATAACCAAAGAATATGGTTAGGATTCTTCAGTTCTAAAATACAATGTTTTTAAACCCGGACCTGACCGGCCGGTGGGACCGGTCGGACCGGGAACCGTGACCTCCACCGGTCCGGTTACATGCTCTGAGACCGTTTGCTGGTCCAAGCGATTCAGCTGTCGAACCGCGAACCAGTGGTCGAACCGGGTAGTTAAAATATATATATATATATATATATATATATATATATATATATATATATATATATATATATATATATTTATTATTTTTTTATCTTTTTTATCCTATAGTCCTCCTACTTACTTCTATTTACAATTTTAACTCAATTTGGCTCTTTCCTTTTAACTTATACACTGCCACAGGTCCTCCAAAACCCTAATCAAAATTAAAATTGAAGATTCAAAAGAATTAAAATTCCTACAGACCTACAACCCTCGTCCTTGACTCAAAATTGTTTAAATGGTTGTACATGTAGTATTTGGAATTTTTTATATTTTTCTATATATTTTTATGAATATTTATATTATTTATTGCGTCATCCGGTTCTTGAATCCGGTCCGACCGGTTCAACCGATCCGACCAGTAAACCTCTAAGACGTCCGGTTCATTGTCCGGTCCGGTTCTGAAAACATTGCTAAAACAGATGCATCATAAGTTATGATAGGGCATCAATGAAGTTTGGAGGTGCTAATGCACCAAGAAACCTTCCGTTAAGTCAACTCTTCTAGAAGCAACCTTCCAAAGTTATTATTGCATAGAAACTATTCTTGGTATGATCAGCGATGGATCATATCAAGCAAAGTTTGAATGTTTTCCGGTTTTGCAGAGTAGACTAAGCTAGTCGGTATAGAGCCTTTAGTTTTTTGACAGGTCAAAATCCTACTAAAGCCTATACCGACGAATTGTCGTAGGTACAAACTACCTACGCCGACGACAAAAGAGTCTATACCGACGACATGTCGTCGGTATAGGTCTCAGCGGGAATAAACCAATGAAACAGCTTTCTGCTTCCCATTTCCACAAAGAAAACCCCCAAATCATCCCATCTCTCTCTCTTTGGCGATTTCACGAATTTGGGTCTTTTCTGGAGCAGTCTTCACCAATCTCTCGGGTTTTAAGGTGAGTTAACATTTATTGTTCAATCTTCACAAGAAAATCAACATTTTTAGTTTTTTTGCTTAATTTCTTTGATTTTTCTTAGGTATTTGAAGCTTTAACCAGTTTTGGAGGATTTCATGCTATTTGAAGCTAATTTGCAAACTCGGTTAGTAATTTTTCTACACATTCATAACACAACATATATATTTTGCAGATTTATTATATTTAATATATACATATCATGTATGCTTGTATGTATTTATTTTAAGGATGAAGAGTTTCTAAATGTGTAGACTTGTAATTACTAGCTGTTATAAAATAAATATATTTGAGTCTATCATTACAATATATACACAACTCCATAAGTAACTCCAATTTTTCCCTTAAATTCAACCAATTTCCTCTGTTTATTTCTTCATCTTCGTGCAACTTCAAATTCATCTTTGTCCTAAGTTATTCAGACACCGGAGGTTAGTTGCAAAGCCAGATCCATCTTATTCTTCTACTGTTCAATTCTTTTTTATAAAATTAATCTTTCACTCGAACCCAAGTATTGATTTCTTTTATGTTGGGTTGCAGTTGCTTTTAATTATTGTATTAATTAATAATTATAGGTGTTATATATATCCTTCTGTTTCTTTAGTACTAGCTGCTTTGAAACATTATAACACAAGAAAAATAATATTATTGTCATGATTAATGTTATAGTTTAATCAATCTTTTCAAACCCGGACCGGACCGGCCGGTCGGACCGGGACCCGGTGGCTTGAACGGTCCGGTTTAGCATGTTGAACCGATCCTGCAAAGACCCGGCCGGTCGGACCATGAACCGGTGGTCGGACCGGGAATAAGAGGTTGAACCGGCTAGCAAAAATTTAATTTTTTTTGTCTGCTGGGAATAAGAGGTTGAATCAGGTTGAACAATCTCCATCAACTGAAGTGAAGCCCCTATTAGTTCGATCTGAGGTCTCTCCCATCTCCATCGTTTGTGATTCACCACAGGTTGTGAAACCCAAAAGGTTTGATGCTACTGCAATTGACTGTTGAAAGGAGAACCATATGAACTTTTTTGATCAAAGATAAAAGTTATATGAATAAAGAGATGAAGGGAGAACCAAAAGAAGTAGTTAGCAAAGATTTTGTAACTGACGGCTGTGAATCTGTGATGTGAGGATGGTGGTAGGTTTTAGAAAAAGTTCTAATATTATCTAGTTTAAACTCAAGATGGGCTTTTAAACAGGGCCAATGGGTTATAAATGGGATGACTAATATGTACTAAATAATAAATTAGACAACAAATTTGGCCTACTTGATATGGAGTTGTGTCTTTTATATTAATATTATTTTTTATTTTATTGGTTTTTAAATCCGGTTCGACCGGTCCCACCAGTGAACCGGTTGGTAAGACAACCGGTTCGTTGTCCGGTCCGGTTCTGAAAACATTGGTTTTACTATGTTAAATACTATAAAACATTCATGTAAATCTTGATTAAAAGATGAAGTTTTGATTATGTTTTATGTAAAGACTAAATAGCTTTATGATACATTCTTTATAGGCTATGAGAAGGAGCTTAATATACAGAATCATGGTATGTGAGTTATGTTAACTAATGGTTATTTACAGAAATACAAAGGGGTAGTCCCACAACCGAATGGGAATTGGGGGGCTCAACTATACATAAATAACCAGAGAATATGGCTACGATTCTTCAGTTCTAAAATAGATGCAGCCATTGCTTGTGATAGGGTATCAATGAAGCTTGGAGGTGCTAATGCACCAAGAAACCTTACGTTGATTAAGTCAACTCTTCTAGAAGCAACCTTCCAAAGTTACTATAGCATAGAAACTATTCTTGGTATCATCAGCGATGGATCATATCAAGCAAAGTTTGAATGTTTTCCGGTTTTGCAGAGTAGACTAACCGGTATAGGGCCTTTACTTTTTTGACCGGACAAAATCCTACTAAAGCCTATACCGACGAACTGTCGTCCGTTCAGACTACCTACGCCGACGACAAAAGAGTCTATACCAACGACATGTCGTCGGTATATGTCTCAGTGAGAATAAACCCATGAAACAGTTTTCTGCTTCCCATTTCCACAAAGAAAACCCCCAAATCATCTCATTTCTCTCTTTGGCGATTTCACGAATTTTGGGTCATTTATGGAGCAATCTTCACCAATCTCTCGGGTTTTGAGGTGAGTTAACATCTATTGTTCAATCTTCACAAGAAAATCAACATTTTTGGGTTTTTTGCTTAATTTCTTTGATTCTTCTTAGGTATTTAAAGCTTTGACTATTTTTGGAGGATTTCTAGCTATTTGAAGCTAATTTGCAAACTTGGTTAGTAATTTTTCTACAAATTAGGTTTATATGTATGTATGTATGTATAAGTTTGTGTTTATTTGTATGTATGTATATATGGTTTAGATGTATGATTTTATAAATATTTATGTAATTTTCGGATGAAATTAGGTTTATATACATATTTATTTGATGAAATTAGGTTTATATGTGAATGTTTTTTATGTATATGTATGTATGTGTATATATATATATATATATATATATATATATATATATATATAGGGGTATGTTCTTTTGAGAACCGACAATATGTTAAGAACCGTGAGAACCGCATTAGCTCTTGCTCTATTTATACTATAAATTGACTAGAATTCATGTACATTTCAATATGTTTAAGTTTTGATTTTAAAAGACCTCGAATTTATAGTCATTTTTTTAAATGCATATATGCACTCACACTATATGCACAAATGAATGCATATATGCATATTTTTATACTTTTCTTAAAAAAATTTAGGAGAGAGGAGATAAACTCAAACTAAGAGTGAGAAGAGATAAATAAAACATTGTTGTTGAATTTTACTTTTTTCACTAAAGCGATATGTACACGTTTTGTGCGGTTCTTTCGGTTCTCAACATATGGTTGGTTCTCAAAAGAACATGCCCCTATATATATATATATATATATATATATATATATATATATGTGTGTGTGTGTGTGTGTGTGTGTGTGTGTGTATGTATTTGTGTGTTTGTTTGTATTTGTGTATGTGTATTTATGGAATTGTGTATGTAATTTGGGAATTTGGACATTTATTTATGTATGTTTGTATATAATATGTATGTATATATGTGTATGTATGTTTGTATGGAATTGTGTTTGTGTATGTAATTTCAGAATTTGAGCATTTATTTATGTATGTTTGTATATAATTTGTATGTATATTATATATGTATGTTTGTATGTATGTTTATGTATGTAATTTAGGAATTTAAAAATTTGGGCATTTATTTATGTATGTTTGTATATAATATGTATGTTTGCATGTACTTTTGTATTATGTTTATATATGGAATTATGTTTGTATATGTAATTTGAGAATTTATTTATGTATTTAATGATGGCATTCTAGGATGTATAAGGTTAGTCTACTCTCCAAAACCACTATACAATACCCACCTTCTCACTCTAAAATTATGTGTCAAAACCGACTATGGCTCTCTTCTAACTTACCTTAAGTTATCATATAACAATGAAGATGCTAACCTGGTTTATGAACTAACACTTAAAACAGGGCAAGAGCAACTATGGAGATTGAACATCGGAGATTTTGTTTTACTCGAGAGAGAGAGCCTGTTTAAATTTGCCACCGGTCCAACCGCTGTCAACATACCCGGTTCCGGTTTGACCACCGGTTCCCGGCACAACCGGCCGGGTCACTGCAGGTTCGTTTCAGCATACATAATCGGACCGTCTAGACTATCAGTTCCCGGTCCAACTGGTCCGGGTTTAAAAACGTTGCCTAATAGTATCATATTCATTTTCTCCTTAATAAAATTAAGGATGTAAATCTCAAGAAAAATTATATTAATTACATAAATAATTAAAAGTTTTAAAATCCAACTAAAAACTTTTATTATTCAGGCTATATGTTTTTCAAATTTATATTTAATACAAAAAAAGATGTAAATATGACGAAAAATTATATTAAATAATAAATAGTTAAAAACGTTAAAACCTAACTAAAAACATTTATTATTCAAGATATTTATTTTACAGATTTATATTCAATAAAAATAAGGATGTAAATATGAAGAAAAAATATACTAGTTACTTAAATAGTTAAAAAATTAAAATCTATCTAAAAACTTTTTTATTCTGATATATTTTGCAGATTTATTATATTTAATATATACATATCATATATACATGTATGCATTTATTTTAAGGATGAAGAGTTTCTAAATGTCTAGACTCATAATTACAAGCTGTTATAAAATATTTTTTTTGAAAACAAGATTTAAAACTATGCTTCCGAACAAAATCAATAAAGAAAAATTTAATATAAAACATGGAATCATAAAATCAATATATATTTGAGTCTATCATTAGAGTATACACAATTCCATTCCATAAATAACTCTAATTTTTCCCCTTAAATTCAACCAATTTAAAGCTATGCCAAGAACCATGTTGACGGCCGAGGTAGAGACAAAGTCAAACCTAAAGGATCAAAGCATGAAAAGCTTAAAGCATATGTTAGAAATAAAGCTAAGCATAAAAGCTCAATTGTAGAGGGTTATGTTGCAGATGAAGAATTAACAATTCTGCTCTATGTATCTGGACGGTATGCAAACCAAATTTAACCGACCAGATATAAATGCAGATGCCGACATTCTCAAAAGACAGTTTCAAGTGTTTTCATCACAATGTCAACCGATATCGAAAAAGAAAATCATCACGTTCTCTAAACATGCCAACAAATCATTTGTTTGGAACAATTGCGATAAAATCAAAGTTTACAAATTGTAAGTTTTTTTTATTTATCTACCGGTGATAAACTATTATTATATTTTCATTTAAGTCTACTAATTTGTAACACCCTTAATTTTGATACACTGATTATTAAAACATTAAACAAGTGGAAGCATCTATCCTAAGAATTTTTTATTTTCTATTTTTATTTTCCTTCGCGTACCGCGAAGGATCAGGCATCAAACTTCCCGTACCGCGAAGAAGTCCAAATTACCTGTCCGGAAACTTGGTTCTTCGCATAGTGAAGAACCCCCCCTTGATCTTCGCGTACCGCGAGGCCCTTCAGCAAACAGAAAGTTAAGTGTTTCTCCCAGATTCAACACTTAGTCAAATTTCCATCTTTTACCTTTTTAACAAAACACCAAGATTTTCCCAACACTTGGGTTTTTGTTTAAAACATTCAAACACCATATCTATACACCAAAAACATAATTTCTTGAATAATTTACATCCTTTAGAAGGATTTCTATTTGTCCCCAAAAACAACAAATACGCATACGAGAACCTGCCAATGTCTTGGACTTGACTTTGACTACATCGGAGCTTTTCCTACATAACCACATAAACATATCACCATTAGTAATGAAGATAAAACATATTAACAAGTAAAATCTCCTTGTTTTCACCCTTTCAACCATTTGATCCGTTTTCACCCAATTTGTCATTAGGCTACATATTACTTGTATATCACCTTACAAGTTTCATTCTTTCCTATTAACCATCATATTGACATCATTTCCATTTCCATTATGGCACTTAGACCATAACTTCATCACCCATTTCCATTGTGATTCTAGATCATAATTTCATCACCCATTTCCATTGTGGTATTTAAACCATAACCTCATATCCACATTTTCATTATGGTAATTAGACCATAACCTCATATCCACATTTCCATTATAGTATTACAACTATAACTACATTCATTCATTTGCACATACTAAATTCATACTCATTCATACATATTGATAACACAACATTATATGCAAACATATCACATAAAATCTACTTGTTTTCACCCATTCACCCATTTGACCCGTTTCCACCCAATTTGTCATTAGACTACAAATAACTTGCATAACACCTTACAAGTTTCATTGTTTTCATATATCATTCATATTTAACACATTTCCATTTCCATTATGACATATAGGCCATAACTTTATCACCACATTTCCATTATGATTTTTAGATCATAAATTCATCACCCATTTCCATTATGATTCTAGATCATAACTTTATCACCAATTTCCATTATGGTATTTAAACCATAACCTCATATCTACATTTCCATTATGGTACTTAGACCATAACCTCATATACACATTTCCATTATAGTATTACAACTATAACTACATTCATTCATTTGCACATACTAAATTCATACTCATTCATACACATTAATAACGCAACATTATATGCAAACATATCACATAAAATCTACTTGTTTTAACTTATTTCTAAAATATTATTTCCACCATAATATTAATTAGAAATATTTATTTATTTAAAACGAAACCCGGAATTTGGTTCATTACAAATCACCTCCCCTTATTTGGCTTTCGTCCCCGAAACCCGACTTCACATAAAAAGGTTCGGATAATACTTGAGCATTTCTTTCTCGGTTTCCCAAGTCATTTCCGCTCCCTTCTTATGTTTCCACCTCACCAAAACTTGGCTAATCTCTTTATTGGGCAAACGCTTCACCTTTCTATCCAAGATTGCCACCTGTTCCTCAACGTAATTCAACTTTTCATCCAACTCAATATCATCCAAAGGAACAAAAGTAGATTCATCCGCCAAACATTTTCGCAAATGTGACACATGAAACGTGTTATGAAGTCTACTTAGTCCCTCCGGTAGCTCCAAACGATAAGCTACCGCACCCACCCTTGCTATCACCTTAAACAGTCCGATGAAACGTGGACTTAACTTTCCCCGTTTCCTAAACCGTATCACCCCTTTCCAAGTAGAGACTTTCAAAAGCACAAAGTCCCCTACTTGAAACTCAATCGCCCGCTTTCTATTATCCGCATAGGACTTTTTGCAATCTTGATCCGCCTTTAAGCGTGCCCTTATTTGGTCAATACTACTAACAGTTTCCTTGACCACATCCTTACTACCAAATTCCCGTTGACCAATTTCACCCAAACACACAGGTGTTCGACATTTCCTCCCATACAACGCCTCAAAAGGTGGCATACCAATACTAGAATGGTAGCTATTGTTGTAAGAAAATTCAACGGTAAATGGTCGTCCCAATTACCCCCAAAATCCAACGCACACGCACATAACATATCCTCGAGCATTTGAATCGACCGCTCTCTTTGACCATCCGTTCCTTCTTCAAATCCCCACCAAGTGCTAACATTTGGGCCTCTGGGATTTCATCAATAAGAGATGATGAAATTGTCATCTTAAATGACTTCACCTTAATAGGTGCATGGCTCGTCTCCCGGCTAAGAGCATCCGCCACTACATTCGCCTTACCCTCATTCAAGCTAGATTAACACTTAACTAGCATAAAGTTAACCCAATTCGTACTCCATTTCGTTTTCTACTAAAACCCACCAAGAAACTCAACAATGGAAGTTTCAAAACTACCTCACCAATCCACCCATTGAGACTAAAGGTCTCAAGTTCATACCGCTTGGAATTCGAGGATCCCCAACACCCATACATAACACCCCATAAAGCTCGAGTCTTCAACTCAACCCCTTCTTAACCAAGAAAACATGCGACCTCCTCAAGTAAGGATACAACAATTTCTTTACATTAATCCTCTTTTACAACACCGGAAGGAAAATCCCTATCCGTGACCCAAACACCCTAAGTATCTCCAATGACTTAATCATAAGTCATTCTTTGAGATTCAATGTGACACCCAGCATTTCAGGTCAATATCCACATTTCATAAACGCACGTTCATAATTATTATTTCCTGATATTTTATTTTGACTAAGTAAAGTCAAGAAGTCTAGCAAAGAAGTTTGTTCCAAGTCTAGTAAACCGTAAAGAGTTACTAGAAAAAGTAAGCAGGATAACCCGACTTAATGCGAACGTAAATGTTAAATAAAATAACCAGAAAAATATATATATATATATATTACACAAAATTTACGTTGAGCCAAGATTCTAATATTTTCTTCAACGAGCCATAAAATGGTTAAAAATTATAATACCGTGAAGAATCGAAACTGAATTAAATTACCCCTTTAAAACTCTAATTGATACTAATACCATAATAAATTAATATTTAAAAATTGGTTATCATTAACCCCTAAACAACTTCTTGACTTTCTTGGCCGAGAGTCAGGGGAGCCATGCTCCCACTTGCCTGATTCACTTTGATTCAGATGAAAACCATACTCTTCAGACGAAACTTCACCATTCCTTTCAAACCTTCTCTTTTCTTACGGCAAATTCCCAATTCCCTTTCAAATCGAAGTCCAGTTTTAAAGCGAAAATCACCATAATTCGGTGTCATAAGGAGAATTTCAAGTGTTCTTGAAGAAAGCTCAAAAGATTCAAGACTACTTCTCTGTTTTTCTCTAAAGATCGCCATTCTCGGTGTGAGGTAAAAACTCGATACCATCCATATTATTTGCTTTAAAACCGTAACTAAACATACAAATCGTTCAAACGCAAGTAAGATAACAAGAAAACTGTGTCAAACTCAAGATTTGAACATAAAAATATACAGAGTGAATTCTGTAAATCAAAGTGCAGATATCGAAACTATAGTTTCGATACCTGTTAGTCAATCGAAACTGGGATTTTCGATACCTATTGATCGAAACTAGGAGTTTCGATACCAGTTATTCAATCGAAACTAGGAGTTTCGATACCGGTTGTTCTATCGAAACTAGGAGTTTCGATATCTATTTACTCAATCGAAACTAGGAAGTTTCGATACCTGTGTACAATCGAAACTAGGTAGTTTCGATACTATTCTTGCCAATCGAAACTAGGTAGTTTCGATACCTATTTCACTCAGTCGAAACTAAGAAGTTTCGACATCTGTTCTGTTCAATCGAAACTAAGAAAGCTTAGATACCTGTTCATCAGCCCCTTAAGGCAGTAACTCAGAACTATTTTCATAACAAAACAAGGTTGGAAAAACTAAAAAGATAATTAAAACAAAAGTAATCAGATCGGCTAGGTCAAATGAACAAATTGCGTTTAAGACGAGTAGTCTTAACGTGTATGTTATCCTTGTGTAAATAGGATACGGATAGGCGAATCTGCCGTCATTCAAATTTTTGCTAGCATTCATACTGTCGAGGTGAGTTTCACTAATCCCTTTTTTTTAAGTTTTTGAAATGATTTGGGGTGGAAACATACTTGTAAAAGACTTTTGTGTATAAATGAATGGAACTAATGATCTGACCGTATGTATGTATTGAGGTAACAATAAAGCGCTTAAAGTCCTCGTAATAAATTAGTAACCATTAGCTATGGATTTAGCCCGGGATTATATGAATAGTACTATTGGGGGTGACGCCTCCGGTCATGGTTAGTCGCGCTAACCAGGGGTCAAAATGGCCGAATGACCGCATATTGTCTTACTCGCAGAAAGGCGAGGGGAGGCACAGAAAGTTGGGGTTTGGTTACGGTCTCGTACATTACATACTATTTTGTATTCCTTGCAAGCTTACAAATGGGGTCAATAGATCGGATTAGTAATCATATTCATTGGTAATACATACAAAAGAGTTCTGATCAGGGTAAAATGATCAGGTTTATCAAAAGAGTTCTGATCAGGTTAAAATGATCAGGTTTTACACAAAAGGGTTCTGATCAGGTTAAAATGATCAGGTTTTACACAAAAGGGTTCTGATCAGGTTAAAATGATCAGGTTTTACACAAAAGAGTTCTGATCAACGTAAAGTGATCAGGTTTTACACAAAAGGGTTCTGATCAGGTTAAAATGATCAGGTTTTACACAAAAGGGTTCTGATCAGGTTAAAATGATCAGGTTTTACACAAAAGAGTTCTGATCAACGTAAAGTGATCAGGTTTTACACAAAAGAGTTCTGATCAGGGTAAAGTGATCAGGTTTATCAAAAGAGTTCTGATCAGGTTAAAATGATCAGGTTTTACACAAAAGTGTTCTGATCAGGGTAAAGTGATCAGGTTTAAAGTAAAGAATTCTGATCAGGTTAAAGTGATCAGGTTTAAACGAAAGAGTACTGATTAGGTTAAAATGATCAGGTTTAACAAAGAGTTTTGATCGGCAAAAAGATCAGATTTAAACATTAGGTTTATGATAACTCTTTATAATAACTTGTGAACTCACCAACCTCGTGTTGACAGTTTTAAGTATGTTTTCAGGAAATTGAACGTGGTCATCAGGTTAGCAATGTAGGTTACATGCATGCACGTGGATACTGCTTTTGGGAGGATTTCTCTTGTATAACTCATGGTCTTGAGTCATATTTGCGAAATCTTAAACATTTGTAAACTCAAATTGATATTTTGTAACGTAAATATTTTAAATTCAGTTATGTATCCAATTACATGTATGTGTTTGCGGTAATCATATGCTTTGGAAACCAGTGAAAGTCGCGCCTCGCGTTTCCGCCCTGGCGGGGTGTGACAGAACTTGGTATCAGAGCCATTGATTATAGCGAACTAGGTGTCTAAAACGGAACCTAGTCTATAATTAGAATGACTCACTAAAATATTTTCATTGCATAAGCATTGTATAACCAGTCATCATGTCATGTGGATATTGTAGTCACAAGTATGTCGTCACATTCACACTCTGACCCCGTCTCTGACTCTGAATCCAACGAGGAACTTTCCGCCTCACGCCCTAAAAATCGAGTACAAGTTCGCAGCTCGACACCACCCAATGTCGCTCTGGGAGAACCGCCCATCGTCTACCGAAAGAAAAGCGGAGGACCAGTTAAGGTGCAAAGTGCTAGGAAGAAGGTTCGACTTCCGCGCAAGAGAAACCTGGCAGCCCGTGACCCGAAAGACTTGGAGACCGATGAGGAACCACCGAGGCAACGACCCTGCTACCACCCTACCGTGGGAACCATCCGTTGGATGCCTCGTACCCTGGCACGTTGGAGGGAGATGGAGAGCATCCCATCTACCTTTGAGCTTGGAGAGTCTTCTAACTCCCCAACACCCCTACCCCACACTGGGGAAGCCATAGAGCTCACTGTGCCTACCTTGGTAGCTCGCGTTCATACGCATGAGGAGCGTCTTGATGATCTCCTAGATGACATCCGGGCACAGGGGGATGCAGCCACGCGACTTCGTCAAGGGCTTGGATCTCGAGTTCAGACTCTGGAAGACCACACCCGAGACATACAAGGTGCCACAAACTATCTAGAGTTAAGAGCTGACATGGACTGGCAGTTCACTGTCACGGTCCGAGACATGGTGGAGGCGCTGGAGGAGAGGACTTTGGCTGCAGAATTTGTGACAAGAGCTAGCTTTGTTATGGCAGGACTAGCCATGATGATTGGGTTGTACTCCCACTTCTTCCTTTAAACCTATTATGGGCGGGTTGTGCCCATAGTACATTATGTAGTTTAAAACGTTAGTACTGATGAGGTCATGTGAACCCATCTCTTTTGTATCCTCGTCTTTTGGGAACAATGTACTATGTATGTTTTGACTATGTATGTAATGGTTTATGTTGTAATGATAGTTGTTCATGTTTGATGTTGTGGTATCCTTATGTCATGATCTATCATTATTGATATATGATGTTGTTTCTTTTTAATTGACATGTTAGAAGGAACGTCATGGCACCTAAGCGTGGGACACCCCGTAACACTACTGGTGACAACAACGAGACAATTTCCCCAAACATGGAACAACTAATAGCACAGCGAGTAGCTGCCGCTATAGAGCAGTATGAAGCAAACCGAAATAGCGGAGGAGGTGCAGGAGGTAGCGGTACCGCAGGGGGTAGCGGTACAGCAGGAGGTTCCGGAGGTAATAAAAAAAATAAATAAGCCATAACACATAGTCATGATCCGAATTAATGACGTTATGACTTGTGATCCTGCAGATGCTCCAAATAGGAAGTGTACCTACAAGGCCTTCCTATCCTGCAAACCCCGCAGTTTTAATGGCACCGAGGGTGCAGTAGGACTAATGAGATGGATAGAACATATGGAGTCGGTGATTGATATAAGTGAATGCACCGCTGATTGCGTAGTGAAGTATTCTACCTGCACGCTCACTGATAAAGCTTTAACTTGGTGGAATACTCAAATGAAGACTTTGGGGAGAGAGACAGCGTACCAATTGTCTTGGGAAGATTTGAAAAACATGATGATTGAGGAATACTATCCTCGGAACGAATTGCAAAAGATTGAAACTGAGATGTGGAACCTACAGATGATAGGAGATGATGTAGCGGGATACACCGACCGCTTCAATGAATTGGCACTTCTGGTACCGCATATGGTCACACCAGAACATAAGCGTGTGGAGAGGTATCTGTGGGGCCTTGCGCCTCAAATTCGTAGCATGGTAACATCATCTAATCCAATAGATGCCAAGAGTGCTATAACTTTAGCATTCAAACTAAAGGATGATGCAGTACGTAATGAATTGTTTGTGAGGAAGGAGAATGAGGAAGGTAGATCTGGGGAGAAAAGAAAATGGATGGAAAATTCAAGTAACAAATCTGGAAAACAAGAGTTTAAGAAACAAGGAACTGTGAAGGCTTTTGCAGCCAACACAGTGGAAAGAAAGGAGTATGATAGGGGCCTACCGAGATGTAAGAGGTGTGGAAATCATCATGCCGGTGTTTGCATCAAGTGTGGAAAATGCGACAAGTTTGGTCACACCACTCAAGCATGTCGAACTAACAACCGATTGGGGAAAATCAAACCGGGATGTTTTGTATGTGGTGATCTAAAACACTTCAAGAAGGATTGTCCCAAGTGGAAGAATCAGAACAACGCTCAGGCACCAGGGAGGGCATTTGTGATGGGTGCAAGGGACGCACGCCAGGACCCGAACATCGTCACTGGTACGTTCCCGATAAATAATCACTATGCCTCTGTACTTTTTGATTCGGGTGCGGATATGAGCTTTGTGTCGAATGATTTTAAATCCTTACTCGGTATTAAGGCCAGCAATCTAGATCAACGTTATACAATTGAATTAGCAAATGGGAAATTAATAGAAACCGGAGAGGTCTTTAGGGGTTGTACTTTATGTTTAGAAAACCGTACATTCAGTATAGACCTTCTACCTATCGAGTTAGGGAGTTTTGATATTGTTATTGGTATGGATTGGTTAACCAAGAATCGTGCCGAGATAGTATGCTTCGAGAAGATTGTACGTATTCCCCTACCAAGCGGAGAAATTCTTTCAATTCAAGGCGAAAGGTGTATAACGATGTTAAAAACGATAAACTGCATGAAAGCTCATAAGTATCTACGCAAGGGTTATTGTGCATTCCTGGCTCACATCGTCGAGAAGAAACCCGAAGAACGTCGACTTGAGGACATACCAGTCGTCAGAGATTATTCGGAAGTATTTCCCGAAGACTTACCAGGAATACCACCATCAAGACAAGTCGAGTTTCGGATCGACCTAGTACCAGGGGCCGCACCAGTTGCACGATCTCCGTATCGTCTAGCCCCTTCTGAGATGCAGGAACTGTCGAGTCAACTACAAGAATTACTTGACAAAGGTTTCATAAGACCGAGTTTCTCACCATGGGGAGCTCCGGTCCTATTTGTAAAGAAAAAGGATGGAACCTTTAGAATGTGCATTGATTATCGAGAGTTGAACAAACTGACAATCAAAAATCGGTATCCTCTTCCTCGAATAGACGATTTGTTTGATCAACTTCAAGGTTCCAGTTTCTATTCTAAAATTGATCTACGATCAGGGTATCATCAACTGAAAATTCAGGAAGAAGATATACCAAAAACGGCTTTTAGGACTCGTTACGGTCACTACGAATTCCTAGTTATGCCATTTGGCTTGACTAATGCACCAGCTGTTTTCATGGATCTCATGAACCGCGTGTGCAAGCCGTACTTGGATAAATTCGTGATTGTGTTTATCGATGACATATTGATATATTCACGAACCAAGGAGGAACATGAATATCATTTAAAATTAATCTTGGAACTACTCAGGAATGAGAAGCTTTATGCTAAATTCTCTAAGTGTGAGTTTTGGATCCAAGAGGTTCACTTTCTCGGACATGTCATCAATAAGAATGGTATCCATGTGGATCCATCTAAGATTGAAGCTATCAAAAACTGGGAAGCACCAAGAACTCCGACTGAGGTGCGTCAATTTCTGGGTTTGGCAGGCTATTACAGGCGATTTATCGAGAATTTTTCAAAGATAGCCTTGCCTTTGACCACGTTAACCCAGAAGGACAAAAAGTTTGATTGGACTGATAAACAAGAATCAGCTTTTCAATTGTTGAAGCAAAAACTTTGCAGTGCACCAATCCTATCCCTTCCCGAAGGGACTGACAATTTCATTGTGTACTGTGACGCATCACACCAAGGTTTAGGATGTGTATTGATGCAGAGAGAAAAAGTCATAGCATATGCATCCAGACAACTAAAGGTGCACGAAAAGAATTATA
Source organism: Smallanthus sonchifolius (assembly GCA_023525975.1). NCBI lineage: Eukaryota > Viridiplantae > Streptophyta > Magnoliopsida > Asterales > Asteraceae > Smallanthus > Smallanthus sonchifolius. The sequence goes on along the minus strand of CM042035.1, from coordinate 60,252,884 downwards.
CGACCCACGACTTGGAATTGGGTGCAGTCGTGTTTGCACTCAAGATTTGGAGACATTACTTATACGGTACAAAATGTACTATATTTACAGACCACAAGAGTCTCCAGCACATCTTTAATCAGAAAGAACTCAACATGAGGCAACGTCGTTGGGTAGAACTACTGAATGATTACGACTGTGATATCAAGTATCACCCTGGTAAGGCAAACGTCGTAGCAGATGCCTTGAGTCGTAAAGAACGACTTAAAACACTCCGTGTTCGTGCCCTAGAATTGACAATTCATACGAGTCTCACGACTCAAATTCGGATGGCACAACAAGAGGCAATCAAAGAGGAAAACAGTCAGAATGAAGCTTTACGAGGAATGATAAAGCAGTTGGAACCCAAGCCAGATGACACTTTATACTTCATGAATAGAATTTGGGTGCCATGTATTGGTAACTTACGGGAGTTGGTTATGGACGAAGCCCACAAGTCCAGGTACTCCATTCATCCAGGTTCGGATAAAATGTATAAGGATCTGAAAGAATTCTACTGGTGGCCGAACATGAAAGGAGAAATTGCTATTTATGTCGGTAAATGCCTGACATGTTCAAAAGTAAAAGCAGAACATCAGAAACCGTCGGGATTGTTACAACAACCCGAGATACCTCAATGGAAATGGGAACAGATTTCCATGGATTTCATTACAAAGTTACCCAAGACGTCGAGCGGGTATGACACTATATGGGTAATCGTCGATCGTTTGACGAAATCAGCTCATTTTCTACCCATCAAAGAAACGGATAAAACCGAGAAACTTGCAAGGCTTTATATTAAGGAAATTGTGGCTAGGCATGGAGTATCAATTTCTATTATCTCTGATAGAGACAGTAGATTCGTGTCTAGAATCTGGAAATCATTACAAGAAGCCATGGGCACACGTCTTGACATGAGCACGGCATATCACCCACAAACAGATGGTCAAAGTGAAAGAACTATTCAAACATTAGAGGATATGCTCCGTGCGTGTACAATTGACTTCGGTGGAAATTGGGATACTCATTTGCCACTAGCTGAATTTTCATACAATAATAGTTACCACACCAGCATCAAAGCCGCTCCGTTTGAGGCTTTGTATGGTCGAAAATGTCGTTCACCGCTTTGTTGGGCAGAAGTAGGCGACAAACATTTAACCGGTCCTGAAGTTATTCAAGAGACCACAGATAAGATTTTCAAAATCAAGGATCGTCTGAAGGCCGCCCGTGACAGACAAAAGAGTTACGCGGATAACAGACGAAGACCTTTAGAATTCCAAGTAGGAGACAAAGTCATGTTAAAGGTCTCACCTTGGAAAGGAGTTGCAAGATTTGGCAACCGTGGCAAGCTTAACCCTAGGTACGTTGGACCGTTTGAAATATTGGCTAGGGTTGGCCCTGTAGCTTACAAACTCAAGTTGCCACAAGAACTAAGCAATGTACATGATACGTTTCATGTATCAAATCTCAAGAAGTGTTTATCAGACGAGACGTTAATTATACCGCCTGATGAGATTCACATAGACGACAAGTTGCACTTCATTGAGGAACCTATGGAAGTCACAGATTGGAAGGTTCAGAGAACAAGACGCAGCCGTGTTAAGCTGGTCAAGGTACGTTGGAATTCAAAGCGCGGCCCCGAGTATACGTGGGAGCGGGAAGATAAAATGAAATCCAAGTACCCGTCACTGTTTACAAAAACACCAAGTCAGAGTGACAAGAACTGAATTTCGGGACGAAATTCTCTGTAACATGGGGAGAATGTGACACCCAGCATTTCAGGTCAATATCCACATTTCATAAACGCACGTTCATAATTATTATTTCCTGATATTTTATTTTGACTAAGTAAAGTCAAGAAGTCTAGCAAAGAAGTTTGTTCCAAGTCTAGTAAACCGTAAAGAGTTACTAGAAAAAGTAAGCAGGATAACCCGACTTAATGCGAACGTAAATGGTTAAATAAAATAACCAGAAAAATATATATATATATATATTACACAAAATTTACGTTGAGCCAAGATTCTAATATTTTCTTCAACGAGCCATAAAATGGTTAAAAATTATAATACCGTGAAGAATCGAAACTGAATTAAATTACCCCTTTAAAACTCTAATTGATACTAATACCATAATAAATTAATATTTAAAAATTGGTTATCATTAACCCCTAAACAACTTCTTGACTTTCTTGGCCGAGAGTCAGGGGAGCCATGCTCCCACTTGCCTGATTCACTTTGATTCAGATGAAAACCATACTCTTCAGACGAAACTTCACCATTCCTTTCAAACCTTCTCTTTTCTTACGGCAAATTCCCAATTCCCTTTCAAATCGAAGTCCAGTTTTAAAGCGAAAATCACCATAATTCGGTGTCATAAGGAGAATTTCAAGTGTTCTTGAAGAAAGCTCAAAAGATTCAAGACTACTTCTCTGTTTTTCTCTAAAGATCGCCATTCTCGGTGTGAGGTAAAAACTCGATACCATCCATATTATTTGCTTTAAAACCGTAACTAAACATACAAATCGTTCAAACGCAAGTAAGATAACAAGAAAACTGTGTCAAACTCAAGATTTGAACATAAAAATATACAGAGTGAATTCTGTAAATCAAAGTGCAGATATCGAAACTATAGTTTCGATACCTGTTAGTCAATCGAAACTGGGAGTTTCGATACCTATTGATCGAAACTAGGAGTTTCGATACCAGTTATTCAATCGAAACTAGGAGTTTCGATACCGGTTGTTCTATCGAAACTAGGAGTTTCGATATCTATTTACTCAATCGAAACTAGGAAGTTTCGATACCTGTGTACAATCGAAACTAGGTAGTTTCGATACTATTCTTGCCAATCGAAACTAGGTAGTTTCGATACCTATTTCACTCAGTCGAAACTAGGAAGTTTCGACATCTGTTCTGTTCAATCGAAACTAAGAAAGCTTAGATACCTGTTCATCAGCCCCTTAAGGCAGTAACTCAGAACTATTTTCATAACAAAACAAGGTTGGAAAAACTAAAAAGATAATTAAAACAAAATTAATAAGATCGGCTAGGTCAAATGAACAAATTGCGTTTAAGACGAGTAGTCTTAACGTGTATGTTATCCTTGTGTAAATAGGATACGGATAGGCGAATCTGCCGTCATTCAAATTTTTGCTAGCATTCATACTGTCGAGGTGAGTTTCACTAATCCCTTTTTTTTTAAGTTTTTGAAATGATTTGGGGTGGAAACATACTTGTAAAAGACTTTTGTGTATAAATGAATGGAACTAATGATCTGACCGTATGTATGTATTGAGGGAACAATAAAGCGCTTAAAGTCCTCGTAATAAATTAGTAACCATTAGCTATGGATTTAGCCCGGGATTATATGAATAGTACTATTGGGGGTGACGCCTCCGGTCATGGTTAGTCGCGCTAACCAGGGGTCAAAATGGCCGAATGACCGCATATTGTCTTACTCGCAGAAAGGCGAGGGGAGGCACAGAAAGTTGGGGTTTGGTTACGGTCTCGTACATTACATACTATTTTGTATTCCTTGCAAGCTTACAAATGGGGTCAATAGATCGGATTAGTAATCATATTCATTGGTAATACATACAAAAGAGTTCTGATCAGGGTAAAATGATCAGGTTTATCAAAAGAGTTCTGATCAGGTTAAAATGATCAGGTTTTACACAAAAGGGTTCTGATCAGGTTAAAATGATCAGGTTTTACACAAAAGGGTTCTGATCAGGTTAAAATGATCAGGTTTTACACAAAAGAGTTCTGATCAACGTAAAGTGATCAGGTTTTACACAAAAGGGTTCTGATCAGGTTAAAATGATCAGGTTTTACACAAAAGGGTTCTGATCAGGTTAAAATGATCAGGTTTTACACAAAAGAGTTCTGATCAACGTAAAGTGATCAGGTTTTACACAAAAGAGTTCTGATCAGGGTAAAGTGATCAGGTTTATCAAAAGAGTTCTGATCAGGTTAAAATGATCAGGTTTTACACAAAAGTGTTCTGATCAGGGTAAAGTGATCAGGTTTAAAGTAAAGAATTCTGATCAGGTTAAAGTGATCAGGTTTAAACGAAAGAGTACTGATTAGGTTAAAATGATCAGGTTTAACAAAGAGTTTTGATCGGCAAAAAGATCAGATTTAAACATTGGGTTTATGATAACTCTTTATAATAACTTGTGAACTCACCAACCTCGTGTTGACAGTTTTAAGTATGTTTTCAGGAAATTGAACGTGGTCATCAGGTTAGCAATGTAGGTTACATGCATGCACGTGGATACGGCTTTTGGGAGGATTTCTCTTGTATAACTCATGGTCTTGAGTCATATTTGCGAAATCTTAAACATTTGTAAACTCAAATTGATATTTTGTAACGTAAATATTTTAAATTCAGTTATGTATCCAATTACATGTATGTGTTTGCGGTAATCATATGCTTTGGAAACCAGTGAAAGTCGCGCCTCGCGTTTCCGCCCTGGCGGGGTGTGACATTCAAGGATCTCAATCACCGAATCCACCTTTGAAGTTGGAAGACTTCGTTTTCAAACACCGTTTATGAACTCCAAGAGACTTCCAACATCATTTATGAAGTTCCAAGACTTCAACCACCATTTATGTACACATTCCACCTATGTACATTTCTCCCCCTTTATATACATATTTCACCTATGTATATCACCGTTTGTGTACAATGTATATTTTAACATTTACCTCTTGACCATTCAATCTTTAACGGGTCCATAAGGATTTCTTCCGAATTCACCACCCCATCCAAAAATTGGATTTTCACCAAAGCCAAAATGGCATACCCAACTGTTCCAAAGAAAGACATCTTCTTTTTGGGACTTCTCAATAAGTTCACAACGACATTGAGTATAAACAACATTAGTTCGGAGCTATGAACGACTATCTTCGATTAATCGACCATCTGTGAGCAGTTAATGCTCTACACACCTGAACCATAAAGTCCACAAACCACGAGACCTTTGGTCAGTTTATCCTACCACCGATCGACTGTGCCAATACGCACTTTTCCATTTTCCCTTTTTCCATCGAAAAGTTTATGTGCTTTAGAACAAGGCACATGGGTGAAATGACCCAAATCAAACCCTCTTTCTCAACTGGAATACTAGGTATCCCTTTATATCCCCTGGTTGATGGCGACGGCACCAGCCTTGTATACACCAATTCGTATACCTCGTGCTTCGCTGTCTCTAATGAGCACAGATCAACACGCTACCCCTTTGTCACACTTGACATCAATATGGTTAATGAGTAACCGAACACCTCTTTCACAATTATAGGATTAAGATCCATGTGATTGTTTCGTCCACAATCTCCTGTATTTATATCATATAAACATCAACATTATAACATCCTTAATGTTGATGGTCCAACTCCACTGATTTGCTTAGCCTTTTATCCAATTATAACGACCGAAAACCTTCATTCACGCCTAAGTTGTTTAGAAATGCACAACCCTTAGGCCCATCATGTCACACCCCCAAATTTAAACTAAAGGAGTTTTACCGTTTGGGAAGTGACGAACCAGGATCTCAGACATTAGTTACATTGAACGACTCTACATGGGACTCAAATGAAAATATCATATCAACCAGTGTTAATGCGGAAACGTAAAGAAAAGTAAATGCACAAAGACACGCGCCCAAACCAAAAGTCCAAAAGTCTAAACGTCCAACCAAAACAAGTACAATACAAAACAATCCAAACAAACATAAATAAGCAACAATCAAAATAGTTTAATCCCATGCATGCCCTAATGTGCACTTGTGCCTTATCTTAGCGATCTGAGAAAACATGTAAGAAAATATGTCAACACGAGGTTGGTGAGTTCACAGGTTTCAATATATAAATAAGTTTTACCAGATTTATGATCATTCAATATGTATCTATAGGTAGCTAACCTATGTTCATGTTTAACTCAAGCGCTCGCAACCGAAGCTGACTGTTTGTTTATTTGCCTCCTGCCAGGTCTATCAACACTGGCTGTGTGAGTAGACTAACATTTCACCCGTTCGATCTCTAATCGAGTTAGCGTGACTAACACGGGTGGGATTTGTCAAACCCAGTAGTACTACTAAATATTACCTCGCTAAGATCCATATTAACGATCCGATATAAGATGAAGACTTTCTGTGATAGTGTGTTACGTTTAGCTTTAACATCGATAACATACGAATTACAAAATCTCAAAATAGTTTAATCATGTTTTCTCCCCCAGGTTAAAATAACTCACATGCGTTACGTTGTAGGTAGTATCACACAAAGGATAAGTTGGAACCACGAGTGTAAATCTCAAAAGACTTACGAATGCCCTAAAATTATAAATACATAAATTAGGGATAATAATCGGAATTGTGACCGCGACACGGAATGAGAAACGCTTTAATATTCAAAAGTGGACGAACGTGTCCACGGAGATAGGAATTTCTTAAATAATCAAATTATAATTACGTTACGCGACGCATGACAAAAATAATAATAAATATAATCGAGTGTTTTGTCATTCACAAAAACTAAGAAAATAATATAATACATTATTTTTAGGTTCGAAGGAATATTCTAATTACTCATTTGAGGTAAGAATAATAAATACATTATTATTATTGAAGTAATAAACACGAGTAAATAATATAACCAATTATATTATTATTTAATCCCAAACGTTACACGAGTTTATAAAACGATTCGAAATAATATAAATATATATTATTTAATAATACGGGTCATGGGTTGAAAATAATATAAACATATATTTTATCTGGATTCGTTGATTGAAAGTAATATAAATATATTATTTTAAAAGTGGGAATAAAAATAGGTTATAAAACCAAACCCGAGCCTACGGGTTATTTTCCTAGCTAAAACACTTTAACATATAATATAATAATATAGGGTATAGTTTTTAGAAATTGGAAATCATTGAAAAAGTCTAAAAAATATAATTGCAGGAGACCGGTTTCGAACCCGGGTCTCCTGCGTAATAGTCAAGTGACTTAACCAAGTATACCCGCTAGGGAATCGCAAGGGTAATCAGATCCAAATGCTTTTAACATCCCAGTCCATGGTGTTCTTCCCTTTAACGCAAACCCGAACCAAAATCCCTCCCCAAACCTCTGAATTCGGACGCGATCGTCCAAGGAACCATAGGGCTTTCAGTGGTATGTGAACCCGTGTATGAGTTTAATCGTGAAAACATTGCGTTTAGGTCGATTAATTATCAGATTGAAATCCCGAAACCCTAGTTTATTGACATGGAATCGATTTGACTAATCCTGATAATAGAATTGGTTGGATCCATAGGGCTTTCAAAGAGTGTGGGATTGCGAATCTAACCATACCATTTAATCGAATTGAGATTGTGTTTAGGTTAGAGTTCGATTAAACTGGATTCGCGAAGAACCCTAGATTCTGATTTCGTTTAATTCGATGTTATAAGATTTCAAAAGGTTAGGGCTTTCAAAGCCTAGATGATGGCGAGTCTATCTATATAGTTTAATTGGATTTATATTGTGTCTAGGGCATGGCTTGATTAAATCCGAATGTATATGAACCCTAGAATTAGTACATGATAAATTCTATAATGTAACCCCGAATTGATAAGGGGGTTTTGATCTAGACACTTAAACGAAACCAGGGATGTAAATGATTAGCAGAATGATGCTTGATTTGATGGTGTTCAATTAAACAGACTCCGACTGTGAACAACTTTAGCTCCAGCGACCCTAACTGCTATTTCCGATTGAATTGAGGTGTGATACAGGTTCTCTGAGGCTCGATTGAGATTTGCAGGTGTTCGATTTGCAAGAATAATAGACGAATCGAGTGAATTTGATCATGATTGAGGAGGTTTCGGCGGTTACGGGTTAAATGGCTTTAACTCGATTAATTCGTGCATAATGATTGTGTTAAATGATCTAGTAATGTCGAAATTGTTATTAATACTCATATATGTTACGGATTTGAATGAATTTCGGTTATAGGTTACAAATTTGGATTAAGAACAACTCTAGTTTGACTTTTGAAAGTCAATAGGAATAAATCTCTAAATTTTGAATTTGTAAAGTCAACAAAATAGGTTTAGGGTAATTACAACTTTGGTCCTTGTAGTTTCAGTTTAAATATTGACAGAATAAGTCCCTGAGGTTTGTAACAGAGTTAAGTAAGTTAAGATTTAATTGGATTTAGTTAACGGAGTTAACCTAAAAGTCCGGATTATCACACATCAAATTTCTACTTCTTCCCATTTGTAATATCCTCCACACATTCAACAATATCCGACATTGATTCCCGTAAATGGTTTTTAGCTCGGCTAGAATGTTTCGGCTTTCATGAAGTCACTTTTCATTTGCTCCTTGGTTTCCACTTATCTCCCGAGGTCGACCTTCCCCTACGCGTTTATTAATCAACTCCACCCAAGTTATACTCCCATACACAAGGATCCAACTCCACCCGAGTTATACTCCCATACACAAGGATCCACTGTATAACGTCACCAGATAGCATCGAGAAACCCGATCTATCTACATCTCTTACACGATTCCAAGATTTGAGCGGAACCACGACTAGTCATACGAACTTGCCCGAAATCTTGTTGATCACCCATACTGTACAATGTACATGAAAGAACTCTTCCACCATGTCACCCACCATGACTTGCAATCGATGGTATTTCAACGTTATCTCTTGAATCCCCCTGATGCCTGTGCCTTCACGCCCTTATGCCTTTCTCCTTATGAAGAATAATCCACCAATCCCCCGCCACGTCCCAGAGTCGACTCATTGTGAGTAATACGCCATTCTTTAACTCCTTTGGTTTGCACACCACGAACCCTCTGTGAAAACAAAGTTTTCCTTCCACTTCGGTTCACCAACCGTAATTTTTCCCGCTCTCTAGGCTTCACACGGTTCCTCCCAAGGATCACCTCAAAGAGCCCTATTTTCCTTGAAGGAAGATGGACACAACATGATAGAAAGCTCTAGTCATACTCCACTAGATAGATGCCTTCTATTTCTTCCAACCAATTCCACATTCCTTACCATTTCCGAGGTGATACACCTCTAGACTCTATCACACCTGAGTCCTTAAGATGACTTTCATCCACAATTTCTTCTACTTACACATGTGCCCTTCAGCCACACCCGATCAAATTTTAACTAGGTCGTAGATGTTCTACCTACTTATAGGTCTTTAATCTACCCACTTAATAAGGCACCATATCATATCTATGTATATATGTATTAAGTATATATATATCTTCCTATATACTTACATACATATATAATCACCTTCACCTAATCCATGCAAATGTTCATTGTTATATGGTTATCATAAACACCCTTACACAGTTCGTCTTATTAATCATATTGGCCAGACATGTTTAATAATACGTTATGCCCAATTGTAATTATCATATCCATATAACGGATCACAAAACAAGTTTCGGCACACAAAACATCTTGTCATTCAATCATACACCATATATATATATATATATAACCACCTTATCATAACATTACAAACCTTTCACTTTTGAAAGCTCCGAGTCTTGGTCAAGTCCTTTTTGGATTCTCGTATCATTCCCCCCATATGAAGAGTATCTGGTTTGAGTTTGGTGCCACCCACACCAAATCCCTCAAACTATTGCTCTGATACCAAGTTGAAACACCCTTAATTTTGATACACCGATTATTAAGACATTAAACAAGCAGAAGCATCTATCCTAAGAATTTTTTATTTTATTTTATTTTCCTTCACGTACCGTGAAGGATCATGCATCAAACTTCACGTACCGTGAAGTAGTCCAAATCACCTGTCCGGAAACCAAGTTCTTCGCGTGGCGCGAAGAACTCCCCCTTGATCTTCACGTACCGCGAGGCCCTTCAGCAAACAGAAAATTAAGTTTTTCTCCCAGATTCAACTCTTAGTCAAATTTCCATCTTTTACCTTTTTAACATAACACCAAGATTTTCCCAACACTAGGGTTTTTGTTCAAAACATTCAAACACCATATATATACACCAAAAACAGAATTTCCTGAATAATTTACAACCTTTAGAAGGATTTCTATTTGTCCCCAAAAACACCAAATACGCATACGAGAACCCGCCAACGCCTTGGACTTGACTTTGACTACATCAGAGCTTTTCATACATAACCACATAAACATTTCACCATTAGTAATGAAGATAAAACATATTAACAAGTAAAATCTACTTGTTTTAACCCTTTCACCCAATTTGTCCTTAGGCTACATATCACTTGTATATCACCTTACAAGTTTCATTCTTTCATATTAACCATCATATTGACATCATTTCTATTTCCATTATGGCACTTAGACCATAACTTCATCACCCATTTCCATTATGATTCTAGATCATAACTTCATCACCCATTTTCATTATGGTATTTAAACCATAACCTCATATCCACATTTCCATTATGGTACTTAGACCATAACCTCATATCCACATTTCCATTATAGTATTACAACTATAACTACATTCATTCATTTGCACATACTAAATTCATACTCATTCATACACATTCATAACACAACATTATATGCAAACATATCACATAAAACCTACTTGTTTTCACCCATTTGACCCGTTTCCACCCAATTTATCATTAGGCTAAAAATAACTTGCATAACACCTTACAAGTTTCATTGTTTTCATATATCATTCATATTTAACACATTTCCATTTCCATTTCCATTATGGCACATATGCCATAACTCTATCACCACATTTCCATTATGATTCTTAGTTCATAACTTCATCACCCATTTCCATTATGATTCTAGATCATAACTTCATCACCCATTTCCATTATGGTATTTAAACCATAACCTCATATCTACATTTCCATTATGGTACTTAGACCATAGCCTCATATACATATTTCCATTATAGTATTACAACTATAACTATATTCATTCATTTGCACATACTAAATTCATACACATTCATAACGCAGCATTATATGCAAACATATCACATAAACTCTACTTGTTTTAACTTATTTCTAAAATATTATTTCCACCATAATATTAATTAGAAATATTTATTTATTTAAAACGAAACCCGGAATTTGGTTCGTTACATAATTTGAATTTTATTTTGACCATCTACCGCTGAATTTGAATCTAAATTTCCTTAACGCAATATGCAAACCCATTTTTATTCATGGTTAAAATATGAAGCAAATGTATTGTCATCTTCATCTTCTACACTCGATAACAAAGAATTAAGGGCATTGTCACATGGTCCCTTGAACGCATATTCTTACACTGCTTGCATAGTCAACGGTGTTAGATTTGTGGTACAAAATCGTGATTCCCGACGCACTACTCAGAACAGTGGTGTGGTTACAATAGGAGAAGACAATACTTCATTTTATGGTCAACTAGATGAGATCATAGAGTTGAACTACATAGATGGTTACTCGGTTATACTATTCTGTTGTAAATGTTTCGACACGAGAGGTAAAAGATTAAATAAGCAAAACAATATTATTATAATTGACATCGGCCGTGAATGGTATGTTGGCAAAGAATGGTATAATGATGTCCAATATATATTAGTCAGACAGGCTAAACAAGTGTTCTATCTTCAAGATCCTTCTCGAACCACTGTCCAATGGAGGGTTGTTGAGGACGTTCACCATCGGATGCTTTGGGATGATCCTAGTGTGGTTAATGAGATAGATATATTGCACAACAATCGGTCAAATGATTATACTTTGGTTATCGACATCGGATGCGAAGGTGGTGAATCATGTCACGTAGGTGGTGACCAAACTCCAATTATAGACTATCAATCTATTACACGAGAAACTCAATCATCTTTTTGGTAACTTGGTTGTCGACTTAGGCTACTTGCCCATGCGTATAACTTTAAATGAGGGTGGTGACCCAAGTCATGTTGCCCCGATGGATCTCGATGAAAGTTTTATTAATGATGATGAAGAAGATGAAGATGCATACAATTTAGATGTGGAAGATGAAATAAATGACGACGATGAAGAAGATGATGATGTTGTTGAGACACATTATTGTAGTGATGATTCTGATTGAATGTATGTTATAAATATACTATATATCTTTGTAAATTATTAATTATTCTTGCTTACTAGTTAGTTTTGTTGAAGGAATAATGTCAACAATGGCGCAATCACATGGTGGTGATGGTGGAGACGGTGGATATGGGGTCCGTATAACTTCGACTCGAGTTGTGCGGGTGGATCTGGTGATAAGTTACTTGTTGGTGTTTAATGTATGTCTTTACAATTGCCTAGCTTTTCATTTTCATGTGTCAATGTAGGTAGTTCCTCCCAGAAAAGGCGTTCGAAAGTCAAAAACCTAAAACTATACAAAACATTTGAACAAAATGGGAAGAAGCCTCTTCCTATTGATGTTGAACTTCATGGCGGGGGGATAGTTCGTGGGTCCTAACGCGTCTGATTTTATACGTGCTATCTCTCTAGAGGTTGAAAAGGTGGTTCCCCCACATTATCCTAATTGGGCCAAGGTCCCAAATGAAAAAAAAACATGCTATATATCCCACTCTCTTAGTAAGTATAGATGTTGTATAGTTACTTACAATTTAATAAGTATTAGTTTTTTTTCTAATTACTTCCCATTTGTAGGATTATTTTAATCTGGACAGCTGGCGAAACACTGACAAGTGGCGAGCCATTGGACTCGGAATCACCGCCGAGTGTCAGAGGGCTTATAAAGAACACAAGAGAGAGTTGAAAGTTTATTTCGACGAGCACGAGGGATACGATGATGTGGAGGTGGCGAGGAATAATCCACCACAAGATGTTGATCGAGGAACTTGGGATAGTTTGATTAATGAGCTGTTTTAACTGCGAGCTATAGAAACCGCTCCGAGAAAAACAAGCAAACCAGAGCACAACAACGCTACCCAAGTTTCCATGGGAGCAAATTATATGCCCAGCGCCGACACATGGAGGTATAAAATACAGTTGTTAGTATTATACAAATATGCTTATTAATTCTTAGTGTTATTATTTTTGTTTTTCATAGGGGATCGACCCTATTGAACTGTTAAGATCGACCCATTATAAAGAAGGGACGGGTTGTGCCAACGAGACTGCATCAACATACTATGTAAGTAAAATGATTTTTTTGTTAGACTTAATAGACTTAGAACATCCAACTATAACTTTAAACGAGTTAAAATAACCCAAACACACTTTAAAAGACTTAAACATCCAACTTTAACTTTAAACGGGTCAAAATGACCCAAACACACTTTAATAGACTTAAAACATCAAACTGTAACTTTAAACGGGTCTAATGACCCAAACGCACTTTAATAGACTTAGAACATCCAACTGTAATTTTAAACGGGTCAAAATGACCCAAACACACTTTAATAGACTTAGAACATCTAACTCGAGCCTAATTGTTGAATATTTTTGCTACTATATTAATATTTGTTGTTATTAGTGTTGGTTGACTGGAATTTGGGTCATTTATGACTTATAGTTTAACAGGTTGGTTATCCATTTTACAACAGTTATGATGTCAAATTTTAGTAAAATAATCAAGTGATTGTTTATTATATTGTTTAATGCAAGACCGAATACAAGAGGAGTATACAAGATCCTCTGCCGAGTCTGGTGGTGACTCATCTACTGTCGATGAGTTTGCTGTGCATTGGGTCATCGGGGTGGACATATCCATGGTGTTGGTCCTGTGGTGAGTAATCCCACACCTGATGTGTTCAGTACCCCCTCTCCACAACCCCATTGGCAAGAAGTGGACGAGCGTGTGGCTCAACTTCAACAACAAGTCCAAGATCAACAACGACGAGATGAAGAACAACGACAACATAATGAAACAACTGCTTGAAATGCAACGACAAATGGACGAAATGCGTCGAATGTGGGAACATCGAACAAGCATCGATGATAATTAGCTTGGAGTTGTTGCCTATGCCTTTGTTGTTGATTATGTTTCGGACAACTTTATGTTTGAATGTTTGGTTTGTCGTGCGTCGAACAACTTGAATGTTTGGTTTATGTTTCGGATATTAATTTTTACTGTTCGGATTTGAATGTTTGAATGGTTTATATTATATGATTTGTAGGTTTTTGTTTTTAGAAATTTTATATTTCTATAAAATTTGCAAAAGTAAAAAAAAAACAAAACAAAAAAGAACTATACCGACGACTTGTCGTCGGGATAGGTTATTTTTCAAAAAATTGAAAAAGGGGTTTTCCAGACGACATGTCGTCGGGATAGGTGTACAACCTATACCGACGACATGTCGTTGGTATATGTGAAATTTGTTTTTCCTTTTGAATTATTTAAATAAACCCTGTTCTGACGACATGTCGTCGGTATAAGTCATATCCCGACGACACCTATATCGACGACAAATCTGAGCTATTGGTACGAAGCAATTCCGACGAACACTATACCGACGACTTGTCGTCGGTATAGGGCTATGTTTTTTCGTCTTTATAGAGTGTTACTGTTGTAGTGTAACGACACAGCTTGTTGGCCGTTTACCTTCTATTTCGATCTTAAAGTTCTTCAAGTTTTAACAAATTAACTAAATCTTAAAAGACAATGTCGGTGCCCATATTTGTTGTTTTCTATTTGAATTTCCTTTAATTTATCAAAAACTCCTTTTGTTGGGTTAGGTTAAACAAGGGTTGCAGTTTTTGTTTGGTTTGATCAGATCACAAGTTCGATCAACGCTTCTTAAATTTTTTTTTTTTTGCTTTTTTTAGATTTGATTACTATTTGTTAATTATTAAGGTGCAATGTGTGAGCCATAATACTTTTTATTATCTATGGTTCAATCTTCAAAAACGATCCGGCTCAAATTCGTACGTTTCTTTTATATACTTAAACACGTTAGTGTCACTGTCACAATACGCGTAACTAACTTCACAAACGCGCCATTACCCACGTTAATTTCACCGTATGGCTTCACCGCAATATGCCGTTTTTTTACTTTATTCTAATTTCTTTCATTAATTTAACAAATGTTAACATAATATTAACACTCGATAACTAGATCTTGTTTATGTCATAATGTACGAGGCGAGTCGTAGCACGTGGGGAATCGACACGCGGGTCTTCAAAATAGTATAACTCATTTATTAAACTTCTGGACCCACTTTAAATGCGACGGCCCGAGCATTTGTCAATCATGTATACAAGTGTGTGATATTCGGTGGATTTCAATGATATATTTTTTAACTTCTTTAAAATAATTATAACAAAATAAAAAGTTGGTGTCTTTTCTGAAATAGAATGTCCAAGGGATAAAAAGAAGGCACTTTTGATGGACTTCTTTGATTACGCTTTTATGAATAATATAGTTTATTCGATCTTTGACCTTTTAAATTAACTTTTCAAATGAATAATGAATTTTATGAGCCTCTGTTAAAAAAGTTCATGACTTAACTCGTTCAAAGAAAACTTTATTGGAATCGACAAGTTTGTAAATAAGCCGAGACGGTTATAGACGAGATAAGCTGGAGTCAAAGTAAACTCGTTTATTAGCTTGCTTATTTGGGTTGTTTAGTGTGTCAAAATTTTAATGTTTATAAGTTATAACTTAAATAAGAGTCCAAATTTCAGCTAAGATAACTCGCTTGCTCATTTGGCTTGTATTGAATTTGTTTATAATTTCGTATTTATGTAAAAATATTACTTTTTATTTAAAGTTATAAAAAATAGATGAGTTGACTCGAGACTTTTACGAGTTGAGCTACGACTCAAATTTCAGCTCGTTAAAAGTAAACGGGCTAACTCGGCACGCTCGTAATCAACCATAACGATCAAGGGCTAAATTTTTTGATAAATAAATAATCTTACTGATATTTATTAAAATGAAAATTCCCAAAATGTCATTATTTTTATTGTTCTCCAATCTGTCTCGTTAACTTATTTTTTCCAAAACTATCCCCTAATATACCGTCGGAACCGACGGTATAACATATTTGTCCGACGCTGTTCTCAGCCAACCAGTCCGCCACGTGTCCAAATAGGTGGTATGTTTATAAACACCGACGGATTTGAGGGTATTTTTTTTTTTTACAAAATTGTTAAGGTTGGATCTCATTGTTTTTATATAAAAACATTAAGTTTTTTTCAAAAAGATTTTCTTTGATTTTTTACAAATTTGTTGAAGTAATTATCTTTTCAAACACCGTCACACGATGGGTGTTGAAGAGGATATTCTCAAAAAAAAAAGTTAACGGAATAAATTGGGGGATAAAAAAGTAATAAAGATATTTTAGGGATTTTTTTATTAAAATATAGTTAGTGACCGTCCAATCCCTTTGCATGCTCCCATTAAAACCTTGTTTATCCTTTGTATCAAGTGTGGAAAATGTCCACATAATAACTATCAAATATAATTGGAGAATAAAGCTAAAATTTTGGAACCATGCATCCAAAAATTGACACTAAAAACACAATTATAATAAAGTTCTTTATTCCTCGATTTCCGAGTTCTTAAAAAACTGACACAAGTAACAAAGATACAAATGCAAACACATATATTTTGCATAATTATAACAACAAAACCAATTTGATATAAAATCATAAAGCGATTGATCAATCAATCTACTCCTCCATTGCCAAATCCTCAATAATATTCATCTTGTTGAGTGGATTGTTAAAAGCTTGGAAGTCACAATACTTGCAAGTAGAAGGCAAGAAGGACCCATTTCCAATCTTATGATGATGATCTTGATCATCATGATCAACTTCCAACGACAACGAATCCTTACGCGCGATCACAACCGAGTTAATCACCTCATCTTGGGGATGAAAGATATCCAAAACCTCAAACCCTTGAAGATCTTCTGGCTCGACCACCGGGTAAAGAAAAGCACGAGCACCATGAGCACTCCTTAGCATCAACACGGCTCCGGGTGCCATATACTTAGCCAGATGCTCAATCACCTTAACCTTATCATTGATGTCCATCCCCACAAGTGCCGCCAAGAAAACGACGTCGTACTTGTTCAATTCATCAGTCACTTCCATTATATCGGTCGAATGGAAGAACATCCTTTGGGACAAGTCAGGATCAGGCGACACGAGGCATGAAGCCATCGAATTCGCGGAATGGTCGATGTCATAGTTGTGAAACTCAGTGTTCTTTAGATGATGTGAAGCTAAAACAATTGAAGTGAGGGGTAAGGGGCCGGATCCGATGAATGCGACACGCTTTGGAACAACAACGGTGTCGGGTTGATCAGACGAGTAGTGGCGGTTAAGGATGTCGAATTCGAGTTGGCTTAGTTTGAGGTAATTGTTGTAATAAGGGAATACATCAAGATGATGAAGAGGGTTTGAAAAAGAGGCTAAAAGAGTGGAGAAATGAGCCTCTAAATGACCCTCGGCTTCGCCGCAAAGTTTGATGAGCTTGGATCTTGTTTCTTGGATGGTTTGTGGAAGTGTGGCTACGTTGATTGAAGATGGTGGGATGCATGCAACCACGAGCTCGGTGAAGAGACTGTTAACGTCTTTGGATGGTTTTAGGGTTTCGAGTTTGGAGATTTTGGTGTAAATTTGGCATACTTTGTCAACAAGCGAGGCCTCTGCGTGTGGTGAACCCATGGTGAGATGATTAGGGAACGAACAAAAGGAAAAGATTCGGTCAAGTTGGCAAGGGTCAAGAAGGGAGAGGAAGAAAGAATTAGGGTATGTGGTGTACATTGTGAAGAGGAGTGTGGCGTATTTATGGACGAGATTGTCGGTCCCACAATGATTTGGAGACAAGGGGTGAACCTTGCTTTTTCTTTAATTTAATATATAAATTAAAACATATCTTATTATGTTGGAAAGAAGTTTTTTTTTTATTTCGAACATCAAAAGAACCTAACTTGTTATTGAACCGGTTGTTTTACTAATCCATTCATCAAGTCGGTTTTAAAACTTGAATGGCATCATAAGTTAAAATTCTAATATATAAAAAAGACTAAATTAAAGAAAGCAACATTTAAGTATATACTAAATTACACCCGCATACCTTTATCTTCACTAATTACGATAGACACCATTTATCTAAATGATTTGTATAAAATTATAACCTTTAGACTAACAGAGGTTAGATTTTTCAGTTAGTTTTTTATAAACGATCAAATTACCCTTACTATTATAACATAAAATAAAATAAAATAAATTCAAAAGCATTGTAGGCCCCATCCATTATGCGTTCTTCCTAAAAAAACCCAAAACTTACAAATCAAATTTTCATACTTCAAAAAGCTTACATTCAATTGGAAAAATTCAAATCCAAAATGAAACCGACGGGTGTTTGTCCAGCAGTACAAATCCAAAATGACCAATAACCCAATTGGTGGGCAAAAATCCAAATCCAAAAATACATAAGCTTTGACAGAAATATAGAAGCGTACAATCGGTCAATAACCCAAATCGTTTGTAAGCTTCGACCGAAATATAGAAGCTTACAATCGGTGAGCAAAATCCAAATCCAAAATGAAATCGATTCAAATGGAAACCAAAATTAGGGTTGGATGTCTTGAGCAGAGGAGAAAGTCGGAGAATAGAGAGGGAGGCAGAGGGGGTTCGGTTGTTTCGAACGGCCGACGGTGGGAGGGCGATGGTATGTGTCTGTGTAGACGATGAAAAGGAGAGGGAGGGAGGGAGAGAGAGAGAGTAAGAGAAGACTAGGGTAGGAAGAGAGGCTAGAAACTTATCGGTGAAGAAGTGAAGTGGCAGGCGAGTGGCGGTTAATTTGTTAATCCCGGTCGCCAGTTGGTGACTGTGGTGGTGTGGCTTTTGCTTGTTACAAAGCTTGAGAGAGTAATATACACACATCTCTCTCTCTATATATTAATTTTTTAATATAAGAATAAAGGGTAAATTAGTCATTTACATGTCATTTAACTGAAAAATCTAACGTCGGTTTGTATGGTGTTCAGTGTAATTAGTGAATATTAAGGTCTGCTGTTGTAATTTGGTATATATCTAAAGGTTGTTTTCTGTAATTTAGTCTATAAAAAATATAAGGATCAAATATTAACTCTCATTTTTTTTTATAGAAACTCAAAAACTCTTAGGTTGAATCAGTTTAGATTAACATGTTAATCTATATGTAGTATAATATTACAAATATGTAAAGACGTACGAGTTTCAAAGGGAGTTTGATTAAAAAGGGTTTTACGATCTTACTCTTTAAAATCACGACACTCACAAATATAAAGACGGATTTAGACAATAATAAAAGCCCATCAAAAGATGGTTTTTTGAGGAAGAATTAGTTAAAGACATAAACATACCACTTCATTAATAGGTTAAACATTAACATGCACCAAACATCACCTTCACCCTAGCAACACAAAGAAGTTTTAGCCACGAATGGCCATAACGACTATTGTAATGATAAGTTTCATAGGCTCTCCTATTGTGAAACAAGGAGGAAGAGCCCCTATACTCTCTACTCTCTACTCTAACTACGAGAATGCTCTCTTCTTGAGTGTTATTTTGCTCTGGATTGGTGTGTGGAATGAAGAACCCAAGCCTCCTATTTATAGGCCTCAAAATGTGCAATGCACGACCGTGTGCAAAGGCCCATGGAATCAAACAGGGTACAGAAGACATGGTACTGGGCCGTGGGGAGCAGGAGAAGGTAATGAACGACTGTGCATTGGGATGCACGGTCGTGCATCCCTCAACTTTTCCCCAACTTTGTCTTGTAGCTTCTTGTTGACTATTGTTGACCAATTTTGACTTCTTGGGGGTCAATGCTCTGGGAATAAACCTCCTAAAAGCTTGAATTCTTGGTGTTCTTGATAGGATTTATCTTGATTTGTATTTTCAACACCGAATAACTTGCAATTACAAAATATGTGTGTTTTAATCATAAATTGCAAGGTTATCATTCAATTTAGTACCATAATGTGGGATTATTATGTATGTAAAATATGTATAAATGATAGCATATCAACTGCCCTAAAAAATATTTATATAAAGGCTTGATGAGCCAAAACTTAGAGCAGAAGCCCAAGACTTGAATTTAAAAAAGAAAAAACACATCAGATTTAGAGGTGTAGTACGTTTTTGATGGAAATTTGGAAGGGCTCTCTCTTGAAAATTATGAACTCCCTCTTGATTCCCACACACACTCTCTCTCTCTTCTTCATTCTCTCTCTTTTGTTCTTCTTTAGGTTCAGCGGCGGCGGTAGATCAGAGTAGTGATTCAATGAGTTTAATAAAGAAACTTAGAACAGGAGTCCAAGACTTAAATTAAAAAAAGAAAAAAAAACACATTAGTCTTAGAGGTACATTAGGTTTGGGACGAAAAATTTGGATAAGGGAAACCAACACCTTTTTTTTGAAAATTTTGAATTCCCTCTTAATTCCATCTCTCTCTCTCTCTCTCCATCTCCTTTTCATTTACTCTCTTTTGTTAAGTTGTAAGTTCAGCGGCGGTGGTAGATTGGATCAGTGGTTCAACGAGGTAGGCGGCGATAGATCGAGCAGAAAGTAGTGGTTTAGCGAGGTGCGAAGAAGGTGGCTAGCGGTCGTATAGCGGCCGCCTCCGGTGGTGAGATATGAATGATAGAGAGAAAGCTCGAAGGAAGTGTTGTCTAGCGGCGGTGAAAAGGTGGTGGTGTAGCGAAGGGGTTCTCGGTGATGACTTTGACAAATATCCAAAGAGGGTAACGATAGCCTTTACACCTCAAACGAAAGTAGCAACAATGATTTGAAGACCTAACCATAACGTCCAGCACTCTGGCAATGGAAGTTAGGGTTCTGGCCTATAACATCCTAAAAATCCAATATTATTCTATGATTGGGTAAAAAACAAATAAGGAATGGAGACACTAGTTGGTAATAAAACAAAAGAAGTTAACACCACTTAAGCCCTAGCCACCTTCCCCCCCCCCCACCCCCACACATCATTATTCATATATGCAAGTTCTTCTAGAGAGAAAAGGAGAAAGAGGTAAAGAGGTATTGTGAAAGAAAACTCCATTAGAGCTTGCCATCTAGGGCTCGATTCGGTACAGAAGGAACGTAAGGCCCCAAAACCTAGGAACCCTCCGGTCATGGATATCAAATTAAACTCAAATCATTGCAGCTGAAATAAAAATAGTCAGCCAATGGTCAAA
This sequence comes from Smallanthus sonchifolius, assembly GCA_023525975.1. NCBI lineage: Eukaryota > Viridiplantae > Streptophyta > Magnoliopsida > Asterales > Asteraceae > Smallanthus > Smallanthus sonchifolius. Next base: position 60,231,698 of record CM042035.1, on the reverse strand, counting down.
GATCCGTCTCAAACACAATTCAAACCAAATACTAATATCAAGTATATCAATAAACCAACCCATAAATGAATGTCATCACAAACGTACGCAGTAACGAAACGCCATCCAGAAGGCGCCATCTCATATCTTCTCTTTACCTGAAATACATGCTTAAAACTCCAGCTACGCTGAGTGAGTTCTATAGTAATTTATTAGGGATGTTAAATCCCAAAACTGTTACAAAATAGTTTAAGTCTCAAAGGTATTAGCTCATAATAATTTATATCAAAATGATTGTTTATAATCAACGACGCATGACTTAATCCCGTTTTCTCTGTCTGTAGCAACCAACAAACACAGTCACCCGCCTGACACAAATAACCCGTTAACTAACGTCAACACAATATCAAGCTTACGCTTAATCACCCGTCACGTCAAACACGTGATACACTCACATGCATATCAAGCAAACACAACAATTATCATAATATAGACGCATACGATTATTCTTAACACCTTATGCATGTATTTGTGCCCAAAACATTAAAACGTCTAAAAGTGGCTGATAGAAACTCACATTTTCTTGACACGACTCGATCTCTAGAATCGGCCAACTCCTCATGCTCGCCTCTCGACTTTGTACCTAATATTTACACAATTCACGAGTCAATACATGACCGGACGATAACTTCCACCTACACGACTAATCCCGACACCACACATGAATGAACGCACATGCACGACGCCATGCATAACCCTAATTACCATGTGAACTCCCATGCACGTATACGCACCCCGTATACGATCACGACTATCACCGAACACGCATTGGCTATCCCGACTCCTTTTATGGCTACCGATAACATCCAATCAAATCCCTTCATCTCCGGCCACCACCCGCAGCTCCAACAACCTTCGACTACCACCCGCAGCCTTAACGGCCGGCCTACCACCCTTGGCCGGTCACGTACAGCCGTTATCAGGCTCCCACGTTGCTTCCGTGTTTTCTCTGAGTCACCACAGCCGTCCAACTGGCTCTTGAACCCTCCCGTCACGCCACTACACTGTCACAGCCCCTCGTCGGCTTCGTTCGTTCCTCCTCCACCTCGTCGGCATACGCAAGCTAGCCACCCCAAACGGGTTCGGCCATACCCCCGACAACTCACAAACAATAAATAACGTATATAAGGATAGACGTAGTGATTATACCTTTCAATCGGAAGACTCGTGCCAACCGAATCACCGATCGTCCTCATCCTCTACAAGCACTCGAGCTTTAGCGAACCCCTAACATCATAAATGTGTAAATATCAATATGATGATCTCGTATAAGAAACTAGGGTTTAAGGATTGCGAGTTTTTACCTAGAAACCACCACGAAACGCAACCGTTGCCGTCGACTCCTAGTAGGGCACCCCCCTTTGTGGGTCGGGCTTGGCCTTCATGCGCCACCGGTTCCCTGTGCTTGATTCGTTTTGCGATGTTTAATAATAATCCACTACGTTACATTAATTACTCACCACCCCTTTCAGATATATTTAAAATAAAAAGAACCTTCGCCTTCACGTCCTCAATTGAGTCCCGTCAAATTCTCGTCACAATTTCGTCCGCTATATACACTAATTTCATATTCACACTAATCCCGTTTATTAGATATAAACCTGGGATGTTACAAGGAAGGGACATTAAGTTCTACTCATTCGAGGTAAATATCTATTCCAAAATATCTCGTTTTGGGTTTTAATGGGTTTGAGGGTGAAAAGAGGGTTTAAACCATAAAGCTTGGATTTCTATGTATGAAACGTCTTAAAAACCATAGATCCATGTCATACCCCGCCTCAGGCACCCCGTGGATGTGTGCGAGCTCGATTGATATCCAACTTTGATTTCAGAGTTTTTATAAATACAGCGGAAGTCTTTTTCTAAAAGGACCGTTTCATCATTTCTTTCAACCTAAAGGTTGTGTTTGTAAATACCAAAACTTAGTTGGAAAACAAAAGCATTGTATTTACTTACATAAACATGAAGATTTAAATACCCTTTTATTTGATTACAAAGTAAAGTTGAAATCAAATACATTCCTTGTCTTTTGTGGACAAGTTTCAAGCCACCGGAAATAGTACTATCCAGGGTTGATCAGTCCCACGGTCCTATCTCCTTTTTCTTTGTTTAGGATTTCATATCCACGAGGCCTGAGAAGACAACGTGCAAGTTATCATTTTCACACGTCAGATCTAATGTCTTCCTCTCACATTTTTCTTTTTTTGGGTCAGATCTTATGTTTGCACACACCCTATTTTCATCACATTTTTATTCGTTACCTGAAAACATTTTGAATACAATTATCTTGACAGAAAATCGTTTGGCATAAACAAGTATTAATTTCATAATCACAACTTTGTGTTCAAACTACATATCCAGCTGGCGCTTATCTCAAGGTCATATGCACCACTGTATACACTGGCGTCATAGCTTATAAAAGTGGATAAGTCCACGCCTCCGGATTTGTTATAACGTAAGCACCAGCCGCAGTCCGGGAATTTCACCCGTAACCCGTTTATCCCTTGCAAGTTTTACATATACCTATGACCTGAATGATTGTTCATAAAAGAACGTTGAGCATTACTTTTATTAACCTTTATTTGGCCATTTTCATAAATAAAATGTTTGACATAAGTTTTGAAAGAGATAAAGTATTCACCTTAGTTGTGGGATTGAGCCTCTAGAGTTGGAAACTTATAGACTATCTTCTTATCTTGGTTTCTCTAGCGTCTCGACTTTTCTACGAGCGTTTCTTGCTTAACCGGGCACTACGAGGAGCGGTAATCGAACCGAGAACGTCGGGAGTCATCTAGGAGGGCTCTAGAACACAATGTGCGAGTTGGATTTGTTTTGGATGTGAGATTTGATTTGAATTCGATAAGCTATTTATAGGGTGGAAACCAGACCGTAGCGGACCGCTACGTAGGTGGGTGGTGGTCTGCCACCGCCCATGCTGGCGTTAGCCCTAATTGTCGCTTTCTGAATGGAGAGTTTATATGTTTGCGGCTAGCGGACCGTTACCGTGGGGCGTAGCGGTCCGCCACCCTGATACGTGGTAGATTCTTAAGGTTTTACGGCTGGCAGACCATTATCATGAAACACCATACTTATTTCTTTATTATTTTATCAGAGTTTAATGCGAAAAACGGGTCCTAGATTAACAAAAACCTTGCCATAATGGCTAAGGTAACTTTTTCATTTATAATAATATTGTTTTACAAAAGGATAATATAATTACATCATCCTATATAGGGATCTTCCAACTCCGATAGCTCTGTTCACAGGAAGCTTCATTCTACGTGCTTCTTTCCTATAGTGTTTGGAAAACGTTTTTGAATTAGCTTACACTAAGTAAGTACACTGCATCGTCCATTTTATCATGAACCCTTTAGGTTCTTATTATTGTTCAAGTTTTCTCGGATTCTCGGTGCCCACGTGACCATCTTCAGACGTACCTCTGGTCACGTTTTTCGTATAATTTATGGGTGTGTTAACCCCCTCACAACCATCACAGGCCATACCTACGGTCCGAGTATTGGCAAGGTCCTTATACTCGTCAGTATATACCCTTGCATTTGTCACAAAAATTCATTTATTCCTCAGCCCTGTAGGCTTGGAATCTTTTACTCTTTCAGCCCCGTAGGCCTAGATTTTACTCTTTCAGCCCCGTAGGCCTAAAGTTTCCTTTTTCTCTTCTTTTCTTTATTGAGATCTACCTTACAGGTCGGGTATCTCATTTCATTTAGGACCTTGAGTATCTTTGACTCACAGCCTCACAAATGTATCAAGCATTTGTTCTCATTTCATGTATATGCTTGATTTATTACTAGTCCTTGCCTTAAAACATCGTAACGGTTTCTCCACGATGCATTAGAAGGGTTTATATATAGGAAGTACCAGCGGCGTATCCACCACCCCTCTAACACTTCGTGAGTACTCCGTTGTTCCATTTTAGGGTTTAGGCTCGTTCCATCATACTCATTCATGTTTGAACGTATCATCATGCATTCACATATTCACCATGCATTTCACATATTCATATTCGTCACATATTCATATTCATTATGCATGGTATACTTTCATCTCGTATTCGTATTCATCATATATGGTAAACTGGGGTGATTTTTCTTCCAGAGCAGTACCTCCAACAGAGATATCCCCAGGAGAGAGTGCCGGGTCTAGGAGAGATTTATACACCACTCTTTCCTTAGACATGACATTCCGTTTGCTAGATAACTACATATCGGTTGGATGTTCTCCCGTACGTTTAATATATTTCATTATTATTTATTATTCTATAGCCCAAAACATTCATAATGATTTCACCATGAAGTACCAAAAAGTTTATATATAGGAAGTACCAGATGTGTATCCACCACACCTTGGATACATTGTTACCCCGTACCCTTATCATATCACATAACACATATCACATATCACATATCATTTTAAACACATAATTCACGTATTTGTGTCTTGGGTACGAGTCCAGTGTACTTACATTATCCTCGGGTAGTTCCTAAGTTCGTTCCTTGCTTTAAACGTCTCTCTGAACTCAAACTGCACTCGTCGTGTACCACACTCGTACCCGTCATTCGGGGCTCCTCGGTATTCGTGCTAGTGTTGGTGTGTTGTTTATCCATTTGAACGGCAAATGTAACTATTTATAAGGCTGAGAAGTCACCCGTAGCGGACCGCTAAGCTAGGCGGTAGCGGTCCGCTACCGCCTCTTGCCAGTCGTCTTTCTTGCTTGCTACGTAGCAGAAAGTTATGGCTTTGAGTAGCGGTCCGCTACCCAATCCGGTTCAGCGAGTCACGATACACGTGTTGCCTTCTCCTTGTCTGAACCAATTGCGGTTAGCGGTCCGTTACAAGCTTGGTTGCGGTCCGCTACCACCTCCTTTTCCCATTTTGATATTTCAAGTCCTTTAACTTTATGACTTCTATACTTTTAGTCCCTGGACTTTTATTTCTTAAATTTTGGGATGTTACAACTCCCCCCCTTAATTTAGGTTTCGTTCTCGAAATCGGTTAATCCTTAAAGAGTTAAGGATAATTCTTTCTTTTTTCATCCTCATTTTCCCAGGTCATCTCTGACACTTTTCTGTGCTTCCATTGCACTAATACTTGTTTGATTATTTTATGATGTAGTTTCTTTTATTTTGTGTCTAGAATCTGGATAGGCTCTTCAACATATGTTAGCTTATCATGAACTTCTATTTCTTCTAAAGGAATGTGTGCAGTTTCATCCGCCAAACATTTCCTTAAATAAGATACACGAATGTGTTGTGTAACTTAACAAGACGTAATCTCCTTCTTTGAATTCTATTGGTCTACGTCTCTTGTCTGAGTATGACTTCTGTCTATTTTGTTCAGCTTTCAAACGTGCTTTGATTAAGTCAAGCTTTTCTGACGTGGCTTGAACTGTTTCTTTGCTGCCCAACTCTTTTTGACCAATTTCTCCCCAACATACAGTATTTCTACATCTTCTACCATATAGTATCTCATATGGTGGTATACCAATACTAGAATGATAGCTATTATTTTATGAGAATTATGCTAATGGAAGATAATTATCTCAACTTCCACCTAAATCAATTATACAAGCACGCAACATATCTTCAAGATTTTTTATCGTCCTCTCACTTTGTCCGTCAGTTTGAGGATGATATGCCGTGCTGATCAATAATCTGGTTCACATCTTCTCATGGAACTTTTTTCCAAAAACGTGAAGTGAAACGAGTATCTCGATCAGAGACAATCGAGACTGGCACTCCATGTCTGGAAACAATCTCTTTGATGAACAAATCAGCTAACTTTTCTTAAGAGTATGCCTCACGTATAGCTAAGAAATGAGCACTCTTATTTAACCGATCTACAACCACCCAAATGGTATCATAACCACTAGCTGTCTTTGGTATCTTGGTTATGAAGTCCACAGTGAGATGTTCTCACTTCCATTATGGGATTCCTAATGGTTGTAACCTTCCATATGGCTTCTAATGTTATGTTTTACTTGTAGATAAGTTAAGCATTTAGCTACATACTTCATGATATCAAATTTCATTCCGGGCCTCCAATAATCTTTGCGCAGATGTTGGTACATTTTTGTAGTACCCGGATGAATAGAATATCATGATTTATGAGCTTCATCGAGAATCTTAAGTCTAAACTCACCTGATCATGGTATCCACATACGACCAAATCGAGTCTTGAGTTTATACTCATTTTCATCTAGAAATTTCTCCTGACCAACCATTATTTCTTTCTTAACATTCTCGCCTTTTAATGCTTCAATTTTTTCATCTCGAAGCTGGCTCATGAAACCAGGAGTTATCACTAACTTATATGCTTTCATCCAAATAGGATGATGCTCTTCTTTTCGACTTAGAGCATCGACTACTACATTAGCCTTTCCGGGATGATACAAGATCTCACAATCATAATCCTTGACCAGTTCCAACCATCGTCGTTGCCTTATGTTTAAGTCCTTCTGGTAAAAGAAATACTTAAGACTTTTGTGGTCTGTGTAAATCGTACACTTCATTTCGTAAAAGTAATGCCTCCAAATATTTAGTGCAAATACTACTGCAACTAATTCCAGATCATGGGTTGGATAGTTTACTTCGTGTGTCTTTAGCTGTCGAGAGGCGTAGCCTATCACCTTTCCTCTTTGCATCAGAACACATCCTAACCTAAGTTTTAAGGCATTAGAATACACCACAACGTCTTCTACTCCTTCTGGTAATGCAAGAACCGGAGCTTGTGTTAATCTTTCTTTCAATATCCGGAATGCATTCTCTTGCGCATTCCATTCGTATTTCGAGTTCTTTTGAGTTAGTTTAGTTAATGGGGTGGTTACCTTAGAGAAGTACTGGATGAACCTTCTATAATAGCCAGCTTAACCCAAGAAATTTCTAACTTCTGATGGATTATTAGGTGGAGACCATTTCATTACAGCCTCTACCTTTGCTGAGTCTACTGAGATACCTTCTGCGTATATAACATGACCCATAAATTTTAACCAGAATGCACATTTTTAGAATTTAGCATACAATTTCTCCTTCCGTAAAGTACTAAACACTTCCTGGAGGTGTTGTGCATGTTCTTCTGCTTTTTTTGAATAAATCAAAATGTCATCAATGAAGACAATAATGAATTTGTTTAACATTGGTCGGCATACTCTATTCATGAGATCCATCCGGAGCATTCGTTATTCCAAACGGCCTCACTACAAATTCATAGTGTCCATAACGAGTTCTGAATGCCGTCTTAGATACATCTTCTTCTCGTACCTTAACTTGATGATAATCGGATCTTAAGTCAATCTTGGAAAACCAACTTGGCCCTTGTAATTGATCAAATAGATCATAAATTCTAGGTAAAGGATACCTATTCTTGATAGTTAATTTGTTTAATTCGCGGTAGTCTATACACATCCTTATACTACCGTCTTTCTTCATCACAAACAAAATTGGTGCACCCCAAGGGGATACACTTGGACGTATAAATCCTTTGTCCAACAACTCTTGCAGTTATAACATCAATTCCTTCATCTCAGTTGGTGCTAACCGGTACTGAAACACCCTACTTATCTTATTATTTTATCAGAGTTTTATATTGCGGAAACTTGTCCTAGATCAGTAAAACCTTGCCATAATGACTAAGGTAAAATTTTCATTTATAATAATATATTGTTTTACAAAAGATGATATAATTACATCTTTATACATAGGGATTTTCCAACTCCGATAGCCTTGTCCCGAGGAAACTTTATTCCATGTGCTTCTTTCTTGTGGTGTTTGGAAAACATTTTTGAATTAGCTTATGCTAAGTAAGTACACTGCATCGTTCATTTTATTATGAACCCTTTAGGTTCTTATTATTCAAGTTTTCTGGGGCTCTCGAGCCCACGTGACCATCTCCGGACGTACCTCCGGCCACGCTTTTCGTATATTTTTATGAGTGTGCTAACCCCCTCGTAACCATCACAGACCGTACCTCTGGTCCGAGCATTGGCAGGGTCCTTATAGTCGTCAGTATACACCCCTTGCATTTGTCAAGAAGACTCATTCATTCCTCAGCCTCGTAGGGTTGAAATCTTTTACTCTTTCAGCCCCGTAGGCCTAGAGTTTACTCTTTCTGCCCCAAAGGCCTAGAGTTTCCTATTATTTTCTTTTCTTCTTTATTTATTGAGATCCACCTTACAGACCGGGTATCTCATTTCATTTGGGACTTTAAGTATCTTTGACTCACAGCCTCCTAGGTATATCAAGCATTTGTTCTTATTTCATGTATATGCTTGATTTATTCACCAACCAGTCCTCACCTTAAAACTTCGTAACGGTTTCTCCACGATGCATTAGAAGGTTTTATATATAGGAAGTACCAGCGACGTATCCACCACCCCTCTAACACTTCGTGAGTACTCCGTTATTCCATTTTAGGGTTTAGAATCATTCCATCATACTCATTCATGTTTGCACGTATCATCATGCATTCACGTATTCATCTTCATCACATATTCATATTCATTATGCATGGTATACTTTCATTTCATGTTCGTATTCGTCATATATTGTAAAATGGGATGATTTTCATTCCAGAGCAGTACCTCCAACATAGATGTCCCCAGGAAAGAGCGACGGGTCTAGAAGAGATTTATACACCGCTCTTTTTCTAGACAGGACATTCCTTTTGTCAGATAACTACATACCGGTTGGATGTTCTCCCATACGTTTACTATATTTCTTTATTTTTTATTAGTCTATACCCCTAAACATTCATAATGGTTTCACCAAGAAGTACACAAGAGGTTTATATATAGGAAGTAACAGCGGCGTATCCACCACCCCTTGGATACGCCTTGACTACTTCATTTCTCCCGTTTAGTGTTTAAACTAATCCTTCATTACCCCGTACCCTCATCATATCACATAACACATATCACATATCACGTATCATTTTAAACACATAATTCACGTATTTGTGTCTAGGGTACGGGTCCAGTGTAGTTACATTATTCTTAGGTAGTTCCTAAGTTCGTTCCTCACTTTAAGCCTTTCTCAGAACTCGAACCGCACTCTCTGCGTACCGCACTCGTAACCGTCACTCTGATCTCCTTCGAACACGTGAGTGTGTGTGTAGTGGTGGTGGTGATGTTGTTTCGTCTTTGAACAACAAGTCCATCTATTTATAGGCTGCTAATGCAACCCGTAGCGGACCGCTAAGCTAGGCGGTAGCGGTCTGCTACCGCCCATGGCCAGCTGTCCAACCTGATGCCCACGTAGCGGACCGCTAAGGTTCTGGGTAGCGGTCCGCTACCCAATCCTTTCTGGCGAGTCATCATACACGTGTCAGCTTCTCTTTATCCGGATTGATTGCCGCTAGCGGGCCGTTACTAGCTTGGTAGCGGTCCGCTACCACCTTCATTTTCCAATTTCTTTTTATTTTGAACCCTCAACTTTGAGGTATTTAAACTTTAGCCCTTGGACTTTCATTTCCTTAAAATTTTGGGATGTTATAACTCTCCCCCCCCCTAAAGTTAGGTTTTGTTCTCGAAACCTGTTAATCCTTAAATAATTGACGATAACTCTTCCTCATTTCATCCTCATTTTCCCAGGTCATATCCGACCTTTTTCTGTGCTTCCATTTCACTAGTACTTGTTTGATCGTCTTATGACGTAGCTGTTTCTCTTTTGTGTCTAGAATTTTGCTAGGTTCTTCAACATAGGTCAGCTTATCATCAATTTCTATTTCTTCTAAAGGAACGTGTGAAGCCTCGTCTGCTAAACATTTCCTTAAATAAGATACATGGAACGTGTTGTGTATCTTATTCAATTCTTCAGGTAGCTCTAACTGATAAGCTACCTTTCTAACTCGTTTAATGATTTTGAAAGGACCAATGAATAATGGACTTAGCTTTCCACGTTTCTTGAATCGGATTAGACCTTTCCAATGAGTTACTTTCAACAAGACATAATCTCCTTCTTGGAATTCCATTGGTCTATGTCTCTTGTCTTCGTATGACTTCTGTCTATCTTGTGTAGCTTTTAAACGTGCCTTGATTAAGTCAAGCTACTCTGACATGGCTTGAACTATTTCCCTACTGCCCAATTCTTTCCGACCAAATTCTCCCAAACATACTGGAGTTCTACACATTCTACCATATACCATCTCATATGGTGGCATACCAATACTGGAATAGTAGCTGTTATCGTATGAGAATTCTACTAATGGCAGATGATTATCCCAACTTCCACCAAAATCAATTATGCAAGCACGCAACATATCCTCGAAAATTTGTATCGTCCTCTCACTTTAACCATCGGTCTGAGGATGATATGCCGTGTTGATCAATAATCTAGTTCCCATCTCCTCAAGGAACTTTTTCCAAAAACATGAAGTGAAACAAGTATCTCGATTAGAGACTGGCATTCCATGTCTGGAAACGATTTCTTTGATGAATAAATCAGCTAACTTTTCTGAAGAGTACGTCTCACGTATTGCTAAGAAATGAGCACTCTTAGTTAACCGATCCACAACTACCCAAATGGTATCATAACCCCTAGCTGTCTTTAGTAGTTTGGTTATGAAGTCCATAGTGAGATGTTCCCACTTCCATTTTGGGATTTCTAATGGTTGTAATCTTCCATATGGCTTATGATGTTCGGCTTTAACTTGTAGGCAAGTTAAGGATTTAGCTACATACTTCATGATATCAAATTTCATTCCCGGCCACTAATAATTCTTATGCAGATCTTGGTACATTTTTGTAGTACCCGGATGAATAGAATATCGTGATTTATGAGCTTCATCAAGAATTTTAAGTCTAAACTCACCTAATCGTGGTAACCACATACGACCAAATCGAGTCTTAACGTTATACTCATTCTCTTCTATAAACTTCTCCTGACCAACCATTCTTTCTTTCTTAACATTCTCACCTTTTAATGCTTCGATTTGTGCGTCTCGAAGCTGGGTCATGAAATAAGGAGTTAACACTAACTTATATGCTTTCACCCGAATATGATGATGTTCTTCCTTGCGGCTTAGAGTATCGGCTACCACGTTAGCCTTTCCGAGATGATACAAGATTTCACAATCATAATCCTTAACCAATTCTAACCATTGTCGTTGCCTCATGTTTAACTCTTTCTGATCAAAGAAATACTTAAGACTTTTGTAGTCTGTATAAATCATACACTTTGTCCCATACAGGTAATGCCTCTAGATCTTTAGTGCAAACGCTACTGCAGCTAATTCTAGATCATGGGTTGGATAGTTTACTTCATGTGTCTTTAGCTGTCGAGAGGCATAGGATATCACCTTTCCTCTTTGCATTAGAACACATCCAAATCCAAGTTTTGAGGCATTGGAGTATACCACAAAGTCTTCTACTCCTTCAGGCAATGCCAGAACCGGAGCCTGCATCAATCTTTCTTTCAATATCTGGAATACCTTCTCTTGTGCCGCATTCCATTCGTATTTCGAATTCTTTCGAGTTAGTTTAGTTAATGGGGTGGCTATCTTAGAGACGTCCTGGATGAACCTTCTATAATAACAAGCTAATCCCAAGAAACTTCTAACTTCCGATGGATTCTTAGGTGGAGACCATTTCATTACAGCCTTTACCTTTGCTGGGTCTACTTAGATACCTTCTGTGTTTTTATAACATGACCCAGAAATTAATCTTCTCTCAACCAGAATGCACATTTTGAGAATTTAGCGTAAAGTTTCTCTTTCCGTAAAGTACTAAGTACTTCACCAAGATGTTGTGCTTGTTCTTCTTCATTCTTTGAATAAATCAGAATGTCATCAATGAAGACAATAACATATTTGTCTAACATTGGCCGACATACTCTATTCATGAGGTTCATGAAAACAGCCAGAGCATTTGTTACTCCAAACGGCATCACTACAAATTCATAGTGTCCATAACGAGTTCTAAATGTCGTCTTAGGTACATATTCTTCTCGTACCTTGACCTGATGAAAACCGGATCTTAAGTCAATCTTGGAAAACCAACTTGATCCTTCTAATTGATCAAACAGATCATCAATTCTAGGTAATGGATACCTATTCTTGATAGTCAATTTGTTCAATTCACAGTAGTCCATACACATTCTCATACTACCGTCTTTCTTATTTACAAACATGATTGGTGCACCCTAGGGGGATACACATGGACTTATGAATCCCTTGTCCAACAACTCTTGCAGTTGTGACATCAACTCCTTCATTTCCGTTGGTGCTAACCGGTACAGAGCCTTAGCTACCGGCTTAGCTTCAGGAATTAAATCAATTTTAAATTCGATCTCTCTCTCAGGTGGAGCACCTGGAAGATCGTTTGGGAATACTTCTGGAAATTCTTTCACTACTAGAACTTGATCCAGTTCCTTCCCTTTTATCTTCGCATCAGCTACGTAGGTTAAGAAGGCTTGATGACCTTGTCTCACGTAGCTACTTATTTTGGCCATCGTACATAGTGTGATCTGGTTTCGTCGTTCACTAATGACACTAACTTCCTTTCCTGTAGGCATCAGGAATCGTATAATCTTATGATTGCATATAATCGTTGCATCATGTGAAGATAACCAATCTATTCTAATGATTACGTCGAATTCTTGCATCGACATTGGAATTAGGTCAACATGATATTCTTCTCCTTCTATTAATAGTCGGCATTCTCGGCATATTTCAGTTACTACGCAGTTTCGATCACTTTCGATTTCAACTTCTAATGCCTTAGCCAACTTACTTCTATTGAAGTTTCTAGAGTTCGCATACTTTAAGGAAATAAACGTTCGACTAGCTCCTGTATCGAATAAAACACAAGCAGGTAGGAAATTCAAGAGGAATGTACCTGATACAACGTAAGGAACATCTTTTACTTCCTGTGTGGTGATTTGAAAAGCCCTACCCCTTGGCTTCGGAGCTTCAATTCTTTTTACTTCGTTCTCTACTACTCTTGACCTTTCTTCGGTCCTCTTTGTTTGAGGTCTAAGCTCAGGACATTCTCTGCTAAAGTGTCCTAGCTTATAACAGTTGTAGCAAAGACGGGTGTCACTCATGCAATGCAATGTAGTGTGTCTTGACCTCTCACATTTGTGACAACTCGTCACTTTGAGTCGGCACTCTCCCGGGTGCCGCTTGCCATAAGTCCTACAATTTTGAATACCCTTTCTTGGGGAGGAACAGCCTCCCGGTTTGTTAACCTTAAACCTCTTAAGAGGCATAGGAGAAGGATAACTTTCTCCTTTCCTTTTTCCGTCTCTTTCTGATTGCCTCTTGAGCTCAGTTTCTCGTTCCCGAGCACAACCAATCATTCTTCCAAGTTCGCGCACTTGGATGGATGGATAAACTCCCTAATCTCTGTTTTCAAAACAAGATGATATCTCGTCATCCACATCTCCGGGGTTGTCAATAAAGCGGGACAGATTCTGGCCTTGTCATAGAAGATCCCTATGATCTCGTCTATTATCTCTGTTATCTGACGGAGTTGAAGAAACTCCTCAGTGATTCTCTCAATTGTCGCTCGAGGGCAATAATGCTTTAGGAAGATATCCTTGAATTCTTCCTATCTCATTTCCTTAATTATTTCTCTACCTTTCTTTCTTTGCACTACTCCCCACCAATCATCAACTCGTTCTTTCAGGTGGTTGGTGGCAAAGGTAACCTCGTCCTCTTTCTCACAGTGACATGTATCGAATGCCCTTTCTATCGTGGGAATCCACCTCTGACTTTCTAAGGGATTAACAGCTCCCTTAAATTCTAATGGTCTACAGGTTATGAAATCCTTATATGTATAATGAGTTGACTTCGTATCAACCTTCGGATTTCCTCATTCTCCATTGTGAGTAATATCCTTGTGACTTTCAAACAAACTTTCTAACGAGTTGTAAATCCGCTTGTAAGATCGGAAAGTTCGCATCGAACGCTTTTCCTACTTCTATAGCTATTTGTCTCCGGATGTTTTCTGGGACTCGTTCTACCTCTTTCTCATCATGACGTGGTGATTCAGTTCTCCTGTGGCTTCCCTCGTCATGTATTTCGTCGTTCTGATGTTCAGCCATTTGCTGAAACATGATATCGCATAATCTTTCATTTGTTTACCCTAATCATAGTCTAGGCTTTTATACTATATGTCTTGTATCAATTTAATCCTATTCAAGGATTTTACATACAGCTCATGTATTCATACATATGCATATATCATAATCATGCATATTCACATTCCCGACTTACTATCTGCTGACATAAGTTATCATATGGTGTTTGGGATATCATGATGGTCTCATGCATTAACTCTTATACTATCCAGTCATAAGGTAATGTATATTACCATCCTGATACTCCCAACTATCACATGGAGCTTATCTCATACAAAGTCCTGCCCACGTATACTCACACATTTTTGTTTAAGCACTGGAATTTAACATACCTGCTTCCTTTGACGGCCTCGAATTGAATCCCTATTTATATCATGAGCACTTATGGTTTGAGTTTAAGAACCCTTTCTGATACTTAAATCCCTCAAACCATGTTCTGATATCAACTTGAAACCCCCTACTTTTCTTATTTTTTTATCAGAGTTTTATATTGCGGAAACTTGCCCCAGATCAGTAAAACCTTACCCTAATGACTAAGGTAAAATTTTCATTTATAATAATATATTATTTTACAAAAGATGATATAATTATATCTTTATACATAGGAATTTTCCAACTCCGATAGCCTTATCCGCAGGAAAATTATTCCACGAGCTACTTTCCTGTAGTGTTTGAAAAACGTAATTGAATTACCTTATGCTAAGTAAGTACACTGCATCGTTCATTTTATTATGAACCCTTTAGGTTCTTATTGTTCAAGTTTTCTGGGCTCTCGAGACCACGTGACCATCTCCAGACGTACCTCCGGCCACACTTTTCGTATATTTTTATGGGTGTGCTAACCCCAACCATCACAAGCTGTACCTCCGGTCCGAGCATTGGCAAGGTCCTTATACTAGTCAGTATAGACCCCTTGCATTTGTCACGAAGACCCATTCATTCCTCAGCCCCGTAGGCTTGGAATCTTTTACTATTTTAGCCCCGTAGGCCTAGAGTTTACTCTTTCTGCCCCAAAGGACTAGAGTTTCCTTTTCTTTTCTTTTCTTCTTTATGTATTAAGATCCACCTTAAAGACCGGGTACCTCATTTCACTTGGGACTTTATGTATCTTTGACTCACAGCCTCCCAGGTGTATCAAGCATTTGTTCTTATTTCATGTATATGCTTGATTTACGCACCAACCAGTCCTCACCTTAGAACTTCGTAATGGTTTCTCCACGACGCATTAGAAGGGTTTATATATAGGATGTACCAGTGGCGTATCCACCACCCCTCTAACACTTCGTGAGTACTCCGTTATTCCATTTTAGGGTTTAGACTCGTTCCATCATACTCATTCATGTTTGCACGTATCATCATGCATTCACGTATTCATCATGCATTTCACGTATTCATCTTCATCACATATTCATATTCATTATGCATGGTATACATTCTTTTCATGTTCGTATTCGTCATATATTGTAAACTGGGGTGATTTTCCTTGTAGAGCAGTACCTCCAACAGAGATGTCCCCAGGAAAGAGCGAGGGGTCTAGGAGAGATTTATACACCGCTCTTTCCTAGACAGGACATTCCGTTTGTCAGAGCAACTACATACCGGTTGGATGTTCTCCCATACGTTTACTATATTTCTTTATTCTTATTAGTCTATACCCCTAAACATTCATAATGGGTTTACCACGAAATACACAAGAGGTTTACATATATGAAGTACCAGCAGCGTATCCACCACCCCTTGGATACGTCGTGACTACTCCATTACTCCCGTTTAGTGTTTAAACTAATCTGCCATTACCCCGTACCCTCATCATATCACATAACACATATCACATATCTCGTATCATTTTAAACACATAATTCACGTATTTGTGTCTAGGGTACGGGTACAGTGTACTTACATTATTATTAGGTAGTTCCTAAGTTCGTTCCTCGCTTTAATCGTTTCTCCAAACTCGAACCGCATTCTATGCGTACCGCACTAGTAATCACCGCGCTAGTAACCGTCACTCCGATCTCCTTGGAACGCGTGAGTGTGTGTGTGTGTGTGTGTAGTGGTGGTGGTGATTGTAAGTCCCAACCATAATGGATCTTCATATAAACGCACACACGAATACGCACACACACGATATCAAGTCTCACAATCAATAGGCGGAAACTATTGATTGTGGTGATTCAAGAACACACGAATTCACTCGTAATACTCGTATATTGCTTAACGAAATTACAGAGAAAAACTAACCACAACCGCTAACCACACACGGTTAGGGTTTAGAGATATTTATACACATACAAACCTTAATAGGCCTAAATACCCCTACTCGGCCTAATGGCCGGCCCATATCTACCCAACCCGTGAACCCTTGGTTCACGGTTACATTATACAAAGACATTAATAGCTAAGCTTAATCATAACAAACAATCTAGGTCTAACAATCTCCCCCTAGGATTAAGCTTTCTTTACTTCAAAAATTGATGTCTTCACCATGATCTCCACTCCCAGTATACAACTTCTTCCTCAAGATGTCAGCAACCGCAACAGTAAAAATCTTTGCTTGTTCTTCCCATAGCTGCTCATGTTTAATCTGGTTTCATGCTAACACTTTGATATCTTCCTCACCGAACTTAGACAAGTCAAATGGATCCAGTATCCTAAACTCAGCTTGATCAGTAACTATTAGAGCTTCGGCTGACACTGGATCATAAGCCCAATATTGAAAATATCTTAGAGTATTTACTTGCATTTTCTTGTAAACAGGCACTATCTTGACTGTCTTGGGAGCAGGCCAGATGACGTTATACCAGTCTTGGCCTGTGTGAGGATCTTTGACTCCCTTAGCTTTCTTTAACTTGGACTCAACTGTTTTCATTTTGGCGAAATTGGTTAAGCACCGTTCATTCAAAAATGTGCGAAACATCTCAGCTTGTCCGTTTCTTCCTCCGTTCTCAAAATAAGCTTCATTTAGCTGTTGAAGATCGAGTTTGGTCAATGAGCTAAAGTCATTAGCCCTTTTAAAGTATTCCAGACGTCCACTCTTTCTCTCACCACATACATATTGTTTTCTGAATCAAAAGCCCAAGAAGCAATGCCAGACCTGTCTCCTCTCTAAGAGTAGTAGCTTTCTATGTTGACAGTAACATGAGTTTCAGAGGGAGGACTAGGTGGCATTTTCCAAGGAGGTAGCTCCTTTTGAATTCTTGTATTATCAGCTTCTGGTACATTTGCAGTTGAGCTTGGGATGTTGACTTCATCATCAATGTCTTGATTCAGTCTTTCCATCTCTGAATCTGACGAGCTCTCAACATTGTCATCTTGGATATTTGTTCCTTGATCTGAATCCAAGTGTTGAGATGATTCACCATCTTTTGGATCATTAGGATTTCCCTCAGACTCAAAGTTGAATGGATCACTTTCTTGAGTATCATCTTGATGGTCACCTTTATCATTGCCTCCATCATCTCCACCTCCTTGATCATTATCATCATTACTTGCGTCAAAGTTTACTTGATCATTCTATTTTCCCTTCATATCATCAATCTGTTTCTTCAACTCATACACCAGAGTGATAAGATAGCCCTGATTTGCTTCCATAGTTTGAATCTTGGAGTTCTGTGTGGCCACTTGCTGTTCTAACTCAAACACCCTTTCGTGCAGAACATATGGATCTACAGGAGCAGGTGTAGAGGACTCCACTGGACTTTTTCCTTTGGCCTTTTTAGCTTTATAGGCTTCAGTTGATGAGACCAAGAAGTTGTCAAAATCAAAGCCCTCCAGAATTGGGTTGTGATGATCATGTGATGATGATTGAGGTTGAGAGACTGTGATGGTAGGTGAGTGTGGCATCTGAGTGGGTAATTGAGTTGGTGAGGAATTTGTTGGAATGGGAATTTGGGTGGGTGTTGGGTTTGGTGTGAGTGGTGGTATTCTCACATTTCTCGGATCTCTTCGCTTCCGTGGTCTGGAAGGTAGATCTTGATCCGGTGTATAATCAGCATCCTTGTCACCTTGATTAGACGAGGAAGTGAGAGGAGGATTCTCAAATCTACGCATTTTGCTTTCCATTTCTCTAACATATCGGTTAATTGGTACTGGTGGTGACTTGTGACTTGTGAGCAGCAAGCCGATGCAGCAACATACTCAGCTTCAGTAGTAGAAGTAGAGACTGTGTGTTGCTTCTTGCATTGCCAAGAGATTAGCCTATCTCCCAGAAATTGACAGCCCCCGCTTGTACATTTTCTTTCCAGCTGACATCCTCCATAATCACTATCACAAAAAGCATACAGGTCAAAACTAGATTCTTTGGGATACCAAAGGCCATGCAGAGGCTTGCCCTTTAGATATCGAAAGATACGTTTAACAGCGGTTAAATGAGATATTTTAGGATTTTCTTGATAACAGGCACACTGACACACAACAAACATAATATCTGGACGACTTGATGTCAGGTACATTAAGGATCCGATCATGGATCGGTATTGTTTCTGATCAACAGCAACCCCATTTGTGTCAACATCCAGAACTGGCCGTGCAGCCATAGGAGTAGATGCCGCCTGAGCATAGGTGAATTTAAACTTGGCGATGATGTCATCCACATATTTTCCTTGATGAATTAGAATGTTGTCACCTGATTGCTTGACCTGTAACCCAAGAAAAAATGTCATTTCACCCAAAGCACTCATTTCAAATTTCTTTCCATAACCTTTCTGAACTCTGTGCATAGCTCCTCATTAGTGGATCCAAAAATGATATCATCCACATAAATTTGCATGAGAATTAAATCGGTATCCACCTTTCTGACAAACAACATTTGATCAATTTCACTACGGGTGTATCCATGAGCCAGCAAATGATCAGTAAGAGTGGCATAGCAAGCCCGTGGTGCTTGGTGTAACCCATATAAAGCTTTATCGAGCTTGTAGACATAATCCGGATGATCACTGTCTTCGAAGTCAGGCTGTTGACACACATAAATTTATTCTTTCACCTTTCCATACAAAAATATTGTCTTGACATCCATTTGATAAATCGTGAAGTTCATATACGATGCATATGCCAAGAATATTCTAATAGCCTCTAGACGAGCAACGGGAGCGAACACTTCTTCATAATCTATCCCCTCCTATTGATAGAAACCCTTCACAATCAACCGAGCTTCGTTTCTAATCATGACTTTGCTTTCTTCTTGTTTGTTTCTAAATACCCAACGGGTGCCAATAGCTTTCTTGCCTGGTGGTAGTGGAACTAAATCCCATACTTGCAGTTTAGTGAATTGATTCAACTCTTCATGCATTGCATCAACCCAATTAGGTTATAGAAGAGCCATTTTGATGTTCTTGGGTTCAATTTGAGAAATAAAACAGGAGTACAGACAGTTGTTTCTGTCACCGGTAGTGCTCCTGGTTCTGACCCCATCTGTCAATGACCCGATTATAGTGTCAACGGGATGATCTTTATTGACTCTGTGAGAGGAAATCTCAGGAACATGCACTTTGATGGGCAAGTTCGTCACATTTGAAGGTGTCTCTTCCTTGGATTCATTTGTAGGGTCAGAAATCGGCTTCTCGACAATGCTTTCATTAGGAATTGGCTCCTGGAATATTGATGAGTCTGAAGTCTCAGGTATAGACGCACCGTCATTGACAACTGATGAGGAATTTTCAGTAGTAGCTGGTGAATCCTCAGAGACATTTGTGGAAACATGGGCATTATCATCACTTGGTGAGTTAATAACTTTCGGAGGATCAACCGTGAGTAGTGGTCCTACATAAGAGTCTTCGTCGTCATCACTCTCATCAAATTGTTCACTTAGGAACCCTGCTATTTCATCAGTATGAAGATTAAATGATTTAAATAAATAATGATAATCAAATAGCCATGATGGACCGCACTAGGCATCAGTGGGATTTTGCTCTTGCCAATCAACATAAGTTGATTCTCTGATCTCTTTGGTAACCTTGTTGTAGACACTAAGTGGTGTTTGATCCATAACCCACAAAATAACATTCATCTGCCTTTTCATTGAACTTTGGTGTGGATTCTGTATGCAATACAGTACACAGACATCCAAAAGCTCTGAAGTAGCCAGCTCGTGGTTTTTCATTGTAGATCGCCTCGTACGGAGTCATTTAAAGTTTCTTGTTAAGGAGGACTCAGTTGAGCACATAACATGCTGTGTTTACAGCCTCTGCCCAGAAAAATAATGGCATCTTTGATTCAGAAAGCATGGTTCTTGCAACTTCAATGAGTGTTCTATTCTTTCTTTCAGCAACATTCTGCTGATGTGTTCGAGCTGCACTAAACTGTCTAGCGATCCCTTTTTCAGTACAAAAATGATTCAGCACTGCATTCTTGAATTCAGTTCCATTAACACATCTGATTGCTTTCACCTTCACATCTATTTGATTTTCAACCAACACTATAAAGTTATTTATCAGCTCTGCAGTCTCACTCTTATTAGCTGTGATATCCCGGGAAAATTTTTTATTATTATTTAATTTTCGGGACGAAAATTCTTTCAACTAGGGGATGATGTGACAATACGACTTTTCAAGTTAATTCCGTTAGTGATCACGTTAAATATTATGTTAAATCCTAACCAAGTTAACCCAAATTCTAAGGCCAATGAATCATTTCTGTCAAAGCTGAAGTTGCAGGGACTAGTTTTGTAAATATCTAGAAATCCTAGTAGGAACGGTCGCGCCTTGTTTTGGAACGGTCGCGCCAAGTGTCCTGGCACGGTCGCGCCTCCTATTGGCACGACCGCGCCTCTGGTCAGTTGAAACGTAAAACCCAGCCTTTAATCGTAAATCCGTTCGAGTATCAACTTGGTAACGTAAAATCTTTAATGGCAATCATCATTGAGACTTAATCATTTGCATTACGTTCGAATTAATTCCATTATGATCATTCATCTTGAAACCGTCGAAACCCATCCCCATTACAAATCAATTCGACTAAATTCGTCCAGTAACCTCTCGATCGAGCACCTACACACGTTAGACGAGTCTCCCAGAAGCTTCAGAATATACCAATTTGGTCGAAAGAGTGGCCAGAAACACCAAGGACCAAACCCGTCGCCGTCGGACCGAGTTCTAACCGTACGCTACCAATCCATCATCTATTCTGGTAATCAAACTCATCCTTAGCTTTGTTTCAATCTTCTAATCAAAAGCCCTATCATATTTCGAGCTTTCATTATCGAATTTAACTCAATCAGAAACTTAGGGTTCATACACTTTCGGGTTAATCGAATACTAATCTAGACATGTTGTTAATCCAATTAAAATACATGGATAGCTTCGAAAATCTTTGCTTATTGAAAGCCCCATAAACTCCAATGTTAATATTATAAGATTTAATCGATTTATTTCTGAAATTAATCAGACACGGTCGCGCTAAACTTCTAGCGCGGTCGTGCCTATCCGAGCACAGTCGTGCCCCGTACCTGACCTGGTCGTGCCTGCTAGCCAGACAAGGTCATGCCTAGAAAACCCTAGACACGGTCGTGCCCGACACAAGCACGACCGTGCCTGATGACCAGACTTTGTTGTGTCTTCTGTTTGATCAACACAGTCGCGCCCTGACCAGCATGGTCGCACCCGTGTCCTGAACACGGTCGTGCCTTGTCTTAGGTGCGGTCGTGTGTGGGAAAGCCTTTTGTCAGAATGTTTGATTAATATTATATTTTCAAAACAATAATTATTATATTATATTAATATGTTTTAAAGCCGGAAAACCACCCATAGACTCGGTTTTAGTCTTGTAACTCGTAACCGTTATTTAAAACTCGTTTATAAAATAATATATTATTTTCAATCCTTGAACTCAATTAAAAACGATATATATATGTTTTATTATTATTTGTCACTCGTCACAAACCATAGTTTTCCTTAATTGTATAATTCAAGAATCTTGTATTCTCGTGGACACATTCGTCTACTCATGGTCATTAGAGCGTTATGTTTAGGAAGTTCCTTATTACGTGTCATCGTCACAAATCCCATCTTGTCCCTAATTTATGTGTTTATAATTTTAGGGCGTACGTAAGTCGTTTGAGACTTACACTCGTGGTTCCAACTTGTCTCTTGTGTGATACTACCTACAACGCAACGCAGGTGAGTTTCACGGCCCCTTTTTACTTGTTTTACTATTGGGGGAGAAACATGCTTACACACAAACATATTTTACTTGTTTTCTTGTTGAGGAGAAACAAAAATGAACACCAACTATCATACTTTTACTTGTTTTCCCCGTGGGGGAGAAACTGGTACGCAGACAAACATTATGTCACATGTTTTTCCCGTTGGGGGAGAAAACATGACACAACTATTTTAGATTATTGTAATTCATATGTTATTACTGTTGAGGCTAAGCGTGACACACTATCACAGAAAGTCCTCATCATACATCGAACCGTTAATATGGATCTTAGCGAGGTAATGTTTAGTAGTACTACTGGGTTTGACAAATCCAACCCGCGTTAGTCGCGCTAACTCGATTGGAGATCGAACGGGTGAAATGTTAGCCTACTCACACCGTCAGTGTTGATAGACCTGGCAGGAGGCAAATAAACAAACAGTCAGCTTCGGTTACGAGCGCTTTAGTAAGACATGAACATAGGCTAGCTACCTATAGATACACATATTGAATGTACATAATCTGGCAAACACTCTCTTATTGCAAACTTGAAAGCTGTGAACTCACCAACCTCGTGTTGACACTTTTTCTTACATGTTTCTCAGGTCGCTTTGGCACAGGTTGAACACTTAGGACATGCATGGAGTCCTACTGTCATATCATTCATTTCAAACATTTTAAACAGTTTACTTATTTATATTGATTGACGCTTGTTGCGTGTAAATACTTTTGATTTCATATTAATGTTTACGCTTCCGCATTAACTATGAACTTTTATGTTATGACATTTCAAGTCCCATATAATGTCGTTTGATGTAACTGATGACTGAGATCCTGGTGTGTCACCTTCCAAACGGTAAAACTCCATTAGTGGAATTTGGGTGTGTGACAGATTGGTATCAGAGACATTGGTTATAGAGAACTAGGATTGCATACTAGACTATAACCGCACACATGCATTAGTTACACGGCACAGACACTCATACCTGATACATATAACACCTATACATACATTGTAGTGCAGGCATGTAACACCATCCGTATCACCCTCAGTTGGCGAGGGATACAACATTTGCTTTGCATCATCATTCCCAGCGGCGACACTCGGGGACTCACCAGAGTATCATCCACTCCCGTCCATGGGCAGCGAGACGAAGCCTTCGGA
This sequence comes from Smallanthus sonchifolius, assembly GCA_023525975.1. Lineage (NCBI taxonomy): Eukaryota > Viridiplantae > Streptophyta > Magnoliopsida > Asterales > Asteraceae > Smallanthus > Smallanthus sonchifolius. The sequence continues at coordinate 60,208,265 of CM042035.1, read as the reverse complement.
GGGGTCTCTCACACCACCATAATCAGTCGGGTATGGTGGGTTTTCTCAGGTCCATGTTATGGATGACACTCAGCACTAACACATATCTCTTTGGGAATTGGGATCGTCGGAGGCAAGTCCCTACTGTAACCACCAGCAACAATACGCCGAATGAAGGCAGACCGTTGCACGCATTATTTCAGAATCCATTGGCACGTATATGTCATCACTTTACCGAGCCATGGACTCACGTCTTTGGTCGATATTCTGTTGAGAATAGATTGACCACAAATCTGAGAACGCATTGCTCAATGCATACTCAAACCCTATCGTGACTCAGTTGAAAGGACGGCTACTTTGCTTCTTCCTGTAACTTGTATTCATGAATTAGTTTCATTTCTCGAAGTCGCATTTCATGTACATGTTTGTTACATGTTCCCATCTACAATCCACTGGATGGGACTCTCGTATTGTGTTTCAACTCGAGTGAATACTCGGATCAAACGATTCCCGACTACTCATCCTGATATGAGTCCTAGTTGATTAACTTATAATTTATAACTGAGCTTCTCAATGACTATTCATATCTGACAACCCTCTGTACTCAACAATACATGCTAAAGGACATTTTGGCACAGGACAAGGAGAACTAGGGTGAGCATGCAAAACAAATTATCATTACGGGTGCACACGTAATAGTAATTTGAGGTGCATGTAAGTCCTGGTGAAGCCTAGTGTGTGGATAAATGGTCCTAAGAAGTGATCTACAAACTTAAACTTCCACTATCAGTAGAAGTTCTTGTAACCTACTCAACGACTAGTTGGTATAGTTAAACTCGTTCAACAACTGATAGACGCGACTATCAAGTTGAAGGGGTTTACGGACACACTGGACTATCATTAATGAAATCCATCATTTTATCTCACTCATGTAAGAGTCTTAGTGAAACTAAGACTCTCATCCAAACGTGACCATAGAAACCAACTCGATTGAAACTCTAGTAGAAACTCATGGTAAACCCATCGATTCCAACTATGTAAGCGGAATTTGGGAAGTTCTTCCAAAACTAACACGTTATTTCTTACTTTCCAAGAATAAATTTCATTTGACCCTATTACCTTATCCTATGACTAATCATCAGCCTAATTTGATTTATACCCTAGACTATCCAACTCTGTAAACGCACTTCTTTCTTCACAAAATAATCCAGTTGCTCTAATGACATTAGAAAACAGGGATTTAATCTAACAAACCATCACTGGAACACGATTACTTAAACAGACATCCCATCCTTTATGTTACTGGAATCTATAGCTCATTAAACTTATTTTCCCTTGGTCTTTGCATTGACCGACGCTTATCTTATAAGCGCGAGTCTCATTAGAAGTCTCAGCATGACGTCACATACTTCATGTTGGTGCGGTCATACTCCAACTCTATTGGAAGCCAAGTATACTATTGAGATAGCAGCCAGTTAGAAAATCGAATCAACTCACATTCATAGGTGTAAACTAGGATTGATTAGTCATAAACTTGACATTTACCCCATGCCAGTTACACTTGGCAGCGTTGACTTAATCGTTGGCATAGATTGGTTATCTAAGAACCAAGCCGAAATCATTTGTCGTGACAAAATCGTTCGCCTTCCTATCCCGAGTGGAGAAACCCTTTCCGTTCAAGGCGAAAGAGTTGGTGCAGTCATGGACATCATATCTTTTATGAAAGCACAAAAATGCCTTCAAAAGGGGCATACGGCTATTTTGGCCCTCGTTGCTGAACAACCATCAGAAGAGTAGAAGATTGAAGATATTCCCATCGTGCGTGAATTTTTGAATGTGTTTCCCGAGGATCTGCCCGGTCTGCCACCGCACCGTCAAGTTGAATTCCAAATTGATCTAGCACCCGGAGCAACACCGATTGCTCGGGCACCTTATAGATTGGCACCCAGTGAATTACAGGAATTGTCCACTCAATTGCAAGATTTGTTGGATAAAGGTTTCATCCGACCTAGTTCATCGCCGTGGGGAGCTCCGGTACTATTTGTCAGGAAGAAGGACGGAACTTTTCGTATGTGTATTGACTACCGGGAGCTGAATAAAGTCACAATCAAGAACCGCTACCCTTTGCCTCACATAGATGACCTATTTGATCAACTCCAAGGATCAAGTTTCTATTCCAAATTAGATCTTAGGTCCGGCTACCATCAGTTAAGAGTCCGAGAAGAGGATATCTCTAAGACTGCATTCAGAACGCGGTATGACCATTACGAGTTTATGGTCATGCCTTTCGGATTAACCAACGCACCTGCGGTATTCATGGACCTCAAGAACCGTGTATGTAAGCCTTACCTTGACCAATTCGTTATCGTTTTCATCGACGACATCCTCATTTATTCCAAGAACAAGGAAGAACATGAGGAACATCTACGCCTAATTTTGGAGTTACTTAAGCAAGAGCAACTGTATGCTAAGTTTTCCAAGTGTGAATTCTGGATTCGGGAAGTTCAGTTTCTAGGACATGTGGTTAACGAGAAAGGAATACAAGTTGACCCATCAAAGATAGAAGCCATCAAGAATTGGGTAGCACCGACGACTCCGACTGAGGTGCGACAATTTCTGGGATTGGCTGGGTATTACTGTCGATTCATCGAAGGATTTTCAAAAATTGCTCAACCTCTCACTGCTAAGGGTAAAGCCTATAACTGGGGCGATAACCAAGATTCAGCATTCCAACATCTTAAACAGAAACTCTGCAGTGCACCTATTCTATCTCTTCCGGAAGGAACCGGTGATTTTATAGTGTATTGTGATGCATCTATTCAAGGTCTGGGTTGTGTCTTGATGCAACGTGAAAAGGTGATCGCATACGCTTCACGTCAACTAAAGGTCCACGAGAGAAACTACACCACTCATGACTTAGAGTTGGGAGCTGTAGTTTTCGCACTTAAGATATGGAGACATTACTTGTACGGTACCAAATACACCATCTATACCGATCACAGGAGTCTTTAGCACATCTTTGAGCAGAAAGAGTTGAACATGTGACAACGTCGTTGGGTCAAACTCTTAAACGATTATGACTGTGCGATCCGATACCACCCGGGTAAAGCTAATGTTGTAGCTGATGCCCTAAGTCGAAAGGAAACGAAACCCAAACGAGTTTGAGAATTACAGCTTACTATTCACCCCGGATTACCTGACAAAATCCGTAGCGCTCAACTCGAAGCCCTAAAAGAAGAAAATCTACCGTTAGAAAGTACACGCGGTATGGAAGCACAACTTGAAGTCAAATCTGATGGTATTCGCTACTTTTCCGAGCGAGTATGGGTTCCAGTATTCGAAAACCTAAGGGAATCATAAATCTCGTTACTCGATACATCCAGGTTCCGACAAAATGTACCATGACCTAAAGGTGCTATATTGGTGGCCGAAGATGAAGGCCGATATAGCCACCTATGTTAGTAAGTGTCTGACTTACGCGAAGGTCAAAGTTGAATATCAAAAACCATCCGGTCTTCTACAACAACCAGAAATTCCCATGTGGAAATGGGAACAAATATCCATGGACTTCATCACCAAATTAACACGAACTCCTATCGGATGTGATACCATTTGGGTGATTGTTGATCGATTAACAAAGTCCGCTCACTTCCTAGCAATTAAAGAGACCGACAAAATGGATAAGCTCACTCGTACTTACTTGAAAGAAATAGTCTCTCGGCACGGGGTGCCAATCTCTATCATTTCGGATCGTGATGCACGATTCACTTCTCGTTTCTGGCAGTCGTCACATAAAGCTTTAGGCACGCGTCTAGATATGAGCACAACATACCATCCTCAAACTGATGGCCAGACAGAGCGTACTATTCAAACTCTGGAGGACATGCTACGAGTCTATGTGATTGATTTCGGTAACACTTGGGAGTCTCACATACCATTGGTGGAGTTCTCCTACAACAACAGTTATCACACTAGCATCAAGGCAGCTCCATTTGAAGCACTTTATGGACAGAAATTTTGTTCTCATATTTGTTGGACCGAAGTTGGGGATAGTCAACTTACAGGTCCTGAACTTGTATTCTAAACTTCCGAAAAGATCGTTCAAATTCGAAACCGTATGGCGACAGCTCGTGATCGTCAAAAGAGTTAGGCCGACAAGCATCGTAAACCCTTAGAGTTTCAAATAGGTGACATGGTCTTACTCAAAGTCTCACCTTGGAAAGGTGTTATTCACTTCGGGAAGAGAGGAAAACTAAACCCTCGTTATGTTGGACCTTTCAAAATAGTAAAGAGGATTGGCCCAGTCGCGTATCAACTGGACCAACCGGAAGGACTTAGTGGTGTACACGATGTCTTTCACATCTCAAATTTGAAGAAATGTCTAGCAGACGAGTCTCTCGGGGTTCCTCTTGAGGAACTACATATTGACGAACAGTTACGTTTCATCGAAGAACCCGTGAAAATTATGGATAGGGAAGTCAAAACGTTAAAGCACAGTAAAATCCCTATTGTCAGAGTTCGTTGGAACTCGACACGCGAACCGGAATTCACGTGGGAGCGCGAGGATCAGATGATGCGCAATTATGCTAATCTGTTCAAGCACTCCGCGTCAAATTCTTAAGGTACTATTTTAATTTTCGGGACGAAAATTCTTTCAACTAGGGGATGATGTGATATCCCAGGAAATTTTTATTATTATTATTTAATTTTTGGGACGAAAATTCTTTCAACTAGGGGATGATGTGATAATCCGACTTTTCAAGTTAATTCCGTTAGTGATCCCGTTAAATATTCCGTTAAATCCTAACCAAGTTAACCCAAATTCTAAGGCCAATGAATCATTTCTGTCAAAGCTGAAGTTGCAGGGACTAGTTTTGTAAATATCTAGAAATCCTAGTAGGCATGGTCGTGCCTTGTTTTGGCACGGTCGCGCCAAGTGTCCTGACACGGTCGCGCCTCCTATTGGCACGACCGCGCCTCTGTTCAGTTGAAACGTAAAACGCAGCCTTTAATCGCAAATCCGTTCGACTATCAACTTGGTAACGTAAAATCTTTAATGACAATCATCATTGAGACTTAATCATTTGCATTACGTTCGAATTAATTCCATTATGATCATTCATCTTGAAACCGTCGAAACCCATCCCCATTACGAACTAATTCGACTAAATTCGTCCAGTAACCTCTCGATCGAGCACATACACACGTTAGACGAGTCTCCCAGAAGCTTCGGAATATACCATTTTGGTCGAAAGAGTGGCCGGAAACACCATGGACCAAACCCGTCGCCGTCGGACCGAGTTCTAATCGTACGCTATCAATCCATCATCTATTCTGGTAATCAAACTCATCCTTAGCTTCGTTTCAATCTTCTAATCAAAAGCCCTATCATATTTCAGGCTTGCATTATCGAATTTAACTCAATCAAAAACCTAGGGTTCATACACTTTCGGGTTTATCGAATACTAATCTAGACATGTTGTTAATCCAATTAAAATACATGGATAGCTTCGAAAATCTTTGCTTATTGAAAGCCCCATAAACTCCAATGTTAATATTATAAGATTTAATCGATTTATTTATGAAATTAATCAGACACGGTCGCGCTAATCTTGTAGCGCGGTCGTGCCTATCCGAGCACAGTCGTGCCCCGTACCTGACCTGGTCGTGCCTGCTAGCCAGACAAGGTCATGCCTAGAAAACCCTAGACACGGTCGTGCCCGACACAAGCACGGCCGTGCCTGATGACCAAAATTTGTTGTGTCTTCTGTTTGATCAACACGGTCGCACCATGACCAGCACGATCGTGCCCGTGTCCTGAACACGGTCGTGCCTTGTCTTAGGTGCGGTCGTGTGTGGGAAAGCCTTTTGTCAGAATGTTTGATTAATATTTATATTTTCAAAACAATAATTATTATATTATATTAATATGTTTTAAAGCCGAAAAACCACCCATAGACTCGGTTTTAGTCTTGTAGCTCGTAACCGTTATTTAAAACTCGTTTATAAAATAATATATTATTTTCAATCCTTGAACTCAATTAGAAACGATATATATGTTTTATTATTATTTTTCACTCGTCACAAACCATAGTTTTCCTTAATTGTATAATTCAAGAATCTTGTATTCTCGTGGACACATTCGTCTACTCATGGTCATTAGAGCGTTATGTTTAGGAAGTTCCTTATTACGTGTCATCGTCACAAATCCCATCTTGTCCCTAATTTATGTGTTTATAATTTTAGGGCGTACGTAAGTCGTTTGAGACTTACACTCGTGGTTCCAACTTGTCTCTTGTGTGATACTACCTACAACGCAACGCAGGTGAGTTTCACGGCCCCTTTTTACTTGTTTTACTATTAGGGGAGAAACATGCTTACACACAAACATATTTGACTTGTTTTCCTGTTGAGGAGAAACAAACATGAACACCAACTATCATACTTTTATTTGTTTTCCCCGTGGGGGAGAAACAGGTACGTAGACAAACATTATGTTACATGTTTTTCCCGTTGGGGGAGAAAACATGACACAACTATTTTAGATTATTGTAATTCATATGTTATTACTGTTGAGGCTAAGCGTGACACACTATCACAGAAAGTCCTCATGATACATCGAACCGTTAATATGGATCTTAGCGAGGTAATGTTTAGTATTACTACTGGGTTTGACAAATCCCACCTGCGTTAGTCGCGCTAACTCGATTGGAGATCGAACGGGTGAAATGTTAGCCTACTCACACCGTCAGTGTTGATAGACCTAGCAGGAGGCAAATAAACAAACAGTCAGCTTCGGTTGCGAGCGCTTTAGTAAGACATGAACATAGGCTAGCTACCTATAGATACGCATATTGAATGTACATAATCTCGCAAACACTCTCTTATTGCAAACTTGAAACATGTGAACTCACCAACCTCGTGTTGACACTTTTTCTTACATGTTTCTCAGGTCGCTTTGGCACAGGTTGAACACTTAGGACATGCATGGAGTCCTACTGTCATATCATTCATTTCAAATATTTTAAACAGTTTACTTATTTATATTGATTGACGCTTGTTGCGTGTAAATACTTTTGATTTCATATTAACGTTTACGCTTCCGCATTAACTCTGAACTTTTATGTTATGACATTTCAAGTCCCATATAGTGTCGTTTGATGTAACTGATGACTGAGATCCTAGTGTGTCACCTTTCAAACGGTAAAACTCCGTTAGTGGAATTTGAGGATGTGACATTAGCCAAAAAGAAAACCCAAGAGAAACGTGAGTAATCAGCAGTTATAACTAGACAATAAGATTTTTGCCCAATGCTCATCACATTCACAGGACCAAATAAATCCATATGAAGGAGATGAAGAATGCAGTCAATAGAGTTAAACATTTTTTGACTTTTGAGGCTTTCTGTGCTGTTTCCCTTTAGCACAAGCCACACATTTTTCTATTGAAAAGAACTCAGAGACAGGCAAATCACGAACATGATTACCTTTTGCAATTTGATTTAAGTTTTTGAGATTTACGTGTCCAAGACGACGATGCCATAACATAGCATCAGATTCAGCTGATTTTGATAACAAACAAGTATTTTCATAAACAGGTTTACTGTTCATATCAATAATATAGGAGTTTCCCTTATGGGGTGTTCTTAACAAAATCCATTCCTCAGGAACCACAAATCCTGGTTTTAAAATTAAGCATTCTTTATTTATGAAATGAGCTAAAAACTGCTTATCACAAATTTGAGATACACTTAGTAAGCTATGATTGAGCTCACTAACGTAACTTACGTCATGAAAACTTAAAGATCCATTTATCACAGTACCTTTCTTGCTGATTTTTCCACCTTTACCTCCCGCAAATGAGACATAACCTCCATTAAAATTTTGCACATCATGTAGTAGAGACATGTCTTCTGTCATGTGCCTAGAACATCCACTATCAACAAACCAAAGATTATTGATAGTCCTCCTTGGGTGTTCATAAACAAAGAGCAGGATTAATTAGTAATTGGAACCCATGCCATGGTAGATCTGGGTATTCCATTAGCATCTATGTATGATACTTCTTGTAAACACATGTCATTTTTTTTATTCAACTTTGTTACTAATGATACTTTCAATTTTAGCTTTCCAAACAGGCTTAGATAAAATAGAGTTTTTAGGTGCTTTACTCGGCGTATTTTTGATATTAACATTTTGTTTGATATTCTTATTCTTTTGCCTTTCAAAATAAGCCTGTTTGTTCTGTTTAGCCACATTCCAATCTTTATCAAAAGAGTTTTTATAGGTCAAATGATTCTTCATTGCTTTAGACTTGAAAGTCTTCAATGGCTTAGAACCCATCGGCCTATGTGACTCCTTCTGATTTTTAATATAATATGGAATATAGGGACGATAAACACAATGTTTAGCCTGATGTCCTAGCTTTCCACATGTATAACAACTCTGTTTCTTGAGATACGGTGCAGATCCAAACTTGTCAGAATTAGGATAGTAGGACGCATCCTGCTTGTAAACCTGTTTAGGTTTGAACTGTTAATGAGCATGCCTCTGCTCAAACTTCAAATGGTGATGATCATATTCAGCATAGAATTGATCCTTTGTGAAATGTTTTGGTAAAGCATTTGATGGTTGATTAGTGACCTTTTGTTTAGTCACAGATTTTGGTTTCTAGAAAACATGCTTCTCAGTGTTTCCATTAGCTAAATGTTTAACAAACACGGTGTTCTTATGAATAATAGCATTTTTAGAATAAGAAGTTTTGGAACTAGAAATATTCAAACCAATCACATCACACACAGAAGACTTAGAGTTTTTCAAAATAGAAGGAACAAAAACATTGTTTTCAGATTTTTTATGATTTAATTTAAGAATGCAAACTTTTGACTTATCATCTTCATCATCCTCACTTGACCAATCCTGTATTTCTATTTGTTCTGCACATGAGGTAGATGAATTAGAATTGTTCACACATTTAGGGGTTGAAGATGATGATTGGGAATCACTACCACAAGATTTGCTCCTAGGAGTAAACATGAAAAATTCCTTAACTTGTTCCTCTACAGAGGGAGGCACATTATTACAATTTCCATTAAAAGGAGGAGGCACATTGTTATACCCAAGACCCTTGCTCCCATTACCCAGTTTATGAAGTTGATTTTCAAGTATGTCAACTACTTTACTAGATTGTCCAAAGTAATCTACTTTGAATTTGGCCTCGACAAAGTTTGATTTTGCCTTTTCTAGATCAGTAGTTAATCTTACAATTTCTTGCTTAGCATCAGTAAGCAAACAACATGTATTGCTGAGTTGAGATTTGAGTTAAGAAACATCCTTTTTACCAGCCTCTATTGCTTCTTTATAATCCTTTTCAGTTTTAAGAAATTTCTTTTTATGATATTTTAAATTTCCCATCTCAAAAATCATATCAGCATTATGTTTTATATAAACATCCTCAGGTGGAGTATCAAAAGATGGACATGTAGAAGACTCTCCAATAATATCTGCCATAAAAGCATGATTCAGGTTCAACTCCTTTATTTGATCTCCCCAGTCATATCCACCAGTTTGCTGACTAATCAAGGCCTTTGACATAGCAGCATTATTCCCCCCTGAAGATGATCCAGCATCACTTCCTCTTTGCTCCTTTGGTTTAGTACATTCTTTTGCAAAGTGTCCTGGTTCATGGTAATTGTAGCAGCGAAGATTTGACTTGTTAAAACCAATCTTTTTCCCTGTGTCTTCACTCCATCTGAATTTTCCGGTCTTGTTAATGAAGTTTTTAGCCCTGAAGACAGCCATAGCCAGTTGCCAAGAAATATCCAGCTCTTCCACATCCTCTGGATGAATTTGATTTAGTTCAGAAGTAAGGACCTCTGAAGGTGATAGATTGCCTGAGACAAATGCTGCATAACAATTCATGATGCCAGTGTACAGAGAAGTATTTACTTCAACAAACTTAGCTTGTTGAGTAGAATATGCATGTAGCTCAGTTGCGGATGTTTTAGTTGTAGCAGCAGCACCAGAGGTCATATCTCCAGATCCAGATCCTCCCTAAGAAACACTAGAGAGAAAAGCATTGTTGCTGCTTTAAGCACCAGCAAAGTTTATTGTGTTAGCATGATTGACTTTTCTTTGCTGGTCATCTAAATCATAGGATTTGATAATAGAGATCAGATCATTTAAAGTGACCTTGTTCAAATCTTTGGTTTGTTTTAGTAGAGAAACGTTCCAATCCTAGCTTTGTGGTAACCCACTCAACAACTTTCTATTCAGATCACCATCACTCATTACAATCTGAGCACCTCTCATCTGTGAAACTAGCTTTGTGAATCTCTTCAGTTGTGTTTCAAGTGTTTCACCTAAGACATGATTGAACATGTTAAACTACTGTAGAATCATTTCCTTTCTACTGGCCTTCATATCATCATTCCATTCAAAGGCCTGAGCTAAAGACTCCCAAAGTTGCTTAGCAGAAGTGCGCTCTTTAAAATTATGGGCTATATCAGGTGATAGAGCCATGGTCAGAGAAGCTAAAACCTTTAGGTCTCTTTCAACAAGATCAAATCTTCATCAGTATAGTTCTCAATTAGTTTTGGCCTTAGTACCATAAGCCTTATCAAACATAGGGATTTGCGGTCCCTTAAGTATGCTTCTCCACATCTTTGCTTCAAATAGTAACACTTGATTCATGAACCTAAATTTCCAGTCCACATAGACTTCAGCACAAGTTAGTCTTGGAGGTTTGGTGCTTGTACCAATTTGTAAGTCTAGCAGATTGTTTAAGTTCATGGTGACTTCTTATCAGAGTACTAGGTCTTTTATCAGCTTGAAAACCATGAAAATCTTGAAAAACCGTGAACAGCTTGAAGACTACTTCAATACCGGGAACTTATACCCATGAACTGTCAAGTACCCGTGAACTTTTGAAACTCGTAAACCTTCAAACACTCGTGATCTCCCGTTAACTCCAACCGAGGACCACAACCCGTGAACTAAAACCGAGAATCCTTGTACCCGAGAACTGTTCCCGTGAACCTGGCCGAGAAGTGGTAACCTGTGAATCTTCCCGTGAATCTTCCCGTGAATAAATCCTTTGACTGATTTTGTTTCCAAAATAAACTCCTAGAATTTAGGAATTTCAAAATTCGAAACTCAATCAATTTCTAAGAACACGAAGAATACAGCGATGAACTTCAACATCTTTAATCGCGATTTCCAGCTATCTCTCTCCTGAAATAACACCAAATCAACAATGATTTTGAAAAGAAGCAATAACTTCTTGATTCTCAGCGATTTCACAAAAGAACTATAGCAATAACAGTCTATCAGCAGTATAACTAACCGAAAACACTTAAAAATACCTCAAATCCTTCTTCTTGAATCGTTGATATCTAAACCGAGCCTTGAATGACTTCAATGGCTCTGATACCAATTGTAAGTCCCAACCTTGATGGATATTCGTAAAACGCACACACACGATATCAAGTCTCACAATCAATAGGCGGAAACTATTGATTGTGGTGATTCAAGAACACATGAATTCACTCGTAATACTCGTATATTGTTTAACGAAATTATAGAGAAAAACTAAACACAACCACTAACCACACACGGTTAGGGTTTAGATATATTTATACCCATACAAACCTTAATAGGCCTAAATAACCCTGCTCGGCCTAATGGCCGGCCCATATCTACCCAACCCGTGAACCCTTGGTTCACGGTTACATCATACAAAGACATTAATAGGTAAGCTTAATCATAACAAACAATCTAGGTCTAACAGTTTCCCTTTTGAACAACAAGTCCATCTATTTATAGGCTGCCAATGCAACCCGTAGCGGACCGCTAAGCTAGGCGGTAGCGGTCTGCTACCGCCCCTGACCAGCTGTCGAACGTGATGCCCACGTAGCGGACCGCCAAGGTTCTGGGTAGCGGTCTGCTACCCAATCCTTTCTAGAGAGTCATCATAAACGTGTCGGCTTCTTTTTATCCGGATTGATTGCGGCTAGCGGACCGTTACTAGCTTGGTAGAAGTCCGCTACCACCTTTATTTTCTAATTTCTTTTTATTTTGAACCCTCAATTTTGAGGTATTTACATTTTAGCCCCTGGACTTTCATTTCCTTAAAATTTTGGGATGTTACAGGTACGGAGCCTTAGCTACCTGCTTAGCTTCAGGAATTAAATCAATTTTAAACTTGATCTCTCTCTCTTAGGTGGAGCACCTGGAAGATCGTCTAGAAATAGTTCTGGGAATTCTTTCACTACTGGAACTTGATCCAGTTCCTTCCCTTTTATCTTCACATCAACTACGTATACTAAGAAGGCTTGATAACCTTGTCTCATGTAGCTACTTATCTTGGTGATCGTACATAGCGTGATCTCGTTCCGTCGTTCACCAATGGCACTAAGTTCCTTTCCTGTGGGTGTCATGAATCGTAGAATCTTCTGATTGCATATAATTGTTGCAGCATGTGAAGATAACCAGTCCATTCCAATGATCACGTCAAATTCTTGCATCGGCATTGGAAATAAGTCGACAAGATATTCTTCTCCTTCTATCAGTAGTCGGAAATCTCGGCATATTTCAGTTACTACGCAGTTTCGATCACTTGCGATTTCAACTTCTAATGTCTTAGCCAATTTATTTCTATTAAAGTTTCTAGCGTTTGTATACTTTAAAGAAATAAACGATCTACTAGCTCCCGTATTGAATAAAACACAAGCAGGTAGGGAATTCAAGAGGAATGTATCTGATACAACGTCAGGAACATCTTTCGCTTCCTCTGTAGTGATCTGAAAAGCCCTACCACTTGGCTTTGGAGCTTCGATACTCTTCACTTCATTCTATGCTACTCTTGACCCTTCTCCGACCTTTTTCATCTTAGATTTTAGCTCAGGACATTCTCCGCTAAAGTATCCTGGCTTATAACAATTGTAGAACAATTGGGTGCCATTCATACACTGCAATGCAGTGTGTCCTATCTTCCCACGCTTATGAAAAGTCGTAGACTTGAATCAGCACTCTCCTGGGTGCCTCATTCAACAAGTCTTACAAATTTGAATAGCTTTCCTTGGGGAGGAACCGCCTCCCGGCTTGTTGAACTTGAATCTCTTACGAGGTGTAGGTCCTGAGCAGAACTCTAGACATAGATCTGCGGAGAAATTCTTCAAATAGTCCGGATCGAGAGGCGGAATCTCTGGATCCGGTATCACTCTCGAATCAGAAATGGTAGAGACGGGTGCGGGAATCACAAACACGAACAGAAATATATAAAAGTGAAAAGAACAGATAATTGGAGCATAAAACGTATGATTCTTTGATTGATATGAAAATTAAAAGGCTCCTCACACACTCTACAATTATCTCACCCCATGGTGAGCCCCCCCGAGGTGGTTATTCCCTCTACAGACACACACTCACTCCTAGGGCATAATCTGTTATATATAGGAGGCCAAGCACATGCGCCTTGTTTTCCAAGCCACCGCCCAATGGGCCTGAAAAACTGGTATCGAAACTACCTAGTTTCGATTGAACAAATGTTCAACCGAAACTAGTAGTTTCGATTGAACAAATGTTCAACCGAAACTAGTAGTTTTGGTTGAACAAAAGTTCAACCGAAACTAGTAGTTTTGATACTGTAATTTCGATTGACAGCATCAGTCTCAAAATTATACCCAACAATCTCCCCCTAGACTGATGCTATCAATTCTTGTCCGACTCTGTCTTTCGTCTTCATAGATTGACTGATGATCCAATGTCTTTCGTTGTGATTCTCCCCCTCAAGTGTAGACCCTCCTAACTTGTAGGCAAATGATAAAGGTTTGAATCCCAAGTATTTAGCAGTAAATAACCATCTTTCTACAAGGATTCTTGACATTCTCAAACACTTGATCAACTTTTGCCTTCTCTCCCCCTAAAAAAAGGTCAATTTCAAGCAAAGGCTCACTTTGTCTTACATCTTCATAACTCTGCTAATAATTTGAAGTCTTTCGTGGTAATTCTCCCCATGAAGTGTAGACCCTCCTATTTCTAGGCAAAAGATAAGGGATCGAATCACCATGTAATCAACAACTAATGATCCGGTTTCTCACAAGTATGCTTGACTTTGTTACCCGCTGCCCAAACTTGAACTTTGATCAAAGGAATTACGGCTGAATTAGGCAGAACATCGTGTATATTGCTGAAGAAACGAAATTTTTGATAACCTGTAAAAGGTTGTCTCCAAGTTTTCTTCCAAAACTCCCCTCCTTCTATGCAATATCCTGTTAAAAAATTTATCCAAGAAAATTTCCAAAAAAAAAAAACTCTTTTTTTTTTTTGACAGTACTTGGACAGTTTTGCCTGTAGTTTCGATAGTCTCTACTTCAGTCAAAACAAGGCTAGTTTCGATAGAGACAGTATCGAAACAAGAAGTTTCGATAGAGAGATTCTTCAATCGAAACTAGAAGTTTCGATAGGAGATTCTTCAACCGAAACTAGTAGTTTCGATACCCTCTAGTTTCGATAGCCTAGTTTCGACAGCCTAGTTTCAATGTCTTCTACTTCTGATTTAGGGCAACACCAGTAGTTTTGATAGAAAATGTTCAGCCGCCACATAGTTTCGATTGACCATCTTCAACCTTCAGCTACTTCGATACCCCCAATCCAGGTCTGAAAAATGCTTCAAGAGCCTTACATCTTCAGATTTTGACAGTGGAAATATAGAACAGCAGTCACGAACCTGCTACACATCGATTTCTTCATGTTTAACGTCTCAATGGCGAGTTTTTTCTGATTTTCGAGCAGATTCGAGAGCAATAAGAGCCACCATGGCTCTGATACTAACTATAGGTCCAGATTTCTATTTAAATCACTGATTTGATCGATTACACACACAGGCGGAAACTGTGTGTATGGTGGTGAAACAGATGGTAGAAACATAATCGGTGAAGATAACAGGCTAACCTCACAATGAATCAACACAAAATGATATGAAAATGTAAGAACACAGTGTAAAAACAACTACAAAGTTTATTGATTCAATAACAATGTGAAAGAGAAGGCTCAGGGTTACAGCCGCTACTCACACCCTAAACATTCTCAAACTAGGCTATTTATAGTAGTGACAGGTATCGAAACTATGTTCAATCGAAACTACTAATTTCGATTGACCATTTACAAGTGATACACAGAACTGTCGAAACTACCATCTATCGAAACTACTAGTTTCGATTGAACAAACTCAATCAAAACTAAGTAGTTTCGATGGCCCAGACTTAGCTAATAAAGCAGTAAATTACAGAAAACTGAAATTACATTTAATGAAATGACATAAAGTAAACTAGTCTAAAACTGTTTAAACATACAATAAATGACAGCAACTTATACATAACAATTGGTATCAGAGCTTTATGCTCTAGTGTTTTTGAGTGTTATCAGGTTTATTGATCGATTCTAGGTGTTTGTGAGGATATTCGAAGCTTATTTTGGGTTTCTGCACATCTATTCTCGGAAGTACTGTTTTATTGATTGACGGGTACTGTTTCATCGATTTCCAAGGGTTTTTGCTCGTATTTTCAACATCGAAGGTTGGTTTAATGATCAGGACTGTTAGACGAAGGTTTTCGCTGGATTGGTTTGTCTTTTCTGCTCTATTGATTTCTGGAGCTTATCATCAATGGAGTATTTATGAGCTTGGAGAAGAAGGCATCGAAACTACTGGGGACAGTTTCTGATTTTTGTTGATCATCGAAACTTCTTGTCTACATTTTGTCGAGAGAAGGTACTATCGAAACTAGATTTTTGTCTTATATAGAAACTGTGGTTATCGAAACTTGTCTGTGAATTTTTCAGTATCGAAACTAGTTGTTTCAATAAAAGTTGTCTTATCGAAACTAGTTGTTTCGATAAAAGTTGTCCTATCGAAACTAGTTGTTTCGATAGAAGTTGTCCTATCGAAACTAGTTTCTGTTTAGTTTCTATTCCGAATATTATGGCCACTTCAAGTTCAACAAAACCTTCTAGGGGAAATAGACCACCTGCTCTTGTGTCCGCAAGAGAATTTAATGACTGGACTAAAAATATGAAGCTTTTCTTTCAAATTCACGATTATACATTGTTGAGTTCTATCACCGATGGTCCCCACAAGCCCGTAACTACCACTGCTGATGTTCAACATCCTAAGTTAGTATCTGAGTATGATGAGAAAGATCTTGCCTTGATTGCCCGAGACAACAAGGCCTACGGGACTATTGCCATGGCTCTTTCTATGGATATTTTCAACATCTTTGCTGAGTACACAACTGCCAAAGACTTATGGGTTGCATTGTGCACAAGATATGAGGGAAGTGAGGATGTCAGGGAAAGCAAAAGAGATCTGATCTAGAAACAATATGAGATGTTCAGCAGTGTAAGGGGAGAATCAATATCTGATTTGATCAACCGTTTCTCAAGCATTGTATCAAGGTTGAAAGTAATGGGAGTTGAGTACCCTACTCTTGATCTAAACAAGAAACTCCTAGATTCTCTTCCTAAGGAATGGAATATGTATCGAATCATGATCAAAAAGACTGAGAATCTGAGTGCTCTGTCTCAACAGGAAGTCTATAGCATTCTTGAATCTTATGAAATTGAGATTAAGAAGGGAGCAGTCACCCCATCAAATCAGTCTGGAAACACAGCTCTTATTGCTGGATCAAGCTCATCCGGTAGCCCATACTTTCAGACTGATGTCCCTCCTTCAGCTGCTGCAATTAATTCTACCCGCTCCTCTGCTCCTCAAAAGACTGTCACCATGATTCCTGATGATTATGTCCCAATCATGACTACTTTCATGTCGTGCTATGACGCACTGATTTCTGGAAATCTAACACCGGTTAGCTTTCAACCTGATGACTTGGAGCAGATTAATCCTGATAATTTGGAGAAAATGGAGATTGATTGGTGCATGGCCATGTTGACCTTAAGAGCCAAAAGATTCATCAAAAGGACTGGCATAGACAGATTTAAGCAGGGAAAGACACTTGGTTTTGATATCAAGAAGGTGAGATGCTACAATTGTGATCAGCTGGGCCACTTTGCCAGAAACTGCAAGGAGCCATCCACCAAGGATCTACAAGAAAAGAAGATTTCCTCTGGAAAACAAGCTGCCAATCCTCCAAAGACAAACACATCTTCAAGTTCCACAGCTCGATTGTGTCAAGCTGATGGACACTATCATTTGGGAGAACAAGCTGAGGAAGCTGCTGATAAAGCCTTGATGGCTGATGTGGAGGACATGGGCAAGTGTGTCATGATTGAACCTGCTGAGGATCTCACTGCTATGCCTGCTGAGGTTATTTCTAAACTGTGTAATTCTAGATCTTTCTTGAATGAAATACAAAAATACAGATTCATCAATCAAGCCTTGATTGATGAACGAGATCACATTAAGGTGATGTATGACTCTGTGACCAAAAATGAGAAACTTTACTTAAAGAAAATTCGTGACATTTCTGGTGAAAATCGCTCTTTAATTGTGCAACTCAATACTCAAACCATTAATAATACGATCTTAATTGAAAGAGTCCAAAAGGCAGAAAAAGCCAAATTACAAGTTGATCACATGGATATGGATCAGAAAATTCTGTTTGGGATAATCGATAAACAATTTAATAGAAAAGGCACAGAGGGTCTTAGGTATAACTCTCATCCACCTCCTTATTCTAAATCAGGGAGATTTGCTGATATGCCAACTCCACATGTTTCCACACCTTTTGTTTGTACATTATCTCCTGATGATTATATTACGTCCTCCGATTCTGACAGTTTTGCTTCTTGTGTAGAATCAAATTGTGTAAATTCCGAAGATGATTGTGATAAGAGTACTAATGATAGAACTATTTTAAAAGAACTTGAGTCAGATGAATGTAATAATATGTCCGTGTCAAAACCAAATATTTGTGAACACGTTAAAAACTTGTATTTTGATTCTATGCCTGCTGAGCATACGGGTTTGGGATGTGATGTTTCTAAATTTAAAAATGCTTTGCCTTTTGTTCCTAAATCTTTGAATGTTATGCCATGTGTTACCAAGTTTAAAAGTGCAGGAATTATTGTGAATGATGTACCACGTGAAACCATGAGCAACATGGACTTTTTCAGATTAAAGGAAGCACATCGTCTTCAAGACAAAGTTATTGATGAGAGAACCGTCTCATGTTCAGATTCCTCAACATCACAATCATCTTCATCTTGTGATGACTATTATCAGGCTAAGATATCTTGTGAAAACGTTTGTTTTAGTTGTGGTGCCTCAAATCATGTTTCAAAAAGTTGTAAATTGACAACCGCAAATTCTAATGAAGAATCGCCTTCCAAAAGTTCATTAAATTCATATGTGTTGCCTAAGTCTTCTCACAGTAGGAAATATAGGCATAAAAGAATTAAAAATGCTAAAAATTATTTAAAACGAACTTGTAAAATTAAAAATAATGTTCTATTTGATGACCATGCTTCATCAAAGGATGGTTGTAATTCTGATTCCAATGAGAGGTCATATCCTGACACTTAAATCTCTTGATTGAAACAATTTTGGTCAAATCGTATAAATGGTTCGTTGTGTATAGAGTCAATCAAGAAGAACCCCGATAACATCTGGCATGTAGATAGTGGATGTTCAAGACATATGACTGGGCACTTTAACTTGCTGCAATATTATCATCAAATTGATGGAGAGTATGTTGCTTTTGCTGGAAACCCAAGAGGAGGAAAGATTGAAGGACAAGGAACAGTATCAAATGGAGTAAATAGTCTGGAATTTGTCAACTTTGTTCCTCAGTTGAAATACAATCTGATGTGTGTTTCACAGATTTATGACAAGGACTTTTGTGCTTTATTCAATTCAAAAGAATGTCTTATCTTGAAGCCGGGAGTGGTGATTCCGGAAGAACTTATTCTCATGCGTGCTCCCAGAAGATACAACACATATAGCTTGGATATGAACAACCCATCGGGCATTGAATCGTGTTTTCTCTCAAAGGCTTCCGAAGATGAATCTTTCCTGTGGCATAAGAGGTTGGGACATGTCAATTTCAAAACAATGAACCGACTGGTTCGAGGCAACCTAGTCACTGGATTACCTCTCAAAGATTTCACTCCTATGGAACACTGTATCTCATGTTCTAAGGGAAAACAGCACAAATCTTCACATAAGCCTAAAACCATCAATTCCATTGACTCTCCTCTCCAATTGCTTCACATGGATCTTTTTGGTCCGGTGAGTGTCATGAGTCTTGGACGAAAGTCATACTGTCTGGTGGTAACAGATGATTTTTCTCGATTCACTTGGGTAATTTTCCTAGCTAAGAAAGATGAGACGCCAGAGATTTTAAAAACCTATCTGCTTCAAATTGAGAACCTCTTCAATCTAAGTGTGAAGACTATCCGCAGCGATCATGGAACAGAATTCAAAAATGCAAATCTTGATTCCTTCTGTGAAAGCAAAGGAATTTCTCGACAATTTAGTGCACCTCGTACTCCTCAACAAAACGGTGTAGCTGAAAGAAGAAACCACACTTTAATTGAAGTTGCACGAACTATGATTGTTGACTCTAAGCTTCCCGTGACTTTCTGGGCTGAGGAGGTCAACACTGCATGTTTTGTGCAAAATCGGGTTCTTATCACTAAAAGTTGCAACAAGACACCTTATGAGATCATGTACAAGCGCAAGGCAGTTATCGATTTCTTTAGAAAATTTGGGTGTTTGTGCACAATGCTGAACACTTCAGATCAGCTCAACAAGTTTGAAGCCAAATCTGATGAATGCTATTTTGTTGGTTACTCATCCAATCAACGTGCTTTTCATGTCTACCATAAGAAGAAAAGGATAGTGATGGAGTCCATTGATATCAATTGGCATGAAAACAATCATACGGACGCAGGAGACGGTCCCAATTGGCTCTTTGACGTCGATTCAGTTTTTAAGTCATTTAATATTCCTGATTTCTCTATTGAATCAACTCATGCTAATCCTTACTTCTCTGTGAACAATCTAGGGAACATAAATGATCAAGTCTCTTCCTCATCTGCTCAGGTTGAAATTCCTATGGTTGCTAATGCTGAATCTGATATGGAGTCTTCCGGTTCTGGTGCAACAAGTGAAACTGTTGAAGACAACTCCATTCCAATAGTAGATGTTGCACTATAATCACCTGCTGAAGATCCTATTAATGATATTGTCGATCCTCCTGCTGCAAATCTTACCAATTTGGAAGAAGTCGTGGAAGAAGATGAAATTCCTCAACTACGAATTCACAAGATTCATCTCACCAATAACATCATTGGACCACTCAATGTGGGTGTTAGTACCCGAAGTGCCTGTGAAGCATTTGAAAACAGCATGTTTTCTTGCTTCATTTCTCAAGCTGAACCAAAGAACATCAAAGCAACTCTACTAGAAAACAACTGAGTGGAAGCAATGCACGAAGAGCTACAGCAATTCTCAAAGCTGCATGTGTGGAATTTGGTAGATCTTCCCAAGAACAAAGTTCCAGTCGGCACTCGTTGGGTTTTTCGCAACAAAAAGGATGAAGGCGGCACTGTGATTCGAAATAAAGCTCGTCTGGTGGTTCAAGGTTTCTATCAAGAAGAAGGGATTGACTATGAGGAAGTCTTTGCACCAGTGGCTCGCTTGGAAGCCATCCAAATGTTTCTCGCCTATGCAGCCTACATGGACTTCACCATTCATCAAATGGATGTCAAAAGCGCATTTTTATATGGCAAAGTTCAAGAGGAAGTTTATGTCAAGCAGCCGTCGGGTTTCATTAATCCTAATTTTCCAGACCGTGTTTATAAGTTAGACAAAGCATTGTACGGTCTTCACCAAGCACCTCGTGCGTGGTATGAAACTTTATCAAAGCATCTGCTTAAGAATGGTTTCACACGAGGAGCAATTGACCAAACTTTGTTCAAACGGAAGGATGAAAAGGATACAATCATGGTGCAAATTTATGTGGATGATATCATTTTTGGATCTACAAATCCCCGTCTTTGCATAGAATTTGAGGAAGTGATGAGATCTAAGTTTGAAATGAGCTCCATGGGAGAAATGAAGTTCTTTTCGGGACTACAAGTTGATCAGTCTGAGTCAGGAATCCTTATCCATCAAGAAAAATACGTGAAAGAAATTTTGACCAAGTTCAAAATGGCTGATTCCCACCCTGTAAAAACTCCTGTGGAAGTTCGTCATTGTTTGACTCCTGATGTGGATGGTGAAAGCGTTGATCAGCATCTCTATCGCTCTATGATAGGCTCTCTCATGTATCTCACGGCCAGCAGACCCGACATCATGTTTGCAGTGTGATTGTGTGCACGTTTTCAGGCTAATCCTAAACTCTCTCATTTATCTGCTGTCAAACGTATTTTAAGATATTTAAAGTATAAGCCAAAATTGGGTCTGTGGTATCCTAAAACTGACTTATTTGATCTTGTGGCTTATTCAGATTCAGACTACGGGGGTTGCAACTTAGACCGAAAATCCACTTCTGGAGGTTGCTAATTCCTTGGCAACCGCATTGTCTCATGGCAATGTAAGAAACAATCCACCGTTTCCCAATTCACCGCCGAAGCCGAATACATTGCCGCAGCCCTCTGTTGTTCCCAGGTCAGATGGATACACCATCAGATGCTTGACTATGGGATCACATTCCATGAGACACCCATTCTGTGTGACAACACTGCTGTTCCCCATATCACCAAAAACCCCGTTCAGCATTCCAAAACAAAACACATTGAAATCAAACATCACTTTATCCGTGACTGTGTGGAAAAGAAGCATATTCAAATTGTTGAAGTCAAAACTAATAAACAAACCACAGACATCTTCACAAAGGCTTTTGACTTTACCAGATTTGCCCAACTGGTGGAGATGCTTGGAATGATCAACTTTCAGTAAATTATGTGAATAGTATTCTTTTTTCTAAATTCTGTTTAATTGTCAAAAAAAATTCCAAAAAGATTTTATTTTTATGTACAGTTTCTACGCAAATCTTTTGGGGGAGAAATATAATATTGAAAAGAATTGTTGTGTATATAATCTTACAAGTGGTTTTGTGTTGCAGGAAAAATTGAATCTGACGTTTGAGAAATGATAGTGTCTGATCTCATCTCTTGGACATGGAATAGACCAAAAGCGATGGTGTTTACTGAGGTATAGCTGGTAGGCCCGACATATGGTTAAAACTTGTAAGTAGTGTGAAAACCTAACATATATATCTCATACTTGTGTGTTTGAACCCATTATTGAAACATCTAACCCATTTTTATATCTAAGAAAACCAATTCAATCAGATACAGGCTTACGTATTGGATTCCTATTCATACGCAGTGACCGTCAATATAATGATATTTACCACCGATGACCCCGTATGTTTTGCTTACGCAAAGATATCGGGTGCTCATCCTTTTCCCATCCACTTGGATGATTTGACCCCGTCTGTTTTGCTTATGCAAAGATCTCGGGTGTTGAACATTTTTCTATCCGCTTGGATAATTTTACGACTTCTTCTGTTTTGCTTACGCAAAGATCTAGAATGCTCGTACCTTTTTAATATCTACTTGGATATATTTTATTTTAATTTTCTAAATCCACTTGGATATCTTATTTTATTTTAGTGGTACTTTGACATTACTAAGACGGTACCTTGGTTAATCAGAAAGAGATGATAGGATGAAGATGGGTACTTCTTGAGGATTGATAGGTTTTCAAAATCATTTTATTTTAATATGTGGGGTACACCTTGTATATTGCTTAAATAGTACCTTTTAATCACATGAAATCTTTGTACAAACAAATGTTCGGGTTTACTTTGCACAAATATCAGCTATCTTCACGGACTCACAGTAGTGAATTGCAAACGGAAGTATTTCAAGAGACTGACCAGATCTGATCTTATGTTGGATCTTTTTCAAGAAGATAAGTGTAAATATCTTGTGTATAATTTCATTTCTATAGAAAGTTTGTTTTAACAGTGTATATATGTTAGTCTTATTTCTGTTCTTTGAACTATCGAAACTAGTTGTACTTATCGAAACTACTTTGTGCATATCGAAACTACTTTGACATATCGAAACTACTTTGTGCATATCGAAACTACTTTGAACTATCGAAACTAGTTGTTCATATCGAAACTAGTTTGCCCTATCGAAACTAGTTGTTTCGACAGGGGCATTTTTGTCTTTTGTCTTACGAAAAATTAAATGCCTTCATAATCAATCCCTCCCTTCATACTGAGTTTCACTCGTCTTTTTCAAACCCTCTTACCTTCTCTGTCATACGCAAAAATCTCTCAAGCCTTTGGTCTGAGTTGCAAGAAATCAATGTTAATCACCTGATTTTCCCCCGTTGTCACCATCGTCTCCATCATCAGGTAACGTCTCACTACTTCCTACAGATGATTTTTCAAATCAACAGACCTAGGGTTTCAAAAAAATTCAGAATCTGTTCGACTAAATCTTCATAATAACAGTCGTTTTTGTGCTTATCCGCGTTTACAAACATCTCTATCATCTTTGAACTCATGATTAATGTGTACTCTTGCAGATAACAGTCTCACATTCGGTAAGATGAAGTTCCGTCACTAACAGGCCACTCTAAACCCTTCTTTAAACTGTCTATATTAGTCTAAGTATCGTGAATCAAAAGGGGTTTGGGTTTCAAAACCAAGTAGTTTCGACAAAAGGGATTCAACACTTTCAAAATTTCTCAAAAGATTTTTCATCGAAACTACTAGTTTCGACACCCAAACTTGCCCTAGTATCTCTGATCGAAACTAGTTAGTTTTGATAAGTTCATCTCAATCGAAACTAGTTGTTTCGGTAGTAAGGTTTTCAAATTTTTTTCTAAGTGTTGGTACATCTTGTTTCGATTAAGTATATTCAGAAACTTCACTTATTATTAACAACTGATGAATTTTACAGGTATGGATCTCTTATTCGTAAAGAGACACAATGTCTGTGCATTTCTTAATGCCAATGATCCAAAAGCTGCAGAATTCACTTGTGTCTTAATCCTCCTGGCAAACTCTAACATCAGCTTTGCCATCAGCAACAACCTGCCAGTGTTTGAGATTTCTATAAGGGAATTTTGGGAGACTGCTGAGATCATCACAGTTAAGAATGTGTAGCACATCAGAGCAACTGTGCTTGGTCAAGAAGTCGTATTTTCTGAAGCTACTGTCAGAGAGGTGCTGCAGTTCAATGACAATCCAAATGCACCCATTGACTTTCCTATCTTCTATGT
Organism: Smallanthus sonchifolius; assembly: GCA_023525975.1. Classification (NCBI taxonomy): domain Eukaryota; kingdom Viridiplantae; phylum Streptophyta; class Magnoliopsida; order Asterales; family Asteraceae; genus Smallanthus; species Smallanthus sonchifolius. The sequence continues at coordinate 60,184,022 of CM042035.1, read as the reverse complement.
TAAAGAATGTTTCAGAAGATTGGGTCATCCAGAAGAATTCAAAAATGGTCAGATAATCAAGAATTCCCTACCAAGCCACTGGAGATACATAGTGCACGTGTTTATTCACTGTCTATCAATCAGAAAAGGAGGTTTTGACTCAGGAAACAGTACACTGGGCTCAGCAATTTTAGGGTTAGTCAAGGGAAGAAACTACAATTTCTCTGGCTTCATCTTCAGACAATTAAAGGACAACCTGACAGGAGCCGTGAAGGAGAAATTTCTGGCATATCCAAGATTCTTACAGATCATCATCAATCATCTACATCCTGAGCTTCAACAAGGTGGGAACACCTTCGGGTTCGACCATATGATCGCCAAGACTCTCAGCTATATGAGAAGTATAGACAAGAGAATCAACAGGGCTATAGCTGATGTTCCCCTGTTTGGTCATATCCTTGGAGAAGAAGAAGAATTCATTCCTGATATTGACCCAGATCTAGAAGAAGAGGTTGTGTCATCTGATGAAGAGGAGATGGAAGTTGAACAAGGTCAAGATAATCAACCTGCTGATGTAGTTGAGATTGAGATGAACATTCCTAATGTTCAAGAAGAAGATCAACCCATCATTGAGACTGTGATAGAGGCTCCTTTTGTCGAGCAAATACAGATAATTCAAGAGCCAGTAGTTAATGTTGAAGCTGGTATACATGAAGCTGAGGAGGAAGTTGTAGAATCAAGTGGGACTCTGGATGCTGGAATCTATGGATCTGACTACTACAAGTCTGATTCAGATGAACGAACAGAGCATCTAGCATCATCCTCCAAAAGGCAAGTTGAGTCAGGTTCTGACTTTGAAGAAGAAGAACCTAGGGCAAAGAAAATCAAGACTGGATTAGAAGATTTGTCATCCTCGACAGATTCTTTATTCACTACTCCACAACCAACTCCAGAACCATCTCCACAACCTACATCTCCACATCAATCTCCCATCCCTACACAACCTACATCTCTACATCAATCTCCCATCCCTACACAACCTACATCTCCACATCAAACACCCATCCATACTCCTCCCACATCACCACATCATGAATCAACCTTTCCTATACCTAGAGTTAAAAACTTAAGCCTTGAAGTGAAGAAAATGCTGGATAAGATTCAAAAGAAGGATAAAGAAATTGAAGGCCTAAAATCTAATCTACATGATGTCCAGGAAGAGGTTAAAGACCTAAAGCTGGAAGTTGGGGGTCTACATACCCAGATTGACATTCAACAAACCCAACTTGAAACACAACAGAGACTTATCTCCCAGCAAAAAGAAGAATTCAAGGCTTTAGCTGAAGCGGTGGAACAGCTCAAAGCCTCAATGATAAAACCTGTACAACAACAACCAACCACTTCAACAGCTTAGGGGGAGACTACATCTGTGGTTGAACCCTCATCTCCTGCCATTATCACTAATACAGAGTCTGCTATAACTGTCTTTACTGGCCATGCTGAGAAGACAAATGAGGCAGTTGAAGTCAAGGTTGAAGAACCAGAACTAGACCTTCCCTCAGCAAGTGAGAGAAGAGATGCAAGGAAGAAAGGGAAAGGGACCTCTACTGAGATAGAGACCGTAATTCTGGATGAAGAAGACATCCCATCTGATGACGAGCTGAATGGCCTATTAGACGAAATTGAAAACTTTGGGTATAATGATCTTTACCCAGAAATTCTGACTACCGAGGAAAAAGAGACTGAGAGAACCAGATACTTCACAGAAGAAAGAGAGGAGATTCAAACCTTGTCTGATGAAGAAAAAGACGAAGAAGATGTTCAGGTTAATCTTATCAAGACAGTCACTCCTGAACCAACCACTACTGTCTCTGAATAAAGTCCAGCACAAGATCCACCTTCTGTTGCACCTGAACCTCCAACTTCAAGAAAATCTTGGTTTAGGAAAATCATTCAGGAAGAAACTCCTAAAACATACGAATGGATAGCTGAGCATCAGGAGCTAAAGAGGCCTCCAATTGGCTGGAAGTATGATGCAGAAAGGAAGCTCTTTGTTATCAGAATATATAGAGGGGGAGTTCAGCACTTCAAAAATATGACTGACTTCTAGACACTTCCTTTCTATGACCTCAGGGACTTAGCCAAGCTTCCACTTCAAAACCCTGGGAAGGTTATGATGGCTTATGACTTCGAGAAATTTCTGCATTCTCAAGTCAATAATGATTTCAAGGGAATGAAGCCTAGGAAAACTCAAAAGAAAATCTCAAAGACAAGGTTTCACCCTAAAACCAATAAGCCATATGTGTTCTTAAGGTACAAGCCTGCCCAAACTCACAAGACCATCACCATTCCAAAGTCTGTACCTGTCCAACTACAAACTTTCAGAAAGTGGTACTATGACCCAATCATTGGCAGTGCAGTAATAGAGTGTGAGGGCAAGAAAGACATCACTATCTTTGAACCTATGGAGCTGTTGAAATTTAAGCCTGAAGATCTGGAGATACTATTCCAGAATCACATTCAGGCATACAGTGATGAAGATGAAGCTGATGCCAAGGCCTACCAAAGAGTTGTATCTCTCCACGTTAAACCATTCATCCCAAGGACAACTGAAGGACCAGCTGCTTGATGAAGAGTTGAAGACAGTATTGCAACAGCTTAGGGGGAGATTGTAGAGTCTTATCTTATGTATAAGCTGTTGTCATTTATTGTATGTTTAAACAGTTTTAGACTAGTTTACTATATGTCATTTCATTAAATGTAATTTCAGTTTTCTGTAATTTACTGCTTTATTAGCTAAGTCTGTGCCATCGAAACTACTTAGTTTCGATTGAGTTTGTTCAATCGAAACTAGTAGTTTCGATAGATGGTAGTTTCGACAGTTCTGTGTATCACTTGTAAATGGTCAATCGAAACTAGTAGTTTCGATTGAACATAGTTTCGATACCTGTCATTACTATAAATAGCCTAGTTTGAGAATGTTTAGGGTGTGAGTAGCGGCTGTAACCCTGAACCTTCTCTTTCACATTGTTATTGAATCAATACACTTTGCAGTTGTTTTACACTGTGTTCTTACATTTTCATATCATTTTGTGTTGATTCATTGTGAGGTTAGCCTGTTATCTTCACCGATTCTGTTTCTACCATCTGTTTCACCACCATACACACAGTTTACGCCTGTGTGTGTAATCGATCAAATCAGTGATTTAAAGAGAAATCTGGACCTACAAGAGGCATGGGAGAAGGATAACTTTCTCCTTTCCTCTTCCCATCTCTCTCCGTTTGTCTCTTGAGCTCAGTTTCTCGTTATCGAGCCCAATCAATCATCTCCTCCAAGTTCGCGCACTTGGATGGATGGATAAACTCTCTAATCTATATTTTCAAAAAGAAGATGCTATCTTGTCATCCACATCTTTGGGGTTGTTAAAAAAGCCAGACAGAACCTGGCTTTGTCATAGAAGATCCCCGTGATCTCATCTACTGTCTCGGTTGTATGACGGAGTTGAAGAATCTCCTCCGTGATTCTTGCAATTGCCGCTCGAGGGCAATAATGTTTTAGGAAGATATCCTTGAATTCTTCCTATCTCATCTCTTTGATCTTATCTCTACCCTTTTCTCTTTGTACTACTCCCCACCAATCATCAGCTCGCTCTTTTAACTGATTGGTGGCGAAGGTAACCTCGTCCTCCTTCTCATAGTGGCATGTATCGAATGCCCTTTCTATTGAGGCAATCAACCTCTGACTTTCTAACGGATTAATTGCTTCCTTAAATTATAAAGGTTTACATGTCATAAAATCTTTGTACGTGCAACGGGTTAATTTTATATCAACTTTTTGATTTCCTCCTTCTCCATTATGAGTAATGTCTCTGTGGTTTTCAAACTAGCTTTCTAATGAATTCTGTAAATCGGCTTGTAAAATTGGGAAGTTTGCATCAAATGCGTTTCCTACTTCTATTGCTATTTGTCTCCGGATATTCTCTGGGACTTGTTCGATTTCATTCTCATCATGATGTGGAGATTCAGCTCTCCTATGGCTTCCCTCGTCATGTATTTCGTCATTTTGATGTTCAGCCATTTGCTGAAACACGATATCGCTTAATCTCTCATTCGTTTACCCTAATCATAGTCTAGAGTTTTATACTACAGGCCTTGTATCAATTTAATCCTATTCATGGATTTCACATAAAGCTCATATTCATGTATGTATATATACATTCATTCATGTATCTTAATAATGCATATTCACATTCCCGGCTTACTATCTGACATAAGTTATCATATGATGTTTGCAATATCATGATGGTCCCATGCATTAACCCTTATACTGGCCAGGCATAAGGTAATGAATATTACCATCCTGATACTCCCAACTATCATATGGAGCTTTTCTCATACAAATACTCACACTTTTTTGTTTTAAGCACTGCAATTTAACACACCTGCTTCCCTCGACGACCTCAGATTGAATCCCTATTTATATCATGAGCAATTATGATTTGAGTTTAAGTACCCCTTTTTGATACTTTCTCAAACCGTGCTCTGATACCAACTTGAAACACCCTACTTATTTTGTTATTATTTTATCAGAGTTTAATGAACAAAAACCATGCCATAATGACTAAGGTAACTTTTTCATTTATAATAATACTAGGTTACACGCCCGTGTATTACACGTGTTGTATATTTAATACGATATAATTCATAAATACGTGTATAAGTTTTTTTCGAACTTAATTTATAAACCTTGATACAACTTTCATTTGCAAACCGGAGAATAAAAACATGAGTATCATTAGAATTATTTACAATATATTCAGACATTTCTTAAATATAGTTTGATATACCATTTTCTAATTTAAAAATAAAATAAAATAAAAAAATATATAATTAATAGAATAGAGATGCAAGAAAAAAAATGTTGAGAATGGATAAAAGAGTGGCAATTGTTCCACCAAAACCTTTATTTATTAGATAGCATAGAGTATAGATAATGATTTTTATAAAAAAATTCAAAAAATGTTTTTGATTAAAAAAATATGTTTGTTCATAAAACATTTTTTATATATTTGAACATTTCTTTCATTGTTTTTATTAAAAAAAATTAAAAAATAAATATATAATGTTTCTAGAATTTGTATTTAAAAACCACATAACATGTCAAAAATATGTAATGCGTAATTTTTATTACTAAGTATATAACACTGCATTTATTCAACCCGTATAAAAGATTGGTAATATAAGATTTATTACAATTTAACATGAATTTATAATAGGATTTTAAAATTGGATTAAAAAATATCACAGTAACAAAATTAAATTAACATTATTTACTTTTTCAACTAAATTTTATATAACTAAATTATATACACGGATTTTAAATTTTCCTATATGAGTTAAAATTTACATTTAATTTGGTTTCAAAAATATATTCATTGACTTTAAAATATTTTGACTTTTAAAAAAATTTAACTTAAAATGTATTAACATAATTAGTAAATGTATTTTCATAAATTACTACCTTAATAACTTCAAAACCATTTATTACTGTGAGAAATAAAAGTATTTTGAGCGGGAAAACATTATTGAGAGAGCCTAAAAAGATGACATATGGGATCAAACATTTTGCATTATTAGAGTAGTAAGATATAATTAATAGAAGAGAGATTCAGAAAAAAAAAAGTTGAGAATGGATAAAAGAGTGGGAAATATTCCACCAAAACCTTTATTTATTAGATAGCATAGAGTATAGATAATGATTTTAAAAAAAGAATTCATAAAACGTTTTTTATTAATAAAAAATAGGTTTGTTCATAAAACATATTTATAAATTGAACATTTCTTTCATTCTTTTTCTTAAAAAAATTAAAAAAATAAATATATAATGTTTCTTGAATTTGTTTTAAAAAACCATATAACATGTCAAAAATATGTAATACATAATTTTTATTACTAAGTATATATAACACTGCATTTATTCAACCCGTGTAAAAAATTGGTAATATAAGATTTATTACAATTTAACATGAATTTATAATAGGTTTTTAAAATCGGATTAAAAAATATCACAGTAACAAAATTAAATTAACATTATTTACATTTTCAACTAAATTTTGTATAACTAAATTATATATAAGGATTTTAAATTTTCCTATATGAGTTAAAATTTATATTTAATTTGGTTTCAAAAATATATACATTAACTTTAAAATATTTTGACTTTTAAAAAAATTTAACTTAAAATGTATTAACATAATTAGTAAATGTATTTTCATAAATTATCACCTTAATAACTTCAAAACCATTTATTATTGTGAGAAATAAAAGTAAGTATTTTGAGCGGGAAAACATTACTAAGAGAGCCTAAGAAGATGACATGTGGCATCAAACATTTTGTTTTATTAGAGTAGTCAGATTGTTTTACAAAAGGATAATATAATTACATCATCCTATATAGGGATCTTTCAACTCCGATAGCTCTGTCCACAGGAAGCTTCATTCCACGTGCTTCTTTCCTGCAGTGTTTGGAAAACGTTTTTGAATTAGCTTACGATAAGTAAGTACATGAACCTTTAGGTTCTTATTAATGTTCAAGTTTTCTCGGGCTCTCGGTGCCCACGTGACCATCTCCGGTCACGTTATTCGTATAATTTATGGGTGTGCTAACCCCCTCGCAACCATCACAGGACGTACCTCCGGTCCGAGTATTGGCAAAGTCCTTATACTTGTTAGTAAGACCCCAGCATTTTTCACGAAGACTCATTTATTCCTCAGCCCCGTAAGCTTGAAATCTTTTACTCTTTCAGCCCCGTAGGCCTAGAGTTTACTCTTTCAGGCCTCGTATGCCTAGAGTTTCCTTTTTCTCTTCTTTTCTTTATTAAGATCCACCTTACAGGCCGGGTATCTCATTTCATTTGGGACCTTGAGTATCTTTGACTCACAGCCTCTCAAATGTATCAAGCATATGTTCTCATTTCATGTATATGCTTGATTTATTTCCCAAACCAGTCCTTGCCTTAAAACTTCGTAACGGTTTCTCCACGATGCATTAGAAGGGTTTATATATATGAAGTACCAGCGGCGTATCCACCACCCCTCTAACACTTCGTGAGTACTCCATTATTCCATTTTAGGGTTTAGACTAGTTCCATCATACTCATTCATGTTTGCACGTATCATCATGCATTCACGTATTCATCTTCATCACATATTCATATTCATTATGCATGGTATACTTTCATTTCGTGTTCGTATTCGTCATATATTGTAAACTGGGGTGATTTTTCTTCCAGAGCAGTACCTCCAACAGAGATGTCCCCAGGAAAGAGCGACGGGTATAGGAGAGATTTATACACCGCTCTTTCCTAGACAGGACATTCCGTTTGTCAGAGCAACTACATACCGGTTGGATGTTCTCCTGTATGTTTACTCTATTTCTTTATTATTTATTAGTCTATTCCCCTAAACATTAATATTGGGTTCACCACGAAGTACACAAGAGGTTTACATATATGAAGTACCAGCGGCGTATCCACTACCCCTTGGATACGTCGTTACCCCCGTACCCTTAACATATCACATATCACGTATCATTTTAAACACATATTTCACGTATTTGTGTCTAGGGTACGGGTCTAGTGTACTTACATTATCCTCGAGTAGTTCCTAAGTTCGTTCCTTACTTTAAACGTCTTTCTAAACTCAAACTGCATTCGCCGCGTACCGCACTCGTAACCGTCGTTTGGGGCTCCTCGGTATTCGTGCTAGTGTGTATGTGATGGTGTTGGAGTGTTGTTTCTCCATTTGAACGACAAATGTAACTATTTATAGGGATGATAAGTCACACGTAGCGGACCGCTAAGCTAGGAGGTAGCGGTCCGTTACCGCCTCTTGCCAACCGTCTTTCTTGCTTGCTACGTAGCGGAGCGTTATGGCTTTGAGTAGCGGTCCGCTACCCAATCCGGTTCAGCGAGTCACCATACACGTGTTGCCTTCTCCTTGTCCGAACCAATTGCGGCTAGCGGACCGTTACAAGCTTAGTAGCGGTCCGCTACCACCTCCTTTTTCCCATTTTTGACATTTCAAGTCCTTTAACTTTAGGATTTTTATACTTTTAGTCCCTAGACTTTTATTTCTTAAATTTTTGGATGTTACATATCACTTGGTGTGGCGGTCCACCACGATTACGCGTGTGATAAATTATGACCATTACTCACTATACACGTGGATTAACCAGATTGTTTGCTTGTTCGTTAAGTAGCGGACCGTTACCAGGAATGGTGGCGGTCCGCCACCCAATCAGTTAGGGTGGGGGTTCCTAAGCGGACCTCTACCTGGTTTTCTGCACCCATAGCAGACCGTTAGGGTTTACCGTAGCGTTTCCCTAAGGTCTTAAATTTCATATTTTTCTATTTTAACCCTGGGTTTTAGTATAGTTACACTTATAGTCCGTACGGTTTTACCTTTTGTCAAATCTTGGACATTTTTGTGGCAGGTGTTACAATCTAGTATCACGGAAGTTACATAAATGTTTAAACAATAAAAGTTGGATCCTTGATGCATGTTCGGATCAGAAGCCGTCATGTTGAAAAATTAAGGTTTTCAACGTGAATGAAGAATAGAGTATTCACATGAACACTCTTGAGCGATTACTAGGAGTATTCGCATGAATACTCTCGTGCGATAAATAAGTCCGGGGGTGGCGTATGACCTATACTCCACCTATTCCCTAGACCATATGACACGTATAGCATTATACGTGTTATATGGCCTCGGGAATGGGTGTATTATAGCTCCTACGCCACCCCTAGACCATACGCCACCCAAAGCTCATATCTCCATCTTCAACAGAAGAACTATACTCCATGTACATGCCTATACATGAACCCAAATTCAACCCGTTAAATCCAATGTCATCCCTATCCAATAATTTAATGTACAAATCATGTTTGGGACGGAAGAATACGTACCTATACGATGTAAAAATGAGAATCCTCGAGTGTGGCATAGATCTATACAAGAGAGAGTGTGTGCGCTTGTGAGTGTTTTTTAGAAGCTTGCGTATGGATCTTGACCTAGCTCGTGATATATGAAGACCTATACGTCACTATAGGTCTACAAGTGGCGTATAGTTCAAAAATATGAATTATACGCCTCGTAGAAATCTATACGAGGCGTATAACGTAGTTTTTCTTATTTTTATTTATTTTTCTAGAACATTATGACAATTTGTAATAAGTTACATGTATGCATATGTTATATATATGTATAAGATACACATTTGAACTGAAAATAATGAACAAATAAAAATCAAAGAAATTTTGTAATTAGAGGTTTAATGTTTGTAATCAGCTAGAAAATATTTAAGTATTGTGTTCCTTGATCTTTGTTACTATCAATTATTTCCTTAAACTGTCATATACTATGTATGTACATATGCTCCCAATCTTTTTGTAACACCCAAAAGTTTAAAATATAAATTTAAACATCTTGCGGAAAATAAGCCCATATTTTTATTTTTAATTGAGAACTCATTTCAACAAAAATAACACCTCATATAATATTATACCAACATGCATCCAAATAGTACTAAAAAACGCACCCGGGTTTTCTCATAAAATTTCGACATGACCCCTTCATAAAATAAACAACCCTTACGAAACATTAACCTATTTAGACACCAAATAAAACCAAACCAATTAACCAAAACATCCATGGACACATCAACACATAATAAATCAACATGGAGTTTATACTCCAAAATAGCAATACAAAACCACAATGTAAATGAATGACTTTACAAAACAACAATGCAAAATCAAACGTCACGAAAACTCTAAATCTCCATCTCGTTGACCTGATACCTTACCTTGATCAACAACGCCTTTCACCATCCAAAACTGTCATATGATTTCACCCTTTGTTAACTCATAATTCAAATATTTCTATGATATTATCCGCGTTACCACACACGCATATATATATATATATACATATATATACATATATATATATATAGGTACATACACACACAAATATAATTATGTGTTTACCACCTAACCCATATAATCGAAAATGGCTTATTTATTCACTTATCTTTAAAGGTGGGTTAATCCACCTCTTTGACCCACCCGTTACTACAAGATAAATGCCTCCAATTAATCTCCCAAATATATGTAATCCAAGCCAACCCGCTTAATCCACATATCTTGTCCACCTCCATATATAAAAGACTCTTCATACCTGCACATCACCACCACCACAAGTAATTAGCCGAAGCTAAGTGAGGACTTACATTCTATATATAATTATACAAATACAGTTCGAATACAAAAACTCAAAGCGTGTCAAGCTTCACTCTTCAGGCACGACTCCCACAACGATTTAAAACTTCTTTGTATACTTCTTTGTTCCCTTCTTCTCCCGAACCCGACATCAGGTCGTTTCACCTTTGATATCCCTGTTAGTACGAATATAAAACACTACAAACACCATTAATAGGGTAATTTGCACCGTAAAGATTAAACAACATAATATACCGACATTTATTGTGTTTCACACCACAACCCGTCCGGTTAACAACTTATTATTACCCCCGCCACTCACCATTATTAAGTTTGTAACATTCACCCCTCTTTGGTTTGTAAATCCCCTTAAACGCTACATACGGTAAACGTATATTTAAACCGGGTTACAAACTTATGACACCATGATTACATCAAACCCCACAACTTAACTGAAATCCCACCATTTAGTTTATTTTAAATCAAGATATACCTCACTCCCAACTCGTGTAAGGAGTTTTAGACACTTTGAGGTTTACAACCATACAAAAGACATCTCCAATGAGTTCTTGGTTAATCCCCAATAATGTTATAAATACTATAAACTTCCTGTTTCAAAACAGCCTTGGGCGGCTGTAGGAATTCGACATTTACACCCACTTACAATATGTATTTCACCTCAACTAAAAATTATAAGTAAATTAGACTAATAAAGCTTTGTGTCGATATATTATACACCTCGAACAGACATCCATTAATTTAATATTAATTTTTCAAAACCGGTTAAATTCTGGAAATATGCTGAATTTTCAGCACTTAGGTCATTCGACCCATTACAAGTTTGCACTCTTTCTTTATGAGTTTAAACCCCCCAAAACCCCGTCAAACAATAGGTTATTATTAAGTTAAACCATATTTAATAACTTATATATATTAAACCACCTTAATCATAAGAATCCCACGTCATTATTATGTTTATTCTAATCGAACCCAAATTCAAGTCACTCACCTTCGCTCGCAGGAATGTGGTTGCTTTATCACTCGTTTGACCCGTTGCCATCCAAGATTTGTTACTCCTACATTGACAATAAATCAAACTTGCAACCCATTAGAACACATAACGGGGTTTTTCATCCCCCTCATACAAAAGTATTTCACCCATCTCAAACATGTGTTCTATCCCACCATTATTTAATATACAAATAATAAATAGGTTACTCTCACCCATGAGACCCGTCATCCCCTATTTGACCCGTTATCACCCGTTCTTTTTCAACCATAACCATGGTTCGAAGTCATCAATTTATCCTCAATAAATGATCTTCGACAACAAACTTTGAGCAAGACCTTATGCAACGAATACCGGTACCGTACCGGTACCCTACTGATCGAAAACCATAGGGTCCGGATGTTCACTTGTTCAAAGATTTGGTGTGATTGTTCATTTGTTAAGCAACACCGGCAATCAAATCTTTTCCCCCTATGCGTTGGTCCGGATGTTATACCTAACTATCAAGTCGTATCAGTTGCACATGTTTAGACTAACCATTTCATCATGATTAAGTTAGATATCCTTTGTTGTTGCACCTTCAAAGTCACAAGTATCTTGTTGTACTGTAGACGCTTTCTTGTTAGTTTTGCATGGAAACGCCACCGTCGTGATCTTCGACAACAAACTTTTTTTTCACGATATCGGGTTATGATATTATTTTTGATTCACAAGACCCAATAATGTGTCCACATCAACTTCTTCATCCTCAATAAATGACGGTGATAAATCAAGCTTCCTCCGGAAGATATCTACCGCATCTAGTGGAATATTTCCACCTGTATTAAAATAGATAGTCAACAATTTGTGATTATATGAAACGTGGTAAATTGTAAAAGGCTACATTTGTGACTGACATGTAGCTTCATACTTTGTCGGTCGACAAGCACATGGCAACCCACAACTCATGAAAAGTTAACAGCCACATGACGCATTTGCTTTTTGCAACATAGATAACTTGCTATTCTCGACTTCTAACAAGTCAAGAGCTTTGTGGGAAACCTTACCACGTAGGTAGTTAAACAATGGCAATCTGTGGTGGTCCATTGTATTGATCAGACTTGATTGAAAACTCTGCTTTAAGTGTATCTCCTTAGACGTTACAATTTGATCGAAAAACCCCACAAGTCTATCTAGCGAGTTGTTAGCATTTATAAGGTCTCTTTTTATGTTCGTGTAATACCCTGGATATTTTCATAACGCTCGACATTGTAATTATATTCAAGTAAAATGACTATTTAATATTTAAGGTTTAGACGAGCTATTAGTGTAATAAAAGACCGTTTAATAATAATAATAATAATAATAATAAAATATTATTATTTTTGAAACTTGCTCCGTTTTTAACGAAACTTAGGTCTACTCATAGAGAAAAATAAGTTTGTCCCAACGACGTATTTATAATTTTATAAATTGTTATATTTTAAAAGTTATAAGAAATAAACAACTAAACTAATTAGAATAATAAAATAATAATAAATTTAAAACATATGTTTGACGTAACTTTGACGTCCACAACTCACAAAATTCAATCCCATGTCGACCCAATTAACAACTTCAATATGTTTTCCTCTCCTGTAAATACTTCGATTAGAATATAAGTTTTTTTGGGAACGCTCTAGTATAAAGAGAATCTTGAGTCTTGAATATTTTTTCGGGTATTGTTAATTGTTATTTTGAAGCACAAGTAGGGAGATTTACATCAAATTGTCGTAGATAGTTTTTAGGTACATTCTCGTTTAAGTTTATATCTACATAATTATTAGTTATATTTATTATTATTATTAGGCTTTAGGGTTTAGGTATTGGGTAGCCTAGATTTAGTTAGACATGGACTGATTATCCATGCTTAACCAAGGTAGTATTAGCTAATATCGACCACGATAATAATAGACCTTAAGATTATTGTCAAGGTAGATATTGGGTAGCCTACCTTTAGTTAGGCATGGGCTGATCACCAATGCTTAACCAATGTAGTGTTAGCCAATATTAACCAAGAAAATAAGTTGTTTGGTGTATCCTAACCTAACTGATGGTTACTGTATCAGGATCCAGAAATCTTGGAGATGAAAGACGAAGCGTTGCTTTCAACTAGGACTCAAATAAGGTGAATACATTTATAGTCTTTTTTAAAACCATACAAAGTTTTCATACTTCAAAATGGCATGAACCCGGTTAAATATATCTAATACATAAAGGTAACTTACTGGAAGCATCTTACTATTAATTGTACGTATGGTTTGAGCAAATTGATATACATACCATGGTGCGGTTATGTTATAGCTAGCTTCATTCTTGTGGAAGGATTATAGCGCAGTCGGAGATACACCGGAAGTTATATTTACTTGAATTTCAGTTGCTAGTGTATGGGGTGGTAGTGAATGTGTATGTGACCAAACAAATTATGATTAAACTGATTTAACTGTTTCATGTGATAAAATGTTTTGAGTCTTATAAATGGAATTCACCAACTTTACATTAACGTATATTTTCAAAATGTTTCCAGGTCATCATGAACAACTTTGAAAGTAAGGTAGTGTTTAGGGAGGATATACCCCTACATTCCAAAATACCTAACTCAGTTTTAGACCAGCTGGTGATGACTTCAGTACATAGAGGCATGACTCCCGTGGCTCGGGATATTATTAAACTATATTGTAATACAAAGTATAAAACTTTGAATTTTTAGAATAATCGTTGTAAATTATTGGGGGTGTTTAATTCCCCATGTTTTATGAAAATGGCAGTTACTCAACTACAAAAGTCGAGAATTTTCATGAAACTCGGAACTATGTAATTTTCGTTGTGCAATAAAATGATTATTCAAAACAGTTACCAATCTGAGTCGCACGCCCGAGGTGTCATTTCTTGGGGTGTGACAGTTAGCATGCTGACTCTCGAATCTATTGGTTATGCGTTGATCGAAGTTGAGGTTTCTATTAGTCCAGGCTGATACAAACTTTTGTTTATGTGGTTTCAACTAAATTTAATACACAAAGTTCATAATTCCTAAAATTAGAATATAACCACGGTTATTATGTATGTATTTGTATAAATGCATGTATAAAACTTACTTCCTTATTTGGATTCATACAGTTGTTCCTAAAGACGGTTAAAGTTATCCTCGTATATCTCCGGCGTTGGATACTCACACAATACCGCCCATGAACACTTAAATTTTGTCCAGGCGTCATCTCTAAAGGCCCCTTGCAAGGTTTTGCAGTATTCTCATGGATGTGCCACCTACATAGGCACTTGGAAGAGTCCGAGAATATTTTATCACATGCATTCATGAGAGTTTGGTCTGTGTCTGTATTATCGAACGCGGCTCCATACACTTTTGCCACATATATTTGATCCTCTAAAGCACCCATATGAAGTTTTCATCCCATTCTTTTGATACAACTACATGAGCAACACAAATCGTTATTAGGTTGTGCTAGGTAAGACGGTTTACTGTCTGGGATGAACTCCTGAAAAACTGTAATGGTTAGACTTTAGTAAAGCTAACGGCTAATAATGAATAAATAGATGTTTTGCCTCGTTCAAATCGAACAACCTTGTCTCTTCATGAGAATGAACGCCGGACACGACCTCCTCCTATTTCAAATCTAAAACCCTGTCTCGTAAGAAGAATGAAAACCAAACCCCTCCTTAAACAACTATTTTATAAACAAAACAACAAATAAGCGGATAAATGTTATACCAAGTTATTTTCCCATGGATCGTTAGAATATTCGTCAAAAACATACAGGCCTTCACAAAACGATATCACCATACTTGAGTATACGGGTTAAGTTAGGAGGTTTTGAACGAATATGGATATACTGGAGAATTTATTGTATCGATGGAACGAATTCATAGAAGTTTATAAAGGATGTGAATTAAGTTATACGTATCGTATAGCACTATACGAGGCACATAACTTTCCCAATTTCCAATGAAAGATAGCTTGCCGAATGTAAATCGTACCTTATACGCCTTGTATAGCTCTATACGCCACGTATAGGGCTATATGAGGCATATATGGTACAATGTAACTCCTGCAAGATGTCTGACATTGGAAATTGGGGAAGTTTTACGCCTCGTATAGAGCTATATGAGGCGTATAATGGGTGAGAAAATAGGGATTTTGGTGTCTTGTGATACTATATACGAGGTGTCTCGCAAGTTCAAACCATATTATATCTTCAATCACTAAACCCACATCATAAGGTTTTCATAAAAATCAGTAGTTTATGATATTTTTTTTATAAATTGTAAACTCAATAAAACTAAATGGAAAATTAATATCACCAAGAAAGATAAAAACAAAAAATACTTTTTACAATTATTAGTACTAAATAAAGACAGTTTACGCATAACATATAATTGATCGGCCATAAAACATTTGTAACTCAAACAAGCATCTTGTAGTTTGACTTCTTCCCACACCAAAGATCTGTTTTGAACTAGCCTACCCAATAACATACAAATTACCACTCCTAAATATCAACCAATGTGACCACCGTTTGGAGGCCACACACTTTCCCGCCTATTACTAATTCAAGTATCGCTTCTTGGTCAGAGTGTTGAAAATAAGATATACGTTGTAGAAACCATATAAAGGAAGACACAAATTGAACTACAATTGTGTGAACATCATGATGAAAGCACCGTTAATCATTGCATATATTTACACGACAACGAAACGAAAAGAACACATTAATTTGTAGTATCACCATACAAATCCGGAAAAGATACCAGATTTTTCGTCATCGGATATAGGTAAATATACCCGTAAAAACGGAAAAAAAGTAATTTTAGTGTTAAAAAAATCAAAATAACATAACTTTACCGTATCAACCTCCCACAACGGAGGATATAATAAATTTGTCCCTTCACCGTACTCGAAGTAATCAACTGATCATTCAAATATTAGATGCATAAAATGAAACCTAGGAATCGTCCAATGATCCCCGGTCGGCAATTCCTCCGTTTTTAGTATATAATCTAACTGCCAAGCAAGAAGACTGTTTGTCCAAGCGTGAAGATGTTGTAAATTAAAACTATAATTATTAACATTTTGAATACATTAATACGACATTTATATGTATTAAAAACTTACAATTGAACCAATATAACCGTCTCCAGGAAGCCCTAGAAGGGACCCCAAAATTCCATGTCAAGTCCCGTATGACCCATACAAGATACTAAAACGCTCCGAACTGGGTACTCTCATAGTTGGCATAAAAAAATTGAAAACATAGTTCTTAAACTTTGAATAATTCATATAATAACCGTGGAAGTCTTAATATTAAAATAATCCAAGCAAGTTAAAACATAAAATTATACATAAGCCAGGAATGTATCTTCTCAGATAATAAACTCTTTGGTCCATGCATCCCAAGCCCTCGCGGCTCCATTTATTTCTTCCATTTGTCTAACCTAAGGTGCATGCTAAAAGTCAGACATACTGAGTGAGTTTTAACTCTTTTGTAAATAAACACTTTATCATTTTCTTTCAAAACAACTTAAACATTAAAGTCAATATAAGCTTAACTTTCAAAAAATTTCTTTGTTTCAAAACATTTCGATTCCTAAAATGGGAATCTTTTCATTCTTCAATTCATTTAAAACATTCATGCTCGATTT
This sequence comes from Smallanthus sonchifolius, assembly GCA_023525975.1. NCBI lineage: Eukaryota > Viridiplantae > Streptophyta > Magnoliopsida > Asterales > Asteraceae > Smallanthus > Smallanthus sonchifolius. The sequence continues at coordinate 60,167,078 of CM042035.1, read as the reverse complement.
CTTTTCAAAACGTTCACATTCAATTGAGATTCATGCTAGCCATTCATTTATTCATTCTTTCTCTTTCATATCATCGAGTGAACACGCACTCGAATGATACTGTTACGTCATTACCGTCCCAAGTCCCAGAGGCTTAGTCCATTGTGCTTGCATGTATGCAAGACTCATATGTTGCTTGTGTACAACTCCTATGCTGCTTGTCACAAAGACAAGACACCTTTGTTGCTTGACCGAAGACAAGTCTCCATTGTTGCTTGCACAAGACTTTCTTTCATTCTTTCTTTCACCCCGTGGCTAACATGCACATTTAGTCATTCACACACATTTACATGCTACCGCACAATAAATTACATTAACACATGTTTAAGCAATTTAAGTTAATAACACATAATCTTCATAAACATTTAGCAAAAAGCATTTTTCTTTCTTTTCATTCATAAGCATGCACTTCACCCAAAACTTTAAAGGAAAATGGGCAATAGAAACTCACTAGTTATGTTCTTAGTCTACGTTTACTTAACTGTTCGGACTAGGTGGAATGATAGAAATCTGTAGTAAATCAACAAGTGAAAACTATCAATATTTATCTAGTGTCGCCAGACTAGTGTTGCCAGCTAGTGTTGCCGAGAACTAGTATCGTTTGGACACTAGTATCGTCGGACACTGTCGCCAGGGATAGTGTCGTCAGATCAGTGTCGCCTGTACTTTCGTTCTGGACTTAGTGTCATGTTCTTAGTGTCGTTCTCAAAGTGTCATTAGAATTAGTGTCTTTAAACTTTGTGTTGCCATTTGGCTTTGGCGACACTAATGACACGTGTCCCAATTATTGAAAAACCTTGGGGACGAAGCCACTTCTGGCCGTCTTCCCCTATTATTGTCGCCCAATGAAGGTGGAGACACTATTAGTGTCGTCCGATGAAGATCTTCATCAAACAAGCCCGTTTTCAACCTATGTTTCCAACTTTTTACGCCTAAATCGTTTGTTTAACTTCCATGAAGCTAGATCTGGGCATTATACCCCATATTACACGTAAAAATTCATGCTTTGATTTCAAAACCCTAGTTTTACCCCAAAACCTATTTAAACTGAAAGTCAGAGGTTCTATGTTCGATTCTTACCTCAAAGGTAGTGGTTCTTCGTGGATTCTTGCTTTCTAACAATGGAGAAGGAGAGTAGAGCAGATCTTTACGCAAAATAGTGAAATTCTTGAGCTTCCTCTCTCTAAAAACCCTCTTTCTCAAGGGCCAAGCCCATCTTATTTCATTCTTTTCTTTTATTTTGGCCCAAATGAAAATGTCGGGTTTTGCAGGTGTTATAGAGACCGTACACCATTGTGATTCTCCGTTGTAAAAGAACTAGACAACATTTCGAGACCAGTTCTGGCTATTCTCCCAAACATGGTTCTCTACTGTTGTCGGAATTTCTATGATGAGTGTATTACGTTTTGACACCTTTCGTTTCGTTGTCTTCTTCTATTTCTCCCGTTAAACGATGTCTTTTTTTTGCCAAATGACTCGTATAGGGTTTCTCGACTCGTGTGAATTGAATGAACATATAATAGTATATATATTAAGTTTGGACAAAATCTATCGATTAAACAAATGGAGAAACTTATAGGGTGTTTGAAAGAGCCTATACGCCTCATATAGATGTATATGAGGCCTATATGCCTTTTGTAGGAGTTACATCGTACCCTATACGCCTCGTATAGACCTATACGTGGCGTATACAAGTATCTCGTACTCTATACGCCACGTAGTGTTAGACAAGACGTATAGGGTACGATGTACCACCTGAAAGATATCTTGCATTGGAAATTGTGAAATTTATACGACTCGTATAAACCTATACGAAGAGTATGAAGGGTGTTAAGATAGGTTCTTGGGCGTGAGCATAGTAGGACATTTTTTTTTCTTCAAAACCTAGTGAAACATATAAAATTTTTGTGATTTTTATAAAAATGTGTTAGACAAAAATATTAAAAGTAATATAAATCTTTCCGACTATAATTATGTCAAAAACGTTAAGATTTTTAAAGTTAGCAAAATCAAACAATTACTCATGTTTAACGTTGCATATATATAAATTTGATACACATCCAATTTTCTTTTCGTCAATAACAAACTTCGAGTCAATAATTTTCACTTTTAATCATATGAATACTTCACAAAAAGATGCGTAATTTCCTAATAGATTAAATTATAGCCAAAGTTGAATAGTGGCGATACCACTCACATACCTCCGCGTCGGACTTACTTTTTTTTCGTTCCCGTTATTTATTATAGGATGAAAACTGAAAAATATGAATACATAAAAATTTTAAATCTTTATGTATATATTTTACAGGTTTAAAAGTATATATTTCATATACTAAGAATAGAAACAAACTAAAAATATATATACAAATTAACATATAATTGGGTTTCAAAAATACGTTAATTACTATTTAATTTAATTTGACTTTCATTTACTATTTGATTGAAATAAAAGTTAAATAATTAAATTTTAAAGTTTCTTATAATAAGGGATAGTTTAAAATAAATGTGTTTTATTAATATAATTAGTATTTTTTCTTTAAATATATATTATTGTTAAAAGATAGAAGTGCATTAAGAGAGCGGCGAGAAAAAAATGATGATACTGAATATGGAAGCGACACGTGGCACTAAAAAACATTTATTTATTATATAGTATAGATAAAATATGTTTTTAACTCGTTTAATTTTTCAATTAGTTTCGTTTTTCTTTATTAACTTTTGTTCGATAACTTTTTTTCAAAAAATTGATTTCGCAGTTGTTTTTATTTTTGTAAACGACATGAATTTATTTGAAAACGTAGTTTTATTCAAAATCAAGTTTTTTTTGTATCATAGCCTATATCGAGTGTCGTTACCGTTGTGGTACTGTGGCGAACCGAACCTTTTATGTTTTTTTTTGTCAACGTTTCGATATAATTTTATTTGAAAATGGAATTTTATTCAAAATCGAGTTTTTTTGTACCATAACTTATATCGATTGTCGTTGCCGTTATGATATTGTGACAAACTGCGAACGAATTAAGCGACTTGTCACCGAGCTATTTAATATTATATATATTTAAAGATGAATGAGGGTAATGGTAAACTTCTTGGCATTCTCTTATCAGCCACAAAAGTTTAATTATTCTCGTTTTTTAGAATCTTTCTTTTTTAATGTCGTTTGTTTTTTTAAAATTATGTTTTTTTTAAATCGTTCATTTTTTTAACCGTTAATTTTTTTTAAAATCTATTTTTTTTAAATCATTTGCTTTTTTAAAACATGACCGATTTTAAAAAAATGAACGGTTTAAAAAGCGGACGATTTAAAAAACAACCGGATAAAAAATCGAATGATTTTAAAAAACGAACGATTTTAAAAAACTAACGATATTAAAATGTGTTTAAAAATGAAGGATTTTAAAAAACAATCTGTTAAAAAAACGAATGGTTTAAAAAACGAACAATTTAAAAAAAACGAACGATTTTGAAAAATGAACGATTTAAAAAACGAAAGGTTTAAAAAAAACGGTTGATTTAAAAAAACGAACGATTTTGAAAACGAATGATATTAAAAAAAGTTTTAAAAACGAACGACTTAAAAAGAATAATTAAAAAAACGGTTTTAAAATATTTTTTTAAATAATAATTTTTTTTAACCATTTGAGTCCCTTAGAGTATTTTGGTTTTTTCAGAAACTTTTTTTTAATGTAACGACGTTATCCATTTGGACTAAAATACAGTTAAAAATAAAAAGTCAGGGTTTAGATCGATGTTTTGAAAGATAAAGTACTCGACTAGTTAAAATATACAATTATCAGGGATTCAAATACTAATTTTATCTACTTTTTATGAGGAGAATTGTATAGTTTTTGGCTTTCCTATTTTGACCACAAAACTTTAAGCATCATCATTTTGATAGCAAAGTTTCCTTTCAATTTTTTTTATGAGGTGAATAGTATTTGGCTTTCCCATTTTTTTAAGTATCATCATTTTGTCCATCAAATTTCCTATTTATTTTAATATTTCAGTTTTAGAATTTTTTTTTATTAATGATATGTTTATCGCTGCATCTGTGCTAATTTGTACTTAGACTTCTCGACGCTCGTTTTTACAACGGATTACGCTCTCGGGTTTACTGCGGATTAACTGTCACTTTTACGATGGAGTACTACTTTATGACGTAGTACATCTTCAGATTTTATGGCGTATAGTAGTGATGCTCAATTTTATGACCGGATATACTTTAGGGTTTTATGGTGGAGTGACAACCGTTGCAACGTGTTTTTATATTTGTGTTCTGATATTCAGGATTGTGCCGCCGCCGGTGCGGGTTCGAGACTGCACCCAACATGATTTGTTTGTTTTTGTGTTTATTTTCCGTTGTTTTGTGTTTTTAAGGGTGTAAGCGTTGTTGTGATCTGGGTTTGCAATTGAGTTTCTTGATGCCTTAGGGTTTTACGTCAGAATAACTACTGTTGCAACATGTTTTGGTCTTCACTTTTTAATATTTGGGATCATGGCAGAATCCCGACGCAACGTGCGAAGAGAAAAACCTAGCTTGTTTTATGTATGCTTAAATTGGAACTTAGATCATTGCCTTCATCAATTTGAATTTGTGGACTATATGATTCGTGTGTAGAACGCGTGTTAGATTTCTAAAGGTATACGTACCCATCGATTTAAAAATAGGCATGTTCGGATATTAAGAAAAGTGTTGAAGTAAACATTCGTTCTTGATGTAGATACTATGATTTGACATACGTGTTCGACTAATGTATCATTCATATTCGAAGTTAAGAGAACTTTTAAAAAATATCTTAAAAAGAATCTAATTAAATATTACATGAATATCTAATTTATACACCTACAACGGTAGTAAAGGGCAACACAATGCTACGACAAAAAATAATTAGAGTTCCACAAGAAAGAAGTAACCGTGCCTTTAAAGAAGATTAAGAGGAATATTTCAATTATTAAAAAAAGAACTCAAACAAATGGGGGAACCAATCTACTGTATATATGGAGAAATAAATACAAAGTAGATTTAGCCTAAAAATTTGCAGGAAACAACGTGTTTGATCGAACTAATTTAATGGTTGAGATTAATGTACTTCGTTATTTAAAAAAAACTATACCATAAAATCAAGAATTTTCTTATCTTTAATATATATATTTTTTTAAAGAAAACAACATTTTTTAGATAGTGTTGTTATGTGGATATTAAATTTATAAAATATTCTTATTTGCACTGGTCTAAAATGATATTTTGATTTACGAAAAGTATGGTGTTGTTACATTTTAAAATGGTGTTGTTATGTTCATATTGAATTTATATAGTGTTGTTATGCGACCGGTTCTCAAACGATATCTTGATTAACGAAAAGTAGGGTGTTATCAAATTATAATTGTGTTGTTATATGGCTATTGAATACACGCGGTGTTCTTATGCATAGCGTCTAAAAATGGTATGTTGGTTTAAATTTGTAAACAGAATCAAATAGCTTCCCCTTAAAACCTACACTTGTACTTGTGTCACCTTATTGCTTTCTACGTTTCTCATGCTAAAATCATCTTGTACAGGAACCGGACTATATATATGTATATATATATAGGGGATGGTTATAATGGAAACCCACTTGAGATGAATAAACCCACGAAACCCTGTTTTACATATTTAAAAAAAAACTTTTTTTTTATTTTTGAAATGGATTCTACATTCAATTTTATTACTTTTGGTGAAAAAATATAAAAAAGCGCCGAGTGGTTTTTAATTTTTTGTTTTTAAATCTGATGTTTTTTACATATGTAATTGCTGACGTATTGCATACGCAAGAAAAAAAACGCTGATTTTTGTTATTTATTTATTTTCATTTTTATTCAGCGCTTTTTTTTTGCGACCGACCGTTTTTTTATATAAATAATCAATCCCAAATTTTTTTAAAAAAAATTCTAATTTTTTTCAAAGGGTTTCGTGGGTTTCTTCATCTCAATGTGGTTTCTTTTCTACCCATTCCCCGTATATACACACACACACACACGCGAGATGTATCATGAGTAAGCTCTTTCTTAGTGTGTATGCTTGAGAAAATATCACTAAGATCAATTAAAATCATTATTTTTATTGTTGGAATATCATTATTACACATATATAACGTTATGTTCTTTTATGTATATGAGTAAATTCACATTGTTAAAAAATTTACACATATGTAAATTGTAACTATACGGTGTATATACTGTGTGTAAACATAAATTAAACATGTGTAAAACTTTTATCACATGTGAATTTGTATATATATATATATATATATATATATATATATATATATATATATATATATATATACACGTATATATATATATAGAAGGGTTCATGTAAGGCCCCATTCTCGGGTAACCTCACTTGTTGGATTTACTCATAAACATAATCCTAAATACTGAACTTAAATTTAAAACGTTCGAATTCAATCATTACATAACGTAACATAACATGACATAACAACAGAAGTCTTAACAATTAAATACATAACATTATCTTAACATATAATAAGTGGGATGTCAGTCTTGTGTCGGGTAACCTTCACGCCGTCGTACGACCCTTCCTTACTTTACCTGAAATGTATACTAAAAGTCAGCTAACGCTGGTGAGTTCTAGTTTATAGACAATCATACATAATATTTATCTTATCATGAGTATTATATATATATATATATATAATATACTTAACATTCGAGTTTTTACATGTTCTTTGCTTTACTATTCTCACATAACATTCATATTGATTATATACATATGTACATATGTACATACATACTTACATGGGGAGAACATTCATTTGGCCATAAACTTAAGGGTGATCAACCCATCATACTTGTCGCGAATGTCACAAAGACATCGCAGTGAGAACTACCATCGTAGCCCTTTTCATTAACCGTCCGGCTCTAGAAAACCGTCCGTTGAAACTTAAATCCGTCCGACAACCTTTGTCCGTCCGCTCTTAAACCGTCCTACCATCGTAGTCCGTCATTTTGTCCGTCTGCCCCAGGGCATCCGTTTCCCACGCGACCATTATGTATGCAACCGTTCTACTTGAGTTAAGGCATTTGCTTCGACCGTCCATTAGTGCCTTTTTTTACGTCCTAGCTTGCGAAGGAACGTTATTGTCCCGGTTGCAAAATAGTCACGTGGTCGTCCGTCTACCGAAGTAGCCGTTCTCATAGAAGGGTTCATAACGTTTACATACATTCATAACATGCAATATATATAATATAAAGCAAGATTTCATTCATTTACGTTATGTCCTTCTTTCATTCATTCTTTATAATCATACGTTTCATTCTTTGTTCATAATTCTTTTTCATATATAAGTATATATATGTATTTGTAAACCACGTATAATCACATTGAAATTTATAGCATTTATTCATTTAGTGTATACACTTCAGCCCCAAAACTTTTAAAATGATTTGCACATAACATAGAAGGGGGCACAAAGAACTCACCTGATAAGCTAGTCTTGGTTGTCCTAAACAAAGGTCCAACAATGTCACGTACGATCTGAATTAGGTAGTTAAATACACATCAGACCCAACCCCGACTCTAACAGTTTAATCATTCTAAACATACTGACTTTACTTACTGGTCTGCTGCCTGCGCACTTAGTAAGTGCGCAGGGCTTTGCTCATGCGTACATGACAAGTACGCAGAACATTCTTCTTGCATACTTGATAAGTACGCAGGATCTTCCTCATGCGTAATTGATAAGTACGCATGACATCCTTCTTGCGTACTTAATAAGTACGCAAGACCTGCTTCTTGGACAAGTCCGAAATTCTTGCATGTTAATCTGATCATGCCAATCTTACAATTTTCTTTGATCAAAAGGTGCGATTTTCATTCTAGATGCTAGTTCTAAGCTTATTTTCAAGTGTCATCTATAAAAACGTCTCCTATTTAGCTAAAACCCGAAAAACCCCAAAACGAACTAAAACTCATATTATGGTCGAATCGTTACCTGGATTGGAATTCTGATTCGGAGGTTTTGCTCATGAGCTCAGCTGTAACGTGCTCCTTTAATCTCGTGTCGATCCGTCGACTTTCTCTCTCTAGACCTGAGCTCTCCTTTCTCTCTCTAGGATGGTGAAATGAGGTTGAAATGGTGAGGTGGGCTGCCTTGCCCCTTATATACCTGGGCTTCCATCGGCCCGTTGGAGCCGAGCCCAAGCCCATCCGTTTTTTTTCGTTTTATGACGTTTAAATCTCTATCACGTTATTATTTACTAAATTATTATTTTTGGGATGTTACAAGTCTACCCTCCTTAATGAGGTTTCGTCCTCGAAACCGCTTATACGTTAAACAATTGGGGGTATAGTCCCTTCATCTCGTCTTCTTTTTCCCATGCAGCTTCCGACCCTTTTCTGTGCTTCCATTGTACCTTGACTAAAGGAATCGACTTATTGCGTAGTCGTTTCTCGGCTCGGTCAAGAATGGCTATCGGTTCCTCTACATAACTTAGACTGTTATCCACTTCGATCTCGTCGTAAGGTATGTGAGCTGTGTCGTCAGCTAGGCACTTGCGCAAGTGTGACACGTGGAACATATGGTGTATTTCACTAAGCTCAACGGGTAGGTCGAGTCTGTAAGCAACTTGACCCACTCTCACTAAAATATTGAAAGGCCCGACAAACCTTGGACTTAGTTTGCCACGCTTTCTGAATCGGATGATTCCTTTCCATGGTGATACCTTTAACAGTACCATGTCCCCTACTTGAAACTCTAAATCCCTTCTCCTCTTATCCGCGTATGATTTCTGTCTGTCTTTTGCGGCTTTCATTCGAGCCTTGATTTGATCAAATTTCTCGGAAGTAGCTTTGACCACTTCGAGACTTGCGAAATCCTTTTGTCCAATTTCCCCCCAACAAACTGGGGTCCTACATTTCCTCCCATACAACATTTCAAATGGCAGCATGCCAATAGTCGAGTGATAGCTGTTGTTATATGAAAATTCTGCCAATGGTAGATGGCTATCCCAGTTCCCACCGAATTCAATGATACAGGCCCGGAGCATGTCCTCCAAAGTCTGAATGGTCCTTTCCGATTGTCCATCGGTTTGGGGGTGGTAAGCGGTGCTGATGTTCAGTCTAGTGCCCATTGCTTCGTTGAATTTCTTCCAAAACCTTGACGTGAATCTAGTATCCCTGTCGGACACGATCGACAGCGGCATACCATGTCTGCTCACAACTTCCTTGATAAATATTTCTGCTAGTCTTTCTGACGAAGAAGTCTCACGTATTGGCAAGAAGTGAGCACTTTTCGTCAAACGGTCGACGATCACCCAAATGGTATCATTGCCTTTAGCTGTTCGCGGTAGCTTGGTAATGAAGTCCATCGTGATCTCCTCCCACTTCCATTCCGGTATTGGTAAAGGTTGCATTTTACCGCATGGTTTCTGGTGCTCGGCCTTAACTAGAGAACACGTTAGGCACTTGCTCACGTACTCTGTCACATCATTCTTCATGTCAGGCCACCAGTATTCTTTCTTCAAGTCTTGATACATTTTGTTTGTTCCAGGGTGGATAGAATAGCGAGACTTATGGGCCTCATCGAGTATTTTGGCTCTAAGCACGCCAATCTTAGGTATCCACATTCGGCCAAACCTAGTTCGTACACCGTATGCATTTGCATCCAAATTCCCTTGTTGTCCTACTATTCTTTCCCGTTTTATATTTCTTTCTAATAGTGCTTCATCTTGTGCCTTTGATATTTCACTCATCAAATCTGATGTTATAATCAGCTGACACGCTTTGATCCGTATAGGTTCCAATTCTTCCTTTCTGCTTAAAGCGCCAGCCACCACGTTTGCTTTGCCCGGATGGTACAATATCTCACAGTCATAGTCTTTCAGTAGCTCTAACCACCTCCTTTGCCTCATGTTTAATTCCTTTTGCCCAAAAAAGTACTTCAGGCTTTTGTGATCTGAGTAGATGGTGCATTTGACTCCATACAGATAGTGCCTCCATATTTTCAACGCGAAAACTACTGCTGCTAACTCTAAATCGTGTGTTGGGTAGTTGTCCTCGTGAATCTTTAGTTGTCGCGAGGCGTAAGCAATTACCTTCCCTCGTTGCATAAGTACGCAACCTAAACCCTGACCCGAAGCGTCAGAGTAGACTACTAAGTCTTCATTTCCCTCAGGTAGTGCCAAGACTGGAGCTTGGGTTAATCGTGCCTTAAGTTCCTCAAACGCGTTGTTTTGGGTTGAACCCCATTCATATTTCACTTCCTTCCGTGTCAACTTAGTTAGCGGCGAGGCTATTCTTGAAAAATCTTGAATGAACCTTCGATAGTAGCCTGCCAATCCCAGAATACTTCGTATCTCTGTTGGTGTCTTTGGGACGTTCCATTCCTTTACTGTCTCAATCTTTGTAGGATCCACCATGATTCCGTTTGGGTTTATTACATGACCTAGGAATTGGACTTCCCTAAGCCAGAACGCGCACTTAGATAATTTTGCGTACAACTTTTCCTGCTTTAGCACCTCCAGAACCTCTCTTAGGTGACAGTGGTGATCACCCTCGCTTTTCGAGTATACCAGTATGTCGTCTATAAAAACTATCACTGATCGATCCAACATTGGTCGACATACTCTATTCATCAAATCCATGAACGCTGCTGGTGCGTTGGTCAGTCCGAAGGACATCACGAGAAACTCATAATGCCCATAACGCGTGCGAAACGCGATCTTTGGTACGTCTTCTTCTTTTACTTTCAACTAATGGTAACCCGACCTAAGATCGATCTTTGTGAACCAACTCGCACCTTGCAGTTGATCAAAAAGGTCGTCTATTCTAGGCAGTGGGTATTTGTTCTTTACTGTCCTCTTGTTCAACGCGGTAGTCAATGCACAAACGCATGTTGCCGTCCTTCTTCTTCACAAATAGTACCGGAGCGCCCCACTGTGAGATGCTCGGTCTAATAAATCCTTTTTCTGTTAGTTCCTCTAGTTAAGACATCAATTCTTTCATTTCTGACGGAGCCAATCGGTAGGGGGCTTTGGCAACGGGCTCAGCTCCTGACAGTAAGTCAATCTGAAATTCTATTTCCCGATCGGGTGGTAACCCAGGTAGATCCTCAGGGAATACTTCCGGAAAGTTACACACCACGGGTACATTCTTGAGTTAATTCATTTTCATTCTATCGTCAATAACATATGCCAGATAAGCTTCGCAACCACTCCTCATGTACTTTCGGCCTTGATCATCGAGATGACGTTCCGCATCGTGCAATTCCAATCCCCATAAACCGTAATTGGACTGCCGCTAGGAGCTTTGAGGTGTATCCTCTTACGTTTACATATGATTTGAGCTTCGTTGGCAGCTATCCAATCCATACCCAATACTATATCGAATCCTCCTAAGGTGAGAAGGAATAATCTAGAAGGAAACTTATGGCCCTCTATTTCTATGATGCAATCCTCTGTTACTTGAAATATTGTCGAATTTTTACCAACGGCAGTTTGTATGCTAAAGGCCTTTACTATGGTGTTGATAGTGCAATTTAGTTTACGACTAAATGCATTGGATATAAAACTTTTACTAGCACCAGAGTCAAATAAAATAGCAGCATGTTCATTATTAACTAGGAACGTACCTGACACAACATCAGGGTTTCCCCTTGCTTCCTCCTCAGTCAGGACGTAGGCTCGAGTCCTAGCCTCCGGTTGTTCCTTTTCAGCTTCCTTTTCCTTTCCCGAACCGGATTGTCTGGTTTTCCTGCAATCCCTAGTCTGGTGTCCATATCTTCCACAACTTTGGCACTTGACGTCCTTCAAACAATCTCGGGAGTAGTGCCACGGCCTCCCGCAATTATAACTCATGGTGGTGCCGATTCGACACTCGCCAAGATGTTGCCTTCCACATTTCTTGCAAGTTTCATATTCATCCGACCTGGTTTCTTAATTTCAGTTGCTGCATTCCCTTTTCCGATGCCTCTAGACGGGTTCTCCCACTTTCTCTTTTGTGTCTCAGGTGCCGAGTCCTCATTGGCATAATCGTCGTAGACGATTCCGCTCAGATTCACTACTGACTCGAAGGTCGATGGTAGATTAGCTTTTACATGGACACGGACCCTTTGAGGTAGGCCCTTTACATAGTACTTAATCATTCGTTCTTCTGTCTCCACCAGGTGGGGTACCAGTTGGGCTAGTTCATTAAATCTTGAGGTATACTAGCGATGAGTCTTGTTGCCAGCCTTGAATTTTAGGAACTCGTTCTTCACACGATCAATCTCGTTATGTGGGCAGAACTTTTGGATTATGTGCTTCTTCAGGTCTTCCCATGTCATTCTGGCAAGAGCGTTTGGCGACTTTGTCCTCTAAATGTTTCTCCACCAACCCAGTGCTTCATTGGTGAAAGAATGAGCAACATATTTAACCGCTTGGTCCGGTCGACACTCGCTGATGTTGATTACAGCGTTCATCCTCTCAATCCATTCGAACGTAGCCACTGAATCCTTGTTCCCATCGAACTTAGGTGGGTCTCCGTCCTTGAACCCTTTGTAAGTACAGCCATGATTGCTTGATCCCACCTTTACTTCATCCCCATCACTGTCATACACTTTCTCTTCATGGTTTCCTTCATCCTCCTCTCTACTTTTCTTTAGTGCCTCGGATAGTAGATCAGGCAATACTTTCTTCAGAGTGAGTACAACTTCACGGGCAATAGCATCCCTGATCTCGGGTTATAACTGTAGAGGCCCCTGACTGTTGTTCCCAGTTGGGGTCACCTCTGTTTCGTGCACACTCTCAGTGTGTTCTGCGTGCACACTATCTTCCTCTTCATGTCTTTGATTCAATGGAGGTCTACCGACTCGGCCGGTACAACCGCCTCGGCGTCCTGTTCTTCCTCCCCCAGCCATAGTTCCTAGTTTCCTGATAGTTATAAGGGAATACATCAATGTCATTTCTTCAGATCATAGTTTGGAACAGTACGAGTAAGGTAAATTATTAATTACAGTGACCGGTTTGTGATTACTTATTTACATTGCTTTTCGGGTTCAAAACTCTTCAAATCAGTTGTGACATTGACATCTATTGGTTCTAAGTTAAGGTATCTATTCTTATACAAGTGCATTAACTTTAGTACTTACTTACCATGCTGGCGTTGGCGTTGGATACCCATACTGACATACGTGCGTTGGTCCCATAATCATTTTGAGTCCAGACATTTAGGGATGTCTTAATCTCTCAAACTATTGCTCTGATACCAACTTGTAAGGCCCCATTCTCATGTAACCTCACTTGTTGGATTTACTCATAAACATAGTCCTAAATACTGAACTTAAATTTAAAACGTTTGAATTCAATAATTACATAACGTAACATAACATGACATAACAGCGGAAGTCTTAACAATTAAATACATATCAATATCTTAACATATAATAAGTGGGATGTCAGTCTTGTGTCGGGTAACCTTCACGCCGTCGCACGACCCTTCCTTCCTTTACTTGAAACGTATACTAAAAGTCAGCTAATGCTGGTGAGTTCTAGTTTATATACAATCATACATAATATTTATCTTATCATGAGTATTATATATATATATATATAATATACTTAACATTCGAGTTTTTACATGTTCTATGTTTTACTGTTCTCACATAACATTCATATTGAGTATATACATATGTACATACATACTTACTTGGGGAGAACATTCATTTGGCCATAAACTTAAGGGTGATCAACCCATCATACTTGTCGCGAATGTCACAAAGACATCGCAGTGAGAACTACCGTCGTAGCCCTTTTCATTAACCGTCCGGCTCTAGAAAACCGTCCGTCGAAACTTAAATCCGTCCGGCAACCTTTGTCCGTCCGCTCTTAAACCGTCCTACCGTCGTAGTCCGTCATTTTGTCCGTCTGCCCTCGGGCATCCGTTTCCCACGCGACCATTATGTATGCAACCGTTCTACTTGAGTTAAGGCATTTGCTTCGACCGTCCATTAGTGCCTTTTATTACGTCCTAGCTTGCGAAGGAACGTTATTGTCCCGGTTGCAAAATAGTCACGTGGTCGTCCGTCTACCGAAGTAGCCGTTCTCATAGAAGGGTTCATAACGTTTACATACATTCATAACATGCATTATATATAATATAAAGCAAGATTTCATTCATTTACGTTATGTTTTTCTTTCATTCATTCTTTATAATCATACGTTTCATTCTTTGTTCATAATTCTTTTTCATATATAAGTGTATATATGTATTTGTAAACCACGTATAATCACATTGAAATTTATAGCATTTATTCATTTAGTGTATACACTTCAGCCCCAAAACTTTTAAAATGATTTGCACGTAACATAGAAGGGGCACATAGAACTCACCTGATAAGCTAGTCTTGGTTGTCCTAAACAAAGGTCCAACAATGTCACGTACGATCTGAATTAGGTAGTTAAATACACATCAGATCCAACCCCAACTCTAACGGTTTAATCATTCTAAACATACTGACTTTACTTACCGGTCTGCTGCCTGCGCACTTAGTAAGTGCGCAGGGCCTTGCTCATGCGTACATAACAAGTACACAGAACATTCTTCTTGCGTACTTGATAAGTATGCATAATCTTCCTCATGCGTACTTGATAAATACGCATGACATCCTTCCTGCGTACTTAATAAGTACGCAAGACCTGCTTCCTGGACAAGTCTGAAATTCTTGCATGTTAATCTGATCATGCCAATCTTACAATTTTCTTTGATCAAAAGGTGCGATTTTCATTCTAGATGCTAGTTCTAAGCTTATTTTCAAGTGTCATCCATAAAAACGTCTCCTATTTAGCTAAAACCCAAAAAACCCCAAAACGAACTAAAACTCAGATTATGGTCGAATCGTTACCTGGATTGGAATTCTGATTCGGAGGTTTTGCTCACGAGCTCAGCTGTAACGTGCTCCTTTAATCTCGTGTCGATCCGTCGACTTTCTCTCTCTAGACCCGAGCTCTCCTTTCTCTCTCTAGGTTGGTGAAATGAGGTTGAAATGGTGAGGTGGAATGCCTTGCCCCTTATATACCTGGGCTTCCATCGGCCCGTTGGAGCCGAGCCCAAGCCCATCCTTTTTTCTTTCGTTTTATGACGTTTAAATCTCTATCACGTTATTATTCACTAAATTATTATTTTTGGGATGTTACAGTTCAAATGGCAACCAACTTTTTATTTGATAACCGCTATCATAATTTATAAATTATTTTTTCTTTTATTTCTTAAAAGAGCATTTAAGCATCTTGAACATAAATACAGAAATGATGAGTCTTACATATACGTACCAAATAATGTTACATATACGTGACATGTACTATCTACGTATATGTAATACTAACAGAATGATAATTTTGTACATATACGTAACACTATGTTAGAGAGTGGTTTTAATGGTTATCATTTGAACCTCACCTATATATATATATATATATATATATAGGGATTGAATCATTTGATAACTCCTAAATAGTTTGAGAACTCATTAAAAAACCAATCAAAACCATTTTTTTATTTTTAATACCTTTATTATTAGAATAGAACATAAAAAGGTGAATTTATACATGTAAATTTACATGTATGCATATTTAAAAAAAATCTATACATGTGTAAGTTTACCACTTACACATGTGTAAGTGCTTACCATTTACACTTATGCATAAATTTTGTTAAGAATAATTTAGAGAGAAGTGATGAACTAATTGATGATATGAATCATTTTTTTGTGATGTACATTAATAATAATGGTAGTGAAAATAAAAAGTAATGGTTTTAATTAGTTTTTTGACGAGTTCTCAAAATATTTGGAGTTCTCATTTGAACCTAACCCCATATATATATATATATATATATATATATATATATATATATATATATATATAGGGGTTCCACTAGGAAAGGAAAAAAGTAGGAAGGAGTGGTAGGCTGACACGTGGCATAGTCTCAATTTCACGCGGAGGGGTAGAATAGACATTGCAGTCATTGCGGGTTCTTATTGCGTGTTAATTACATCCTGTTTTTTTTCGTTTCTCTGGATCTCGTACAGGTATTAATATAATTCTTTGCGTTTTTGTTTCATTTAATTAGGGTTTTGTGATTTTGCGAATACCGATTTAATTTTTGTTTTTATTTTGACTTTAACATGTCGGATTCTTCTGTTCCTAATATCCAAGGTATTGCATACTGATCGATAATTGCATTATGCATGTAGATTGTATAATTAGTTGGTTGATTATGTTTTATTTAATTTTATATGTAATTTGAGTTACTGTAATACGTTGTTACATAATTTTATGGTGTTTTGTTGATTTATTTATATTTACCTTACAAAATTAAACGTATGGCATTTGATTTAGTGTTCTATTTCATGGTGTTTTACGATTGTGTTGTTACGTTACATGTAAATTTTGTTTGCGTAGATATGTATGGTGTTTTTATTCACATAATTTATGTTGTATTCGTTTGTTGTTATGTGAAACTATATGGTATTGTTTATATATTTTGTATGGTGTTTTATTATGTTAGTTGTTTTTAGCATATATTCGCAATGTTAATTTTGTACTCATAGTTATTATATATTGTATGGCGTTTTAGAATGAAAGTTGGTATTGTAGTCTCAATCTACTTATTTGTTATTGTGTTTTGTTGTATTATTACTTACGGCGTTTTTTGTGATACTTTGTAGATTACAATTATAGTGTTATTGGAATTGAAAGCATTTCACCAAACACCGGAAGAAAGTTATACATACATGATGTCATTGAAGAATTAAAGCCTAAGTGTGGACTTATTTGTGATAAAATTGATGATGTTTTTAGTCTTTATCAGAAGTATGCCCTAGCCGGTGGTTTTTGCTGTCCGAAAGAGTACAAAATGTAGTTGTGCTCGTGGTGTTGGTAAATTGAAATATTTTGTATGTTCCAAAGAAGGTTTTCATAAGATGAAAAATGTTAATACATTGGATGATACTGGCAATAAGAAGATATACAGAAGAAATTTGTCTAAGAGGACCGGTTGTAAAGCTAAAATTTGTCATAATATAATTAGTAAAAATCTATTGTTTAAATGTTTAACTGATTAAACATTCACCCCCCTCAAATAATTAATTAATCAGATAATTAATTATTATAGTCTCCGACAAATATTTCTCTAAATATTTACTCACCATTTATTGTTTCTGTCTTTCGTGAATAATATTTTACAATTAAATATTACATATTTTGTTCGTTGCCTAAGGTGTAACTCTTAGGATCGTACCTTAATAGTAACGTTGACTTAATTGACAATCGGACATCATATATCCAACAATCTCCCACTTGGTCGATTTTTCAATTAATTGGTTCAACGTATACAGTGGTGGACGCTATTATGGGCTGAATTTCGATGCAGGATCCTGAATGATGCATAATCCAGAATCCGGTATCCTTGTATTATCGGTATCCTGAATATTGTTATTAACTATTACTTGTATATTATTTTCTTCATTGATGCAGGTAAAACATTCGTAACGTAATATTCTCCTAAAGACTCGCTCAAGGGACATGAACTACGTGTGGAAAACGTGTGAGTCAGTTCACAACGGTCACAAGGATGAAGATAGACTCAAGACCATTATTTTTGGATAGTTAGTTTACATGATCTCTGTATTTATTCAGCAAGTATTGATCGAATAGGCACAGCATTTACTACGCACTTAGCTCTCTAGACTCGTAATCAGTTATGTAACACATATAGCTCGATCTTTACTGCTCGTACTTGTAATCTTTTTACTATTTATCTAAGAAACGAGGCAGCGTACGATTGTCACCTCCCGAGGTTTTATGCCGGCGATCCCTAAAGATCAAGGGCTTTCCTCGTAAACAATCGTGTCATCTTTTACATATTTGCATTGATTCACATTGATTTTACAAGCACTCTACCTCACTTTCAAAATTTGGTTACAAAGTTAACTCGTATAATTTTTACCCAAAACAATTTGGCGCCCACCGTGGGGCAAGTGGTGCTTTTTTTCTTCAAATCTTTATTGAAATTTTTGTTTAATCATTATTTTTAGAAGCTAATTTCAAAAATGTCGTCCCAATCTAAAAATGTTTATGTCTTTACTCCATCTTCAACCTCCGGGCTAGTCAGCCATATTCCTCCCCTTCCTTCATTCTAGAAAAAGAATGATGGTCAGCCTCGGAAGACTGTTTCTGCGGGTTTTTTAGGATCCGGAATATCCGCTAGCCCACTTGTGCTCGTTTCAAATGATGAACTTCTCAAAGTATTCTCCGAGGTAAGGCAGCAGATGGAACAATAGAAAAAGACTAATAAAGTAATATTCAGAGAACTTGAAAGGATTAAAGACTCAAAGAAACTGGTGGAAGTGACAACTCCATTACAACCGAGGGCTTTGAACTTTGACTATCCGGGATTTTCGGGAGTCCATCAGGGCGATTTCCTACCCATGCAGACCGGAGTCACAACTCTTGGTTCAACTCCAGCTACCAGAGTTACTACAACTCAAGATCTTGGATTTACCCCGAGATCATCTCTCAGAGATATCGGCATGGGTAACACATTCAATAATTTTTTGAATGCTAATGAATCTGTGCAGGATACAGGGATCACTCCTTCCATGGCGAAAGAATTGAAAAAGCTGAGAGAAATGATCTCCAGTGTGCCTGGTGTGGTGCAACCCATACCTGAGATGATCGTTGCCAGCCACAAGACTTCCAGATTCGCTCCTCCCATTTATGATGCTGAGATCCCCAAGCGTTTCCAAACTCCCAACATGAAGCTGTATGATGGGACAACGGATCCAGAGGAGCATGTGGCGCAATATAGAGAGAGAATGGAGATAAACCCCATTCCCTTAGACCTGAAAGAGGCTTGCTTATGCAAAAGCTTCGGTTCTACCTTAATAGGATCAGCCTTAAAATGGCTACTTAATGTTCCTCCATACTCTATTACTTCATTTGCTCATTTAATTAATCTATTTAACAGTCAATTCTCTTGCAGTAGAACTTTTGAAAGATTGACAACTGACCTGTACAGGGTAATTCAAAATCACGGAGAATCCCTCTGAGATTATGTCAGCAAGTTTGGCAAAGAATCCCTGGATATCCTAAATCTCGATGTAGCCACAGCGGTCCAAGCCTTCAAAATGGGATTGAGGAAAGAATCTCAATTTTATGAAGACCTTGTCATGAACCCTTGCAGGAATTTTGATGAAGTCAGAAACAGGGCACTTAGGTTCATCAGACTCGAAAAGAATAAGAAGATTTAGCAAAGGATGGATGCTCCAACCAGTTATAGTCAACCTAACAAGAAGACTGAGACTGCACCTTTCAAACCATATAGATCCAAGCCATATTCCAAACCTGATAATCACAGAGTCAATGCTGTGGAAGATGACGAGGAGGAAGAGGAATATCCTAAGTTATCTGAATACTGTTTTTCACTTGACACAACTGGCTTGTTATATGATATGCAGGATCTTGGAGACAAAGCCAGGTGGCCCCGTAAATTCGAAAACAATACCGGGGGCAAAGACAAGTCCAAATGGTGTACCTTCCATGAAGATTTCAGACATGTCACCGAGGATTGCATTGCCCTGAGTAAAGAGATAAGCTATCTCTTGAGCAAGGGATATCTTAAGGAATTACCGGGCAAGGGAAAGAAGCAAGTCTGGGATCATGACAAAATGCCGCAAAGAGCCAAATCTCCGCCGCCCAATGCTAAGGTATTAGGTTTTATTTCTGGTGGTTCTGACATTTGTGGTACCTCTTACTCTGCAGCTAAGAGAAATGCCAAGGAAGCTAAAACAGAGAAAGGTAATAGACCCCTCAGAACTTCTAGTCTAACAAAAGAAAAGATAATCTCCTTCAATGAAGAATACAAGGATAATGTACAAGATCCTCATTATGACAGTCTGGTGATCACCCTATATGTTGCAAATCACTTCATAATCCAGCATGATGTCTAGAAAAGAATGGGGATCCCGGATTCCGAGATTATCTCTAAATCTGCAGTGCTAGTGGGATTCATCGGAGAAGTCAAAAACACAGTCGGAGAGATAAAGTTTCCGATATATATCGAAGGGGTAAACACTATACAAATTTTTTGCATAATTGATTCGTTATCCTGTTACAATGTTATACTAGGGAGACCCTAGATACATGGTATGAAAGCGGTACCCTCGACATATCATCAATGTGTCAAGATGCCAACTCCTTGGGGAGTAGTAAAGATCAACAACGATCAGCAAGATGCAAAAGATTGTTATACTTATTCAATGAAAGCGTCAGCAAAGACTAGACAAGAGTATCAATTAAAGAAACAGGCTAGAGACGTCCTAGAAGCCAAGGAGCAGGATGTAAGGGAATTATCCCTAAGTCTAGAGGATCCTTACGTCAAGGTGCTTATTGGAACCAGTATCCCCGAGAATATTGAGCAAAGCCTCACAAGATTACTAAAGAGCAGAATTTCAACTTTTGCTTGGAAGCATGAAGACATGACAGATATTTCTAAAGATGTTATTACACATAAATTAGGACTTGATAACAGTTTCAGGCCTATACACCAAAAAAAAAGAAGGAAATTCCCTCCAGAAAGAAATACAGTCATCCAAGAGGAAGTTGAGAGATTGTTAAAAGCAGGAATGATGAGGGAAGTAAAATTCCCAAGATGGCTAGCCAATGTAGTAGTGGTCCAAAAGAAGAATGGGAAATGGAGAGTCTGTGTAGCTTCACAGACTTAAACAAAGCATGTCTGAAAGATCCCTTCCCTTACCACATATAGACTCAATGGTGGATGCTACAGTATGCCATGAAATGTTAACCTTCATGGATGCCTCATCAGGATTTCAGCAGATCCAGATGTAACCCTCTGATCAGAAGGATACTGCCTTCATGACTCCGACAGGAATCTATTGTTATATTGCAATGCCTTTTGGTCTAAAAAATGCAAGTGCTACATACTAGAGGCTAGTAAACCTGGTGTTCAAAGACAAATGTAGGATCGGTTATTACAAGATGGATCTGTTCTAGTTGAGATTAGCGGAAACCATCACAACTATGCAATGTAAACAAGCAAACAAAGATAATACTGATAAATGCAAAGTGTATTAATCTTCAATGTTTACAAGATTACAGAGAAAAACTCTAAGGAAGCAAACTTGTACAAAATGAAGATACAATACATATAAAGGAACTTAGAATCAAGACAGACCCTTGATTCTAAGGATCAGATCAAACACAAGCTGTTGATCTTTGACAGTTACTAGTTACACTATTATTGGTAGACAACTAAAAGACAAGTTGCTGTAAACAGTTCTGTTCAGATCAAAAGTCTTCTTAGGAATCTTTGTAGGAGACTTCAGAAGTAGTAGCTTTGTCTTTAATCATATGCACCAATACCATTCCTTCTGCTGATAGATGTGTCAGTGTTGCAGCAGAGATGTCAGTAGCAAAGTCAAAGCTGCTGATGATTTGCCTATCAGCAGCAACAAGTGTTTAATGCTGCTAAGAATCCTATCAGCAGCAACTCTGAACTTCAGCAGATAAAGCTATCCGCAACATAGTTGTTCATCAGCAGTGGAACATACTATCCGCAGCAATTAGCCTTATCCGCAGCAACTTGTGAGTCAGCAGCAAAATGTGGAGTCCGCAGCAATTGTACTTAGAGAATTTTGTAGCCATCAGTTTTTATCTCTACAAACTCCCCCTAGACTGATGCTACCAAAACTCTCTTATTGCTGTTGTTTCTGAAGCTTATGCAAGTGATCAACTATCCTTGCTGTCTCATAGCCTCTTGGGTCCTTGCTTGGAATGTCAAGAGGAAGTTCAGATAGAGACTTGATGTCCTTACTTGGCATACTGAAGATGGCCTTGCTTGAACATCTCATCTTCTGTCCTCTAACATCTATCAAAGTGTACTCATCCTGAGCAGCATTGTAGAACCAACTGATGAATGGAAAGTGGGATTGGAGAGGTTTAGCATCAATAATTACATCTTTGCTGGGATTGAAATGATGTTTGATCACTAGCAACATATGCCTCCCACTTTCATTTTCAGGCTCATGAGCTTCACCCAGCTCCAACATTCTTTGTAGATCAGAATTTGGAAGCTGCATCACCTCATCAACAAATGTATAGATTGATCTTTTTTACTTCTGCCCTTCCCCTGAAGACTTCAAACCATTGGTCTTGATTGCTGTAAAACCATACTACAATTTCTCTTGAGTCTTCCGGTGTGGTAGTAGGTTTGGTTTTCTTCTTGAGAGGCTGTTGATGAGGAGGAGCTGGATGAGAGGATTTGGACTCTTTGGATGGAGATGAGGGAGGTCTAGGAGGCAGAGTGGAAGATTGTTGGACAGAGGAAGGAGTGGATGTGGGAGTAGGCTTGGGTTTCTTTTGTTTTCTTTCTGCAGTTTGAGTGACTACCCTTCTTTTTGAGCCTATCTTCCCCAGTCTCTCTTCCTCTTTCTTCTTTACTTTGACATAGAGGGCTTGCAGGTTCATGAAACTCATGGGACCCAGCCTCTTTCCATTCTCACCTCTAGCCTTTAGGAAGTCCACCATGGGATCTGACATTAAATGTAACGGTTTTCCTGGTTTTCTGTTTGGCTTTTTCTTCTTCTTCAGCCCTTTTCTTATTTGCTAGTTGACCTTGCTGTCCCATGAAAGCTCTGTATATTTCTTTATTGGATAATTTTTCAAGGTAGTCTGCATCCTCACCTTGAGAAATTAGAGCTTCAATCCACTCCTCTCTCATTTATTTTGCTAATTCAGAATCAGTGATTTTGAATTTAGCTTCTTCTCTTCTCTTCTTCTCGCTCTCTTATTCTTCTCTATTCAGTTGTTCCTACAACTGAAGAGCTAGAGCTTCATCTTCTTTTATTTGAGAGGCTGCAGAAACTTCAACTTTTAATTTATCCAGTTGCCTAGCGTGCAACTAGATCTGCTGTTTTCTGAGGAGTATGACAGGCTTCCTTTCTTGAGCCTTTTTTTTTATCTCAGCCATCTCCTCCTCTTCTCTTTCTCTTCTTCTCTTCTCCTTTTCTTTCTTCTCCTTCTGTATCTTCTCTTCTCCTTTTCTTTCTTCTCCTTCTGTATCTTCTCTTCTTCTTCTTCTTCTTCGGTCATGATACCCTTCCCTTTGTCTTTATTTGATGCCTCTACTTCAGATTCATGGATCACAACAGCAGATGTGAGGGATGCTGTTGGGACCTCAGCTTCAGCTTCATTGGCAATTTGAGGAACAGACAAAGGAGGGACACTTTCTTCATATCCTTGCCATTCATCTTCGGTCACTGCCTTCCAATCTGCCATCACCTTCTCTTTTTCCCTTCTTTTGGATTCTTCTTGTGTGTTTAGGATGACAGTTGGTGAGGAGGGAATTGATAGGTCTGAATCAGAATCATCCATTGCAATCCATCCCCCCTTCTCAAGAAAAGCTTTGACAATCTTGATTATTTCTTGACTTTCTTTAGAGTTGATGTTGCAGATGTGTGTCCTGAGTTCAAAGCGTTGTATAGGAAGTCTGGGTTGAGGAGTAGGATTTCTTGAATATTGTTGATGATAAAGGATGATCCATCACACAGAAAGAACTTAAAGCCAGAAGATCCAGTGCTTGACCATCTATATACTTCCAAACCCCTGACAACTTCATTGTACAAGAATCTTCTTAGACATATGACTTGTTCCTCAGTCAACACCCTGCTTCTTATTATTCTAAGTCTGTTATGTCTTTGTTCAACTATTCTTGAAGATTCTACAATGTTAATAGGCATGTTGTCTTCCATAAGAGCATGAAATGCAGCTAGATCTTTGGATATTTGTTCCTAATTCTCATGTTTAGGATAAGCCACCCTATTTGCTTCTTCTAAAAACCACTCAAACTAGGGCATGTTGCCTTCCATCAGATCATAAAACCTTTCAATGGCAAGCTCAGCAGGGAGATGTGTTGAATTCTTGATGCATTCTGTAAGATATAGAACCAAGACACGAAAGGGATTTAGATTGTTCCAGTTGAGCACTTCAATTTTACCAGATTCCCATTCGATCCAAAACCTTTCTAATAGACCATCATATCCCCAAGACAAAATGGAGTTAAATTCCAGATTATATGCAGTTAATGGGAAATGAAGGGATATGACTTGTCTTGAGATGCTGGCTGCAGCTGGAAGTATAGTGACTGAGTGAGGCACATCTTCATCTTCATTGTGTATCTTCATCTCCTTAGGGAACACTTCATCTACAGCCCTAGCAACTAACTTCCAATCCTCAGATATCTCTTCCTCTTCATCTTTTGAGTCTGGCAAGTCATGAACTTGAACAAAAGCAGGCTTGAAAAGTGTGCTTTGAAAGGCAGCATGTTCTTGTATCCATTCATCAAGACTGTCTTTGTCATCTTCAACATCAACTATCTCCCCCTTTTTGGTTGCATCAGTGTATAAAGTTTGGTCTGTTTGGTTCCTACTGATACAAGGGAAGGAGAAGTCACCCTTGGGCATCGATGGGCATCATGCATAGAGACTTGGTGCCTTAACTTGGACACTTCAGCCTCTAGCATGACTACCCTTGCCGTCAATTCTAGATTGTGCAGTTTCAGTCTGTCCTCATCCACAGTTGTGGAATCCTTGGAACTAGATGGGGCCCTTTAGGCCTAGCCTCTGCGTCCCCATCACCCTTGTTTTCTTGGCTCCTGAGATTCCTCTCCGTGAAGAATGTTTCAAAAGAAAAATTTTCACTTTGAGTTGCCGTAGTTGGGGACTTAGTGCTGTTATCATTGTCCTCCTGGTCAATTGATGGACCAGTAGTAGTGATAGCCCCTTCTACATTCACTCTATCATCACTCCCAGAGTGAACCTTCTCAGGTGATGAACTTGGGTTGGGTGCTTTAGCAGCCAAGTCAATCAGTACCTTCAAGATAGTGGTAGTTGGAGAAGAAACATCATCTTGACTAGGTGCCTCTACACTTAAGTTCAGTGAAGAAATATAGAGATAGGGCTCAGAGGATTGTTCTATGGATCCGGGATGTGATCCTGATCCTAATTGAGTGACTTCCAAGGAAGTCTCCCTAATAATGTGGCTATCCCTTTTGATATTCTCATCAGAATGTTGGGATTCTGAATGAGGGCTTTTGGGTTGGGATTGGGCCTATGAGACAAGAATAGAAGGAGTTTTCTTGCTCCTTTTTCTCTTTTGGGTATAACTTGCCTTAACTGGGCCCTGTGTTCCAGTTGGGCTTGAAAAACTGGGGTAAGTATTTGTTGTGCCTATGCACCCTCAATAGGCTGCACAGGGGTTCGATTAAGTGAGACTATTGTATGTTCAGTCTGTGAAGTGGAGGGTGTAGGATCAGTATCAGCTAGGACTGCTGAACTGTCACCCTGGGTACTTTGTATATTCAATATTGTAGATAACAATGGAACATTGACCCCTGAGAACTTCTTTGAAACTGTTCTCGTTCTTTGAAAAATATTATTTCTATGGCCCAAAATCAAATAGATTCTTGCCGGTTTTGAAAGATCTCTTATTTCATGATTAAAAACTTCCTGCAAGAACCTTGGGTACATAAAGAAGGCTTTACTTGTTCCTTCTTGAAGGTTATATCTCAAACCATCAAATATTAAATGGGAAAAGTTGAAACCCTGTCCAGTTAACATACCATGAAACGCAGAAGCAAGGGCAGAGCTCACTTGATGCCATCCACTTCTCTTTTGAGATATGCATTGAAGAAGAGTGTGGCATAAGAACTTCCAAGGAGGACCCATCAGTGTCTTCTCAATGGTGTGTTCATCTTGATTTCCAGTGTACCGTATGGATACAAAGGTCCTCATGTATTAGTTTTTGGTATATGAGATGGCGGCCCCCTCGTCCTGAAGCTTGAGGTGTTTTCGGAGTGTGGCTTCTGTGATGGTGATGTCTTTGCCGTCTACCGTTGCTTTGATTTGGGGAGTCCCCTGTTCGGTAGAGTAGACGCCAGTGTTCTAGAAATCCTCCATGTAAAGGATATAAATTGTGGGTTGACGGTGAGTGCAAAGTGGATTTTCTATCGACAAAGGAAGTCGATCATGTCGTCAAACCCTTCAGATTTCTTTCCTTTGATAAGATATGCGGTGAGATTATGGTAGGTTGAGAACTTGTCATCGTGGTTGTTGATATCAACTTCTGCCATTATAGTTGGCTTTGGAGGGAAGGAGGAAGATTTTGAAAGGTGGTTAAGTATGGAAAGCTTTGAATGCTTGAGAGAAAATGGTGAGGGTTAGGTCGGAATTGAATGTGAAGTGGTGAGGGAAGAATTTTGATTTGTGTTATAATGACAGAGGAGGGAATAGAAAAATTACTTGTCCAGTACAACCCATTTACTTTTCACTGTTTTACAGCTGTAATACACTGTAGCAGTCATGGTGAAAACTGAAAGTAGTTTTTACAGCGGGTAAAAGTTAATTTGTATTTATTTTACCCATCAGCAGAAAACTTGATTGCTGCGGATTGTTAAACCTATCAACAACAAACTTGGTTGCTGCTGATGGCTAAGTCTATCAGCAGCAAACTTGGTGGCTGCTGATGGATGTAATGGTCCGCAGCAAAAATGTTGCTGCTGATTGCCTTAAAGCTATCCGAAGGAAACTTGTTCCTGCTGAAAACTTAAGGTAGTTAGTGGCAAATTCTTTGTTGCCAATGATTAAACCTGTCAGCAGCAAAAATGTTTACTGCTGACTGTTAACTTTTTATTTACAACAAAAGACAGACACATTTTATTCAAAATCTTTGGAGACAAATTTTAATCAAAGTTCATCTTGCCAATGGATTCAACTAAATATCTTAATCTAGCTTCATCAAATGGTTTTGTAAACAAGTCAGCATGCTGCTCATTGGTATGAACTCTGGTTAAAATGATTCTCTTTTTCTCAGCTTGATCTTTTATGAAGTGATACCTGATGTCAATGTGCTTTGTCTTGGAGTGCTGCACAGGATTGTTTGTAATTGATATAGCACTCATGTTGTCAATGTGAATGGGAGTTGCATTGAAAGTCATCCCATAATCCAGCATTTGATTTTGTATCCAGATGACTTGTGCACAGCAACTTGAAACTGCAATGTATTATGCTTCTGCTGTAGAAGTGGATACACAAGTTTGCTTTTTGCACTGCCATGAAATCAGTCTTCCTCCCAGAAACTAACATCCCCCTGATGTGGTCTTCTTGTCCAAATTGCATCCTACTTAGTCACTGTTAGTGTATGCATACAGATTGAACTTGTCATTTTTAGAATACCATAGCCCAAGTCTTGGGGCTCCCTTTAGGTACCTAAAAATTCTCTTGACAGCTTGAAGATGTGTATTCTTTGCAACTACTTGGAATCTTGCACAAAGTCATACTGCAAACATGATATCTGGCCTTGAGGAAGTTAGATACAAGAGTGATCCTATCATTGCATGGTACTGATGTTGATCAGTTTCTTGGCCATCTTTGTATGGAGTCAGTTGATGGTGCACTTGCATAGGAGTTCTTGCAGCAGAGCAGTCAGCCAACTTGAATCTTTCCAAAATGCTCTTCACATATTTGGATTGTCTAATGAAGATTCCATTTGGAACTTGTTTGACTTGGAGAGCCAAGAAGAAATTTAGTTCACCCATTGAACTCATTTCAAAACTTTGAGTGCATCAGGATCTCAAAGTCTTTACACAGCTTCTTCATTGTTGCTCCAAAGATGATGTCATCAACATAGATTTGTACAAGTACGATTTCTCCCCCTTCATCGTTGATAAACAAGGTCTGATCAATGGCACCTCTTCTGAAGTTATTGCTAAGTAGATATACTGACAAAGTTTCATACCAGGCTCTTAGAGCTTGATGTAAGCCATAGAGAGCTTTGTCTAGTTTGAACACTTTGTTGGGATGTGCAGGATCTACAAAGCCTGGAGGCTGCCTGACATAGACTTCCTCACCAATCTTCCCATACAGAAAGGCACTCTTGACATCCATTTGATAAACAGTAAATCTCTTGGATGCAGCATATGCTAAGAAGATTCGGATGGCCTCCAGTCTGGCAACAGGAGCTACGACTTCATCATAGTCAACTCCCTATTCCTGAGTGTAGCCTTGAGCTACAAGTCTGGATTTGTTCTTGACTACAATTCCTCTCTCATCTTGCTTGTTCCTGAATACCCATCTTGTGCCAATAGCAGTTTGACTAGGTGGAAGATCAACCAGGGTCCACACTTCTTGTCTCTTGAATTGCAGTAACTCTTCCTGCATTGCTTTAATCCAACTGCTGTGTTTTAAAGCTTCATCTATCTTCTTTGGTTCTACTTGAGATAAAAATCATGACTACAGACATATATTGGCCTCATGAGTTTTGCTTCTTGTTTGAACCCCTTGCTGAACTTGGCCAATTATATTCTCCAATGGATGTTCCTTGTTGATTCTTTGTTCTGGAACAACATCCAACTGTATTCCTTGCTCAAGATTGCTTTGATTTTGTTCAGGAAACTCTTCATTCATGGTATAAGAGTCATCAATATCAGCAACAACATCAACATCATCAGCAGTAGCATCAGCAGTAGCATCAACAGCAGCAGCATATGCCTCCACACCATCAACAGAGATGTCATGAAGTGCATTTTGATTTTCATTCTTAGAGAGACTACTTCTGGTGACATTAGAGAGACTTGTTCTTGCTTCAATGGTTTCAATAGCTTCCACAACAGATGGATGATTAATAGATGGTCTTTTGATTCTTATAGAAGGACTATTGAATTCCAAATTGTAGTCAGTTAATGATGTGGAAGCTGATTCTTTGGAAGAGGTAGACTCCATATTTGAGAAGATGAGAGTCTCAAATACTTGGGAGAAGGAGTCTATATCAAAAAAAGCCAGTCTGGTCCTTTACCCTTTTCACATGCAATGTGTTCCCTACATTCCACATTTGCTGATTCTTCCATAATTCTTGTTGTTGAGTTGAATACTATGTAGGCCTTGGATTGAGAGGAATAGCCCACAAAGTATCCTTCATCTGATCCTGCACCAAACTTAGGAAGAACCCCATGTGTGATTAGAATGGTACATGGACATCCAAAGGGTTTTAGAAATCCAATGTAGGGAACTCTTTTGAACCATAGTTCATATGGTGTTTTGTTGAGAGGCTTGACAATAAGAACTCTAGTTTGCACATAACAAGTTGTGCTAACTGCTTCTGCCCAGAATGTGAGAGGCAGTTTTGAATCAGCCAACATAAATCTTGCTGGTTCAATTAGAGTTCTATTTCTCCTTTCAGCAACCCCATTTTGTTGATGAGTTATTGGAGCACTATATTGTCTTTCTATGCCCTTGCTCTCACAAAGACAGTTCAAGGTGTGGTTCTTGAACTCTGTACCTTGATCACGCCTTATGACTTTGACTTTCTGATTGTTTTGATTCTCTACCCTAAGAATGTAGGATTTGAGAATCTCAGCAGTTTCATCTTTTGTTCTCAAGAAGTATACCCATGAGAATCTGGTATAGTCATTAGTTATCACCAGACAGTATGACTTCTTGCCCATTGACATGACATTTGTAGGACCAAAAAGATCCATATGCAGCAGTTGTAGTGGAGTGTCATTTGTATTCAATGTCTTGGGCTTGTGAGAACTCTTGTGCTGCTTCCCCTTCAGGCAAGTTATGCAGTAATCTTCAAGTTGTAATTCTTTGTCAAGAAGAACTCTGACAAGATTTCCCTTTACCAACTTGTTGATGGTTTTTACATTAACATGGCTTCATCTTCTATGCCAAAGAGCTGATTCATCAACTGATGTCTTGGACAGAAAACAAGATACACTTCCAGATGGAGTGACCTTATTCATGTCAAGCACATATAAGTTATCTTTTCTTTGAGAAGTTAATAGAATCTTCTCTGGAGGGGCTTTGCTTAAACCAGGGGAGAGCACAAAGCATTCTTTGTCTGTGAAAAGCATCCAATGCTTTTGATCATAGATCTGAGACACACTCATGAGATTGAAGTCCAATTCTTTGACAAAGTTTACTCTTTGAATACACATTCTTTCATTGGACACAGTTCCTTGTCCAGTTATAGATCTTCCCTTTGAATCACTCCCAAAGGCAACATATCCTCCATTGAAATGTCTGAAATTGGAGAGGATGGACCTGTTGCCGGTCATGTGCCTGGAACAACCACTGTTTACAATCCAGGTGTTATCCTTGTGACCTGGTTGTCCCTGCACATGAGAGAGATCTAGTTAGAGGGAGGAACCCAAGAACTTGCAGAATTCGGAGAGTGTGTCTATGGACCAATAGCATCAATAGGCTTGCATTCAATGGACCCGATGATGATGCTTTGAGGGACTGTGGATTTGGCTTTCCATTGTTGAGATGGTTTTCCAGACCTTTTAATTCTATAAGTAGCAGATGCGGCTTTGGCTGCTGATGGCTTAGCTTGATCAGCAGCAAACTTTGATGTTGAAGACTTTGGCTGATGATCAGCAACAAACTTGGTTACTGCTGAAAGCTTTGTTTTAGGCTTCTTTAGCTTCACATGATCAGCAGCATTTTTGCTTGCTGCTGATGGTTCAACAGATATATGCTTCTCCTTCTTTACCTTTCTATTAAAAGTGGGTTTCTCTATGGGAGTTCTTCTATAGATTAGCTTCTGTTTTGGAGTAGCTTGAACTGCTATGGAGGCTAGTTGAAAGATTTGGTTGAAAGGATTGAACTTACAATCTGCAGCGAAGTGGTTTGATTCACCACATATGATGCAGGATTATTGAGGTTTTTGAGGCTGCTTTCTTGGAGGAGAGAGAGACTGTCTGAATTGTGTTGTCTTGGCTTCATAGCTTCTTACCTTCTTGTTTTTGTTTGTCTTCTCAAAAGCATTCTGATTGAGGTTTCTTTGTTGCTTAATGTAGTAGAAGCAGATGCTGGCAATATGGTTGTATTTGCCACTGACAAAGCATGATTTAGCTGATTTATCTCTTTGAAAGTACACATAATCTTTTCTTTTGAATAGATCCTTGAAGTTCCAGGGATGAGCTTTGTTGTGTTCAAAAGTGGCTTCCTCCAATGTTTTCTGAACATATTGAGGTCTCTCTATAGCTGGGTTGATGGGATTTTGATTGAAGATTGGCGGAGGTTGAAGATTGTCCCTTTTCAACATTTAACTTTCTTCCTTCATGAGGATAGCTAATTTTGATCTGTTTTGTGGGTTGAGAAACTAGTATTGAAGGGACGAAAGGGCTTGCACCTTTGGTTTGAATGACTTCAATGGTAGGGAGTGATGGAGTTTCACTGGTTTCAGTAGAGTCTGAGCATGTGGACTTAGACTCAGATGAGGTAGTGCATTCTTGCACAAATGGTTCTTCCTTTGAAGGATCAAGATTTTGGTTTGCCAGGTCAAGATTGGAAAGATTGAAGTTTGGTTCATGAATGGCTACATAGTCAGCAGGTCGAGGTACACCATTGTAGGGTTTTTTAGCTTGAAACCCAAGACCAGCAGTCACCTTTTCATGAATTTGAGCATCCAAAAGTCTTTGCGGCTTTTTGGATGCAAACTCATACTTGTCAACATGGACTTTTTGGTCTGCCAACTCAGCCCTTGTAGCTTTTAACTAAAGATCATCAATCTGAGTTTCAAGATTTGTTTGTTCATATTTTAATGATGAAATCTGAAGATCATCCCAGGGATCTTGAAGAAGCATGGTGGTGAAGTCGAAAAAAGTCGAAGATCATCTCACGGATCTTGAAGAAGCATTATCCTAGATCATTATAACATGAAGCTTAACCCTTCCAAATGCCACTTTGGAGTGGGGGCAGGAAAATTTCTAGGATACATGGTGACTAAAAGAGGGATAGAAGCTAGCCCTAAGCAGATCAAGGCAATAATCAACCTGAAATCCCCAGCCAATACAAAAGATGTCCAATGGCTGACCGGTAGAGTAGCAGCACTCAATAGATTTATCTCAAAATCCTCAGAGAGGTGCAAAGAATTTTATGATATCCTAAAAAAAACAAAAGATTTGAATGGGAAGAAAAGCATGAGCAAGCACTACAAGCACTAAAGGAGTATTTATCCACATCTCCTCTACTAATGAAACCTGAAGATGGCGAACCATTATCATTATACTTAGCAGTATCTGGAAATTCTGTAAGTGTTGTCTTAGTTAAAGATCATGAAGGTATGCAATATCCGGTATACTATGTAAATAAAAGTCTACTTCCAGCGGAAACCAGGTATTCCCATTTAGAAAAATTAATATTAGCTTTAATAATGGCATCTACTAAAATTAGACATTATTTTGAGACTCATGCTATACATTTTAAAACTAATTATCCAATTAAGTGTGTTTTGAGAAAGCCAGAAATGTCTGGAAGAATGGCTAAATGGTCAGTCAAACTTAGCGCATATGATCTCAAGTATGAGCCTAGGACAGCAATAAAATCTCAAACACTCGCAGACTTTGTGACTGATTTCAGCAGTGATATCCAACAAGAAGCAGATCTCGAAGTTCAACAACTAGAGGAATCAAAGGATAAATGGATTTTATTTACAGACGGTGCATCTAATATAAGAGGTACAGGTCTTGGAATCATACTAAAATCACCACAAGGGGACATACTACCCCAGTCAATAAGCTGTGAGTTCCAAGTAACCAACAACGAGGCAGAGTACGACGCGCTGATAGAAGGATTACAACTTGCTTGTGATATGAAGATCAGGTATCTCCAGGTATATGTGGATTCACTATTGATTACTAACCATTTCATTGGCTCCTATGCAGCAAAGGGTGAAAGATTAATCAAGTACCTCGAGATAGTCAAAAAATTATTTGTGAAATTCGAAATCTTTAGTATAATACAGGTAACAAGGGAAGACAATGCTGAAGCTGATGCCTTAGCAAATCTTGCCTCAGCACTCAAGATCCCGGAAGGAACCGCAATACTAATTATACATATCCTAAGTCCAACAATTGAAAAGAAAAATGAAGTATCCAATACGGAAGCTGAAGAAGCATATACTCGGGATCCGGAGCCAAGCCAAAAGATCCTAGATCCCACCTATTATAAAATATTTATAGGATGGAGAATTCCCGAAGGATGAAAAGAATCACAAGGCTTTTCGTATGAGAATATCTCATTTTATAATGTTAGATGGTGTTTTGTACAGAAAATCTATTGCAGGTCCTTATTTGAAATGTTTAGAATATCCTGATACACTTGAAGTCCTCAGAGATATACACGAAGGCGACTGTGGAAATCACACTGGGGGAAGAGCACTCTTCTCAAAGATCCTAAGGACGGGATACTATTAGCAAATCATGAGGAAAGATGCCATGGAATATTCCCAAAAGTGTGATGCATGCAAGAGACATAGCAATATCCTTCACCAGCCAGCAGAACCCTTGTACCCAATTATTTCTTCCTGGCCATTTATGAAGTGGGGAATTGATATAGTGGGCAAGCTCCCTAAGGCACTAGGAGGAAAAGTATTTATGTTAGTAATGACAGACTACTTCTCCAAATGGATCGAAGCCGAATCATTCGTTCAAGTCAGAGAAAAGGAAGTTATATCCTTTATCAAGCGCAACATCCTGACGAGATTCGGTATCCCAGCGGAAATAACATGTGACAACAGATCTCATTTCATTGGCAAAAGAACAACCAACTTCTGTGCTAACGAACAAGCATAATCCAGCAACAAGATCATCATAAATAACCTCAAGAAAAGATTAGGAAAAAAGAAAGGGAAATGGGCCGGAGAACTACTATTTGCACTATGGGCAGATAGAACAACTCCAAAAAATGCGATAGGTCAAAACCCATTCTCTTTGTTATTTGGCACTGAAGCTATGATCCCCACAGAGATGGTTATCCCTATAGCCAGAACCAGTCTTCGAACTCAGGAAAATAATAGTGAAGCTCTCTCAAATGATCTTAATACCATTGATGAGTTAAGAGACCTTGCCAAAGTTTGCATTGCGGCCTATCAGCAAAGGATAGCAAGATCATACAACAAAAACATAAGGATCAAAAGGTTTCAAGTGGGTAATCTCGTATTGAGAAAAGCATTCCAGAAAAACACTCCGCCAGTTGCACACGATGTTCGAGTATAGTTCGAGGTGGTGCGACCAGACCATGTAAAAGTGGCTGACAATTTCATCACTATTGGATATAACTTGAACTCTACGATAGTAACATACGTGTTACTCCTAAGGTTTTTAGCATTTTCATGCTAACTCTAGTCTGGCTTGGCCCACGTTATTCTGGCTTGGCCCACATTATTCTGGCTTGGCCCACGTTATTCTAGCTTGGCCCACATTATTCTGGCTTGGCCTACGTTATTCTGGCTTAGCCCACGTTATTCTGCCTTGGCCCACGATTATTTGGCTTTGCCCCCGTTATTTTGACAAGATACATTTTATTTGTTTACTTAGCAAATGCTTATTATTGGTGAACTAGTTCAAAAGTCGCGACCGAATCAAAGACTTATACCAATTCTGAAATTCCACTATTGATCGTACAATATGATTGGCAAACATACATAGGGGACAACTCGAGGCTACAACTTTTCTTATAATATTCGTCAAAGTTCTGGTATGTGTATCTATCTATTTTAATTTTTATACCTAATATTAATTCTTGATTCACCATTAAAGGTAGAATCAAAATTGGTTTGACTAAGTCATGATTTGCTCTACTTATCGAAACTAAACTATATTTCTATAAGACAAAGTTTAATGAATTATCCTTAAGGATCCTGAATCCCGAATGAATACTTAGATCTATTTTTTTCTAAAAACAAACCTTAAGTTTCTACAAACACATTCAGTCTCAAGAACAATCATGGCATAATTTTCAAAAGCTACTAACATTAGTCATGCAGAAGATAGAGAATGTACCGGGTTTCATCCAAAAAAGGAACCATCCACCCAGGACATAAGTCAGCAAATTGTCTGTCCCATACCGCGATCCCATCAACAAGAAAAGTAAAGTGTTCAACATACTAACACATCCAAATTAAAACCACAAACACTAGGGCTCGAGCCTAAGCATCAATACCTTTATTGCCCTGCTCAACCATCTTACCTGCATCCGCTGCCTCATGCTCCTCAGCCACTATCTCCGAACCTTCAATCTGATCCTCAGACACCAATTTGCCCAAGTCGTCCTCTGGCATCGGTTCTCCTCCCAACTCAGCTACAAGCCTCTTCCATCCTTCAACATCATAGGCGCTCCTAACAAAATCTTTGTTCTCAGCCTCCTTAGCCATTTTTATCCTGGCTTGGAATATGCACATAGCAGCCGAAGATTCTTCAATATCCTGAGCATGTTGAAGATGAGTATCCTGAAGTTCAGCCTTGTTCTTGTTGAGCTCCTTAGTGACCTCCGGCAGCTTCACCCTTCTGGGAGTCAGCAAGCTTCTGTTTGCATGCATCAAGTTCCTTGGCCAGCTGGTTATAGAACTCAACCATTTTATCCAATGCCTGTTATACACAAAATAAATGGTTATCCTGGATGTAGGAATAAACTTGTAATACAAGATATTTTTACCTGATGGCTGAATTGATGCAGTTTCTTGTGAGCATCAAAGAAATCACTACATTCTGGAATGATCTACTCAACAAAATCAATGATCTTTCGATTTTTACTGGAAGATGGCTTGGTAACAGAAGCATCGAGCTTAGGAACAACCAATTTGACTGCTAGAGTGGCAACCGGCTTGACTTCCCTCTTGACGACCTTGTTCTTAGAGACCATGCTATCAATATCCTCGAGGGCAAATTTGGAGCTCACCTTACGAACACCTATGTCAAGATATCAGGTTAATGTATTTATAGAATTTATAACTAACAGCACAAAATATTTATGTATTTCTTACCAGACATATCCGACTGGGAGAAAGATTCTTCAGGAATAACTTCAACTGTAGGAATTATGATCTTGAAAGTCCTTTCAATCGGCTCTATGCTGTAGAAAGCGGAAACCTTCCTAGCAGTATCTGGAGTGGGGGGAGCGAGTATAATATAAGTTGATATCCAAGATATTAAACTACTAAGGATCCTTGGAAAGAATCCTACCCTTCACAAGCCATTTCACAGGCAACTCATGCCCACCAGGAATGGAGTCTTTTTTCACAAAGAAAAACTGGTTTTTCAGTTGGAATCATTCTAGGTTGTTTTTAAAATCAAATAGGGGTGGCCGGATTTTATTTGGAATAGGAAGCGAGAGGAACCATGGCTTCTTAAGTTATACACATGAGTAAGTTTAGAAGCACTTAAATCAAGAGCATGATGACGAATGAGAATTTCTAGAGTATACAGTGTTCTCCAAATCATGGGCATTGTTTGAGCATAACTTAAGGCCGTTTTTTCAAAAAACTCAGTGGTAAGAGCAGGAAAAGGATATGAAAAACCTAATGTGAAGGGGAATGACGGAAAACAAATCCAAGTTTCGGAACAAAAATCAGACTTACTTTTAGGATCAAAAGGCCTAAAAACGGTGATTTTTGAAAAAAAAAACCTCTAGAGGCAAGAAAATCGATATCATGAAACGAAAAAGTGCATCTTTCAGAATCAGGATTGGCAAGTAGATTTTGACTAACAAGATCGTCCGAAGATGTAGAAGATCGTGTTATCTTTTTGCCCATTTTTTGCAAGGAGAAATCTAAAAACTCAGAGGATTGTAGAAGAAATTTTTACCTGGATTTCTGAAGAAAAGGAAGAAGAAGAATTCAGAAAAGAAAAAGAAAAAACTAATTATAAGTGGTTAATGATAACCACCTCGAACGACATCGTATTCAACCTCGTTTATCGCACCACGTCCTATCACATTATTATCTGAAATTTGAAATTCAAATTTTAAAAAAATTAACAGTTGTAAATTCTTCGGGCAACCGTCAATTTTTGGGGACAGTTGTTATGGGTTGAATTTCGATGCAGGATCCTGAATGATGCATAATCCAGAATCCGGTATCCTTGTATTATCGGTATCCTGAATATTGTTATTAACGGTTACTTGTCTAGTATTTTCTTCATTGATGACAGGTAAAACATTCGTAACGCAATATTCTCCTAAAGACTCGCTCAAGAGACATGAACTACATGTGGAAAACGTGTGAGTCAATTCACAACGGTCACAAGGATGAAGATAGACTCAAGACCATTATTTTCAGATAGTTAGTTAACATGATCTCTGTATTTATTCAGCAAGTATTGATCGAATAGGCACAACATTCACTACGCACTTAGCTCTCTAGACTCGTAATCAGTTATGTAACACACATAGCTCGATCTTTACTGCTCGTATTTGTAATCTTTTTACTATTTATCGATGAAACGAGGCAGGGGACGATTGTCACCTCCCGAGGTTTTATGTCGTCGATCCATAAAGATCAAGGGCTTTCCTCGTAAACAACCGTGTCATCTTTTACATATTTGCACTGATTCACATTAATTTTACAAGCACTCTACCTCACTTTTGAAATTTGGTTACAAAGTTAACTCGTATAATTTTTACCCAAAACGGACGCCTAGTTGCATCTCATTGCCCCTAGCAAGGTATAACGTATTTACAATCGTCAAACTATTTCCTTTTGTACAAGCAACCATTACTTTACAAAACATAACAATCCTAGTAAGCATTTGTATCCTTTCTGTTTAGGGCATTCGTTGAGCATGAGACATGGATATAATTCTCTTCTCATATGTGGTTCAACCATTCTTGTTCTTGTTCTCCAATTCAAAGTGGTCTAAACAAAATATACTTTTAGTTTGAGCATGGCAATGCGTTTTTACACCAGCTTGATTCAACGAGGGCGCTAGAATGTCCAACTTCTAATTAAAAAAGAAAAAAATTCCTTTGGCCACGTACAACTCCCACTGAACTTCATATCACTCCTGATAATACCCTTATTACTGCCTGTTAAGGTACATCGTTAGATAAGATCAAAGAACAACCTTTAATTAGGGTACGTTCTAGTAAGTGCCTCAAGATATCAATCCATGAATATAGTTTTGAAATGAGTTACGTCCAATAATTATTCTCTAATAATTATCTGTGAATATGGTCACCAACTTCTTGGTCTTTCATTCATAATGAACCAACCATCCGATTCACAATAGTCTTACGTTCTGATTGATTCCCATGAATCTGATCGACTACGGACATTTAGAATAATCTAAATACTCAAGGATTTCTAAAACGTATAAAATTTCGAACACAGTAACATCTAATTATAATGCATTTAACCATTAAATCATTCATAAAAAACAATGTAACTGAATAGTTCGAAAGTTTCAAATACTAAATATAGATCAACTCCACTATCTAGCAAATCTAAGGTCTATCTTGTCAGCATGCTCCTCATGTTTAGAATGAGGCATAGGCTTTGTTATGCATCAATTTTTACCCTCTAGTTTTTTGGATCCCATGATAAGTATCGGTATCCTTGATCCTTACTATATTTCAGTATCCCGACTAACTGACCGTTGTAGTTATTAATGTTACGCGTTTACTTTGACTTAATCATGCAGATATAGACTATTTTTCATTACTATTAATTGAGGATGCGGGATGACATTAATACAACGGATATATTCATCAAACAAGACTCGTAACGGCTCAATAAAGACAATTTCGGGATATTAGCCTTTCATTTAATGACTTGTATTGTATATAAGGGGTAAAAAACGATCATTAGGACACAATGTACACACCACACAACCACTACACTCGTACTATTCTTTGTAACACCTAGACACGATCGTTTTTCAGCTCTTTCATTGTATTTTTACCACTTTTTATAAGAACAAACGAGGCAGCTCGACTTTAGTCGGCTCCCGAGGTTTTATGTCAGAGATCCTCAATGGATCAAGGGCTTTCCTCGCATATCCCTGTGTCGATATCCTTATTTACATTACATTTCTTTTCCTAAAACACACGCACTCTACCTCACATACAAAGTTTGGCTACTTAGTTATGTTGTGTAATTTTTGGCCGAAACAGGCTTAGTAAATGGGTCCGCTAGATTTTGATCTATGTGAAGTTTGTTTAACACGATGTGTCACCATTCTATTATATCCCGGATATAATGAAATCTCCTGAGTGTGTGCTTCGTGCTGTGGTGTGACCTTGGTTCTTTAGCTTGAGCAATAGTACCAGTATTGTCACACAGTATCTTGATTGGTTTCTGAATGCTAGGCATTACTCCGAGATCAGCAATGAACTTCTTCATCCAAGCAGTCTCCTTTGCAGCTTCCGAAGCCACAATATATTTTGATTTGGTGGTGGATTGTGCAACAACACTTTGCTTAATACTTTTCCAAGTAATCGCACCACCATTCATAACAAGAAACCAATCCCGTTTGTAATCAAGAATCATCTCCATCTGTCTGGAAGCTAGCATCAGTGTAACATTTAACAGCTAGTTCTTCTTCCAGTCATCCGTATATCAAGAACATAGCCTTAGTCCTTATCAAGTATTTAAGAATGTTCTTTACAACTATCCAGTGACTCTCACCAGGATTCTGTTGATATTTGCTTGTCATGCTTAAAGCGTACGATACTTCAGGTCAATACATAGCATGGCATACATGATTGAACAAATCGCGGAACCATATATAACCTATTCCATTTTCTTCTTGTCCTCGTTAGACTGAGGGCACTGTTTGTTATTCAGTGTGGTTCCATGTGCCATAGGCAAGGATCCTCTCTTAGAGTCTTGCATGAAAAAGCGTCGAATGAACTTATCAATATATGTACTTTGACTTAAACCTATAAGCCACTTTGATCTATCCCTATAGATTTTATTCCCAGAATATAAGCAGCTTCACCAAGATATTTTATCGCGAAACATTTTTCTAACCAAGACTTTACGTCTTTTAGCATAGGGATATGGTTCCCAATGAGCAGTATGTCATCTACATACAGAATCAGAAAATTCATATGGCTCCCACTTGCGTTCTTGTACACACATGGTTCATCTTCGCTCTTGACAAAACCAAACTCTTTGATTTTCTGGTCAAAGCGAAGATTCCAGCTTCTGGATGCCTGCTTTAATCTCCAAATAGATTTGTTCAACTTGCATACCTTATTAGGATTATCTGTATCTTAAAAACCTTCCGGTTGAACCATATAGACATCTTTAGTAAGACGTCCATTTAGGAACGCGGTTTTGACATCCATTTTCCATATCTCGTAGTCAAAATACGCGTCAATGGCAAGCAGGATCCTAATAAACTTAAGCATGGCTAAAGGTGAGAAGGTTTCATCATAATCAATTCCTTGATTCTGAGTAAAACCTTTCGCTACTAGCCTTGCTTTGAAGGTTTGCACATTTCCATCCATGTCGATTTTCTTCTTGAAAATCCACTTACTTCCTACTGTCCGACTCTCGGGAGGAAGATCAACCAAGTCCCATACATGGTTGTCATGCATGGATTAGATTTCAGCATCCATGATTTCAAGCCACTTCTTAGATTCTGAATCTAAGATTGCATGTTTGTAACTAGTGGGCTCTGCCTGATCAACTATCAGGACATCGTCAATGTGGTGTATCCTGATATACCGGTCAGGTTCATGATGATCTCTAGTACTTCTGCGAACAGTTTGTGTTACAGCTGGATCTTGAACATTTCTAGATTCAGTTTCAGCAGTCTTATGCTGAATGGAAGGTTCAGATTGTGGTTCTTGGATCATCCATATCCACACGGTTGTCTCCAATCCCTCTTGCAAGAAGGTATTTCTCCAAGAAAGTAGCTCTGCGTTTAATGAAAACACGATTTTCAGAAGGATTGTAGAAGTAGTAACCGATTGTTTTAGGGTTTCCGACGAAAACAACTTTATCGCCACGGGGATTTAGTTTATCCGCGGATTCACTTGTAACATATACGTTACATCCCCATACCCTAAGGTAGGACACTTTGGGTTTTTCCCCATGCCTAATATCATAAGGCGTTTTGTCCATCTTCTTAGTAGGAGCTAGATTTATGATTCTTGTGGCAGTCTCAAGAGCAGAACTCAAGAAGGAGTGTGGGAGGTTTGTACGCACATCATAGACCGAACCATATATAATAGAGTTCAATTTCTCCTTTTGGATACACCGTTAAGTTGAGGTGTTCCTAGTGGAGTAAGCTGAGAAATGATCCCACATTTCTTTAGATGTTAGTCAAACTCTAGACTAAGATATTCACCACCTCGATCAGATTGAAGCATCTTAATCGTCTTACCAAGTTGATTCTGTACTTCGTTCTGGTATTGTTTGAACATTTCAAATGTTTCACGTTTATGCTTCATAAGATAAACATAACCATTTCTACTGAAATCATCAGTAAATATCACAAAGTATCTCTCTCCACTTCTGTTCATTGTTCTGAATAGACCACATACATCAGTATGTACAAGTCGTTACAGATCCTTAGCCCTTTGACCGATGACGGCAAAAGGAGCCTTAGCTAGCTTTCCACTTAAACATGATTCGCAATCATCAAATGACTCTTGACCTGTAGAATTCAGAATTCCGGCGGTCTTGAGTTTCTTCATGCGATTCTTGTTTATGTGTCCAAGCCTACAATGCCATAGATATGTATCATTGATACCTCTAAACATACCTAAGGACTGTCCTCCAGTAGACCCTTTCTGCTTCAACTCGGCTAGGTATTTTGGGCAATTCCTCTTCTAGTGTCCGGTTTCATCACAATGAAAACACTTAACATTCTTTACAGGTTTCTTGGCAACAACTTTGCCTTTTCCCTTGCTCTTGGAGCTTTTCTTGCCTTTTCCCTTCGCTTCAGATTTCCTGACTCGAGCTTCTTTGATCATTAGCACTGAACCAGACTTAGCATGAGTTGGGATATTAATCTCGGCAGTCTTCAGCATCATATGCAACTCCAGGATTGTCTTGTCCCAAGCATTCATATTGTAATTCAGAGTGAATTGATCATATGATTTTGGCGGTGTATTGAGGATTATGTCCCCAGCCAGTTCATTGCTTAAAGGGGATTCAAGACGTGCTAGATGATCAATATATATTACTTCATTTTCAGCACATGTGTACTGACAGAAGAACCTTCTTGCATGCGACAACTTATAAGTGATCTCATCACCTCGAAGCGTTCATGACGTGCCTGCTACCGGAACATTTCCTGCAGTTGTTTAATCATGTCGTATACAGGCATGTCCATCAGATTCTTTTGAAGTTCTGGTATCATGGACGCCAGCATCAAGCAAGAGACCTTGATAGAGTCATCAACATGCTTATCCCACGTCTTACGGGCTTGGCCTGTAGTGACAGCTGGGTCTTCTAGGATTGGTTCCTCAAGAACATACAGTTTGTTCTCAACCTTGATAACAATTGTCAAGTTTCGGTACCAGTCCATGAAGTTAGAATTATCAAACTTATCCTTGTCAAGGATAGATTTTAGGGAGAAAGAGGAAATTGAATTCAATTCGTTAAACATCTACAAAATTCAAGAATAAGTTTTTAGTATTTTCATGCATAGAACTCCTAATAAAATTTTATGACCCAATTGTAAAAATTATATAATTAGGAATGAGATCCTGGTTTCCCATGTCTCAGTGAATGGCTGAGCACTCTCCATTGGCATAGCTAAACGAGTAGGTAACGATTACCAATTGCATCAACTATACAACTCTCGGTTTGAAGGGCATGACGAGTAATGTCAAGCTTTGGATGCGTTTTCCCTCAACTACGCCTACTTAAACAACTTAAATGATATTTGTCCTTCAATTGTAACTGTAGACCCGGCCTAACTAACTCAGGAATCGCGGTTCTACCTTCAACTAAAACCGTAGAACCGGATGCAGGGAAATTCACTAACATCGGGGGTTCGGATAAATTAGTTGAAGTGTTACGATTAAGGGTGGCGGAGAAATATCGATTTTATATATTGGGATTTCTTTAATGTTTTTAATATTACCGTTTCGGGTCAAAAAAAATTTGGTCGACGAGCAGCATGATAAAAGCCGCGCAATTTGAGTAAACCAATTTTACTAATTATTAGTTCGTGAAACACTTTCAACACTCGACACAATCCAATTTCAAATACCCTATTATTCTAAATTGGTCATTTGTCGCGAACTGATTTTAAACTAATCAACTCTTTATTTAATTTAAAATTCTTTTAAATAAAAACTATTTAAATTTAAAACTTGTTTTACTTTTAAATAAAACACTTTTATTTAATTACCTTTCCGATAAAAACAAACAATTTAATTATCTTGTCTTTTTAAATTGTGTCAAAAGTTTTATTAAAAATTTTGCGGTTTACTTATTATCCTAAATAATTATATCACAACCACAAAAATAAATAAAACACATAATCGAGCAACTAGAAAAATTGTCCGGATTCGTTCGAGCAATCAAACGAACAACCGGACTGTTCTAAGAGATAACAAAATAATAAATTTGTTTTCTCCCACTTAGTCTAAGATCTCCATCTTTAAACCTGTTTTTTCCGCTTTGGTCTTCAAGTCTTCGTCTCTTTATGGTTACAATATTTATTTATAAATACAATAAAAATAAATAAATAAATAAAACCCTAACTATTACATCGAGGTTCCAAATGACCCATTAAAGTAAAAAGATAACAACCAATCAACAAACAACATAACCACAGGTCTCTAGTGCTCGATTCATTCACAAGAAATGCAAAAAGTTCGATCTTTTGTCAAACAGAAGTTTTGATAAATAAAACAATAGATCGATTTTAAAAAATATGTCTAAACGTGCGTAAAGGTGGCTCTGATACCACTGTTGGGAACTATGGTACCAGTTTTAACTTTTAAAACAATAATTTTTTAAACCTTCTAAATAAATAAATTAGATATATTTTAGCAGAAGCAATTTAATAGTACCATTGCCAGATCAGATCTGGATTCCTTTCAGTGATCCGATTACAAGCGTATAAACAATATTAAAGAACCAACCATAGGGCGTTTAGATTTATACCTTTGACGATAACCAGATCTGTAACACCTTAGTTCAACGAACGTCACGCTAGTTGACACGTACACGAAAAACCTACAGCAATAACGTCACACAATTGCGTAGTGGGGCAGACCAGTGGCGGCTGCGGCGCGACGGTGGTACGACGGTGGTGGCGTCGGTCGCGAAAGATGGAGAGGGAGATGGGGCGCCGATTTTGGGTGTAATGGGATTAGGGTTTAGGTTTAATTATAATGTTTTATTTATAGATATTATAATTATACACCGGTCCCTCTACCCCAGCAACAATTAACCTTTAATTATTATAACCCTTGTATTTACTAATCATAATATAATTAGTAAAAATCTAAATTTTGAATATTTAACTGATTAAACATTCATTCCCCTCAAATAATTAATTAATCAGATAATTAATTATCATATTCTCCGACAAATATTTCTCTAAATATTTACTCACCATTTATTGTTTTCGTCTTTCGTGAATAATATTTAACAATTAAATATTATATATTTTGTTCATTGCCTAAGGTGTAACTCTTTGGATCGTACCTTAATAGTAACGTTAACTTAATTGACAATCGGACATCATACATCCAACACCAACAACCTTGGGGAAC
Organism: Smallanthus sonchifolius; assembly: GCA_023525975.1. NCBI lineage: Eukaryota > Viridiplantae > Streptophyta > Magnoliopsida > Asterales > Asteraceae > Smallanthus > Smallanthus sonchifolius. The sequence goes on along the minus strand of CM042035.1, from coordinate 60,122,460 downwards.
TTTCTCTATATAAGAAACATCTGGAGAGTTACATGTCTAAAGCGGATGATATTCAAGTTATTGCCCCTGCTCCTATAAAAGGGATAGGGTTATTGAAATGGTTGGACACTCTGTCAATGAAAAGTATCCTGTAAGAGTACCTGTTGGAATCAAGACTAAAAGATGTGGTGCGTATAAACGCCTAAAATCAAAGCATAAAGAAGCTAAATCAAGGCAGGGAAGAAATCTAGACAATGTCAAAACTGTTTTGAATATGGCCATTATTCATCCACTTGTTCCAAAGAAATTATAAATACAACACCTGGTGAAGGCTCATCTCGATCATTAAGATCTTCTTCGAAGAAATCTTAATATATCTTTTCTTTTAGTAACTTTTAATGGAATGTTGGTTCTATGTTTATTTACGTTTATGGCGTTTTTCTATTTTTATGGCGTTTTTCTATTTTTATGGTGTTAAAACAGTGTTCATTATGTATCCAGTTGTTTATGGTGTTTTTTAATCCTTAGTTTTTTGTTTTACCTTTTTGGTGTTTATGGTGTTTAATTCATACATTTGTTACTTGCGAACAAAAAACCTTATATGGCTTGTTAAGCTTGCATGCGTAATAAAAGCAATCATATAAAACCATACAAACTATTAATATATTCCATGTTAATATCATCCATCAACATACATATAATCCCAAAAAAGTAAAATCAAATACTAACTAAACCAGACTTACCAAACATTCACATCAAAACATCTAAAAACATCAACCCCAAACATACCCACACCATCAACACCTACATCTTCTTTATGATCTCCCCCTTCTCATCCAACTTTTTCAACACACCGTCATTCCTATCCAAACCCAACTTGATAAGGAAACTCACAGACTCATCCGCACCCGCCTGTTTGTAAAAGTAATGTAGGGCAGCATCCCTTTCTAGTGTTTTCTCCATCCCCCAAAGCTTATAGATCACCTCTGCTGATTTTTTTCTCATTTGCACATGCCAAGTAGTATAAATATGTTAAGTTAGACTTAACAGATTCATGGACCTCTTTCTCAGAGGTGTTTTCCTATAACATTTTGCTTTTAATTTCTTGTGTGTTTGAGTTTGAAGAAGACGCCATTTTTTTGAAGGTTGGATTGCTTTTTATTTTCTTTGAGTGAATAAAGTGTATCTTTCATGAATGCATATATATATAGAGAGAGAGAGAGAGGAATAAGTAATACGTAAGTACATGGTGTTAATTTATTACCCCGCATCTTTCAACTTCACCATAAAACGTGTTACCGTTGTATCGATTCGTTTTAACTACCAATGTCATTAATACGTATTAGATGTTAGTAGGCGTATCATTATGGTGTTAGTTGCACCAATGGACATTAATAGGCAATTAATGTTTTGAGTATAAATATCAGTCTTAGGTGTTAACTTCTTCTCATCATTTCACCTAGCACATCACTTCATCTTACACAAAATCAATTTGCATTTTTATGGCGTCTTCTTCATCACACAATGCAAACAATGGCGCAGACAAATTGTTTGATTTAATTCTCAAACAATACAAAAGAGACGTGGTGTTTGTGGAAAGCCTTGGTTGTATGGAAAAAAAAACCTAGCTAGAGGAATAAAAGATTCCAGCAACATTTTGGCTGAGCTCCGTAGTATTCCCGAAAATATAGTATAAGCTTTTTAAACATACCGCGGGCAGAGCCAATGGACCATTGAAATGAATGCTTGGATTCCATGCTGGTTTACTTTTGTTCAAGCATCTGATCATGTAGTCACAGCATTTCAATTCATTAATATCAACGTTTTTTTTTAACAGATGTTAAAAAACCTTGGTTTACCACACTCTTCTTATTGATTTCCCCAAAAACAGTGAAAAATCTAACCAAAAAATTGAAAATGAACTTTCTTCCAGAATGTTGCATTTCAGCCACCCTTCTAAAAAATTCAAGTACAAAAGGTCTTTTTATCCATGTGGTGTTTTTGTAAAAACTTCTCCATTTCGTAACAACTGCATCCTTACCACTAGGTCTCTTTTCCTGTATGGGTATAGTACCAAGTGGTATTCCCATAACTTTGCGCACAACTTCTGATGTTATCTGAATCAGACGTTTCCCAACATTTAATGTGCTTGTATCTGTGTTGTAGTTTTGAACCATCTAGAATGCAAGTTCTGTTGGGATACTGTCTAATTTTAGGTTCAAAACTGGTCTAAATCCCATTTCATTGACCGTTCTCTTTTGATCATCGTTAAAAATTACAAATCAGTTGATTAGGTTTGAGGGAGCTATTCTTGGTAATATTTTCTTACTAGTGAACTCATAATATTGATTCTCAAGTTGTGTTTATGGTTGTTTACCACTCTTACTTCTATAGATTTCTTTATGTGTCCTTTTTTGTTGTGGTGTCTTTGATATGGCTTTTGGTGGTGGCGTCACAAAGTCATCATCATTATCTTCGTTTTCATGGTGCATGTTCGCCTTTTTTCCACGTGCAAATTCTAGTTGAATAGAAGTCTTTGGTGTTTTTCTGAAACAGCCTTTGATAGTTTCAATTTCAATTTCTTGTGAGTTGGTAAACAGATCCCATTTTCTTCTACGATCACAACCTTTTTTAGTTTCAACTTCAGTTTCTTTCTTGGTGGTTTAATTAATTTCTCCATTTGTTTATCACAACAAACATAAACATGCCATGTTATTTACCTCTCCATCATAATGTAACTAAATAAAGTGCATATATATTAACATAGATGTTACATTTCTCCTTTTGGCTCTTCGTTCAAAATAATTGGTGTTTCTTGGCGTTTGTGAATTCGCTAAATAAAGTTTGCAAAACAATTCTATAACTTTTCCTTTTCCCTGCATACATCAGAAACACATAACTCATAAACACCATACACGGAACCATATAAACACCATACGTCCGAAACACATAACAATATAAACACCATACTTCAGAAACACAGAACAATATAAACACCATACTCCAGAAACACAGAACATTTTAAACACAATGGTATACGCACAACACATCGACCTTTTAAAAAAAAGTCATTTTCTTAATAAAAGTATAGCAAGAATATACTCAAATTAAATAGAATAAAATGCTCGATTTTATGGTGTAATTTTTTTAAAAAAATAACATCGCATAAAAAAGTTATGCTTGTTTTAAAATAAATGTGGGAACTTGTAAAAAGTTAACAAAGGTAGGCTATTTCAATTTTTACCCTTTTTGGAATCTTTTCACACTTAAAACAATCACATTTGATCTTAAATGGTTAAGTTCAAATGTGATTGTTTTAAGCGTGAAAACATTCTAAAAAGTGTAAAATTGGAATAGCCTACCTTTGTTGACTTTTTATAAGTTCCCTGATTGTTTTTAAAACAAGCATAACTTTATTATACGATATTATTTTTTTAAAAAATTACACCATAAAATCGAGCATTTTATTATCTTTAGTTTGAATATAATCTTGCTATACTTTTATTTTAAAAAAATGACTTTTTTTTAAATGATCGATGTGTTGTGCGTATACCATACGTGATTATGTGATTATGATCATGTGTATAACATGCGCGATTACGTGATTATGATCATGTGTATAACATGCGTGATTATGTTCATGTGTGATTACGTGATTATGATCATGTGTTATTACAACGCGGACGCATTTACCCCCACTCACTGAACATGTGTCGCATGTTGGTCTTTTCGTATGCTTCGTACGCTAGAACCCTTTATACAATAACCGGCCGCTATAAATTTCTATACTATTCGTTTTGAAGCTATAGATTAATCGTGATGTAACAAGATCCTTCTATCTCCGACGCGTTCACATTAATCTCCACATTATTGCATAGACTAATTAAATAAATAAACAAATTATGAATCATGTTTAATCTGATTTAAATTATAGCCACCAAGTCTTTCGAACTAATTTATTAACGCAATAATTAGTTTGCTTTTTATGCATTTTTTTAAGTTTAACTAATATTAACCAAGTTTTATAAACAATATATAAGAATGCCGATTTTCATAAATGTGTCTCGTAACCTGACTTTTACATTACATTAATGTTGTTTATAAAATATAAAAAGTTATAGATTTAATCCTTAAATATATCAAATCATAAAAATCATCTCTACTTTTAAAGCATTGTGAATAAGCCTCAAATGGTTGTCCCTTTAACATATGCGACCCCAAATCCAAAATATGCGACCCCAAAACTAAAATATGAAAGACATTGAAGAATCCAAATCCATTTGCAAGAATTAGAACCCTAGTTCAAACTAAAATATGAAAGACATTATTATATATTTTTTCCTATTAGAATCTTAATTATTTCCTTTATTATAATTAAAGACGCACTCATGTTGTGAGATGTTTGCTTAACTATTATAATTGTAGTCAGGGGCGGCCGGGGGCGGGGAGGGCGACCATCTGGAGCCCGGTCTCCTAAGGGGCCCGTAGTTTTTTAATAAAAATTACTTGAGTTCGATCGTCTAAATTGTCCCACTAGTTACATATTTCATGTTTTAAAACATTATAAAAGCTTGAATTAGATGAGTTGGTTTTAAATTACCTGTTAATGCTCTTACACTCAAGGAGGTTGCAGGTTCGATTCCTGCAACCCTCCTTTTTATTTTTCTTCTTTTTAAAATAGATCATTGCTACCTCTAACTTTAGTTAAATTATAAAAGTCAACCACAACTTTGTAATTACTAATCTAACACCCCTGACTTTTTAAAAATGGCATAACTAACCCCTAACTTTATAAATTGGTAATTTGACACTTCTCCACCCACTTTGGTAAAATAGCAAAACTCACCCATAGCTTTGTAAATTATTAATTTTACCACCTCAAGTTTAACGAATTTATCGTTTAAATGTTAACTCCTATTCGCGCCACAATTTATCTTATTTTCGAACTCCATGACCGAGTCGTGGCAACTTCGTACGTTTCTTTTTTGTAGTTAGTGACGTTATTGTTCTCGCCGCAATGCGCGTAACGAGGTTCGCAAACCCACCGCAACGTGCGGGTCATATTTTCTAGTATATACATATTTATAAAAGGTCCAACTTGTATTATCCATTTATAATATTAACCACTTAGAAATAAAAAAAAATGCCCACTACTTGTATTATCCATTTATTTTATTAACCCACTTAGAAATTAAAAAAAGCCCACCAGATTTTCAAACTTATTAAAAATCATTATTCGTTTGTTATAGTTTTTTTATTATGCCATTATGAGTTTATATTACGGGACCAATTTTTTTTAAATGTCCCGGGCCAAAAACATTTTGAGGAATCTCAGTACCGGCCCTCATTGTAGTTTGTTTAATTACTAATATGTTTTTATTGTTTTCTTTAGTTATTAATCTATTTTTATTATTTTTTTAGTTATTAATCTATTCTTATCATTTTTATTATTATTAATGTATTTTAATATGTTTTTATTAATTACTTTATTAATTAGTAAAAAAACAAACATTAAATTTAATTAAAAAATAAAAATAACGTGCTAGTGTGAAAATGTGAAACCATTTTCCTAAAATGTGCAGAAATGTGGAAAATGTTGAATATTATGTGGCGCTTATGTGACAGTATTAAGGGGTGTGGAAATGTTAAGTGTACCCTTTAGCCTAATGGTGGAAAGGAGCGAGGAGGTAAATGAATGAGAACTAAGTTTGACTAAATCGATAACCGAATCAAAACCAAAATTGTTTAAAACCAGACCGATTAACATATTTGGTTTTCAGTTTGGTTTAAAATGAAACACATAATATGTAATTTGGTTTGATTTGGATTTCAAGATTTTGAATTCTATTTGAACCGAAAAAACCGAATTGGGTTATATAACTATTTAAATCCATATTTTATTGTTAATCCAATTCATTTATATCAATAACCAATACCCATATACGGATTATAACTCATTAGTTTTACCTTGGATATTTTTTTATGATGTTGGTTATCCTAAATTGATTCTTTTGAGCCTTTAATAATCGAAAATAGAATACGGTTTATACAAACATGAAAATCGATATCACACGATTGTGTTTCATAAACAAATGTAGATATCCCTTTAGATTGCTTCAAGTTGATAACTCATTTTGGTTGGATTTATCAAAATTCAGTGTTGTAAAAATCGGGTCTAGGCGGCCATTTAACTTGTAATTTTGAGCTAGGCGGACCATTAATCGGAATCGGGCCTAGGCGGTCCTAGGCGGGTCTAGGCAGTCCTAGACGGGCCTAGGCGGCCAGATTCCGGCGAAAATTCCGGCAAAAACATGAAATTTTCGGCCAAATTCCGGCGAAAGCCTTGGATTTTCCGGAAAAAAGCCAACCCCTTCAAATTCCAGCCAAATATGTGTATAAATATTTAAAAATGAACATTTTTATAAAAATTACTTATAAAAATATGTGTGTATATATAAAACACTGAAAATTCCATATAAAAATTCCAATCCGATTAATCCCGCCTAAGCCTAGGCCCCATCCGATTCCAACCATGCCAAAATTACAATAAATAATGATTGTTGGATGTACTAAAATTAAATGGTGTTTCAACTGAGACATGTTAATAACTTCCCCGAACATGTGAGTTTAGTCGTGTTGTTTTAACCGAATTTGTTATTCGATGAAGGTTTTGCTTTTGTTTAAACTTTCCTAAAATGTTGTGTTGTTTAAACCGACATTATTATGACTACTCAAAAGAAATATAAATAAAAATTAAGTAATTTGGTTTGTTAGGTTCAAACCGAATTTTAAATTGGCTTTAGGTTCGGATTAGGTTTTCACGAATTAGTTTCGGTTCGGATTATGATTTAAAAAATATCATCACAAAAAACCCGAACTGAATAGACAAAAAAATCGTAACCCGAACCAATGAACAGTGCTATGATATTATCTTACACAAAAGCACCGGATTCGACATGTGCACCAATCCCCCTTTGGTCGGTTCCCTGATGACGTCAGCAAACTCTCTTCCTTACGTTGTCATTATTTATTTAAAATAAAATAATAATTTTTGAGTTTCTTAATTAGTTTACTTTTTTTTAAATGATTGATTATTTTTTATTTATTAACACTTTTATTATTTAATATTGGGCAACTTCAAACACTTTCCTTTCCACGCTTCACTGCGTAAATGTCATCGCGCAACATGTTTTTATTTACGTGTCTATATAGATTTTATTAGAAACCGATACAGGTTAAACATAAAATATTTGTAACTTTTATTTCGTAACAACGTAAATTTTTTAATATTTCGTCGCGATGTGCTCATTTTTACCTATGTTTCAATACAAATATTGGGCAAAACTGAACCGTCACAACACGCAACCAAAACCCACGGGTCAAATATAATCTATTTTGTATTTTTTTTTCAAAACAACATAATGTTTTTTAATACCAGATATCAACGTGGCGTTAATTCTATTTACGCATATAAATTTTATTAAAAACCAAGTTTTATAAAAATTTAGAGCTATTTAATGTACACTGAACTCAAGGAATGCATGAGTGGCATGTTCTATAAAAAAAAGATATTTGAAATTTTGATTACAAAAGGAAAAAAATGATATTTGAAATTTTGATTACATGAGTGGCATGTTCTATATGTGTCACATGAAAAATTTATGTAATTTACTTTTAAAATATATTATGAATAGATATACTATATAAGAAGATAACACGACTATTTAAGTTTTTTTTTTTACTATTAAACCATTAAAACTACTTTATAGTGTTTATATCCAACTAAATGTACCAAAATGTTGATTACCAAAAGAAACAAAACAAGACATGCACTTAAAAAAGTAAAGATGTTTATAATAATGCTTAATAGGCACAACCTAAGGCAGTGAACGACTTATATGAAAGTGATATGATTTCACATCACCTCAAATATCCATATAAGTTGAATTGAGTGTTCTCTTACAATTCGCATATTTTTCTGTTCACACTCAGATTCTAAAAGGATAACAAGATGGCGGTTTAATGCACATTTTATGGTTCAAAACAATTGGCAACTTATTGGTCTTTATTAGATAAGGAAGTACAAAAGTATAATGCAAGTTGTAAGAAAATGCTATGTGATAAGTGTAAAATTCCCTCACAGTACAACTCCATAAAAAATAGAACCTTTTCATCTCTTGTGTTTCTAATGATTTTGGGAATTGACATGCTTGTCTTTTAATGGTTTATGTGTTTTATGAATTTGTTGGCATATATTTAATTTAATTATAGCAAAATAAAGTGAGAGTTTTTCCATTAACTTAATAATCCTTGGAATATTATTAAACATGGAATTCCTTAACAAAGGTTAGTTTAGATAACGATAAAGCAATCATGTATTTGGATATTACGCGTACGTCTTACGGCTTTGAAATATATCGTTGTTATTGTTGGAAATTAGCCTTAAGAACATGAAATTTGATCTCAATCAATATCGACTATTTCTTGTTTATTAATTCTTAACACAAAATTTGTAAAAAGTGGGTCACGATTTTATTAAAATTATAATAAAAATAATAATAACGATACTCTCGTTATTAATGGGAAATGCACCAGTACAATACCGTTATACAAATACGAACAAATATAAAGATAAATTACAAAAATATCTAATTAAGATTATTCAAACCGTAGTCTTGAATGATATTCTTGACTCCAATGTCTTCGACTAGCCGAGTCATCTACTCTGTTCTTGACTGCAACTATGAACACACAAAATGTTGAACGGTTTTGGCTGAGGATCGTGTTTAACACGTGGCCATTAAAACAGATTCCGTGTCTCCTCTTGTACGAACACGTTTGTCTCCCAGTGTACAATAGCCGAAGTAGTGTGTACTGTCGGGAATAGCTCTCGCGACGTAGCACCGGGTTATGGTGTTATAAATGATAGGAAAAATATGAAGTTGGAGATAGTGGACGAATTAGAGAGTTTCATCTCTAAATTATTTTGGAACTAATTCTCTAGATTTTTCCTCTTTTCTCCATGTCTTTATCATCATTTTAAAAAGACTTCATTTTTAATACTAAATTAATATAACTTAACTCTATATTTTAATTTGTATTAAACACAAATAAAAAGAGTTTAATATGAATTTATGAGACAACCAAAACCATCATATGGTTCATGACAAGAAATTAAGTATCAAAATTAAAACACTCAGAATGTTTTATGACAAATTATTTGTTAGCATTAAATCAAAAGATGACACAAATTTCTATTAGAATCACCCAAGTTTCACATTTTCCATTCTAACCACTCAACTTCGAGCATCGATGTATCATTCATATTGGCTCCGTTTTGGACGTGTTTTTTGTTCGTTATGATACTCTCACAACATAGAACACAAACCCATAAATAATTATTTATATAACGCATATATAAATACAATTATTTATGTCCAAAATTAGTGAAAAAACATTTTCACTAAAATTTTTCCAACAATATCCCACATGAATGGAGATCGATCAAAACACATAACATCCTGATAAAACCTCGACAGTTGAATATTGTAGGATAGGTAGGTGTTACACTTTGAACCTTCCTTTGTGAAGCATACTTGGTCTTCTAGTGGTTGGTAGACGCGCTGTCTTTGAACGAACCACCGTTTGTGAAGACGTTATTACATTTCACACAATACTCTCCTTATCCGGGTCATCCCGTCACTTTCGTGTCCAATAATGGTCGTGGAACACTATCCTGGTTCTGCGAGAGCTTTATGATTTTTGCCCCAAAATCCATTCGAAGCGACCCTCACATCTCTCCTACTGTAACATCCCAAAAATAAAACGACAGTTATAATAACGGAATAAACGAACGAGGCATGTCGGGTCGGGTCGGATGGGCCGGCGGGCTGGAAGGGGAGCCTCCCCTATAAATAGCCAAGGTCACCACCCATTTCTCTCATTTGCAACTTCAAGAGAGAGAAACCGTAGAGAGAGAAAGTTGTCAAAATTAAACACTCACAATCATTTGCAACTTGCTAAGTGCGCAGGCATCTGGCTGGTTAAGTAAGTTAGTATGTTTAGAATGGTTAAACCGTTTGAGTCGGTATTGGTATGATGTGTATTTAACTAATCAATTCAGATCGGAAGTGACGTTGTTGGACCTTGTTTAGGACAACCCAAATTAGCTTATCAGGTGAGTTCTAGAAGCCCTTCTTTAAATGTTTTAATTAAATGTTTTTGGGCTGGTGTGCATACATACGGAATGAGGTTTGAAATGAGGTTTACAAAACGATGTTTACGAAGTGATGTTTAATATGATGTTTACGAAATGATGTTACGGGATGATGTTTATGAAATGTTTTGCCAAATGAAGTTTACGAAAGAGATGATGTTTTGTTTAATAAAATGTACGAATGCTTTAACTAAAAAGAGGTAAAGGTTTATGAAAGTCACGAATGAACGAATCTGCCACTAGTTCCTACGGGAGCTAATGTATGTATGTATGTATGTATGTATGTATGTATTGGCCTCACCTTACGGGGGGCCTTTGTGGCTGGCTAACGGTTGTACAACTGGTTGATGATGGGGTGACGACGGTCACCCATGGGATTACCAGGATCCCAATGGAAGGTACTAATCCTTGCGGGGAAATAGTGCCTAAGTTATGTTCTGTCTACCTAGAGGTAACAAGCCTTAGGAGACATATGTTTGGTCTACCTAGAGGTAACGAGCCTTAGGAGACATATGTTTGGTCTACATAGAGGTAACGAGCCTTAGGAGACATATGTTTGGTCCACCTAGAGGTAACGAGCCTTAGGGGACCTGTGAGACGGATGGCTTAGAGGTAACGAGCCTTAAGTTCATCCGCTGGTATGCGATGTATGGAATTGACGGTTACGAGAAGGCGAAGATTCGGTTCATGTTGACTTAGGTTATGATGTTATGTTACGATGATGTTAAGTTATTGCATGTTTTACGTACGCTTTTGTTAAACAAATGTATGTTATGTTTTTGGCAAAATGTTTATGTTAAGGTTTTATGTAAAGCTAGAACTCACCAGCGTAGCTGACTTTTTAGTATGCACATTCAGGTTATGGTGAAGGACGGTGATGCTTGGCAAGGGAGAAGAGTTACCCGGATGATATGAAGACTGGCATCCCGTTATGAGTTGTTTATGTTATGTTTATGTATTTGATAATGTTACGCTTCTGCGTGTTTGAACAAGTTTTAATTATGATGAATGAATGATTCCGCTGCGTTATTTGATATTCAAGTTTAATAACTGTTTGTGAATGAGTAAATCCAACAAGTGAGGCCTCCCGGGTTTGGGGCCTTACAAGTTGGTATCAGAGCAATAGTTTGAGAGATTCGGACACTCCCAGTGTCTGAACTTAAACTGTGAATGAGACTGAAAGCGGATGCCAGTACGGGTAACTCGAGCCACAGCATCAGGTATGAAGGTAGTATATATTTACGTATATAGTATGCCTTAGACAGGGTTAGGTAAGGACTTGTCTTCTGATGGAATCACAAAGGTGGTCAAATAGAAATCGAAAGGTAGTGTAATGGTTATATGCAGATGGCCAGTGTATATTAACATCTTACAGTACTTATTGAATTTTATTTGTTAACTAGCGTGATGACGTTTGATTCCTTGTCTTATAGAACGAAATGGCAAGGAGAGGAAACGGAAGACGTGGTGGGGGTCGTACCGGTGGTCGTACCGGCGGTCGAAATGGTGGACGTGGCAGGACCCCTGCGCGCCAAGAGTATAGTGAGGAAGGAAGTGTTCACACTGAACCAGCGGTTAGTGTGCATGGAACTGAGCAGACACTGGTTGAAGAACAACCTTTCACTTTTGAACCAGAAGTGAGAGCAACTATAGCTCGAGAGTTCACCGAGCTGATGAAAACTTCTCTGCCAGGTCTGTTAGCTGAAGCATTGAAGAAGGTTAATGGGGAAGGTGGGTCTAACACGGCGGTTGATACCCCGAACACTGAGGCAATCAACGCACCGCTTAACCGTGGTTGCGACTATAAGTCCTTTAAGGCATGTGACCTACCAGTCCTGACTGGGAAGAAGGATGCGGTGGCTACTTTTGATTGGGTAATCCGTATGGAAGCTGCCATTCGCCTGAGTGAGTGCCGAACAGATCAGGTTGTGAAATTTGCTGCTAACTCCTTGAGAGAAGAAGCATCCCATTGGTGGGAAGGTGTACGTTAGGCAAAAAGGAGTGAGGTTGTGGATGCGATGATGTGGGCTGACTTAAAAACTTTGGTGATCAAGAATTTCTGCCCAAGGAACGAGATTGAGAAGGTAGAGAGGGAATTTCTGGGTTTGAAGGCCGGGAGCATGACGCACCGGCAGTACACCACACGGTTCAATGAACTGGCACGTCTGGTGCCACATCTTGTCACGACTGAGGAAAGAAAGATTGCATGCTACATTCAAGGGCTGCCGGACCAGCTCCGCACCTATGTTAAAGCAAACGACCCTACTACCTATGATTCGATAGTAGAACTGAGCGGAATGATATTTGATGATCTGGCACTGAATGTCATTGCCATTGAAGAGCCCAAGAAGAAGCTGAGTTTTCCTGCTAAGCGATCGGGTGGGAAGTTGTTTGGGGCACGGGACAAACAGGCCAGGGTAGGCGAGACGGCAGTCTGTGGAAGATGTGGGGCGAGACATACGGGTGAATGTCGGATAGGGACAAATCTATGCTACAAATGTGGCAAGACTGGGCACTACTCCCGGGAATGCAGGCAAGGCATTAAATGTTATAATTGTGGTGAAAGCGGTCATATGAGCCGGGAATGCACCAAGCCCAGAATTGGTGAAGCCGGGAAAGGGAAAGGCCCGGAAAAGAAAGAAGAGAGGCCTCGATCAAAGACTCATGCGTGCGCACTGACGCAAGAACAAGCCAGGGCAGACCCCAATGTGGCGTCAGGTACGATCATTCTTGACAACACTTTTGTTTCTGTGTTATTTGATTCGGGTGCCGGTATAAGTTTCATATCTGCGACTATTTGTAAACGAGTGAAGTACACTGTGAGTAAGTTAGAAAGGGCCTTTAGCGTAGAAACCGCTGAGGGTAGAACTGCGAGAGTGACCGATGTAGTTGACAACTCCACGATAAAAATAGAAGGTCATAGGTTCCCTGTCAGGTTGTTTGTCATGGTTTTGGGTGGGTTCGATGTCGTGTTAGGTATGGATTGGCTAACTGCCAATGAAGCACAAATTATATGTAAACGAAAGATAATCCGACTCAAGGCTCCGGATGGTAGCAAAGTTGAGGTTCTTGGAGATCGTGACGCCCCGATGCCTAACGTCATCTCAATGGTCAAGGCAGCAGATTACCTGAGGCACGGATACGAGGCTTATCTGGTGTATGTGATTAACAAGTGTAAGGAGGTGAAGGAACTAGACGACGTGCTCGTGGTACGCGAGTACCCGGAGGTGTTTCCAGAGGATTTGCCTGGGATACCACCCGACAGAGAGATTGAGTTCCGAATCGACTTAGTACCAGATGCCCAGCCCGTGGCTAAGGCTCCATATCGACTAGCACCAGTGGAAATGAAAGAACTTATGGCCCAATTAGACGAACTACTTGAGAAGGGATTTATACAACCGAGCATCTCGCCTTGGGGAGCTACGGTGTTGTTTGTGAAGAAAAAGGATGGTTCGATGAGAATGTGTATTGATTATCGCGAGTTGAACAAACGTACGGTGAAGAACAAGTACCCTTTACCAAGGGTCGACGACCTGTTCGATCAATTACAGGGCGCAGGTTGGTTCTCAAAAATCGACCTTTGATCCGGGTACCATCAGTTGAAGTTGAGAGAAGAAGACATACTGAAAACCGCATTTCGCACGCGTTATGGACATTTCGAGTTCCGCGTAATGTCTTTTGGATTGACGAACGCCCCCGCAGCGTTCATGGATTTGATGAATAGAGTTTGTCGACCAATGCTGGATCGATCGGTAATCGTGTTCATCGATGATATCCTCATCTACTCCAAGAATGAGGGTGATCACGCGTGTCACTTGAAGGAAAAGTTGTATGCTAAGTTCTCCAAATGCGCGTTCTGGCTTAGGGAAGTCCAATTCCTAGGTCACGTAATTAACCCGAACGGCATTATGGTTGACCCAGTAAAAATAGTGACGGTAAGGGAATGGAATATTCCTAAGACGCCAACTGAAATCCACAGTTTCTTGGGATTGGCAGGCTACTATCGGAGATTCATCTAGGATTTCTCAAAAATAGCTTCGCCGTTGACAAAGTTGACTCAGAAAGAGGTTAAGTATGAGTGGGGTTCGACCCAAGATGAGGCGTTTAAGGAATTGAAGAAGAGGCTAACCCAAGCTCCAGTCTTGGCCCTTCCCGAGGGCAACGAAGACTTAGTAGTATACTCTGACGCTTCGGGTCAGGGATTGGGATGCGTGTTGATGCAACGCGGAAGAGTGATCGTGTATGCGTCACGACAGTTGAAGATTCACGAAGCTAATTATCCAACCCACGATTTGGAACTTGCTGCTGTCGTATTCGCATTGAAAATTTGGAGGCACTACCTCTACGGGGTGAAGTTTACTATTTACTCCGACCACAAAAGTTTGAAGTACTTCTTCGAACAAAGAGAGCTTAATATGAGGCAGAGACGATGGTTGGAACTCTTGAAAGACTATGACTGTGAAATAATATACCATCCTGGAAAGGCAAACGTGGTGGCTGACGCTCTAAGCCGAAAGGATGTGCCTACACCTATTAGAGTGAAAGCTTGCCAGTTGATAGTAACATCAGACGTGATGAGAGAAATTGAAAGAGCTCAAGATGAAGCACTTAAAGAAGAAAATATAAAGAAGGAAAGAATGATTGGCCAACAGGACAAGTTGGAATATAACACCCTTGGTGTTAGGACACGTTTTGGGCGGGTATGGATACCTATGAGTGGCGAGCTTAGAACCAAAATCTTGGATGAGGCTTATAAGTCTCGATACTCTATCCACCCCGGTACCAACAAAATGTACCAAGATCTGAGGAAGGAATACTGGTGGCCTGGAATGAAACAAGATATAACAAAGTACGTAAGCAAGTGATTGACTTGCTCACAAGTATAGGCCGAGCACCAGAAACCGTATGGAAAGATTCAACCACTTGATATACCAGAATGGAAGTGGGAACACATTACCATGGACTTCATAACCAAGCTACCTCACACAGCTAAAGGTCATGATACCATTTGGGTAATTGTGGACCGTTTAACGAATAGTGCTCATTTCCTACCTATTCGCGAGACGTTCTCGTCGGAAAGGTTAGCGGGAGTATTTATTAACGAAGTAGTAGCACGGCATGGGATGCCTTTGACGATCGTATCTGACCGGGACACACGATTCACATCGAGGTTCTGGAAAAGATTTCACGAGGCGATGAGCACGAGGCTCAATGTTAGCACGGCATACCACCCACAAACGGACGGTCAGTCTGAAAGGACCATTCAGACATTGGAGGATATGCTTCGTGCTTGTATTATCGATTTTGGCGGCAGTTGGGACAGTCATCTGCCGTTAGCCGAATTCTCCTACAACAATAGCCATCACACGACGATAGGCATGCCGCCTTACGAAATGTTGTATGGGAGAAGATGTAGGACCCCGGTTTGTTGGGGTGAGATTGGACAGAAGGAATTAGGAAGTCTTGAAGTCGTAAGGGAAACATCGGAAAGGTTTGATCAAATCAAAGCAAGAATGAAGGCCGCTCAAGATCGTCAGAAATCCTACGCGGATAAACGACGAAGGCCTATTAAGTTTGATGTTGGGGACAGAGTAATGTTGAAAGTGTCACCCTGGAAGGGGATCATACGATTCAGGAAGAGAGGAAAGTTAAGTCCGAGGTTTGTCGGACCATTCAGGATAATGGCACGGGTTGGTGAAGTCGTTTATCGGTTAGAGTTGCCTGATGAGTTAAGTGGGATTCATCCTACCTTCCATGTATCGCACCTGCGAAAGTGTTTAGCGGATGAATCGGCTCACGTACCACTTACTGACATCGAGGTCGACAACAGCCTTAACTACATCGAAAAACCCGTGGCCATCTTAGACAGAAAGGAGAAGCGTTTGCGTAATAAGATTATTCAATTGGTTAAAGTCCAATGGAAGCATCGAAGGGGATCGGAAGCCATTTGGGAAACGGAGACGGAAATGAGGGAGTCGTACCCTCAACTATTTGACTTATGATAGGTTTCGGGGACGAAACCTATTGTAAGGGGGGTAGACTTGTAACATCCCAAAAATAAAAACGACAGTTATAATAACGGAATAAACGAACGAGGCATGTCGGGTCGGGTCGGATGGGCCGGCGGGCTGGAAGGGGAGCCTCCCCTATAAATAGCCAAGGTCACCACCCATTTCTCTCATTTGCAACTTCTAGAGAGAGAAACCGTAGAGAGAGAAAGTTGTCGGATCGACCCGAGATTTGAGAAGTGTGTTGCTCCAGAGCTCGTGAGAAGAACCTCCGGATCAGAAACTTGATTCAGGTAACGATTTGGCCTAAATCTGAGTTTTTGTTCGTTTTTGGGTTTTTCGGGTTTTGGGTGAAAAGGTAACATTTTCACGGATAAAACTGAAAGATAAACATAGATTTGAGTTCCTTAATGGAAAGCAAACGTTTTGAAGTAAACAGGTTCGGGATCTTGACGTGATCAGACCCGAAGGCGAAAGTTAGGGTTTTTGCGAAGAAGCAGTTCGTTCGTACTTATCAAGTACGCATGGAGATGATCTTGCGTACATCCTGCGTACTTATCAAGTACGCAGGAAGCAGGGTCTACGCACTTGCTAAGTGCGCAGGAAGAGGATCTTGCGTACTTATCAAGTACGCAGGAAACAGGGTCTGCGCACTTGCTAAGTGCGCAGGCACCTGGCTGGTTAAGTAAGTTAGTATGTTTAAAATGGTTAAACCGTTTGAGTCGGTATTGGTCTGATGTGTATTTAACTAATCAATTCAGATCGGAAGTGACGTTGTTGGACCTTGTTTAGGACAACCCAAATTAGCTTATCAGGTGAGTTCTAGAAGCCCTTCTTTAAATGTTTTAATTAAATGTTTTTGGGCTGGTGTGCATACATACGGAATGAGGTTTGAAATGAGGTTTACAAAACGATGTTTACGAAGTGATGTTTAATATGATGTTTACGAAATGATGTTACGGGATGATGTTTATGAAATGTTTTGCCAAATGAAGTTTACGAAAGGTTTACGAAAGAGATGATGTTTTGTTTAATAAAACGTACGAATGCTTTAACTTTTATGAAAGTCACGAATGAACGAATCTGCCACGAGTTCCTACGGGAGCTAATGTATATATGTATGTATGTATTGGCCTCACCTTACGAGGGGCCTTTGTGGCTGGCTAACGGTTGTACAACTGGTTGATGATGGGGTGACGACGGTCACCCATGAGATTACCGGGATCCCAATGGAAGGTACTATTCCTTACGGGGAAATAGTGCCTAAGTTATGTTCTGTCTACCTTGTAAGGCCCCAAACCCGGGAGGCCTCACTCGTTGGATTTACTCATTCACAAACAGTTCTTAAACATGCATATCAAATAACGCAGCGGAAAATTTCATTCAAACATAACGTCATCATTGTTCATACATGCGGAAGCGTAAACATTGTTTAAAACGTAAATACATCATAACTAAAACATAACAGGATGCCAGTCTTCATAGTCAGCCGGGAAACTCCTCTTGCTAGCCAAGCATCACCGTCCATCCTCATAACCTGCCTTAACCTGAATGTGCACACTAAAAAGTCAGCTACGCTGGTGAGTTCTAGCATTTCATAAAAACTTTAACATCAACATTTGCCAAAAACATATCATTCATTCATTTAGTAAAACCTTTCACAAAAGCATGTAATAATCTAACATCTTTAAAAAGGTTTCGTACCCATATCATCATCAACATCATTATCATAAACACCGTTGAACGGATCGTTCGTTAAAACTTTTAACATTTAATTAAGTCATACATTATCGTTATCTAATTCTGTATCTTACTTTACGCGTCACAGCGTCCCCGAAGGAACCTTTGGTGTTGTGGGCAACCGTTACGTATCGCCGTCATTGCCACAACCATACACTACGTGGGGTCAACCGTTACGTATCGCCGTCATTACCCAACCATTCACTACGTGGGGTCAACCGTTACGTATCGCCGTCATTGCCCAACACGCATCTTTCCTTTAGGAATCAACCGTTACGTATCGCCGTCATTGATTTCCCTTACCTTATTCACTTAGGATGATCGTCATCACCCGAGTAACCGTCGTTACTCCCTTACCAGTTGTACAACATCAAAACCATCGACAGGCCACCAAGACACTGCCCTATTGTTCTTATGGTAACTATGGCTCGCTGTCCATAATCTATCACTAGGCTGGGAATCACATTCCCAGACTTCATTCGTCAATTCCATTCATTCGAAAGATTAGATTTATAATGACTTCTTTAAACCTTTACCTCTTTCCCTTTTCATTAAACATTTCCTCATTTAGACCGTTCATAAACATTCGTAAACCTTTTTGGCAAAAACACTTCATAACCTTTCCTTTCGTAAACATCGTTTCGTTAAAACATCATTTCGTTAAAACATCATTTCGTAAGTATGCACACCAGCCCAAAACATTTAACAAAATATTTAAAAGAGGGCTCTAGAACTCACCTGATACGCTAATATGGGTTGTCCTAAACGAAGGTCCAACAACGTCAATCCCGATCTGAATTGATTAGTTAAATACACATCAGACCAATCCCAACTCTAACGGTTTAACCATTCTAACATACTGACTTCACTTAATCAGTTCTGATGTCTGCGCACTTGGCAAGTGTGCAGACCCTACTGCCTGCGCACTTAGCAAGTGCGCAGACCCTGCTGCCTGCGCACTTAGCAAGTGCGCAGACCCCTCCTCCTGCGCACTTAGCAAGTGCGCAGGTCCCTCATCCTGCGCACTTAGCAAGTGCGCAGGACCTGCTCCGTGCGCACTTAGCAAGTGCGCACGACCTGTTCTTCGTGAAAAACCCTAACTTTCGCATTCGGGTCTGATCATGTCAAGATCCCGAACCTGTTGCATTCAAAACGTTCGTTTTCCATTAAGGAACTCAAATCCATGATTATCTTTCAGTTTCATCCGTTCAAACCTTACCTTTTCACCCAAAACCCGAAAAACCCAAAAACGAACTAAAAATCAGATTTAGGTCGGATCGTTACCTGAATCGAGTTTCTGATCCGGAGGTTCTTCTCACGAGTTATGGAGTAACACTTTGCTGAAGTCTCGGGTCGATCCGCCAACTTTCTCTCTCTGTGATTTCTCTCTCTAAAAGTTGCAAATGAGAAAAAAAGGGTGGCATAGGCTATTTATAGCCAGCTGACCCTTCCGACCCGACCCGCCATGCCTCGTTCGTTTATTCCGTTATTATAACTGTCGTTTTATTTTTTTGTGATCCGAAACCTATCGTAAGTCAAATAGATGAGGGTACGACTCCCTCATTTCCTTCTCCGTTTCCCAATTGGCTTCCGATCCCTTTCGATGCTTCCATTGGACTTTAACCAATTGGATAACTTTATTACGTAAACGTTTCTCCTTCCGATCAAGGATGGCCACGGGTTCTTCGATGTAATTAAGGCTGTTGTCAACCTCGATGTCAGTAAGTGGTACGTGAGCCGATTCATCCGCCAAACACTTTCGCAAGTGCGATACATGGAAAGTAGAATGAATCCCACTTAACTCATCAGGCAACTCCAACCGATAAGCGACTTCCCCGACCCGTGCCATTATCTTGAATGGTCCGACAAACCTCGGACTTAACTTTCCTCTCTTTCTGAATCGTATGATTCCCTTCCATGGTGACACTTTCAGCATTACTCTGCCACCAATATCAAACTCAATAGGCCTTCGTCGTTTATCCGCATAGGATTTCTGACGATCTTGTGCGGCCTTCATTCGCGCTTTGATCTGATCAAACCTTTCCGACGTCTCTCTTACGACTTCGAGACTTCCTAATTCCTTCTGTCCAATCTCACCCCAACAAACCGGGGTCCTACATCTTCTCCCATACAACATTTCGTAAGGCGACATGCCTATCGTCGTGTGATGACTATTGTTGTAGGAGAATTCAGCTAACGGCAGATGGCTGTCCCAACTGCCACCGAAGTCGATGATACAAGCACGGAGCATATCCTCCAATGTCTGAATGGTCCTTTCGGACTGACCATCCGTTTGCGGGTGGTATGCTGTGCTAATATTAAGCCTCTTGCCCATCGCCTCGTGAAATCTTTTCCAGAACCTCGATGTGAATCGTGTGTCCCGGTCAGATACAATCGTCAAAGGCATCCCATGTCGTGCTACTACTTCGTTAATAAATACTTCCGCTAACCTTTCCGAGGAGAACGTCTCGCGAATAGGTAGGAAATGAGCACTCTTCGTTAAACGGTCCACAATTACCCAAATGGTGTCATGACCTTTAGCTGTGCGAGGTAGCTTAGTTATGAAGTCCATGGTAATGTGTTCCCACTTCCATTCCGGTATATCAAGTGGTTGAATCTTTCCATACGGTTTCTGGTGTTCGGCCTTTACTTGCGAACAAGTCAAGCACTTGCTTACATACTTCGTTACATCATATTTCATTCTAGGCCACCAGTATTCCTTCCTTAGGTCTTGGTACATTTTATTGGTACCAGGATGGATATAGTACCGAGACTTATGAGCCTCATCCAATATTTTGGTTCTAAGCTCGCCACCCATAGGTATCCATACCCGTCCAAAACGTGTCCTAACACCAAGGGTGTTATATTCCAACTTGTCCCGTTGGCCAACCATCCTTTCCTTCTTAATGTTTTCTTCTTTAAGTGCTTCATCTTGAGCTCTTTCAATTTCCCTCATCACATCTGATGTTACCACCAACTGGCAAGCTTTCACTCTAATAGGAGTAGTCACATCCTTTCGGCTTAGAGCGTCAGCCACCACGTTTGCCTTTCCAGGATGGTATATTATTTCACAGTCATAGTCTTTCAACAGTTCCAACCATCCCCTCTGCCTCATATTAAGTTCCTTTTGTTCGAAGAAGTACTTCAAACTTTTGTGGTCGGAGTAAATAGTAAACTTCACCCCGTAAAGGTAGTGCCTCCAGATTTTCAATGCAAATACGACAGCAGCAAGTTCCAAATCATGAGTCGGAAAGTTGACTTCGTGAACTTTCAACTGCCGCAACGCATATGCAATCACTCTACAGCGTTGCATCAACACACACCCTAATCCCTGACCCGACGCGTCAGAGTATACCACCAAGTCTTCATTACCCTCGGGAAGGGCCAAGACTGGAGCTTGAGTTAGCTTTTCCTTCAATTCTTTAAACGCCTCATCCTGGGTCGAACCCCATTCGTACTTTACCTCCTTCCGAGTCAACTTCGTCAACGGCGAAGCTATTTTCGAGAAATCCTGGATGAATCTCCGATAGTAGCCCGCCAATCCCAAGAAACTACGGATTTCAGTTGGCGTCTTAGGAACATTCCATTCCCTTACCGTTACTATATTTGCTGGGTCAACCATAATGCCGTTCGGGTTAATGACGTGACCTAGGAATTGGACTTCCCTAAGCCAGAACGCGCATTTGGAGAACTTAGCATACAACTTTTCTTTCTTCAGAGCCTCCAACACCTCCTTTAAGTGACATGCGTGATCACCCTCATTCTTGGAATAGATGAGGATATCATCGATAAACACGATTACCGACCAATCCAGCATTGGTCGACAAACTCTATTCATCAAATCCATGAACGCTGCAGGGGCGTTCGTCAATCCAAAAGACATTACGCGAACTCAAAGTGTCCATAACGTGTGCGAAATGCCGTTTTCGGTATGTCTTCTTCCCTCACCTTCAACTGATGGTACCCGGATCGAAGGTCAATCTTTGAGAACCAACTTGCGCCTTGTAATTGATCGAACAGGTCGTCGATCCTTGGTAACGGGTACTTGTTCTTCACGGTACGTTTGTTCAACTCGCGATAATCAATACACATTCTCATCGAACCGTCTTTCTTCTTTACGAACAACACCGGAGCACCCCAAGGTGAGATGCTTGGTTGGATAAATCCTTTCTCAAGTAACTCGTCTAGTTGTACCATAAGTTCTTTCATTTCCACCGGTGCTAGTCGTTATGGAGCCTTAGCCACGGGCTGGGCATCTGGTACTAAGTCGATTCGAAACTCAATCTCTCTGTCGGGTGGTATCCGAGGCAAATCCTCTGGAAACATCTCCGGGTACTCGCGTACCACGGGTACATCGTCTAGTTCCTTCACTTCCTTACACTTGTCAATCACGTACACCAGATAAGCCTCGCATCCGCGCCTCAAGTAATCTGTTTCCTTAATCATCGAGATGACGTTTGGCATTGGGACATCACGATCTCTAAAAACCTCGACTTTGCTACCCTCCGGAGCCTTGAGTCGGATTATCTTTCGTTTACATATGATTTGTGTTTCGTTGGTAGTTAACCAATCCATACCCAGCACGACATCAAACCCTCCCAAAACCATAACAAACAATCTGACAAGGAACCTATGACCTTCTATTTTTATCGTAGAGTTGTCAACTACCTCGGTCACTCTCGCAGTTCTACCCTCAGCGGTTTCTACGCTAAAGGCCCTTTCTAGTATACTGACAGCGTACTTCACTCTCTTACAAAAAGTCGCAGATATAAAACTCTTACTGGCACCCGAATCAAATAACACAGAAACAAAAGTGTTATCAAGTATGAACGTACCTGACGCCACATCGGGATCCTTCCTAGCCTGATCCTGTGTCAGTGCGTACGCTCGCGTCTTCGCACGAGATCCCTCTCCCTTCCTTTCCGGGCCCTTTCCCTTCCCGGTTTCCCCCATCTTGGGCTTTGGGCAGTCCCTACTCAGATGACTGAAATCCCCACAGTTGTAGCACTTGTAGTGTTGTGTGCACTCACGGGCGTAGTGCTCGGTCTTGCCACATTTGAAACAAAAGTTAGATCCCAGTTTACATTCACCTGTGTGCTCCCTTCCACATTTCTTACAAACGGTTGGCTCATCCACCCGAGCCCTCTTATCATGAGCCCCAAACATCTTTCCCCCAGTTCGCTTGTTTGAGAAGCTCGGTCTCTTCTTTTGCTCTTCAACGGCAACAACATTCAGTGCCAGATCGTCAAATACCACGCCACTTAGCTCTACTGCCGAATCATAGGTAGTAGGGGCGTTTGCCTTAACATAAGTGCGGACCTGGTCCGGCAACCCTTGAATATAGCAGGCAATCTTTCTCTCTTCAGTGGTGACAAGATGTGGCACCAGACGTGCCAGTTCATTGAATCGGGTTGTGTACTGCCGGTGCGTCATGCTCCAGGCCTTCAAACCCAGAAATTCCCTCTCTACCTTCTCAATCTCGTTCCTTGGACAGAAGTTCTTGATTACCAGAGTTTTCAAGTCATTCCACATCATCGAGTCAACAACCTCATCCCTCTTAGCCTGACGTACACCTTCCCACCAGTGGGATGCTTCCTCCCTCAAGGAGTTAGCCGCAAACTTCACTACTTGATTTGCTCGACACTCGCTCAGACGGATGGCGGCTTCCATACGTATCACCCAATCAAAAGTAGCCACCGCGTCCTTCTTCCCAGTCAGGACCGGCGGGTCACATGCCTTAAATGACTTATAGTCGCACCCGCTAGCAGGCGGTGCGTTGTCGGTCTCGTTGTTCTGGGCACCAGTTGCCGCACTAGATCCGCCTTCCCCACTAACTTTCTTTAATGCTTCAGCCAACAGACTTGGCAGAGAGTTCTTCATCAACTCGGAGAACTCTCGAGCTATGGCTGCTCTCACTTCTGGTTCAAAAGTAAAAGGTTGTTCTGCAACTTGTGTCTCTTCAGTTCCATGCACACTAACCGTCGGTTCAGTGTGAACACTTCCTTCTTCGCTGTGCTCTTGGCGCGCAGGAATCCTACCACGCCCACCATTTCGACCGCCGGTACGACCACCGGTACGGCCACCACGCCTTCCGTTCCCTCTCCTCGCCATTTCGTTCTATAAGACAAGAAATCCAATGTCATCAAGCTAGTTAACAAATAGAATTCAATAAGCACTGTAAGATGTTAATATACACTGGCCATCTGCAATTAACCATTACACTACCTTTCGATTTCTATTTGACCACCTTTGTGATTCCATCAGAACACAAGTCCTTACCTAACCCTTTCTAAGGCATACTATATACGTAAATATATATACTACCTTCATACCTGATGCTGTGGCTCAAGTTACCCGTACTGGCATCCGCTTTCGGTCCCATTCACAGTTTAAGTTCAGACATTGGGAGTGTTCGAATCTCTCAAACTATCGCTCTGATACCAACTTGTAAGGCCCCAAACCCGGGAGGCCTCACTCGTTGGATTTACTCATTCACAAACAGTTCTTAAACATGCATATCAAATAACGCAGCGGAAAATTTCATTCAAACATAACGTCATCATTGTTCATACATGCGGAAGCGTAAACATTGTTTAAAACGTAAATACATCATAACTAAAACATAACAGGATGCCAGCCTTCATAGTTAACCGGGTAACTCCTCTCGCTAGCCAAGCATCACCGTCCATCCTCATAACCTGCCTTAACCTGAATGTGCACACTAAAAAGTCAGCTACGCTGGTGAGTTCTAGCATTTCATAAAAACTTTAACATCAACATTTGCCAAAAACATATCATTCATTCATTTAGTAAAACCTTTCACAAAAGCATGTAATAATCTAACATCTTTAAAAAGGTTTCGTACCCATATCATCATCAACATCATTATCATAAACACCGTTGAACGGATCGTTCGTTAAAACTTTTAACATTTATTTAAGTCATACATTATCGTTATCTAATTCTGTATCTTACTTTACGCGTCACAACGTCCCCGAAGGAACCTTTGGTGTAGTGGGCAACCGTTACGTATCGCCGTCATTGCCACAACCATACACTACGTGGGGTCAACCGTTACGTATCGCCGTCATTGCCCAACCATTCACTACGTGGGGTCAACCGTTACGTATCGCCGTCATTGCCCAACACGCATCTTTCCTTTGGGAATCAACCGTTACATATCGCCGTCATTGATTTCCCTTAGCTTATTCACTTAGGATGATCGTCATCACCCGAGTAACCGTCGTTACTCCCTTACCAGTTGTACAACATCAAAACCATCGACAGGCCACCAAGACACTGCCCTGTTGTTCTTATGGTAACTATGGCTCGCTGTCCATAATCTACCACAAGGCTGGGAATCACATTCCCAGACTTCATTCGTCAATTCCATTCATTCGACAGATTAGATTTATAATGACTTCTTTAAACCTTTACCTCTTTCCCTTTTCATTAAACATTTCCACATTTAGACCGTTCATAAACATTCGTAAACCTTCTTGGCAAAAACACTTCATAACCTTTCCTTTCGTAAACATCGTTTCGTTAAAACATCATTTCGTTAAAACATCATTTCGTAAGTATGCACACCAGCCCAAAACATTTAACAAAACATTTAAAAGAGGGCTCTAGAACTCACCTGATACGATAATATGGGTTGTCCTAAACGAAGGTCCAACAACGTCACTCCCGATCTGAATTGATTAGTAAAATACACATCAGACCAATCCCGACTCTAACGGTTTAACCATTCTAACATACTGACTTCACTTAATAAGTTCTGATGTCTTCGCACTTGGCAAGTGCGCAGACCCTGCTGCCTGCGCACTTAGCAAGTACGCAGACCCCTCCTCCTGCGCACTTAGCAAGTGCGCAGGTCCCTCATCCTGCGCACTTAGCAAGTGCGCAGGACCTGCTCCGTGCGCACTTAGCAAGTGCGCACGACCTGTTCTTCGCGAAAAACCCTAACTTTCGCATTCGGGTCTGATCATGTCAAGATCCCGAACCTGTTGCATTCAAAACGTTCGTTTTCCATTAAGGAACTCAAATCCATGATTATCTTTCAGTTTCATCCGTTCAAACCTTACCTTTTCACCCAAAACCCGAAAAACCCAAAAACGAACTAAAACTCATATTTAGGTCGGATCGTTACCTGAATCGAGTTTCTGATCCGGAGGTTCTTCTCACGAGTTATGGAGTAACACTTTGCTGAAGTCTCGGGTCGATTCGCCAACTTTCTCTCTCTACGGTTTCTCTCTCTAAAAGTTACAAATGAGAGAAAAAGGGTGGCATAGGCTATTTATAGCCAGCTGACCCTTCCAACCCGACCCGCCATGCCTCGTTCGTCTATTCCGTTATTATAACTATCGTTTTATTTTTTTGGGATGTTACATACCTAGAGGTAACGAGCCTTAGGAGACATATGTTTGGTCTACCTAGAGGTAACGAGCCTTAGGAGACATATGTTTGGTCTACCTAGAGGTAACGAGCCTTAGGAGACATATGTTTGGTCCACCTAGAGGTAACGAGCCTTAGGGGACCTGTGAGACGGATGACTTAGAGGTAACGAGCCTTAAGTTCATTCGCTGGTATGCGATGTATGGAATTGACGGTTACGAGAAGGCGCAGATTCGGTTCATGTTGACTTAGGTTATGATGTTATGTTACGATGATGTTAAGTTATTGCATGTTTTATGTACGCTTTTGTTAAACAAATGTATGTTATGTTTTTGGCAAAATGTTTATGTTAAGGTTTTATGTAAAGCTAGAACTCACCAGCGTAATTGACTTTTTAGTATGCACATTCAGGTTAAGGGCAGGTTATGGTGAAGGACTGTGATGCTTGGCAAGAGAGAAGAGTTACCCGGATGATATGAAGACTGGCATCCCGTTATGAGTTGTTTATGTTATGTTTATGTATTTGATAATGTTACGCTTCCGAGTGTTTGAACAAGTTTTAATTATGATGAATGAATGATTCCGCTGCGTTATTTGATATTCAAGTTTAATAACTGTTTGTGAATGAGTAAATACAACAAGTGAGGCCTCCCGGGTTTGGGGCCTTACACTTACATAGGTGATTCCCGCTCGAATCATTAAAAGTATTGGTTATCTTGATTTACACAAATCATTAACCACATATTATGCTTAGCCTCACAACATTGTCACTGTTATCATAAGAATAGACTAGGACGTATTTAAACACCCTTTATAGTTTAGGGGGATATATATTAACAAATATAAGCTTCTATATAAACATATATATTAGCTTGCCTCCACAATGACCACTCTTAAATATATAGATTAGTTATCCTATTGAACCTAGATCTTGGGATCTCCAGTCAACTAGGTTAGGTTACCTCCATATATCTTTTTCCATGGGCTTTAGTCTCATTCCACAACTCGATCTCGCATCAACCCTCGGGTTGTTGGATCCATAACCATTATCTTTGACTTGTTCAAGTCAACAAAGATAATTTGCAATTGAGATCAGTTGTTTTAACGTGTTCTTGACTCACAAGTCATTCTTGCCCTCTGTCGATTCACAAGACTATAACCATGATCTCTACCTGGATCTAGTTATATCGTTTAGTCTTTAGAATTACATGAAACACTCTTTAGGGCTCAACACGTTTCCATCATGCTTCTGGTATGCATTCTCAAAATCTGACTAGATTTTTTGGATATTTCCAATTAGCATCCAAGTCTAATACTCTAGATAGACTCCTTATGACCCTGTGTAGTCCACTTGGTCACATGTTTGCAATCTTTAATTAGATTACGAAAATCCTTATTGCCAAACATTCCACATTCTTATCAAATGCAAGTTACATTTAGGTCTTATTGGATAAACATATACATTCACTAAAATGGGTAATGAAAGGTTCTCCCTTTCACACGGGGTTTTTAGAAAACATTCTCAAATACCATTTCTATAAACCGTAATGGGTTGTTTCTTAAATGGCTTCTCCCCTCACATTGGTTGCACTTTGATCAAGTTTGAGTAACATTACTCATGATGACTTTAGACACTCATGATTAGATAACAAGTATCTACATCTTTGTGTAACGATTATCATCCAAATAGGCAACATATGCCTTAGTGTGAGTTCCCCACACTTACTAGCGCATGATTTCTCCTCATGATCTAGCTAATCGGTTTTCATAAGTTATCCCGTTTTGACCGAATAAAGTTATACTTTATGGTTTTGTCTATACACAGATTATGAATGTTTCAAGCTAATTTAATCTCCGCAGAGCATCTAAATTAACAAGTACTAGTCTAGCATGCTTTAGACTACAATACTTTAGCTTGTGAACAGAAGATGCATCATTCTGATTCTTCACAGCCTTAAGAGATACCACACTATCTCTTGCCAACATTCATTCCCTAGTTTAGACAAATTTATGAGACTTTATTCACCATCTCAATACCTCGGTATTTAGGAGTGTCTCAAAAGTTAAAGTATGTTACGCAGACATACATAACTTCATAATTCGGATTAGGATATTTTTCTTTTGTTCTCCAAAAGCATCACCATTGACTCGTAAGAAGTTGCAACAAAATCTCATGTCGAGTCACTTTTATGAATACATTCAAAACAATGAATGTTACTAGTATAAATCACTAAAGTTTTGAGATAGTCAATTAAATTGACACTCGACTATGGAAAATACATTTGCCTATAGTGATGTATACATTATCAATGTTTTTCCTTGAAACCATGTATTTGGGATACTCTCCCAAATTGAAGGACAAGTCCTCTACATTGTTCATATAACATTGATTGTGGTAGGCGCAACTACCACTCCTTCATTATTGTAAGTCTCGTATAATAAATCTCGCTCAATTTATTATAGTAATTTACAATACCAACATATGTTTATTTCATATGTTATAATTCACAAATGTGAATTTTCATTATGTTGATACTCTCAACATATCTTGCATCCATGTAGATAAATTCACCACATTGTGTCATTGTTGATATTTAGTCAAGGCGACAACTTGCAATTTGTCTTTGTGCAAACTCCTTCTTGCATTACTCGTTACATTCTTGATTTTTTTTTGTATGGGTTGTCCGAAGATATTGAACACCAAACAAAAATCAAAAGTCAATCAATATAATGTAATAATTCAAAACCGGATACATGGATGATGTGTAGACATCAAATCTCATAGAGTTCTTATCTTGAACACTACTATTATCCAATATATTAATTATGTCTCTATACTCATCTAAAAAGCCGAGTCATCACAACGCCAAAGACACCACATCCCACACACATGTCAATGCGCCACGCATGTGTCAAAGACACCACGTCCCGCACACATGTCAACGCGTCACGCATCCGCCGCTCCAGATCTCAATAGCGCGCAAACAGATTTTAAACTTTGGTTTCACAAGATAAACCATTTCTAATACGCTATATAGAAAATAAACATTTAACATAAATGTTGGAAGACTTTGGTTTATAAAGCCGTTTTCAAGATGCTAGTTAGAAAAGAAACATTTAAACATAAATGTTTTACACCTTTGGTTTAAAAATTAAACCATTTCTAAGTCGCTCGTTAGAAAATTAAACATTTAAACCATAAATGATTTAAACTTAGGTTTATATAAAAAAAACTATTTCTAACACATTCGTTAGAAAATTAAACATTTAAATCATAAATGTTTTTAAAAACCCCCGGTTTTTACAATAAACCGTATCTAATGCGCCCATTAGATATTATAACCGTTTTAAGCATATTATTTAATATGCTCATTAAATAATATAACGGTTTTAAACATATTATTTAATACGCTTATTAAATAATTTAACCGTTTAAACATAATATCTAATACACTCATTAGATAATTAACCGTTTCAAAATATATATTAATAACGGTTTTAAAATTTATTATTTAATAAGCTCATTAAATAACTAACTGTTTCAAATATATTATTTAATACGCCCATTAAATAATTTAACTGTTCTAAACATATTATCTAATACGCACATTAGATAAATTAACATTTTAACATATGGTTTTACACGATTAGCGTTTCTAATACTCATGTTATTCAATTTATGTCAAATAAACCGTTTATAACATTATTGTTAGAAATTAAACATCTCGACATAAATGTTTTATAACCTCCATTTTATAAAACAATTTGTATTTAACACGCATGTTAAAACGTCAACGTTTACACAAAACGTTTATTTATTTTATAAAATTTAACCCCTTTCCAACGCGCATGTTAGAATGTTAAATGTTTACAAAAAATATTTTAACCTATGTGGGTTAAAAATACACTATATCAAACACGCGTGTTAGAAATTAACTAAAAGTGTATAAATCTTTATTATTTTACAATAATAATATTTGTGAGACGGTTTTTAGAAAAAAACACATTTTCCAAATAATTATTACTGATGCTCACATTAGAAATAACTATTTTTAACCGATGTTTAATTTCTCACAATTAAACGTTCATAAATATTTGTTTCAAAGCATTTGAAACCGACATTCTTTAGCCAAATAATTATTGTTTAATGCTCACATTAAACTAATTATTTTTAACCGACACGTTTCACAGTTAAACGTTTACAGTTAAACGGTCCATAAAAAAAATGACACCGATATTCTTTAGCCAAATAATAATTTCTAACACGCTCGATAGAAATAAAACGTTCTCAAACGTTTTTATGGGTTTAGAAAAACCACATTTTCTAATGCGCACATTAGAAACTTGTTTGTTCCAAAAAAATTTGAAACCGTCATTATTTAATCAAATAATGATTTCTAACACTCACGTTAGACAGAAAAACTAACGTTCATAAACGTTTTGTTTTATGGGTTTTACAAAAATACTTTTTCTAACACGCCTATTAGAAAAACTCAAGTATTTCAAAACGCATTTTGAAATACATATATTTTTGTATATGATTCGATTTAACGAAACATGACAAAAACTAAATAACTCCAAAATTTTGAATCAAAATATTCGTTTTGTCCTACGGTATTCGGATTAAATATTATATTCTAATAATCATATAATCCGACTCAATGTACTACATCCATGATTTCTCAAATTTATTTGAAAATTAATACGAGCAAAATTTTCAAGTAAATAATCATTTCGTGAACCAAAATCCTTGTAAAAGGTTTAGATTGTAGGGTCAATCTTCACGAAATTCTGTTTTAAGTTTATAAGAAAGTGGGTCACGATTTTATTAAAATTATAATAAAATTAATAATAACGATACTCTCGTTATTCATGGGAAATGCACCAGTACAATACCGTTATACAAATACGAACAAATATAAAGATAAATTACTAAAATATCTAATTAAGGTTATTCAAACCGTAGTCTTGAATGATATTCTTGACTCCAACGTCTTCGACTAGCCGGGTCATCTACTCTGTTCTTGACTACAACAATGAACACACAAAATGTTGAATGGTTTTGGCTAAGGATCGGGTTTAACACGTGGCCCTTAAAACAGATTCCGTGTCTCCTTTTGGACGAACACGTCTGTCTACCGGGGTACAACAGCCGAAGCAGTGCGTACTGCCGGGAATAGCTCTCGAGCCCGAGTTAGCACCGGGTTATGGTGTTAGAAATGGTAGGAAAAATATGAAGTTGGTGATAGTGGACGAATTAGAGAGTTTCATCTCTAAATTATGTTGGAACTAATTATCTAGATTTTTCCTCTTTTCTCCATGTCTTTATCATCATTTTAAAAAGACTTCATTTTTAATACTAAATTAATATAACATAACTCTATATTTTAATTTGTATTAAACACAGATAAAAAGAGTTTGATATGAATTTATAATACAAAACCAAAACCACCATATGATTCATTGTAGGTCCCTCGGGTGTGGCGAATCGTCACATGTAAGTGGGTCTACTAGTCGGACCGGGTGCGGAATGCCCGTGACTAGGTGGAGAGTCAAACTAAACAAAGTAAACCAACAAGAGAATCACTTTAAACGTTCTTTGTATTATAAACACTTGAAGGTTACAGAGAAAAGCACTGAATTTACAATCTACGTATTTGCGTTTATGCCTGCGTACTTAACTTCTGTCAACCTATCCTACTTATACCTGACCTGATGCCTGCGCACTTAGCAAGTGCGCAGGGCAAAATGCTCTTGCGTACTTAACAAGTACGCAAAGGTATTCTTGCGTACTTTCTAAGTACGCAGGAGCTTTCTCCTGCGCACATGTAAGTGCGCAAAACACTTAGAAAGAAATGCAACATTCAATATGTAAAAGTAAATACAACTCGATAAACTAATACATAAAGACTCTTACATACAAAGACAATTACAGACATGAAAATACAAACTAAGACTCTATCCAGAGTGTTGTCACAGGAAAGTTCTTCAACAAACTCCCCCTTGATAACAGCTCGGGATCTTCATCGTCTTCAGTCTTCAATCTTCAGTCTTCAATCTTCAGTCTTCACAGCTGTCCATCCTTAGCTTCCATCTTCTTTTTGTAATCAAGGCAGAACTTAATCACCTTGTCATATTTAGAAGCAAGGAGCTTTGTCCATTTGTCCGTGTGGACACAATACCTATCGGCTTGTACCTCCAGATCTTTCACAGAAAAGTTGATGAAGCAAACTTCATCAAATATTTTGATCAGTTCTTTTGGCACTATGTTCCCACTTTCAGAACGTCCCTTTCCCATAATCACAGCCTCGCCCGTCTTTGGATCTACGTACCAGTACCACATGTCACCAAGAATATCCTGAGATAACTTGCTCAGGGGAATCTTAGTTTCACATCGCACTGGCTTGTATACCAATTTCTTTAAGTGCTTCTTAGTCACAGGATGCACAGCGTGCTTATCCTTGACTCTCTTGGGCACTATAGGCTTGAACATTTCAAAGTTCCCAAATCTTCCTTCACGCTACAGAACCACCCACAAACCCATCGCCACTACGTGATTGGAATGACCCAGCAGCTCTCAGTTTGCTAGGTTCACCAGGTCGTATTTGGGCAAGGAGCTGGACGCTTCACTGGTGGGTTTCAAGTATTGAACCCCGCCAGATCTTTTGATGGCGAACAGCTGCTTGTCCTCCTCGAACCTTACAGCCAAGATCATCCATGTTGCTCCGTGCTTGTCTATGATAGACGTCTTTTTCCACACCGGAGCTGGACCCTTTGATGAGGTAGAAGGCATGTCTGTATCTTTCGATGCCTCTGGGTCCACAAGTTCAGGGTCACCTGGGGAGGCTTCTACATTACTAGCCTGCTCGACTGAACCTGTGTCGAGCGGAGCGTCGAAGGATGGAACTTCAAAGATCTCTCCATCTTCTAACTCGTACTCTCCTTCCCCGTCACCCTTGGGAATCTCTATCACCACGTCTTCATCATCATCATTTCGGTCATCACCAGAGTCGATCTCTCCTTCTTCCAGATTAAGGAGAGCATCGATCTGTGCTTCCTTGGAATAGTCAGGCTCAAGATAAAGGATCTCATCACCATGATTGACTGGGATAGGTGTGTCATAAGTACTGCTATCATTCATCTTATATTTTGATAAGATGTCCTGCACATACTTAGTTTGATGTAGATAAATGCCATCCTCTCTTTGACTGACTTGCAGACCCAGGAAGAACGACAATTCACCCATATTACTCATTTCAAATTTGGACTCCATCACTTGCTCGAATTCCCTACACATCCCTTCATTGGTAGACCCAAAAATGATGTCGTCGACATATACTTGCACAAGAAGAATATCACCTCCTACTTTCCTAATGAAGAGAGTCGAGTCAATCTGTCCACGGTCGAAACCATTAGACAGTAAATGCTTAGATAATGTCTCATACCATGCCCGCAGTGCTTGATGAAGACCATAAAGTGCTTTGTCGAGCTTATACACTTTATTGATATTATGCAGATCTTCAAAACTGGGAGGTTGAGTGACATAGACCTCTTCATGAACTTTACCATAAAGGAAAGCACTCTTCACATCAAGTTGATAGACCTTGAAGCCGACATATGTGGCATAAGCCAAGAACAGTCGAATGGCTTCAATTCTAGCAACTGGGGCATATACTTCCGTGTAATCCAAGCCCTCATGCTGATAAAAACCCTGAACAACCAATCTTGCTTTGTTCTTCACAACAACATGACGATCATCCGTTTTGCACTTGAACACCCATCTGGTTCCAATTGGCTGAAACCCTTTTGGCAAGTCAACCAAATCCCACACGTGCAACTTTTGGAATTGAGACAATTCATCTTGCATCACCTCAATCCAGCAGTTGTCAGTGAGAGCCTCCTTCACATTCTTCGGCTCTAACTGGGACACGAATGTAGCATGCAGACATGTTTCCATGACACCAGTGTCAAGTATCTCTGTGTAAAGACTGGTGTTCTCAGTGATGGTTCGATGACGAGTCTGAACGCCGGCATAAGGATCACCAAAAATGTTGTCGATTGGATGATTCCTATGCATTCTCGTCTCCGGTACAATCGGTTCCTGAATTTCTGGATCAAGATTCGTGCTTAACTCCCCCATTTCTTGTGTTCCAGAGGAAGAAGATTCAATGTTAATTGGATCAGCTGGAGCGTCATTTCCTACAGTTGTGTTAGGATTGGCTTGAGCGTCATCTCCAACAACAAGAACATCTTCACTGTTATCACTGTCATGAGTTCCAGATGCAGATGCAACATTGGAATCATGAGTTACAATCGGTACAGTAGCACGAGTAGAGAAACTGAAGTCATCGCCGCCACCCAATAATTCATAAACATTTGCGGCGTCATCTGCAGATATATGAGGAAGATTGAATGACTTGAATAGCGCATGATAATCAAAACCCCAAGCTGGACCTGTTGGTTCGGGTGGAATGCTGTGTTTACTACAATCCACTTCAAACCATTCCTCGACAGTACGAGTTCCTATGTTGTACACTCTCTTGCAAGGGGAGTTGGCAACGTATCCTAAGAAGATGCATTCCACTGCTTTTGCATGAAACTTAGACTGGCGGTCTTTGTACTATAGCAACAAGGAACAAGGACTACCGAAAGGAACTAGGTAATCAAGATTGGGAAGTCGATTGTTGATCAACTCGTAACAAGTCTTGTTGTGCCTCTTCACTACCAGAACTCTGTTTAAGACGTGACAAGCTGTATTAACGGCTTCTGCCCAGAAAGTGACAGGAAGCTTTGCATCCGACAGCATAGTCCTTGCAGTCTCAATCAGTGTTCTGTTCTTCCGTTCAGCAACTCCATTCTGCTGAGGCGTGTACGGCGCGCTGAATTCGTGACGGATCCCTTTCTTGAGACAGAAAAGCTCCATCAAATTATTCTTGAACTCAGTTCCGTTGTCACTCCTTATCCTTCTAACTTTCAGCTTGCAAAGAGATTCCAAGCTCAGGATCAAGTATTGAAGAATATCAGCAGTCTCGTCTTTAGTACCTAAAAAATGCACCTAAGAAAAACGTGAGAAATCATCAGTTACTACTAGACAGAACGACTTACCTCCAATACTCCTGATACTTAAGAGGCCAAACATATCCATGTGTAATAGCTCCAAAGGGGTATCAATAGAGTTTAGGAACTTGGGCTTGTGAGACTTCCGTTACTGTTTGCCCTTTTTACAAGGCATACAGTCATCTGCAACGGTAAATCTTAGCTTAGGAACCCCGGTTACCAAACCGTTTCGGACAAGATGATTCATTTTACGATACGAAATATGTCCGAGTTTCCTATGCCACAAGATGGAGTCGAGCTCTGTCTCTTTGGTAAGCAAACAAGTAGCAACTGATGAGGTGGTTGTTGCCACGCTCATATCGATCTGATAGGTGTCGTTTGTTCTTGGCGCTCTCATCCGGATCCAATCTTCCGGAACTTCAAAACCAGGT
This sequence comes from Smallanthus sonchifolius, assembly GCA_023525975.1. Taxonomy (NCBI): domain Eukaryota; kingdom Viridiplantae; phylum Streptophyta; class Magnoliopsida; order Asterales; family Asteraceae; genus Smallanthus; species Smallanthus sonchifolius. Next base: position 60,086,632 of record CM042035.1, on the reverse strand, counting down.
TTGAGAATCAGGCATTCTGACTTGTCAAACATCACCGAGTACTCCTTATCACACATTTGGGAGACACTCAACAGGTTATGCTTCAGCTGCTCGCAGAAGTTGACATTGTCAAAGCTGACACAACCGTTCGAAACCATGCCTTGACACGTGATGCTGCCGCCTTTTTCTCCGGCAAAGGCCACATAGCCGCCTCTGAATGGTTTAACGTCTTGAAGCAGGGCCATGTTTCCTGTCATATGCCTGGAACATCCACTATCTACATACCAGCAGTTAGAGATAGTACCCTTCGGACGTCCCTGCACGAGTCATAAAAGAATTAATTAGTTTTGGAGACCCAAGCCATTGTGGTCTTGGGTCGTCCATCCTTTTCAAAATAAACTACTTCCTTTAACTCACAGTCATGATGACTGTTCAAAATTGATGAATCTTTAGAAGAAATGGAACTAGGAGATTGAGAAGTTTTGGATTTGGCAGTCCAGGATCTCTTCTGTTTCTTAACCGGAACAGGAGACTTTGGTTCAACTACAGCATGTGAACTTGTGGAAGCTTCACCTGATTGAACTGAAGTCAGCTGTTCAAGCTTTCTCAACCTCTTGTTCCGTCTCCTCCTCTGTGGCTTAGAGAGTCTTGCCACAGGTTTCTCACCAGTACGTGTACTACCAGAGGTAGATACACGAGGTACAGCAGGTTGTTTTACTTTTCTTGGAACAGATGGTTTAGCTTCAGATATGATCTTAGGCTTTACCATCGGTTTGACCGGTGGTTTCACCACATTTTGCTTTGGATGTTTGGGAGATGGTTTCACTGGTGGCGACCTGGGCATAACAGCTGGTTATGAAACAACAGGCCGTTTCCCTTGGTTCTTAGAAGGATAGTTCACAAAAATGTGACCAACCAAGCCACAGTGAAAACAGTTCCTCTTGTCTACATAAGTTCTCTTGTAAGGCTCATTAGATCTGGCCTTAGATAACTCAGCATTATGAGAAGGAGGAGTTGGTTTATGAACATTAGTCTGAACCTTACCAGTTTGGTTTTTGGGAGTATAATATTTTTCCAAATTTTCTTTATACCCAAGCCCATAGTGAGCTGAAAAAGCCTCTTTCTTTACTTGGTTAAGACTTTTAGACCCCCCGTAAAGCATTACCTTTAGTTTATCATTTCTTTCAATGATGTCGGGTTCAGTTAAAATGCAGTTATCACCATTAGTGATAACGTTTTTCTTTACCTTTTGTTCAGTCAACAACTCCTCAGATACTACTCCTTCAGGGCAAGAGTTAACCGACCCGTCTTCAGAAGTAGTAACAAACTCCTCACTAGATGTGGAGTTAGCCTTACTTGAGGATTCATCCTTTTTAGGGGAATCATCCTTATCAGAGGACTCATCTAGACAAGTGAGATCAATGCCTATTAAGCTATTGACAAACTTCCCGCTCACTGGTGGAGGAATGGCATTAGTACCCAAACCTAACCCATTCAGTTGTCTCACCACAGACTCGTAGTGTTCCACCACAAAGCGAGAGTTTTTCAACTTCTCATTAGTGCATTTTAACTGCAAGATCTCATTTTGCAGTTTGTTGATTTCATTGTTCCGTTTTTCTAACCCCTTGTAAGCAATATCCAAATGAAGCTGTTGATCGCTCATTTTTAAAGAATACTCACGTTTTTCCTTTTTCAACGTTTCAATAGACTCTTTAAAACGTTTTTCGTTTTCTTTATAGTTTAGAGCTGCCATACTTAGGCATTCGATTTTGTCTTGGAGCTTAGAATTTTCAAGTTTTAGCACTAGACACTTAGAACATGAAACAACAGAAAAGGGATTAGAGTCTACCTCATGAGATGAACTTGTTGCTTCTCCAATGGCCATGAGAGCAACAGCAGTAGTCGATTCCTCTTTCTCAGCTACAGAAGCTTCCTCCTCTTCCTCTGTAGCAGCAGTAGTAGACTCTTTTAGGTCAGCCATAGAAGCTTCCCTTCTCTCTGCTTCCATCATCTCCATGATCTCAGCCATGAGACCAACCTAGGTTTGTGCGATGATGGAATCCTCAAGATGAACGCCCCAATCAAAGTTGTCGTCCTGTTGGGCTACCAGTGCATTGGACGTTCCACCTTGGCTTTGATTGTGGTGGTTTGGATTGTTTTGGCCATGGCTGTTTCCTTGGCTGGGTCAGGTAAAACCAGAGGCAGGTGCTTTGTCTTTCTGACACTCACGAGCAAAGTGTCCAAAGTTCAGACACTTGTAGCATTTGGCCTTAGATTTGTCAAACCCGACCTTGGCATTAGGATGCCCGCCAATAAACTTTCTTCCTGTTCTGTTCAGGAAACGCTTGGCTCTCCTCAAAATCATGGCCATATTCCATTGAATATCCATGTCCTCCATGTCATCCGGATCCACTTGATTAAAATCTTCTTCAATCGTCTCTGGATTAGTAAGCTTGCCACCTATGAAATTTCCATATGCAAGCATACAATATGAGAATAATGCTACATGATCTTCAGCTATTCTGGCTATAGCTGAGTTGTTAGCTGAAGACGTAGCAGGATGATTTCTTGAGGTATGTTGATGATGAGAACCCAACCCTGATCCTGAAGCATAACAAGCATGACCACCACATCCAGTTGAGTGGTCTTCTTCAGTAGGATTTCCAGTGAAGAGGGCAATTCCAGAGCCAGATGACTTGTATGTAGAATTCGTCCCATGATACATAAAAGGGTCTTGTATCTGGGGTCTTCCAGAGCTCTCCTTTCTTCTTAGGTTCATGTCATGAGCTTGAACCTTTCCTATTGCCTCTTCAACTGTCAGCTCATAGAATTTAGGATTTTCCCTCATCAGCGTTGTGTACATCTCAAATTTGGGTGGTAAAGCATCCAAAAACTTTTCCACCATCTCTTCATCCGGATACTTGAGTTCAAAAGCCTTCAACTCAGTCTGTAAATGATAGAACCTAGAGATGAGGTCATCTAGAGATTCGTTCTCCAAAAATCTGAAGCACTCATACTGCTTCCTGAGAAGATCCCGCTTACTCTTCTTGATGTCACTATTTCCTTCAAATCTCTTCTGTAAAGCTTTCTAGAGATCCTTAGAATTGTCATACCCTCAAAAACTGTGGAACAATTCCTGAGTTAATGCCATAGGGATCGAACCAAGTGCCTTCTTCTCTCGATCATATGCTTTCTTTTCTTCCTCATCGAGTTTAGAAATAGGCTTGGGCAATTCATCATCAAGATAGATGTGTGCGGGATGCTTATATCCCTCAAGGATTGGTATCCATAGCGATGAGTCGGTATAAGAAATGTAGTGCTCAAAACGTGCTTTCCAATTAGAATAATCGTTTACGTTTAGCAACTTTGGCGGTTTCTGTGGTGTACCGATCTCATTATCATAGTTTAACATGTTTCCCAAATTCTGAAGATTCGACATAGTGAACACTTAGTCAACTTTTCAGAAAAATCAGACACAGCTACGCACTTGACTTTGGCCTTGCGCACTTGAGAAATGGTCTTGCGTATTTATATTTGCTCTTGCGTACTTGTAAGTACGCAGGAGTAGATGTAAGTACGCAGGATATAACTTAAGTTCGCATAAGTTCAGTCTTGCGCACTTATAAGTACGCAGGAGATAAGTCTTGCGCATTTAGTAAGTACGCACAAAACTGTACTTTTTGCCAGAAAGGGTAAGTAAGCAGGACACCTTTTCAGCAACTTTCACCAAACTTTTCCGGTCACCTGAAACTCGCCGGAGATGGTAAAAATTCGTCTGATGATCAATGCAAATGAGCCAAAGGGTCAGAAACTTGTTTCTAACCAACATTTGATGCTCAAAACACTCAAATACACAACAAAAATCAGTTTTTGAGTGATTTTTGCTTCTAAAATAGTGCTCAAGAGCTACCCCTATTTTATCACAAAAATCAACAAAAATGCCTCTTTTTGCTTGTAAAAACTCTCCAAACTCATTCACAACACTCGAAATCAGGAGCAACGGCTCTGATACCACTTGTAGGTCCCTCGGGTGTGGCGGATCGTCACATGCAAGTGGGTCTACTAGTCGGACCGGGTGCGGAATGCCCGTGACTTGGTGGAGAGTCAAACTAAACAAAGTAAACCAACAAGAGAATCACTTTAAACGTTCTTTGTATTATAAACACTTGAAGGTTACAGAGAAAAGCACTGAATTTACAATCTACGTATTTGCGTTTATGCTTGCGTACTTAACTTCTGTCAACCTATCCTACTTATACCTGACCATATGCCTGCACACTTAGCAAGTGCGCAGGGCAAAATGCTCTTACGTACTTAACAAGTACGCAAAGGTATTCTTGCGTACTTGCTAAGTACGCAGGAGCTTTCTCCTGCGCACATGTAAGTGCGCAAAACACTTAGAAAGAAATGCAACATTCAATATGTAAAAGTAAATACAACTCGATAAACTAATACATAAAGACTCTTACATACAAAGACAATTACAGACATGAAAATACAAACTAAGACTCTATCCAGAGTGTTGTCACAGGAAAGTGCTTCAACATTCATGACAAGAAATTAAGTGTCAAAATTAAAACACTCACAATGTTTTATGACAAATTACTTGTTAGCATTAAATCAAAAGTTGCCACAAATTTCTACTAGAATCACCTAAGTTCTATATTTTTCATTCCAATCACTCAACTTCGAGCATCGATGTCTCATTTATCTTGGCTCCGTTTTGGACGTGTTTTTGGTTCGTTATGATACTCTCACAACATAGAACACAAACCTATAAATAATTATTTATATAACGCATATATAAATACAATTATTTAGTGAAAAACATTTTCACTTAAATTTTTCTAACAAAATTTATATAGACCCTAACCATCTATTTATAATAAATAAACCATACTAATCTTTGGATCGTTTACACATGTCCCATCCCGATTTCAACACGAGAAAGCTTGTTTAGATAATTAACACGTGTTTATCCCTTTTACCTTTGATACATTTGGTTTCCTAGCCCAGAAGGCTGTGGAATTATTGAATAGGGTTCAACGGGTAATGCTTAGTAAGTTTTTGGCCCCGAAGACCCAAAGATTTGTTTTTAGTAGGATTAGTTTTGCTATCCAAAAAGGGGTTGCAGTGCATCTTGTTTCCCGTTTACCGGCCACTTTATTGTAAACATCTTTTTATTTCTTGAACAAGAATTGAACACGTTTTCTAATCCTACTCAAATCCTACTCTCAATTATAATCTAATACTAACTCCAACAAACTAATAAATAAATATAAAATAACTTTATCTAAACATTCAAATTATTAATTAATTAACTAGCTCCAGATCACCCCTTCATCTTTCACTTTCTTTCGAAACCGACTCAATTAGGATTAAAACCTTCAATTATATGCATGGTCACGTATTATGAAATGAACTCCTTATTTGTAAAAAAAATAAAGATTAAACTACGATTTTAGTTTTAGTCCTTATGGTTTGGGTTAATTTCATATTTAATCCATTAGTTCTAGTTTCACCTTTTTAGTCACTATGGTTTCATTTTTATTTCAATTAAAGCCAAACGGCTAACACCCTTAAAATTTTCCGTTAACTTTTTTAAATACTCTTATTAAACTTATTGACCTTCACTCTCTTCTATTCCATATAAACCCTAAAATACCCACCTCCACCTCCCTCGCTCTATAACAGATCCCATCACCGGCCGGTGGCTGCCACCTCCGGCCGCTACATTTCGTCGCCTCCGACTATAACAGATCCCACCACCGGACGGCAACCGCTACACTTCGGCGTCGCTGCCATCGTCACGGAAGATTTGTCCAAAATTCTAAAACTTGAGTTCATGTGTTAAGGTTTGTCCAAGATTCCCATCACCACCAATCTTTCTCTCTACCATCGTTGTTGGTTGTTTAGATTTGAAATCGAGGCCAACGTTTTTGGCAATGATAGGAAAAACGAAGTATAGGAGACGAAGAGGGAGAGAGTGTGTGTGTGTGACTGCAAAAAACAAAGAACATGCCATGGTGATGTTGGTGGAGGTTGCAAGAAGTCGTGAGATTCCAGTGAATTCTAGGCCTGAATGAGAGAGAAGTGGGGCAGATCTGATTTCGCATTGACGGCTTCAGATTTTGGGAATGATGATGGCAGTGACCGGCGGTTTCAGATGTGACAGATGTAGGTGGGGATGGTGGTGGTTGGTTTATGTCGTCGGTTGTTGGTCTTCGTCGCCAGATTTAAGAAAGAGGGAGTAGAGAGAATGAGGGAGATGGGTTCTAGTTTCTGAAGAGTTAGGTTTCAAAGAAATAGGTGGGTGGGTCCCACATTTATTTTTGTTTTTTACGTTGAAGGGTATTTTCGTCCTTTCACCTTAACCTAATATAATAATTGGATGTAGGGTAGTGGATTGGATAAAAATGAGACAAATAGTAAAACTTTTGGATGTAAATCATAATTTTTAAACTATTGGACTAAAAGCGGTATAATTTAGACCAAACCTCAACCATAGTTTACTTAAAAATAAAATACGAATATGTAATACAAATAATAAATTTAATTATTAATATGTTCATGCCCTACATTCTTGAATCACTAGAAAAGAGGTACAAATTATAAATTAACCGAAACACATAAATCAAGAAACTAAAATATTGGACATAATCTCTAGGTTGATGCTATGGTCGATGGACATGAATTGCTATGTAAAGTGAAAATCAAAACCTATGATGTTTCGATTTAAGGTCTAAACTAAAAGTTGCCAGGTTTAAAAAGGAGAAGCACACTAGATACTACGACCATGTCATCTACCATCCAAAGAACATTCAAAATGCAAGAGATGTAGAATTTAAATAACGAAATAATCGAAGACCTACGTAGAACACGACTGATTCTATGACTGGACTTTTGATCAATCGTTTCAAGATGGGTCGACACAAAGAAGATAACATTTGAAGATATTGAGAAAGAATTACCGCAATTAATGGGTGGATCAAACGTCTCAAGAACTGAACGAGAATTTAATGACAAAACAGTAAACTGTGTTTTATGAAAGGCTGAACCATGGAAAGTTGGGTCGAACTAATTAAGTCAATTTGCGAATTCCCAAGTCAACAACTTACACATTTTTTGTTATACAAGATGTGTCAACGTAAAGAAAAATTATGAGTGTTCAAATTGAGCTTTAGATAAATTAAGAATTAAGAATGGATGCATTTCGATAACGCTCAAAAAGTGTACTTTACGAACCAAACCAAAGTTTTATGAAGTAATTCAAGGTTTAAAAAAGATAGTAATTTGAACAAATCAAATATGTTGAGATTATTTATATAACTTATTGAAATATAGAAATGAAAACATTTTTCTTTTTTATAAAATGAGTATGAAACAAAAATGTTGAAAGAATCTTCTACAGAAGATGGTTATTAACATGCTTTAGAGTTTTGAAAGTTTAACATATACATTTTGATATAATACTCACTATTTGAGCATTTTGACATTAATTTTCATTTAAAATCATACACACATTGTATGAAAATACTTGTTCATCTTTCGTATTTCTAATATGTCAATCTTTACTATGAAAGAGCTTAAAAAAAGACAAGAACGACTAATTTTTCTTTTAACAAAAGATGAAACAATAACAGATCGCACAGTGTAAATGCGACATCTGTAATGTCCACTTTTTGAAACTTGCTTTTTCACATTGTTTAAGTAAGTTTCTTCCCAAATTTAACTCATCTTACACATTAAAACCTAGACTTTTAAGCCATATCTAAGTGATCTTTAACTCTAAACACATCTATAAATAAAAGATAATGGGTTTGCAATAGAAGAAATGTTGAATGTTATTAATGGATTATTCTTTTCGACACTTAAATGGTTATTTATGAGCGTTCATCATATGTGGGTGGGCGACCGCACAAGGCTCACATTCTAGAGGGGGCGCAATTTTTTTCTCTCGTTTAAGTACGGTATATCGATTAACATATAAAAAAAATATTATAAACTTATTAGTAATTACATGTTCTGTACGGGTTCAATAAGTATAGTTTTGTTTTTTGGTGAAAGAGTGTTTTTGCTGAAAAATATTGTAGATGAGGCCCAATAAGTAAAGTTGTTTACCAATTAGGTTAAAATATATTTGTTCTTAAATCTTTGTTTTTTTAAAGTAGAAGATAGACTATGGGATTGATGCTTGCGATTAGTGCTTGGCGATAGTCGATACTCATTACGTAAAAAAAATCACGATAATTAACTGTCGATAAATAAAAAAACCATGTTAATTGCGATTGGCGATTGAAGATTTGTTCATACATAAAAAAACTACAGATGTTTTAAAATATTTGAAAATATTTGATTGTTTTCCTTTGCATTAATTGCATATAGAGTCTTGTTAACTATTTTACTAACGATGGCATCGGCAGAAAAAATCTTTTCAAAATCGAAGTTGTTTAAGTATAATTACGATCCACATACTTAATTGATTGGTAATGATTGCTATTGAGAATGATTATTTCGAGAGTATGGATTACAAAGTGTTGTTCAACAACTTTGTTTTCAAAAATGCTAGAAGAGACTCACGATTCGTTTAACCACGATCATCGTTTAACCACGATCATCTCGTACAATAGTTTTACTTTGTTTTTTGTTGTAATAACTATTTCCGTTTTAATGAACTTTTCTATATATATAAATTTATATTCCAGAGACCCATATACATTCTCATACAGCGTTCAATCATTATATTCATAGTGGTCCAATCAAACACACAGTCAGTTTGGGTAAGGCCTTACACTTCACCAGTTTGAATCACGAGGGCGCCACGATGTCTAACTGTTACATATCATGTAAGAGTACAGAATCCCTTATCGACTACATACAGCTCCCACTGAACTTCAGATCTGTTCCTAACCAATGCCTTTATAGCTGGCAGTTACGCGACAACGATTGACAGTGATTAAAGAACAGTCCTTGGTAAACGAAAGTTCTAGTATGCATCTCAAGTCAGAGGATACTAAATGAGTATACCAATATCAAAACATCTTATGATTAAAATCCATGAAGATGATTTGAAGCGAGTTACATCCAACGTCATCCAAGATAAGGTTTGTGAAATTGGAAGTCAACTACTTGAGTCCAAGTTCATAAAAGTCTTAATTCAGAGTCGTTCCCACGATTCTGATCGACTACGGATAATTAAGAATATAAGATTTATGGATTAAACGTATTAAATTCAAACACAGTTATAAGATTCAAAGTTGCATTTAACTAGTAAATCAAACTGAATTCAAAAAGTATAACTATTTAATGTTTGTACATCCAAATAATAAATCAAAACATATCGCTAGCAAAACTAAGATCGATAACATTTCTGTGATGATCATGCTTTTCTTGAGTCATCGTCTTAGTGAACGGGTCCGCTAGGTTTTGATCTGTGTCTACTTTGCTTATCACGATGTCACCACGTTCCATAATTTCCGTATGTAGTGGAACTTTCTGAGAATGTACTTTGCAGCATCTGATGCAGCTATATACTCATATTCGGTGGTTGAATCCGCCACCACACTCTGCTTGGAGCTCTTCCAGGAGATAGCTCCTCCGTTTAGAGTGAACACGAATCCTAATTGTGAGCAAGAGTCATCTCGGTCAGTTTGAAAATTGGCGTGAGTGTAACATCTTACAGTGAGATCTTCTTCCATTCCTCCAAATATTAAGAACATGTCTTTAGTCCTTCTTAAGTAATTCATGATGTTCTTGACTTCAGTCCAATAGGCAATACCAAGACTTTGCTGAAAACGACTGGTCATGCTTAAAGCATACGAGGCGTCAGGCCTGGTACACAACATAGCATACATGATATAACCAATCACCGAAGCATATGGAACTGTTTCCATACGCTTAGTTTCAATGTCCGTGAAGGAGATTGCGATTTGTTCAGCACGGTGCCTTTAATCATAGGAACACCTCCTTTTTTGGAGTTTTTCATATGAAAACGTGCCATGACTTTGTCTATGTATGTTCCTTGACTTAGCCCTAGAAGCCGCTTAGATCTATCCATGTAGATCTTGGTTCCTAGAATGTAAGCTGCTTCTACAAGATCTTTCATTGCAAAACAAGTTCTCAACCAGTGTTTAACTTCGTTAAGAATAAGGATGTTGTTTCCAATGATAAGTATATCATCCACATAAAAGATGAGGAATGATATAGTGCTCCCACTAGCCTTTCTGTAAACACAAGACTCATCTTCATTTTTGATAAAACCAATTTTTTGGTCAAAACGAAGATTCCAGCTTCGAGATGCTTGTTTGAGTCCATAAATGGACTTATTCAGTTTACACACCTTATTAGGATATTTCGGATAAACAAAACCATCAGGCTGTACCATATAGATATCTTCAGAGATATGCTCATTAAGGAAAGCGATTTTGACATCCATTTGCCATATCTCGTAGTCATAGAACGCGGCTATGGCAAGAAATATCCTGATCGATTTGATCATAGCAACATGCGAGAAGGTTTCATCATAGTCAATACCTTGAGTCTGAGTAAAACCTTTCGCAACTAGCCGTGCTTTAAAGGTGTGTACATTTCCTTGCATGTCAATTTTTCGCTTGAAAATCCATTTGCTCCCTGCTTCCCGAGATTCGGGGGTAGCTCAACCAAGTCCCAGACTTAATTGTCACGCATAGATTGCATCTCGACGTTCATGGCTTCCAGCCATTTTGCAGATTCTGGATCTGAAATAGCAGATTTGTAGTTAATAGGTTCGTCATTAGACTCGGCTACTAATAGGACTTCGGTACCCTCAAGATGCCATAGGTATCTGTTAGGCTCTTTGCTAGTCCTTACACTTCTGCGAACGCTTGTGTTTATGTCTAATTCATCAGCAACAATTTTCTTATTGTTCAGACGCTCCAACTTTACCAGCGGTTGTTTGTGGTTCTCGAATTTCTTCAAAATCCACTATATTATCTCCAGTTCCTCGTTCAAGAATTTCTTTCTCGAGGAAGTGTCCCTTCCTTTTGATGGAAATAACATTTGCATCAGGATGGTAGAAATAATATCCGCTTCTGTTATAGTATCCGACAAAAACAACCTTTTCGCCTCTAGGATCGTGTTTGTCATCAGAATCGCTAGTGACATATGCATCACATCCCCATACTATAAGGTAAGACATATTGGGTTTAGACCCATGTCATATATCATATGGAGTTTTGTTTACCTTCTTAGTCGGTGCTAGATTGACAATGCGGGCGGCGGTCATAAGAGCATAACTCCAGAAGGAGTGAGGTAAGTTTGTTCTACACATCATCGATCGAACCATATTAAGTAGGGTTTGATTTCTTCACTCGCTCTCGCCATTAATTTGGGGTGTGCCACGTGGAGTGGGTTGTTAAACTATTCCACGCTACTTGAGATGATTGATGAAATCTGTGCTGAGATATTCACCACCTCGATCTAATCGAAGTGTCTATATCGTTTTACCGAGTTGGTTTTCCACTTCGTTTTGAAACTCTTTGAACTTTTTAAAAGTTTCATGCTTGTGTTTCATAAGATACACATAAGCATGTCGACTGTAATCATCGATGAATGAAACGAAGTATCTTTCATGATTTCTAGACATGGTTCTGAAAGGGCCACATACATCAGTGTGTATGAGCCCTAGCAAATCCTTGGCTGGTTCACCAATGCTGGTGAAGGATCCTTTAGTGAGTTTGCCAGCTAAGTAAGACTTGAAGTCTTCAAAGGAGTCCTATCCGGTGGATTTAAGGATCCCTTCGGATTGGAGCCTTTTCATGCAGGTCTTGCTTATGTGACCAAGCCTACAGTGTCATTGAAATGTATCATTAATGTTAGATTTGATACGTTTAGAAAGATTGTATATGTTATTATTAGTTTGAACATCAACCTCATAAATACCATTTCGAGGTTTGGCCACAAAATATAAAATATCATTTAAGTAAGCAGAAATAAAAATTCCATTGAAAATGTACTTAAAACCTTGTTCAAACAATAAGGAAACTGAAATAATATTTCTGGTTAAACCAGGTGCAAACAAACAGTTATTTAAGATAACTACAAGGCCAGAAGGACATGAAAGGTGAAATGTTTCGGTTGCAAGAACCGTTACTCTCTTCCCATCACCAACGATGAGTTCTATGTCGCCTTGTTTCAGCTTCTTCCACTTTTCAGGCTCGTGCAATACATTAACGATGTGATAAGCACATCCAGTATCAAATACCCATGTGTCGCTAGAGACAGTGAAAAGTTCAATAACATAGATAGAAATACCTAAAGAGGTGCCTTCACCATTAGCTCTCTTCGATCTCAACTTAACTAGATATTCAGGGCAGTTATGTTTCTAGTGCCCCATCTTGTTGCATTCAAAACACTGACGATCCTCGGGGGGGGGGGTGTTTTTGCAACTTGCTTGTTATTGTTGGTGGGATTCTTGGCAGCAACAACAACTTGCTTCTTACCTTTTCTGTTATAACTCATTTTCTTGGTTTTAGGCTTGTTAACACCAGCATATTTGACCATCAACTCTTGATTAGTCTCACTTAATATGCTCATCTCGGCCGTTTCCTGCATACCGTGCAGTTCGGGCATAGTTTTCTCCCATGTGTTCATATATAAGTTCATTACGAAGTTGTCATAAGAACTAGGGAGAGAGTTCAAGATGAGGTTGCTGTCATTCGGTTTTTCATTCTCAAGCAAAGACTTGAGAGAGAAGGAGGAGTGGGATTCTTTTTCAGTAGACATCTGTTAAATAAGCAAATTTAAATGTTATTTAGTATTTTGGATGTAATAAATTCTTATATTAATGACCCATGGCAAGAATAGAATAAGAATAGAGAATCTGGTTATATCAATTAGTAATGGTGGCTGTGGCACGCAATATTAGTAAGTGATTTAGACAGACTGACAATAATTGCCAATTGTGAAAAAATGCACAATTCTCGAGTATGAGGCCGCGAAGAAAACTCTTGTCTATGCATTGATACGTTTAGCCTCATCTATGCCCACTTTTGGTCTCCATACAGCTGGGGCATGTATTAGAGAGAAAAGTAATAGTCGCCCTAATACATGTACATGTGGAAGGGACAGATGTGTCAACGAAACCCTTGCACCTTGGAGGGATAGGTTACGCACCAAGTGCGGTGCTGTGGCTCCAAACACTGGTGTTTCACGTTATGCCCCAAGTGTTCCTTATAGTAGGATGACATAGACTAAAGATTTTAACTATGGTATTTAATTTTATTGTTTTACCAAACAAGGTCAAACACAACGAATAATAAATCATACGTGTTTTGTAAAAGTCAGTTTTACTATATATTAGATCGTGACAACGTGATGAACCCTTTCATCTCTCAGAACACTTAATTTTAAATAACCTATTAAAACTAATTTTGTATTAAAACTAATTTTGTCGCGATGTAATTAACCAATTAAAAGTTAATAGTTTAAATGAACTATTAAGTTATTCGTTTTGAAAATTTAAAATTAGTTTAAATTGTAAAACTTTATTGGTTATCATTTATTTTAAAAACAAACTGTTTGTTTTAATATAAAACATCCACAAGTTGTAAAAAAAGAAGTTTAGAACTTGTTATTAATTTGATTGTGAAAATTTTGGTATTTAGTCGGTACGTTATAACATTTATAAGATAAAAGCAACCACAATAGCAAATACAAAAATATGTAAATCATATGACCAAAGAAAAAGTGTTTGATCTTGCTAGAGCCTAATAGCAAGACCAAACTAGTCACGGGGGTCACAACACATAAACAACCACAAGGATGGACTTCGTGCATGCGTCTAGTTGTTCCGAGTGACTCCGACTAAATCCAAGATCCTGTCTCCGTCTTTAGTTTTGTCTTCGGGTCTTTATCTTTACAATATTTATATAGAATACAAAAAAATAAAACTCTAAGCTATTACAACTTTGAGTCATCAAAGTGACCCAAAACATAAAAGCTAACCTATTACAACTTTGAGCCATCAAATTGGCCAAAACCATAAAACCAAAAACAGGAAACAAACACAAGATAGGGTCGAGCCAGATTTACATATTTATCATAATCAAACAATCGGACAATTCTTTTGGTCAAATAAAATAAATAGAACTTTGACCAAAATAAATAAAAATAGAATTTCCCTAAAAAAAATCTAGATCAAAAACTTTAAACAAGTTAAAGTTTGTGATCTATAACCGACTAAAAGACCGGATCCGATTCGTATGTCGTAACCAATGCTCTGATACAACTGTAGGTGTTTTGTCCGGTGGTGATCAGTTAGAGTAATTATCAAAACGGTTGACAAATAATTATAGATTAATAATAACTATTTAGTAATTATTAAAACGCAGCGGAACGAAACCGATTCAACACAAAAGGAAAACTCGACATGATCTGGGTTACAAAACATACGAATACAGAATAAGATTTAATCTAATTACCAATGAGATAGATATACCTTAGTGGTTAATGATTAACCGGTTGAGACACCGAGGTACAACGAACCGATGCTAGATCACGAACCGAATCACGAGAACGGGTGGCACCGGGGATCGCCGGACAAGGCGGCGGACGGTGGCAGGGCTGGTGGCCGCCGGAGCTTTCAAGGTAGGAAGAATCGTTTGTCGCTAGCTGCTTCAGAAATCGCCAAAAGAAAAAAAACGATTTTTTTGTTATTGCTTCTTGCGACTAGTTGCTTTGAAAAGAAACAAATGACTTTTTCCTTTTGTGGCTAACACACATCTGGTAGGTATTACAAAGAATAGGTTTATAATTATTTAAATAATAAATTATAAACCATTAATTGTTTTCGGGCCCAAACTCTAATACGAGATGTAATGCCCGAACCCTTTTTAATGTTTTAATGAAAGATTAAAACAATATAAATAATAATTCCCGTCTAACGAATATATATAAATATATATCGTCTCGCTAACAGTTCTTAATTACCAATTAAGCATGTTAAGTGGATTTAATGTTCGTTGCCCTATGTGTAACTCTTACGGGTCACAACTCAGTTAGTAGCGTTAAATAATCAGGACCAGACATATATATTTCCAACAGGTTCTTCTCCTTTGAGTGTAAGATATCCTAGATTTTTTAATATAGAAAAAGAGAAAGATTGTCTTATCAATGATCGAATATCGTCTAGTGGTTGGAATTGGGATTGGCATCACACGCCTAGGGGTGGGGTTGAAATGGCCTAATTCGATGCTTTGGTAGATAATCTAAAAGAGGTATGTTGGTCGTCGCAAGCGGATAATTGGATATGGGATTTGGATATTCATGATCGGTTTTCTGTCAGGGGAGTTAGAAAAGTCATTGATGAGTTTTTTTTTTCTTTCTAAGAAAGAGAAGCATACTACATGGATCTGTTATATTCCGAGTAAAGTTAATATTCTAGCGTGGAGAGTTGTGATAGATCAGCTGCCAACTATATCTAATGTTAGTAACAGGAGGTTGGATGTTCCTTATATTATGTGCCCGTTATGTGACTCAAAAGTGGAGACAGAGGATCATTTGTTTGGGAATTGTTCGATTGTGGATTTTGTATGGAGGGCTATTGGTCGATGGCTTGAGGTATCTTGGTCAGGTTCAAAAGATCCGTCTTTTTTTGTCTTCATGGCTTGAAGATCTAAGAATGGTTAAAGCGAAAAACGATTTGGTGGAGGCGGTGATCTTCTCAACTTGGTGGTGTACTTGGAGATTTTGAAATGATATTATTTTGCAAAAAATAGTATCAAACGGGAGATATTATTTGATTCGATTGTTGCTTTTCTGTTCCTTTGGTATTTGATTCGTAACTGTAAGTCAAAAGCGGGTTGGACAGAGTGGCTTAGAAATCCACACATTCACATGTAATGTTTATAGTCTCCGGCTAGTGCTTCACTAGTCGGTGATTTCCTGTGGTTTTTTATTTAAATATATATATGGCTGTTAAAAAAATGTGTTATAAATAAATGAGATGGGTACACATTTATAACAGTACTCACAATCCCAACTAGATTTTTCATAATAAAGTTAGCGACGGTTTGATGTATTTGGTGGTCCCAAACGAACGAAAATTTAAAAGTCGTTTTCTAAAAGTGATGTTATAAACTCTTATTCTTTATTCGGACATGAGACAAACAGTAATGAACTAAAACTTTATAATTAGTAGAGATAAAAAAATTTGCATTCTTATATATATTTTTTGGACGTAGACAAAAATATTTTGTTAGAGCATGAATTTGTAACGCTAGCAAAAATTCTAAGTATATATGTAGCGAACATGTTAAGCTCGTCTAAACTAATGTTTGGGCAAAAAGCGAATTTCGCCTATAGAGTTATGGGCGAACTTGCTAAGTTCGCCTGTAGACTTAGGCTTGTCTATAAATAGGACCTTTTGTGTTCATTTGTAGCAAGCAATGCTAGAGTTAGCATCCACAGAGAGGGAGTGAGTTTCTATGTGAAGTGAGTCATAATCCCTAGTTAGAGCTCACCTAGGGATTGTAATTGGAGCTTAATCGTAGAGATGTACACTTCTTAGGTATTGTAATCTGTGATGACGACTTCTTCATCGATTATATATGAACAATTATGTTTCATCTATCTTCTATGTTTCGTGTTTGTGTTTAATTCACTTCATGCTTCCGACTCAATGCGAATCAGCAAGTAATGCATTTGATCGTGTGCGCTTTGCTTGTTTTGAAATGCCACAGGGACTTATAATTGATTCACTTCGTGCTTCCGTCTCATAATGCGTTTGATCGTGTGTGTCTTGCTTCTTTGGAGACGCCACACAGACTTATAACTGGTATCAGAGCTACGGCTTAGAATCGGAAGGACTAATCGCCATTCGGTTCACAATTACTCATGATTCGATGTTTAATTCCGCATATTCATCAACGAGACGTTAAAAGAATGAGTTTTTACGTTGGCATTTATCAAATTTGAAGTATTTTATGAGTTTGATCATTCCAGAGCTTCAAATACTCAAAGAGATGAAGTTTTTACCGCCAAATCGTGAAGATTCAACAATTTTTGCTGAAACAGCCACGTCAGGCGAACTTGTTAAGTTCATTGGAAGACGCTGGAAGTAGCGTTTTAAGCGAACTCGTTGATAGAGTGATAAAACAATGGCGGGAAAACTCTTCTTGTTCAAAATTTTAAGGAGACATTAGTATGCTTGTTTCGAACCATTTTTGAGAATATTGTAAATTTGGTTATTTTAGGGACCAGAATTTTAATTTTATGTGTCGCTTAATGAAACAAGGATAAGATTTGTTAGTTGGATGATGAATTTTGACTGAAGAATCATATTGTCTAAGTATTCAAACTTGAAAATGTGGGTTACGAGTATCTGAGATACGTCTTTATTAGGGGATGAATGCTGAAACAATTTGAACATAGGGTTGTCATTGACTTAAGATCTCAAGTTTGTTCGTGATTAAATACTGTTTGGGTATTTCCAAATAAAAGAGGGAGATAAAACTTTTACATGTTTTGTTTCTTTGCAAAACGGTTCAAGTGACCAATATCATCAAAATGATTCAATATGATTTGATTATGGTTTGATTTCTCATTTGGGATCTGTAGGTCCAGATTTCAATCAAAAATCTCACAGATGATCGATTCTCGACACACAAAGGCGGAAACAGTGTGTATGGAGGTGAAACAAAGGGTAGAAACATATTTTGGTGAAGATAACAGGCTAAACACACTCACAATCAACACAAATATGATATGAAATTGTAAGAACAGTGCACAATAACTCAAAATGCAGATGTATTGATTAATGAACAATGAAAGAGAAGGTTCAGGGTTACAGCCGCTACTCACACCCTAAACATTCTCAAATTAGGCTATTTATAGTAATTGACAGGTATCGAAACTATATCAACCGAAACTACTAGTTTCGGTTGAACATTTACAAGTGAATTAACACCCTGTCGAAACTACTATCTATCGAAACTACTAGTTTTGATTGAACATAACTCAATCGAAACTAAGTAGTTTCGATGGCCCGGACTTAGCTAAAATAAAGTTGTAAAATACATAAACTGAAATTACAAGAAAAGAAAGTTAACTAAGATTGTTCAAAATACAATAATGACAACAACTTAATAAAATTACAAGACTCTACAATCTCCCCCTAAGCTGCTACATTACTGTCTTCAACCCTTCACTAAGCAGCTGGTCCTTCAGTCGGCTTCTGAATGTAAGGCTTGACATGTAGGGTCACGACCCGTTGATATGCCTTTGCATCCGCCTCATCTTAATCACTGTAGGCTTGAATATGATTCTTGAAAAGCACCTCCAGATCATTCGGTTGAAACTTCAGCAACTCCGTTGGTTCAAAGATCACCATATCTTCCTTGCCTTCACATTCAATCACGGCACTTCCAATATTTGGATTGTAGTACCATTTCTTGAAGGTTTGGAGTTGAACATGCACAGATTTGGGAAGAGTGATGGTTTTGTGTGTTTGTGCTGGTTTGTACCTCAACAAGACATAAGGCTTCTTGGTCTTTGGATGAAACCTATTCTTTGAAATCTTTTTCTTTGTCTTTCTAGGCTTCATTCCCTTAAAGTAACAGTTGACTTGGGTGTGTAGGAAGTGTTCAAAGTCTGAAGCCAGATCTCTTAGGTCATAGAAGGGGAGAGTTTGGAGGTCATATTCTTGAAGTGCTGAACTCCTCCCCTATATCTTCTAATGATGAACAACTTCCTTTCTGCATCAAACTTCCATCCAACAGGAGGCCTCTTCAGCTCTTGATGTTCGACTATCCATTCATAAGTCTGAGGGCTCTCCTCCTCTACAAGCTTTCCCAACCAAGGTTTCTTAGGGTTAGGATAGTTGGGATCATGTGTTGGTTGAGTTTGAGCTTGAGTGGTTTCTGGTACTGTTGGAGTGGGTTCTTCAGTCACAACAGACTTCACAATGTTGACTTAGACATCTTCTTCAGCTTGATTCTTTTCAGATAACGCTTGAATTTCATCACCTTCTTCAGTAAAGTATCAGACTCTTTCAATCTCTAGCTCCTCAGTAGGTAAGATTTCTAGATATAGATCATTGTAGCCAAAGTTGTCGACTTCATCTAAGAGAGCATTGAGCTCATCGTCAGATGCCACATCTTCTTCATCCAGAATTACCATCTCAACATCAGTCTCAGTTCCCTTCCCTCGCTTCCTAGCTTCTCTTCTTTCACTTGCCCAGGGAAGGTCGAACTCTTGCTCTTCAATCTTAACCTCCACAGCTTCCTTTGTTTTAGTGGCAGGTTCAGAAAAGATGATCACTGCAGATTCAGGATTTGTGACAGGCAGGAGAAGAGGGTTCCAAACCCGAATTGGTCTCCCCCTGAGCTATGGAGGTGGTTGCTTGTTGCTGAACAAGCTTTACTAAACAAGCACTGAGTTGCTCTACAATTTCTTCTAAGGCTTTGAATTCTTCCTGTTGCTTTGAGATGAGCTTTTGTTAGGTTTCAAGTTGAGTTTGCTGGACCTCAAGCTGAGTATGTAAGCCCCCAACTTCTAGCATTAGGTCTTTAACTTCATCTTTACACTCATTCAGCTTAGTTCTTAAACCTTCACTTCAAGACTTAAGGTCTTGACTCTTGGCACTGATGAAGTTGGTTCATAATATGGTCATGTAGGTGGAGTAGGAATATGTACATGATGTGGAGATAGAGGTGGTGTAGGGATGTGTATATGATGAGGTGATGGTGGTGGTGTAGGGATGGGTGCATGTTGTGGACACGGAGGTGGTATAGGTTGTGGTGTTGGCTGTGGTGATGGTGGAGGTGTGGGTTGTGGTGTATCAAAAATGGAATCAGAGGAAGATGATAGATCTTCAAAACCTGTCTTAATTTTCTTTGACTTGGGCTCTTCAAGCTCATAATCGGAGTCTGAATCAGCTTGTCTTTTGGAGGATGATGCAGGGGGTTCAGTTTGAGCATCAGAGTCTGACTTGTAGTAGTCTGACACATAGATTCTTGCATCCAGAGTCCCACTAGACTCTGCAACCTCCTCCTCATCTCCTTGTATACCAGCTTCAACATTAACCACTGGCTTAATAGGAATTTGTACATCCTCAACAAAAGGAGCTTCTAACACAGGCTCATCAGTAGGTTGTTCTTCTTCTTGAACAATAGGGATTTCAATATTAGCTTCATCTTCAGCCTCTTGCTGGTTCCCTTAATCTTGTTCTACCTCTACTTCTTCCTCATATGAGTCATTATCTTCTTCAATTGCTAGACCAGGATCAATATCTGGTACAAATTCTTCTTCCTCACCAATTACATGACCAAATAATGGGATATCAGCAATAACTCTATTTGTTCTCTTGTTTTTTCTCTTCATGTAGCTCAGAGTCTTTGCTCCCATATGATTAAATACCAAGATATTTCCTCCCTGTTGAAGATTTGGATGGAGATGATTTATGATGATCTGAAGAAATCTGGGATAGACTAGAAACTTTTCTTTCACAACCCTAGTTAGTTTCTCTTTGAGTTGTGTGAATGCCAGCCCAGAAAAGTTGTAGTTCCTGCCTTTGATCAAGCCTAGTACAGCAGATGCCACCATTGCATTTGCAGAGTCAAAACCACCTTTTCGAATGGACAAGCAGTGGATGAAGATATGCACAAAGTATCTTCAGTGTGATGGTAGGGAGTTCTTAATGATTTGGCCACTCTTGAATTCATCTGGATGGCCCATTATTCTAAAGCATTTTTTTATGTAGAAGCTAGGAAACTCTATTGGTGCCTCTGGATTATCGTTGAACATCAGGACTTGTCTTATTGTGGCTTCAGAAAATAAAACCTCTTGCTCACGAACCGTGGCCCTTATGTGCTCCACATTATCAACAGTAACTAACTCAGTAGTTTCCTAGAATTCTCTAATAGATGCTTCAAAAACTGGAAGGTTGTGACTGATGGCAAAGCTTATGTTGAATTAGCCAGGAAGTTCAGGACTGGAACGAACTCGACACTCTTTGGATCATTAGCATCAAGGAAAGCACAAACATTGTGCCTTTTAACGAATAGAAGATCCATATCTGCAAACACACAAGTTTGATACTTAGAGAAATTTCAGAATAAAACTGACTGAAACTCTTTGGCCCAACACTTAGACAACTTCTGAAACAAGGCCTATCGAAACTACTAGTTTCGATCGAAACAACAAGTTTCGGTCAACGTTTAGAAAATCTCAGAATAAGCCTTATCGAAACTACTAGTTTCAATCGAAACAACAAGTTTCGATCAACACTTAGACAATTTCATAAAAGGGTGACCGAAACTAAGTAGTTTCAAGCAAAGAGATAATACTTGGGCAAATTTGGGTATCGAAACAACTAGTTTCGATTGAAAAACTGTTTAAATTTTGAAAAACCTATTTTAAAAGAGAAACATCCCTTTTATCAAAACTACTTAGTTTCTATGCCCATACCCTTGAACAAACTTAAACACCCAGAATCCAGACTCAAAGGAATTTACAGACTCATATAAACATGAAATTGATGAAAAAGATAAAAGAAGGAGTAAGAGTGGCATGTGAGAGTCGAAACTCCATCTTACAGATGATTCAAAGATAAATTTGCAAATATGTACACAAAGAAGTAAGATATTAACAATGGTGAGTCTATGAACAAAAATTAAGCCTTGATCGGCCATTAATATGAAGTGTTAGTCGTGAAAATCTATCCATCTCAAACCCTAGGTTTGATCATCAGACATTTCAAGTAGAAACCTTAACACGATCGTTACCTGATGATGAGAATGATGAAGACGACGAGGGAATCAGGTTAGACACTAATTTCGCAAGCTTAGACCAAGGGTTTGAGAACTTTTGTATGTGTGAGAAAAGGTGTAAAAGTTTTGGAGACGGTAAAGTGAGGTTTGACGACGAAGAAACCTGATTATGAAGTCACTTAATTTTCCCATGTGGCGAAAGACAATTTTGACCCTATCAAAACTACTAGTTTCAATAGAGTAAAGTAGTTTCGGGTGACTTGGAAGTTTCGGGTGACTTGGAAGTTTCGGGTGACTGGAATAGTTTCGGGTGACTTGAAAGTTTCGGGTGAATTAGGGTAGTTTCGATAGACATGTACATATAAAGAAAATTAGAGCCAAATTAGTAAAATATTTACAACTTTATACAGACTTAAAATGAACTATTCATAGGTTATTTACACTTATCTTCTTGGAAAAGATCCAACATGAGATCAGATCTGGTCAGTCTCTTGAAACACTTCCTTTTGCAATCAACTACTGTGAGTCCCTAGAGATAGCTGATATTTGTGCAAAGTAAACCCGAACATTTGTTTGTACATAGTTTTTCATGTGATTAAATGGTACCATTTGAGCAAGATACAAGGTGGGTGTACCCCACATATTGAAATAAAATGGTTTAAATACCCGTATTCATCCTATCATCTCTTTCTGATTCGCCAAGGTACCATCTTAGTAAGTCTAAGATACCACCAAAATATAAATAATAAATCCAAGTGGATTAGAAGATGTAAAATGAAAGATATCCAAGTGGATATTAAAAGATACAAACATTCTAGATCTTTGCGTAAGCAAAACAGAAGAATTCGTAAAATTATCCAAGCAGATAAGAAAAGGTTGAACACCCGAGATCTTTGTGTAAGCAAAACATACGAGGTCAAATCATCCAAGCGGGTGGGAAAAATATGAACACCCGAGATCTTTGCGTAAGCAAAAACAAACAGAGTCATCGGCGGTATATATCGTTACTTTGATGGTCACCTAGAGTATGAATAGGAATCCAACATGTAGGACTGTATCTGATTGAATTGGTTTTCTTAATAGACAAAATGGGTTAGGTGTTTCAATAATGGGTTCAAACACACAAGTATGAGATAAGATTTAGGTTTTCACACTGATAGCGTTTGTTTCAATATATAAAAATATAAATAAATATATTTTTAAAATGATTTCACAAGATCAGGTTTTAAATTTATAAAATGATAATTACTTTAACTTAAAACACACACAATAGGCAAGTGTACATATCGAAGCGTAATATAGTTTGGGTAAGAACCAAGTATCGAACCATGGACACGGATCCCGTACTCAACCCTCGCTATTGTCTGACTAGAATAATAAGTTGGAAAATGGGTTTTGTTTAAAAGGAAAATACAAAGTTAAGAATGTAAATAGAACTATTATTCTATTTAAGGTGTTACTCTAGTTGTTATCCCTTGCTAATTAATGCTGTATTTAAAGTAAGGTTGGTCATAGTTACTAGTACTAACCCTTTCGATAGGGGAGTTAGTATGTCATAACGGATCAGTGAATACGGTCGGCCTACTGTTCCTTAATGAATATAACGAACCCTAAACGGGGTGTCAAGTCTGTCGGTATCATCACAATTCATTATTCGGACTTATTATCCTTGTGACTGAAGTACGTCTGGTCTTGAAACTTCTTCCGGTAAGTCGGAATGCATGACTTCCTCCAAAGTTACTTTATGAACACTCGGACCTAACTAATTATGTTCTTAAATATTTGTCTTTAATTATAATATTATTTCAAATAAATAAGACTTTCATTCTCAAGATCAAAGCCCATGGCTCCTGCTAGAAGTCCTCTGCAAGCCGATACAAGAGAAGTAGAGAATTACCGACACAAACCGCCCGGTCTGATTAGGGCTCAAACGTCCTGCTGAATACCCAAACCTCCAATCAACCCATAATATTAAATCTATACTAACCGGCCGGACTAGCACCAAGATTTGTATATAGACCGTACAAACATCGAATAAGCTTCCTAAACAAGAAGTCTTGCTTGGGTAACTCACAAGATTTAAGATTATTAGATTGGTTTAAAGATCACTTATTCTGATCTTTTTTAGATAACTTATAGTAAATACTTTAAAAACATAACTTACTAAAAATACTTCATTAATTAATTAAAGTTCAACCAACTCGAGCAACACAAGAGAACTAGCTATGAATGACCATATAGGTGACTCCACTAACCCTTAGATAATGTGTGAAAGTGTTCCAACACCAATGGAGAGTGGGTATAGGTTGCCTCTTGTTTCACTCGAACGAGAAGAATAAGTTCATATTACAAGACTTAGAAAAGAAAATAGAAAGAAAAAGCTAAATGGACCAAAACCGAGAGAGTTCTGGCTCTTAGCAGAGCACTAAGGCCTTCACACCTCTTGATTATGGACACCTAAAACACTAGAATGAGCTTGCTATTTAAAGACTCAGAATTTGGTAATGCACGGTCGTGCATTGAGATGCACGGTCGTGCTGGCAGGTCTGGCAGGCTCTGGGACGTGTCACCATTTGCACGGCCGTGCATTGCAATGCACGACCGTGCAAAGTCAAATTTTGACTATTGCTTGATTTTGACCTTCTAGGTTGACTCCGTTCGTCCGGTTTCGTTCAATTGGCTTCCGAATGCTGATTTTGCCTTGTTTTTTTGGTGTTTTCTTCATGTTTTTGTATGCGAGGGTTAATTATCCTGTTGTAACACAAATAAGTGGATTAATTATAATATCTTATCATATTCTCTATAATTTGTGCTATTTATGGGGATAATTGTGCATGTAAAACTTGTATAGATGATGGTATATTATAACACCCCATACTTAAACTTTGCTTGTTCTCAAGCAAACTCATGAATGATTATACCCATAGAATAAAACTATAATCTAAAGCTTTGTCCCAAATGGTTAAAAGCCTCTTTTAATAATAATAACTTGATGTTTGCACCTTTCGAATGTTTCTCCACAATAGGATAGCAAGCCAAACATACTTGATGGAACTATGATTATGTACAAAATTACAGTCTCACAAATGTTCACTCAACACTCGGGGTTAATATATGGATAATGTATGTTAAGGGGAACACTCAATGCTATAATTAATGCTCGCATACTCATAAGCTTGTATAAAAATCAAATCTCCGTCAATTGACATAAAATATGTGCATAAATCAAGAGGGCTTTAAATGGGTTGTAATGATAGGCTTAGGGTTAGGGTAGGAAATATTTGGGAAGAGTGGCTAATTGTTGGAAATCCGACTTGGCTTAATGATTAAATGGCGAGTGACCTTGTTGATAAACTTAGACTAGACATTGTGACTAATCTAAGGACTCTTTTACGGTCAGATCGTCAAGACCAATTTCTTTCTTCAAGAATGCAAACTTCTTATTTTGAAGCATTCACTACCATCACTCCCCCATAGATTTTTTGGTTGCTTCTTCCTAATACATCCATATTCTTGATTTGCTTTGCATACTCAAACTTTTCGAGTAAGTTTGATTTTCTTTTGATGAAATTTTGTTCAATAATTTGGGCGAATATTACTTTCTTTTTGTTGCCCCTTTTCTTTTTTTCTTTTTCATTTTCATATTCATTCTTCTCTTCTTGCTAATTTCATTCATTGATCATAAGATGAATGTATGAACTTTTTTTTGTGGATAATTGCTCCTCATATCATAGCCAAGTTGATTTTCTAACTAAATAGGTAAAAAGGGAAACGCCGCCAAAAACTTGATGTCGTTTTCAAATGCGGGTTTAGAAATGAAAAGGGTTTAGGCTCAAAGGGGTTAACTAGAGGGTAATGTTTAGGGTAGGTGAAAGAAGATAAGAAGGCTAAAGAAGGTGGGTGAATCCTACTCAATCATTTTTATGCATTATTTTAGTCCATGATCTTGAAATGTATGTTTTATACAAGTTCTAACATGCAAAGAAATAATTTACAAACACTCTATCAAACAAAATGAGCATGTAAAATTTGGCAATGGTGTCAAAAACTTGATGTGTTATATAATAATGCTCGGATAGACTCAAATTCTCACATGAAACAGAAGATAAAGGGGTATAAAAGTAAAAATGTGCATAAACTTATTTCTTTCTTTCTGTTGTGCTTACTAATCTTCCCTATTTGTTTCCTTGATTCATTTCAACGGTATTTCAAATTATTGTTTTAATAAGATCGTTTTTATCCAAATTATTTTTTAAGACTTTAAGCTTTTAGATTATTTATGAAGCTCACAACTTTATAGGTTGTTTTTGAAAATGTTTTAATGATTTCTATGTGTATTTCAATTCAAAAGATCGAATAGTTGTTAATCATGCACTTGTAATACTTGGGAAAGCATTATGTTGCCGATGCATTGGTGAGTTTCCTAACACCCCATACTTAGAATTTGACAATGTCCTTGTTATACGAGAATATGTTATTTAATAGTTGTCATGTTATACGTGAATATGTTATACGAGAATATGTTATTTAATAGTTGTCATGGGTAATAAAAGGGTGAAAGAGAACTGAAACTCCCCTTTTGATGCATCACCATTATGTGTATGGTTGAATTCCTCAGCTTTATTAATATGTGCTCCAAAAACTGTATGTCCCTGTTATGCTATGCAATACTCAAACAATAAAAAGTAAATATTAAACAGAAAATTAAACTAATATTCGTCAATAGATGGCGGCCGAATAAGTTGGGGGCAATGCCATCCTGTAACGGGTAAAAATTGTACGTGTCCAGAAAAACAAACCAACAAACAATGTTCAAATTCAAGAACCATAACTACATCAGATAAGAACCACAAATATCAAAGATGAGGATAGTGACTACCGGAAAGGAGGACGCTACCACTGTGGGTGCAGGCCAGGAGGCTGCTACTGATACTGCTGATGGGCATACGGATCATAGGTGTGATCATAGAATTCTTGCCACATTCCGTCCATCGAGTGACCTAATTGACCCATGCGGATCATCAAATCCAGCATAGTGGGGTCATTAGTAGTGTGATACATATATGGGCCTTGATATCCCAGTTGCTCCCTTGGTACTTCCTCGTCCTCAGACTCTTCAACTTCACAAGTCCAAATGTTCCCCCGATGCCCCACTAACCGGTACACCCCACTAAATTTCTTCATCATATGCATGTTGATCATTACCTAGGTGTCTACAGGTTTAATGGGTAGATCCATATCTTGGATTTGTCCAAAATTTATAGGGGACAGAACACCTAAGTATTGAGCGAGATGGGTGATGTATGGTCCTTCAAAGATGTGGCTGTTGGAACTGTAGCCTGTGGCTCGGGTAAAGAATTTAGCCAAGATGTAGGCTAGATTACAGGGGACTTGATCACTCAGACAATGGAGGTGGAAGAGGTCGCTCATGGTTACCACCCCGGTGCTATCTTTCCTTCCCCCAATAGAAAGGAAAATACATCGATGCAGATAATGGTAGAGAGGGTGTTTTATCCTGGTGCTTTTCTGGGTATGCGGGTCAAAGGGTCCTGACCCGATTCTGTTCCAAAACGCCGAGGCTTCACCTTCTGCAAACTCTGATTTACTTTCGGTGAAGATCGTTTCTGTCCTCTCCATATGCCTATACAATCCCATCTTTACCCCAAATTCTAACAAAGTCAATACATACCACTGTCTAGCCATCCTAAACCTCACACAGTCTTGCATCTCCATGGGTGTAAGTCTTGTGGTAACTCTTGCATAGGCTGCGGATTGAAAGGTGGTGGAGGCGGTGGTGGAGTTGGTGGCGAGCCACTCATGTGGGCAGACGAGGAGGATCCTGTTTGGGAACTCGATCTGATGTTCCTTATTTTCAGCCCTGCTTGTCTGGATGACTCGGCCATGTCCTATACAACAACAAAATGAAGTTAGTATAAGGAAATATCATTGCACATATGGCAATGACTCCAAAAGTTTGATATGACATAAAATTTATGCATATATATTTTAGGACCACACAAAGAAAACCTAAACACATGCACATGGCATGGTTACATTTTCTGAATCCATAATTGGTTAATTGTAATTTATCCAAACAATACTCAAATTCAAACAATGGTATTTTAACTTTTGAAAGTCAAACTTGTCAAAATTTTTGACCTAGTTCATCAAATTCACAATATTCCAGCAAGCTATACTACATTTTAAACATATATATAAAAGATTCATGCTTCAATTCATACATTCAAGTTAAAAATTTTAAGCAAAAATCAAGAACCCAATTCATACGAGTGGAACAAATCTGTCTAAACAAGGCTAAAATAAGTTACATTATGATCTATCATGGTCAAACATGCATCTAGATTAAGCAATAAGTTCAGATTCAACATATTTATACCAAAATTCAAAACGAAACCCTAGCCCTTGTTTGAACAAAATCATCTCTAAATGAAGCAAGAATTGACTCAAAAACGATAATGGATAAGTTTACATACCTTGGGGAGAGAGATTAGAGTGAAGAAACGAGAGAAATCGTGAAAAATCGGGGGTTTGGTGGGGATTTCGGCCGGAACCGAGAGTGTTTGTGGGTTGGGATTTTGAGAAAACTACTTCTGCTGCTGTCTTTAACCCTAGAACCGCGTTTGGCCGATGCACGGTCGTGCATTGGAATGCACAACCGTGCATCCCCCTTTTTGACCAGGTTATTTTTATTTATTTTTTATTTTTTTAGCTTAGTGTTTTTAGAAAATAAATTTTATATTTTTAATTAAAATTTAACTAAAAATTAATTTAAATTTTTCAATACGTATTACCTAAAAAAAATATAACCGTGGTCAACGGGGAATGTCACCAACAAAAATCCCGATTTTATACTTGGAAACTTACCTTATTTCGTGCAATCTAACATCAGAGTATCGAACTTGTCATTATCAAAAACAAAAATGTTACTCACGTAAAAACCGTTCGAAAGCGTTACGCCTAATTAAGAAAAAATGTTTTTGCTTTCGAATGGCGGTACTTATGTTTGTTCATTTTTCTTAACAAAAATTTTGCGGTCCGGATCCTTGAATATTCCTGCAAAGATAGATATAAGTAACACAAATACCATGACTCAAGAAAAAGAAAAATAAAAATAATCAGTCCGACGAATTAGATCTTTCGCAGAATCACCGTGTCCTCGGCAACGGCGCCAAAAACTTGATAGCATTTATTTCAATATATAAAAATATAAATAAATATATTTTTAAGATGATTTCACAAGATCAGGTTTTAAATTTATAAAATAAAAATTACTTTAACTTAAAACACACACAATAGGCAAGTGTATATATCGCAACATAATATAGTTTGGGTAAGAACCAATTATCGAACCATGGACACGGATCCCGTACTTAACCCTCGCTATTGTCTGACTAGAATAATAAGTTGGAAAATGGGTTTTGTTTAAATGGAAAATAAAAAATTAAGAAATGTAATTAGAACTATTATTCTGTTTAAGGTGTTACTCTAGTTTTTATCCCTTGTTAATTAATATTGTATTTAAAGTAAGGTTGGTCATAGTTACTAGTACTAACCCTTTCGATAGGGGAGTTAGTATGTCGTAACGGAACAGTGGATACAGTCGGCCTACTGTTCCTTAATGAATATAACGGACCCTAAACGGGGTGTCAAGTCCATCGATATCATCACAATTCATTATTCGGACTTATTATCCTTTTGACTAACGTACGTCTGGTCTTGTAACTTCTTCCGGTAAGTCGGAATGCACAACTTTCTCTAAAGATACTTTATGAATGCTAGGACCTAACTAAATATATTCTTAAATAGTTGTCTTTACTTATAATATTATTTCAAATAAATAAGACTTTCCTTCTCAAGATCAAACCCCATGGCTCCCGCTAGAAATCCTCTGCAAGCCGATACAAGATAAGTAGAGAATTACAGACACAAACCGCCCGGTCTGATTAGGGCTCACACGGCCTGCTGAATACCTAAACCTCCAATCAACCCATAATATTAAATCTATACTAACCGGCCGGACTAGCACCAAGATTTTTATATAGACCGTACAAACATCGAATAAGCTTCCTGAACAAGAAGTCTTGCTTAGGTAACTCACAAGATTTAAGATTATTAGATTGGTTTAAAGATCACTTATTCTGGTCTTTCTTAGATAACTTATAGTAATGACTTTAAAACATAACTTACTAAAAATACTTCATTAATTAATTAAAGTTCAACCAACTCGAGCAACACAAGAGGACTAGCCATGAATGACCATGCAAGTTACTCCACTAACCCTTAGATAATGTGTGGAAGTGTTCCAACACCAAAGGAGAGTGGGTATAGGTTGCCTCTTGTTTCACTCGAACGAGAAGAATAAGTTCATATTACAAGACTTAGAAAAGAAAATAAAAAGAAAAAGCAAAATGGACCAAAACCGAGAGAGTTCTGGCTCTTCGCAGAGCACTAAGGCCTTCACACCTCTTCATCTTGGACACCTGAAACACTAGAACGAGCTTTCTATTTATAGACTTAGAATTTGGTAATGCACGGTCGTGCAAAGCACTCATTTCTTGCACGTGAGGGAATCTGGCAGGTCTGGCAGGCTCAGGGCCACGTGTCACCATTTTCATGGCCGTGCATTGCATTGCATGACCGTGCTAAGTCAAATTTTGACTATTGCTTGATTTTGACATTCTGGGTTGACTCCGTTCGTCCGGCTTCGTTCAATTGGCTTCCGAATTCCGATTTTGCCTTGTTTTTGGGTGTTTTCTTTATGTTTTTTTATGCGATGGTTAATTATCCTGTTGTAACACAAATAAGTGGATTAAGTATAATATCTTATCATATTCTCTATAATTTGTGCTATTTATGGGGATAATTATGCATGTAAAACATGTATAAATGATGGTATATCACACACTACTTACAAGTTTTAACCATATGTTGGGCCCACCAGCTATACCTCAGTAAACACCATCACTTTTGGTCCATTCCATGTTCAAGAGATGTGATCAGACGCTATCATTTCTCAATGGTCAGATTCAATTTTCCTGTAACAAAACCACTTGTAAGACTATACACAAAGCAATTCTTTTTAATTTTGACATATTAAATTCTCATTTCTCCCCAAAAAGATTTGCTAGGTAATAAAAATGAACTATACACAAAAGGAAAATCTTTTTGTAAATTTTCTTGACCGTTAAGCATAATCACAAAACAACTAATATACACAAGGATTACTGAAAATTTTATCATGCCAAGCATCTCCACCAGTTGGGCAAATCTGGTAGAGTCAAAAGCCTTTGTGAAGATGTCTGCGGTTTGCTTGTCGGTTTTGACCTCAACGATTTGAATATGCTTCTTTTCAACACAATCACGGATAAAATGATGTTTGATCACGATGTGTTTGTTGAACTGGGTTTTTGGTGATATGGGGAACGACAGTGTTGTCACAAAGAATGAGTGTCTCATGGAATGTGATCCCATAGTCAAGCATCTGATGATGTATCCATCTGACTTGGGAACAACAAAGGGCGGCGGCAATGTATTCGGCTTCGGCGATGGATTGGGAAACGGTAGATTGTTTCTTACATTGCCATGAGACAAGACGGTTGCCAAGGAACTAACAACCTCCAGAAGTGGATTTGCAGTCTAAGTTGCATCCCCCATAGTCTGAATCTGAATAAGCCACATGATCAAACAAGTCATTCTTAGGATACCAAAGACCCAATTTTGGCTTATACTTTAAATAACGCAAAATACGTTTTGACAGCAGATAAATGAGAGAGTTTAGGATTAGCCTGAAAACATGCACACAAGCACACTGCAAACATGATGTCGGGTCTGCAGGCAGTGAGATACATGAGAGATCCTATCATAGAGCAATAGAGGTGTTGATCAACGCTTTTGCCATCCAAATCGGGAGACAGACAATGTCGAACTTCCACGGGAGTTTTGACTGGCTGGGACTCAGCCATTTTGAACTTCGTCAGGATTTCTTTCACGTATTTCTCTTGATGAATGAGAATTCCTTACTCGGACCGATCAACTTACAGTCCCAAAAAGAACTTCATTTCTCCCATAGAGCTCATTTCAAACTTAGAACGCTCACTTCTTCGAATTCTTTGCACAGATGAGGATTTGTGGATCTAAAAATGATATCGTCCACATAAATTTGCACCATGATTGTATCCTTTCCATCCTTTCGTTTAAACAGAGTTTGGTCAATCGCTCCTCGTGTGAAACCATTTTCAAGAAAATGCTTTGATAACGTCTCATACCACGCACGAGGTGCTTGGTGAAGACCATACAATGCCTTGTCTAACTTGTAGACGCGGTCTGGAAAGTTAGGATCAATGAAACCCGGTGGCAGCTTGACATAAACTTCCTCTTGAACTTTTCCATACAGAAATGCGCTTTTGACATCCATTTGATGAACAGTGAAGTTCATATAGGTTGCATAGGCGAGAAACATTCTGATGGCTTCCAAGTGAACCACTGGTGCAAAAACTTCCTCAAAGTCAATCCCTTCTTATTGATCGAAACCTTGAACAACCAAACGACCTTTGTTCCGAACCACAATTCCTCCTTCATCCTTTTTGTTGTGAAATACCCAGCGAGTGCCGATTGGAACTTTGTTCTTCGGAAGATCCACCAGATTCCACACATTCAGTTTTAAGAATTGTTGTAACTCTTCTTGCATTGCTTCCACCCAGATGTTCTCAAGCAAAGCTGCTTTGATGTTCTTTGGTTCTATTTGAGATATGAAGCATGATAACATGTTGTTATCTAATGCATCACAGGCACTTCGGGTATGAACACCCACATTGAGCGGACCAATGATGCTATCAGTGGGATGATTTTTGTGAATTCTCAACTGAGGAATCTCATCTTCTTCCAAGAGTTCGTCCAGATTAGTGATATTATCAGCAGGAGGATCAGCTTCATTAACAATAGGATCTTCAGCAGTTTATTGTGGTGCAACATCTACTATTAGAATGGCGTTGTCTTCAACAGTTTCACTTGTTGCACCATAACCGGAAGAGTCCATGTTGCACAAAACATGCAGTGTTGACCGCCTCCGCCCAAAATATCACAGGAATCTTGGAATCAACAATCATAGTTCTAGCAGCTTCAATCAACGTGCGGTTTTTCCTTTCAGCTACACCATTTTTTTGAGGAGTACGCGGTGCACTGAATTGCGTAGAAATACCTTTGCTTTCACAGAAGGAATCAAGAGTGGCATTCTTGAATTATGTTCCATGATCACTGCGGATAGTCTTCACACTCACATTGAAGATGTTATCAATTTGAAGCAGATAGGTCTTCAGAATCTATGGCGTCTCATCTTTCTTAGCTAGGAAGAACACCCAAGTAAACTGAGAGAAGTCATCGGCTACCACCAAACAAAAGGATTTTCGTCCAAGACTCATGACACTCACAAGACCGAAGAGATCCATGGTAAGTAATTGGAGAGGGGAGTCAATGGAATTTATGGTTTTGGGTTTATGAGAAGATTTGTGTTGTTTTCCTTTAGAACAAGAGATACAGTTTTCCACAGGAGAAAAATCTTTGAGAGGAAATCCGGTGACAAGGTTTCCTAGAACCAGGCGGTTAATGTTTTTAAAATTTACGTGTCCCAACCTTTTATGCCACGGAAATGATTCATCTTCTGAAGCCTTTGAAAGAAAGCACGATTCAATTCTTGTTGGGTTGTTCATATCCAAGCTAGGAGCACGCATGAGAATGAGTTCTTCTGGAATCACCACTCCAGGCTTCAAGATCGGGCATTCTTTTGAATTAAACAGGGCACAGAAATCCTTGTCACAAATCTGAGAAACACTCATCAGATTGTACTTTAATTGGGGAACGAAGTTGACATGTTCCAGACTATTTACACCATTCGAGACTGTTCCTTGTCCTTCAATCTTTCCTCTCCTTGGATTACCAGCAAAAGCTACATAATATTCATCCATTGGATGATAATCTTGCAGCAAGTTAAATTGTTCGGTCATATGTCTTGAACACCCACTATCTACATGCCAAATGTTATCTCCGGTTCTTCATGGTTGACCCTATACACAACGAACCATTTATACATTTTGACCAAGACCATTGCTGTCAAGAAGTTTCTTGTCAGGATAGGAAATCACATGGGAACCATAATCAGAATCCTCCTTAGATGAAGCATGGTCATCATATAGAACATTATTTTTAATTTTCCAGGTTCGTTTCAAATAATTTTTAGCATTTTTAATTCTTTTACGCCTAGATTTTCTACTGTGAGAAGACTTAGACGACACATTTGAATTTAATAAAATTTTGGGAGACGATTCTTCATTACAATGTACTGTTGTCAAATTACAACTTTTTGAAGCACCACAACTAAAACAAACTATATCACAATACGCCTTAGCCTGATTATTGTCATCACAAAATGAAGATGATTGTGATGTTGAGGCATCTGAACATGATATGATTCTTTCTTCAATAACTTTTTCTTGAAGACTTTGTTCTTCCTTTAATCTGAAAAATTCCATGTTGCTCATGGTTTCACGTGGTACATCATTCACAATAATTCCTGCACTTTTAAACTTGGTAACACAAGGCACATCATTCAAAGATTTAGGAATAAAAGGTAAAGCATTTTTAAACTTAGAAATATCATTTCCCAAACCCACATGTTCGGAAGGCATAGAATCAAAATACACATTTTCAACGTGTTCACAAATATCTGGTTTTGACACAGACATATTATTACATTCATCCGACACAAGTTCATTTAACACAGTTCTAGAACAAGAACTCTCCTCACAATCATCCTCTGAAGTTACACAATTTGACTCTGCACATGAAGCAAAACTGTCAGAATCTGAGAACGTAATATAATTATCAGTAGATAAAGTACACACAAAAGGAGTAGGAACATAAGCAACAGGCATGTCAGCAAATCTACCTGACTTAGAATAACGTGGTGGATGAGAATTGTAACCAATACCCTCTGTGCCTTTTCTATTAAATTGTTTATCCATTATCCTAAACAAAATTTTCTTATCCATATCCATATAGTTAACTTGTAATTTAGCCTTTTCTGCCTTTTGAACTCTTTCACTCAAAATTTTATTATTAATGGTTAAGTTGCACAATTAAAGAACGGTTTTTTCCAGAAATGTCACGAATTTTCTTTAAATACAATTTCTCATTTTTGGCCATAGAGTCATACATCACCTTAATGTGATCTCGTTCGTCAATCAAAGCTTGATTGATGAATCTATATTTCTGAATTTCATTTAAACAAGATCTAGCACTACAAAGTTTAAAAATAATCTCAGCTGGTACAGTAGTGAGATCCTCAGCTGGCTCGATCATGACACACTTTCCTTTGTCCTCCACATCTGCCATCAAGGCTTTGTCAGCAGCTTCCTCGGCTTGTTCTCCCCAATGATAGTGTCCATTAGCTTGACAAACAAGAGTTGTGGAGCTTGAAGACGTGCTGGTCTTGTGAGGATTAGCAGCTTGCTTTCCAGAGGAAGTCTTCTTCTCATGTTGATCCTTGGATGAAGGCTCTTTGCAGTTTCTTGCAAAGTGACCCAGCTGGTCACAGTTGTAGCACCTCACCTTCTTGATGTCAAAACCAAGAGTGTTTCCAGACTGGTTGGTGGGAGTGACTGCTCCTTTCTTGATCTCAATCTCATAAGATTCAAGAATGCTGTAAACTTCTTGTTGAGACAGGACGCTCAGATTCTCAGTCTTTTTTATCATAATACGGTACATGTTCCATTCCTCAGGAAGAGCATCTAGAAGTTTCTTGTTCAGCTCCATAGTTGGGTACTCAACACCCATTACCTTCAGTCTAGACACAATGCTTGAGAAACGGTTGATCAAATCAGACATTGATTCTCCTATGACACTGCTGAACATCTCATATTGCTTCTTAATCAGATCTCTCTTACTCTCCCTAACTTCAGCACTACCTTCAAATCTAGTACACAAAGCTACCCGTAGATCTTTGGCTGTGGTGTACTCGGAAAAAGTGTTAAAGATATCCATAGGAAGAGCCATAGCAATAATCCCATAAGTCTTGTTGTCTCGGGAAATCAAAGCAATGTCTTTATCATCATATTCAGCCATGGTCTTAGGACGCTGAACATCAGCAGTAGTGATAACAGGTTTGTGGGGACCATCTTTGATAGAGTTCAGCAAGGTATGATAATGAAATTGAAAGAAAGTGTTCATTCTCTTGTGGACACAAGAACAAGTGGTTTGTTCCCTCCGGAAAACTCATTTGAGCTTGAAGTTGCCATTAACTCAGAAGTTGAAACTAAAAACAGTGACTAGTTTCGGTGGACAAACTTGATCGAAACTAATAGTTTCTATAGAGAAACACTGATCGAAACTCCTAGTTTCAATTGAGAAAAAGTTGCCCGAAACTTCTAGTTTCGATTGAAGAAATAAATCTCGAAACAACTAGTTTCAATGGTTAACACTTGGTCAGAAAAAGAAGCAGAACCTCAGTAGAAACTACTAGTTTCGATTGAAACTTGTTTCGATACCCAAAGTTTCGGGTGAACAAGCTGCACCGAGTAGTTTTGATTAGAACAATACAAAAGGCTAGTTTCGATTGTACCTTCTCCAAGCAAAAAGTACAGACAAGAAGTTTCGATGACCAACGAAATTCAAAGAATGTTCCCCTGTAGTTTCGATGCCTTCTTCCCCAAACTCAGAAAAACTCCATTGTTGAAAAGCTCCAGAAATCAATATCTCATAAATGACAATCCAATCCAATGAAAATCTTCAGCTCAAACTTCTGAACACAAATCCAACCTTCGATCTTGAAATCATGAACAAAATCCCTCGAAAATCGATGAAACAGTAACAACAGCAATGAAACAGTGCTTCCGAGAATTTTATGCAGAAAAACCACACAAATCACCTAGAATCGATCACAAAAACTGATAATACTCAAAAGCTCAAGAGCATAAAGCCCTGATACCAATTGTAGGTCCAGATTTCAATCAGAAATCTCACAGATGATTGATTTTCCACACACAAAGGCGGAAACAATGTGTATGGAGGTGAAACAGAGGGTAGAAACAGATTTTGGTGAAGATAACGGGCTAAACGCACTCACAATCAACACAAATATGATATGAAATTGTAAGAACAGTGCACAATAACTCAAAATGCATATGTATTGATTGATGAACAATGAAAGAGAAGGTTCAGGGTTACAGCCGCTACTCACACCCTAAACATTCTCAAACTAGGTTATTTATAGTAATTGACAGGTATCGAAACTATGTCAACCGAAACTACTAGTTTAGGTTGAACATTTACAAGTGAATTAACACCCTGTCGAAACTACTATCTATCAAAACTACTAGTTTCGATTGAACATAAACTTAGCTAAAATAAAGCTGTAAAATACATAAACTGAAATTACAATAAAAGAAAGCTAAACTAAGATTGTTCAAAATACAATAATGACAACAACTTAAAAAAATTACAAGACTCTACAAGATCTAATCGGAATCCAGATAGACAACCTATTAGGAATGAAAATCAGATTGAAGATTGATGGATTCACGATGATTACTACCGAATGTTTGTGTGAGACTTGGTCAAGTACGTTTGAAATGAAGTTGGTTATCTGTTGTTAACTAGTTGAAAATGGAACCTTTATTATATGCTAGTTAAATAAGAAACTTTCTTTTGTTTCTGGTTTAATGCGAAGATGCTCGTGTCATGAAGGGGAGATCGGATATGAAATACTTCGGGTTATTGGTTGAGTGGATAAGGTATAAGACAAAGTCAAACACTTCTTGTGAAGACGAAGGTCAAAGAAAAGAGTGGTTGTGCACACTATTTTGGAGTTTCAGTTTGTTTTCATGTTGGGATTCTTATCTTTGTGAAAGTTGATTAGTTTGATGCTAATTGTTGGAAATTCGAAATCTCTATCTTATGCCGGTTGGTTTACTGATGTCTAAGCAATATGGGCTAGATTCTTGAATCAATGCGGAGTTGGTTACTATGGAAAGGCCAAACAAAATGGTTCTACAACGGATGCATTAGTTTAGAGGGAGTCTTTTGCCTCAAGATTGAA
Source organism: Smallanthus sonchifolius (assembly GCA_023525975.1). Taxonomy (NCBI): domain Eukaryota; kingdom Viridiplantae; phylum Streptophyta; class Magnoliopsida; order Asterales; family Asteraceae; genus Smallanthus; species Smallanthus sonchifolius. The sequence continues at coordinate 60,048,799 of CM042035.1, read as the reverse complement.
GCAAGATTGAAGATCAAAGTGCAATTCCAAAGATTAAGTCTTATCAGGTAAGTGAAGACCCAGGATCATCAGTCAAGGGGGAGTTTGTTGAGACATGTATGTGTGACTGATGGTTTATCAGTATTTGTATAGAATTGTTTGCAGCAGTTAAGAGGGGGTCTATTAGAGCATGAATTTGTAACTGTAGCAAAAATTTTAAGTGTATATGTAGCGAACATTTTAAGTTCGCCTAAGGGAATGTTTGGGCGAAATTAACAAGCGATCTTACTAAGTTCTCCTATAGGGTTATGGGCGAACTTCTGCAGACTCAGGCTTGTCTATAAATAGGACCTTTTGTGTTCATTTGTAGCAAGCAATGCTAGAGTTAGCATCCATAGAGAGGGAGTGAGTATATGTGTGAAGTGAGTCACAATCCCTAGGTAGAGCTCACCTAGGGATTGCAATTGGAGCTTAAATGTAGAGATGTACACTTCTTCGGTATTGTAATCAGGGATGACGACTTCGTTATCGATTATATACGAATGATTATGTTTCATCTATCTTCTATGTTTCATGTTCGTGTTTGATTCACTCCATGCTTCCGTCTCAATGCGAATCATCGAGTAATGCGTTTGATCGTGTGCGTCTTGCTTGTTTGGAGACGCCACTGGGACTTATATATTTAAATTAAGTTTATATCTCTAGTTTAACTTGATGTAAATTGTTTAACAAAATATTCGTAATCAGTTTGTTTTAACAAATCTTTTTCAATCCAAAAAATAAAAATTAATTTAGATGAGCAAAACACACTAAAAAAATCTTAATAATCAAATCAGATTACATTTTATTAAAAGTTAAATCTAAATGTGCAATTGCAAATGATATCAAATGAGGAGATTGGAAATCAAATTAAAAGATTAGTTTAAAAAACTTATTACTTAATTGGTTGATTGTAGATTGTCAAAGAGCAAATGTATAACAATTGTTGAAGTGCAATTATCGAGTACAACAAGTGAAAACCCGATTGAAACTCAGACACCGATTGTCAAAGAGCAAACGAACTAGATTGTTTGAAACTCATATTGTCGAATGTTAATTAAAGAACTTTGTTAACAGATACCGACGATTGAAGAAGGGAGAAGGAAAGTGAACCGAGTGTCGATTGAAGAATTTTGTTAAGAGATATTGGCAATTGATCTTCTTCCCCATGCTCATTATTCCCAAAAAAGTGATTGCCCAATTGTCAATTGCACTTTCCCATCATCTATTCCTCTGTCGCCGCTCTCAATTGCATCACTAGCCCCTAAAAGTCTCGTTCCATAATTCCTCGATTACAATTTACACCGTCTTTTTTTTTTCTCCCTTTTCAGATGTGATTCAGGCCCAAATAAAATACCAAAACCCATTAACAAAAGCCCAAGTAGATAAATATATAACCTTATTGTTAATGGGCCCCTATTTTTTTAAGGCCCCCAGCTATACTAATGGACCGCCGCTGAATAAAGTTTTGAATTTAATCAGTTTAGTTCTTCTAAACTAAATGAGCCGAGCTTGTGCTAGGAACTTAATCGATATAAACTCAAGCTTATTTATGAGTATGATATATATAAAAGAACTATTTAATGGAGTGGTGTTCTCCCTCGCACAAAGTTGAAAGTCAAAAGACAAAAGCATAACTAATCAATCAACATTGCAAGAAATGTCGACACAATGTCTCTCTATATATATAAAGGCAACCATCCAATTCATACAAATCAACCCTTTTTTTCTTGGGTGGCAAAATCACTTCCATTTAAATACTAAAAATATTAAATCACATATGAAATACTTTTAGGCCAGTGGGTGTCCAAGACGAGATGCTGATGCTGGATGAGTGATGCGACAAAAAGAGAGTGAGGTGGCAGGGAGAGATAAGAATTTGATAGTGGAAAGCGGGATGGTGGTGCCAATTTGGAGAAGCAACAAAGAAGGTTCGGGATGAAGAGAAGCTGAAACATGATGGAAACCTGATATGGCATGACGGTACTACCGTACTGGCGTAAACACCGCCCCCCACCGAAAGGGGGGGCGGTGTTTGCGTCAGTATGGTAGTACCGCCATGCCATATCAGGTTTCCATTCTGCTTCAGCTTCTCTTCATCCCGATTAGGGGTGTAAACGAGCCGAGCTGAGTCAGGTTGGGCTAAAACTGGGCTTTTAAAAAGTTCAAGCCAAGCCGACTCCGCTCGTAAATTTTAAGGACTGAAAATTTGAGCTCAAGCTTGGCTTGTGAAAATCTCGAGTCAGCTCGATAATTTAAAAAATAATTGAATTTTTTCATTTTGTATTTTTCGGACATTTTGAAATATATATGAAAAAAAACATTATTAGAACTAATAAAATAGTAAATAAAATAGTATTAAGATTGTAATACAAAATATTACTTTTTAATTTTTTTAAATATCAAAAAACATCGAGATTCAAAATATTATATGTAGTATATTTCTTTAACCTTTTTAAATATTATTTATTATTAATAATATTATTTTAAACGAGCAAGCTAACAAGCCGGTTATCAAGCGAGCCATGAGCCGAGGCGAGCTCCTTCAACCGAGCTTTTTTTTTATTTAGAGCGAACTTCGAGAGAGCAGCCATCCAAAACCTTTGTTGAGGGGGATATCTGGCGTGCACACCATTGCCTTAGAATTGTTAGTTTTAGTTGTACTTTAAGTTTTATTTTATACTAGACTAGCTTATATCCCGTGTATTACACACGGGTGGTGGTAAATATCAATACATAAAATTTTTAAATTTTTTTTATATGTAGTTTACAGGTGTAAAAATATATTATATATTGATAGAAAAAAATTTCAAAATATATAAAAATTAATATATAATTAGGTTTTGAAAATACATTATTTATTATTAAATTTAATTTGACTTTCATTTAATTGAAAATAAAAGTTATAAATTAGATTCCAATGTTTCTTATATAAGATATAACTCTTTAAAATGCATGTGTTTTATTGATATAATTAATATTTTCTTTATATAAATACTATTATTAAAATATAGAGGTTTTTAATAATTAAGAGGGGCGGAAAAAAAATAAGATAATGAATATGAAGACTATTAGATAATATAGAGTATAGATTTGGGTGTTACTTTGGTAAACTAAGAAAAAAATTATATTCTATTTTTATTGTATATAAGATCATAATACATTAACATTTTAAATTCACTTTGGTAATATCAAATGCAAAATTCACTATTACGAAATATTTAATGGAATTCCCAAATGGTAGTTTCATTAAATAGAACTATGATACATGATGTCATGATCACAATAATCTTGAGTGTTTTCGTTTTTGATCACAATAACCAGTTTTAACTTAACTCGTTTTAAAACCAGCTAACAAAAAAAGTCAAAAAGTCCTTGGTCATTCACTGATTGTTTTATTTATTTAATTGATTTTATTTAGCTTTGACATTTATATTCTCTGATTATGTGAATGTATTATGTCAGCTCATTTTGGGTTCGTGTTAAAGGATTCATAGCAGCTTTCCTATATATTTGTGAGTAAATTTTCTATATTTTATGGGATGGTTTAAAGTGGTTGTTAGTGGAGGAGAGAGTAAATGTATACATTTTTTGTATATTTCGTGGAAACAATGTTCACCTGTATATATTTTTTAATATTTTTTGAAAGTAGTGGTGAGTGGAGGAGAGAAAAGGTAATGATAAAAGTATAAAAAATATTATTTAATTGAAAATCAGAGAGAAAAAATAATGATTTTAGTATAATTATAATGATAGGGATATGAAAACTGTTGTGAATGCTCTTAATGTCTTATGTTCTTAATGTGTTATGTTGTTCACGCGTGAGCTTTCTTCATTGATTTCACATTGTTAGGAGGATAGAGATGGGGAGACTACATACTTCTTGGCATTGTTTTCAGAACCGGATCGGTCGGTCGAACCGAGAACCGGGCATAGAACTGGTCCGATTATGCCTAATTGAACCGTCTTTGTTTGAATTGATCAGTTACCTACCGGACCGATGCCCCCACATGGGATGGTTGGCCGGATTTTTAAATTTTTGTTTATTTTTTTTCTTTCAAATTCTTATTCTTTTAATTAATTTAGTATCCGAAGTTCCATATTTTATTTCATGTCAATTAAATTTTAAATTCACATCAAAACATAATATTTTATATTTTGTATATATATATATAGGAGGGTTCCAGAGAAAACCACAAGTTAGGCGAAACCGAGAAAATCACTAAAAAAAACTAATTTTACCAAATCATATAATAATATTTATTTTTTGTTTTATTTTATTTTTATATAGTTATAAGAGTATCAATTACACATAGTGTTACGTATACGTAAACATAAAACAAAAAAATTACGGTTACGTATACGTAAATCAAAAAAATTGTTTTTTGATACGTATACGTAAATAAAATAATTGCCTGAAATGATGTGGTTTTCTCAGTGTAAAAATGTTATATGATTGGGTAACACTATATATATATAAAATAATTGCCTAAATTTATGGTTTTTTTTTATCCCTCCCCTATATATATATATATACATAACACTATGTGTAAAAATGTTTAATATTACATTGATACTCTTATAACTATATAAAAATAAAATAAAACAAAAAATATATATTATTATATGATTGGATAAAATTGGTTTTTTTAGTGGTTTTCTCGATTTTCGTCTAACTTGTGGTTTTCTCTGGAACCCTCCCCTATATATATATATATATATATATATATAGGGGAGGGATATTCTAAGAAGGATAAAAAGTGTAAAAGTGTAAAAATTCTTATAAAAACCCCACCACAACCCCCCAAAAGCCTAAAACCCACACCCCAAACCCCCCCCCCCCCAAAAAAAAAACCCTAACCCTCACCCCACCTCGAAAAACCTAAAACCTCTCACCCCCACCCCTAAAACCCTAAATTCTAAAAAAAAACCCTAAAAAGCCAAAAAAAGTCTTCTAAAAACACCACCCCCCCCCACACCTCAAAAAAGCCTAAATACTAAAAGTTAAACCCTAAGTCAAAAACTAAACCCTACAAGCTAAGATCGTAGAGTTCGACGAGACGGTTCCAACGCCGCCAAAATGAGTAAAATCGGAGTTCGTATGAGCCAGTTATGAGTGTTTTAAACGACTTTTTACACTTTTTAGTGAAACCTCACACTATATATATATATAGTTTAAGTTTTTATATTATTTATAACGTCATCCGGTTTCTTAAACCCCGTCTAACCGGTTCGAAATGAGTAAAATCAGAGTTCGTATGAGCCGGTTATGAGTGTTTTAAACGACTTTTTACATTTTTTTGACTTTTTAGCGAAACCTCACAATATATATATATAGTTTAAGTTTTTATATTATTTATGACGTCATCCGGTTTCTTAAACCCCGTCTAACCAGTCCGACCAGTGGACCTCTAAGACGGTTGGTTTACTATCCAGTCCGGTTTTAAAAACATTGCTTCTTGGCAATGGGATTATAGGGTTGAATAAAACAATATTTGTATGCCCCGTTGTTAATTTATGATACAACCCATTAATATGACAAGACTCAACATGAAATTAAACTAGGTTAGTGTTCGAAGTAAATTGGTTTGGTCATAAACGAGATGACACATTAGTAACATGATGAAAATGTGTCTAAACAGGTTGTTGAACCCGCTTAACCCATTTAGGACATGCATAACACATTTAACTTATCGTGTTAAATATGTTAATAGGTCGATACAACACATTTATGAATCATATTATAAAAGGATATGGTTTTATACATAGTTAAATATATAATAATTAATACAGAATTATAATTTCTCATAACTTTTATTTTATTATATCTTACTATTTCTTAATATTGTTTAGTGAATTGTGTCATGTCATGTCTTCGTATTATTAAATTAATTATATATACTTAGTGTAAAACATGTTGAACACGACCCTTTGCCAGTATTGGGTGTTAACTAGACAAGATAGATCTCCTTTGCAATGTAAGTAGAAAATGACACTTGAGATGCAATAAGCACTTGGATTTTAAAAATAAACTAATATGGAAAATCAATACCATCAATCCAACTACAAAAACAAAAAAAAAATAAAAAAATAAAACAAAACCAACAACACACCAAAGTAAAAAAAAATGCAATCCTAGTGTTATATATTTAGATGAAGTTTTGACCCATTGTGTGTATCTGTTGCACACTATTAATTTGTTCTGGGTCAAAATCCCCCCCCCCCTAACAACTTGACATTCTTTTCTTGCAAAATATTACAGAACCTATATTAACTTCTACATGGGTTACCTTTGATGACAATGGCACTCAACACCTTCAACATTTTGGACCGGTTTATTGAACCCGCTTGAACTTGCTCCTGAGATTTGGTAAGACGACGACGAGATTGACATGGGAGAAAATGACTATAAATAGACAAGGAAGGTGTGTATGTTACTGCATTCGACCCATGCGAAGCAAGAAATGCATTCCATTCGCGACATCATAAGCCATAAGCCCTATCTTGCCCCCAATCCAACTACCCAATGTGCTTCCAACCAAATAACCAAGTTTTCCAAACCTTTCCTCTCCTAGGAACCCAACAACATATGTCCCAAACAATGTCCCTGCGCCTCTTAAAACACCTTCTGTCACATACCCTTCATAGTAAACGACTTCAAAAAGATCCCAACCAGAAGAAACGATAGGTCCCAAGATTCGATTGGCATTCTTGTTAGCTAATTTGGCGGCTTTGTCTCCTGCTTTCTTGGCTTGTTTGGCTGCAGCTTTGCTTTCAATGCCTTGTGTGAGTGCATCGGCTAGTGAAGATTCAATCGCCTTATTTCTTGCTACCTCAACATGCATTGTTCTAATGTTGTTAGTATATAGTTTGATACTCTCTTTTACACCGCATACTATTGTTCCTGAACCACCATCGAAACAATCAAAGATACTAAACTTCCCAGTTTGAGATGGAGTCATTCCAACCATGTTTCTGCATGATCGAGCTAAAACGGAAGGAAAAATAGTCAAAAACAAGGTTGTATGAACACGAACAACAGATTCAGAGAAATCGTGCGCTATTTACTATGTATAACCAAATCTAGGAACATATATGAAGACAAACAAGCAATGTGGTTGTGCGCGTCTAAAGGGCATGTTCTTTTGTTCAATAACTTTTGATGGTATTCATATTCACGTATTCAAAAAGCTTATGTAACATTATATGTCACGTCATGTCATATCAGCTTTTAAATATCACTGTTTTCTATGTCATACATTTATTTACGCAGTTATCAATAAATTTTTAGTTGGGTCCCACTTTTAACAAGCCCACCAAATTGTGTCGAACAGAAGGCTCCTAAGCAACGGGCGTCATGACAAATGACAAGAGGCTAATTTTCTATACTTGTGGAAATTTTACTAAGTGTCGGAAAAATATATACTATGTCAAGGTGCTTTGCCAGGCGCCAGGGGCGGCCCTTAGGGGAGGCGGGGAGGGCGACTGCCAGGCTTTTTAAAAATTGTTTATATATTTTAGTTGGGTCCCACTTTCACTTTCCTTCTCCCTCCTAAGGGGTCCGTACTTTTTTAAAATTGTTTATATATTATATATATATATATATATATATATATTTATAATAGGCTATCTATTTATCCTATTAACCCACTTAGAAATTAAAAATGGTCCACTAGATTTTCAAACTTATTAAAAAATAACAAAATAAGTGGGCTGAGGCTGAAGTGTGAAAGGAACTGAACGGCAGCCGCTTTTATTATGGGGCCCGCTTTTTTTTACATGTCCCGGGCCCAAAACCTTGTGACTATTCTCGGGACCGGCCCTGCCAGGCGCCCCCACGTCATCCCAAGGTTGTGCCTGGTAAAGTGACCACGATGCCTTTGCCTTGACGACACACCAACATCGTCCCAACACGTTGCCTGTGGCTGCCCGTTACGAGTGGTCTTACTAACATCTTCTTTTATAACTAAACTATCAAAATAAACGATGTTGTCGAAGGATCATAGCTTTGAAGCAAATAGGTGCTAGAAATCTAGATATCATGCATTTAAATTTTTGGCATCAACAAATTCATATTTGACAATCATTGTGTTAGATTGGTAGAATGGAAACATCTTGATGATTAGAAATCTATAATCTATATCAAATTTGAATTTCAAAATCTCTAAACATGTAAATAATAAAATGGGGGAGAGTTAATTGTATGTACCAATGTAACTTAGGAACATATATCCTGCAATGAACGCTAGAAATTGAAATCTTCTCCTTTGGAAAGCCATAAATCGATGGAATTATGATGGATTTTGTATGTGGGAGATCGCCTTCACGACCAGATTCTCGAAGTCCTATCTTTGTATATTTGGGTATTTTGATTGTATAATAAGTCGGCGTTCCTTGAGGAATACAAATGAGATTTGTAAATTCAGTTATTGAACTACCATCCCTGTAACAAAATAAGGAAAAGAGAAGTATTTTTTTTATGAAAAAATGCATAAAACGTGGGGGTTGAGTGTAGAGGTGCTAAAAAAACTGGTTTGAGATTTCAATCCGGTCCAAAACCAAAAACCGGTTCCAACAAAACGGTTTTAAGGCAAACCGGTTCATACCTGATTTAACCCGCCAATTCATAACTAGTTTGGAGGAGACTGTGGAAAACTGGTTCATACCCGGTTAATGCAAACCGGTTTAGTCGCTGAAACAATTTATAGCCATTACATAACGGCTATATAGCCATTGGAATGATTTCAACCCGTTTTTTTGGACCATTTTGTACCCATAAAACACTATAAATAGGTGGGAGCAGTCCTCCGCTGCGTCTCCGCAAGCTTGTAAAAAATATAAAAATTATTAACACATTATTAAAAATTACATAACAACTTATAAAAAAATATAAACTTTTTACCAATTATCAGGTCCTCTGATACATCTCGTCAAGCTTGTGTCAAAGCGGTGTCCACTTTTCATGAACATGTGAAGGTTCTTTGGTTGTGTCGACGGTTATTCATTGTTTCTTTTTATAAGAACGTGTTTTGGTTGTGTCGACGGGACGAATTACGTGAATTGTTGTGTTTCGGGAATGGAATCCGGTGTGGGAAAGGTTCGGGGTAGGAGGGGCATTTGGTTAAAGGTAAAGTTTGCGAGATTAATATTGAGATTGAGTTGGTGAAAAAGGTTTGGTTCCGGTGACGTACTCGGAACATAAACTTTTTGAATATTGGGATTGAAAAGGTTTCTCGGGTCATTGTTTGGGTTGGGATTTTGAGGGAAGAACTGAGTATATGGGTTGTTGTGAATGTTCGCGTAATGTGGATGATTTGTGTTCTAAGGATTCATTGTTGAGTAAAATAGTTGAAAGATGGTTAGATATTTTATAAAGAAAAGATTGAAAGATGGTTTGATATTTTTGAGTAAATTGGGTTGATATTTATAATAGAATCTTATTTTATTTTCATTTTGTTTTTTTTAATATATCCAACAACATTATTACTATAACACCCCAACTCGGAAGGGCCGGAATGCTACTATTACGAATATCAAATCAAAAACCATTCGATCATATTAAAGAAACAATCTAAGTTTTAGAAAATTTAACATCCCGAATAATTGAATGAAACCTAGATATTATTCGTTTCATTAACGAAATAAATAGATAACCTTGACTCCAATTTCACTCTTCATTTTATCCCCTGGTTTCCCTGATTTCCTTGAGTACCTATAGTAGAAACAATAGAACACAACAAAAAGAAATACGGTTGAGCCAAAAGTTGCTCAATAACAGAAAGAACAAAATCAATGCAACTACATTACGAAACGGAAACGATTAAAAGACATAACTGATACTGAACTAAACATGTAATTTTGAAATATGATACTGAACATATAATACTGATATCCGATGCTAAACATATAACATTGAAATATGATACTGAACATATAATACTGAAACCTGAAATCTGATACTGATTGAACTGATCTTACACGACAGGTAAGTCAATGAAATAAGTCGTTTAATACAAGGATGTACATAGAGCCAAAACTGAAACTGAGGGGTACATAGCTAGCTAGGCTATGCACCAAATGAGATGATGTGCGTGGCTGATAAGTGACCAAAGTTTCATGCATTAAAGGGTGCAATATGTTTTATTTATGCAAATTAATATGGGGAATACAAAAGTTTTGTATAGCTATGCATGTGCAGGTGTTGAAAGCTTAAAGTATGATTTTGGAAGATATTAGGTGAGAGATGTAAGAGTCGGAAGAGACACGGAGAAAACGAGGCAGAAACTCAGGACCTGGCGTAAGCCTACTCCACCAGCGTAATCCTACTCCACCTGGCGTAAGCCTACTCCACCTGGCGTAATCCTACTCCACCTGGCGTAAGCCTACTCCACAGCGTAAGCCTACTCCACAGCGTAAGCCTACTCCACAGCGTAAGCTTACTCCGCCCAGCGTAGGCCTACGCCGAACCAGTTCATTCACAGCAAACTTCAGTGTTGCGGAGTAAGCTTACGCCACCCCAGCGTAACGCTGGTTACGTTTCAGACGCGGATTTTTAGTGAAACAGCCGATTTTCAGTGTTTAAACAAGGTTTTCTTACCCAAATTCAAAATTCTCTTTTGGACATCAATTCTTGGGCGATTTTGGGAGTTCTTGGAGGCTAAGGAACACGATTCTAACATTCACTTAAGGATTGAACATGATCTCCATCACCATGAGCGGCTAATTCACTTGTGGCTTCCTCCACGCGGACGGTTCATATAGGTTTCATGTTTTGATTCAATTTATTTATGTTTTTGGGTCTATTTAGTTTCTGACAATAACTGAGTAGATTGATGTATTAGTTATTTTAAACAGTTTATTTGAGTGCTTTGAGTTTGCTTGCTTTACGATCTTGTTCGGTTGATGACAAAACCTAGTAGCAGGGTTGGGCGACTAAATGGGGTAACTTGGTATTCATAAATTGGGTGATTGAATTATACTGGTTTGTGACGGAACTGGTTGTATAGGTTGCTGACAACAGCCTGTCTTCAATTACTGTTTTAACTGATTTTCCAACACTATATCTATGTGGTGTCCAATTGAACAACTGAGTTTTATGTGAAACCTAGAACCTGAAGTTTGGAGGAAGTTGCATCTTTATTTGATCTGTGTTTTCATTCTAGTTACTAAGCTAAGCAATTTTGCTTTACGATCTTGTTCGGTTGATGACAAAACCTAGTAGCAGGGTTGGGTGACTAAAGGGGGCAATTTAAATTGGGTGATTGAATTATACTGGTTTGTGACAGAACTGGTTGTATAGGTTGCTGACAACAGTCTGTCTTTAATTACTATTTTAACTGATTTCCCAACACTATGTCTATGTGGTGTCCAATTAAATAACTGAGTTTTGCATAAACCTAGAATCTGAAGTTTGGAGGAGGTTGCATTTTTATTTGATCTGTGTTTTCATTCTAATTATCAAACTAAGCAATTTCACTAACCACTGATTCCTCGTGGATACGATACTCTTCTTACCCTTACTAGTTAAGTGTTTAAGGATTGTTTTTGACCGACCTAACGACATCGATCAAAATGGCGCCGTTGCCGGGGAATCGGTGCGCTTAGTTCTATTGCTTTAGTTTATTGTATTTAGTTGATTTTAATTCTTATCAAACACCCAAAAAGATTTTCTTTACTTCTGTTTTTATTTTTTGTTTATTTTGTTTATTTCTTTATTCAGAGTTACTCGGTTGTGCTACGTGTGCAGGTTGACATGGACAGTAATTATTATGGTGACCAAGACTACTATGAACCATGCAACAACTGTGGCATCACTGGCCACTGGGCACAAGATTGCCCAAGATACAATCAATATGGTGGTGGTCCTGAGTACCCAAACTATCAGGACGATTACAACCAAGACTACCACCCAAGCAGGCCACCTGATCAAGACAACTATCATTCTGAACTGGATGCCATCCAGTCAAACATGAAGGAGATGGCCAAGATGATACAAGCAGTGGTGCAGCAACAGGAGAGCCAGGACAAAGCTCATCAAGCTTTGGTAGATCTAGTTGCCAACCTAACTGGGATTGTCGGGTCACTCATCAAGGAAGTAGGTAAGCCTCGCTGTTCACATCAGTCCTCCTGTTCTGAAACCACAACCAGTGCACACCTCAATGATGTAAGTTTCCATTCTTCATTTGAATATCCTGCTTGTAAACAGACTCCACCACCGGTTGTAGAAAGAGTGGTGGAGCATAGTGAATCTGAGTCCGACCCTAATCAGGATTTTATTTCACAGAATAATTTGAAAACTGAAAATGTGAATAAACCTGTAAAAATCCCGTTTCCAGATGCTCTAATCAAACCGTTTTTAAAAGAAAAAGATCCAACACAGGATGAACGATGGGAAAAGTTTGAGAAGCGTAAAATTAACTCATTATTTTTAAATACGCTTAAACAAGATCCTGATAATGTTGAATGTCTAAAAGGTTTGAGTACCCGAAAACGACGGCACAAATGTCCCGAGCAAGTAAAATTGAGTGTCAGTATGAATGCCGTGTTTACGGGTACCCTTCCCCCGAAACTCCAAGATCCAGGGGCACCTATTATTTCAATTCAAATAGGTGAAATTACATTGAATAGAGCATTACTGGATCTTGGAGCATCTGTGAGCATAATTCCAGGGAGTCTGTATGATCAGCATGAATTTGGTCCATTACAGAGAGTTAACACCACCATGGTGTTGGCTGATCAGACTCCCGTACATTCTCGGGGGATTGTAAAGGATGTGATTGTGAAAGTAGGAGAGTTTTATTACCCAGTGGATTTCTTGGTGTTGGATTGTGTCAAGAACACAAAGCCAACTATTATTTTAGGTAGACCGTTCTTGGCAACTGCTCAGGCAAATATTAACTATGCTGAGGGAACGGTAAGGATGAGGTTTGGGGCTCAGAAAATGAGTCTTAAAATATTTTCAAACTTGCCAACCCCGAAAGCTAACAAATGTGGATCACCTGAAAAGGTGAATCACACAGTCGAGAATGCTTGTGTTGTGTTTGACAGGTCAGCTGAGATGAAGAACGGTGAAACTCCAGACAACAGGAAGAAGAGGGTCAGAAAAAGAAGGCGAAAAGGAAAGAAACCGCAAGTTCCGGATGCAGAACGAGAACTCTTTGCTTTGTTTGTTCATGCATGGAGGAAATTTGATGAGGAAAGGAACCTAAGTGTGGGGAAGGAGGACTTCAAACATCCCACCCGACCACCATGATGCAAGTAAGGTAAACTGCGTCTGGCTGAGGACGTTAAACTTAGCACTCTTAGGAGGTAGCCTAAGGTATGTTTTACATTCATGTCTAGTTAAATGAACTTTGCGGGTGTGTTCAATAGAAACCCTCACGAGACTCAACTCGTCCACTCGGGCTACCGAGGGGTTTAAAAGGCTTGATGCATATGCTAAATGCATTCGTGATTCCTACGAAAGTGAGTTAGGACTTTGTTTGATTTATTTATTTTTTGTGTTTTTGTGTGCGAGCCGGCCAAGTGTGGGGAAGTTTCATGGGTTTTCAAGTCAGTTTGATGCTCTTAGGTTGGTTCGAGTTTAACTTTGCAGGTTTAGATTGATCATCCCGTACTCAATCTCCATTCGGGTGGTGATGTTCGAGCTTCGTATTCATGTAAAAGGCAACCCAATAGCAGATTTTGAATACCATCGCGAAAGAAATGCTATACGATCGTGTGAGGTTGGATTGAAGACAGTTACAAGTTCGAAACCAGCTAAGTCCTTTCCAATTCTCTGTATAGTTTTGTTTATTTATTTATTTAATTTTTTATATATGTGCATTATCTCTCATCCTACATTGAGGACAATGTAATGTTTAAGTGTGGGGAGGGGAAACTGAGTCTGTATTTTGAGTCATAAAAAAATAATATCCATAAAAATTAAAAAAAAATTTTGAATTAGAATTTTTGTAAATAAATGGAAAATGATAGGTAGAATTGGAAACTGCTTGTGAATTGAAATAAAAAAATAAAGAATAGAAAGTGCGTCTGATTTGTAATGTTTTGGTAGGCCCAACCGACTTAAGAGCTTAAACATCCTGATAATGTATCTAGGTTTAAATGAATAATTAATTCAGACTATCTTGTGGGTTCTCATCTTAGGGGTGTCGGTAAGGTCGAAACTGTCAACATAGGGTGATAGGTACCTTTATAAACAAAAATTTATAAGTTTTTAAAATTATTTGGCACACCGCTTTATTTTTATGAAAATAAATCCGAAAGTTGGTGGCGCCCGCATTCCATAATCCATCTTGCATGAGCTTAATTAAATCAATTGAAAGCTTGAGTTTCGCCTACGTGTTTCCCTCCGGGATGATGACTTGGAGGATACACCCATGGGCGGGACTTAGGTGATCAATAAGTTTGGATGACTAAGTTAGGTTTATGTGTTTCCCTTCGGGATAGCGACTTGAAGGATACACCCCTATTCCGAAGCTTATGAATTTCATTGCTTAAGAACTGCAGCCTACGTGTCATATATCGTGTTCCAGCGTGATTGAAACACCACTGGGTTAGGTTCATTCATAAAATAATAATAAAAGCTAAAAACATGCACCCATCAATCCATAATTCCATGATTTTCAAAAACATATAAATTGGTGTTTATAATTGTGGGAAATCTATATGGTTTAACCCAGGCCTAAACATGACCTTGAGATGGAATTAGGCTAAGTCGTAGTTTTCTGAGTATGAGACCCATAGATAGATTTTTGGCTTGGTAATAGATAGAATAATAGATCACATAATCGGGTTCTCGAGAGTCGGTGGTTGGGTTTAGTCGGATAGAAATATCAATTGTTACAGTTAGCGCGTGATTATATTTGAAATGATTAAATGAATGAGAGTGTGAAAAGCAGGTTCCCAATTATGATTCCATTGCAAATATTTTTCGGGACGAAAAAAGATAAGTGTGGGGATGTGATAAGTGACCAAAGTTTCATGCATTAAAGGGTGCAATATGTTTTATTTATGCAAATTAATATGGGGAATACAAAATTTTTGTATAGTTATGCATGTGCAGGTGTTGAAAGCTTAAAGTATGATTTTGGAAGATATTAGGTGAGAGATGTAAGAGTCGGAAGAGACACGGAGAAAACGGGGCAGAAACTCAGGACCTGGCGTAAGCCTACTCCACATGGCGTAAGCCTACTCCACCAGCGTAATCCTACTCCACCTGGCGTAAGCCTACTCCACCAGCGTAATCCTACTCCACCAGCGTAAGCCTACTCCACCTGGCGTAAGCCTACTCCACCTGGCGTAAGCCTACTCCACAGCGTAAGCCTACTCCACAGCGTAAGCCTACTCCACAGCGTAAGCCTACTCCACAGCGTAAGCTTACTCCGCCCAGCGTAGGCCTACGCCGAACCAGTTCATTCACAGCAAACTTCAGTGTTGCGGAGTAAGCTTACGCCACCCCAGCGTAAGCTTACGCTGGTTACGTTTCAGACGCGGATTTTTAGTGAAACAACCGATTTTCAGTGTTTAAACAAGGTTTTCTTCCCCAAATTCAAAATTCTCTTTTGGACATCAATTCTTGGGCGATTTTGGGAGTTCTTGGAGGCTAAGGAACACGATTCTAACATTCACTTGAGGATTGAACATGATCTCCATCACCATGAGCGGCTAATTCACTTGTGGCTTCCTCCACGCGGACGGTTCATATAGGTTTCATGTTTTGATTCAGTTTATTTATGTTTTTGGGTCTATTTAGTTTCTGACAATAACTGAGTAGATTGATGTATTAGTTATTTTAAACAGTTTATTTGAGTGCTTTGAGTTTGCTTGCTTTACGATCTTGTTCGGTTGATGACAAAACCTAGTAGCAGGGTTGGGTGACTAAAGGGGGCAATTTGGCATTCATAAATTGGGTGATTGAATTATACTGGTTTGTGACGGAACTGGTTGTATAGGTTGCTGACAACAATCTGTCTTTAATTACTATTTTAACTGATTTTCCAGCACTATGTCTATGTGGTGTCCAATTAAATAACTGAGTTTTGCATAAACCTAGAATCTGAAGTTTGGAGGAGGTTGCATTTTTATTTGATCTGTGTTTTCATTCTAATTATCAAACTAAGCAATTTCACTAACCACTGATTCCTCGTGGATACGATACTCTTCTTACCCTTACTAGTTAAGTGTTTAAGGATTGTTTTTGACCGACCTAACGACATCGATCAGTGGCGTAACACACATTATTCCATCCCCCTTAACTGAACAAAACTGAACTAGGATCAATCCATCCGCCTCCCATATAATGTGGCCAATGTACTCCCTGAGTACTAAACGTGTAACTGGAGACGCCGTGAACCTTTTATTACACACCGTCACGAAAAGTGTCACATCATTGACGCCCAAATGATGTGTCTGATATGCTCGGGTAACAGAGTACGAAGTCTAAGTGTAGTATAACTACCAGACAAATATTGAACATAAATGCATACGTTTAAACTGAATATAATCAAATGAACATGCGATAATGAATACAAACTTATAGGCGTATCGCATGCTACAAGTGCCAAAGTGTAACACAATTGTTAGACAACGAACAGAACGAGTAACTAATACAATAAGTCCAAATGACCAAGTATAGGTAGGGCTATTCACCAACCGAACTGAACCGAGCGGACCTTTTCTCGTGCTTGGTTCGTTTACAAACCGAACCGAGCCGATCGGCTCGTTTACAACCGAGCAGAAAATCGAACAAGCATTATCCGAGCATTAAATTTTCCGATGAGCGGCGAACGATTTAGATAGCACTACTGTGTAGTGTGCCCTTCGAATAGTAGAGCCGCAAAAGCTGCTCGTCGCTGATCGTGAGCTGCAAAGGCTGATCGGCTGACAAAGAGGGAGAGACGATTTGAGACTTTAATCACAGAGCCGCAAAGGCTGCTCGTGCGGGCGATGTCCGATTAGGGTTAAAGATTTTAGGCAGAGACGATTTGAGACTTGAATTGAGGAGAAGGCTCCGAGCGTGAATTAGTGAAGTAACGTAATTACTAAAGAGATTCTTTTCTTTTTAGGTTTTAAGTTGGACTACTCTTGAACTCACTATAAGAATTTTCATAATGGATTGGACCAAAAGAGTTATTTATAAATGTATAAAGTATTAATTCATTATATATATATAAATTAAAAATTAATTCGAGCCAAACCAAACGAGCAACGAGCGAGCGTACCTTTTCTTGTGCTCAGTTCGTTTACAAACCGAACCTAGCCGATCAGCTCGTTTACAAACCGAGCTGAAATCGAACGAGCATATTTCCGAACATTTTTTGAACGAGTTTGAGCGAGTTTCGAGTGTCAAGCATTTTGGACAGCCCTAAGTGTAGGTAAAAGGAAACGAAGAAAACATGCTACAAAAGAGAAGGGTCAAAATCCCTAGCTTAGCTGATAGAGCACAAGCAAATCAAAGCAGATCAATCCAAGTTGTCCTCAACAGGCACACAAACCTATAGTTTTATTACCTCTAAAATAAAATTACTTAAATCCATATCTGTTATGTGATTCTTTCATAATTCCTTTTCCGGCGAAGAGGCTTTTGGGTGACTAAATTATTAGTAAACTTACAGAAATTACTATTTCAGTGTTTCAAAATCAGCTTCGTATATAATAATAAAACCCATTATTAGCTTGTTAATCACGTTCATTTATAAATGTAAGGACTTAGGTGTCAAAGGCTAATTAATATTTAGGTTACTATAATTTATAAAAACAAGTCATTCAGTTATCAAATTTTTATGATACATACCATTTATTCTAATTTCACATAAGGGTCTAATTCGATTATTTCAAATAGAAATCTAAGTTCCACGTTTATCCAGGTGATACATACAAATTTGGTCAGTTTATATGATTTGAAAACATAACCTTGACTTATTAAGTTAATTTACATCATGGCATGTGTGTGTATACTACATACCTCTGTTTGAACATTGAACCCAAGAAGCAATTAGCATTCATCTATACACACACATATCGAGCATGCACACACACATATATAAACTCACAAGCAAACACCTGATGACACACACTAACTCAGCACACACACACACATACATATGATCATGATCACAAACACACACACCTGCACACACAAGCATCAACCCACACATGACACATTCACAGTTACAGACCAAATTGAAACCCAAACTGTTTGTTGATGTGCTACTGGTCACGAACTCCAACCGAAAGAAACGGAAACGACCATACAGAAATTTAGTAGCTTTTATATAAATGATGCTATGTCATTTTCCTTAAAATTATCTTACAGTCTTCAATCGCCGGAAATGATTCGGAATTCAAGGGCCATATTCAAGCGAAGAAAACACAAACAAAAGATCAGAAATACTACCTCAATAGTCTAACAGAAACAAATCTGCGAGTGAGATAGCGGATGGTTGATGGAGGCTGTGTTGGTCGCCGAAGTAATATCCACTTCATCGACGGCGGCTCGAAACGAACACAAGGGGATGAGGGTTTTGTGAGGGTTCCAACCAAGGTATAAAAACAGCAGTTTGCGAGACGTGAGGAAAGAGGTATCATAATCCCATATATCGGTATTTTGTTGAGTTAATTAAGGGAGAAAAGGAAAGTCACAGGGTCGAAATCGGATCCAACTTTGCCACGGGTCGCATGTGTATGAAAGCAATTTGATCACCGGCGTTTAAATTTTATTATAATTATTTTTTTTTCTTCCGAATTGCTTTATTTATTGTTTTGTATTTATTTATTTATTTATTTAATAATATATATATATATATATATTATATATATGAGGAGGTTCAAATAAGAAGTAGGTTTTCACTAACAAATCTAAGAAATGACCAAAACGCTTAGAAACGATATCAAACGAACTTCGATTGAGCTCATTTCAGCGGCGTTGGAACCGTCTCGTCGAACTCTACCATATTAGCTTTTAGGGTTTAGCTTTTAAGGTTTAGATTTGACGTTTGATTTTTATGGTTTTAGCCTTATGGTTTAGCTTTTAGGGTTTAGGGTTTTTTTTTTTGGCGTGGGGGGTTTAGGTTTTTTTTGGGGGGGGGTGGGTGGGGGGTTTAGGTTTTTGGGGGGTGGGGGTGGTGGTTTTAGGCTTTTTGGGGTGGGGTTGGAGGGGGGTTAGGTTTTTGGGGGTGAGGGTGGAGGGGGGTTTAGGTTTTTGGGTCCGGATTAAAGTTCAATGAGACGGTTCCAACGACGCTGGAATGAGCTCAATCGGAGTTCGTTTGACCCACTTCTTAGCGTTTCTTAGCGAAAAATCACTTCTTAGTGGAACCTTCCCCTATATATATATATATATATATAAATATTTTTCAAAGTGTTACAATTACCGTTGGAATTAAGTTAAATGGCAAAGTCAACAAGTCAGATGCCTCTCACCCCCGTAAATGCCCCCCAACCCCGGCCAATCACGCCCCTTTCACGCTACATGGGAGTGGTGTTCCATGGGCGTGAATGGCCAGGTGTCTGCAACCCCCCACCCCCAACCACTACACACTCTAATTATTATTTGTTTATTTGTGTTCTTTTAGTTATGAAATTAATATGACTAAGAAATAACAATGTCATTATGATTGCAATTTACCCAATTCTTTAAGAACTAAATTTGTTATAGTCATTAACTTAATTCTTGTGAGTTGTCATGGTAGGATCATATGAGAGTTGGATGTAAGTAAATGAGTTTTGAGTTGAATAAGTTTTAATAGTAAACTTAAATGCTGTGGAACTGCAACGCAGGAAACAAAAATATTGAAATTTAGTTGTAATTGTCGTTCAAATTTATTCTAAGTGGACTGCATTTAAAAGGATTTGGGCTGCTTCTAAAAGTTAGATGAGGCCAACAACTCAGGAAACTTATGAAGGAACTAAAAAGAATCAACGACAATTGGGCTGGGCTCAGTCTTGGGCCGCCAAAAGGAATCGCAAGTGAAAGAAAAAAATAAGGAGTTTCGCAAATAGAGTTGCACCTAAAGACCGGTTTGAAAACATAAACGAACCTAAAACATAACCGGTTTGGGACCACTTTGAGTGAACCGGTTTGGACGAATAACAAGGGATTTGGATATTTTCTTTTATGGCAATAGTAGGTTTAGGGGGGGACGGAGGAGTTTTGGAGGCGGCTACCTCTCGGAGTATAGGGGTGTTATTCAGGTTGGTTAAATGGTAATTGGGTTGTTCGGTTTTTGGACGTCGAAAATCCAACCAAATACCGAACCATGTAAGAATGTGTAATCGGGCGGGTTATTAGTTCTGGTGTAATCATGTTGGTTTTAACTGGTATTTGAGTTTGTTATACACACATAATATATATACACAAAGTTACACATATATCATCATGAGAATATATCTACACACGTATTATCTAAATAACATTTTGAGAAGTCGGTGAACTCCTGTTCATCATAAGGAGTTTGATTGGTGCACGCAACCAGCTAATACTAAGAATTTACTTGATTAAATAATATTATTGGCTGTCAATGGGTTGGTGGTCCATTGGTAAAGAAATTTTTTTTAGAAACACTAAGAATTAAAGAGGTCATGGATTCAAGTCCCACTCCCAAAGAAATAAAGAAATTTGTTCTTAAAAAAAAATAATACTGTTGGCTCAAATGTAAAGTTCCTATTATTAATTAACCATTTATTTGTGGTGCAAGGTATAGTGTCAACTTTGTTATTCTTCCGTTTAATTTTTTTTATATTTTAATAGTTAACCCTTATACTATATATAATTTATATTTTTATGGTGTTTTATTTTATATTAATTTCGTTTTTATTTAATAACTTTCGTTTGTTAACTTTTTGTAAAATACGGAGTGTGCATCTATTTATATTTTTTTTATCAACGTTCTGATATAATTTTTTTCTAAAAGGAGTTGTATTCAAAACGAGTTTTTTATCATTGTCTATAGCGAGTGCCGTTACCGTTGTCGTACCGTGACGAGCCAAACTTATTATGGGCGAACAATATCATTGTCGATATTGGTATTATTAGAACCCGTATCGGTATTCGATTTATGGTTTTCAACGACCTAAACCGGTAATTTTTTTAATTTTTTTCCTTTTTTTATTATTAACGATGGGCCCAACACCGTTTTCTATGATAACTGTCGTTCGGAATGCGTTGTTTTCTTAAATTTTTTTGTCAATGTTCTGGTTTAAATTTTATTGAAGATGGAGTTGTATTCAAATTCAAGTGTTTTTTTCTATCTTACGCTATAACGAGTCAAACCAATAACGAACAGACTCATGTCGCGAAGCGCGGGGAGTAAAAACTAGTTATATACATACACAATTACATACATAACTTATCATGCAATACACACTGAAACTGTATACATACAAAGAGAACTTATCATGCAATACACACACTAAAACTATATACATACACAATTACACACACAACTTATAATGCAAAAAATGTAAGGGAGATTGATGATGACGAAACTTACGGTTACAGATTGTTGATGATGAAGACGAGTGCATGGGGCCTGGGAGGAAGATGATTTTGGTGATGAAAAAGTCGTCGATTATTGACTTATTGTCGACTTGTTTCTTGAACCAAATCGTCGATTCTTGCTAACTTGCTGTGTGAAGTCGTGAACTCGTGAACGTGCAACTAGAAGAATGAAGTCCAAAAATATATTTAACCTATAGAATTTTGGGATTTGATTAAAACCCATATTTGGGTTACTCGGGTTGACCCGATTATAAATTATCTAATTCGAGTATCGAACCATTATAGCAAATCGGGTTTGGTTTTGTTTAATAATCATGTTCGGTTCCTCGGGTTCTTCCTTAATTAGGTTTGAGTTGATGTGGTTCAGATTCGATTAAAAAACACACCCCTTATGGAGAAGAGGAAAATTCATTGGTTTAAGTGGGAAACGGTTGCTGCCTCAAAGGATAAGGGTGGACTCGGTCTAGGAACTCTTGAAGACCTCAACCTTAGTCTATTGGTTAAATGGTGGTGGAGGTATAAAGTCGAGGGAGAAAGGCTGTGGATGCGAGTGATTGATTCTATTCACAAAAAAAACTCATCTTGGGGCACGGTACCATGTAACAAAGTCTTTCCGGAGGTGTGGAATAAGATTGCAAACCTTAATCAGTACCTCTCCAAATCAAATATTATCTTGCCATACTCGATAGTGGGGTCAATGGGTAATGGGGAAAGCATAAGGTTTTGGGTGGATCACCGGATTGGTTTGGCTCCTTTGATGTTTCCTTTCCGGCCCTATTTAGAATTGAAGCGAACAAATCTTGTCTTGTCCGGGACCGGTGCCGTTTGTCGGGTACTTCTCTAACTCTTATTTGGTCTTGGATTAGAGATATTTTGCTTCCATGTGAATTGTAGGAATTGGATAAATCAAGTTCATTTGTGTGACCGGAGGGACATGTGGTCGTGGTCGGGTAATTCGGACGGTTCATTTTCAGTCAGGTCAATCAGGGCCTCTTTTGCCGCTCAGAGAGTGCTAGAACCGAGACCGGATTTTTCATGGAATGCTTGGTTACCACTCAAGATAAATATATTTGGATGGAGGATGCTAGCAGATAGGATCCCGACAAGAATGGTGCTCCAAAAGAGGAATATTCATATCACATCAACGGTTGGTGTTCTTTGTGGAGAGGTGGAGGAGTCAGGAGATCATGTCTTCACAACTTGCTATGTTGCCTCGATCATTTGGCAAAAAATCTCTTCTTGGTGTAGGCTTCCACCAATCTTCGTTTTCACGGTCAAGGATTTGTTCTATGCAAAAACAAGTGGGGGAGGCACGCTATGAAGGATCGGCTGGTTCACTCGATCACGCTGCTGGCTTGCTGGGCTCTTTGAAAAGCTAGAAATAAATTTATCTTCAAAAATCAACCGATTCACATCACAAAAATCATCGAAGAAATTAAAACAGTGGGGTTCGTTTGGTTAAAAAATAGGACAAAATTGGTCACTTTGGACCGGGAAAATTGGTGTTTTTTCAATTTTAGTTGTTAGGTTGTTTGGGCCGTTCTCATGCCGTCCCTGTTATTTGATATTTTTATTTTTGTTTGTATGTTGTTTTCTTTCACTTTCTCTGTATTATTTTGCTAGTTTCTAACTAGCTGCTTCTATTGGATTTTCATCTTAAAAAAAGGGTGATTCTAACCACACACGGAATATTGCTAATTGGACCCGCCGCCGCCCTATACGCCCTCGTATAGGTCAATACGAGGGCGTATAGAATTCAGTCACTGCCAACAGAATGCCACGTGTCATTCTCTGTCTGGCGGCTGGTCCAATACGTGGCGTATTGACCTATACGCAGCGTATGAGGCACGAGTTATATTTTTGCTTCAAAAGTTAGAAGAGTAGTAGGTTTATGAATCCTATACGTGGCGTATTGACCTATACGCCACGTATAAGTATTTTTTATTTTATTTATATTTTGTTTATTTTTATTTTTATTTTTATTTATATAATTTTGTGAATATAAGTTTGTTATCTATTTATAAATTTTATATATATATTTTTTTAAACATTTGTTATATTTTTACAGTATAAACAAGCAAAGTATTAAACATTACAAACCAAACAAAATATTAAACATTACAACCAAACAAATTAACTAAACATTATATACATTACATCAAAAAATTAAATATATATACATCAAAATGTTTTACATACATAACAACGAAAGAAACAAAATACAAATAAAATAACTAAAGCTAAGCGGGTCCGCCGTCACCCTGACCGCCTCCGCCCTCATCCTGACCCACCACGCCCTCATCCTGAACAGGGTCGTCCGGATAATGACGTCGCGGTGGTAGTGGGCGTGGCTCGATGCCGGCGGCTCGTGACAGATCAACGATCTGTCCAACCGCCCACATCATCAGGTCCTCCATGCGATCGAGTTGACGACCCTGTCGCCGTGAGTCGGCAACAAGGCCATCAAGCAATGCCTGGGTAGCCCTCTCCAGCCTAACAGACCGACGTACGTGTCGGGGATGCTGTGGCGGATGGTCGTGGATGGCCTCGACGTGCGGCGGCCCGTCCTCCATCGCCACACCATGTAGCGGCTGAGGCATAGGCGGGTCCCCCTGTCCAGGCATCTGCGGCAACGGCACCGAGACCCAAACCTGGTCCTGGACGGCCCCTACGAACCGAAGGCCCTGCGGGAATCGGTGCGTGATGCGCATGCCGCTCGCCGTGCGACGGTCTAATCGGACAGGGGGAATGACCGGTGACATCGCAGGCTCATGCACGTCAAATGGTGTAACCGAGCGCATGATCTGCGTGATGAAAGCACCGCCATACAAAAGCCCGCGCTTCTGCCGCATATAGGCAGATGCAAAATAAAGCGCAAGGCACGTCGATAGGTCGCACCGCCTGCCAGTAAGCAGACAATAGAGAAAGAAGAGGTCTCTATCGGTGCACCACTCACGGCTTTTCAGACGCGGTGCGATCGACGTCGAAATAAGCCGGTGCAGATATCTATACAAAGGGTCTCTAATACCCGAGACCCTCCCCTTGGTAACCAACCAAGGACTATCTGAAATCAAGCCCCAAAAAACAAGGAGTTCCTCCTTGTCCACCTCCGTCACCGCCTCTTCAAAAAGTGGCGTGACCGTCTCAGGCTCGTGGTAGAAGCCCGTCGTGACGGCCCACTGACGGAGGGTCTGACGGTAAACGATCCCAAAGATCGAAAAGGAAATATGATCCGGATCCATATTCGGCGCCTCCCCGGGAAGAGGCTCTAGCCCAGCCTCTGAGAAGATGAATGTCGAAAGAAACTCGACGACCACCTCTCGGTAGGTCTCCGTGAACGATAGATCAAAAAGACGCGACCATGGCGTGTCCTGGCCGATGATGGCCCTAGCCCGCTCGGCCTCCTGTACCTCCTCGAGTAGCGCCCAATCAACTACAGTCCCTGGACCCAACCGCACCTCCCGGAGCTTCTGGCACCGGGCATACGCCTTCGAGTCAGCCGGAAAACCCAAAAAAGTGTAGTGCGCAAGATCGTCTAGCACCTCCATATGAATATCATCATCATGATCCGCCATATCTGATAATAATTAATTGTTTTTAATTTTAAATAATAAAAAATAAATAATAATAATATATTGTTTTTTAATTTTAATAATAATAATAATAATTAATTTTTTTTTATTTTAAACCTATACGCCACGTATAGCCTTATACGTGGCGTATAGGCTGTTACCGGGTAAACCAAGCCATACGCAGGGCAACCAAGCCATACGCAGGCCAGTTACCGGGCAAACTTAGCCATACGCGGGCAATCAGGCCATACGCGGGCCAAGTTGCCGAGAACATGAGCCATACGCAACGTATAGATCTATACGTGGCGTATGGCTTCATCGTCTTCCTCAGACGAACTATACGCCACGTATGGCCCTATACGTGGCGTATAGTTCTTAAGTTTCAACCCAAAAATCTCTAATCTACCCAGTTTGACCCGCTAATATTCAATATAAACCTAACATTAATGATCGTGGGTGTAGAGACGTACCTTTTCGAAGTTTTTTTGAGACGACAATCGTAATCAACGAGCTTTTTTACCGGTCGCGTATGGGTTTGTGTTTGTTTGTTTTGGGTTGTTTGGGTCTGTACGCTGCGTTTTCCTGGTATATCAAGTGGCTATACGCCGCGTATAGATCAAGAATCTGCATTGGAGTTTCACCGACTCTCGTTTCGTTTTTTATCTTTTGTATCGCATTATAAATGTCCCTTTTAATGGAACTACTCTCTGAGTTTTGTTCCCTTATAGTTGCCAGAATGTTTCGTGGCAACATGTTTTGCGAATACAACTCCGCCACCAAAAGTTGTTCCGACTGAGATAGTCTCCTCGCAAAGGAGTGCGCCTCAAGAAGTTGACTAGGATCGTGGTTATGACTGTCATCCTTCACCGTTAATTTCCAATCACCAGTATTTTCTTGGTACTCTCTTTCTAATTTAAAGCGACAACCTATTTTCTTGCTACCGGCACGTCTAACCGTGGCAGTAGACGCACGTTCGTCGTGACGGTCACACACAAGTCACACCTTGATAAACGGTTCCGTCAGATCGTCGCCTTTTCTCCTCGATCGTCGGGTGACAAGGACGTAACCATTCTCACGTCCTATCCTGACCGCCCAATCCACCAACTGTTCACGAGACTGAAAATTCTGGTCAGTTTTATACGACACGTTTTGATGGTTTTGTTCCTCGTCTTCGGACACGAAGTCGTCGGTTTGTTGTGTCGGGTATGAGACTTCACCGTATACGTAGTCGTCGGTTTGTTGTCTCGGGTATGAGACTTCACCGTATACGTAGTCGTTCGTGGGCTGTGTAAGGTAAGACGGTTCACCGTATACGAACTCGGGATTGCTCAGTGGCTCGTTCAAATCCGGAAGCCTTACCCGTTGTTGAGAATAAACGTTGGACGAGACCTCCTCCCGGTTCACCTCTTGAACGCCAGAACTTTTCGGGTTGTTTTCCACCGACTCGTTAGAATATACCTGAAAACCGTAGTTACCATCCCACCACCAAGACATGTTTATAGTTTTTTTTTAAAGCATACGTTCGTTCGGTTCGAATGAGAATTCTGCATTGTTAAATACACAAAATTTGGGCCCTATACGTATCGTATAGCCCAATACGATGCGTATAAGGTACGATGTGATGGGTTTAGTGGCAGAAGGAATCTCGTATCCTAAACTACATCGTATTGACCTATACGATGCGTATACGAGGTTTGAATGACAGGTTGTAAGAGAATGTCGGGCACGGGAATTTGTGAAGGGCTATACGCATCGTATTGCCCTATACGATGATTATATGACCAAGTGTGATTAGCATTTCCCGTATATGGTTAGTAGTCCCCTAAAAAAACACACCCCTATCTCGAAGGCTACACTTTAATCGAGAAAGAAAGACGACAAACCCTCACGTGGGTTTTTATTGGTCAACACAAAGAATAAAATAGAGATAGCATGTGATCGAGACAAAGAAAAGAACAAATATATTAACCGGCTTGTTCTCTTGAATGGACGCAGAAACCGAGACCGAATTAAGAAAGTTTTACTTTTTTTTTAACAATAAACTCACAAAACATCATTTCTAAATTATACCGCTTTATTCATAATAAGACTTAAACTCTTACTATTTAAGAGAGAATTTCATCAATACCTTAAATACCATCAAGCTAGAAGCCCTTTAATAATTAATTTCTATAACAAACTTAACTATTTTAGTTAATAGTTTTTAATAAAAGCTTGTGTTGTGACGTCATTTGATTTTTTGTTATTATGATTGACTAAATCTTTTATGATCAACTCGGGTGTAGGTTAGTTATTGTATTCAACTAGTGCGAAGACCCGCGCGTTGCGGCGGCGTCGCTAAACAAATTTTTACATCAAAACATTAATAAAAACAAGTATGTCGATTCTTCACACGTTGCGACATTAATATGACTCAGTTATTGCGCGGTCATGTTATTTCGACATTTGCCCAATTCACGATTAAAGTAAAAAAAACATGACATTTACACGTTATCACTTGTTAAACCGTGAAATCAATCAACGCCTTTGAAACGTTGTGTAAAAAAATCAAAATCATTACGTAAATTCATGCGTTAAAAACAACCGCTTTATACCTTCACGTTACAGCGGAGGTGTAAACTCTTGAAAAAAAAACAAACGTTTAAACATTAAGACCCGCGCGTTGTTGTGAAGCCCTACGATGACATTAACGTGGGTAAGGGCGCATTTGCAAACTTAGTTACGCGCGTTGTGATGGTTAAACTAACTTGCTTAAGTACATAAAAGAAACGTAAGAATTTGAGGCGGGCCGGTTTTGAAGATTGAACCATAGAAAAAAGTAATCAAAACTAAAAAAAAAAGAAGAAATCTAAAAAAGACAAAAAAAACATAAACAAAAAAAGCAAAAAAGTTTTTGTTAGCTATATGTTTCACACAACCTAAAATAGGGGAAGGAGTTTACTAATATAGCTCTAACCAACCCACCAATAGGAATTTGTGATCATATAATTCAATTCAATTATAAAAGATAAAAGTAAGGGGTGTGTTGGTGGCTTTCTATCGGTCACCGACACTCTCTTTTAAGGATAAGTTGATTTTGGTAGTTAAACGAACCAAAATCGTCGATTCTTGCTGATTTTCGACCTCTTTTGGATATGAATCTTTGTTTGATCCAATTGTCTTGTGATGATTGGGCTAGATTTATGTGTTCGTATTTGTTTTGAAGCACGATTTACTTTCACTTAATTCAATTAAGCAATATTTTTGAATCATTAAAAACCGAATGTATGGTTGAGTTTATGAGTTTAAGTTGGCAATTGTTTAGATAACATATTAGCTCGTTTCTCTATTCGGTTAGAATCGTTAGGTAACTTTGCTATATTCTTTGTCTTATGATTACTTTTCAAATCATATTTAAATGAGGTTATGTCTATCAACTTTCCAATTTGATAGTTAAAGTTAGGTTATACATTAGGCTTCTAAACTTGAAACCCGAGTAAAATCTTCTTTTATCAGTTGCAATCTAGTTTAATTTAAGTTTCTTACTTTTCAAATTAAGTGTTTTTTGATTAATTAACTAATTCTCAAAGTTCACCTTAGTTACTGATGAACAAGTAAGAAAAATCTCATACGACTTAAAGTTTAACGCTTATTTTGATTGTTTAAAAAGTTCACGCCTCGTGGCTCGTTCGAAAAAAGCTTGAAATTGGTTCGGTTTGTAAACGAGTGGAGCATGAGCCAAGGTAAACTCGGCTCGTGGCTCGCTCGTTAGTTGGCTTGTTGGCTCGCTCGTTTGGTTCGTTTAAACTAAAGCCTAAATAATAATTTATATATAACTCAAAATTATAATATATTATCTAACCTTAACTATCACTATCGGGGCAATATTCAAATAGACCATAGTCATATGGTTATTTTGACATTTTCTAATAAAAAAATAATATAAAGTTATCAAATATAATCATATTCCATGAAGTACCTTTTCGTATCATTGGTACAACGAGTTAAGATAAACAAATACAAAAGCTATTATTTTTTATTTTTATATACATGAATATGTGTAAAAAATAACAAAATCAATTCAAAAGAAAAATAAACGATTTGGCTTCCAACCCCAACACTTAGCTCGTTAAAATAAACGAGCAGCATCGACTTATTTACGGTGTTAACATACGGTGTTAACATTTATCTTTATAACAATGTAATTACGTAACTCACGACTTATTTAGAGTCCTAACATTTATCTTTCTAACATTGGGGTTGGTGGCCCAATGGTAGAGGAAAATCCTTAAAGGAACACCAAGGTTTGGTAGAGGAAATTTGTCTTTCAAAAAAAATTACACGGATAGTCCCTGTGGTTTACCCAAATTTTGGATTTGGTCCCTAGGTTTGAGAAACTACATAGGCAGTCCCAAACTTTGCACGCATGTTACACAGACAGTCCCCAACTTGGATGGACGTTAGTTTGCTCTGTTAAATACCCTCACGTGCAATCCACGTGTAGGATCGGTGAATACAAGATGGTTCTATTCTAGTTGAGATTGGCGGAAACAATCACAACTGAGTAATGTAAACAAGTAAACAAGAAGAATACTGATAAATACAATTTGTATTAAGCTTCAAAGATTACAAGATTATAGAGAAAACTCTTAAGCAAAAAGCACACTAGCACAATGACTCTAAGTACTACTTATATAGTAACTTAGAATCAAGACAGACCCTTGATTCTAAGGATCAGATCTAACACAAGCCGTTGATCTTGTATTGAAGCTATTCTACATGTAACGACAATAAAAACTACAAAAGTTATCTTTACTCAAACGTCTTCTTAGGCATCATTGCTTGAGTCCTTGGAAGAAGAGTGTCGTTGTCTTTTATTGTCTTGCACCAGTAACATTCTTTCTGCGTGGAGTGTGTCAGTGTTGCAGCAGAAAGTTGTCAGTGGTAATGGTTGCTTTATCGAAGCCAGTCAGCTGCAACGTTTGATCTTCAGTGGGAATGGCGATCAGCAGCAATGTTGTTGATCAGCAGCAAGACACAACTGTCCACAGCTGCTGATGATTTGTCTATCAGCAGCAACTTTGGTCTTCAGCAGATAAGGCTATCCGCAGCAGATTTGTTCTTCAGCAGAAGAACAAGTATCCGCTGCAGATAAGCTTATCCGCAGCAGTTTGTACTTAGGGAACTTTGTAGCCATCAGTCTTTATTTCTACAAACTCCTCCTAGACTGATGCTACAAAAACTTTCCAGATCTCTTTGCTTTGTCAGCAACTGATGTTGGTTTGGCTGCTGACAGATTTGCTTGATCAGCAGCAGATTTTGCTACTGAGGACTTTGGCTTATCAGCAGCAGATTTTGTTGCTGCTGATTGTTTTACTTGAGCAGCAGCAGACTTGGTTGCTGTTGAAGGCTTGTCCTTTGGTTTCTTTGGCTTTACTTGATCAACAACATTTTTGCTGGCTGCTGATGGTTTAACAACGGATGTATACCCATCCTTCTTTACCTTGTTACCAGATGGTTTCTCTGTAGAAGTTCTTTTGTCGATAGGCTTTTGGTTAATCTGGTTGAAGGGATTAAATTTACAATTTGCAGCAAATGGTCTGATTCACCACAGATGATGCAAGATTGTTGAGGTTTTGAAAGCTTCTTCCTTGGTGGGGAGAGGGAATTTCTGAAATGAGTTGCCTTGGCTTCAAAGCTTCTTACCTTTTTGTTCTTGTTCGTCTTTTCAAAAGCATGTTGCTTGAGGTTTCTTTGTTGTTGAAGGTAGTAGAAGCAGGTGCTTGCAGTATGATTGTATTTCCCACACACAAAGCATGATTTAGCCACTCTGTCCCTTTGAAAGTACACATAGTCCTTTCTTTTGAACAAGTCTTTGAAGTTCCAGGGGTGAGCTTTGTTGTGCTCAAAGGTGACTTCTTTCAATGTCTTTTTAACATATGGAGCTCTCTCTCCAGGCATGGCATATGTCAAACACCTTCCTTTGTTGGATTGATTTGGATTGAGGATTTGAGTTGGTGGAGGTTGAGGACTGTCCCTTTTCAACCGTTAGCTTTCTTCCTTCTGGAGGATAGCTGATTATGATTTGTTTGGTTGGTTGAGATACTGGTACTGTTTTTGAAGGGATGAAAGGGCTTGGATTGTTGGCTTTAATAACTTCATAAGTAGGTGGTGATGAAACTTTATTGGTTTCAGTGGAGTCTGAGCATGTTGACTCAGACTCGGATAAAGTGGTGCATTCTTGCACAGGGGTTTCTTGGACCACAGGGTCAAGGTTTCGGTTGGCCATGTCAAGGTTGGAAAGATTGAAACTTGGTTCATGAATGGCTACATAGTCAGCGGGTGGAGGAACAACATTGTAGGGTTGATCAGCTTGGTATCCAAGACCGGTAGTTACCTTTTCAAGAATTTGAGCATCCAAAAGTCTTTGCAGCTTTTTGGATGCAAACTCATATTTTTCCACATGGACCTTTTGGTCTGCTAATTCGGCCCTTGTAGCTTTGAACTTAACCAGAAGATCATCAATTTGAGTTTCAAGGTTTGTTTGTTCATGTTTTAATGATGAAATTTCTTTCTCTAAACAATCAATCTTTTCCTTGTAACTATTTTCAACCTTTTTAAATTCAGATTTCATTTGGTGAAATTATTCATTTTGATCTATGAGATTCTGGTTATGTTTCCTGTATCCAAGGACCTTATCAATACAAGCTTGAGTACACATATTTTCATATACCTGAGGTGGTACCTCAGATGTGTCTGCCATGAGAGCTTGATTGTTGGCAGGAATATCCTCATACTGGAAGCTCCAGTCAAAGTCAGCAGTTCCAACAGCTGCACAAGCTGCTGTTTGTGTAGGAGGAGTGGCATGTTGCTGTCTTGGCTGAGCTTGGTGAGCCTGTTTGGTATGAGCAGCAGCTGGGTTTGCCTTTGGTGCCCTGCATTCTCTAGCAAAATGACCAAGTTGGTTATAGTTGTAACACCTCAATTTGCTTTTTTCCAAGCCAACCCTGGTGTTAGAGTTGTTGCTTGGAACGGGTCTTCCTGTTCTTGAGTAGAACCTTTTCGCTCTTAGAGAGAGCATGGCATATGAGTGTTGTATATCCATTTCTTCTAGATCATCTGGATGAAAACATTCCAGATCTTCCTTGATAAAGGACATATTGCTTGAGTTTTCAGTGACAAAAGCAGCAAAGGTTGATGTTTGAGGTGGGGCTTCAACAAGAAATGGTGAGTTGTTTGATTGAGAGGTTGGAGTTTGGGGATGAGTGACGATGGGAGGATAATAGTTGGTTGAACTAGGACCTGAGTGGTCAGAGTGGAGGGCAGAAGAGGTGGTGGTTGATGTTGAGGCTGTTTTGTAGCTTGAGCTTCTTTCCTTGGCCTGAATCATCTCTAATTCATAGGTCTTTAGCATACCGAAAAGCTCAGTCATCTGTAGAGTCATCAGATTCTCAGTTCTTCTGATGGACACTGTGTAGAGTGTCCAGCAACTTGGTAGAGACCTGATGAACTTCTTGAGAATATCTTCATTCTTTAGCTTCACTTTTGAGCACTCCAGCTCACCTACAAGATAAGTATATCTGTTAAATAAAACAGTTAGAGACTCACCTTCCTTCCATACGAAGTTTTCATATTGTTGCTTCAGGATGTCTCTTCTGTTTCCTTTTACTTCCTCTGAGCCAGCAAACATCTTCTCAAGAGCTTCCCATAACTCATTTGCAGTTTTGTATCCTCTGAAGTTGTGAAAAACTTCATTTGGTAAGCACATCTGGATGGCTCCCAAGGCCTTGAAATCTACCTCAATTTTCTTGATGTCTTCATCAAAGTATTTGGAGGATTCTTTGGGAACCAATGTACCTCCGGAATTAGCGGAGGCCACCATGGGTATGCATGGTTCATCTTTTATGGATTTCCACATCCCATATTCTTGATAGCAGAAGAAGCTTTCCATTCTGTTCTTCCACATATCATAGTCTTCTCCAGACACCAGTCTTGGTGATCTGCTGATGCTTCCAGTGTTTTCAACTCCATTGTTTTGTGCCATTTTTGATTTGTGAATAGGTGACTTTAGCAAAGATATAGTTTTGAATAGAACCAGAGAATGATTAAACAAGTGTGAGTTTGTCTAATCTGTGAGCCAAAGCTCTGATACCACTTGTATGATCGGTGAATATAAGATGGTTCTATTCTAGTTGAGATTGGCGGAAACAATCACAACTGAGTAATGTAAACAAGTAAACAAGAAGAATACTGATAAATGCAATTTGTATTAAGCTTCAAAGATTACAAGATTACATAGAAAACTCTTAAGCAAAAAGCACACTAGCACAATGACTCTAAGTACTAATTATATAGTAACTTAGAATAAAGACAGACCCTTGATTCTAAGGATCAGATCTAACACAAGCCGTTGATCTTGTATTGAAACTATTCTACATGTACCGACAATAAAAACTACAAAAGTTATCTTTACTCAAACGTCTTCTTAGGCATCATTGCTTGAGTCCTCGGAAGAAGAGCGTCGTTGTCTTTTATTGTCTTGCACCAGTAACATTCTTTCTGCGTGGAGTGTGTCAGTGTTGCAGCAGAAAGTTGTCAGTGGTAATGGTTGCTTTATCGAAGCCAGTCAGCTGCAACGTTTGATCTTCAATGGGAATGGCTATCAGCAGCAATGTTGTTGATCAGCAGCAAGACACAACTGTCCACAGCTGCTGATGATTTGCCTATCAGCAGCAACTTTGGTCTTCAGCAGATAAGGCTATCCGCAATAGATTTGTTCTTCAGCAGAAGAACAAGTATCCGCTGCAGATAAGCTTATCCGTAGCAGTTTGTACTTAGGGAACTTTGTAGCCATCGGTCTTTATTTCTACACCCAAATTTGGATTTGGTCCCTAGGTTTGAGAAACTACATAGGCAGTCCCAAAATTTGCACGCATGTTACACAGACAGTCCCCAACTTGGATGGATGTTAGTTTGCTCTGTTAAATACCCTCACGTGCAATCCACGTGAGAGTATATTTGTCTTTTCGCACCTATTGTTTTTAAAACCCTAAATACTTCGTCATGTCCATTTATAAACAATAGGTGCGAAGGACAAATATACCCTCACGTGGATTGCACGTGAGACTATTTAACGGAGCAAACTAACGTCCATCCAAGTTAGAGACTATCTGTGTAACGTGTGTGCAAAGTTTGGGACTGCCTATGTAGTTTTTCAAACGTAGGGACCAAATCCAAAATTTGGGTAAACCAAAGAGAGTATAAAAAAAACATTTATCTTTATAACAATGTAATTATGTAACCCACGACTTTATGACTTTATGTTTCTAATTAGATTTGATATTACCGTTAACAATATTTAATGTCTTGTATATTCGGAATTCCACTATTGGTATTTATAGACATTTAAATGATTATATGCTTCAATTAAAGTAGAAAATGTTTGGATTTTGAAGGAGTTAATCTTGATTTCATGAAAAAGAAGGGTCAGTTTGGAACAAAGTGGAAGTTGAAGGGGTGATCCGTAACTAGTTAATTAATTAGTATTTAATTAATTGTTTGAATGTTTAGATAAAGTTATAGACATCTATCAGTTTGTTGAAGTTAGTATTAGATTATAATTAAGAGTATAATTTGAGTAGAATTAGTATGATTTATTTATTATAAATAGATTGTTAGGGTCTATGTAAAGTGTGTGTCAAGAATTATAAAATACAGAAAGAATTATAAAAATTAAATAATATTTTATTTATTCTAAAAGAAAGCGGTAAGTTTTTTGGAATTTACTATTAACTTTTATTTTCTTTTGTTTTAAATAGGTTAATAAGTATTTAATGAATCAAAACTAATAAAAAAATGATTAAAACATATTATTAGATAATACAATTACTAACAAGTGAAATTTCCTAACTAAAATACTCTTTTAGTAAATTTCTTTAAACCACCATCATTTTACTAAATAAGTTTTATAAAACAATCTTTTAGAAAAAAAACTCAAATATAAAATGCGAACATTGATGTAGTCGCCTTGTCGGAGCTCCCAATTTGCTTAAAATAAAATAACCCTTGCTCACGCGCTTCCCTCGTTCTTCTCAACTCAAACGACTTCACCGATCAAAATTCAATCTCAATGTTAATTTGATCTAAAGCAGTCTAACTTAATGGCCGGAGAATCAATCCAAGGAGCTTTATTAGGCGGCGCAGTTTCTGAACTCTCAAACGTCATCATATCCGCCATGAAAAAAAACTGGCATTTCAAAACCGAACTCGTCGAAATGCAACACACCATAAACAGCATGAAGCCTATATTCGAGGACATAGAGAAACTAAACACAAAATTGGATCGACGGAGAGACGAAACAGAGATGTTCATCACTCTTCTCAAACAAGCAGAAGACCTCGTTCGAAATTGCGACGGAAACAAGTGGGATTTCTTGAACAGAGACCGTCAGGCTTCGAAATTGGACGATTTGAATCGATCGTTGAAGAAATTTGTGAAGTTTCACCTTCAATTGCAGATTTGTAGGGATACGAAGGAAACATTGGTGGTGGTGAAGAGGGGATTAGAGGCGGGGAGTTCAAGTGGTTGGTCGTCTGGTGTGCCGTTGCTGAAGTGTGTTGCTATAGGGTTTGATGATCGAGTTAGGGTTTTGAAGGGTATGGTGGTTAAGGAGTTTGTAGATGATGATTGCTTGGTTGTAGTTGTTTCGGGTGTAGGAGGGTCTGGGAAGACTACTTTGGTGAAAATGCTATGCCATGATCCTGATATCAAAGGTATATATTCGAATCCCATTCATCATCATGATCCATATTTTTGCTTATTAAGTGTTAGAGTAAACCGTCGTTTTCGTGGTTTAGTCCTTTTTGTCATTTATCGTGTCGGGTTGGCGGGTTAACAAATTGAATTATGCAACCCGAATCCGACCCATATTTTTATTCGTGTAAAAAATTTCAACCTTAACCTGGATACACTCAACTTCGGTTCAACCCGAACCTGATCCGTCTAACCCATTTATCTAAATCAAAATCATAAAGTACTAAATCCAAAATCTAATTCATTTAAGGTAAATTAAAAATTAATTGATTAATTATCTCTAGAAAGAAAAAAAGAAAAGTTTTGACAGATATAATTCATTTCTTTTATGGGAAATACTAAATACAAAAGTAAATGAACATTCGTTTCAATAATCTGAAAAAAAATGTAACCTAAACGGGTTAACGGGTCAACCCGAACCCAACCCATTTTTTAAAACAGGTTGAAATGGTCAACCCAAAACCTGATTATTTTCTTGTCGTGTTTCATGTCGTGTCAGGAATTGACACCCCAAATTTTTTTTCTGTGTATCCTCGTGGTTTTCAAAACTTGCCATTTTCATCTGATTGGTTAACTCTGTCCATATTTTAACGTTAAATGAGGGGTATTTTCGTCTTTTTCTATATTCTTTATTTTAGCTCCATTCCAAGTAATAAAATAAACCCCTCAATTAACGTTAAAATATGGATGGAGTTAACCAATTGGATGAAAATGACAATTTTGTAAACTACAAGATACACAGGTAAAAATTATTTTTTGGATGAACTGACAAAAATAACTAAACCATAGTGACAAAAATGACAGTGTACTCTAAGTGTTACATTAAGCTTATTTGCTCTGTGTGGGACTGTAAGCAAGTAAGCTGATATTCAACAAAAATTTCAAATCTTATCAAATGTTTTTGATGATTGTGTTCTCATTTGAGCAGCAAGATTTGGTAGAAACATCTATTTTGCTACGATCTCGAAGAAATACGACATAAAAGTCATCATCAAAAGTTTACTTGAGAGGGCCCAACTTGGTAAGCTGCGTGATTTTGGTAGTGATGAAGTTGCAGTCCAGCAATGGGGGAGCTTTTTGGGTGAAAATGAATCTGAAATACTATTAGTACTTGATGATGTATGGTCTGATTCTGTTATTAAGGACTTCATGTTCAAGTCACCTGGATACAAGATTTTGGTCACATCTCGGACTGTTTTTAGTCCATTCAGTAAATATCAATTGCGGGCTTTGAACGATGAAGATGCCACTAGTCTGTTTTGCCGGTCAGCATTTTCAGAACATAGTAATATACCAGATGATCTTGTTGACAAGGTATAGTGAAACTGAAACCATTTTCTGTTTTTTAGTATTTATTTTGAATGTATCTTTAAGGTAACCAATATGAATTGTGTAGTTGGTCAAGTGTTGCAAGAATCATCCACTGGCCCTTAGTGTGGTCGGTGGTATGCTAAACGGGGCTCGTGTGGCAAGCTGGGAAGTTATGTTGAAAAAGCTGTCGGAAGAGAAGAAACCGCTTTTGGATTTGGACGAGTCTATAAAACGTTGTCTGGAAAGGAGTTTGTTTTTCTTTGAAAAAGAACCTGAAATGGAGCAATGCTACCTGGACATGGGATTGTTTCCTGAAGATCAGAAGATTGCTGCTACAACACTTATGGACATGTGGGCCCATTTGTATAAGCATGATGAAGAGGGATTGGATACCATGGATATTCTATCTAAGCTTTCTTCTAGAAACCTTGCAACTTTGTTGCCAATAAGGTACCTAGCAACCTTTTATTTTGTTAAAAAAAGTTATGAAGTTAGATAAAAAAAAGCATTGTATTTGTTGTAGGAAGCATATACCTGCTATTGCCAACCATTGCGAGGAAGAATTTGTTACGCAACATGATATGATGAGGGCGTTAGCTATTCATTTAAGCAGTCGAGAGTCTATAGTGGACAGAGAGAGGTTAGTTATAAACCTAAACGGACAAGATCTTCCCCAATTGTCAACCAAAATTGTCAACGCGCGTATACTGTCAATTTCCACAGGTTTGTTTGATTCATTTCCTCATTGTTTTGAAAGTTTATATCTTATTAAAAGTGTACTCTTGTTTTTATTCAATTATGTGTTGTGACAGATGAAAGATTTTCTTTAGAATGGAATGAAATCCAGTTCCCTGAAGTGGAAGTTTTCGTACTGAATTTCACGTCAACGATACATTCCTTGCCACAGTTTATGGAGACGATGGAGAGATTAAAGGTTTTAATCATCACAAACTACGGATATTACTTCTCAGAGATTCAAAGCTTCCCTTCACCCCAATGTTTATCTGCTCTAACTAGAATTAGGCTAGATCATGTTTCAATATCTTCAATTAGTACAACAATATTAATGTTGGAGAACTTGCAGAAATTGTCCTTGATCATGTGCAAAATAGGCGACGGTTTCAAAGAAGGAATCCCCAACAACTTGACCAGCCTTTTGGAGATCGATATTGACTCTTGTGATGATTTTGTTACATTTCCTGCAATGTTATGCAATTTAGTCCGCCTTAAAAAACTCAGCATCACTAACTGTCACGAGCTGACTTCAGTTTCTGAAGAATTTGGAAAGTTATCAGATTTGGAAGTTTTGCGACTTGCATCATGCTCGAAGCTCACAAAATTACCTGAATCAATAACAAATATCAAGAAATTAAGAATCATTGATCTGTCCCATTGTTTAAGCCTGCGCGAGTTGCCACTGCGTATAAGTGAGTTGGGTAGTCTAAAAACAATTGATGCGAGGGGTTGCAGCGGTTTGGATGAGCTGCCAAAATCCGTTAAGGATTTTCATACGATTAAAGTGGTTTGTGACGAAGAAACCTCTCGGCTATGGAGTGATTTCAAGAATGTGAAAGTGAAAGTGGTAGAAGAAGATGCACTTGATACCCTTTTCAAGATCATTCCAAGAGAATATATATAAGAATGTTGAATTATATAAGAAACTTTGTCATGTTGGTTTTATTGTATACTAGCTTAGACCCCGTGTAATACACACGGGTGAAAAACATCAATACATAAATTTCTCAAATTTTATTTACGTTAATTACTATTTAATGTAATTTGACTCTCATTTACTATTTGATTGAAAATAAAAATTATATAATTAGATTTCAAAGTTTTTTTTATAATAAATGATAATTTAAAATAAATGTGTTGTATTAGTATAATTAGTATTTTATTAATAGATATGGGTGCATTTAATAAGAGAGAGAGACAGAAATATATTGATGGGATTGAATATGGTGGCGAAACGTGACATACAAAAACCTTTATTTATTATATAGTATAGATTTAGTAAAATCTTTAAGGTGTGTTTCGTTATTATTTTTTGATAGAATTACACTAAACGTGCTTTAGGTTTATATCTGATTGCACCAAACATCCTTTATCTTTAAAAATCACACTGGCCGTCCTTTATGTAATAACTTGTAACATGTTACGTCCTTTAAATTAACTGATGTTTGTTTTTGTCGTTAAGTAGGATCATGTGATATCGATATGAGTGGCAAATTCGTAATTTAAGACCCTTTTTCTACTCCCCATCAAACCATCAGAATTTTAAGTCCACTTTTTTACCCTCTCTCTCATCAGTTTATCAGACATTGAAACCCTAAATTCCTCTATCGCCATTGATGATTGAACTCTCTTCTCCCTCACAATTCAGCTTCTACAGATCTCAATGAAGATTTATTGCTCGTGTGGGAGGCAAGCAACAGTAAGAACTTCATGGACTTCTCGAAATCCAGGTTGGCGGTTCTATTCTTGTCAGTGAAGGTACATTCTTTGTTGACGATGAAGGTTACTTTTTAATAAATTATTTGCCCTAACTTTTTTTTTACCAAAGGCAGTTATCAACCCCTCACCATGCATTTTCAAATTAAGAATCAATTGGTCATTGAATTTTAAGTTTTCCTGGTTCAAAAATTCTCTCAAACACATACTTTAATTCTTATCTCAAAATCTGAGTTTTATCCGATTATAAAATTCAGTAGAACCACTGAATTGTTTTGATCTGAAAGTGAAATCACGACTCTCACATCCCTTACACATGTGCCTCTAACAAGTGGGCTAACTATGGTAATGCCCGCGCTCCGCGACTGGTGTTGGGACGATCGTTAATAAAATTTAAATTAAAAAGTAGACGCACTGGTAAAAATAATGTTAATAAAAAAACCTAAAAGTAAATAATAAAAAAGAAAAAAAAATAAAAATAAAATATATAGTTTATTTAGTTACTTTGATTATAATTATATAATATAATAGTAATTATTTTACAAACCTATATTTAATACATTAAATAAAAAACATATAAATAAAAAATTCGTTTAAGCTCGTGAGCCTGCTTGAGTTTTTTAATTAAAGGATTCCAGATATAAGTTCGAACTCTGGCTCGAGATTGTTTAAGCTTGGCTCGATTTAGTGAGCTGATCTCGATTATCGCACTAGCGGCTCGACTTGTTTATACCACTGGTGATGTTGTAGATCTGCTTTTATAGCCACCAGTAAATAGTATAACATAGCTATGTACTAAAACCGAGTATAGTCCGGTTTTATGAAACTCACGTTGGGAAGTCAAGACACGAATGTGACTCCGTTGTTTGTACTCATGTATATTGGTGCTAAGAAGTACATAGTCATGTATTTGAGGATCACAAAGTTAATGAATGATAGATTTATGAAATGTACTTACTATGGAGAAATAAATCAAACATATGAAGATTTTTTTTATTGTAGGTTATTTTTGGAAGTTGATAGGTTTGCAAGTGGGTTTCACTCATGAGATGGATTCTAGGTGATTCGCTAGCCAAACTAGTGAATGTCACATGACTTGGCAATAAATCCGTTAACGTGGCAAACAGATACTGAGATCCGCTCATTCATAAAGTGAAGGTAAGGATCCGCCAGCCAAACCAACGGATGTAAACAGTGAACATCGTACATCCGTTCCTTAAACCAACGGAACTACTTGACGTTGACCCTTCGTTTGGTGGCAGATGAGATCCACTAAGCGGATGTTGAACAGTGTCACATGCTGAATAATGAGTGTCCTATTGGATGTGAAGTATTCCTACTTTTGTGTTTAAACCCGACAACATCTTAAAAGCAACTTCAAACCTCGTGTGTTTCTTTGTTATCGGTCTCCTCAACACCACATATTAACACTTCACGTGAACCCTAGCCATCCTGCAAAAGCACCTGCAAAAAAACTACCTCGTTTTTCAATATGTTTAATGTAGCAACACCGTTCAACATATGCCACCAAACAGAGGGTCAACGTCATCAAGTAGTTCCGTTTGTTCAAAGAACGGATGTATATGGTGTTCCTGTTCATCGTCGGTTTGCACGGGGATCCTTATCTTCGCTTTTTGAACAAGCGGATCTCAGCATCTGTTTGTCAGGTTAACGGATTTGTTGCCAAAGTCAGGCGACATCCGCTAGTTGATCACCTAAAATCCATCTCACAACTGAAAACCACCTACAAACCAAGACAACTTCCAAAAACATATTTTATTATTTTTAGATCGTAATTTAATTATTGAATATATTATATTTCAACCATTTTTTTAATATTAAAAAAATTGCTTACGTTTTGTTAACGTTGACGCAGCTCCGAATATGCGTAATTTAAAACCAGCGAAGCTTCTTTCTTCTTCATTGAACTGAAACGAGTTTTCCCATCATAATTCAACTTTAATGATGATTTGATCTAAACAGATTGAAGTTGTTTCAGTTCATCAATGGCTGAAGCAATTGCAGGAGTTTTGTTAGAAGTCGCTGCTTCTGAATTATTAAAGGCAATTGTACTCGCAATAAAGCAAACATGGTATTTTGAATCCAAACTCAACGAAATGAAAGGCCGTGTAGAGAGTATGAGGACTAAAGCCGCGCAAATAGATAAGCTAAATAAAGAACTGGATCGACAGATCGCTGAAACGAAAAGTTTCATCAATCTGCTGGAAGAAGCAGATGCCCTCGTCCAGAAATTCAAGAAGATCAAATTGGAAGTTCTGGAAGAGAAAGCGTTACGATTCAGAATTGGACAAAATGAGTATGTCATTGCGGGACTATGTGCAGGTTGAACTTCAATTGGAGAATACCAGGGATATAAAGGAAATATTGGTGGTGGTGACACGTTTGGAACAACGGGAATTAGAGAAAGAGAGTTCAAGTGGTTGTTGTAGAATATGTTGTTGTATTTAGAATAAATTATAAATTATGTCTTTTAAGTTTATATAAAATTACAGGTTATGTTATTTGACTTAAAGAACTATAGATGTCATTTTTTTTAAAACTTTTACACAGTACATTTCTTTCTTTAGAGTAACCGGTGTTAACTTTTTTTTTTATTAAGTTTAGTCATATGGCATGCACATGAGGGTAATAATGTCATTTTACCATTTAATACCCACCCC
Organism: Smallanthus sonchifolius; assembly: GCA_023525975.1. Classification (NCBI taxonomy): domain Eukaryota; kingdom Viridiplantae; phylum Streptophyta; class Magnoliopsida; order Asterales; family Asteraceae; genus Smallanthus; species Smallanthus sonchifolius. The sequence continues at coordinate 60,006,475 of CM042035.1, read as the reverse complement.
ACTTCATCTTCTACACAAACCCACCCATCCAATCACAAAACCCTAGCCTAAACCACCACAGCCCCTCCACAGCCTCCGGCCACCACCGCTACACTTTCTTCCGGTGACCACCACACCTTCCGGCGACCACCACGAAGCATGACATTGTCCCTCTCTTTCCCGTTCCATTTGTCCAGACCTATACCCCCTCTATTTATAGATCTGGTACCCCATCGGTGACGTCGTTCACTACGACACTAAATCTATCTTGTATGCAATCGACGCTTGCTCGTCTACCGGAGACGGTCACGTCGTCTTCACACCGTGGATGTACTTGAAGCAACGGTGTTCCTAAAGTCCGAAGTGGTGCTGGAGGTGCAGAAAAACGCGACGTTATTGGGTGGGACGAAATTGGAGGATTATCTGGCGGAGCAGAGCCGGTGGTACGTGGTGTTGGCGGAGGATGAAGAGGACGTCGAAATTACTGGCGACGGTGAGATCAACGATCACGTTGTCAAGGTCAATCAAGAACAATATTAAATCTAAAACTTAGCTACCTTAAACTACAGTAAAGTGAAGTAGGGTGTCGTATCCAAAAGGAATTCGTGGACAGTGTTATTTAAGAAAACTGTTTAAGTTTAGATTAAAAAGCAACTAACTTTAAAACTTTGAAAACAATTAAGAGAAAACGGATTGTTTTCGGGTTCAGATTGCAAGTTTTGTGATTACTGATTTGTACTTATTGAAAGTTACATAGACATAACTCGTTCATTAAGTTTAATAAATAACCAACAACCAAATAATGACTGCACTGAGCAACGACTGTAAAACAGATGCTTGACACAAATTAATTACCAATTCAGAATACTAAATATAGACACACAATGGTTAACGATAAAAACCGAAAAAATGACGCATGCGGTAATTCAATAAACCAAAATTGTTTAATCAAACGAAACAACTAGGGTTATAAACGAACTGAGCATTCAGCGAACATTTCATGAACCGTTCGACGGGAAGTTCGTTTACGTTCGTTCGTTTAATAAATGAACGAACATGAACAATAAATTTCGTTCAATTAACTAAATGAACGAACATGAATAGAGGTATCGTTTGTTCAATTGTGTTCGTGAACATTCGGTAATCTGTCCGTGAACGTTTGTTCATTTACGTTCGTTTATGTTTGTTCATTTTCGTTTTTTTAAGATGTTCATTAAGATTTTTGTATATTTATGTTTTATTTTATCTAAACATTTTATATTCTTTAATTTTTAATATTTTTTATTGCCCTAACAATTAATTAAGTAAGAAACTATATTCTCATTTATGCGTCATTTTCCTATCCACTATTACTCGAATAGGGCTTCTAAGTTCTCAATTCTAAATATGGTAAGCTTCCCTCAATCCTACATCCCGTAAGCATTAGGACTGATATCAAAAGTCCTAAACAACGCTTCGTTCGGTAATGTTCGTGAACAAACCCATTTCCTTAATGAACGAACACGAACATGAAATTTCGTTCGGTTAGTGTTCGTGAACAAGTTCAATGCTTAACGAACGAAAACGATTCAAACAATCAAACGATTACAAGAAGACTAGACCAAATCAAGTATGAATCATATAATATCACTTACAAGCATATCATACACCCGGAAACAACCACGGAATGATTAGACGCTCATCTACAATTCTTCAATGATTGGTGTAGCTTGATCTAGCATCAAAAACTCAAAAAGATTGGAACTTAATCTCTAGAAATCGCCTATGGGAAGCTTTGGGATGGATGAATGCAAATTAATTCGAGAATAGATCCTCATTGGCTTATAATTGAAATTAGGTTAAAAAGAGGCGTAATCCACTTCTTCGCGTGTCGCAAAGCAAACCAAGGCAGTCTTCGCGTACAGTGAAGAACAAAATAGTCGGGCGGGCTTTCCAGGCCCCTAGCGTATCGTGAGAAGTTCCTCCCTGATCTTCGCATAACGCGAAGACTTGATTTTTCATGAATTTTGACTTTTTGATCTTTTGACTTCTCTGGGACCCATGTACGCTGCTATCCTCTTTACTTAAGCTCGTGTTTTCTCGCTCACTTAGCATATTAAACCTGTACGACTTAAGAACACTAAATGCACATAAACAGACTCGATATAGCTAAACACTTAAAACATTTACAAAACGACTCTAATACACGGGATATTTAGCAACACATCAATCAACGGCCAAAGGTTTGTTATTTGAATTGCTTGTTGCGTAACCTTCAAACACGCATCGGACTTACCCTTCGCTCTCAGTGCTTACAATAGAGTTTGTTATTTGAATTGCTTGTTGCGATTAATTGCGCAGAAAAAAAATAGTGATTTTTGTGCGTGGCGGCTAGAGCAGGAAGAAAAAGTGAGTAAAAGTCAACCAAATTTAATAAAATTTTGATGTCCGAGTGAACGTGTTTCAAACTTTGTCTGGAAATTTGATGCTAGTCTAACTTAATCTTGGGTCTATATTTTTCTTGAACAAACAAAATTAGTATCTCGGTTCAATCCATAGAACAAAGATCAGGGATTGGCGGAGCGGTGGTGGTCGACCGTATTGTAGGTGTGGTGAGAAAGAGTTAGGGTTAACATGAGGGCAATGTTTTCAGAACCGGACCGGACGTCGAACCGGTCTCCTTACCGGTCCACTGGTCGGACCGGTCCGACCGGTCGGACCGGATTTAAGAACCGGACGACGTCATAAATATTATAAAAATATATCAGTCTAAATAGCTTTTAATCCTTTCAAAAACCACCAACAAGTCAATTCAAATAATTTTAAACTAACAATTACCTACGAAATAAGAAGCCAAGAGACTTAAAAAAGATTAAAAAAAAAAAAAAAAAAAAAATAGTCAAGCGGTTCAACCGGTCCGACCACCCGGTTTCCGGTCCGACCGCCGGTTCAACCGGTCCGACCACCGGTTCGCTGCAGAAACGGTTCAATACATGTAACCGGACCGGCCAGACCACCGGTTCCCGGTCCGACCGGTCCGGGTTTCAAAACATTGCATGAGGGTGGGGCTTGGGAAGAGGGGGAATTTATATAAAATAAAAAATAGTTATTTTTTTAGGTAAAATTACATGTATTGTCTTTTAAGGTTAAAATGAGGAATTTATTCTCTGACTGGACTTAACAGAAAAAGTTAATTACTATTAGTATAAATGACTAAATGTATGAAAAGGTTTTAAAAAAATGACACTTTAATTTTTGAAACTAAAGGACATAACATGCAATTTTAAATAAACTTAATGGACGTAATTTGTAATTTACTCTTGTATTTATTTGTATATATTCTTTCCATATATATGATACTAGTCTATATGCCTGTGTGACACACGGGTTGAGAAAATAATAATAAAATATGCAAGCAATTCAAATAAGTCATACATAAAAGATAAAATTCAAAAAATTATAAGTATTTCTCATGACTGAATATTACATGGGTTCGATAATGAAAACAATATAATTGTAAAATGTGTAAATTCTTCTTATAACTAAAATTACATATTAAATATAATAATGAAAAATTTAAAGTTTTACTTATAATTCACGACTACCACAGATACTGCTTTTTCAGCTATATTCCTGAAAAAGAACAACTATTTTGATGAAACATACTATGAATATGATAGGTAACATAAAATGGTCAATACCACTTAACAATAACAATGATCTAAGACCTTATTTACAACTGCCAAAGATATTGCTTTTTCATGTTTTGTATTTGATGTACCAAGCATAAAAGCTTCATGCTTTAATCTGGATTAAAAATTTAAATAAATAAAAAAATATGAGTAAATTATAGTTTTGAAAATGAAGGTGTGGATTTAATGAAACCTTTTCTCAAGCTGATGGTAGTGCTTATCTCTAAAAGCCCAATCCTCTATAATTGCATGATATAATAGGTTAAACAACTGTTTTTAATGCGAGTGCGGCCTATATAAAAATGTTGGTGCAAACAAACAATGAAAAACAAAAAATTCAAACCTGTTCCATAACAACACCGGAAAGCATTAAAATGTGAACCCCATTTATGAAATCCTGTAGCTTTTGATGATCCTGGAGCTAATGGTAACATTTATATCGTTAACTCCTGGTTCAGTCCCTCTTTGAATGCTTACGACACCATTAGTTAAAGCTCGTTCATAATAATCTGCATATGCCATTTCTTTAGTCCACCTGAACAGGTTATGGGAGACCTGTCTACAAAGATCAAATACTTAAAATTTGGCTAATAATTAATAATGACATATCAAATAAACAAATGGATCTAGAGAAAACAGTAAAGGGTACATTAGTAATTGTTTTACATGGAAATATTCCCATATAAATGTTTAAATAAATTATATGAAATTCCTTTCTAGAGAAAACAGTGAAATTCCAAAATATCATAAAGTTTAAATAATTTAACTATAATATCAACAAACACCTTTCTTTGTTGTAGGTAGTACACGATTCTTCATTCCCTGTGTGTAAGGTGCCTAATCCCATAACATGCATTCAATGAAATTTTTGCATTAGGCATGTACATAATATAATCAAACCTATTTAAAGATTCTTGAGGTACAAACCTGATAATCAATTTGAATAAGCAACTCACAAACGGCTTATTTTACCCGCTGAAAAGTAAACAGGTCAAACAATTCAGAAGTCACTCATAGGTCTAAGTAAAAAGTTGTATCATTATTATAGTAAAAAGTTGGATTACAAAATGTTTCACTACACTTTGAAATAACATACCTTTAAAGTGTCCCTTCTGGGCAAAACAAACTTCAAAATTTTAAATCAATTAGAACTCTTTGATGAAAGAAGTTTTACCATTTAATTTTTGCTTTTCACCTTGAATCAGAAAACAAGTATAACATGGTTGTTGAAGATGACACCTTCCTTACTCTATGTAAAGAACACTAATGAAATAAGTTGTCCACCAGCCAAAAAGACCATAGAATAACTGAAACACAATTCCTGAGACAATACCAAGTTGGGAGAAAGGTATAGTAGTGTTAAGAGCAATTTTTGCCACCTGCAAATTAATCAAAAATGGCACCCAACAACCTATGAAACTTTATCTGCATATTATGAAATTAAGAAAATATAAGCCAAAGTACCAATCATAATCATTCTTATCATTTTCATAATTGAGAAATTTATCACCCCATGTCTTTCTAATATGTGTTGCTGCAGGCATACCGAACATCTGTAAAATTCCTCCAATTGATCCTGAAAAATCAAATATAACAATTTAGACAAACAAAACACAAATAGATCATCATCAAGTTGCATAGGTAAGTGATTTGGCCATCTTAAACATCCTAACTTACAGGTGCATTTAAACTCATAAAACAATATATAAGTAACTAATTAGTTATAGTCATATCTTATAGTGTCAGAGTTTTATAATCTAATCTTTTCAAGTTGTTTTTGCAATCACTTTTTTTCTCAAATTATGTAGACATTTTAAAATAATTATGTTTGATGAAACATAGTTGTCAATAGCGCCCGTAGCGGGCGCTATTTCGCGCTACGTAGCGTTTCGTTTATGCTCCGCTATTTCCATTTAGCGACCAGATAGCGACTTGTTTTTTTTTTTTTCATATAAGGCTCGCTAGGGTTTTTTTCATCCTGCGTATCGTTCGTAACACTCCAGCAGGCAGGAACAACTCTCGATAGGGTTCTTCCTCTTCTCGTTCGCGTCCAGCAGCTCCTTCCTTCTCCACCTTCTAGTTCGATTCGAGCAGTAGCAGGAGACTCCAGTTCGTCCTCTCCACTTAATTGTGTTTGATTCCTTCCTGCAGCCAAGACTCCAGTCCTTCTCCACTTAATTGTGTTCCGATTCCTGCCGTAGCAGGACTCTCGTTCGTCCTCTTTTACTCTGTTAACACTGTTCTTAAGGTACGTTCATGTTTCTCCATCGTTGTATTTTGATATTTGACTTAATTAAGGACTCCAGTATGAGTTTTTTACTTCTGATCAGATTATATATCGAATGGGAAAGGATCCTGATCCAGGGTGGACTTACGGGACTTTGGTAGAAGGAACAAAAAACGCAGTTAGATGCAATTTCTGTTTTTTTGTTTCAAAATCCGGGATTACAAGGCACAAGCATCATCTCGCTTGGGATTCCCCGGATGTGGCGAGATGTCCCAAAGTTCCCAATGAAGTCAAAGCTTTATTCAAAGAACATTTTGAGAATAAGAAACGTTCAAGAGAAATGATGAATAGCATACCACATTTTGACGATGTGGTCGATTTAGATGAAGATGATGAAGAAGATGAGGTAGAAATTAATCGTAGTGAAGCTAAATCGAAGGGAAAGAAGCCCATGTCATCGACCGGTTCAACAACAGATGCTTTTAATAAAAAAGCAAAAGGCACCTTATATTCGGTATTCAAGCCATCGGTCGTATCGGGGAAGAAAGGGGGGAACTTGGTTGGAAGCAAAGAATATAACGACGTCCAAAAGAAGCTTAGACTTGATGCGGTGCAAAAGTTTTGCCGTTGGATGTATGTTGCAGGTGTTTCTTTCAATTCGGTAAAGTACGATAGTTTGGGCCCCACATTTGAAGCGATTGGCAGATACGGTTGTGGAATGAAACCCCCTAGCTATCATGAGGTACGTGTTACGATGTTGAATCTAGAGATGGAACATACTAAACAGATTATGCAAGATAATGAGGCTGAGAAGTCAAGTTATGGTTGTTCTTTGATGGCTGATGGATGGAGGGATCGGAAAGGAAGGGCGTTAATCAACTTCCTAGTAAACACTCCTCGAGGAAGCATGTTCATTGAGTCGGTCGAAGCCTCTAGCTATTCTCACACCGGTGAAAACATGTTCAATTTATTTGACCAATTCATCAAAAAGGTTGGGCCGGAACATATTGTTCAAATTGTGACGGATAGTGCGAGTAATAACGTTAGTGCCGGTAAGTTTATAACAAAGTATTCATTTGTTTTTTTAATTTTTAAGATTCATAATCCCCTAACACTTATTTTCCAATGGTAGGAAAACTTGTGGAAAAAAACTATCCACACATATATTGGACTCCTTGCGCGGCCCATTGCATCGACTTGATGTTTGAAGACATCTTTAAGTTGTCTCATTTGAAGAAAACTCTTGAACGGGCAATTGCGGTGAACACATACATATACAACCGCACATTGCTACTAAACATGATGAGAGATTACACCGGGCAAAAGGACATGGTTAGGCCTGCAAAGACTCGATTTGCTACCGCTTTCATCACACTCAATTGTTTCAAAGCAAACAAGAAGAACCTAAGAAAAATGTTCACTTCCGAAGAGTGTACAAAAAGCAAGTTCTCAAAGGAGACGGGTGGTAAGCAAACAACCAATACTATATTGTTGCCTAGCTTTTGGAACAATGTAAATATTGCTGTGAAAGTTGGTTGTCCGTTGTTAGGAGTGCTTCGTTTAGTAGATGGAGAAAGAAAGCCTCCTATGTGTTATATTTATGAGGCCATGGATAGAGCAAAGGAGATGATTGCTGCCTCTTTCAAGAACAAAAAAGAAAAGTATAAAGACATTTTCAAAATAATTGATAAAAGGTGGGACTGTCAGTTACATCAACCTTTGCATGCAGCGGGATATTACTTGAATCCGAGTTTGTACTACAACGATCCGAAAGTGGAGGATAATGGTGAGATTGTAAGTGGGTTAATGTCATGCATTAGTAAGTTGGAATTGACCGAAGATGAGTAGGAGAAGATTCATTGTGAGCTCCCATTATATCGGCGTGCTGAAGGGATTTTTGGAAATCCAATGGCAAAGAAGATGAGAGCAAAACTTGCACCGGGTATACTTTTATTTAAATATATATATAATTTTAATATAATGTTTAAGAAAGTTTACTTTAACTAAATTTTTTATTTTGTTATTAAAATAGCGGTGTGGTGGATGCAATACGGAGCATCGGCACCGGCACTAAAAAAATTTGCGATCAAGGTGCTTAGTTTAACGTGTAGCTCGTCGGGGTGCGAACGCAATTGGAGCGTATTTGAACATGTAAGAAATTTAGTCTTATTTAATATTTAATAAAAATAATAGTTATTAACTTATTATATTTCATTTATGTAGCTTCATTCTAAAAAAAGAAGTCGACTCGACCAACAAAAGCTTAATGATCTTGTGTACATTAAGTATAATCGGGCTCTAAGAAGAAGGTATGATATGCGTGATACGATTGACCCGATTATCTTAGATGATGGAAATGTACAAGATGTGAATGAGTGGTTGATGGGGGCCTTAGAGGAGTTAGATGAGGATGAAGAAAATGCCTCGGTGTTCGAGGGTGAAGATTTGACATATGGTCATGTTAGGGAAGCTACGGGGGCGGATGAGGCGCCTTATTCGACAAGAGCAAGTGGTAATAAAAGGGGTGCCAAATCCAAGACCTCCTCATCGAGATCAAGGCCTAGAGGTTTAGTAGATGAACCTGATTATGATTTTGATGTAGATGCCGAAGAAAATGATGTTGCGGCTTATAAAGATTTTGTGCCGACATCGGCTCCCGATGATGATGATGATGATGATGATGATGATGAGCCGGATTTTTTTGATGTATCGGACTAGTAATAGTGTATTTTCGTTATTTTGGTGATGTGACTTTTTATTTTGTGCTACAATACTTGACTAAATGTATTTTTATAATTTTCTATTATTTTACCGTTAAACACGAAATAGCGGTCGCTATTTACCGCTATTCGCTACGTAGCATACCTTGTCGTTATTTACCGCTATTCGCTATTGACAACTATGTGATGAAAAGGGTTTATATATTCTATAGTTGACATAAAAATCTGTGTAAAAAGTAAAACATTGTTTTCAGATCTTTTGACTTTATATGTTCAAGTTTTCCTTTAAAAAAGACAACCAAAAACTGATTTTGGTTTTTAGGTATACTGAATTTAACCTAAAGTAAAAAGTAAGTTGGATAGATAGTGATAGTACATAATTTGGGTAAATTCTTATCTATAGAACTCATTATCAGTCTAATTACCACCATTATACAGTAAACCCATCACAAATACATCAAATTTCTATTAAAGGAGTAAAAGACTACAATAAAAAAAACTCAATTATAGTTCAATTAAGACTAAAAGCTAATTCTTAGTATAATTAACTCAAGTATGCAGCAAGACCAATCACCAATACTCAAGATTCAACCAAAAATAACAATGAAAAAGTCGATTAAAAACAAAGATGAAAATGGCGATGATGACTTTGACAAATTGAAATATATGAGGAATTAGTGACATCTTGAAACTAACCTGTTGAGTCGATGTTATTTTTTGGAACGGAAACACCAATCAATAAAGAAGAAATCATGGGATTAGGGTTTTCTGTGGGTGAGAGCAGGAAGAAGGGGATGGCGGTGGGGGAAGATTGAAACCGTTGGGGTAGAATTGATGATTTTTGCAGGGTGGAGGACGATCTCGAATAGCAGCGGCAACAGATGGTGGTTGTGGCGGCAGAAGATGGTGGTTGCAGATTGCGGTTGTGGTGGCAGCAGATGGTGGTTAGGTAGATGGTGGTTGTGGAGGAAGTTTTAGGGTTGGATGATGAGAAAAGTGTCGATGTTTGTTTAATTTGAAACCAGGTATAGAAAGAGAAATGGGTTACCCATCTATAACCGGGTCCGCATCTATTTTTAAAACATGCCAAGTGTTCAAACATGCTTAAAATGTTTGAAGTGTTCCTGTTGTCTTAATATTTTAACAAGTGGCATCTACCTTTCTTCTTTATTATATATAAAGATAAAGATTAGTTTCCTTGTATTGTGTATATACACCCTTTCAATATTCAATGAGAATGAGAATCATTTTTGAATCATAAACTTTGCATCGTATCGAGCTACGACTCTAATACTCGTGTTTAACCCTAGCCGCCGGCCAAACTAGCTCCGGCCAGCTTCTATTTTTTTTCCTTTTGTTTTTTCCGTCCATCCTTCTGATCTTCTTTTATGTGTTCGAATAGCCCTTTTCCTTTGTTTCCATCGTGCTCATCATGGGTGACAAACTAGAAAACACCATTGGATCTTCATCCAACCCTAAAACACTGCATCCAGTTTATACGGTCAATGACATCCAACGCAAAGTTCGAGTGTTGGATGGTACCAAAGTCACGCATTCTTCGTGAGTTAAACTGTTTCTTCTCCATGCTAAAGGATACAAGGTTATGGCTCAAATAGACGGCACTCCGGCTCCGGAAGACACTGATCCAGAGTTTGAGACATGGTCTGAGATAGATGCCATCGTCTTACAATGGATCTATGGTACTCTATCTGACGACCTTCTGGCACATGTTTTACAAACCGACTCCACCGCTCATTAGGTTTGGCTACGCATCAAAACTAGTTTTTTGAACAACAACCTCAAACTCAAGAACATGCCCTCCCTTGAATCCTATTGCCAAAAACTAAAAGATCTAAGTGAACAACTCAATGATGTTGATAGTCTGGTTAATGATCAGTGGCTCGTTTTACAACCCGTTCGCAAGCTGCCTTTTGAATATGACAATGTGGCTACATACATTAATCAAACCCTCCCAAACTGTGAGACTGTTGTTAGTATGCTCCAGTTAGAATGAGTCTTAATATAAGCTCGAGCTCTGGCGCAAGGTCGTTTAAGCATGGCTCGATTTGAATGTTTAGTGGGCTGATCTCGAGTATCTCACTAGCGACATGACTTGTTTATTCCCTTAGGGATGCCGTAGATCTGCTTTTATAGCCGCGTAAAGTCGTGTTTTATGAAACTCACTCGAGGAAGTCAAGACACGACTGTGATTCCGTTGTTTGTAGTCATGTACTTTGGTGCAAAGAACTACATAGTCATGTATTTGATAGGGTTAAACCAGAATTGGAGAAGAAGAAACTAAAAGATGGAAGGAATTGAATTCATAATCTTTGCATATCCATTCCATAGCTAAACACCCATATAAATAGCAATATAAATTACATTGAACACCCCCTACTATCCTTAAATAAAACATTTCCCCCTTAACCTAATTGACTAAATAATAATAAAAATAATTAAAAATAAATCATAACAATACTCCCCACTTAAAAACATTCTTGACTTCAAGAATCATAAATTAACGGAAAACAAGTGCAACATCCATAGACACTTTGGGTCGACCCGTTCCACGGTGGACACCATTCAGTTCGTCCAATGGCATTCGGGGCTGTGTCAATGAGATGCCACGGTGGATGCCATTCACGTCTATCGGTTACATCGCCTATCGGTGTCGATTCTTCCTTTACGAACACCGATTTCGTCGTCTGCTTCAATAGGTTCAGAACCACTAATGGTACGGTTTTTGGAAATGGTACGGGTGTAATTGTTAGCGGTCGTTTCGGGTTTGGGGGGGTTGAAGGGATTGTTTGCATGGATTTTTGGACAGTTTTTGGTGCAACTTTAATGGATGTTATGGGTTGTGGGACTATTTTAGGTGTAGGCGGAGCAGGTTGTGGTTCGGTTTCCTTTGCTAGATTTGGCGTAGACGGCACGGGTAGTATGGATGACGCGGCTGAAGCTTGTTTCTGCTTCGATCTGGTTGGATCCAATCCTAGTGCCACCATTATTTGTTCCTGCTGTTGCATCGCTTGCTCTTGTTGTTTCATGATGACGGCTAGGGTTGCCCAGAGGTCAGAAATCGCCTTGTCGGGCTCCTTTTCAACCTCTTGATTACGAGTATTCGTCATGATAGCGTGATAGAATTCCGATGGGGGAATCGGAACGGCTCTGATACCCTTGATAGGGTTAAACCAGAATTGGAGAAGAAGAAACTAAAAGATGGAAGGAATTGAATTCATAATCTTTGCATATCCATTCCATAGCTAAACACCCATATAAATAGCAATATAAATTACATTGAACACCCCCTACTATCCTTAAATAAAACATTTCCCCCTTAACCTAATTGACTAAATAATAATAAAAATAATTAAAAATAAATCGTAACAGTATTTGAGGTGGACTTTTCTGTTTGGTGAGGATCATATGAAATACACTCACTATGGAGAAATAAATCACACATATGGCGATTTTTTTTATTATAGGTTATTTTTGGAAGTTGATAGGTTTGTAAGTGGTTGTAAGTCGTGAGATGGATTCTAGGTGATTCACAAACCAAACTAGTGAATGTCACATGACTTGACAATAAATCTGTTAACGTGGCAAACATATGTTGAGATCCGCTCGTTCAGAAAGCGAAGGTAAGGATCCGCCGGCCAAACCAACGGATGTAAACAGTGAACATCGTACATTCGTTCCTTGAATAAACGGAACTACTTGACGTTGACCCTCCGTTTGGTGACAGATGAGATCCGCTGGTTGAACCGGCGGATGTTAAAGAATGTTATAGGTGCTGAAGAGTGAGTGTACCAGTGGATGTGAAGTACACCTACTTTTGTGTTTAAACCCAACATCTTCAAAGCAACTTCAAACCTTGTATGTTTCTTTGTAATCGGTCTCAACATCCATGGGTGGCCCGACTATACAAAAAAATAAGCGGTTGCTTAGGGCCCCCATATTTAAGTGGCCTACAATTTTTAGAATTTAACTTCTTCTAATTTTGAGATGTTGACAAGCAGAACAAAAAATCAGTATACCTGAAAAAGTTTCTTTTTACTAAAACTTACTCCAATTTTAATACGTGTGATTAGATGACTTTAAGAAATTGTATACAAAAAATGCGCATTATCATGACTTTAAGAAAAAAATTGTATTTCTTTTATTAAAAGGCACTCGATTTTATAGTTTGCTTTGGGCCCCAAAAAAGGTTAAGACGGCATATCATCACTTCACGTGAACCCTAGCCAATCTGCAAAAAGACCACCTCGTTTTTCAATATGTTTACTCTAGCAACATTGTTCAACATCGCTGGTTGAACCAGCGGATATCATCTGTCACCAAACGCAGGGTCAACGTCATCAAGTAGTTCCGTTTGTTCAAGGAACGGATGTATGGTGAACATCGTCGGTTTGGCCGGCGAATCCTTACCTTCACTTTCTGAACAAGCGGATTTCAGCATTCGTTTGCCACATTAACAAATTTGTTGCCAAAGTCAGGTGACTTGGGCTAGCGGATCACCTAGAATCCATCTCATGACTGAATACCACCTACAAACCATGTCAACTTCCAAAAACAACCTATAATAAAAAAATTGCACCAACATATGACACAAAATTGGCCTTGTTATTCTTTTTATTTTAACATATTTTATTATTTTCAGATCGTAATGTAATTATTGGTGTGTATTATATTTCAACCATTTTTTAAATTTTAAAAAAAGTCAGAGAAAATATTAAAATGCTTACGTTTTGTTGATGTTGACGCAGCTCCGATCGAATATGTGTAATTTAAAACCAGCAAAGCTTCTTTCTTCTTCATTGACCCATCATAAATCAATTTTAATGGCGATTTGATCGAAACAGATTGAAGTTCTTTCAATTCATCAATGGCTGAAGCAATTGCAGGAGTTTTGTTAGAAGTCGCAGTTTCTGAATTATCAAACGCCATCTTACTCGCGATAAAGCAAACATGGTATTTTAAATCCAAACTCAACGAAATGAAAGACCGTGTAGAGAATATGAGGCCTAAAGCCGCGCAAATAGATAAACTAAATAAAGAACTGGATCGACAGATCGCTGAAACAAAAAGTTTCAGCGATATGCTGGAAGAAGCAGATGCCCTCGTCCAGAAATGCAAGAAGATCAAATTGAACTTCTGGAAGAGAAAGCGTTACACTTCAAAATTGGACAAAATGAGTATGTCATTGCGGGACTATGTGCAGGTTGAACTTCAATTGGAGAATACCAGGGATATAAAGGAAATATTGGTGGTGGTGACATGTTTGGAACAACGGGAATTAGAGAAAGGGAGTTCAAGTTGTTGGACGTCTGGCGTCCCATTGCAGAAGGGAGATGTTATAGGATTTGATGATCGAGTTATGGAATTGAAGGCCATGATGACTAAGGATTCTCCGAATGATGATTGCTCGGTTGTAGTTGTTTCGGCTGCAGGAGGGTCTGGGAAGACGACGTTCGTAAAGTTGTTCTGCAATGACCCTGAGATTCAAGGTATATGTTGTTATTTTTGGTTATTTAGTTCAATACATGCTAAAGCTGAATTTGATTAGGTAAAGGGTTATGAAAACTTAAAATCAAGTTTATGAGTTTGTTAATAATTTACCAACTAGAATGAGGGAAAGTGGAACACTTCTTGATTGGAAGGAACCACTTCCTATAGATAAATAATTATGAATATACATTATTAGATTCTAATACTTGTTTATCAAGATTGTTTTTTTTATAAATGGGCTGTAGGGCATCTCCTAATCATCTAAGGGGTTGTTGTCAGTTACCAAACGCATATGGGGTTGTCGCCAATTCAAATGGCGACAACTTTCCATTTTCTAGACTTATTTTTTAGGCTTGTTAGTAAACTATGTAAACTTTACTTGTACAGCATAAACCATATCCACAAATTTCAAAAAGTGTCACAATTCCAATCGGCGACAGCCTTGATTATCTCACATCTTTAACCATACCCACAAATTTTAAAAATGTGTCGCCGTCTGGAAGACGACGTTCGTAAAGTTGTTCTGCATTGACCCTGAGATTCAAGGTATATGTTGATATTTTTGGTTATTTGGTTCAATACATGCTAAAGCTGAATATGTTATTAATTTAGTAACTAGAATGGATGAAAGTTGAACACTTCTTGATAGGAAGGAACCACTTTTTATTGATAAATAATTGTGCATATACATATGGGGATTTTTTTTATATAAGTAGGGCTCGCTTGAAGCCATGCTTTACAACGGGGATTGTTCTTGATCTGGTTTCAGAAGGGATTCCTTCGCCATTGGCATTGGCGATTTTTTTTCTCCACCTCTAGCTGTATCAGGGACTTCCCAAACTATCTTCATTGGCAATGGTGACTTCTCAAGCCATCACCAATATCGATAGCTCAAAATTGGGGCTTGAGAAGTCGCCATATATTGCCAATGGCGATGGCTTGGGAAGTCCCTGACACAGCTTAATATGACAGCCTTTTGGTGTCAAATACTTATGATATTGCTTTCCTAAAAGAAGTATAAATCTTGTAATGGGAAGTGTTTCTTGCAATGCTCTGATGATGGTGTTCTCATATGCGCAGAAAGATTTGGACCATCTGGTAGAAACATCCGTTTTGTTACAGTCTCACAAGACTACGACCCCAAAGTTGTCATAACAAAATTACTCGGTGGTGAGCTGCCTAGTAATACTAATAATGAAGATGCAATCCAGCAATGGGGGAGCTTTTTGGGTGGAAATGATTCTGAAAAACTATTAGTACTTGATGACGTATGGACTGAATCCGTTATCACCGACTTCAAGTTCAAGTTGTCTAGATATAAGATTCTGGTCACATCTCGAACTGCATTTAAACAGTACAAAAATTATCCATTGAAGTTGTTGAACGATCAAGATGCCACCAGTTTGTTCCGCTTGTCAGCATTTTCAGGTGAAAATGAAGCTAGTAATATACCAGATGACCTTGTTGACAAGGTATTGAAACCTTCTTCTGTTTTTTAGTAATTTATTTTGGATTTATTTCTTTAATGTAACCTAGTAATATGAATGGATTTGTGTAGTTGGTCAAGTGTTGCAAGAATCATCCACTAGCCCTTAGTGTGATTGGTGGTTCTCTAAAGGGTGCACATGTGGCAGACTGGAACTTCACAATTAAACAACTATTTGAAGAGAAGATATCAGTTTTAAATCTGTAAAACTTTGTTTGGAAAAGAGTTTGTTTTTTTTGGAAAAAGATCCCCAAGTGAAGCAATGTTACATGCACTTGGGATTATTTCCTGAAGATCAGAAAATAGCTGCTACAGCACTTTTGGACATGTGGGCCCATTTGTACAACCATGATGAGGGGGGATTACCTAACTTTATCACTCTCACTAAGCTTTCTTTTAGAAACCTTGCAAATGTGTTGCCAATAAGGTACCTGTTTTACCTCTACTTATAAAATCTTATATGTTCTTAAGCATTTTACTATTTATGGTATATATTATCATGACTTCCCTGCATGCCTGAAAAAATAAACATTCATATGGTCATAAATATTGGACATGTTTAAACATTGTATTCGACTGTAGGAAACATATACCTGTTATTGCCAACTATTGTGAGGAAGAATCTGTTACGCAACATGATATGCTGAGGGCGTTAGCTATTCAATTAAGCAGCCCGGAGTCAATAGAAATAAAAGACAGAGAGACGTTAATTATAAATCAACGTGGACGGGATCATCCCCAATTACCACAAACGATATTGTCAATTTCTACAGGTCTGTTTGATTCATTTCCTGGTTGTTTTAAAAGTTGATGTATATTAAAAGTGACTCTTTTATTCTGTTATGACAGATGGAAGATTCCCTTTAACATGGGATGAAATTCAAGCCCCTAAAGTGGAAGTTTTTGTACTGAATTTCCTGTCCAGTATACATCCCTTGCCACAATTTATGCATAACATGAAAGGATTAAAGGTTTTAATCATCACAAACTATGGACATTCCTTCTCAGAGATTCAGAACTTCCCTGCACCACAATATTTATCTGGTTTAACAAGAATCAGGTTGGATCATGTTTCAATATCTTCAATTAGTACAACAATACTAATGTTGGAGAACTTGCAGAAATTGTCCTTAATCATGTGCAAAATAGGCAACAGTTTCAATGAAGGAATTCCTAGCAAGTTGACCAGCCTTTCGGAGATTGATATTGACTCTTGTGATGATTTAGTTACATTTCCTGCTGTGTTATGCAATTCAGTTGGGCTTAAAAAACTCAGTATCACTAACTGCCATGATCTAACTTCACTTTCTGAGGAATTTGGAAAATTATCAAATTTGGAAGTTTTGCTGGTTGCATCATGCTCAAGGTTCAAAACACTACCTGAATCAGTTACAAACCTCAAGAAATTAAGAATCATTGATCTATCCCACTGTTTAAGCCTGCACGAGTTGCCACAGCATATGGGTGAGTTGGGTTGTCTAGAAACAATTGATGCGAGGGGTTGGACGGGTCTACATGAGAACGGACTGCCGAAATCAATCAAGGATTTCAATAATGTAAAAGTGTTTTGTGATGAAGAAACCTTTCACCTATGGAGTGATTTCCATAGTGTGAGAGTACAAGTGGTACAAGAAGATGCACTTGATACCTTGAACAAGATCATCTCAAGACCACATATATGAATGGGTTTTTATTGTACATTTACTAAACCTTTAAGGTATGTTTCATTCCTTGATTGTGTGTTTCTGTTGATCCTTTATTACAAATGCTTGTGAGCCTTTCCCTTATAATCATTTACAAGATGTTGTCATTGCTTTATATGTGTGACTAGACAGTTTTTGTTGATGTATCAATACTCTATTTTTTTATAACTAGTGGGGAACCCACGCGTTGCGGCAGAGTCGACAGTTTCTGCAAGTTTTATGTTAGGTTATGACCGCTTAAATTAATTAGGGGTTTAGCGTTGAGTTAGTTATGCTATGTTGAAAAATGATGCAAGATATCGGGTAGCATTAGAAAACTTTTGATTATATTTTGGTATTATTATTATCGCTACCTGATCCGACCCGACTAATATGTATTATTAAATACCAAACGTATTATTAAAAGAAAAACGAATAAACGAAATTTAAAACTAAAATATTAAATTTAACTAATTAATGACCCGAACTCTTTTTTACTCAAACCAAAATAACACTAACTCTGTTACTTTTTTTTTATGTTAAGTGTAATGGTATTTTAGTACTTTTACACCTCAATGGTTGTTTATATAAATTATAAACTTATTTTTTTATAATATTTAAGGTGCAATTTATGTAATTACTCAAGTTAACAAAAAACAAACCACAATCTCATGTGTAAAATGAGTTTTTTTATTTGTATATATTAAAAAACTGTTTTCATTTTTTAAACTTTTTTATTGTTATTTTGTTATTTTTACGACTATTATTTTATTAACTCATTTTAAATATATAAATAAATACATCTTTTTTTAAATGCTTAAGGGGAAAGGGTTTTAATTAAGTGTTGAGCTTTAATTGTAGAGATAGGTTAAATGACTAATTGAATTTTGGGCTTTGATTGTAGAGATGAGTTAAATGGTAATTGAATGATGTGCTTTAATTATAGAGATGGTTTAAATGATAATTTAACACATTTTATGAATTGGTAAGATGTACCCTATGCACAGTAATTTGTGTTAGGTGCCTTAAAAATTTAGGTAAATTACCATGATATACTTTCAATATGTATTATATAGTAGTATAGATTTTATAATTAATTATTTTTAGGTAATTGAATTTTGGTGCTCGACCGGCCCTCAACAAGTGCCAAGTGGGTGACCGTTCAGGGTCCAAGTTCTCAGGGGGCAGTTTTTTTTCTCGTTTATGTATCGAGTGTTGATTAAAGTATTTAAAAATTAATAAAATTATAAACTTATTACTAATTATATGTTCTGGTCTTCTAAAGAGGCGAAGCAATTAATAAACATATAAAAACTTCATATTATAAAGGGGGCAATTAACCCAGTTATGTTTAAATATTAAAGTTTATTTTATTTAGGTCTATAACTGATTATCCAATATTGATGAATCACGAATAGTCAGCTGTCGGCAAGACCCTTCGTTCGATTACCTTCCATTTTCTAATACAATTACAATTTATGCATGAGGTAAGGTTCTTTTTGGTTTTTCAAATTGTTTTGTAACTATTATTGAGCCACGTGTGTTCCACGTGTGTTGCGGCACAGTAAACAACGAAAACAATTAAAGAAACTTTATATAAGAAAGCAAAACATTTACATATCGTGACTCGTTAAATCATGAAAACTAATGTCTACGAAACTTTATAGAATACAAACAAAACTTTTACGTATACCGTTTAAACACATACAGCATGATTTTAAATTCTATAAAATTAACTTTAATTGATAAAGAATTATAAATATTTTCTATGTAAAATAGTAACCTTAATTTTTCAGTTACAAAAATTAGCGAATTAACTTAAACCTTTTAAAAAACAAAGATATATTTAATGATAGCTTTTAATTATGTAGAATTTAAAAAGAAAAGTGACATCATAATTTCTCACATGTAGAATTTTGAGAATTAACCATTTAGTGGAAACGCCTTTGAAAGAAAAAAAAACTAACTAAATTATAAATTATGTTCTTTAACTTTATAGTAAATAGTAGATAATATCAAAAATTACATTGAATATCTTTTTTAAAATATTTACACATATTAAATCTTTTACACTAAATGATTTAAAATTTTTCTATTAAATCGGGTCATGTATTCTAGTATTCTACACATGAGGGTAATACGGTCACTTTATCCCATTTACTCAAAAACAATAAAAAAATACAAAATATACTTAAAGCAATGGGACCTCACCAAACCCCATCCCACGTCATCTTTGGGTTGTTCAAAACCGGATATCCGAAAATTTCGGACAGTGGATTTTACTATCTGAATTTAGATAGTAAATCGGATATCTGAAAATTGTGGGTATTCTCATTACAGTCTGTAAATGTATGGGGGAGAATTGAAGAACACAAAACACAAATTAGAATAAATAAAAGAATGGGTATTCTCATTACAATCTGTAAAAACTTTCCTTAGCATATACATCTTTGAAATTAGTTACAGATACACAAATTAGAATACATTTTAATTGTGGAAGCACATAACTGAGAAGAGCATCAATCGTTCAAGCGGCGCGACGGTCGGCAATCGGAACACAGGCGACGGTCGGTTGTCTGAACGCGGCCGGTACTCGGCAGGAGGCGGCGGTCAAAAGTTTCAGGCCGATTTGAAGTGGCGTCAAGCTCGCCGGCTGGGAGGCGGCAATCAGAAGTTGCAGACGGATTTGAATGGGCATCGAGCAGACCAATTTGTTTGGGATGAGAGAAATGAACAAGAAAAAAGAGGCGGTGATTTGCAATTAGGGTTCTTTTTGTTATATATATTTAAGTAAAATAAATAATTAATAAAATACTAAATTTAATATTTCGGATTCGGATATCCGAAATATCCGAAAATTTCTAATTTTAATATCCGAAAATATCGGATAATTTGGGTTCGGTTTCGAATTCGGATTTTTTTGAACAACCGTAATCATCTTTCCCCTTTCTTCTCCAACTACCTTTTACTCTCTGGACTTCAATTATAGAATGGTGTAGTAGGTAAGTATCCTGTAATATTAGAAAAAGACACTTCAATTATAGAATGGTTATTTCAGTGTGGTTTATAAACAGTCACACGCCAAGCTTCTTCCCTCAAACTCGTTCTGCACAATCACAATTAATCATGGTTGAAGTGGTTGGAACGTTATTAGCAAGAGCTGTTTTAGGAAAAGCAGTTTCTCAATTATCAGATGCCATCGTATCCGCGATAAAGAAAACACTGCATTTCAAATCCAAACTCGCTGAAATGCGAACAATTATCAGGCTCTTTTTATGAACATAGAGAAACTAAATAAAGCATTGGATCAACGGACAGGGGAAACAAAGAAATTCATCAATCTGCTAAAACAAGCAGAAGACCTCGTTGGGCATTGCGAGCTTATCAGATCGGGGTCCTGGAAGAGATGCTGGCACGCTTGGAAGTTGGAAAACATGAATAAATCGTTGTAGAAGTTTGTGAGTTTTGACCTTCAAATCCTGATTGCTAGAAATACAATGGAAATATCGGGCACTTATCGAGAAGGGATTAGAGAAAGGGAGTTCAAAAGCAGGTATTTAAATCCGGAAAATTACTAGAATAAACATTTTTGAAAAGTTTTTACCAAAAACAAGTCAACTAACCCAAATTGAATATGGATTTTCGCCGAGTTAATACCTAAACTCGACGACTTCGCCGAGTTCACGTGGCTTCGTCCTTTAACTTACACGTGTCATTTTCGACGGAAAATTTAAAAAACTCGACAAAATCGCTGAAACATGTTTTCGTCGAGTTTTATAAATGTTTCGGCGTTCAAAAACTTGTCGGGCTCGCTGAGTTTTTTAAAAATCAGGGCGAAACGCCGAGTTTTAAAAAATATTGGCGAAAAGCCGAGTTTGAATCAAATCTGGGCGAAACGCCGAGTTTTAAACAAATCTGAGCGAAAAGCCGAGTTTTAAACAAATCTGGGTGAAAATCCAGGCGAAAAAAAATCCGGGCGAAACGCCGAGTTTTAAACAAATCTGGGTGAAAAGCCGATTTATAATCTAATCCGGGTGAAAAAAATTTCGGACGAAACGCCGAGGTTTAAACAAATCTGGGCGAAACGCCGAGTTTTAAACAAATTTGGGCGAAAATCCGATTTATAATCTAACCCGGGTGAAAAAAATTCAAACGAAACGCCAAGGTTTAAACAAATCTGGGTGAAAAGCCGAGTTTTAAAAAATCCAAGCGAAATGCCGAGTTTTTATATGAATCCGGGCACAACAAGTTTTTGAACGCTGAATTTTTTTTAAAACTCGACGAAAACATGTTTCAGCGACTTTGTCGAGATTTAAAAATGTTCTGGCGAAATTGCCACGTGTCAGTTAAAGGGAGATGCCAAGTAAACTCGCGAAGTCGCTGAGTTTGTGTTGTATTTCGACGAAAATTCATGTTTATTTTGAGGAAGTTGAAAAGTGTTTTTTTGTTATTGAGAAAAAGTTTTCAAATTTGTTTATTCCAGGAATTTTCCTATTTAAATCTCACCCATCACCTCCCTTCTTTTATTTATATTTAGAGTAATCTATCATTTTCGTACCTGACCCGTTTAGTCATTTTTGTCAATTTTATCGAAAAAGTTTATTTTTCTTCTGTGTATACTCGTGGTTTACAAACTTGCAATTTTCATCAAACTGGTTAAATTAAATCCATCCATATTTTAACGTTAAATGAGTGATATTTGTGTCTTTATATATTTCTTTATACTGTATAAAAAGAAATATATTGATTAACTTAAGTGATTTGACACAATTACCCCTCATTTAACATTAAAATATGGATAGAGTTAACTTATTGGATAAAAATGAAAACTTTTGAAAACCACAATGATACAATAGGAAAAAATAAACTTTTTAAATGAAAGTGACAAAAATGACTAAATCACAGGGATGAAAATAACAGTTTACTCTTATATTTACGTTTTCTCATTTGAGCAGGTACAAACATTTATTATGTTAGAATCCCAGAACAATATGACATAAAAGTCATCATCAAGAATTTACTTTGGAGGAACCAACAACAACGTGATTTTGATCGTGATGAAGTTGCGATCCAGCAATGGGGGAGTGAAAATAAACCAGAAACAGTGTTAGTACTTGATGACGGACAGTCTGACACCATCATTATCGTTCAAGTCACTCGGATACAAGTTCCAGGTCACATCTCGGGAGGCTTTTAACGAATTCAATACATATCATTTGCAAGTTTTGAATGATCGAGATACCACCGGTCTGTTACTTAGCTCATCATTTTCACAACATGAAAATGAACATAGTAGTAAGATACAAGATCATGGCCTTGCTGACATCGTAAACCTTTTTCTAGTAGAGAATTTTTGGCAACAATGCATTTAGTGTAATTGCTGCTTCAATTACTAAAGGGAATAAACTGTTTTCTAGTTTGCACAAGACCGTCCAAAAAATAGTTTTTAGAGTAAATTACTACTTGAGTATCTGACGTTTGTCCATTTTAACTAATTGTTTTAAAACCTCAGTCTGAACCCTTACTTTTCATTTTTTACTCCAGATAGATAACAAGATTTAACGGTTCATTTTTTTAGTAAACTTTGTTTTTTGCCCATGTGGTTTAGTCAAAATAACGGTTTTGGTCCAATAGTTTCAATTTGACTTTTTTGCTCATTGTGGTATGTAATTTGTCTCAATTAAACCCAACTCACTAACACGGTTACTTTTTTCTGTTAAAAATAAGGACATTTTAGTCTTTTTAAATATAGGGGCTAATTGTGTCATATTCTTAATAAAACAAGGACTTTTGTGTAAATTAATTAAAACAAAAATCCAGAGCTTTGTATTCCACAAACAAAACCCTAGAACTTAGAATCCCCTCCCCTCCCCACCCACCACCAGCCATCGTCGTCATCCACACCCACCTGCAATCCCTCCCCCTGTCACCACCAGCCATCGTCATCATCCACACCAACCTGCAACCCCTCCCCCTGCCACCACCAGCAATCGTCATCATCCACGACCACGTGCAAGATCCCAACATCTCCCGCCACCACCATCTGCCGCAGGGGCGAAGGTTACAAGGGGCCAGGGAGGGCCCCGACCCCTGCCGTTTTTTCCGTTAATAGTGTTAATTTTTCCGTTTTCGTCCGAAATTTTTTTTACATATAGAGCCGACTCCTGTTTATTTTGGTCTCATGACTTTCGGCCCCCGCTACTTAGTTTTTCAAGCTCCGCCACTGATCTGCCGCCACCACCGCCATTCACCACCATCACCGTCAACCACCACCATCGCCAGCCACCACCGTGTCTGGCAACATTCATAACCCCAACTCCACTGAAGAATCAGAGTCCCACCCAAACACCACCGCCGGCCAAATTTGAGCCCTACCACCACCGCCGGCCACATCTGTAGAAACACACACCGCCGCTGCCATCGAATCTAGGTGTGAATTTCTCCTTCTCTTAACCGATTATCCCGCCAGTTCTTCCTCTCAATTACCCTTCTCTGAACCGAATTTCTCCGGCGAATTTCTCCTTCTCCTTCTGTGAACAGATTTCCCCCGCGAATTTCTCCTTCTCTGAAACGGATGCGGCGATGTCGGAAGAACAAAGCTTCATCTTGATGGTCAATAAGGATGTGACAAAATCTGGTATTTTGTGCGTGGCGGAGAAGCGATGTTTGCCGTTTTATTTATCGATTTGTGGATTAAACCCAATTTAATTAATAGTGGCGTGGGTTCTTTGTGAATTTAAAGACAAAATTTTAAATACTAATTAACCAAATGGTTCTCTGTTGAATCTTCAAAAGAGGAATTAAAATATACGAAACATCATATTTAGTTATTTACCTTAGTGCTAAATTGGTACAGATATGTGAGGAATGATGATGATGAAAGGAATGATGATGATGGACCATTTTAATTGTTTGAGTAATTTATATATATGGTCCCTTTATTAATTTAAGAAAATGACATAATTAGTCTTTATTATTAAAAGACCAAAATACCTTTATTTTTAACAGAAAAAATAAACTAAGTTAGTGTTAGGGTTCTAATTAAGAAAATAAGGTAACCAAATGGAACAAAAAAGTCAAATTGAAACTAATGAATCAAAACTGTTATTTTGACCAAATCATAGGGGCCAAAAACAGTTTACTCTAATTTTTTTTATCTGAAATTATCAAAATACCCTTAGAAACTCAAATTAATGGTTAAAAAACATTATATATATTCTATTATTTCTCTTCTCACCACCACCACCAATTTAATCTCTTCTAACACTCAATTTATAATGTTTTTTAACCATTTGGTAGTGGTGGTGGTAGTGGGCAGAAAAGAGAGGGTAAAAGATATAACGTTTTTTTAACCATTTGAGTCCCTGAGAGTATTTTGGTTATTTCAGAAAAAAAAAAATTAACTGTTAAATCTGACGACGTTAGCCATCTGGGCTCAAATGAAGTCAAAAATGAAAAGTTAACAATGTTACCAGGACTTGATATTATTTCATGAAGATCAGAAGATAGTTTGCACTACACTTTCTTCTAAAGAGCTTGCAACTCC
Source organism: Smallanthus sonchifolius (assembly GCA_023525975.1). Taxonomy (NCBI): domain Eukaryota; kingdom Viridiplantae; phylum Streptophyta; class Magnoliopsida; order Asterales; family Asteraceae; genus Smallanthus; species Smallanthus sonchifolius. The sequence continues at coordinate 59,981,656 of CM042035.1, read as the reverse complement.
GTTGCCAGAAAGGTGCCAACACAACTTTTCTGGTTATAAATACCGGCTTACCATAAGATATAACTTCATATAGGATTTGTTATAAATATCGGAGCACCTAAAGTTGTTAGGGTGGTGGGTGTGCCTTCGGCAAGGCTCCTGTGTGTTGATTTGGCTCACCGGTACCACACGGGAACACTGCCCCCACCCCCAACCAAAAAAAATAATTAAATTTAAAGTAAAGTGTTATTTTCATCCCTGTGGTTTGATCATTTTATCCAGTTTCATAAAAAAAAAACCATTTTTTAGCTTTTTCATCCATAACTTTTCAAAATCTAGCCATTTTCACCGACTGACTAATTTCGTCTACATTTTAACGTTAAGTTAGAGGCAATTTTGGTTAAATCAGGCATAATTTAGTTAGATTTTAACCTATGAAGTTCAAACCGATCATTGATTTAACGTAAAAATGTAGACGGAGTTGGTCACTCGGATGAAAATGACTACATGTTGAAAAGTCAGGGATGAAAAAGCTAAAAAAACTTTTTTTGGATGAAACTGGTTAAAATGACCGAACCACAGAGACAAAAATGACACTTTACTCTTAAATTTATAAATTGCAGTAAACTTTTTCATTTTTCACACCAATTTCGTACCTCAATTTAAAATGTTTCCATCATCCAATGATTGTAGCCACCCGCAAAAAAGATTGAAGACATCCTACTCAAACAATTACACAACTTCACCGGGTACACAAATTCTCAACGAATCAGATGAGGGGTATGAAGAGTCGGAAAGACCATGAAAAAGGAGGGATTCATCTTCTTTACAACTAGATGGGGAGAAACAACTACAAAAAATAGTTACCGAATATTCCGAAATCAGTCAGACTAACAGAGTTGATCTTGAAGACAAAAAACGACATCGAGCAAAGCTAGAGGAGATCAAGTTGATGAAGGTACGTGTGATGGAGGAGCACTTTCAAAGAGAACAAAAAGAGAAGGATTTGCAATTCTATGTTCAGCCCCACGATCATTTGAGTGGACCACAGCTCAAAGCCATCCTACAATACAAGGAAGAAATAGCAAGACGATGGGGTTGGGATTCTCAAATATAACTTTTATTACTTTAGTCATATTTTTTTACCGGGGAAGACATATCAGGATACGTCTTCCCTGGTAAGTGTGTCACGGATTGCCCTGAAGCTCGATTAATAATGCACCTGAAGAAAATGTACTCTCTTTTAGTCTTGTAATTTCTTTTATTAATGAAATTTACCTTTTATATATTTTAATAGTTTTTAATTATTAGTTTAGGAAACGTATTCACCAATAGACTAAACTACATACAATAAACAAATGTATCTAGCTACTAGAATACAATATATTATTGATAAGTACCGGATGTCAATCCATTGATACGATAGCCGGTAATACTAGATCGTTATCAATATCTAACTTGTTTAAAAGAGTTATTTTTAGAACTAGTGATTAAACTAAGAACTTTGGAAACAACTAGCAAGGCAAAGCCAAAGTAAAGGTAGATTTAAGGAATTAAATCAGAGATAAAGGACATGTAGTTGTCGAATCCACTTACACTAACAATAAACTTAAACAAACTACGGTGAGGTTATTTCCCACATGAGTAAAATCGGATTTAGAAAGATACCTAATCATACTACTCTTTGTAAAGCTAGAACGATGGTCATACCCTAGCCACCTAAAGTTACCTAAATCAAATCCTAGTAACACATACGATGGTTTGGTCAAACGAACTAGACTTCCAATAATGCGCAAATATTCTCACAGTGGAAACTATGGGAGTGGGTCAAAATGCAAGCTGGTGCAAAACTTAGTTCTTTTCTTCTTGCCACATTGTTTAGAAATTGCTTTTATTATTTAAAAATATTCTAAGGCTCAAAGAAGTGCCTTGAAAATGCACCTATACACGAGGTTCTAAAACAAATGCTTATTATTTAAAAGAAGTATTTTTTTGTACTTTTATGGTTTTTTTTTATTTTATTTATTTATTTATTTGAAAATTTTGATGATAATTTTGAACAGTTTAGGGGCAAACATAAAAATGTAAGAGTTGTGCAATGCAAGAGAACAAACAAATTCCTCCCCGCACTTGATTCGTACATTGCCCTCAATCTACGTGAAATATGCAATGCAATAATCGAAATATGTGCGAAAGGGGAAGGGAACTAATACTCCCCTATAAGCCGTCGTACGAACGCATCCGGTCAATACCCATTGTCTCCCGAAATGTCAAAGTCCCAAGAGAGTCATCAAATGCAAGACCTACAAACCAATGCACCACAAAATAAGAAAATATAAAGCCGATAGGTGATTAATGCACATGAGCGAACTTTTGAGGACCAAGTTAGTTCCCACAAGTGTGATTATCAAAATTGGCACTTACCACTAAATCATAAAACTACTAAAAAGAAAAAATAGTGGGAAAACTTAAACAAACCCTCGGGTTGCCTCCTGGAAGCGCCACGTTTATTTACGAGTCTTTGGCTAGACTCAAACGATCAATGGGTCATGTCACCAACACTTATATTTTCCCGAACCAAACTTAATATGGATCATGTAGTGAAGGTGGTGGTCGTCCTGACAATGTTTTGTAGTATTAAGATGCTTGATGGAACATTGCCGCTCTTTTAAAGTTATATGGCTTGTATGGTGGTATTCCCTCTCCCACGGTATGTAGCATTCACATGCGGAATCTTCATCATACTTGATCGTGGGCGGACTATCTTTGATGCAATAACATGGAACATATATCACCCTTTGTCACTTGTTCATTGGTGAACTCGTCAACTTGCACATCTTTAACCTGGTTCATTATGCGGTATATCTTCTAGTGTAGCAGGAATTCCAGTCGGGCCAGACCATCCTTCTTGTGCCTCCATATCAGGAATCTCCACCAACTAATCTTCAACCATGTGTTCTTCACTCACCGACTCTTCTAACCGTGTTGCTAAGTTTTCCTGAATTTGCTCCTTGTCAGAAGAGTCAATAAGAAGATGTAACGTGACAACCAACTACTCTGGATCAGTGGTAATCACATCCACTAGATCTACATTTGTGAAGCAGGAAGGCTCCTCGTGTGACTTGTAAAACTCGGTGTTCCGAGCTTCAAGTGATTATGGTTCTTTTTCTGATTCTTTCGAGGGTGCTTTGACATGCATGTCAATCTATTCTTGCTCCTCCTTGGGTGTTGCTTCTTGAATTGGCAGCTTGCTGACGCAGAGGGCACAACTCACTTATTTTTTATCGGCTTCTTTTTTGCTTTCTAAACATGGCCTCTTCCGCGTCTTTCTTAAGCCTTTTCTCTTCTGCGAAAGCTTTGAGAATTTGCTTCTTAAATGAAACCAGACTCTTTTAAAGCCTTTCTGTTGCGTTGTTTATGGATCTTCGTTCAAATGAAGGTGGTGGTTCATATTGAGGTGTTGCCTCATGCGAAGATACAACACTCCAGTCTTCACTGGGTTACATGAATGGATCATTTTGATGGAAATAGGAGTCTCCTACATAATAGTAACACTCCTCTCCAAAGTGGGATCCCCCACAAACACACCATACATCAGTTGGTCGATTCTTGTAGTATGCTCTGTAATATCCATTTGGAAATTGATACATTGGAATATTGATTATAAAAACAGACTAGGCTAACGACCTTGCTCTTTCCTAAAATCTCGTGTATCCCCGGCAACGCCGCCAAAGTCTTGATATGTTTGTGGGTGTATATAAAAATAGATGATTTTTAACAAAAAAAAAACTTTAAAATTTGTAAACATTAATTACTGCCACTCACTACAACACACTTAGGGAAAGTGCAGCTATTGTGGACGTCGTATAGTGTTGTAAGACCGAGTATTAATCCAAGGATACAGAGGCTCTTAGTGTCGGATTTTGGTTGGTGTCTAATATTTCAAAAATTGAAATATGTTAAAATTTTATTTTAAAAGACAAACGAAAAATAAAAGATAACCGCTATGGTAGAAGTAATCAATAATATGGGTAATTCACTTTGGTTCGAATTTCTTCCAAAGTTATAGTTAGTGTTTATTTATGGATTCTAGAGGGTAGTAGTCTGAGCACATGATAACTGCTATGGTTAGCTAGACATATATGGTTCCTGGGTCGGGAGACCACATCATATTCTTAAACATCAGTGATGATGTGTGTGTAAGTGCAAAAGATGGAGCAACTCCTGGGTTGGGACATTAACTTCCACACCAATATTGAAAAGTTACCACCATAACAACCACCTCAATGTCAGGATTAGAGTATCAAAATTGTGTCTTTAGACAATGGACTTCACACACTAGTCACTATGACTCATTTGATTTAATTCTTCTCCACAAAGGTAGTGATAATGCATGAAGTCAAGTCTTTATAATACAGAGTCATCGTATATTAATAAACAAGGATATTTACAACCGTGTTCACAGTTGAAAACTTCTATCACCCTTCTAAGTTACTGATATAGTGCGAAGCACACATCTTTATTCCTAATGTTTTCGGGTGTTTTAGTTAGTTTTATCTTTGTTTTGAGTCGTTTCTGTTTCGTATTGAGTCTTTGTAATGTTTGTAGGAGCTCGTGTGGAATCACGAAGAAACTGAGCACGAGAGTGAAGCCCAAGAATTAATTGCAAAAAGTGGGAAATTTGATCCTTCGCGGTACACGAAGGAGGAAGTCCAATCTCTCGCGTTACGCGAGACTTTCCAAACCCGGGCGCGACTGTTTTGTCCTTCGCGTCCAGGACCATTTACTTGCGATACGCGAGAGGCATAAAATCCGTGAAACCCTAATTTGCGAATAAAATATATTTTGAATGCTATTATACAAGGAATTCGAGTTTTGGTCGTCTACAGAGAGCTTAAAGGCAATTTTAGGAGTTTGGAAGCAAATTGAAGTGCAAGATTTGAGCTTTCGGATCCACGTTCGTTAGATATGGCGTATTTGGTTTCCAAGCTTTGATTTTATCTTTGTATGTTTGTGGTTGAACGATGTTTCTGTTTTCTACTTCTATTCTAGATGTTTTAAACACGATCCTAGGCTAAAATGTGACATTCTGGATTTTTATTCACACATTTGTAATATATATCATGTAATCATTTTCAACTAAATGAAATGCAAGTGTTTTATTTAATTTTGTACAAAATATATATTTATTTTTATTTATTTTATGGATTTAAAATAATTAAAAATAAATACGTTTTAAACTTATATAAAATTTTATATAAAAATCTAAATTTAAAAGTTTCATATTTAATAAAATAACCTATTTAAATAAGATAACTAACTTTTATAAAAATTATTTATAACAATAATAATAATATAAGTTTATAAAATATATTTGAAAATTTAAAAGAAATTAAACTAATTATTTTTATAAAAGTTAAGGGGTTGTTTAGAAGCTTTTCAAACTAGAAGGTTTTAAGCAAAAATCAGTTGAGGGACTATTTCTGTACAAATCAAACTACAAGGACTCATCCGTAATTATCTCAGGGGCCGAATTAAATCAAAACCAAACTACAAGAACCAAATCTGCCAATTTCCAAATCGACTTTCCGGTCACCATGTTCCTTGGTCCGGCGGGTAAAGCATTTTTCCGGCGAACACCCCGACAGGGCTGTTCCCAGCACCTCAACAGCCGCTAAAGGCATGTCTGAACTCGTCTTGCCTACACGAACAAGAACCCCCGACCAATTGGTCTCCCCAACATACGGATCGTCTGATCCTGTTGGTGGCCGAGAACCCACGCCACGAATTCGAGCCCGAAAGTCAACCTCCACGCGTGCTTGATAGCTCGTTAGCTTCGTCTCGTCCACACGAATGTCTGGACATGCTCAATTTCACGATTGGCCATAAGGTTTGAGCTCGGCTATAAAAAGTCATCTTCGGACCTGCTCGAGCTCGCTACCCCCCTTCCACCCACTCTCACTCCAAATTGAAGGCGCCATTGCATTCGTCGTCTCCGAGTGAAGCTGTGACCAATTTTTTAAAGGCTAATTCCATCCAGAAGATCGATTCCCATTCTTGACATTTTCGGATTTAGAACTCTGCTGACCAGACCCTTCGCGACCAGGTTCGAGCCTCAATTTGGTTCCTTTACCTTCTGTTACCGCTTGTCAAACTACCCCAATCAAAATCGCGACCATCGACCATGAGTTACTGGGCAAACCAGTGTCCTCGGACACGGTTTGCCGGTTGCCGAGAACCAACGACCAACTTCCCACTTGTGTATTTAAATTAACGGGTACACACATAACCAGCGATAGGCAGTAGCCCGGCTGGTTATGCGTGTGTGTGTTTGTACCGTAGGTCGCGGGTTCGATTCCGGTTGGCCTGCGGCCCAAACTTTTTGCTTCTGTTTTTATTTTATTTATTTATTTTAACTTGTTTGAATATTCTTTTTATACAATAAAGACTAAAATGAATAGGTTTACTCGTTCGTTTATTTTAAAAACCATTAAATAAATTTTTATACACATTTATCCCCAACTTTTATAAAATAATAAACCCTATATTTTTATAAACTTGTTAACATAAATTTAATGAAAACAATGATAACATAATTAAACAAATAGAAATTTTCTTTTATTATTATATATAAATATAATAAACATAATAACAATTTTTTTTTAAAATAAATCTAATATATGTTAATGATAACATACTTGGATAAATGGAAACTTTCTTTTTATTATTATATATAAATACAATAAACATAATAACAAATTATTTAAAATATAATAATTTAACAAAATTAATATATATATATATATTTTTGATGTTAAGTTTTACAAAACCATTATCATCTTTTTTTTCATATTTTATACCAATAAATGTTAAGAAATATTGTTATAAACCTATACACATTTAAATACGAATTCGCAAATACAAAACACACAATAATATCTATTTATCCACATAGGGTTCCAACACGCTTAGGTTTCAACATCCGTATCACCTACCCTCGTGGATTAGAAACATCCGCTAGCCAGGTGAGTTACATAGCCCCTATTTTACATTTTTGCACATTTTGAGGTGAAACATTATACATGCTACTCACATTGTTTATACGTGTTATACATGTGGACTATATGCTTATTATCTTGGATGTACATACATTTAAACATAAGAAAACCAACAGTAATATTAATAGATCTATTGTGCCTGACCAGCCCACCCGGTTAGGGTGTTTATTACTGCATACTCGGATATAGCCGCGTGTTATATTCAAACATACCGGATATAGTGGGTAACTATATTCAAACATACCGGACTTAGCTGTTGTGCTATGTTCAAGCGCGTCAATCAAGGTTTGAATTGTGATTAGATAAATGATACACCATATATATGCTATGTTTAACAAGATAAACAATGAGTTGCAAAACGTTTTTATCTACTACTTATCGGAACTACAAAACCTATGTACTCACCAACTTTTTAGTTGACACTTGATTTAAATAATGTTTCAGGTTTGGATATGTGATTGCTTGCCGAAGATTTCTCCACTTAAGAACTATGGACCTAGTTAAATAAATCAATGTTTTGAACTAGACTAGGTTATTTGAAATGTATTGTATTTGGATCTTGTTGTCTTTAAATTTAATTAATGAATTATGCAACATTTTAGTTATCACGTGCTTTTGAACAATCATTTCATTGTCCGCCCCGATGATTCCGCCATCGGTCGGAGTGTGACAGATTGGTATCAGAGCCATGGTTATAGGGAATTAGGTTATTACACATGATGACCTAGACTATAACCCTAGGACTCCCTTTTATGTGTTATGTGTTAAATGATTAATTGCTATGTGAATTATTTGTAGTTAGGTATTATTTGAATTTTCCCAAGTTTGGTACATGAGACTTATACACATACATACAAGGCTTAAATACATGATACATACTTTACATACACATTTGACAAACAAACTTATGCAAACAAATACACTACTCATCCTTATCCATACTCTTTCCTAATCCATATTAATTGAAACATTCCTACACATTTTATACTCATAGACTCCCAAGTCTATAAAAATCTTGAAAATCTCGTCAACGACTTAATTTCTTGAAACCAGTAAAGGACACGTGCAATCTGGAAGGGTGACACCTGTACATTGGGTTTTTTGTCTAGGAAAGCATTTCGTATAAATCCAAATAAACGGACCCGTATGCTTTCCTGGGAATTCCTGAAGTGAGTGTTTACCTATAGGCTAAAGCATGTCTCCTTGAAAGTTTTGAGGAATTATTTAACGTTGATAAGTCAATGTATTCGCAAGGATACGATCCGAACTTAAACTCAAAATTTGGGGACATTATAGCAAGATAGGAAGAACTAGACGAACATGCAAAGCAAATCATTATTACGGGTGCACACGTAATAACAATTTGTAGTGCATGCAAGTCCCGGCAATTTCTACTACGCGAATAATGATCTATAACATCACGTTCTACCCGGAATAGATGGCTTAGTTTCCCCCATCAACTTTGAATAAATACACATGCACTGGCACGCGTCATGATGAATCCCGCTTTTCTGCTTACATTATTTCCCACTATGACTCATATATATCCATCTTATCTAAAATATCATTGTCTTTTCTTATGGTGTTAGAATGCCTCCTCGACGTGCAAACTCTAACACTTCCAACCCGGATCTTGCTACTCTCCTTGCCCAGCTGGTGGGGCAAATGACCCAAGCCAATAACAACAGTGACGGGTCTCACAACATCCAAGGAAACGGTGGTACCAACCCGCCCCAATGCACGTTTAAGCACTTTAACTCGTGCAATCCTACAAAATTTTTCGGGACTGAAGGTGCTACCAGCCTACTGCAATGGTTTGAAAGCATGGAAAGCACATTCCTAAACAGTGACTGCCCCGATAATCTTCGGGTTCGCTATGCCACAAGTGTACTTCAAAAGAGAGCCCTCACCTGGTGGAACGATGAGAAACGCACTCGTGGTGTTGAGGTTGCTACATCTTTATCATGGGATGATCTGAAGAAAGCCATGACTGATGAATTCTGTCCTCGAAATGAAATGAGGAAGCTCGAGACTGAGTTTTGGGATCTTGCCCAAGACAGCGGGGATAATCTGGCTTACACCACCCGATTTCAAGAGCTGAGCCTATTGGTGCCTCATATGATCACTCCCCTTGGTCGTGAAATTGAAAAATACATAGAAGGCTGCCTATGCAAATTCAAGATGTTGTGTTAGGAAGCAATCCTCCTACACTTGAAGCTGCTATCCGTCTATCCGCTACACTATCCGACAACCATGTCAAAGCCGGAACCTTAACAAGAAAGGGTTCCAAGAAGGTTTTCTCCACTCTTGCGGCCGTCAAAGATGTAAAACCCGAGTCTTCTAACCGCAACAAGAAACGAAAAGGTCGAAACTTCGCAGCCGTAACTCCCGCTGTACCTGCTATTCAAGTGGCCCCTTTGGGTCAAAACCCGAAACCTTATCTGGGCCCGAATCCCCAATGCCAGACCTGCAAGTACCATCATCCTGCCAACTTACCATGCCTATTGTGTTCAAGCTGCGGACGATATGGACACATGGTCACTACTTGCCGTACCCGTCCTCCCGTCCATCAAGCTGCTCCAGCCAACCGTCCAATCTATCCGGCACCTCTCAATGGTCGGGCATGTTACGAATGTGGAGATCCAAACCATTTCCGTGACCGGTGCCCAAAACTTCATCGTCAAGGTGGTCCTCAAGGACGAGTGTTTAATATAAACGCTAATGAGGCACAAGCAAACAACGATGTGATAAACGGTATGTTTCTCGTAAACAATCATTATGCATCCATTTTATTTGATACCGGTGCCGATAGGAGTTTTGTGTCTCTTACCTTTGAATCTCGACTTGCTAAACAAAGAACGAAACTTGACAATTCTTATTCCGTGGAGATAGCAAACGGAAAATCTATTACTATAAATTCTGTTATCCGCGACTGCAATCTCAAGCTTAATGATCATGTGTTCTCTGTTGATCTCCTTCCAATGCAATTGGGAAGCTTCGATGTTATAATTGGCATGGATTGGTTATCCAAGCACCATGCCGAGGTTATTTGCTATGAAAAGTGCATTCGTATACCTCTCCCTTAGGGCGACACGTTAGTTATTTTCGGTGAAAAACCATGTCGTGGTCTTCAACTCATGTCTTGCACATTGGCACAAAAGTACCTACGGAAAAAGTACGTTGCCTTCTTGGCCCACGTAGTTGACACGAAAGACAAGGGTAAGAAATTTTAAGATATTCCGATCATTCGAGACTTTCCCGAAGTATTCCCCGAGGATTTACCAGGCCTTCCTCCTCCTAGACAAGTAGAGTTTCGTATTGACCTCGTGCCCGGAGCAACTCCCGTGGCAAAAGCTCCCTATCGTCTTGCACCTTCCGAGATGCAAGAGCTCGCAAGTCAATTACAAGAACTCTCATCCAAAGGATTCATCCGCCCAAGCCATTCACCTTGGGGCGCTCCCGTGCTGTTCGTAACGAAAAAGGATGGATCGTTTCGAATGTGCATCGATTATCGTGAACTCAACAAGCTTACAATTAAGAACCGTTATCCTTTACCCCGTATCGACGATATTTTCGATCAGCTTCAAGGTTCAACATGTTTCTCCAAGATTGACCTTCATTCCGGATACCATCAACTTCGTGTTCTCGATGAAGACATTTCGAAGACTGCCTTTCGGACAAAATATGGTCACTACGAGTTCATGGTCATGCCATTCGGTTTAACTAATGCACCTGCGGTCTTCATGGACCTCATGAACCGTGTATGCAAACCTTATTTGCACAAGTTCGTGATCGTTTTCATTGACGACATTCTCATCTATTCTAAAACGAAAGCGGAGCATGAACAACATCTTCGTTTGATTTTGGAACTCTTGAAGAAAGAACAACTATACGCCAAGTTCTCCAAGTGTGAATTCTGGCTAAAGGAAGTTCAATTTTTGGGACACATAGTCAACGATAAGGGAATTCATGTGGACCCGACAAAGATCGAGGCGGTAAAGAATTGGAGTACTCCTAAGACTCCTACCGAGATTCGTTCATTCCTTGGACTAGCGGGTTACTATCGTCGCTTCATCTCAAATTTCTCCAAGATTGCGGTTCCGCTCACTGCCTTGACTCACAAAGGTAAATCTTACGAGTGGGGACCCAAGCAAGAGGAAGCTTTTCAAACTCTCAAGCACAAGCTCTACAATGCTCCTATTCTAACTCTTCCTAGTGGTAATGACGACTTTGTCGTTTATTGTGATGCATCCAACCAAGGTCTTGGTTGTGTTCTAATGCAACGTGGCCAAGTAATTGCATACGCATCACGTCAGCTCAAAATCCACGAGAAGAACTATACGACCCATGATCTCGAGCTTGGTGCTGTCGTTTTCGCCTTGAAAATTTTGAGACATTATCTTTATGGCACCAAATGCGTGGTTTTCACCGACCACAAAAGTCTCCAACATATTTTCAATCAAAAAGAGCTTAATATGAGGCAACGATGATGGGTGGAACTTCTTAACGACTACGACTGCGAGATTCGCTACCACCCCGGCAAAGCAAATGTTGTAGCCGACGCCTTGAGTCGTAAAGAATCATGCTTCATAGTGTTTGTATCCATAACGATATCCAAGCCCGTATTCTCAAAGCACAACACACCTCGGTTACCGAGGGAAACATGTATCAAGAGATGGCATGTGGTGTAGAACTCTTGCTAGAAACCAAAGCCAACAGTCTATTATATTACTTGGACCGTATCTGGGTTCCCGATCGTGACGACCTTCGTATATTTTTGATGAACGAGTCCCACAAAACTCGATATTCGGTACATTCCGGAGCTGATAAGATGTACATGGGTCTTCGTCAGCAATATTGGTGGCCCGGCATAAAAAAGGATATTGCCCTCTTTGTGGCAAAATGCTTAACTTGTTCTAAAGTGAAGGCCGAACACCAGAAGCCTTCCGGACTCCTCGAACAACCTGAAATCCCCGTGTGGAAGTGGGAGAACCTTGCTATGGACTTCATCACCAAACTCCCACGCACTTCTAGTGGGCACAATAGTATCTGGGTTATTATCGACCGACTTACAAAGTCTGCTCATTTCTTGCCTATTCGTTGCGGACTATCGAATCGAGAAATTGGCTCGGATCTACATTGATGAAATTGTGAGTCGTCACGAAATCCCTTTGAACATCATCTCCGATCGTGATTCGCGTTTTACTTCCCGATTTTGGCAATCATTACAATCTGCGCTTGGTACTCGTTTGGACTTAAGTACGGCTTATCATCCACAAACTGATGGACAAACCGAGCGAACAATCCAAACTCTCGAGGATATGCTTAGAGCTTGTGTCATTGACTTTGGTGGAAATTGGGACACTCACCTACCACTGATCGAATTTTCCTACAACAACAGCTACCACACAAGTATTAACATGGCACCGTTTGAAGCTCTTTATGGACGGAAATGTCGTTCACCGATTTGTTGGAACGAAATTGGTGAAGCACAAATCACCGGTCTCGAGCTTATCCAAGAGACCACCGATAAAATCTCTCTTATCCGTGACAACATTCGAGTAGCAAGGAGTCGGCAAAAGAGCTATGCCGATAAAAGACAAAAACCCTTGGAATTTCAAGTTGGGGATATGGTTCTCCTAAAAGTATCACCTTGGAAAGGCGTAGTCCGATTTGGAAAGAAAGGAAAACTTGCACCTCGATATGTAGGTCCATTCAAGATACTCGAAAGGGTAGGAAAAGTGGCCTACAAACTCGATCTTCCTTCAGAGCTCAGCAACGTCCATCCGACTTTTCACGTGTCTAATTTGAAAAAGTGCCTAGCCGACGAGAATCTCCACATCCCTCTTGATGAAGTGCGCATTGACGAGAAAATGCACTTTGTTGAGAAACCCGTGGAAATAGTGGACCGTGAAGTCAAGAAACTCAAACGTAGTCGCATCCCCATTGTCAAAATCCGTTGGGAGTCTAAACGTGGACCGGAGTTCACTTGGGAACGTGAAGACCAAATATCCGCATCTCTTTTCATAGCCTCCATTAGTTGAATTTCGGGGCGAAATTCCTTTAACATGGGGAGACTGTGACATTCCGGATTTTTATTCACACATTTGTAATATATATCATGTAATCATTTTCAACTAAATGAAATGCAAGTGTTTTATTTAATTTTGTACAAAATATATATTTATTTTTATTTATTTTATGGATTTAAAATAATTAAAAATAAATACGTTTTAAACTTATATAAAAATCTAAATTTAAAAGTTTCATATTTAATAAAATAACCTATTTAAATAAGATAACTAACTTTTATAAAAATTATTTATAACAATAATAATAATATAAGTTTATAAAATATATTTGAAAATTTAAAAGAAATTAAACTAATTATTTTTATAAAAGTTAAGGGGTTGTTTAGAAGCTTTTCAAACTAGAAGGTTTTAAGCAAAAATCAGTAGAGGGACTATTTCTGTACAAATCAAACTACAAGGACTCATCTGTAATTATCTCAGGGGCCGAATTAAATCAAAACCAAACTACAAGGACCAAATCTGCCAATTTCCAAATCGACTTTCCGGTCACCATGTTCCTTGGTCCGGCGGGTAAAGCATTTTTCCGGCGAACACCCCGACAGGGCTGTTCCCTGCACCTCAACAGCCGCTAAAGGCATGTCTGAACTCGTCTTGCCTACACGAACAAGAACCCCCGACCAATTGGTCTCCCCAACATACGGATCGTCTGATCCTGTTGGTGGCCGAGAACCCACGCCACGAATTCGAGCCCGAAAGTCAACCTCCACGCGTGCTTGATAGCTCGTTAGCTTCGTCTCGTCTAGACGAATGTCTGGACATGCTCAATTTCACGATTGGCCATAAGGTTTGAGCTCGGCTATAAAAAGCCATCTTCGGACCTTCTCGAGCTCGCTACCCCCCTTCCACCCACTCTCACTCCAAATTGAAGGCGCCATTGCATTCGTCGTCTCCGAGTGAGGCTGTGACCAAGTTTTTAAAGGCTAATTCCATCCAGAAGATCGATTCCCATTCTTGACATTTTCGAATTTAGAACTCTGCTGACCAGACCCTTCGCGACCAGGTTCGAGTCTCAATTTGGTTCCTTTACCTTCTGTTACCGCTTGTCAAACTACCCCAATCAAAATCGCGACCATCGACCATGAGTTACCGGGCAAACCAGTGTCCTCGGACACGGTTTGCCGGTTGCCGAGAACCAGCGACCAACTTCCCACTTGTGTATTTAAATTAACGGGTACACACATAACCAGCGATGGGCAGTAGCCCGGCTGGTTATGCGTGTGTGTGTTTGTACCGTAGGTCGCGGGTTCGATTCCGGTTGGCCTGCGGCCCAAACTTTTTGCTTCTGTTTTTATTTTATTTATTTATTTTAACTTGTTTTAATATTCTTTTTATACAATAAAGACTAAAATGAATCGGTTTACTCGTTCGTTTATTTTAAAAACCATTAAATAACTTTTTATACACATTTAACCCCAACTTTTATAAAATAATAAACCCTATATTTTTATAAACTTGTTAACATAAATTTTAATGAAAACAATGATAACATAATTAAACAAATAGAAAATTTCTTTTATTATTATATATAAATACAATAAACATAATAACAATTTTTTTAAAAAAATAAATCTAATATATGTTAATGATAACATACTTGGATAAATGGAAACTTTCTTTTTATTATTATATATAAATACAATAAACATAATAACAAATTATTTAAAATATAATAATTTAACAAAATTAATATATATATATATATATATATTTTTGATGTTAAGTTTTACAAAACCATTATCATCTTTTTTTTCCATATTTTATACCAATAAATGTTAAGAAATATTGTTATAAACCTATACACATTTAAATACGAATTCGCACATACAAAACACACAATAATATCTATTTATTCACATAGGGTTCCAACACGCTTAGGTTTCAACATCCGTATCACCTACCCTCGTGGATTAGAAACATCCGCAAGCCAGGTGAGTTACATAGCCCCTATTTTACATTTTTGCACATTTTGGGGTGAAACATTATACATGCTACTCACATTGTTTATACGTGTTATACATGTGGACTATATGCTTATTATCTTGGATGTACATACATTTAAACACAAGAAAACCAACAGTAATATTAATAGATCTATTGTGCCTGACCAGCCCACCCGGTTAGGGTGTTTATTACTGCATACTCGGATATACCCGCGTGTTATATTCAAACATACCGGATATAGTGGGTAACTATATTCAAACATACCGGACTTAGCTGTTGTGCTATGTTCAAGCGCGTCAATCAAGGTTTAAATTGTGATTAGATAAATGATACACCATATATATGCTATGTTTAACAAGATAAACAATGAGTTGCAAAACGTTTTTATCTACTACTTATCGGAACTACAAAACCTATGTACTCACCAACTTTTTAGTTGACACTTGATTTAAATAATGTTTCAGGTTTGGATATGTGATTGCTTGCCGAAGATTTCTCCACTTAAGAACTATGGACCTAGTTAAATAAATCAATGTTTTGAACTAGACTAGGTTATTTGAAATGTATTGTATTTGGATCTTGTTGTCTTTAAATTTAATTAATGAATTATGCAACATTTTAGTTATCATGTGCTTTTGAACAATCATTTCATTGTCCGCCCCGATGATTCCGCCATCGGTCGGGGTGTGACATAAAACCTTGATACTGCCTAGGTTGTGATGGTTACTTTGTTAAAGTCATGATTTTTGTCGGTTTTTGGTTATTATGAATGGATTTAATGATTTTGTAAACAATCTCATGTTGATGATTATGCATGTTTAGATCTGAGTTATAGTTGATTTCAATTCCGTATGTTATTTGTGGATATCTTCCAGTTTGAATAGCTGTAACATCCCGGAAATCCGTAGAGCTAATGAGACGGGTAATGGGCGACCCGAATTGTATCAAAGGGTACATGGAGGTATGGGTTTCCACTAAAGGTATGTTTAACCCTAGTAGGTGAGCCGGTTAACTGTTTAAAACACAGTTTGGGATCAAAACGTATGAAGGAGAATTCAAAGGACCTGGATTGTAAAATTGAAGAAAATAAAACAAGTTTAGGAGTAAACCCTAGGCTCCATTCGGCCTAGGGAGAACTCGCGACGGCAGTGGGAAGCGGGAGAAAGGAAGACATCGGAAAATGAGAGGCCGACAACGGTGGTTCCTAACAGTTTTAGGCGGAGATCTTAGCGTAAACCAAGGTAACTCTCATTAATGTTTTACACGTTGGTTTAAGTTATGTTGCATGAAACTCGATTGAGTGTTGGGGTTATTGTTCATGGCCAGCGGCAGAGACAAGGACGAAAGGGTGGCCGGCGGTGGTAGCGGTGGTCACGAAGGGAGACGAGGACAGTGTTGAGGTCGGATGTAGTGGTGGTTACGGGCGTAGCAGGAGGCGCAGCAACTAGGTGGAGATGCGTGGTGGTAACCGGAGATAAGCGGGTCACGGTGACAACCCGGGTGGCGGAGCAGTCGACTGTCAAAGGAAAGAGAGAATGAGGAGGACGAGCTAGGGCAGTGCGACAGGAGCACGGATGTCGGCGGCTACTGGGTTGGCGCGCCATAGAGGTTAACAAACGGAGGACAAGGGGGTGGTGTTTCCGTCGAAGAGAAGGGACTTGGTTGGAGCAAAAGGGGTTGGTTGTGGTAAAGTAGCCGATAGGGTTTTCCCGATGAAGAAGACGAGGATGGTGTACTCGGTGGTGCACGATGGAGAAGGTGATGCCAAGAATGTAGCCGATTAGGGGTACCAGACTAGGGTTTGCATGGCATGGCTTGCATGCATGCATGAAAACCCGATTTGGATACACGAGTTCCGTGGGGTTTGGGTTTACATGGTGATTTAGTACATGCATGGGAACTCATCTAATGTACGAGCGTAGATGGAGCCGAGGATTCGAGGGATTGGTATGACGGGCAGGGAGACGAGCGTCAGTGCTATATTTTATGTATGCCTACGCGAGGTATGTTATGAACGTGTTCTGATCGTATGAACATACGTTTGACAGGTTCGGGTTTCGAGTGTGAACGAATGAGTTGCAGCCTAGGGATTGAGAATCGGCATAACCCGTGAGTTTCTAATCCCCTCTTTTAAATGTTTTTAACGTTTTGGGGCTATCGTACATACTTTTGAGACATGTTTTGTTACACTAAATGTATATCGAGTTTTGGTGTTTTACCTTTATATGTTCAAATACGGGGTTAAGGGGTTGTGTATTGTCTTTAGAACAAGTTTACGTAAACCCGCACGTTGCGACGGGGCGTTGAATATTCTAATATAATCTATATGTTAATATAAATAATTTAAGTAGTGTACTTTTACTTACATTATGTAGTCCGCGCGTTGAAAATAGTCTAGTGTGCGTGTTGCGGTTGGGTCGTCGATGATTGTTGAAACTTACATAAAAAAACAAATATGTAACATTAACCCTCGCGTTGAGAAGAGGGCGTTGTTGGGGTGGGTGGGGGTGTTTGGGATAGCAATCATAACGCGGTCTATACCTGGCTAAACGGAAAAGGTGGCAGGTTATGGCATATTCATCTCATGATGTGTTTGGGTTAGAAAGAGCCATTTGAAAAACTGAACATTTTGAATCGGACCAGAATGAGTTTTGATAAAAATATATAAAAATTGTAATAAGTTTTGATAAAAATGGCATCAAAGTTGAAGGAAATAAATATAAGTCCCTCCGACAAAACCGATCACGTCGTCAATATTATTATTCTACTTAAATATTACAACACAATATCTAAACAAATCATTTTTCTACGATCCATTTTAAATCACACTTTATCATCCGCTGATATTTTTGCCGCCTATGATATGAGTGGTAGATTGGAGATTGACCAAGGGGTGCAGAATTAAAAGGTGGTGGCATCTCGATGGGCTAATTGTATCAGTGAATAAGAAATAAAAAATAAAACCAAAAAATAAATTTCTTTTGTGACAACAAAAAGAAAAAAAGTGAAGTTACCGGATGAAACTGGGTGATTGGATTTGAACTTAAACTAAAAACAATCAATTATTTTTATTTTAATTTTAAACGATTTTCTATTACAAATATCACTTTTAAAATATGTAATTATGAGTTCCAAGAATTCCAAAGAAATCCAAGCGTTCTATTACTCTAATTCAACTGTGACTTTCAAATTACCCTATTTCAATTTTTATTTTCTAATTTTTTACTTAAAACTCCTCTTTCTTCTTCTTATTCACCGTAACTTCTTTCCCATGGCTTCAAAATTCTCCCATTCTCCTTCATTTGGTCCTAGATCGGCTGTTGCTCCATCATCTGCAACATCTAACACCGACGATCAAAACTTTAATCTCTAGATCTGCCTTTAACGCCATGCAGATAGGAAACGATGGGTCGCCACTATTCACCGGAAAAAAATGTCAATCAAGGTATCCTTTGATCTTTTTCTTTATTTTACTTTGTCCGGTGATAACGAAACAAAAATATATCCGGACGGATGACTGCATGATCGGAGGTTTGTGGAGTCGTTGGGGATTATATAGGCTGTGGAATGGTGGGAAACGACGGCAAAAAGTGGTTGTGGCGGTTGGACGAGACGGTGACGGGGTAAGTTACAGTGGCGGTTGGAAGAGACGGTTGCAAAATTGACGGTGGGAAAGGCGTAGGATAAATTTGACGGTGGCGCGATGTTAACAAAGTGATGACGCTGACATGGCAAAAGTTACATTTTGTATATATTAGTAATGTGTGGGCTAGGAAAGGGTTATGATGATGTGTGTGGGTGTCGTGTCATGAGTTAGTCAGGGCGAGTCGGGCTATGAGTTAGCCAGGTATGAGTATAAGTAGGATGCGTATTATTGAGAAAAGATGTGTGGTGCATGTTTAACTAGTGAGTCATGTAATTGTTAGTATTTTGTTTTCTGTTATGTGTTTGTCGTTGTATGTTTGCATTGTTGTCCTTGTGGCATGGCAAGCGGGATTTGTGAAGGACGGGATCCTTCGGGAAGTCACATATGGTGACGTTTATTTAACAGGTTAGTGACGAGCTCATGGTGTGTCGAACACCCTGACGTGTGTCGAACACCCTGACGAGGGTGCAGTGACGAGGTATGTGTTTACGTGTATAGTTATGTGTGCGTTGAATTGCATGCAAACATTGAGCTATATTTATTATACATGTGATGTTATTAATGTGGCGATGTTAAATGATGTGTGGATAATATTAATGTGGTACGTAGAGTCAGATTGACTGTCGTATTAATGTTGTGATGTGACGTGTATAGTTTTCGTGTCAGTTGTGAAAGTTTGGGTTAGGGCTAAGTGTGCCAATGTCTAGAGTTTGTTGTGATTAACCAAACATCGAGTTAAAGCTTGTTCTTGGGTATGAGTTATTAGTATAGTAAGTTAAGTCTATGTCAACGAGATGAAAAGATTATTATTATTATTATTATAATTATTATTGGTAGTATGGGCTGAGTCTCGGGTGATGAATGGTTATGAGATGTCGTGGGATAACAGGGGGTTAACTATTCGTAAATGAATCTTAAAACTATTTTATTAAGGACCGGAGGGTCCTAAGTGGAATTAAGTAATGAATATGACGTGATCTTTTTGATTAAATTAAACTATTAGAACTCACTCAGCGTAGCTGACTTTGTGTGTGCGATAGATTGTTTTGCAGGTAAGCGTAGCGATGACGTATCTTGGTTTGGAGGCGGTGTTACTCGGATTGGTGCGCAGACATTCGTGAGGTATATCTAATAATATTAAATGATTCTAGAAAAACTTCCGCTGTAGTTTGAATAATAATAAATGTGTTTTAAAGAGAATGACCCGTTATGAGAACCAATTGTAGGACGCTCGGGTCGGGGTCTTACAAGTTGGTATCAAAGCCGTGGTTTAAGAGAAAATCGGTGTTTTGTAAAAATAAAATACCTTAACTTAAACTGAAAATGGGACGGGAGTGAAACGAATGCCACCACGAGTAACCGTGAGCCAAGAGGTACGTCTTTTGAGTTATACATTAATTGCTAGAGTATTAAATGAGTAGAGTAATACTATGTGGAGTTATGTGGTATGATTAGGTGGTATTATGTTTTGTGAGTTGGGTATGGTGGAGTTGCATTAATTGTAGCTATGAGTTTGTTAGCATGGTTTAATAAATTTGTGTGTAACCATATGTGGTGTGTAACTGTGATTATTATGAGAACTTGATTGATTATTTTGTGGTTCTATATGAGTTGCGTGGGATGCATGTCCATTCGGTGAGCGTGAAAGTAGAAAGTTAGTGTGAGTATGATGGGAAAGGTTTAGAATCCGAGCAGTGATGTGGACCACCAAATTGCATTTGATCACCGTGATTTGGCAGTCTATGATTACTCTCCTATTCTGGATTTGTGCCTATAGTAATCACTCTAGCGTTCTATCTTGAGTAGGGTTAGGTGGCTAAGACAAAGCGTACGAGATCGGGCCAGCGTGGAAATCTTACTAAGAGGAATGCGGATCAACATGTCAAGCCTGACGACTACCGTTGAAGGAGCTGAATGGGAGATGGGGATGATGTTGACATTTTTCGCGCCAAGTGTGACTAGAACTTCAGTTGGCGACATATCGTGTGGAGCTATGACTGGAAAGATGTATGTGATTTTCCTCCAGGATGTGGACCTGCATGGTGGAGAGATCGACCGCTTGCGGCGGTTAAGAGGGTTCTGTTTCAGGAGGAACCAGAAGCGGACACGTCATATGCACCTGACGTGGTCAAGCCGTGATTTGGTGGGGCAATGTTTGGATGCTCGATTTCTTGATGAGTAGTTTGTGTGGTAGTTGTCATGATAGATTTTGAGGTGATTTGACGTTGTGACTAATTAGACATTTACGTGGAGTGATGCTCAATTCAAATAGTGATTATTTGATTTTTACAATAATCATGAGTCTTACCACATGATGATTTGAACATAATTAATGATAATTGTGTTTGTGACGGCATATGATTGTGTTTACAATAGTGGAATATGTGAGGTATAATTTGGTTGTGTGATTGCATTCTGAATAAGGTGAGTTAGCATTAAATATGATTTTTGTGGTGATATTAGAGTATGGTTGATTAGATGGTGTGAGTAGACTTGTATAGACGTGAATATGCATAAACGTGAATTTGAATTGGTCCGTGTCAATGGTCGTATGATAGTATCACCTACGTGTTATGGGTGATGGTTTGAAGTGTAATGGATGCGTTGCATCTTGTGTGAATATGCAGGGCGGGGTCCTGTGGAAAAATTATTATTATAAATATTATGAGTATGAATGTGTAGAGTGTTGACTTGTGTTTAGGTCGAGTAGTGTGCTGCCTTAAACCATTAATACTACCCGTAGGGGTATGACTGTGGGAATTCTGTGTGAATATGTGATGACGTGTGGCAGGAGCTACCGTTATAATGAATAGAAGGTATGGTTCAAGAGTTCGTGTGTTTATAAATGGTGAGGTCTTATTGTATGCATGTAAATTTACTCAGGTCTAATCAATTGTGAGCACTTTGTGCGAGCTAGAAGGTGGGTTATTAGTACTCATGTAGAACATGGTATGATAGTAGTTATGTTGTGTCAGTCTGTCCTTGTAGTACACCTGTAGTCATGCATAGGACGGATGGTCGGTGTGTTCAGGTATAGTGTTTCTATTTATACGATTTTCCCAACGGTGATACATCGATGCGATGCGCGGAGTTTCGACGTTATTCGAGACGATCAACAAGGTGCTCTTATGAGATACCTATACATATATCTCGGGAATGTGGAGCATAGAGCCTAAGAGAACAGTGGTGGGAGATGACGATGAAAGAGTTACGCAGACGTTTGATCAGAACTAGTTATGACATGGTCAAGGTTATGACGCTAGGGATTTCAGAACGGAGTGAACTAAGTGACGAACAGATCTCCATATAATACATTCCACATGTGGAAGTCTGCTAATAGGAGATACAAGAGGAACGGGAATGCTCTCTAAACGAGACGACGGATAACTGAGAATGGTGAGCAGACATGCTTCATGTTCGTACATGATAAATGAGACGCGGCTGGTGATCGCATGGTGATGTTAGAGCAACGGTGAGGAAAGCAAGATTCCGGACGAGTAAGTGTAGGATTGCACATAAGCTCTTGGGAACGAGGTGCCAATGTTGGTACACCTACGGTTAATTTAAGGCAAGCTCCGATAGATCGTCCAGTGAAGCGAATGCGTTGCTTCCG
The DNA here is from genome assembly GCA_023525975.1 of Smallanthus sonchifolius. Lineage (NCBI taxonomy): Eukaryota > Viridiplantae > Streptophyta > Magnoliopsida > Asterales > Asteraceae > Smallanthus > Smallanthus sonchifolius. The sequence goes on along the minus strand of CM042035.1, from coordinate 59,959,327 downwards.
AGGCAGGCATGATGGTAACATGTGGACCTTTGAGAATCAACGAAAACTAATCATTATAACTCTAGTCTCGAGTAGTATGAGCCTACTTGGGAGGCATATTGAACGCATGATAATAAAGTAAAGGAATATTATGGTAAAGGAATTTATGGGAAACCGTGTAACTTAGCATGAGCTCTGGGAGATCATATTAGGAGGACGGGTTTAGTACCCCGCTGAGTAAGGAAGTTGTGCCTAGACGTTGAGAGATTACTACTTAGTGGCAATTAGATTATGAAACATGAAGGATGACGAAATCATTTGGATTATACAAGAGACAAAGGGCAATTGTCCCTGTAACTGAGAATGAAATGTGACAAGTGGGCGGATAACTGGTAGTGTTGTACTACGCGGTACCAGAAATGATATGTGCATTATTGTTAAGGAAATTAAGAGTGACGACGTATTTTCAAGGACAATGACAATGAAACCTTCGTGAAGAGATTAGCATTTAAGACAACCATGGAATGTCACTTCCGATGTATGTCAGATTAACGAAAGTTTAATAGACAGCCCTGGAGCATGCTAGTTAAAGATGCGAGGTGGGAAACGTGTTAAACAGTTATGTACTGTGAGCAAAGACGGGAAGACGAGAGACAAGGGAACGTATAAAAGGAACCAACAAGCCCCAAGGACGAAAGCGGGAAGTGAAGGAGATTTCTTTAGACACGAGGGGCGGTGGTCGAAATACTAAGCAAACTAATAGTTTAGTAAATGGTGCAAGTAAGCATTTGTCACCAAAAGGATTTGGTGTCCGTTTGAGAACGGAAGAATGTGTTGGGCGGGTTTGTACCGACACAGGATTCGAGGGCGAATCCTCTTTTAAGGGGGATAGATTTGTAACATCCCGGAAATTCGTAGAGCTAATGAGACGGGTAATGGGTGACCCGAATTGTATCAAAGGGTACACGGAGGTATAGGTTGTCACTAAAGGTATGTTTAACCCCGGTCGGTGAGTCGGTTAACTGTTTAAAACACAGTTTGGGATCAAAACGTACGAAGGAGAATTCAAGGGACCCGGATTGTAAACTTGAAGCAAATAAAACAAGTTTAGGAGTAAACCCTAGGCTCCATTCGTCCTAGGGAGAACTCGCGACGGCAGTGTGAAGCGGGAGAAAGGAAGACGCCAGAAAAGGGGAGGCCGACAGCGGTGGTTCCAAACAGTTTTGGGCGGAGATCTTAGCGTAAACCAAGTTAACTCTTATTTAATCTTTTACTAGTTGGTTTAAGTTATGTTGCGTGAAACCCGATTGAGGGTTGGGGTTATTGTTCACGGCTAGCGGCAGAGACAAGGACGAAGGTGTGGCAGGCGCTGGTAGCGGTGGTCATGAAGGGATACGAGGACAGTGGTGAGGTCCGATGTAGTGGTGGTTGCGGGCGTAGCAGGAGGCGACAGCAACTAGGTGAAGATGCGTGGTGGTAACCGGCGACAAGCGGGTCACGGTGATAACCCGGGTGGCGGAGCAGTCGGCTGCCGAAGGAAAAAGAGAAGGAGGAGGACGAGCTAGGGCGGTGCGACAGGAGCACGGATGCCGGCGGCTACTGTGATGGCGCGCCCAGAGGTGAACCAAAGGAGGACAAGGGGGTGGTGTTTCCGTCGAAGAGAAGGGAGTCGGCTGGAGCAAAAGGGGTTGGTTGTGGTGAAGTAGCCGATAGGGTTTTCACGATAAAGAAGATGAGGATGGCGTACTCGGTGGTGCACGATGGAGAAGGTGATGCCAAGAATGGAGCCGGTTAATCGCGGTGTCAAGGCTAATAAAAAACAATAATAAAAACTACTTCTTAGCTATTTAGACTGCAGTATAGGAAGTAGGGTTATCGAATCCACAGGACCAGTGGAGAATGCTATTTAAATTAAACTGATTCAATTACTACTAAAGATTAAAACTTTATTACATAGAAAACTTGGAATTATCAAAAACACTTAAATTGAATTGTGAAAACAGATGGAGAAGAATGACCACTCCGTGTTTCGGATTTAGCAAAACACGCACACACTTTCAGTTTCAAATCAGATTAGAGATTACATAGACATAACCTTGTTTAACTGTTTAACCCAACCACACAATAGTCAATTCAATCACAAAATTAGATTATTTCCGATGCAAGAAAACCAAGAAACGATGATAGATGCGATGAATTGAAAACATGCAATTGTTAATAAATCAAACACACAATAGAATTCAAAGAACATAAGAGGTTCACAAAACTTCAATCCAAACTTATAATCAACTGAAATCATATACATACATGCATAAACCGTTCACCCGGATGGATCACAAAAGCGTTTAGCAGCTCATGATTGTCGAAAACATTAAACATCTAAACTTTAAACATACAATCATTCAAAACTAAGAACAATTGGCCAAAAAAGCTCTGGAACCGCCTTAGGGAAGCTTTGGGACGGCAAGGAAGAAGGTAATTCCAGAATAGGATCATAATGGGGTTATAATTAGAATTAGGTTTCATTTTTGCCGTATTCCCTTTCTTTGCGTGTCCCGAACATCCAGCCTCAGTTCTTAGCGTGGCGCGAAGAACAAAACAATCGGGGGCCCTTTTTAAGTTTCTCGCTTGTCGCGAACTTCTCTCTCCGGATCTTCGTGTGGCGCGAAGAACCAACTTTTCAGGATTTTAACTTTTGAGCTTTGACTTTGATTTTATTGACTTCCCGGACCTTGTACCTTCGTTAATCTCTTCATATACTTCCACTCTTTAGGCACAATTAACCTGTCACACATCATACGTACGAGTGTAGATGGAGCCGAGGATTCGAGGGATTGGTATGACGGGCAGGGAGACGAGCGTCGGTGCTATATTTTATGTATGCCTATGCGAGGTATGTTATGAATGTGTTCTGATCGTGTGAACATACGTTTGACAGGTTCGGGTTTCGATCGTGAACGAAGGAGTTGCAGCCCAGGGATTGAGAATCGGCATAACCCGTGAGTTTCTAATCCCCTCTTTTAAAAGTTTTTAACGTTTTGGGGCTATCGTACATGCTTTTGAGACGTGTTTTGTTACACTAAATGTGTATCGAGTTTTGGGGTTTTACCCGATGGGCTACGGATTTATATGTTCAAATACAGGGTTAAGGGGTTGTGTATTGTCTTTAGAAAGTGTGGGCTAGGAAAGGGTTATGATGATGTGTATGGGTGTCGGGCCATGAGTTAGTCAGGACGAGTCGGGCTATGAGTTAGCCAGGTATGAGTATAAGTAGGATGCGTATTATTGAGAAAAGATGTGTGGTGCATGTTTAACTAATGAGTCATGTAATTGTAGTATTTTGTTTTCTGTTTTGTGTCCGTCGTTGTATGTTTGCATTGTTGTCCTTGTGGCATGGCAAGCGAGATTTGTGAAGGACGGGATCCTTCGGGAAGTCACCTATGGTGACATTTATTTAACAGGTTAGTGATGAGCTCAGGGTGTGTCGAACACCCTGACGTGTGTCGAACACCCTGACGAGGGTGCAGTGACGAGGTATGTGTTTACGTGTATAGTTATGTGTGCGGTGAATTGCATGCAAACATTGAGCTATATTTATTATACATGTGATGTTATTAATGTGGATATGTTAAATGATGTGTGGATAATATTAATGTGGTACGTAGAGTCAGATTGACTGTCGTATTAATGTTGTGATGTGACGTGTATAGTTGTCGTGTCAGTTGATTGTGAAAGTCTGGGCAAGGGCTAAGTGTGCCAATGTCTAGAATTTGTTGTGATTAACCAAACGTCGAGTTAATGCTTGTTCTTGGGTATGAGTTATTAGTATAGTAAGTTAAGTCTATGTCAACGAGATGAAAAGATTATTATTATTATTATTGGTAGTACGGGCTGAGTATCGGGTGATAAACGGTTATGGGATGTCGTGGGATAAAAGGGGGTTAACTATTCGTAAATGAATCGTAAAACTATTTTATTAAGGACCGGAGGGTCCTAAGTGGAATAAAGTAATGAATATGACGTGATGGTTTTTGATTAAATTAAACTATTAGAACCCACTCAGCGTAGCCGACTTTGTGTGTGCGATAGATTGTTTTCCAGGTAAGCGTAGCGATTACGTATCTTGGCTTGGAGGCGGTGTTACTCGGATTGGTGCGCAGGAATTCGTGAGGTATATCTAATAATATTAAATGCTAATAAATGATTCTAGAAAAACTTCCGCTGTAGTTTGAATAATAATAAATGCGTTTTAAAGAGAATGACTCGTTATGAGAATCAACTGTAGGACGCCCTGGTCGGGGTCTTACAATAGCATATCTAGATCATAGACTGTGTGTTTGTGGTTGATTATATGGTTTGCTAGACGTAGTGACCCATAGGATTTGTAGTTGAGAGTTACTTAGATCTGAGCGTTCATGTTATCTCAATACCTGAAAAGTGGTAATCGACTAGTCTTCGCTACTAGGTTTCCGAGTGTGAATTGTCTGAGAGGAGGTTCCCTTAAGTGTCTAGTGATTGTTGCTATTCCGTGTCATAATTGTTAATTTGGGATTACCTCGTGCATCTTCGATGTATTGTGGACTGTGAGACCGAGAGGTGATCTGTCTGTTGGGTACATTATCAGTGTTGGAGAGAATGAAAGGTAATCCGATCATCTGGTGAGTTTAGTACATCTTTAGGTTTCTTAGTTGGTGACACCCTGAAAGAGTGATTAGGGAACCACTAGGTTGTCTAGAGTTACTATCCTTAGAAATCCAGATCCATCATAGTTTCTAGAACCGATAGAATTTGAGCTTTGCGAGTAGGATTCCGACCTACGTGGTATTCTTCCCATTACTGGTATTTCCAAAGTCTTTTGTTTGAAAGTTATAGTCGAACTTTAGTTCTGCATTACTTAGTTAATCAATGGTGTAGAAAACCCCCCCAACAAATCATCTTAAGTTCGAGTCAGAGTCTAGTGTAGCTATAGTAGTGTCTTTAGGGTTCGATAATTCGGTTTAGCGTTAAGATGTGCTATACTCGATAGGTACACTTGTTTATCAATGCGATTTAGTTTATAGATACTGCATTTATTACTTAGGAGTCTATGTTAGGTTTTTATGTTAGTTTTTATAGACCGTTTGGACGACATCAGTAAGTAACACACCGACTCTACATAGACATAAAAGAGTGAATACCTGATCGATGTCGTTTGGTCGGTCAAAAAAATAAGAATTAAATAGTAAGTGGAAAGTTGAGTCGTCTCCACGAGGAATTTGTGTAAAGTTTAATTTTGATTAATTAGTTTTAGTTTAGAATATTCTTTCTTTGAAATTCTAATTAAAGAAAAGCAACCTTCTCCAAACTTTAGGTTCTAGGTTTCAAAAAAACTCAGTTGTTTAATTAGACATCACGTAGACATAGTGTTGGAAAATCAGTTGACGTGGCTATTTAAGACAGGTTCTTGTCAGAAAACCTATACGACTGCTTTTGTCATATACCACTACAATTCAATTACTCAATTTATTAGTGTCAAGTTACCCCCTTTAGTCACCTAACCCGCTTCAAAGTTTTGTCATTGACCGAACGTGATTGTAAAGAAAGAACTTAGAACACAAATATAAACTGTTTCAATTAACCAATAAATCAACCCCTTCTGTTATTGTCAGAAAATAAACAGATCTAATAAATAAACAAACGGAGTTAAATGTAAAACCTATACGAACTGTCCACTAAAAAAATGCCACAAGTGATTTAGCCAAACATAATAAATAAATAATCAAATACATTCTTCATTAAAAACAAATAATTAAAATCAGATCATTAAACCTATAAAATCTTGTCCTGGATTCGCAAGCGAAACAGAAAACCATATGCTTTTCTTTTCTTTTCTTTTCTTTTCCTGGAAAACGCCTACAGCCACAATTGCTTCCTCGGAAATCGTACCAAGCAAACCCTCAAATTGTTGTCCTCTTTTTCTGGGTTACGTCCACTCCCAACCGCCAAAAGACTAGCTTCACCTCGATTTTCGTGCCCTAAGGCACTCCAAACTTGCCGTTCAAATCCCCTACGTGAACTCCCTTTTTATTCTTTGTTATTTCTCCTAGCCCACTAACAGCCCATGTAATCACTAATGCATCCATGATCGAGCCCAATCATTATTTTTCTAATCTACTTACATCAACCCAACACATTTTTCCTTTAAATACAATTATATTATTTCTTTTTAATTTTCAAGTTCCAGCCTCTAATCACAAAGAATTCATATGAGGCACAAATTGATTTTTCCTTTTCTTGTTGTAGTCCACTGTCCACGAAAGTTCCTGCCATTTGCAATCAAATATGAATGAAATTATTATTTCTTTTAATTTTCAAGTTCCAGCCTCTAATTGCAAAGAATTCATATGAGCAATGTTTTCAGAACCGGACCGGACGTCGAACCGGTCTCCTTACCAGTCCACTGGTCGGACCGGATTTAAGAACCGGACGACGTCATAAATACTATAAAAATATATCAATCCAAACAACCATTAATTCTTTCAAAAACCACCAACAAGTCAATTCCAAAAATTTTAAATTAACAATTACCTCCGAAATACGAAGCCAATAGACTTAAAAAAGATTAAAAAAAAAATAGTCAAGCGGTTCGCCCGGTCCGACCACCCGGTTTCCGGTCCGACCGCCGGTTCGTCCGGTCCGACCACCGGTTCGCTGCAGACCGGTTCAACATATGTAACCGGACCGGTCAGACCACCGGTTCCCGGTCCAGTCCGGGTTTCAAAACATTGCATATGAGCGACAAATTGATTTTTCTTTTCTTGTTATGTCCACGAAAGTTCCTGCCATTTGCAATCAAATATGAATGAAATTATTATTTCTTTTAAGTTTCAAGTTCCAGCCTCTAATTGCAAAGAATTCATATGAGCCACAAATTGATTTTTCTTTTCTTGTTATGTCCACGAAAGTTCCTGCCATTTGCAATCAAATATGAATGAAAGTTCAATTAACTTTACTTTAATTATTATAAACTAATTTCTTACTTGTATATATTATATGAATTTTAATGTTCTTAATTCATTCTATACCAAAATCTATAAAATGTAAAAACGATGTAAACTAAACTGTTTCTCACATGATTAAGGTTAAAAACATATAATTATATACAATTAGTACGAGTAAATTAACCGCTTATCAATACAACATTTAAAATTTGTTAAATGGTTCTAAAACCATGGAAATGAAACTAACTACAAAAACTAAGCTAAAACTACACAAGAAAACATATAAAATTCGTGTTATAAACAATGGTTGAGGTATGCCTTGCAAATGAGGCTTGAAGACTATTTATAGGCTGTCTAGAGGTTAGTCACAACCCGTGCCTTACTAGGCACGGCCCCGTACTTGGAACCAAGACTACTCCACTAACTCTGCATGTAACGGACTCTGAAAAACCCCAAAACGTTGTTTTGGCATGTGTGGCACGTCCCGTGCTTGATGAAACACGACCATGCGCTTAAAAAATTAGTTTTTGAAGGATGGGAGGTCAACCATGGCTCCATGCCTAGTTAAGCATGCCCCGTGCTTCACCTATTTTCTACCAAAATGTAGGGGACTGAAAATGGAGAACGTGGTCGAAAACGAGGCTCAGTTCCAAGTTATAATGAAGCGGGAAAGTGAAAAACAAGTTCTGACTATCACACGGGGGCGTGTCGAGTTAGACATGGGGTGTGCTGGACCGGGGGTGTGGGTCCCATTTGTTTGTTTGTCTCCTGACCTTGCGCACGGGGGTGTGCCGAATGAGGCACGACCCGTGCCTAACTTGCTGAGTTGATCAGTTATTCCTGTTTTTGAAATGTTTTTGCTTTTTTGATCAATTCTCGGTCTTTTCATACTGAAAATTCAATTTAAACCAATTAAGTGTCTAATCTACTAGAATTTCAAGAAAACATACATAAATGGAATGGAATTTGATATGAAAAACATGTATAGCGCACCATCAGCTAGACAATCGATGCATAATTGTTACGTGGCATGTACTGCGAGGTTGCTGTTTGATGTGCGTCTCAATTTTGAGATGTGTCATGGATGATCAATACACGGTTTGACGGTGAGATCAACTGTGATACTTCTATATTAGTTTCAAACTTTTCCTTTGATCATTTTGATTGATGTGACTTAATGGAAGATTTTGATAATGAACATGTTGATAAGTTACAGAAGCCTATGGTTGTTTTATAGCTTAATGTATAGTATAGGGTTCATTGTGTAATTTATTGTCTCTTACCCTGTAAGTACTATTGTAAATACCGGTGTCAATACAAAGAACCCTCAATGAGGGATTTCACAAACTCTAACATGGTATCAAGTCATTAAACCCTAAACGCCTTTATTTTTTCCCCTTCTTTCTTCCTAGCCGTCACTGCCCCTACGCCGCCGTATATTCGGCCGCGATTGGTATCTCACCTCCCACACCATCGGATTCCTCATCCCCCGATTAGGCTCCACACCAAAAATCGCCTACATCGGACAACCCACGCGCCTCCTACGGCCACCCACGCGCCGTCGCTGACGGACATTCAACCCGCGCGTGAAGGCGCGTCCACCGCCTATCGCCGCCGTGTTTTCACCTTTGTCTTCGTATCTTCAGGCCGCTCAGTCCGGTAAAAAGTTTGACGATTTTGGTGCACTTTTTCCGCTGCTGCTCGTTTTCCCTCGTTGCTTCTAGGGTTTCACCGGTCTCTGTTTTTTTGGTAAAACCCTTTGCCCACGGTTAGCTCTCTCTTTGTCTTCGTGTTTTTAGTATTTTGATTTCTTTTCTTTTACATTATACTTATGTCTACCACCGGAACTGTTACCAACACGGTTTCCGTACCCGTTTTGTCTCTTGCTTATGGTATCACCAACGTTCACCAACAATTCAGTTTTAAACTTAACGTTGATGGTACCCGCTACAAACTGTGACACACCATTTTCCAAGATCTTTGTATTGGTGCTAGGGTTCTTGGTCACATTAATAGAACCAGTCTTCCAAAAGATGACAATGACGAAGACTGGTATTCATTAGATGCAAAAATTAAGAGTTGGTTTTATAATACTTGTGACCCTGATCTTTTGCAAATTATTACCACTGAAAAGTCTATTTCCAAAACTCTTTGGGACAACATTAGTGAATTCTTTCTCAATAATAAAATGTCTCGTATGCTTCAACTTCAAGACACTTTTCCTAATACTAAAAAGGGACACTGTCTATTACCGTATTTTGTCATCACTTAAAGAATCTTGCAGATGGTCTTGTTGATGTTGATTCTCCTATTTCTGATACGGAGCTTGTAATGCAAATTTCTGTCAACTTCCCCTATCCTATGGTAGCATTGTTGATGTTATCACCAACAAAACTCCTTTTCCCACCTTCCTAGAAGCTAAAAACATGCTTCTCCTTCATGAGTCATGTGAAGCCACTGACACACCTATTAAGTCCCTCCCAAACTCCCCAACAGCCCTTTACACTACTCAGGTAGCTCATAATGTTAATAGTAAAGGGAAAGGTCGGATTAACACCGATTCAATGGACGTGGGGCTTCCCGGGGGGGTGGGAGGGTGGGGGGGTGGGCTGGGGCAATGCTACTAATGTTTCTGGCGATTCTTCTTCTGTTTCAGGTTATTCAGGCGGGAACTCTCAACAAAGGGGGCACACTATGCAATTTGCACCCTCTCAGTTTGCTCATCAACAGCAGGTTCCACACTCACAGTATGGTGCTCACTTTGCTTCTACTTCTATGCCATCTTTCTATGGTGCACCATAACTACCACCGCTATCACATCATATCGCTCCATAGTTGCCTTCGCTGCTTGGTCCACCACCTCCTGGTGGTCAGCCATATCCTAGTGGTCCGCCCGCCGTGCCTTTTGAATGGTTCGGTTCTGCTCAGCCCTCACCTTATGGTGCTCCACCACCGCAGTACATGGATCTAGCATCAGTCTTCAGCTCCATGTCTCTCCAGCCACCTACTCAGGACCACAACTACTATATGGACACTGAGGCTAGCAATCACATGCAATTTCATCGAGGTAATTTATATTCTCTTATATCTTGTGATAAATCTAAAGGCATAATGGTTGGTAATGGTGCTTTACTTCCGGTCTCGCATATCGGTAACTCTTTCTTTCCATTTTCACATAACAAGTTGGCACTAAATAACATTTTTGTCTCAGATCAAATGGTTAAAAATCTCATCTCTGTGCGTCGTTTTTCTATTGATAATTCGGTTTCTGTTGAGTTTGATTCGCTTGGTTTTACTGTGAAGGATCTTAAAACAGGTGCCCGCCTCCAACGATGTGACAGCGTTGGAGATCTCTATCCGGTATTACCATCTCAGTCAGTCACTCATGCTGTCTCGCTTGCTGCTGTTTCCTCTCAGACTTGGCATCAATGTCTTGGCCATCTAGGAGAATCTATTTTTAAGTTTTTAGTTTCTCATAAACTCATCCCTTGTTCTAGTTCTATGTTACATGTTTGTCATTCTTGTCAATTAGGTAAACATTGTTGTCTTTCTTTTCAAAAGTCTGTAACCAAAACTAGTCGTCTATTTGAACTTATTCATTCTGATGTATGGACGTCCCCTGTTCTTAGTTTAACTGGTTTTAAATATTATGTCTTATTTTTTGATGATTTTTCTCATTTTTTATGGGTATTTCCGCTGCGTGCAAAATCTGATGTTTTTACAGTTTTTGTGAAATTTCGTGCTTATGTTGTTAATCAGTTTAAAACGGATATTCAAGTTTTTCAATGTGATAATGGTCGTGAATACAACAATAAACCTTTTATTGACCTATTTCAAAAACATGGCATTAAAATCAGGTTTTCTTGTCCTTACACATCTCAACAAAATGGCAAAGCTGAACGTACCATCCGAACGGTAAACAACATCATTCGTACTCTTCTGGTTCAGGCCTCTCTTCCACCCACGTTCTGGGCAGAGGCATTGAACATGGCTGTACACACTCTCAACCTCCTCCCTACCACCACTCTCTCGTTTCGTGCGCCATTTGAAGTGTTTTATGGCTTTTTCCCTACGTACGTCCATATTCTAGTCTTTGGGTGTCTCTGTTACCCAAATCTATCATCGACTGCTCCTCACAAACTCTCACCACGGTCCACTGCTTGTCTATATCTTGGTCCTTCTGTCGATCATCGAGGCTATCGGTGCTTGGATCTCATCACTCAACGGGTCATTATCTCTCGTCATGTCACATTTGACGAGACTCACTTCCCGTATGCCTATTTTCACTCCCCCACCTCCTTATCTGAGTATTCAATCTTCGGTCCGCCAGACCCGATTCCTACGGTTACCCACGGCCCCACTCGATCTCCTGTCAAGTGGCCACTCCCAAACCCACCCACTACACCGAATGACGACGGATACGACCACTCTATGGATACAGAGTCCTCCGAACCGATTACTCATCATTTTTCGTTTGGTGGAACCCCCTCGGCTCCATCGACAGTTGTACCTGACCTTGTCTCATCCGACTCACCTACGACGCCAGTTGTTGTGTTGAGTCATGTCTCAACTGAATCACCACCGAATCCTCCGGCTGGACACCCTATGGTCACTCAGAGTCAAACGGGCTCTCTCAAACCCCGTGAGGTGCTTAACCTATTGGCCACTTTCGAGCATTCGCCCATCCCTAGGACGACCACTCAAGCTATGTGTGACCCGTATTGGAAATCCGCCATGGATTCTGAAATGTCAGCACTTCTTTCCAATGGGACGTGGGAGCTTGTCCCTCGTCCTCTCAATGCCAACATTGTCGGTTGTTGTTGGCTTTATCGTCATAAGTTTGACAGCCAAGGTCGGCTTGAACGATAGAGGAGTCGTCTAGTTGCTCAAGGTTTCTCTCAACAACCTGGCTTGTACTTTGATGAGCCTTTCAGTCCGGTAGTCAAACCGGCCACCATTCGCGCTGTTCTTAGCATTGCGGTCTCTCGACACTTGCCTATTCATCAGCTAGATGTCAAGGATGCATTTTTGAATGGTGATCTGGCTGAGGTTGTCTATATGAAACAACCTCCTGGTTATGTCGACCATACACACCCGGAACATGTGTGCAGACTTCGCAAGGCCCTCTATGGCCTCAAGCAAGCTCCACACGCCTAGTATCATCGTTTTGTTGTCTACATTTCCTCCCTTGGGTTTGTAAGTAGCAAATCAGACACCTCTTTGTTCATATTTCGGCATGGTCAGGATGTCATTTATCTACTTCTGTATGTTGATGACATCATCCTCACTGCTTTTTCTCCAGCTCTTGTCACTACGGTCATCTCTTGCCTATCCGCTGAGTTTGCTATGACTGACCTCGGTCCGTTATCTTTCTTTCTTGGCATTGCTGCTACTCGCAATGCAGCTGGCTTATTTCTCTCCCAGACTGCATTTGCTCGAGACATCCTTACACGGGCTGATATGGCCACGTGTAATCCTTGCAGCACTCCAGCGGAAACAAAGGCCAAGCTTTCCTCGGCCGGCAAACCCGTGCCTGATCCCACTCTCTATCGTAGTCTTGCTGGTGCGTTACAGTATCTGACGTTAACTCGTCCAGATATTGCTTTTGCTGTTCACCAGGTTTGTCTATTCATGCATGACCCTCGTGAACCCCACCTTCATGCCCTGAAGTGAATTCTACGCCATGTTCAGGGTACTCTTCATCATGGTCTCCAGTTGCGTCGTTCTTCTGTTGACCGTCTGGTTCCTTATACTGATGCTGACTGGGCAGGGTTCCTGATACCCGTCGGTCTACATTCTGGTTTTGTGTGTTCCTTGGTGACAATCTTGTGTCTTGGTCTTCCAAACGTCAACATGTTGTCTCCCGGTCTAGCGCTGAATCTGAATATCGTGGTGTCGCCAACGCTGTTGCTGAAGCAGCTTGGCTTCGTAATCTTCTTCTTGAGTTACACTGTCCTGTGTCTTGTGCCACACTTGTGTTCTGTGACAATGTAAGTGCCGTATATTTAGCGTGTAACACTGTAAAGCATCAAAGAACCAAACATGTTGAAATAGATTCACACTTTGTAAGGTAACGTGTTGCCATCAGTCATGTTCGTGTGTTGCATGTTCCCTCTGCTCACCAGTTTGCTGATATCTTCACCAAAGGCTTACCACCACAGCTGTTTTTAGACTTCAGATCCAGTCTTAACGTTCAGGTTCCCTCCGCTCAGACTGCGGAGGGTATGTTAGATAAGTTACAGAAGCCTACAGTTGTTTTATAGCTTAATGTATAGTATAGAGTTCATTGTGTAATTTATTATCTCTTACCCTGTACAGTATTATTATAAATACTGGTGTCAATACAAAGAACCCTTAACGAGGGATTTCATAAACTCTAATATAACATATTCGTAATTTAGGTGGCATTTAACTTAAAGTTTAATTTTTTTTATCATCTATCAAAATTGATTTACTTTAATAATCGGGCATGATACACCAACAAATTGTACTTACATGTTTTAATCTTATGCTCTTTTTGTTGGAAATCAGGCCCCAAAACACGAACACAAAATTTGATCTCAACCAAGACCGACTCTTTTATTAATATTGAAAACCAAAACCACTCATTACAATTGACCCCTAAACCCTATATTTATATTAAAAACTAAACTTGATCACCAAGCTATTCTAAATTAGAAAAACAAATCAAACCAAAATCCTTAAACTAGGCAACTAAATAAACTAATTAAGACACCAAATCAAACCCAAAAGGCTAAACAGAAATTCCATACCCAAATAAACCGACTCCTAATTGATAAAATAAATCCCTATTTTTCTCTATTCAAGATTAACGTCATCATTCTTCCCCTTAATCTTGAATATGATACATGTCTAATATCACATTAACGCGGGTTTATGAACTTCTTGAGTTAAGTTAGCCACTTCCTCCTTTTCATTCAAATCAGGACATTCATATGCAAAATGTCCGGTTCTTCCACACTCATAACACCTTAAGTTTCTTTTGAATTTTCCTCGGCCATAACCTCTTCCACATCCAACTCCTCTTCCTCGACCACGAAATTCATGACCCTAGTCCTTGGAACTTTCTTGATTATCACCTTCATCATCTTGCTTATTTTCTATATGAGATCCTTTATCTCGTCCTTGGTTATTGTAGCCACGACCATGCCCACCATACCGATTGCCACGACTAGTATGTCTCCCACGGTTGTCTGAACGAGAAAACAACAATTTATTTTGATTCTCATTCGACCCTTCTTGACCGTTTATCCTTTCTTCAAATGCCTTTAACCTTCCTATGGCCTCCTCGAATGGCATAGTCTCAAGATCTGCAAATTGTTCAATAGATGCCACAATTGGCATAAACTTTCCCGGAACAGAATTAAGAAGTTTCCTTACCACGACCTCTTTTTCAATGGTTGACCCGAGACTTTTAAACTTTGCTACAATACGTGTAATCTTCCCAGAAAACACATCAAGAGATTCACTATCACCCATTTGCAGTTTCTCTAAATCGCTTCTAAGTGTTTGAAGTCGTGCCATTTACACCCGATCAGCTCCAAGAAAACGAACCCGTATTGACTCCCAAACATCTTTTGCATCCTTATGTTTCGCCACTTGTAATAGGATGTCCTCGGGTAGGGATTGAAAGATAAAAGCTCTTGCGGTCATATTTTTCTTCAGTTCAACTGTACCACTCGTCACTGGATCAATGGCCTCCCAAAGTCCATTAGCTTGCAAGATCGACTCTACCATAATGGCCCAAGTTGTGTAGTTGGTAGTTGTTAACTTAGGGCATTGAAGAGAGATGCTCGATTGTTCTCTCAATGGTACTATAGCACCAGCGTTTTCTTTTCCTTCAGACATACTAAACGACTCACACAGAATCTCACAATTTTCCGGTCACACACACCTTCTCCGATCACACAGATCTCTCCTACCTTAGTTCACACAGAACCCTTCTACTTAGTTCACACAGAACTCCTTCTCTTGGCTCACACAGAACTCTTTATCTCTGGCTCACACAGAACCGATTTCCTTAGCTCACACAGAACTCGATCTTCTTGGCTCACACGGAACCCTGGCTCACGCAGAACCTCTTTTGATCTCCTTTATCGATGAAGAAACAACAAAAATTAACTAATGACTCACCTGCTTGTTTTCCTTCTTCTACTTCACCTGCTTCTTTTTCTTTCTCGATGAACACTAGCCGTCCACAATTAAATCTCCAACTAGGCTTGTTTCTTTTCTTTCTTTATTTTCCTGTTTACCTTTGATTGATTCACATGTGGCGTCACCTGCTCTTGATTGATCCTCGGGATTCTTTGATTTTTTTTCAAGCTCTGATACCAATTGTTGGAAATCATGCCCCAAAACACGAACACAAAATTTGATCTCAACGAAGATCGACTCTTTTATTAATATTGAAAACCAAAACCACTCATTACAATTGACCCATAAACCCTATATTTATACTAAAAACTAAACTTGATCACCAAGTTATTCTAAATTAGGAAAACAAATCAAACCAAAATCCTTAAACTAGGCAACTAAATAAACTAATTAAGACACCAAATCAAACCCAAAAAGCTAAACAGAAATTCCAGACCCAAATAAACCGACTCCTAATTGATAAAATAAATCACTATTTTTCTCCATTCAAGATTAACGTCATCACTTTTAGCATTTCATCAATGCTGTGTTTGTGATGTATATTTTCAAGTAAAACACCCAAATTCCGAAGAAAGAATAAACCAGCCTCAAGATGGATGGTGTAGTTAGTTTAAAAGCTCGCGTTTGCGTTTTATTGTTAATGAGACCATTCTGAACTACATTTTGGTTTCAACTTACACCCCATTCAGCTTTGGATTTCACTAGTTTATCGGAACGAATATATAAACTCTTTTAAAACTTTTGTTACGTGTTTGATTGTAAAAATTTTGAAATTAATTACACTGATGGCCCATGTGATTTACACCGATTTCACTTATAGCTAATAGCATCGGGAAACTACAGATTCAGTCCAATAGTTTGCACGAACGTAACACATTTAGCCTTTGAGTTTGATGGACGTTAACTTAACTGTTAAATGAGTATAAAATGACAACAATACCTCTCAATAATTAAAAAAATAACAATTGAACGTTAATATTTTCTACTAAAAATTAACAGTTTTTAATTTTTATTATTGAGGGGCATTTTTGTTATTTTATACTCATTTAACAGTTAACGTTAACGTCCATCCAACTCAGGGGCTAAATGTGTTACGCTCGTTCAAACTATTGGATAGAACTTGTAGTTTCTCAACCTTAGGACCATAAATGAAATCCATGTAAACCACATGGACCGTCCGTGTAATTAATTCAAAACTTTGGCATCATGAAAAGTAAAAAAAAGTTTATTATTATAGAAAACAATCAAGAGCTAGAGTGAACGATTAAATTCATATAACCTAGTCTAATTAATGGAAAACTAGTTAAGGTTTTATCGACTTCCAACTGGTAGTGAGTCCACTCCGAGTGCATGTGAATGTTATTATTTTTAGGTTGTCAGAGTTACAATTACGAATTACGATACAAGTGCAGGAACCGTTCGTATAAAATAATAAAAATAATTTCACTAATTACAAATGAAATAAATAGAAATTATAAAGAATTGGGAAGTAAAAGAGATTTGTGGCTGAGAATTCTTATTCAATATGATTATCTTAAAACAAATTTCGAGTCTCTATCAACCAATGAGCACCTTGGTATTTATAGGGGAAACAAAGTTGAAACAGTTCAAAAGAATTAAAACGAAAATAATTTCCATTAAACGTTTTCAATACATTTTATTCGGTTTTAATTTTTTTAACTCGTAACTGACTTCTGTTTCAATATTGTGTAACAGAAGTTGTGAAACTGAACTTGTTACTCAAGAGTAACTAGTCTTGTTAACCAGATTTTCTCGTCCAGAGTAAAATGACCTTACTGATTAAGCTGGTTTCCTCTTCCGGGGTAGACTTGGCTCTCTTGAGTGAACTGGTCATGATCACCATATTTACTCTTCCGGCGTAGACTTGGCTCTACTAAGTAAACTGGTCAAGCTGACCAGATTTAGTCCTGAGTAGGCAAGAAGTACCAAGTGCGCCATTAAAATTCCACATTACGAGTGTGCGAGTGCGAACCCTATAGGGTCCCACTAGTGTTTACCTTAAAAGGAAATAAACTCCTTAGGACTAAATCTGGTCCCACCAGTAATGCTAACCAAATTTACTCTTTCAGAGTTGACTTGGCTCTACTGAGTAAACTTGTCAAGCTAACCAGATTTAGTCCTGAGTAGGCCAAAAGTGCCAAGTGCAACATCAAAACGCCATATTACGAGTGTGCGAGTCCAGATGCTTCGCAACCTATAGGGTCCCACTATTATTTACTTTAAATAAACAAACTACTTAGGAGGCTCCCACTAATATACCACTCTACGATCGGTCCCCCCACCTATCTGGGACAAGTTTTCATACTTTTTCCTTCCAAATTTCATAGCTTTACACAACCCTAAACACGCAACTTTGAGCTTCGATTTCTCATTCATATTAGCTCCGTTTTGGACGCGGTTTTGTTCGTTATGAAGCTTCACAACATAGAACAGAAAACCAGAAACAAATACGCAAAACTAAATCCTTTGCAAATATTTATTTATGTCCAAAGTTGATAAAAAATAATTTTTGCAACTTAGTGTAAACCACCTGTTTTCACCCAAAATTTCCTAACAAGTAAATTTATAAAATAAAAATAATGATAATAATCCGTTTAATTTCTGTTCTTGTAATTATTATCAACATATAAATAATAAGAAAATAGCAATACAGGCTAAATATGAGTAAAATGAATAGATATTAAAATGAGTGAATGAAATTATTTTGCGAACATATTTAGAATAGAAAAGGTTGACGCTTGTTTTGAAGACCCGGTCAGCTAGTCAATGCATGTCGCGTTTTGACTTTTGAAGACCAATCTTCCAAGAAATTTCTCCACACCCTATAAATAACGCACCCCCTGCAACCTTCCGGTCACACCCATTTGACAACTGAAACATCTCCACACCACTCGTCAGCAGACCATCGACGTCACTGCTACCACGAGGGTCAAGAAGTTCCGACGATAACTGATTTTCTGGATCACTCCAAATCTGACTCATTGAGGTACATTCGCGAGTTGTAACTTGTTTTAGTTGTGATATATGTTTTTTTTAACTTGTTTTAGTTGTGATATATTTTGATCGGAACTCATTAGGCATCCTACAATCACATCCTATAATCACCGGCATAAACCATAACTTTTATAGAAAGATGAACCATCCTATCATATAATAAGTGTATTTTATAAATGGATATACAACCAATTGTGGCTCAAATGATTTGGTTAGTACTCACAGATCACACGTTAAGGGTAATGTTTTTAATAATTTAGTTAAATGATTGCAACAGGTTTGAAAATTGGTTTGTAATATACACTACTAGAAAACATGTGTTTTTCCTACAAAAGTTTCCGACAAATTACCAACAAAAGAAATTTCCCACGAGTTACCGACAACTTTCCAACAAAGCAAAAAACAAAAAAGTAACCATAAAATTTCCTACAAAATTCCAACAAAAATAAAGTTGTTGCTATTCCGTCGCCAACAAAAATAAAATTGTTGCTACTTCCAACGATCCACCGACAACTTTCCCACAAAAATATTTTTTTTCTATTTTTTAATTCGTATGATATATTTATTAAATAAGTTAACTTATTTATTTAATATTTAAAAATAAGTTTTTTTAATATGTCGGAAAATCGTCGGAATATATATTTATTTCCGACAAGTTTCCCACAAAAGTAATTATTTTATTTTTTTAACTCGTTTAACATATTTATCAATAAAATTAACTTATTCATTTAATATTTAAAAATTAGGTTTTTTCAAAATTGTCGGAAAATATCGGAATATATAATTATTTCCGACAAGTTTCCCACAAAAGTAATTATTTCGATTTTTTAATTCGTTTAGCATATTTATCAATAAAATTAACTTATTCATTTAATATTAAAAAATAGGCTTTTTTAAAAATTCATTGGAAATTTGGTCGGAACTTTGTCGGAATTTTTTTTTCGTACGAGGGTTTTTCCGACAAACAGTTTTTGTTGGAAACTTGTCGGTAACGGCCAATTCCAACAAATTTTCGACAAAATCTGCTTTTGCAAACTTATCGGTTTTTTAGTAGTGATAGTCCAACCATGACTCGTTTAAATAATCAATAACAAAATTTTTATTAATGACACTTTTTATTTTCACTTTCGTTTACTAGACAATTCCACTTTAACAAATAATAACCAAAAACTTGTTGAAATACCAAAAAATTGAATCAAAATAACTGAACTGAATGAAAAACCGATGACTCGATTGTGGATATCTTGATAACGATTTTTACGGTTCGGTTATGGTATATGTGTTTAGATAGCCGAATTAACATTTAAACCAACCTTATTATTATTTTTTAAATAACATGTTACAAGTCGAAAAATTATCTTGAATCTACACACGTCCAAATCTAGTGGTTAACCGAATTAACCAAACTGTTTTTCTAATAAGTGATCCTTTTATAAACTTAAAGGATCCGTTATGAATTTCTAAATACCACAATAACGGTTATAGGTTCGGTTTTCGCACACGACAAAATCGAACCAACCCATGCTCACCATAGGCATGCTAGGATGACCATAAACTCCATGGAAAAATCTCTTTTAGTAGAAATTCGAACAGCGAAAATTTCCGACACCCATGGAAAAATTCCATGTGTCCGCCACTGGTTTTAGATGCATTTGATTTCGTTGGCTTCCATTAACAAAGTGATGATTCAACACATAAATGTCCAGAATGCTTTACGTAAATTCTTAAACAATGACATAAAAATGTGACCAAGTCTCTTAACATACTTTTAGATCATAATCTAATAAACAGTATGTACACATTAAAAAGATATATAAACTATTTTATCATATTAAAAAAAGTAAAGTCAGAGAAAAACTTAAAATGCTTACATTTTGTTGATATTGAATTTGTGTAATTAAATTCTAGTGTTGATTTGATCCAAACAGATTGAAGTTCTTCCTGTTCATCAATGGTTTTAGTTTCAGAAGTAGTTACTCAATCATTAAGTATCATCAAATGGGCGATAGAGGAAGCATGGTATTTCGAATCCCAACTCAACGAAATGAAAGTCATTGTCGAGAGTATGATGCCTTTCGCCGAGAAAATAGATGAGCTATATAAAGGACAAGATCACATAAGCTTCATCAATCGGCTCCAACAAGCACAAGACCTCGTCCGGGATTGCGAGGATGTCACCTGGGAGTTCTGGAAAATACACCGTTACTCTTCGAAATTGGACGAAATGAATAGATCGTTGCGTGACTATGTGCAGGTTTACCTTCAATTGCTAATTACTGTGAATGTAGCTGAAACATCGGCGGCGATAAAACGTATTGAAAATAGATTAAGAATTCGCCATTGTTGTTGTTGGCCCTGTGGTATGTGAAAATCCTCCCACGTGAATTAAAAAATTTGCCTTTCAAAAAAAAAAGAAAAGAACAACAGAATTCGGTTCTATATTTTTGCTTATTTGGTTGTAAATAATCAAATTATTATTACAGTTGTTACACCGCTTGGTACCCATTGTATTCATTAGAGCCTTTGTTATGACATTTGGGTTTCTTGTATCACTCCTATATTAATATTGTTAGAAATCAGGCTTAAGACTACGAACACGAACACGAACTTTGATCTCAACAAACGATTGACTTTTTCTGTTTATTATTTCTTGACTTGCAATTTACATAGATCTCTAACCATCTATTTATAATAAATAAATTATACTAATCCTACTCAAATACTGAATTGTAATCCTAAGCTAACTCTAACAAACTAATAGATAAATATAAAACACTTTATCTAAACATTCAAACTATTAATTAAATAATAATTAATTAACTATTTCCGAATCACCCTTCAACTTTCACATTCTTCCAAACCGACTACTTATTATTTCGTAAAATCAAGATTAATTCCTTTATTCTCCTCATTAATATTGATTTGGACTTGCTTCTTGCTCTTTCCACATTCTTTCTTCCTTAAACACTCTAGAAACTCATAGTTGCAATCTCAACTTTGAACTCTCCGGATACTATTTGATCAAGATTGAACCGGGGTTAGCGTCGTCATCATCGAAATTGAAACTCTTTCTTCCTTCCTTCTTTCCTTCAAAATATCAAGAAACAAAACTCCTTGGTAGCCTTGTTAACAAGATGAATCTTGTCCTTCCTACTCCTTCTCTCAATCAAACATAGGGGTTCTTGATTGCCTTTTTTACCTTCTTTCTTCAAGATCTGACTCTTGACTACCTTCTTTCTTTCTTCAAGAACCTACTCTTGACTGCCATATTTCTCCTACTCCTTCAATTTGATCCTCTTGCTTCCTTCTCTTCAGCCCCGCAGCCAAAGGGCTCCTCCTCCTCGCGAAACACGACTCTCAAAACCGTAGATTCCAAGCTCTGATACCAATTGTTGGAAACCAGACCCAAAAATACGAACTTGAACTTTGATCTCAAAAACGATCGACTTTTTCTGTTTATTATTTCTTGACTTGTAATTTACATAGATCCATAACCATCTATTTATAATAAATAAATCATACTAATCCTACTCAAATACTGAAATGTAATCCTAAACTAACTCCAACAAACTAATAGATAAATATAAAATCACTTTATCTAAGCATTCAAACTATTAATTAAATAATAATTAATTAACTATTTCCGAATTACTCTTCAACTTTCACATTCTTTCAAACCGACTACCTATTATTTCGTAAAATCAAGATTAACTCCTTCAAATACTATATTGTGTTCGCGTCTAGGCACATTGATTTTGGATATGGTTATCTAAACGGGTTTAGGCCTAAATATTGCACTAATTGGACTCCACAACAACCAAATTGTTCGTTTTTGGTTTGATCGATGAGCCCACTTTCAAGATACAAGTCATCCGGCTCGTGCTTTGATTCCTGATTCTGGAGCAACTGCTCACATGACATCAGGGGCGGGTCAACGTATTTGGTGGCACGAAGCGAATTAAAAGTTTAGGGCCCTATTTCAAAAGTCATATTATAAAAATCCTCCTCTTTTATCCGAGCTTGGCACCGTCAATATTAAACTAAAAAGTTAATAATTAGCAATAGGCAGATAGCAAATTACTAATTAAACAACAACCGATGTCTTAGCAGATTATAACCAATAAACTAAATAACCAATTAACCAAAAGCAATAACCAAATAGCAGATTACTAAGAGGGTGTTTGGGATTGCTTATTTAACTCTAAAAGTGTTTTTTTTTGTCAAAAATGTTTATTGACTTATTACTTTTTTAAAATGAGTCTTTAAAAAAAATGTTTGAATTAACTTTTGTGGTAGGAAAAGCCAATAAATCAATAAATTGTTTTTGAAAAAGTGTTTGACTTAGCTTATATTTATTATAAGGTAAAGGGTGGGTATCCAACTGAAATAGCCAACAATTTGTAACTCGAATTCTTGAAAGATTGAAAATTGAAACAACATGTTGTGGCCTCTCTGCTCTCGACTCTAGGAGTCGGCCTCTCCAATCGTCAGATTACCATTCAAATACAACAACAATCGAGGCAAGGAGCGAATGAAGTTCATAAACAGCAAAAACGAGCGGTTAAAGAAGTGATTGAAGGAGTTCGGAGCGAATGATATATAGAAGAATAGATAATCGATTGATCTTCCATTGAAAATAGATAATCGATTGAGCATTCAATTATGAACCCTAACTATCGCCACCTTAATTCGCGCTCCCCAATTCCCAAACCCAACCGTCGACGGAAATCGTGGATAACTATTCATCAGTTCTAGGGGGACTAAATCAAGGGATGAGGGGAGTAATTTGAATGACAATGGTAGAAGTGGACATGTAAGACCTCAACCCAGGTATCTTACAGTTGGTTCTCATAACGAATCATCATCTTTTAATTACAACTAATACTAACCAAATTACAGTGGAAGTCTTTCTAAAATCCTTAAATATTATCTAACCCAACCCATTGTCATCCCTATGTACAACTAATCACATAATAAGTTATTTTACCCTTTTATAATTATTTTGAACGAATCTTGTCATTAGGTTAAACGAACTAAGATGAAACTAGGGGAACCCACGCTTCGCGACGATAAAGTAAATCGCGGTAATGACATCAAAACTGGAGCGGTAAGGTTTGTAATGTAAGAGTCAAATTACGAAAAAATAACAAAAAATATAAGGTTAATAAAAGTTAGGGAAAATCAAATAACAAAAAAAAGAACATTTAAAAACACACAAAAAAACCTTACTCCCAAGGTTTGAACCCGGGTGGGTTGGGTGAGGAGGAGTGATCAAGTGGTTGGGCACGGACGACCAGGCTAGACAAACTTTGTGTTAATACTTTCACCCAAAAACTATTAATACTAGAAACAAAAATAGGTAAACTATTGAAAAGCGTCATGTAACAGAATCACTCTAAAAGAACCAACAGGGGAGGATCACTGTAGACCACGTACTAAAATGAATATGTATATAATGTACATCCTACCAAAATAAATAAAAAATGTTGAGCTTGCAAAGGATCAAACTGGAAGATTGAAGATGTGCAATAACACGTCCAACCACTCATTCAAACCAAACTTCCTATAATAAAACCCACAAACAATATTCTTGACCTATAAAATTATAAAATGATAGTAAGAAAGAAAAAAATGGGTGAATTAGAAATAAATATTGTAGACGTGTTTTTAAAATGTCTAATTATATAATTAAATCTAAGGTATAATTATATGTCTATTTAAATGTATCTAATGGCCGATGTGGCTAGGTGTTGTTAAACCTCCTCTCTTGTCTCTACTTTACTCTTCCGCTTTCACTTACTATTGAAAACATAAAATAGAGGGAGAGAAAGAGAGAAGAGTGCTCCTTTGCTGGAGAAATCGTCTTACTTTCTCGTAGGCGGCAGTGGCAAGTGATTGCCTATTGAGCGGTGGGTGGCACTTCTTGGTCGATAGTCGCTTGTATCAGTTTCACTTAATTACTATATAGAGCAGGACAGGTTCAAGCGACCCCATTTTTTTAAATTTATTTAGAGCGTATTTAGAGAAAATCATATCGACCAGTCGTTTTAGAACAACGACCCCATAAAGATTGTTTCCGTGAGATCGTAAACAATTATTATGTTGTCCTAGTGGTAGAAGATAAATCCGTGCTACTCTCCTTAATAAAACCGTAGGTTCGATCCCTCATCTTTGCAATATTTTATAGAAATTTTGTTTCATTTTTTGCCAACCACTTTTCCATCTAAACTAGGCATAGAAATTTTGTTTTTTTCTGCGCTGGAGTGGGAGCCTAAGCCCACTTTCAAAAAATTCAATTTTGTCATGCTTATGAAGTCTGAAATGCTACCCTAAATTAAAACCTTTTCCTCTAATTCATTATTCTTGTGCGCCTTTTGGTTTTCTACCCTAAATTCGCAATCCATTCCACCACCACATCACAAAAGGGAGTCTGCTACTGTAGCAAGCAGGTTAGGTTCCCGTTTTTTTTATAGATGAATTAAACTTGAAGTTTCATGTGACCCGTTTTACTAGATAAGTTAAACTTCAAGCTTCATATAGGACTATAAGGGTATTGGGGGCGTTCAACCCGATTGTAATCGAGTAGGCCATCGAGTAAATAAGTAAAGGGGAACACCGCCCCTATTGACTCGAGTAGGGGCGGGTAAGGGTGATCGAGTAAGATGAACGAGTATATTTACTCGGAGATGGCCCTTCACCCACCTTCCAACCACTCAATACCCACTTGTACCTCATGTATTAAAAGTTGTACATAAAAAAAATAAAGTTGGTGAGTAAATGAGTAGGGTGTTTTCAATAAAATCTGAGTAAATGAGTAGTTTTGAGGTGACAAAATTCTA
Organism: Smallanthus sonchifolius; assembly: GCA_023525975.1. Taxonomy (NCBI): domain Eukaryota; kingdom Viridiplantae; phylum Streptophyta; class Magnoliopsida; order Asterales; family Asteraceae; genus Smallanthus; species Smallanthus sonchifolius. Next base: position 59,934,339 of record CM042035.1, on the reverse strand, counting down.
TTGGACAGTTTTGGTGAATAAATGAGTAATGGGGTTAATGGCCCCCAACACCCTAAGGGTTGTCAGTGTTTTATCATTGAATTATAAAGTGTTATTTGAATGAACCGAATTAGGAGAATATGATATTTGGGATAAAAACTTAAGAATATATGCAAAAATGAAATATTAGGGTACAAAATACGAGATTTGGATGAATAAAACTTTCTACAATTGCGTAGATTGGATATAAATAGACCTAATCCAAAAATTTACATATCGACCCGACCTAGCCCGAAAAATCTATACATGTAGTTGATAGGTATCCATACACCAAAACATCCCGACCCCATTGATAAAAATTTCTAGCTCCGTTACTGGATGGGTTGACAAGGCCGGTTAAAATGGAATTTGGTTGAATGGTAAGTGGTCTAATGAGCTTAATTGCTTATAAGGATTAATGAAAGGTCCAATTAACTACATAATTTATAACAGGTTTATATTTGCTAATTAGTTTATAAATTAACCAATTTATATTTGTAAAATTTTAAAGTTTTGAACTAATTTTTTCGTCGAAAAAATTTCATAATAGTCTGTGTCAAAATTTATCGGGTCGTTCAATATTAAATTGTATAAATAACAAATAAAATTTATTTTTCATACGCATCAGGAAAACCATCCCTATATGTGTACACCAATGGATACACATGCAACATAGAGTCGATTTTGAAGATTTTAAAATGTTGCTTTAGAGAGGAATACGCTAAATAAAGTTGGTATGTGATAGAATGGGCCGTCACGTATATTTAAATAAATATATACGTAATTAGTTACATGAATTATTATAGTGGTACATATAATATCTCAAAAAATACTAGTTGCCTAGTTTTTTTTATAAATAAATTAATCAAAGTTTATATTAATAATTACATGAGAGAGAAAAATATTGCCGACTTGTATATGCACGTGGGTTATATAAAGACTAGTGGGGCCCTAGCCGGAATATATATATTTGTCAAGTTGCATGAATGCAGCACGTGGATAACTTCGGTTCATTACTAGTCGACTTCCTATAATGATAAAAGGTTGTAGCGAAACTATAATAACATGTTAGAAGACGTGGAACACAAAATTCGATTACAATTTTTATGTAAGATGTAAACAGTTTATTTATCATTTTGTATTTAAACTCGTGATTTCTATCTCTTTGTTTCTTTCTTTTGATTTCTCTCGCTCTCTCTCTTCCCGTGTTTTGAATGCAGATAGCGGTTTTGATGGTGGAGTAGACCACTCCCGGTTGAATCCGGCTCCCTTTCTTCCCTCCCTCTCTCCTTCCTGATGAACCAACGTCCCTCTCCTTCTCTCTATTTCTGAATGTAGCGTGTCATCAACTTAAATGCAAAACTCACTTGTACATCATGCTCTAAAACCTATAGTTCACTAACATACTAATTGTAGTCTCTAATAATTTTCAAACTATCGTTATCATTAGAGGTGTGCATGGGTCGGTTTTGAGGTAAAACCAAACCAAAAAACCGAAAGTTCTGTTTTGTGTTTTTTAAAACCGTCCAGTTTTGGTTTTTTTTGTTTTAAAACCAATTGGGTTTGAATTTTTTGAGGATAAAAGAAAAATAGTCTAGAATAATGAACCTAGCTTGAAATTTTAAGCTTAAATTTTTTTTATTAACTAATGATTAGCACACATTTGTGGCTAAATATTTTGGACTACAAAAATTATTAGTTTTCTTAAAAATATACTCAACATAAAAATTAAACATTATAATCTATAAATGCAATAAATATAAATAATAATCTAATATTAATGCAAATACGTGTAACACAAATATGTATGCACTTTTAACATTTAAGCAAACAACATAATATATTATATATTATAAAACATGAATGCACACAATATATAATTAAGAGTAAACTTCGTTTTTGCTCCCTATGGTTTGATCATTTTAACCGTTTTGCTCAAAATGCCTTTAATATTTTGAAAATGGCCAAAACACTTCTTGAGGTTACCATTTTGCTATCTGGCACTAACTCCGTTAAATAATTCAGTTAAAATTAAAGGCATTTTGGTATATATATATATAATCTAACATCGTGATATTATCAAATAGCCCTTAATTTTAACTGAAATATTTAACGGAGTTAGTGTCAGAGAGAAAAATGGCAACAAAATGGTAACCTCAAGAAGTGTTTTGGCTATTTTCAAACTATTGGAGCAAAATGGTTAAAATGATCAAACCATAGGGAGCAAAAACGAAGTTTACTCTATAATTAAAGTATATGTATATGTTCGATTCGGTTCGGTTTTTTCGTTTTCAAAAGATACAAAACCGAAACAAACCCGTAATTTTCGGTTTTCAAAAAATACAAAACCAAACCCGTTGATTTTGGGTTGGTTTGGTTTTTTCGGTTAATTCGGTTTCGGTTCGATTATTTTGGTTTTTTTGCTCACCCCTAATTACCGTTACGTATAGCCGCTACTGTTTCTAAAACAATTGAACGAAACGTTATTCTCATGTTTATTTATTTACAGTCATGTAATTATTTATTTATGATATTATGTTATGTGGGTTATCATAAAATGAAAACTTATAATACTTAAGAACTCGTGAAAACTCGTCTCAAAATCAATTAAAATTATTTTTCTTTGTTTTCACTACCTTTATTACTAAAATACAATATAAAAATGATTTATCTCTCCAATTAATTCATCTTCTTTCTAGATTATTCTTAAGAAAATTGAAAACATGTTTAAATGGTAATCACTTACACATGTGTAAGTGGTAAACTTACACATGTGTAGTTTTTTTAATATATGAATACATGTAAATTTACATACATAAATTCATTTTTTTATAATGTATGCTAATAACAAAGGTAATAAAAAAATGGTTTTGATTGATTTTTAACGAGTTCTTAAAATATTTAAAATTTCTGAAATGATCCATTACCTTATCTTATATCCATCTTAAATATTATTAATTTTATAGAAAAATTATACACAAACTCTAGTTACGTCCTAGTTTTTATATTAATATTTTATAACTAAATTACTTATATTAATAAATTATTTAGTTTTTAATATAATAAAAAATATACATGGTAAATTATAATTAGTATCATAAAGATTGAAATTTTACAAATTCAACAAATACAAAAGTATGTTCTGCATATTTTAAATTGTATTGTTATATGAATATATACAAATCTATGAAGTTTATAAATATCTTTTATGTTTTAAATATTAAATAGTTTTATCCTAGCGCTACGCGGCGGAAGTTTGGTAGTTATCGATTCGGCTCGTCCACGAACGTAGGTGCAACGGTAAAAATAATGTTAATAAAAAAACATAAAACTAAATGATAAAAAAAGGAAAAAATAAAATAATAAAAAAATACCGGATCGAGTCGTTGAAAACCGTAAAAGCGAAGACCGATACGGGTTCCGATAATAACAATACCGACAATGATATTGTTCGCTAATAATAAGTTCGGCTCGTCACGGTACCACAACGGTAACGACACTCGCTAAATGCAAAAATAAAAGAAAATTAAAACGTAAGTGCAACGATAAAAATAATATTAATAAAAAAGAAATAGAAAACTAAATAATAAAAAAGGAAATAAACAAAATAAAAAAATTAATGGTTCGGTCGTCGAAAACCATAAAAGCAAATACCGATACGGTTTCTGATAATATCAATATAAAAAATGATGTTGTTCGCTCATAACAGGTTCAACTAGTCACGGTACGACAATGACTCTCGCTATAGGTACCGATAAAAAAACCTTAGATTTTGAATATAACTACGTTTAAAAAAAAATATATCGGAACGTTAACAAAAAAAAACTAAAAACAGTCGCACCCTTCGTATTTTGAAAAAAGTTAACGAACGAAAGTTATTAAAGGAAAACGAAATTAATAGAAAATGAAACGGACAAAAAGCGTATATTATATAGTATAAGGGTTGAAAATGAAAATGTTGAAAAAGTAAAATAAAAATAAAAATAAAAAAAACTAAAAACGTTTGGTGGCCAAAACGAAAAGAACCTAAACTTTACTGTTCCCTGAGGATTTGTTTTAATATATATAAAAATGTTGCTACATCAGAATCAGGGTTAGGCGTTCATTGTCGGGTCAGTTTGTGCTTGTCACTCCCGACTGTTCCCCGAGCTTGGGTCCTAACTGTAGCGACAAAGGAGATCTACGTTAGATGCCCTAGCGGAGGGGAATTAGCCCTGAGGGCACTCTGACCCTGAATTCGGTAATCTTGACGAGATAAATATACAATCAAGCATATTAACAATGTATATAAACATAAGGATAATAGAATGAGGAGTAGGTTGATCCATATGTGTGATACCCGGCAATTTCATGTTAATATCCATACATCCACCTTTAAACTTTGTTCAAGCATTTCAAGTCTCTTTTAAGGTGTTCCAAGGTGATTCAAGAGGATACGAGCCATCAACACTTCTATTATATCATCATATTCGGTTTTTGTAAGCATCCTCACAATTCTTTTCACCATTTTTGGCCAAGTATGGTGTACCATCCATCCAAATGATTTTTCATGTTACAAGTTGTAACATCCAAAAATATCAACCAATTTAATTTTTTACAAACACAAAGTATTTAGGTCCCATTACATATTTCCATTCATTCATTTACTAACTTCAAAATCAATTGTTAAAAGTTTTGTATACAACGAGTTTTCACTTTAAAAGTTAACTAACATAGTTTGTCTTAACCTAATTTAACTAGTCACACATGTTCAAAATACACCATTCACTATCCCCTACATTCATATGTAGTTCCAAAAGATCTGGACACTTAAAGGAAAGTTAAAAACATTCAACAGTTGCACCAAATGTTCTTTCAATGAGAATCCATGCCTTGAATTATGAGCCGACACTATATCGGAGCTTTACCTACATAAAAACATTCAAACAAACACACATTAGTGATATATAATCATTTATACATGTTTTACATGCATAATAATCCCCATATTATGGTACTAATTAAACAATAACCTTGCAATTGATACTTAAAACGTTAATATTTTATAATTGCAGGTTATTCGGTGTTGAAAATATAAATCAAGCTAAATCCTATCAAAAACTCCTAGAAATCAAGCTTCTAGAAGGATCATTCCCGAGCTTTGACCCCCAAGAAGTCAAAATTGGTCAACAAGGAGTAGACAGGGCTTTGCACGGTCGTGCATTCCCTATCTTGCTCCCCAAGGCCCATTACACTGTACTCTGTACCCTGTTTGATTCGCGATGCCTTTGCACGACCGTGCATTGCTCATTTTGAGGCCTATAAATAGAGGGCTTGAGTTCTTCATTTCACACACCCATCCATACCTCAAGAACACACCAGAGAGAGCTTGGTTCGTAGATAGAGTATTAAGTAGAGAGTAGAGGGGCTCTTCCCCCTTGTTTCACAATACCTCAAGAACACACCAGAGAGAGCTTAGTTCTTCATTTCACACACCCATTCATACCTCAAGAACACACTAGAGAGATCTTAGTTCCTAGTTAGAAAAGCAAGTAGAGAGTAGAGGGGTTCTTCCTCCTTGTTCCACGAAACTCAGCGTTACGCTAGTCGTTATGGCCATTCATGGCTAAAGCTTCTTTGTATTGCTAGGGTGAAGATGATGTTTCGTGCATGTTGATGTTTAACATATTAATTTAGTGGTATGTTTATGTCTTTAATTATTCGCTTTTAAAACCACCTTTTGGTGGGCTTTTATTATTGTCTAAATCTGTCTTTATATTTGTGAGTGTCTTGATTTTAAAGGGTAAGATTGTAAAACCTTTTTAATCAAACTTCCTTTGAAACTCGTACGTCTTTATACGAGCAGAGATTGATAAGCTAATGCTTGGTCTATACTTCTAAGGTCGTACGTCTTTATACGAACTTATTATGCGACCAAGAATTGGTGAACTCATGTTGGGAACGATATGTCTTTATACTTGGTTCCATTGTTACACCGCCTCGCGATGAGCAAAATATAATCACCTATTTAACTCTAATATAAAGCATTTTAAGTTCTATGTCTTAAACCAACCTGGAGATGACCATTCGAAGCGTTGAGGGTAATTGTTGTCCCTGACGGGATGCACTACTATTTTAATTTAAAGATTATAATTCGTGAATCAAATGTCATGAGCACGACGCTCTAGCGGTGACCCGGATCACAAGTTTGTAGTATTCATACCATTGAATTAGTTAATTTAACATTATCACGTACCAAGCTAGTTCGAAACCCGAAGCAATACTATTTGTGACCTGATCATTTCCGATATATTTACTTTTCTACTATTTACTATTCTGTTAGTTATATTTATGTTATACACATCACACACGTTCTTACTTTTATGCTATTTACTTTACCGCCATTTACTTTTCTGTTATTTACTATTCTGCTTTACAAGCACACAAAATCCACTCACTAATTAACCCGGCTAACGATAAAAAAATTCGAGTATTGGAACTCGACCGTGTCCATTTGTTCGATACTTGGTTCTTACCTAAACTATATTACACTGCGATAGGTACACTTGCCTATTATGTGTGTTTTCAGTAAAAGTATTTATCATTTTGTAAATTTAAAACCTGATCTCGTGGAACCATAATCTATAAATATCATTATATAATATTTAACTATATCATGACACACATCGAGTTTTTGGCGCCGTTGTCTGGGACACGACGATTTCAAGAAAAAATCAAGTTAATGGATTAGCCTTTAAATTTCCATATGTTTTTCTTTTACGCTTTGTTGCAGGTAGTGTATGATCCATAGTTTCACTACTGGTTTATATCAACCTTTAGTAGAACCCAAAATATTCTTCCACCGGCGAATACGAGAAAACCGTGCTAGAAAAATGGCCGTTGAAAATCACATTATCGTTGAATTTGCAAGACCGTCACTTGACGCTTTGGGGTCTAGTATCACAAGACCAACTGTTGACGCTAACAACTTCGAAATAAAATCTCACGTTATCCACATGATCCAGTCATCATGCACCTTCAATGGATTACCCGATGAAGATCCACATGCCCACATTGCAAATTTCCTCCAAGTTTGTGACGCCTCCAAACTGAACGGAGTTTCGAATGACGCAATTCGTCTCCGAATGTTTCCCTTTTCCTTAAGAGAACGAGCTAAGGCATGTCTAAATTCTCTTCCTACTAGGTCAATCGCAACATGGGATGATCTTGCTAAAAACATCCTATTAAAATACTTCCCGCTAACCAAAACTGCTAAGTTAAGAAATGATATCACCACTTTCACTCAGGATGAGGATGAATCACTATATGAGGCATGGGAACACTTTAAGGATATCTTGAGAAAATGTCCACATCATGGGTTAGAGGTTTGGCTACAAGTATCATCGTTCTACAATGGGTTGCACAATCAAGCTCGTTAGACACTCGACGCTACTATAGGTGGTATTTTTGGAAACAAGATACCACAAGAAGACTAGAACCTAATTGAAGAAATAACTATGAACAGTTATCAATGGTACAATCCAAGAAACATCATGGGAACTGTAACATCCCAGAATTCGTAGACCAAGAGGACCCGATTAGCCACTACGTGAATGATTAGGATCGAAACGCTCGTTAGGGGAAGCACGGGGACCCGATTGTATCATGCAAAGTTTAAAAACCTTGCTAAGAGAAACCCTAGGCAATTCGGCATAGGTGTGAGCGACGACAGGGGACAAGGCGCAAATAAGGGAACTCGATGGAGGAGGACGACGACGCGAAGTACGGTCCGACGGTGACGACATCCGTATCACGTGAGGTAACGTTCGTGTTCACTCTTTTTCTGTTTTTGTTCATTTACGGTTTTGCAAGGGAGGACCCGATTAGGGTTTTAGTTCCTCCTGTTTATGGTGATCGGAAAGAAGGCGTAGGTATGGTGGCGAGGGCGTGCGGCGGTGGTGCTAGGTGGAGATGGTGACGACTGCTGTGATGAGACGGGAACCCAGTGATGACCCGTAGGGGTGTTAGCCCATGACCTAGATGGGTGAGAGAGAGAGAGGGAGGTTGGGCCACGAAGGAGCAAGGTGGAGAGGTGGTGCTCGGCGACGGCAAGGCATGCATGCGGCAGCCATGGTGGCAGCCGAAGTGGTGAGACGAGGAACTAGCTATGGCGACGCGAGGCGGTGGTGCACAGTGGAAGCCGGTTAACATTACGTGGTGTAGGAGACTAGAACGATTAGGGCTTGGCACAATGGAGAAGACAATGATGACGAGTAGCGTGGTGGTGCACGAAGTGCAGACTGACGACGGTAAGGGCAAGCTAGAGTTTTTCCTTTTTGCATGGATTGCATGCATGTGGAGAATCCAGCTCGAGTACACGTATAGTCGCGAGGCTAGGACTTTTGATTGACCATGTGTGCATGCATGGGACGGAACCCGGTTCGGGTATTTGGATATTTAAACGAGTCAAGAACGAGTCGATGTGTGTGTTCATGGAGCTAAGGGTTTAGTAAGTCAGACGGGTGAGCACACGAGACGAGCGTCAGGAGTTATTTATAATCATCAGTATCCAACGTAAGTTTAGAACGTGTCTGATCTTGTGATCATGCGTTTGATAGGTTCGATGGTCGAGCGCGAACGGGCAGAATTGAAGAACAAGGATTTGGATTGCCTCATAACATGTGAGTTTCTAATCCCCTCTCTTTTAAATGTTTTAATGTTTTGGGGCTATCATACATACTTTAAAGACGTGATTTAGTACGTTAAACGTGTAAAGAGTTTTGGAGTCTAACCCGATGAGTTTATGGAAATGAGTATTCAAATATGGAACTAAGGGATTATGGGTTGCTTTTAGGATGTGTAGGTTACTGGTGGGTATATGGTCGTGGGTCGAATAGGGACCCAATAGGGGTGAGTAGGGGCTGTATTTACAGGTCGTACGAGTATGACTAGGAGGGTCACAGGGTGTGCATGTACGTGGTAGGTGCTCAGATTATGAAATATAGTATTTGTATGAATGTTGATATATTAGAAGAGTATTGTTTTATAAATTAGTCGGGGGAGTCGAGATATAAGTTAAACACTTATGAATACGTGTAGAATACCTTATCCTAGTGCTATGTGTGAAGTGCAGGTGCAGTTAATGAGTCATGTACATAGGGTATAACGTTATGTGTTAATACATGTGTTGTGTGGATTATGTCGTTGTCCTTGTGACACGGCGCGTGACATTTATTTAACAGGTTAATGATGAGACGACAAACGGGAATTGTGAAGGATGAGGTCCTTCGAGAAGTCACCAACGGTGACATTTATTTAACAGGTTAATGATGAGCTCAGGGTGCGTCGAACGCCCTGCCAAGGGTAACCCTGATGAGGGTGTAGTGATAAGGTATGTGTTTGCATGCTTATATTTGTGTTAATTTATGTGCTAGTAATGAGTTATATTTATGGTGTGTATGATAGTGTTAATGTGATGTGTTGATGATAGTAATATGACAGGTAGAGTTAGATTGGATGTTGTGTCAGGATTACGAAGCGGTGTTGTTAACCGTTGTGTCAGTTGATTGGTAAGTCAAGGTCTAGGGTTTGGTTGTGGTTAACTAAGTGTCGAGTTAATACGGGTGCTAGAGTATGAGTTATTAGTGTAGTAAGATCGACCTATGGCGATGAGACTGCGGGGTTATTATTATTATGGGATGAGTCTTGGGTAATGAACTATTATGGGATATCGTGTGATAACAGGGGTTATCTATTTGTTAATGAATTGTGAATCTATTTTATAAGGACCGAGGGTCTTGAGTAAAGTTCAAATAACTTTTGTAACGAGTCAGCTTTTAATTAAATTAAACTACTAGAACTCACTCAGCGTAGCTGACTTTGTATGTAACATCCATAACTTTCCGGTCCTATATTTTACTTATCTATATATCCACTTATTTCTTTTTAATGACACTCAGTTTGAATCCCGTACTTACCCCACTCAATGAGTCACATTTCTTATTATTTCAATTCGAAGTTTAAACTTTGCATTTACATAAAATTTTCTATATATATATATATGTATAACACATGAATGTATATTCATAGAGTTATATACTTATATATATATGTATGCCTTTTATAAAAGTATGTATGCAAATACATTTATACCTTTGAAATTTAACAAGCCACTTGATAATATTGGTGTAGCTTTAAACAAAAAAATATATATCAAACATTTTTTAAACAAATCATCATAAAATTTATAATATAAATAGTTCTATAAACTTTTGTAGTTTGAAAACAAAACTTAATTTATAAATGTATATTTACAATTTAAATAAACTAGTTAAAACCTCTAGACATTTGAATCCTCAAACTTGAACCTTTTCTTTTTCCTCAAATTGAATCCATTCATCAAATTAGCAAATTTTGACTCCCATTGTCAAATATTGACCTTTGAAAAGTCAAACACCCATTTCCCGTACAAATCGAGATCAAATTTGATCAAGACCCATCGGGTTTGGACTTGCCCTAAATTCTGGATGGATAATCGACCCTAACCGAAGCCAATTAACACCCCAATTAAAGGTTAGGCGCGATCAATTTCGAATTCAAATAATTAGGAACGGGTTTGACTTCTCAGAGTCAAAACACGTTCAATCCATTCCTCAATCAAATAATCAGACGGAATTAGCACCCGCAAATGACGCATAGACTCACTACGTATGCATTCAACCCAATTTCATGACCAAATTCATCCACATTCAAATGAATTAACGCGTAATTGCAGCTGTCGGTTGTCCTCATTAAACCCAAATCGAATCACGTCTTTAAAACGAAATCAACCGAATCAATCCACCCTCACATCTTCGCAAAACACATTACGAACTCTCTCAACCTTATATTGATCCACATTTCTCCTTTGCCCCTCGATTTAGTGCCAAGAACATCGGCCTAGAGCTTTTAGCCATCGGCCTTCAATACCCAACCAAACCAGGTGATATTTATACCATTTGATTCGTTTGTGCTCATACCATGAAAGCCGCTTATCAATTTCAGAAATCAATTTGAATCGGATTCAATTTTTGTGAAACTTTTAAACATGTTCTTATGAAATTTGAAAAGGGGATTTCGGATCGTTTCAGTTAGAGTATTTATGTTTTCGGGTTTCAAGTTATACCAGCGAAACCACCTGGTCCGGGTGGTAAGCCACTGCACCGTCGAACCAGGTGGCGTGGGTTCGAAACCCACCATCCCGGCCCTTTTTCCTCACGCGTTAAAGCCACACCCGGACCCTTCGTAATTACACTTTAAAAATTTTTGCGAATTGGGTATTTATCAGGGAGAGTGTAGAGATAAAGACTGATTGATACAAAATTCTCTAAGTACAATTGCTGCGGACTCCACAATTTTGCTGCTGACTTACAAGTTGCTACGGATAAGGCTAATTGCTGCGGATAATATGTTATCCTGCTGATGAACAACTATGCTGCGGATAGCCTTATCTGCTGAAGTTTAGAGTTGTTGCTGATAGGCTTCTCAGCGGCATCAAACACTTGATGCTGCTGACAGGCAAATCATCAGCAGCTTTGACTTTGCTACTGACACCTCTGCTGCAACACTGACACATCTATCAGCAGAAGGAATGTTATTGGTGCAGATGATTAAAGATAAAACTACCACTTCTGAAGTCTCCTATAATGATTCTTAAGAAGACTTTTGACCTGAACAGAACTGTTTGCAGCAGATTGTCTTTTAGTTGTCTACCAATAGTAGTGTAACTTGTAACTGTCAAAGATCAATGCCTTGTGTTTGATCTGATCCATAGAATCAAGGGTCTGTCTTGATTCTAAGTTCCTTTATAGGTATTGTATCTTCAATTTGTACAAGTGTATTTCCTTAGAGTTTTCTCTTTAATCTTGTAAACATTGAAGATTAATACACTTTGCATTTATCAGTATTATCTTTGTTTGCTTGTATACATTGCATAGTTGTGATTGTTTTCACCAATCTCTACTAGAACGGAACCATCTTGTAATCATCGATCCTACAAGTGGTATCAGAGCTTTGGCTCTCAAATTAAACAAACTCACACTTGTTTAATCACTCTCTGGTTCTGTTCATTACTATCTCTTTGCTAAACATCATTTACTTAGAAATGGCACAAAACAATGGTTTTGATGATATTGGAAGCATCAACAGACCACCAAGACTGGTGTTTGGAGAAGACTATGATATGTGAAAAAACAGGATGGAAAGTTTCTTCTGCTATCAAGAATATGGAATGTGGAGATCCATAAAAGATGGTCCGTATGTACTTAGAGGAAGACATCAAGAAGATGGAGGTAGATTTTAAAGCTTTGGGAGCCATTCAGATGTGCTTGCCAAATGAAGTTTTCCATAACTTCAGAGAATACAAGACTACCAAGGAGCTATGGGAAGCCCTTGAGAAGATGTTTGCTGGATCAGAAGAGGTGAAAGAGAACAGTAGAGACATCCCGAACCAACAAAATGAAAACTTTGCCGGGAAGGAAGGTGAGTATCTTACTGTTCTGTACAACAGGTACACCTATCTTGTGGGAGAGCTACAGTGCTCTAAAGTGAAGCTGGAGAATGAAGACATTCTCAAAAAGTTTATCAGATCTCTTCCTAGTTGCTGGACACTCTATACAGTATCAATCAGAAGAACTGAAAATCTCAAGACCTTGCAGATGAGTGAGCTGTTTGGTATGCTCAAGACATATGAATTAGAAATGATTCAAGCAAAAGAAAGAAGCTTAGGTCATTCAACAACCTCATCATCCACCACCACTTCTTCTGCACTACACTCTGACCACTCAGTTCCCAGTTCAAGAAACTATTATCCTCCCATTGTTACCTATCCTCAGACTCTAAACTCACAATCAAATAACTCACCATTTCTCCTTGAAGCCCCACCTCAAATAACTTCTGCTGCTTTTGTCTCTGAAAACCCAAGCAACATGTCCTTTATCAAAGAAGATCTGGAGTGTTTCCATCCAAATGACCTAGAAGAAATGGACATACAACATTCTTTTGTCATGCTATCTCTCAGAGCTAAACGGTTCTACTTTAGGACTGGAAGACCTATTCTAAGCAACAACTCTAACACTAGAGTAGGGTTGGACAAGAGCAAGCTCAGATGTTACAACTGCAACCAACTTGGTCACTTTGCCAGAGAATGCAAGGCACCAAAGGAAAATACAGCTGCTGCTCAGCCAAGACAAGCTCATCAAGGTCAAGCAAGTCAAGGTAATACCCCTCCTGCTCAGACGGCAACATGTGCAGCTGTTGGAACAACTTAGTTCGACTGGAGCTTTCAGTATGAGGATATTCCTGCCAACAACCAAGCACTTATGGCAGACACATTAGAGATACCACCTCAGGTACATGAACACCTTTGTTCTCAAGCATGTATTGATAAGGTTCTAGGATACAGAAAACATAACCGAAACCTTATAGATCAATATGAAGAGTTTCATTAAATGAAATCTGAATTCAAAAAGGTTGAAAACAGTTACAAAGAAAAGATTAGCTGTCTAAAGAAAGAGATTTCATCATTAAAACATGAATAAACAAATCTTGAAACTCAGATTGATGATCTATTGGATAAGTTAAAATCTACAAGGGCTGAGTTGGCAGACCAAACGGTCCATGTTGACAAGTATGAGTTTGCAACCAAAAAGCTGCAAAGACTTTTTGATGCTCAATTTCATGAAAAGGTGACTGCTGGTCTTGGGTTTCAAGCTGAAAAACCCTACAATGTTGTACCTACATCAGCTGACTATGTAGCCATCCATGAACCAAACTTCAATCTTTCCAATCTTGACCTAGCAAACTGAAATCTTGATCCTTCAAAGGAAGAACCATTTGTGCAAGAATGCACTACCTCATCTGAGTCTGAGTCCACATGCTCAGACTCCACTGAAACAAGTGAAGCTCCGTTACTTCCCACAAATGAAGTAATTCTCAAAACCACCAAGTCTGGCAAAGTGATCCAAACCAATGGTCCAAGCCCCTTCATTCCCTCAATACCAGTCCCTCAACTCACCAAATAGATCAAAATCAGCTATCCTCTTGAAGGAAGAAAGTTAAATGTTGATAAGGGACAATCAAAATCCATCCAACCCAGGAAGGTGTTGACATCTGTCATGCACCTAGAGAGAGAGCTCCATATGTTCAAAAGACATTGGAGGAAGCCACTTTTGAACACAACATAGCTCATCCCTAGAACTTTAAAGATCTATTCAAAAGAAAAGATTATGTATACTTTCAAAGGGATAAATCAGCTAAATCTTGTTTTGTCCGTGGCAAATACAATCACACTGCCAACACTTGCTTCTACTATCTTCAACAGCAAAGAAATCTTAAGAAAAATGCTTTTGAGAAGACAAACAAAAACAAGAAGGTAAGAAGCTATGAAGCCAAGACAACTCAATTCAGAAAATCTCTCTCTCCTCCAAGGAAGCAGCTCCAAAAACCCCAACAATCCTTTCAACCAGATCTTTCAACCAGCCTCCACAGCAGCTCAAGCCACTCTAAAGAAGAACTCCTACTGAGAAACCCACTTTCAATAGGAAGGTAAAGAAGGAGAAGCAAGTATCTGTTGAACAATCAGCAGTCAGCAAAAATGCTGCTGATCAGCTGAAGAAAAGGGAGCCCAGAACCAAGCCTTCATAGCAACCAAATCTGCTGCTGACCAGTTAAAGCCTTCAGCAGCAATCAAATTTGCTGCAGATTATCCAAAACCTTCAACAGTAAAATCCGCTGCTGATAAAGCAAAGCCATTAGCAGCCAAAACCACATCTGCTGCTGATAGAGTTAAAAGGTCTAGAAAACCACCTCAACAATGGAAAGCCAAGTCCACAGCTTCTATCTCTCAAAGTATCATCATTGGTTCCATTGAATGCAAGCATAATGATGCTATTGGCCCCCAAGACACACTCACCTAAGTCTGCAAGTTCTTGGGTTCCTCCCTCTAACTAGATCTCTCTCATGTGCAGGGACAAACATGTCACAAGGATAACACCTGGGTTGTAGACAATGGTTATTCCAGGCACATGACCGGCAACATGTCCATCATCTCCAACTTCAGACATTTCAATGGAGGATATGTTGCCTTTAGGAGTGATTCAAAGGGAGGATCTATAACTAGACAAGGAACTATGTCCAATGAAAGAATGAGTATTGAAAGGGTAAACTTTGTCAAAGAATTGGACTTCAATCTCATGAGTGTGTCTCAGATCTGTGATCAAAAGCATTGGATGCTTTTCATAGACTAAGAATGCTTTGTGCTCTCCCTTGGTTTAAGCAAACCTCCTCCAGAGAAGATTCTATTAACTGCTCAAAGAAAAGATAACTTATATGTGCTTGACATGAATGAGGTCATTCCATATGGAAGTGTATCTTGTTTTCTATCAAAGGCATCAGTTGATGAATCAGCTCTTTGGCACAGGAGATTAAGCCATGTTAATGTAAAAACCATCAACAAGTTGGTGAAGGGAAATCTTGTCAGAGGTCTTCCTGACAAGAAATTCCAACTTGAAGATTACTGCATAGCATGCCTGAAGAGGAAGCAACACAAGAGTTCTCACAAGCCCAAGACATTGAATACAAATGACACTCCACTACATCTGTTGTATATGGATCTTTTTGGTCCTATAAATGTCATGTCAACGGGCTAGAAGTCATACTATCTGGTGATAACTGATGACTATACCAGATTCTCATGGGTATACTTCTTGAGAACAAAAGATGAAACTGCTGAGATTCTCAAATCCTACATTCTTAGGGTAGAGAATCAAAGCAATCAGAAAGTCAAAGTCATAAGGTGTGATCAAGGTACAGAGTTTAAGAACCACACCTTGAACTATTTTTGTGAGAGCAAGGGCATAGAAAGACAATGCAGTGCTCCAAGAACTCCTCAACAAAATGGGGTTACTGAAAGGAGAAACATAACTCTAATTGAATAAGCAAGATCAATGTTGGCCGACTCAAAATTTCCTCTTACATTCTGGGCAGAAGAAGTAAGCACACTTGTTATGTGCAAAATAGAGTTCTCATTGTCAAGCCTCTCAACAAAACACCTTATGAACTGTGGTTCAAAAGAGTTCCCTACATTGGATTTCTAAAACCCTTTGGATGTCCGTGTACCATTCTCATCACACATGGGGTTCTTCCTAAGTTTGGTGCCAAATCAGATGAAGGATACTTTGTGGGCTATTCCTCTCAATCCAAGGCCTACAGAGTATTCAACTCAAGAACAAGAATTGTGAAAGAATCAGCAAATGTGGAATGTAGGGAACACATTGCATGTGAAAAGGGTAACGGACCAGACTGACTTGGAAAATATCATTGGCCAAGTTCAGCAAGGAGTTCAAACAAGAAGCAAGACTCATGAGGCCAATATATGTCTGTATTCTTGCTTTTTATCTCAGGTAGAACCAAAGAAGATAGATGAAGCTTTGCAGCATAGTAGTTGGATTGAAGCAATGCAGGAAGAGTTGCTGCAATTCAAGAGACAAGAAATGTGGACCCTGGTTGATCTTCCACCTGGTCAAACTGCTATTGGCACAATATGGGTATTCAGTAACACGCAATATGAGAGAGGAATTGTAGTCAAGAACAAAGCCAAACTTGTAGCACAAGGCTACACTCAGGAAGTGGGAATTGACTATGATGAAGTCTTTGCTCCTGTTGCCAGACTGGAGGCCGTCCAAATCTTCCTAGCATATGCTGCATCCAAGAGCTTTACAGTCTATCAAATGGATGTCAAGAGTGCTTTTCTATATGGGAATATTGGTGAGGAAGTCTATGTTAGACAACCTCCAGGCTTTGTAGATCCTGTACATCCTAACAAAGTCTTAAAACTAGACAAAGCTCTCTATGGCTTACCTCAAGCCCCAAGAGCATGGTATGAAACCTTGTCAGGATATCTACTCAGCAACAACTTCAGAAGAGGTGCCATTGATCAGACCTTGTTTATCAAAGATGAAGGTGGATAAATCCTACTTGTATAAATCTATGTTGATGACATCATCTTTGGATCAACAAGGAAAAAGCTATGCAAAGACTTTGAGGTCCTGATGCACTCAAAGATTGAAATGAGTTCAATGGGTGAACTAAATTTCTTCTTGGGTCTCCAAGTCAAACAAGTTCCAAATGGAATCTTCATCAGCCAATCCAAATATGTCAAGAGCATTTTGGAAAGATTCAAGCTGGCTGACTGCTCTGCTGCAAGAACTCCTATGCAAGTGCACCGTCAACTGACTCCAGACAAAGATGGTCAAGACACTGATCAACATCAGTACCGTGCAATGATAGGATCACTAATGTATCTAACTGCCTCAAGGCCAGATATCATGTTTGTAGTATGCCTCTATGCAAGATTCCAAGCATCTCCAAAGAGTACACATCGTCAAGCTTTCAAGAGAATTTTTAGATACCTAAAGGGAGCCCCAAGACTTTGGCTATGGTATTCTAAAAATGACAAGTTCAACCTGTATGCATACACTGACAGTGACTATGGAGGATGCAACTTAGACAAGAAGTCCACATCAATGGGATGTCAGTTTCTAGGAGGAAGACTGATTTCATTGCAGTGCAAAAAGCAAACCTGTGTATCAACTTCTACAGCAGAAGCAGAATACATTGCAACTTCAAGTTGGTGTGCCCAAGTCACCTGGATACGAAATCAAATGCTGGATTATGGGATGACTTTCATGGAAACTCCCATTCACATTGACAACATGAGTGCTATATCAATTACAAACAATCCTGTGCAGCACTCCAAGACAAAGCACATTGACATCAGATATCATTTCATAAGAGATCAAGCTGAGAAAAAGAGAATCATTTTAACCAAAGTTCATACCAATGAGCAATATGCTGACTTGTTTACAAAACCATTTGATGAAGCTATATTTAGATATTTAGTTGAATCCATTAGCATGATAAACTTTGATTAAAATTTCTCTCCAAAATTTTTGAATAAAATGTATTTGTCTTTTGTTGTAAATAAAAAGTTAACAGTTAGCAGCAGCTGCTGACAGGTTTAATCATCAGCAGCAAAGACTTTGCCACTGACTGCCTTAAGTTATCAGCAGGAACAAGTTTCCTGCAGATAGCTTTAAGGCAATCAACAACAACATTTTTACTGCGGACCATTACATCCTTCAGCAGCAACTGAGTTTGCTGCTGATAGACTTATCCATCAGCAACAACCAAGTTTGCTGCTGATAGACTTATCCATCAGCAGCAGTTGCTGCTGATAGGCTTAACCATCCGCAACAACCAAGTTTGCTGCTGATGGGTAAAATAAGTCCAAATTAACTTTTACCCGCTGTAAAAACTACTTTCAGTTTTTACCATGACTGCTACAGTGTATTACATCTGTAAAATAGTGAAAAGTAAATGGGTTGTACTGTACAAGTAATTCTGCTTTTTCCCTCCTCTGCCGTTATAACACAAATCAAAATTCCTAATTCATCACTTCACATTCAACTCTGAACTAACCCTCATCTTTCTCTCAAGCATTCAAAGCTTTTCCATACTTAACCAACTTTCAAAAAGCTTCTCTCTTCCCTCCAAAGCCAACTATAATGGTAGAAGCTGATATCAACAACCCCAATGATAAGTTCTCAACCTACCATAACCTCACCGCATATCTTATCAAAGGAAAGAAATCTGAAGGGTTTGACGACATGATCGACTTCCTGTGTCGGTCAAAAATATACTTTGCTCTAACCGTCAACTGCATAATTTACATACCTCACATGGAGGATTTCTAGAACTCGGTCGTCTAATCTACCAAATAGGGGATTCCCCAAATCAAAGCCACGGTAGACGGCAAAGACATCACCATCACTTAAGCCACACTCAGAAAACATCTCAAATGTCAAGACGAGGGTGCCGCCAACTCATACTCAAAGAATGAATACATGAGGACCTTTGTATCCATAGGGTACACTAGAAATCAGGACGATTACACAATCGAGAAGTCACTGATGGGCCCTCCTTGGAAGTTCGTATGCCACACTCTTCTACAATGCATATCTCAGAAGAGGAGTGGATGACATCAACTGAGTTCTGCTATTGCCTCCGCCTTTCATGGTATGGTCACAGGGCAGAGTTTTAATGTTTCTCATTTGATTTTGAAGGTCTGAGATATAACCTTCAGGAAGGTGCAAAACAAGCCTTCTTTATGTACCCATGGTTCTTGCAGGAAGTTTTTAATCATGAACTAAAAGATCTTTCAAAACTTGCAAGAATCTACAGATTTTGGGTCATAAAAATAATGTTTTTCAAAGTATGAGAACAGTTTCCAAAAACTTCTCAGGGGTCAATGTTGCATTGTTATCTACAATGTTGAACATACAAAGCAACCAGGGTGACATTTCAGCAGTCCCGGCTGATACTAACCCCAAAACCTCCACTTCATAACCTGAACATACAACACTTTCCCTTGATCGAACCCCTGTGCAGCCTATTGAGGGGGTGCATAGGCACAACAAATACTTACCCCGGTTCTTCAAGCCCAACTGGAACACAGGGCCCCAATTGAGGCAAACTATACCCGAAAGAGAAAGAGGAGCAAGAAGACTCCTTCTATTCTTGTCTCATAGGCCCAATCTCAACCCAAAAGCCCTCATTCAGAATCCAAACATTCTGATGAGAATATCAAAAGGGATAGCCACATTATTAGGGAGACTTCCTTGGAAGTTCCTCTATTAGGATCAGGATCACATCCCGGATCCATAGAACAACCCTCTGAGCCCTCTCTTTATGTTTCTTTACTAAACTTAAGTGTAGAGGAACCTAGTTAAGATGATGTACCTTCTCTAACTGCCATTATCTCAAAGGTACTGATTGACTTGGCTGCCAAAGCACCCAACCTAAGTTCATCACCTAAGACGGTTCACTCTGGGAGTGATGTTATAGTGAATGTGGAAGGGGCTATTACTACTGCTGGTCCATCAATTGACTAGGAGGACAGTGATAACATCATTAAGTCCCCAACCATGGCAACTCACAGTGAAGATGTTTCTTTTGAAACACTCTTCACTGAGAGGAATCCCAGAAGCCAAGAACACCAGGGTGAAGGGGATGCAGAGGCTAGGCCTAAGGCCCCTTCTAGTTCCAAGGATTCCACAACTGTGGATGATGACAGATTGAAACTTCATAATTTGGAATTGACGGCCAGGGTAGCTATGCTAGAGGCGGAAGTGTCCAAATTAAGGCACCAAATCGCTATGCATGAAGCCCATCGATGCCCAACTATAACTTCTCCTTACCTTGTATCAGTGGGAACCCAAACAGACTCAATTTTATGCACTGATGCAACCAAAAAAGGGAAGATAGTTGCCATTGAAGAGGATAAAGATAGCTTGGATGAATGGATACAAGAGCAGGCAACCTTTCAGAGAACATTATTTCAGCTTACCTTTGTTCAAATCCATGACTTGCCAGCCT
Source organism: Smallanthus sonchifolius (assembly GCA_023525975.1). Classification (NCBI taxonomy): domain Eukaryota; kingdom Viridiplantae; phylum Streptophyta; class Magnoliopsida; order Asterales; family Asteraceae; genus Smallanthus; species Smallanthus sonchifolius. The sequence goes on along the minus strand of CM042035.1, from coordinate 59,913,870 downwards.
CAGGAGATGAAGAGGAAGAGATCTATGAGGAGTGGAAGTTAGTAGTCAGGGCTGTAGATGAAGTATTCCCTGAAAATATGGAGAGTGAGAGCAAAGATGAAGATATGCCTCTCTCATCCACTATACTTCCAGCTGCTGCTGCTATCTCTAGAAAGATCATATCTCCCCATGTTCATCTATTTGCATATAAGCTGGAGTTTGACTCCATCTTGTCATGGGGATATGATGGGCTATCTGAGAGATTCTGGATTGGGTGGGAATTTGCTGGTGTACAAGAGCTTAGGTGGGAGAGCTTGAACTTACTGGAAACCCTATCAAATGTTGGATTATGGGATGACTTTCATGGCAACTCCCATTCACATTGACAACATGAGTGCTATATCAATTACAAATAATCCTGTGTAGCACTCCAAGACAAAGCACATTGACATCAGGTATCATTTCATAAGAGATCAAGCTGAGAAAAAGAGAATCATTTTAACCAAAGTTCATACCAATGAGCAATATGCAAACTTGTTTACAAAACCGTTTGATGAAGCTATATTTAGATATTTAGTTGAATCCATTAGCATGATGAACTTTGATTAAAATTTGTCTCCAAAATTTTTGAATAAAATGTGTTTGTCTTTTGTTGTAAATAAAAAGTTAACAGTTAGCAACAAACACTTTTGCTGCTGACATGTTTAATCATCAGCAGCAAAGACTCTGCCACTGACTGCCTTAAGTTATCAGCAGTAACAAGTTTCCTCCGGATAGCTTTAAGGCAATCAGCAGCAACATTTTTGCTGCGGACCATTACATCCATCAGCAGCAACCGAGTTTGCTGTTGATAGACTTATCCATCAGCAGCAACCAAGTTTGCTACTGATAGACTTATCTATCAGCAGTAGTTGCTGCCGATAGGCTTAACCACCCGCAGCAACCAAGTTTGCCTCTGATGAGTAAAATAAGTCCAAATTAACTTTTACCCGCTGTAAAAACTACTTTCAGTCTATACCATGACTGCTACAGTGTATTACATCTGTAAAATAGTGAAAAGTAAATGGGTTATACTGTACAAGTAATTCTGCTTTTTCCTCCTCTGCCGTTATAACACAAATCAATATTCCCCATTCACCACTTCACATTTAATTCTGACCTAACCCTCATCTTTCTCTCAAGCATTCAAAGCTTTTCCGTACTTAACCAACTTTCAAAAAGCTTATCTCTTCCCTCTAGACCCAACTATAATGGTAGAAGCTAATATCAACAACCCCAATGACAAGTTCTCAACCTACCATAATATCACCGCATATCTTGTCAAAGGAAAGAAATCTGAAGGGTTTGACGACATGACCGACTTCCTATGTCGGTCAAAAATATACTTTGCTCTAACCGTCAACTGCACAAATTACATACCACATGGAGACTTTCTGGAACTCTGCCGTCTAATCTACCGAACAGGGGATTCCCCAAATCAAAGCCACGGTAAACGGCAAAGACATTACCATCACTTAAGCCACACTCAGACAACATCTCAAACGTCAAGACGAGGGTGCCGCCAACTCATACTCAAAAAATGAATACATGAGGACCTTTGTATCCATAGGGTACACTAGAAATCAGGACGATTACACAACCGAGAAGGCATTGATGGGCCATCCTTGGAAGTTCTTATGCCACACTCTTCTACAATGAATCTCTCAGAAGAGGAGTGGATGGCATCAACTGAGTTCTGCTCTTGCCTCCGCCTTTCATGGTATGGTCACAGGGCAGGGTTTTAATGTTTCTCATTTGGTTTTTGAAGGTATGAGATATAACCTTCAGGAAGGTGCAAAACAAGCTTTCTTTAAGTACCCAAGGTTCTTGCAGGAAGTTTTTAATCATGAACTAAAAGATCTTTCAAAACCTGCCAGAATCTACTTCATTTTGGGTCATAAAAATAATGTTTTTGAAAGTATGAGAACAGTTTCCAAAAACTTCTTAGGGGTCAATGTTCCACTTTTATATACAATGTTGAACATACAAAGCACCCAGGGTGACAGTTCAGCAGTCCCAGCTGATACTGATCCCACACCCTCCACTTCACAACCTAAACATACAACAGTTTCCGTTGATCGAACCCCTGTGTAGCCTATTGAGGGGGTGTACAAGCACAACAAATACTTACCCCGGTTCTTCAAGCCCAACTGGAACACAGGGCCCCAATTGAGGAAAGCTATACTCGAAAGAGAAAGAGGAGCAAGAAGACTCCTTCTATTCTTGTCTCATAGGCCCAATCCCAACCCAAAAGCCCTCATTCAGAATCCCAACATTCTGATGAGAATATCAAAAGGGATAGCCGCATTATTAGGGAGACTTCCTTGGAAGTTCCTCTATTAGGATCAGGATCACATCCTGGATCCATAGAACAACCCTCTGAGCCCTCTCTTTATGTTTCTTTACTGAACTTAAGTGTAGAGGCACCTAGTTAAGATGATGTACCTTCTCCAACTACCATTATCTCAAAGGTACTGATTGAATTGGCTACCAAAGCACACATCCAAAGTTCATCACCTGAGAAGGTTCACTCTGGGAGTGTTGATAGAGTGATTGTGGAAGGGGCTATCACTTCCGCTGGTCCATCAATTGACAAGGAGGACATTGATAACATCATTAAGTCCCCAACCACGGCAACTCACAGTGAAGATGTTTCTTTTGAAATACTCTTCACTGAGAGGAATCCCAAGATCCAAGAACACCAGGGTGAAGGGGATGTAGAGGCTAGGCCTAAGGCCCCTTCAAGTTCCAAGGATTCCACAACTGTGGATGATGACAGATTGAAACTTCATAATTTGGAATTGACGGCCAGGGTAGCTATGCTAGAAGTTGAAGTGTCCAAATTAAGGCACCAACTCTCTATGCATGAAGCCCATCGATGCCCAACTATAACTTCTCCTTCCCTTGTATCAGTGGGAACACAAACAGACTCAATTTTATGCATTGATGCAACCAAAAAAAGGGAAAATAGTTACCATTGAAGAGGATAAAGATAGCCTGGATGAATGGATACAAGAGCAGGCAGCCTTTCAAAGAACATTATTTCAACATGCCTTTGTTCAAATCCATGACTTACCAGCCTTAGGAGATGAAGAGGAAGAGATATCTGAGGAGTGGAAGTTAGTAGTAAGGGCTGTAGATGAAGTATCCCCTGAAAAGATAGAGAGTGAGAGCAAAGATGAAGATATACCTCTCTCAGCCACTATACTTCCAACTGCTGCTGCTATCTCTAGACAGATCATATCTCCCCATGTTCATCTATTTGCACATAATCTGGAGTTTGACTCCATCTTGTTATGGGGATATGATGGGCTATCTGAGAGATTCTGGATTGGGTGGGAATTTGCTGGTGTACAAGAGCTCAGGTGGGAGAGCTTGAACTTACTAGAAACCCTATCAAATGCTGGATTATGGGATGACTTTCATGACAACTCCCATTCACATTGACAACATGAGTGCTATATTAATTACAAATAATCCTGTGCAGCACTCCAAGACAAAGCACATTGACATCAGGTATCATTTCATAAGAGATCAAGCTGATAAAAAGAGAATCATTTTAACCAAAGTTCATACCAATGAGCAATATGCTGACTTGTTTACAAAACCATTTGATGAAGCTATATTTAGATATTTAGTTGAATCCATTGGCATGATGAACTTTGATTAAAATTTGTCTCCAAAATTTTTGAATAAAATGTGTTTGTCTTTTGTTGTAAATAAAAATATTTTCTTGATCTTGCTAAGTAGGTCCTCACAAGCAGCTGAACAAAGACATCAGAGACTTCAATTGACAAGAAGCAGGGCCGAAACTGAAGAACAAGTCTTATGACTGTGAAGCTTCTTATACAATGAAGTTGTTAGGGGTCTGGAAGTTCATGGATGGTCTAGCATTGAGCCTTCAGGGTTCCATTTCTTTTTATGTGCTGGATCATCCTTCATCATCAACACCATTCAAGAGATAATTCTCCTAAACTCAGACTTCCTTCACAATGTTTTTGAATTCAGGTCACATATATGCAATATCAACTCAGTGAAGAGTTAAGAAATGATCCAACTTATCAAAGACCGCCTTAAAAAAGTGGGAATAACCGCAATTAATGAATCTGACTCAGAAGGGTTGTCATTTCCCTCTTCTCCAACTGTTATCCTGAATACTAAAGAAGAATCAAGAAGAAGGGAAGAACAGAAGGTAATTGCAGATTGGAAGTAAGTGATTGGAGAGGAATGGGGTTTAGGTGAAAATGAAGAAGCCCCTCTTCCTTTGTCTATTCCTCAAATTGCCAATGAAGCTGAAGCTGAGGTCTTAACAACATCTTTCACATCTGCTGTTGTGATCCATGAAGCTGAAGTGGAGACATCCAATAAAGACAAAGGGAAGGGTATCATGACTGAAGAGGAAGAAGAGAAGATAGAGAAAGAGAAGAAAGAAAAGGAGAAGAGAAGAAGAGAAAGAGAAGAGGAGGAGATGGCTGAGCTAAAAAAGGCTCAAGAAAGGAAAGCTGCCATACTCCTTCGAGAACAGCAAATCCAGTTGCATGCTAGGCAACTGGATAAATTAAAAGTTAAAGTTTCTGCAGCCTCTCAAATAAAAGAAGATGAAGCTTTAGCTCTTCAGCTGCAGGAATAATTGAATAAAGAAGAAGAAGAAAGAGAGAAGAAGAGAAGAGAAGATGCTAAGTTCAGAATCCAAAAGAAATGAGAGAGGAGTGGATTGAAGCTCTAATTTCTCAAGGTGAGGATGTAAACTACCATGAGAAATTATCCAATAAATAAATATACAGAGCTTTCATGGGACAGCAAGGTCAACTGGCAAATAAGAAAAAGGGATGAAGAAGAAAAAGCCAAACAGAAAACCAGGAAAACCATTGCATTTAATGTCAGATCCCATGAAGAAAGGAAGGTCATGATGGACTTCCTAAAGGCTAGAGCTGAGAGTGGAAAGAGGCTGGGTCCTATGAGTTTCATAAACCTGCAAGCCCTCTATGTCAAAGTAAAGAAGGAAGAGGAAGAGAGACTGGGGAAGATAGGCTAAAAAAAGGGTAGACACTCAAACTGCAGAAAGAAAACAAAAGAATCCCAAGTCTACTCCCTCATCCACTCCTTCCTCTATCCAAAAACCTTCCACTCTCCCTCCTAGACCTCCCTCCTTTCTAGCCAAAGAGTCCAAATCCTCTCACCCAGCTCCTCCTCATCAACAGCCTCCCAAAAAGAAGACTAAACATTCTACCACTCCTAAAGACTCAAGAGAGATTGTGATATGGTTCTACAGTGAACAAGATCAATGGTTTGAAGTGTTTAGGGGGAGGTTAGAAGTAAAACGATCAGTGTATAAATCTGTTGATGAGGTGATGCAACTTCTAGATTCTGATCTTCAAAGAATGATGGAGCTAGGTGAAGCTCATGAGCCTAAGAATGATAGTAGAAGACATCTGTTGCTGGTGATTAAGCATCACTTCAACCCCAGCAAAGATGTGATTATTGATGTTAAACCTCTTCAATCCCACTTTCCATTTGTCAGTTGGTCCTACAATCCTGCTCAGGATGAGTACACTTTGATAGATGTCAGAGGACAGAAGATGAGATGTTCAAGCAAGGCTATCTTCAGCATGCCAAGCAAGGACATCAAGTCACTATCTGAACTCCCTCTTGACAATCCAAACAAGGACCCAGAGGCTATGAGACAGCAAGGATCGTTGCTCACATGCAAAAGCTTCAGCAACAAGGCAGTAAGGGAGTTTTGGTAGCATCAATTTAGCGGGAGTTTGTAGAGATAAAGGCTGATGGCTACAAAATTCTCTAATTACAATTGCTGCGGACTCCACAATTTTGTTGGTGACTTACAAGTTGCTGCAGATAAGGCTAATTGCTGCGTATAGTATGTTATCCTGCTGATGAAAAACTATGCTGCAGATAGCCTTATCTGCTTAAGTTCAGAGTTGCTGCTGATAGGCTTCTCAGCAGTATCAAACACTTGATGCTGCTGATAGGCAAATCATCAGCAGCTTTGACTTTGCTACTGACACCTCTGCTACAAACTGACAAACTATCAGCAGAAGGAATGTTATTGGTGCAGAAGATTAAAGACAAAGCTACCACTTCTGATCAACGATCAACGGCTTGTGTTTGATCTGATCCTTAGAATCAAGGTTTATCTTGATTCTAAGTTCCTTTGTAGGTATTGTATCTTCCATTTGTACAAGTGTGCTTCCTTAGAGTTTTCTCTGTAATCTTGTAAACACTGAAGATTAATACACTTTGCATTTATCAGTATTATCTTTGTTTGCTTGTATACATTGCATAGTTGTGATTGTTTCCGCCAAACTCAACTAGAACAGAACCATCTTGTAATCACCGATCCTACAGAGAGCCCCTGGTCTAGTGGTTAACGACTGATGTCTTCACCGGACAGACCCGAGTTTGACCCGGGCAAGCCCCACTTATTTTTAAAAGCAGTTTTTCACCACTCATTTCATTTTATAAAAAATATTTTATAAAACTTAATACCTTTTGAGACTAATTTGTGCGTAAATAATCAGATTTTAAATTTAAAACTATTATTCTTCCAAATTGAAGGATTTCAATGCAAATTGAAGGAGAATGGCAGGGAAGGAAGCTGGCTAGGGGCGCCCGGCGGGAAGTGGAGAGCGACACGGTGGCATCGGTAGTGCTCGTTAGTGACGTTCCGGCCATGGTGGCGCTTAGAGGTGGTGCACGGTAGTGGTTCGCGAGGATGGACGAGGAAGAAGATGGGGTCGGGTTGCACCCGATTAGGGTTTTGCATGGAGGGATTCGGACGTGCTTGGGGATCTCGACTCGGGTACGCGTGACTAGTGACGTTAGGATTTCTTTATGGCATGTGTATGCATGCGTGCAGACTCTAAACGGGTCAAGGATAACCTGATTCTTGTGAAGGACGAGCTAAGGTTTCGCATGGATAAATAGAAGGTGGATAAGATGAACTTCAGGGGTATTTATATTTGTATGTACTTGACACATGTTCTAAACGTGTCCTGATCATGTGATCACGTGTTTGTCAAGTTTGGGATTCGAGCGTGGACGGACGAGTGGCATAGCAAGGACCGTGACTTCGTATAACCGGTGAGTTTCTAATCCCCCTCTTTTAAACGTTTTACTATTTTGGGGCTATCGTACATACTTTCATGAAGTGCTAATATAATTAATCGTGTTAAGGGTTTCGGGTTCTAACCCGATATGCTTTGAGTATAAAATGTTTATTTAAGAGTCGTAGGGTTTAAGGTGTGTAAGGCCCCAAACCCGGGAGGCCTCACTCGTTGGATTTACTCATTCACAAACAGTTCTTAAACATGAATATCAAATAACGTAGCGGAAAATTTCATTCAAACATAACGTCATCATTGTTCATACATGCGGAAGCGTAAACATTGTTTAAAACAAAATTACATAAACTTAACATAAACAACTCATAACGGGATGCCAGTCTTCATGATCGATCGAGTAACTCTTCTCGCTTGCCAAGCATCACCGTCCATCGTCCATACCTGCCTTAACCTGAATGTGCATACTAAAAAGTCAGCTACGCTGGTGAGTTCTAGCATTTCATAAAAACTTTAACATCAACATTTGCCAAAAACGTATCATTCATTTAGTAAAACCTTTCACAAAAGCATGTAATAATAACATCTTTAAAAAGGTTTCGTACCCATATCATCATCAACATCATAATCATAAACACCGTTAAACGGATCGTTCTTTAAAACTTTTAACATTCATTTAAGTCATACATTATTATCTAAATCTGTGTTACCCTTCGTTCCGTCATTTAGTATGGTATTGCCCCTAAGGCTTAACTGCACGAAGACCGACAATACCATACATTCCGTCAATTCCCTTTTTGGTATTGCCCCCAAGGCTAACTGCACGAGGACCGACAATACCCATTCAGTTGCCCTTATGGATCTCATGTCCATAAACCGACAACTTCCATCGACGGCCACGGCTCACGGCCAATGACACCGTCGGATCATAATTTAACCTTACATAGGGTCACGTTAACCCCTGAGTAACCGTCGTTACTCCCTTTACCAGTTGTACAATATCATAACCATTGACATGCCACAGAGACAATGCCCCTGTTGTTCTTGTGGCAACTATGGCTCGCTGTCCATAATCTACCAGAAGGCTGGGAATCTCATTTCCCAGACTTCATTCGTCAATTCCATTCATTCGACATATTAGATTTGTAATGACTTCTTTAAAACCTTTACCTCTTTCTCTTCTCATTAAACATTTCCTCATTTAGACCGTTCATAAAACATTCGTAACCCTTTTTGGCAAAAACACTTCAAAACCTTTCCTTTCGTAAACATCGTTTCGTTAAAACATCATTTCGTTAAACATCATTTCGTTAAACATCATTTCGTTAAAACATCATTTCGTTAAAACATCATTTCGTTAAAACATCATTTCGTTAAACATCATTTCATAAGTATGCACACCAGCCCAAAAACATTAACAAAACATTTAAAAGAGGGCTCTAGAACTCACCTGATACGCTAATATGGGTTGTCCTAAACGAAGGTCTAACAACGTCACTTCCGATCTGAATTGATTAGTTAAATACACATCAGACCAATCCCGACTCTAACGGTTTAACCCTTCTAAACATACTGACTTCACTTAACCAGTTCTGATGTCTGCGCACTTAGCAAGTGCACAGACCATGCTTCCTGCGCACTTAGCAAGTGCGCAGACTCTGCTGCCTGCGCACTTAGCAAGTGCGCAGACCCCTCTTCCTGCGCACTTAGCAAGTGCGCAGGTCCCTCCTCCTGCGCACTTAGCAAGTGCGCAGGACCTGCTTTCTTCGTGAAAAACCCTAACTTTCGCATTCGGGTCTGATCATGTCAAGATCCCGAACCTGTCGCATTCAAAACGTTCGTTTTCCATTAAGGAACTCAAATCCATGATTATCTTTCAGTTTCATCCGTTCAAACCTTACCTTTTCACCCAAAATCCGAAAAACCCAAAAACGAACTAAAACTCAGATTTAGGTCGGATTGTTTCCTGAATCGAGCTTCTGATCCGGAGGTTCTTCTCACGAGTGCAAGAGACACGAGCGGGTGCAATCTTGTGCGATTCCGACACTTTCTCTCTCTACAGTTTTTATCTCTCTAGAATTGCAAATGAGAGAAACATGTGGTGATCTTGGCTATTTATAGGGGAGACCTCCCCAAGCCCGGTTCGCGACTGACCCGGCCCGACTTCGGCCCGCTTGAACTCGTTAACTTTATTTCTCGACATTTTGGGATGTTACAAGTCTACCCCCCTTATAATAGGTTTCGTCCCCGAAACCTATCACAAGTCAAATAATTGAGGGTACGACTCCCTCATTTCCGCCTCCGTTTCCCATGTAGCCTCTGATCCCTTTCGGTGCCTCCATTGGACTTTAACCAATGGAATAACTTTATTACGCAAACGCTTCTCCTTCCGATCAAGGATGGCCACGGGTTCTTCGATGTAATTAAGGCTGTTGTCAACCTCGATGTCAGTAAGTGGTACGTGAGCCGATTCATCCACCAAACACTTTCGCAAGTGTGATACATGGAAGGTAGGATGAATCCCACTTTTAACTCATCAGGCAACTCCAATCGATAAGCGACTTCCCCAACCCGTGCCATTATCCTGAACGGTCCGACAAACCTCGGACTTAACTTTCCTCTCTTCCTGAATCGTATGATTCCCTTCCAGGGCGACACTTTCAACATTACTCTGTCCCCAACATCAAACTCGATAGGCCTTTGTCGTCTATCCGCATAGGATTTCTGGCGATCTTGTGCGGCCTTCATTCAAGCTTTGATTTGATCAAACCTTTCCGACGTTTCTTTTATGACTTCTAGACTTCCTAACTCCTTCTGTCCAATCTCACCCCAACAAACCGGGGTCCTGCATCTTCTACCATACAACATTTCGTAAGGCGGCATGCCTATAGTCGTGTGATGACTATTGTTGTAGGAGAATTCGGCTAACGGCAGATGACTATCCCAACTGCCACCGAAGTCGATAATACAAGCACGGAGCATATCTTCCAATGTCTGAATGGTCCTTTCGGACTGACCATCCGTTTGCGGGTGGTATGCCGTGCTGATATTAAGCCTTGTGCCCATCGCCTCATGAAATCTTTTCCAGAACCTCGATGTGAATCGTGTGTCCCGGTCAGATACGATTGTCAAAGGCATCCCATGCCGTGCTACTACTTCGTTGATAAACACTTCTGCTAACCTTTCCGACGAGAACATCTCGCGAATAGGTAGAAAATGAGCACTCTTCGTTAATCGGTCCATAATTACCCAAATGGTGTCATGACCTTTAGCTGTGCGGGGTAGCTTGGTTATGAAGTCCATGGTAATGTGTTCCCACTTCCATTCTGAAATATCAAGTGGTTGGATCTTTCCATACGATTTCTGGTGTTCAGCCTTTACTTGCGAGCAAGTCAAACACTTGCTTACATACTTCGTTACATCACATTTCATTCCAGGCCACCAGTAGTCCTTCTTCAGGTCTTGGTACATTTTGTTGGTACCGGGATGGATAGAGTAACGAGACTTATGAGCCTCATCCAAGATTTTGGTTCTAAGTTCGCCACCCATAGGTATCCATACCCGTCCATAACGTGTTCTAACACCAAGGGTGTTATATTCCAACTTGTCTTGTTGGCCAACCATTCTTTCCTTCTTTATGTTTTCTTCTTTAAGTGCCTCATCTTGAGCCCTTTCGATTTCGCTCATCACATCCGATGTTACCACCAACTGGCAAACTTTCACTCTAATAGGAGTAGGCACATCCTTTCGGCTTAGAGCGTCAGCCACCACGTTTGCCTTTCCAGGATGGTACATGATCTCACAGTCATAATCCTTCAGGAGTTCCAACCATCGTCTCTGCCTCATATTAAGCTCCTTTTGTTCGAAGAAGTACTTCAAACTTTTGTGGTCGGAGTAAATAGTAAACTTCACCCCGTACAGGTAGTGCCTCCAGATTTTCAATGCAAACACGACAGCAGCAAGCTCCAAATCGTGAGTCGGATAATTAACTTCATGAATCTTCAACTGCCGCGACGCATACTCAATCACTCTACCGCGTTGCATCAACACACACCCTAATCCCTGACCCGACGCGTCAGAGTATACCACCAGGTCTTCACTGCCTTCGGGAAGGGCCAAGACTGGAGCTTGGGTTAGCTTCTCTTTCAATTCCTTAAACGCCTCATCCTGGGTCGAACCCCATTCGTACTTTGCCTCTTTCCGAGTCAACTTTGTCAATGGCGAAGCTATTTTCGAGAAATCCTAGATGAATCTCCGATAGTAGCCTGCCAATCCCAAGAAACTACGGATTTCAGTTGGCGTCTTAGGAATGTCCCATTCCCTTACCGTCACTATCTTTGCTGGGTCAACCATAATGCCGTTCGGGTTAATGATGTGACCCATGAATTGGACTTCCCTAAGCCAGAACGCACATTTGGAGAACTTAGCATACAACTTCTCCTTCTTCAGAGCTTCCAATACTTCCTTTAAGTGACACGCATGATCACCCTCATTCTTGGAGTAGATAAGGATGTCATCGATGAACACTATTACCGATCGATCCAGCATCGGTCGACACACCCTATTCATCAAATCCATGAATGCTGCAGGGGCGTTCGTCAATCCAAAAGACATTACGTGGAACTCAAAGTGTCCATAACGTGTGCGAAATGCCGTTTTCGGTATGTCTTCTTCCCTCACCTTCAACTGATGGTACCCGGATCGAAGGTCGATCTTTGAGAACCAACTTGCGCCTTGTAATTGATCGAACAGGTCGTCGATCCTTGGTAACGGGTACTTGTTCTTCACGGTACATTTGTTCAACTCGCGATAATCAATACACATTCTCATCGAACCGTCTTTCTTCTTTACGAACAACACCGGAGCACCCCAAGGCGAGATGCTCGGTCGTATAAATCCTTTCTCAAGTAACTCGTCTAGTTGCGTCATTAGTTCCTTCATCTCTACTGGTGCTAGTCGATATAGAGCCTTAGCCACGGGCTGGGCATCTGGTACTAAGTCAATTCGGAACTCAATTTCTCTATCGGGTGGTATCCCAGGCAAATCCTCTGGAAACACCTCCGGGTACTCGCGTACCACGGGTACATCGTCTAGTTCCTTCACTGCCTTACACTTGTCAATCACATACACCAGATAAGCCTCGCATCCGCGTCTCAAGTAATTTGTTGCCTTAATCATTGAGATGACGTTTGGCATCGGGGCGTCACGATCTCCAAAAACCTCGACTTTGCTACCATCCGGAGCCTTGAGTCGGATTATATTTCCTTTACATATAATTTGCGTTTCGTTGGCAGTTAGCCAATCCATGCCTAACACGACATCGAACCCTCCCAAAACCATAACACACAATCTGACAGGGAACCTATGACCTTCTATTTTTATCATGGAGTTTTCAACTACATCGGTTACTCTTGCAGTTCTACCCTCAGCGGTTTCTGCGCTAAAGGCCCTTTCTAACTTACTGACAGTGTACTTCACGCGTTTACAAAAAGTTGCAGATATAAAACTCTTACTGGCACCCGAATCAAATAGCACAGAAACAAGAGTGTTGTCAAGGACGAACGTACCTGACGCCACGTCGGGGTCCATTCTGGCCTGGTCTTGCGTCAGCGCGTACGCACGAGTCTTTGCTCGGGGCCTCTCTTCCCTCTTCTCCGGGCCTTTCCCCTTTTCGGCTTCACCCATTCTTGGTTTGGTGCATTCCCGGCTCAGATGACCGGCATCCCCACAGTTATAGCACTTGTAGTGTTGTGTGCACTCACGGGAGTAGTGCCCGGTCTTGCCACACTTAAAGCACAAGTTAGATCCCAGTCTACATTCACCTACATGCTCCTTTCCACACTTCTTACAAACAGTCGGCTCATCCACCCGAGCCCTTTTATCGCGAGCCCCAAACATCTTTCCACCAGTTCGCTTGTTTGAGAAGCTCGGTCTCTTCTTTAGTTCCTCGATGGCGGCGACATTCAGCGCCAGATCATCAAATACTACGCCGCTCAGTTCTACTACCGAATCATAGGTAGTAGGGGCGTTTGCCTTAACATAGGTGCGGACCTGGTCCGGCAACCCTTGAATGTAGTAGGAAATTTTTCTCTCCTCCGTCGTAACAAGATGTGGCACCAGACGTGCCAGTTCATTGAATCGGGTTGTGTACTGCCGGTGCGTCATGCTCCCGGCCTTTAAACTCAGAAATTCCCTCTCTACCTTCTCAATCTCGTTCCTCGGGCAGAAATTCTTGATCACCAAAGTTTTCAAGTCAGCCCACATCATCGAGTCAACAACCTCATCCCCCTTAGCCTGACGTACACCTTCCTACCAGTGGGATGCTTCCTCCCTCAAGGAGTTAGCAGCAAACTTCACTACTTGATTAGCTCGACACTCGCTCAGACGGATGGCGGCTTCCATACGTATTACCCAATCAAAAGTAGCCACCGCGTCCTTCTTCCCAGTCAGGACCGGCGGGTCACATGCCTTAAAGGACTTATAGTCGCATCCGCGAGCAGGCGGTGCGTTGTCGGTCTCGTTGTTCTGGGCACCAGTTGCCGCACTAGATCCGCCTTCCCCACTAACTTTCTTTAATGCCTCAGCCAACAGACTTGGCAGAGAATTCTTCATCAACTCAGAGAACTCTCGAGCTATGGCTGCTCTCACTTCTGGTTTAAAAGTGAAAGGTTGTTCTGCAACTTGTGTCTGTTTAGTTCCATGCACACTAACCGTCGGTTCAGTGTGAACACTTCCTTCTTCACTGTGCTCTTGGCGCGCAGGAATACTGCCACGCCCACCATTTCGACCGCCGGTACGACCACCGGTACGGCCACCACGCCTTCCGTTCCCTCTCCTCGCCGTTTCGTTCTATAAGACAAGAAATCCAATGTCATCACACTAGTTAACAAATAAAATTCAATAAGTATTGTAAGATGTTAATATACACTGGCCATCTGCAATTAACCATTACATACCTTTCGATTTCTGTTTGACCACCTTTGTGATTCCATCAGAACACAAGTCCTTACCTAACCCTTTCTAAGGCATACTACATACACATACTTTACTTTTCATACCTGATGCTTTGGCTCGAGTTACCCGTACTGGCATCCGCTTTCGGTCCCATTCAAAGTTTAAGTTCAGACACTGGGAGTGTCCGAATCTCTCAAACTATTGCTCTGATACCAACTTGTAAGGCCCCAAACCCGGGAGGCCTCACTCGTTGGATTTACTCATTCACAAACAGTTCTTAAACATGAATATCAAATAACGCAGCGGAAAATTTCATTCAAACATAACGTCATCATTGTTCATACATGCGGAAGCGTAAACATTGTTTAAAACATAATTACATAAACTTAACATAAACAACTCATAACGGGATGCCAGTCTTCATGATCGACCGGGTAACTCTTCTCGCTTGCCAAGCATCACCGTCCATCGTCCATACCTGCCTTAACCTGAATGTGCATACTAAAAAGTCAGCTACGCTGGTGAGTTCTAGCATTTCATAAAAACTTTAACATCAACATTTGCCAAAAACGTATCATTCATTTAGTAAAACCTTTCACAAAAGCATGTAATAATAACATCTTTAAAAAGGTTTCGTACCCATATCATCATCAACATCATAATCATAAACACCGTTAAACGGATCTTTCTTTAAAACTTTTAACATTCATTTAAGTCATACATTATTATCTAAATCTGTGTTACCCTTCGTTCCGTCATTTAGTATGGTATTGCCCCTAAGGCTTAACTGCACGAAGACCGACAATACCATACATTCCGTCAAGTCCCTTTTTGGTATTGCCCCCAAGGCTAACTGCACGAGGACCGACAATACCCATTCAGTTGCCCTTATGGCTCTCATGTCCATAAACCGACAACTTCCATCGACGGTCACGGCTCACGGCTAATGACACCGTCGGATCATAATTTAACCTTACATAGGGTCACGTTAACCCCTGAGTAACCGTCGTTACTCCCTTTACCAGTTGTACAACATCATAACCATTGACATGCCACAGAGACAATGCCCCTGTTGTTCTTGTGGCAACTATGGCTCGCTGTCTATAATCTACCAGAAGGCTGGGAATCTCATTTCCCAGACTTCATTCGTCAATTCCATTCATTCGACATATTAGATTTGTAATGACTTCTTTAAAACCTTTACCTCTTTCTCTTCTCATTAAACATTTCCTCATTTAGACCGTTCGTAAAACATTCGTAACCCTTTTTGGCAAAAACACTTCAACAAAAACACTTCAAAACCTTTCCTTTCGTAAACATCGTTTCGTTAAAACATCATTTCGTTAAACATCATTTCGTTAAAACATCATTTTGTTAAAACATCATTTCGTTAAACATCATTTCGTAAGTATGCACACCAGCCCAAAAACATTAACAAAACATTTAAAACAGGGCTCTAGAACTCACCTGATACGCTAATATGGGTTGTCCTAAACGAAGGTCCAACAACGTCACTTCCGATCTGAATTGATTAGTTAAATACACATCAGACCAATCCCGACTCTAACGGTTTAACCCTTCTAAACATACTGACTTCACTTAACCAGTTCTGATTGCTAAGTGCGCAGACCCTGCTTCCTGCGCACTTAGCAAGTGCGCAGACTCTGCTGCCTGCGCACTTAGCAAGTGCGCAGACCCCTCTTCCTGCGCACTTAGCAAGTGCGCAGGTCCCTCCTCTTGCGCACTTAGCAAGTGCACAGGACCTGCTCCGTGCGCACTTAGGAAGTGCGCACGACTTGTTCTTCGCGAAAAACCCTAACTTTCGCATTCGGGTCTGATCATGTCAAGATCTCGAACCTGTCGCATTCAAAACGTTCATTTTCCATTAAGGAACTCAAATCCATGATTATCTTTCAGTTTCATCCGTTCAAACCTTACCTTTTCACCCAAAATCCGAAAAACCAAAAAACGAACTAAAACTCAGATTTAGGTCGGATTGTTACCTGAATCGAGTTTCTGATCCGGAGGTTCTTCTCACGAGTGCAAGAGACACGAGTGGGTGCAATCTTGTGCGATTCCGACACTTTCTCTCTCTATGGTTTTTCTCTCTCTAGAATTGCAAATGAGAGAAACATGTGGTGATCTTGGCTATTTATAGGGGAGACCTCCCCAAGCCCGGTTCGCGACTGACCCGGCCCGACTTCGGCCCGCTTGAACTCGTTAACTTTATTTCTTGACATTTTGGGATGTTACAAGGTGTGTTCATAGACATGTGCGAGCTAGAGAGATGGGATATTAATGTGTGACATGTTAAGGGTTGGTCAGGGAGAGTCGGCTTAAAGTTAAATGGTTATGATTGCATGTGGGATATGTTGTTCTATTGTCCTGTGTGAGGTGCAGGCGAGTCTTGTATATGATGCGTGATATTATGTGTTAACATTTATGTGTCGGGTTTGTCTCGTTGTCGTTATAGCACGGCAAACAGGATTGTGAAGGACGAGGTCCTTCGGGAAGTCACCAAAGGTGACATTTATTTAACAGGTTAATGATGAGCTCGGGGTGTGTTGAACGCCCTGACGAGGGTAACCCTAACGAGGGTGCTGTGATAAGGTATGTGTTTGCATGCGTATATATGTGTTAATTTGCATGCTAGTACTGAGTTATATTTATCATGTGTGAGATAGTGTTAATGTGATATGTTGATGATAATGATGTGACATGTAGAGTTAGACTGACCGTTGAGTCAGAATTTGTGATGTGACGTGTATAAGTGTCGTGTCACTTATTTGTGAGCACGTTGGTTAAGGCCGGGTGTGTTAATGTCTAGAGTATGTTGTGTTATCCAAGAGTCGAGTTAGTACGTGTTCTTTGATATGAGTGGTTTGTATAGTAAGATAAGTCTATGTCAACTAGATGGTAAAGGTTGTTACCATTACTATTATAAATTATTATTATTGGCACGGGCAGAGTCCCGGGTGATGATCGGTTATGGGATGTAGTTGGATTGCAAGGGGTTAACTATTCGTTAATAAATCGTAAAACTATTTTGAGAAGGACCGTAGGGTCCAGAGTGGGTTAAACTAAGAAATATGACTTGAAGGTTTTTGTCTAAATTAAACTATTAGAACTCATTCAGTGTAGCTGACTTTGTGTGTACATTAGATTGTTTTGCAGGTAAGCGTAGAGTTGACGTATCTTGGCTTGGAGGCGGTGTTACTCGGATTTTTGTGCAGGCATTCGTACGGTAAGCATAATAACGTTAAATGGAAATAAATGAGTTTTGAAAGACTTCCGCTGTAGTTTGAATTGCAATAAATGCGTTTTTAATTAATATGACCCGTTATGAGAACCAACAGTAGGATGGCTGGGTTGGGGTCTTACAAGTTGGTATCAGAGCTGTGGTTTAAGATAAAACTGGTATTTTTAAAACAAATAAAATACTTTACCTTAAACCAAAAATGGGACGAGGGTGAAATGAATGTCATCACGAGTAACCGCGAACCAAGAGGTACGTCTTTCAAGTTGATGTGTGATTATTATTTACCATTTGCGTAGTGTTACGATGTGTAAAGTAATTGGTGTGAGTGAGGGATTTATGGTTCCGTGTGGGAACATGATGTGTTTTAGGTGTTTTAGTGGTATGTAGAACTATGTGAAGTGTGTGGTGTGACTTGATGAAATTATGTGAGCTAATTGATGTAGAGTAGCATTAATTGACATAGCTTGGTGTGTTAGCGTAGAGTAATAACTTTGTGTGTAACTACATGGAATGTGTAAGTGTGATATATATGATGATTTCTATGTAATTGTGTGGTGTTAAGTGAGTGGTGTGGGATGCATGTGCATCCGACGTGTGGGAAAGATAGAAAGTTAATGTGAATATGATGGGAAAGGTTTAGAGTACGAGCAGTAATGTGGACCACTAAATTGCATTTGATCACCGTAATTTGGCAGTCTATGATTACTCTCATTAACTGAATTTGTGCCTATAGTAATCACCCTAACGTTCTATCTTATGCAGGTACTGATGGCTAAGACAAGGCGGACTAGATCGGCCAGGAGAGGAGCTCTGGCCAGGATGAGGGCAGGCCATCAGGACGAACCAATAGCTGCTGTTGACAACACGGTCTGTGACACGGGAATAGTGTTGGCGGTTCCTGCGCCAAACATAACTAGGACTGAAGATAGTGGCATTCTGTATGGTGCTATGACCAAGACCATCGGATGGAAGAGGCGAGCGGTGTCGGTGGTACATGATTTCCCTCCAGGATGTGGACCTGCATGGCTGAAGGATCAACCGTGGGTGACCACTAAGAGAGTTCTATTTCAAGAGAATACGGTGATTGATCCCGGATCCGATGAGGAAGAACCAGAGGAGGATACAACAGATGCACCTGAGGTGGCCGAGTAACAACTTTGTGAGCACGCTTTGAGATAGTTAATTTTTGAGTGATCGGTAGTAGTGGCAATTGTCACGAGATATTGCGGGATGACTTAACGTTTTGACTGATAAGATGCTTATGTGGTGCGGTGTTTGACTGGAATGTTGACTATTTGGTTTTGATAATGAGTTTTGCTTTGTCGTGATGTGAATTAGATGTGGGTAAAATAATTGTGTTCATGAATGTGTTGTATGGTGCTTGCAATAGGAAGCTATACACAGTGTGGTGTAATTTGATTTTGCATGATGTGAGTTCATACCAAACATAAATGCTGATGTGATTGATTGGGTAGTGTGAGTAGATATGTGTAGATATGAATCATGAAATTCTCTGTGGTAACGAACGTGTGATATTGTCATTTATGAGTTAAGGTCTAGGTGGGAGTGTGAAGTATAAGGGGTGCGTTGCACCTTGTGTGAATGACCAGGACAAGGCCCTGTGGAAAACAATGATTATAAGTATTATGTGTATGCATGTGTAGAGGGTTGACTTGTGTCTAGGTCGAGTAGTGTGTTGCCTTAAACCATTAATACTACCCGTGGGGGTATGACCGTGTGAATTCTGTAAGGATATGTGATGACGTGTGACAGGAGCTACCGTTATAATAAATAGAAAATAGAGTTCAAGAGTTCGTGTGATCATAAATGGTGAGGTCTTATTGTATGTGCATAAATTTACTCAAATATAAATAATTGTGTGCATTCCGTGCGAGCTAGAAGGTACAGTTATTAGTACTCATGTAAAACATGGTATGATATGTAGTTGTTTTGCGTCAGTGTGTCCTTGTAGTACACGCTTAGTCGTGCATATGACGGAAAGTCTATGTGCACGAGTATAGTACTTCTATCTTGACTATTTTCTCGATGTTGACACATCGAGGCGATGCGAGAAGTTTTGACAAATTTCCATATGATTGGTGAGGTGCTCTTATGAGATACCTATACATATATCTCGGGAATGCGGAGCACAAATCCAAGGAGTACAGTAGTGGGAGGTGACAATGAAAGCGTTACGCGGACACTTGATTGAAACTAGTTATGACATGATTGAGGTGACGAAGCTAGAGGTTTCAGCAGGGAGCGAACAAAGTGACAATAGATTCTCCAGGAATACATTCCATTGGAGGAGTTCTGACAATCTAGAATATAAGGAGAGTAGATGCGCTCCCTACAAACAAGACGGTAGGCAGCTGAGGCACCGGCCGGAGTAATGATAGAGCAACGACGAGGAAAGTAGAACGAGGAAAGGGTAAGTGGAGGTTTGCACATAAGTGACTGTAAAGAGAATGCTTACACTGGTACACTTACGACAAAGTTAAAGGAGCAAGCTCCTGCAGAGTATTAAAGGAGATAATGTTGGGATTTTAAAGCTAATGATAAGCGGCATGTGCCTACCAATGAGACGTAACAAGCACAAGGTAATGTAGTAAGGAGGTGTTGTAGTACCAAAACCTGAGAGGAGATTAGCAAAGCTTGGCACGAGCTCTTGGTGATCACATGAGAGGGATAGATGCATCACATTTGTGGAGAGGTTATGGTGCCTGAGTTTTAGGGAATCATCGCCATGTAGCGATTAGAATAAGAGTCGAGAAGGACAGTGAATGATCCAATAATGGAAAGCAAGGAACCTTACTAGAGTATGACCGTCAGAGTGACGAGGTCACTTGAGATTATAAAAAGGAGTGACGTCAGGTATGATGTGAGGGGATCAAGAAGTGCAATAAGTAAAGCAACTAATTGACAATGAGTGCCTTAGGAACAACGGCTGGGAAGGCGAGTAACCAGGGATAGGTGGGCGATCCTACAAGTCCCAAATTTGAAAGAAGGCATTGAGGAGACCTCTTTGAACACCAAGAGGGTGGTCGAAATGCAAAGCAAGGTGATAGAACTGGTAAGTGTGAAGACGAAAGCTTGACACCAGAATGATTTGGTGCACGAATGCGAACGAAAGGATAAGCCGTGTGAGTATCTGTTGACATAGGATTTGAGGACGAATCCTCTTTTAAGGGGGATAGACTTGTAACATCCCAAGATCTCATAAGCTAATGGTTCGGGTCGGAGGTGACCGGATCTCTTTTAAACATGCGTGTTAGCATGGATGGCGCGAGAATTTAATAAGTGATGGGTCGTAAAGAGTCCGGTTAACAGTGTGATGACTAAATTAAGATTGAAATGCGCAAAGCCGAAACCGTAGGGACCCGAGTGTAAACACTTGAGGGTTTAAATACCATCCTTACACAAACCCTAAGCCATTCGACTTAGGATTGGGTGCGATGACAGGAACTCAAGAGAAAAAGAACGGGAGCCGAGGGGGAGAAAGGGAGACGAAGGTGGTCGTACGGTGGTGCCAAGCGGAGAGCTCCATACACGTTTAGGTAACCCAATTCTTTTCCCGTTCATCTTGATTACGTAACATGTATGGTTTTTAGTTGTGGGTTGTGTTGATGGTGGCCAGCGGTAGCAGACGGGGAGGATGGGGGTGGTATTAGCTGTCGTGAACCGAAAGAAAAGGGAGGTATGGTGGCCGATCGTGGAGGAGAGTAGCGGCAGCGCCACAGTAATGGTGATGCGTGTTAGGGTTCGGTGTTTGGAAGAGAGAGAACGAGAGTGAAGGGTGACGGGTGGATGTGGCAATGACTGCGGGGTAGCGGGACACATCGAGGGGGCAGCAGTGGCACTCGGCGGCCACGAAAGATGGCTATGGCAGTGTTTCAAAGCGGCGAACAGCGGAGCTCGATGATGATGGCAGCAGCAGTGAGCGGTGGCGGTGCGAAGAGGAGAATGGCGGGGAAGTATGATAATGAAGTGCTCTTAAAAGAAATAAATTAACTTAGGTATGCCAATGCCGAGTACAAGCGTTCTGAAAAATTGTTTAAAGATAAAATTGATGCAGGAAAAATTGATTTTTCAAAACTTGAAATGGATTTTAGCAATAAGGAATGTCTTTATGGTGATGCACTAAAATGAATAAATGACCTTAGTCTAAAGCTGAATGATGCTGTGACTCAATTGGCAAACACTAAGTTGACAATCTAGAAAATTGACCACTCTCGAGCTGTAGTCTATGACATGATTGACTCTCAAGTCAGGAAAGTAGGAAATCCAGGATTAGGCTATCAAGCTGTTGAACATCCTTTCAATGGTAATTTTACTCCCATGCCAAGTGTTCAACATGAAGATGTTGAAATGGAGTATGGTGTGGGCCGTAACCAGTTCAATCTTCTTCATCCACAAAGTCCACTCCCGTGACTAGTGGTCCTTCAGTACAACATGTGAACGTTTCTAACCCATCTAAGTATTATGCAACAACATGATTAGTAAAGGGCATAGTGGAGGATTGTGGGAGTGATGATGAGGAGGAGGATCGTGTTTTAATTCAAAGTCTTCGTCTTTCAAAAATACTTTGTCTGGTTTTTCTAAGTCTGCTACTCTTATTAATTCTGGTTTGAATATTGGTTTTGAAGATTGTGATGTTAAGAAAAACAAAAAATCTATCTTTGTGAATGGTGGGACTTTAGAGAATCAAAAATTTATCAAAAACAAAAACTGCTCATCAAATCGCGAAAGCAGTAAACCATCCACAAGTCAGTGTGATTCGAAGAAAAGGCCTCAACGTTTTACCAAAAGCGAGTTTTATGCTAAATTTGATAATCATCATCGTGCTTTTGAACAAAACGTTAGAAATGCTGATAGAAGTAATTTCAAGTCAAATCATAGAAATTATAATGATTATCAAATGCATAATAGAAGGTTTTCTAGGAAATGTGAAACTACAGGTTACTTCACCAGTTCTCCTCAATGGTCATCATCATGGGACACCGGATACTATGCCCCGTATCCTAGAAGGCAAACGTGTTATGTCTGTGGAAATCCTGGACACTTTGCTCGAAACTGCGTTCACAATTGTGAACACTCTGGTAGATGTCCGAATGTTAATCATAGGGATAAAAATTTAAAAGGCCACAGATGTCTAATGGACACATGGCCCAATCTTACAAAAGGCCTAATGATAAACAATCGGATAAAAGAACGGGTTTTGTGCACAAATCTCAACGTCATGTTAAAGAAAATAATGCTTTCAAACATAAACAAAAGAAAGTTGAGAAACCCATAAAATCTGAAAAGGGTAAAGAAAAGGTAGTCACTCCAACAGTAAGCCCAAATTTTCAAAAACAAAAGGCTGTTTGGAAAAGAAAACCTATTGTGCAAACAACACCAATTGAGTTTAATGACAAAAGAGATATGAAATTGCAAGAAGTTTTGTACCTAGATGATTTAGGGCAACCCAAGACAACCATGGACTGGGTTCCAGTTATGTTGATAGTGGTTGTTCCCGACACATGACATCTCTCATCTTCACGATATTAAAATGTTCTATGGAGGGTATGTTTCCTTTGCAGACGATAAAAGTGGGCAAATTACCATGAAAGGTACTGTTACTAATGGTACTCTCTGTTTTGAATATGTGAATTTTGTGTCTGAATGGAATCACAGCTTACTAAGCGTGTCTCAAATTTGTGACAAAAAGTTTTCAACTCATTTTACTGATAAAGATTGTCTGATTTTAAAACCAGGGTTTGTCATCCCTGAGGAGTGGATTTTAATGAGAACACCGAGGTGTAAGGACTCATATTTGTTAGATATGAATAGTGAGTCAGCTTTAACAAATACTTGCTTGTTTTCAAAAGCATCTGAAAATGATTCCATGCTCTGGCATCGTCGTTTAGGTCACATAAATTTGAAAAACCTAAATAGAATTGCTAAAGGAGCACACGTGGTTGGTTTGCCTTTAAAAGAGTTTTGTGAGGTTGAAAAATGTATTTCTTGTGCTAAAGGCAAACAACATAAACGACCACACAAACCCAAGCTGTTTAATTCAATAGAATCTATTTTACAGTTACTTCACATGGATCTGTTTGGTCCCGTAAGTATGATGAGTCTTGGGATGAAATCTTATTGTCTTGTTGTTACTGATGATTACTCACGATTTACTTGGGTGTTCTTTTTAAGTATGAAAAGTGAGACTGCAGAAATTCTTAGGTAGTTCATGATACTTGTTGAAAATCAACTAAACTTGAAGATCAAGATTGTCAGAAGCGACAACGGGACATAATTTCGTAACAAAGTCCTTGATAGCTTTTAAGCTGAAAAGGGAATTGCAAGACAATTCAGTGCTGCTAGAACTCCTCAACAAAATGGAGTTTCTGAACGAAAAAATCGTACCCTCATAGAAGCTGCAAGAACCATGATTTCTGACTCCAAATTGCAAGTATTCTTTTGAGCTGAAGCAATCAACACTGCATGTTATGTGCAAAACAGGGTGCTGTTCAACAAGCATCAATTGAAGACTCCTTATGAGATCATGTTTAAACAAAATGCGAAAGTCGGTCACTTTAGAGAATTTGGATGCCTGTGCACACGATTGAATAATGATACTGTTGGGTCCAAGTTTGATGCAAAGGCCGATGAATGTTATTTTGTTGGATATTCGTCCAGCAAGACAGCCTACAGAGTGTACAACAAAAGAACAAAGCAGATTGTGGAATCATGCTACATTGACAGGCAGGAGCTCAACCAAACCGATGCGGATTCTGGTCCAAATTGGTTATTTGATTATGATTCTGTATTTAAGCTGTTTAATGTTTATTCTGATGCTTGTGACGTGACAGATGATAGCTTCTACAAATACATCACAGAAGATTACATAATATATGAAAACCCTGATCATGCATCACCTTCGTTTTCTAAAGCTTCTGAATCACCCTCACAAGAAAATGTTGCATCTGGCAGCAATCCTGCCTCTAAAGAGACTGTTGCATCTGGCAGCAACACTGCTTCATAGGAAGGTGATACATCTGGTAGTGATCATTCATCACAAGCCTTATTTCCTGAAACAAATGTTATTGAGGAGCCGGTTCCCATAGCTGAAGAAGCAGATCAGCATATCACCAACTTACTTGAAATGATACACGAAGAAGAAATTCCACAATCAAGAATTCATAAAGATCACCTTGTAGAGGACATCATTGGCCCTCTCTCTGACGGGGTGAGAACAAGAACCAAATCCGGAGTAATCAATATCTGCCTATACTCTGCGTTTATATCTCAGGTTGAGCCAAATAACATTAAAATGGCATTGAGTGAGGCAAGTTGGGTGGAGGCTATGTAGGAAGAGCTGATGCAGTTTGAAAAATTGAATGTTTGGGAACATTTACTGTTTCTGAATATGTAAGTCCGTCGTGCTGTGTTCTTAATCAAATTCGTTAGAGATTTACTGAACAGTTCACAGACCCATGCTAGTTATGCTCTTTTAGTTATTTTTAGGTGCTCAAAAGATCACGAGGAAGGGAAGGTTTATCCGATATGTTGTGGGGTCCATTCAGTTCATCAAAAACTCATCTAATTCACACTAAAATAAATGCAGGTTTCTGAGATATGAGTGTGGGACCCACTAAGTCTTGAATACCTATTACCTAGAAAACATGATAAATTCATTCACTTCTGCTTGTCAACTAAGATATAAAGGCTTGAGTTTAGAAGGACAATATATTGGCAATCACCAAGAACTGTCTATAAGAAAATGAGCGGCTAATAAGTATAGTGTAGTCTACCCTAGGATGATATGATTCCATAACAGAGTCTCTCTCAAAAATATTGTTTTAAAGCAATTTATTATTTTGAAAAGAATAAAAAGGTTTTATGTTCTTGGCTTAATTAAAGTTAGTTTATTTTTATCTTGTTATTTTTCTTAGTATATCAAAATGACCGTGCTTGCTTGACCTGACAATCCAAAGGAAAGAGTTTCTAAAAAGTTCGAGATTCATCAGAAGTATGCGACCGCATACTTTATGCGTGGCCGCATACTTGAAGGTTGCCTATATATATGCTCGAAGTTTGCGGTTCATATGTATCACAAACCACATACTTCATTGTTCTCTTAGCCGCATACTCCTCTGTTTGTTCCAAATCGATTGATTCTTGACCTCTGTTTGAAATTGTTGCTACAATCATGTTCAAGAAGTGTAGGTGATCATCTAGGTAAGAGGATTCACATTGAATTCATGATTCACAAGAAGTTTGAATGTGTTTGACAATAATAGGGACTTTTTGACCAAATTGAGTATAAAAAATCAAATAAAAACTGAAATTGGTCCAATGGTTTTGGTCGCAATCACTTGGCGACCATGAATCACCCGAGAATCCAAACTAAAAACTCGTTAAAATTCATAAATTTTGATTTTGTTAAAGTTTGCGATTGATTCAAAAGTTTGCTGTTATTTTTAAAGTTTGCGGTTGACTCAAAAGTTTGCGGTTTGAATAATGTGTGCGGTGTAAACGAAGTTTGCGGTATCTCGAACTTTGCTGTGTCATGAACTTTGCGGTGTTATTTAAGTTTGCGGTATACTTGAAGTTTGCGGTAAAATCTTGAAGCTTGCGGTGTAATCACTTAACCGCATACTTCAATTGTGCTAATTTGTTTCCGTAATCTAACTTGACATGTTGATTGCAGGAAATGGTAAACTTAAAATTTGTTAAGGATCACAATGAACCGGCATACTTGGAGGACCCACCACAGAATCACAGTGTTTTTCGGTCCATGATAGTTGGATTACAGGCATCTAGGGTGTTTCATGCTCTATCTCAACATCCAGATATATGTGAAGACTTCATCAGAGATTTCTGGAGCACCGCAGATATTGTCACAGAGAATGATGTGGAAGGGATAGTCGGTACAGTGGCTGGAAAGCGTATTGTAATAACTGAAGCTGTGATAAGAACTTGCTTGAATTTTGGTGATAATCCCGAACATCCTACAAGTTATACTGTTGAACAAATGACTGAAACCTTTCAACGGATGAGTTATGAAGAAGAACTACCTTCGGTTTTAAAGAGATATCTTCCACCGTATTGGAGATACTTGTTACATGTGGTAAATCAATGTATTTCGGGAAGAAAAAGGAGGCTATGATGAGCTAAGTGTAAACATGACATCAATGGTATATGCACTTGTCTCGGGGGAGAACTTTAATTTCTCAAGGGTGGTGTTTGAAGAAATGAAAAGTAATTTAACTGGAAAGAAGAAGTCTGTCTTCTTGATGTATCCTCGATTCCTACAGATGATTATTAACAGAGAACATCCGGAGTTGGTTATGACTCAAAGGAGGCTACACGTAAAAGTGATGGACAAAAGCATTCTGTCCTATACGTGCATGAACAAGCAAGGTTTCTATGCCGGCCTGAGACCGTTGGAGAAATTCGGTGCCTTTCTAGAGACCAACGGTAACCAACCTCAGTGGCCTCACCCACAGCCACCACCACCACCTCCACATCCACAAAAACTACCACCACCACCTCCACATCCACAACAACCACCACCACCACCACCTCCACATCCAAAAAAACCACCACCTCCACACCCACAACAACCACCTCAGCCTCGTCGTAGACAGAGACGTGTACGTCAACAGGCTCAAAATCAAACTGAAGTTTCAATCGTAAATGAGCCTGTGATTCCAAATGTACAACTTGCTGACGAGCACGAGGCTGATCAAAACTTCAACATTGAAGGGCCAATTTATTTTGAAAATCAAGAGAATACAGAAGATATGGTCGATCTTAACTTAGATGACTTGATGTTCTCTGACACTGCAACTCAGAGTGTTGCCAGTGAAAATGGAGATGAGGCTCAGAGTTCATGTACGGCCAATGTGGAAGAAAAGGAAAGTGAGTCTGAAGATGGATTAGATGGCTTTGACTCCTCAGAAATAGAGAGTGAGAAAGAAGAAGTGCCCATCAACAAATATCACCGAAGCTTACTGATAAAAAGAAAGGCTGCTGGGAAACCTCCTCTCATCAACCGATCTAAACAAAAGAGTGATACTTCTGATGAAGACTATGATTATGAAGCTGATCTAGTTCCGAGGAAGAGAGCAAAAGCTTCTTTACAACTCCCAAAGAAGTCCTCACCAATCATCACACCCACCATTCCAGCAAAGCCTGACAAAGGTAAAGAAAAGATTGATTATGAGCCAGTGGATGTTCAAGCCCTGCAGCAACGAGTCTTCAGCTTAGAACAAGACTCTTTGGCCAAAGATTCAAAGATTGAAAAGCTCTCTGCAGATAACAACACTCTTAGGTCCACCATCAACATCCAAAGTGGTCAGATCCAAAGTCTCAGAGACAATATATATTATGTGCTTAAATAGTTAAAGAAACTGAAAGAAAAGAAAGAGAAAAAGAAAAGGAAGAAAGAAGATGGCTACAGTGGCAACAATAACAATAAAGGTGATGATGATGATGGTGATGGTGATGATAATGAAGGCAAAAAGGCCGACAATGAACAAAGTAAAGACCAGGAAGACCAAGGAACAAGCTCACAAAAAGAGATGTCTAGAGCAATGGTCATTTTCATTCATGTGTCAGAATATAAGGGAGCACAACAATCTGAAAATGATCTTTCATTTGACTTTGAAAAGGGTCTGGATAATTTTCTTAAATCAGACTCCGCGTTCTCATATGAAAGGGATTCAGCTGTGTTGGATGATGATTTTACAGGAGAGAATCTCTTTGAGGCCGAAGATTTCTTTGACGTAAATATGCCTACCTCTCCTACATACATCGATGCTCAGGGAAAGGTGATTACCGGCATTGACAATGATATATTCGCCGAAGGTAATTCACCTCCCCAAATGAAGGAAACCACTGACGGTGTGGCTGAACCTAAAGATGCTTCTGAAGCAACATCTTCCACATGCAGTGAAGATAAAAGGGAAAGTTGGTTCAACTTAATTCCTCCACCAGAAGTTCACTATGTCACAGCATCCAATGCACTTTCAAAGAAGAATGATCGTTCCCCCATTCTAAGCTGGATGCATGATAGTGAGAAGCATCTCTATCTGATCAAGAGAAAAAATGGATGAGTCGAGTATTTGCTGATAAGCACGACTTTTAATCATTACCCAGATATGATATCAGAACGTTAATCAAGGTTCCCTTCTATAACTTGGGGAACAATGAAGATGCAAGTGACTTCTTCAAATTTCTTAGAAGAGAATGTGACAATGACTTCAAGGTAATGAAGACGGCTCAGTGCAAGAGGGTGACATCAAAGTACATGATCGGTAGGATCACCTAAAAGCCGCTTATAATGGAAGTCTATCCTCCTCCCAAAACGGTTGACTGTGTCCCTGTTCATAAGGGACTGCCGGACAACTCACTGAGCAAGCTGGTGTGCTGATCTTATGTCACACCCCAACCGACGACGGAAACGTCGAGGCGGGACATGTAGACTGTTCATGAGCTCGAGGTTGACTAAATTATAATATATATTAAATTCATTTCAATTCAAACAAAACAAACACAAACCAAGTACATAAAAGAAGTACACATTGTTCATTGTTTAAAATTAACTAAGTCCAAACTTAAGTGTAGCATGTCTTGATCAACTCACACGTTAGCACCTGAAACATGAATAAAATAAGGTCAACTAAAAAGTTGGTGAGCATACACAGGTTTGTACATGGATAGTATATATAAATGTGAATAAACAAATCCTTACATAACATGATAAAATAAGGCATTTATGGGGAGCAACTATTGTGTAACCAAAGTACAATCAAACCTTTGTAACTAGCATGTAAATTGTGTTGTCAGTAACAATCACCCCAATCTGGGTGGGTTTGTCAGACTCAATAGTTAACACACCTAGCACACCTAGCACTCAAACATAAATTGCACACAAACAGTTAACACACCTAGCACTCAAACATAAAGCTCAAATTAGCACACATGAATGTAAAGAGGATTTGTGTTTGTGTAGTTTGTGTAAATGTAAACAATTGTATGTATAGAGTTCATGTTTCACCCCAAAAAGTGTAAAAGTGTGAAAAGGGGCTATGTAATACTCACTTGGTATAATTGTGTAGGTAACACGAGCAGATATGTAGCACAAATGATTCCCGAATCACAAGTTAACCTAGGATGGAATTGTATGAACTTGAATTAATAATATGCAAAAAGATCTAAGCAAGATCTAGGGTTTAGCGGGATTGAGTGTAGGAATTTGTACGAGGTTTTGTGTTTGTGTTAGGATAAGAATGACTTAGGGTTTCAAATAAATAATTTCCCTTTATTTATTTATATAAAAAAAATAATATAAGTCATTCAAAGGAGATTGTAAATATGTATTAGTATATATTTAAGAAACTAAACTAGTCATAATTAAACCTAAATGGATTAAAGCAAAAAGATAATTTAAACAATTAATTTCCTGTTACTCATTTAATTATGATATTGCATCCCTTTAAAATGAGGGAATGTGAAAATATTGGTTTGTATGTATTTAAGTAATTTATATTGGTTTAAGTACAAATTAACTCTAAATGGGCTTTATAAAACGTGGTAACGGTATTTATAAAATTTTAGTAATATTTTATAGATTAGGTATTTTGTTTTATGGTTTAATGGTTTAATCTAAAATAACTTTTAAATAAATTTCAAATGAAGCAACAGGATTTTAAATAACTTTAAATTGTAAAAAAAAATGATGATTTGAATATGATTGTGCAAATTTATTCTAAATAATGTTAGATTCAAAAATAAATTTTTATTAAATTTTCTGAGTATGAAAAGGCTTTAAAAAAATATATATAGAGTTCCCAAGACTCGAACCCGGGTCGATTCTAGGGAGTCCAAGTGTACATACCGCTAGACTAAGGGTCTGGTTAGTTAATGGTTCATGTTCCTTGGGGTTTTACGCGTAGGCAGAGAGTTGAGTCGGGTCCGAGTATCAACATGGAGCAAAAAAAAAGAAAGGTGCCGGGCTTGGTCTTGAACCCGCGACCTTGAGGGCGTCTATCATGAGTCTTAACCGCTGGATCTGGGCGTATGCCTTGTATGTAATTCAGTTTTTAAATCTTTTAACAAACATAAACCCAGTTTCCACCGTCCCCGAATACGCAACGTAACCTAGCCCCAATCGAACCCGATTACGCAGAATCAAGCGCTTAAACCATGGGGCTTTTGGACCCTAGATAGAAATGAAATTGTTGATGTAAAATTTACCTATAATGATTTCGAAATGAGGGCGATCAGCAGAGAACAATAATTCGGTGTTCTTGGAGTTCGACGGGGTTCCAGAGGGTTAATTCCAGTCGCGTAGGTGTTTAGAAACTTTGTAAACAGGTTTGTGAAGGTGCGTGAACGATTTTGATTACTCAATTTTTACAGCAATCGCTCAAATTGATTTGATCTTGCAATGACAATGGTCGGTTTAATGTGTACGCGGTTTCCTTTGATTTAGCAGATGTATTGGGTCATATTTTCGGTCTGAATACACTTGAGTCCATCACGACGTGATTCACGGGCTGAATCCGCGTTCAATTTTGCAAGTTGAAGTTTGAATTTGGTCTAGTTTGACTCAGAATAGTCAAACCTGTTTAAATTTAGAATTTAGTCACGATTTTTGATAAATTAATCTGTCAATTTGATTTACAATGAACAAGGATCATTCAAACATTGCAAGGCAAGCCAAAAACCATCGGGTTTGTTCAAATTAGCACCGAATTGCAAGCATTTGAACCTTTGACTTTTAAAAGTCAAATTAATTCAAAATGGGTGGATGAGGGTCAAAATTATTGTCATAGATTAAATGTGAGGGTTCAAGGACTAGGGGGTTTCAACTAGGTTTATTTATTTTAATCCCCCTTGTAATTTATATATAAAATCCGATTTCTTTTATAACTTTAGAAGACTATATAATTTAAAATGCCAAATACATATATATGTATAATTGCTAAACAAAACTTTTTGTGTGGTTTAATTATACATTTCAAATACATAACTATTTTTGTTTACCTTTATTTATAACTAAATATTCATACATATATGTGGATATATATGTATTTATATATATGTATATATAAATATCAAACCGGTATTGAAGAAATGTAAACGCAAGGTTCTAAATAGATATATTAAAAATAAATTTAAAATGGTGGTCTATGTGACAATGGTGCTAGAATAAATACAGGTTTTAAGTGTAGTGTTATTATTGGAATTATTAAAATAAGATGAATCTAGAAAATTTATGGTCTGAGAAATCATGGATGTTACAGTCTCCCCATGTTAAGGGAATTTCTTCCCGAAATTTAATTAGTGGAGACTACTGAACCAGGAAGGGAGTGAGTTTGAGTTTTGATTGTTGGTTTGAGGAGTATGGTAACAACCAGATTTAGGTGTAAAGCTCCAGTATGAATGATATCAGTGGATAAGAGAGTTAAGGAGAGATCTTTCGAAGAATCTAAAGATGAAAGGCATTACTTGGAATAGACTTTTATGGTAGCTTGACGATTAGGGTTTGTTAAATTTGTTGACGATTATGCTCAAAACTGTTAGTGAATAAGAGATTTCACAAACATTGGTCTGGGTCAAAACTTCATGTGACACGAACAACTCTACTTCTGATAATATGATAGGGCACTTATGTAT
Source organism: Smallanthus sonchifolius (assembly GCA_023525975.1). NCBI lineage: Eukaryota > Viridiplantae > Streptophyta > Magnoliopsida > Asterales > Asteraceae > Smallanthus > Smallanthus sonchifolius. The sequence continues at coordinate 59,881,890 of CM042035.1, read as the reverse complement.
AGGAAGTACCATCGGTGTATCCACCATGGCCTTGTCATATCATATTAGTTTCGTCGTTACATCTCATGATAAGTTTTAGGTCACAACACACGACAAGATTCACTATGTTTTCCATGCGCTGATTTTTATAATTCCGTGTGCACACGTAATTACTCAAATCATCACATGGTCCGTATAGATCGTTCCGTTGTGTGCGGGTCAAGAGGGGCACAATTTCACTCAGTTCATGTCTATTGTTTTCACATAATAGTTGCTTAAAAAGTAACTATGTCCTTAAGTAGGCAGGTCAGTTAACAACCTAAGGGTAATAAAGTAGTATAACCTAGAGTTCCATAGTTTACTCGTGTTTGAACAAGAATACGTCAAACACCAAATTGTTTTAATGTGTTACAGCTTTCTCGTGTCTGAACAAGAATACGTCAAACCCCGAGTAGCTTCAATGTGTTTTGGTTTTCAATCTTGGTAAACAAAGTGTATGACCATTCTTTGTGTGTAAGGAAATCAGTCAATTGCAACAATTGTAAACAACTTAGTTTCGTGTATAATGTAGCCCTCAAGTTTCATGTATGATCTAGTTTCATGTAGCATGTAATCAAATGGGTTTCATGTGTAATGTGAGCAACTTAGCATCATGTATTTTGTAAATCAATAAGCTCTCATGTGTAATGTAAACAACATAGTATCATGTGTATCGTAGGAAATGGAGTTCATGTATGGTGTTGACAACTTAGCGTCATGTATTTTGTAACTCAATAAGTTTCATGTTCAATGTAGTCAATCTAGTATTATATACCCAGCAAACAATTGTTATGTATCATGTGTATTGCAACCAACCAAGTTCCATGTGTTCAACCCAGTAGCATGTGTATTGCAATTAAGCAAGTTTCATGTGTTATGTGATCAATCCAGTAAGTTGGGATTTGTAAATAAACTAGTTTCATGTACTATGTGATCGTGTTGTGTATCTTGTGAACGTGCATACGTAAATTATTGAATTCCGTGTGTGGCGTATACTAACGAGTTTTGTATGTGATCGAGTGTTGCGGACAAGCGTGTTGTTTGGCGCTCATGTATAATGTGGTAGTTAGGTTCTAGCTCTTTAAATCTCGTTGAGGTTTGTAGGGTTGGTTAACGTTTACGTGAAATGGGTCGTCTCTTGAAGCGGCAAGTGAAAGGTAACGAGGAGGTTCAGAAAATATCATGGGAAATGAGTTTACAAGGAACTGATCTTTGTTTGAAAATAGGAAATTGTAACATTTTCTTGGTGGTATATATATGAAGTAGTGAAACTATTGAGTCAAATAATCTAAATAAATAACCAATTTATAGGAATTTTTTTTTAATAAATTTTCAATTATTATAAGAAGATCATTTTTAAGAGAAATTTATTGTCTAAACAAGCGGTTGTATATTAATTTAACAAGGGTTTAGAGTTTATTGACTTAACGAGAAAAGTCATAGTTATTTATCAATTTGAAATACTGCTTTTATAAGACATGTTGTATTAAGTTTCCTTATAAGGTGAAAAGGTTTATGGAAAATTTGTATTTTTGATACTATCTAAAAGTTTGATAAACATTTTGTTTGAACAAGGTAACGAGGTTTGTTTAAATCTAATAGGATGAGTTGTTTACGAAGGAGATTGTTGGTAGTGTATTAAATCGTATTGATTGAAAAAGGTGATACTTGGGAAATTTTGATGAAAATATGATGGGTATACCTCACACTCAACGTATCAAATCAATGAATAATAACTTTAGAGTTTGAAAAATATGAGGTTTATAAAATGTTAAAATGTTAAACAATGTTCGAAACATAGGAAAATGGTTCTCAAACTGAAAATTTAAAGACAATAAATAATGGAAAAATAATTTTGTTAACGTCTCTTGTAGCTTTCCACTAGAAGGAAGATAATTCCCAAGACGAGCACCGCTATGGTCACTCGGGTAGCCGACCTGGATTCAGCTTTAGCCGTCTCCGTGCGATGCTCCAGCATTTCTTTTTCGAGGATGGAGATTAATTCCTTTTGGTACCCTAATTGGTTTGCTAGGCTATCCATTCTTTGTCCTTGCAAGTCGTGCATTACCTCATGCTCCATTCTTTGCCTCTCGAACTCTAAGGTCCTCACATATTGGTGAATGTCATCGATTGGGATTCCCATAGCACTAGAGGGTGTCATGGTATGCCTTACCCAATGGTTAGAATGATACGGGTCGGGCACCAGATACGGGTCTCTTAGTGGCGGTGATCTAGGTGTTCGAAGTCTTGGGCCGGTGTCCCTAGTCCAATCTGCCCTCACATCAAACCTTGGTCTAGCAGCTGGGGGTGGTGGTGACCGATACACGGGTGATCTGCTGTCTTCTTCCCAATCAGACTCTGCTCCGGGACGGTATACTGGGGAGGGAGGAGAGTAGGAGTCCATGTCTAGCAGAAAACAATAAAAGGTTGTAAGTGATACTGAAATATGGAGTGTTAGACATAGGAGTTCTCATAAGTTTAGAGTTTGACTAGTCATAACACCGAGTCTTCACAATAGTATTTTAGGAGTACACTTGACCTATAAGTAGTGTATCCCTGAGGAGAATTCCCAAGAAAGAGGGGTGGGTCACTAGGACACACTTAAGTACCTGTCTTTCCTTGGCCAAAATTCCTCATGGGCCTACACACTCTTCCAGCCATCATGTACTAATAACACTATTGTTGGACTCATGGTTATGATGAGAATTGTTGTGGACTAGGCTTTGAGCCCTGAAGGTGAGGTTTATTTATTGTAGCCGGCTTATTCTTCTTGGAGGGTAAGTGGATTCTTAGTTTATTATTAATGGGCTTTGGGCCCAATAGTTTAGATTTAGATCACAGGAGGTGGTGACATTATATGTGTGAGTTTAAAGGTGCATGAAAAGCTAAGTGTGTATAATTGTATGTTGAAACTTAGGATAGCACTTAAATGGATCAAATGGATAGCATGAATATAGCACAAAAATTTTCAGACAGTGTGACACATAAGTCAGTAAATATTGTATCAAGCAGTGTAATGATAGCATGTAGAAATATTCACATAAGAAGAAATCATGTAGCATGTGGTAGCATGGCATTGTATGGGTGTCCTAAGGTTATAGTCTAGGTCAAGAGTGTCTAATAACCTAATTCCCTATAACCAAGGCTCTGATACCAATCTATCACACCCCAACCGACGGCGGAAACGTCGGGGCGGGACATGTAGACTGTTCATGAGCTCGAGGTTGACTAAATTATAATATATATTAAATTCATTTCAATTCAAACAAAACAAACACAAACCAAGTACATAAATGAAGTACACATTGTTCATTGTTTAAAATTAACTAAGTCCAAACTTAAGTGTAGCATGTCTTGATCAACTCACACGTTAGCACCTGAAACATGAATAAAATAAGGTCAACTAAAAAAGTTGGTGAGCATACACAGGTTTGTACATTGATAGTATATATAAATGTGTATAAACAAATCCGTACATAACATGATAAAATAAAGCATTTATGGGGAGCAACTATTGTGTAACCAAAGTACAATCAAACCTTTGTAACTAGCATGCAAATTGTGTTGTCGGTAACAATCACCCCAATCTGGGTGGGTTTGTCAGACTCAATAGATCTATCATTGTTAACCGTCGGCTTGAATAGTTAATGATTGAAAATAAATTGCACACAAACAGTTAACACACCTAGCACTCAAACATAAAGCTCAAATTTGCACACATGAATGTAAAGAGGATTTGTGTAAATGTAAACAATTGTATGTATAGAGTTCATGTTTCACCCCAAAAAGTGTAAAAGTGTGAAAAGGGGCTATGTAATACTTACTTGGTATAATTATGTAGGTAACACGAGCAGATATGTAGCACAAATGATTCCCGAATCACAAGTTAACCTAGGATGGAATTGTATGAACTTGAATTAATAATATGCAAAAAGATCTAAGCAAGATCTAGGGTTTAGCGGGATTGAGTGTAGGGATTTGTACGAGGTTTTGTGTTTGTGTTAGGATAAGAATGACTTAGGGTTTCAAATAAATAATTTCCCTTTATTTATTTAAATAAAAAAAAATATGAGTCATTGAAAGGAGAGTGTAAATATGTATTAGTATATATTTAAGAAACTATACTAGTCATAATTAAACCTAAATGGATTAAAGCAAAAAGATAATTTAAACAATTAATTTCCTGTTACTCATTTAATTATGATATTGGATCCCTTTAAAATGAGGGAATGTGAAAATATTGGTTTGTATGTATTTAAGTAATATATATTGGTTTAAGTACAAATTAACTCTAAATGGGCTTTATAAAACGTGGTAACGGTATTTATAAAATCTTAGTAATATTTTATAAATTAGGTATTTTGTTTTATGGTTTAATGGTTTAATCTAAAATAACTTTTAAATAAATTTCAAATGAAGCAACAGGATTTTAAATAACTTTAAATTGTAAAAAAAAATGATGATTTGAATATGATTGTGCAAATTTATTCTAAATAATGTTAGATTCAAAAATAAATTTTTGTTAAATTTTCTGAGTATGAAAAGGCTTTAAAAAATATATATATAGAGTTCCCAAGACTCGAACCCGGGTCGATTCTGGGGAGTCCAAGTGTACATACCGCTAGACCAAGGGTCTGGTTAGTTAATGGTTCATGTTCCTTGGGGTTTTACGCGTAGGCAGAGAGGTGAGTCGGGTCCGAGTATCAACATGGAGCAAAAAAAAAGAAAGGTGACGGGCTTGGTCTTGAACCCGCGACCTTGAGGGCGTCTATCATGAGTCTTAACCGCTGGATCTGGGCGTATGCCTTGTATGTGATTCAGTTTTTAAATCTTTTAACAAACATAAACCCAGTTTCCACCGTCCCCGAATACGCAACGTAACCTAGCCCCAATCGAACCCGATTACGCAGAATCAAGCGCTTAAACCATGGGGCTTTTAGACCCTAGATAGAAACGAAATTGTTGATGTAAAATTTACCTGTAATGATTTCGAAATGTGGGCGATCGACAGAGAGCAATAATTCGGTGTTCTTGGAGTTCGACGGGGTTCCAGAGGGTTAATTCCAGTCGCGTAGGTGTTTAGAAACTTTGTAAACAGTTTTGTGAAGGTGCGTGAACGATTTTGATTACTCAATTTTTACAGCAATCGCTCAAATTGATTTGATCTTGCAATGACAACGGTCGGTTTAATGTGTACGCGGTTTCCTTTGATTTAGCAGATGTATTGGGTCATATTTTCGGTCTGAATACACTTGAGTCCATCACGCCGTGATTCACGGGCTGAATCCGCGTTCAATTTTGCAAATTGAAGTTTGAATTTGGTCTAGATTGACTCAGAATAGTCAAACCTGTTTAAATTTCGAATTTAGCCACGATTTTTGATAAATTAATCTGTCAATTTGCTTTACAATGAACAAGGATCATTCAAACATTGCAAGGCAAGCCTAAAACCACCGGGTTTGTTCAAATTAGCACCGAATTACAAGCATTTGAACCATTTGACTTTTAAAAGTCAAATTAATTCAAAATGGGTGGATGAGGGTCAAAATTATTGTCATAGATTAAATGTGAGGGTTCAAGGACTAGGGGGTTTCAACTAGGTTTATTTATTTTAATCCCCCTTGTAATTTATATATAAAATCCGATTTCTTTTATAACTTTAGAAGACTATATAATTTAAAATGCCAAATACATATATATGTATAATTGCTAAACAAAACTTTTTGTGTGGTTTAATTATACATTTCAAATACATAACTATTTTTGTTTACCTTTATTTATAACTAAATATTCATACATATATGTGGATATATATGTATTTATATATATGTATATATAAATATCAAACCGGTATTGAAGAAATGTAAACGCAAGGTTCTAAATAGATATATTAAAAATAAATTTAAAATGGTGGTTTATGTGACAATGGTGCTAGAATAAATACAGGTTTTAAGTGTAGTGTTATTATTGGAATTATTAAAATAAGATGAATCTAGAAAATTTATGGTCTGAGAAATCATGGATGTTACATCTTACAGTCCTGTGACTGGTCTTCTAGACATTCACTGTAATGATAGAGAGTTCACAATAGCTGATCCTATGGATTTAATGAAGTTTGGGAAGGAAGATATGATGAGACTGTCCAAGCAGAAATTGTTCGTGCCAGAAGAAAACGAGAAGGAGACTAAGCCGTTCTTGAAAGTGATAGCCACGGCGTTAGTTCAAGGCCTTTTTGCGGGAGGCGGTAATCACTCAGCAGACGTTGAAATACTCTGAGTTGCTTGAATGCATTAGCCTAGGGGGAGATTGTAAGGATTAAACCTAATAGGCTAACGCATCAAGAGATTACCGGGATGTACAGAAGACAAGTTTTGTGAAGTATGCGGCCGCATACTTCAGGCCCAGCCGCATACTTCAAGTATGCTGCTCCCCAACCGCATACTTGGTGTATGCGGCCCACGGCCAGGCCCAGCTGATTTGTTTAAATTGATGTTTTGATTATTGTAATCGGTTAGACGAGTTGTTGAACGATTGTATTGTGTATATCAGTATTCATATCAATATACGAATCGTTTGATTGTTGAATTGTGTCTCGTCCTCTTAGATTATACCTACAAGCCACGTGTCGAGTCTGTTTCCGCCAGATTCAACACGCTGTTGAAATCATTGATCGATGATCCTCAAGAATCCGGACCTTACAATGGCCTCTCTCACAGATGTAATACATCTATCCCTCTCATGTGATTACCTTGGAGCTTGTGCCCAACTTTGCTAATCTCATCTCAGGTTTCGCTACTACAGTACCTTCTTGCTATATTACCTTACGCTAGTTGTGTCTCATTGGTAAGCACATGCCGCTTATCATTAGGCTACGATCACCATCCTCTGATGATTTTTTCTTAGTCAATCATGTTTGTTTTAAAATCCCAATATTATCTCCTTTGGTGCTCCATAGGAGCTTGCTCCTTATAACTGTGTCCTATGCATACCAGCATAAGCATTCCCTTTACAATCACTTATGTGCAAGCCTGCACTTATCCTTCCCTCGCTCTACTTTCCTTGTCGTTGTTCTATCATTACCACGCAATTTCCGACTGCGTCTCTTTTATCAAGTACAAACATTAAGTACGCCACAGTAGGTGCCTCCGTTATCCATCATCTTGTTCATAGAGAACATTAAGTACGCCCCAGTAGGTGCCTCAGTATATGGCCAGAACTCTTCCAACGGATCGTATCCCCTGGAGAACTGTTGTCACCTTGTCCACTCCGTGCTGAAATCTCTTGCATCGTTACCTTGACCAAGTTATAATTAGTTCCGATTAACTTCTACATAATGCCTTCGTCATCTCCCACCACTGTACTCCTTGACTCTGTGCTCCGCATTCGCGAGATATATGTATAGGTATCTCATAAGAGCACCTTGTTGATCGTCTCGAATAACGCCGAAACTTCGCATGTTACATCGATGCATCTCCGTTGAGTAAATCGTATAGATAGGAATACTATACCTAAACACACCGACCTTTCGTCCTATGCATGATAAAGAGTGTACTACAAGGACACACCGACGCAACATAACTACATATCATACCATGTTCTACATGAGTACTAATAACCACACAATTAACTAGACTGTACGTCCCTCCGGATGGGTGTGTCGGATCGATATAGTGTGAGAATGTAGCCTAGTAATCAGGTGCGGAATGTCTGTTACTAGGTGGAACAACTTGGAAATGAAAGAATGACAAACAACACAAGGAAATACTTATAAATACATTTTCTATTGATAACTTGGTGTTTCATATAAGTACAGACACAAATTACAAGACTTCTGGACTGGTACAACAATGATTTGTGCATACTTGTGTGTGTGGTTACATCTATGTTAAAATGAAACAAAAACTAGCTATTTATAGACCTGGTCCATGCGTACTTAGCAAGTACGCATGACCGACCTTTATGCGTACTTGTCTAAGTACGCATGACCATTGTACTTGACAAATACTCAGGAACACATCCTTGCGTATTTGTTTAGTATAATATCAAAATAATACTTGTTCAGGTATAAACATGGCATATTACAACTCGATAAACAAAATACAACAAGTACTAAATACATACAAGACTGAAATAAATAACCAAAAAAAGCTTTAGCTCAATCCAGAGTGTCTGTCACAAAACGTGCATCAACACACTCTCCCTTGACAGCATCTCTAGATATCTTCAGTCTTTTACGAGCTCCCTGCTTGACTTCCACCACTGATCTTGGACTTGTATCCATGGCAGAATTTCACTAACCTGTCATATTTGGTAGCCAACAGTTTTGTCCACTCGTCTGTATGCAAACCAGTTCTTGTTGACGAGAACCTCCAAATCATTAACTGAAAAATTGATAAAAACAATTTCATCAAACACCCTTATGATCTCCTTCAAGCTCTCTTTCTCGATCATGACAGCCTCCCCGGTTACTGGATCTATGTACTAGTACCACATGCTTCCCAGAATATCTTGATGGATTCTCCTCAAGGGTATACGGATTTCACATAGAACCTGTTCATAGATGATTCTATTCAAGAATTTGCGTGTCGACGGATGTATCACTGTCTTGTCCTTGACACGCCTCAGAATTTGAGGCTGAAAGGTCTCGAATCTTCTCGATCTACCTTCTCGTTGCAGTACACCCCACAGACCTCTAGTAATCCCATTTGATGTGTCACTACATAGATCACAGTGTGCTAGGTTGACTAGATCGTATTTGGGTAAGGAATTGAACGCTTCAGTTGTTGGTTTCAGTTGTTGAACTCCACCTGATCTTTTGATAGCAAACAATCCTTTGTCGTCTTCAAATCTTACCGACAAAATCATCCCAGCAGCACCATGTTGGTCTGTGTATTGTGGCTTATACCACAGTGCTTTAGCTTCTTTCTTTATCCATTCCTGAGTAATCTTCCTCCAGGAAGTGCCACTGGTCCCTGCTTCTTTTGTTGGTTTCAGGAACTTTAGCTGTAGTTTATTAACATCTTCAATATGAATGATCGGCTCAACTTGTTCTCTGATTGATGGGGCTTCAAAAATCTCCCCATCTTCTAACTCATAAACTCCTTCTCCATCACCCTTCGGGAATTCCACAATCACATCATTACCCAACTCATCCCAATCATCTCCACTGTCAATCTCTCCTTCTAGTTCAGCCAATGCCCCAATCATGATTTCATCATATAGGTTAGGGCTTGCACTTAACTCTTCTAACACTTCAGCTGGTGTTTTTCCTTTATCGGCACCACCTTTTCGGGTAGACTCCCCCTCAACCGCAGGCGTGGTTTGAGTTGGCAAGAAGGTCCATCACCAACTTGTGTATCACCTCTTCCAGCACCTCAGGGTCCGACATTGGGATCCTCGTCTTGATCTTTTTCTTTTGTAAGGTCAATCTGATGACATGCTTCCTCTGCAGCCTTTTTGCTTGTCTCCCCCTAAGACTCAAGTTGTCTGTTCAACTTGGTTATCATTTCCACCATGAATTGATGTTCACCCCGTTGGATTAACATTTAGTTTTCCATAGTACTTCTAGTGGTGAGGAACATCTCGTTGATGTTGTATTGCATCCTTTGAAGCTCAAAGAATGACTTTACTCGTTCCTCCAAGGCCTGCCACTAGTTTGTTTAGATTCAACAAGCAGATTAATCTGCGTTTGTTGTGTGGCAACCTGTGACTCCAATGTTGTAATTCTTTCATCCCTAGGATCCACCACTCGTGTTGTAGACGGTTCACCAGTTTCATGTACCGCCTCTGCAAATAGTTCTGATAGGTCAAAATGGTGTCCCATGTTGTAGAGATAAAGACTGATGGCTACAAAATCTATAAGTACAACTGCTGCGGACTCCACAATTTTGCTTCTGACTTACAAGTTGCTGCGGATAAGGCTAATTGCTGCGGATAGTATGTTCTCCTGCTGATGAACAACTATGCTGCGGATAGCCTTATCTGCTGAAGTTCAGAGTTCCTGTTGATAGGCTTCTTAGCAGCATCAAACACTTGTTGCTGCTGATAGGCAAATCATCAGCAGCTTTGACTTTGCTACTGACACCTCTACTATAACACTGACACACCTATCAGAAGAAGGAATGTTATTGGTGCAGATGATTAAAGACAAAGCTACCACTTCTGAAGTCTCCTGCAAATATTCCTAAGAAGACCTTTGACCTGAACAGAACTGTTTACAGCAGCTTGTCTTTTAGTTGTCTACCAATTGTAGTACAACTTGTAACTGTCAAAGATCAACGGCTTGTGTTTGATCTGATCCTTAGAATCAAGGGTCTGTCTTGATTCTAAGTTCCTTTATATGTATTGTATCTTCCATTTTTACAAGTGTACTTCCTTAGAGTTTTCTCTTTAATCTTGTAAACAATGAAGATTAATACACTTTGCATTTATCAGTATTAGCTTTGTTTGCCTGTTTACATTGCGTAGTTGTGATTGTTTCCGCCAATCTCAACTAGAACAAGAACCATCTTGTAATCACCGATCCTACTAGTGGTATCAGAACTTTGGCTCTCATATTAAACAAACTCACACTTGTTTAATCACTCTCTGGTTTTATTCATTACTATCTCTTTGCTAAACATCATTTACTTAGAAATGGCACAAAACAATGGTTTTGATGATATTGGAAGCATCAACAGACCACCAAGACTGGTGTCTGGAGAAGACTATGATATGTGGAAAAACAGGATGGAAAGTTTCTTCTGCTATCAAGAATATGAAATGTGGAGATCCATAAAAGATGGTCTATATGTTCCCATGGTGGCCTCTGCTGATTTCGGAGGTCCATCAGTTCCTAAAGAAGCTTTAAAGTACTCAGAGGAAGACATCAAGAAGATGGGGGTAGATTTTAAAGCTTTGGGAGCCATTCAGATGTGCTTGCAAAACGAATTTTTCCACAACTTCGGAGAATACAAAACTGCTAAGGAGCTATGGGAAGCTCTTGAGAAGATGTTTGCTGGGTCAGAAGAAGTGAAAGAAAATAGAGGAGACATCTTGAAGCAACAATATAAAATTTTGTCTGGAAGGAAGGTGAGTCCCTTACTGTTCTGTACATCAGGTACACCTATCTTGTGGGAGAGCTCCAATGCTCTAAAGTGAAGCTGGAGGATGAAGACATTCTTAAAAAGTTTATCATATCTCTGCCAAGTTGCTAGACACTCTACATAGTGCCAATCAGAAGAACCAAAAATCTGAAGACTCTGCAGATGACTGAGCTGTTTGGCATGTTGAAAACCTATGAATTAGAAATGATTCAAGCCAAAGAAATAAGCTCAGGTTATTCAATAGCATTATCATCCACCAACACTTCTTATGCACTACACTCTGACCACTCAATTCCTAGCTCTAGCAACTACTATCCTCCCATTGTGACCCATCCTTAGACTCCAAACTCACAATCAAATAACTCACCATTTCTCCTTGAAGCCCCACCTCAAACAAATTCTGCTGCTTTTGTCTCTGAAAACCTGAGCAAAATGTCATTTATCAAATAAGATCTGGAGTGTTTTCATCCAGATGATTTACAAGAAATGGACATACAACACTCCTATGCCATGTTGTCACTCAGAGCTAAACGATTCTACTCTAGAACTGGAAGACCCATTCCAAGCAGCAACTCTAACACTAGAGTAGGGTTCGACAAGAGCAAGTTTAGATGTTAAAACTGCAACTAACTTGGTCACTTTGCTAGAGAATGCAAAGAACTAAAAGCAAATCCAGCTACTGCTCAGCCAAGACAAGCTCATCAAGGTCAAGCAAATCAGGGCAACACCCCTCCGGCTCAGACTACAGCCTATGCAGCTGTTGGAATAGTTGAGTTTGACTAGAGCTTCCAGTATGAGGATCTTCCTGCCAACAACCAAGCATTTATGGCAGACACATAGAGATACCACCTCAGGTATATGAACACCTCTGCTCTCAAGCTTGTATTGATAAGGTTCTAGGTTACAGAAAGCATAACCAAAACCTTATAGATCAAAATGAAGAGTTTCACCAAATGAAATGTGAATTTAAAAAGGTTGAAAACAGTTTAAAGAAAAGATTAACTGCCTAAAGAAAAAGATTTCATCATTAGAACATGAACAAACAAATCTTGAAACTCATATTGATGATCTATTGGTTAAGTTAAAAGCTACCAGAGCAGAATTGACAGAACAGAAAGTTCATATTGAGAAATATGAATTTGCATCCAAAAAGATTCAACGACTTTTAGATGTTCAAGTTCATGACATAGTAAAAACTGGTCTGGGGTACCATGCTAACCAGTTCAAAACTGTTGCACCACCTGCTGACTATGTATCCATCCATGAACCAAACTTCAATCTCTCCAATCTTGACCTAGCAAACTAAGATCTTGATCCTTCAAAGGAAGAACAAGTTGTGCAAGAATGCACTACCTCATCTGAGTCTGAGTCCACATGCTCAGACTCCACTGAAACAAATGAAGCTCCATTACTTCCCACAAATGAAGTATTTCCTAAAACCACCAAGTCTGGCAAAGTGATCCAAACCAACGGACCAAGCCCCTTCATTCCCTCAATACCAATACCTCCACCCACTAAACAAATCAAAATTAGCTATCCTCCAGAAGGAAGAAATTTAAATATTGAAAAGGGACAATCTTCAACGTCCACCAATCTCCAATCAAAATCCAATCAACCCAGGAAGGTGTTTGACATTTGTCATGAACCTGGAGAGAGACCTCCATATGTTCAGAAAACATTGGAGGAAGCCACTTTTGAACATAACAAAGCTCATCCCTGGAACTTCAAAGATCTATTCAAAAGAAAAGATTATGTATACTTTCAAAGGGATAAATCAGCTAAATCCTGTTTTGTCTGTGGCAAATACTATCACACTGCCAACACCTGCTTCTACTATCTTCAGCAGCAAAGAAACCTCAAGCAGAATGCTTTTGAGAAGATAAACAAAAACAAGAAGGTAAGAAGCTATGAAGTCAAGACAACTCAGTTCAGAAAGTCTCTCTCTCCTCCAAGAAAGCAGCTTCAAAAACCTCAACAATCTTGCATCATATGTTGTGAATCAGAACACTTTGCTGCAGATTTTAAATTCAATCCTTTCAACCAGCCTCCATAGCAGTTCAAGCTACTCCAAAACAAAGGCATATCTATAAAAGAACTCCCATAGAGAAACCCACTTTTAACAGAAAGGTAAAGCAGGAGAAGCATGTATCTGTTGAACCATCAGCAGCCAGCAAAAATGGTGTTGATCACGTGAAGCTAAAGAAGCCAAGAAACAAGTCTTCAGCAGCAACCAAGTCTGCTGCTGATCATGAAAAGCCATCAGCAGCAACCAAGCTTGCTGCTGATAAGCCAAAGTCTTAAACAACAAAGTTTGCTGCTGATCAAGCAAAACCATCAGCAGCTAAAGCAAAATCAGTTGCTGACAGATTAAAAAGATCTGGAAAACCATCCCAACAATGGAAAACCAAGTACACAGCTTCTCTCTCTTAAAGCATCATCATTGGTTCCATTGAATGCAAGTATACAGATTCTATTGGTCCAAAGACACACTCACCCAAGTCTGCAACTTCTTGGGTTCTTCCCTCTAACTAGATCTCTCTCATGTGTACGGACAACCAGGTCACAAGGATACCACCTGGGTTGTAGATAGTGGTTGTTCCAGGCACATGACCGGCAACAGGTCCATCCTCTCTAATTTCAGACATTTCAATGGAGGATATGTTGCCTTTGGGAGTGATTCAAAGGGAGGATCTATAACTGGACAAGGAGCTGTGTCCATTGAAATAATGAGTATTGAAAGGGTAAACTCTGTCAAAGAATTGGACTTCAATATCATGAGTGTGTCTCAGATCTGTTATCAGAAGCATTGGATGCTTTCACAGACAAAGAATGCATTGTGCTCTCCCCTTGGCTAAGCAAACCTCCTCCAGAAGATTTTATTAACTGCCCAAAGAAAAGGCAACCTATATGTGCTTGACATGACTGAGGTACTCCATCTAGCAGTGTATCTTGTTTTCTGTCCAAGGCATCAGTTGATGAATCATCTCTCTTGCATAGAAGATTAATCCATGTTAATGTAAAAACCATCAACAAGTCGGTGAAGGGAAATCTTGTCAGAGGTCTTCCTGATAAAGAATTCCAACTTGAAGATTATTGCATAGCATGCCTGAAGGGGAAGCAACACAAGAGTTCTCACAAGCCCAAGACATTGAATACAAATGACACCCCACTACAGTTGTTACACATGGATCTTTTTGGTCCAACAAATGTTATGTCAATGGGAAAGAAGTCATACTGTCTGGTGATAACTGATGACTATACCTGATTCTCTTGCGTATACTTCTTGAGAACAAAAGATGAAACTACTGAGATTCTCAAATCCTACATTCTTAGGGTAGAGAATCAAAGCAATCAGAAAGTCAAAGTCATAAGGTGTGATCAAGGTACAGAGTTCAAAAACCACACCTTGAATTGTTTTTATGAGAGCAAGGGCATAGAGAGACAGTACAGTGCTTTAAGAACTCCTAAAAAAATGGGGTTACTGAAAGGAGAAACATAACTCTAATTGAATCAGCAAGATCAATCTTGGCTGACTCAAAACTGCCTCTCACATTCTGGGCAGAAGTAGTGAGCACAGCTTGTTATGTGCAGAATAGAGTTCTCATTGTTAAGCCTCTCAACAAAACACCTTATGAACTATGGTTCGAAAGAGTTCCCTACATTGGATTTCTAAAACCCCTTGGATGTCCATGTACCATTCTCATCACACATTGGGTTCTTCCTAAATTTGGTGCCAAATCAGATGAAGGATACTTTGTGGGCTATTCCTCTCAATCCAAGGCCTATAGAGTTTTCAACTCAAGAACAAGAATTGTGGAAGAATCATCAAATGTGGAATGTAGGGAACACATTGCATGTGAAAAGGGTAAAGGACCAGACTGGCTCTTTGATATAGACTCCTTCTCCTAAGTATTTGAGCCCCTCATTTTCTCAAATATGGAGTCTACATCTTCCAAAGAATTAGCTTCCACGTCATCAACTAATTACATATTGGAATTCAACAGTCCCTCTATAAGGATCAAAAGACCATCCATTGATCCTCCATCTGTTGTGGAAGCTATTGAAGCCAGTGAATCAAGAACCAGCCTATCAAATGTCACAAGCAGCAGTCTCTCTGGACAGGAAAATCAAAATGTAGTTGATGCTCATGACACTCATGACATCTCCACCGATGGAGGAGAGGTATCTGCTGCTGATCAAGAAGATACAGTTGGTGTAGAAGCATCTGCTACGGATGCTATTGCTGATATTGAAGACTCCTCTGCAGTGAATGAAGATGGTCCTGATCAAAATCAAAGCAATCTTGAGCAAGGAATACAGTTGGATGTTGTTCCAGCACTGAGAATCAACAAGGAACATCCATTGGAAAATATAATTGGCCAAGCTCAGCAAGGAGTTCAAACAAGAAGCAAAACTCATGAGGCCAATATATGTCTGTATTTGTGCTTTCTATCTCAAGTAGAACCAATGAAGATAGATGAAGCTTTGAAACATAGCCGTTGGATTGAAGCAATGCAGGAAGAGTTGTTGCAATTCAAAAGACAAGAAGTGTGGACACTGGTTGATCTTCCACTTGGTCAAACTGATATTGGCACAAGATGGGTATTCAGGAAAAAGCAAGATGAGAGAGGCATTGTAGTCAAGAACAAAGCCAGACTTGTAGCTAAGGGCTACACTCAGGAAGAGGGAGTTGACTATGATGAAGTCTTTGCTCCTGTTGCCAGACTAGAGGCCATCCGAATCTTCTTAGCTTATGCTGCATCCAAGAGCTTTACTGTTTATCAAATGGATGTCAAGAGTGCCTTTTTGTATGGGAAAATTGGTGAGGAAGTCTATGTCAGACAGCCTCTAGGCTTTGTAGATCCTGCTCATCCTGACAAAGTGTTCAAACTAGACAAAGCTCTCTATGGCATGGTATGAAACTTTGTCCGGATATCTACTCAGCAACAATTTTAGAAGAGGTGCTATTGATCAGACCTTGTTTATCAAAGATGAAGGGGGAGAAATCCTACTTGTATAAATCTATGTTGATGACATCCTCTTTGGATCTACAAGGAAGAAGCTGTGTAAAGACTTTGAGATCCTGATGCACTCAAAGTTTTAAATGAGTTCAATGGGTTAACTAAATTTCTTCTTGGGTCTCCAAGTCAAAAAAGTTCCAAATGGAATCTTCATCAGCCAATCCAAATAAGTCAAGAGCAATTTGGAAAGATTCAAGATGGCTGACTGCTCTACTGTAAGAACTCCTATGCAAGTGCACCATCAAATGACTCCAGACAAAGATGGTCAAGACACTGATCAACATCAGTACCGTGCAATGATAGGATCACTCATGTATCTAACTGCCTTAAGGCCATATATCATGTTTGCAGTATGCCTTTGTGCAAGATTCCAAGCAGCTCCAAAGAATACACATCTTCAAGTTGTCAAGAGAATTTTTAGATACCTAAAGGGAGCCCCAAGACTTGGGCTATGGTATTCTAAAAATGACAAGTTCAATCTGTATGCATAAACTGACAGTGACTATGGAGGATGCAACTTGGATAAGAAGTCCACATTAGGGGGATGTTAGTTTCTAGTTGGAAG
The DNA here is from genome assembly GCA_023525975.1 of Smallanthus sonchifolius. NCBI lineage: Eukaryota > Viridiplantae > Streptophyta > Magnoliopsida > Asterales > Asteraceae > Smallanthus > Smallanthus sonchifolius. The sequence goes on along the minus strand of CM042035.1, from coordinate 59,865,202 downwards.
ACTGATTTCATGGCAGTACAAAAAGCAAACATGTGTATCAACTTCTACAGCAGAAGCAGAATACATTGTAGCTTCAAGTTACTGTGCACAAGTCATATGGATACAAAATCAAATGCTGGATTATGGGATAACTTTCATGGCAACTCCCATTCACATTGACAACATGAGTGCTATATCGATTACAAACAATACGGTGCAGCACTCCAAGACATAGCACATTGACATCAGGTATCACTTCATAAGAGATCAAGCTGAGAAAAAGAGAATTATTTTAACCAAAGTTCATACCAATGAGCAATATGCTGACTTGTTTACAAAACCTTTTGATGAAGCTAGATTTAGATATTTAGTTGAATCCATTGGCATGATGAACTTTGATTAAATTTTGTCTCCAAATTTTTTGAATAAAATGTGTCTGTCTTTTGTTGTAAATAAAAAGTTAACAGTCAGCAACAAACATTTTAGCTGCTGACAGGTTAAATCATCAGCAGCAAAGAATTTGCCACTAACTGCCTTAAGTTATCAGTAGGAACAAGTTTCCTGCGGAAAGCTTTAAGGTAATCAGCAGCAACATTTTTGCTACGGACCATTACATCCATCAGCAGCACCAAGTTTGTAGCTGATAGGCATATCCATCAGCAGCAACCAAGTTTGCAGCTGATAGGCTTAACCATCCGCAGCAACCAAGTTTGCTGCTGATGGGTAAAATAAGTCCAAATTAACTTTTAAGCGCTGTAAAAATTACTTTTAGTCTTTACCATGACTGCTATAGTGTGTTACAACTGTAAAACAGTGAAAAGTAAATGGGTTGTACTGTACAAGTAATTTTACTTTTTCCCTCCTTTGCCATTATAACACAAATCAAAATTCTTCCTTCACCACTTCACATTCAATTCCGACCTAACCCTCACCACTTTCTCTCAAGCATTCAAAGCTTTTCATACTTAACCATCATTCAAAAGCTTCCTCTTTCCCTCCAAATCCAACCATAATGGCAGAAGCAGACATCAACAATCCTGATGACAAGCTCTCAACCTACCATAATCTGACGGCATATCTTGTCAAAGGAAAGAAATCCGAAGGGTTTGACGAAATGATTGACTTCGTTTGTCAATCAAAAATCCACTTTGCACTAACCGTCAACCCCACAATCTATATACCTCACATGGAGGATTTCTGGAACACTGTCATCTACTCTATCAAACAGGGGACTCCCCAAATCAAAGCCACGGTAGACGGCAAAGATATCACCATCACTGAAGCCACACTCAGAAAATACCTCAAGCTTCAGGACGAGGGGGCCGCCATCTCATACACCAAAAATGAATACATGAGGCCTTTGTATCTACAGGGTACACTGGAAATCAAGACGAACACACCATTGAGAAGGCATTGATGGGTCCTCCTTGGAAGTTCTTATACCACACTCTTCTTCAATGCATATCTCAGAAGAGGAGTGGATGGAATCAAGTGAGCTCTGCCCTTGCCTCTGCCTTTCATGGTATGGTCACTGGTCAAGGATTCAACTTTGCACATTTGATATTTGAAGGTTTAAGATATAACCTTCAAGAAGGTGCAAAACAAGCATTCTTTATGTACCCAAGGTTCTTGCAGGAAGTTTTTAATCATTAAGTAAAAGATCTTTCAAAACCTGCAAAAATCTACTTGATCTGGGTAATAAAAATAATATTTTTCAAAGTATGAGAACAGTTTCAAAGAAGTGCTCATGGGTCAATGTTCCATTGTTATCTACAGTGTTGAACATACAAAGCACCCAGGTTAACAGTTCAGCAGTCCCAGCTAATACTGATCCCACACCCTCCACTTCACAGCCTGAACATACAACAGTGTCCCTTGATCGAACCGATGTGCAACTTATTGAGGGTGCACAGGCATAAGAAATACTTACCCCAGTTCTTCAAGCCCAACTGGAACACAGGGCCCCAGTTGAGGAAAGTTATACTCGAAAGAGAAAAAGGAGCAAGAAGAATCCTTCTATTCTTATCTCTCAAGCCCAATCCCAACCCAAAAGCCCTCATTCAGAATCCCAACATTTTGATGAGAATATCAAAAGGGATAGCCACAGCATTAGGGAGACTTCCTTGGAAGTCCCTCTATTAGGATCAGGATCACATCCCAGATCCATAGAACATCCCTCTGAGCCCTCTCTCTCTATTTCTTCACTGAACTTAAGTGTAGAGGCACCTAGTCAAGATGATGTACCTTTTCTAACTGCCACTATCTCGAAGGTACTGATTGAATTGGCTGCCAAAGTACCCAGCCCAAGTTTATCACCTGAGAAGGTTCACTCTGGGAGTGATGATAGAGTGAATGTGGAAAGGGCTATCACTACTACTGGTCCATCATTTGACCAGGAGGACAGTGATAACATTACTAAGTCCCCAACCACGGCAACTCACAGTGTGGATGTTTCTTTTGAAACACTCTTAACCGAAAGGAATCCCAGGTGCCAAGAAAACCAAGGTGATGGGGATGCAGAGGCTAGGCCTAAGGCCCCATATAGTTCCAAGGATTCCACAACTGTGGAGGAGGACAGACTGAAACTTGAAAATTTGGAATTGACGTGCTGAAGTGTCCAAATTAAGGCACCAAGTCTCTATGCATGAAGCCCATCAATGCCCGAGTGTGACTTCTCCCTCCCTTATATCAGTGGGAACCAAACCTTATGCACTGATGCAACCAAAAAGGGGGAGATAGTTACTGTTGAAGATGACAGAGATAGTCTTGATGAATGGATACAAGAGCAGGCAGCCTTTCAAAGCACACTACTCAAGCTTGCTTTTGTTCAAGTTCATGATTTTCCAGACTCAGAAGATGAAGATGAAGAGATCTCTAAGGATTGGAAGTTGGTTCCCAGGGATGTAGATGAAGTGTTCCATGAGGAGATGAAGATAAAAAATGACGATGAAGATGTGCCTTACTCAGTCATTATACTTCCAGCTGCTGCTGGAATCTCCAGACAGGTCATATCTCCCCATGTTCCCCTAACTGCACATAATCTGGAGTTTGACTCCATCTTGTCATGGGGATATGATGGGCTATTTGAGAGATTCTGGATTGGGTGGGAGTTCGCTGGTGTACAAGATCTCAGATGGGAGAATTTGAACCTATTGAACACCCTATCCCTGCACTTAACTGAATGCATCAATACATCTGATTATCTATCCGCCATGCTTGCCATTGAGCGCTTCCATGACATATGTGAAGACAACATGCCCAGATTTAAAGATCTTCTTAAGCTTGCTAAGATGGTGGCATACAACAAAGTTGAGGATGAAGAAGCAGAGTCCTCACAAGCAGCTCAACAAAGACATAACAGACTTGAAATAATAAGAAGTAGGGTACTGACAGAGCAACAAGTCATATGTCTAAGAAGATTCTTATACAATGAAGTTGTCAGGGGTTAGAAGTGCATGGATGGTCAAACACTGGGTCTTCTGGCTTTCAGTTCTTTCTGTGTGATGGATCATCCTTTATCATCAACAATAATAAAGAAATCCTACACCTCAACCTAGACTTCCTGTACAAGGGCTTTGAACTCAGGATACACATCTGTAACATCAACTCCATAGAAAGTCAAGAAATGATCAAGATTGTCAAAGCTTTCCTTGAAAATGAGGGATGGATTGCCATGGAGGAACCATATTCAGACCTGCCCCTTCCTTCTTCTCCAACTGTTATATTAACCACATAAGAAGAATAAAAAAGAATGGCTGAAATGAACATTAAGGAGGCATGGAAGGCTAAAACTGGAAAGGAATGGGAGATGGGTGAGAATGAAGAAGTCCCTCCCCCTTTGTCTACTCCTTATATTGCCAATGAAGCTGAAGCTGAGGTCTCAACATCATCTCTCACATCTACTGTTGTGATCCATGAAGCCGAAGCAGAGGCATCAAATAAAGACAAAGAGAAGGGCATCATGACTGAAGAAGAAGAAGAAGAGAAGATAGAGAAAGAGAAGAAAGAAAAGGAGAAGAGAAGAAGGGAAGGAGATGGCTGAGCTCAAGAAAGAAAAGCTGCCATACTCCTTCAAGAACAGCAAATCCAGTTGCATGCTAGGCAACTGGATAAATTAAAAGTTAGAGTTTTTGTAGCTACACAACTGAAAGAAGATAAAGCTTTAGCTCTTCAGCTGCAGGAACAGTTGAATAAAGAGGAAGAAGAGAGAGAAGAAGAGAAAAGAAGAAGCTAAATTCAGAATCACTGATTCTGAATTAGCAAAAGAAATGAGAGAGGAGTGGACTGAAGCTCTAATTTCTCAAGGTGAGGATGCAGGCAACCTTGAGAAATTATCAAATAAAGAAATATATAGAGCTTTCATGTGACATCAAGGTCAACTAGCAAATAAGAAAAGGGTTGAAGAAGAAGAAAAAGCAAAACAGGAAACTAGGAAAACCATTGTATTTAATGTCAGATCCCATGAAGAAAGGAAGGTCATGATGGACTTCCTAAAGACTAGAGGTGAGAGTGGAAAGAGGCTAGTTCCCATGAGTTTCATGAACCTGCAAGCCCTCTATATCAAAGTAAAGAAGGAAGAGAGACTTGGGAAGATAGGCTTAAGAAGAAGGGTAGACACTCAAACTGTAGAAAGAAAACAAAAGAAACCCAAGCCTACTCCCTCATCCACTCCTTCCCCGGTCCAAAAACCTTCCACTCTCCCTCCTAGGCCTCCCTCCTCTCCACCTAAAGAGTCCAAATATTCTCACCCAGCTCCTCCTCATCAACTGCCTCCTAAAAAGAAAGCTAAACCTCCTACCACATCTGAAAACTCAAGAGAGATTGTGATATGGTTTTATAGTGAAAAAGATCAGTGGTTTGAAGTGTTTAGGGGGAGGACAGAAGTTAAAAGATCAATGTATAAATATGTTGATGAGGTGATGCAGCTTCCAAATTCTGATCTTCAAGGAATGATGGAGCTGGGTGAAGCTGGTGATCAAGCATCACTTCAACCCCAACAAAGATGTGATTATTGATGTTAAACATCTCTAATCTCACTTTCCACTAATCAGTTGGTCCTACAATGCTGCTCAGGATGAGTACACTTTGATAGATGTCAAAGGACAAAAGATGATATGTTCAAGCAAGTCTATCTTCAGTATGCCAAGCAAGGACATCAAGTCTCTATCTGAACTTCCTCCTGACAATCCAAGCAAGGACCACAGAGGCTATGAGACAGCAACGATTGTTGCTCACATGAAAAAGATTCAGCAACAAAGGCAGTAAGAGAGTTTTGGTAGCATCAGTCTAGGGGGAGTTTGTAGAGATAAAGACTGATGGCTACAAAATTCTCTAAGTACAACTGTTACGAACTCCACAATTTTGCTGCTGACTTACAAGTTGTTGCGGATAAGGCTAATTGTTGCGCATAGTATGTTCTCCTGCTGATGAACAACAATGTTGCGGATAGCCTTATCTGCTGAAGTTCAGAGTTGCTGCTGATAGGCTTCTTAGCAGCATCAAACACTTGTTGCTGCTGATAGGCAAATCATCAGCAGCTTTGACTTTGCTACTGACACCTCTTCTACAACACTGACACAACTCTCAGCAGAAGTAATGTTATTGGTGCAGATGATTAAAGACAAAGCTACCACTTTTGAAGTCTCCTGCAAAGATTCCTAAGAAGACTTTTGATCTGAATAGAACTGTTTGCAGCAGCTTGCCTTTTAGTTGTCTACCAGTTGTAGTGCAACTTGTAACTGTCAAAGAACAACGGCTTGTGTTTGATCTGATCGTTAGAATCAAGGGTATGTCTTGATTCTAAGTTCCTTTATGTGTATTGTATGTTCCATTTTTACAAGTGTGCTTCCTTAGAGTTTTCTCTGTAATCTTGTAAACATTGAAGATTAATACACTTTGCATTTATCAGTATTAGTTTTGTTTGCCTATTTACATTGCATAGTTGTAATCACCGATCCTACACATGTCTCCAAAATCTATTGAGTGTGTCGTCAGTGGTAAGGTACGAGCCGTGCAGTGAAAGGTAAGGTTGTTGTTTGGAGAACTGTGGGTGCTGAAGTTGTGGAAACAAGAATTGACTCAGTCATTATGGGATGGACAGATGTTGTTGGTATCTGGAATGAGGTACCCGAAAGAGAGACAATCGTTTGTACAGAAGCTTCACAAGTAGGAACAACCAAAGGTGTGATTGTTTTGTGTCTCCTTCGGTTGTACAATTGTGTTGGGGCAATGGGAGTTCTCTGTGTTTGAACTCTGGCATTGATTTCATCCATTAGTTCTTGCCACGGGCGATCCTTTTGAGTTTTCTTTCTTCGTTCAACTATATGAGGTGCCCCTCGGTTGCTATCAGAACTATCGAGCTGAAAGTCAGAATCTGAACTCTGTCTTCTTAATCACCTTGATAATGATTCAGGAAGGGATTCCCGAATATTCTTTCTAGGGTACCTTTGGTCTGGAGTGGATTCTGAATCAGAAGAATCAGTTACTGTACGTTCTGATTCACTAATGTCTGGATTTTGTGCATACCCAGTACCACCATCATCACTTTCATCACCATTTTCAGCATTACTTTCATCATCATTATGATCATCATCATCACTAACTTCTTCTTCATCCGAGTGTTCACTTAACTCGGGTTCACTCTCTGGACTGTACAATCTCTCTCCCTGTGGTGCAATATAGGTCTCGTTGATCAAGTGTCCAAATAGAGGAGTGTGCATTGGTATTGGTTCTGCAGTACCGACATTAAGAAATTTTACAAACACCCTCTTGGATTTTGTGACACCCAGCATTTCAGGTCAATATCCACATTTCATAAACGTACGTTCATAATTATTATTTCCTGATATTTATTTTGACTAAGTAAAGTCAAGAAGTCTAGCAAAAGAGTTTATTCCAAGTCTAGTAAATCTTAAAGAATTACTAGAAAAAGTAAGCAGAATAACCCGACTAAATACGAACGTAAATAGTTAAATAAAATAACCGGAAAAATATATATATATATATATATATATATATATATGTTACACAAAATTTACGTGAACTATAACTTATGGTTAAGACTAAATCATATAACATACGAAAAAGTAAAATAATGGACTTTTCGAAGACGTTACTATGTAGCGCCACTTTTAGGTACTCATACCTACAAATAATCACCTCAACGAATTATACGAACCAAGATTTCAATAATTTCTTCATCGAGCCATAAACTGGTTAAAATTATAATACCGTGAAGAATCTAAACCGAATTAAATTACCATTTGGAACTCTAATTGATACTAATACCATTAATAAATTAATGCTTAAATTTAGTTATCATTAACCCCAAACCACTCCCTTGACTTTCTCGGCCGAGAGTCAGGTGAGCCATTCTCCCACTTGCTAATTCACTCAAATTCAGATAAAAACCATAGCTCCTCAGTCGAATTCTCACAATCCTTTCATATTTCTCATTTTCTTACGGCAATTTCCCAATTCTCCTTCAAGTCGAAGTCCAGTTTTTAAAACGAAATCCACCATAATTCGGTGTTATAAGGAGAATTTCAAGTGTTCCTGAAGAGAGCTTAGCAAAAGAATTCAAGACTATCTTCTCTGTTTCTCTAAAAATCACCATTCTCTGTTTGAGGTAAAAACTTAATATTGCCCATACTAATTTCTTTAAATTTGTAGCTGAGCATACAAATCGTTCAAACGCAAGTAAGATAACAAGAAAAGTGTGTCAAATTCAAGATTTGAACATAAAAATATATAGGACGAATTCTGTCAATCAAAGTACAGTAATCGAAACTATAGTTTCGATACCTATTGTTCAATCGAAACTAGGAGTTTCGATACCTGTTGTTCAATCGAAACTAGGAGTTTCGATATCTATTTACTCAATCGAAACTAGGAGTTTCGATACCTGTTTACAATCGAAACTAGGTAGTTTTGATACTATTCTTGCCCAATCGAAACTAGGTAGTTTCGATACCCAGTTTACTCAATCGAAACTAGGTAGTTTCGACATCTGTTCTGTTCAATCGAAACTAAGAAAGTTTCGATACCTGTTCATCAGCCCTTGGGGCAGTAACTCAGAACTATTTTTATAACGAAACAAGTGTTGGAAAAAACTAAAAAGATAATTAAAACAAAAGCAATCAGATCGGCTAAGTCGGGTGAACAATTTGCGTTTAAGACGGGTAGTCTTAACGTGTATGCTATCCTTGTGTAATTAGGATACGGATAGGCAAGTCTGCTGATTATTCAAATATTTTCTAGCATTCATACTGTTGAGGTGAGTTTCACTAATCCCCTTTTTCTAATTTTTTGAAATGATTTGGGGTGGAAACATACTTGTAAAAGACTATTTTTGTGTAAATGAATTGAACTAATGATCTGACCGTATGTGTGTATTGAGGGAAAAGTAAAGCGCTTAAAGTCCTCTGAATAAATTAGTAACCATTAGCTATGGACTTAGCCCGGGATTATATGAATAGTACTATTGGGGGTGACGACTCCGGTCATGGTTAGTCGCGCTAACCAGGGGTCAAAATGGCCGAATGACCGCATATTGTCTTACTCGCAGAAAGGCGAGGGGAGGCACATAATGTTGGGGTTTGGTTACGGTCTCGTACATTACATACTATTTTGTATTCCTTACAAGCTTACAAATGGGGTCAATAGATCGGATTAGTATTCATATTCATTGGTAATTTAAACAAAAGAGTTCTGATCAGGCTAAAGTGATCAGTTTTAAACAAAAGAGTTCTGATCAGGTTAAAGTGATCAGGTTTTACACAAAAGAGTTCTGATCATGTTAAAGTGATCAGGTTTTAAACAAAAGAGTTCTGATCAGGCTAAAGTGATCAGGTTTTACACAAAAGAGTTCTGATCAGGCTAAAGTGATCAGGTTTTAAAGAAAAGAGTTCTGATCAGGTTAAAGTGATCAGGTTTAAACAAAAGAGTTCTGATCAGGTTAAAGTGATCAGGTTTAACAAGGAGTTTTGATCGGAAAATGATCGGATTTAAACATTGGGTTTATGATAACTCTTTATAATAACTTGTGAACTCACCAATCTCGTGTTGACAGTTTTAAGTATGTTTTCAGGAAATTGAACGTGGCCATCAGGTTAGCAATGTAGGATACATGCATGCACGTGGATACGGCTTTTGGGAGGATTTCTCTTGTATAACTCATGGTCTTGAGTCATATTTGCGAAATCTTAAACTTTTGTAAACTCAAGTTAATATTTTATGATGTAAATATTTTAGACTCGATTATGTATCCAATTACGTGTATGTGTTTGCGATAATCATATGCTTTGGAAACAAGTGAACGTCGTGCCTCGCGTTTCCGCCTTGGCGGGGTGTGACAGATTTTCTCTTGACCTGTAGTTGCTGCCCTATTTGTGGTAAGTTTGGCAAGAAATGATTAATCAGTAGTTGAATGAATCATGGATATAGCAAGAATCTGAATCTAATAGCAGCATTGATTTGATCAAGGACTGATTTATATATATATATATATATATATATATATATATATATATATATATATATATATATATATATATATATATATAGCATGAGAAGTTGTAACCCTTGTTTAGTGATAAGCCAACCATTGCTGAAGCTAAATCATGCCCCATGGCATCTTTTCCTGCTTTTCTAGTTGATATACACATAATCATTACGTGGGCAAAGTACCTCCATTGATCCAACAACCACATCTTCTTTTAAGATGGGTAATTTCTCCTACCAACGTACCCCATTCTTTGTCTCCAACATCCATCAATCATATACTTTGGATATTGAGTTGGGTCAGTGGCTAGATCATTGAATTATAGCACCTGACATATTGTGTCTTCAGAGATGGCTATTTGTTGGTTGGCTACAGTAGCTGTAATCACATTAGGTGTCTGTCTGCAGTCTAGCTAAGCTGTATCCCAGAATTTCTCTAAGTAAGGACGTGATACAACTGGGTTGGCAAAGATAGCCTAAGCAATCTTGGATCGGTTTAAAAATGTGACTATCTCTTGATAGTTTAGAGCAGCACCTCGCCATTCTGGGTCTGTTAGTGCTAACATATTGAATTCCTCAGTAAAAGCGCGTCTAGCCATATCTGCAATACAAAACAAGACAAGATTAGAACATATTATATATCATAATATAACAGTGTATAACAATTATAATGTACTTGACATAGACTGAGTTTGAGACTTAGAAAAAATTTTCACCCAAACTGCACATGCGTAGATTTGTAAGTACGCAGAGACAGATTAGGTCATGTGTACTAATCAAATACGCATGAACAAAGTCCTTTGTATGTACTTATCAAGTACGCATGGTCTGCGTGAAGTTCAAGTCTGAAAATGTCAAGTACTGGTCTAAAGTCCGATTAACTTGTTCTAATGTTGTCAAAAAAGGCATAGCAACTCAAGGACGCTCATTTTTATCATCAATAATACCAAAATTCAACCCTCATTGATGGAACAGGGGCCAACATGACTTTAAAGTCCAAACCATGATCAAAAACCCAAATTTTCAAGTTAAAATGACAGATTTTGTGTTAAATGACTTAGAATGATGCTTAGAAACATAAATGGTTGTTCAATTTCACATGCATACACCATTTGAACTTAAAAATTGATCAACATAACCCTAGCCTCAAGAATAAAAAATCACACAATTATGGGTGATTGAACGGTTGAAATCGAGTGAGATTCTCACCAAATGATCCTTAGATGATGTTAGAAGTAAAAGTGTGATGAAAAACGGTTTAGGAACACAATGATTTTCGAGGAAAATGAGTAGTCCGAAGTCAGTAGGGTGGAGTGTTTGAAAAATGAGAAGTAAATGCACTTGTCGTTATATATACCCCGCCATATAGGTCATGCGTACTTATCTAAGTGCGCATGAACTACCTCATGCGTACTTCGTACATATCTAAGTGCGCATGAACTACCTCATGCGTACTTAACAAGTACGCATGGTTTAAGCTGTGCACACTTAATTAAGTGCTCATGACTTAACACTCATTCAAACTTTACCTCAAAATCCTCTTTATGAAGAATTCTAAGACGCACATGATAGATACGTTCAACTGTTGTTAACAAAAATGTTTCCGGAAGTTGTAAAAATCTTTTTGGTTTTTCAAAGTTTTCGGAAATGAACCGTGCAAGAAATCTTTTTGTCATTTTGTAAAGTTTAAGTTAAAACACACTAAATTTTTTTTGTTGTTGTTTTTATAGCTGAAGAAACAGAATATAGTGTAATTGAATACTTAAATTGAACGTCTTTTTGATCAAGTCATAAGAAGAGGATCATATCAGGCTAACATGTAGCAATAGTGATACCAGTAAACTTTTAAAGAATTTGGGATCATATCATGACATACTTGTTTAAAATTAATTTTGAAATACATATTATAGTAATTCTTTGAAATACATATTATAGTAATTCAAATTATCAATATTATATGAGTTGAAACTATAAGCATTCTACAATGTGTACCCCACGTCTATGTAGACAGAAAAGTAAATGCATTATCTCAAGACATCTAAGATTTTCCCAAGGATTATCAGTATCACCAGGTTGAGATAATATCATTTAGCACATAGAAATCAAGCAGAATCCATAATGATTATCTAGAATCAGTTGATTCTTTTGTCTTGGTTTGTGAGTATTTGTGATGATTCAGGCTAATAGATATGGAATCCGAAGATCCGGGTAACGGGATCCAACTATTATCTGAATGTCTTCAATAGAACAGATGTGATCCAAGGGGTAGTATATGCTTGACGGTTGTTGTCAAGACATATCTAAGCTCAGCATCTCATTACATACTTGTGTATGGGCAGTGAAGTGAGCCGGAACATTGTGCTAATGACATAACCCGGAACTGGTCTCAAAGGATAATACTAGCCAAAAATCTTACATTCTATCTCTGATAATGATCTTTTGATAATCTTATACACACACACACATCATAGCATGGGTTCAAATCACAATTGAAACAAAAATATTTAGATTTTCACACTACTAATGATTTAATTAATACTTCTAGCCTACTGACAATTTCAATTAAAAGGATATTTGAAGTATTTTAAGTAGTCAAAGTGCAATCATTTCCCAATTTGTGCAATCTAAGAAATTTAGATCACTAACTGATGTGCAATCATTTCCTCTTATTTTCAAATGACATTGAGATTTTGAAAGTTTTATATTTTGTTTGGATTTTTCTTAAAAATTTAATAGAAAATAGATTAAAAGAAAATAAATGTAACTTCGAAGAAACTAATTTTGTTTTGAAAATGTTTTTCATTTAGGATTGAGCATTCCTATCATGTTGACCAGATGTTCAAAACAAGCACGATCAAAAGCTTTGGTGAAAGGATCAACAAAAATTATCATCCGTGTGAACTTTTACATGTTCAATTAAATGCTTTTCAGCACAGACACGAATGAAATGGTGACAAATTTCAATATGCTTAGTTTTGGAATGTTTCACCGGGTTGTTTGTGATAGACATGGTGGTTGTGTTGTCAATGAACATAGGAGTGGCAGTGTAGTTCAAGCCCTAGTCTCTCAATTATTGTTGAATCCATAAGATATGAGAGCAACAGCTTGCAGTAGCAATATACTCTGCTTCACATGTTGAGATAGAAACTGTTGACTGCTTCTTACACTGCTAGGAAACCAACCTGTTTCCTAGGATGTGACAACCACCTGAGGTTGATTTTCGATCAAGGTTACAACCGCCACAATCAGAATCAGTATATGCTTTGAATTCAAATGATTGCTGCTTGGAGTACCAAAGACCCAATCGGGGTTTCCTTTTCAGGTATCTGAAATTTTTCTTTAAAGCGATCATATGAGATTCCTTTGGTTATGACTGAAACCTTGAGCACAAGCAGACGACAAACATTATGTCAGGCCTTGAAGCTGTGAGATACATAAGAGATCCAATCATCCCACGGTACAATTTACAATCCACATCTTTTCCATCTTTGTTAGGATGTAAACCGTGATTGACTGGGATAGGTGTACCATAAGATGTACAATCATTCATTTTGTATTTTGACAAGATATCCTGTACATACTTAGTTTGATGCAGATAGATACCATTTTCCTGTTGACTGACTTGCAGACCTAAGTAAAATAACATTTCTCCCATGTTGCTCATTTCAAACTTGGACTTCATCACCTGCTCGAATTCCTTACACATCTCTTCATTGGTAGACCCAAAAATGATGTCATCAATGTATACTTGTACAAGTAGAATGTCACCTCCTGCTTTCCGTATGAAGAGAGTCGAATCAATTTGTCCTCGATCGAAACCATTGGACAATAGATACTTTGATAGAGTCTCATACCACGCTCTTGGGCTTTGATGAAGACCATAAAGTGCTTTGTCAAGCTTGTATACTTTATTAGGATGTGACGGGTCTTCAAAGACATGTGGTTGAGTGACATAGACTTCTTCATGCACTTTACCATACAGAAAAGCACTCTTTACATCCAGTTGAAAGACCTTGAAGCCGACAAAAGAGGCATAAGCCAAAAACAATCGGATGGCTTCAAGTCTAGCAACTAGTGCATATACTTCTATGTAATCCAAGCCTTCTTGTTGGTAAAACGCTTGAACAACCAATCTTGCTTTATTTTTCACCACAATGTGTCGATCATCAGTTTTACATTTGAACACCCATCTGGTTCCAATGGGATGGCCACCTTTTGGTAGATCAACTAGATCCCATACATGTAGTTTTCTGAATTGAGACAGTTCATCTTGCATCGCCTAAATCCAACAATTGTCAGCTAAAGCCTCTTTGATATTCTTAGGCTCTATTTGGGATACAAAGGCAGCTTTTAAACATGTTTCCATGATACCTGTGTTAAAAATCTTAGCATAAAGGCTTGTGTTTTTAGTTACAGTTCTGTGACGAGTTTGAACACCGGCATTAGGATCACCAATGATGTTGTCAATTGGATGATTCCTATGAATTCTTGTCAATGATACAATGGTTTCTTGAACATTTGTTTCAAGATTCGTGCTTAACTCCTCCATATCATTTACACCTGAAGACGATTCAATGTAAATAGGATCAATTGGAGCTTCATTTCTTATTTGAGCTCCGTCTTCTTCATTATGAGTATCTTCTTCAGTGTCACTTTCATGTGTTCAGATGCAGATGCAACATTGGAACTAGGGCTTTGAATAGGTACCGTTGTTCTTGTTGAGAAATTGGAACTGTCTCCGCCAGTACAGTATTGATACAGATTTGCAACATCTTCGGCAAATAAATCAGGAAGATTAAAAGACTTAAAGTGACTATCATAATCAAAACCCCAAGCTGGAGCTGTTGGTTCTGGTGGAGTTATGTGTTTACTGCAATTACCTTTGAACCATTCTTCTATAGTACGAATTTCAATATTGTACACTCTTTTGCAAGGTGAGTTGGCAACATATCCTCAGAAGATGCCTTCTACCGCTTTAGCATGAAACTTCGACTGACGATCTTTGTGTTGTAAAAATAAAGAGCATGGACTACCAAATGGAATTAGGTAGTCAAGCTTAGGAGGTCGATTATTGATTAGTTCATAGCTTGTTTTGTTGTGTCTTTTCACCACCCGAACTCTGTTCAACACGTGACAAGTTGTATTAACAGCTTCTGCCCAGAAAGTTATTGGAAGCTTGGCATCTAACAGCATTGTCCTTGCAGTGTCAATTAGAGTTCTGTTATTCCGTTCTACAACTCCATTCTGATGAGGAGTGTAAGGTGCACTGAACTACTAACGAATACCTTTCTTAAGACAGAAAAGTTCCATCATATTATTTTTAAACTCGGTGCCATTGTCACTCCTTATCCTTCTGACCTTTAGTTTGCATAAAGAATCTTGATTCAGAATCAGATATTGAAGAATTTCAGCAGTCTCATCTTTAGTACCTAAAAAATGTACCCAAGAAAAACTTGAGTAATCATCAGTAACAACCAAACAATATGACTTTCCACCAATACTTTTGATACTTATGGGCCCAAATAAATCCATATGTAAGAGCTCCAAAGGGGTATCAATAGAGTTTTGGATCTTTGGCTTGTGGGATTTCCGTTGCTGTTTGCCCTTTTTACAAGACGTACAATCATCTACAACGGAGAATCTCAACTTAGGAACCCAGGTTACCAAACCGTTTCGGACAAGATGATTCATTTTTCGATATGAAAGATGTCTGAGTTTCCTATGCCATAAGATGGAGTCAATTTCTGTTGCTTTAGAAATTAAACAGGTTGCAACTGATGAAGTGGTTGTTTCCACAGTCATATCAATTTGATAAGTTTCATTTGTTCTTGGTGCACGCATAAGAATCCATTATTCTGGAATCACGAAACCAAGCTTGAGAACCAGACATTCAGATTTGTTGAACATCACCGAATATTCTTTGTCACACATCTGAGAGACACTTAACAGGTTGTGCTTTAGCTGCTCAAAGTAGTTGACATTGTCAAAACTGATACATCCATTAGTAACCACGCCTTGACGTGTTATACTTCCTCCTTTTTCTCCTGCAAATGCCACATAGCCGCCTCTAAATAGTTTAACGTCTTGAAGAAGGGCCATGTTGCATGTCATGTGCCGGAACAACCATTATCAACATACCAACGAATAGAAATAGATCCATTTGGTTGTCCCTACACATATCACAAGAAATTAGTTAGATTTGGAGACCTATGCCATTATGGTCTTGGGTCGTCCGCTTTTCTCAAAGTAAAGTACTTTAATTAATTCACAGTTATGATGATAAAAAATGGGTGACTCCTTTGGTGAGTCGGAATTAGAAGCTTGAGAACTATCTAGTTTCTTTCTCCAAACTTGTTTCTTTTGAACAACAGGTTTACTAATATCATTTTGTAAAAAGGTTTTACCTAGTTGATTACCGGTTAACCATTGTCCTAGTTTTCTCAAACTTTTATTCCGTCTCCTTCTTTGGGTTCTTGACAATTTCACCTCATAATTTGCACCAGATTGTGTATTACCAAGGGTAGATACACACGGAACCACAGACTTCTTGTTCCATTTGTCAGTAGATGGTTTAGTCACAAATCTGGACTTAACCATATACTAGACAGGTGTTTTCACAATGTTTGAAAATTGAGTTTTGAATTGTTTTCCTGGTGGAGTTTTCAGGGATACGACTTATTTTGGGACAGCGGGCCGTTTCTCCAAATTTTTATAAGGACAAATCACCAGAATATGTCCAAACGTTCCACAATGAAAACAACTCCTTCTTTCTTTGAAAGTTCTCTTGTAAGGCTCACTGGTTTTGGATGTAGATGGTTTATTCTGATGAATGTTAGAATTAGTTTGATGAACCACAGGTGAAGTTTTACCAAATGTTAATTGACTTTTAGGAGTATAGTGCTTATCAATGTTTTCTTGAAATTTCTTTCCAAGTTTGTTAGAAAATGCCTCCTTTGTGGCTTGCTTTATGGTTTTAAAATCCCCATAAAGCATCTTTTTCAATTTATCATTTGATTCAATCACATTAGGTTCTGTTAAAATACAATTGTCACAATTGTTGACAATGTTTTTGTTCATTATAGGTTCATTATTATGAACATTTATCAGAATAAAACTTTTCATCTAAAGATGAATTATCCTTACTTGAAGATTCATCAAGAAAGGATAGATCAATTTCGACTGGCCCATTGACAAATGTCCCGTTAACTGGTGGTGGAATGGCATTAGTACCTAAACTTATGCCATTTACTTGTCGTACAACTGATTCATAGTGTTCCACCATAAAACGAGAATTTCTCAAATTTTCAATTTTTTCACTTAACTTCAGAATTTCATTATGATGTTTGGCTATTTCTACATTTTTTTTCTAACTCTTTGTAGGCAACATCTAAATGAAAATGTTCTTCACTTATCTTTATTGAAAAATCATGTTTATCTTTTCTGAGATTTTCAATAGATTATTTAAAACGTTTTTCATTTTCTTTATAGTTTAGAGCTGCACTACGTAGAGGTTCGAGTTGATCTTGAATTTTATCATTTTCACCTTTTAATTTTAAACATTTATTACAGGGAATAACAATAAAACAATTAGAATCTACCTCGGTTAATGAACTAGATGCTTCTCCAATAGCCATCAAAGCAAATGCTGATCCTTGTTGATCAGCAACAACAATTGTTTCCCTTTCTTCAGCTTTCATCATCTCTATGATTTCCGCCATCAAACCCATATGAGTGTGTGCGATAATGGCATCTTCAAGATGAACTCCCCAGTCATAATTGTCATCTTGTTAGGCTACCAGTGCATTAGATGAAGCTCCTTGATTTTGACTGCGGTTGTTGTTGAAGCTCTAGTTGTTGTAATTCTTGTTGCTTCCTGAACTTGGTTGAGTGAAACCTGAGGCCGGTGCCTTATCTTTCTTACACTCTCGTGCAAAGTTTCCAAAATTCTTGCATTTGTAACACTTAGCTTTTGATTTATCAAAACCAATTTTAGTACTAGAATGCCAACCGATAAACTTTCTACCGGTTCTATTTAGAAAACGTTTAGCCCTTCTCAAGATCATGGCCATATTCCACTGAATACCATATCTTCCATGTCATCTGGATCCACCTGATTGAAATCTTCTTCAATTGTTTCTGGATCAGTTAGTTTTCCTCTAATAAAGTTTTCATATGCCAACATGCATGATGAAAACAATGCTACGTGATCTTCTGCAATCTTTGCAAAAGCAGGTGAAGGTGTATATGTTGGACTCCTCTGTTGGTGTGAACTTGAACCTGTAGCAGTAAAACATGTATGAATATTGCAACCATTTCCTTCTTCTTGTGCAGGATTCCCTGAGAACAAAGCAATACCCGGTC
Source organism: Smallanthus sonchifolius (assembly GCA_023525975.1). NCBI lineage: Eukaryota > Viridiplantae > Streptophyta > Magnoliopsida > Asterales > Asteraceae > Smallanthus > Smallanthus sonchifolius. The sequence continues at coordinate 59,847,361 of CM042035.1, read as the reverse complement.
ATGTGGTTTTTGATTTGGAAGAGGCTCCAAAGTACATTGACGGTTCTTGCACTAACGGTCTGCTAGTGGTTTCTTTCTTTCTTAAATTCATGTCATGTGCTTAGATTTTACCTATTACCTTATCAATGGTCATTTCAAAAATTTTAGAGTTTTCTCTCAAAAGGGTTGTGCACATGTCCAACTTAGGGGGGTAATGCATCAAGAAACTTTTCAACTAGTTCATCATCGGGATATTTTAATTCATAAGACTTAAGTTCAGTCTGAAGATGATAGAATCTAGAGATAAGTTCATCAATGGATTCATAACATTCATATTGTTTTCTTAACAACTCCTTTTTCCTTTTCTTAATGTCACTGTTACCCTCAACCCGTTTTTGCAAAGCTTTCCACAAGTCTTTAGAGGAATCATACCCTCTGAAACTGTGAAATATGTCTCGGGTTAGTGCCATGGTTAAGGAACCATGTGCCATCTTTTCTAGATCATAAGCTTTCTTTTCTTCAGCATCAAGTCTAGAAATTGGTTTGGGTTGGTTTTCACCAAGGAATTCATGAGTAGGATGTTGATAACCCTCTAAAATAGGTATCCACATGTTTGAGTTTGTGTATGACACATATTCCTCAAATCTAGCTTTCCAGTTAGAATAATCATTCACATTTATTAGCTTTGGTGGTTTTTGTGGAGTGCCTATTTTGTTATCATAATTCAATAGGCTACTGATATTTTGAAGATTTGCCATTACGTAAGACACAGTAATCAGAAGTTGAAACTAAACTTGTGTATTTGACTATAAGTATGTATGGACAAAGATGGCCTTGCGTACTTATAAGTGCGCAGGAATAAGTACGCAAGAAACAAATAAGTACACAGAAATGACAAATACGCACAAGAGTTGGAGAAATGACTAGTACGTTCAAGAAAACCTTTTAGGATGACAAGTATGCAAGGATACATGTATACAAACTCATAAGTACACATGTATACAAACTTTTAGGATGCTAAGTACACATGACAACAAGTGCGCAGAACAACAAATACGCATAAGTGTGACAAATATGCATGGGACAGAAGGATGGGTTTTGACAAATGTATCCACTTGTCATGACCAAAAAATGATCTGAACAAGTTCAAAGGTATGATCAATGTGGTTTGGACAAATGATCAGATTTGAGACTAAAAACAGAGAATGATTGTAACATCCCAAAAATAGTAATTTAGTAAATAATAACGTGAAAGAGACTTAATCGTCATAAAAAAAACGGATGGGCTTGGGCTCGGCTCCAATGGGCCGAGGGAAGCCTAGGTATATAAGGGCCAAGACAGCCTTGAAGCTCTCATTTTTCACCAACACTTGCAAGCTAGAGAGAAAGGAGAGTCGGGTCTAGAGAGAGAAAGTTGATGGATCGACACGAAATTGAAGGAGCACGTTACTAATGAGCTCGTGAGCAAAACCTCCGAATCAGAATCACAATCCAGGTAACGATTTGACCTTAAACTGAGTTTTTCTTCATTTTGGGATTTCTCGGGTTTTATCTAAATAGGAGACTTTTTATGGATGAAGCTTGAAAATAAGCTTAGAACTAGCATCTAGAGTGAAAACCGCACCTTTTGATCAAAGAAAATTGTAAGATTAGCATGATCGGATTAACATGCAAGAATTTCAGACTTGTCCAGGAAACAGGTGCTGCGTACTTATCAAGTACGCAGTAGGGACGTCCTGCGTACTTACCAAGTATGCAGGAGAAAGATCATGCGTACTTACCAAGTACGCAGGAGAAAGATCGTGCGTACTAACCACATACGCAAGAGAAAGATCATGTGTACTTGTCAAGTACGCATGAGTAAGGCCCTGCGCACTTACTAAGTGCGTAGGCAGCAGACCAATAAGTAAAGTCAGTATGTTTTAGAATGATTAAACCGTTAGAGTCGGGATTGGGTCTGATGTGTATTTAACTACCTAATTCAGATCGTACGTGACGTTGTTGACCTTTGTTTAGGACAAGCAAGAGTAGCTTATCAGGTGAGTTCTATGTGCCCCCTTCTATGTTATGTGCAAATCATTTTAAATGTTTTGGGGTTGAAGTGTATACACTAAATGAATAAATGCTATAAATGTGAATGTGATCATACGTATATATATAAATACTTATATATGAAAATGAGTTATGAATAAAGAATGAAGCGTATGATTATAAAGAATGAATGAAAGAAGGACATAACGTAAATGAATGAAATATTGCTTTATATTTTATATATATTGCATGTTATAAATGTATGTACACGTTATGAACCCTTCTATGACAACGGCTACTTCGGTAGACGGACGACCACGTGACTATTTTGCAACAGGGAAAAAAACGTTCCTTCGCAAGCTAGGACGTATAAAAAGGCACTAATGGACGGTCGAAGCAAATGCCTTAACTAAAGTAGAACGGTTGCATACATAATGGTCACGTGGGAAACGGATGCCCTAGGGTAGATGGAAAAAAGAACGGACTACGACGGTAGGACGGTTTAAGAGCGGACGGACAAAGGTTGCCGGACGGATTTAAGTAAAGAACGGACGGTTTTCTAGAGCCGGACGGTTTTCTAGAGCCGGACGGTTAATGAAATGGGCTACGACGGTAGTTCTCACTGCGATGTCTTCGTGACATTCGCGACAAGTGTGATGGGTTGATCTCCCTTAAGATTATGGCGAATAAGTGTTCTCCCAAAGTAAGTATGTATGTACATATGTATATACCCTCAATGAATGTTATGTGAGAACAGTAAAGTAAAGAATATGTAAAAGTACGAATATACATATATACAATATATTCATGATAAGATAAATATTATGTATGATTGTCTTTAAACTAGAACTCATCAGCGTTAGCTGACTTTTAGTATACATTTCAGGTAAAGGAAGAAAGAGTCGTGCGATGGCGTGAAGGTTACCCGGCACAAGACTGACATCCCACATTTATATATGTTAAGACAATGTTATGTATTTAATTGTTAAGACTTCCGCTGTTATGTCATGTAATTTGAATGATGTTTGCTTTCGATACTTCTGAATGTTTTAAATTTAAGCTCAGTAGTTATGACTATGTTTATGAGTAAATCCAACAAGTGAGGTTTCCCGAGAAAGGGGCCTTACAATGATGACTAGAACAACACAACAATGGAAATGGGATTCTTTTTAAGATGAACAAATGTATGAAACAAGACTCAAAGAACCTCCAATGTAGATGTAATCAGAACCACATTTTGATGAAAAGTGTTCCTAACAAGCTCACAACACTCAGAAACAAGAGCATATGCTCTTATACCACTTGTAGGTCCCTCCGGGTAGGTATGTCGGATCGATATCGTGTGAGAATGTGTCCTAGTAATCAGATGCGGAATGCCTGTTACTAGGTGGAACAACATGCAAATGAAAGAATGACAAACAATGCAAGGAAATACTTATAAATACATTGTTTGTTGATAATTTGGTGTTTCATACAAGTACAGACACAAATTGCAAGACTTCTGGACTGGTACAACAATGATTTGTGCGTACTTGTGTGTGTGGTTACATCTATGTTAAAATGAAACAAAAACCAACTATTTATAGACCTGGTCTATGCGTACTTAGCAAGTACGCATGACCAACCTTTATGCGTACTTGTCTAAGTACACATGACCATTGTACTTGACAAAAACGCAGGAACACATCTTTGCGTATTTGTTTAGTACAATATCAAAATAATACTTGTTCACATATAAACATGACATATTACAACTCGATAAACAAAACACAACAAGTACTAAATACATAGAAGACTGAAATAAATAACCAACAAAAGTTTTAGCTCGATCCAGAGTGCATGTCACAAAACGTGCATCAACATAGACCTGGTAAATTTCTATGCATACAATAAGACCTCACCATTTATAAACACACGAACTCTTGAACTCTACCTTCTATTTATTATAACGGTAGCTCCTGCCACACGTCATCACGTATTCACACAGAATTCAGACAGTCGTACCCCTACAGGTAGTATTAATGGTTTAAGGCAACACACCACTAGACCTAGACACAAGTCAACACTCTACACATTCATACACATAATCTTTATAATCTTACTTTTTCCACAGGACCTTGTCCTGGTCATTCGCACAAGGTGCAAGACACCACTTATACTTCACACCCCCACCTAGACCTTAACTCATAGATGACACTATAACACGTTTGTTAACACAGAGAATTTCTTGATTCATATCTACACAAGTCTACTCATAATATCTAATCAATCACATCTTCATTTACTTTTGGTATGAACTCACACCATGTAAAATTAAATTACACCACACCGCGTATAGCTTCCTATCGGAGGCACCATACAACACATTCATGAACACAATTATTTTAACCACGTCTAAATCACATCATGACAAAGCAAAAGTCAATATCAACACCAAGTAGTCAACATTCCAGTCAAACACCTCATCACATAAGCATCTAATCCAACCATAAGAAACCCAAAACAAATATTAATCACAAAAGTCAAACTACTACTGCTCAAAACATGCCAGCCCTCACGTGGAAATATATCAACGCTCTACTCCTCGAACAACGTGAAGTTGTCACCCACCTGCTCCTCGTCGTCCGACTCCTCAAGCCATCCATTACTCGACCCCGAATCATGTCTCGGTGGTTGATGCCTAACTGTAAATGCATCACCTCCCAACCAGCTGCTCCTCCTATAGAAGGAGCTAGTGAGTCCTCCTCTAGCTGCTGCCCTAGTAGCACTAGGTGCATTAGGCGCCGAGAGTGCCAAAATCAACTCATGCATATGTAGCTCGCGCCCTTCTTTTCTTGTCAGTGGTACTATTGTCAATGGAACCGGTGCTAGTATCCGTCTCCTGCCAACAACTACCGTACGTGTAGCCACCAAACGTTTCTCTCGACGCTCAGTCATTCTTCTGATAAGAACTCCCCGTCTGATCCACCTCGTCCTGGTCGTCATAGCCATCAGTACCTGCACAAGATAGAACGTTGGAGTGATCATTATGGGCTCAAATTAAGAATATGAGAGTAATCATAGACTGCCAAATTACGGTGATCAAATACAATTTGGTGGTCCACATTACTACTCTTACTCTAAACCTTTCCCATCATACTCACACTAGCTTTCTATCTTTCCCACACGCCGGATGCACATGCATCCCACACCACTCACTTAACACCACACAATTATATAGCAAATCATCACGTATACCACACTTGCACATTACATGCAGTTACACACAAGTTTATTACACTACACTAAGCTGTGTCACATAAAGCAATTAATGTTACTCTACATTAATCAGCATTACAAAACATGATTTTTCTAAATCACACCACACAATTTCACATAATTCTACACACTACTATAACACATAGCACATCTCACGTCCCCACACGGAACCATAAATCGTTCACTCACATCAATCGCTTTACCTATCGTAATACTACACAAAAGGTAAATAATAATCACTACTCAACTTGAAATACGTACCTCTTGGCTCGCGGTTACTCGTGGTGGCATTAGTTTCACCCTCGTCCCATTTTCGGTTTAAGTTAAAGTATTTTATTTGTTTAAAAATACTAGTTTTCTCTTAAACCATGGCTTTGATACCAACTTGTAAGACCCCAACCCGGGCATCCTACAGTTGGAACTCATAACGGGTCATTTTCATTAAAACAAATTAATTGCAATTCAAACTAAAATGGAAGTCTTTCAAAACTCATTTATTACTAGTTAACGTTATTCAGTTTACCTCACGAATGCCCGCATACCAATCCTAGTAGCGCAGCTTCCCAGCCAAGATACGTTAACCATACGCTTACCTACAAAACAAACTAACGTACACACAAAGTCAGCTATGCTGAGTGAGTTCTAATAGTTTAATTTGCACAAAAACCATAACGTTACATTCATTAGTTTAATCCACTTCGGATCCTTCGGTCCTTACAAAATAATATTATGATTTATTAACGAATAGTTAACCCCCTGTCATCCTACGACATCCCATAACGTTCATCACCCGGAACTCAGCCTGTACTACCAATAATAATAGTGATAACCTTACCATCAAGTCGACATAGACTCAACATACTATACTAATAACTCATACCCAAGAACAAACATTAACTCGACTCTTAGTTAACACAACATACCCTAGACGTTAACACACCCGGCCTTAACCAAGGCGCTCACAGTTAACTGACACGACACTTATACATGTCACGTCACAAATCCCGACTCAACGATCAGTCTAGCTCTACATATTGCAATAGCAACATCTATACTTCACACTAATGTTACCACATCAATATCATCACATGCATAATAATTATAACTCTACGTTTACATGCAATTCAACACCTCATTAATACACTCATAATCACATTCCTCGTCACTGCACCCTCGTCAGGGCGTTCAACATACCCCGAGCTCGTCATTAACCTGCTAAATAAATGTCACCATTGGTGACTTCCCAAAGAACCTCATCCTTCACTATCCCATTTGCTATGTCATATACACGACGATGCAAACACGTCATACACAAATATAAAGCACGTAATACCACGCTTCATATACATGACTTGTTAACTGCACCTGTACGTCACACATGAAACTAGAACAATCATACACCTCACATGACATCATAAACATTTAGTTTAACACCCGACTCTCCCCGGTCCACCTTTATCACGTCACATATCAATAACTCATAACTCTAGCTAGCACATTCTCATGGACACACCATAGACCCTACGACTCCGTAATTCTCATTTACTTTCATAAACACGTCGGATTAGAATCTGAAACTCTTAACACGATTAAATATATTATCATATCTTTGAAAGTATGTACGATAGCCCCAAAATAGTAAAACATTTAAAAGTCGGAGATTAGAAACTCACTGGTTTGACGATACCCGCAAGCACTGCAACACTTCCTCGAACGACCCGAACCTGTTAATGGATGATCACACAGTCAGCGTACGTTACTACTAGGTGTCGATTCTAAATAAATATAACGGCTTTGCTTCATCCAGGTTATCTCGAGCTCGATTAGAATCCGCATCCATTCATGCCTGTGTGCCATGCAGCGCGTTAGCCTCGCATGTCACAAGTGCCCGAGCCAAAACCCCCACCCCCATGCACGTCCATGAAACTCCATTATTACGAAACCATAACCTGATGAACCACCCCTTCTTCTATCCTCGTCCACCACCACCATCTCCGCTGCCCGCCGCCGTGGGGCACCACAACAGCAACTCACCGTCGACATCCCCTCCTTCGCCCATCGTCTTCTTCCTCCTATCTCTCTCCTTTCTATTTTCTCCTTCTCGGTCATCGGCTAACACCCCTACGGGTCACCGTCGACTCCCGTCTCGCAACAGAAGTCGTCCCCCTTTCCACCTAGCACCACCATGATTCCTGTCACACCCCGCCAAGGCGGAAACGCGGGGCGTAACGTTCATGGTTTCCAAAGCATATGATTACCGCAAACACATACATGATAAATGGATACATAAACAAGTTTAAAGTTTTACATTTCAAAAATGTAAATTGGGTTTACAAAAGTGAAGATTTCGCAAATATGACTCTATTACAATAAGTTATACAAGAGAAATCCCCCAAATAGTTGTATCCATCGTGTATGCATGTAATCTACATTGCTAACCTTGCGATCACGTCAATTTCCTGAAAAACATACTTAAAATTGTCAACACGAGGTTGGTGAGTTCACAGGTTTAAATCAAATAGATCTTTGTAAAATTCAATTATTCGTAAATAGTTCCAGTTGCATGTGATAATCAGAATAAGAATTGTTGACCCATTTGTAAACTAGCTAGGAATACAAATAATATGTTCCTACATGAGCCGTAACCAAACCATGACAATTGTTCTTCGCCCCTAATTTCGTTATCCGGTTCTATGCGGCCATAAATCCTCCAGATTGTGGTTAGCGCGACTAACCATGACCGGGAGACGTCACTCTCCATAGTACTATTCATAGGACCCTAGGCTATAGTTAATGGTTACTAAATTGTTCCAGGGGACTTTAGCGGCCTCAAATCGTTTAACTCATGTAAACATAAAAGTCGAGTCTTATTCTCTTGTTATCACATAAAAATAGTTGTAAGTATGTTCTTCCCCCAAATATTGAAAACAGTAAAAAGGGGCCGTGAAACTCACCTTGAGTTTGTGTATGCTTGCAATGATAATTGTTCTAGTCAAACTTGACTATTCGTACCCTAATTACAAAAAGGGTAATTCGTGTTATGACCGAATGTCTCATATGCAAATTGTTCACCGACTTAGCAAATCTGATTGCTTTTGTTTAAATGTCTTTTTAGTTTTTCAACACTTGTTTCATTATAAAATAGTTCTAAGTTACTGCCCCATGGGACTGATGAACAGGTATCGAAACTTTCTTAGTTTCGATTAAACAGAACAGATGTCGAAACTTCCTAGTTTCGATTGAGCAAAATAGGTATCGAAACTACCTGGTTTCGATTAAGTAATAGGTATCGAAACTACCTAGTTTCGATTAAGTAAACAGGTATCGAAACTACCTAGTTTCGATTGAGTAAACAGGTATCGAAACTACCTAGTTTCGATTGAGTAATAGGTATCGAAACTACCTAGTTTCGATTGAGTAAACAGGTATCGAAACTATAGTTTCGATTACTGAAATTTTGATTGACAGAATCAGTTTCAAAACTTTATTCATACATATACGCATATATTCATGTTTTAAATCTTGAATTCGACACACTTTTCTGGTTATTTTTCTTACGTTCGAGTAAACTGTATGTTTAGCTACGGTTTTAAAGAAAATAACATGGATGGTATCGAGTTTTTACCTCTGGACAAAGATGATGATTTTTGAGAGAAAAAGAGATTGATCTTGACTTCTCCTGCTAAAAACCTTTGAGAAAACACTTGGAACTCTCCTTATAATACCGAAATAAAGGATTCGAGTCTTCGATTATGGAAGAACACCAAAAGAAAGTGAAGATAGATATTCTTGTTGTCGTAGAAGAAAAGAGAGATGACAGGGGTTGTGAGTTTTTGCTCTTGATGGATGAATTGATAGACAATGAGGTGGTATGGTTTTTATCTAAACTTTGAAGTCATGAGGTATGGGTTTTAAGATAAAGAATTTGAATGTAGAGAAAAATGGTAGTGTGAATGGGGAAATCTCTGGGATTTCGGTCGAGAAAGTCAAGGGTGGGTTGGGGTTAATTAATCAAATAATTAGATTTAAGTGTAAATTTATTTAATTCATTAAGTGTATTAATATTAATTAGAGTTTCAAATGGTAATTTAATTTGGTTTAGGTTCTCCACGGTATTATAAATTTATTAAGTTTATGGCTCGTTAACGAAAGATATTGAAATCTTGGATTGTATAATTCGTTGAGGTGATTATTTGTAGGTATACGTACCTAAAGGTGACGCTACATGGTAACGTCTTCGAAAGGGTTCGTTAGTTTACTTTTACGTATATTATATGATTTATTCTAAAAATAACTTATTGACCAACGTAAAAATTTGTGTAATATATATATATATATATATATATTTTCTGGTTATTTAATTTCACCACAAACGTTCGTATTAGTCGGTTTATATGGTACGTGAACCGGTAACTCCTAGAATTACCAAAATATGAAATGAGACAATGTACGGTTTTTGTTAGACCTTAATGTCCTTGTTTGTGAAATTAAGTAAATCACAAAAACAATTATACTGTAAACTTGTTTATAACATGTACGGATATTGACTTGAAATGTCGGGTGTCACATTCTCCCTATGTTAAAAGAATTTCGTCCCGAAATTCAATTCGTGCCATCTTGAACTGGTGTATCCTTAAACAAGGATGGGTATTTTGTTTTCATTTGATCCTCTCGTTCCCATGTATACTCAGGACCACGCTTTGAGTTCCAACGTACTTTAACCAGTTTGATACGACTACGTCTCAACCTTTGAATTTTCCAATCTGTAATCTCAATCGGTTCCTCGATGAAATGAAGTTTTTCATCAATATGAATTTCATCTGGCGGTATGATCAAGGTCTCGTCTGACAAACACTGTTTGAGATTAGACACATGAAATGTATCGTGTACGTTGCTTAGTTCTTGCGGTAGCTTGAGCTTGTAGGCTACAGGGCCAACCCTAGCCAGTATTTCAAACGGTCCAACGTATCTAGGGTTGAGCTTACCACGGTTACCAAACCTTGCAACGCCTTTCCATGGTGAGACTTTTAACATTACCCGGTCACCAATTTGAAATTCTAATGGTTTCCGTCTGTTATCAGCATAGCTCTTTTGTCTATCTCGGGCCGCTTTCAGACGGTCCTTAATTTTGAAGATCTTATCAGTGGTTTCCTGGACAATCTCAGGACCTGTCAAATGTTTTTCACCGACCTCCGCCCAACATAGCGGTGAACGACATTTACGACCATATAATGCTTCAAACGGAGTTGCTTTAATACTCGTGTGGTAGCTGTTATTATAGGAAAACTCTGCCAACGGTAAATGAGTATCCCAATTACCTCCGAAATCAATTACACACGCACGGAGCATATCTTCTAATGTCTGGATAGTCCTTTCACTTTGACCATCCGTTTGTGGATGGTAGGCTGTGCTCATGTCTAAGCGCGTGCCTAAGGCTTCTTGTAACGATTTCCAGATTCCAGACATGAATCTGCTGTCTCTATCAGAGATAATAGAAATTGGCACTCCATGCCTAGCCATAATTTCCTTGATATAAAGATTTGCAAGTTTCTCGGTTTTATCCGTCTCTTTGATGGGTAGAAAATGAGCTGATTTTGTCAGACGATCGACAATTACCCATATCGCGTCATACCCGCTCGACGTCTTGGGTAATTTCGTGATGAAATCCATAGAAATCTGTTCCCATTTCCATTGGGGAATTTCAGGTTGTTGTAACAAGCCAGACGGTTTCTGATGTTCGGCTTTTACTTTTGAACACGTTAAGCATTTACTGAAATATGTGGCAATATCTCCTTTCATATTGGGCCACCAATATAATTCTTTTAGATCCTTATACATCTTATCTGAACCCGGGTGAATGGAGTACCTGGACTTGTGGGCTTCATCTATAATCAACCCACGTAAGTTACCGTTACTCGGCACCCAAATTCTGTCCATGAAGTAAAACGTATCATCTGACTTAGACTCCAATTGTTTGATCATTCCACGTAGTGCCTCATTTTGGATGTTCTTTTCTTTAAGTGCTTCTTGTTGTGCCATTCGGATTTGAGTAGTAAGACTCGTATGAATTGTTAATCCTAGGGCACGAACACGAAGAGTTTTAACTCGTTCTTTGCGACTTAAGGCGTCTGCTACGACATTGGCTTTCCCGGGATGGTACTTGATATCACAATCATAGTCGTTTAGTAGTTCTACCCAACGATGTTGTCTCATGTTAAGTTCCTTTTGATCGAAGATATGTTGAAGACTCTTGTGATCAGTAAAGATAGTGCATCTTGTACCGTAAAGATAATGTCTCCAAATCTTGAGTGCAAACACAACTGCGCCCAACTCCAAGTCATAGGTCGTATAATTCTTTTCGTGCACTTTTAGTTGTCGTGAGGCATATGCGATGACTTTGTCTCTTTGCATTAACACGCAACCAAGTCCTTGGTGTGATGCATCGCAGTATATGACAAAATTGTTGATTCCCTCCGGAAGAGATAAGATCGGTGCACTACACAACTTCTGCTTCAGTAATTGGAAAGCTGACTCTTGCTTGTCACTCCAATCATACTTCTTTTCTTTCTAGGTTAATGTGCTTAAAGGCAGGGCTATTTTTGAAAAATTCTCAATGAATCGTCTGTAGTAGCCAGCCAAACCCAAAAATTGACGTCCTTCTGTCGGAGTCTTTGGTGCTTCCCAGTTTTTGATCGCTTCTATTTTAGATGGATCAACGTGAATTCCTTCCTTGTTGATGACATGTCCAAGAAAATGCACTTCTCGGATCCAAAACTCACACTTAGAGAATTTAGCGTAAAGATTCTCGTTGCTGAGTAGTTCCAAAATTAATTTCAGATGATGTTCATGATCCTCTTTGGTTCGTGAATATATTAATATATCATCACTAAATACTATCACGAATTTATCCAAGTATGGCTTGCACACTCGGTTCATGAGATCCATAAAAACAGCTGGTGCGTTCGTCAAACCAAACGGCATAACTAGGAATTCGTAGTGGCCATAACGAGTCCTAAATGCCGTCTTTGGTACATCTTTTTCTTGGATTCTTAGTTGATGATACCCCGAACGTAGATCGATCTTAGAGTAGAAGCTAGAACCTTGTAGTTGATCGAACAAATCGTCTATTCAAGGAAGGGGATATCGGTTTTTGATTATAAGCTTGTTTAATTCTCGGTAATCAATACACATCCTAAAGGTTCCATCCTTTTTCTTTACGAATAGGACCGGAGCTCCCCAAGGTGAGAAACTCGGTCTTATGAAACCTTTATCAAGCAACTCCTGGAGTTGATTTGATAATTCCTGCATTTCAGAAGGTGCTAATCGATACGGTGATCGCTCAACCGGTGCGGCTCCTGGTACCAGATCAATTCGGAATTCGACTTGCCTCGGTGGTGGTAATCCATGTAAGTCTTCAGGAAAAACTTCACGATAATCCTTAACGATTGGTATATCCTCAAGTTGACGTTCCTCGGGTTTCTTCTCGACGACGTGAGCCAGGAATACGCAATAGCCTTTACGTAGATACTTACGAGCTTTCATGCAGTTTATCATCCTTAATGTTACTCCACTCTTCTCACCTTGAATCGAAATAACTTCTCCGTTCGGGAGTGGAATTTAGACAATCTTCTCAAAATAAACAATCTCAGCGTGATTCTTCGACAACCAATCCATGCCAATAACAACGTCAAAGCTTCCCAAGTCAACAGGTAGTAGGTCTATACTAAATGTGTGGTTCTTAAAACATAAGGTACAACCCTGAATGACTTCTCCAGTTTTAATTAATTTCCCGTTTGCTAATTCAGTTGTATAATTTTGGTCTAGTTTGCTGGGCTTAATACCTAGTAGGGACTTAAAGTCATTTGACACAAAACTCATATCAGCACCCGTATCGAAAAGTATAGAGGCATAGTGATTATTTATCGGGAACGTACCGGTGACAATGTTCGGATCCTGTCGAGCATCACCAGCCCCCATCACAAATGCTCTTCCACGGGCCTAATTGTCGTTTCGGTTCTTCAATCTTGGACAGTCTTTTCTGAAGTGCTTTGGATCTCCACACTCAAAGCATCCCTGATTCATCCTTCCTGTTCCTGGTTTGACTTTTATTGCTACTTGATTAATCTTATTAGGATTTGCATTGCTCCAACAGTTATGGGCTAGATGCCCATACTTTTTACATTTTCCACATTGGGTACACTTTTCACTGTGATGATATCCACACTTGTCACACCTCGGTCGTGTTCCAAGATATCCATTTTGTTCCACAGTGTTTACAGCATAGGCTTTCATAGTTCCAGTTCTCTTGTAAGTTTGATTCTTGTTTTGATTACTTGGTTTTCCAAACCATTTCCTCTTTTCTCCAGATTTTCCTTCCTCAGTCTCCTTCTTTCCAAACAAACCATCACGCACAACATTATCCCATAGCTTGAATGCTAGAGTTATATCGCTCTTGGCATCCATGGGGTTCGATGAAGTCACCATGCTTCGGATTTGAGGTGCGAGACCCCACAAATATCTTTCAACCTTCTTGTATTCTGGGGTAACCATGTGTGGAACCAAACTTGCTAACTCATTGAATCTGTCAGTGTAGCCAGCAACATCATCTCCTATCATCTGTAAATTCCACATTTCAGATTCAAGCTTTTGCAACTCATTTCGAGGACAGTACTCCTCGATCATCATGGCTTTCAGCTCCTCCCAAGTCAGTTGGTATGCAATCTGCCTTCCCAGGGTTTTCACTTGTGAATTCCACCAAGTTAAAGCCTTATCAGTGAGCGTGCATGTAGAATACTTCACCATGCAGTCAGCGGTGCATTCACTAATATCAATCACCGACTCCATCTTTTCTATCCATCTCATTAGCCCAACTGCACCCTCGGTGCCATTGAAGTTACGGGGGTTGCAAGATAGGAAGGCCTTGTAGGTGCACTTCCTATTTGGAGCATCTGTAGATTTACAAGTCATAGCGTCATTAATTTGGATCATGACTACGTGTTATGGCTTATTTATTCTATTACCTCCGGAACCTCCGGCTGTACCGCTACCTCCTGCACCTCCTCCGCCGGTACCACTGCCGTTTCCTCCTCCACTATTTTGATTTGCCTCATACTGCTCCATGGCAGCAGCTACTCGCTGTGCTATGAGTTGCTCCACGTTTGGGGAAATCGTCTCGTTGTTGTCACCAGTAGTGTTACGGGGTGTCCCACGCTTAGGTGCCATGACGTTCTTTCACATGACCACATCAGTACCAGAGTTTTAAACTACATAATGTGCTACGGACACAACCCGCCCGTAATAGGTCTAAAAGAAGATGTGGGAGTACAACCCAATCATCATGGAAAGTCCTGCCATGACAAAGCTAGCCCTAGCCACAAATTCTGCAGCCAAAGTCCTTTCTTCCAGCGCCTCCACCATGTCTCGGACCGTGAGAGTGAACTGCCAGTCCATATCAGCTCTCAACTCTAGGTAGTCAGTGGCACCCTGTATGTCTCGGGTGCTGTCCTACAGAGTCTGTACTTGAGATCCGAGCCCTTGACATAGTCACGTGGCTGCATCTCCAAGTGCCCGAATATCATCTAGGAGGTCATCAAGACGTTCCTCGTGCGTATGAACGCGTGCTACTAATGTAGGCACTGTGAGCTCCATGGCTTCCCCAGTGTGGGGTAGGGGTGTTGAGGAGTTGGGGGACTCTCCGAGCTCAAAGGTAAAGGGGATGCTCTCCATCTCCCTCCATCGTGCCATTGTACGGGGCATCCAACGGATAGTCCCCACCGTAGGGTGGTAACAGGGTCGTTTCCTAGGTGGTTCCTCATCAGTCTCCATGTTTTTCGGGTCACGGGCTGCTAGGGTTCTCTTGCGTGGAAATCGAACCTTCTTCCTAGCACTCTTTACCATAACTGGTCCTCCGCTTTTCTTTCGGTAGACGATAGGCGGTTCTCCCAATGCAACATTGGGTGGTGTGGAGCTACGAACTTGTACTCGATTTTTGGGGCGTGTGGCGGAAAGTTCCTCGTTGGATTCAGGGTCAGAGTGTGAATGTGATGACATGCTTGTGACTACAATATTCACATGACATGATGACTGGTCATGCAATGCTTATGCAATGAAAACGTTTTAGTGAGTCATTTAAATTATAGACTAGGTTCCATTTTAGACACCTAGTTCGCTATAATCAATGGCTCTGATACCAAGTCTGTCACACCCCGCCAAGGCGGAAACGCGAGGCGTAACGTTCATGGTTTCCAAAGCATATGATTACCGCAAACACATATATGATAAATGGATACATAAACAAGTTTAAAGTTTTACATTTCAAAATGTAAATTGGGTTTACAAAAGTGAAGATTTCGCAAATATGACTCTATTACAATGAGTTATACAAGAGAAATCCCCCAAATAGTTGTATCCATCGTGTATGCATGTAATCTACATTGCTAACCTTGCGATCACGTCAATTTCCTGAAAAACATACTTAAAATTGTCAACACGAGGTTGGTGAGTTCACAGGTTTAAATCAAATAGATCTTTGTAAAATTCAATTGTTCGTAAATAGTTCCAGTTGCATGTGATAATCAGAATAAGAATTGTTGACCCATTTGTAAACTAGCTAGGAATACAAATAATATGTTCCTACATGAGCCGTAACCAAACCATGACAATTGTTCTTCGCCCCTAATTTCGTTATCCGGTTCTATGCGGCCATAAATCCTCCAGATTGTGGTTAGCGCGACTAACCATGACCGGGAGACGTCACTCTCCATAGTACTATTCATATGACCCTAGGCTATAGTTAATGGTTACTAAATTGTTCCAGGGGACTTTAGCGGCCTCAAATCGTTTAACTCATGTAAACATAAAAGTCGAGTCTTATTCTCTTGTTATCACATAAAAATAGTTGTAAGTATGTTCTTCCCCCAAATATTGAAAACAGTAAAAAGGGGCCGTGAAACTCACCTTGAGTTTGTGTATGCTTGCAATGATAATTGTTCTAGTCAAACTTGACTATTCGTACCCTAATTACAAAAAGGGTAATTCGTGTTATGACCGAATGTCTCATATGCAAATTGTTCACCGACTTAGCAAATCTGATTGCTTTTGTTTAAATGTCTTTTTAGTTTTTCAACACTTGTTTCATTATAAAATAGTTCTAAGTTACTGCCCCATGGGACTGATGAACAGGTATCGAAACTTTCTTAGTTTCGATTAAACAGAACAGATGTCGAAACTTCCTAGTTTCGATTGAGCAAAATAGGTATCGAAACTACCTAGTTTCGATTAAGTAATAGGTATCGAAACTACCTAGTTTCGATTGAGTAAACAGGTATCGAAACTACCTAGTTTCGATTGAGTAATAGGTATCGAAACTACCTAGTTTCGATTGAGTAAACAGGTATCGAAACTATAGTTTCGATTACTGAAATTTTGATTGACAGAATCAGTTTCAAAACTTTATTCATACATATACGCATATATTCATGTTTTAAATCTTGAATTCGACACACTTTTCTGGTTATTTTTCTTACGTTCGAGTAAACTGTATGTTTAGCTACGGTTTTAAAGAAAATAACATGGATGGTATCGAGTTTTTACCTCTGGACAAAGATGATGATTTTTGAGAGAAAAAGAGATTGATCTTGACTTCTCCTGCTAAAAACCTTTGAGAAAACACTTGGAACTCTCCTTATAATACCGAAATAAAGGATTCGAGTCTTCGATTATGGAAGAACACCAAAAGAAAGTGAAGATAGATATTCTTGTTGTCGTAGAAGAAAAGAGAGATGACAGGGGTTGTGAGTTTTTGCTCTTGATGGATGAATTGATAGACAATGAGGTGGTATGGTTTTTATCTAAACTTTGAAGTCATGAGGTATGGGTTTTAAGATAAAGAATTTGAATGTAGAGAAAAATGGTAGTGTGAATGGGGAAATCTCTGGGATTTCGGTCGAGAAAGTCAAGGGTGGGTTGGGGTTAATTAATCAAATAATTAGATTTAAGTGTAAATTTATTTAATTTATTAAGTGTATTAATATTAATTAGAGTTTCAAATGGTAATTTAATTTGGTTTAGGTTCTCCACGGTATTATAAATTTATTAAGTTTATGGCTCGTTAACGAAAGATATTGAAATCTTGGATTGTATAATTCGTTGAGGTGATTATTTGTAGGTATACGTACCTAAAGGTGACGCTACATGGTAACGTCTTCGAAAGGGTTCGTTAGTTTACTTTTACGTATATTATATGATTTATTCTAAAAATAACTTATTGACCAACGTAAAAATTTGTGTAATATATATATATATATATATATATATATATATATATTTTTTCTGGTTATTTAATTTCACCACAAACGTTCGTATTAGTCGGTTTATATGGTACGTGAACCGGTAACTCCTAGAATTACCAAAATATGAAATGAGACAATGTACGGTTTTTGTTAGACCTTAATGTCCTTGTTTGTGAAATTAAGTAAATCACAAAAACAATTATACTGTAAACTTGTTTATAACATGTACGGATATTGACTTGAAATTTCGGGTGTCACAATTCCCCCGGCTCAACCGTGTCATCCTGTCATGTAATATCCTGAAAATCCTTATATTATTTAGTCGTGTGAACGAACGACCCGAATCTTACTTAAGCAGGATGTTTAGTAAGGTTAACTGAAAGAGGTGTGTTTTGACGACGACAAGGAAGAAGTTTAGTCCTCAAGGAGCTAACTTGTGACGGGAAAAACATGATGTAAGAACCACGAGGGCCAAGATGTAATTCCGGGATTATATTTAAACACATTATGAGAAGTCCCTAAGCATTATCTCGGCGAAGGGGTGTCGCGCGGCAGCCGTGAGAGCGATGAGAGGAAGAGCCAACAGTGGGGCGATTGGCGGTGGTGTACGGTTACGCCACCTCAAAATCTCGGTCAGGTAACCTTCGTTTAATCATTGCTTGTGTCTTTTACATGTACGCATGCAAATACGAAACTCGATTAGGGTTTGAATCATGTGACTTGGATGTGAGTAGCAGTGACGGTGGAGGAGGAGTCCGACCGGCGGTGGTAGTTGGCTGTGTTAGTGGCGTCAGGCGGTGGTAGTTGGAATGGGGCAGAGGCTGACGGCCGAGAAAGAGAGAGGAAGAAAGGGGTCAGGTAGCGTGATGAGGATCTCGGAAGGAACTAGAAACGATGGCGGTAGCAGAAGGTGGTGTCGGTGATCACAGGGGGGTCGGCCTTGGTGGCGTTTCACGGTGGCAGATAGCGAGGTGGCGGTGTTAGCGGTACTTCCACATGAAGGATAACTCGATTAGGGTCTCTAATGGCTAGGAAAGGAGGGAGACACGAGGGTGATGCAGGATTACGGATCGGGTGGTGATTCATGATGGTGGAGTATGGGGGTTGGTTCACGGCGATGAATAAAGATGATGATGGGATCGGGTTGCACCTAAAATGGGTTATGTGAACTTAGAGTCTGCATGAGGGGTTTTGGACGTGCATGGAGGGTCTCGGCTTGGGTACGTGTGACCCACGAAACTAACGCATTGCATGGCACGTAAGCATGCATGTACGTGGGTTCTAATCGAGTTCAGGATAACCCGATCAATTAGAGTCGTTTATATTTAATAGAATTGACACATGGTTAGGATGTACACTTACTATGTGATCATACGTTAACAGGTTCGGGTTCGTACGAGGAAGTGTTGCCGTGCTTGAGAAGGATCTTCATACTGGTGAGTTTCTACATCCCCCCTCTTTTAAACGTTTTATTGTTTTGGGGCTATCGTACACACATTCACGTGGTATTAATGTAATTAATCATGTTAAAGGTCACGAGTTCTAAACCAATGTGCTTTGAGCATAAAATGCTTAATTGAGAGTCGTAGAGTTTATGGCGTGTTCCTATAAACATGTGAGTCATAGAGACGAGATATTAATGTGCGAAATGTTAAGGGTTGGACCGGGAGAGTCGGGCTTAAAGTTAAATGGTCTTGATTTTTTGTGGTATATGTTGTGTTAGGGTTATGTGTAAAGTGCAGGTGTAGTTAAGGAGTCTTGTACATGATGTGTGTTATGATATGGTTATATTTGTGTTGTGTGTTTGATGTCATTGTCCTTGTGGCATGGCGGGTATTGTGTTTGTACCGTTGTCATCATTACACGACAAACGGGATCGTGGAGGATGAGGTCCTTCGGGAAGTCACCAATGGTGAAATTTATCTAATAGGATAATGATGAGCTCGGGGAGTGTTAATATCCTGACGAGGGTGCGGTGATAAGGTATGTGTTTTGCATGCGTATATAAATATCTGTTAATCTGCATGCTAGGGATAAGTTTTATTTATTGTGCATGAGATAGTGTTAATGTGACGTGTAGAGTTAGACTAACCATTGAGTCAGGACTTGTGATGTGACGTGTATAAGGGTTATGTCTGTTAATTATGAGAGCCTTAGTTAAGGCCGAATGTGCTAATGTTTAGGGTAAGTTGTGTTAACCTAGAGTTGAGTTAATGTGTATTCTTGGATATGAGTTCCTAGCATAGTATGTTGAGTCTATGATGTAGTGATTGTAAGGTAATTGTTATCTATATTGGTAGTTCGGGTTGAGTCTCGGGTGGTAAACGGTTATGGTATGTCATGGGATGACAAGGGATTGTTTATTAGTTAATAAAGTGTAATAATATCTTATAAGGCCCGGAGGGTCCTGAGTAAATTAAACTAATAATCATGACGTGATGGTTTTTATTTAAATTAAACTATTAGAACTCACTCAACGTAGCAGACTTTGTGTGTACGTTAGATTATCGTGCAGGTGAGCTAGGGTTGATATATCTTGGCTTGGTAGCGGTGTTACTCGGATTGGTGTGTAGGCATTCGTAAGGTAAACCTAATAACATTAATTGGTTATAAATGATTTTTGAAAGACTTCCGCTGTATTTTAACTTACAATAAATGTGTTGTAAATGCGAATGACCCGTTATAAGAACCAAAAGTAGGATGCCTGGGTTGGGGTCTTACATGTCACCCCCCCCCCACTCTCCTCCTTCTTCGGCCGCGAAACCCTAGCCGACAGAATCTCACCCCTGCCGGCGGTTACCACCACTCCCCACAATTACGCTGCCGCCAATGACCTCTATCGTTCGAAAACACCATGGCCGAACACCCCACCTGCGATCCCTCCACCATTCCACGCGACCACAGCCTTCAAGCACCCTATTCGGGTTCTCTAGTTCAACGGATAAAAGAAGGAAATAGTAAGGTTTAGCAATTTACCATTAGTGTGGAGTCCTCCTGCTCGTCGCCACCGTAGAACCGTCGCAAAGACCACCACGTCCTCCCTCTCTCTCGTGACCACTGCTGCCGTCAAGCACCCCTTAGGCCGAATGGCCTAGGGTTTTTCCCATAATTCTTATTTAAACCTATAAGGTTTATATTATGGTCCCTCTAGTTCCATCTTGCGCTTAACGATCTCGAACCCTCTTTCGACTATTAACTGCGTTTATAACGATAGTTAAATGCACCTCCTTTGACTAACCCTGCTCGGTGTTACATTAATTATATATTCGGGTCGTCCAGTAACCCAAACCATTAGCTTACGGATTTTCGCGATGTTACAAATACGAGGAAAATTTAGTCTACATGAGGCTGAGTTTAGGACACAGAAAGCAACTCATCAATCCATTGAGATGCAATTAGGACAAATTGCAAAACTCTTGTCCGAAAGATAACCAGGATGTCTCCCGACTAACACTGAAACCAATCCAAAAGCCAATGTCAGTGCTATCACTCTCAGAATAGCAAAGTTTATCCAGAACCACCAATGCCAGGGGAAGAAGTCCAATCACCAAGGAGAAAGATATTCACCGGAGTACCACTTTATCCACAACCCGCAGGATCAAGCACTCAAAGAAAACAACCAGGTGTGATTTCATCTCCTACAATGGACCTCCCTCCGAAAGATCCAACAAAAAGAACGTTCCAATCTCACATACCATATCCAGGAAGGTTAGTAAAGCAGAAAACTGACAAACAATATGAGAAAATCGTAGAGCTTTTAAGCTAAATCCACATCAACATTCCTTTCTTGGATATTATAAAACAAATGCTAAAGTATGTACGTTTTTAAAGGATTTCCTTACAAACAAAATAAACATGGAAGAATGAGTAAATAGGACAAATCATTGTGTCGCTCTTATTGAAAGAAGTCTCCCAAAAAAACTATCAGATCCCGAAAAGTTCTCCCTACCATGTTCTATCAGGCCACTACCAATCACTTTCGCACTCGCTGATCTAGGAGCAAGGGTGAATGTAATGTCCTCTACCATGTTTCAAAGACTCAACATTGGGAAACCGCGACTGGTTAATACAACCATCCAACTCGCTGATGGATCAATTATATCATCTATAGGAGTCATTGAAAATTTTTTTGGTAAAAGTTGGCAAGTTTGTCTTACTCGCCGACTTCATGGTTTTAGAAATGGGAACTGACTATTCCGTACCATTGATCTTGGGTCGTCCATTTTTAGCAGTCTGCTAGAGCCATCATTGACATGAATGAATGGATTATAACACTCTGTGTCGGATAACAATTAGTGACATACAAAATTGGAGGGTATGAATGCCCTCTCTAGTGATCCTTTTGAAATTTATCAATTTTTTTATACCAATCTGGCCTACTAACTTAAGAAAGCAAAGGAATTTAACAAAGGGAAAGCAACAGATATTGAGAAAGGCAAAGCACCAGATCTTGACAATGGAAAGACACCATATCTTAACAAGGCAAAAACACAAGACCTTAAGACACTAGACTTTACCAAGGACCTTGACAACACTAACTGGATTGATGAGTATTTTGATAAGTTACCAAAGTTGAATGACTAGAATGAAAGAACAGGAGACACGGGGGAGGTTATTTGCCCCCACCTGAAGAAAGACTGGTGCAATACGTATGGGTCGGGCTAAATACCCTTAAATAAACGTGGCGTTTCCAGCCAGCAACCCGATGATCATAAATAAATTGAGAAGTTGGTGCATACGGCAGAAAGCATGGACCTTGTTATGCCTTAGTTTTTACCTTTGGTATCCCGGATCCTCAGATAAGTATCGATATCCCTTATCCTTACTATGTTTTAGTATCCTGATTAACTGACCATTGTAACAATTAATATTATGCATTTTTCTTTGATTAGTCTTGAACAGGTATTCAACACTTCATAAATGATAAAATAAATGGCTGAAGAACCGTTCAAACCATTAGGAAAACGCGTGGAAGTCAAACTATAACAGTCAAGAATTAATGGAGACTTGTAACTGCCATGAAGACCTGATTTTTCGCCGGGATCCTCGCTTTCCAGTTATTTTATCTTTTGTATATATATTCAGCAGCTTGATCGAATAGGACACACAATTCACGAATTCTCACAACACAATACACTCGAAAACACCTCTGTAACACTTAGATATCGATCATATACTGCTCTTATTGTACTTTTCTCATCAATTTATACAAGAACAGGAGGTAAGTAACTTTCGGTCACTTCCCGAGGTTTTATACCGGCAATCCTTAGGGATTAAGGGTTTTCCTTGTAAACACTCGTATCGTTTTATTATTTATACGCATTGTTCATTATGAATATTACAAGCACACTAACACACATTCTAAGTTTGGTTACAAAATTAGTCTTGTTAATTTTTATCCAAAACAGACCTCAGGTTTAGGTTTTCTAAATTTAAGTTTCAAATTACTTCAGCCCCCAAGTATACCTTCTCGATATTACGACCTTAGTAGCTTAACTACTACCTTTTATTTTTCTTGTCTTTCCTTTAGTTCAGTTGAAGAAAAGGTGATCTCTTTCAATGAAGATGACATAGATAACTTACAGGATCCTCATCATGATGGACTAGTGATTACTATGTATATTGCTAATCACTTCATTCGAAGGATACTGATAGACGGAGGAAGCTCGGTGAACATCATTCAGCATGAAGTCCTAAAAAGAATGGGATACCGGATTCCAAAATTATCTCCAAGTATGCGGTACTGGTAGGATTCAGCGGAGAAGTCAAAAACACAGTCCGAGAGATAAAGCTACCGATATATATATCGAAGGGGTAAATACTATACAAAAGTTTTGCATAATAGATTCTTTGTCTTGCAATAATATCGTTCTAGGGAGGCCTTGGATACACGATATGAAGGCAGTGCCCTCAACATACCATCAATGTGTCAAGATGCCAACCCCTTGGGGGGGGTAGTGAAGATCAACAGTGATCAACAAGACGCAAAGGATTGCTGCACTTCTTCGATGAAAGTCTCCGTCAAGACCAAGCAAGCATAGCAATTAAATAAACAAGCCCGAGATGTACTGGAAACCAAAGAGCAAGATGTTAAAGAAATATCCCTAAGTACGGAGGATCATGACGTCAAGGTGCTTGTTGGAACCAATATCTGTATCTCTCCACCGCTATAAGCTAGCGATTGCCTCAAAACATGAAGACATGGCAGATATCTCTAAAGATATTATTACGCATAAATTAGGTGATGATAATAGTTTCAGGCCAATACACCAAAAGAGGAGAAAGTTTGCACCAGAAGGGAATGCAATTATCTAGGAAGAGGTCGAGAGACTGTTGAAAGCAGGAATGATAAGGGAAGTAAAATTCCCAAGGTGGCTAGCTAATGTGGTGGTGGCCCAGAAGAAGAATGGGAAATGGAGAGTCTATGTAGACTTCACTGACTTGAACAAAGCGTGTTCCAAAGATCATTTTCCACTACCACATATAAACTCAATGGTTGACACTACAAGAGGCCATGAAATGTTTACATTCATGGATGCTTCATCAGGATTCCAACTGATCCAGATGGAACCTTCGGATCAGGAGGATGCCTTCATGACTCCAACAGTTATTTATTGTTATATTGCTATGCCTTTTGGTTTGAAAAATGTAAGTGCTACATACCAAAGGCTGGTGAACATGATGTTCACAGAGAAACTAGGGGACACCATGGAGGTCTACATAGATGACATGGTGGTAAAATCAAAGAAAGTTGAGGATCATCTCCGGGATCTCAGAGACGCATTCGATATCCTGGACCAATATAACATGAAGCTGAATCCTTCCAAATGCCACTTCGAAGTGGGGGCAGGAAAGTTCTTGGGCTATATGGTAACCAAAAGAGGAATAGAAGCCAGCCTGAGCAAATCAAAGCAATCATCAATCTGAAATCCCTAGTAAACACCAAGGATGTCTAGAGGCTAACCGGTAGCGTAGCAGCACTCAACCGATTCATATCAAGATCCTCATAAAGGTGCAAAGAGTTCTACGATATCCTAAAGAAGAACAAGAGATTCGAATGGGAAGAGAAGCATGAACAAGCACTCCAATCATTAAAGGTATACCTGTCATCAGCTCCTCTATTGACGAAACCAGAAGATGGCGAACCATTATCCCTATACTTGGCGGTATCCGGTAATTCTTTGAGTGTCATCCTAGTCAAGGATCATGAAGGCCAGCAGCATCCAATATACTATGTAAGTAAAAGCTTACTCACGGAAAAAACCAGGTACTCTCATTTAGAAAAGTTAATATTAGCTTTAATAATGGCATCAACTAAACTCAGACAATATTTTGAAACTCATGCTAATCATGTTAAAACTAACAATCCTATTAAGTGTGTCTTGAGAAAGCCAGAGGTGTTAGGAAGGATGGCTAAGTGGTCAGTCAAGCTCAGCGCCTATGACCTTATATATGAACCTAGAACAACAATAAAATCTCAGGCACTTGCGGACTTTGTGGCTGATTTCAGTAGTGACATTCAACATGAAGCAGACCTTGAAGTTCAAAAATTGGAAGAATCCAAGGATACGTAGACCTTATTCACTGACGGTGCATCAAATATAAGAGGAACAGGTATAGGTATCATACTGAAATCGCCACAAGGGGACATAATACCCTAATCCATAAGTTATGAGTTCCAAGCAACGAATAATGAAACATAATATGAGGCGCTGATAGCAGGATTACAACTAGATTGGTATATGAAAATCAGGTATCTCCATGTATATGTAGACTCATTGTTAATTGCTAACCATTTCAATGGCTCATATGTAGTAAAAGGTGAGAAGTTAGCCAAATATCTCACAATAGTAAAGCAATTATCTATGGAATTTGAATTTTTTAACATTACACAGGTACATAGAGAAGACAATACTGAGGTCGATGCCTTAGCAAACCTTGCTTCGGCTCTTAAAATACCTGAAGGTATTAAAATACCAATCTTACATATCCTGAGCGCAGCAATTGAGAAGAAAAACAAAGTATCCAACACAGAAGAAGAAGTAGATGTTCAGGATCTTGAACCTAGTCAAGGATCCTAGATTCTACCCATTAAAAAATATTTGCAGGATGGTGAGATCCCAAGTGATGAAAAAAATCACAAGTCTTTTCGCATGACGGTATCTCATTTTATAATATTGCACAATGTCTTGTATAGAAAGTCAATTGCTGGTCAATACTTAAGATGCTTGGAGGATCCTGAAGCACATGAAGTCCTAAAAGACATACATGAAGCTAACTGTGGTAATCACACTGGGGGTAGAGCGTTATTCTCGAAGATCCTGAGGAAAGGATACTACTAGCCTACCATGAGGAAAGATGCTATGACTTACTCTAAAAATGTGATGCTTGCCAAATACACAGCAACATACTTCACCAACCAGCAGAACCTTTATATCCAATCATCTCTTCATGGCCATTTATGAAATGGGGAATGGATATAGTCGGCAAGCTTCCCAAGGCACCATGAGGAAAAGTATTTATGCTAGCAATGACAGACTAATTCTCAAAATGGATTGAAGCTGAGGCATTTGTTCAAGTAAGAGAAAAAGAGGCCATCTCCTTCATCAAGCGCAATATCTTGACAAGATTTGGAATCCCGGCGGAAATAGTATGTGACAATGGATCTCAATTCATCGGCAAAAGGACGACTAACTTTTGTGCTAGTTGGGGGATCAAAATGAAAACTTCCACTCTTGTACATCCTCAAGCCAATGGACATGCAGAATCCAGCAACAAGATCATCATCAATAACCTCAAAAAGATATTGGGAGCAAAGAAAGGAAGATGGGCCGAAGAGCTACCTTTTGCACTCTGGGTGGATAGGACAACCACAAAGAATGCAACAGGTCAAACTCCATTCTCGTTGGTATTTGGCACTGAAGCCATGATCCCTATAGAGATAGTTATCCCTACTTCCAGAACCAATCTTCAAACTCCAGAGACCAACAACGAAGCTCTTGCACATGATCTCGACACTATGGATGAGCTCAGGGATCTTCCCAAAGTTCGTATTGTAGCTTATCAGCAGAGGATAGCAAAAGCATACAACAAAAACATAAGGATCAGAAGATTCCACGTAGGTGACTTAGTACTGAGAAAGGCATTCCAAAATACTACCAATCCCAATGATGAAAAGCTTGCACCAAAATAGGAAGGCCCATACTTGATTGATTCAGAAGCATGCAAAGGTGCATATTGGTTGGCTACTATGGAAGGAGAAATCCTACCAAGATCCTAGAACGCCATCCATCTCAAAACCTACTTTATGTAAGTTAGAAATTATATTCTAACTAAAATGGTACGTCTTCTTTCCATAATTTTGATTATCCTATATCAAAGTACTGACTTGAGTGTCGGAGGGGTGTTAGCCAGTCTAACACCCACCTTCACAAAGTTTTCATGTTTTGCAGGAAGGATCCCCGAGGATCCTGACACAAGATAGAGATTGGCCATCTCTCCTAGTTTTGGTATCCTGAAATACCTCGAAGGTTTAAACGGCTTTCGCCTTTCTAAGTATTGGGTTAATACACCCCACCAGGAGC
This sequence comes from Smallanthus sonchifolius, assembly GCA_023525975.1. NCBI lineage: Eukaryota > Viridiplantae > Streptophyta > Magnoliopsida > Asterales > Asteraceae > Smallanthus > Smallanthus sonchifolius. The sequence goes on along the minus strand of CM042035.1, from coordinate 59,820,219 downwards.
GCACGATATCCAAATATAGTTCAAGGTGGTGCGACCAGTCCATGTAACAGTGGCTGGTAATTTCATCATTGTTGGCTGTATATTAGATCCTACAAATATAACAGACGTGTTATTCCTCAAGTTTCTCCTGAGCATTTAACACTTACGTGTTAAACTAAGGTTTTTAGCATTTTCATGCTAACTCAATACTGGCTTGGCCCACGTTATCTAGCTTGGCCTACGTTACTGGCTTGGCCCACGATTTTAACTTGTCACAGGCATTTAACACTTATTTGTTAACCCAAGAACTTAGCATCAATATGCTGACTCAAGATCTTTAAACGGATTGAAGACTTATGAAGATCCTGAAGTACACTTAAGAAGTCTACGACGTATTTAATAACTATACACAGGGGACAACAACTATTAGTCATTTTGGTATCCTCGATAACAACTCTCGTAGTTGAAATTCATGAAAGCTGTTGTAAAGAACAATCAAAACAAACCATAAAAATGTTAAGGTTAAAAAGGCTAATTCGTTAACTCGATTTTTTTCTTGAAATAATCGTGTCGCCGGCAGCGACACCAAAAACTTGATGTGTTGTGATAAAAGTATATAAAAATATAAGTAAATATATTTTTGGATGATTTCACAAGATCGGGTTTTAAATTTATAAAATGAAAATTACGTTAACTTAAAACACACACAATAGGCAAGTGTACCTATCGCAGCGTAATATAGTTTAGGTAAGAACCAAGTATCGAACCAATGAACACGGTCGAGTTCCAATACTTAACCTTTGTTATCGTTTAGCCATATTAATTAGTGAGTGCGTAGCAGAAAAGTAAATGACGGTAAATTAAATAACATAAAAGTAAAAATGTGTGTGAAGTGTGTAACAGAAATGTAACTAGCAGAATAGTAAATAGCAGAAAAGTAAATAAGGCAAAAATGATCAGATTACAGATATTATTGCTTCGGGATTCGAATCAGCTTGGTACGTGATAATGTTAAGTTGACTAATTCAGTAGTATGACTACTACAAACTTGTGACCCGGGTCACCGCTAGAGCCTCGTCCTCACTACATTTGATTCATAAATTATAATCCTTAAAAGTGGTAGTGCCTCCCGTTAGGGACAACATTTACCCTCAACCCATAGAATGGTCATCTCCGGGTTGATTTAAGACATCGGACTTAAAATACTTTATATTAGAGTTAAATAGCTGATTATATTTTGCTCACCGGGAGGCGGTGTAACAATGGGACCAAGTATAAATACGTACCATTCCCAACATGAGTTCACCAATTCTTGGTCGCATAATAATCTCGTATAAAGACGTACGATCTTAGAAGTATAGACCAAACTTTGACTTATCAATCTTTGCTCGTATAAAGACGTACGAGTTTCAAAGGAAGTTTGATTAAAAAGGGTTTTACGACCTTACTCTTTAAAATCAAGACACTCACAAATATAAATACGGATTTAGAAAATAATAAAAGCCCACTGAAAGATAGTTTTTAAGAATGAAATAGTTACATAAACATACCACTTCATTAATACGTTAAACATTAACATGCACCAAACATCATCTTTACCCTAGCAATACAAAGAAGTTTTAGTCACGAATGGCCATAACGACTAGCGTAATGATGAGTTCGTATGCTCCCTATTGTGGAACAGGAGGAAGAGCCCCTCTACTCTCTACTCTCTACTCTAACTATGAGAATGCTCTCTTCTTGAGTGTTCTTTAGGTCTGAATTGGTGTCTAGAATGAAGAACCCAAGCCTCTATTTATAGGCCTCAAAATGTGCAATTCACGACCGTGCAATAGGTTGCACAGTCATGCAAAGGCCTAGGGAATCAAACAGGGTACAGAGGACACCGTACTGGGCCATGGGGAGCAATGGACAACAATGCACGACTGTGCATTAGGATGCACACTCGTCCATCCCCCTGCTTCCTCCCAGTTTTGTCTTTTAGCTTCTTGGTTGACTTTTGTTGACCAATTTTGATTTCTTGGGGGTCAATGCCCGGGAATGAATCTTCTAGAAGCTTGAATTATTGGTGTTTTTCATAGGATTTAGCTTGATTTTTATTTTCAACACCGAATAACCTGCAATTACAAAATATAAGTGTTTTAAGCATAAATTGCAAGATTATTATTCAATTAGTACCATAATATGGGATTATTATGTACGTAAAATATGTATAAATGATGGCATATCATCTATCCCATGCAGGGATCCCCAAACACAAAAGAAAATTTGTTTTTAAACAGGTACCAACATGAACAGTAAAAAAAACCACAAATTCCGTGCAAAGATCCTCTTTTTTCCTGACGTCTTGGTGCGAAGTGTCGGGATATTGGGCTTGGCAATAACATGTGTGGGAGCCTCTTTCTTAACAATGGCTCCTCAAGAGAGAATGCTATCAAAATCAACCAAAGAAAAATGAGAGCCAGATCTTTAATCTCTACAAAAGTAGAAAAAAGTAATTAGAGTTAATAAAACTTAGTAAACAAGTAAAGCAAATTCTTACTTGAATACATGGTGGATTCGGAGTACTCGGTTGCAAAGCTAGCTTCACTAACAACAGACTCAAAGTGGAAAGATCTCTCACAAACAGGCATCTTCGACAAAGCTTTGATCCTCTTATCCGTGTCACTTCTTGCAGGAACTAGCTTCTCAAACTTTGGGATTGCAAAAGACACAAGGATCATCACAACAGGTTACATATACATATATATATATATATAATATATATATATATATATAATATATATATATATATATCTACTAACATGCAGGGATCCTGACTACATCCTACCCTTCTTAACCCACTGGAGTGACTAAAGATCCCGACCAGGGATAGATGTTCCATTCACAAAAAAGTATTTCCCACTGCAATCACCGTCATTCTGGGTAGATTTTGGAATCAAAGGAGTTTTAACAGACTCAAGTTGAAGAAAATAAGGCAAACCGGTGGATTAAAAGAAATCGGTAATCAACAAAGAAAAAGGGAAAACCATCAAATACGGGAGTCGTTTTACCTAGACCTACGCGCCCGTCAAGTCACATCGGTCAAAACTTTGTGAATATTGAATTTTATAGTTTTTTACAACTGTCCGAATGACCTTCATAACTATCAAAAACTTGGGGACAATTGTTATGCCTCAGATTTTACCTTTGGTATCCCGGATCCTCATATAAGTATCGGTATCCCTGATCCTTACTATATTTTAGTATCATGATTAACTGACCGTTGTAACAATTAATATTACGCATTTTTCTTTGATTAGTCTTGAACGGGTATTAAACACTTAGATAAATGGATGAAGAAACGTTCAAACCATTAGGAAAACGTGTGGAAGTCAAACTATAACGGTCAAGAATTAATGGAGACTTGTAACTGCCATGAAGACCTGATTTTTCGCCGGGATCCTCGCTTTTCAGTTATTTTATATTTTGTATATATATTCAGCAGCTTGATCGAATAGGACACACAATTTACAAATTCTCGCAACACAATACACTCAAAAACACCTCTTTAACACTTAGATTTCGATTGTATACTGCTCTTATTGTACGTTTTTCATCAATTTATATAAGAACATGAGGCAAGTGACTTTCGGTCACTTCCCGAGGTTTTATGCCGGCAGTCCTTAGGGATTAAGGGTTTTCCTCATAAACACTCATGTCGTTTTATTACTTTATACGCATTGTTCATTACGAATATTACAAGCACACTACCTCACATTCTAAGTTTGGTTACAAAATTAATCTTGTTAATTTTTATCCAAAACAGACCTCAGGTTTGGTTTTTCTAAATTTAAGTTTCTAATTACTTCATCCCCCAGGTATACCTTCTCGATACTGTTAGGATATAGATTATGACAAGAGCTTGTAATAGTTTAGATCTTATTGTCTTTATGTTTTGTTAATGTTTGATTAAGAATAAGTGTTGTATAAGTTCTGCTAGAGGAGAACTTAGCAAGTTCGCCTAGTCTCAGTAGAGGCGAACTTATTAAGTTCGCCTATAGCAGAAGCTTTGTCTATAAATAGAGTTTGCAGGTTCAGTTTTTAATAATGCTTTTGAATGTTCATACTCTAGTTCTGTAAACTCTGTGATTGCATGTAATAGAAAAGAAGTTTATTTACTCTATGATTGTTACAGTTTCTATTGTCATATTGTGTATACATACATTGATACGGTTGGATTTCGCACTACGTGTCATTGATACGTCACGTCTCGAGTACAATCTCTAGAAGCGTCATGTGGACCTACAAGTGGTATCAGAACCTATGATCATGATTTGTGAGAGATTTGTGATTGATTTGTGATGGTTTGTGTATGATTTGGCAAGAAATTGGTTAACTTTTGCAAGTTTTCATGTTCATGGAATTTTCAAGTTCTTGAGAGTGATTTTGAGGCTGATTTCATAAATTTGAAGGTGTTTTTGAAGAAATTGATCCATTAGAAGTGTTCTAAATCACATTATACTCAATCCTACGGTTCAATTTCATCAAATTCCATCAATTCAGCTAGTTATGGTGATTTTTGGAACTTTTTGTTCGTGTTTTGGTTGAAGACTCATCTTCCTGAGTTGTTACAGCTGTTGCAGGCGAACTTAGTTCTAGAATTCTGCTGCAGGCGAATTTAGTATGCGAACTTAGCTGTTTTACTTGATTAAGCGAACTTATCAAGTTCGCTTGGGGTCAAGTTCGCTTGAAGGGTTTGAAGCGAACTTAATATCTTCGCCTGAGTGGATTCTTGTTCATTCTTAGCATTTTTTTTTTGAAAATGGAAAATATGATGCAAGTTACTAATATGTTCAACTATGATAATATGATTGGTACATCTCAGAAACCACCAAAGTTGATAAGCCTTGCTGATTATCCAAACTGGAAAGATCGTTTTGATTAGTTTGTGTCGTTTACCGATACGAGTTTATGAATTCCTATTTTGGAGGGTTATACACATCCTGCATACTCATGGATGGGAAAGGATGATGTTCCTAAACTAGTATCTTCATTAACCACTGAAGAAAAACAGTTGTTTGATCGTGAGAAGAAAGTTATGTGTTAGGACATAGATTGTATGAAAAAAGCTTTGTAATAGTTTAGGTCTTATTGTCTTTATGTTTTTATGTAATTGTATAGATTTTGTCTAAGTGTAAGAAATAGTTCTGCTAGAGGCGAACTTGTCTAGTTCGCCTAGTCTCATGTGAGGCGAACTTAAGTCTGTATAAGTTCATAGAGAATCTTTACGAGCGAACTTGTTAAGTTCGCCTATTGCAGGTTTGTGTCTATAAATAGGTGTTTACAGATTCTGTTCTATAGTAGAGTTGACCGATTGTATTATGAGAATCTTGTAAACTTTGTGTTTTGTGGAATACAAAGAGAAAGTTTATTTACCTGCTGTTTCTATTTTCGATTCGTATACAAACGTTAATACGGTAGGATTTCGAACTTCGTGTTATCGAGACGTCCTGTCACGAGATCGATCTGAGATGAGTCATGTGGACCTACAAGTGGTATTAGAGCTTTCGCTCGTGATTTGTGCTTGATTCTTGATGATTAGAGATGATTTTGTGTATAATTTGACAAGAAATTGATCATTTTTTCAAGTTTTTGTATCCATGGAGTTTTCAAGTTCTTGAAGTTGAAATTGCTACTGAATTCATGGATTTGAAGTGATTTTTGGTGAATCTAATCCGATAGAAGTGTTCTAATTCATAAAATACTAAATCCTACGGTCCAATTTCTTCAAATTCCTTCTAATCTGTGAGAAATGATGATTTTAGGTGATGTTTGTTCGTGTTTGAGTTCCTGAGTTTGTTTCAGCTGAAGCAGGAGAACTTACTAAGATTTGTTGCAGGCGAACTTAGCAAGCGAACTTATCAAGTTCGCTTCTCTCAGTTTAAGCGAACTTATTCAGTAGGCGAACTTACCAGATTTTCTTGTTTTAAGCGAACTTATCAAGTTCGCTTGATATCACATTCGCTTGTTTGGATTTGAAGCGAACTTATTATCTTCGCCTGAGGGGAGTACTTGTTCAATACTTGGAAATTTTTCTGAAAATGGCAAATATGGTGCAAGTGACTAACATGTTAAATTACGATAACGAGATTGGTACATCTCATAAACCACCCAAACTGTTAAGTCTTGAAGATTATTCTAACTCGAAAGATCGGTTTGATCAGTTCGTGTCTTTTACTGATACAAGTTTATGGATTCCAATTTTGGAAGGTTATACACATCCGACATATACTTGGATGGGAAAGGATGATGTTCCTAAATCGGTATCTGCGTTAACCACATAAGAAAAATATTGTTTGATAGGGAAAAGAAGGGTATGGCTATTATCTCAATGTCTCTTCCTAAAGAAATTTATCATAGCTTTAAACAATTCAGGACTTCTCAACAATTGTGGGAAGCATTACAAAAGCGGTGTGAAGGTAGTTTGGATGTTAAGAAAAGCGTAAAAGAATTACTGAATAAGCAATTTTTAGTATTCAAGCACTTTCAAAATGAATCTTTAGATGATCTTGCAACGAGATTATATCATTTGCTGAGTGAATTGTCAACTGCTTTAGTGGTTTATGAGACTGAAGAGATAAATGATAAGTTTTTGGAGGCATTACCATCTAAATTTGATGTGTATTTAGTTTTGATAAAAGAGAATATCAAGTATAAAACTATGTCTCTTGAAGAGGTTCTTGGAAAGATTCAATCACATGATTTGAATATGAAGAAGAAGGAAACCAATATGGAGCATATTCAAGATCCTTCAATGTATTTTGCTAAGTCTTCTGGCAAAACTGGTGCAGGGGTTGCGTTCTTTTCTGGTGATACTCAAGATGTTTCAAATGATCATTGTTCTGGGTTTCCAAGTCATTCGGGTTTCTCTGCAAATACAGTTTCTTCATCATCTGGAGCACATAATATGAATCAAAGAGTTGCTGATGATTATTTAGCGATGTTTTCTTCTTTTATGGCTTCATATGAAAATTTTATTGTATGAAATATTCATGATCCAGATGTTATTGAAGAGGATTTCAGACAAATTGATCATGTTGATCTAGAAGAGATAAACATTCAATGGAACATGGCTATGCTGATGCGACAAGCAAAAGGATTTTTTGAAGAAGACTGGAAGGAAGTATATTGGTTCTAACAGTCGTTCACGTATGGAATTTGACAAAACCAAAGTTCGTTGCTATAATTTTCAGGAGTATGGTCATTTCGCCAAAGAATGTGTGAAGCCAAAAGTTGATTTTGATTCTCAGAAGAAGCCTAATAACTTTCAGAACAATCGTAATCAGTCACATGGCTTCTCTGGTTCTGGAAATTCTAATCATGCATCTGCATCATCTGCTTTGGTTGCTCAGAATGATGAAAATTATGACTGGTGTATTCATCTTGAAGATTTGGTTGGTACTGTAAGTCAAGCTTTTGTAGCTGAGATTCATTCTGCAAAATTTGAAGAGTCAACTGATGATGATAGTTCAAGTGATGGTGAGAGTTTTCCAAGTGCTGATGAAGAGCATGATCAAGTACAAAATGTTGAGTCTGATATTGCATCTGGTGTATCTGAAGATGATATAGTATTAACTCAAAATTCTTCTGATGGTGCTGATTCTGCAAATATTCCGATTGCAAAAGTCTTCATGTCAGATATGTCAGATCCTTCAAAGGTAAAAGATTCTGTCTGTCACATTTATTGCTCTAATTGCATCAGTAAAAAAGATAAAATGCAAAAAGTAATGGACGATAACACAAATTTAATTTGTTATATGAAATCGATGCATTCAGTCAATCAAAAATTGAAAGATAATGATAAATTGTGTATAGATAGAATTGAGTCTTTGAAAAGAGATTTGAACTCTTTGGGATTGAAATATAAGGAACAAGCATATCATCTGGATATGGCTTATGCTGAGATTAAGAAGCGAAATAAAATTGTCGCTCAGAAGAACAAAGAAATTTCTGACAAAGAATCTAAAGTGATCAAATTACATAGAAAGCTGAAGAATTTTGAAAATTCATCTGTGGTATTGGATTACTTTAATGCTAATGCTGATCCTCCAAAGAGGGTTGCTGGAATTGGATTTGTTCCTCCACCATTCAATGCAAATTATGTGGTTGAACCAGAAATTATTCATGAAGAGTAAATTGATCCAAAGACGGTGTTGAAAGTAAATCCAGTAACGGGTGAAGACATGGTTTATGATTCTGATACTGAAGATGAAGTTTTTGATGATAAAAAGGTTGAAGGCATTCCTAAGGAAGTGAAAATTGTTGAACCAAAGGTGGTGAAACAAGTTACCCGTGATAGATGCATTTTAACAGAACATGTTGAAGTGAAAGTTCATCATCCTAACCTTTCCAGAATGTTACAATCAAGTGGTTTTGTTGCTACTGGTCATCCGAAGAGGAATTCATCAATGGTGACTAAACAAGTTTTTGTTCAAAAGAAACCAGTCAACTGTTCAGTAAAATCTTCTGTAGCTTGTTCATCGGAAGGGTCATCAAATTCAAGAAAAACTCCTTATATCAGAAATCATCAAGATAGAAGAGTTTGCTTTCACTGTAATGAGGCTGGTCATATTCTGATTCACTGCCGTATAAGAATCACGGCAAATTACAAAGTGTTCCCCCATAACAACGAGTGGTGATGATTCTAAAAAGAACAAATATGGGAAAGCCTACTTCTAGTGTTAAAAAAAATGTGCCTTGTCAATCATTTGCTAAATCTTCGGGATTTAAGCAACATGATAAGCATATTTCTAAACCAGTTGTTTTTCAAAATAATTTTGAGATTCCACATGTTGGAATTCCAAATGATTCTCAACCTGAGATCAAAATTTCTAGAACACAACGAAGAAGACGTAACAGAAAATTAAAGAAATTTTTGGAAACATCTGAATCTGATAATCATAAATCTAATAATGTTTTTCCAATAAATCATACTACGTCTTGGGTTCCTATTTCTAACTGATTTTCTTTTTTTTATGTAGTGGCAACCAAGGAGGACTATCAACAATACGTGGTATGTGGATTCTCGACATATGACAGGGAATATTCGTTTGCTGGAAGATGTTATTAATATTGATAGTGGTTATGTCGCTTTTGCTAGAAATAAAGGCGGGTACATAACTGGTCAGGGTACTTTAAAGAACGATAAAGTCAAATTTGAGAAAGTGAACTATGTGGAGCAACTTGAACACAATCTTTTGAGTGTATATCAAGTGTGTTTGGAAAGCTTCTTCTTGTTTCGGTCCCCATTCATAAGACAACTAAATCATCGATTCCATCGGGGAGAGTCAAAATAGGAGCATTGCACAACTTTTGCTTGAGGGTTTGGAAAGCTTCTTCTTGTTTCGGTCCCCATTCATAAGTCTTACCCTTGTGGGTCAAAGCGGTAAGAGGGACAGCAATCTTTGAGAAGTTTGAGATGAAATGACGATAATAACCCGCAAGACCAAGAAATGAACGAACTTCGGTAGGAGTCTTCGGGGCATTCCAATTCTTAACCGTTTCAATCTTAGCAGGATCAACATGAATACCCTTGTCGTTGACGATGTGACCAAGAAATTGAACTTCTTTTAGCCAAAATTCGCATTTGGAGAATTTGGCATATAGTTGTTCTTTTCTCAAGAGATCCAAAACCAGTCTAAGGTGTTGTTCATGATCGGTTTTAGTCTTGGAATAGATTAAGATATCGTCAATGAAGACGATCACGAATTTATCAAGGTACGGTTTGCACACACGATTCATGAGATCCATGAAAACTGCGGGTGCATTGGTTAACCCGAAAGGCATAACCATGAACTCGTAATGACCATACCTTGTTCGAAAAGCAGTCTTGGGAATGTCATCTTCTTGAACACGAAGTTGATGATAACCGGATCGAAGATCAATCTCTGAGAAACAAGTAGAAACTTGAAGTTGATCAAAGAGATCATCGATTCTAGGCAAAGGATAACGGTTCTTGATAGTAAGCTTGTTGAGTTCGCGATAGTCAATACACATGCGAAATGATCCATCCTTCTTCTTAACAAATAAGACGGGTGCACCCCACGGTGAATGACTTGGGCGAATGAAACCTTTGTCGGAGAGCTCTTGATGTTGACTTGCAAGCTCTTGCATTTCGGAAGGTGCAAGACGATAAGGAGCTCTATAAACGGGGTTAGCTCCAGGTATAAGATCAATACGGAACTCTACTTGACGAACGGGAGGAAGACCAGATAAATCCTTAGGAAAAACTTCGGGGAAATCCCGAATGATCGGAATGTCTTGGATACTCTTCTCCTTGACATCCTTTTGAACAATATGAGCTAAGAAAGCAATGTACCTCTTTCGTAAGTACTTTTGAGCGGTAGTACACGACATCAACTTAAGTCCCTTGCAAGGCTTTTCACCAAAAACCATTAAGGTTTCTCCCGATGGTAGCGGAATTCGGATACACTTTTCAAAGCAAATGACTTCGGCATGATGATTTGATAGCCAATCCATACCTATGATAATATCAAAACTTCCTAGTGGCATTGGAACAAGGTTGATTTGGAATGAATGATCATTTATTTCTAAGGAGCAATCATAAATAATGGAATCAATTGTAAGGGAGTCACCATTCGCTATTTCAACGGTTAAGGTTTTCACTAATTGGGATCGTGTCTTTGCAAGTAAAGGCTCAAAATTAAGTGACACAAAACTTTTATCGGCACCGGTATCGAACAAAATGGAGGCATATTGACTATTAACAAGGAACGTACCATTAACCACGTCGATGTTGGCTTGAGCTTCGTTGGCGTTTATGTTGAACGCACGCCCACGAGCTCCACCTTGTCTAGCATTTGCAAGTCTTGGGCATTGATCACAAAAAAGATTCGGGTCACCACACTCATAGCAAGCACGCCCATTAGCAATGGCGGGAGCACCTTGATTAGCCACTTGAGGTACGGTTCGGTTTGGAGGGTTGACTTGGCCCGCAAGAGCTTTGGCCCTACAAACATTGATAGTATGACCATATCTCCCACAATGAGTACAAAGGCGACATGGGATAGTTTGAGGATGATGATAATTGCAGGTGGCACAAAGAGGGTAAATCCTAACATATGGCTTTTTAGCCGGCGCTTGAACCATAGGTGCAGCTTGGTTGACGGGAACAGCAGGAGTAACCACAACAAAATTTCTAACCTTCCTCTTTCTATTATTGCGAGAGGACTCGGTTGTGGCTTCTTTGTTGTGAGTAGGAGGGGTTACGGTTTCAGAAACTTTCTTAGAACCCTTTTTGGTAAGAGTTCCAGCTTTCACATGATTATCAGTTAAGGTAGCGGATAGACGAATAGCATCCTCCAGAGTAGCAGGATTTCTACCTACGACCGTATCTTGGATTTGTCTTGGTAGCCCACCAATATACTTTTCGATACAACGGGACAAAGGAGTGACCATGTGGGGTACGAGAAGACTCAACTCATGGAACCGAGTTGTATATGCTAAACTTTCCCCACTATCTTGGGCAAGATCCCAAAATTCAGCTTCTAACTTTTTCACTTCATTTCGAGGGAAGAACTCCTCGGTCATAAGCCTTTTGACCTCATCCCAAGGTAAAGCCATAGCTACATCAACAACCCTATTCCTTTTCTCCTCATTCCACCATGTAAGTGCCCGTTTTTGTAGGACACTTATAGCATGACGAACACGGAGATTGTCGAGACAGTCACTATTGAGAAAGGTATTCTCAATGCTTTCAAACCATTGAAGGAGTCCAGTAGCTCCTTCGGTTCCATAAAACTTGAGGGGATTGCACGAGTTGAAGTGCTTGAAGGTGCATTGAGATGGATTGTTACCACCATTTCCACCATTATTACCACTATTGCTTCCATTTCCACCATTGTTGCCATTGGTGGCACCATTGGCTTGGGTGAGTTGTGTCACCAATTGAGTAAGGATAGTAGCAATGTCGGTGTTGGCGTTGGTTGCGGGAGCACGACGAGGAGGCATTCTACAGATTTTCACAAGACAAGAAAGATTGTAAGAACTTATGAGATTTGATAGGATTTAATAGAATGAGATAATAAAAATAGATATTCTTAGTTTGGATTGTACTCAAAAGTGACAAAATCACTTGAATACCATGGCATATTAAGGGTAATTAAACTTATATAATTTTTCGAGGAGACATGCTTTAGCCTATAAGTAAACACTCATCTCGGGGATTCCCAGGAAAGCATACGGGTCCCTCGGTTGATTGGGATTTATGCGAAATGCTTTCCTAGACAGAAAACCCAAAATACAGGTGTCACCCTTCCAGATTGCACATGTCCTCAAATAATTTAACAAGTTTAAAAACCTTAACGAAGAAATAAAAATTTTTAAAGATTTTTGCTTCAAGAATTTTCCACATGCTTAGAAAGGATAAAGATAGAAAAGAAAATAGAAATATTATGAGGTTTTAGAATATAGGAACGGATATTATTTATTTAATTATTAAGAATATCCTAATAAGTCATGGATTTAAAGCACGTAAGTCATCAAAATGAAATAATAAGAAATCATACTAAGCATGTAACATATAACATGTAGCACATAGCACATAATCTTGAAGCATAGTATAGGTGGTTGTCCTAAAGTTATAGTCTAGGTCAAGGTGTCTAATAACCTAATTCCCTATAACCAAGGCTCTGATACCAATCTGTCACACCCCGACCGATGGCGGAATCATCGGGGCGGGACATGTAGATTGTTCATAGCACAAGGTTGACTAAATTGAAATATATTAAAGTCAAATTTCCATTACAAATAATCCAAGTACAAACCAAATTCAAACAAAGAAACATAAAACAACTCATAAAATTCTTGATTTAAATTGCTAAGTCCAAATCCTATATTGAGCACGTCTTGAATCATTCTCACATATTAGGGCCTGAACCATGAATAAAATAAAGTCAACTAAAAAGTTGGTGAGTATAACACAGTTGTATATAGATAGCATATAGTTGAAAACAAATCCTTTACAAGACATGATAAAATAAGGCATTTATGGGGAGCAGCTATTGTGTAAACAAGTACAACCAAACCTTTGTAACTAGTATGCAAAATGTGTTGTCGGTATCAATCACCTCCACTTGGGTGGGTTTGTCAGACTCAATAGATCTATCATTGAAAACCGTCGGCTTGTATAGTTAATGATTGCACATAAGTTTTCACAAAGATTAGCGCAACTAGCACTCGGGCACAAAGCTCAAATTTTGCACACATGTATGTAAATAGGATTTTGCACTTGTGTTGTTTGTGTAAATGTAAATGTGTAATGTGTATAAAGTTCATGTTCCACCCCAAAAGTGTAAAAGAGTAAAAAGGGGTTGTGAATACTCACTTGGTATGGAGATGTAGCTAACAAAGAGTATAGATAAAATAAGGGTTCTTGATACGCACGGGTTAACCTAGATAGTAATGTATATTGAATCAAATATGTGCACAAAGTTTAAGTATAAAAATGAAGGTTGAATTTGTGTATAAAAACTATTAAATGAAATATATAAAGTTGTAGTAAACATTTTTGGAATATTTGATTAAAGTTTGGAATTTAAATAATAAAATAGAATTTTTATAAAATTGTTGATTATGAAAATAATGCATGTGTTAAATGTAAATTAATAAATAAATAAATGATTATAGTTTATGAAATAATGTAAATATTGATTGTAATTAAGTATAAATTAATAAATGATTTTTGTTTAAATATTAAATAAATAATTATTATCTTATTTATTTATAAATTTTGTAACTTAATCATTTAAAACATCATTTATGTGTAAGATAAATATAAATTTAATTTTTTTATAAATTTTTAAATAAACTTTTAAATAAATAATATTTATCTCCAGATTAAACTTTAAATCTTTTCAAATACAGAAAACATATTTTTATAAAATTTGAAACATTTATTGATTGAAAATTATAAAATTATAATTCTGTTAAAATTTCTGAGTCACACAAGACCGTGCCTCGGAAGGGCACGATCGTGCTCAAGCCACGGGCTCGACCGCGCTAGTAGGGGCGCGACCGGGTTGATCAACAGAGGGCACAAACTAGACAAGTCAACAGGCATGACCGTGCCTTGGATCGGCACGGTCGTGTCTATGATTTTTAGACACAACAGAGGCTAGCCCAAAGGGCATAACTAGGTCTAGACAGGAGGAAACGACCGCGCTGCTAGTCGACACGACCGCGCTACATGAGGCACGGCCGCGCTAGATGATTAGCGCGACCGTGTCTCTTCCAAATCAGACACGAATTGAACAAATCTTGTATTTATAGCGTTGGAATTGATAGGGCTTTTGATTACGGAGTTGTTACGAGTCTATTTATATAAATTAATCATATGTAAATCGTGTTTAAGAGTGGAATCGATTAAATCATTTTTATTAAAATAATAGTTCTGATTCGGACGATTTCTGTGATGGAAGCCCCAATTAACAGAGGGCTTTTGTTATAAGGACTAAATCGACTGAAAAAAAGGTGATAATTACCTTGGAGAGTATCGGATTGATAGGAATCAGTAGAAGAAAGTTCCGGCGTCGGCGATAACGGCTTCCGGCGATTTCGGTTGCAATTCCGGCTAGTCCAGAGACTTGACGAGATCCGGGAGATGCGAATTCCTTTCTTGATTGGGAGGATTTGGGTTCAGAGGAGGATTCGAGTTTTTTTGCTTGAATTGCTTGAGAGAGATTTCGAGGTTGATGGTATGAAACTGAGATGTTTGTAAAATTTGAAAATGGTGATACACTCGTTAAGGGGAAAAGAAACATAGGACTGTTACGGATTCTAAACGATCGGGTGATTAAACTGCATTTACGTTTCAACTGTTACACAGGCGCGACCGTGCCCAAATATGGCGCGACCGTGCCTAGGCACCGGGCGCGATCGTTCCAGGACCAGTCGCGCGATCGTGCTGATGCACTTGGCGCGACCGTGCCAAGACGAAGCACGATCGTGCTAGACTAGGGTTTCTTGACATTTTTCAAATTTAGTCCATGACTTTTCATGTTTGGTAAGTTTAAATGAAATAATTACTTGTATAGTGTTTAAATGTATATAATCGAGTAAAACTTGCGAATTTGTATTGAATCATTGCATTTAATTTATGTCGAGAAAATAACACAAAACAGTGCACGAGTATTGAGTTTGAAATTGCATTACATTGAATTTGAAAATATGAATACTAAAATCAGAAATGTTACAGTCTCCCCATGTTGATAGAATTTCGTCCCGAAATTTAGCTAGAGGAAACAACAGTATCAATAAAAAGATGAGGGTACTTGAGCTTCATTTAGTCTTCTCGTTCCCAAGTGAACTCAGGACCACGCTTAGATTTCCAACGAACTTTGACAATAGGAATGCGACTTCGCTTGTGTCGTTTGACTTCACAATCCATAATTTCCACCGGCTTCTCAACGAAGTGCATCGTTTCATCAATGCGCACGTCGTCAAGCGGTATATGGACATTTTTATCAGTGAGACACTTCTTCAGATTAGATATATGAAATGTAGGATGCATATTTCCAAGAGATGGAGGTAACTCGAGCTTGTAAGCCACTTTCCCAATCCTTTCAAGGATTTTGAATGGACCAACATAACGAGGTGCTAACTTGCCTTTCTTTCCAAAACGAATCACGCCCTTCCATGGAGACACCTTTAGAAAAACAAGGTCACCGACTTGGAATTCCAAGGGTTTTCGACGTTTGTCGGCATAACTCTTTTGCCGACTCCTCGCTACTCGAATATTGTCACGGATTTGAATAATCTTGTCGGATGTTTCTTGAATTAACTCGGGACCAGTGATTTGTGCTTCACCAATCTCGTTCCAACAGATAGGAGAACGACACTTGCGACCATAGAGAGCTTCGAATGGAGCCATGTTGATACTTGTGTGGTAGCTATTGTTGTAAGAAAACTCAATGAGGGATAGATGTGAATCCCAATTGCCACCAAAATCGATTACACAAGCTCTAAGCATATCTTCAAGAGTTTGGATTGTTCGCTCGGTTTGACCATCAGTTTGCGGATGGTAAGCCGTGCTCAAATCCAATCGAGTACTAAGAGCCTTTTGGAGAGATTGCCAAAATCGAGAGGTGAACCGAGCGTCTCTTTTAGATATTATGTTCACGGGAACACCATGACGGCTCACAACTTCATCAATGTAAATTCGGGCTAGTTTCTCCACTTTGAAGTCTTCACGGATAGGCAAGAAGTGGGCAGATTTGGTGAGTCGATCAATGATCACCCAAATACTATCATAACCACTCGAGGTGCGAGGGAGCTTGGTAATGAAATCCATAGTTATATTCTCCCATTTCCACACGGGAATTTCTGGTTGTTCGAGTAAACCGGATGGACGTTGATGTTCGGCTTTGACTTTGGAACAGGTTAAGCATTTGGCCACATAAAGAGCAATGTCTTTCTTTATACCGGGCCACCAATAAAGTTGGCGAAGATCTTGGTACATTTTATCCGCACTAGGATGAATAGAATAAAGAGTCTTATGAGCCTCGTTCATGAGAAATGCACGGAGATCGTCGCGATCGAGAACCCAAATACGGTTCAAGTAATAGAGTAAGCCATTGGGTTTTGATTCAAGAAGGAGTTCAACACCACATGACATTTCTTCGTACATGTTACCCTCGGTTATCGAGACGTGTTGAGCTTCTAAGATACGGGTTTGAATATCGGTTTGAATACGGGCACAATGAAGCATAACATGGTCCTTTCGACTCAAAGCATCGGCTACAACATTCGCTTTGCCGGGATGGTAACGAATCTCGCAGTCGTAGTCGTTAAGGAGTTCGACCCAACGTCGTTGCCACATATTGAGTTCTTTTTGGTTAAAAATATGTTGAAGACTTTTGTGGTCGGTGAATACCACACATTTCGTGCCATATAGGTAATGTCTCCAAATCTTTAACGCGAATACGACCGCACCCAACTCGAGATCGTGCGTCGTATAATTCTTCTCATGAACTTTGAGTTGCCTTGATGCATAAGCGATTACTTTGCCTCTTTGCATGAGAACACAACCAAGACCTTGGTTAGAAGCATCACAGTAGACAACTAAATCATCGATTCCATCGGGGAGGGTCAAAATAGCACCATTGCACAACTTTTTCTTGAGGGTTTGGAAAGCTTCTTCTTGTTTCGGTCCCCATTCATAAGTCTTACCCTTGTGGGTCAAAACGGTAAGAGGGACAGCAATCTTTGAGAAGTTTGAGATGAAACGACGATAATAACCCGCAAGACCAAGAAATGAACGAACTTCGGTAGGTGTCTTCGGGGCATTCCAATTCTTAATCGTTTCAATCTTAGCAGGATCAACATGAATACCCTTGTCGTTGACGATGTGACCAAGAAATTGAACTTCTTTTAGCCAAAATTCGCATTTGGAGAATTTGGCATATAGTTGTTCTTTTCTCAAGAGATCCAAAACCAGTCTAAGGTGTTGTTCATGATCGGCTTTAGTCTTGGAATAGATTAAGATATCGTCAATGAAGACGATCACAAATTTATCAAGGTACGGTTTGCACACACGATTCATGAGATCCATGAAAACTGCGGGTGCATTGGTTAACCCGAAAGGCATAACCATGAACTCGTAATGACCATACCTTGTTAGAAAAGCAGTCTTGGGAATGTCATCTTCTTGAACACGAAGTTGATGATAACCAGATCGAAGATCAATCTTTGAGAAACAAGTAGAACCTTGAAGTTGATCAAAGAGATCATCGATTCTAGGCAAAGGATAACGGTTCTTGATAGTAAGCTTGTTGAGTTCACGGTAGTCAATACACATGCGAAATGATCCATCCTTCTTCTTAACAAATAAGACGGGTGCACCCCACGGTGAATGACTTGGGCGAATGAAACCTTTGTCGGAGAGCTCTTGAAGTTGAATTGCAAGCTCTTGCATTTCGAAAGGTGCAAGACGATAAGGAGCTCTAGCAACGGGGTTAGCTCCAGGTATAAGATCAATACGGAACTCTACTTGACGAACGGGAGGAAGACCAGATAAATCCTTAGGAAAAACTTCGGGGAAATCCCGAATGATCGGAATGTCTTGGATACTCTTCTCCTTGACATCCCTTTGAACAATATGAGCTAAGAAAGCAACGTACTTATTTCGTAAATACTTTTGAGCGGTAGTACACGACATCAACTTAAGTCCCTTGCAAGGCTTTTCACCAAAAACCCTTAAGGTTTCTCCCGATGGTAGCAGAATTCGGATACACTTTTCAAAGCAAATGACTTCGGCATGATGATTTGATAGCCAATCCATACCTATGATAATATCAAAGCTTCCTAATGGCATTGGAACAAGGTTGATTGGGAATGAATGATCATTTAGTTCTAAGGAGCAATCATAAATAATGGAGTCAATTGTAAGGGAGTCACCATAAGCTATTTCAACGGTGAAGGTTTTCACTAATTGGGATCGTGTCTTTGCAAGTAAAGGCTCAAAATTAAGTGACACAAAACTTTTATCGGCACCGGTATCGAACAAAATGGAGGCATATTGACTATTAACAAGGAACGTACCATTAACCACGTCGTAGTTGGCTTGAGCTTCGTTGGCGTTTATGTTGAACGCACGCCCACGAGCTCCACCTTGTCTAGCATTTGCAAGTCTTGGGCATTGATCACGAAAATTATTCGGGTCACCACACTCATAGCAAGCACGCCCAATAGCAATGGCGGGAGCACCTTGATTAGCCACTTGACGTACGGTTCGGTTTGGAGGGTTGACTTGGCCCGCAAGAGCTTTGGCCCTACAAACATTGATAGTATGACCATATCTCCCACAATGAGTACAAAGGCGACATGGGATAGTTTGAGGATGATGATAATTGCAGGTGGCACAAAGAGGGTAAATCCCAACATATGGCTTTTTAGCCGGCGCTTGAACCATAGGTGCAGCTTGG
The DNA here is from genome assembly GCA_023525975.1 of Smallanthus sonchifolius. Lineage (NCBI taxonomy): Eukaryota > Viridiplantae > Streptophyta > Magnoliopsida > Asterales > Asteraceae > Smallanthus > Smallanthus sonchifolius. The sequence goes on along the minus strand of CM042035.1, from coordinate 59,801,257 downwards.
TTGACGGGAACAGCAGGAGTAACCACAGCAAAATTTCTAACCTTCCTCTTTCTATTATTGCGAGAGGACTCGGTTGTGGCTTCTTTGTTGTGAGTAGGAGGGGTTACGGTTTCAAAAACTTTCTTAGAACCCTTTTTGGTAAGAGTTCCAGCTTTCACATGATTATCAGTTAAGGTAGCGGATAGACGAATAGCATCCTCCAGAGTAGCAGGATTTCTACCTAAGACCGTATCTTGGATTTGTCTTGGAAGCCCACCAATATACTTTTCGATACAACGGGACAAAGGAGTGACCATGTGGGGCACAAGAAGACTTAACTCATGGAACCGAGTTGTATATGCTAAACTTTCCCCACTATCTTGGGCAAGAACCCAAAATTCAGCTTCTAACTTTTTCACTTCATTTCGAGGGAAGAACTCCTCGGTCATAAGCCTTTTGACCTCATCCCAAGGTAAAGCCATAGCTACATCAACAACCCTATTCCTTTTCTCCCCATTCCACCATGTAAGTGCCCGTTTTTGTAGGACACTTGTAGCATGACGAACACGGAGATTGTCGGGACAGTCACTATTGAGAAAGGTATTCTCAATGCTTTCAAACCATTGAAGGAGTCCAGTAGCTCCTTTGGTTCCATAAAACTTGAGGGGATTGCACGAGTTGATGTGCTTGAAGGTGCATTGCGATGGATTGCTACCACCATTTCCACCATTATTACCACTATTGCTTCCATTTCCACCATTGTTGCCATTGGTGGCACCATTGGCTTGGGTGAGTTGTGTCACCAATTGAGTAAGGATAGTAGCAATGTCGGTGTTGGCGTTGGTTGCGGGAGCACGACGAGGAGGCATTCTACAGATTTTCACAAGACAAGAAAGATTGTAAGAACTTATGAGATTTGATTGGATTTAATAGAATGAGATAATAAAAATAGATATTCTTAGTTTTGATTGTACTCAAAAGTGACAAAATCACTTGAATACCATGGCACATTAAGGTTAATTAAAGTTATATAATTTTTCGAGGAGACATGCTTTAGCCTATAAGTAAACACTCATCTCGGGGATTCCCAGGAAAGCATACGGGTCCCTCGGTTGATTGGGATTTATGCGAAATGCTTTCCTAGACAGAAAACCCAAAATACAGGTGTCACCCTTCCAGATTGCACGTGTCCTCAAATAATTTAACAAGTTTAAAAACCTTAACGAAGAAATAAAAAATTTTAAAGATTTTTGCTTCAAGAATTTTCCACATGCTTAGAAAGGATAAAGATAGAAAAGAAAATAGAAATATTATGAGGTTTTAGAATATAGGAACGGATATTATTTATTTAATTATTAAGAATATCCTAATAAGTCATGGATTTAAAGCACGTAAGTCATCAAAATGAAATAATAAGAAATCATACTAAGCATGTAACATATAACATGTAGCACATAGCACATAATCATGAAGCATAGTATAGGTGGTTGTCTTAAAGTTATAGTCTAGGTCAAGGTGTCTAATAACCTAATTCCCTATAACCAAGGCTCTGATACCAATCTGTCACACCCCGACCGATGGCGGAATCATCGGGGCGGGACATGTAGACTGTTCATAGCACAAGGTTGACTAAATTGAAATATATTAAAGTCAAATTTCCATTACAAATAATCCAAGTACAAACCAAATTCAAACAAAGAAACATAAAACAACTCATAAAATTCTTGATTTAAATTGCTAAGTCCAAATCCTATATTGAGCACGTCTTGAATCATTCTCACATATTAGGGCCTGAAACATGAATAAAATAAAGTCAACCAAAAAGTTGGTGAGTATAACACAGTTGTATATAGATAGCATATAGTTGAAAACAAATCCTTTACAAGACATGATAAAATAAGGCATTTATGGGGAGCAGCTAATGTGTAATCAAGTACAACCAAACCTTTTTAACTAGTATGCAAATTGTGTTGTCGGTATCAATCACCTCCACTTGGGTGGGTTTGTCAGACTCAATAGATCTATCATTGAAAACCGTCGGCTTGTATAGTTAATGATTGCACATAAGTTTTCACAAAGATTAGCGCAACTAGCACTCGGGCACAAAGCTCAAATTTTGCACACATGTATGTAAATAGGATTTTGCACTTGTGTTGTTTGTGTAAATGTAAATGTGTAATGTGTATAAAGTTCATGTTCCACCCCAAAAGTGTAAAAGAGTAAAAAGGGGTTGTGAATACTCACTTGGTATGGAGATGTAGCTAACAAAGAGTATAGATAAAATAAGGGTTCTTGATACGCACGGGTTAACCTAGATAGTAATGTATATTGAATCAAATATGTGCACAAAGTTTAAGTATAAAAATGAAGGTTGAATTTGTGTATAAAAACTATTAAATGAAATATATAAAGTTGTAGTAAACATTTTTGGAACATTTGATTAAAGTTTGGAATTTAAATAATAAAATCGAATTTTTATAAAATTGTTGATTATGAAAATAATGCATGTGTTAAATGTAAATTAATAAATAAATAAATGATTATAGTTTATGAAATAATGTAAATATTGATTGTAATTAAGTATAAATTAATAAATGATTTTTGTTTAAATATTAAATAAATAATTATTATCTTATTTATTTATAAATTTTGTAACTTAATCATTTAAAACATCATTTATGTGTAAGATAAATATAAATTTAATTTTTTTATAAATTTTTAAATAAACTTTTAAATAAATAATATTTATCTCCAGATTAAACTTTAAATCTTTTCAAATACAGAAAACATATTTTTATAAAATTTGAAACATTTATTGATTGAAAATTATAAAATTATAATTCTGTTAAAATTTCTGAGTCACACACGACCGTGCCTCGGAAGGGCACGATCGTGCTCAAGCCACGGGCGCGACCGCGCTATTAGGGGCGCGACCGGGTTGATCAACAGAGGGCACAAACTAGACAAGTCAACAGGCATGACCGTGCCTTGGATCGGCACGGTCGTGTCTATGATTTTTAGACACAACAGAGGCTAGCCCAAAGGGCATGACTAGGTCTGGACAGGAGGACACGACCGCGCTGCTAGTCGACACGATCGCGCTACATGAGGCACGGCCGCGCTAGATGATTAGCGCGACCGTGTCTCTTCCAAATCAGACACGAATTGAACAAATCTTGTATTTATAGCGTTGGAATTGATAGGGCTTTTGATTACGGAGTTGTTACGAGTCTATTTATATAAATTAATCGTATGTAAATCGTGTTTAAGAGTGGAATCGATTAAATCATTTTTATTAAAATAATAGTTCTGATTCGGACGATTTCTGTGATGGAAGCCCCAATTAACAGAGGGCTTTTGTTATGAGGACTAAATCGACTGAAAAAAAGGTGATAATTACCTTGGAGAGTATCGGATTGATAGGAATCGGTAGAAGAAAGTTCCGGCGTCGGCGATAACGGCTTCCGGCGATTTCGGTTGCAATTCCGGCTAGTCCAGAGACTTGACGAGATCCGGGAGATGCGAATTCCTTTCTTGATTGGGAGGATTTGGGTTCAGAGGAGGATTCGAGTTTTTTTGCGTGAATTGCTTGAGAGAGATTTCGAGGTTGATGGTATGAAACTGAGATGTTTGTAAAATTTGAAAATGGTGATACCCTCGTTAAGGGGAAAAGAAACGTAGGACTGTTACGGATTCTAAACGATCGGGTGATTAAACTGCATTTACGTTTCAACTGTTACACAGGCGCGACCGTGCTTAGGCACCGGGCGCGATCGTTCCAGGACTAGTCGCGCGATCGTGCCGATGCACTTGGCGCGACCGTGCCAGGACGAAACACGACCGTGCTAGACTAGGGTTTCTTGACATTTTTCAAATTTAGTCCATGACTTTTCATGTTTGGTAAGTTTAAATGAAATAATTACTTGTATAGTGTTTAAATGTATATAATCGAGTAAAACTTGCGAATTTGTATTGAATCATTGCATTTAATTTATGTCGAGAAAATAAAACAAAATAGTGCACGAGTATTGAGTTTGAAATTGCATTACATTGAATTTGAAAATATGAATACTAAAATCAGAAATGTTACAGTTCTAACTTTGAATTCAATGCATACACTGATTCTGATTTTGGTGGTTGTTGTTTGGACAGGAAATCTACTACAGTTGGTTGACAGTTCTTGGGTAATCGTCTAGTTTCCTGGAAATGCAAAAAAGCAAACTACGGTCTCCATTTCAACATGTGAACCAGAATACATTGCTGCTGCAAGTTGTTGTTCACAGATCTTGTGGATTCAACAGCAATTAAGAGACTACGGTTTGAATTTTACAGGAACCCCCATGTTTATTGATAATAATGCTACAATGTCTATCACAAATAATCATGTTAAGCACAGTAAAACAAAGCACATTGAAATTAGATATCATTTTATTCGTGATTGTGTAGATAAAATGTTGATTGAGCTGGTGAAGGTTCATACAGATGATAATTTGCTGATCATTTTACCAAGGCATTTGATCGTACCAGGTTTGAATTTCTGATCAAAATGATCGGTATGATTAATCCCGAATAAAAGTTTTTCAAAATCAATTTTTCATGAGAGATTTTGTTTTAAATTTCTTTTATTTCTTTATTAAATTTCTGAATTTTAAATTTCAGTAAAAAATTGTTATTTATAAAAATTCAAAACAAAATGAAAAATATAAAATTGACATCATTTGAAGTTAGAGAAGAAATGATAGTACATCAGTAAATAGTTCATTACACATAACCATAGTAGACCTTTGATATATGATAGTTTAAAGTAAATTGATTTGATCTAAATTTCAAAGTCTGCATAAATGAGAAATGATAGTGTTTTTGAATGCTCTAATCTTGATAATATGTTTTAATTTGAATATGAGTTTGAAACTTGAATTGTCAATAGACTAGAAGCGTTTTTGAACCAATAGTAGTGTGAAAATTAAATATGATATGATTACATCTGTGATTTGAATCCATTATATGCATGGGTGTGTGTGTAAAAGATCATTATCAGATAAAGAATATAAGATCTAAAGTACTTCATGAGACCAGTATCGGTTATGTCGTTAAACACAATTTTTCAGTTCACTTCACTGCCCATGCCCCGAAAAACATGCAACGTGAAGTTGGACTAAGATATGTTTCTGACAACATCTGTTGGAACATATACTAGCCCTTGGATCATTATCCTGATTCCTTGAATATATCCAGATAACAGTTGGATCACCCTACCCTATGTCATTGAATCAATCAATTCCTTGATCAATCTTATGTTGAAGAATTCTATTGGTACAATCTTTCTGTTACTATGAATCATGATACTTCATCCAAACCAAGACATTTGAATCATTCGATTCTGAATCATTCTGATTCTCTGCTTGATATTTTCCTGTGTTTATCGGTATAATTCAACCTGGATATTGAATATTATCTTGCAATGATCTTATATGTCTTGAAGATAGTGCAAATTTAAATTTCTGTTGGCATATATGTGGGGTACACGATGTTTTTCACTTAAATGGTACTAACTCACATGAAATTGGAAGAAAAATGCTTATAGTTTCAAATTGTATAATATTGACAACTTAAGAATTCGTGCTTTGTATTACAAATTTGGAATGGATAATTGAGCATTTCATGAACTGATCTTGTTTACTTTGAAATTTATCGCGTATCATTTCAAGTTTTATTCAAATTGATTGAAAAGTTGAAAAAGATACAAGTTACATAAGGATGAATTTGATTGGTTCATATCATTTTTTTTTTGTACATATCATAGGTTACCCATAGTTGATGATAAGCTGTGTGATGAATTGCTCATATACTGATAAGATCTTCTTGCTCGTGATGTTCATCCAAAAATATGTGTTTCAGTTTGCTCAGATAAAAATAAAAAATTTGTGATTCAGTTTGTACAGATAAAATCCAAAAATATTTTGTTTCTATCTTCCATGAAAATTCTATCTTTTATTAAAATGTTTCGGGATTGGATCGGATACATGCTACGGATGGAAGTTCACAAGAAGTGACGTGTTGAAAGTTGCTAAAAATTGTTCAAGGAAAAGGGTTGAAGCGAACTTAATATGTTCGCCTGTTTCTGATTAAGCGAACTTAATATGTTCGCCTGAGGCTTGTTACGCGAACTTAACAAGTTCTCCTAATGAAGCGAACTTAATTGTGTGAATAAATATTATGTTCAGGCGAACTTATCCTTATTACCATTTTCACTGTGTAAGCGAAGCAAACTTACTGGGTTTTTAGCGAACTTGTGCAATTTTGAATTAGGGTTGTGTGGTTTAAAATTTCGTGTTTGTTTCTTGATCGGTTTTGAATTGCGAGTCTATCTAAGGTAATTACACGATTTTTTATCCGATAAATCGATGGGAAATTGATGTTTTGAATCTGTGTTCTTCGTATTTTGGACAGTCGGTTTGCAATTGTACTAATAGAGTGTATTTCCATGCTTAAAACTTAAAATTGACACTTAATGATGTTTCGTGGTTGAGATTAGATAACTATGATGTGTTTGATTTGAAAATTTTTAAAAAAAAATTGAACTTTTTGGAATCTGATGATGAATTTGTATCGACAAACTGGTTCAGGCGAACTTGTTTAGGCGAACATATTATGTTCGCCTCTTGCAAAACTAAGCGGACTTATTAAGTTCGCCTAAGGGCTAAGCAGTGTTTGGACTTGTAATTTTTTTTTTTTTTTTAATTTGTTTGATTTTTTTGTTGTTTGTTATATGACTAATGAGTGTTCATTGTCCAATACATTTCCAGATGGCTCATCGTGTTGAGTACAAACATAATCAAGTGGCATTGTTAGATCCAAATATGTCTGAGGCTGTTAATTTCCAAGAAATTATCAACTTTTTGAATCGTTCACGTTTACATGTGGCGTTATCCGCAGATCCGTACATCAGCTTACCGTATATCCAACAATTCTGGGATACAGTACATCAAGACACAGATGTTAACCCTCACGTACTTCGTGCTACTGTTAATAACACAGTGGTGGCTATTTCAGTGGAGACTATTCATGCTGCTTTGGCATTGGGAGGTGCTAATGAATATCCTATGTCTTATCCTGGAACACTGATTATGGGGTGTTTTCAGAGGGTGGGTTACAGAGGCAGACCAAATGATACTCAAGCACGTAAAGGTAGTTTAGTTGGAGAATGGAGGTATTTTATGCACATAATCATCCAATGTTTATATCCAAGAAAGGCTGGTACTGATGGTTTGAAAAGTGCGTTACAAGCTGCAATGGTTGCATTGACCCTGAACAAACGGTTTAACTTTGCTTTGTATATATACCGTGAGTTGGTCATGCAAATCAATCCTCTGGCAGGTTAAGGATTTCTTATGTACCCTAGGTTCTTGCAAATGATTCTGAATCATTTAATTACAGACTTACCACAGCATCCAATACGTTTGACCTTGACTCCTATGTCCAAAAGAATATTTACTGATTGTACCAAGGTTAAACAACAAAATGTTGCTTTGATTCCAGTTCCGACTCCTTTGTTTGGTCACTTAATCAATCCTGATTATGTTGAGCCTCCTAATGATAATTGGTTTCATCCTGAGGAGTTAGTTCAAGGACAAGTCCAGAATCAACAACAACAACCACAACAAGTTCCAGTTCAAGCTCAGGTACAAGCACAACAACATATTCCTATTCCACAAGAACAGGTTAATGAACCTTTTAATGAACCAGTTCAGGAAGACGTTATTCAAGAAAATGAACAAGATTTGGGTATGAATATGGACGTTTTTTGTTAATGAAGCTGTGAACTCACCCATTCATGAAGCTGAAGGGAATGTGGTGGATACGAGTTCTGGTGATACTATTTTACTTGATTCTGAGGCTACTGACTCTGATTCTTCTAGAGATTTTAGCTCAGATCATTATGAGAGATTGACTACTTTGTCGTTGGCAAATGTGGGGAAGCGTATTAAATCTAAAGACAGGAAGCCGAGGCGTAAGTCTGTTCGGGATCCTCCTTCCGAATCAGTACTTGGCAAGAGAACATTAATAGATGAGAGTTCTGACTCGGATAGCGATGTTATTCCAGTTCCCAAAGCTCAGAAGCTTATGTCTGCTTCTATTGCTGCTGCACATTCATCTCAAGGTGTTGAGGATGCTACTTTTGTTGCATCCTTACTGGTTACACCTCCTGCTTCTAAACATACGTCTCCTGTGATTACTCATGTTCCTACAGTTCCTACATCATCTGCTGGTACTTCACAGCCTTCTGATTCTGAAAGGATTTCTTTCCTTGAATCACAAGTGCTTGCATTGCAGACTCAGGTAGATACACTTGTGACTACTGATTCTCAGAGACAGTTGGTCCTTCAGGCTCAAGCTACACAGATTGCTGACATGCAGTTATTGGTTTCCAAACGTGTTGAGCGTCTTGACGCTCAGGGGGAGTTAAGGATACATGATATTTGTCATGCTGAGTCAATTCAAAGAAAGGATGATGATGACAATGATCCTAGTGGTAATATTGAGGGTGATCGTCAATACGCTGACGTGAATCTTATATCAAGAGTTTAGGGGGGGTCTACATCACATAATATTGAAGGAACCAAGAATGATTCTGGAGTGAATGAAGAAATTTTATTATTGGAATTCTTTGTTGATTCTGAAGAAGAAGGAGGAGAGATTGTAGAGATTAAGATAGAAAAGAGTAAAAATAAAGTTACATATGAAGGAAGTGATGGTCTGAATGTACCGTATAACTTCATCCAAGATGATGTTATTCCTGAGTTTTCTTATGAAGGAGTAACAGATTCTATGGACTATGTTGAAGATATCACTACACCTGATGATACTGCTCAATCTAAGATTGATACTGATGTTGATACTACTAATATTGTGTCTCCTAAGTCGAATGAAGAACCTGTGATGTATAGAAATACAGGAATGACTAGAGAACAGTGGAGAGAAGTAGTTAACAGTTGGATGAAAGTACTACCCAAGTCACATATACAACCTGCTCAGAAAGAAAGATATGTGAATAAAGAGCGGTGTATTGGAAGAATCATTAGTAGGTTTTATGATGATGACATGAAGTTGTTTACTCTTAAGAGATCTGATGGTGTTCAATACTTAAAGCCTAGGATCAAGTATTTCAATACCATGCCAAGGTGTGAAATGAATGTTCTAGCTATGAAACCACTGATTAATAGATCAAAGTGTGGATTAGCCGATGTGATTGCCAACTTAATTAAAAGAGAAGGTGGATCAGGGAAGTATGAAAGACTAAAACCACATAAAGGAAAAAGAGTGAAGATTGTAGATCAAAAGACTGGGATTGTGACCTAGAAGTATAAGTTCAAACCAGTACGTGCTGTACAGAAGATACCATTAAAGAAAATACCACAAGATTTTCTGGGGAATATGAAATGGTGGTACGTAGATGTGAATACTGGTGAAGCTAGGATTGATGATAAAGATAATAAGGTCATTATTAGTTTCTATGATGCAATGAATCTTATTAATTTGTCAAAGAAAGATCAGAGGACGTTAAGAAAGAATGATATTATGTTTACTGATGAATGGAGAGAACAAGGATTGTTGTATAAAAGAGTGTTGGAGATTTGTCAGAGAAATGGAGTGCACGCAGGAAGCAGATTACTAGATAACTGGAAGAGCTCGTCATAAAGACTGAAGACAGAAGATCAAGCTATTGTCAAGGGGGAGTCTGTTAGGACATAGATTGTATGACAAAACTTTGTAATGGTTTAGGTCTTATTGTCTTTATGTTTTTATGTAATTGTATAGATTTTGTCTAAGTGTAAGAAATAGTTCTGCTAGAGGCGAACTTGTCTAGTTCGCCTAGTCTCATGTGAAGTCTGTATAAGTTCATAGAGAGGCGAACTTAACAAGTTCGCCTAAGCATCTTTAGGAGCGAACTTGTTAAGTTCGCCTATTGTAGGTTTGTGTCTATAAATAGGTGTTTACAGATTCTGTTCTATAGTAGAGTTGAACGATTGTATTCTGAGAATCTTATAAACTCTATGTTTTGTGGAATACAAAGAGAAAGTTTATTTACCGGCTGTTTCTATTGTCGATTCGTATACAAACGTTAATACGGTAGGATTCCGCACTCCGTGTTATCGAGACGTCCTGTCACGAGATCGATCTGAGATGAGTCATGTGGACCTACACTATGGCTAGCATTTCTACGTCACTTCCAAAGGAAATTATCACAGTTTCAAACAATTTAAGTCTTCTCAACAATTTTGGGATGCATTACAGAAGATATGTGAGGGTAGTTTTGATGTGATAAAAAGTTGAAAAGAGATATTGAAAAAGCAATTTCTGGTTTTCAAACATTTTCAAAATGAATCTTTGGATGATCTTGCAACAAGATTTTATCATTTGCTGAGTGAATTATCAAGTGCATCGGTTGTTTATGAAACTTAGGAGATCAATGATAAGTTTTTGGAGTCTTTACCATCAAAATTTGATATGTATTCTGTTTTGACCAAAGAAAATGCCAAGTACAAAACCATGTCTCTTGAAGATGTTATTGGCAAAATTCAATCTCATGATTTGAATATGAAGAAAAAGGAAACTAATATGGAACATATTCAAGATCCTGCTATGTATTTTGTTAAGTCTTCTGGCAAAACTAGTTCTGGTTTTGCATTTTTCTCTAGTGATTGTCAAGATAATACAGCTGAAAATCTATCTGGAACATTTTCTGGAGCCTCAAGTCAAACTGGATTTTCTACAAATACATCAACTTCTGCTTCTGGATTACATATATCAAAGGGTTGCTGATGATTATTTGGCAATGTTTTCTTCTTTCATGGCATCTTATGAAAACTTTCTTGGAGGGAAGATACATGATCCTGATGTTCTTGAAGAGGATTTTCGTCAAATAGATCCTGTTGATTTAGAAGAGATGAATATTTAATGGAATATGGCCATGCTTATGCGACAAGGAAAGGACTTTCTGAAGAAGACTGGAAGGAAGTAAATTGGTTCTAACAGTCGATCAAGAATGGGGTTTGACAAATCAAAGGATCGATGTTACAATTGTCAAGAATATGATCATTTTGCTAAAGAATGTGTGAAGCCGAAATTTGAGTTTGATTCTCAGAAGAAGACAAATAATTTCCAAAATAATCATTCTCAGTCACATGGTTCTTCTGGATCTGGAAATTCAAATCATGCATCGACATCATCTGCTTTGGTTGCACAAAATGATGAAAATTATGATTGGGTATTCATCTAGAAGATCTGGTTGGTGTTGTGAGTCAAGCCTTTATAGCTGAAATTCATTCTGATAATCATGAAGGAACAACTGATGATGATACTTCAATTGATGGTAAGAGTCTAAAGAGTGATGATGAAGAGAGTGTTAAAAGTACACAATGTTGATTCTGATATTGCTTATGCATCTGGGGTGTATGAAGATGATATTGTGTTGACTACAAGATCTGCTGAAGAAGCTATTTCTGATGAGATTCCAATTGCTAAAGTCTTCATGGCTGATATATCAGATCCTTCAAAGGTAAAAGACTATCTGTAATACTGCTCTAATTGTGTCTTTGTGAATGATAAAATGCAGAAGGTAATGGATGATAACACAAACTTGATTTGTAATATGAAATCCATGCATGTGGTTAATCAAAAGTTGAAAGATAATGATATGCTTTGTATGGATAGAATTGAATCTTTGAAAAGAGATTTAAATTCTTTGGGGTTAAAGTACAAGGAACAAGCATATCATCTGGATATGGCTTATGCTGAAATTGAGAAGAAAAATGAAATTGTCGCTCAGAAAAACAAGGAGATTTCTAACAAAGAATTAGAAGTGATCAACCTACATCGAAAGCTGGAAAGTTTTGAAAATTCATCAGGATTATTCAATTACTTTCATGATAATGCTGATCCTATAAAGAGAGTTGCTGGAGTTGGGTATGTTCCTCCACCATTGAATGGGAATTATGCAGTTGAACCAGAAATCATTAATGAGGAGGAGATTGATCCAAAGACAGTTTTGAAGGTTAATACAGTGACAGGTGACGAGATGGTTTATGATTCTAACAATGATGATGAAGTGTTTGATGACAACAAGGTTGAAGGTGTACCTAAAGAGGTGAAACTTGATGAACCAAAGATGGTGAAACAAGTTACAAGAGATAGATGCATTCTAACCGAACCTGATGAAGTTGTACAACCTAATCTTTCCAAAGGGTTATTAACAAGTGGTTTTGTTGTTGCTGGTCATGATAAGAAAATATCCTCAAAGGTGTTTAAACAAGTTTATGTTCTGAAGAAGAAAGTTGAAAGTTTAGTGAAATCTTCTAAAGAATGTTCATCAGGTTGTTCATCAAATTCAAGAAAAAGTTCTTATGTCAGAGATCATCGGGATAAACGAGTGTGCTTTCATTGTAATGAAGTGGGTCATATTCTGATACACTGTCCTTATAAGAATCAAGAGAAGAAGCCTATGTTTTCAGAGAAAGGCAAATACAAAATTGTTCCCCCACAACAAAAAGTGGTGACGATTCTAAAGAAACCGAATGTGGGAAATCCTACATCTAATGTTGTGAAGAACGTTCCACTGAGGCAATCTGTGCCTACTCAGTCATTTGCTAAATCCATGGGATTTAAGCAAAATGATAAACATGTATCTAAACCAGTGTTTGTGCATACTGGTGTGAGAAATAATGCTGATTTTCAACATCATTTCGAGATTCCACATGTTGGAATCACAAAAGGTTTACAACCTGAGGTCAAACTTTTTCGACCACAAAGGAGGAGACGTTACAGAAAATTAAAGAAACTTTTTGAAACATCTGACTTTAGTAATAATAAATCTAACAATGTTTTTCAAAATAATCATCCTATTTCTCCATCGAGAAGTTCTGATTTTGTTGGTCTTTATGTACCAAAGGTTGATGATAAAGTGGATTGTGAACTCATTGAAGTTGTTTATTTTATGGCTTGAGTTCCCATTTCTAACTGATTTTCTTTGTTTATGTAGGGGCAACCAAGGAGGACTATCAACAATACTTGGTATATGGATAGTGGTTATTCTCGACATATGACAGGAAATATTCGTTTGCTTGAAGATGTTATTAAAATTGATGGAGGTTATGTTACTTTTGCTGGTAATAAAGGCGGGTACATAACAGGTCAAGGTACTTTGAAGAATAACAAGGTTAAATTTGAGAAAGTGAACTATGTTGAGCACCTAGAACACAATCTTTTGAGTATATCTCAAGTATGTGACAAGAAGTTTTCATTCCATTTCAATGATACTGAATGTTATATCTTGAAGCCGGGATTTGTTATTCCTGAAAAATTGATTCTTATGAAGGCTCCAAGGAGAAATGACACATATGTTTTGGACATGAGTGTTGCAACGACAACGGATTCTATTCCGACATGTTTACTCTCTAAGGCGTCTGAATCTGATTCTATTATGTGGCATAGGAAGCTTGCTCACATCAATTACAGGAAAATGAATTGTCTTGTGAAGAATGATCTGGTTATTGGTGTTCCGAAAAAGAAATTCTCTTTTCCTGATGACTATATTCCTTGCAAGAAGGGAAAACAACACAAGAAGTCCCACAAATCTAAGACAAAGAATTCTATTGTGACTCCATTGGAGCTGCTACATACGGATTTGTTTAGACCGATTAGTATTAGGAGCATTAGGGGTAAATCTTACTGTCTGGTGGTAACAGATGATTTCTCTAGATTTTCATGGGTTAAGTTCCTTGCTTCTAAAGCTGAAACAACAGAGATGGTACAGTTCTTACTGGGCTTAGATAATTTGTGCAAACAGAAAGTCATAAGAATTAGGAGTGACAATGGCAGCGAGTTCAAGAATAGCAAGATGAGTTTATTTTGTTTACAAAAGGGAATTCATCATGAATTCAGTGCGCCATATGTACCTTAACAAAACGGAGTTGCTGAACGAAAGAACAGAACTTTGGTTGAAATGGCACGTACGATTCTTGCAGATTCTAAGCTCCCAGTTACTTTTTGGGCCGTTGTGAATATTGCGTGTCACGTTTTGAACAGAGTTTTGACCGTGAAGCGACACAACAAGACATGCTATGAGTTGCTTAATCATTGGAAGCCTAATTTGGAATATTTACTACCTTTTGGCAATCCTTGTGTCACACCCCAACCGACGGCGGAAACGTCGAGGCGGGACATGTAGACTGTTCATGAGCACAAGGTTGACTAGATTTCAATATTTTAATCATCAAATTTAACTTCAAATAATTCAACACAACCAAATTCAAACAAGTACATAAACGAAATACATAATAGTCTTTATTTAAATTTAACTAAGTCCAAAGCTTATGTGTAGCATGCCTTGATCAAACTCACTCATTAGCACCTGAAACATGAATAAAATAAAGTCAACTAAAAAGTTGGTGAGCATACACAGGTTTGTACATAGATAGTGTATAGATATGAATAAACAAATCCTTACATATCATGATAAAATAAGGCATTTATGGGGAGCAGCTATTGTGTAACTAAAGTACAATCAAACCTTTGTAACTAGCATGCAAATTGTGTTGTCGGTAACAATCACCCCAATCTGGGTGGGTTTGTTAGACTCAATAGATCTATCATTGTTAACCGTCGGCTTGAATAGTTAATGATTGCACATAAATTGCACACAAACAGTTAACACACCTTTTACTCAAACATAAAGCTCAAATTTGCACACATGAATGTAAAGTGGATTTGTATTTGTGTAGTTTGTGTAAATGTAAATCATTAAATGTATAGTGTTCATGTTTCACCCCAAAAAGTGTAAAAGTGTAAAAAGGGGTTATGTAATACTCACTTGATTCAAATGTGTAGCTAACACGAGAGACTAGGTAGCAACGTGATCCTTGTAACGCACAACGTTAACCTAAAGTGTATTGCGTGTGAACATGAACTAATAGAATGTCTAAATTAAAGTCTAGGGTTTCAATGGATGTGAGTATAGGGAATTGTATAATGAGTTCGTGTCAAATTATGAAAAAGGATTGTGTAGGTGTTGAATAAAATGAAAATAATTTGAAATTAATAGTTTTAAAATATTTTTAAATTAGGGTTTGGATTTGAATAACTAAATCAAATAATTATCATTTATTTATTCTAGTTACAAAATAATGTAGTTATTCGGTTTATTTAAGTATAGCCTAAACAACCAATTTTGTTTAAATATAAATTAAATAAATAATTATTACCTTATTTATTTATTTATAATGGTATGTAACTTATTTATTTAGTTATAAAAATAGCGGACGTATTATATTAAATATGAATTAAATAAATAATTTTTACTCTATTTATTTATTTATAAAGATGCGTAAATATGAAGTTGTGTAAATAATATTTATGTATAGAGTTTAATGATAAATATACATTTAACTTTTAAGGTTATAATAAATAAATTTTATTTATTTATTTATCATTTAGAAATAAGTACTTGATCGTTTTAAATAAAGTTAATATTTTATAAATTTTATAAAATCAAATGTTTTTATTTAAATATTTAGATTTTTGCATTAAATATTTAATGAACAAATTTTTTTAGTTATAAATTCAAAATAAAATGAATTTATATTGAAAATTTATAAATCTGATTTTATTGTGTTAATATTAAAGTTTAAATTTCATAAAACTTTGTATAAAGTGTTTATAAATTTTTTCCCAAATTTTATAAATAATTCACTCAAAATAAATACTCAATTAAAATTGAGTATTCATTACATAATTTTATAAAAATAGATATTTTTATGTAAAAACTATAAAACTGGTTTCATCTTGTTCTAATATTTGTAAAGTTAATAAAAATAATTTTTTTGTAATTTTTGGAGCCTTAAAAACAGGTTTTTAAAATATAAGCATACCCCAGGGCTCGAACCTGGGTCTGCGCTGGGAAGTCCGGACGAACAAACCACTGGGCCGAGGCCTGTGGTTGTGATGGATGACTGATTGAAATGGTTTTAACATGTCGTCGGGGTCAGGCCGGGATTGGGTTTTATATTTGCGCAAAAAGGTCGGACTGGTGGGTTTCGAACCCACGCCACCTGGTTCGGCGGCGCAGTAACTTACCGGCCGGACCAGGTGGTTTCGCTGGTTGATTACGGTTTCGAATACATTAAAACACGGGCTCAAAACAAAACCCCAAATCAGATTAGCGCCAACAACAACAAAAACCCTAGAATTTAAATCGATTCGAATCTGCGTTGTTAACATGAATTGATAAAGGGCTACTGATCAGGATTCGATTAAGAATCTAATGATGTAAAACTTACACGTTATGATTGGACAACAAGTGCAGACGGCTACGAGGTTGGATCGGCTGTTCTTGGTGATCGACAGAAGTCCAGAAGCGTCAAGCGGTTTGATCGAGGGTTGGGAGAGTTTGTGTGGACGTATACGAGAGTGGGTGAGTGATTAAGTTCGTTTAGTTTTATTCGTATTAGTCAATTCAATTTCAATTTGACCGAAATGTTTGCGGGGACTGATTACGCGTTAATCCACCGAATTAGGAGTAAATTGGGTCTTGATACAGGTCAAGGTACACCCGAGTTTTCCTGCGAGTGATTTATGGGATTGAGACACGTCAATTTCATGTATTGAATGGTAATTGATACGGATTTGACTTAGGATAGTCAAATTTGTTCGAATTTTGAATTGGCCGCGTGAAAGGTTGAATTGGTTTGATGATTGGGCCTGTTTTGGGTCGATTGTTGTTAGTGTAGCCACAAAAAAATCCAATCCAACAAGAATTCAGCTGCTGGCAGGCTTGAATCCTTGCGATTTGGCCTGCTTTGACTTTCGTAAGTCAACTGGTAAGAACAAGGTTCAAAATCGATTTTTCATAGTCAAAATTAGAAGTGTAGGTTCAATACTTGAGAGTCCAAATGGTTAAGAGTTCAATTTGATTGTTAATGGAGTGTATGTACGTGTATGTACTTGTATAATTCATGAATATATATATATATATATATATATTAATAACGACTTTAAAATAGATGAGAAGTAGAATTTCGTGAATTGCGTTGATTTTAGGGTTTGATATTACCTTTGCAGTAGGGTTGGAATTTATACATGCATTATTGTACCAAAATGAAAACATGAAAATTAGAAAGGTTACAGTATCCCCATGTTGCGGGAATTTCGTCCCGAAATTTAGCTAGTTGGGGCGACTGCATCAGCAAAGAGGTGGGGGTACTTGAGCTTCATTTGGTCTTCTCGTTCCCAAGTAAACTTAGGACCACGTTTTGATTCCCAACGAACTTTGACAATCGGGATACGGCTTTGCTTGAGCTGCTTGATCTCACGATCCATGATTTCTACCGGTCTCTCAACGAAGTGCATCGTTTCGTCGATGCGCACGTCGTCAAGAGGTATATGGAAATTTTCATCAGCAAGGCATTTCTTCAGATTAGACGCATGAAATGTAGGATGCACATTGCCAAGTGATGGAAGTAACTCGAGTTTGTAAGCCACTTTCCCAATTCTTTCAAGGATCTTGAATAGACCCACATAGCGAGGTGCTAGTTTGCCTTTCTTTCCAAAACGGATCACGTCTTTCCATGGAGACACCTTTACAAGGACAAGATCACCGTCTTGGAATTCCAAAGGTTTTCGTCGTTTGTCGGCATAGCTCTTTTGCCGACTCCTCGCCACTCGAATGTTGTCACGGATTTGAATGATCTTGTCGGATGTTTCTTGGATTAGCTCAGGACCGGTTATTTGTGCTTCACCAATCCCGTTCCAACAGATAGGAGAACGGCACTTACGGCCATAGAGAGCTTCAAAGGGAGCCATATTTATACTTGTGTGGTAGCTATTGTTGTAAGAGAACTCAATTAGAGATAGATGTGAATCCCAGTTACCTCCAAAGTCAATTACACAAGCTCTATGCATGTCCTCAAGGGTTTGAATTGTACGCTCGGTCTGACCATCAATTTAGGGATGGTAAGCCGTGCTCAAATTCAGTCGTGTGCCAAGGGCAGTTTGGAGGGATTGCCAGAAACGGGAGGTGAACCGAGCATCTCTATCGGAGATTATGTTTAAGGGAACACCGTGACGGCTCACAATTTCGTCAATGTAGATTCGGGCCAATTTCCCAACCCGATAGTCTTCACGGATAGGCAAGAAATGAGCAGATTTGGTGAGGTGGTCAATAATCACCCATATGCTATCATAACCACTTGAGGTACGAGTGAGTTTTGTAATAAAATCCATAGCTAAGTTCTCCCATTTCCACACGGGAATTTCTGGTTGTTCAAGTAAACCGGAAGGACGTTGATGTTCGGCTTTGACTTTGGAGCAAGTTAGACATTTGGCAACATAGAGGGCAATGTCTTTCTTCATACCGGGCCACCAATATTGATGGCGAAGATCTTGGTACATTTTATCCGCACCAGGATGGATAGAATAACGTGTCTTGTGGGCCTCGTTCATGAGAAATGCACGGAGATCATCACGATCGGGAACCCAAATACGGCCCAAGTAATAAAGTAAGCCATTGGGTTTTGATTCGAGCTAGAGTTCAACACCACACGACATTTCCTCGTACATGTTACCCTCGGTGACCGAGACGTGTTGAGCTTCTAGGATACGATTCTGCATGTTGGTTTGAATGACGCATGACATGGTCCTTTCGACTTAAAGCGTCGGCTACAACATTCTCTTTGCCGGGATGGTAACGAATCTCGCAGTCATAGTCGTTAAGGAGTTCAACCCAACGTCGTTGCCTCATATTGAGTTCTTTTTGGTTGAAGATGTGTTGGAGACTTTCATGGTCGGTGAACACCACACATTTTGTGCCATAAAGGTAATGTCTCCAAATCTTCAATGCGAATACAACAGCACCCAATTCGAGGTCGTATGTTGTATAATTCTTCTCATGAATCTTAAGTTGCCTCAATGCATAAGCGATTACCTTGCCTCGTTGCATGAGGACACAACCGAGTCCTTGGTTAGAGGCATCATAGTAAACGACTAAATCATCATTCCCATCAGGGAGAGTCAAAATAGGGGCATTGCACAACTTTTGCTTGAGAGTTTGGAAAGCTTCTTCTTGCTTTGGTCCCCATTCATAAGGTTTACCCTTGTGGTCAAAGCGGTGAGAGGAACAGCAATCTTAGAGAAATTTGAAATGAAACAACGATAATATCCCACAAGACCAAGAAATGAACGAACTTCGGTGGGAATCTTAGGGGCATTCCAATTCTTAAAAGCTTCGATCTTAGCTGGGTCAACATGAATTCCTTTTTCGTTGACAATATGACCCAGGGATTGAACCTCCTTTAGCCAAAATTCACATTTGGAGAACTTAGCATATAGTTGCTCTTTCTTCAAGAGGTCCAAAACCAACTTAAGGTGTTGCTCATGATCGGATTTAGTCTTGGAGTAGATTAAGATATCATCAATGAAGACGATCACGAATTTATCAAGGTACGGTTTGCACACACGATTCTTGAGGTCCAGGAAAACCGCGGGTGCATTGGTTAGCCCAAAAGGCATGACCATGAACTCGTAGTGACCATACCTTGTTCGAAAGGCAGTTTTTGGAATATCTTCCTCTTGTACACGGAGTTGGTGATAACCAGATCGAAGATCAATTTTCGAGAAGCAAGTAGAGCCTTGAAGTTGATCGAAGAGGTCATCAATCCTAGGCAATGGATAACGGTTCTTGATGGTAAGCTTGTTGAGTTCGCGGTAGTCAATACACATGCGAAATGATCCATCCTTCTTCTTGACGAATAAGACGGGTGCACCCCACGGTGAATGACTTAGACGGATGAAGCCCTTGTCGGAGAGTTCTTGAAGTTGACTTGCAAGTTCTTGCATTTCAGAAGGTGCAAGACGGTATGGAGCTCTAGCCACTGGGTTAGCTCCGGGTACAAGGTCAATGCGAAATTCTACTTGTAGAACGGGTGGAAGACTGGATAAGTCTTCGGGGAATACTTCGGGAAAGTCCCGGATGATGGGGATGTCTTGAATATTCTTCTCTTTGACATCCTTCTGAACAATATGAGCTAAGAAGGCTACGTACTTCTTTCGTAAGTACTTTTGAGCAGTAGTGCATGACATTAACATGAGTCCTTTGCAAGGTTTTTCACCAAAGACTCTTAATGTTTTTCCTGACGGAAGGGGTATTCGGATGCATTTCTCAAAACAGATGACTTCGGCATGGTGATTTGACAGCCAATCCATGCCTATGATGATATCAAAACTTCCTAGTGGCATTGGCACGAGGCTGATTGGAAATGTATGATCATTAAGTTCTAGAGAACAGTCGTGGATAACGGAGTCTATTGTAAGGGATTCAACGTTTGCTACTTCGACAGTGAAGGTTTTCTCTAATTTGGATCGTGTTTTTGAAAGTAAGGGTTCAAAGTTAAGTGACACAAAACTTTTATCTGCACCGGTATCAAATAAAATGGAGGAATATTGACTATTAACAAGGAACGTACCGTTGACCACATCATTGTTGGCTTGAGCTTCATTGGCGTTTATGTTGAAAGGACGCCCACGAGCTTCGCCTTGTCTAGCATTGGTGAACTTCGGGCACTGGTCACGGAAATGATTTGGGTTGCCACATTCATAACAAGCACGCCCATTTGCAATAGCGGGAACACCTTGATTAGCCACTTGTTGGTTAGATCGGGTTGGTGGGTTGACTTGACCCGCAAGTGCTTTGGCTCTACAAACATTAACCGTATGGCCATATTTCCCACAATGAGTGCAAAGACGACAGGGAATATTTTGGAGATGGTGATAATTGCATGTGGCACAGAGTGGGTAGGTCCCCACATATGGCTTCTTGACTGGTGCTTGAGCCATGGGAACAACTTGGTTAACAGGCATAGCAGGAGTGACCACAGCAAAATTTCTAGACTTTCTTTTTTTATTATTGTCGTAGGGTTCAATTTTGGCTTCTTTGATGTGTACAGGAGGAGTTGTGGTGTCGGGAGCTTTCTTGGTGCCTTTCCTAGTCAGAGTACCTGCTTTCACATGGTTGTCGGTCAAAGTAGCAGATAATCGGATAGCATCTTCGAGTGTTGCGGGATTTCTCCCTAAGACAGTATCCTGAATCTGTCTAGGTAATCCACCGATGTACTTTTCAATGCATCGGGATAAGGGTGTATGGGGCACAAGGAGACTCAGTTCATGAAACCGGGTTGTATAAGCCAAACTTTCACCCCTGTCTTGGGTAAGATCCCAAAACTCAGCTTCCAGCTTCCTCACCTCATTCCGAGGACAGAACTCTTCGGTCATTAGTCTCTTAACCTCATCCCATGGTAAGGCCATGGTTGCCTCCATACCTCTAGTTCTCTTTTCCCCATTCCACCATGTGAGTGCCCGTTTTTGAAAGACACTTGTGGCATGACGAACACGAAGGTTATCGGGGCAGTCACTATTGAGGAAGGTGCCCTCAATACTTTCGAACCATTGAAGGAGTCCCGTAGCCCCTTCGGTACCATAGAACTTAAGAGGATTACATGAGTTGAAGTGTTTGAAAGTGCATTGTGATGGGTTGGCACCACCACCACCATTAGCCCCATGGTTACCAATTGTGGCACCGTTAACTTGATTGAGTTGAGTTACAAGTTGTGCAAGGATGGCAGCAATGTCGGTGTTGTTGTTGGTCACGGTAGCACGACGGGGAGGCATTCTACAGATTTGTACAACACAAGAAAAGATGTAAGAACTTATGAAAGTTGATTGAATTTAAAAGATAAGATAACAAATAAAATAGTAGATCATAGTTTGGATTGTACTCAAATAGTGATATAATCACTTGAATACTATGACACATTAAGGTTAATTAAACTCATATAATTTTCAAGGAGACATGCTTAAGCCTATAAGTAAACACTCATTCCGGGAATTCCCAAGAAAGCATACGGGTCCCTCGGTTGATTGAGATTTATATGAAATTCTTTCCTAGACAGAAAACCCAAAATACAGGTGTCACCCTTCCAGATTGCACGTGTCCTCAAATAATTAACAAAGTTTAAAAGCCTTAAGGAGGAAATAAAAAAAAAATTATAGATTTAGATCCATGAAGTTTTCACATGCCAAGAGGATGATGATAGAGAGATAGGTAAGGAGTTTATGAGGCCTTAAGGTATAGGTAGGGATATTGTTTATTTAATTCATTATTTAAGTATAGTCTAATAAGTCATGGATTTTAGCAAGTAAGGCATCAAAATTAAATAGTAACTAATCATAGTAAGCATGTAAACACCTTACATGTAGCACATATCACATAATCATGAAGCATGGCATAAGTGGGTGTCCTAAAGTTATAGTCTAGGTCAAGAGTGTCTAATAACCTAGTTCCCTATAACCAAGGCTCTGATACCAATCTCTTACACCCCAACCGATGGCGGAAATGTCGGGGCAGGACATGTAGACTGTTCATGAGCACAAGGTTGACTAGATTTCAATATTTTAATCATCAAATTTAACTTAAAATAATTCAACACAACCAAATTCAAACAAGTACATAAACGAAATACATAATAGTTTTATTTAAATTTAACTAAGTCCAAAGCCTATGTGTAGCATGCCTTGATCAAACTCACTCATTAGCACCTGAAACATGAATAAAATAAAGTTAACTAAAAAGTTGATGAGTATACACAGGTTTGTACATAGATAGTGTATAGATATGAATAAACAAATCCTTACATATCATGATAAAATAAGGCATTTATGGGGAACAGCTATTGTGTAACTAAAGTACAATCAAACCTTTGTAACTAGCATGCAAATTGTGTTGTCGGTAACAATCACCCCAATTTGGGTGGGTTTGTCAGACTCAATATATCTATCATTGTTAACCGTCGGCTTGAATAGTTAATGATTGAACATAAATTACACACAAACAGTTAACACACCTAGTACTCAAACATAAAGCTCAAATTTGCACATATGAATGTAAAGTGGATTTGTATTTGTGTAGTTTGTGTAAATGTAAATCATTAAATGTATAGTGTTCATGTTTCACCCCAAAAAGTGTAAAAGTGTAAAAAGGGGTTATGTAATACTCACTTGATTCAAATGTGTAGCTAACACGAGAGACTAGATAGCAACGTGATCCTTGTAACGCACAACGTTAACCTAAAGTGTATTACGTGTGAACATGAATTAATAGAATGTCTAAATTAAAGTCTAGGGTTTCAATGGATGTGAGTATAGGGAATTGTATAATGAGTCCGTGTCGAATTATGAAAAAGGATTGTGTAGGTGTTGAATAAAATGAAAATAATTTGAAATTAATAGTTTTAAAATACTTTTAAATTAGGGTTTGGATTTGAATAACTAAATCAAATAATTATCATTTATTTATTCTAGTTACAAAATAATGTAGTTATTCGGTTTATTTAAGTATAGCCTAAATAACCAATTTTGTTTAAATATAAATTAAATAAATAATTGTTACCTTATTTATTTATAAAGGTATGTAACTTATTTATTTAGTTATAAAAATAGCGGACGTATTATATTAAATATGAATTAAATAAATAATTTTTACTCTATTTATTTATTTATAAAGATGCGTAAACATGAAGTTGTGTAAATAATATTTATGTATAGAGTTTAATAATAAATATACATTTAACTTTGAAGGTTATAATAAATAAATTTTATTTATTTATTTATCATTTAGAAATAAGTACTTGATCGATTTAAATAAAGTTAATATTTTATAAATTTTATAAAATCAAATGTTTTTATTTAAATATTTAGATTTTTGCATTAAATATTTAATGTACAAATTTTTTTAGTTATAAATTCAAAATAAGATGAATTTATATTGAAAATTTATAAATCTGATTTTATTGTGTTAAAATTAAAGTTTAAATTTCATAAAACTTTGTATAAAGTGTGTATAAATTTTTTCCCAAATTTTATAAATAATTCACTCAAAATAAATACTCAATTAAAATTGAGTATTCATTTCATAATTTTATAAAAATAGAGATTCTTATGTAAAAAATATAAAAATAAAAATTCTTATGTAAAGTTTATAAAAATAATTTTTTTATAATTTTTGGAGCCTTAAAAAAGTTTTAAAATATAAGCAGACCTTGGGGCTCGAACCGGGGTCTGCGCTGGGAAGTCCGGACGAACAAACCACTGGGCCGAGGCCTGTGGTTGTGATGGATGACTGATTGAAATGGTTTTAACATGTCGTCGGGGTCAGGCCGGGATTGGGTTTTATATTTGCGCAAAAAGGCCGGACTGGTGGGTTTCGAACCCACGCCACCTGGTTCGGCGGCGCAGTAACTTACCGGCCGGACCAGGTGGTTTCGCTGGTTGATTACGGATTCGAATACATTAAAACACGGGTTCAAAACAAAACCCCAAATCAGATTAGCGCCAAGAACAACAAAAACCCTAGAATTTAAATCGGTTCGAATCCGGGTTGTTAACATAAATTGATAAAAGGCTATTGATCCGGATTCGATTACGAATCTAATGATTTAAAACTTACACGTTATGATTGGGCAACAAGTGCAGACGGCTACGAAGTTGGATCGGCTGTTCTTGGTGATCGACAGAAGTCCAGAAGCGTCAAGCGGTTTGATCGAGGGTTGGGAGAGTTTGTGTGGACGTATACGAGAGTGGGTGAGTGATTTAATTCGTTTAGTTTTATTCGTATTAGTCAATTCGATTTCAATTTGACCGAAATGTTTGCGTGGACTGATTACGTGTTAATCCACCGAATTGGGAGTGAATTGGGTCTTGATACAGGTCCATGTACACCCGAGATTTTCCTGCGAGTGATTTATGGGATTGAGACGCGTCAATTTCACGTATTGATTGGTAATTGATACGGATTTGACCTAGGATAGTCAAATTTGTTCGAATTTTGAATTGGCCGCGTGAAAGGTTGAATTGGTTTGATGATTGGGCCTGTTTTGGGTCGATTGTTGTTAGTGTAGCCACAAAAAAATCCAATCCAACAAGAATTCAGCTGCTAGCAGGCTTGAATCCTTGCGATTTGGCCTGCTTTGACTTTCGTAAGTCAACTAGTAAGAACAAGGTTCAAAATCGATTTTTCATAGTCAAAATTAGAAGTGTAGGTTCAATGCTTGAGAGTCCAAATGGTTAAGGGTTCAATTTGATTGTTAATGGAGTGTATGTACGTGTATGTACTTGTATAATGCATGAATATATATATATATATATATATATATATATATTAATAACGACTTTAAAATAAATGAGAAGTAGAATTTCGTGAATTGCGTTGATTTTTAGGGTTTGATATTACCTTTGCACTAGGGTTGGAATTTATACATGCTTTATTGTACCAAAATGAAAACATGAAAATTAGAAAGGTTACATCTTGTACCCTGTTGAAGGTTCGAGATGTCCCAACCAAGTTCAGTGTTAAGGCTATTGAAGGGATCTTTCTGGGGTATGTTGTAAATTCTACTACCAAAAGGGTTTATAACAAAGAGACTCGTCGGGTTAGGGAATGGTTTCATATTGATTGTTCAAATCGTTCTTTACCTCAAATGACGATTGGACCAGACTTGGCTTTTGATTATGACAGCTTATTCAAGTCTTTTCATTTACCTTCTGATATTTCTCCTGAAGAGGCTGCTGTATTGTATGAGTCTTGTCAGGATGCACATGATGGAGGTTTTATACCAAATGTGGTTCAAAGTTCATCTGTTCCATCTACATCTACTCTTGATATTAATGTTGCTTCTTGCTCGGGACCACAAGTGTCTGATAGTGATGAAGAAGATGTTATTTTTCAATATTCTTCTGCTTGTCCATTATTCGTTGATGAACCTTCTACATCGACACAAGTTCAGGGGGAGATTCCAACGAATCTAGACTCGGAGATACAAGTTCCTCAAGACATTTCTTCCCAACCTGAAATGACTCAAATTGATGTGTTGTCGGTTCCTGAAGTTGCTTCCATTAAAGAACTCAAAGATCATCCAGTGACAAATATAATTGGGAATTTGAGAGATGGAGTGCAGACGCGTGCTTTACTCGAGAATACTTGTTTATATTCATTTATTAAGGATAATGGTGTTCTTGATGTTTGCTCACACTCATGTTTTATTTCTCAGGTCGAACCAAAGAATGTGGAAATGGCTTTGTGTGATAACAATTGGATAGAAGCAATGCAGCAAGTGCTTGCTCAATTTGATAAGCTAAAAGTCTGGAATCTTGTAGATCTTCCAAAGGGCGTGTATCCAATTGGCACTAAGTGGGTGTTTAAATGCAAGAAAGATGATCGTGGTGTTGTGGTGAGAAATAAGGCAAGATTAGTTGTATAGGGGTTCAATCAACAAGAAGGAATTGATTACACCGAGGTTCCGGTTGCTAGGCTTGAAGCTATTCGATTATTTCTTGCTTTTTTAAGGGTTAAAGGTCAACAAAAAGGGTTAAAGGTGTTTCAATTAGATGTGAAGAGTGCTTTCTTATATGGTAAGGTCAAGGAAGAGGTTTATGTGTGTCAGGCGCCGGGGTTTGAAGATCCAGTTCATCCTTCTAGAGTATTCAAGCTTGATAAAGCACTTTATGGCTTACATCAGGCTCCCCGAGCGTGGTACGAAACTTTGTCTAAACATCTTATGGGCAATGGATTTGTGCGTGGCCAAATTGAATCGACCTTATTCATAAATAAAGCAGGGGGGATTATCTACCGGTTCTGATATATGTAGATGATATTATTTTTGGCTCAAAAAATGAAGGGTTATGCAAGGAGTTTGAGAGTGTTATGAAGTCGAAGTTTGAAATGTCAGCTATGGGAGAGTTATCATTTTTCCTTGGACTTCAAGTTAATCAGAAGGAAGATGGTTTATTTATTCATCATTCCAAGTATGTCAAAGACATCTTGAGTCGGTTCAAGATGGAGGACTGTACCCCATACGATACTCCAATTCCGGTGAATCATAAGCTGAATTTTGATCCGGATGGAAAAGAAATTGATTGCCGACTCTACAGAGCAATGATTGGATCTCTCATGTACTTAACCACTTCAAGGCCAAATATAATGTTTACTGTGTGTATTTGTTCCAGATTCCAAGGAAAACCAAAGGAGTCTCATTTGATAGCAGTCAAGGGAATCTTTCGTTATCTAAAAGGAAAACAAAGATTTGGATTATGGTTTCCACATGGTTCTAACTTTAAATTCAATGCATATACTGACTCTGATTTTGGTGGTTGTTGTTTGGATAGGAAATCTACAACAGGTGGTTGCCAGTTCTTGGGTAATCGTCTTGTTTCCTGGCAATGCAAAAAGCAAACTACGGTCTCCATTTCAACATGTGAAGCAAAATACATTGATGCTGCAAGTTATTGTTCCCAGATCTTATGGATTCAACAGAAATTAAGAGACTATGGTTTGAATTTCACAGGAACCCCCATGTTTATTGATAATACTGCCACAATGTCCATAACAAATAATCCTGTTAAGCACACTAAAACAATGCACATTGAAATTAGATATCATTTTATTCGTGATAGTGCAGATAAAAAGTTGATTGAGCTGGTGAAGGTACACACTGATGATAATTTTGCTAATCTCTTAACCAAGGCATTTGATCATACCAGGTTTGAACTTCTTATCAAAATTATCGGTATGATCAATCCCGAATAAAAGTTTTTCAAAAACAATTTTTCATGGGAGATTTTGTTTTAATTTATTCTTTTATTCTGCTTTATTAATTTTCTGCATTTTAAATTTCAGTCAAAATTTGTTATTTATAAAAATTCAAAACAAAATGAAAAAGTTAAAATTGACATCATTTGAAGTTAGAGAAGAAATGATAGTACATCAGTGAATAATTTATCACACATGACCATAGTAGACCTTTGATATGTTGATATATTTGTGCTCATAGTATATTGATTTGATCTAAATTTCAAAGTCTACATGAACAAGAAATGATTGTGTTATAAATGCTCTAATCTTGATAATCTTTTTAATTTGAATATGAGTTTGAAACTTAGATTGTCAATAGACTAGAAGCGTTTTGGACCAATAGTAGTGTGAAAATTAAATATGATATGATTACATCTGTGATTCGAATCCATTATATGCCTGGCTGTGTGTGTAAAAGATCATTATCAGATAAAGAATATATGGTTTTAAGAATTTCATGAGACCAATATTGTATTATATCTTTAGCACAAATTCATTCAGTTCATATCACTGTCCATGCCCCGAAAAACATGCAATGTGATGTTGAACTAAGATATGTTTCTAACAACATATGTTAGAACATATGATAGCCCTTGGATCATATTGATACATCATCTATATTGATTCCAATGAATCTTATCCAGATAATAGTTAAATCCTCATACTTGAATCTACTGATTCTCATTCTAAAGCCAATTCATTAGAATCTTTTGATTCTGAATCATCTTGATTCTGAATCATCTTGATTCATATATCCTTTGGGATCTGCTATTCTATCCTTATGCTAATAGAGATAATTTTATCTTGGTGATTGATCTAATCTTGCAATAAATCATGTATGTCTTGAAGATAATGCAATTTTAAATTTTGTTAGGCATATATGTGGGGTACACGATGTTTTTCATCTAAATGGTACTAACTCACATGAATTTGGGAGAAAAACGCTTGTAGTTTCAAATCTTATAATATTGACAACTTAAGAATTCATGCTTTGTATTACAAATTCGGTATGAATAATTGAGCATTGTATGACCTGATCTTGTTTACTTTGAAATTTATCGCGTATCATTTCAAGTTATGTTTCATTTGATTGAAAAGAAAGAAAACAAAATTACAAGACAGACTTGTAAACTGTGTTAAGTTTAATAAAGAAATACAAAAGTTGCAAAGAATGAAAAGATATGAGAAGCATAAGAATGAGTTTGATTGTTTCATATCAACTTTGATGGAATAAGTGAATTCATTTCACATGAATATCATAATTCAGTGCATATCATAGGTTACCCATAGTGTGATGAATTGCTCAGATACTGATATGATCTTCTTACTCATGATGTTCAACCAGAAATATGTGTGTATTTTCAAAAAAACCAAAAATATGTGTTTCTGTTTGTTAAGAGAAAAACAAAAAAATATGTGATTCCGTTTGTATAAATAAAATCTAAAAAGATTTTTTTCTATCTTCCATGAAAATTCTATCTTTTAATTTTATTAAAATGATTCGGGATTGGATTGGATACATGTTACAGAAGGAAGATCACAAGGTTGTGAAATGATGATGATTAAGGTTTGTTTAAGTTTGAATTCCAAAGAGGTTTCAAGGAAAAATAAGAAGCGAACTTATTATGTTCGCATGTTGCTTGTTAAGCGAACTTAACAAGTTCGCCTGATTAAGCGAACTTAAATGAGCTTATAAATATCTTTTCCAGGCGAACATATTCATTACCCTTGTCTTTTTACTGAGCGAACATATTCAACAGTGTTGCGAACTTGTGATTTTTGAAATTCTAGTTGTTGGTTGAAAATTTTCTGGATTGTTTCTTCATCGATTTTGGATTACGAATCTTTCTAAGGTAGATTCATTTATTTTTATCCGTTCAATCGATGGGAATTTGATCATTTGACTCTTTGTTCATCACGTTTTGACTGTCAATCTGGTTTTTTGGTCGAATAAGGTAAATCAGTAGTTCCAAATTGAAATTGACGCTTAATAGTACTTAGTTGTTGTGAATCGATGCTAATGGTGTGATTAATTTGCAAAGAAACGTCGGATTGAACAAGTGTGAATTCTGTGAAGGAGATGTATCGACAGGAGAACTTATTATGTTCGCCTCTTGTAACTCTAAGCGAACTTAGTAAGTTCGCCTAGGTAGTTAGTACTGCTTGGACTTGTGATTTTTTTTTGTTTTGTATTTTAAATTTTTTTTTGTTTGTGTTTTTGCATCATATGTGTGTGTGTATTATCTGTGTGTGTATTGTTTGTGTTTGTAATTTTACTAATGTAGTTTCATGTCCAATGCACATATAGATGGATCGTCGTGTTGAGTACAAACATAACCAGCTGGCGTTGTTAGATCCTCAAATGTCGGAAGCTGTGAATTACCAAGGCATTATCAACTTTCTGAATAGATCAAGATTGCACGTGGCTCTTTCG
This sequence comes from Smallanthus sonchifolius, assembly GCA_023525975.1. Taxonomy (NCBI): domain Eukaryota; kingdom Viridiplantae; phylum Streptophyta; class Magnoliopsida; order Asterales; family Asteraceae; genus Smallanthus; species Smallanthus sonchifolius. Next base: position 59,771,117 of record CM042035.1, on the reverse strand, counting down.
GGAAATCCCTATATCAGTCTGCCATATATTCAACAGTTCTGGGATACCGTACATCAAGAAACAGATGTTGATCCCCATGTTCTAAGAGCTACAGTTAACAACACTGAGGTGGCAATATCATTGGATACCATTCGTGCTGCTCTTGTCCTAGGTGGTGCAAAAGATGATCCCATTTCTTTACCAGGAACTTTAATCATGGGATACTTTCAAAGGATGGGTTATAGAGGGCGTCAGAATGATACTCAAGCTAGGAAAGGTGGATTGGTGGGTGAATGGAGGTATATTATTTATGTTATTATCCAGTGCCTATATCCGAGGAAGGCTGGAACTAATGGGTTGAAGAGTGCTTTACAAGCTGCTATGGTTGCACTAACACTGAACAAACGGTTCAACTTTGCATTATACATTTATTGTGAGCTTGTGATGCAAATCACTCATCCAGAAGGTCAAGGATTTCTTATGTATCCTAGATTCATCCAAATGATTTTGAATCATCTGATTCCTAATCTACCATAGCATCCACAACGTCTAACTCTGACTCCTATGTCAAAAAGGATTTTCACTGACTGTACTAAGGTGAAACAGCAGAATGCAGCGTTGATTCCTATTCCTACTCCTCTATTTGGTCACATTATCAATCCTGATTATGTTGAGCCACTGAATGATAACTGGTTTCATCCAGAGGAATTATAACAAGCTCAAGATCAAGAACCACCACAAGAACAACAACCACGGATTCCACAAGAACAAGTGCATGTTCCTATTCAACAAGAACAAGAACAGGTTCCTATTCAAGATTATATTCCAGTGAATGAACCAATTCATGTTGATCACGATGTTGGTGAAAATGAAGATCAAGACTTAGGTCTTAACATGGAGGATTTTAATGAAGATGTGCACTCACCCATTCATGAACCTGGAGGGAATGTGGTTGATACGAGTTCTAGTGATACAATTCTTCCTGACTCTGAGGCTACTAATTCTGATTCGTCAAGAGACTTTAGCTCAGGTCATTATGAAAAACTGGCTAATTTGCCTTTGGCAAATGCAAGAAAAAGAGTGAAATCCAAAGCCAGAAAGCCAAGACATAAGTCTGTTCGGGATCCTCCTTCCGGTACAGTTCTTGGAAAACGAATATTGATAGATGAATCTTCTAATTCGGACAGGGAGTTTACTCCTGTGCCAAAATCACAGAAGCTCAAGGCTGCTTCTATTGTTGCTGCAACTTCATCTCAAGGTGTTGAAGATTCTTGTTTCGTTGAATCATTGATTGTGAGACCTCCTCTTTCTAAACGTCCTTCTCCTGTGGTTACTCCTGCTCCAAAGGCTACTACATCATCTTCAGCTGGTACTTCTCAGTCTTCTGATTCTGAGAGGATAACTTACCTTGAATCTCAAGTGATTGCCTTGCAACATCAAGTTGATGTTCTTGTGACCACAGATTCTCAAAGACAGTTGGTTCTTCAAGCTCAGGAAAAGTAACTAGATGACATGAAATTGTTGGTTTCTAAACTTGTTGAGCGTCTTGACGCTCAGGGGGAGTTAAGGATCCATGATGCTTGCCATACTGAGTCTGTTCTAAGAAAGGATGGTGATGACAATGATCCTAGTGGCAACATGGAAGGTGAACGTCAATACGCTGACGTGAATCCTATTTCAAGAGTTTAGGGGGAGTCATCAACATCAGGTACTATTGAAGGAAGCAAGAAAGGTTCTGAAGTGAATGAAGAGATTCTACTGTTGGAATTCTTTCAAAATTGATTCTGATGCTAAAGAAGAAGAAGCTGAGAAGATTGAATGTTTAGATGATCTTGATGATCTGTTTGATGATGTTGAAGATGATATTGTAGAGAATGAAGTTGAAGAAGGTGAGATTGTAGAGATAGAGATTGAAAAGAGTAAAGTAGAGGTTACATATGAAGGTTGTGACGGTCTTAATGTGCCTTATAACTTCATCTAGGATGATGTTATTCCTGAGTTTTCCAATGAAGGAGTAACTGATTCTATGGTCTCTGTTGAAGACTTATCTAAGCCTGATGATACTGCTCAATCCAAAGTGGATAATGAAACTGAAACTACTCATTCCATGTCGTCTAAGTTAGCTGAAGAACCTGTGATGTATAGAGATACATGTATGACTAAAGAGAAGTGGAAGGAGGTAGTGAATAGTTGGAAAAATGAATTACCGAAGTCTCCTATGCAACCTGCTCAGAAAGAAATATATGTAAACAAAGAGCGGTGTATTGGAAGAATTATTAGCTGGTTTTATGATGAAGAGGTAAATTTGTTTGCTTTAAAAAGATCAGATGGTGTTCAGTACTTAAAGCCTAGGATCAAGTATTTCAATACCTTGCCAAGATGTGAAATGAATGGTCTAGCTACTAAACCACTGATAAACAGATCAAAATTTGGATTAGCTGATGTGATTGCTAATCTGATAAGCACAGAAGGTGGATCTGGAAAATATGAAAAGCTAAAACCTCAAAGAGGAAAGAGAGTGAAGATAGTTTATCCAAGTACTGGTGTTGTGACTTAGAAGTATAAGTTCAAACCAGTAAGAGCTGTGCAAAAGATTCCATTGAAGAAGATACCACAAGACTTTCTAGGAAATATGAAGTGGTGGTATATTGATGTGAATACTGGAGAAGCTAGAGTTGAAGATAGAGATAATAAGGTCATTGTAAGTTTCTATGACGCAATGAATCTTATTAACTTCTCTAAGAAAGATCAGAGAACTCTAAGAAAGAATGAGATCATGTTTACTAAAGAATGGAGAGAGCAAGGATTGCAGTACAAGAGAGTATTAGAGGTATGTCATATGTATGGAGTGCATACAGGAAGCAAGCTACCAGAGAACTGGAAGAGCTCATCATAAAGACTGAAGACAGAAGATCAAGCTATTGTCAAGGGGGAGTCTGTTAGGACATAGATGTATGACAAGAGCTTGTAATAGTTTAGATCTTATTGTCTTTATGTTTTGTTAATGTTTGATTTAATATAAGTGTTGTATAAGTTCTCCTAGAGGCGAACTTGAGTCTCAGTAGAGGCGAACTTATTAAGTTCGCCTATAGCAGAAGCTTTGTATATAAATAGAGTTTGTAGGTTCAGTTTTTAGTAATGCTTTTGAATGTTCATACTCTGGTTCTATAAACTCTGTGATTGCATAGAATAGAAAAGAAGTTTATTTACTCTGTGATTGTTATAGTTTCTATTTTCATATTGTGTATACATACATTGATACGGTTGGATTCCGCACTCCGTGTAATTGATACGTCACGTCTCGAGTACGATCTATAGAAGCGTCATGTGGACCTACAAATACTACGACCTTAGTAGCTTAACTACTACCTTTTATTTTCCTTGACTGATTTTATGTTTTCCTTTATGTGTCAGGTAGAATAACATCACCAGGTCGTATCTCTACTTTGAGGAGTTACACTCCACATCTACGAGCTTGGAGCCAGAAACCACATCAGATTGCTGAGAAATTCGATGAATTCTTTGAAGCAATATGTTGACAAGTAGCTAATAGCGACAACCTGACAGTAGCGATAAGTTTTGGCCTTAGGTTTTACACCAAATTGACCGAGGGAGTACTAGTTTCTTTTCCCTTAAAATTTCATGCATTTAAATTCCTGCATAGCATTTCATTACATGAATTTGTACATTGAGGGCAATGCACAGTTTTAAGTGTGGGATGGGGAATTAGAAATTCAGGACTACTTGTAACCTTCGAGCAGTAAAATTTAACTTGTGATTTTCTACCCATTTGACTAAAGCATTACTAAAAACCTACCGACACGCTAACACGAGAGAAGTAAAGAAATACCGACACGCTTTATAAGGTCTAGTAACTTACAAGATTTAAGATTATTAAGTTGGTTTAAAGATTACTCATTCTTGTCTTTTTAAAACAAATTATAAGAAAGACTTTAAGAACATAACATACTAAAAACACTTCATTAATTAATTAAAGTTCAACTAACTCAAGTTACGCAAGAGAACTAGGCATGAATGACCATACAAGTGACTCCGCTAACCTTTAGACTATGTGTGCAAGTGTTCCATCACCAAGGGAGAGTGTGTATAGGTTGCCTCTTGTTTACTTGAACTATAAGAATCATTTCATATTACAAGACATAAAAAAGGAAAATAAACAAAAGAAAAGCTAAAAACGAACCAAAACTAAGAGCATTCCAGCTCTAGCAGAGCACTAGGGCCTTCACACCTCTCAATCTTGGATATCTAAAACACTATAATTAGCTTGATATTTATATACTGAGATTTTGCTAATGCACGGTCGTGCAAAACACCCATTTCTTGCATGGGAGGGAATCTGCCAGGATTGGAGAGTACAGGAGAGCAAAATAGGGTTTGCACGGTCGTGCAAGGCAATGTACGACCGTGCATTGCCCTAAAATGCTTCCTATTGACTTTTTGACTTCCATCTTTTACTTCTTGGGTCCAGTTTCGTTCAATTGACTTCCGAATGTTGATTTATCCTTGATTTTGGGTGATTTTCATGTGTTTTTGTAATCCAATGATAATTATCCTGTTGTAACACAATTAAATAGATTAGTATCAATTCTTATCATTTTATCTATAATTGTGCTTAATATGGGGATAATTGTGCATCTAATACATGTTTAAATGGTGGCACATCAAACTTCTTCTATGAAATGGGATGAAGTGTCTTGTCGCTTTGTAGTCGTCAAACGCCCGACAGTAGATGTCTTGATGTTTGTCGACGGTATATATTTTGTTTTTTAAAACTATGGCATTCCAAACTATCCTGAGAGTCCTAGTTTAAGTCTAGATACTATTTCGTAGTATCTAAATCTCTTAAACTGAGGATCTGATACCAACTTGTCACACCCTAGTCCCAGGTACTAGTTGGTGCTAACAAATGGTATAGAACACACAACGGAAAGTAAAACCTCCTTCTTTATTTCATATCAACATTATTTTACAAACTGTCAAAATGTTACAAATTGTTTCTTCATCGTTCCTAATAGGGAACATAACATTTCAGGACTAATTGTGTCATGACAAGCCTTCATCTTAGTACAAACTAACCTTTTTCTCTAGCCATGGAATGTCACCTCTAATGGTTATCTGTGATGTACTCAAAACATTTTAAAGAAAATGGGTCAACATAAAGTTGTTGAGTCAAAAAACAAATCATCTTTAAAAAATGACTCGCCAAGGTATCTTGAACACAATCATGGAGTGCCCCTCTTATAGAAAAATATGAGGAATCAAATGAGTATAACTATAACCGGCGATCGTTCCACAGTTATTTATACACATCACAGTTTAAAAACTCACCTCAACAACACTTCGGCTTAGTATCTGAAATATTACAAACACCTTGGAAAAAGCCCTAGATTTATAAGGACATTACTTAATTACACAATTGTAGATTAATGGTAATAAAAATGAATCTTAACAGTGGGTCGGAATCTTACCTCAGAACTATCTATGAAAAATTGTAGGAGATTCGCGAGAAACCAGACTTTCGGATGCGTACCAGACTTCGAATAGTGCAAGATCGGAGAGTTTGTGTGTATGTGTGAGCGAGCAAACGTGTGATGGAATGTGGATGATGCAAATCAGCCAAGATCATGAATCTAATTTATAGGCCAGAATCGAACCCATAGCGGACCGCTACCTAGGGTGATGGCAGTCTTCCACTGCCTCTAGTCGCAAACCTTTTGCTTTGAGTCCAAGTAGCGGACTGTTAAGCTATGGGCTAGCGGTCCGCTAGACCCTTTAAATTAGAGTTAAACGGTATTTTGGTCTAAAAACCAATCTCTTTGGCCCCATTTTTTTCTCTAAAAATCCCGCACCTTCTACCACCTCTTCATTCATTCTCTCTTTACTGCGAACCCATTTCCCCTAAAACTCTGCCACCTTCGTATCCTCTATTTGTGATATCATGAGGTTGTAAACATCATTTCTACCAGCAGGATCGAGAAGTTCTGATTTTGCAGATCTACAACAAGGATTAAGAGGGTGTTTGGGAGTGTGGTGGGAATGTGCTTATTGACTTATTAGCTTTTCAAAAAGCCAATAAGTCAATAAGCCATTCTAAAAGTCAGGATTTCTTGGCTTTTTGAAAAACTAATAAGTCAATAAGCATTTCCAACCACACTCCCAAACAAATCTGACTTTGTAGATCTACAACAAAGACCGTCGATTTAGGATTTTTGTAAATTCAACAAGATCTGAGTGTCATGGCAAGATATGCATCTTCTTAAACTACAGACCCATTACATTTCCTCTCTCCTCTACTTGTTTATTGCTACAAATCTTGCCCACTGCTGATTTCAACAATGTTATCTAAAGATCCGCGTCGTTCGTTCAATATTCATCTTTATGTTTGATTGTGTAAAATTGTGTGCGGTTTTTTGGTGCGACTTTGGGTGATAGTGACGCCCGCTCTTTTATCATGTGATTGTGACATAATTTATTAGTTACTTTATTTGTTAACTTGGTTAGAATCACGTGTATTACACGGGTTGAATAATTATAATGTTATATATTAAGTAATAAAAAATTATTTCTTTAAAAATCTATGTATTACACGGCTTGAATAAACCAGTGTATTACACATATAAATAATGTAATCTGTTAACACATACAAATGTTAAATATATATTTAAAAATGTATTTTGACGTGACAGTTATAAATTCTATTACGTTAATTTTTAAAACATTTTTTTTTCAATCGGATATAATTATATATATAGGGGGAGGTTCAAATAAGAAATAGTTTTTCGCTAAAAAATCTAATAAATGACCAAAACGCTAAGAAACGATATCAAACCAACGAACTCCGATTGAGCTCATTCCAGCGGCGTTGAAACCATATCGTCGAACTCTACCATCATAGGTTTTAGGGTTTAGATTTTAGTGTTGAGATTATGGCGTTGAATTTTAGGATTTTAGCCTTAGGGTTTAGCTTTTAGGTTTTATGTTTTTTTTTTTGGTGCGGGTTTAGGTTTTGGGGGGGTGTGGAGTGAGGGGGTTTAGGTTTTTGGGGGGTGGGGGTGGTTTTTTAGGCTTTTCAGGATGGGGTTGGAGGGGGGGTTTAGGTTTTTGTGGGTGTGGGTGGATGGGGGTTTAGGTTTTTGCATTCGGGTTAGGGTTCGATGAGACGATTTTAATGTCGCTGGAATGAGCTCAATCGGAGTTCGTTTGACCCACTTCTTAAGATTTCTTAGCGAAAAACCACTTTTTAATGGAACCTTCCCATATATATATAGGGGAGGGATAAAGAGAAAACCACAAAGTTAGGCGAAAACCGAGAAAACCACATTATTTCAAGCAATTTTTTTATTTACGTATTCGTATCCAAAAACAATTTTTTTTTATTTACGTATACGTAACCACAATTTTTTTGTTTTATGTTTACGTATACGTAACACTATGTGTAAAAATATTTTTTGGTAAAAATGTTTAATATTATATTGATACTCTTCTAAATAAATAAAAATAAAATAAATATTATTATATGATTGGGTAAAATTGATTTTTTTAGTGGTTTTCTCGGTTTTCGTCTAACTTGTGGTTTTCTCTGGAACCATCTCCTATATATATATATATATACATATATATATATATATATATATATATATATACATATACATATATATGTATGTATATATATATATATATGTATATATATACATACATATATATATATATATATATATAGATGTATATATATATACATATACATATATATACATATACATATATATATATATATATGTATATATAGATGTATATATATATATATATAAGTATATATATATATGTATATATATATATATATAAATAGGGGAGGGTTTCAGAGAAAACACAAGTTAGGCGAAAACCGAGAAAACCACTAAAAAAACCAATTTTATCCAATCATATAATAATATTTATTTTTTATTTTATTTTTATTTATTTATAAGAGTATGAATGTAATATTAAACATTTTTACCAAAAAAATATTTTTACACATAGTGTTACGTATACGTAAACATAAAACAAAAAAATTACGGTTACGTATACGTAAATAAAAAAATATTGTTTTTGGATACGTATACGTAAATAAAAAAATTGCCTAAAATGATGTGGTTTTCTAGATTTTCGCCTAACTTTGTGGTTTTCTGTTGATCCCTCCCCTATATATATATATATATAGGGGGAGGATCAAATAAGAAGTTGTTTTCGGCTAAGAACTCTAAGAAGTGACAAAAACATTAAGAAACGATATCAAACGAACTCGGATTGAGCTCATTCCAGCGGCGTTGGAACCGTATCGTCGAACTCTACCATCTTAGCTTTTAGGGTTTAGCTTTTAGGGTTTACATCTTAGCGTTGAATTTTAGGATTTTAGCATTAGGCTTTAGCCTTAGGGTTTAGATTTTAGGGTTTAGGTTTTTTTTGGGGGGTGGGGTGGGGGTTTAGGTTTTTGGGGGTGGGTTTAGGTTTTTGAGGGGTGGGGGTGGTGGTTTTAGGCTTTTCGGGGTGGGGTTGGAAGGGGGGTTTAGGTTTTTGAGGGTGCGGGTGGAGGGGGGTTTAGGTTTTTGGGTCCGGATTAGATTTCGATGAGACGGTTCCAACGCCGCTCGAATGAGCTCAATCGGAGTTCGTTTGACCCACTTCTTAGCGTTTCTTAGCGAAAAACCACTTCTTAGCGGAACCTTCCCCTATATATATATATATATATATATACTATATAATAAATAAAGTTTTTTTATGTCACGTGTTGTCTCCATATTTATTTTTATCATTTTTTCTCGCATCTCTTTTTTATTAAATGCAACTCCACCTTTTAATAATAATAATGTATTTTTAAAGAAAAATTTAATTATATTAATAAACCATATTTATTTTTAATTATATTTTATTATAATAAACTTTGAAATCTAATTATGTAACTTTTATTTTCATACAAATAAAAAATGAAAATCAAATTAAACTAAATAATACTTAACGTATTTTCGAAAACCAATTATATATTAATTTTGATATAGTTTGAATTTTGTTTTCTATCTTTAATTTATGATAGATTTTTACGCATCTATATCTATACTACATAATAAACAAGTAAAATAGGAATACACTTGTCACAATTCTAGACCTCTGCATTCTTCTTTTCTCGCTTCTCTCTCATATTAATAATCAACTGCTCTATTTTAGGCAACTAAATTAATTATTTGTTTTAATTTTTATCTACACATTTTTTAATTTAAAATTGTATTTATCTTTAGTTAATTTGTTCAATCATATTTTTATTAACTTTACAAACTGAAAACAATTTTATAACCAGATAGGATTCAAATAAAAAATTAATCATATATTTACATATTCATATTGTTCCATTTTGACGAGTGTATATATTTTAATAGATTACATTATATTTTATTCAACCCTTGTAATACACGGGTTTATTCAACTCGTGTATTACATGGGTTTTAAAAACATAAAAATTTTATTACTAAGTATATAACATTGTATTTATTCAACCCGTGTAATACACGAGATTCTAAACTACTATAAAATATACACATAAAGATTTAAGAATTTTATGTATTGATATTTTCAATCTCATGTATAATACACGGGATCTAAGCTAGTAATTGATAAATGTTAGTTCATATTAAATTCATGTAGTTAATAATATAGTAATTATCCATAACTAAATAATATGTATCTATAATTAGATTTATATTTTATATGAGAGATGGGGGAAAAACATGTTGATAATGCACAAGAAAATGACATGTGACCCTTAATTTATTTGTTTATTATTAGGTACTATAGATATAGATTCCTAGACACTTTGGGGAGGGGTGGGGGATCCAACTAGGCACGTTAGGGCATATGGTGAAGTAGCAACAAAATACTTAAAAAACGCCCCTGCATGGTTGATTAAATATCGTGTAAGTATTCTTTTGCGTAGATTCTTTACCAATTGTCTTGATTGTATAGAATAATAGATCCATTTGTGAGCTTTCATGATTCCTTTGTTTCTTTTCTTGGGCATAAGTTGTGGTAAGTTTCAATTTTTTTAAGCTTATTCAAGTTTGGTATTGTTAGCCTAATAAAATAGTTTAGCTTAATTCTGGGTTTTGGCCCTTTAGCTGTAAAGCCTTTAGCCTGGCTATATAATTTGTATTTCCCTTTCATTGTAAGTTAAGCTTTTCAATGAAATAAACCCTAGCCTCCTTTTACTTTATTCATGTTTGTCTTTCAAAATAGTATCAGAGATGGTTCCATCCATGCTTGTTGAATGTGTCTCTTCATTGTTCTTGGTGTGACACTAATCTTGAATTTTTGAGGATTTTTGTTGAAGATCAATGGTTGTTGAAGATCCATTTTGTTGAAGATTCATGCTTATTAAATAGTGTTTCCTCATCGTTCTTGGTGTGTCACTATTTGTTTTCTTGGTGTGACACTAAATGAAGAAAAGTTCAAACCGGGTGACTAAATGAACGAAAGTTCAAACGACACTATCCATTGTCGCTAATTTTTCTAGAGGTGTGTGTTTCTGTTTGATTCGTTAGTTATTGCTTCAACTGTTTTGTTGTTGATTTTTCAACACGAACAAGAACATTTTTAAGGGTAAGTGTATGGTGAGGTAATGAAAGCACAACATGACCGATATATGAGATGACAAGCGATATTGTCACACCCCCAAAATCCACTAACGGAGTTTTACCGTTAGGAGCGTGACATACCAGGATCTCAGTCATTAGTTACTTTGAACGACTCTATATGAGTTTAAGAAAACCATTAGTATTGCTCATAGTCACGATGCAACACTAGTAATGAAAACACTGATTTAATGTAAGACTGCGGAAGCGAAAAGTTAGATGAAAAGCATGCGCCAAAACAGTCGCGCCAAAAATAAATAATTCAACAATAAATAAAATAAATAGTTCTTGAGTTTGAAAATGATGGACTTCGAATGCATGCATGCCTTAGCTTGTGCTTGTACCTTAATGACCTGAGAAAACATGCTAAAACGTGTCAACACTAAGTTGGTGAGTTCATAGGTTTCAATGTTTGTAAAGTTTACTAGATAAAACCATTTACAATTTATATCATAGGTAGCTAACCTAATTACATGTTACTAAAGCGTTTCGACACCGAAGCTGACTGTTTATGTTTGAACTGCCTCCTACCATGACTATCATGATCAATGGTAAATGTTTAGGTCAATGTTACACCCGTTCGACTACCTGTCGTGTTAGCGCGACTAACGCGAGTGGGGCTTGTCAATGCCCAGTAGTACTACTCAAGATTACCTCGCTATCCTATATATTAAACGGTTCGATAAGTAAGGACTTACATGATATGTTTACGCTTAGTACAACAAGTGATATAAATGAAATGTAAGATCTAAATGTTTGTACCCATGTTTTCTCCCCCCAAGTTTAAACCATAAGAAAAGGGGCCGTGAAACTCACCTTAGAGTGCGTGCGAAAGAAAGCAAACTTAGAATGCTTGACGACTAACTGCCACCTATAAACACCGGTTTATAAGTGCGTGTTTGTGCAAGGCGATAGGAACCCTAAGTATCCAAACAATCTCATTGTTTTAAGGGTTTAGAAAATATTTATTAGTTTGACTAAGTTTGACCAAGTTTGACTAAGTTTGACCAAGTTTGACTCGACGACCCGTTGGTGACCCGTTTAGTGATTAAATGTTTGACTTGCATAACAACACGCTTAGCACACAAATAATTCACGTTTCATGCTAACTAAGTCATAACTATTTTAGCATGGCAAGTTATGTCTACACAATGCACGTTCAACAAAGTTCCTACTTTTAACAATATATGAACACCAGTTTGGTTTCAATAGATTACATCATCTCTAACACGTTTGCATGATCATGACATGTTTATCTACACATACTAATGCATGAAAAATCATTACAACATACAGTTCAAGTCTAGACATCAAGTTTCAAATTCTAAAAGTTTCTACTTTTAGTAACCTATGATCTAAGCATGCTATTTGTATCCAACAACACTTTAACAAGCTTCATTACCTTTATAATAACATAATAGTATCATTTAATAATGTCATGCACGTCAAGAAACCTCACATTCAAAAATCATCTTTCAACAAAGTTTCCTCTTTTAGTAAGCCGTCCATTACACACTTTGTTTACACAATTAACACGTTTAATCAATCCCAAATCTTTCAACCAATATAATTATAACTATATTAATCGTAATTCACGTCTAGCATGCAATTCCTATACTTCACATAATCAACAAATCTCAATTTACACCTCGTATGAAAACTAGGGTTTCACATATTTTCATAAAATCACCAAATCGATACAATACTACAAATCAATTAACCAATTCATTAATATATTTCAAAAATATCAAGTTTGGATGAACTAGGGTTTCGATCATAAAAATCATAATGAAATAATGACGGAATTCAATAAAATAACTTACGTAGGAATGTTAGGAATGCCTAGACTAGCTCGTATCTGCTTCCGGATTCACGATCGAAGATCAAACGAGGGTGTTTGGGTGGTTTATTGATCTCGGCTCAAAGGGGAGAATGGGGGGGGGGGGGGGCGACGGCCACAACAAAAAAAAGGAATTAGGCTTTTTAATTTTATAATTTTCTTTTTATACATGCATAGATGGGTTTTAATGAATCATGGGCTTTCTAAGTTCATGGGTTTTTTAATTACAATTAATCACTTAATTACTAATTAAATCTCTTAACTATTATATTTATAAAAACTCTAATTTTTATAAAAATAATTAACACGATTAATATCCGATAAACATGCGCGATAACAAGAAAATCCACATAGTTCACGTAAAGTCACGTATCACATAAAACTCATATAATTTATATTAAATATAAATTATTAAATGTTTGAAATATTAATCTTGATTAATCACCAACGTTCCGGGTTAGACTCGAGTGCGATTCGCCGTGTGTGAACTAACTGGCACATTTAATTAACTTAATTAAATGCAATGCACGTGTGACTAACTGAGATAACTGAGTTTGCAATGAATAATGTTTGAACTAACGATGTTTGAGTTAACGGAGTTAACCTGAAATTGCCGGATGTCACAGATATACAGGGGCGGCTCAATCATATTGGTGGCCAGCGAACTAAAAATTTGAGACCTATTCAAAAAATACCATGTCATAAATCCTCCTACTGTATCCGGGCTTGGGACCGACAATAATAAACTGAAAAGTTTATATTTGGCGGGGTTAAAAATAAAATTACGTTTTTACAAATAAAAGTTACAAAACATGGCTTTGTCGACATGCTTGGAAGCATCGATTGTACGCATTGCAGCAATAAAAAATATCAAAGTGTAAGTGGCATATTATTCAACGCCCGGCTAGGGTTGGTCTCAAAACAACATTACGAACATAATGTATCTTTGTATTATTCTCTAGAATATGATTTTAGTTTTAGAGGACTATTTGTCAATATAACCCAAATGAAGAGTCTACATACGAATAAATTGGCGAAGATAAAAATGGAAGCAACCATCTAGAAATACGAACCCGAGAAGTTCATCACGCTCTGAAAGCATAGGTGATTGACCATATTTTCGAACGTTCACAAAATTAGTTTTTTATTTAATTTTTATTTATGTTATTTATGTTTTTTTTATAATATATGAATTTAATGTTCACTTGGGTTAGTTATTTCCTTTCTCGCGTGATATAACCAAATGAGGAAGCAACAAATCTGATGTGACACACGTGACAGAATATGTACTCTCAGTTGGTTGAGACAAGTGACAGTATACCAAATACTCTGATTATAATATAGGAATGATACAAGAAAACCCAAACGTCATAATAAAGGCTCTAATGAATACAATGGGTTGCAAGAGGTGTAACAACTCTAATAATCTGCTTATATAGAACCCAATAACCAAAAACATTGATAAGACAAGCAAAAATATAGAACCGAATTGTGTTGTTCTCTAATCTCTTTCCCATGCGTATCATCAGCACCAATGTTTCAGTGACATTCAAAGCAGTCTGCAATTGAAGGTGAAGCTGCACATAGTCACGCAACGATCTATTCATTTCGTCCAATTTCGAAGAGTAAGCGTATATTTTCCAGAAATCCCAGGTGATCTTCTCGCAATCCCGAACGAGGTCTTGTGCTTGTTTGAGCCGATTGATGAAGCTTGCGGTTTCATCTATCCGTCGACCCAGTTCTTTATTTAGTTTATCTATTTTCTCGGCTATAGGCATCATACACTCGACAATGTCTTTCATTTCCTTGAGTTGGGATTGGAAATACCATGCTTTCTCTATTGCCCCTATGATGAGAATAGATGATTTGGAAACTACTCCTGCAACTAATTCAGCCATTGATGAACAGGAAGAACTTCAATCTGTTTGGATCAAATCAATCAACACTAGAATTTAATTACACAAAATCAAAATCTAGATCGATTTCAACAAAAGTCAACGTGACATCGAATATTTTGAGAAAACTCTATTTATTCAAAAATCACAACAATTACAGCAATTAAAGCATAGTATAATTAATGATTGATAATAATTTAACCAATATCACTCATAACTCATAAGTTTTTAACAAGTTTCGAAAGAAAATCCTACTTTAATGGAGAATTATTACAAGGCTTTAAGTGTACGTATGTGAAGAGCGTTGGTTCGATTTTATGTGCTAAAACCGAACCTATAATCGGTATTGTGGCATTTAGAATTTCATAACCGATTGTTTACGTTTATAAACGGTCACATGTTAGAAAAACGGTTTCATTAATTCGGCTAACCACTAGATTTGGACGTGTGTACATTCAAACTAATTTTTCGACTTGTAACATATTATCAATAAAAGAATTGTGTTATTATTAATAAAAGGATGCCTAATAATAACCCATTAATACATATATCACAAACCAAAACAAGATACGATTCATGAATGTACCTCAATGAGTCAGATTTGGAGTGATCCAGAAAATCAGTTATCGTCGGAACTTCTTGACCCTCGTGGTAGCAGTGACGTCGATGGTCTGGTGACGAGTGGTGAGATGTTTCAGTTGTCAAATGGGTGTGACCGGAAGGTTGTTATTTATAAGGTGTGGAGAAATTTCTTGGAAGATTGGCCTTCAATACGCGACATGCATTTATTTACTAGGTGACCGGGTCTTTAAAACAAGCATCAACTTTTTCTATTCTAAATTTCTTTTATTTATATTTTAAAGATGTTCGCAACGTTATTTCGTTCACTCATTTTAATATCTATTCATTTTACCACATTTAGCCTGGCTGTATTGCTATTTTCTTATTTATATGTTAATAACTAGGTTTGTGTCCGGCGCGTTGTGACCGGAAGAAAATTGCAAACATCCAACCCATACGTGATTGAAAATATTATGTTTAGTTTAAAAAAAACATTTAATAATCATATCATCCAATCACTTGGTTATTTCTCTTGCTAAGTGATGGATCCTAACATCATGTGATAATTGAAGGAAATGATGTGGCGTCACGTGTCGTATAATTTTCCGTCACTTGAGACCATCGTCACTTGGTTATACCATTTGCTCTAAATTAGTTGATAACTCTAAAGTTGTTAAAATCAATGTTTTTAGATCTGGACCAAATAACGAATCGGACGCCTTAAAGGTTCACTTATTGAATCGGTCGGATATGATTTAAGATTCGCTTCATTATAATTAATTTAATATTTGGTAGATTTATAACTACACTATTTAAAGAATCAAAAAACTCTGATTATTTTAAACAAAATTACACTGCACCATTTCCGAAAATATTTATTTAACTTTTTATTTTTCTTATTGTTACTGACGCTTCTTTTTATAATTTCCAACAATATTTTTCTAATTTTTAATTTTTAATTTTTAATTTTTAATTTTTCTTATCTTTCTCAAGAAACATTTATTTCAGTGACATCTTTTTTTCTTTGAAAGACTATACCTGATAGTGATTTTTACCACCTCCTACTACTCATATCATGATATCAACATATCAATACTCACAATTCTCTCTTTCTTACGATACTCTCTCTTTTAAAAAAAAAAAAACCCTTCACCCTAAGTGTCGATTTACTTACTAAAATTGTTCAATAAAATTCTATCACCTTAAAACTACTTATTTGACTTAGATTTAATTGAAAACACTTTACTCATTTACTCACCAACTTTTTTTAAAAATAAATAAACATTTAAATACAAAAACATATTTTTTTTATTAATTAAAAATACAAAAGACAACTAAAAATATATGGGTGAAAAAGAGTTATTTGTTTTAAAGAGAAAAGTCATATATATATATATATATATATATATATTATAGGGATCCGCTCCAAAGTGTAAAAACTGTAAAAAGTGTAAAAAATATTTTAAAACGCTCATAACTGGTTCATACGAACTCCGATTTTACTCATTTCGACGGCGTTAGAACCGTCTGGTCAAACTCTACGATCTTAGTTTGTAGGGTTTAGCTTTTTGGATTTAGATTTTGCCTTAAGGGTTTAGTTTTCAGGATTTAGGATTTTGAAGGGTGGGGGTTTTAGGTTTTTGGGGATGGGGTGAGGGTTAGGTTTTTGGGTGTTTTGTGTTGAGGGTTTAGGTTTTTAGAGGGTGGTGGTGGTGTTTTTAGACATATTTTTCTGCTTTTTTGGGTTTTTTGTTAGAATTTAGGTTTTTAGAAGTGGGGGTGCAGGGTTTTAGGTTTATTGGGGTGGGGTGGGGGTTAGGTTTTGGGGCGGTTGGGGTGGTGATTTTAGGCTTTTGGGAGGTGGTGGTGGGGTTTTTAAAATAATTTTTACACTTTTTAGCCTTCTTAGAATATCACTCTGCTATATATATAGATGAGAGATATATAAAGAATTAATAATTTTTTTTAAAAGCACCCAACCCCACCTCTCCCCCCACTCACCCACCAAGGGCTCTCTCCCCAACGGTTCCTAACACCCCAACAGCTCTCTCCCTTTTCGAGTAAATTTACTCGTTCAAACAACCCGCCTCCCTTACTCGGCCAACTCAATTTTAAAGGGGGTGGTGTACCCCTACTTACCCGGCCTGCTTTCCATTACTCGATTGTATCCGGGCCATGCGCCCCCTTCACCCTAATAAGGTCTAAAAGAGTATCTAGTTGTGCATTTTCATCATGCCTCATCTATCTCTTCAATTCCTAATAAAGTTTTTTTTTTTTTAAACATCTGATAAAATTTGTTTTTTTAAGAGATATAAATTAACTTTGGGTTCATGGTTTTCTCAAGATTGTGTAAAGTATAAGTTAAAAACAAGTATTTATTATATTAATCTTAGAAAATATAATTAATTGGTTTTAAAATAATTAAATTTTTATTTTATTTTCTTAAGCAATTGGATACATGTGATGTGGGAGTAGTCGTGTCGGGTTGACGGGTTATCGGGTTGACATGTTGCGGGTTGAAGGGTTGAATTATGCAACCCGAACACGACTCATATTCTTATTCGTGTCAAAAAGTTCAACCCTAACCTGGATACACATAAATCGGGTCAATCCGAACCTGATCCGTTTAACCCATTTATCTAAATAAGTCAAACGAAATGATGCGTCACAAGTAGGTTGTTAGAATATAAGCGGGTTAACCGTAACATGTTTAATTTAGTGATTTTTACTGTTATAGAATACATTTCTTCACTAGAATCCAATGGAATTTGGAAATGAACATATTTTTATTTGAAAATTATTTCAATTCAAATAAAAAATGCATTGCAAAACGATCTATAAAATAATTGATACCGTTTCAAATAAAGACTACCATTAATGCAGCACAAGCTGAGGATTAGTGTGACAAATAGATAATATGATGTTTAAAAATAATACATGCAACATTAGGAGTCTCTGGCAGGGACATGAAACTAGTGAAGCCTCCTCTGTTTTGCAACGTCACTTCTTTTAAGATGTTTGTGAGCTGTAGTGGAGTGGTAAAGTAGCAAAGTGTTGAAGAACTAAATCTTTATTAATATTGAGATTTGAAAATAATGGGGAACCAAACAGATTCGGTAGTACATGAAGAGTCTTGTCAGAGACGTGATGATAATTGAAGAGTCTCTTGGAATTCTTGAATTTGATTCGAAGTTAGGAACATAAATCAACGTGTATTGTAGTTGGGACAAGAGTTAGAAAATAAGTGTTCTCAAACATAGTTTTGAAAGATGAAAAATCATATTTAGTATTTTTTTAAAACACTTAAATATAAAACGGGTTAACCTGTTTACTAACCAGATTAACACGAACATGACCCGCATAATAAACAGGTCAACCCGAACATGACCCGTATATTAAACAGGTCAAGTTTTTCGACCCAAAACCTATTATTCTCGTGTCGTATTCGGGTTATGTTTCAGGTCGGGTCACCAATTGCCACCCCCATGTGAAAGTATGTAAAAATTAGGTTAGGTGTAAGATTAGAGGAATGAGATATGAGGGTCTGCAAAAATTAGCAAGGGTGTTGGTTTATATGATCTTATGGTGAAAGGGGCACCCAACCAATTTACCTACTTACTTATCAAAATTGCCCAATAGAATTCGGTCACCTCAAAAGTACTCATTTTACTAATTTACTCAGATTTTATTGGAAACACCCTACTCATTTAACTCATTTTACTCACCAACATTTAAAAAAAAATAAACATTTAAATAAAAAAAAATGCAATTTCATTAAATTAAAATAAACATAATACAATTAAAAATAAAAAACCTAGAAATAAAAAATTTTAAAAACTAGAAAATTAACAAAATAAATAAAAGTTAGCTAATAAAAATTAAAAATCTAAAAGGTGCATTGCATACTTTACGGCAATTTCACGTTTACGTTGCAATACAATCGACAAATACGGTTCTATGAGATGATCATGCGATTCGGTGAACGTTTTGATGTCACGATCCTTTTGTTTTTCAATCATCAACTCAATCGCCGTTTGTTCTCTTTTTAATTTTGCTTCCGCCATCTTATCCCAAATACTTTCTTTTTTTTCTTTCTTCAACGTTTTCATAGTCTTGTATTCTTCGACTATGTCTACCAAATTTCCCTTGCTAGATGAACTTTCGGCCGATTTCTTTCCCGGACGTTTTGGCCTTGTCGGTGTCATGTCGTCTTGTGGTTCGGCGTTCATGTTTATGTCGGGAAAGACGGGTCACCTCTTTGTTGATTTCCTTTTATTTTATTTTGGGTTTTATGAATATAAACTTTTACCACGGCATGTTCTTCTTCGGTCCATTTCTTTGGTGGTAAGCGGGTTTTGTGTTGTCTTTTCGGCTTGGCGTCAACATCTTCGACGACAACTTCTTCAACTTCGACGGCAACTTCTTCTACCTCATCAACATCCTCATTTTCCGTTTCTTCTTCATCATAGGGATGGCAATGGGTCGGGTTCGGGCCGGGTATCGGTAATCCCAAACCCATACCCGGTTGTAAAATTGTGTCCCATACCCGGCCCATTACCCGTCGGGTTTGTGTCGGGTAATTACCCGTCGGGTATCGGGTATACCCGCGGGTATACCCGTTGATATCGGGTATCGGGTATACCCGCGGGTATCGGCCAATAACCGTCGGGTATGTGTCTTGTACTTTTCTATGACTCTACTTTTTATATTTATAAATACATATTTTAAAAGAAAAAGAAATTTTTCACATAATAAACTTACTAAAATGAAACATTAATAGCCATGGGTTAAGAAAAAATAAAATTATAAATTACAAATTTTCGGGTATATGATTCGGGTAAACGGGTATGTGATTTCGGGTAATCGGGTCGGTATCACCTAATCCCATACCCGTCTCATACCCGCGAAATTTTTAAAAATTAATCTCATACCCGGCCCCGTACCCGTCGGGCTTCGGGTATACCCGCCCCGAACTCGTCGGGTTTCGGGTATACCCGTCGGGCTCGGGTTATTTTGCCATCCCTACTTCATCATCCTCGTCTTCTCCTTCGTCTTCGAATTCTGAACGAATGATCTCGTTTGGATCACGATACGGTTGGTTTTGGTATTGGTAGGAAAATTGAGATAAAAAATTTGGATACATATTGAGATAAAAAATTTGGATTTATATCTTGAGATATTATATTTGGATCGGTTGAACTTTAGGGATAGTAATGATAAAACGGGAAAAGGGAAAATAATAATTCGCTGACTGAAAAGAAATGTGAAATGATAGTTTTTATCCTAAAGATGTTAGTGCTTTGTCACTTCCCTTTTAACACATATTTTTTTATTTTTGCTTTTTGTGTTTGGTTCGTCATGACCTTCATACTACTTTTTTTCTAACTATACTATATGTTCTATAAAAAAGAAATAGTTGATAAAAGGTTTTAATTGTTGATGTAAGTTAACATTTTTATTGACAAAAATAATTTTAGTTCGGAATATATAAAATTACACATGTAAATACTTTTTACATTCCTAATTATTTTTAAATAGTATTTCGTAATTAATATGTAATTGTATTTAAGTAGTTTTATTTTTGGAATAGTTTTGGTATTTTTTTCAAAACTAATTTCTTTTTTAGAATTTGGGCCCTAATGAATCTAGTTTTAGACCTTCAAGGGCTTCAAACTCATCAACTTCAACTCTTAATTATCCTCACAATCTTATCGATAGTAGAGAAATCACAATGATTAATAATTTTTGGACTAATTCACTCACCAATTGATAATGTAAGGGTGATTTGCACTAGCTTAGCTACTGATTTGGCTCAACCAACATCGACAACTTGAAATCAAAGACATCAAGAATACCAAGAAACTGCAAGGATTTCTAAAAAGAAAAGGAATTCCAGAGAAGGGAGAGATTTTCTGTGTATTTGAAGGTGTGAAATAGTCTCTAGAACTAAAAATGGGTTTAAATGATTGTATATGGGTAAAAATGGCCGAGCTATCATCAAATGGCACACGTCTAAAAACGCACTACATAGTGTTGGTCGCCTGTTAGACACGATCATGTCGATCCATAATACTCGAACACAACTCAAATTCTTGGTGACGTCCCAGCTCCCATGATCCACACGCTCGTATCGATCCAAACATGATCGTCTCTATATTTTGGGTGTTACACTAGTCTATGTTAAGTTAGGGAAACAATTTCATCATATTAATTAGTATTGAGTCAGCTAGGATCCTCGAAACTAAGAGCAAGGGGTATACCTCCATCTTCTCATGTGATCCTATGTGGCACCAATGTGGCACTATCACTTGAGTGATACACCACGCCCTTGTGGTGTGATTCTTGATGTGGTTTTTTGGCGTGCAAAAAATCACGGGAGAAGAAACTAAAGAAATGGAGTGGGTGGTGAGTTGGCATTGAGTGATTGGGTGTGATTATTTTCACTTGATGGATACACCACCCCCTTCTGGTGTGATAGTTGGTGTGACTATTTTCACTTGAGGAGATCCAAACAAGTATACCGGATGCTCTAATATATACAAAACTCAAGTTATTACTGCTGATAACTATTACTGATGTTGGAGAAGTGTCTGGTAATATAAGGTTGCTACTTTTTGACAAACCTTATTGTTGACGATGTTCAAGTGCTAATTGATCGAGTTAGTAAAAGAAGATGCCAAAGAACAACTTGGCACTTATGGAAAGTTGTTACTACTAATGAAGGCAAGTTAATGTGGATAGCTAGTTAGTATTAGAGAACAAAGATTGCTAATCAATGAAAAGTTACAGCTGATAAATAACTTGTTTTCTGTGACAACCCTAAAGTTCGGGTCAATAACCTTGAATGAATTACGTACCATAAATGGGTTGACCCACTAACGGCCCAAATGTAGGCTCAATGGGGATTGAAGCCCATTAAAGACCTAGTTCTAGGCCCAATAGGTGAACCAAATTTCTAAACTTGCTTAACGAATCATAATACGATTCGAGATAACATACGATTAGCACATGGTGTTTATACGCTTTGTTTAGAGTAGGTTAGCCAGTTGGATTAAACCCTAGAAGCCGAAGCAGCATGATTTTTCAAACCTCAAGACGGGTTTGACCTATATGGTTCTAGGATAATGCACTAGCTTAATTTAGTAATTGTAATGGTGTTCAATACATTAATAGTCTTTATTTTAGCTTCCGTTGTTGTGTAATGTTATCAATCGTTGCAACCTTAATTTATTTATTTATTCATTAAGTAAATGAATTTGGGGGTGTGACAGATTGGTATCAAAGCCAATGGTTTTAGTGAATTAGGTTTACTTAGTGACACCTAAGCTCTAACCAGACTCACTTAGGGACCAAGATTTCTAAGACCAACATCACACTAAGAACACCCAAGACTTGAGTATAGAAATTCCAACTGTAACACCTGCCACAAACATATCCAAGATTTAACAAAAGGTAAAACCCTAAGTACTATAAGTGTAAACGTACCAAAGTCTAGGGTTGAAAACTAAAGAAATTTGATAAATTAAGTTGATATCATACCGAAATTGAATATCATTCAGTCCGAACTGAAACCATGTTTTGATATTGGACCAAAAACAAACTCAGTCCAATAGCGGACCGACATATAAGTTCATATCGGTCCGAAGTAAGTTAAGATCAGATATCGGACCGACATCCATTTTCATATCGGTCTGTAATGAGTTGCTTAGTCGGTTATTGGACCGACATCAAACCATAACGGTCTGACAACCTCCTCTCAGCCGCAATTTGTGGTGTTGGCATGTGTCCAATGACTCAGCCCTAATGATGGGACATGGTTCTAGATATCGAACCAACATGGTCCACATATTGATCGGTGTCGAATGGACCGGTCAAAGATAAAGAATTAGAGTGTCCTAATCACCTTAAACTAGTTAGGGTAATAAGGGTGTCGAACCACGAAGAGTTTGTGGTCAGTGCTTAACTTCAATTAACAATGTGATTTATGAAGTAGCAATGGATCTTTCTGACCAAACACAAGCAATGATTTAGGTGAAATTAACCAATCTAACAAGCAATGATTATCAACTAGCAAAACGATCACGAGTAATCAAGTAGCAAATAAACGGTTTAAGTTGTAAACAATAATTAAAAAGGAATCACACTCGGGTTTCAAGTTCACAAGTAATTAGGGATTATCACACCAACATATGAGTTCAAACAATCAAATGGTTATCCAAATCAAATTAACCAAATCTAACCAAGAACATCAACATTCATACATCATCGGCAAATAGTGTAAAACATTATTCACGAATGAAATCGAGACAAATGTATGCAATATAGAATTAGATTAATCAATAGATTCAACACAAATCAAAGTTCATAGCAATTATTATCTAACGGGGTCAATGGTGCAAGAATTTATCGACTCCCGTGAGTTCATAACCATACTAAACACAAAGATTCAAGTATTTCAAACCAAACTATTACAAGAATTGTTTCTCAACACTAGCACATGATAAAACCCTAAAAACTTACAAACAATCCACCCGGGAATGATTACCGGTGGATTAATTTCTTGATACCAATCTTCAATAATATGTTTCTAGCCTCCAAAACTCTCCAAAATCGCCCAAGAACTGTGCAGAAAAAGATGATTTTGAATTTGGGGAAGAAAACCCCAATTAAACACTGAAAATCGGCTGTTTCACTAAAAATCCGCGTCTGAAACGCAACCAGCGTAAGCTTACGCTGGGGGCGTAGGCTTACGCCGTTTTCCTGAAACCTGCTGTGAAGGAATTAGTTAGGCGTAGGCCTACGCTGGGCGGCGTAGGCTTACGCTGGGCGGCGTAGGATTACGCCAGGTGGCGTAGGCCTACGCTGGATCCTGCATTTTTGCCCCGTTTCCTCCGTCTTCCATCTAACTCATGTATCTCTCATATAATATCTTCTAAAATCGTACATTAAGCTTCCAACACCTGCACATGCATAGCTACACAAAATCTTTGTATTCCCCATATTAATTCGCACAAATATAACATATAGCACCCTTTAATGCATGAAACTTCGGTCACTTATCACATATCGGTCCGATATTGCCGCCAAATATGTTCTTTCCAATTAGAATGAGACGTGTAGGACGTGGGTTTGGGCGGATGTCGGACCGACATCCATAGCCATAACGGTCTGACATGGACCCGAATGGCAGCCTATAAATAGCTTATCAGTTTCAGTTGATTTTTCACATCTAACAAAAGTTTCCAACTACCAAAACTCGTTCCATGCAATCCCTAGCCCACTCCCGACGAACCCGGTCTAATTCCCGCTCGTTGTAGAGCTCGGATTAAGGAGAAACACTTGTAGAAAGGTCGTAACACTAGAGGAATCAAGCATAGAAGCTAGCTATTAAGCTTTCGACATTAGAGGCTTATCCCTACTAAAAAGGTGAATACTTTATCTCTTTCAAAACTTGTGTCAAAATTTTATTTACGAAAATGGTCAAATAAAGGTTAACGAAATAATGCTCAACTTTCTTCTACGAATAAGCATTCAGGCCATATGTATACGTAAAACTTGAAATTCCCGGATTACGGCTGGTGCTTATCTTATAACAAATCCGGAGGCGTAGACATGTTCGTTGTTATAAGTTATGACGTAGTGTATACTGTGGTGCGATTAAATAGGACGCGCCTGCTGAGTGTGTAGATTAAACATAAAGTTGTGATTATGAAATTATACTTATTTGTGCCAAATGATTTTATGTCAAGATAATGTATTCACCAGCATTCGCACTGACATTTTATTTTCAAAAAAATTTTAGGTAATGAATAAATTGTGATGAGAAAAGTATGGCGGGCAGATATGAAATATGATGTCACACCCCAAATTTCAACTAACGGATTTTTACCGTTTGGGAAGTGACGAACCAGGATCTCAGACATTAGTTACTTTGAACGACTCTACATGGGACTCAAAAATATCATTTAAATCAGAGTATCAATGCGGAAGCGTAAAAAAAGTAAATGCGCAAAATACACGCGCCAAAAACCAAAGTTCAAAAGTCCAAAAAGTCCAAAACGTCCAACCAAAACAAGTACAATAGATTAATTCAAACAAACATAAATAAGTCATAATCAAAGTAGTTGAATCCCATGCATGCCCTAACGTGCACCTGTGTCTTATCTTAGCGACCTGAGAAAACATGTAAGAAAATATGTCAACACGAGGTTGGTGAGTTCACAGGTTTCAATATATGTAAATAAGCGTTTACCAGATTTATGTTCATTCACTACGTATCTATAGGTAGCTAACCTATGTTCATGTTTAACTCAAGCGCTCGCAACCGAAGCTGACTGTTTGTTTATTGGCTCCTGCCAGGTCTATCAACACTGGCGGTGTGAGTAGGCTAACATTTCACTCTTTCGATATCTAATCGAGTTAGCGCGACTAACGCGGGTGGGATTTGTCAAACCCAGTAGTACTACTAAATATTACCTCGCTAAGATCCATATTAACGGTCCGATATTAGTTGAGGACTTTCTGTGATAGCGTGTTACGCTTAGCATTTAACATTGATATCATACGAATTACAAAATCCAAAATTGTTTAATCATGTTTTCTCCCTCAAGTTAAAACAGTAAAAGGGGCCGTGAAAACTCACCTGCGTTGCGTTATATGTAGTATCACACAAAGGACAAGTTGGAACCACGTGTGTAAGTCTCAAACGACTTACGGATTCCCTAAAATTATAAACACATAAATTAGGGATAAAATGGGAATTATGACAACGACACGGAATGAGAAGCGTCCTAAAGAAACGCTCTAGTAACCGAGAGTAGACGAACGTGTCCACGGGAATAGAAATTCTTTAATTAGTAATTAGATTATATATACGTTACACGACGACTGACAACAATAATAATAAATATATTCGAGCGTTTTGTCATTTACAAAAATTAGGAAAATAATATAATTTAATATATTATTTTTAGGTTCGAAATGATATTCTAATTACTCATTCGTGGTACAAAATAATAAATATATTATTTTTATGAACGTGATAAATGCGAGTAAATAATATAACTAATTATATTTTTATTTAGTTTCAAATGTTTTACGAGGTTACAAAACGATATAAAAATAATATATATATATATTATTTAATAATACGAGTCACGGGTTGAAAATAATATAAACATATTATTTTATACTAAGTCATGGTAAATATATTATTTTTAAGAGTGGGGAAATAATAATAAAAGCGGGTTAATAAATTCAAACCCGAGTCTACGGGTTGTTTCCTGAGCTAAAACACATTTGTATAATATTATAATTATATAAGGTTTGATTTTTATATTAAAATAAACCAGAAAACTGTTCAAAAAAAAAGATGTGGGAGCCCGGCCTCGAACCCGGGTCTCTCCCACACACACACACTGCCTTAACCAATCCGCCCGTTAGGGTCATCGCGATATCATCCGGTTCCAATTGGTTTTAACATACAAATGCAGTGTGATCCCCCCCTTTATCATGGTCAGATCAAACCCCCCCCCCCCCCCAATTCCCACGAATTTGATAATGATCGATCATGGAGACCTAGGGGTTTTGTTAATCGGATCAATGCGCATCTGTGTGTGTGTTTGATTGAAAAACTAACGTGGTTTAGATTGTTTAATTACTGAAATAAAAACCGAAAACCTTCGTTATGAATACAGAATCAATTTAAGAATTTTTGATAGTGAAATCTGTTGGAATCATAGGGTTTTCATTAAGTTGACGATTGCGAAGCTAACCGTACAATTTAACTGGATTAAAAACGTGTCCTGATTAGCCTTCGATTAACCCAAAAGTGCATGAACCCTAGGTTATAGATCCTGATCAATTCGATGATAAGATGTTAAATTGACACAGGGTTAATGTTAAGCAGATTATTACGAGTCTAGTGGTATAGTTTAATTAGATTTAAACATGTTCTAGACTGGGTTCCGATTAAACTAGTTTTGCATGAACCCTATAATCAGGGTCATATTAAATTCAATCATGTAAGCCCCAAAGAGTATAGGGATTTCGATCTAGACGTCGAGGCGAGTCTGTGGACATGATCAATTTCAATTTTCATTATCGGATTGATGGGGTTCGATTAAAACCAAATAATATGAACCCTAGATTGTGGATTGGGTTCAATTCGATGCTAACCGACCGAATTATCATAGGGCTTTTAATTGACGAGTAAAAACGAAACTAATGATGAAAACAATTACCAGAAAGGAGTTCGAATTGACTATGCTTGACCAAAACAGGTGCCGACTTGTGCGAGCTTGCTCCCTGATGATTCCAGCCACTCCTCCGACCAAATTGGTGTGCGTAAAAGCTTCTGTGTTGAGAGATAGGGGTGCGCATGCGATTGATTTCAGTGTAACAGAATGAATTGACGTGAATTGGAGATGAAGAGGAAATGAGGTCGACGGTTATCACTTTAATTCCCATTATTGTGTTTAATTTCGACAATGATGGTGTTTTAAGTCCTATTGATGAACGTTAATTGTTTAATCGTGCATTATCAGTTACTAATTCGGACAAATTGATGTTTGGAATCGAATTTGGATCAAAGGGTATGTCGAGTTTGACTTTTAAAAGTCAACATAAACCAATTTCCATTGATTTTGACTTTCCTGAGTCAATAACTTGAATTTAGGGTTATTACACAACTAGTCCCTGTAATTTAAGACTAAATATTGACAGGATCAGTCCCTGTGGTTTAGGATTGAGTTAACTGGGTAAGGTTTAGGTTAGGTTTTGACAGGAGACTTAACGAAATTTCTAACAGTACTAACTGAAAAGTCCGGATTATCACATCATCCCCTAGTTGAAAGAATTTTCGTCCCGAAAATTAAATAATAAAAAAAAAAATTTCCGGGATATCACATCATCCCCTAGTTGAAAGAATTTTCGTCCCGAAAATTAAATAGTACCTTAAGAGTTTGACACGGAGTGCTTGAACAGATTAAGATATTTGCGCATCATCTGATCCTCGCGCTCCCACGTGAATTCCGGTCCGCGTTTCGAGTTCCAACGAACTCTGACAATAGGGATCTTACTGTTCTTTAACGTTTTAACTTCCCTATCCATAATTTCCACAGGTTTTTTGATGAAACGTAATTGTTCATCAACGTGTAGTTCCTTAAGAGGAACTGCGAGTGATTCGTCTGCTAGGCATTTCTTTAAATTTGAGACGTGAAAGACGTTGTGTACACCACTAAGTCCTTCAGGTAGGTCCATTTGATACGCTACTGGTCCGATTCTCTTCATTATCGTGAATGGTCCAACATAACGAGGATTCAGTTTGCCTCGTTTCCCGAAATGAATGACAACTTTCCAAGGTGAGACTTTGAGTAAGACCATGTCACCTATTTGAAACTCTAAAGGTTTACGACGCTTGTCGGCATAGCTCTTTTGACGATCACGAGCTGCCGCCATACGGTTTCTAATTTCAACGATCTTTTCGGAAGTTTCAAATACAAGTTCAGGACCTGTGAGTTGGCTATCTCCAACCTCGGTCCAACAAATAGGAGAACGGCATTTCCGTCCATAAAGTGCTTCAAATGGAGCTGCCTTGATGATAGTGTGATAACTGTTGTTGTAGGAGAACTCCACCAACGGTAGGTGAGACTCCCAAGTGTTACTGAAATCGATCACACAAGCTCGTAGCATGTCCTCCAGAGTTTGGATAGTACGTTCTGTTTGGCCATCCGTTTGATGATGGTATGCTGTGCTCATATCTAGACGCGTGCCTAAGGCTTTATGTAACGACTGCCAGAAACGAGAAGTGAATCGTGCATCATGATCCGAAATAATAGAGATTGGCACCCCGTGCCGAGAGATTATTTCTTTCAAGTAAGTACGAGTAAGCTTATCCATTTTGTCGGTTTCCTTGATTGCTAAGAAGTGAGCGGACTTTGTTAATCGATCAACGATTACCCATATGGTATCACATCCGGTAGGGGTTCGTGGTAATTTGGCGATGAAGTCCATGGATATTTGTTCCCATTTCCACATGGGAATTTCTGATTGTTGCAGAAGACCGGATGGTTTTTGATATTCAACTTTGACCTTCGCGCAAGTCAGACATTTACTAACATAGGTGGCTATATCGGCCTTCATCTTCGGCCACCAATATAGCACCTTTAGGTCATGATACATTTTGTCAGAACCTGGATGTATCGAGTAACGAGATTTATGAGATTCATCCATAACTAGTTCTGTTAGGTTTCCGAATACTGGAACCCATATTCGCTCGACAAAGTAGCGAATACCGTCATATTTGACTTCAAGTTGTGCTTCCAGACCGCGTGTACTTTCCAGCGGTAGATTTTCTTCTTTTAGGGCTTCGAGTTGAGCACTACGGATTTTGTCAGGTAATCCGGGGTGAATAGTAAGCTGTAATGCTCGAACTCGTTTGGGTTTTGTTTCTTTTCGACTGAAGGCATCAACTACAACATTAGCTTTACCCGGGTGGTATCGAATCGCACAGTCATAATCGTTTAAGAGTTCGACCCAACGACGTTGTCGCATGTTCAACTCTTTCTACTCAAATATGTGCTGAAGACTCTTGTGATCGGTATAGATGGTGCATTTGGTACCGTACAAGTAATGTCTCCATATCTTAAGTGCGAAGACTACGGCTCCCAACTCTAAGTCATGAGTGGTGTAGTTTCTCTCGTGGACCTTTAGTTGACGTGAAGCGTATGCGATCACCTTTTCGCGTTGCATTAAGACACAACCCAGACCCTGAATAGATGCATCACAATACACTACAAAATCATCAGTTCCTTCCGGGAGAGCTAGAATAGGTGCACTGCAAAGTTTCTGTTTAAGATGTTGGAATGCTGACTCTTGGTTATCGCCCCAATTATAGGCTTTACCTTTTCGGGTTAAGGCGGTGAGAGGTTGAGCAATTTTTGAAAATTCTTCGATGAATCGACGGTAATATCCAGCCAATCCCAGAAATTGTCGCACCTCAGTCGGAGTCGTCGGTGCTGCCCAATTCTTGATGGCTTCTATCTTTGATGGGTCGACATGTATTCCTTTCTCGTTAACCACATGCCCTAGAAACTGAACTCCCCGAATCCAGAATTCACACTTGGAAAACTTAGCATGCAGTTGCTCTCGCTTAAGTAATTCCAAAATTAGGCGTAGATGTTCCTCATGTTCTTCCTTGTTCTTGGAATAAATGAGGATGTCATCGATGAAAACGATAACGATAACAAATTGGTCAAGGTAAGGCTTACACACACGGTTCATGAGTTCCATGAATACCGCAGGTGCGTTGGTTAATCCGAAAGGCATGACCATAAATTCGTAATGGTCGTACCTCGTTCTGAATGCAGTCTTAGAGATATCCTCTTCTCGGACTCTCAACTGATGGTAGCCGGACCTAAGATCTATTTTGGAATAGAAACTTGATCCTTGGAGTTGATCAAAGTGGTCATCTATGCAAGGCAAAGGGTAGCGGTTCTTGATAGTGACTTTATTTAACTCCCGGTAGTCAATACACATACGGAAAGTTTCGTCCTTCTTCTTGAAAAATAGTACCGGAGCTCCCCACGACGATGAACTAGGTCGGATGAAACCTTTATCCAACAAATCTTGCAATTGAGTGGACAATTCTTGTAATTCACTAGGTGCCAGTCTGTAAGGTGCCCGAGCAATCGGTGCTGCTCCGGGTGCTAGATCAATTTAGGATTCAACTTGACGGTTCGGTGGCAGACCGGGCAGATCCTCGGGAAACACTTCCAAAAATTCACGCATGATGGGGATATCTTCAATCTTCTTCTCTTCTGATGGCTGCTCAACAACGAGAGCCAAAATAGTCGTATGCCCCTTTCGAAGGCATTTTTGTGCTTTCCTAAAAGATATGATGCCCATGACTGCACCAACTCTTTCGCCTTGGACGGAAAGGGTTTCTCCACTCGGGAGAGGAATACGAACAATCTTCTCATGACAGTTAATTTCGGCTTGGTTTTTAGATAACCAATCCATGCCGACAATTACATCAAAACTACCAAGTATGACCGGCATAAGGTCGATATCAAATATATGTTTAGCTAGTTCAAGTTTACATCGTTTAAGAATGTGAGTTGCCTCAATTATTTGGCCATCAGCTATCTCTATTGTATACTTAACTTCTAATAGAGTTGAAGTTCCTTTTATCATATCACTAAGTTTCTTAGATATAAAACTTCTATCAGCACCAGTGTCAATAAGGACAGAAGCAAAGTAATTATTTAAGAGAAACTTACCGGTGACCACATTATGGTCGTAACAGGCTTCTCCAGATCCTAGTACGAAGGCTCGTCCCTTCGCACCATTTCCTCCACCATTGCCATTGTTACCACCATTGCCATTGTTATTCTGGTTAGGGTTGTGGTTTCCATTACCCCCCTTTCTTCAATTGAGGACAATTCTTTCGAATATGCCCTTCCTTTCCGCACTCAAAGCAACCCCTTGTGGATCCCGGTTGTTGAAAAGATTGTTTAGCTTGTAGCTCACCCCTGCAATCCTTAGCAGCATAACCTATTTTGCCGCACCTCTGGCAATGATTGCAAAACCCAAAGTGGTGGAAGTTACACTTGTTACACTTCGGAGACTTCCCTGCGTAACCACCCTGGTTTTGACCTGAAAAGGTCGACTAGTTGAAGTTCTTAGTAGGCTTAAACCTACGCTGTTGCTGCTGCTACGGTTGGTTAAACTGGGGTTGGTTGGGTTGGGGTCCTTTGGAGTGGGAGTTGGAGTGGTTGTGTGTGTTGGAATGGTGATCAAACTTATGTTTGTGAGTGTCGGTGGGTTTAGAAACCGAACCTCTCGGAGGTAGAGTCCCTTGTGTCACTGCCTGGTCGGTTAACTTATGGGCAAGTCAGATAGTTTGTTGGATAGTGGTAGGATTGGATGAAGTAACCATGCTTTGTATTTGAGGCACTAGACCCCCAATGTAAAGCTCAATTCTCTTGTAATCAGGAGTTACCATATGCGGGGACATAGTAGCTAGTTCATGGGAACGTGTGGTGTAGAGTTCAATTTCAGAACCCTCCATCTTTAGGTTCCAAAACTCTCCCTCTAACTTCTGGATTTCATCGCAAGGATAGTATTCCTCCTTCATCATTGATTTAATTCCTCCCACGGGAGTCCATTCGCCATGGCCAGACCCAACATTTGGACATGGGCGTTCCACCATGTGAGTGCTGGGCCCTCCAAAGTTCCGGCGGTAAACTTTACCTGATTAGCCACGGGACAGTTGCACATGGAAATCACCGATTCAACCTTCTCAAACCAACGAAGTAGTCTAACGGCTCCTTCAGCTCCACTAAAGGCGTGGGGCTTGCAATCCATGAATGCCTTGAAAGTGCAGGCGGGTTGTTGGTTTTGCTGATTTTGCTGGCCTGGATTTAGAAATACAAAGAGGATTGGAATTATAGAGTTTAGGGCAGGCTTTTTAAGAGATGGATTGACATCATTAGTCAATAGCTAAAGCATTTACCTGCAGCATTCTGTGCTGCTAGAGCCTCTGCCACACTGTCGTTTATTAGTGCCGCTAGCTCTGCTGCCGTCATGTTAATGGTACCACGACCACCGGCACGGCCTCCACATCCTCTCCCTGGCATGATTCTTCACAATCACAAATGAAAAACAATGAGAAATATATCGCATATTAAACATTATTCAGGTATGAGTAAGGAGATACAACATCTAATATTTTGAAAATTAAATAAATTGTAAGGCTACAAAATAAATAACTCAAATATTAAACTTCTCATGCTTTTATTGGATGGGAACAACCTTACCCATCTAGGTTTGAAAAGAGAAATAACAAAAGCAAAAATAGGCATGAAAGGAAGATAGAATAAGAAGATCATCAAGCATCTTCGTCATCGGAAGAAACATACGATTGTGCATCGTCTATCTCCACTGGTTCCTCCTCCAAGGGCTCCTCCTCGAAGGGCTCTTCTTCAAAGGGTTCCTCCTCAAAAGGTTCCTCCTCAAAAGGTTCCTCCTCGCCATCAGAAAGTGGAATCTTCTCAGGAAATAGAGCGGCTTGCAGTTGGGCTTCCAAGTGAGTCACCCTCTCTTGAAGACCTTCAGTAGTGTGGTTTGCTACATGTAGCTGAGCTTCCAGAGTAGCCACCCTCTCCAGAACTCCTCCCATATCATCGTCCGAAGTGTCCACCCTCGTCTCCAAGTGTGTCACACGATCCACCAAAAGGTTATGGACCTGGTCAGTTACTGCTAGTTCGGCAGTCAAAAGTTCTATCCCTACTTTATTCTCCTCTATTTGAGGCTCCCTTTTCAAAATATCTGGTATCTCATCGGTAGCATCTTTCACAATGCTTAACTCTCTAGACATATAAAACACAAAGGCTGCAAAAGCTTGTTCCATAGTACATGGCAAGCTAGGCAAGGTAGGTGATGAGGAAGTAGAACCGAAGTAAGGTGATGGGACATTTCCCATTTCGATCCATCTTTGGATCATTTGTGGGTATGCGTTCCAGTTTCGAGCGGGATTCATTTCTTGCGCGCTGCTCGCTTCCCCTTGGTCAACTGAATAGTCAATGGAAGTAGTCTTTTGGGCTCCAGGGATGCTAGGATAGGTGCCTTATGTCTTGGTGCATTAGGTGATGAAGGTGGGGTTGACGACATGTTCCTGTAACAATACATATAAGTGTCAAACATCCAAATGACATGTAACTAATGTGTGAGGCTATAGTCTAGTATGCAATCCTAGTTCTCTAAAACCTGGCTCTGATACCAATCTGTCACACCCCAAATTTCAACTAACAGAGTTTTACCGTTTGGGAAGTGACGAACCAGGATCTCAGACATTAGTTACTTTGAACGACTCTACATGGGACGCAAAACCATCATTTAAATCAGAGTATCAAAGCAGAAGCGTAAAGAAAGTAAATGCGCAAAATACACGCGCCAAAAACCAAAGTCCAAAAGTCTAAAAAGTCCAAAACGTCCAACCAAAACAAGTACAATAGATTAATTCAAACAAACATAAATAAGTCATAATCAAAGTAGTTGAATCCCATGCATGCCCTAACGTGCACATGTGTCTTATCTTAGCGACCTGAGAAAACATGTAAGAAAATATGTCAACACGAGGTTGGTGAGTTCACAGGTTTCAATATATGTAAATAAGCGTTTACCAGATTTATGTTCATTCAGTACGTGTCTATAGGTAGCTAACCTATGTTCATGTTCAGCTCAAGCGCTCGCAACCGAAGCTGACTGTTTGTTTATTACCTCCTACCAGGTCTATCAACACTGGCGGTGTGAGCAGGCTAACATTTCACCCGTTCGATATCTAATCGAGTTAGCGCGACTAACGCGGGTGGGATTTGTCAAACCCAGTAGTACTACTAAATATTACCTCGCTAAGTTCCATATTAACGGTCCGATATTAGTTGAGGACTTTCTGTGATAGCGTGTTACGCTTAGCATTTAACATTGATATCATACGAATTACAAAATCCAAAATTGTTTAATCATGTTTTCTCCCTCAAGTTAAAACAGTAAAAGGGGCCGTGAAAACTTACCTTCGTTGCGTTGTAGGTAGTATCACACAAAGGACAAGTTGGAACCACGTGTGTAAGTCTCAAACGACTTACGGATTCCCTAAAATTATAAACACATAAATTAGGGATAAAATGGGAATTATGACAACGACACGGAATGAGAAGCGTCCTAAAGAAACGCTCTAGTAACCGAGAGTAGACGAACGTGTCCACGGGAATAGAAATTCTTTAATTAGTAATTAGATTATATATACGTTACGCGGCGAATGACAACAATAATAATAAATATATTCGAGCGTTTTGTCATTTACAAAAATTAGGAAAATAATATAATTTAATATATTATTTTTAGGTTCGAAATGATATTCTAATTACTCATTCGTGGTACAAAATAATAAATATATTATTTTTATGAACGTGATAAATGCGAGTAAATAATATAACTAATTATATTTTTATTTAGTTTCAAATGTTTTACGATGTTACAAAACGATATAAAAATAATATATATATATATATATATTATTTAATAATACGAGTTACGGGTTGAAAATAATATAAACATATTATTTTATACTAAGTCATGGTAAATATATTATTTTTAAGAGTGGGGAAATAATAATAAAAGCGGGTTAATAAATTCAAACCCGAGCCTACGGGTTGTTTCCTGAGCTAAAACACATTTGTATAATATTATAATTATATAAGGTTTGATTTTTATATTAAAATAATACCAGAAAACTGTTCAAAAAAAAGATGTGGGAGCCCGGCCTCGAACCCGGGTCTCTCCCACACACACACACTGCCTTAACCAATCCGCCCGTTAGGGTCATCGCGATATCATCCGGTTCCAATTGGTTTTATCATACAAATGCAGTGTGATCCCCCCCTTTATCATGGTCCGATCGAAACCACCCCCAATTCCCACGAATCTGATAATGATCGATCATGGAGACCTAGGGGTTTTGTTAATCGGATCAATGCGCATCTGTATGTGTGTTTGATTGAAAAACTAACGTGGTTTAGATTGTTTAATTACTGAAATAAAAACCGAAAACCTCCGTTATGAATACAGAATCAATTTAAGAATTTTTGATAGTGAAATCTGTTGGAATCTTAGGGTTTTCATTAAGTTGACGATTGCGAAGCTAACCGTACAATTTAATTGGATTAAAAACGTGTCCTGATTAGCCTTCGATTAACCCGAAAGTGCATGAACCCTAGGTTATAGATCCTGATCAATTCGATGATAAGATGTTAAATTGACACAGGGTTAATGTTAAGCAGATTATTACGAGTCTAGTGGTATAGTTTAATTAGATTTAAACATGTTCTAGACTGGGTTCCGATTAAACTAGTTTTGCATGAACCCTAGAATCAGGGTCATATTCAATTCGATCATGTAAGCCCCAAAGAGTATAGGGCTTTCGATCTAGATGTCGAGGCTAGTCTGTGGACATGATCAATTTCAGTTTTCATTATCGGATTGATGGGGTTCGATTAAAACCAAATAATATGAACCCTAGATTGTGGATTGGGTTCAATTCGATGCTAACCGACCGAATTATCATAGAGCTTTTAATTGACGAGTAAAACCGAAACTAATGATGAAAACAATTACCAGAAAGGAGTTCGAATTGACTATGCTCGACCAAAACAGGTGCCGACTTGTGCGAGCTTGCTCCCTGATGATTCCGGCCACTTCTTCGACCAAATTGGTGTGCGTAAAAGCTTCTGTGATGAGAGATAGGGGTGCGCATGCGATTGATTTCAGTGTAACAGAATGAATTGACGTGAATTGGAGATGAAGAGGAAATGAGGTCGACGGTTATCACTTTAATTCCCATTATTGTGTTTAATTTCGACAATGATGGTGTTTTAAGTCCTATTGATGAACGTTAATTGTTTAATCGTGCATTATCAGTTACTAATTCGGACAAATTGATGTTTGGAATCGAATTTGGATCAAAGGGTATGTCGAGTTTGACTTTTAAAAGTCAACATAAACCAATTTCTGTTGATTTTGACTTTCCTGAGTCAATAACTTGAATTTAGGGTTATTACACAACTAGTCCCTGTAATTTAAGACTAAATATTGACAGGATCAGTCCCTGTGGTTTAGGATTGAGTTAACTGGGTTAGGTTTAGGTTAGGTTTTAACAGGAGACTTAACGGAATTTATAACAGTACTAACTGAAGTCCGGATTGTCACATATGACCTATGAAATAAAGGATGGAATGCACGTACGATTCCCAGGCCTCGTGTAAAAGGAAATCCTAAAGAAAGAGGAGATAGAATCGGGGAACTGATCAACCCTGGATGGCTATTTCCCATGGCTTAAAACTTGTCCATATGAGACAAGAAATGTATTTGATTTCAACTTGGTTTTGTATTCAAATGAATGGGTATTTAAATCCCTATGTTTATAAAAGTAAATACAAAATTTTTGTTTTCCAACTGAGTTTTGGTATTTACAATTACAACCCTTGAGGTTGAGACAAATGATTAAACGATCCTTTTGAAAATACTTCCGTTGTATTTTATAAAAACTATTAAATCAAAGATCAAGATACCAATCGGACTCGCACACGTCCAGGGGGTGCCTGAGGCGGGGTGTGACATTTTGGTAACAAAGCCACAAGTTTTAGCGAACTAGATATTTGGATCTAGTATCTAAGCTTCAACCATTAATGCTTTTAAGATAAGAAAATAAGGTAACCTTCTGACCAGTATGTAGTTAACTGAATCTATACTATTTAATAAATAAAAGTTTTATCGTGCCACATGTCGTCTCCATATTCATTCTCATCATTTTTTTCGCATCTCTCTCTTATTAAATACACCTTTATCTTTTAATAAAAATATATTTTTAAAGAAAATACTAATTATACTAATAAAACACATTTATTTTAAATTATCCCTTATAAGAAACTTTGAAATCTAATAATGTAACTTTTATTTTAAATCATATAGTAAAAAAATTCAAATTACATTAAATAGTAATTAACGTATTTTAGAAACCCACATATACATTAATTTTTACATATTTTGAATGTAACGAACCAAAATACTGGTTTCGTTTTTAAATAAATAAATATTTAAAAACTTATGTAAATTTATGATGCATGTTGTTAATTAGTGTTAGATTGTTGATAATCTAGCTAAAATAAAGGTAAAGAATGGTGAATAACATCCTAGAACCCTTTGATTTTTTATTATGAGAAGTTATGGTTCATATGGAGAGAATTGGGGGGGGGGTTTTGGATTATGATGATAGGATGATGAATTAATGATGATTAAGTGTTTATATGGTGTTAGACACTTGAATAAACACTAAAATAATCTAATGTTAAAGGTTAAATGAAAAGTTAGTGTTAAGGAATGGTAATGAAACTCAAATAGGTGAGTTTGGGTGGAAAGAGGGTGTTTGGATATTAGTATAACCCAAACGGGTCAGTTTGGGTTGGAAATGGAAAATTGGGTTGTGAACCCAATTATAATGTGATTTAGATGTATGATAGATTACTAAACTAGGTGTATATGTTTAGGTAATCAAATTGCAAATTGTGAAGGGGGAACGGGATCTTCAAACCCGAAAGGTAAGTGCTCATGCACTTACTTAGTATTGATGATAAAAGGTGATACGTGTGTTATGATTGTATACCATGTTGTGTGTTATGAATATGTATGAATTTGTATGTACAAGTGAATGAATGTAGTTATAGTTGTAATACTATAATAGAAATGTGGATATGAGGTTATGGTCTAAATACCATAATGGAAATGTGGATATGAAGTTATGATCTAAGAATCATAATGGAAATGTGGTGATGAAGTTATGATATAGTATCATAATGGAAATGTATTGATGAAGTTATGGCCTAAGTGCCATAATGGAAATGAAAATGAGTTAATTATGATGGTTATACGAAAGGAATGAGACTTGTAACGTGTATTGCAAGTGATATGTAGCCTAATGACTAACTGGGTGGAAACGGGTCAAATGGGTGAATGGGTGAAAACAAGTAGATTTTACTTGTTGTTATGTTTTATCTTCATTACTAATGGTTATATATGTGGTGCTATGTAGGAAAAGCTCCGATGTAGTCATAGTCAAGTCCATGGCGATTGGCGGATTCTCGTATGCATATTTGGTGTTTTGGGGTGAATAGAAATCCTTTAAAAAGGATGTAAATGTTACATGACCTATGTAGTTTTTGTGTAAAGATTGATGCTAGAATGTTTTAAACAAAAACCTAAGTGATTGGAAATTTTTGTGTCAAGTTGATATGGTGAAAAATTGGAAAATTTGGCTAAGTGTTGAACTGGGCAGAAAAAGTAAACTTTCTGTTTACTAGAGTGCCTCGCAGTAAGCGAAGAAGGGATGGGGGTTCTTCGCGGTACGTGAAGAACCAGGTTCTCGGGTTTGAGTTTTTGGGACTCCCTCGCGGTACGCGAAGGGAGAGCCCTTGATCCTCACGGTACGCGAGAGTAGAAACAAAAATCTTAGGACTTATGCTTCTGCATGTTTAAATGATTTAATAATCGGTGTTTCAAATAAAGGTGTTACATTGAATTTTATTTTCTATTGTTAGTATATGTGATACATTTTTACTCATGTAAAATCTATACATAAAGATTTAAGAATTTTATGTGTTGACATTTTTCACCCTGTGTGTATTACACGGGTTCTAAGCGAGTTATTTATAAAAAAACTATACAACTAGTATTTTTTTGAGATATTATATATACCTCTCATGTAACTAATTACAGGGGCGGCTCAATCATTTTGGTGCTCTAAAACGAACTAAAAAGTTGAGGCCCATTTCCATGTTTATAGGTTCGTCTATTGTAACACCCTTAATTTAAACACCGATTATAATAAACATTTAAACATGCGGAAGTATTTGTCCCAAAAAATTTTTTTTACTGTTCGCGTGTCGCGAACTTTACGGACCCTCCCTTCGCATGTCGCGAGGGAGTCCCAATTACACATGCTCGAGAACCAAGTTCTTCACGTGTCGCGAAGAACCTCCCCCTGATCTTCGCGTGGCGCGAAGACACCCAGTAAACAGAAAGTTTGGTTTTTTGTCCAGTTCCAACACTTAGCCAAAATTTCTACCATTTACCATTTCCAACAAGACATAAAAATTTTCAAACACATTGGGTTTTTGTTCAAGACATTCTAAACACCAAATATATACACCAAAACACCATTTCATGTACCATTTACATCCTTTTATAGGATTTCTAATTAACCCCTAAAATCATCAATTATGCATACGAGAACCCGCCAACGTCTTGGACTTGACTTTGACTACATCAGAGTTTTCCCTACATAACACCACATATAAACACCGTTAGTAATGAAGATAAAAAATATCAACAAGTAAATTATACTTGTTTTCACCCATTCACCCATTTGACCCGTTTTCACCCAATTAGTCATTAAGCTTCATATCACTTGTATAACACCTTACAAGTTTCATTCTTTTCATTTAACATTCATGATTAACACATTTCCATTTCCATTATGGCAAATAGGCCATAACTTCATCACCACATTTTCATTATGATTCTTAGATCATAACTTCATCACCCATTTCCATTATGGTATTTAAAACATAACTTCGTATCCACATTTCCATTATGGTATTTAAACCATAACCGCATATCCACATTTCCATTATAACATTACTACTATAACTACATTCATTCACTTGTACATACATGTTCATACACATTCATTTACATTCATAACACAACATAGTATGCAAACATAATACATGTATCACCCTTTATCATCAATACTAAGTAAGTGCAAGAGCACATACCTTTCGAGTTTGAAGATCCCGTTCCCCCTTCACGATTTGCAATTTGATTACCTAAACATATACACCTAGTTTAGTAATCAATCATACATCAAAATCACATTTTAATTGGTTTCACAACCCAATCTTCTATTTCCAACCCAAACTGACCTGTTTGGGTTAAACTCATATCCAAACACCCTCTTTTCACCCAAACTCACATACTTGAGTTTCATTACCATTCCTTAACACTAACTTTTCATTTAATCTTTAAAATTAGATTAATTTAGTGTTCTTTCAAGTGTCTAACATTATATAAACACTTAATCATTCATTAATTCATCATCCTATCATCATAACCCAAAAACCCCCCAATTCTTTACACATGAACCCTAATTTCTCATAATCAAAATCAAAGGGTTCTAGGATGTTAATCACCATTCTTTACCTTTAGTCTAGCTAGATTATCAAAATCTAACACCAATTAACAACATACATCATCAATTTTCAGATTTCTACAAAACCCACCTACTAACTCATCAATGTGAAATCAAATGGAAGATAATCACTTACTTGATGTTTTGAAGGTGATGTGCAAGCCAAAACCTCTACAAATCAAGCTTCAAATGCACTATTTTGCTTCAATTTCACCTTCTCCTTTTTTCTCTCTTGCAAGCATCGACCTCCTCACCAACAAAAACTGAATTTTGACCTCAACAAAATCAAATATGGCAGATTTGCCATATTTACACATTCAGTCCCTCAACTTCCATTTCACCCATTTTCATTCCAAAATTAGTTAAAACTAATATAACCCCATCACTATTCCCACTTGTTTTAACTTATTTCTAAAATATTATTTCCATCATAATATTAGTTAGAAATATTTATTTATTTAAAATGAAACACGGATTTTGGTTCGTTACAAATCACCTTCCCATATTTGGGTTTCGTCCTCGAAACCCGACTTTACATAAAAAGGTTCGATAATACTTGAGTATTTCCTCCTCGGTTTCCCAAGTCATTTCCGCTCCCTTCTTATGTTTCCACCTCACCAAAACTTGGCTAATTTCTTTATTGCGTAAACGTTTCACCTTTCTATCCAAGATTGCCACCGGTTCCTCAACATAATTCAACTGTTCATCCAACTCTATATCATCCAATGGAACGAAAGTAGATTCAACCGCCAAACATTTTCGCAAATGAAACACATAAAACGTGTTATGAAGTCTACTTAGTCACTCTGGTAGCTCCAAACGATAAGCTATCACACCCACCCTTGCGATCACCCTAAACAGTCTGATGAAACGTGGGCTTAACTTCCCTCGTTTCCTAAACCGTATCACCCCTTTCCAAGGAGAGACTTTCAAAAGCACAAAGTCTCCCACTTGAAACTCAATCGCCCGCTTTCTATTATCTGTATAGGATTTCTAGCGATCTTGAGCCGTTTTCAAGCATGCCCTTATTTGGTCAATACTACTAACAGTTTCCTTGACCACCTCTTTACTACCAAGTTCCCGTTGACCAATTTCACCCCCAACACAATGGTGTTCGACACATCCTTCCATACAACGCCTCAAAAGGCGGCATACCAATACTAGAATGGCAGATATTGTTGTAAGAAAATTCCGCCAACGGTAAATGGTCGTCCCAATTTCCCCCAAAATCCAAAGCACAAGCTCACAACATATCCTCGAGCGTTTGAATCGTCCGCTCGCTTTGACCATCCGTTTATGGATAATAAGCGGTACTAAGATTCAATCTAGTTCCCATATCCTCGTGGAATTTCTTCCAAAAACGAGAAGTAAATTTCGTATCACGATCCGATATAATCGTCACCGGTACACCATGACGTGACACTTTTTCCTTCACATAGATTTCCGCCAATCTATCCGATGAATACGTTTCCTTTATAGGAAGAAAATGTGTACTCTTTGTCAACCGGTCTACTACTACCCATATCGCATCATAAACTTTTCGTGTCTTAGGTAGTTTAGTAATTAGATCCATCGTTATGTTCTCCCATTTCCAAAGCGGTATTTCAAGCGGTTGAAGCTTTCCATATGGCTTTTGATGTTTTGCCTTTACCCTTAAGCATGTGAGACATCTCTCCACATACTTAACAACATCAAGTCTCATACCCGGCCACCAAAAATGACACCTCAAATCATAAAACATCTTTGTGGCCCCCGGATGGATAGAATACTTGGATTTATGCGCCTCATCTAAAATAGTTGTCAAAACACTTGACAACCTAGGTATCCAAATCCTATCAAAGCATGTTTTCGACCCCGATCTATTTTCCCCAAGCTTATCAACATAAGCAACCATCCGTTCCTTCTTCAAATCACCACCAAGTACTAACACTTGAGCCTCCCGGATTTCATCAATAAGAGATGATGAAATTGTCATCTTAAATGACTTCACCTTGATAGGTGTATGGCTAGTCTTCCGACTAAGAGCATCCGCCACTACATTCGCTTTACCCGGATGATAAAGTATCTCACAATCATAATCCTTGACCAATTCAAGTCACCGCCATTGCCTCATGTTGAGGTCTTTTTTGTCAAAGAAATATTTAAGACTTTTATGATCCGTGTAGATTGTACACTTCGCCCCATACAAATAATGCCTCCAAATTTTGAGCGCGAATACCACGGCCGCAAGCTCTAAATCATGGGTAGGGTAATTCACCTCGTGAGTCTTCAATTACCTAGACGCGTAGGCAATCACTTTCCCGCTTTGCATCAAAACACAACCCAACCTCGAATGCGAGGCATCCGAATACACCACAAAATCTTCGGTCCCGTCCGGCAAGGACAAAAGAGGTGCCTTGGTCAACTTTTCTTTCAAGAGTTGAAAGGAAGATTCTTGCTCGGCATCCCAAACAAACTTAGTCTCCTTTCGCGTTAACTTCGTCATTGGCAAGGCAATCCGAGAGAAGTTCTCAATAAATCACCGATAATAACCCGCCAACCCCAAGAAACTTCTAATCTCCGAAGGCGTCTTCGGTGATGACCAATCTTTTACTGCCACTATCTTGGATGGGTCAACAGTAATTCCTTTCTCATTAATCACATGACCCAAGAATTGGATTTCGTGCAACCAAAATGCGCATTTAGAAAACTTAGCATAAAGTTTCTCCCTTTGCAACACTTCAAGAATTTCACGAAGATGAAAGGCATGATCACCTTCACTCCGCGAATAGATGAGGAGATCATCAATAAATACAATGAAATAACGGTCGAGGAAAGGTCTACACACCTGGTTCATAAGATCCATGAAAACCGCAAGCGCGTTGGTTAAACCGAATGGCATAACCGTAAACTCGTGGTGACCGTAACGAGTGCGAAAAGATGTCTTATGAACGTCGTCTTCTTTCACTTTCAGTTGATGGTACCCGGATCTTAAATCAATCTTAGAGAACCATGACGCCCCTTGCAATTGGTCGAAGAGGTCGTCAATCCGAGGTAATGGGTACCTATTCTTCACCGTCAACTTATTCAACTCCCGATAATCCATACACATCCTCATGCTTCCGTCCTTTTTTTTAACGAAAAGAACGGGTGCACCCCAAGGCGAGACGATTGGACGTATGAAACCTTTATCAAGAAGTTCTTGCAATTGCTCCATTAGCTCTTTCATCTCTAACGGTGCCAATCTATAAGGTGCTTTGGCTACCGGCTTAGCACCCGGTATCAAATCAATCCCAAACTCTACTTCCCTCTCCGGTGGAACTCTCGGTAACTCTTCTGGAAACACGTCCTCAAACTGATTTACAACTGGAACATCGCGAATATTTTTCACCCTTTCTATCACATCCACAACACAAGCCATGTATGCCTTGCACCCACGCACCATGTACTTTGTTGCATTCACATAAGAACACAACTTAATCTTACCTTTCTTCTCACCTTCTATGTAAATGGACTCACCTGACGGGGAATCGAGTTGTA
This sequence comes from Smallanthus sonchifolius, assembly GCA_023525975.1. Lineage (NCBI taxonomy): Eukaryota > Viridiplantae > Streptophyta > Magnoliopsida > Asterales > Asteraceae > Smallanthus > Smallanthus sonchifolius. Next base: position 59,726,846 of record CM042035.1, on the reverse strand, counting down.
TCGCCTTAGTTCCACATAGAATATTCGATTTGTTCTTTGACAACCAATCCATCCCCACTATTACATCAAAATCCCCCATGGTCATAGGAATTAAGTCTATAAGGAACGTTTCACTCCCCACCCTTAACTTGCAATTCCTATAAATATCAAAAACTAGGAAACTCTTATCAATTGTCGCCTCGATTTCTAAGGGTTCGTCTAACTTGCTACTTAGAAATGAAGAATGCTTAACAAATTTCAAGGACACAAACGAACGACTAGCCCCCGAATCAAAAAGAACTAGTGCAGGTAAAGAGTTAATCTTAAAGGTACCTGACACCACCTCCGAGTTCGTCTTTGCCTCTTCCGCCGATATGTGGAAGGCTCTACCCTTTGGCTTTGGCGTCTCTATCCTCTTTTCACTTCCACCTTGATTCAACTCGGGATAATCCGCCCTATTGTGCCCGGGCTTGTAACAATTGTAGCACAAATGGATTTTGCTTGAACATTGATTAGCCATGTGCTCCGGCTTCCCACATTTATAGCAGTTTAGCGTCCCCTTCCTACATTAGCCAAAATTTTCCTTACCACAAATCTTGCACCCCCGGGAAGAGAACTTGTTAAAAGGCTTCTTACTAGGGCTCCCACCCTTTATCTTCTTCACCACTTGATCCACAATCTCACGCTTTCTCTTTTCACCTCTTGCTTCTTGCCTCCTCAACTCCACATCCCTTTCCAGACACCTGTTTATCAAATCTACAAGTGTGGTAAAAGAGGATGGAGATACGCTATCTCTGAACTCCACAGTCAACATAGCATAAAATCTGTCAATCTTCGCCTTCTCGGTCGACACCACGTCCGGACAGAACTTGGCGCGATCAAAGAAGGCCCCTGCCAATTCATCAATTGACTCAGTCGTTTGCCTCATGGGAGGAACTCCTCAGTCATCCTATCAACTACGGCTTGTGGGCAATGGTATTTCAGAAAACCCATCTTAAACTCCTCCCATGACATGGAGGTCACACCCAGTTCACCCCTCTCCTTTCGGAGATTCAAAAGCCATTCATTTGCCCTTCCAGTCAACAGTGGCACACTAAACATTACCCTATCCTCCGGCTTACATTTAGTAGTCTCAAAATTCGATTCCATATCCACCACCCACCTGTGGCTAAGGATCGGGTCCACTTGCCCATCATACCTTTTGGGCTTGATCACCATAAACTCCTTAAGAGTACAACCTAGTGGTTCCCTCTCCTTTTCCTTCAATACCACTTCGAGAGTAAGCTTAATTGCCCCTCTCATTTCCTCCATTAGCAAAGATGTGGCTTGCTCAAAGGCCTGGCCACTTCTTCCTTAATCATTTGTTGGATTCTTGAATCCAACAGTTCGTTGTTCGCTTCGTCCGTCATCTCTAAACTGAGAATTAGAACAAAAACACCTTAAATCCCTTACACTTTCAATACCTTATGTATTCGTCACACCTTTACTCTTATCTGTATTAAGTATATATATCTACCTATATACATACATACATATATAATCACCTTCACCTAATCCTTGCAAATGTTCATTGTTATATGGTTATCATAAAGACCTTGCACATTTCGTCTTATTAATCATATTGGCCAGACATGTTTAATAATACGCTATGCCCAATTGTAATTATCAACTCCATACAAATCACAAAATCAAGTTTCGGCACACATAACACCTTGTCATTCATTCATACATATACATATACACCATATATATATATAACCACCTTATCAAAACATTACTAACCTTTCACTTCCGAAAGCTCCGAGTCTTAGTCAAGTCCTTCTTGGATTCTCGTATCATTCCCCCCAAATCAAGAGCATCTAATTTGAGTTTGGTGCCACTCACACCAAATCCCTCAAACCATTGCTCTGATAACAATTCGTAACACCCTTAATTTAAACACCGGTTATAATAAACATTTAAACACGCGGAAGCATTTGTCCCACGAATTATTATTTTTTATTTATTTTTTTACGGTTCGCGTATCGCGAACTTCAGGGACACTCCCTTCGTGTGTCGCGAGGGAGTCCCAATTACACCTGCCAGAGAACTAAGTTCTTCGCGTGTCGAGAAGAACCTCCCCCTGATCTTCGCGTGGCGTGAAGACATCCCGTAAACAGAAAGTTTGGTTTTTTCCCAATTCCAACACTTAGCCAAAATTTCTACCATTTACCATTTCCAACAAGACACAAAAATTTCCAAACACTTGGGTTTTGGTTCAAAACATTCTAAACACCAAATATATTCACCAAAACACCATTTCATGTACCATTTACATCCTTTTATAGGATTTCTAATTAACCCCCAAAATCATCAATTACGTATACGAGAACCCACCAACGTCTTGGACTTAACTTTGACTACATTAGAACTTTCCCTACATAACACCACATATAAACACCATTAGTAATGAAGATAAAACATATCAACAAGTAAATTCTACTTGTTTTCACCTATTCACCCATTTGACCCATTTCCACCTAATTAGTCATTAGGTTTCATATCACAAGTATAGCACCTTACAAGTTTCATTCTTTTCATTTAACATTCATGATTAACACATTTTCATTTCCATTATAGCACATAGGCCATAAATTCATCACCACATTTCCATTATGATTCTTATAGCATAACTTCATCACCTAATTCTATTATGGTATTTAAAACATAACTTCATATCCACATTTCCATTATGGTATTTAAACCATAACCTCATATCCACATGTCCATTCTAGTATTACTACTATAACTATATTCATTCACTTGTACATACATGTTCATACACATTCATTCACATTCATAACACAACATAGTATGCAAACATAATACATGTATCACCCTTTATCATCAATACTAAGTATGTGCAAGAGCACTTACCTTTCGGGTTTGAAGTTCCCGTTCCCCCTTCACGATTTGCAATTTGATTACCTAATCATATACACCTAGTTTAGTAATCTATCATACATCAAAATCACATTTTAATTGGGTTCACAACCCAATCTTCTATTTCCAACCCAAACTGACCCGTTTGAGTTAAACTCATATCCAAACACCCTTTTTTCACCTAAACTCACCTACTTGAGTTTCATTACCATTCCTTAACACTAACTTTTAATTTAATCATTAACATTAGATTATTTTAGTGTTCTTTCAAATGTCTAACATCATATAAACACTTAATCATTCATTAATTCATCATCCTATCATCATAACCCAAAAAACCCCAATTCCTTACACATGAACCCTAATTTCTCATAATCAAAATCAAAGGGTTCTAGGATGTTAATCACCATTCTTTACCTTTAGTCTCGCTAGATTGTCAACAATCTAACACCAATTAACCACATGCATCATCAATTTTCGGATTTCTACAAAACCCACCTACTAACTCATCAATGGTGAAATCAAATGGAAGAAAATCACCTACTTGATGTTAGGAAGGTGATGTGCAAGCCAAAACCTCTACAAATCAAGCTTCAAATGCACGATTTTGGTTCAATTTCACTTTCTCCCTTTTTCTCTCTTGCAAGCATCGACCTCCTCACCAAAAAAAACTGAATTTTGACCTTAACAAAGTCAAATATGGCAAATTTTCCATATTTACACATTCAGTCCCTCAACTTCCATTTTTCCCATTTTTATTCCAAAATTAGTTAAAACTAATATAACCCCATCTCTAACTTGAAACCCACTTGTTTCAACTTATTTCTAAAATATTATTTCCATCATAATATTAATTAGAAATATTTATTTATTTAAAACGAAACCCGGATTTTGGTTCGTTACATCTATATCTTGAGGTTCGTCTACGTAGAAATGTGCATTACCTTTTAGGTTGCTAAGAATTTTAGTAAAGAATCTTTTTGTGATTCCATTTCACCTTCTAGTTTTTGTTTCTTTTTTCTTTTATAATGACCGGATTCATGCTTCCTAATTCAATTTGACATAATTAGAGCAATATTTAGCATAGACTAGGGCCAATTTACACACTAAAACAAATTATAAAAATCCAAGTTAATCAATTAATCAAAAAATGAAGCAAAAAATCCAGTTGAATTGTATCTGAGAATTCTGATAGCATACAAGTAGAACTACAGAAAACCCAGTTTCAAACTTTCAAGTAGATTTGCTTTAATAGTTTAGCCAATCTGCCTTATAAATGAAAATCTAAATCTGTCAATCTGTCTTAGAAATGAAAATCCAAGTTTCCAACTTCCAAGTTCCAAGCAAAATTCGATTATAACTTTAGAATTAAAATCCAAGTTTCCAACTTCAATCGATTCTTAAAGGAAGAATGTAGAGTAAATTTTGAATTTCAAAGAAAATAGACGATAGAGTGAAGATTAGAGAGATGGATATCTATTTAAAATTATAGATTTAAAGAAAACAAACATTTCATTTTTCAAGAAATAAAGACGCTGGAAGGTTAAAGTGATAATCATTTTCTTATAGGGATGAGTTTCCTGACACGTTTGAAAAATAAATTTTATTTGTTATATATTCAATTTAATACTGAACGACCGCCGATAAATTTTGACACAGATCCCCGTAAAAAAATTAACAAAAAATTAGTTCAAAACTTTAAAATTTTACAAATATAAACTGGTTAATTTTTATAAACTAATTAACAAATACAAACCTATTATAAATTATGTAGCTAATTGGACCTTCCATTAATCGTTATAAGCAATTAAGCTCATTAGACCACTTATCATTTAACCAAATTTCATTCTAATCAATTAACCAACCTTGTTAACCCCTCCGGTGGCAGAGCCAGAAAATTTTATTAATGGGGTCGGTATGTTTTGGTGTATGTATACTTATCAACTCCAAGTACAGATTATCCGGGGTAGGTCGGGTCGATTTGTAAATTTTCGGGTCGGGTCTTTTTATATCCAACCTACGCAATTGTAGAAAGTTTTGTTGTAAGGCCCCTTTCCCAGGTAACCTCACTTGTTGGAATTACTCATAAACATAGTCATAAATACTTAACTTAAATTAAAAACATTCAGAAGTAGCGGAAGCAAACATCATTCAAATACATAACATAACATCGGAAGTCTTAACAAATAAAAACATAATATTGTCTTAACATATATAAAAGTGGGATGTCAGTCTCGTGCCGGGTAACCATCACGCCTTCGCACGACCCTTCCTTTCTTTACCTGAAATGTATACTAAAAATCAGCTAACGCTGGTGAGTTCTAGTTTAAAAAAAACAATCATACATAGCATTTATCATATCGTTAAGTATTATATATATAATATACATGCATTAGCATATTCTTTGCATTACTGTTCTCACATAATATTCATACTGAGTATATACATATGTACATACATACTTACTTTGGGGAAAGCATTCATTGGTCATACACATAGGGGTGATCAACCCGTCATACTTGTCGCGAATGTCACAAAACAACGCAGTGAGAACTACCGTCGTAGCCCTTTTCATAAACCGTCCGGCTCTAGAAAACCGTCCGTCGAAACATAAATCCGTCCGACAACCTTTGTCCGTCCGATCTTAAACCGTCCTACCGCCGTAGTCCGTCCATTCGCCCGTCTTCCCTAGGGCATCCGTTTCACACGTGGCTATTATATATGCAACCGTTCTACATGTAATAAAGCACTTGCTTCGACCGTCCATGAGTACCTTTTATACGTCCTAGCTTGCAAAGGAACGTTTTTGTCCCGGTTGCAAAATAGTCACGTGGTCGTCTGTCTACCGAAGTAGTCGTTGTCATCGAAGCGTCCATAACGTTTACATACATTCATAACAATATATATAATATAAAACAAGATTTCATTCACGTTATGTCCTTCTTTCATTCAATCTTTATAATCATACGTTTCATTCTTTGTTCATAATTCATTTTCATATATAGGTATATATGTTTGTATACCACGTATGATCACATTGACATTCATAGCATTTATTCATTTAGTGTATACACTTCAGCCCCAAGACATTTTAAATCCCCAATACATTTTAAATGATTTGCACATAATATAGAAGGGGGCATATAGAACTCACCTGATGAGCTAGTCTCGTCCTGTCCTAACCGCGGTCTAATGAGTGCCACACACGATCTGGATTTGTTAATTACACATACATTAGACCTAATCATGACTCTAACGATTAAATCATTTTGAATTAAGCGACTATACTGACTTCACTAACGGCCTGCTGCCTGCGCACTTGCTAAGTGCGCAAGACCATACTCTTGCGTACTTGACAAGTACGCAGAACATTCTTCTTGCGTACTTGATAAGTACGCAGGATCTTCCTCATGCGTACTTGATAAGTACGCAGGACATCCTTCTTGCGTATTTGATAAGTACGCAAGACCTGCTTCCCCATCAAGTCCGAAATTCTTGCATGTTAACCTGATCATGCTAATCTTACAACTTTATTTGATCAAAATGTGCGGTTTTCATTCTAGATGCTAGTTCTAAGCTTATTTTCAAGTTTCATAAAAAAAACGTCTCCTATTTAGCTAAAACTCGAAAAACCCCAAAACGAACAAAAACTCAGTTGAAGGTCGAATCGTTACCTGGATTGTGATTCTGATTCAGAGGTTTTGCTCACGAGCTCAGCAGTAACCTGCTCCTTCAATTCCGGGTCGATCCGTCAACTTTTTCTCTCTAGGCCCGAGCTATCCTTTCTCTCTCTAGATGTTGCAAATGAGAGAGTTGAGGCTTTCTTGGCCCTTATATAGATGGGTTTCCCTCGGCCCGTTGGAGCCCAGCCCGAGCCCATCCATTTTCCTTTCATTTTTGATGATTAAATCTCGATCGCGTTATTTATTTATTTACTATTTTTGGGATGTTACAAATCTACCCTCCTTAAAGGGGTTTCGTCCTCGAAACCATTTATACGTTAAACAATTGAGGGTATAGTCCCCTCATCTCGTCTTCTTTCTCCCATGTCGCTTCTGTCCCTTTTCTGTGCTTCCATTGTACTTTAACTAGATGAATCGACTTATTGCGTTGTCATTTCTCAGCTCGGTCAATAATGGCTATTGGTTCCTTCACATAATTTTGATTGTTATCCACTTCGATCTCGTCGTAAGGTATGTGAGCTGTGTCGTCAACTAGGCGCTTGCGTAAGTGTGACACGTGGAACGTAGGGTGTATTCCACTAAGCTCAACGGGTAGGTCAAGTCTGTAAGCAACTTAACCCACTCTCGCTAAAATCTTGAAAGGTCCGACAAACCTTGGACTTAGTTTGCCACGTTTTCTGAATCGAATGATTCCTTTCCATGGTGATACCTTTAACAGTACCATGTCCCCCACTTAAAACTCTAAATCCCTTCTTCTCTTATCCACGTATGATTTCTGTCTGTCTTTTGCGGCTTTCATTCAGCCTTGATTTGATCAAACTTCTCGGAAGTAGCTTTGACCACTTCGAGACTTGAAAAATCCTTTTGTCCAATTTCCCCCCAACAAACCGGGGTCCTACATCTCCTCCCATACAACATTTAAAATGGAGGCATGCCAATAGTTGAGTGATAGCTGTTGTTATATGAAAATTCTGCCAATGGTAGATGGCTGTCCCAGCTCCCACCGAAGTCAATTATACAAGCCCGGAGCATGTCTTCAAAGGTCTGAATGGTCATTTCCAATTGTCCATCAGTTTGGGGGTGGTAAGCGGTGCTGATGTTCAGTCTAGTGCCCATTGCTTCATTGAATTTCTTTCAAAACCTTGACGTGAATCTAGTATCCCTGTCGGACACAATCGACAGCGGCATACCGTGTCTGCTCACAACTTCCTTGATAAATATTTCTGCTAGTCTTTCTGACGAAGAAGTCTCACATATTGACAAGAAGTGAGCACTTTTCTTCAAGCGGTCGACGATCACCCAAATGGTATCGTTGCCTTTAGCTGTTCGCGGTAGCTTGGTAATGAAGTCCATCGTGATCTCCTCCCACTTCCATTTCGGTATTGGTAAAGGTTGCATTTTACCGCATGGTTTCTGGTGCTAGGCCTTAACTAGTGAACACGTTAAGCACTTGTTCACGTACTCAGTCACATCATTCTTCATGCCGGGCCACCAGTACTCTTTCTTCAAGTCTTGATACATTTTGTTTGTCCCAGGGTGGATAGAATAGCAAGACTTATGGGCCTCATCGAGTATTTTGGCTCTAAGCTCCCCAATCTTAGGTATCCACATCTGGCCAAACCTAGTTCGTACACCGTGTGCATTTGCATCTAAATTCCCTTGTTGTGCTACTATTATTTCCCGTTTTATATTTCTTTCTAATAGTGCTTCATCTTGTGCCTTTGATATTTCACTCATCAAATCTGGCGTTATAATCAGCTGACACGCTTTGATCCGTATAGGTTCCGATTCTTCCTTTATGCTTAAAGCGTCAGCCACCACGTAGGCCTTGCCTGGATGGTATAATATCTCATAGTCATAGTCTTTCAGTAGCTCTAACCACCTCCTTTGTCTCATGTTTAATTTCTTTTGTTCGAAAAAGTACTTCAGGCTCTTGTGATCAGAGTAAATGGTGCATTTAACTCCATACATATAGTGCCTCCATATTTTTAATGCGAAAACTACTGCTGCTAACTCCAGATCGTGAGTTGGGTAGTTAACCTCGTGAATCTTTAGTTATCGCGAGGCGTAAGCAATTACCTTTCCTCGTTGCACAAGTACGCAACCTAAACCCTGACCCGAAGCGTCAGAGTAGACTACCAAGTCTTCATTTCCCTCAGGTAGTGTCAAGACTGGAACTTGGGTTAATCGTGTCTTAATTTCCTCAAACGCAATGTTTTGGGTTGGACCCCATTCGTACTTTACTTCCCTACGTGTTAGCTTTGTCAGCGGCGAGGCTATTCTCGAGAAATCCTGAATGAATCTCCTATAGTATCCTGCCAATCCCAGAAAACTTCGTATCTCTGTTGGCGTTTTTGGGATGTTCCAACCTTTTACGGTTTCGATCTTTGCAGGATCCACCATAATGCCGTTTGGGTTTATGACATGACCTAGGAATTGGACTTCCCTAAGCCAGAACGCGCATTTGGAGAATTTTGCGTACAACTTTTCCTGCTTTAGCACCTCAGAACCTCTCTTAGGTGGCAGTGGTGATCACCCTCGCTTTTCGAATATACCAGTATGTCATCTATAAAAACTATCACTGATCGATCCAACATGGGTCGACATACTCTATTCATTAAATCCATGAACGCTGCTGGTGCGTTGGTTAATCCGAAGGACATCACGAGAAACTCATAATGTCCATAACGCGTGCGAAACGCGGTCTTTGGTACATCTTCTTCTCTTACATTCAACTGATGGTAACCCGACCTAAGATCGATCTCTGAGAAACAACTCGCACCTTGCAGTTGATCAAAAAGGTCAATTATTCTAGGCAGTGAGTATTTGTTCTTTACTGTCCTCTTGTTTAATTCGCGGGAGTCAATGCACATGCGCATGCTGCGGTCCTTCTTCTTTACAAATAGTACCGGAGCGCCCCATGGTGAAATGCTTGGTCTGATAAATCCTTTTTCTGTTAATTCTTCTAGTTGAGACATCATTTCTTTCATTTCTGACGGAGCCAATCGGTAGGGGGCTTTGGCAACGAGCTCAGCTCCTGGCAGTAAGTCAAACTGAAATTCTATTTCCCGATCGGGTGGCAACCCAGGTAGATCCTCAGGGAATACTTTCGGAAAGTCACACCTCGGGTACATTCTTGAGTTCTTTCGTTTTCATTCTATCGTCAATAACATACGCCAGATAAGCTTCGCAATCGCGCCTCATGTAACTTTCGGCCTTGATCATCGAGATGACGTTCGGCATCGTGCAATTCCAATCCCCATAAACTGTAATTGGACTTCCACTAGGAGCTTTGAGGTGTATCCTCTTACGTTTACATATGATTTGAGCTTCGTTGGCAGCTAGCCAATCCATGCCCAATACTATATCGAATCCTCCTAAGGTGAGAAGGAATAATCTAGAAGGAAACTTATGGCCCTCTATTTCTATGATGCAATCCTCTGTTACTTGGTATACTGTCGAATTTTTACGAACGGCAGTTTGTACGCTAAAGGCCTTTACTATGGTGTTGATAGTGCAATCTAGTTTACGACTAAATGCATTGGATATAAAGCTTTTACTAGCACCAGAGTCAAATAAAATAGCAGCATGTTCATCATTTACTAGGAACGTACCTAACACAACATCAGGGTTTCCCCTTGCTTCCTCCTCAGTCAGGGCGTAGGCTCTAGTCCTAGCCTTCGGTTGTTCCCTTTCAGCTTCCTTTTCCTTTCCCGAACTGGATTGTCTGGTTTTCCTGCAATCCCTAGTCAGGTGTCCATATCTTCCACAACGTTGGCACTTGACGTCCTTTATGCAGTCTCGGGAGTAGTGCCCCGGCCTCCCACATTTGTAACACATGGTTGTGCCAACTAAACATTCGCCTTGGTGTTTTTTTGAGCATTTCTTACAAACTTCATACTCTTCTGCCCTAGGCTTCTTCACCTCAGCGGTGTAGTCTCCCTTCCCATTTCCTTTGAACGAGTTCTCCCATTTCCGTTACGGAGCTTCGGGAGCTATGTCCTCGATAGCATAATCGTCATAGACGATTCCAGACAGGTTGACTACCGACTCGAAGGTCGAGGGTAGATTAGTTTTCACATGAACATGGACCTTTTGAGGTAGGCCCTTCACATAGTACTTGATCAATCGCTCTTCAGTCTCTACCAGGTGGGGTACCAGTTGAGAAATTGATCGAAATTGATTTTCCACTCGATCAATTTGATCAAGTACTTCTAGGTTCAATGAAGAGCGAAATTGATCGAGTGGAAAATGAATTCCTAAACTCATTGAACCTAGAAGTATACTGGCGGTGTGTCTTGCTGCAGGCCTTGAAGTTTAGGAATTCATTTTCCACTCGATCAATTTCGTTCTGGGGACAGAACTTTTGGATTATCAGCTTCTTCAGGTCTTCCCAGGTCATTCTGGCAAGAGCGTTTAGCGACTTTATCCTCTGAATGTTCCTCCGCCAACTTAGTGCCTTGTTGGTGAAAGAATGAGCAACATACTTAACAGCCTGGTCCGGTCGACACTCACTGATGTTGATTATAGCGTTCATCCTCTCAATCCATTCGAACGTAGCCACTGAATCCCTGTTCCCATCGAACTTGGGTGGGTCTCTGTCCTTGAAACCTTTGTAGGTACACCCACGATTGCTTGATTCCACCTTCACTTCATCCCCATCACTGTCATACATTTTCTCTTCATGGTCTCCTTCATTCTCCTCTCTACTTTTCTTTAGTGCCTCGGATAGTAGATCAGGCAATACTTTCTTCAGAGTGAATACAACTTCGCGGGCAATAGCATCCCTGACCTCGGGTTCCAACTGTAGAGGCCCTTGATTGTCGTCCCCAATTGGGGTCACATCTGTTTCGTGCACACTCTCAGTGTTTTCTGCGTGCACACTCTCTTCTTCTTCATGTCTTTGATTCAATGGAGGTCTACCGACTCGGCCAGTGCGACCGCCTCGGCGTCCTATTCTTCCTCCACCAGCCATAGTTCCTAGTTTCCTAATAGTTATAAAGGGAATACATCAATTCCATTCCTTCAGATCATAGTTTTAGAACAGTACGAGCAAGGTAAATTTTTAATTACAGTGACCGGTTTGTGATTACTAATTTACATTGCTTTTCGGGTTCAAAACTCTTCAAATCGGTTGTGACATTGACATCTATTTGTTCTAAGTTAAGGTATCTATTCTTATCCAAGTGCATTAACTTTAGTACTTACTTACCGTGTTGGCGTTGGTTACCCATACTGACATCCGTGCGTTGGTCCCATAATCAGTTTGAGTCCAGACATTTAGGGATGTCTGAATCTCTCAAACTATTGCTCTGATACCAACTTGTAAGGCCCCTTTCCCGGGTAACCTCACTTGTTGGAATTACTCATAAACAAAGTCATAAATACTGAACTTAAATTAAAAACATTCAGAAGTAGCGGAAGCAAACATCATTCGAATACATAACATAACAGCGGAAGTCTTAACAAATAAAAACATAATATTGTCTTAACATATATAAAAGTGGGATGTCAGTCTCGTGCCGGGTAACCATCACGCCTTCACACGACCCTTCCTTTCTTTACCTGAAATGTATACTAAAAGTCAGCTAACGCTGGTGAGTTCTAGTTTAAAAAAAACAATCATACATAGCATTTATCTTATCATTAAGTATTATATATATATATAATATACGTGCATTAGCATATTCTTTGCCTTGCTGTTCTCACATAATATTCATACTGAGTATATATATATGTGCATACATACTTACTTTGGGGAGAACATTCATTGATCATACACATAGGGGTGATCAACCCGTCATACTTGTCGCGAATGTCACAAAGACAACGCAGTGAGAACTACCGTCGTAGCCCTTTTCATAAACCGTCCGGCTCTAGAAAACCGTCCGTCGAAACATAAATCCGTCCGACAACCTTTGTCCGTCCGATCTAAAACCGTCCTACCGTCGTAGTCCGTCCATTCGCCCGTCTACCCTAGGGCATCCGTTTCCCACGTGGCTATTATATATGCAACCGTTCTACATGTAATAAGGCATTTGCTTCAACCGTCCATGAGTACCTTTTATACGTCCTAGCTTGCGAAGGAACGTTTTTGTCCTGGTTGCAAAATAGTCACGTGGTCGTCCGTCTACCAAAGTAGCCGTTGTCATCGAAGCGTCCATAACGTTTACATACATTCATAACAATATATATAATATAAAACAAGATTTCATTAACGTTATGTCCTTCTTTCATTCATTCTTTATAATCATACGTTTCATTCTTTGTTCATAAATCATTTTCATATATAGGTATATATATATATATTTGTATACCACGTATGATCACATTGACATTCATAGCATTTATTCATTTAGTGTATACACTTCAGCCCAAAACATTTAAAATGATTTACACATAATATAGAAGGGGGCACATAAAACTCACCTGATGAGCTAGTCTCGTCCTGTCCTAACCGCGGTCCAATGAGTGCCACACACGATCTGGATTTGTTAATTGGACATACATTAGACCTAATCCCGACTCTAACGATTAAATCATTCTGAATTAAGCGACTATACTGACTTCACTAACGGCCTGCTGCCTGCGCACTTGCTAAGTGCGCAAGACCATACTCATGCGTACTTGACAAGTACGCAGAACATTCTTCTTGCGTACTTGATAAGTACGCAAGATCTTCCTCATGCGTACTTGATAAGTACGCAGGACATCCTTCTTGCGTATTTGATAAGTACGCAAGACCTGCTTCCCCATCAAGTCTGAAATGTGTGGTTTTCATTCTAGATGCTAGTTCTAAGCTTATTTTCAAGTTTCATCCATAAAAACGTCTCCTATTTTGCTAAAACTCGAAAAACCCCAAAACGAACAAAAACTCAGTTTAAGGTCGAATCGTTACCTGGATTGTGATTCTGATTCGGGGGTTTTGCTCACGAGCTCAGCAGTAACGTGCTCCTTCAATTCCGGGTCGATCCATCAACTTTCTCTCTCTAGGCCTGAGTTCTCCTTTCTCTCTCTAGATGTTGCAAATGAGAGAGTTGAGGCTTTCTTGGCCCTTATATAGATGGGTTTCCCTCGGCCCGTTGGAGCCCAGCCCGAGCCCATTCATTTTCCTTTCATTTTTGACGATTAAATCTCGATCGCGTTATTTATTTATTTATTTACTATTTTTTGGATGTTACATTTGTTCATCCAAATCTCGTTTTTTGTACCCAATTATTTCATTTTTGCATATATTCTTTAGTTTTTATCCCAAAATCTCACGTTCTCTTAGTTTTGTTCATCCAAATAACACTCTATAATTCAATGATAAAACACTAACAACTCCTATAGTCCTATATGAAGCTTGAATTTTAACTTATCTAGTAAAAGGGTCACGTGAACCTGACCTACTTGATACAACAACAAACTCCCTTTTGTGAAGTGGTGGTGGAATGGATTGCGAATTTAGGGTAGAAAACCAAAAGGCGCACAAGAATTATGAATTAGAGGAAAAGGTTTTAATTTAGGGTAATATTTCAGACATCATAAATGTTTTGGGTAAAAATTATTGAGGCTAATTTTGTAACCAAACTTAGTATGTGAGATAGTGTGGTTGTAAAATTCGTGATGAACAAAGTGTATAAAGCAGTAAAATGACACGAGTGTTTCCTTAATCTTTGAGGATCTCCGTCATAAAACCTCGAAAAGTAAAAAATTGTCACTTGCCTCCTGTTCTTCTTATTAATCTTCAAAAAGAATACAATATGAGCAGATATGGATCAAGTACTAAGTGTTACAGAGCTTGTGAGTGTGTAATTGTGTCTTGAATTGCGAATGATGTAACGAACCAAAATCCGGTATTCGTTTTCAAATAAATAAATATTATGGTGAAAATAATATTTATGAAATAAGTTGAAACAAGTGGGTTTCAAGTTAGTAATGGGGTTATACTAGTTTTTAACTAGTTTTGGAATGAAGTGGGTGAAATGAAAGTTGAGGGGCTGAACTTGTAAATATGACAAATCTGCCATATTTGACTTATTGAAGTCAAAATTGGCATTTGTGTTGTTGAAAGGGTCGTTCATTCCAAGAGGTGAAAAAGGGAGAAATCGAATATGAAGCAAAACGTGCATTTGGAGCTTGATTTGTGGGGGGTTTTGGCTTGCACATCACTCTCCTAACATCAAGTAAGTGGTTTTCTTCCCTTGATTTCACTTTGAATGTGATATTTGGTGGGTTTTGGAGAAATCTAAAAATTAAGTATGCATGTGGTAAATTAGTGTTAGATTGTAGATAATCTAGTTAATCTAAAGGTAAAGAGAGGTGATTAACATCCTAGAACCCTTTGATTTTAACTTTAAAAAGTTAGGGTTCATATGGTGAAAATTTGGGGTGTTTGGATCATGATGTTAGAATGATGAATTAGTGAAGATTAAGTGTTTAGGTGGTAATAGACACTTGAACAAACACAAAATTGACCTAATAAAAGTTATTGAATAAGAAATTAGTGTCAAGGTATTGGAAAGAAAACTCAAGTAGGTGAGTTTGTATTGAAAGAGGGTGTTTGGTTATGGGAATAACCCAAACGGGTCAGTTTGGGTTGGAAATGGAAATTGAGTTGTGGACTCAATTGTAATGTGATTATGTATGTATGATAGATTACTAAACTAGGTGTATATGTTTAGGTAATCAAATTGCAAAGCTAGAAGGTGGTGCGGAATCTTCTAACTCAAAAGGTAAGTGCCTTTGCACTTACTTAGTAATGTTGATAATTGGGTGGTATATGTGTTATGATGCATACTATGTGTTGAAATGAAAGTGTGATTATTGAATGAACTAGTATATGAAAAAGTATGAATGTAGTTATAGTGATAAAACTATAATGGATATGTGTAAATGAATGAATGTGGTTATTGTGGAAATACCATAATGGTTATGTGAATGAATGTAGTTATAGTTGAAATGCTATAATGGATATGTGCAATGAATAAATGTAGTTATAGTGTAATACTATAATGGATATGTGTGAATGGGGTTATGATTTATGAATCATAATGGATATGAGGTTATGATTTATGAATCATAATGGATATGAGGTTATGATCTATGAATCATAATGGATATGAGGTTATGGTTAAAATACCATAATGGATATGAGGTTATGATCTAAGTATCATAATGGATATAAGGTTATGGCCTATGCGCCATAATGGATATGAAATGGTGAAATATGAATGTTATATGAAATGAATAAAACTTGTAGTGGAAATGCAAATGTTAAGAACCTTAATTGACCAAATGGGTGCAAACGGGTCAAATGAGTCAAATGGGTGAAAGGGTGGAAAACAAGTGTAAGTACTTGTTTGAATTTGTTTATCGTCATTACTAACGGTGATATGCTAATGTGGTTATGTAGGGAAAGCTCCGATGTAGGTCAAAGTCAAATCCAAGGCGTTGAAGGATTCTCGTATGCGTTTTGTTATTTTGAGGGTTTAAAGGAAAATCCTTAGATAGTAGTGTAAATTGATACAAGAAATTATGTTTTGGGTGTTTATAAATGTGGTATGAACGTTTTTGTTCAAACCTAAATGACAGAAATGTTTTTGTAAGATGTTGGTGAAAATGGTAGAAATTTGGTTAAGTGTGGAACTGGGCAGAAAAACCCAATTTTCTGTTTACAGGGGTCCCTCGCGGTACGCGAGAGCCAGGGAGGGTTCTCTCGCGGTACGCGAGAGACCTGGCTCTCAGACAGGCAAAGTTGGACTCCCTCGCGGTACGCGAGAGGAGGTGTCTAGGTTCTCGCGGTACGCGAGAAAATAAAAAAAATAAAAAAAAATTCTTGGGATAAATGCTTCGGCGTGTGTTTAATGTTTTAATAATTGGTGTTCCAATTATGGGTGTTACAAATGAATGTCTTCCCTAATCGATCTTACTTCTAATTAAAAACAAAAAAGGAATAACAACCTATCCGAGAATCCCGGAGCTTTTCTAGGTCTTCAAATATGACCGTTATAAGCATCTAAACGCATATTCCACACGTTTTCTTCAACCACATGACCGATTCTTCAGTGATGAATGACTCAACATGTTTTACCTGCGTATATAAATTAAGACAAGGGAACAAATAACGGTTAGTAATTAACATTTAGGATACCAAAATCATCATGGATCCTGGATTCCGGATCATACTATACTCGGGATCTTAAATTCTGTATCATAAAATCGGCCCTAACAATAAACATAACAAAACTGATTTTTTTTAAAGTGGGCTCGGGCTCCAGCGAAGAAAAAAACAAAATTTATGTGCCTAGTTTAGATGGAAAAGTGGCTGGCAGAAAATGAAACATTTTTTTATAAATATTACAAAGATGGGGGATCGAACCTACGGTTGTTTTGAGGAGAGTAACGCGGATTTATCTTCTACCACTAGGACAACATAATAATTTACCATCTCACGGAAACAATCTTTATGGAGTCATTGTTCGAAAATGACCGGGGTCGATCTGATTTTCTCTAAATACTCTCTAGAAAATTTCAATTAATGGGGTCGCTTGAACCCGTTCCGCTTTATATAGCTCCGTCCCTAACCCCCTCCCTCTTTCCATCAAACGTAATTCAGTGAAACTGATACAGGCGATTATTGACTAAGAAGTGACATCCACTACTCGATTGTCAATCACTTGTCACTGCCGCCTACGAGAAAGTAAGAGGATTTCTCCAGCGATAGAGCACTCCTCTCTCTTTCTCTCCCTCTATTTTATGTTTTCAATAACAAGTGATAGTCAGAAGATTACGGTAGGGCCAAAAGAGGAGGCCAGACAACACCTAGCCACATCAGCTATTAGATACATTTAAATAGATATATAATTATACCTTAGATTTAAGTAGATACATTTTAGATCGTTTAACCAAATCACAAGACTCGTTAAAAAAAAAGTAAAATAACATTATTGTGTGATCCTCCCATTATATCATACTATATAATCTTAGGTCGACCGGTATATCCGGGTATATCACAGCGTGATCCAACGTGTCACCCGAATCACGGCGTGATTCACCAAGCTACACCGCCCCCTTGTTTTAAACATCACGCCGTGATGTGTAGGCGTGATATATTTCACGTGAGAAATGGTAATTCTGTCTTCAATGACCGTTGAACGGTAACATATATTACCGTTGTAATATCTTTAATTTAAATAAATAATAATTTTTATTATTACTCACTATAAATAAATCAATTTTACTCCATAATATTCACTCTTCTACTCAATAATCTTCTAATTTTCTACTCTTCTATTCAATTTTCTAAAATGTCTTCATCATCAAGCGAGGAAGCCCGGGTAATGGCGTTAGGAGCTATGGCATCGGCGGCGGTTAGGTGGTGGCAAGAGGCGGAATCATCCTCAAGACCATTAAAACGAAGCGAACGTCTCAACCATGACCGGGCGGCGGCTAACACACTATTACTCAAAGATTACTTTGACGAAGGTTGTTTATACGGGGAGGAGCAATTTAATACACGGTTTCGAATGACTCGGAGATTATTTTTAAGAATTAATATTGATCTCGAGAGAGACGTGCCTTGGTTCCGTCAACGTGTTGATGCAAGAGGTCGGGTTGGCTTCACCTCCATTCAAAAGTGTACGGCCGCGATTCGTCAAATGGCATATGGTACCGCTAGTGATTCGTTTGACGATTACTTGAAGATGTCAGAACGAACGATCAGGTCATGTATTTACAAGTTTTTTAAAGCTATAATTTTAGTGTACGGTAAAAAATATTTACGTAAACCGTCGGCTAGCGACATTCAACAGTTATATGCTTTTCATGAAGCTAAACACGGCTTTGTCGGGATGCTTGGTAGCATAGATTGCACGCATTGGGATTGGTGAAATTGCCCAAATGCGTGGCGAGGTCAGTTTGCACGCGGCGATCATCTTCGGCCAAGTATTATGCTTGAAGCCGTGGCTTCAAATGATCTATGGTTTTGGTATGCATTCTTTGGCGTTGCCGGTGCGAACAATGACATTAATGTTCTTAATCAATCGCCTATATTCGACAATATGATTAATGAAACTGCACCAGACTCATCGTTTGATCTTAGAGGATCGCATTACAAGCGAGGGTATTATCTAGCCGATGGAATATATCCGGAATATGTAACAATTGTCAAGTCTCTTACGTGCCCGGAAGGTATTAAACGTAATAATTATAAAAAGGCGCACGAGGCGGCAAGAAAAGATATTGAACAAGCGTTCGGTCTATTGAAGAATAAGTGGCATATAATAGAAAGGCCGGCTATATCTTGGTCTCAAATCAAAATCCGGAACATTATGTATGCTTGTGTGATTTTGCATAATATGATTTTAGATGATCAAGGAGCGACAATTTGTCAATACAACCCAAATGAGGAGGAGGTTACGTACGAAGAAATTGATGAAGATCAAAAGCGAGTAAACCGTCAAGAAATACGCAATCGAGAAATTCATAACGCACTAAAGGCGGACTTGATTGAGTATGTTTACGAAAAATCAAATCATTAGTAATGTTATTTTTTTATTATTAATGTAATTTTTTTAATTATGAATGTAATTTTTTTAATTATTAATGTAATTTTTTTATTATTATTGAATATTATTTATTATGTTTTATTTTATTTAAATAAAAATTAAAAAATAAATATTAAATTATCACACCACCACAATCACATGGGTATACCCCTTGCCATATGATGGGTGATGTGATTTTCCAGAATCTGACGTGACGTCACGTGGCGTGTACTTTATTATCAAATCACACCATAATCATACCATTGCTCTTAAAGAGAAAATGGGAAAAGGGAAAATAATAATTCGCTGACCGAAAAGAAATGTGACATGATGTTTTTATGCGAAAGACGTTAGTGCTTTGTCACTTCCCTTGCAACACATATATTTTTTATTTTTTATTTTTGCCTTTTGTTGTTTGGTTCGTCATGACCTTCTTAGTTCCTACTACTTTTTTTCTAACTATACTATGTTATGTAAAAATAAATAGTTGATAAAAGGTTTTAATCATTAATCTAAGAGGCTGTTTGGTAAAATCTGAACCATTAAGTTTTAAATTATTTAAAGCTTTGAATGTTTTAACATAGTTTTATAGTTAAACCATTAAGAGGCTTGCAGAACCATTAAGAGGTGGTTTTCAGTTAAACAAACACCCTTACTTATGACTGATTCAGAGCTAAGTCTCTTAATAGAATCATTAAGAGACTACTAAACAACCCTAAATTAACAATTTTATTAACAAAAATAGTTGTAGTTCGGAATATATAAAATTACACATATAAATACTTTTTACATTCCTAATTATTTTTAAATTGTATTTCGTAATTAATATGTAATTGTATTTAAGTAGTTTTGTTTTTAGAATAGTTTTGGGTTTTTTTTTCAAATATAATTTCTTTTTTAGAATTTCGCCCTAATGAAGCTAGTTTTAGACCTTCAAGGGCTTCAACCTCAACTTCAACACCTAATTATCCTCACAATCTTATCAATACTAGAGAAATCACTATGATTGATAATTTTTAGAATAATTCACTGACCAATTGATAATCTAAGGGTGATTTGCACTAGCTTAGCTACTGATTTGGCTCAACCAACATTGACAACTTCAAATCACAGATATGTAACTCAAGAATACCAAGAAATTGCAAGGATTTTTAGAAAGAGAAAGAACTCTAGAGAAGTACGTTTAAAGTGTGAGATAGTCTAAAACTATTGTATATGGGTAAAAATGGTCGAGTCTATCATCAAATGGCACACGTCTAAAACCGCACTACATAGTGTTGGTCGCCTGTTAGACACGATCATGTCGATCCATAATACTCGAACACAACTCAAATTCTCGGTGACGATCCCAGTTCCCATGATCCACATGCTCATATCGATCCTAACATGATCGTCTCTATACTTTGGGTGTTACACTAGTCTATGTTAAGCTAGGGAAACAATTTCATCATAATAATTAGTATTGAGTCTAGGATCCTCAAAACTAATGCATACAAAACTCAAGTTATTACTATACTACTAATAACTAATACTGATGTTGGAGAAGTGTCTGGTAATATAAGGTTGCTACTGTTGACAAACCTTATTGTTGATGATGTTCAAGTGCTTATTGACTGGGTTAGTACAAGAAGATGCCAAAGAACAACTTGGCACTTATGGGTAGTTGTAACTACTGATGATAATCACGCTAATGAAGGCTAACTTGCTACTGAGGAAAGTAAGTAGGGAAGAGCGAAGACTTATTCCTGAGAGCGAGTTACTATTGAAAGAGGCTAATACGTAAATTGCTACTGATGGTAACTTACTGTTTAAGAGCAAACAACGAAGTACCACGATAAGTAACTTTCTACTGATAGAGGTCAATTACTAATGAGGATCAGGATCAAGTTTGTGACGCAATGAATTACTGAGTTACTGAATATTGACACCCTAGGCAAATCCCACATCGGCCATGGACAGGATAGATCCTTGGTACATAAGTAAAGGTCTTGTCTTTTACATCAACAACGCGTTTTAGGGCTTAATGTAGTGGATGAGAGAAGAATTCCACAATTTGGACATCTTTGGCTTCGCCTTATATCTATTTAGCATTAGCATGAACGTTTTTCAAGAATCAACTTAGGAGGTCGAAGATATATTGTGGCAATCCCAATACGAGATCAAGAAATACCATGAACAAGACACAACGATGACATCACAAATCCAGGTGGGGAGAATGTCACAACTTGCAACACTCATGATTCTAGATATTTCTAACTCGTTCATTGGAGGAAAATTCAAGAAAAGCTTCACAAAATATTCAAAATGTTATCTTAAGACTAATCTAGAAATTCCTAGTAACTAATCATAGTTTAGTCTAGAAAGTCCCTTGTAAATATGATGTAACCACAACTATAAATTGGATGGTTTAGTCATTTGGCAAAGCACTTCTAAAAAAAAAGTTCTTTATAAATATTCCTTTTTAGAAGTTTCAAGTAGTCAGATCATTCTTATGTATTCGCAATCTTATGTTCCCTTTAAGATTCTTCATATTCGCTTCGGCTAATGATAAAAAGGCTGATTTTAGCAAGGGATTAAGGCGGACAATATTTTGGGAATCACGTCATGACACATAGGCTCCTTCAGAGCCGGCCCATTAGGCCTGCGGCAATACACCCGTAGTGGGCCTAACATTTTGAGGGGCCCAAAAACAATTATATATATATATATATAAATAATTTTCGAGGCTTTAAAAAAATTATTGGGCCTTTTTAAAAAAGTAATTTTTGAGTCTTTTTAAAAAAAATTATTGGATCAAATAATCAAGAAAAAACAATTGGGCATTTTTAAAAGTATGTTAGGCTTAAAAATGTTAAATGTGTTTAGGCCCATGAATCCAATCCAACCCAACACTTTGTAATTTTGTATTAGGCTTACATAAAATGTGTTTAGGCCCATTAACACGTTAATTGTCATTAAAAAAATTAGTTTATAAAATTATATATTTTGTTATGAGCCTTTTTTTTCGGCTCAAGTAGGACATTCGAATCCTCGGTACCGGATCTGGGCTCCTTAGATCGAGTAGGTGTACTCATTCATTTCATTTTATCATTTATTGGATTGATAATGGCTCGAAGCTCGTTGGTAAAAAGCTTGCTCGAAGTCAACTCGTATAATTTTCAAGCTAAGTTCGAACTTAGGTGAGCTTGCTTCCTACCTCGCACGTTTGGTTGCTCATTTGACGTGTACAAGTTAAGTAGCTCATTTAATAAGCCAAATTTTTTTTAACAAGGAAATTAAATATATAATCAACCGAAAATGACTAGAAAAAACCTAACCAAATTCGAAAAAAGGTGTTACATATAAAAAAAACGTATTTTTCATCCACTCAACCCCCCCTCCCAATATTTATGTTAACAATTCGTATTACGGATCCAAAGAAAATAATAGTAGATAATCGTCTCCAAAATAAGTTTTTTACTTGGATCATTAGCTCAAAAAATAACTTCATTCGTGGAATTCCATATCACCCACCATGTCGTTAAGAAAATGCCTTCCACCACCGATTTTTTGTGAGACCCCAATTTCGAACCATCTAGCCATTCCAAAAGAACTGTGGAGTAGTAGGTAAAGACCTGCAAACAAAATCTCTAGCCACTTGAAAACTGATAACCAAGTAGAATGAGCAATAACGTAAAATGTAAATAAATGGTCAATCGTCTCTTTTTCCAATGAGCAAAAAGGGCACATAATATAAGGGGTGTCAACACCTCTATTACAAAGATTATCTCTTGTCGAAAGTTGGTTCAAAAGTATACGTCAAGTGAAAATATTAACTTTTCTGTGCACCCCTTTACACCATCTAGTTTTCAAAGAATTAACCGGTAACACAACTTTTTTAATGAATTTCATAACCTCTTTCACCTGAAACTCATCTTAATAAGCCAACTTTTATAGGCCAAAAATCCTACCGGCTTTTTTTATTGATACACTATCCATGTTTGGGTCGAAATCAATACTTCTGATAAATAAATAGGGTTGCCCCCCAGCCCCTAATAAGTTCCGTCCATGGAACCGGACAGGTGGGTGGTGTATAACCTCTAATAGAACAATTTCTATTCTAGAGGTTATGGAGTTAAGCTCGGATTCAACTTCTTCTTTTAATTCACCCATGATTGTGTATAGTTTCATGAACGAACGTCATATGCATGCAACTAGAATTGTTGCACTCCTTTAAGATTCTCTTCCATGATTTTTAAACCTAAATATATCCACTACGTGCTTTTCCTTTCTGTCTCTCCAACTTGTTTCTCTCCATGAAATGATACATTTGATCATATGTCACTAACTTCATAACATATTAAAGTATTTTAATATAAACCAATCTAAGGAATTTGCGTGCCAACTCTTTGGTGAGTCATGGAGTTCAAGCTGAAAAGGTAACAAGATCAGAAGGGGCAATCCAAATTCCCAAGCACAACAATATATATTATATATAGGAAGTTTTAAATACAGATGGTTTATTTCATACGATGTAACGAAGGCTTCTGGATCATTTATCTAGAAAATCAAGGATTAAAATCAAAGTTGCTTGGTTTTTAAACGTAAAAAAAATTCTGAAAAAAGTAAAATTTGAAGTCTATCTTTGTTGAATTTTTTCAACTTCCCTCGTTTTTTTAAAACACGTATTACTTTTTTATATGACATTATTTAAAAAAACAAATACACCATAAAATCGAGCATTTTTTACTCTTTAATTTGAGTATAGTCTTGCTATAATTTTATTTAAAAATTTGATTTTTTTTAAATGTCGATGTGTAGTGCTTAGAACATTCGTTATTATAAAACATGTGTGATTATAGTCATACGTTATTATTAAACATACGTGATTATGGTCATGCCAGACGTTATTATAAATCATCCGCAATTATCATGTTAAACATGTGTTATTATAAAACATGCGTTATTATAAAATATCGTAATTATTTATAAAATATGCGCTATTATTACCTCGCCCACGGAACATGTGCCGCATGTTGATGCCTTCATACGTTAAAAACATTTTGTACAATGACCGGCCTCTACATATAATTAAATAAAAATATAAAAAATAATTAGAAGAGAGAGAAGGGCCTATTAAGATCTCATACATCATCTTCTTATATTTAACTGCAATTTGCCATGTGTTTCTAGTAGTTATTTTTTCATTATTTTTTATTTTATCATTTAACAGCTTTTGAAAAGATCTACTCGTCGAGCATTAATAATCACTAACTTTATATCCATAACAATAATCTTAAATTTTAAGAATTAATATTGTGATGAAATATATCTGTAAGTATTTTATGTTTATGGTTTTAATCCTTAGTTGTTAAAACATCTCACACGTCTTGTATGAACGAGCAAAATCCTCGATTTAACTTTCAGCCTCTTTTTAATTATCGTACTAATTAATAACATCAAGTAAAACAGAACTTGCATTAAATAGATAACTTTTAAAGAGGTTAAATACCTCTCATTCTCCATTGTGCCTCCTTATGACATCATTTCCCTTTTGCTTTAATCTCATTATCTTTGATATTAATAAGGTTTTTATATGTAATCAGCTCCCCCATCTATACCCTCATCTCTAAATTATAAAGAAAATATAAAAAATCATGTAATTTTAAGCTCACATCAGCTCCCACATCCCATCTTCATCCTCTATATTTTTAAAGAAAACTATAACCATCATTTATATTTAGGGATCAACATTCACCCCATCTCCATCCTCTATACATTATTTAATATTTTTTGTAAGTGTGTGTGAGTAAAATAAAGAGAAAAAAATAATAAATAATTAAGTATAACTTAATTGGAAGAAGGGACGGATATGAGGAGCCTGATGTTAAATCAAAGAAATGAGAATTTTTAGTTAAATTGAAGGGATGAAGATGATGAAGCTGACGTGAATGCTCTAAACACATTAGAACAAGATAAATTTAATATTTCAAAATTCAATAATACTAGATTAAATATAATTAGTAAAAAAAATTATCATCTTTAAGTAATTTATTTCTGGATGTATTTAACGTTACGAAAAAGGTTGAAGAGATCTTGACCGAGTTCATTGTGTCGGGTTAAAACCCTATCTTTACATCGAGTTTAATTTCTTTATTTGAATTTTATCGCGAGTAAGGCTTATGCGTTAACCATGTATAGTTATAATCATTTACGTATAAGAGGGAGCATAGTTTTGGTTTCTAGAAATGTTGTATGATCCAATAAAAATATCATAGTGTAATTTGTGTAATCTAGATTTTAGTTAGGTGTAGTCAAATTCTTATAAAGCTAATAGAATCTCCTTAAGATCTTTAATATCAACTAAAAGATTATAGAATTAAAACTAGAATGTAAGCTTGCTATTGAATAAGAAATAAAATAAATATTTATGGTTGTTAAATAATTACTGAATTAATAAAAAAATAAAAATAAGAAAGAAAAGGAGATGGCGTGATGGATGTTGGGGCATAGTCTATCCATGAAGTGAGGTCATGTCATAAGTCTTCTGAGTCTAATTGGAGTTCTTAGTCATCATTGGCATGTGGGATTTGAGAGAATTTGAAGTCCACACAATCACCTCAAATATTCATTTTTCTCTTGACGCATTTTACATTAAACAATATTATCCACAACACACGTAGGCTACAAATAATATGAAAAAAAAAACACACCTAAAAATATCGGTTTACGGCGTGATCGTTTTTTTATCTTGTTAAATTTCATGAGGGTGGTATTTTCTGAAACACGGCATAAAAAAATACAGGTTTTGGGTTAATTTACACGGCCTGTTTTTTTAAACAGATTATCTAAATACGACATGTTTAAAAGTTGAATCAACCCGAATATGATCAGCTTAAAAAGTAGGTTAATCTTTTTACCCGTTTAAAAGTTTTTAAAATGTTGGTTTTTATGTTTTAGAGAAGAAAATTGTTAATATGTAAAATTAAATATTTTGATTTTTAACTTTTTCTCTAAATGTCAATTTATAAAATTGAAATTAATTTTCTATTTTAAACGTTTTCATCAACTATTTACGTACAACAATTTTATTTTATTAGTCGTAACTACTCGTTCTTTAATCATTTTCATTCGCTTTTTCTAATCTTGAATTAAATGTATAAACCCAAATTTGTTAATTGAGAATGAGATATTAAGAAGTAAAAAAAGGACATCAATTACAAAAAAAAATTTATTCGAGTCGAACTAATTAATTGTTTAAACTATTACGAAGTCACTAAATAATACTCATATTCATAAATGAACATAAAAAGGGTGCACCTAAAACACGACCCGACTTTAAGTAGGTTCAACACGACACGAATAAGTATATGAGTTGGGTTAGGGTTGAAGATTCCAACCCGTCAATCCAAAACTCATTAGCCCGTCAACCCGACACGATTAACACCTTGTAGGTTCACATTTAGGTAGTGTTTGGTATGCATTAATCGATGGTGGAATGGAATGAGTCATTACGTTGAATTGATAACTCAAATAATGATTACAAAATTGTTTATATACTCAAAGCTAACAGAAGCGAAACTAGTTTCGCCCAACACCCCCATCAAGTTGGAGGAGTATACAACCCTAACTTGTAAATAATATATGAATGCGGTTAACCAGCGTAACTAACTAGTTTCGCTGGACCAGAGTGTAGTTTCGCCCAATACCCCCTCAAGTTGGAGGTGTATACACCCCAACTTGGAAATAATATCTTAATGCGGTTCACCAGCAAGACTCTTGTTGAATAAATCCGCAAGTTGATCAAAAGTACGAGTATGATAAAGCATAATCCAACCGACTTGAAGTTTCTCACGAACAAAATGAAAATCCAACTTAATATGCTTCGTGCGTTCCTGAAAAACATTATTCTTACCGATGTGAAGGAAACATGTCACTAAGAAAATAAAACAAAGAAGAATGATCGGAAGAGTGTAAAGAAGAGAAAATGTGCTCAAGAAAGTCACATCCTGAGAAACAAGGACTTGCCAAGTGTCAAGATTATAAAGCTTGTAACCTTTCTTTTCAAAATGATAACCAATAAAGATACAAGATTGAACTCGAGGTTGAAATTTATCTCTCCCGGGTCTAGAGGTATAAGCATAACACAAACACCCAAAAGTACGAAGAGGAGTGTAGGATGAGGCTTTACCAAAAAGCATCAAGGAGACTTGCCCTGGAGAACCCGTGTAGGAAAAATATTAATCAAGTGGGTAGCAGTAAGAACAGAATCTCCCAAAAACGTAATAGGTAACTTAGACTGAAACATAAGAGCCCGGACAGTTTCAAGAAGATGCTTATGTTTCCGTTCTACAACCCCATTCTATTGAGGAACACCAGGACAAGTAGTTTGATGAATTGTGACAATCCGGACTTTCCAGGTCAACTCTGTTATCATAATCCAGTTAAATCCTAACTCAGTTAACTCAGTTCAAACCCCAAGGACTAATTCTGTCAATAATTTGAACTCAAACTACAGGGACTAGTTCTGCCAAGTCCCAAAACTTAAATTATTGACTCTCAAAGTCAAAATCAATTCAAATGGATTCTGTTGCCTTTTAAAAAGTCAAAATCGTGACTTTTGATCATATATCCATGAGTAATAACCGAATGCGATTCAAATTCGTAACTGAATCTCATGTTATAACAATAATCCATTGTCATTAGGGCCTTAATCACTATCATTACGTTGAATTAAACTCGTTAATGGCAACCCAAACCGAAACCGTCGACCCATTAACTAAAACATGGAAATCGATCAAATCCATTCACCATTCTAAAATCAAACACTATGCACACCTCATTCACACCTCTCAAAAGCAATTGCACATTCTATTTTGGTCGGAATAGCAGCCAAAGACGCCGGCGACCAAACCCGTCGAACTCGGAAACCCATTTGCTCAATCTCCATCAATTCAACATCCATTCTGGTAATCAAAAATTCCCTTAGCTTCGTTTCAATTCATAGATCAAAAGCCCTGTCATGATCAGGGCTTACAACATCGAATTGGTGATGACCCAATTCTAGGGTTCATCACGAATACGGGTTTAATCGAACTACAGTTTAGGTGCAATCTCAATTCAATTAACCTATACGGTTAGACTCGAAATCATTCACTAAATGAAAGCCCCATGAATTCAACAACTTTTATTACAAGATTTAACCAATTCGATCCTATGTTCTTAATCTAGGGTTTCGGCCATTCAATCCGCAATTAATCGATTCAAAAGTTGTTGTTTTTGCAATTAAACTTGCCAACAGATTCGCCATTAATCGATTAACAAAACCCCTATGGTTTTAAGACCTATCGCGATCGAAATTGTCGGATATGATGATGGATTTGGGGTTCGATTCGCGAAAGGGGAGAAGAACACAGTGCCTTTGTGTGTTAAAACCATTTCGAATTTGTCCATGTTGCGATTGACCCACCGGGTGGACTGGTTAAGTTGTTGGACTGTTGTGGGTAAGACTCAGGTTCAAATCTCATAAGCCGCATATTTTTTTAGGCAGCTTTATACATATTATTTTTAAAACAATATCAAATCCTATATTATTATTATAACATGTCAATGTATTTTGAAACCCGGAAATTGAAATTATAACACATTTTTTTAGTATTTTATGTAAATTAAAAATAATATAGTTTATTACATTATTTCCTAAACAAATTATTAAATTCGTAAAAACGCGCAAACAATGGCTTCGTATTCGGGATTAGAATTACAACTCGTTTTAATAAATTATTTTCACGTTTTAAAATAATATAATTATTTTAATTATTTATTAAAGTTATTACTTAACTCACACATGCAAACGAAACAATAATATATATTATACTATTTTGGTGACGTATTGTACGTGTCGTATTCACATTAAATAATAAACTAAAAATCCTTGATTCCGATGACGCGTTTGTCTATCCGTTGATCCTAAATATGTTTTAGGACATTAAACTCTTCTGTGTCATCGTCACGAAATCCCATGTGTCCCTAACAGTTGTGAATCGTATTCTAGGACATCGGAAGATTGTCCGCTAGCAAGCTCTTGTGTTTCTATTGCATCCTTGTACGGTATTGATTGCTACTCGTTACTCAGACTCAGGTGAGTTTCACGGCCCCTTTTTACTTGTTTTCATGTTGGGAGAGAAACATGCATATACACAAACATCATTTTACTTGTTTTTCCGTTGGGAAAAAACATGCATACAAACAAACAGTATTTTACTTGTTTCCCGTTGGAAGGAAACATGCATACGAACAAACATCCGTTTACTTGTCTTCCCGCCGGGGAGAGACATACATATGAACGGACATGGATCACATAGTATTTCACCACCACTTGTGTACCTAAGTGCATACATAACATGCAAAGTCCTTACACACTCGGACCGTTAATATATGGAGTATAGCGAGGAAATTTGAGTAGTACTACTAGGATTGACAAACCCCACCCGGGTTAGTCGCGCTAACTTGATTGGAGGTCTAACGGGTGTAAATTGTCCTAAACATTTACCATTGTTGATGTTAGCAATGGCGGAAGGCA
Source organism: Smallanthus sonchifolius (assembly GCA_023525975.1). NCBI lineage: Eukaryota > Viridiplantae > Streptophyta > Magnoliopsida > Asterales > Asteraceae > Smallanthus > Smallanthus sonchifolius. Next base: position 59,697,171 of record CM042035.1, on the reverse strand, counting down.
TCTCAAACATAAACAGTCAGCTTCGGTTGTCAACGCTTAGATTAACTTGTACATTGCCTAGCTAGCAATAGGTGTGACTTACGTATGTGGATCCTGCAAACACGCAAACAGTTTATTTACTTGTAAACCTGTGAACTCACCAACCTCGTGTTGACTCTTTTTCTTACATGTTTCTCAGGTCGCTAAGGCATAGGTTGCACACTTAGGACATGCATGGAGTCCTACTATCATTTCATCCTCATGCAAACATTCAAAATAATTTACTTGTTTTATTAAACTAAACTTGGGCGCGCTTGTTTTGCGCATTTATTTTCTTATTTAAACGCTTCCGCATTAACTCTGAACTTTTATGATATTACATTTATGTCCCATATAGTGTCGTTTGATGTAACTAATGACTGAGATCCTGGTTTGTCACACACCAAACGGTTAAACTCCGTTAGTGGAATTTGGGGGTGTGACAGATTCGTATCAGAGCCATTGGTTATAGAGAACTAGGATTGCATACTAGACTCTAACCGCACACATGCATTAGTTACACGGCACATACACTCATACATGATACACATAACATCGAGACATACAATGCATTGCAGTCATGTTGACCTTATTCATACCACCCTCTTCTGACGAGGAATACATCATTCCTAGTGGCGACACTCGGGGATTCACCAGAACAACATCCACTCCCGTCCGAGGGCAGCGAGATGGAGCCTTCGGAGGAGTCACTTATGCCACCATCACCTGTCGGGTATGGTAGGCTTTCTCAGGTCCATGTTATGGACGACACTCAGCTAGCACATATCTCTCTAGGAGTTGGGATCGTCGGAGGCGAGTCCCTACTGTACCCACTAGCAACAATACGCCGAGTGAAGGCAAACCGTTGCACGCATTATTACAAGATCCATTGGCACGTAGATGTCATCACTTTCCCGAGCCATGGGCTCGCGTCTTTGGTCGATATTCTGTTGAAGATAGATTGACCACAAAGTTGAGAACGCATTGCTCATTGCATACTCAGACCCTACCCTGAATCAGATGGAAGGACGGCTACTTTGCTGCTTCCTGTAACTTGTATTCATGAATTAGTTTCATGTATCGAAGTCGCATTTCATGTACATGTTTGTTTCATGCTCTCATCTACAATCCGTTGGATTGGACTCTTGTATTGTGTTTCAACTCGAGTGAATACTCTGATCAAACAATTCCTGCCTACTCGCCTCGATAGGAGTCCTAGTTGATCAACTTATGGTTGATGATTAAGCTTCTCAATGACTTGTCATATCTGACAACACTCTGTACTCAGCAATGCAAACTAAAGGACATTATGACATGGGGAAACTAGGATGAGCATGCAAAGCAAAATATCATTACGGGTGCACACGTAATAGTAATTTGAGGTGCATGTAAGTCCTGGTGAAACCTAGTGTGTGGATAAATGGTCCTAATCTGTGATTTGCAAACTTAAGTTTCCACTGTCTGTAGGAATTCTCGTAACCCACTCAATGACTAGCTGGTATCATTAAACCTATTCAGCAGTTGATAGGCGCGACTATCAGGTTGAAAATGTTTATCTCACTCATATAAGAGTCCTGGTGAAATTAAGACTCTCATCTAAACGTGATCACAGAAACCATCTTGATTGGAACCACTAATAAAAACTCATGACAAACCTATCGACTCCAACTATGTAAGCGAAATTCATCCCAAGCTAGCACGTGTTATTTCATCTGACCCTATTTCTTTATCTTGTGGCTAATCCTCAGTCTAGTTTGACTTATACCCAGGATATCCAACTCTATAAACATACTTCTTTCTTCACAAAATGATCCAGTTGTTCTAATGACATTAGAAAACAAGGATTTAGTCTAACCAACAATCATTTGAATGCGACTACTTAAACAGTCATCCTATCTCTTATGTTACTGGAACCTGCATCTCAGTAGATTTTTTTTTCTTTTCTCTATGTGAACCTCTTTCCTTGACCTTTGGATTGACCGACGCTTACCTTATAAGCACGGGTCTCACTAGAAGTCTCAGCATTAATTCACAAATTTCATCTTGGTGCGATCATACTCCAACTTTATTAGAAACTAAGTACATTATAGAGATGGTAGACGGTCAAATAATCGAAACAACTCACATTCTTAGAGAAGTAAACTAGGATTGGCTAGTCATAAGCTTAACATTGACCTTATGCCAGTTACATTTGACAGCTTCGACATAATCATCAGCATGGATTAGTTATCAAAAAAAACCAAGCCGAAATCATTTGCTGTGACAAATTGTTCGCTTTCCTCTCCCGAGTGGAGAAACCCTTTCTGTCCAAGGCGAAAGGAGTGGTGCAGTCGTTGGCATCATATCCTACATAAAAGCACAAAAGTGTCTTCGAAAAGGTCATACTGCTATTTGGCTCTCGTCGCCGAGCAGCCATCTGAGGAGAAGAAGATTAACGACATCCCAATTGTACGTGACTAACCGGAAGTATTTCCCGAAGACTTGCCTGGACTTCCTCCTCATCGTCAATTCAAATTTTAAATTGATCTAGCACCCGGAGCAGCGCCTATTGCTCGGGCACCGTACAGACTTGCACCTAGTGAGTTACAACAGTTATCTACACAACTGCCAGAGTTGTTGGATAAAGGTTTCATCCGACCTAGCTCATCGCCATGGGGAGCTCCAGTCCTATTTGTCAAGAAGAAGGATGGGACTTTCCGCATGTGCATCGACTATCGTGAGCTGAACAAAGTGATGACTAAGAATCGTTATTCGCTACCCCACATAGATGATATAATTGATCAACTCCAAGGATCAAGCTTCTATTCCAAGATATATCTTAGATCTGGTTACCATCAATTGAGAGTCCGAGATAAGGATATCTCTAAAACTGCCTTCAGGTACGACCATTATGAATTTATGGTCATGCCTTTCGGATTAACCAACGCACCTGCGGTGTTCATGGACCTCATGAACCGCGTGTGTAAACCCAACCTTTATCAGTTCGTCATCGTTTTCATTAATGACATCCTCAACTATTCCAAGAATAAGGAAGAACATGAGGAGCACCTACGCTTAATCCTTGAATTGCTGAAACAAGAGCAATTGTATGTCAAATTCTCTAAATGCGAATTCTGGATTCACGAAGATTCAATTTCTAGGACATGTAGTCAACGAGAAAGGAATACATATCGATCCATCTAAAGTAGAAGCCATCAAGAATCGGACAACACCGATGACTCCAACAGAGGTGCGACAATTTCTGGAATTGGCTGGCTGGTACTGTCAATTCATCAATCCATCTGGAATCTCAAAAGATTGCTCAACCTCTCACTACTCTAACTCAAAAAGGGTAAACCCTATAACTGGAGCAAAACTCAGGAATCTGTATTCCAATTGTTGAAACAGAAACTCTGTAGTGCACATATCCTATCTCTTCTTGAAGGAACGGATGACTTCGTAGTGTATTGCAATGTCTCTATTCAAGGCCTTGGTTGTGTGTTGACGCAACGCGAAAAAGGTTATTACGTATGTCTCCCATCAATTGAAAGTTATGAGAAAAACTACACTACCCATGACCTAGAATTAGGAGCGGTAGTGGTTGCTTTGAAAATATGGAGACATTACTTAGACGGTACCAAGTGCACAATTTACACCGATCACAAGAGTATTCAGCACATATACAAACAGAAGGAGTTGAACATCTGACAACGCCGTTGGATCGAACTTTTGAACGACTTTGACTATGCTATCAAGTATCATTCGGGTAAGGCTAGCGTAGTAGCCGATGCCCTAAGTCGGAAAGAATCTAGACCCATACGAGTTCTAGCATTTCAACTCACTATCCATCCTGGACTACCCCATCAGATCCGTAGTACTTAACTTGAAATCCTGAAAGATGAAAATCTACCGTTGGAATCCATGCGTGGTATGGAAAAACAACTGGAGGTTAAATCAGATGGGTATCACTATTGTGATGAACGAATATGGGTTCCAAAGCACGGGAGCTTAAGAGAACTTGTAATGGATGAATCTCTCAAATCTCGCTATTCTATTCATCCTCGTTCCAGTAAGATGTATCATGACCTAAAGGTTCTTTATTGTGGCCGAACATGAAGGTTGATATAGCCACCTATGTGAGAAAGTGTCTGACCTGCCCGAAAGTCAAAGTCGAATACCAAAAACCTTCTGGTCTACTTCAGCAATAAGAGATTCCTATGTGGAAATGGGAACAAATATCTATTGACTTTATCATCAAAATTGCCCCGAACTCCTAGCGGATGTGACACCATCTGGGTAATCGTCGATCGTTTAGCAAAATCCGCTCACTTCTTGGCAACCAAAGAAACTGACAAAATGGAGAAGCTTACTCGCATATATTTGAAAGAAGTAGTCTAACGGCACGGGGTGCCAATTTCTATCATTTAGAATCATGATGCACGATTCACCTCCAGTTTCTGGCAATCTTTACATAAAGCTTTAGGCACGCGTCTAGATATGAGTACAGCATACCATCCTCTAACAGATGGACAGACTAAGCATATTATTCAAACTCTGTAGGATATGCTACGAGCTTGTGTGATTGATTTCGATAGCACTTGGGAGTCCCATCTGCCTCTAGTGGAATTTTCCTACAATAACAGTTATCACACTATCATCAAAGCAGCTCCATTCGAGGCATTATAAGGACGGAAATGTCGTTCTCCTATTTGTTGGGCCGAAGTTGGGGATAGTCAACTTACGGGTCCTGAACTCGTTTTAGAAACATCAGAAAAAGATCGTTCAAATTAGAAATCGTATGGCGGCAGCTCGTGATCGTCAAAAGATCTATTCCGATAAGCATCGTAAATCGTTAGAGTTTCAAGTAGGCGACATGGTCGTATTAAAAGTCTCACCTTGGAAAGGTGCCATTCGTTTTGGGAAACGAGGTAAACTAAATTCTCGTTATGTTGGACCTTTCAAGATAGTGAAGAGAATTGGCCTAGTAGCGTATCAACTGGACCTACCCGAAGGACTTAGTGGTGTACACAATATCTTTCATGTCTCAAACTTGAAGAAATGTCTAGCAGACGAGTCACTCACGGTTCCTCTTGAGAAACTACACATTGATGAAAAGTTGCATTTTATCGAGGAACCAGTAGAAATCATGGATAGGAAAGTCAAAACGCTTAAACGTAGTAAAATTCCTAATGTTAGAGTTCGTTGGGACTCGAATCACGGATCGGAATTCGCATGGGAGGGCGAGGTTCGGATGATGCGCAAGTATTCTCATTCGTTCAAGCAATCCACGTCAAGCACATAAAGTACTATTCTAATTTTCGGGACGAAAATTATTTCAACTAGGGGATGATGTGACATTCGGAAAAAAAAATTTATTTAATTTTCGGGACGAAAATTCTTTCAACTAAGGGATGATGTGACAATCCGGACTTTCCAGGTCAACTCTGTTATCATAATCTAGTTAAATCCTAACTCAGCTAACTCATTTCAAACCCCAAGGACTAATTCTGTTAATAATCTAAACTCAAACTGTAGGGACTAGTTCTATCAAGTCCCAAAACTTGAACTGTTAACTCTCAAAGTCAAAATCAATTCAAATGGATTCTGTTGCCTTTTAAAAAGTCAAAATCGTGACTTTTGATCATAAATCCATGAGTAATAACCAAATGTGATTCAAATTCGTAACTGAATCTCATGTTATAACAATAATCGATTGTCATTAGGGCCTTAATCACTATCATTACATCGAACTAAACTCGTTAATTTCAACCCAAACCGAAACCGTCGATCCATTAACTAAAACATGGAAATCGATCAAATCAATTCACCATTCTAAAATCAAACGCTATGCACGCCTCATTCGCACCTCTCAAAAGCAATTGCACATTCTATTTTGGTCGGAATAGCAGCCAAAGATGCCGGCGACCAAACCCGTCGAACTCGAAAACCCATTTACTCGATCTCCATCAATTTGGCATCCATTCTGGTAATCAAACATTCCCTCAGCTTCGTTTCAATTCATAGATCAAAAGCCCTATCATGATCAGGGCTTACAACATCGAATTGGTGATGAACCAATTCTAGGGTTCATCACGAATACAGGTTTAATCAAACTACAGTTTAGGCACAATCTCAATTCAATTAACCTATGCGGTTAGACTCGAAATCATTCACTAAATGCAAGCCCCATGAATTCAACAAATTTTATTACAAGATTTAACCAATTCGGTCCTATGTTCTTAATCTAGGGTTTCGGCCATTCAATCCGCAATTAATCGATTCAAAAGTTGTTTTTGCAATTAAACTTGCCAACAGATTCGCCATTAATCGATTAACAAAACCCCTATGGTTTTAAGACCTATCGCGATCGAAATTGTCGGATATGATGATGGATTTGGGGTTCGATTCGCGAAAGGGGATAAGAACACAGTGCCTTTATGTGTTAAAACCATTTTGAATTTGTCCATGTTGCGATTGACCCACCGGATGGACTGGTTAAGTTGTTGGACTGTTGTGGGTGAGACTCAGGTTCAAATCTCATAAGCCACATATTTTTTTAGGCAGCTTTATACATATTATTTTTAAAACAATATCAAATCCTATATTATTATTATAACATGTCAATGTGTTTTGAAACCCGTAAATTGAAATTATAACACTTTTTTTAAGTATTTTGTGTAAATTAAAAATAATATAATTTATTACATTATTTCCTAAATAAATTATTAAATTCGTAAAAACGCGCAAGCAATGGCGTCGTATTCGGGATTAGAATTAAAACTCGTTTTAATAAATTATTTTCACGTTTTAAAATAATATAAATATTTTAATTATTTATTAAAGTTATTACTTAACTCAAACACGCAAATGAAACAATAATATATATTATACTATTTTGGTGACGTATTGTACGTGTCGTATTCACATTAAATAATAAACTAAAAATCCTTGATTCCGATGACGCGTTTATCTATCCGTTGATCCTAAATATGTTTTAGGACATTAAACTCTTCCGTGTCTTCGTCACGAAATCCCATGTGTCCCTAATAGTTGTGAATCGTATTCTAGGACATCGGTAGATTGTCCACTAGCAAGCTCTTGTGTTTCTATTGCATCCTTGTACGGTATTGATTGCTACTCGTTACTCAGACTCAGGTGAGTTTCACGGCCCCTTTTTACATGTTTTCCTATTGGGGGAGAAACATGCATATACACAAACATCATTTTACTTGTTTTTTTTCGTTGGGGAGAAACATGCATACAAACAAACAGTATTTTACTTGTTTCCCGTTGGGAGGAAACATGCATACGAACAGACATCCGTTTACTTGTCTTCCCGCTGGAGAGAGACATACATATGAACGGACATGGATCACATAGTATTTCACTACGACCTGTGTACCTAAGTGCATACATAACATGAAAAGTCCTTACACACTCGGACCGTTAATATATGGAGTATAGCGAGGAAATTTGAGTAGTACTAATAGGTTTGACAAACCCCACCCGGGTTAGTCGCGCTAACTTGATTGGTGGTCTAACGGATTGTTGATGTTAGCAATGGCGGAAGGCATCTCAAACATAAACAGTCAGCTTCGGTTGTAAACGCTTAGAGTAACTTGTACATTGCCTAGCTAGCAATAGGTGTGACGTACGTATGTGGATACTGCAAACACTCAAACAGTTTATTTACTTGTAAACCTGTGAACTCACCAACCTCGTGTTGACACTTTTTCTTACATGTTTCTCAGGTCGGTAAGGCACAGGTTGCACACTTAGGACATGCATGGAGTCCTACTATCATTTCATCCTCATGCAAACATTCAAAACATGTTACTTGTTTTTTTAAACTAAACTTGGGCGCGCTTTTTTTGCGCATTTATTTTCTTATTTAAACGCTTCCGCATTAACTCTGAACTTTTATGATATTATATTTATGTCCCATATAGTGTCGTTTGATGTAACTAATGACTGAGATCCTGGTTTGTCACACACCAAACGGTAAAACTCCGTTAGTGGAATTTGGGGGTGTGACATGAATAATGCATTTCTTTTTAAAATACTCAGTATGATGAACACTTGAACCAAATTCATAAGCATTGTCAGATCGAACACTCATGACTTTGGTATTGAATTAAGTCTCAACCATCTCAATGAATACTTGAAGGATATTAAAGGCATTTCCTTTAGTGATCAAAAGATGAGTCCAAGTTGTTCTATTAAAATCATCAACAATTGTGAGAAAATATTTATACCTATCATATGTAATAGAATTATACGGTCCCCACGTATCAATATAAATAAAATCAAACATTTGGGAAGTAGGTCTACTACTAGTAGCAAAAGGATGTTTATGTTGTCTACCCTTTCGACAAACAGAACAATCATCAATAGAATAATCAGGTGCACCATTAAAAACATTCATATGCTTAGGGGGTGGGAGTGGACAGCTGCTTCAACGCGGGTAGCCAGCGGGTATGGTGGAACACCGCCGCATCCTCAGCGGGTTCCATGGCGGGTAGTGGGCGGGTACTTGTAGCGGGTATATGTACCCGTTCAAATGCCATGTTGTAATATCTGTACTTTTCCGTTTACAATTTCCGGCCATTTGGCATTTATTGTAAACCCTAATTATCCATATTTAATAATATGTGAAAATTCTTAAATGAATTGCTTAAACTATGTGGCTAAAAACCATACTCAAACTATGTTTTAGGGCTAATATTCATGGTATTTGAATAAAGTCCCTAAACTATATAAAATTAAATCTCATAAATTATCTAAGTGTAAACAAAAATTGTACTTATTTTGGAAAATCTTAATTGTGTTTTATTCAATTAAAACACAAACTATATAAATTAAAATGATTTTTTTTTTTATAAAATTATTATGAATGTTTAAGAAATAATAAGATTTATTTCTAAATAAATCAAATAAATAAAGTTTAATTAAATAAATATATATATATTTTTTTAAAATAAAGTTTTATAAAAATATGTCATTTTATATCATTTTTATAGAAATAAACAATTCTTTTATAATTTATACATTTAAATATATCAAATTAATTAACTAAAAACCCTACTTAACCTAACTAACAAATTCTAAACCCTAAGGACCTTTTCTGCCTAAATCCAAACTTAAGAACAAGAAACTAGAGGGACTAGTAGTGTATTTAACCCATTCTTGATTTCTGTTGACTTTTGAAAGTCAACACATTCGAGCCTTTGATCCAAATTCGAATCGTATAACCTCGAATTCGTCCGATTTTGTAACCGATATGCACGTCTCAGACATTAACGACCATTATCAGGTCATTAAACCCCGTCATTGATTCGAATTAAATCCATTTACAATCCTTTAAACCATAACCGTCGACTCCTAATCATGAGACCATCAAATTGATTCGTTTCGATCTTTAAGCTCACAATTCAACACCTGCACACCTTATTCGAACTTCCCCGAACCTGTTGCACCACTCGATTTGGTCGGAGACGCAGCCGTAAACGTCGGGGAGTAACCGTTGAAGCCGCGACTGACATTTAGTCGATCCCCGCATTTCCGATATCATTTCAGGTAATTGAAACTCCTATCACCTTCGTTCTCATCTGTAGAACAGAAGCCCTAACCTTTTTGGGGCTGATATCATCGAATCGATCATGAACCCAATTCTAGGGTTCTTATGAAACCGGTTTAATCGAACACCACTTTAGACCCTTTTTAAATCCAATTAAATTATACCATTAGCTTCGAAATCAATCACTCCTTAAAAGCCCTTTATCAATTTAAACTGTTATTATCGAATTGATCATAACCAGTAACCTAGGGTTTGTTCATAATCCATTTTGGGGTTTTTGATCCTAGACACGATTAAAATGAAATTAAATCATACGAATAGATTCGCAATAACCTAAGCAATGAAAGCCCTATGATTCCAACGAGTTTCACTATCGAAATTGATCAAATTGATTTGATGCTCATATCTAGGGTTTCGGCCTTTCATCGAGTAATTAAACCATTCTAAACCTAACGTTTTTGCAATTAAACTCACCCTCGAAATCGCAGGCACCCGATTAACAAAACCCCTATGCCCCCAGATTCGATCGAAGTCTAAATCGGGAGTATTGGGACTGGTTTTGATTCGGTCTGTTAAGGGGGGGGAGAACACTGGTGCCATCCGTGTTAATACCAATTGAAACCGGATCATTTGTGCGATACCCTAGCGGGCGTGATGGTTAAACCGGTGTGTGTGTGCAGGGGAGACCCGGGTTCGAGACCGGGCTCCTGCATATATATTTGTTGGATTTTTTCTGGTTAATTTAATTAATAAAAATTGTTTTATTAATTATTATTATTATATATAAATGTGTTTTAACCCGGGAAACGACCCGTAGACTCGGGTATGAATTTATTAACTTATTTTTATTAATATACCCACTTTTATAAATAATATATTTATGTTATTATCAAATAAAAATAATATATTTATATTATTTTCGAAACTGTAACTTTGGATAAAAATAATATGTTTTATTATTTTTAACCCGTGACTTTTATAATTAGATAATATATGTTTATATATTATTTCGTATCATTTTTGTACCACGTGTGACGTTTTAAAACTATTAAATGATATAAATAGTTATATTATTTACTCTCGTTATTATTTTGACTAAAAATAATATATTTATTATTTTTGACGTAAATGGTTACTTATTTATCTAGAGAACTTAAAAAAAAGATATATTAAATTATATTATCTTCCTAACCATTTTAAATGACACGAACAAACCTTAGCTTATTCCTTTAAACTAAATGACTAAACTACAACTATAATAGGTTAATTGTGACCTACTTTGGATTATATCTTTGGATCAAACTTAGCTCGGAAACTACTTACAAACCATGTGAGTTTTCATGCCCCCCTTTATACATTTTATCACTTTTGGGGTGAAACATGTTCCTATATAATTACACTTACACTATTGACAAATCTCACAACTTGAAACAAATTCCCTTATGTTAGACTTGTTTAATTGCATTATGTGGCTTATTTGATGATTACACTAGTTCATATTATTAACTGTTTCGATAGCCTATGAATGGAATTAGTGGTACCATGTGGGTTAGCTACCCCATGCATTTCTTTGATCTAGGATGCATGTAATGAATTCTGAAACTGAAAAACTGTTAACTATATATTGGACAATCTGAATTGGATAAATCTTAAAAGGAAGGTTTAACTTGGACTGTGTGTATATACAATAAGACTATAATGTATTACTTGTCTTAGCATGGAATTTGTACTTTATCTAAACTACTATATCTATATCTACCATGATTGCTCACCAACAATTCATTTTGTTGATAACTCTTATTTTAAACATGTTTCAGGTGCACCAAGTTCAAGCAACGCTTGATTTATGTTCAACACTTAGGCTTGGACTTAGAAATTTGAAATCTGATTTTATCTTGTTTGGGACTATGTTTTGTCTTGTTTATTTGAACTATTTGTAGCCTTTGAGGCAATTTTAATATTATTGAATAAAATTATGAAATTTTAATAGTTCCAAGTGCTACGAGCAATCTGGTCACAATTCGGGTCATACTCCGACGTGTTCCGCCGCCCGGTTGGGGTGTGACACATGTTTTACCCATTGAAAATCAAGAAAGGATCGTTGCAATCGACCGTTGAACGGCTAAAATCAAGAAAGGATCGTTAAAAAAACTTTAAATTATTTAATTTATCCCCTATAAATACATAAATCTAGTATTCTCAATCCAAAAAAAATACATACCATCTCCTCTATTATTTTTATAAAAATACCAAGGATTCCAAAAAAGTTTCTAAACCGAGAGGCGGTTCTAGCCGCAAAAAAAGTGTCCAAACCGAGAGGCGGTTCTAGCCAACAACCAACGAGCCAAGAAATTCTCACACAACCGTATACGCCATACCCCGTTTTTCCCCAACAACCGTATCCTCAACAACCGTATCCTCAATACACATATCCCTTACACGATCAAGCTAGTTTTGATCCTTTTGCACCTCTATACCACAACTTACCATTTCGTAAACACACCCGTCATGAAGAACGTTCACTTCCCATCTTTGATGATAGTGGCGATTACAATGTTCACGAGGATCCTAGCTTAGAACATAATCGAAGAAATTAT